>OX422216.1:401411824-404104324 GCA_949130495.1 Sambucus nigra | reverse complement strand
ATTTCTCATCTAACATTAATACAATGACATGATTAATTCATAATTTTACTCATGTTATTTGTGTCAAATAGTAGTTTAATGTGGTGTGAAAATTATAAGTCACATTATTCGTGTCGTGTATTAAAGTAAAAAAAAATTAGTATATTTTCTCACCATTTAAATGTTTCACATCTAGTTTATTAATATATTATTAAATATAGTATATTTTCCATCTGTGTATATTTTAAAAATTAGGAACTTGAGACATGAAGTGGGCACCTTGTGTTGTCTTATTATGGTAAAATCAAATGGACAGAGGAACCATTACTTCTAGGTATGATGTTTTCCAAAAATGATTTGCAGCTGTTCAAATGGGCAGCTAAATCACCTCGAGCCACGTAACTGCATACATTTACTTTTAAATACCTCGAGCCACGTAACTGCAACTATTCATCCTTAGGCCCACGCTATCACTTTGACAACTAAATGACTTCCGCTGACGCATGGGCAGTTGAGAATGGTAAAAGTAAATGTTTTAACCTCCATTTTTCAGCCACACGCGTGAACCTAATTTTCTTTTATTTCCTATATATGTTTTTTAAACAGTAAAATTTCATTTGGTAACTTATCCTACTTGTTTATAACTTATCTTAGGACCCAAAATTTTGAAGATATTGGTTGTCATATCTCAAGTCTCACGCTTAGAAGTTCGCGTAAAATCATTTCATTATTAATTAATGACAGGGACCAACTTTCTTTTTTTTTTTTTCGTAAAATTTGATAACAAACAATGTTTAAAAAATAACAATTCTAAAACATCTACCAAGACCAAATGGCAAAAAAAATACACTCTTAAGTTCTTAACCAAAGCATACACTTCAACAGTAAGAATGTGATAAAAATGGCCAAAACGAAAAAGTCTCCCTGATCCATGACCTGTAAAGAACAAAATAAAATTTCAACTAAAAAAAGAAATTTAAACAATAGAGGAATAAAACGTAAGACACAACTTGATACATCCCCAGCTCATGTATAAAAAACGTAAGATTCAAATAGTAAACTTACACTGAGGACTTCTTCTTCTTGACACCTATGGAAGTGAACGCGTCCCGTCTGGAAAAGAAAAAATAACAGAGTATTAGCAAAATTTATAAATTTTAAGATATCTTGTGAACCCATTTTCTAAAGGTTTTGAACCCATTTTTGAAGCTTTTGGACCCATTTATTCATATTCTTCGTTTTGTTTCTTCTCTCTTTCATCTATCTGTCTTTTTCACCATTAACATTAAATTGAAAACCCGGTTAAATTCAGAGCAACATGCTTAAAAAATAGATAGATTTTGAACCCATTTATTTGTCTTTTGAACCAATCACCTGTGCCTACTGCCTCAATCTCATCTTCACCAATTCAATAAAAGAGAAGTGGGAACAACACAATACATATGAAACCTTCAAGTGCAACTAAATAAAAAAATGAGAAAAATGTTTAAAAAAATACACAACTTGTTTTCTATTTTTTTGTAGGGAATAATTTAACATATTACAAAAATCAATTATAGTAGAACTTACTTATCCCTTCCAACACCAAGAATCAACTGTGAAAGATAAGTCGAATATGGCTCTTCTTGGGCACTGTTGCTCAAAGTTGGTCCCAAACTCTTAAGCTCGGATGCAAAATCCCTCTCAAATTGCTTAAGCACAAAAGACACCAACCACCTGTGCCTACTGCCTCAATCTCATATTCACCAAGTTGTGGAAAAAATAGCCATAACCCATATAAGAACATAACCTGTATAAGAATAGGTATCAACCATTTATAAGAACCCATAACACATATAAGAACCCATTTTACAAACAACTATCACTCGTTTACATATATACTTGTAAAAAATCGTTTACATACATACCTGTAAGAATAGGTATCAATCATTTATACCTATAAAAATCGTCTACATATATACTTGTAAGAATAGGTATAAAAGCCCAAATGGGAAAAAAATTGGAAAACAATAGCTTCATGTAAATAAAATCCAAAATCCATATAATAAGAAGTATATTAAACCATAACTTCTTGTATGCAAAATCCAAAATCCATAGCTTATTGATTCCACCTCAAACTCTAGCATAGCTGAAAATTATAAATAATAAACATTAAAGCCCCCCAAACAAAAAATGAATATAAGACATACATTGGAAGACATTTGAACATGATTTTTTCAAGAGGGGATCTTCCATATGAACAAAACCTAGATCTAAAACCAGGAAAACTTGAAACCAGTGATGTGTATTTAGGGTTTACAAAATGTAAAGTGAACAAAAATATTAGGGTTTAATATTCATACCTCATCAAGAAGAGAAGACGGGGTGAGCGAGAGATATCAATGAGAGATGAGAGATGATAGAGAGAGAGAGAGAGAGAGAGAGAGAGAGAGAGTGAACACCGAAACAGGAGAGGATGAGATGTAGGGTGAGTTGAGGGTGTTTATTTACTAAAATATCCTTATTTTTTAATTAAAATAAGGAGGTGGAAATTATTTAGAGGTTGAGAAAAGGGGGGAACTCAAATATATAAGGGCCAAAATAGGTACTACAGAATTAATGTAACTTATGGAATATAAAATGTCTCTTGTGACATCATATGAATAGTGCATAATTTTTATCCCTTATATATATATATATATATATATATATATATATATATATAGTATGATCTTGTGCATACCAGTCCACATTTTAAGAGTGCGGACTCGACACGTGTCACCTTGCGATGAACCTAGAAAAGAGAGAAAGTGTGCCTATAATTTCTAGGCTCACCGACAGGTGACACGTGTCGGGTCCGCACTCTTAAAATACGAACTGGTATGCATAATAGCAGTATTGTATATATATATATATATATATATATATATATATATATATATATATATATATATTGTGTGATTGTGTGGATATACCCATATTTATGGTGAATCTATCGGTTGGGGGTTGCATTCGACATCGGGACCGGATAACACGCACCAGCTGAGATGTGCTAGGACGTAGTGGAGTTCATTGTTTTAGATCATAGGGTCATGGGTCACTGCTTTATGGTGAGAGAAGTAGGATGACATGTTCCATCTACTAGTGTAGGTATGGGTGGTAGGTGGTGGTGCTACATAGTGATCAACCCATTTATGTGTGCTTTATTTAAGTCTGTTAGGTGAAGGACTCCTTCGAACTTGTCAATAGAAGCACGAGCTAAACACCGAGGGTAGATGTTGTCGTGTGTTATATACGTGTGTGTGTGTATGTGTATGTGTATGTGTATGTGTATGTGTATATATATATATATATATATATCTGTGTGTGTGTGTGTGTGTGTGTGTGTGTGTGCGCGCATTACGTAAAAATTTATATAGCCTAATAGTATACTTTGATAATGAACCTTATGGCATGTTAAGTACTTTATGTGGTTTACTTGTATGTCCCTTGTGAGTGACGTTGCGAGGGTAAGTATATCGGTTGTATTTTTACATGTGTGGCTAGTTACATTCCTTTATCCAGGGTATATAGTTGCGACTTATCCCTTATGGTATTTGGATAATAATTTTTTTAATTAAAAGATACTTAAACAAAAAGAGCATTACGTTTAGAAGGCTAAAAATATGTTATTAAAAATATATGTGGGAACCTTTGGGCTCTAGGGCATTTGATCTAATAAGTTAGACATTACTTGTGTCGAGATGTAATGTATCGAGCGGCAAGATATTATACGAGTTAAGGCTAGCGGATCCAAGGAGTGTAGTGTAGATAGAAATGAGGGATGTTCGCACCACTAGTTGAATGGGTGGGGTAATCTCAGGAAGAGGTTAGTCGCGATTAGTAAGGTATTAGAGTAAACCTTTACTTTATAGTCATGAATTACATATGTGGTTGAGTTTAGTGTATATATATGTGTTACATATGTGATATTTGTTCATGTGTACGCATGGTATATGGTTTATGGGCACCCAGTCGTGATACACTATGGTAGGCGTATGTGTGCCTTTTCTCATATCTTGTGGGATACAAGTACAAGATAATTGTGTGTAAGCCTACGATATTTGTGTGGGTTACACTTTGCAGTTACACTTTAGGGATTTCTGAGGATGTAATTCCTTTATTGGGGGGGGGGGGGGGGGGGGGGGGGAGGAGAATGTTATAACCCTATATTTTTGTGGATTATATTTATTAATTATTAAATGGGAATAAATTAAAAAATGGTACTAATTATTACTTGCGCGGCTTAGTAATAATATTTTGTCATAATTTCGATGATAATTGAATATTGCATGCAATATGGTTTTTATAGCGTGCATTAGTAATAATTAATTAATGTAATTAATTCCATGATTGTGGATTAGGTTTACATGTAGAATAATTAAGTGTGTCGTTTCATTGATGCCGTGAGGTATTATCATGGGTTGTGGCTAGTATCATTTAGGATGGACTCTGGGTGGACAGGATGCCCATTTACGTGTTTTTATCACTTTAAATTGGTCCCGGGGGTAGGTATACTGTCATGGGAGATTTTGGACCATTCCGGGTAGCATTTTGGACTCTTCTGGAGGCTTGAAATTAGGTCATTTAGGAGATACATAATTTAGGAAGTAATTTATAATTTAAATCTCCATAACTAGGTTCTTTCATCCACTTTAATTAAACCTAGTAGCCATAAACATTCTAGGAGAGGTTAATAAATTTTGAGAGGAGAAAAGGAGGAGAATCTCAAAGCAGGTATCTTCAATCATCTTCTAAGGCTAGAAGTTTTTTGCAAAACCTTTAATATTATGTATAAGCATGCTTTCTTATACAATTTTATGTTTGTAAACATGTCGGGGACTATTTTATATAATGATTTAGGATTAGGGTTGTTTACGACTAATTGTTGATTAAGATTATTTTGAAAATGAAGATTTTTATGATAAAACCTGAAAATAACATTGAATAACTAATGGGAATTATGTTAGAATCTATATTTAGGTTTTTAGTTTTTTTTTATAAAATTCATGTTTAACGAATCTCAAATTGAACGATATTAATGATTTATAAATTGTTCTAAAAGAATTTTGGGTGAATTTTATTATTGATTGAAATCACGATGAAAACCCTTATTTATGATTATAAATCATTAGGATTTTTTTCCCCTAGATGTTATTTTTAGGTTCTGGCATGATAGGAATTCGATTAAAGACCTTCATTGGATTTAATGGAGGTTTTTGAGATTGGTTTTCGTAATTGGGGATGAAGCACAACATCTTTTTCTTTAGAATGAGATACCTATCTTGTTCGAATGAGGTTTTTCATTCTAACGAGGTCCCTTTCTTAATTGAACAACTTTGAAAATTGATCCAATTTGTTTAGAATCGAAATATAAGGGCATAGGTGTTGATTTCGTATTTTTTTTTTGTATTTCATATGATTTTTCTAGTAAACGGTGGGTAAGATCGAAAGTTGAATTTATTGTTTTTTAGTTGGGTCTTTCCTTTACGATCATTAAACCTAATTTAGTGATGGATCAGACTTCTTTAAAATTAAGTATAGTTATGAAAGTTAGAGATATGACCATTGTACTATTGTACTTACAAACGGTTTTAAGATATAGTTAGAATGGGGTAAATGCACGAGTGATCGGTATCATATGTTCGTATGTATATATCGGGCTTAAATAATAATGAGTTAAAGTGTTTGGGAAATTAATTGTGGCCATGAAAGGACATAGATTTTGAAATTAATTTATAAGTTTAATAAGGAAACATATACGTATGTCATGAAAGAGTGTGTATATATACAGGGATAAATCTACTCATACTTTAGAGATTTGGTGATCCTAAGAAAATAAGTATTATAGTTGGTGATCCTAAGAAAATAAAGAAAATAAGTATTATAGTTGGTGATCCTAAGAAAATAAAGAACAGTCCGATCTTTAGGGATTTAGATGATTTGGGTACGCTTAAATGCACCTAATATCCTATTTAATTATATATGTTTAACAAGTTAATAAGATTGATCTATCAAAATTATGATTGTTGTGATCCAACTCGGTATTCGCAGAGTTGGAGTAGTTGTTTCATTGTAGCTGTCAGCATATTCGGAGTTACATAAAAGGGTTACCTTTGTACTCTATTGGTATTTCAGTAGGGATTTTATAGTTAAAGGAAGTTTTAGGTGTACTCTTCTATTCAATTAAACAATTGTAATCGGAGATTTTTATATAGTGGATTTAGTTTTTCACAGTTTGGTATTTCTATTCATCGTCTTTTATTGATTTGTTTATTGCGTTGGTTTTAGTTTACCATGGTTTTTAGTTTATGTTGATGCTGAGAATGATATAATTTTCTAGGGATCCTCGATATTTTATGTGCCATCTGATAAAATGCAGGTGGAAAAATATGGGTTGTCAAAATTTCCTAAATATGAATTATTCAACTAACATTATGCTGTTGAAAATTATAAATGAAAATTTTCTTTAACATTAAATTACCAAAGAACATGATATAAAAGCTAAATCCCTATAAATTTGAGAAAATAGCTATTTTTCAAATTTTTTTCGACTCCATCATTCCGACCACTATAATTGTCACCACTATAGATGTAATCTTCCCAGGAACACTACCACCATGACAACCACCAACGCACCACAATTGGAAACCCCACCATTATGGAAAAATGGATGAATTGGGATTTAATTTTTATAGTTGAACTTATCTTCCATTTTTTTCATTGTAAATGAAAACTAGAATGGATATAATAACTTACAGTAAAAAATAAAAAACACAACTACTAAAACAACTAAAAAAAAATTTAGACATATATTTCTAATTTTCAATCTAGCATCAGTATCATCCATTTAAATAATAGCTCCTCCAATTAATACACACCGTGACACTTCATCTCATATTTGTCTATTTAACTAATCTATAATAAAAGGGAATATATAAGGACTTAGGTCTACACTTTGATGACGACTTACAAAATTTATAGTTTCTCCTCTTATTACTTATATATATACAGGATCTAAAAAGAACCTTAAAGAAATGACAAAAAATAGACCAATGAATTAAAAGACCTAAAAATGAATTTTTTGACCGAACATGGTGGAAATGATATCCACGATGAATAGATCAAAATTTCAACCGTGAAGTGGGTGAAATGAAAAATTTATAAGTATGTGCATTTTGAGAAATTAAATTTTTTTATGATCATCTCCCCTAGTTTTCGGATGATTTTTTTGATGAAATTATTTGCACATGATCTACTCGTTATAAAGATATTTTCCACAAAGTGTTTATACACACACACACACACACACACACACCAAGCCACCACTGACATAATTTTACATATCTAAAAAGGCTAACATCCAGTTTAATTGTGAAAACAATATATGTTAGCACGCAATGTTGGGTCGATCATGGGGATTGCTTAGGAGATTGCGTAGGGGTCGATGATTGATGAAGGTTTTATTCAAACTAGTACACACACATAATGTTTGTAGATTTGAATTATTAAAAGGAATCTACAATAAAATATTTGATTATCTAAAACAAATAAATTCATTTCTCAATAGCTATCTAACTTATATATATATATATATATACACTAAATGTTGCAGGCAATAATTTTTTTTTACCAGTTTGAATAAATAGAGTCATATTTTAAATCAACAATTTAGAAAAAGATTAAGTGATTTAGTCATATTATCGATTAAAAATCTTATAAAATATTGAATGATTAAAAATATTATTTTTTTTGTAATAAAAAAATATAAAAAATAAATTAATTAAACCTACTTTAAATTGCCATAAATTCCGACAATATTAACAAATTTATACGTGTACACCTATAAATTATAACAATATATTACAATTATAGGTGGTAATTTCCTACAAGTTATTATATTCAATTCACAAATGAACAAGAACAATAATAACTTCAAAAAGAATGATGTCACACACACAATAAAAAATATACATGGCTCGAAAACTTGCCTATGTCCACGAGGTGTTTAAATTTGTTCTCAAGTAAACACCGATCGACAGAATTATAGTACTTCTTGGTGTTACATACATCATGCCCCCGCACATATGGGGTGACTTTACATTTATATGGCAGTTTAGAAGAATTCTAAGCCCCGTTAATAACTATCCCTAAAAGTCAGGGCTTATCCATTGATTGTAGTAAGTCATTACAAGTGATAGATTTAAACAATTCTTCTTTGACTATAAGACTTCATTAGATATGTGTGCAAGTGGAAGAGCACATGCCAGCAAAACGGTTGACCCCATAATTGCCCCCAAAGTTTATAGGCTCATTGAGATCGTTGGCCTTTGTGCCCTGATCAGCTGCGATGTTGGATAAGTCTGTTTGCTCATCCGGGGTGACAAAATTCCCCTCTTGATCAGAGGTTGACAATTGTTTGGTATTTTTATGTATTAATCAGATGCCAATACTATAATTTCATCAGAAGCGGAATGGTTTTTGCCTCTTGAGTATCCTCAGGGGCACATTTGTAATTTCAGCATCTGTACTTTTCCCTTAGGGGGGCGCGTACGTTATTTCGGTAGCCCTAAAGTGTCACCTCGATAGTTGTATATGCAATCATTTTGAGAAACCATGAGACTATTTCTCACCATAAAATAATATTCCCTCCTTTTCCTCTCGGTTTCGAAACTAAAGAATTTAAGCAAGAGTTCCCACACCCTCCATTTTATTATAAGAATTATATCTTTAACTCTCTCATTTTCTACATTTTTGAATCTCATTCTTTAGATCTTCCTTCATGTTGTTCTTCACTTCTTAATAATGGTGTACGTGATTAGCGAAGAAACCAAAGATAAATTTAAGCTTGAATATATCTCCAACTTGGCTACTGTTGAGTTGGTTGATGGTCCTTGTGAACTCTATAATCTTGATGAGGGCCAATGCTTTCCTTCGATCTTTATTACTGAGTGTGGGTTGACTTTTCCCATCGAATAAACAGTTTTTCGAATTTTGTCAACATTTTGATGTGATTTTTCCCAGGTCTCCCGCAATACATAGAGGATTGTTAATAGGGTTTACTGCATTAAAGAGTTGTAAAAGACCAATATGGGCATCACTAATGTCATGTATTATTTCCAATGGATATAGACCAATGAAAACATTTACTAACTAAATATTTGGGTGGCTAATCGAGCATTGGTAGTGAACCTACCTAATTCCAGCAATGAGTACCGAGATTATGGTATGATTGTGAAAAATTGGAAACATGCCCCTCTTCCTAAGGGAATAAAATATGGAGGGTTGAGGTTCCCCAAGTAAGGGAGAAGAATAGGTTAGTTTGTTCTTATTTTTATGCTTTGTATTTTCCATTTTTTAATTGCATTTCCCTTGTTGTAATTGCTCCCTATTTATTTTTTGACAACCAAAGAAAAGAAGTTTCCTCGCGATAGAGACATCAATTTTATTGATATTCATAAGGTCTGGTCGATAAAGTAGAGGCTTGGGGATAATGACCACCTAAGGTCGGTTGCTTTTATCCTCAACTACACAAGTTTGATAAGTTCTTTTGTTGCACGACTCACTGAACAAACTCCGTCAATCCTGGCTGACTAGAACGACCCAGCATCTTGCAACTCTGAGGGTCAAATGATGAGATAACATCCTCTTCCTGTGAGTTGTTAGAACTTTAGTCCATACGTACTGCCGATCTCTTTCCTTATGAAAGATCCCCCAAGTGAAAAATGGTGGATATGATTTGTGGCAATTTGGGTCCCAGATTTTCCATTGATCTCCTAGCAAGAAAAAAAAAAAGATCTGTCTCGAACTCCAAGTGAGAATGTTATGTGATATATATTTCAACCAATTCGTAAATTCCAATTTTAAACTTATTTAGGTGGAGTCAGTTTGTAAACCAAATTAATTCATCCTTAAAATACACATCTCGGTGGGTAAAATCAAACCATCACAAATAAATTGTTGACACATAGATTTCAAGAAAAAATTCCAAAGGAAAAAACTTTTTATTTCACTATGCAAAAGTAAATCTCAACTTATATACACAATGAAATATACAATGAATATCTACAGACACTCACATAGACACACAACCTAGAGTCAGCAATGGATCAACCATAGCAAACCCACAAGAACACGTACCTCTGAATCAACCAGGAACACCCTCAAATACTCCCAATGACATGCAGTCGTCATCCGTAGATTTACCCTCTCTACAAGAGAAACTTCAACAAGATCGTATCTTGGGTCTAAAATAACTCACTAAACTATTGGTATTTTTATGAATTGAAAAAACAAAGTTTTAATCCCTAAATAAAGAAAACAAAATAATTCTGCAGTATGCAGTTTTCGTAGACTGTAAAATGTCTGGTCTTCTTCAGGAAAAATGACCCATTTAATAAGGTATATATAACAAGATTGAGTCAGCGGGTTCGCTCGAAATACATAGTCATGTCGCTCGAATGAATTTAAATGTCACTTGATCCTACTTCTCGCAACACATCGAACGAGTTTAGAAAAGTAAAATAGTGTGATATCGTTTGATAAAATGCTTCAAGAGAACTTCAAACGAGACTTCGCGCGACATTGCATGTCGTTTTAAGACTTCATTCAAACAACTTTGTCATGTTGTTTAAACGACATTGACATGTCGTTTTAATGACATTCGCGAAAAATATTTTTTGTTAAAACTCCGCCCTAACACTTGGACAAAAATTCTTTTGACGACAAATGACGCCTCAGATGTTTAAAAACGGTTTAGAAAAATTATCCCAACACTTTAAATGAACTGTTAAGGGACTTAAATACAACCTTGCCAAAACCTATCGCAGAGAGGCTTTTCTGTTGAAGGATGTTGATATTCTTATCCGTCTTGATGCTTGATTGATCTTGAAAAAATCTTCAACGGTAGTAGAGGTATACGAAATACACTAATGAAAACATGACTATGTAAAATATGTCCTTACAAATATCCCCGAATGTCTATGCCGGTACAAATTAAAAACATCTGAATTATCAAATCAAATGTCCTATACAATTCTAATACCCTCCCATGAACCCAAAACTAAAAGGGTACTAAATATGTAAGTCTTAAACTTTTCTTAAAAAATCTTCAACATCTTTAAATTGCAAATGTTTCTTGCCATCATCAGGGTATGTAAAATAATGATCTTCAATTTTGTACCTACACACATGAGACAAGAAAAGAATACCTTCGTAATATATCGAGTTTGAAATGAGATAAACATAAATCAAAACATAAATCAAACATCAAATCTCCTCCATAGTAAAAAACTCCCCCATTAGATCATAATTCATTCTGCCCCTTTTTATTTGTTCGAAACTGACAAGAAAAAGAATAAAAGAAACAAAAACATTGAGTGTCACGACAAACAACACAAATTAACTGCGATCATCAAAGGATAAACTTGAAAGCATTCACCAACTAATTTTAATTTTTCAATTTTTTCAACAAAATTAGATTTACAAAAAAAAATCACACACCATGAGTTTACACTAAGATAACAAAATCATGGATATGGAATGAATGGGTGTGAACGTATTCAATAGGGAAATTGACTCAAACATGCATAACATATGTGCAAGATGATTATGAAAAATCCTATCGAATGAACTCAAAATCATCCTTAGGTGTCAAAATATGAAGAATTTAATTGACATCGGCTCAATCCATCAACACATCAAAGCCTAAATTTATTTCCACGCCAATAACGTCTTAAACTATGTAATGATTTTTCAAGACTTTGTCAGGACGTGCAAACCCATTGTTTAATTTCCAATCAAACTCCCTCATAGGTAATAATGCATTTATTTTTCTTTTGAGGTGATCTAAAACATAATGGCCCATTTTTGGCATATTTATCTTTTTATTGCGTTAATTTTTTTCTCGAGCTCTTTTCGAACGGTGGCTTTCATGACGAGTTAATTTTGTAATCTCGCAGCCCTTTTCAGGTTCGCTAATCATTTTTCAAATTTTAAACAAATTCCTCACGGGCATCGATTCTTATATGCATTCTTTCACTGTCAAGTTTTATCGCATTTGGTTCGTTTTAAAGATGGGATTGAGATGGAAACACTTAGACCAACATGTGATAGACAAGTACAATAATCAAACAAATCCGTGCAAGTGTGCATTAAAGAAAATCACAAGTCAAGCATGTAGAAAGTACTCTCAAATTACTTCTTAATGAATCCAAACATTATCAAGCGCATGGATGAAATGATGTATCATCTCAAAACACTATCAAATTGCCACATGGATATTGAATGATGTTGTGTCTTGGTCATCTTAAATGTCCATCCATCAACAGTGTAAATAAAATACAAAACTCTTTTTGCCTATTTCCAAAAAAATTATCAAAATAAAATCTTTTTGGCTTTTTTCAATTTTTTTGCTCTGAAATATAGAAAATCTTTTTGTATTTTTCAAAAAAAAATTCAAAAACAAAAATATTTTTGGTTTTTCAAAAAATATATGAAAACTATGAATACAAACGTGGTACACACTAGCAATAGGCAAACAAATTTATCATGAAAATCATCCTATGGTAGCAAACAAGTCTAAACCCCAATCGTTAGGTGCGGTGAAGTTTCGGAAGATGGTTACATCCTATGAAAAACATCCATCAAGTCATGTGAAGTCTTAACCAAAAACTTTACTTGCTCCCTAATATGTGTAAACTCTCTCATATAATCATCCAGAAATATTGAGAATGCTATATGATATCGATTTCAACCAATTCGAAAATTCCAATTTTAAACTTATTTAATTGGAGTCAATTTTTAAAACAAATTAATTCAGCCCTAAAACATACCTCTAGGTGGATAAAATCAAACCATCACAAATAAATTGATAACACACAGATTTCAGGAAAAAATCTAAAGGAAAAACCTTTTTATTTCACTATGCAAAAGTAAATCGTAACTTACGTACCCAATGAAATCTGCAATTAATATTCGCAAACACTCACATAGACACGGAACCTAGAGTCAGCAATGGATCAACTTCATCAAAGCCATAAGAAGACGCAGCTCTGAATCAGCCAGAAACACCCTCAAGTACTCTCAATGAAATGCACTCGTCAGCCGTAGATTTACCCTCCCTATAAGATAAACTTCAACAAGATCGTATCATGGGTTCCAAAACATTTCACTAAACTATTGGGATTTTTGTGAAATTAAAAAACAAAGTTTTAAACCCTAAATGAAGACGAAAAAATAATTCTGCAGTTTACAATTTTTGTAGATTGAAAAATGTTAGGTCTTCTTAAGGAAAATGAATCATTTAATAAGGTATATATAACAAAATTGAGTCAACGGGTTCGCTCGAACGACATAGTCATGTATCTCAAACGACTTTAAATGTTGCTCGACCCTACTTCTCCCGAAACATCGAATGAGTTTAGAAAAGTAAAATAGTGTGATGTCGTTTGAAAAAAATTCTTCTAGAGAACTTCAAACGAGACATCGCGTGACATTTAATGTCATTTTAAGACTTCGTTCGAAGGAATTTTTCATGTCATTTGAACGACATTGACATGTCATTTGAATGACATCCGTAAAAAATATTTTTTGTTAAAATTCCTCCTTAACACTTAGAAAAAAATTCTTTTGATAAAAAATGACACCTCAGATGTTTAAAAACAGTTTAGAAAAATTATCCCAACAGTGAACCATTAAGGGACTTAAATACAAACTTACCAAAACCTACCTCGCAGAGGCTTTTCTGTTGAAGAATGTTGATATTCGGATCCATCTTGATGGTTGATTGATATTGAATAAATCTTCAATGGTTGTAGCGGTATACGACATACACTAATGAAAACAGGACTATGTAAAATATGTCCTTACAAATCTCCTCCTATGTCTACGCTGGTACAAATTAAAAACATCTGAACCCTCCTATTAACCCAAAACTGAAAAGGTACTAATGTAGCAACCCGTCCTTTTGGAGACCATTAAATTCCTTAATTGGATATAAATTGGAATTTGAGGGAATTTTCCAAAATAGTGATTTTTGGGATTTTCGAGGATTGAATGATTTTTGATGGATGTCATGATCATGTTTGGGACTAAATAGGCCGAAGTAATTTAATTATATGTCGCCGTGGGGTATAGCGACAATAGAGGTAAGATTTAATGAGAAAACCCGCATTTACTTTTATGGGTTAGAATAGTGATTTGCGGTCAAGTACCTCGGATGGGAATTTCGACTGCGCCATGAGCCTCGGAATGTCTGAGATAGTCAGAAAAGAGTCTCCGATTGTCGAAATTGAGTTTCGGGGAATTTCGGAGTTAAATAGGCTCGTAATTGAGTAAACGAGTCGTTTTGGGGGTATTAAGGGATTTAACCCTTTTCTCCTTATAAAAGGAGGGAGAGGGGGAGAAAAGAGAAAGAAAAGAAGAGACAAGAGAGAGAGGAGGAGAGAAAAAGAAGAAAAAGGGGGAGATTCCGGCCAACCTCCACGGGATTCAGCTCGAGGACGTCGGATTTTATCCACGAGGCAAGTGTTTACCTTCTTTATTTAATTTTTGCATAAATATCTCATACCGTAGTTTGTTATAATCAAACCCTAAAGATTTTGGGTTGGGTATTCGTGAATAAAATGGGTTTTTGGGAGTTAAAACGAATAAACCAATAAAATTTAATATTTGGAGAAACTTAGATTTTAACTCAAACTAATTGGTGGTTCAGGGTTCTATGATGTTTAGAACCCTTAATATATGAGTATTTGTTGTTGGTTGGAGTTGTAGGCCGTTGGGTGAGGAGATGGAAGCTTGGGGGAAGCTTCTATGGCTGAAACAGCTTCTCGGAGAAGAAGCTGCCCGACATGATCGATCGATCGACGGCCAAGGGTCAATCGATCGACCCCTTCTGAAAATGGATAATATCTCTAGGGTGAATTGTATGGGATAAATTCCAATTCTAATGGCTTCGAAGTTAATTAGGTGATAACCTAAAGGACCTTTTAGGATTATATGGTCCTCTAATTGAGGGAATTTAGGAGGCTTAAGTGAGGGTTTTAAATGAATGACCCTTAAACTATATTTTCGAGGAAAATAGAATAATTGTAGAATTTGAGGGTTTAGGGTTCCTAAATTATGTTGGGGACTTTTAATGGATCATATGGACAAGGTGTAGTCCTTGGGTTCATGGAAATGAAATCCATAACCCACTAAATTTAAGGTTATTCGGGTGAGGTAAATCCCTAGGATGCTTTAATGGGCTTTTAGGCTTAAATATTATGCATATAGGAAGCATAATTATAATCGATGTTAGATTTGGTATATCCCACGAGATAGTTAGGATAAATTGGGAATATAGATATATATTCGCCTAGTGTGAAATGGTATAATTGGAGATATCCAAATGAATCCGTAGAAGGGATTTTTGTATATATTACTTATTAAAGTAAGAAATACTTTGGATTTAGTATCATGCATATATGAATGCATGATTATGATTCTTTGAGAGAATCTTTGGGATTATCAGTCATCGTTAGATGAGATTGGAAAATATGGCCATTTATATAATGTAGGAGGAATATATGGTATATTTATACTATATGATTCAAGTATATATATAGTTTGAGATAAATGATTTTGAAAATAAAATATGAATGTTTTCAAAATGAAAAGACAATTGATTTTTATAAATGATAAAAATGAGGATACACACCTCTCTAAATCGCTATCATAAGGGAAGTTGCGTGCGTATGGTGAAGCCCGCTGACAAATTAACACAGGGTGGATATAGTCCTATAGGCCATGTGAGCGCTTGTTGATATATATTTTTCTGCGATGGGTAGGAGATTTCGGGTGTGGTCTTGACTACCCCGTAGGCACATGGCCGCTTCCCGATGTCTTGCGATGTAGGATCCCAGGTTGTCTTGATGATAGGGCCTGGAAGATGATAGCCATTTAGGGGCGTGCACAGTGGGGAAACCCGGATGGGCGGTCTTAGAACGCATTATATTAAAGCAATTCATGATAAAGGATTGGCTTTAATTACATTTCCTGGATATAGGAAGGGAAATGGGTTATATGGATTGGCTTCGGTAACACTTCCCGGATGGAAGAAGGGATGTGGAAGCATATGTTATGATCAAAGCATTTTTATGATAATGAAAATGGCTTTGAATACATTTCCTGAATATAAAAAGGGAAATGGGATACTTTGAAACGGAAAAGCATTTTTATGATTGTTGATGTAAAAAACTAGATTGCTCTAATTATTCAATCACAGATAAATAAATAAGACAAAAATTTTTAAAGTGGTTCGGCTAGGAATAAAGCCTACGTCCACTGCTATGTTATTGCTGAATGTTTGTGGAATTCTTGATTACAAATTCTCTCAAGAAATTCCCGGTCCCCCATGAATGAGGATGATACAAGGTATTTATAGCCTTGAGGCTGTACATGAAAGGTTTGATACATTAAATGACATACATATGAAAGGGTAATACATTTAATGCAGAGTGCGTGCCAAGAATATAAGCATTCAATGAATATCTGAACTGTTGATTATCTGGCAATTAATGATACGACCGAGATTTAGCTCGGACCGCCATAGCTGTTCGCTGATCAGGAGTTCCTCGGAACATTAGAGTTCCTCGGTGCGATAGAGTTCCTCGGTGTGATAGAGTTCCTCGGTGTATTCTCGTTGCTCGGAAAGAAGCATGGTTGGTCGGGAAATGATCTTCCTCGCTGCTATTGTGCCACGTAGATTGGCACGTGTCTTCGTATTATTCGTCCACATCAGCATATTAATTTTGGTATCAACAGAAGCCCCCAATGTTTCATATTTCGAATTTTGAGGAGTATGTAACATTCTTTCTCGGTATATGGCAATATTAAATGACCTTCCTGGGTTTCAGGAACATTGTATTCAAATTTCCTTCTTATTTCGCTGTTTTCCGCCTTTTTTATAAGCGCTTCGATCTTCGTGCAATTTTTGTCCTTTTAGCCGCCGGAAGTTCAGTAGTTTCTTTTTGGTAATCATTTCTTTCGCCACTTCCCAATGCAAAGTATTTAAACTTCTTTGGTAACCATACCGTCGTCTACGTTTTCCATTTTCTGCATTCAAGCTTTCTATTCTCTTCTTCTCTCTTGTGCGTTCATCCTTGTTTCCGTTCGTTGCCAACATACCTCCTTTCTTTCTGTAAGATATTCTTCCTTTCTTCTGTATCTCTTTTATTCAATATGGTTTATATTGTGGAGTCTGTTGAGAAATTCCGTTTGGATTTTTCCATTCCTTCGTGGGTAACTCTAGAGGTTCTTTCTGAGCCTTTAGATTACTTTCGATTGGCTGAGGGACATTGGTTCCCCAGTCTTTTTGTTGCTGAATGTGGTTTTTCCTTTCCACCAAACCCATTATGTCTTGAGTTTTGTCAATATTTTGATCTTGTTCCTGCAAAAATAGCCCCCAATTCATGGAGAATAATTAATGGGGTGCACAAATTAAACCTAACTCATGGGAATCGTATTGGGATCCCTGAAATTATGTTTTGTTATAAATGGGCTATTTTAGATAATATTTATTATTTAAAAACTAGGTATCTGAATAGGGCTCTTGTAGTTAATCTCCCTGACTCAAATAGAGATTATTTTGAGCATGGGTTGATCATAAAAAATTGGCAACATGCGCCTTTAGCTGGGGATGAAGCGTACAACGGTCCCAGATGCCCCCCATATGGCAATGGGATAGGTTTATTTTTCATTTTATTTTACTTATAAAATTATGCTTTCATCATGTTTGATAAAATGTATGACCGATATTTCATTATGTATCTATTTGCAGTTGATAGCAAAAGAAAAACTCCAAAGGAATCAGAAGTGAATATTAAACATCTGAAACTTATCTGGGGTTTGCATAAGACGATTGCTGACGAGCATATTAGGTCTGCGTCATATTTGCTACAGTATAGGAGTTACACAACCTCTTATACTGCTCGCCCTGTTGAACCAGCTTCAACTCCAGAAGGTTCATCTTCAGATTCTCATATCCCTTTATCTCAAAGAATGGGCAAGAAAAGAGCTCCTCCTGCTCTATTTGATGAAATTTCTTCTGCTGTTGGAGCCAAGAAAGGCAAAACTGATGTCCCAGAAGGGACTAAAAAAGTAGATGTTGGGTCCTCCAAAGCTGCCGAGAAGCCCCCAGTGGCCCCGAGCAAGAAAAATGCTCCTGCAGATGTAATTACAATCTCCCCGACCAAGACCTCTCTGGTTGAAGGTTCTGACCGCCCGTTGAAGAGATTGAGGAAATCATCCTCGGTTACTCCGGCTGAAACTGCCTCTTCTTTACCTGCTAGTGGTACTGATGTTCCAAACATCATTCTTCCAAGCTCTGCAATGAGCTCGGTTGTACCCGAGATCCATGGTCTTGATGAAAGAATTCCTAGGGATACGCTGACATCCCTAGCTGCTCGTCACCTTGCTTCAGTAAGTTTTTCATACTTATGATTTCTCTTTCTTTCTCTGAAAGCTTGCATTTTGTATTGACTTTGCTCTTTCTCTCATCTTTCAGCTGGTGAATTGTTTTAATAACATTGTGAAGAAGGATGAGGCTATCAAAGCTTCAAGCTCCTCGTCCTGTGTAGATGATGCTTTTTTGGGTTTGACCCAGTCTTTAAAGAGATCTCGTCAACAGCATATTGACGAAAAAGCTGTTTGGGAAAAGAAATTAGCTTTGGTTGAGGCTGAGAAGGTGAAAATGGCCGAAACCTCCAAGAATTTGGAGGAGAAAGTTAAAGTTTTGGAGGTTAAACATCAGGACTCTGATGATAAGTTGAAGAAGGCAGAGGAAGAATTATCTACTCTGCGAGATATCAAGGTCAAGAAAGAGGAATTGGAGGTGAAACTCTCCTCGGAGATATTGAGGAGAAAGGTCGCAATCAAGAAACATTTCAGTGCTGGTTGGGAGAAAGGATGGGAGAGAGGGATAGCTGCAATGACATCCCAAGTCCAATATGGGAAGTCGAAATACTTCTATGAAGGCTGGGTAGCTGCTCTGCAAGAGCTAAAGGTCCAAGACGATTCTGATCTATTCCAACAACATCTCCCTGGTCCTCCTCCACCAATTGTGGAAGAAGAAGAAGATGAGCCTGCCTCAGATGAGTCTTCTATGGCTATGGGTGATCAAGTTTCTGCCTCTCAACCCTCTGCCACCGAGGACGTTTCTTCCATGCCTCCTCCTCCCGAGAAGATTCCTACCGATCAAGCTGTTGTTACCACCGAGCAACCGAGCTCCTCGTCCCAGCCTCCCGAGAAAGTCTTGGGGGACAAGGAAAAGGTGTGAAGTTGTTCGGTATCATTTCTATATTTCCTTGTAATCGAACAATGTAACTTTTTGATGATCTAATAAAATATATCTTTGCTCATCTCTGTTGTTGATGATTTATATTTGTTGATTGTTGTCTTTTTCTCGTCTTTAGTTTGTTGCTAGAATGGAATTGATTTCTTCACATGATACCGAGCTGATGCAGTAATGTCACCAATACTATAAGGCTGGTCATACAATCCTTAGTACATCAGAAATTGTCGACATCCTTGGTCACGGTGCCTCAGAACAAGCAGTTGAGGCTTACCGGTATCTGAAGGATTTGCTTGATAGATCTGTGGCCAATAATGTGGCGTATTACGAACTGATCGAGGAACTTCATGGTTCCATAGAGGATCTCCAAGGTCAGCACAATGAATCAATGGCTTTGTTACACAAAGATTATGAAAATAGATACCAACAACTTTCTTCTAAAACAGGCCATAAGAAGATCATTGCTGGATATGATATTAGGGAAAGGACCCTAAAAGGTGAAGTTGAAGCTTGCAGGAAGATTGCCGAGATCCTGGAACAAGAAAATAATAATTTACAGAAAAAATTGGCTCAATATGAATCTGCTGCTTCATCTTCTACTGCATTAATACCAGTTACTGATGAAGGCTTCTCGTTCTTAGAGGTAGAAAACGCCAAACTAAGGCAAGAGCTGGAGGACTTAAGAAGATCTGCCATTTCTGGAACTGCTCGGGGACGAGGAAGAGGTTCTCGGGGGCGAGGAAGAACTGTCGAGGAGCAAAGTTCTCCAGTTTCTTCTCGGAGCCGATCAAGAGTTCTCAGTCGCAATGTTGAAGAGGCTCGTACCCAATCCACTTTAGAAACTCAAGCATTCCAGTTAAACATCAAAGATCGGGCCCTATCAGAAATGTCCAAGAAGAATTTATCCTTGGAGGATCAACTTACAACGACGAAATCTGCTCTGCATAATAAGGATCTTTTTGCCAAAAGCCTTCATGAACAATTGGATAGATTAATCTTCCAATTCCATAAACAGCCAAGGGAATTTTGGATGGGAGGATACAATGAAGCCCTTGTTCACCTGGATGCTCGTATTGAACATGCCAACAATGAAGGTTACAAGCAAGGATGGTTGAATGCACTGGGTGTGTTAAAATTAGAGCAAGGGCATTTTTTATGGGACTATCATGCTCCATCATTATTAGACCTGCCTGTACCACCTTTCAAATTGGACATGGCATGGATCCCAGCTCGTTCCATTCCTCGCAGCCTAATTTTAAAATACCTTGGTGATTATAGCCTTCATTCCCAAGTTGAATTATCTCGTCCTGAGCATCTCTTGGATACACCTTCTGTTATGAACGTCAGAATGCTCAGAGATGTTAATTTCATCAATTCTCCCCTTTGCCTAGAAGACCCTCCTGCCGGCGAGGAACCTGTTTCTAAAGCACAGGGCAAGAAACCAATAGAATAGTAATATCCATGTAACAATTTAGTACATTCTTGTATCCTGTAATCTTAAATTTAATGAAAGAATTTCATTTTCTATTTGCCAATTTTGCTATTGTCTTGTGTTTATCACACACCTTTATATTTGTGCATATGTATCTATGTATTTAAAAGGATGGCAATATCGTGCTATTTATCAACCAACTTAAAAATTTACAAGTATCAAGGTTGATCAATAAAGTAATGAATGTAAATTGTTCAAACTGTTTCCAACCAACCAAGGTAGTTGAATAATGTTTGTCGACCAATTACAGTTGATGGGTTTTTATCCCCGACCAGCTATACTTGGTTCAATTATAAAAATGCGTCCGACCAACTAAGATCAATAATTTGTCCTCGCCGACCAACTACAGTTATTGGGTTTTTATCCCCGACCAACTATACTTGGTGTATTTTTTGAATATTTTGTTCTTCAAAGAACTCTTTGTAATAATATTACCTCTCGACCAACATAAGTTGTAATATGAGAGTATATTTTTATCTTACCAACCGTAATTGATCACGCTGGTGTAGCTAGTGTACACCTTTTAACCAAAGGAATATTTTTGGCTCCTTAGAGCTGTCCTCCTAACCAAAGGAGGTTGGCTACTTATAGCACTTTTTGGCTCCTTAGAGCTGTCCTCCTAACCAAAGGAGGTTGGCTACTTATAACACTTTTGCTCCGTAGAGCTGTCCTCCTAACCAAAGGAGGTTGGCTACTTATAGCACTTTTGCTCCGTAGAGCTGTCCTCCTAACCAAAGGAGGTTGGCTACTTATAGCACTTTTGCTCCGTAGAGCTGTCCTCCTAACCAAAGGAGGTTGGCTACTTATAGCACTTTTGCTCCGTAGAGTTGTCCTCCTAACCAAAGGAGGTTGGCTCCTTAGAGCACTTTTGTTGTGTAGTGTATTACACTAGTATTCCCCGAAAAACTTTCAACCAGAAAGAAAATGGCGAAACATCCTCGTTTTATTCATAATGAAAGAAATGCTTTACATTTGACATCACTGATAATACTTGCGCAGGTGTTCAGCATTCCATGCATTCTTAAATTCCTCTCCTTCTAGAGTTGCTATTCTGTAAGTTCCTGGTCGAACAACCTCTGTAACTCGGTAAGGTCCATGCCAGTTTGCTTCCAGTTTATTCTGCTTCTGAATGACCTTCTTTAGCACATAATCCCCCTCTTTTAGATCACATTTCTTTACCCTTTTGTTGTAAAACAGAGCTGTTCGTTATTGATAAGCAGCATTCCTAATGGCTGCCTCTTCTCTGACTTCTTCGAGCATATCCAAATCCAGTCTTCTCATCAAATCACTGATCGGAGAATTGAAATTTAACACCCTGTGTGTTGGTAGGCCCAACTCGACAGGTATCACAGCCTCACTTCCAAATGCTAGCATATATGGTGATTCTCCTGTTGCTGCTCGGGGAGTTGTTCGATAAGCCCACAAAACTGACTGTAGCTCATTAATCCAATTTGATTTAGCCTCACTTAACCTCTTCTTCAACCCATTTAGTAATGTTCTGTTCATCACCTCAGTCTGTCCATTGCTTTGGGGATGGCCTGGTGCTGAATGAAACTTCAAGACGTTCGACTGATGACAATAGGCAGCAAATTCTTCATTATCAAATTGCGTTCCATGGTCTGTGATGAAAGCGTGGGGGAGACCATATCGACAAATGATATTCTTCCATATGAACTGATACACCTTCTCGTACGTCATATCAATTAGTGGTTCAGCTTCCACCCACTTAGTAAAATAGTCTACTGCCACGACGAGATACTTGAACCTTCCTCGGGTCGTCGGCAGTGGTCCAACCAGATCAATTCCCCACATGGAAAATGGCCAAGGTGATGTTATGGGTGTCAACAATGCCTGTGGAGTTCTTCGGATGGAGGAAAAACGTTGGCATTTGTCACACTTCTTAGCATAGGCTATACAATCAGCCCTCATCGTTGGCCAGTAGTATCCCTGTGTCATTACCCTTTGCAAAAGTGTCCGACCTGCTACATGAGCTCCACAAGATCCTTCATGAATTTCTTCAATCAATTCTTTGACTTCTGATGGATGCACACATCTCTGCAAACCTGCCATAATTCCTCGTCTATACAAAACACCATTAGTTAACACATACCGAGCAACTTTATACTTCAATTTCTTGGCAGCTAGTTTGTCCTCCGGCAATTCTCCTTCTTCAATGTATGCTCTGATAGGATCCATCCAAGATGGTCCTAAATCAAGGGTAATAATCTTCACCGTCAGATCTTCTTCTATGCTCCGACTTTCTAATACTTCAATTGTATTGTTCTTCGCAGCTCGGTGCGTGTAGCTGACGCTAGTCGGGCCAATGCGTCTGCTCTAGCATTCTCCATTCTCGGTATCCTCACCAATTGAATAGCATCAAATTCTGTCAATAACTCCATCACTTTTGCATGGTACTTCACCATTAACTCTCCCTTCACTGCATATATTCCCATCATTTGATTCACAATTAATTGAGAATCACTGAAAACAATTACTTGACGTGCCTCCATAACTTTCGCCAAATGAAAACCTGCTATCATAGCCTCATATTCAGCCTCATTATTGGAAGCTTTGAATTGGAATCTCAAGGCATACTCCATGTCAATATCATCTGGAGAGTTTAAAATAATCCCTGCTCCACAACCAGCCGTGCAAGATGATCCATCTACATATAATCTCCATGTATGTAACTCGTCTTCAAATTTCTTATCTGTTAGAGTTCCTCGGTGAAATATCATCTGTTTTCTTTCATCATCCCCGGGTATCCTTCGTTCCTCGTTGGTCATTTCTTCGCGCCCTTCTACCAACCGGAGTTGGTCGGGGTTTGAATATGATGATTTTTCTACATCCACAAGTCCTTTTACCAACCTTGGTTGGTCTGGATCTGTGTCTGTTGATCCTGTATCGTCCACAGGTAGGTCAGCAAGCACCTTTTGCTCCTCGGGGGTATCAGGGTATGTGAACTCTGCTATAAAATCTGCCACGGCTTGCCCCTTCAACGATGATCTGGGTTCATACACAATATCATATTCACCGAGCTCTATTGCCCAGTACATCAATCTTCCTGATTTTTCTGGCTTGTGAAGGGCTTGTCTTAACGGCATGTCGGTATACACAATGATGGTATGGGCCTGGAAGTATGGCCTCATTCTTCTACTTGCTTCAATTAATGCCAGTGGCAATTTTTCCAGCTTTGGGTATCTGATTTCCGCACCTCGGAAGGCCTTGCTTGTGTAATAAATTGGCTTCTGGACTCCATTCTCCAATCTGATCAACGCTGAGCTAACTGCATTTTCTGATACTGCCAAATACAAGTACAGCTTCTCTCCAGTTATTGGCCTAGACAACAATGGTGGGGCTCCCAAATACTTCTTCAAATCTTGAAAGGCTTTCTCACATTCATCAGTCCACTCAAAACTTTTTCGCAGTGTTGTGAAGAATGGGAGGCATTTATCAGTTGCTCGGGATACAAATCTGTTGAGTGCTGCAACCCGTCCGGTAAGACTCTGTACTTCTTTCCTCGTCGTTGGGGATCGCAGCCCTAAAAGAGCTTTGATCTTTTCTGGATTTGCCTCAATACCTCGTTGGTTGACGATGTATTCGAGGAACATTCCTTCTCGTACTCCAAAGGTACACTTTGTCGGGTTAAGCTTCATCTGGTATTTATCCAGTTGATCAAAAGTTTGACTCAAGTCAACCAAATGATCTGCAGCTCTCTTGCTTTTGGTGAGCATGTCGTCGACATAGACCTCCATATTGCGGCTGATTTGTTCGGTAAAAACCTTGTTCATCAACCGCTGATATGTTGCACCTGCATTTTTTAAACCAAAAGGCATAACATTATAACAATAAGTTCCCCTTGGGGTAATAAAAGAAGTACTTTCCCTGTCTTCAGGTTTCATTTTGATCTGGTTGTAGCCAGAATAAGCATCCATGAAGCTGAGTAGCTCGTGTCCCGAGGTAGCATCCACTAGTTGATCAATTCTGGGCAATGGAAAATGATCTTTTGGACATGCCTTGTTGAGATCAGTAAAATCAACACACATTCTCCATTTGTTGTTCTTCTTCTTTACCATCACCACATTCGCCAACCAATCTGGATATTTCACATCTTCAATGAATTGGGCTTTCTGGAGTTTCTCGACCTCCTCTTGTATGGCCTGGTTCTTCTCGGGACTAAACACTCTTCTTCTTTGCTTCACAGGCTTGATCTCCTTATTCACGTTGAGCTCATGACATAAAAAGTTTGGATCTATACCTGGCATGTCTTCATGACTCCAAGCAAAAGTATTCTTCCTGCTTCTCAAGAAAGTTATCAACTCTTGTTTTATTGAAACATCCAACGACGATCCTATCTGAGTTACTCGTTCAGGATGCTCGTCGTCCAGGATAACAGTTTCTGTAGATTCCATCACCTGTCCTTTTACAAGTTGAGATTCATCCCTAGGGTCAAGAGTTTCAATTTCTGTGCCCTCCTCTACTTGATAAGTAGTAGTCTTTTTCCTTGATTCTTCAAGTTCTTCTTGCTCGGCAGACGAATAATAGCATTTCCGAGCTACTTTTTTATCACCTTTCATAATTCCTACTCCAAAATTCGTTGGGAATTTCAAACACTGATGTACTGTAGATGGAACTGCTTCGAATTTCTTCAATCCAACTCTTCCCATGATGATGTTGTAGGCGGACTGCACATTCTTATCCATCATAAAAAAGCGTATTCTTTCTGTTCGACAAGCAGGCCAAGTTCCAATGAGTATATCCAACTTGATCGTCCCAAGTGGAAAAACTTTCTCGCCAGCAAAACCCAGAAGGGATCTGTGATAAGGTTCCAATTGAGATAATTTTAAATTCAAGCTATCAAAGCATGAATAGTACATGATGTCTGCCGAACTACCATTGTCTACTAACACCCTTGAAATGACCACATCCTTCATCCTCATTTTGATCACCAAAGGATCATCATGAGGGTAAAGAACACCTGCCAGGTCGTTTTTTGAAAAACCAATCACCAGCTTCTCTTTGTTTACCTTCCTCGGACGATCATCCTCGGCCAGGTTTATTCGCTGAATGTATGAACAAGCTTGAGCCTCTCCGAGGTAAGCTTTTCTTTCTGCAGTAAGGTCTCCTCCTCCTGCATCTCCTCCTGTAATAACATTACAATCAAATGACCCAAAACGTATGGAAAATACCTCTCGTTCAGGTTTCCTTGGCTTCTTGGGAAGATCGGGGTCATCATCTGGATCCTCTTCATGGTCCCTCCTCTTTTTCTCCTCTGCACGACGAGGAGATCTAGATCTCTCTCTAGTTCTATCATCATTTTTCCTTTCGCCTCTGCGATCTACATACTTTGATAATTTTCCTCTTCGGATGAGTGTTTCAATCTCGTTCTGAAGGGCTATACAATTTTTGGTCATATGGCCATGATCTTTGTAAAACTCGCAATATTTGGCCTTATTCCTCAGGTCGGGATTTGTCTTCAGTTTCTCTGGCCACTTGATTTCCTCGTTATTCCTGATTTCTTCCAAAACATGATTAATACCCATTTTCAATGGAGTATAATTATCATACTTCTTTAGGACTTCCAACTTCATCCTGTTATTCCTGGAATGTTTGTCACCACCATTACCTTTCTGATCTTTCTTCTTAGAGTTGTCGACCTCCACTTTAACTTCTTTATCCATATTCTTCTTCGCAGCCATAGCCTCCTCGGCATTCATGATTTTGGCCGCCTTTGCCATCAACTCCGACATATTTTTAGGTGGATCTTTGGCCAAAGTGTAGTACAGCTTGTTAGGAAGCAAACCACTCATCAGAGCAGTGATTGCTGTCTTTTCTTCATAATCTATGACTTCCAACTTCTCGTTATTGAAACGAGTTATGTAATCTCTAGTACTTTCACCTGATTTTTGTCTAACACTTAGCAAGTGTGCTACTCGCTTTACCGGCTTTGCTCCAAAACAAAAATTGCCAATAAACAACTCGGCTAACTGAACAAAAGTTGAAATCTTACCCCGAGGAAGATTATTGTACCATATCTGTGCAGATCCGGTAAGAGTTCCCGAGAATGCTCTACACCTCATCTCGTCGGGGACAGCGTAGATATCTGCAGCAGCTTGGTATTGTTCTATATGAAGTACGGGATCTGTCTTTCCATCGTACTTGGGGGTCACTACAGGTGCTTTGAATTTTGACGGTGTAGGGAAATCCACAATGGCTTGCACAAAAGGTGTTCCTTGAACAAAAGTTCTCTGTAAGGGGTTCCTCGCCTTAGCCATTTCTCCCAGTCTATCCTCCAACCGTTGGATGGAACCTTTCCATGCTTCATTCCCTTCCTCGGGCCGCTTAGTCCGAGCAACTGAATGTTCTGATGTAGCTTCCTGAGATTTATCTCGACGAGTAGCTGGTCGTGATTGTGCTGATCCTTCTCTCAAACCTGATGATGGCCGAAAACTTTTCGACGGAGCTCTAGGTGGATTCATATTCCTCCTTGGTCCTAATCGACTGAAAGGAGATGCCCTGCTTAATCTTTCCAAAGCGCTGGTTCTTTCCGGAGATAGTGTGACACGTTGATCTATATCCGTAGCCCGTATTGATGATGTTCGCCCAGGTTGATACGTAGAATCAGTAGACTCCCCATTGCAATATGACCCAGTACGTCTGGATTGTGATTGCCCACGATCACTCCTATACCCTGAATAGGTAGGTGCACCGCCTTGAAGAGTTTGAATGAGTTGCCTCACAGATTCTTGCATGGCGGTTTGTCCTTGAGCCAGATTCGTCATAATTCCAGCTAGATCTGGGGATGCAGATGGATTTGGAAGATTTCCAGTATTTCCAACATTTTGATTACTGGATTCTGGATTATCTGCCATTGGTGATAAATGATTTTTATGAGAAACGATAATAACAGTCGTTTCCCACAGACGGTGCCAATCTGTTGATGTAAAAAACTAGATTGCTCTAATTATTCAATCACAGATAAATAAATAAGACAAAATTTTTTAAAGTGGTTCGGCTAGGAATAAAGCCTACGTCCACTGCTATGTTATTGCTGAATGTTTGTGGAATTCTTGATTACAAATTCTCTCAAGAAATTCCCGGTCCCCCATGAATGAGGATGATACAAGGTATTTATAGCCTTGAGGCTGTACATGAAAGGTTTGATACATTAAATGACATACATATGAAAGGGTAATACATTTAATGCAGAGTGCGTGCCAAGAATATAAGCATTCAATGAATATCTGAACTGTTGATTATCTGGCAATTAATGATACGACCGAGATGCAGCTCGGACCGCCATAGCTGTTCGCTGATCAGGAGTTCCTCGGAACATTAGAGTACCTCGGTGCGTTAGAGTTCCTCGGTGCGATAGAGTTCCTCGGTGTGATAGAGTTCCTCGGTGTATTCTCGTTGCTCGGAAAGAAGCATGGTTGGTCGGGAAATGATCTTCCTCGCTGCTATTGTGCCACGTAGATTGACACGTGTCTTCGCATTATTCGTCCACATCAGCATATTAATTTTGGTATCAACAATGATAATAAAACTGGCTTTTAAAAAGTTATATGATATGTTAAAGCAATTCATGATAATGAATTGACTTTTAAATACATTTCCTGGATATGAGAAGGGAAATGGAATGTTTTGAAATTAAAATCATAAGTATTGATAAATACTTTGTAAATGTATTCTCATTACGGGAGATAGATCCGGAGGTATATGGTAATATGTATATATATGGATAAATCGAGTGCCGAGGGTCTAATGGATCCCGACGATCGACCTTGCCGCATAGTAGTGTATCGGGGGGTTCCTTGTTTGGATTTCTATTTGCGAGACACCCCACGCACGAATATGGCATTGTGTTGAGACTGGGGAGAAGTTTAATCCTTAGCGCTCTAATATTATAAATGTTACTGGTATATATATATATATATATATATATATATATATATATATATATATATATATATATATATATATATATCTTTCTGTACTGAGGGACTGACATATCTCGACGATCGACCGTGCCGCGTAGTAGTGTATCGGGGGGGTTCCTTGTTTGGATTTCGCTTTGCAAGACACCCCACGCACGAACATGGCATAGCGTTGAGACTAGGGTGAAGTTTATCCCTTAGTACATTTCTTGGACTATCTAGGACATATAGTGGTTGGGTGATAGACTAGTTTAGTAGGGTAGCTTGACTAGGATGTTTAGATGTTTGGAGGGATGCGCTAGGAGTGCACTGTTAGAGGAGAGGTGACGGTTATCTCATGGGAGTGCAATACCAAACTTAAATATGAGATAAAATCTTTTTCTAAAAATAAGGCATTTATGCACTTGCTAAATATTTTCAAAACTCGGGCTCTGACCCGTTTATCTACTTTTCCTTTCTTTCTATATATATATATATATATATATATATATATATATATATATATATAGGTGTCCAGAAACAGGGACGCCTGGATGACACTTCCTTCGAGTCAGACGTCAGCTGCAGCAGCTGTGGATGCATGCAGGTTTTTGATAGCCGCTTCCATCGCTGTACTCTAGATAGGAGGTACTATATAAACATTCGAGCCAATGGCTCGATTGCATTTATTTATTCTTTCAGTACAGCATTCGATATGGTTGTATATTTTGACCAAGTGTTCGGTTATTTTATTTCATTTCAGTTTCATATTCGCAAAAACTGTGTGGATGTTTTATTTGTAATTGTTAAAAAGTGTTGTAAAGTTAAAAATTTTGACACTGGCCTAATAGGTTAATAGTAATTAAATGGATTTTTCGAAAGTGATGCTAAGAATGATCCATATGAGACTCCTATTATAATTTAATATAGGAGTGATCGCCCGGTATTTTATTAGGCGGGGTGTCACAGATGGTATCAGAGCATCAGGTTCTAGTGTCCTTAGGAATCTGTGTGGACGTACTACGCTTTCAGCGTTGCTCTCGATTTGATATAGAGCCTCAGGATTAGGATTATTGATTTCTCTTGTGAGATTCCGTTCTCCTTCTATGTTAGAAGAATATAGAAATCTTTTGCGCGCTCATTTGAGAATCGTGTGTGGGGTTAGCTGGAGCAGCTAATAGAAGGTGGGGATGAGGACCTTAGTAGAGGTCACTCTCCTTATGGTAATTGCTAAGGATTTTGGCGAAAACTACTAGAGAATGGTAGTTAAGAGTACCCCAGTACCGCTGAAGTAGAGAGTGGTACTAAAGTTGAATTCCTCATCAAAGTTGAGGGTTTGAAAGGGATCTTACGGATAGTCTTAACCGTGAGTCCCCATGATTCAGCATGAATGAGAAGAATGCTGTTTTGGATTATTCACATAAGGGTCGGACAGAGGCCGACAGTGGATAAAAGTGAGGATGTTGTTATGAGTTTTACGGCAATCGAGGAGATTTAATTGGCGTGGCTAGATAAAGTCACGGTGTTTGTTAGCCCTAGACTCTTGTGTGTATTTTGAGTTTTGTGGCGGTATCGATAACATTATATCATGTATGCCTATGTGTTGTTCGCAGTAGCGGAGTTTTATTTTCCTTCATTCGCCATAGAGGCGGGTGCTGATATATGGTATATATATACATATCTGGTTAGTGATGCTCATTTTATATATCTATTCGAGCATGGTGGTATTATGAGTATATAATGTTATTAGTATTTTCGGAGCGATAGCAGGCTAAGAATGGTAAATCTATCGTGTCCATGGTTCCTGGAGGGAACGGGTTATTGTTGTGGTGTCTCACCTAGATATAGGTTGAGTTCACCTTATTTATTGTGGGATACGAAACTTTGATGAGTAGAGGTTTAATTATTGTGATTTTTGTTTATGGCGACCTTATAAATATGATTTAAGGCCGCAGGATTTGTGTTGAGATGTAAGATTAAGCTCATTACTATTTGCGCAAGGACTTAAAAATGAGTGCGAGCGCAGGGTGGTATGACTCTTAGTTTGAGATAGGAGTTCAGACCACCTTTTTGTTGGATTAGGGGATAGGGATATCCCGGTTGCATGTTGAAATAACGGAACTCCATAACCAAAGAAGTCAAGGGTTAATGTGTGGAGGGGTTCCTTGTTTGGATTTCGCTTTACGAGACACTCCATACATGACTCTTAATGGCGTCGGGAGTGGGAAGTTATTATATGATGCAAGGATGTTGGTTTTTTGGAAAAGGTCTTATAGTGTGGATGAACCACTATAGTCTATGAGCCACATGATGATGATTTACTTATGGAGATATGGTGCTATGGAAAAGAACTAAAGTGGTCCCCTCGCCACAAGTGGGTGGGTGAGGATGGACTTAGAGAAATTGATTTGAGGGTAATAACCAGCCTTAATAAAAAGGCAAATTTTGAGAAGGTATGTTTTGGGTATTATGTACGTGACACTTTTACAGAAAGTGGGCACTTCGATTGATTAGGTTTCCTTTCGTATGGGCGAAAGGATAGGTAGTACGAATTCATTCGTAGGTAGCACAGTAGGATTTAGAACGTCCCGCCTGTGTGCCTTGGGTCGCTATATCTCGATGACCGACTACGCGAGGGAGTAGTGTAACGGGAGGGTTCCTTGTTTGGATTTCTCTTCGGCGAGACGACCCACGCACGAAACCAAGCAAATGTCGGGAGTTGAGAGAGGCCTTGGGCACTAGAGACATACTTAGGATTATATTAGTTTTGCATAGGTAGGATATCGCATAGACCTTAGTATTATTAGGATGTAAGTTCAGTAGGATTAGTGGCGCCGAGGTTAGGAGAATTGAATTTCGTGGGTTAGGAGGACTCATGTGTGAGTATTACACCGAGGAAAGGAAACCCTTACTGGGAGAGAGTGTTACGTGTCAGACGTTCACGATGGATGTGCAGATGTGCACGGGTTAAAAAGGTGTATGGGCACCTTGGTGAGAAAGTTTATATACCGCCTGGAATAGAATAGGCGTAGTATATAAGGTTGAAATTCATGCCGATGGGCATTATAGATGATGGGTATTATGTGACGTATTAGAGTCATTTTTGGATCATGGTAGTCGTGTAGCATATGATTGGGAACCATTGGGTTAGTATCTTTCCCTTGAGGTTTTAGGATTTGTAGTGATCCTAGTTAGATGGTGTAGGTTATATCCGAATTTCGAGGACAAAATTCCGTTGTAAGGGGGGGAGTATGTAACAACCCGTCCTTTTGGAGACCATTAAATTCCATAATTGGATATAAATTGGAATTTGGGGGAATTTTCCTAAATAGTGATTTTTGGGATTGTCGAGGATTGAATGATTTTTTATGGATGTCGTGATCATGTTTGGGACTAAATAGGTCGAAGTAATTTAATTATATGTCGCCGTGGAGTATAGCGACAATAGAGGTAAGATTTAATGAGAAAACCCGCATTTACTTTTATGGGTTAGAATAGTGATTTGCGGTCAAGTACCTCGGATGGGAATTTTGACTGCGCCATGAGTCTCGAAATGTCCGAGATAGTCGGAAAAGAGTGTTCGATTATCGAAATTGAGTTTCAGGGAATTTCGGAGTTAAATAGGCTCGTAATTGAGTAAACGAGTCGTTTTGGGGGTATTAAGGGATTTAACCCTTTTCTCCTTATAAAAGGAGGGATAGGGGGAGAAAATTGAAAGAAAAGAAGAGAGAAGAGAGAGAGGAGGAGAGAAAAAGAAGAAAAAATGGTGAGATTCCGGCCAGCCTCCGCGGGATTCATCTCGAGGACGTCGGATTTTATCCACGAGGCAAGTGTTTACTTTCTTTATTTAATTTTTGTATAAATATCTCATACCGTAGTTTGGTATAATCAAACCCTAAAGATTTTGGGTTGGGTATTCGTGGATAAAATGGGTTTTTGGGAGTTAAAACGAATAAATCCCTAAAATTTAATATTTGTAGAAACTTAGGTTTTAACTGAAATTAATTGGTGGTTCAGGGTTCTAGGATGTTTAGAACCCTTAATATATGAGTATTTGTTGTTGGTTGGAGTTGTAGGCCGTTGGGTGTGGAGATGGAAGCTTGGGGTAAGCTTCCATGGCTGAAACAGCTTCTCAGAGAAGAAGCTGCCCGACATGATTGATCGATCGATCATGGGGGTTCAATCGATCGAGCCATCGATCGATCGACGGCCAAGGGTCGATCGATCGACCCCTTCTGAAAATGGACAATTTCTCTAGGGTGAATTGGATGGGATAAATTCCAATTCTAATGTCTATGAAGTTAATTAGGTGATAACCTAAAGGACCTTTTAGGATTATATGGTCCTCTAATTGAGGGAATTTAGGAGGATTAAGTGAGTGTTTTAAATGAATGACCCTTAAACTATATTTTCGAGGAAAATAGAACAATTGTAGAATTTGAGGGTTTAGGGTTCCTAAATTATGTTGGGGACTTTTAATGGATCATATGGACAAGGTGTAGTCCTTGGGTTCATGGAAATGAAATCCATAACCCACTAAATTTAAGGTTGTTCGGTGAGGTAAATCCCTAGGATGCTTTAATGGGCTTTTAGGCCTACATATTATGCATGTAGGAAGCATAATTATAATCGATGTTAGATTGGGTATATCCTACGAGATAGTTAGGATAAATTGGGAATATAGATATATATTCGCCTAGTGTGAAATGGTATAATTGGAGATATCCAAATGAATCCGTAGATGGGATTTTGGTATATATTACTTATTAAAGTAAGAAATACTTTGGATTTATTATCATGCATATATGAATGCATGATTATGATTCTTTGAGAGAATCTGTGGGATTATCAGTCATCGTTAGATGAGATTGGAAAATATGGCCATTTATATATTCTAGGAGGAATATATGGTATATGTATACTATATGATTCAAGTAAATATATAGTTTGAGATAAATGATTTTGAAAATAAAATATGAATGTTTTCAAAATGAAAAGACAATTGATTTTTATAAATGATAAAAATGAGGATACACACCTCTCTAGATCGTTATCATAAGGGAAGTTGCGTGCGTATGGTGAAGCCCGCTGACAAATTAACGCAGGGTGGATATAGTCCTATAGGCCATGTGAGCGCTTGTTGATATATATTTTTCTGAGATGGGTAGGAGATTTCGGGTGTGGTCTTGACTACCCCGCAGGCACATGGCCGCTTCCCGACGTCTTGCGATGTAGGATCCCAAGTTGTCTTGATGATAGGCCCTGGAAGATGATAGCCATTTAGGGGCGCGCACAGTGGAGAAACCCGGATGGGCGGTCTTAGAACGCGTTATATTAAAGCAATTCATGATAATGGATTGGCTTTAATTACATTTCCTGGATATAGGAAGGGAAATGGGTTATATGGATTGGCTTCGGTAACACTTCCCGAATGGAACATGGGATGTGGAAGCATATGTTATGATCAAAGCATTTTTATGATAATGAAAATGGATTTGAATACATTTCCTGAATATAAAAAGGGTAATGGGATACTTTTAAACGGAAAAGCTTTTTTATGATATTAAAACTGGCTTTTAAAAAGTTATATGATATGTTAAAGCAATTCATGATATTGAATTGGCTTTAAAACATTTCCTGGATATGAGAAGGGAAATGGAATGTTTTGAAATAAAAATGTTAAGTATTGATAAATACTTTGTAAATGTATTCTCATTACGGGAGATAGATCCGGAGGTATATGGTAATATGTATATATATGGACAAATCGAGTGCCAAGGGTCTAATGGATCCCGACGATCGACCTTGCCGCATAGTAGTGTATCGGGGGGTTCCTTGTTTGGATTTCTCTTTGCGAGACACCCCACGCACGAATATGGCATTGTGTTGAGACTGGGGAGAAGTTTAATCCTTAGTGCTCTAATATTATAAATGTTTATGGTATATATATATATATATATCTTTCTGTACTGAGGGACTGGCAGATCTCGGCGATCGACCGTGCCGCGTAGTAGTATATCGGGGGGGGGGGGGTTCCTTATTTGGATTTCGCTTTGCGAGACACCCCATGCACGAACATGGCATAGCGTTGAGACTAGGGTGAAGCTTAGCCCTTAGTACCTTTCTTGGACTATCTAGGGTAGATAGTGGTTGGGTGATAGACTAGTTTAGCAGGGTAGCTTGACTAGGATGTTTAGAGGGATGCGCTAGGAGTGCACTGTTAGAGGAGAGGTGAGGGGTTTCTCATGGGAGTGCGATACCAAACTTAAATATGAGATAAAACCTTTTTCAAAAAATAAGGCATTTATGCACTTGCTAAATATTTTCAAAACTCGAGCTCTGACCCGTTTATCTACTTTTACTTTCTTTCTTTAGTATATATATATTGGTGTCCAGACACAGGGACGCCTGGATGACACTTCCTTCGAGTCAGACGTCAGCTGCAGCAGCTGTGGATGCGTGCAGGTTTTTGATAGCCGCTTCCATCGTTGTACTCTAGATAGGAGGTACTGTATAAACATTCGAGCCAATGGTTCAATTGCATTTATTTATTCTTTCAGTACAACATTCGATATGGTTGTATATTTTGACCGAGTGTTCGGTTATTTTATTTCATTTCAGTTTCATTTTCACAAAAACTGTGTGGATGTTTTATTTGTAATTGTTAAAAAGAGTTGTAAAGTTAAAAATTTTGACACCGGCCTAATAGGTTATTAGTAATTAAATGGATTTTTCGACAGTGATGCTAAGAATGATCCATATGAGACTCCTGTTATAATTTAATATAGGAGTGATCGCCCGGTATTTTATTAGGCGGGGTGTCACAGATGGTATCAGAGCATCAGGTTCTAGTGTCCTTAGGAATATGTGCGGACGTACTACGCTTTCAGCATTGCTCTCGATTTGATATTGAGCCTCAGGATTAGGATTGTTGATTTCTCTTGTGAGATTTTGTTCTCCTGCTATGTTAGAATATTATCGAAATCTTTTGCGCGCTCATTTGAGAATCGTGTGCGGGGCTTAGCTAGAGAAGCTAATAGAAGGTGGGGATGAGGACCTTAGTAGAGGTCACTCTCCTTATGGTAATTGCTAAGAATTTTGGCGGAAACTACTAGAGAATGGTAGTTAAGAGTACCCCAGTACCGCTGAAGTAGAGAGTGGTACTAAAGTTGAATTCCTCATCAAAGTTTAGGGTTCGAAAGGGATCTTACGGATAGTCTTAACCGTGAGTCCCCATGATTCAGCATGAATGAGAAGAATGTTGTTTTGGATTATTCACATAAGGGTCGCCCAGAGGCTGACAGTGGATAAAAGTGAGGATGTTGTTATGAGTTTTACGACAATCGAGGAGGTATAATTGGTGTTGCTAGATAAAGTCACGGTGTTTGTTAGCCCTAGACTCGTGTGTGTATTTTGAGTTTTGTGGCGGTATCGATAACATTATATCATGTATGACTATGTGTTGTCCGTAGTAGCGGAGTTTTATTTTCCTTCATTCGCCATAGAGGCGTGTGCTGATATATGGTATATATATACATATCTGGTTAGTGATGCTCGTTTTATATATCTATACGAGCATGGTGGTATTATGAGTATATAATGTTATTGGTATTTTCGGAGTGATAGCAGGCTAAGAATGGTAAATCTATCGTGTCCATGGTTCCTGGAGGGAACGGGTTATTGTTGCGGTGTCTCACCTAGATATAGGTTGAGTTCACCTTATTTATTGTGGGATACGAAACTTCGATGAGTAGAGGTTTCATTATCGTGATTTTTATTTATGGCGACCTTATATATATGATTTAAGGCCCCAGGATTTGTGTTGAGCTGTAAGATTAAGCTCATTACTATTTGTGCAAGAACATAAAAATGAGTGCGAGCGGAGGGTGGTATGACTCTTAGTTTGAGATAGGAGTTCTGACCACCTTTTTGTTGGATTACGGGATAGGGATATCGCGGTTGCATGTTGAAATAACGGAACTCCACAACCAACGAATTCTAGGGTTAATGTGTGGAGGGGTTCCTTGTTTGGATTTCGCTTTGCGAGACACTCCATACATGACTCTTAACGGCGTCGGGAGTGGGAAGTTGTTATAGGATGCAAGGATTTTGGTTTTGTGGAAAAGGTCTTATAGTGTGGATGAACCACTATAGGCTATGAGCCACATGATGATGATTTACTTATGGAGATATGGTGCTATGGAAAAGCACTAAAGTGGTCCCCTCGCCATAAGTGGGTGGGTGAGGTTGGACTTAGAGAAATTGGTTTGAGGGTAATAACTAGCCTTAATAAAAAGGCAAATTTTGAGAAGGTATGTTTTGGGTATTATGTACGTGACACTTTTATAGAAAGTGGGCACTTCGATTGATTAGGTTTCCTTCCGTATGGGCGGAAGGATAGGATAGTACGAATGCGTTCGTAGGTTAGCACAGTAGGATTTAGAACGTCCCGCTTGTGTGCCTTGGGTCGCTATATCTCGATGACCGACTACGCGAGGGAGTAGTGTAACGGTAGGGTTCCTTGTTTGGATTTCGCTTCGGTGAGACGTCCCAAGCATGAAACCAAGCAAATGTCGGGAGTTGAGAGAGGCCTTAGGCACTAGGGACATACTAAGGATTATATTAGTTTTGCATAGGTAGGATATCGCATAGACCTTAGTATTATTAGGATGTAAGTTCAGTAGGATTAGTGGCGCCGAGGTTAGGAGAATTGAATTTCGCGGGTTTGGAGGACTCATGTGTGAGTATTACACTGAGGAAAGGAAACCCTTATTGGGAGAGAGTGTTACGTGTCAGACGTTCACGATGGATGTGCAGATGTGCACGGGTTAAAAAGGTGTATGGGCACCTTGGTGAGAAAGTTTATATACCACCTGGACTAGAATGGGCGTAGTATATAAGGTTGAAATTCATGCCGATGGGCATTATAGATGATGGGTATTATGTGACATATTAGAGTCACTTTACGATCATGGTAATCGTGTAGCATGTGATTGGGAACCATTGGGTTAGTATCTTTCCCTTGAGGTTTTAGGATTTGTATTGATCCTAGTTAGATGGTGTAGGTTATATCCGAATTTCGAGGACGAAATTCCGTTGTAAAGGGGGGAGTATGTAACAATCCGTCCTTTTGGAGACCATTAAATTCCATAATTGGATATAAATTGGAATTTGGGGGAATTTTCCTAAATAGTGATTTTTGGGATTGTCGAGGATTGAATGATTTTTGATGGATGTTGTGATCATGTTTGGGACTAAATAGGTCTAAGTAATTTAATTATATGTCGCCGTGGAGTATAGCGACAATAGAGGTAAGATTTAATGAGAAAACCCGCATTTACTTTTATGGGTTAGAATAGTGATTTGCGGTCAAGTACCTCGGATAGGAATTTCGACTGCGCCATGAGTCTTGAAATGTCCGAGATAGTCGGAAAAGAGTGTTCGATTGTCGAAATTGAGTTTCGGGGAATTTCGGAGTTAAATAGGCTCGTAATTGAGTAAACGAGTCGTTTTGGGGGTATTAAGGGATTTAACCTTTTTCTCCTTATAAAAGGAGGGAGAGGGGGAGAAAAGAGAAAGAAAAGAAGAGATAAGAGAGAGAGGAGGAGAGAAAAAGAAGAAAAAGGGGGAGATTCCGGCCTGCCTCCGCGGGATTCATCTCGAGGACGTCGGATTTTATCCACGAGGCAAGTGTTTACTTTCTTTATTTAATTTTTGCATAAATATCTCATACCGTAGTTTGGTATAATCAAACCCTAAAGATTTTGGGTTGGGTATTCGTGGATAAAATGGGTTTTTGGGAGTTAAAACGAATAAACCCCTAAAATTTAATATTTGGATAAACTTAGGTTTTAACTGAAATAAATTGGTGGTTCAGGGTTCTAGGATGTTTAGAACCCTTAATATATGAGTATTTGTTGTTGGTTGGAGTTGTAGGCCGTTGGGTGTGGAGATGGAAGCTTGGGGTAAGCTTCCATGGCTGAAACAGCTTCTCAGAGAAGAAGCTGCCCGACATGATTGATCGATCGATCATGGGGGTTCGATCGATCGAGCCATCGATCGATCGACGACCAAGGGTCAATCGATCGACCCCTTCTGAAAATGGACAATTTCTCTAGGGTGAATTGGATGGGATAAATTCCAATTCTAATGGCTTCGAAGTTAATTAGGTGATAACCTAAATGACCTTTTAGGATTATATGGTCCTCTAATTATTGGAATTTAGGAGGCTTAAGTGAGGGTTTTAAATGAATGACCCTTAAACTATATTTTCGAGGAAAATAGAACGATTGTAGAATTTGAGGGTTTAGGGTTCCTAAATTATGTTGGGGACGTTTAATGGATCATATGGACAAGGTGTAGTCCTTGGGTTCATGGAAATGAAATCCATAACCCACTAAATTTAAGGTTGTTCGGGTGAGGTAGATCCCTAGGATTCTTTAATGGTCTTTTAGGCCTAAATATTATGCATATAGGAAGCATAATTATAATCGATGCTAGATTGGGTATATCCTACGAGATAGTGAGGATAAATTGGGAATATAAATATATATTCGCCTAGTGTGAAATGGTATAATTGGAGATATCCAAATGAATCCGTAGATGGGATTTTGGTATATATTACTTATTAAAGTAAGAAATACTTTGGATTTATTATCATGCATATATGAATGCATGATTATGATTCTTTGAGAGAATCTGTGGGATTATCAGTCATCGTTAGATGAGATTGGAAAATATGGCCATTTATATATTCTAGGAGGAATATATGGTATACTTTGAAAATATGGCCAAAATGAAAAGACAATTGATTTTTATAAATGATAAAAATGAGGATACACACCTCTCTAGATCGTTATCATAAGGGAAGTTGCGTGCGTATGGTGAAGCCCGCTGGCAAATTAACGCAGGGTGGATATAGTCCTATAGGCCATGTGAGCGCTTGTTGATATATATTTTTCTGCAATGGGTAGGAGATTTTAGGTGTGGTCTTGACTACCCCGCAGGCACATGGCCGTTTCCCGACGTCTTGCGATGTAGGATCCCAGGTTGTCTTGATGATAGGCCCTGGAAGATGATATCCATTTAGGGGCGCACAGTGGGGAAACCCGGACGAGCGGTCTTAGAACGCGTTATATTAAAGCAGTTCATGATAATGGATTGGCTTTAATTACATTTCCTGGATATAGGAAGGGAAATGGGTTATATGGATTGGCTTCGGTAACACTTCCCGGATGGAAGAAGGGATGTGGAAGCATATGTTATGATCAAAGAATTTTTATGATAATGAAAATGGCTTTGAATACATTTCTTGAATATAAAAAGGGAAATGGGATACTTTGAAACGAAAAAGTATTTTTATGATAATAAAACTGGCTTTTAAAAAGTTTTATGATATGTTAAAGAAATTCATGATAATGAATTGGCTTTTAAATACATTTCCTAGATATGAGAATGGAAATGTAAGGTTTTGAAATTAAAATGATAAGTATTGATAAATACTTTGTAAATGTGTTCTCATTACGGGAGATAGATCCGGAGGTATATAGTAATATGTATATATATGGATAAATCGAGTGTCGAGGGTCTAATGGATCCCGACGATCGACCTTGCCGCATAGTAGTGTATCGGGGGGTTCCTTATTTGGATTTCGCTTTGCGAGACACCCCACGCACAAATATGGCATTGTGTTGAGACTGGGGAGAAGTTTAATCCTTAGTGCTCTAATATTATAAATGTTTATGGTATATATATATATATATATCTTTCTGTACTGAGGGACTGACGGATCTCGACGATCGACCGTGCCGCGTAGTAGTGTATCGGGGGGGTTCCTTGTTTGGATTTCGCTTTGCGAGACACCCCACGCACGAACATGGCATAGTGTTGAGACTAGGGTGAAGTTTAGCCCTTAGTACATTTCTTGGACTATCTAGGGTAGATAGTGGTTGGGTGATAGACTAGTTTAGCAGGGTAGCTTGACTAGGATGTTTAGATGTTTAGAGGGATGCTCTAGGAGTGCACTGTTAGAGGAGAGGTGACGGTTATCTCATGGGAGTGCAATACCAAACTTAAATATGAGATAAAATCTTTTTCTAAAAATAAGGCATTTATGCACTTGCTAAATATTTTCAAAACTCGGGCTCTGACCCGTTTATCTACTTTTCCTTTCTTTCTATATATATATATATATATATATATATATATATATATATATATATATATATATATAGGTGTCCAGAAACAGGGACGCCTGGATGACACTTCCTTCGAGTCAGACGTCAGCTGCAGCAGCTGTGGATGCATGCAGGTTTTTGATAGCCGCTTCCATCGTTGTACTCTAGATAGGAGGTACTATATAAACATTCGAGCCAATGGCTCGATTGCATTTATTTATTCTTTCAGTACAGCATTCGATATGGTTGTATATTTTGACTGATTGTTCGGTTATTTTATTTCATTTTAGTTTCATTTCCGCAAAAACTGTGTGGATGTTTTATTTGTAATTGTTAAAAAGAGTTGTAAAGTTAAAAATTTTGACACCGGCCTAATAGGTTATTAGTAATTAAATGGATTTTTCAACAGTGATGCTAAGAATGATCCATATGAGACTCCTGCTATAATTTAATATAGGAGTGATCGCCCGGTATTTTATTAGGCGGGGTGTCACAACTAAATATGCAAGTCCCAATCTTTTCTTAAAAAATCTTCAACAACTTGAAATTGCAAATGGTTCTTTGTCATCATCGGGATGTGCAAAATAATAATCTTAAATTTGTACTTATACACATGAGACAAGAAATAAATACCTTCATGACGTATCAAGTTTGAAATGAGATAAACATAAATCAAAACATATATCAAATCTCAAATCTCCCCCATAGTAAAAAACTCGCCCATTAAATCACAATTCGTTCTCCCCCTTTTTATTTGTTCGAAATTGACAAGGAAAAGAATAAACACATAAAAACATGGAGTGTCACGACACGCAACGCAAATTAACTACGATCATCAAAGGATAAACTTGAAAGCATCCACTAACTAATTTTAATTTTTCAATTTAATTCAACAAAATCCAATTTACAAAAAAAAAATCACACACTATGAATTTACACTAAGATAACCAAATCGTGGATATGGAATGAATGGGTGTGAACGTATTCAATAGGCAAATCGACTCAAACATACATAACATATGTGTACGATGAATACAGAAACTCCTATCGAATGAACTTAAAATCGTCCTTAGTTGTCAAAATATGATGAATTTAAATGACATGGACACAATCCATCAACACATCAAAGTTTAAAATGAATTCCACACCAATAATGTTTTAAACTATGTAATACTTTTTCAAGACTTTGTTTGGACGTGCAAACCCATTGTTTAATTTCCAACCAAACTCCCTCATAAATAATAATGCATTTATTTTTCTTTTGAGGTGATATAAAATCTAAGGCCCCTTTTTGGCATATTTATCTTTTTATTGTCTTAATTTTTTCTCGAGCTCTTTTCAAATGCTGGCTTTCACGACGAGTTAATTTTGTACTCTCGCATCCCTTTTCGTGTTCACCCATCATTTTTCAAATGTTAAACAAATTCCTCACGGGCAACGGTTCTTACATGCACTCGTTCATTGTCCAGTTTTATCGCATTTTATTAGTTTTAAAGACAGGATTGAGATGGAAACACTTCGAGCAACATGTGATAGACAAGTACAATAATCAAATAAATTCATGCAAGTGTGCATTAAAGGAAATCATGAGTCAAACATGTAGAAAGTAATCTCAAATTACATCTTAATGACTCCAAACATTATAAAGCACATGGATGAAATGATGTATAGTCTCAAAACACTATCAAATAATTACATGGATATGGAATGATTTTATGACTTGGTCATCCTAAATGTCCATCCATAAACGGTGTAAACAAAATACAAGATTCTTTTTATCTTTTCGCAAAACTTTTATTCAAATTAAATCTTTTTGACTTTTTTCATTGTTTTTATCTCAAATATAGAAAATCTTTTTGTATTTTTCCAAAATTTTTCAAAAACAAAAATATTTTTGGTTTTTCAAAAAATATATCAAAAATATGAATACAAAAGTGGTACACACTAGCAATAGGCATAATATATCATCATGAAAATCAACCTATGCTAGCAAACAAGTCTAAACCTCAACCGTTAGGTGCAGTGGAGTTTTCTAAAGATGGTTACATCCTACGAAAGGCATCCATCAAGTCATGTGAAGTATGTACAAGAAAATTTACTTGATCCCTAATATGTGCAAACTCTCTCATATAATCATCCGGAGATATTGAGAATGATATGTGATATCGATTTCATCCAATTCACAAATTCCAATTTTAAATTTATTTAATTGGAGTCAATTTTTCAACCAAATTAATTCACCCCTAAATCACACATCTCGGTGGGTAAAATCAAACCATCACAAATAAATTTTTGACACACGAATTTCAGGAAAAAACTCCAAAGGGAAAAACTTTTTATTTCAATATGCAAAAGTAAATCTCAACTTGTATACACAATGGAATCTACAATGAATATCCGTAGACACTCACATAGACATGAAACCTAGAGTCAACAATGGATCAACCACATCAAACCCATAAGAACACGTAGCTCTGAATTAACCAGGAACACCCTCAAGTACTCTCAATGACACGCACTCGTTAGCCGTAGATTTACCCTCTCTACAAGAGAAACTTTAACAAGATTGTATCTCGGGTTCCAAAATAATTCACTAAACTATTGAGATTTTTGTGGATTGAAAAAATAAAGGTTTAAACCCTAAATGAAGAAGACAAAATAATTCTGCAGTTTGCAGTTTTCGTAGACTAAAAAACGCCAGGTCTTCTTAAGGAAAAATGACTCATTTAATCAGGCATATATAATAAGATTAAGTCGACGGGTTCATTGGAATAACATAGCCATGTCGCTCGAATGACTTTAAATGTCGCTCGAGCCTACTTCTCACGACACATCGAATGAGTTTAGAAAAGTAAAATAATGCGATTTCGTTTGATAAAATGCTTCAAGTGAACTTCAAACGATACTTCACGCGACATTGTATATCGTTTGAAGAATTCGTTCGAACAACTTTGTCATGTCGTTTGAACGAATTTGTCATGTCATTTGAACAACATTAGCGATTTTTTTTTTTCAAAACTCCACCTCAACACTTAGAAAAATATTCTTTTGACGAAAAATGACGCCTCAAATGCTTTTCAAAACATATCTCGCAGAGGATTTTCTATTGAAGAATGTTGATATTCGAATATGTCTTGATGCTTGATTGATCTTGAATAAATATTCAATGGTTGTAGTGGTATAGGACATACACTAATGAAAATAGGACTATGTAAAATATGTCCTTATGAAAGAGGTATTTGAAATTAAAAATTAACAGGTGTTAGACAGAAATTAAAAATGCAACTAAACACAGCATAATGGGTTATTGTTTTTAAAAAAAAATTTATAAAGCCTTTGAAAGGAACATTTTTGGTTTGGCCTTCAATAGAGTTTGGTTTGAAATTATAAAGCAACAGGTCTCTTATAAAGATAAGTTGAAATTATAAGTTGAACATTTTTGTAAGTTGAAAATTATATAGACTTTCAAATGAACATATTTGGTTTTGCCTTAAATGGAGTTTGGTTTGAAATTATAAATCAATAGGTCTCGTATAGAGATAAGTTGAAATTATAAGTTGAAAATTATAAAGCCTTTGAAAGGAACATTTCTGGTTTGGCCTTCAATGGAGTTCGGCTTGAAATTATAAAGCAGAAGGTCTCGTACAGAGATAAGTTGAACATTTTTATAAGTTGAACATTTTTACCTGAAGATTGGGAAGCCATATGAGAGTTTGGCCTTCAATGGAGTTTAGTTTGCTTGAGAGAGGAGACGCTTCCGTGTGTGTTTAGTGTAAATGAAAGAAACCTTGTCTTACGTGTTTGTGTCAAAATTAGCGGCATGTGACAGTGGAGAGAGGAGAGAGAATCAACATTTGTTGATTTAATGTTGTACCATGTGATGGAGGAAAGATGAGAGATAAGTTGTTTAAAATCGTGGGTCTTCAAATCATGTGGGTAAAATAAAGCACGCATGCAGGTATGTATTATAGGGAGTCCGTATGAGAGACTCCCTCATATATATATATATATATATATATATATGTGTGTGTGTGTGTGCGTGTGTGTGTGTGTGTGTGTGTGTGTGTGTGTGTGAGTTAAGACATTATTTTCAAATAAAATTTCACTTTATTATCTTAATGACATCTTGAAATTGGTACTACACTCATTGGAATATTTTAAACCTTATTCCAAGATTTGGACACAAAGTTCTCTTCAAACTTTGAAATAAGAAATTTATTGACATATGATTCGACGACATTAACCGCAGACCAAAAATGATGGTGGTTGTTTAGTGTTCTTCAAGTGTCGAAGCTCTCATTGGAGGATACGATGTGAAAGAGTTTCTAATCGTTCATAACATCGAGTGGTTATAAGTCTTTGTCTTCTAGTTATAATACCCTAACATGTAAATTTTTTGTTCTGTCAGTGTGAGGTTTTTTTCCGTTATAAGTTTTTCCTCTTACGCCTTGGTATTTGGATACATTGTTTACCTTTCCTCACTTAGATTATGTCACCTAAATTATTGAAGATAAAAATTTTCATAATCTACTTGGTAAATAATTTGTCACATAGACCTTATACAATGTATCTATTACCCTAAGTTGTGCCTGAAGGAAAACCTTGTCATTATTCGACAATAGATTGTAATTGAGTAGCTCTAGTCCATCTTGTTTAGAGCACACGCACTCTCAGAAAGGTATTTACTTGTTAGAGGACATAATATTAAATCAATTGAGTGATACAAAGTTCCCTATAAACTTTTTGATTTAAAATATAATTAATTGTCTTTTCATCTATTGAAGTTACTTAAGTAGGTTGATATGTTTCTTAATCCTTCTCCAACTGACCATGTAACGTAAGAAGTTGCCTCAATTGACCCTAACAACACATTTATTAGTGGTGATCTTCATATGATAACATTTAAGGACCTAAAATTTGTTAAATTGGTTAACGACATATTTTCGAACACGATTTATCTTTATAAGCATGATTGTAATGTATACCTCCATCAGTATGTTTATATTTTTCTTAAACGTGTTAGTAACAAGTTTATGACATATTAATTCGATATCTCCCTTGACCTTACAAAAATAAATACCCAAAGTTACATTAAATTATTTTTTCTCATAATAGAAACAAAATAGAGGACCCGATGATATCCTCAATGATAATCCATAATAACTTTTCACTTATGTCAGCTAGGTTATTCCATAAGTTTCTCTATTAAGGGGATATACAATTGCTTTTTGAAAAAAAAAAACTTATTGAGTCTAGTGAATTCCACACAAGCTTGGCATCTCCCACTTTTTTTTTTTACAAAACCTTTATTTAAAATCCAATCCAACAATTGAACCATATTAATTAATCTATATTGACGTTGTTTTTTAACATTATCCTACAATGTTTGTAATCACTCTTGATCTAACTCCTTAGATTTTTTTAACATTATCCTACAATGTTAGTAGGATCCATGTGAAATCGATGATAAGAAACCTGTTGATCCATCCCTTGTAGATCATAAGGTTGGCATGCAATGGTATTAAAATTTTATTTTATGAATTAACTAGTTGATCATTCTGATCTTCCATGATTCATAAATTAATGAGGATAACATGTAATGTAGTGAGGATATACATGAATTGTTATCAACTCCTTTATTTACTGAACTACTGAGCTCACCAGATTTTTTTTTAACTCCTTTATTTCTTAGTTTATTACTACTATCAGTTGTGGATCCATGGGGGGTGGACCCTTTGAAGTTTATTCTGAATTCTAAGCCTGTGTTGTAACTTAGAATTTACAAAAACACATAACTTGATCTTCCTTTGTGTTCCTACCAATGCTCAACTTTAAGTTCATCAAATGATGCGTACATTTTAAAGTAAGAGACTCTTCGGTAGGAGAATCAAAAAATTGATGTCCACAATGGCTTTGTCTCTCACAATTGAGCGAACATCCCTTAGATCAAGCATTGTTATGAGGGTGCTAAGATCAAATGGAGTATTAATTGTTCTTCTAAAGAAATATATCCTGTTCAACGTGAACTCATGGAGACATATCTGGAAATTTTTAAAATGTTGGGATCGAGAGAGACATTCCCACAGATAACCCAAAATTAGAAGGGTAATAAACACTTAACAATTTGTAGAATTAGAATCCATGTCCTTCATTTGAGTATTAAAACCTAACCTCTATTTGAGTATTCTAATGCCTAGTACCCATTTCATCATTCAAAACCTACCCTCTGTTTGTGTATTCTAATCCCTCGCCTCCATTTGAGTGTTCAATACTTATAGAGAGAAGACAAGAAGATACCTTAGAGAGGAAAAAATATTGAAAATATTTTATTGGATATTAAATAACTTTAAATAACTATGTCTTCATCGACGAATTAAAGAAAAATCAACCTACCACTTTTCTCCTTTGGTGGGGGTAATTGTAGATATATAATAAACCTAATTTTAATTAGGGTTTTAAATATAAGATTTTTTGATAACCTAATTGAGATGATTCAAATATGGTTATGTCTATGACTTTCTTCGGGGACTCTTATGAGAATTTAGGCTTTTTAGATGGTTGAACCCTAAAATTTGAGGTAACAATCAAATTTAGTCTTTGATTTTTCAATAGTAAATAGTCTTAGAAAATTATGAGATTTTATCAAGACTTGTAAAACATAATTTTGGTGAAATTTTGTGCTCGATGTTCACCCAAAAATTATGTTCATGCCCTCAAAACAATTAAATTCGGATGAGACATGTTTATTAATTAAAATTAGTGTTTTCGTAAACTCACATTTGAACCCCAAAAGTGCTTATTTTTTTACAGCTTGCATAACCCAATGTAAAATGATATTCTGGAATGTTTTCATGTATTGAAGTTTTCCAAAAAGGGTCATTCATGGTTAATTCAGTAGTGTTTTTACATTATATAGTTTTATCATGTTATTGAAAATTATAAGTGGTCCAAGACACACGTGATTAAAATTTGGTAATTAAAGTTATTTAAGATTATGTAAAATTTCGTATTCTTATAATTATTTTAATGATGTAATTATGTAAATCCATACTAATGACCTTAACTTTTTCCTCGTCTATAATAACTTGGCATCATTCTAGTTTGGTCAGCTTTGTCCACCTAGCATAAACATTCTCAAGTAGGCCTTATACCTAAAATCCTAAAATATGCATAAATATCAATAAAAGGACAATTGTGTCATTATCGACTTCAACTAGAAAAAATGGGACCACAAGAGATCTTAGAGAGAATTATCACACATTAAATACTCATTCTGTAAGGACATGTGTCACCGTCTGAATTGATCACACCAACAGGGTATATGTCATGTGACTTAGGGTGCCAATCACACCCAGAGATTATTATAAAAGAAGAGGTTACCTTCACTTGTAACCCAATTTACTCTCTATTGTATCATTTCTCTACAAAAATATCTAAATAAATAGATAGTGAGAACTTTTATAATTCTATAATAAAGGTGGTTTGCAACTATTCATGGTGAAGTACAACTCTCTTTATAATGGATATAGGGCAATAAGGCTGAACCATTTACGATATTTCTTTGATCTATCTTTTGTCTTCATCTCTATTTATTATTGTTCATGTTACCCCTATTTTTCTTTTTAATGCATATCTATTGAGTTGTCATTCTTGATTTTTTATTATCTCGGTTGATCTTAATTTATAACATCATCACTTTGGAATCGTCTGTGGGAAACAATTGAACTCAATCATTACTACTAATTAAACTCGTTCATATCTTAGTTATGGATTCAAACATCATGAAAACTAGATCTAGAATAATTTGAAGGGTTGAATTTAAAGTTTATTCCCTGCTCATTACTATATATTTTACGTTTTCATCCATTCATTATTAGCTGAACACATTTCTCGGTAAATCATATAATTATTCGTCCTTTGATTATCCTTCACCGTATCACCATTCATCAATAGATGACTTTTGATCTATTTTATCAGTTCGTCTTCCATTTTCTGGGAAAATTTTTGGGTTTAGCTTTTAAAGTTATTTTTCATTCTCAAGATTATCCATTGTCTAGGTTAATTACTTATTTTAATCAATAAGTACGCCATAACCGTAGCATCTAATTTTTCACCCCCTCATGCTAACATGAACGCCTCAAACAGTTCTCTGTTATCCGATATGTGGATTAGTTCGTCGTAGTTTTGATGAAGATTATGGAAAACTGAGAAGAAGAAAAAAACAGGGGTTGGCTCCCACTAAAACACTAGTTAGTATATTACTAGAGGACATGATTATGAATCCTTACCCACCCGCTATAAGGGGTATCCACGATCTCCCAAATGATGTGTTATACGCCCCTAGAATGGTTTGTCTTTATAAAATGAGGTAGAGAAACACCACTAGGTTGCACCAATTGGAAATAGGTTATGAAGTCAATGAAGTTTCAAAGGAGATCCTGACAACATTAGATGAGGAAAATGTGGCATCTCAACCACGAGCTAAAAGTTTTTCTCATTATCCTTATAAGACCTTATTCATCGCAGTTACCATTATGGAAAATGTATGAAACATCCCTCAAAACATAAGAGGATTTCTCTCAATTACCTTATCAGGACTTCCTCTGAACAGGGTCGAATCAAGATCGTGTGCCTCTCAGAGTCATATTAGTATGAGGTAATATGTTGAGGAACATAGGAAAAACCTAAACCTAAGGGACTCATCCTATGATGAACCTAGATATTTTTCCCATAACCCAACTAATCAAAGATGGGGGAAGAAAAGATTGAAGGGTAAATTCTTGGAAAAGTTCAATCTAAAGGCTAAAAAAACAAAGTGATATTATGAGTAAAAACATCCATTAAAATGGTATTTATTGGAGGGCCCCCCTTCATAATTTAGAGAATTATTTTTCAAATCCCGTAAGGTTTTATTCCTCAATATAAACTCCGAAGTATGATGGGAGTTCAAACTGCATTCTTCATGTAAAAATGTACTAGTGAGATATCGATGTTTACTCTATTTTATATGGGATTCGGTTTAGAGAGTTTTATAGTACTCTTATTGGGGTGGCACATATCTTATATACTAGCCTACCATGAGGGAGATAAAATGTTTTAAAGAGCTAGTCGATAAGTTCACTCAAAATTTCTAATTCGTCCTAAAAAATCCTAGGAGATTGACTCATCTCAAGAACATTAAAAAAAGAAGGGTGATTCCCTCAAACACTTTATCTCTCGATGCAACAATGAGAAGTTGGAAGTGGTCGACTATAATGAAAAAATAGCAACGCCAACCCTCATTAATGACCTTAAGCATGGACAGATGTTTTGAGAAGTTTAGAATTATGAATGAAATACTATAAGAGGATGGGAACATTATGGTTACAGAGGAAGATATATCCGCAAAGAGGGGAGAACTGAAATAAGATGGTTTTGGAAGATAAATCTAGATAAAATATAAACGTGCGAAGAATGCCCAAGAGAGGTTAGAGAACAAATCATTAGTTATTCTCCTTTGTCACCAATGTGCATCATATCCTTAATTAAATAAAGGATGAGAAAGAGATTAAATTGAAAACTAAGATGAAGTCTCCCATAAATAAGAGAAAAACTAATAAATATTATGGCTTTCATAAGGACCAGATACATGACACGGATGATTACTGCTACTTTAAAGGAGATATTGAGAATATCTTCAAAAGAGATTATATGAAAATATTTGTAGATCAAAATGGGGCACCCTATGATAATAGGAAGAGGCAAGTCCTTTACTCATGATAAACTACATAAGAAAGGTTGTTCAGATCCAAAAAATGAGTAAAAATTTGCCGAAGATGAAGAAAATGATCATGATTTTCTTGATAAGCCTAAGGACCCCGAGGTGATTTAAACGTAATACTTTTTGGACTTTATAAGTTATGTAGAGGATTAGTCCTGGGAGGACTTAAACCAGATGATTGAAAGTCCTACATAGAAGTTACATCTTAGAGTATAGATATCAACCTATATCAAAGGGATGCGGAATAAGTTTGAACTAAAAAAGTGAACATCGATTGATTGATCATTATCTTTTCTCAATCCAACTTAAAAAAGAACCTCTACCATATAATGACCCATTGGTAGTGATCCTCATGTTCTACCAATATAATCTCTAAATAACCTTTAGAAGTGGAGTAAGATCGGGGGATGTAATATTTTAGAACTTCTTCAACGGTCTATGGTAAATGTTAACCAAATGAAGGATTCATTGAAGAAGTGAAATACCCCCATTGGATTCCAAATGTCACCCTATTGCTAAATCTTAACATAAAGTGGAAAATGTGTGCAGGTTTCAAAAATCAAAAAAAAGTGTGCATGATTATTGTTGGGGTTTTATTATTAAAACTACGTATGACGTTTACTTTTTTATAATGATGTGTCAATTAATTTTAAAATGAGAATCATGGTTACGATAATGCCTTATTTTTGGATTAAATATATTATGGACCTATCGATCAATGGATCTCAATGGATATTTTGATGAGTAAACTTTAGTTTCATCAATAGGAGATCAAAATTTCGATTTTAGAACCATTAAAATGTCCATAACTTAGATAGGGAGTTGACATCATATCAAAATAGTTTCGATGTAATCCTAGTAGTTTATGTCTAACTAAGGGAACCTGTATGATGGTTCAAGAAGTTATATGATAGTTCAATAGAGAATGGTGATCAGTATATCCTAGAATTGTATTGAACATGGACACTCGTGCAATTTGAGTTTAATGATTACCTTAATTAGACTAAGGTGATCTCACACCATTTGCAAAGGGTGCATAGATTCTCAATCCCAAAAATGATTAGGATTGGAATTCTTACATAAATGTCACATTGATTAATATGGGTGCAATTTGATTTTATCAGTTCAAATGATCTCCACATATTGGGTGATCGTAGTGTGACTAGAATTTAGTTTATAATTAGGAGGAATATGCGTCATGGGGATACCTGGGATTGTGATACCCTCTTGATAGACTTATATTTTTTATTTCCACTAAGTAAAACCCAACCGGTAATCCTATTAGAGTGGCAAATAAGTGAAGTATGAGAATCAAGAAATTTATTAGAAGTTGGTTAAAACCGATTAACAGTAAATTGATTTTACCTAGAGGGTATCGACCCTTAACGTGGGGAATCAAATTTTCAAATAATACCTCGTTATATATGTGAGTGATTTGTGAGATAATTAAATTAGAGTACGATCATAATTACTTGGTGGAATTAATTATTGTTAAATTAAGAAGGAAAATAAATTACAGTAGTTTCAATTGGGATTTCAAATTATTTATTTGTAGATAATTTAATTACTTATCTTGGGTCTCTAATGTAGTCTACATAACTATGTAATTAGTTTTAGACTCTCAAGAAATCCAGTATGGCCCAAGCCCACCTTTAATAATTGTATATAAAGTCATGGGAAGGGGTTTTATTGGTAATGATTTATCATTAGGGTTTGAACGGGGTGAGAGAAAACATTATTGATGTTTTTGTGAAGAGTCCTTGAGAGACACCACTATATATCAATCAAAAGCGAGGGATTTCTTCTCATAAGATGCCATACACCTACGTAGCTTTGGGGAGGATTATACACTAGAATATTTAAGCTTTACATAAGGATCAATAATAATTTCGGACACCTTGGAGGGAAGTGAGGATTTCATCATCTTCAACCTTTGGCTCCTCATATGAATCACAACATGATTCACTATGGTATTGTTTTCTTTAACCTTAGGTTTAATCTTTAAACCTAGTTCTTGATTTTTCTTTTCAATGCATTATGAATAAACTATCATTATGTATGAAATTTTTCTATATTTTAAATGTCAATACCAAGTTGTTTTCCACAAAAATTGTTATCATAGCCTAGGTAGAGATTAATCATGTTTTGGAATGGTCCATGTTGTGCACCACGAAACTCTAGTCTTTTGCGTGTTATATTATTGTACAATCTTGTGTATGGAATCATATTAACATGTTTTTTTTAGGTATTATGTTTACATAACTTCATTCATGGTCACATATGTTTATTTTGTGTGATTGGATCCTATGGTGATTTATCCCTAATTATTTATTGCTCCTCAATTCGATATGGTTATAATAATTAGATCTTTGTTATTATTTCACTATCAATATATGTGGAGGTGATTATGAGAGGATATAATATTTCTTTAATCTTATAATCATGTATTTGTATGGTTTTGGGTGTTGGATAAAGTTTCATTGAGTTTCATGAAGACTTGGAAGAGTTGTGACTATTTTTAAATGAATTTACGAAGTAGAGAAGAAGTTGTCAACATAAGTGATTCAGACCAATTCAAAATGTAAGACGGATCATTCCGAAACTCAAATAAATTTGATTTCCTGGAAAGATCAACCATACCAGGTAAGATAATTTTCCTAAAGGAAAGATCTTCATGAACTCATGTTTGTGATAAAGTCGATATACTTACAGTTGGACTCTAAGATAAAGGAAGTCATATACTACAAGCATTCTTGGTCTTGAAGATTTCTACTTCAAGAAGAAGTATATGCCATGATGGAAAGGGTAATTTTTGTCATTATTTTTCTGTTTTCATTTATTTCATATTTAGATTTATTTCTTTTTATTATTATTTTGCATAATTCGTGTGATAATTAATTAGATAATTACAAGCACCAATTTTATGGACAACATGTATTTAAGTTTTAGACCATCCTATATCACCGTTTTTCTAGAAAATCGATTTTATTTATTCTTTTGTAAGTTTAATTTAATCAGGGTGATTAATTTAAATGTATGAATTAAATTTTAATATTCGATTTTTACTTTAATTTAAAAGTTATTTTATTTTTGGAAAATTAAAATAGTGAGATTAGGTAATTTGATTTTTACATGTAAATTAGAAAATTATCGAGGATTTAATACGGTCTTTTAGAATTGAATGAATAGTTTTTCAAACCCTCAAGTTTTTAAATTACTGTCACACCCGCGTAATTCTGGTGTCAGTCGCCACCAAAACTATGTCGGGCGTGAACTAAATAAAATATCATTCTTAGCATGAGACTGGTATGAGACATAAATAAATCAATCCACAAGATAAATAATTGAATCAATCCCAAATGATAATAACAACTGAGTGATAAAAGATCCATCACATGCTAGAATTTTGAATAAATCCAATCTCTAATAATGGTTTAATTAAAAACTGAATAATTATCAACTTTCAATAATCCAACTGAAATCCTCTAACAACTTTGGAACCGAATGGCCCAATTAAAACCCAAATGAAGTCTTATAACGACTTAAAACAAAGTCTAACTAAATAAAGCAATAAAATGAATAAACTCCAACTACACCTCCAAACAAGAAACTCCGATAATCCTATGCAGCTTCTCCAAAAATTATCCTGAAAAATTAGTCAACGTACGAGGTCAGAGTCCCCAGCATGAATACACACTACTCCCTCCAAATAGGATCCGTGAATCCAGAAAATAACATTAAACGAGATAAATATCATAATAGAATATTTTAATTTAAACGAGATAATTAAACGCGATAAATATAAACCACTAACTTTCCTTAGAAATTCTCATTCCAAAAAGCACACCAATATGATTTTAAATCCTCAAGTCCCACGATGTTAATTTAATTAAATTAACCCAATTTATCATTTTTACTCAATTTTTATCTTAATTATAGCGGTCCTCCCTCCACAGGTGGTAATCCTCCAAAGTGTCATACTTCCCCTTTGTCAATAGCCAGCTGATCCATTTAAACTGTCGATCTCACAATATGACAAGGTTCCACACACGACATAACACGACATGACATAAATCTCCCAAGCTGACCTGTTTAAATTTTCGGTCCTTGACACATTAAATCGCCACCAAATTTAAAACCCGTTATTATCTTAGGCATTAATTCTCGTCTTCTCAATTTATTAAGTTATCAAATTATCCCACCCTTTTTATCGATGTGAGATCCTCAAAATGCCCCTTAGTCCCATACCTAATGGTCTCTAAAGTACATATATGGCCTATCCTACGTATAATATGAATTTCCAACATTTACTCATCCTAGTCTCATGCCTAGGCTAGCGTGACGACGATAAAACATTAAAAATCTTCCCCACCCCGAAATATGAAATTCGCACGAATCTACACTAACTAGTCCAATACCTAGCAAGCATAAATTATAACCAAGGCCTACCCACTAGTCCTATACCTAGTAAGCATCCTATAATCAAGGTGATCAATATACTACCCAAAAGCCCCTCGTCCCGGTGATGACAAAAGTGAATAAAATAATTCACACAATATGATAAATCTTAATCACAACATGGCACTTAAATCACAAATGTCACAATTCAATTTAATTCCATTAATAATACAGTCGTCGTTTTCAAAATAATTATTTTCTTCCAATACTTGTTAATTTATTTAACATACGATATTATTCAATATGACATAATCGTTCTCTTTTATAAATCTTCTAATGTTTATAAGTGTGTTTGCATCCCACAACATATAAATAATTCCATAACTTCTACATGCGAGCCTACACTCCTAAAAACCATAAAAACCCAATAATCTAACTTATGCACCCAAGGGTTTCAAGGATTAAATCATATTAAAAAGTTCCATCAAAACAACCCCAAAATTTAGTGTCCACTTTCTCTAATTAAGTTGCTAATTGATTCTAATGAAAAACACGTGATTAAGGATTTAGGCGACACTTAAAACACATAATACTAAAGGTAAGGAATAAAGTATTCTTTCTTGAAATTAGCCGGATAAAAATTTGAGTAGACGATTAGATTCCTCTTGAAAAAACACCAATTGAATCTTAAATTCTTGAGTTCAAACTTGTTAAAAGTTGGGGCTAGGGGTTGGAGATGAGAGGAAATATGTTTGGAGAACCTAACTAGAGAAAAGTTTGAGAGAAAAGTGTTTTAAAAGTCCCAGTCCCATATCAGTGTTGGTATTTAAAGAGTTTAAGAGTTAGAATACAATTACGACTCTAATTAATCCACCGCCTCACCTGTCGCTCGAACGACTGACACATGACATTCAAACAACATGAGATGCCCTTCGAACGACCCAAAAAGCTTTAAACTCCGCCTATACACTAAGAATAAATTTCATTAACTCAACAAAAACGTACATGCTTGTTAAACCATACTAAAAATCATTCAAACATTCTATAATAACTCTAATTTAATTCCGGTTGAGAATGTACTACTCAAATACAAAAACCAACATGTTTAATTATTAAAAACCATTAAATAAAAAAATTTATTTTCTCGAATATTCCAATTAATTAATTAAATTAATTAATAAAAACACGGGGTGTTATAATTACTAAATGGGAGAGGGGTTTCAACATAAACCCCACGATCTCAATCATTATTTTTATGAATCAGATACAAAAAATTCCTTGCGTTAGATCGTCTGCCCCTCCCCCACCCCAACGGATGGAATTAATTAGGGCATCAAGGATTTAATAAAACTTTTAAGTGATAATTCTGAGAATTATAATGTGAGTGAGTTCGATCCCAAAATAGAAGTCCATCATGAGCGAATTTTATTTATAGGAAAGAATTTGTGGTATACATTTAGACATAACTTTTTATATCCTCCCTAGTGGATTCACTGTCATTAGGAGTGGGACCAAAAGTTGTCGCCTATTCATTGTGTTGAACAGGAGGTTCCTTAACCATACATATAGCATAACAAAAAATGAAAATTTGTTTGGCTTAAGGTGGAGTATTTAAGCTCCCAATGAGAAATCTCACCTCATAAGAGAACTTGGATGTCGGTCGAGCTTATTTTTTTTTTATATATAAATTGGCGGTTAAGGGATGCCACTTTAAAATTTAATTCAATTAATTTCCATGGGTTAATTGGAAATTAATATTTTTAATTTTATGATTCTAAGATTTTGAATATGAATTCTTTTTTCCTCACTATTTTAGTCATAAAGTTTTAATTCGAATAGATTTCATGTAATTGGACATTGTTTTGAATTTTAAGGATAATAAACCAATTTAACTCATAATTCTCATCAATATTTTAAAATAGTGATGTGATTAACTCTTTGTATTAGCTCGTCTGGACCCCAGCAGATGGTTTTAATCATGAAATAATGGTATTTCAAAATACAGGGCAATTATTCTAAATTAAGTGTCACATGTATTCAATCCCCCAAGGGGGAGTTTCGATATGTGCATCTTTGATTTCAAAGAATCGAGCGATGAGAATTTGAAGGCTCCTATGATTGGTTGATGACACTCAATTAACAATCATGTACTTAGAATGATTTTATCAATGGTTGAACAAATGATTCTTTAGATTATACATGGTGGGAAAATTCGGTACCATCTCATAATCCGAGAGTGAGGATAATCGAAAGCCACAACATGGTGTTAGTTATTTGAGAAGATATTTACTTTTGTCTCGAAAGGGAGGTACAAGAATAAGTCTAAGTCTTAAGTACAATGGGGTGGGTTAAAGAAGGTTTATATTCCTCGGTAGTAGTGAAATAGCCAAAAAGAAGGTATTCTCACTACAAAACGACTTTTTTTTATAGCAATGTCTCTAGTTTTTCCTTGGTTTGAAGGAAATTGACATCGTAATGGTTTTTCTTTTGTGTGATTTATGCTCCAATCTATGGTAATCTGATATGTAGACTTGAAAACTAAAAATTAGGATTGTAACGCGTTGCAAAGGTTCTAGGTAACCACGTAACTACTTTAAAAAGATATGTTACTAGTTATGGGAAACTAGAATAAGGCAATGATATTATAGGTGTAATATTATTATAAATTTTGGTGTAGACATAAATTAATGTTGGTGAATTATTTAATGTACGTGGGTTTTAAAAAAGTTGGTTTCAATTTTCTAAATTTGTTTTGAGCAATTATTCGTTTGATTTTATAAAATTGTTTGATTAAAATTGGGATATATTTTATCTACACTAGTACATTGCAAAAATAATTTATACACGATTAGTTTTGTCTCACCAATATTGATATGAATTGTTTAATAGACAAATCAGTAAAGAGAAAGTTTCCTTATAGAACCAAACACAATTTTAGCACCTAAGATTAGGTTTAAAATGAATTCAAAGACTGGCTTAAAATAGACAATTGAGGTTATTGGAAGTCGAGGCACTTCTAGTCTTCAATCCCATTTCGAAGGTAAAATGACCAAGGGGCTCTACATCCAAGATCTAAAGAGCCAAAGATGTGCTAGAAATGGTTCATTACAATTAGTACGATCCAGTGACTATCCTTACAAGAGGTGGTTATGAGTGGTTCATTAATTTTGCTAACAAATACTCATTGTATGGATATTTTTACCTTATTCACTACATTTCTAAAGCCTTTGATTTGTTCAATGTGCGAAAGTCTAAGTTGGAGCATCGACAAGGTAAACTAATTTGAATACTATGCTTTGATCGTAGAGGTATTTACCTCTTAAGATATTTAAGGGATTATTAATCAGAGGTGTGGGATTTTATCCCAGTCATCCACATTGGGTATTCCACTTTGGAATGGTGTATAGGAAAGAATGGAATAAGTCCCTTTTGTATAATAGGGTCCATGGTAGATTATTCAGGATTGCAACATTCATATTGGAATTTTTCATTATGATACAGACACATACATTATGAATTTGGTTTCTTCTTAATAGGTCTCTTTATGACATGTTCCGATCTGGGGGTGCCCGACACTCGTGTTGTGGAAGGATCCAAGTAAGTTGAAATTAAGGATATAGTTGTTGTTTTTTTTGTTATACCAAAATGTTACAAATGCAATTTATATCATACTCATATGTACAAGGTTCATTGCATCAATGATCATTTCTTGTCAGAGGATTATGTAACAAACCATGTGCCGAAGTGTAAGTTAGACTTGAAAGATAATATGGAACATTGTATTACTGATGTTGTTAGACCACTCGTACATGATGAAATATGACATTATATCCATAATATACTACTTGACATAAGTGGGATTATTACCAATGATCTAAATACACGTGTCACTTATACTAGAATAACAAGTAGGGCCACATCGTTGTCACAGCTTTAGGAAAAATCCTAAAGGGTTATTTTGGGTGATCGTTTTGATGAGATCCCAGCCAAACACAAATCGGGTCCTGGGAGTTATAATAAGGAACCTAAAGATAAGGACTTGTGATTTTATTTAAGACTATAGATACTAAAAAGGATTCGATGTGTTCAAATTATGTTTTAGTACTTTTAGACTTGTGAAGAGGGTAAAACCCACCGGGACCATGTGAAACTACAAAAAGTTCTTTGATAGATAAATGGGAAGGTGAAAACCTTGAAGGAAAGGCATGTGATAGAGTTTACTTAAAAAATAGGGATTAACTATGAGGAAACCTTTTGACGATAACCATGCCAAATTCCATTAAGTTTCTTTTAACATTAAAATTGTGTTCTTAAATGATCATCTTGACACGTACATAGTAAGAAACCGGGATTTGCAAAGTGATGTAAGATTATTACATTCATTTTTGGATGTAAGATAACATCAAGGTATTGGTTCATTCGATTTGATCAAGTAATCAAGTATTGATTTTGATCAAAGCTGAAAAACGACTTGTTTGTATAAGAAGCGTAACAAAAAATGTAGCAGTATTTATAGTATAATTTATCGATAATATTTGCCTAATTGGGAACGAGGACATACAAGTGTGGTTTCCAGGATACTCGATATAATGTACTTGGGATAATTCAAACACATATTTATGATAGATCTTGCTCTAGATCGATTGCATATGATGTTTGGCTTATCCTAAGTCGATTATATCAATGTTGTATACACAAGATTAGCAATAGGATTCTATAAAAAGAGTTTTTTCAAGTATGGGATCATTCTGTCTAGGAATTAATGTCTTATGACACTTGATTATATGGAAGGATTATGGAATATACCTAATGCTTAGGTTGTGGGAAGCCTCATGAATGATATATATTGCATGCAAAGACAAAAATATGTTATGCCTTTTCCATAGTTAACAAATTCTAGTCTAATAGTATTCAACCATTAAGGAACAAAGACGAAGTTTTCAGTCAAATATATATTCCAAGTTTTTCCACCCCAAAATTTGTGTTTACTCATAGAGGTTGAGCTATAAGTTAGAGGAGTGTGAAGAAATCATGGATTACTGACTTCACTTAAGAGGTCTAAGTTTTTTCCATTTCGGTGGGAAATAAAGGGTATATATGGCTCGATTACTTTTTAAGTAACTTGGATGAGGTTCCTAGTTGAGTAGAAAATAACTTAAGGCTGAGAATCGAGGCATTAATTTATTATTGGCTAAAATCAATTAATAGTAAATTGATTTGACCAAGCGGGTATAAAAAACTTGACACGGGGTATCATCTTATATACCATAGTCAACATTGGAAATAAGACTTCATTATATCCGAGTGATTTCTCAGATAATTAAATTAAAGTGCAATCATAATTGTTTAGCGGAACTAATTATGATTATATAAACACAAGAAATAATTTAAGAAAATTTTAATTAGGATTTATGAGTATTTATTTAGAGAAATTTAATTATTTGTGTTGGGTCCTTTGTTTAGTTCGCATGACCAAGAAGTTAGACCCAAACTCTTAAAAAACCCACTTTGGCCCAAACCCACTTTTTATACTTGTATATAAATGTGTGGGAATAGGTTTTATTGGTAATGATTCATCGTGAGGGTTTAAGAGGTGTCAGATAAAACAATATTGATATTTTTGTGAAGATTCCTAGTGAGAGACCACCATATCTCAGTCAAAATAGACTGTTTTCATCTCATAAGGCGTCCACACACCTACCTACCTTTAAGGAGGATCGTACACTAAATGATGTAAGATTTACAAAAGTTTCAGCAAGGTTTTAACAGACCTTAGAGGGAATTTAGGATTTCATTATCTTCAACCTTTATCTCCTTATACGAATCACAACATGAGTCGCTATGCTATTATAGTCCTGAACCATAGGTTTAATCTTGTAACTTAGTTCTTGAGTTTTCTTTTCAATACATGATTAACCTAAGATCTTTGGGGCTCCTCATTTTAATTGTCAATACATAGTTGTTTTCCCCAACAATGATTACTTTCCTATGCCAATAATCGACCAAATGCTATATGCAATGGTGGGTCAGGAGTTCATGATCTTCATAGATGCATAAAGTGGATAATTTTTTTTTACAAGGGTATGTATGATTTCGAGAAGACATCTGTTATTGGGATTGGCATGGAAACATTTCTATCCAAGGACCCTAGATTTATATTAGGGAAAAAATGTAAACTAGATTTATGCAACTATATATAAACTTTGTGGATTTTTTATTAGATCCAATAGACAAGATAAGCATGGTGAAGATGGTGAAACATCCCCCAAATCCTTTCATAGATGAGAAAGCTAACTTTTTTGAAGGAAGAACTTACATTTATTTAGGGAAGAAAATATATTCTACAATGAAAAATACAAAAATTATAAACAAAGAATATTGAATTCTCTAATGAATTCAAGATCAAGCATAGATTTAAAGCCTAAGAATGGACTAACTTTGAAGATCTCATAAATGAGTATGTAAATATTAACAATAGTAGTAAAAGTCTTCATAGTCTGATTATCAAACTTTCTTCTATTTCTCCCTTTCCAAAGATCCCAAGACATCAAACTGGGAATAAGAATGCAAAGAGTGGCAATAAGATCTTTTCCCTTGGTTTTCATCCACCAAGTCATTAACTGATTCCTAACTGAAGACACAATGGAAAAAATTCCCATTAAGTTGTCAAAATACAGTCAAGTTTGGAGTTCTACTTCCCCTTCAAAGAACAGATGATTAATGGATTCCTCTTGATGCAAGTTACAACAATGACATCTTAAAGGTAGGGGAGTCTTCAGTTTTTTGACGGAATCATCAGTAGTAAGGACTTTATTAAGAAGTTACCACAAAAAAATAGAGACCTTTTTGGGGAGTATCTTAATCTAAATGGAGATGAAAGAATATTGGGAGTAGCTCTCATATCTAATAATGTCCCAAGATGATTTTAAGTTGAAGATCCCATTTGAAGTGCCTTTTCATGTAATCTCAGTAGACATATTTTTAGTATATGATCAAATTAAAATAAGTTAGATGTGTGGTTACTCTTGGAAAAAAGTAATTTCTCTCTCCTTACCCAATCACCCCTCACGAAAACCTGAATAGTGTTTTATATCACCTCTCTAACAATATATATATATATAGGGAACCACTATTCCCACTCCAAACAAAATTTCCCCCACTCCACTTTTAACTTTAAACACTAAAATGACCAAAGTGTCCTTTTATATATATATAACTTAGGTTGAAAAAATTATTAATAAACTTATTTATCAAAAAAAAAAAACTTATTTTGAACAAATATAATATTTTATAAAAAAATCTATTATTTATTTTTAAATACATAATATTCTGAAAATAAAAAAGCATAATATTTTGAATATAAACAAATCTAATGTTGATACCAAATTTAGTCTGCTGACATGGATGAATCGAGTGAAGACACGTGGCAATCTGCGTGGCAACAACAAACACTTTTAAGGAACTCAGACGCTCCGAGGAACCATACTACAATGAGGAACACTGCATCCCCGAGGAACTCAGACGCTCTGACCTACAAGAACTCTCCGAGGAACTTTTGAGTACCGAGGAACTTTTGATTACCGAGGACCTTAGGCGGTCCGAGCTGCACCTCGAACAAAGCATTAATAGCAGGATAACCAACAGTTTGACTGTTCATTAAATGCTTATCATTCAGACGTATACACAGACGTATACACTTAAGGGGCATTGAATGTATTACCCTTTCACATGTACAGCATTTAATGTATTACCCTTTCACATTACAGCCTCAGGGTTATAAATACATTGTATTACCCTCATTGTAAGGGGACCGAAATTTCTTAATTGAACTTGTAATCGAGAATTCCCAAACAGTCATCAATAACAGAAACAGTGGACGTAGGCCATTCTTATAAGGCTGAACCACTTTAAAACTTCTTTGTATCATTTATTTTATCTGTGATTAAATAATTAGATATAATATAATTTTTTACATCAACAGATTGGCTCCGTCTATGGAAAACGACTGGTAATATCATTTTCATCGAAAAAAATTCATCACAAATGGAAAATATTCCAGAATTCAGCAATCGAAATGCTGGAAGCCCTCCAAATCCATCTGCTCCGCCAAATATTCCAGATCTAGCTGGAATAATGACAAATCTGGCCCAGATCCAGATAGTCATGCAAGAAATGATGCGACAACTCCTACAAACCCTCCATGGCGGTGCATCAACCCATTCAGGACTGCGAAGTATTCAAAGAAATACCCGTTTACCTTCTTCACGTATTAGGCGTACTGATTCATATCGTACTGAGGAATCTGAAGATTTTTCTTATCAACCTGGACGAACTTCGTCAGTGCGAGCCACATATACTGAACAACGTATCACTCTCTCTCCAAAAAGGACTAGTGCGCTAGAGAGGTTAAGCAGGGTATCAACTTTTGATCGATTAGGACCTTGAAGGAGTAGAAGTCCTCCTAAAGTCGTATCGAGGAGTTTTCAACGACCATCAGATTTAAGGGAAGGATCTGCCCAGTCGCGACCAGTTGCTCGTCAAGATAGATCCCAGGAAGCCACATCAACGCGATCAGTTGCTCGAACCAACATTCCCGAGGAAGGAAATGATGCATGGAAATGATCTATTCGAAGGCTGGAGGATAGATTAGGGGAAATGGATAAAGCCAAGAACCCTCTACAACGGACTTTTGTTCGAGGAACACCTTTTGTCCAGGTCATTATAGATTTTCCAACACCATCAAAGTTCAAAGCACCTGTTGTGACCCCCAAATATGATGGAAAGACTGACCCTGTCCTTCATATAGAATAATACCAAGCTGCAGCCGACATTTATGCTGTTCCAGATGAGATGAGATGTAAAGCATTCTCGGGAACTCTTACAGGATCTGCTCAAATATGGTATAATAATCTTCCTCGGGGTAAGATCTCAACTTTGTTTCAACTGGCCGAGTTATTCATTGGGAATGTCTATTTTGGGGCAAAGCCTGTTAAACGAGTAGCGCATTTGTTAAGTGTTAGACAAAAAGCTGGTGAAAGTACCAGAGATTATATAACTCGTTTTAATAACGAGAAACTCGAAGTCATTGATTATGAGGAAAAGACAGCGATTACCACCTTGATGAGTGGACTACTGCCCAACAAGTTATACTACACTTTGGACAAAGATCCACCTAGAACCATGTCAGATCTGATGGGAAAAGAGGACAAGATTATGAATGTTGAGGAGGCTATGGCTACGAAGAAGAATATGGATGCCAAAGAAACCAAGGTGGAAGGTGATAAAGCTAAAAAGAAAGATCATAAGAACAATGGTAATGACAAACATTCAAGAACAAGGTCAATATGTGAAGTATTGAAGAAATTTGATAATTATACTCCTTTGAAGAAAGACATCAACCACGTTCTAGAAGAAATCAAGAACAACGAGGAATTAAATTGGCCAGAGAAAATGAAGGCAGACCCTGAAAGGAGAAATAAGGCAAAATATTGTGAGTTTCACAAAGATCATGGACATATGACTAAAGATTTCATAGCTCTTCATAATGAGATCGAAACACTCATCAGACGAGGAAAACTGGCAAAGTATGTTGATCGAAGGAATGATAAAATAAACAACGACCGAGCAAGAAAGAGGTGTAGATCTCCTCGTCGAGCAGAGGAGAACAAGAAGTTGATCCAGAAGACGACCCCGATCTTCCCAAGAGACCAAGGCAGCCAGAACGTGAGGTATTTTCAATACGCTTTGGGTCATTTGATTGTAATATTATTACAGGTGGAGATACAGGAGGAGGAGACCTTATTGTCGAGAGAAAATATTACCTCTGTGAGGCTCAAGCTTGCTCATACATTCAACGAATAAATCTAGCTGAGGAGGATCGCCCGAGAAAGGTGAACAAAGAGAAATTGGTCATTGGTTTCTCAAAGAACGACCTCGTAGGTGTTTAATATCCTCATGATGACCCATTGGTGATCAAAATGAGGATGAAGGAGGTAATGATTTCAAGAGTACTGGTCGACAATGGTAGCTCGATGGACATCATGTTCTACTCGTGCTTCGATAGTTTAAATCTAAAGTTATCTCAACTGGAGCCTTATCATAGACCCCTCCTCGGTTTTGCTGGCGAGAAGGTATTTCCACCTCGGACGATCAAATTGGATATATTCATTGGTACGTGGCCTGCTTGTCGAACAGAAAGAATACGCTTTTTCGTGATGGATAAGAATGTTCAATCATCATACAATATCATCATGGGAAGAGTAGGATTGAAGAAGTTCGAGAATGTACCATCTACGATACATCAATGCCTAAAATTTCCAACAAATTTTGGAGTAGGAGTTGTGAAAGGTGATCAGAAAGTAGCTCGGGAATGCTATTATTCATCCGCCGAGCAAGAAGAACTAGAGGAATCAAGGAAAAAGACCACTACCTATCAAGTGGATGGAGCCGCAAAAATTGAAACATTGGATCCTAGAGATGAGTTGCAACTCGTGAAGGGTCAAGTGGTGGAAGCTACTGAAAACATCATCCTGGACGACGAACACCCTGAACGAACTACTCAAGTAGGTTCGTCGTTGGAAGCCTCATTAAAACAGGAATTGATAACTTTCCTAAGAAGCAGAAAGCAAACTTTTGCGTGGAGTCATGAGGATATGCCTAGGATAAACCCAAATTTCTTATGTCACGAACTCAATGTGAATAAGGAGATCAAGCCTGTGAAGCAGAGAAGAAGAGTATTCAGTCCCGAGAAGAATCAAGCTATACAGGAGGAAGTCGAGAAGCTCCAGAAAGCTTGTTTTATTGAAGATATTAAATATCCAGGCTGGTTAGCAAATGTGGTGATGGTGAAAAAGAAGAACAACAAATGGAGGATGTGTGTAGACTTCACCGACCTCAATAAAGCATGCCCAAAGGATCACTTTACACTTCCCCAAATTGATCAACTGGTGGATGCTACCTCGGGACACGAGCTGCTGAGCTTCATGGATGCTTATTCTGGCTACAATCAGATTAAAATGAAACCTGAAGACAGGGAGAGTACTTCTTTCATTACCCCTAGGGGAACTTATTGTTATAATGTTATACCTTTTGGTTTGAAAAATGCAGGTGCGACATATCAGCGGCTGATGAACAAGGTCTTTGCTGAACAAATCAGTTGCAATATGGAAGTCTATGTTGACGATATGCTGACAAAAAGCAAGAAAGTTGTCGATCATCTAGTTGACTTAAGTCAGACTTTTGATCAACTGGATAAATATCAAATGAAGCTGAACCCGACGAAGTGCATATTTGGAGTACGAGAAGGCATATTTCTCGGGTACATTGTCAATTAACGAGGCATTGAGGCAAATACAGAAAAGATCAAAGCTCTATTAGGGCTGCGATCTCCAACGACAAAGAAAGAGGTGCAAAGTCTTACAGGACGAGTAACAACACTTAACAGATTTGTATCGCGAACAATTTATCGATGTCTCCCATTCTTCAAGACGCTTCGAAATACTGTTGAGTGGAATGATGAATGTGAGAAGGCTTTCCAAGATTTGAAGAAATATTTGGGAGCACCTCCACTATTATCCAGGCCAGTGATGGGAGAAAAATTATACTTGTATCTGGCAGTGTCCGAGAATGCAGTCAGTTCGACATTAATAAGAGTGGATAGCGGAGTACAAAAACTGATCTACTACACAAGTAAGGCCTTCCGAAGAGCAGAGATCCGATATCCAAGGCTAAAAAAATTGGCACTAGCATTGATCGAGGCAAGTAGAAGAATGAATACTTTCAAGCCCATACCATAGTAGTATACACTGATATGCCATTGAGGCAAGCCCTTCATAAACGAGAAAAGTCAGGAATATTGATGTGCTGGGAAATAGAACTCGGTGAATATGATATAGTTTATGAACCCAGATCATCGTTAAAAGGGCAAGCGTTAGCAAATTTTATAGCAGAGTTAACCTATCCTGATACCCCCAAGGAACAAAAGTTGCTCGCTGATCAACCTGTGGATGTTACAGGATCATCAAATGCAAGCCCAGACCAACTTAGCTTGGTAAAATGGCAAGTAGATGTTACAGGATCATCAAATTCAAGCCCAGACCAGCTCAGGTTGGTAAAAGGGCAAGGAAAGATGATCGACGAAGAGCAAGAAATACTAGGGGAGGATGAAAGGAAGCAACAAATATTTCATCGAGGAACTCTGTCAGATCAGAAATTTGAAGACGAGTTACCTATATGGAGGCTATATGTAGATGGCTCATCTTGCACAACAGGCTGTGGGGCAGGGATAGTTTTGAGCAGTCCGGACGAGGTCGACATAGAATACGTTTCCAATTTAAAGCTTCGAATAATGAGGCTGAATATGAAGCCATGATTGCAGGTCTTAGTTTGGCAAAAACCATGGGGGCGGAACAAGTTATTGTCTTCAGTGATTCGCAACTGGTCATAAATCAAATGATGGGAGTATATGCAGCCAAAGGAGAATTAATGATCAGATATCATGCAAAGGCAAAGGAATTGGTGTCAGAATTTGATGCTATTCAGCGGGTCAGAATACCAAGAATGGAGAATGCAAGAGCAGACGCCCTAGCTCGATTAGCATCAGCTACTCGTACCGAGCTACGAAGAACAATCCCAATTGAAGTGTTAGCTAGTCAAAGCATAGATGAAGATCTGATGACGAATTTCATTACCCTTGATTTAGGACAATCTTGTATGGATTCCATCAGGGCATATATTGAGGAGGGAGAATTACCAATTGACAAGCTCGCAACTAAGAAATTGAAGTTTAAAGCTGCTCGGTATGTATTAACTAACGATATTCTATATAGACGAGGAATTATGGCAGGTTTGCAAAGATGTGTACATCCCTCCGAGGTGAAAGAATTGATTGAAGAAATCCATGAAGGGTCATGTGGAGCCCATGTAGCAGGTCAGACTCTTTTGCAAAGGGTAATGACGCAAGGATACTACTGGCCGACGATGAGGGCTGATTGCATAGCCTATGCTAAGAAATGTGACAAGTGCCAGCGCTTTTCCTCCATCCGAAGAACTCCTCAAGCGTTATTGACACCCATTAGTTCCCCTTGGCCATTTGCCATATGGGGAATAGATTTGGTTGGGCCACTGCCGACGACCAGGGGAAGATTTAAGTATCTCGTGGTCGCTGTGGATTATTTTACTAAGTGGGTAGAAGCTGAGCCTCTCATTTATATGACGTACGATAAAGTGTACCAATTTATTTGGAAGAACATCATTTCTCGATATGATCTTCCTCATGCCTTCATCACAGACCATGGAACATAATTTGACAACGAGGAGTTCGGTTCCTATTGCCATCAGTCCAATATCTTGAAGATCCACTCGGCACCAGGACATCCCCAAAGCAATAGACAGACTGAAGTGACGAACAGAACATTGCTAAATGTCTTGAAGAAAAGACTAAGTGACGCAAAAGCAAACTGGATCAACGAGTTACAGTCAGTACTGTGGGCTTATCGTACTACTCCCCGAGCAACAACTGGAGAATCATCATATATGCTGGCGTTTGGAAGTGAAGCTGTTATACCTGCCGAGTTGGGCCTCCCAACACACAGGGTACTGAATTTCAATTCCCCTGTCAGCGACTTAATGAGGAGATTGGATTTAGACATGCTCGAGGAAGTTAGAGAAGAAGCAGCCATCAGGAATGCTGCATACCAACAACAAATAACTTTGTTCTACAATAAGAGGGTGAAGAAGTGTGACCTAAAAGAAGGAGATTATGTGCTAAAGAAAGTGATTCAAAAGCACAACAAACTGGAGGCAACCTGGCATGGACCATACCGAATTACAAAAGTTGTTATACCAGGAACTTACCGAATAGCAACTTTAGAGGGGGAGGAGTTTAAGAATGCATGGAACGCAGAGCACCTGCGCAAGTATTATCAGTGATGTGTATTCTCATGTAACGCAGTTCCGTCAGTATGAATAAAATGAAGATATTTTGCCAAATTCTCTCCTTTTATTGAAAGTTTTTCGGGGAATACTAGTGCTACACACTACTCTGCAAAACTCGAAACTCGGACTACTCAAATTTATTCTCGAAAATGCCAACTAAGGTTGGTCGAGAAACAAATGTATTCCTACGGGAAGTAAAACTATGTATTCCTACGGGAAGTAAAACTATGTATTCCTACGGGAAGTAAAACTTGTATTCCTACGGGAAGTAAAACTATGTATTCCTACGGGAAGTAAAACTATGTATTCCTCCGGGAAGTAAAACTTGTATTCCTCCGGGAAGTAAAACCTGTATTCCTTTGGGAAGTAAAACTTGTATTCCTACGGGAAGTAAAACTATGTGTTCCTCGGGAAGTAAAAGTATTCCTAAAAATGCCAACTTATGTTGGTTAGGAAGTAAATATATTCTCGAAAACGCCAACTAAAGTTGGTCGAGAGGTAAAATTATTCCAAAAAGTGCCAAAGTTGCTCGTTAAGAAAAAATCCACTATCTATGGCTGTTCGGGGATAAAAATCCACTAACTGTAGTTGGTTGAAAAGGAAAATTATCGACCTTGGTTGGTAAATAACATTTTATGAATACGAGAAAGTGATCGAGCAACATTTTTGATACTCGTAACTTTTTAAATTATTACTAAGTTGGTCGAGAAATAAAACATTATTTTTGCCAAATGACTACCACAAATTCAAACTACTCGACAATAAGTTGGTCGACAAATAACACAATATTGTTATCTTTTTAACAGATACACAAGCACAAATGTAAAGTGTTACAAAACAATAGCAGTCAAGATTTGCAAATAAAATTATTTCATTAAATGTAGAATGAAATACATCAGGAATGAAATACAAATTTATTACATCAATATTCCTATTCTATTGGTTTTTTCCCCTCTGCTTTTGAAACAGGTTCCTCGCCAACAGGCAGATCATTTAAAGCAAGAGGGGAATTTATGAAGTTAAGATCTTTTAACAGCCTGATATTCATCACGGATGGTCGATCTAGGAGATGCTCGGGACGAGATATCTCGACATTTGAATGGAGATTGTAGTCGCCGAGATATTTGGAAATTAAGCATCGAGGAATGGCCCAAGCAGGGATCCAACTCGTATCAAGTTTGAATGGTGGCACGGGTAGGTCGAGCAGCCCAGGATCATGGTAGTCCCACAGGTAATGACCCTATTCGAGTTGCAGCACACCTAAGGCATTCAGCCATCCCTGTTTGTAGCCCTCATTATTTTCATTCTGGATACGATCGTCCAAGTGGTAGAGAGCCTCGTTGTAGCCAGCCATCCAGAACTCTCTAGGCTTCTTGTGAAATTAATAGGTCAATATTTCCATCTCCTCGTGGAGGTTTATGATGAAGAGTTCTTTATTCTCCAAGATAGATTTCTGCGCAGAAAGTTTCTCTTCCAGGTCCTTGATTTTCTTAGACATCTCAGCCAATGCCTGGTTCTTCTCCATAAGCTGGAAGGCCTGGTTTTCTAAAGCAGATTGATTCCTCTGTTCCTCGACAGGAATTAGAGGAGCTCTTGATCGTCCACGATAAGATATAGAGGGGCCAGCTCTTTTCAAGGTTTCCAATTCGTCCCTCAGGTTGGCTTTCTCGGCTTCCAAGAACGAGAATCCCTCGTCAGTCACTGGGACCAAAGCATTTGACGTGGAGGCGACAAATTTTAATTGAGATACTTCCCTTTGCAAGTTGTTATTTTCTTGCTCCAACAACTCGGCTATTTGCCTGTGCTCCTCGACCTTGACTTTCAAAGTTCTTTCCCTCACATCGTAAGCAGCAAAATGCTTCTCGTATCCCTTGTCGGCAACGATTTGCTGATACTTCTTCTCGTACCCCTCGTGCAAGAGGGCAGTGGATTCCTTATATTGTTGTTGAAGGTCTTCAAGAGTGCCTTGGAGATCCTCAATCATATCATAATAAGCTACATTATTGGTCACCGCACGATCAAGCAGACACTTCAAATATTGGTAAGCTTCAACTGCCTGTTCCGAAGCATCTTGGCTGAGGATGTCGACGATTTGTGCTGCACTCAGATCTGTGTGATCAGCTTTAAAGTATTCATTGAATTGCTTCAACAACTTTGTATCGTGAACAGATAATAATTCCATCCTGGCCAGAAACTAGTAGAGGAAGAAAAAGCAATATCAATAACAATACCAACAGAGTATGAAGAGCAGAAACGACAGTAAGCATAAACAAAAGTTTAAATTTTATTATATCATAAAGTTCAGAGTTACATGTTCAGGGTTACATTTGACAAAGAAAAATAAAATAGAGATAAACCCGAACAACTCTACACCTTTTCCTTGTCTCCCAAAACCTTCTCGGGAGGCTGGGACGAGGAGGTAGGTTGCTCGAAGGGAACAGAAAGTTGCTCGGGGAGCGCTGGAAATTGTTCGGAGGAAATAACGATTTGCTGAAGTTCCTCGTTAGTAGGCTGGATGGCTGGGGGGTGAGAAACTTGATCTCCCATCACCATGGAAGACTCTTCGGAGGAAGCTTCATCCTCTTCTTCATCCTCAGGAGTTGGAGGGGGACTAGGGATGTGTCGCTGGAAGAGTTCAGAAGTTTCATCAACCTTCATCTCCTGAAGAGCTGCGACCCACCCATCTCTAAAGTATTTTAGGCTGCCATATTCGAGTTGCGACATCATGGCAGCCAAGCCTTTGTTTCACCCCTTATCTCAGCCAACGCTGAAAGATTTCTTCACAGCCGATTTCCTCTTTAACTTCTCCGAGGAAAGCTTCTCGGACAGAAGATTTTTAGCAGCCTTCAGTTTATTCTCAGCTTCTTCCTTCTGCCGACTTACTTCCTCAAGCTGACCCAACTTTTCCTCAGCAACCTTGAGTTTATCTTCAAACTCCTCAGCATTCTTGAGCTTCCTTTCAAGCTCTTTATTCTTCTCCTCCAGACTATTTAATTTTTTCTCCAACTCCTTGGAGACTTCAACAACTTGAGCCTTCTCCTGCTCAGTTGAGGTAATTTTCTTCTCCCAAGCAGCCTTGTCAGCATCATGCTTCTGACGAGAATCTTCCAAGGATCGTGTCAGACCCATCAGAGCTTCCTCCACACCAGACGAGGAGCTTGAAGCTTTAATAGCTTCATCCTTCTTCAAAATTGTGTTAAAACAGCTCACCAACTGTGAAAAGAAAATGAAAGCAAGTCAGAGACAGATATAACAAGGGAAAAATGAAAAGTTCAAAACAATAGGACTTACAGAAGCAATGTGGCGAGCTGCCAATGTGGTAACTGTGTCCCGAGAAAGGTTTTCTTCAATACCTTGGATCTCAGGAATGATCCAAGTCTTCACCGAGCTCATAGCAGAGCTCGGTGGAATAAAAGTGGGAACTTCACTAGTCGAGGGCTGAGAGACGGTGTCAGCCAAATTGACCGAGGAGCTCTTCTTCGGCCTCCTCGGAGGAACAGAAATAGTTTCGACCAAGGAAGAACTCTTGGTCGGTGATATGACAATCACGTCGCCTGGAGCAGCAGCCTTGCTCGGGTCCACTGAAGGCTTCTCGGCAACCTTCGCAGGAGCAGCTGGAGGGGCTGCATCAATTTTCTTTGTTCCTTCTGAGACATCTTGTTTACTTCTTTTTGCCTCTCCAGCACCAGAGGAAGTTTTATTGAAAAGGGTGGGAGGTCTTCTTTTCTTCATCCTTTCACTTAAAGGAACGTGTGACTCAGGCGAAGAACTGGTAGAAACTGGTACTGGTTCTGCGTCGCTTATCACCGAACGAGCAGTAAAAGAAGTTGTGTAACTCTTGTACTGAAGCAGATATGAAGCTGACCTAATATGCTCGTCGGCAACAGTCTGATGCAAACTCCCGATAAGTTTTAAGTGCCTTATATTAACGTTTGCCTCTTTTGGACACTTTCTTTTGTTGTCGACTGCAAATAAATAAAAATTAAAATATCAGTGGCACATTTTATCAAACATAAAGGAAGCATAATCTCAAAATAAATAAAATGAAATAAAAATAACCTATCCCATTGCCATAAGGAGGGCATCTGGGACCCTGATACACTTCATCTCCATATAGAGGAGCATGTTGCCAATTTTTTATAACAATCCCGTGCTCAAAATAGTCCCTATTGGCATCCGGGAGATTGATCACTAAAGCCCTATTTAAAAATCTAGTTTTTAAATAAAAAGTATTATCGCCTACAGCCCATCTATAACAAAACATGATTTCTGGAATTCCTATGCGAGTTCTATGAATTTGATTTAGTCTATGAACCCCATTAACTATTCTCCATGTATTGAGGGCTATTCTTGCAGGAACAACGTCAAAATATTGGCAGAATTCCAGACATAGAGGGTTTGGAGGAAAAGAAAATCCACACTCAGCAATAAAAAGACTGGGGAACCAATGTCCCTTAGCCAAACGAAAATAGTCTGAAGGCTCGGAAAGCTCTTCCAAAAAACCCAGGAGGGAATAGAAAAATTAGAGCGAAATTTATCAAGAGATTCAACAAGGTAAACCATGATGAATAAAGGAAATGAAGAAGAAGGAAGAAGATCTTATAGAAAAAGAGTGGATCTGTTGACAACGAACAGTGAAAATGATGAACGCACAAGAGAGTAAGACAATGGAAAACTCGAAGATACAAATTTGAAAAAGTAGAAGACGATGGGATTGTTTGTGACGCATAAATACCTAGCCTTGGGAAAAGGAAAAAGTAATGATTACAAAAAGAAACGATTACGCTACTGGCGGCTAGGAGGACAAAAAGGGCGCGACAATCGAAGCGGTTATAAAAATTCAACAAAGCCTGATTCTATGAATTTGGAAGGAAAAATAAATACAAGGGAAACACTCCTAAAAACGAGGAGGACCATTTAAAGCTACCATATTCCGAGAAAGAATGTTCCACACTCCTCAAATTTCGAAGTATGAAACATTGGGGGCTTCTGTTGATACCAAATTTAGTCTGCTGACATGGCTCAATCGAGTGAAGACATGTGGCAATCTGCGTGGCAACAACAAACACTTCGGAGGAACTCAGACGCTCCGAGGAACCATACTACAACGAGGAACACTGCATCCCCGAGGAACTCAGACGCTCCAACCTAAAAGAACTCTCCGAGGAACTTTTGAGTACCGAGGAACTTTTGATTACCGAGGACCTTAGGCGGTCCGAGCAGCTTAGGCGGTCCGAGCTGCACCTCGAACAAAGCATTAATAGCAGGATAACCAACAGTTTGACTGTTCATTAAATGCTTATCATTCAGACGTATACACAGACGTATACACTCAAGGGGCATTGAATGTATTACCCTTTCACATGTACAGCATTTAATGTATTACCCTTTCACATTACAACCTCAGGACTATAAATACATTGTATTACCCTCATTGTAAGGGGACCGAAATTTCTTGATTCAACTTGTAATCGAGAATTCCCAAACAGTCATCAATAACAGAAACAGTGGACGTAGGCCATTCTTATAAGGCTGAACCACTTTAAAACTTCTTTGTCTCATTTATTTTATCTGTGATTAAATAATTAGATATAATCTAATTTTTTACATCAGCATCTAATATTCTGAAAAATAATTTTTAATATTCTGGAAAAAAAAACTTATTATTATTTTTTATAGAAGTGGAAGTTAATCAAAAAAATGCGATATTATTTATTTTAAAAAATGAACATTCTTTTTCAAACAAAAATACTGGACAACATTATTTTTAAAAGAAAAAATGGTCGGAACTTTTACTATAAACTATATTTTTTAAAAACTCTATTTTTTTATAATTTCTTATAAAACATAATTTTTTAATAAAAATGTATTTTTTTTGGTAAAAAATTAAGAAGTGACTTTGACACATTACTACTTTTGTATTTTATACTTTAACACGACATGAGATAAATAGAAGGTTTTATAATTTTCACACCACATTAGATACAACATAACACAAATAACACGAGTAAACTAATAAATTTAATATTGTGTCATTGACACAAAATTATTCGTGATATATTATATTCAATTTGGTGTGAAAATTATAAATCACACTATACGTGTTATGTGTCGTACATTAAATTAAAAAATGCAAAAAATATTAATTTATCAAAATCACAACTTAGTTTTTTACCAAAAAAAAATACACTGTATTTTTGGCATTTTGTAAAAACTAAGTTGTGATTTTGATAAATTAATATCTTTTGCATTTTGTAATTTAATGTACGACACACAACACAAATAGTATGATTTATTATTTTCACGCCAAATTGAATATAATATATCACGAATAATTTGGTGTCAATGACACAATATTAAATTTATTAGTTTACTCGTTTTATTTGTGGTATGTTGTATTTAATGTGGTGTGAAAATTATAAAACCTGCTATTTATCTCATGTCCTGTTAAAGTATAAAATACAAAAGTAGTAATGTGTCAAAGTCACTTCTTAATTTTTTACAAAAAAAATACAGTTTTATTAAAAAATTATGTTTTATAAGAAATTATAAAAAATAGAGTTTTAAAAAAATATAGTTTATAATAAAAATTCCGACCATTTTTTCTTCTAAAAACAATGTTGTCCAGTATTTTTGTATGAAAAAGAATGTTCATTTTTTTAAATAAATAATATCAGAGCTTTTTGATTAACTTCCACTTCTATAAAAAATATTAATAATTTTATTTCCAGAATATTTAAAATTATTTTTCAGAATATTAGATTTGTTTATATTCAAAATATTATGCTTTTTTTATTTTCAGAATATTATGTATTTAAAAATAAATAATAGATTTTTTATAAAATATTATATTTGTTCAAAATATTTTTTTTTATAAATAAATCTATTAATAAATTGTTCAACCTAAGTTATATGTATAGAATGACATTTTAGTCATTTTTGTGTTTAGAGTTAAAGGTGGAGTGGGGGAAATATTTTTTGGAGTGGGAATAAGGGTTCCCTATATATATATATATATTTGTGCGTGTGTGTGTATAAATGAAATAGGCTTTGGACAACTAGTGTTTACAAAGATATTTGGGATTTCTACTTGGAATATTGACTATAATAGGGAAATAAGGAAAATAATTAAATTGGATTTTAAATAGAAATATGGATACCCCAAATTATCTCCCATAATTGATTTCTTTTTATGTTTAATTGTAATTAATTTTCTAAATAATTACAATTGCACTCTAATTTAATTATCTAAAAATCACTCGAATAAAAATGCCTTATTTTTTAAGTCAGATACTACATAGTATGATTCCTCGTGTTAAGTATTTAATACACGCTTGGTGAAATTTAAATTTTTGCAAATAGATTTTACGAACATATTATTATTCCGTGATCTCAAACTATTTGACACTTTACTTGTTATAATATAATCATCTAATAAGGTTTAATTGTAGAATAAAAACTTATTAGTTTATCAAAGGGTTATCAAAATCCAGGATATGGCATGGATACAAATTCCTCTCGAATATGATCTCACACTTATTCATATAATGATGGGTTAATATATAGATATTATTGAATTGTGATATCTAAAAAAATGGAACTCTAACATTGAGTATGCATTACGATTTAGCTGCACAACTTCCAAAACTGAGGCTGAAAATGAATCCCAACTTACAGGAATATGCAATGACATGTTTTAAACCCCTTAATTGTTATTTATGTTTGCTTTATTTTGAAACAAAGAAAGTGTGTCGTAGTGTTTATGTATTAATTGCATTGAGTTGTAATCGAACATAACTATGGACAAAGAAAATAATTACGACAACGGATATCATACCGTACCGAATCAAACGATTCATACAAAAGGCAATTGGAGGTTTGGTAAGGTTTTTCAAGTTTTATCTTGAATTTTTTTTATCTTGTAAGTAAGAAATTGAAAAGAAAAACTTGTTTTTAAAATTGATGAACATATTTTTAAAATATTTTTTTTTGCTTTTACGAGGGACCTAGAAAAATAAGATCTCCTTTGAATGAGATTCCCTTGATTAAAAACCTATTTGATCGAGGTCACTATTTTACAAACATTGTACCTCATAATACTACTTCAAATGAGTGGACATCGAGAGAAGAATGTTTCATACGAGGAGCTAAAATTTACCACCATGAAATTCGTATAAGATGAACCGGAGGACCTTGAGTGAAAGAGACCTAATTGGATTGAGGGAACATGTTTCGAACGAGGCCTTTGAATTACAGAAAATGTGTTTTAGTCAAGTTATTCAACAACGAAGTATATGTAACTTTGTAAACATATTTTTTAAAGTACGAATCCGAGTTTTTAGAAAACCCTTTATTGATTTTGAAATATTCATTTGAGAATGTGATATGATGTCATATTCCATGCTTTGATGGTAGATTTTAGGTTTAGAATGGCCTCCAATATTATACAATAGAAGAAGAATTGCATAAGAAATCATGTGGGTGATTACGATGTTAGATTATGTGTGGTAAAATTGTCTATAATCGAGATCGAGATCGATGGATACTGAGGTTGTGCAACTTGATTCTGGACTGGAGAATCATTTGCTATTATGGGCAGAGGAAAATGAACAAATCTTAATGGAGTAAACACATTAGAGAAAGCATTGTTGTACATGTAAGTTATGTATATTCCTTACCAAGTACGGTAAACACATTCAATACTAGTGGATTGATTATGGGTTGGGGCGATAATGGTTATTCTTGCGAAGTTTCTACTCTAAATCCTTGTGTGATGTTTGCAATTATTTTATTTATTTATTTCATTGTCCATAATCACTTGCATGGCGTTTGGAGTAAATAATCTTATTAGATAAAATTAAAATTTATTCAAATTAAAAAGGATATAACTAGCTTGATGTGATAATTAATAAAATGGAATTAAACCATTAGGCACGTACTTTTCATACTAGTCCAAGACTACAGTGATTCATAAGTCATATTCAAGTAGGTCACAAAATAATATGAATCCAAAGATTAAAAGATCTCCAAATACTTGGCCATCGTCAAAAAGTTGTTAGCTCGATTAAATGGAGTGAAGGTAAAGATTCTAAAGACTGACAATGTTTGAGCCAATGAATTATCTTAACTTGATTTAATATCTTGAGTTGAGCTCTGTAAAACTAAACCAACCAAAATTCTAGTTGAACCAAGAATTGATTTTGAAGACCTAAAATTGAATTTTAACCTTAAATAGCTCATATCATTGAATATTTTCAAAATGAAACTTTGCCTAAATTCAAAAGAGAAGCAAAAAAAATATAGGATTTGGATCCACTAAATTCTTAACTTATAGCGAAGTTTTATATAAAATGCATCTTTTAAGACATGTTTAGCCGATATAAGTAGGATATGTGGGAAAAGTAAACGAAGGGTCATTAAGAAGCCACATCGTTGGGAAATCACTTACAAAGCAAATTGTTACCCAAGGAGATTATTGGCTAACTATAAACAAGGACGTTAATGTGTATGCAAAGAAATGTGATGCTTATCAGAGTCATGCCAACCTTACCCATTGACCTCGTCAAAAGTTCTCACCGATGAAAGATATATGTCCATTTGCTCAATGGGTAATGGACATAGTCGACCCAATGCCTAGGGCTCTAGGGAAATTTGGGTTCGCCATTATGACAGTGGACTATATTATAAAGTGGCTGCAATAGGAGCCTCTTGTGAAGTTTATCAACAAAATGATTTGACTATGTATGGTGGAATATAATGTGTTTCTAGAGAATGCTCAAATCTTTCGTTACAAATCATTGTTCTCATTTCGACAACAAGACATTGAAGTCATATTTTTGCTGTAGAATGATGATTAAAATTATTACTTTTAAGACTTGTTAAATTAATGTATATAAATACTATTGGTATGACGTGTCCCCTAGATATTTATGGAACACACGTGAGTAAACACATAAAAGTATTTAGAGAAACCGTGTGCGTGAGAGAGAGAGAGAGAGAGAGATTATGGGTATATATATATAATAATAATAATAATAATAATCTTTTTATTTAGGATTGTACATATGTCATCTAGCGATGACCCTAGAAATTATCAGCTAAATTATAGGTGCTCTCTTTCTCTTTTCTTGCCCACTACTAGGGGACACATGTTCAGTCCGCACTATTAAAATGCGGGATAGTCCGCAAAAGAGCAGTACTATATATATATATATATATATATATATATATATATACGAGCGGATGCCCGTGCCGAGGGTACGATGATAAATTGCCTTCGTGATAAAACCCACTCCATAATAACCCGCCTCTTATTTTTAAAAAAACACCTTTAAAAAAAATTAAAAAAAAATATTTTTTTAAAAAAATATATTTAATTAAAAAAATGAATAAAAAAAGAATATAATAATATATGTATGTACGCATGTTTAACATGCATGACACATAAAAATGTAGCATATGCTACTATATTATATGGATATATATATACAAACACGTGTTTTTGGACACACGTATGTTTGTGAGGCACATTGGGGTACTAACTCATGTCGGTGGTTTGGTGATGACGATGATTTATGTGTGTGCCATATCGTCATGCATATCGTAGTGGGGTACGTAACCTTCGGCGTGGATGTAATACCCCGTACTTTTGGCTATATTTATTTTTGGGATTAATTAATTAAATGCGTATTAATTGGAAATTAATCCGGGTAAAATACTAGCGAGTTGTGAGTGGGTATTTGACTATATTGAGTACATATGGTGTTATATGAATATTGAATTATGAAATTTATCGTGAGATTTATATACGGCAATTTGAGAATTTTGTTGAGACGCGTGTGACCGTCGCGTCATGGTATATTATTTTAATTATAAAAGTGATTTTTATTTCAATTATCCGTATGGTCGTTTTGAGTGTGCCAACGCGTCCGGAAGGGTCGAGATAGTCAGAAAACACTAGCCGGGGGTGTAGTTTGGGTCCCGGGGTATTTTTAGGCCATACCGGCAACATAAAGGGTATTTTGGTAATTTTACATTTTTAGGAATTAAAAGTGACAAAAATTGGGAGTTTTAATCTGATGTGGATTTAACCCACTAAACCCACTAACCAACCCATATTAACCCATTAAGCTACGGAGGCTGTCATTAGGTTTACAACTTTTCCAAAGAAAACCCTAGCCACCTTAAGCCACCTTAAGCCACCATTAGAGAAGAAGCTTGGAGAAGAGAAGAAATTCTGCAGAAATCTTCATCAAACCATCATCCAAACTCAGAGACAATCAAGGCAAGTGTTTTAATTAGATTTAAATTCGTAGAATGTTCCTTCCATGTTAGAAAATTGAAGAATATCAATTGTTCTTGAAAGATAATGAAAACCCATGTATTTTGAAGCTTAGAACTTGAAATCTTGAGGAGAATTGCATGTAGAATGATAGGTAGATGAGTATTTCCATAATAATTGTGATGGGAAGAAATTAAAACGGATTTATATTGGGTTAATTCATGATTCAAAAAGTTAGGGTTCATGTTCTTGAAAAATTGGGAAAAAGTGTAGAGATTTGTAAATTTGGTTGATGTTAGGATGGATTAATCCTTCAAAACGTGTTAGGATGTGATTATAATATGTTTAGGATTGTTTAGAGACCTCAAAACGATTGTTGGGACTTAGTTTAGAAGATATTTGAGGAGTAAGAATGGTGAAAAAACGAGATTAGACAAATCTGGGACGAATCTGGTAGGTCGTTAGAAGCCCCTGCCCAGGTCGTTCGAACGAACTCGTTCGAACGAGCTTCTAACGAATTGACCAGTCGTTCTAACGAAAGGTAGCCTCGTTCGATAACTTCGTTCGAACGAGATCTCGTTAGAAGGGACAGTTCGTTCGAACGAACTGGATCTCGTTCAAACAGCCTCGTTCGAACGAGACTTCTAACGAGTTGACAGAGGAATCTCGTTCGAATAGTCTCGTTCGAACGAGACTTCTAACGAGTTGACAGTTTGGGCCTTTTTGGACTGTTTTGATTTTTGGAGTCCCGTAAACTTGTTCGAGGATATAGATATCATTCCGTTGATGTTGTAATGATAGAATTGGGACATTCGGGTATTTATGAATAGGGAAATTATATACGAGAGTTATATTAAATGGACGGTTTGGGTTGAGACGGGAGTGTCTACTACGACGTGAAAATAAATTATGGTGCGTATGATTATAAACCGTAATAGTATAAATTGCGATAATTATAAGTTAGTACGAGAATGCGATATGTACTACGATTAAACTACGGGATTACTAAGATGTGTGTTTACTTAGTATCGGTATATGAATTGTGTGTATGACATGCCTACCATACTTGCTATCACGGAAGGTTTGCGTTCGCTTAGGGCCCTTTAATCCTCGTGTTGCCCGGATTTAGACTGGTTACCTTGATGAACATAGGTCATAGAAAGACTTATTGGGATATTAATAAGTCCGCTGATCGTGGGAGCGTAGGTATGTTCGTGACCCATGTGATGTGATTGTTTTCGCCTCCATTATTTGTGATGTTGTTATCTGTGAACTATTCCTGAGAGATTCGGAATATGTAATCCTTATGTACGTGATGTACCGAGATGGATAGCAGAGTATGTGTGCACCGCAGCTTAGTTCTCGGGGTGCTTGTATTGTATATTTATGATGTGAATAATATACACTTAATTAATGGGAATCTTCATGTTAATGTTGTAAATATAACTACAGTATTGTTTCGAGAATAAAAACGGGTTAGCTGATAGTGAAATATATTGCATATTGAGCATCTGAGTTTACATTAAATCCCTATCTAATTATGAGCGTTATAATGTTAATAGAACCGAGTAATAAGGGCAGGACCTATTACAGTCTAGCTAGATATGATGTCACTTAGCTAGTGGTTTATATCGTTGTAGATGGGTACTTACGTTAGGAGTGCACAGTTAGACGAGAGGTGAGAATATCATGTGAGTGCACGTCCTAACATGTACTTTGCATTTAATGTTTTAAATGTTTTTAAAGCACTTGCAGGTTTTTAAAATATAACTCCACATTCGGGCTCTGACCCGTTTGCTTTTCAAATCTATTTTTCTTTGTAAAACCATTTTAGGTGCCCAGCAACAAGGACACCAAGCATATGATACTCATTTAGGTGACGAGCTGTAGCTGTTTGTGGAAGCTACAGGGATTTTCTTGTAGACGCTTCTATCCTTTGGATTCCGGAGTCATTATCTATCAGTTGTAGGGCATGTTGCCCATTTCTATTAGAGACATTCTTCTATTACAGTTTTCAGACTTTGATTTGTATTGTTTTAGTATTCGGTTATTTATTTCAGTTATGGGATTGTAGTGAGGAGTTTTCCTCCAGACTTTATTTACATTGTGTGATGGTTATTCCATTTACTTCTTTATGGTGAATGGTGTTATTATTCATTATTACACTTGTTGCATGTTAATCAGACTTAATTTAAAATTTGGCACTTACTTTTTAAATACTAGGTGGTTAGTAATTTTTAAAATGTTTTCGATAGTGATGCTATTAACTGGACCAACTTGGCATTTTGAATTAATTTAATAAAGGAGTAGCTACCCGGTATTTAATTAGTCGGGGTGTCACAGGTGGTATCAGAGCCAGGTTCTAGTGTCCTTTAGGATCTGTACGGCTATTATGTTTCCGCTACGTTTCTTTGATGTAGAGCCCTATATTTTAGGACTGTTGTACTCTTTTGTGTATGCTACGTTCTTCAGCTATATTAAGTTTATAACTGCGAACTTATAAACTTCATTCTTATTTCAGATGCCTCCATGACGAGTTCCCAGGGATGCAACGCCCGAACCCCAGCCCGCTCCAGTTCAGGGCATGATGAACGCCGCTGAGGTTGCAGCTATAGTAGCCCAAGCGGTAAATGCCGCGATTGTCGTTGTTCAGCAGGCACCACCTCAGGCGCCGGTTGCCGCGCCAGTATAGGCAAATGCATTCCCGTCTGCTTGGGAACGTGTACGTGACGCTTTTCAGAAAGCGCATCCGCCAGAGTTTGCAGGTAGCTCAGATGTGGTAGTCTCGAGCCAATAGAGGAAGGATATGCAGAGGCACTTGAGGATGCATGAGTGCACTGATGTTCAGAAGAAGGTGCTAGCTACTTTCAAGCTAGTTGGATCTGCACTGCAGTGGTGGGAGTCTATTACCACCGTGGAGGAGAGGGATACTCTCACTATTCAGGACTTCTGGGTGCGGTTTGACCGCAAGTACTTTCCGTCGGCTGTTCACACGGAAATGAGGAGGAAATTGATGAGTTTGAAGCAGGAAGGTAAGACCTTGGCCGAGTATGAGGCCGAGTTCACGAATCTGTTGAATATCATTTCAGATGAGATACCAACAGAGAAGAAGAAGATTGAGAAGTTCACGGACGGGTTGACATGGAGGATCCGTCAGCATCTGCTAGGGAACCTATCGTTGGCCACCTATTCTGATGTGGTTAACGCTGCATTGTTACACTGCCAGGACCACCGTTTTCATATGGCCGAGGGCAAGAGGTCGGGGGAGTCTAGCCATCAGGGAAGGACTGGAGGACATGGTGCCAGCGGGGCACAATCTGGTCAGGGGCAGAGACAAAATGAGCAGGGCTCCCAGCAGGGGGATAATACAAGGTTCCGGTCAGGGAACTACAGGCAGGGACAGGGAGGTTTCCGTCAGGGCCATCAGGGTCCAAACGGCCATCAGGGCCAACAGGGACAGAATGGGCAGCAGTTTCACCAGGGCCAGCAGGGCCAAGGGAGGAACGGTAACGGCCACTAGGGCCGGGGACAACAGGGTTAGAGAGGAGGGAACTTCTCGGGGAAGTGTTTTGTTTGTGGCAAGACTGGCCATAAGCGACATGATTGTCCTGATAGGGGCAGGGCCCCACAGCAGCAGCAGCAGGGTGCTCGCCAGGAGCCACAGAGGCCTATGTTTCCCGCCGCTCTCCCCGCACCGCCACAGATGGCAGCATTGCCACCCATTCCAGCAGTCCCAGTTCAGCAGGGGCAGCTACAGTATGGACGTGTCTATAACGTCCACCAGGCTGCAGTTCCACAGGCACCGCCCGCGATTGAGGGTACGTTTTCTATCCATGGCACTATGGGTCGGGTATTGTTTGATACGCGTGCTACACACTGTTTTATAGCTACACACTTCGCGAAAGCTTTAGGATTGTTAGCTACGGCAGAGAGCACAGTGACGTGTGTCGACTCACCGTTGGGGAGTGGGTCACTTATCTTCTTTATATGTCGGGGAGTGGGAGTAGGGATTGGTAGTCTGGTATTAACTGCAGATATGTTGGTATTAGATATGCATGTTCACGATGTGATCATCGGTATGGATTGGCTCGTAGCTTATAGGACCATGATTGATTGCTTCAGCGGGAGCATTATTTTTGCCATTCCGGGGCAAGAGATGTTTGTAGTGGCGATGCCTCGCCCAGAGGGAGGATCGACCGCTCATCTGTATTACATAGAGGAGGATACCTCTAAGGAGGTTGTGATTCCTTTAGATTCTATCCCAGTTGTCAGGGAGTATTCGGATGTATTTCAGGAGATACCAGGCTTACCCCCCCAGTCGAGAGATAGACTTTGTTATAGATTTTCTACCGGGTATGAGACCTATAGCACGCGCACCGTACCGTATGGCTCCAGCTGAGATGAGGGAGTTACGGGATCAGATAGAGAAGCTGTTAGGTCAGGGCTTTATTCGCAGAAGTACCTCACCTTGGGGCGCTCCAGTTTTGTTTGTGAAGAAGAGGGACGGTTCACTGAGACTGTGTGTGGACTATCGAGAGTTGAATAAGGTCACGATACGGAATAAGTATCCGTTGCCTCGAATCGATGACTTATTCGACCAGTTGAGAGGAGCTTCTTTCTTCTCAAAGATTGATTTGAGATCGGGATACCATCAGTTGCGTATCCGGGAGGAGGATGTCTCGAAGACTGCGTTCTTGTCGAGATATGGTTCTTACGAGTTTCGGGTTATGCCTTTCGGCTTGACCAACGCTCCAGCAGTGTTTATGGACTTGATGAACAGAGTGTTCAGAGATTTCCTAGACCAGTTTATCATTGTCTTCATTGATGATATTCTGGTTTACTCTCGGACAGAGGAGGAGCACGCCGAGCATTTGAGGCAGGTCTTGCGGACACTTCATCAGAACGAGTTGTATGCAAAATATGAGAAATGCGGGCTTTGGCTGAAGGAAGTCCAATTTTTGGGACACATTATTTCCGACCAGGGAATATCTGTTGATCCGGGGAAGGTATCAGTGGTGAGGGAGTGGGGACAGCCCACGACACCAACGGAGATTCGTAGTTTCTTGGGTCTAGCAGGATACTACAGGAGGTTTATTCGGGGTTTCTCAGAGATAGAAGGTCCTTTGACACATCTGACTCGTAAGGGTGTGCCCTACATCTGGAGTGATGTATGTCAGTTGGCATTCGATGAATTGAAGGACAAATTGACCTCAGCACCTGTGTTAGCATTGCCGAGACCGGGAGTTGAGTATTTGGTTTACACTGATGCATCTTTGCAAGGGCTTGGAGGTGTATTACAGCAGGAGAGACAGGCCATAGCTTATGCTTCCCGTAAGCTTAAGCCTCATAAGAAGAATTACCCCACGCATGATTTGGAGTTGGCGGCAGTGGTATTTGCCCTACGGATTTGGAGGCACTATCTTTTGGGGGAGAAGTTCCAACTGTTCACGGACCACAAGTCCCTACAGTATCTGTTCACGCAGAAGGAATTGAATATGCGGCAGCGTAGGTGGCTTGAGTTTGTGAAGGACTACCAGTTCGACATCCAGTATCACCCGGGGAAGGCTAACGTGGTAGCAGACGCGTTGAGCCGTAGGCCAGCAGATGAGGTGGCAGAGGTGTGGAAGGCAAAGTGGAAGGAATTGGGACACCAGGATGCAGTGGCCCGATCTTTCATGTCAGTGATGACTGTTACACCGCAGATTGTCATGAAGGTAGTACGGGCACAGGCTAATGACTCGTTCTGTCAGGAGCAGATAGTTCGATTACTAGCAGAGGGAGACGAGTCCTATACCGTTAGCTCAGACGAGGGATTACGCTTCAATGGGAGGTTGGTAGTTCCGGAAGGAGAGGAATTGCGACACGATGTGATGGCAGAGTCGCACGGCTCACGGTTCGCGGTACATTCCGGAGGGGACAAAATGTACCAATACATGAGACGGAGTATTGGTGGAGCGGTATGAAGAGAGATATCGCTGAGTTTGTTTCGAAATGCGCCACTTGTCAGCTTGTAAAAGTGGATCATCAGAGACCGGCAGGATTGCTACAGCCGTTGGAGGTCCCGGTGTGGATGTGGGAGAGCATATCCATGGACTTTATCACGGGGTTGCCTACGTCGCAGAGGGGTCACGACTCCGTTTGGGTAATTGTGGACAGGTTGTCCAAGGTCGCTCACTTTTTACCCGTAAAGACTGACTACACTACAGGACAGTATGCCCAGCTCTTCATTTCAGAGATTGTGAGACTTCACGGTGTGCCCCTAAATATCGTGTCTGACAGAGACAATATATTTGTTTCGAGGTTTTGGGAGAGTTTCCAGGAGGCCATGGGCACGGAATTGCGGTTGAGTACAGCTTATCATCCGCAGACCGATGGGAAGACATAGCGCACGAAGCAGATGTTAGAGGACATGCTACGCATGTGCATTATTGACTTTGGTGGTGGATGGGAGTAGTACCTTCCACTGGTGGAGTTTTCTTACAACAACTCCTATCAGTTTACGATTGGCATGGCTCCGTTGGAGGCGTTGTACGGTAGGCCTTGTCGTTCCCCAGCATGTTGGTTGGAGGTGGGGGACAATAAACTACTTGGGCTAGAAGTAATTCAGGATACTTCGGCAAGAATTGAATTAATTCGGAGTCGCATTCGGGTAGCTCAAGACAGGCAGAAGAGTTATGCTGATGCGAAGAGATTTTTCAGGGAGTTCCAAGTAGGAGACCAGGTCTTGCTCATAGTATCTCCTATGAAGGGGATTATGCGATTCGGGAAGAAGGGGAAGTTGGCACCGAGGTATGTGGGGCCATTTCCTATTATTGAGCGAATCGGACCGGTTGCGTATAGACTTGGGTTATCGGAGCATTTGCATCGGATTCACGATGTGTTCCATATTTCCTCGCTGAGGAAATACCTTAGAGATAATTTGGCTCATTCTCACATTGCTGTGGAGGACATCAATCTCCAGCCGGATAGCTCCTACGAGGAGGGGCCGATTGCTATTTTGGACCGAAGAGAGAGGAAGCTGCGGTCAAAGATAGTACCGTTAGTGCGTGTCCAGTGGCGACATCACAATGTCGAGGAGTCCACATGGGAGCACGAGGATGAGATGCGCGAACGTTATCCAGAGTTATTTTTAGCAGGTACTTTCTAGTTTTGAATTTCGGGACGAAATTCAGTTATTAGGGGGGAAGTATGTAATACCCCGTACTTTTGGCTATATTTATTTTTGGGATTAATTAATTAAATGCGTATTAATTGGAAATTAATCCGGGTAAAATACTAGCGAGTTGTGAGTTGGTATTTGACTATATTGAGTATATATGGTGTTATATGAATATTGAATTATGAAATTTGTCGTGAGATTTATATACAGCAATTTGAGAATTTTGTTGAGACGCGTGTGACCGCAGCGTCATGGTATATTATTTTAATTATAAAAGTTATTTTTATTTCAATTATCCGTATGGTCGTTTTGAGTGCGCCAATGCGTCCGGAAGGGTCGAGATAGTCAGAAAACACTAGCCGGGGGTGTAGTTTGGGTCCCGGGGTATTTTTAGGCCATACCGGACACATAAAGGGTATTTTGGTAATTTTACATTTTTAGGAATTAAAAGTGACGAAAATTGGGAGTTTTAATCTGATGTGGATTTAACCCACTAAACCCACTAAGCAACCCATATTAACCCATTAAGCTACGGAGGCTATCATTAGGTTTACAACTTTCCCAAAGAAAACCCTAGCCACCTTAAGCCACCATTAGAGAAGAAGCTTGGAGAAGAGAAGAAATTCTGCAGAAATCTTCATCAAACCATCATCCAAACTCAGAGACAATCAAGGCAAGTGTTTTAATTAGATTTAAATTCATAGAATGTTCCTTCCATGTTAGAAAATTGAAGAATATCAATTGTTCTTGAAAGATAATGAAAACCCATGTATTTTGAAGCTTAGAACTTGAAATCTTGAGGAGAATTGCATGTAGAATGATAGGTAGATGAGTATTTCCATAATAATTGTGATTGGAAGAAATTAAAACGGATTTATATTGGGTTAATTCATGATTCAAAAAGTTAGGGTTCATGTTCTTGAAAAATTGGGAAAAAGTGTAGAGATTTGTAAATTTGGTTGATGTTAGGATGGATTAATCCTTCAAAACGTGTTAGGATGTGATTATAATATGTTTAGGATTGTTTAGAGACCTCAAAACGATTGTTGGGACTTAGTTTAGAAGATATTTGAGGAGTAAGAATGGTGAAAAAACGAGATTAGACAAATCTGGGAAGAATTTGGTAGGTCGTTAGAAGCCCCTGCCCAGGTCGTTCGAACGAACTCGTTCAAACGAGCTTCTAACGAATTGACCAGTCGTTCTAACGAAAGGTAGCCTCGTTCGATAACTTCGTTCGAACGAGATCTCGTTAGAAGGGACAGTTCGTTCGAACGAACTGGATCTCGTTCAAACAGCCTCGTTCGAACGAGACTTCTAACGAGTTGACAGAGGAATCTCGTTCGAATAGTCTCGTTCGAACGAGACTTCTAACGAGTTGACAGTTTGGGCCTTTTTGGACTGTTTTAATTTTTGGAGTCCCGTAAACTTGTTCGAGGATATAGATATCATTCCATTGATGTTGTAATGATAGAATTGGGACATTCGGGTATTTATGAATAGGGAAATTATATACGAGAGTTATATTAAATGGACGGTTTGGGTTGAGACGGGAGTGTCTACTACGACGTGAGAATAAATTATGGCGCGTATGATTATAAACCGAAATAGTATAAATTGTGATAATTATAAGTTAGTACGAGAATGCGATATGTACTACGATTAAACTACGGGATTACTAAGATGTGTGTTTACTTAGTATCGGTATATGAATTGTGTGTATGACATACCTACCATACTTGCTATCACGGGAGGTTTGCGTTCGCTTAGGGCCCTCTAATCCTTGTGTTGCCCGGATTTAGACTGGTTACCTTGATGAACATAGGTCATAGAAAGACTTATTGGGATATTAATAAGTCCGCTGATCGTGGGAGCGTAGGTATGTTCGTGACCCATGTGATGTGACTGTGTTCGCCTCCATTATTTGTGATGTTGTTATCTGTGAACTATTCCTGAGAGATTCGGAATATGTAATCCTTATGTACGTGATGTACCGGGATGGATAGCAGAGTATGTGTGCACCGCAGCTTAGTTCTCGGGGTGCTTGTATTGTATATTTATGATGTGAATAATATACACTTAATTAATGGGAATCTTCATGTTAATGTTGTAAATATAACTACAGTATTGTTTCGAGAATAAAAACGGGTTAGCTGATAGTGAAATATATTGCATATTGAGCATCTGAGTTTACATTAAATCCCTATCTAATTACGAGCGTTATAATGTTAATAGAACCGAGTAATAAGGGTAGGACCTATTACAGTCTAGCTAGATATGATGTCACTTAGCTAGTGGTTTATATCTTTGTAGATGGGTACTTACGTTAGGAGTGCACAGTTAGACGAGAGGTGAGAATATCATGTGAGTGCACGTCCTAACATGTACTTTGCATTTAATGTTTTAAATGTTTTTAAAGCACTTGCAGGTTTTTAAAATATAACTCCACATTCGGGCTCTGACCCGTTTGCTTTTTAAATCTATTTTTCTTTGTAAAACCATTTTAGGTGCCCAGCCACAAGGACACCAAGCATAGGATACTCATTCAGGTGACGAGCTGTAGCTGTTTGTGGAAGCTACATGGATTTGCTTATAGACGCTTCTATCCTTTGGATTCCGGAGTCATTATCTATCAGTTGTAGGGCATGTTGCCCATTTCTATTAGAGACATTCTTCTATTACAGTTTTCAGACTTTGATTTGTATTGTTTTAGTATTCGGTTATTTATTTCAGTTATGAGATTGTAGTGAGGAGTTTTCCTCCAGACTTTATTTACATTGTGTGATGGTTATTCTATTTACTTCTTTATGGTGAATGGTGTTATTATTCATTATTACACTTGTTGCATGTTAATCAGACTTAATTTAAAATTTGGCACTTACTTTTTAAATACTAGGTGGTTAGTAATTTTTAAAATGTTTTCGACAGTGATGCTATTAACTGGACCAACTTGGCATTTTGAATTAATTTAATAAAGGAGTAGTTACCCGGTATTTAATTAGTCGGGGTGTCACAGTGGATTAGCTATAATGTTAGAGTTTATGTGTGTGTCATGTATGAATATGCAACTCGATGATATACTAACATGTATCTATGGATTCATTATGATGACGGGGTTCTATGTGTTACACAATCGGGTACTAACACTTATCTATGGATGTGGTGATGGGGATTATTTATTTTTCATGTCTGCATGTGTAGAATGAGAGAGTACTAATACTTAGTTATGGAATAGCTGTAGTGAGAGGATTATTTGGACATCATGCTTGCATGACAAGAACGACATGGCAGTTTAAATGCGGTGATAACATTTATGTGTACATTATATCAGTATGTGTGACATTACGAGGTATTAACCCTTAGTTATGGGTTGGTTGTGATTATTAGATATAGTTAAGAGTATATGTATAATTATATGTCCCGTGTCCCAAAAGGTATTATATCCCTATTTTTCTAACACATTTTGAGTCTTATCCAGGAGATATTGGAAAACTTCATCAAACTCATCTTGGATCATTCATGATTTTTCCTCGAGTTAACCACATATGATAATGGTATACATCTTAGCGGACATAGATTCACCCCGTTAGTTAAATAATTTTTTTAAATTGTAGTTTTTGAGGTTTCCAAATACAAGAGGAAACATATTGCTCTTAGATAAATATTATATTTTAAAATGTATATTTGTAAGGACCAAATTTCCAATTGAATATTAATGTTATTTTGACTTATTCTCGGAACAAAACATGTTTGAGTCATAGATAGTTTTTTGTTGTTCGATCCCTCGTCTATGACATATTAAAGATTTATTGAAGATGTTGCGGCAAAGCTATAAAGATTCAAATATGCCGAAGTTTAATTGGTGCAATTTCTCGTTTTCAATGTTTAATTGCATTCCGAGATCACACAGGTCTGAATGCATAATGTTAACGTAACTCGGAATTCATTTTATAAAAATAAGGATGTAATTTTGTTTAAAGTAAAACGTTTTTAAAATGTTTAAATGTTTACACATCAGGTAAATGATGGATTTGTGTTGGATTAGAGTTGGTTTTAAATAAAACTCTTTTATGAAAGTTGGAACAGTTTGGAACTCTATCTCATGACGTCATTCAAACGACTTTAGATGTCGTTCGAAAGAGATCCACTGTCGTTCGAACAACGTGGCATCTTGCTCGAATGAGATTGCATCAATTTGAATTTTTTATTTAATTCAGGTCCTAATCCTTTTCTCGTTGTGCGTGCAGAACGAATTCACTTTTTAAATAGTACATTTTTCTGCAAATGTTTTGTAAGATTTCAAAGACTTAAACACACCCTTAGAGTTTACAAGATCCGAGCTCTTCATTACGTATATGTTTATGTGATCTTGTGTGAACCAAGTTTAGTTTGTTCAAACTCAATGGACAACCTATCTGGTTGGGTTTTGCGGTGAAGAAAAGGCGGGCACCTGTTTCAACATCGTAGATGACATCAAAGCCATATCGGATGACACTGAGGAACTCGTGGAGTCGCGTGCTGTGGATAGGTAGCGTGGAAGACGGAGTTTCTGCATGGGCACTGTGAGCGGAGTGGTAGAAGATCAGAGGAGCATCAAGTCTTGTGGGTGTATTGAGTCGTTGAGTAAGACTACCGTCTGTCTTTGTAAAATCATATTCATAGTGATTGTCTGGCTTGGGGTCGTTCGAGGTTTTTTTCCTTTTTGGGTTTTTCCTCGTACATCCGGCGTTGTGAGTATTACTTTACTTTGCTTTACTTTCTTTAATCACTTGATGCATGTTTAGGATTAATCAAGATAAAATTGGCTAAGTAAAATTGGTTTGGTTTAAAACACACTCTTTTCGCACTTAGGTATTTTGGGGACCTACAAATTGGTATCAGAGCTGAAAACACTATTTTATTGTGTAGATACTTGTGTGTGTTTGTTTGTTTTTTACTCCTGGTTTGTTTCTCACTCTTGGTTTGTTTGTTTTTTTCTCGATGGATTCTCATAGTTTTAACGAATTTAATCTGTTGAATTTAAAGTTTGCAAAATGAATTAAGGTTCTGGAGGAAGAAAATTCACGTTTTAAAAGTATGATTGAATATTTACAAACATTTCAATTTTAAAGAGATATGATTCGTGAGAAGTTTGGAGCTTTATATAATAATTTTGAATCTTTAAAAGTTTCTAAAAAGGAGAGTGATGATATAATTCTTGGTTTAGAGAGAGAGTTAGAGAATTTGAAAAATTCAAGTGTTTGTGCCATTAATGAAAATAGTTTGATTAATAAATTTAAGCCACGTGAGAAGACTCTAAGGTATAAGTTTGCTCACATTGAGGGGGATCGAGATAACCTTCTAGGGGTAATTGAAAATCTAAATAAGGAGTCTTGAAAGTTTGAAGAGTCTAATCGTTTGCTTGAGTCAAAAGTTTTGATGTTAAAAAATAATTTAACCGACTCAAGTAGTGTGAATAGTAATGGTAGTGGCTCATCATGTTCTAGTGGTTTGCATGTCAAAGCTAAACCCATAGTTTATTTTAGAGCGTCAACCACATCCGAGGGTGTTAGAAAAGGTCAGCCTAAAGGTCCCGTTCCTCGTCGTGTTTTCACATGTTTGAATTGTAGTAGGAAAGGTCACCTTAGGAGTTTATGTTTTGATCTTAGAAAAGACCCTAGGAAGTTTAAACGTAGTGTTCCATTGGTTCCATAAACCCATTTTGTTAGGTATACACCTGTTTGGGTTAGGAAGCCCATTTTCGAGATGCTAAATGCTTCGTTGGTTGATTCTCACATGCAGTCACATGATTCTTGTCTTGTAATTTCTTATGGATAGTAGCCTGCATGTTTTGTCATAAGCAAGCCCTTGCATCACGATTTTTAATTTGCTAGTGTTATGACATGTTTATCATTTTGCATTATATTTTTCACTTATTGCATCATATTTTGAAAAATACAAAAAGATTTTCGGTTTTTATTTTTGAGTTAACATGTTTGATGTGACATATTGGTGTTCTTGGACCCCTTCCTTCCATTATCCATGTGACTAGGACATTTGGTCATTATTATCGATGCTGGGAACGATCTCAACCATTGTATTATGGGGATTTTTCAAAGTTGATATGCGTTTTGATTCGACTTTGTATATATGCCACCTTTGCACACATGCACGAGTTTATACGGATGTTTGATTACTCTTGCATATTTGAGTTTGGTGAGACGTTCTTATCTCAATTTTGTCATCTATACGTAAGTAGACTCAAGGAGGAGGTGTGCATGTAATAACCGTTTACCGTGAGGATTAAATTGAAAATATGATGAATGTATGAGAAAGGGCTACAAGAGTGAAAAATTGACTCGTCGTGAAAGCCACCGTTTAAAAGATCCCGAAAAATCATACAACAATAAAAATAATCATATGTCAAAAATGGTCCAAATTAGTTTAGTTCAATCAAAAGATAATATTATATATATTTAAGGGGAGTTTAGATGGATTAAAAATTTAAACGAGTTTGCACAAAGAATCCTATTGTTGAAAATTCGTGTCATGGCGCTATTGTTTGTAGAATCGTCAAAAATTCCGAATTCATGTGCATTATGTTTGTGTAGTTCATTAAGCTCACACTTTAATTGTTACATATGGATATGATAAAGTTTTATGATAAATTGCTATCACTTAGAGCTTCTTGCTCATTTCGATCTGTTGGAATTATGATTCATTTATTTTAGTTCACGCACATACACTCCATGTACATATTTAGGCACATCGATACTATGTTGTCATGTTACTCATATTTGTTTATTTTTGAGTTTTTGAGTTTTTGTTTTAGTTTTGCTACTGTTTCACGATTTCGAGCCCGTTCCAGTTTAATTTTTTCTGAAAATTTTCCAATGGGCAACATTACTTGATTTTCTAGGGAATTTGTGAAATTTTGAGTATGTCATTCAAATTCGAGTGAAATCTTAGTTTATTCTAACGATATCCCTGGCTCGTTCGAACGACAACCTGTTTTGACCAGTTTGACTTTTGGCTGGCTGTCTTCCTGTTTTAATACCCTGTTATTCTGGTTATATATTTTGGTACAGGGTTTCTGTTTATGAAGTTTACTTTGATTGATTTGTTATTTTACTACATTGGTTAATTTATCACACCGACTTAGACTGATATATTTTTTGTGTGATTCATTGTTTGCTAGCTACTGATTTGACCTTGATTGATCATATTTAGCTGGTTGTTTTGTGTTTATCGAGCTATTCTTCATGTTGATTTAATCATCTTGGTATATCTCATGCTAGATTTATTTATCTTTTCATCGGATTGTCTATTCGAGACAAAAAGGAGAGATGTATCCGATGTAGGGGGAGAGTTTTGTGAGTTTTATGTTATTTTATGTTCACATGTATTACGTTTACTCACATAACAAATGATTCGGATTCGGTTTTAATATTTCATATTGATTTATATTGTTTGTTCCTCCATACTTCACTAGGTATTTGTCTGTTTCATGTGTGTAGGTATGCTTAAAGATACTCAAGATTTCAAGACTACATCACATTCAGACATTCGAGATAGGTTCATGCTTGTCGGTCCATTATTGAAGAACCTTATCCTATAGTGATGATGTATTCTTCATTTTAGGTTTTATGGGATAGGATTTAGGCGTCATACGTCTTGAAGACCCGACTTAGTCATTTCACTGTTGGTTTTGTCCCGGAATAGTTAAAGGGGGAGATTTTTAAGGACTAAATTTCCAATTGAGTTTTAATGTTGTTTTGACTTATTCTCGAAACAAAATATTTTTGAGTCATAAATAGTTTTTCATTGTACGATCCCTCGAGTCTATGACGTATTAAAGATTTATTGAAGATGTTGAAGCAAAGCTATAAAGATTCAATTATGCCGAAGTTTAATTGGTGCAATTTCTCATTTTCAATGTTTAATTGGATTCCGAGATCACACAGGTCTGAATGCATAATGTTAATGTAACTCGGAATTCATTTTATAAAAATAAGGATGTTATTTTGTTTAAAGTAAAATGTTTAAATGTTTACACATCAGGTAAAGGATGGATTTGTGTTGGATTAGAGTTGGTTTTAAATAAAACTCTTTTATGAAAGTTGGAACAATTTGGAACTCTATCTCATGACGTCATTCAAACGACTCTAGATGTCATTTGAAAGAGAACCATTGTCGTTCGAACAATGTGGCATCTCGCTCGAATGAGATTGCACAAACTCGAATTTTGTATTTAAGTCAGGCCCTAATCCTTTTCTCGGTGTGCGTGCAGAACGAATTCACTTTTTAAATAGTACATTTTTCTGCAAATGTTTTCTATGTTTTCAAAGACTTAAACACATCCTTAGAGTTTATAAGATCCGAGCTCTTCATTACGTATATGTTTATGTGATCTTGTGTGCACCAAGTTTAGTTTGTTCAAACTCATTAGACAACCTGTTTGGTTGGGTTTTGCGATGAAGAAAAGGCGGACACCTGTTTCAACATCGTATATGACATCAAAGCCATATCGGATGACACCGAGGCACTCATGGAGTCACGTGCTATAGACAAGTAGCGTGGAAGATGGAGTTTCTACATGGGGACTGTGAGCGGAGTGGTAGAAGATCAGAGGAGCATTAAGTCTCGTGGGTGGATCGAGTCGTTGACTAAGACTACCGTCTGTCTTTGTAAAACCATATTCATAGTGATTGTCTGGCTTGGGTTCGTCCGAGTTTTTTTTCGTTTTGGATTTTTCCTCGTACATCCAGCATTGTGAGTATTACTTTACTTTTCTTTACTTGCTTTAATCACTTGATGCATATTTAGGATTAATCAAGATAAAATTGGTTAAGTAAAATTGGTTTGTTTTAAAACACACTTTTTTGCACTTGGGTATTTTTGGAGGCCTACAAATTGGTATTAGAGATAAAAATATTATTTTATTGTGTAGATCCTTCTGTGTGTTTGTTTGGTTTTTACTTCTGATTTGTTTCTCACTCTTAGTTTGTTTTTTTCTCGTTGGATTCTCAAAGTTTTAACGAATTAAATCTGTTGAATTTAAAGTTTGCAAAACGAATTAAAGTTTTGGAGGAAGAAAATTCACGTTTTAAAAATATGATTGAATATTTGCAAACGTTTCAAATTCAAAGAGATATGATTATGTGATTTGCAAGTTTTCAAAGACTTAAACGCACCCTTAGAGTTTACAAGATCCGAGCTCTTCATTACGTATATGTTTATGTGATCTTGTGTGAACCAAGTTTAGTTTGTTCAAACTCAATGGACAACCTATCGGGTTGGGTTTTGCGGTGAAGAAACGGTGGGCACCTGTTCACTACACCAAAATGGGCAAATTGTCACCTTTCAGCCGGCCAGCCTTGTCAAGGTCATTGACCGTGACAAAAAAAACACGCGTTTTATGTCACGGTCATTGACCTTGACACGACCGTGACAAGGCCGTGACAAATTTAATTATCACGGCCTTGTCATGGTCAATGACCTTGACACGATCATGACAATTTTTCCAGCAAAAACCCTTTCCCCCTTCTTTTTCCCTCCCATCGTTCCCTCCCTCTCTCTCTCTCTCTCTCTCTCTCTCTCTCTCTCTCTCTCTAATTTCAGGTCCAATTTCTCTCTCTCTCTCTCTCTCTCTCTCTCTCTTCCATTTATATATATATATATTTGTGTGTATATTTATGTGTGTATGTGTATATATATATGTGTGTATGTGTGGTGGTGTGTTTTGGGGGAGGGGGGGAGGGGGTGGTGGAGGGGGCAGGGGGTGGGGTAGGGTGGGGTGTGTGTGTGTGTGTGTGTGGTGGTGTGTGGTGGTGGAGGGGGTGGTGGAGGGGGGCAGGGGGTGGGGTGGGGTGGGGTGTGTGTGTGTGTGTGTGTGTGTGGTGGTGTGTGGTGGGGGAGGGGGTGGTGGAGGGGGGCAGGGGGTGGGGTGGGGTGTGTGTGTGTGTGTGAATAGGTATAATTTTTTTCACTCCCTCTCTAACCCTCCACAATTGATTCTTATGCTAAAATCCTCGCTTACACAATATATATAGGTATAATTCACGGGCTTTAGCTAAACTAGGGTAATAATTGATAATAGTTGGATAATAATTGGATAATAGTAGATAATAGCTAAACTAGGGTAATCAATAAAAAAGCCGAGGACTAACATATATACACAACACTAAAAGTAGACATCAATTTTATAAATAATTAATAATAGTTGGATAATAAACATCGGGAGGGGGTGGGGGTGGGGGTGGGTGGGGTTTTGAATATTATTTACATTCAAAATAAATAATTGATAATAGTTGGATAATAATTGTTTTTATACCTATAGAACAACTTAGATAGTGTGTGTGTGTGTGTGTGTGTGTGTGTGTGTGTGTGTGTGTGTGTGTGTGTGTGTGTGTGTGTGTGTGTGTGTGTGTGTGTATGTGGTCAATACATGTATTTATTTTTGTATTTGAATTATCCCATGAATTTATTTTTGTATTTGAATTAACCCATTATATGAAACATACTTGAAATTAAATATAGTGCGCATAGATACTAGCATTCTAGTTTTTATGCGTACGCATTCAATAACCCTTAGACCCGTTTGAGAGTCATTACCCCTGTAATGAGATCTCTCGAATTGTCCCGTTTGGACAGTTTGAGACTGTATAATTTCTGTATAATATTCTTATTGGCTTAAAGTTGTTACTTTTGGAGGAAGTTCTGCAGTCATATCTTAATGTTCTCTGGGTACATACTGGATTGACAAGTGTGACTGTTATTTTAATTGACCAATTTAAATAACACTCACACCTGCCAATCTACGTCGTGTACTTGGAGAACTGAGGGGATATGCTGTCGAATTTTTTTCAAATCGTAACAATGTGCATGAGCTGTTAAGTATATTACAGAAAAATGCATTCTTGAATGGGATAGGACCACTTACCCTTTAATAGGATAATTAAATGATGGGATAATTAAATAAAACATACTATAAATCTAAGTTTTGTTTACCTTTAATAGGTGTTTAGTTGTGGTAGCTGTGATGGGATATCCGAAATACAAAGAGTGGATGGGTGAGACTAATAGAATGGGGGATGTGTTTCGCAGAGGTGTTAACGAATTTGTGAAATTTGCAAAGAGATGTCGTAATGATGAAGAGTTTCCGTGTCCGTGTGCTAGGTGTAAGAATGGTAAGGTGTTTGAGTGGAAAACAGTTGAACTACATTTGTTAAGATCGGGTATGCAAGATAGTTATCGATTTTGGAGTTTTCACGGTGAATTGAAAGTTCCTTTTGTCCCTGACCAACCTTCACAACATCCTTCAACAAGTAGAATAGATGAAGAAGGGGACGACGTAGATCATAATATGTTAGAGGATTTAGTTGATGAAGCTGAGGAGAATGAGGTTACTGATGATGTAGAAGATTCAAGTGCTCGTGAAGATAACACGATAAAACTTGACGATGACTACCAAAGTTTAAAATTTAAGGAGACCCAACCGTTATACTCTGGTTGTGAGAAAGATCAAACAACTTTACATGCCATGGTTGGTTTGCACAGTTTGAAGACGCAGTACAGTTTGTCTGGTAATAGCGTGACGGGAATTCTGAAATGGGTTAAGGGCTTATTACCCAAGGTGAATACACTTCCAAATAGCTATCCTGTTATGAAGAATAGTTTGAAAGGTTTGGGAATGAAGTATAAATCGATTCATGCTTGTGTGTATGACTGCATACTATACCGAAAGGAGTATGAAAATCTCGATCGTTGTCCGGTATGCGATGAACCTAGATATGTCCAATCTACTAGTAAGGAAGGCACAACCTCAACAAAGATGCCTCAAAAAGTATTGAAATATTTTCCCGTTGGGCCTAGATTAAAGAGATTTTTCACAGTACCATGGATTGCAGAGGCAATGACTTGGCATGCTAGGGCAGAAGTAGGGGGTAATATCATGCGTCATCCTATTGATTCTACTGCCTGGCGGAGCATGAATTATGAGTATCCTGATTTTGCTCGAGAACAACGCAACATTCGTTTGGCAATATCAACAGATGGTTTCAATCCATTTGGAAATCTAAGCACCAATCAGAGTGTATGGCCAGTGATCCTAGCCCCACTCAACCTCCCTCCTTCACAGTGTATGAGACCTGAATTTTCGATGATGGCTTTATTGATACCTGGGCCAAAGGCACCAAGTGAAGATATTGATATCTACCTGGCTCCTTTGGTAGAAGAATTAAATGAGTTGTGGGAAGAGGGTGTGCAATCATTTGACTCTTTTAGAAAAGAAGAGTTTACGCTGAAAGCTATGTTGATGTGGGCAATTCATGATTTTCCAGCTTATGGGACATTATCCGGATGTGTAGTACATGGTTATTTGGGGTGTCCTATTTGTGGAGAGGAGACTGAATCTCTTCGTCTATCCTCCAGCTTAAAAAATGTATACCATTGCCACAGGAGATTTTTACCCCCAGCTCATAGTTTCAGATTTGAGAAAGGTTCCAATTTTTTATTGGGCGAAGTTGAACATAGGCTACCGCCGAGACAACTTTCGAGTTCAGAAATTGAAAGTAAATCTTCTGAATGTGGCCCAAATATGCCAGGTAAGAATCCCAAATTTCAGAATGTCAAGCATAAGAAGACCCCAACTGGGAATGAAACTGAGATAAGAAAGGCATGGTCTCGGAGGTCAATTTTATTTGACTTGCCTTATTGGAATAAAAACCCGGTGCGCCATGTATTGGATGTGATGCATGCAGAGAAGAACTTCGCTAAACATATTTTGGGTACTTGCCTTGGGGGGAGTCATTCGAAGGATGGAGAAAATACACGAAAAGACCTTAAAACGTTAAAACTTAAACCACAACTATGGTTGAAAGAAGATAGTAGGGGAAGGACAATAATTCCCCCTGGTGCGTTTACTTTGACGAGTGAGGAAAGGAAGGTGATTCTAGACACAATATATAATTTGAAGGGCCCATCTACTTTTTCGTCCAACTTGCAAAGGATTGTGAATTATGTTACTCATGATTTACATAAGTGTAAGTCCCACGATTGGCATGTGATCATGCAATTGGTTCCTCTATTGTTTAAGCAATGTTTCTCCAAGCACAAGGATTTGCGTAGGGCTATTATGCAAATTAGTATTACCTTCTCCCTCTTGTGTGAGAAGGTAGTGAATCGAGAACACATAGTGGCCGCAAAATTGGTTGTGAACGAAGCGATGTGTGTATTGGAGAAGTACTTTCCCCCAGCATTCTTTGACATAAGTGTTCACTTGTTGGTACACCTATGCGACGAGGCACTTCTTTGTGGTCCAGTTAGATATCGGTGGATGTATCCGTTTGAAAGATTGATGAAAGTTTTTAAAGATTACGTCAAGAATACACGATATATTGCAGGATCAATTGCAGAGGAATACATCACCGTGGAGTCATCAATATATACTCGGGAATATATGACTGACTCTACCAGCGTTGATGACATTGATGAATTCCTCGATGATGGTGGTAATGTGATGGGAAAACGAGTGAAATTAACGAGTTTGCAACATGAACAAGTAGCTCGTTATCTATTTGACACGCATGAAGATGTCGAAGAATGGAAAAAGTAAGTTTCGAATATTATAATGTTTAATATTATTTTAGATTATTTTATACATGATTAATTTTGTAATATGCAGTAAATATGAAGCCTGTGAGAACAATAAAAGACGAAAAACAGTGGTACAATCAGACAGCGAATTTAGGCTATGGCTGACACAAGAGGTAATTACAATGAAAACAGTCGTTATATAACGTTACATTACGCTCAAATTTTACCACTAATATAATTAATTTATCTATATTCTCAGCTCCTAAAGATGGGTGATGCGACATCAAGGCTTGCTCGTCTAGCCACTAGACCCTTGTTCGTGGCACAAGAGTACAAAAAAATATCGATTGAACGGTTACATTTTCGGCGCTAAAGTGTACGAGGAAAGTACAAATGTACAGAACTCGGGAATTTCATACAAGGCTCTTACTTTCTTTCGAGCGAGCGCAAAAGATAAAAACCTCGTTGAAGCTTAAATGACTTACTATGGTGTAATCCAAAATATATTTGAATTGGATTATATAAGCTTCAAAGAGGTTGTATTTTACTGTGAATGGGTAAGAGTTGAGGATAAAAATGCTTGTAAAGTTGATCCTGTCACCAATTTGATCATGGTTGACTTGTCCAAGTTGAAGAGCAACGACCACGTGAGCGATGAGCCGTTTGTTTGTGCAGTTCAAAAGGTTAAGCAAGTGTTTTACTCGGAGTATATCAACAACGAGCCGTGGTCAATTGTCCAACACGCGCCAAGGCGTCTAAATAGTAGTGTGTATGACTTGGCTGCTCCTACCGAATATCAATCCATTTTTGATGATAACCCGAATTTGAAACAATTTTTCAATTTGTAATAAATATTTCAATTTGTACCGAAACATCCATTTTTAATGCTTTTACTTGATCTGCACTTTATCATTTTCACTCTTGTGTAGTGTGCGTGTGTGGAGAGGAGATTAATACATAAATATTCCAACTACATCTAAGTTTTGTTTATACTAATCCATGAATATACGCTTCTTACCTTTAATAGGTGATTAATACATAGTTATTTGGGGTGTCCTATTTGTGGAGAGGAGACTGAATCTCTTCGTCTATCCGAACACTAAGAAATGCCATAATCCTATGGAGCGATGCTCTGCAAATTCCTCCCAACCGTTATGTAGCCAAACATCACCGGTTGAAGTTGTCAATTCCACTTTCCATACCCCACCACTTTCCATACCCCATTCAAAGGTGGAGTTGACAACTTTAACTGCTGATTTTTGGCTACACAACGGTTGGAAGGAATTTGCAACGCATACCTCCATAGGATTATGGTATTTCTTAGTGTTTAGATATGAAGAGAATTATAATTGACACGATTGCCCAGGGTACATTAGTTGGAAGGAGGTGCCATATGAGCTCAAGTTAGCTGTTTGAGTGACACTACAGGTAATGTATTTATATTTATATGTCAATTTCGATTTCGATTTCAATTACGATTTATATTTATCTATATTTGAGGGGCGGATACTAATTTTACTTTATTTCAATTCAGGGGACAGGGAGTGGCCCTAAGGGTAGGCCACATATGCTTTATACTTATGTGGCTATTCAGACGAGAAGGGAAGGATAAGGAGGTGTTCCCGAGCGTCGCGGTACAAAATCTCTTTTCCATGCAAATAGTTTGTAGAATTGAGATAAAATGATGGTGATGTTGTTTCTTTTGAAATAGTTTCTAATTTGAATATATATTTGCATTATCTTTAGTTTGTTCGGATATATGATGTTTGGAACAGGTACAACGTTGCTATAACAGGTACAAATATACTGCTGGGCAGTGGCAGTGGCCATACTTCCCAACAGTTTTTTTTTAATTCTGCCCAGAATTGTCACGGTCATTGACCGTGACAATTTTTTAAAAAAGGGTCACGGCTTTGTCACGGTTATAAACCGTGACAAACGTGTCACGGTTATTGACCTTGACATGACTGTGACACAAAATGCGTGTTTTTTGTCAAGGTCAATGACTGTGACATGACCGTGACAAAAAAAGTTGTCTCGCCTCGAAATGTCACGGTCATTGACCTTGACAAGGTGAATTTGTCAAGGTCAATGACCTTGACAAATGGGAAGATTTGGTGTAGTGGTTTCAACATCGTAGATGACATCAAATCCATATCGGATGACACTGAGGCACTCGTGGAGTCGCGTGCTGTGGATAAGTAGCGTGGAAGACGGAGTTTCTGCATGGGCACTGTGAGCGGAGTGGTAGAAGATCAGAGGAGCATCAAGTCTCGTGGGTGGATTGAGTCATTGAGTAAGACTACCGTCTGTCTTTGTAAAACCATATTCATAGTGATTGTCTGGCTTGGGGTCGTCTGAGGTTTTTTTTCTTTTTGGGTTTTTCCTCGTATATCCGGCGTTGTGAGTATTACTTTACTTTGCTTTACTTTCTTTAATCACTTGATGCATGTTTAGGATTAATCAAGATAAAATTGGCTAAGTAAAATTGGTTTGGTTTAAAACACACTCTTTTCGCACTTAGGTATTTTTGGGCACTTACAAATTGGTATCAGAGCTGAAAACACTATTTTATTATGTAGATACTTGTGTGTGTTTGTTTGTTTTTTACTCCTGGTTTGTTTCTCACTCTTGGTTTGTTTGTTTTTTTCTCGATGAATTCTCATAGTTTTAACGAATTTAATATGTTGAATTTAAATTTTGCAAAATGAATTAAGGTTTTGGAGGAAGTGTAACAACCCGCGTAATTTTTGGGCTATTTTAATTAATTTTTGGAAAATGGAGGAAAATAAAGTTTTTGATAAAATTATTTTTATTGCTCAAATATCTGGTTTATTATTTTTAAAGGCGAGAATTTCAAACGGTTTCGAAAACGGAGTTAAAACGGATTTTAAAATGATTTTAAAATGTTTTTAACTCTTCGAGTTGTTTTGACTTCCAACTCTTCATTTCTTTGCCTTATTTAAAGGAGTCTTTTGGATTCCAACTCTTGATTTCTTTGCATTATAAAAGGAAGTCGTGGGCAACCTTTTTAACATACTTTTGGCACAAATTTTGGCAGCAAATATATTTTATATTCCTATTCTTTTTATATACACATTGGCCCTTGAGATTTGTGAGTTCCAACATTAGATTAGAGGTGTTCTTGGGGCTATTTTGTTGGAGGAGCTTTTGTAGATCTTTTGAGTTGATCTTGAGGATTTGATCATTGGTTTCTCATCATGGTTTGAGGTATGGGGTTTTACACAATATGCTCCTTAAATCTCGCGAGTATCATTCTCTTTGAATTCTTGTTAATTGAACTCATATTTGAATTGATAAATTCATTGAAATATGGAAAATGATTGTTGAAATTATTTTGATTCATGTGGTATCATTATATTGTTGATGATCACGTTGTCATGAGATTTTAATATGGCACGAATGTTGGGCACCCGCCAAAATTCCTGTTTCCCGAGCTATGGCTTGATAAAGCATATACGGATGTGGTGAGGCCTGGTGACCCGGTTAAAGTGTTGTTGAGAAATTATATTGATAAATGCTTTGAGATTTGAATTTTGATTTGAATATTCGTACTTGTGTTGTTACGTTTTATTCATCGCTAACATATATCTGTTGAGCATCTTTCTTGTCGTATTGTGTACTTCCCCATATTTTCTTTTAGTGGCAGGTTAAAGCAGATTTTAGGGCACTATGGAGATTGATTTTAGTGAGGATTGTTTGGGAAAGATTTGTATTATTTTGATGTATACAGCTTTGGAGATTTGTATTTTATTTCCAAGTTAGTTTTTGTATTTTTATTCGAGAGACTTGTTGTAATTGAAGAGATTGAGATTAGTGGATTTATATTATTGTGGGTTTATTTACATGCTCTATACCTTGGTATTTTTGGATTTGGATTTATTTTATCGCATTAGTGCTCCGTTCGCTCTCCCCGGGCGGGCGGGGTGTTACAGGTGGTATAAGAGCATCAGGTTCTAGTGTCCTTTAAGGTCTGTACGGCTTACTGTGTTTTCGGCTTTGCGTTCTTTGATGTAGAGCCCTATGTTTAGGATTGTTGATTTCCTTGGTGGGATTTCGTTCTCCTGCTATGATGTAGATATTAGTGAATATTATTTGCGTTCGAACGGGTTCGTACGAGAAGTATGGCAGATGAGGGCCATTGGACGGATAACGGAGATCGTACTTAGGAGGTTATGAAGTATGTTCGAGTATGATGACCGTAGTCGAGGTCACCCCTATTATGGAAAAATTGAGGAGAGTCATTAGTAGAAGTTCTTGAAATGCGGGAATTATGTGTGTTACCTAACGAAGGCAATGTTTTCAAAGGCTTGGGCATATAGTGGAGTGTGGTGAACTAGAACTTAAAATTTGGGGGTAAAATTTTTCTTGACTCATTGGAGAAAAGTTATAATTGTGGGATTCAACAACCACCACTCACGAATGAGGGTATGTTTTCTATCTAAGGAATTATGAGGCGTATATTGATTTTTGTAGCGATTAATATTGTGTGGGCAAAAAGGATTGCTAAACTTAGCCTATAGCACTGTTATTTACGTAGACTCACCAAGGGGTGTGGGACACCTATGTTTTACATGTTATCACGTGGGTTTGATTTTTATCATGGGATTACTTCCTTTGGGCATGTCCGAGCATGATGTGACTATCAGCATGCATTGACTTGTGGTATACGAGAGAGTATGTACTACTATTAGGCAGCATCTTGTCTTCTAGAGAAGAGTAGATGAGTAGACTCTATTTGAAATCAATAAAGCCTATAATTTTTTTTGTTTAAATTGATAAACCTGATATTTTTTTTTCGATAAACCAAATTTTTATACACTATTGAATAAGGACCTTAGGAGTTTCGATGACCGACTACTTTAGGAAGTAGTGTATCGGGGTGGTTCCTTGTTTGGATTTCGCTTGCGAGACACCCCACGCATGAAACTAATAACCCCTGGGAGTCGAAATAAGATAGGTCTTTAGGATATGATTTTATAACCTTTGCTATTATAATGAAATTTGTACGATAGGGTGTATGGGCGCCCTGGATGATTGGATTGTAGTAGTTTTCAAAATTGTGAAACAGTAAGTAGTTGTGACTTCAGGATTTATTTGTTTAATAAGTGAGGATCATTTTTCCCAAACTTTGTCACGAGGACAGTATAGGGAAGATTGGGTATAATTTAAATTTGATTCAGTTGGAACTATATGGTGAGACTTAGTGTAACATCGATGGGGATTTTCGTTAATGTACTGTATGGGCGGTACTACTTGCGATGTGAGATTTATACTCGGAGTTGACCTTATCAGTATAGTTCATTTTTCTGAATTTCGGGACGAAATTCTGTTATAAGGGGGGAAGTATGTAATACCCCGTAATTTTAATGACTTTTAAAATGGGTTATATTTTAAATTAATGGATTAATTGGATCTTATTATAAATTAATTCATTTGGGTTTTATCCGAATTGTGGATATTAAAATGGATGATTCTGAATATTACTTAAAGATATTTAGGTAATATATGAATGTGATGTCATTGATATGACGGTATGATATAAATTCGATAATTTGAATTTTAAGTCAGACGCGGTATGGGATGTGTCGGGACTAATTTATTAAATTAAAAAGGAAATTTATTTTCTATAGACCTTATAGTCATTTCGACTACGTCGTTGCGTCCGGAAGGGTTGAAATAGTCAGAAAAGTCTATTTGGATATTGGATTTGGGTCTCGGGTCATTTGGAAATGAAAAGACAACCCAAAAGGGCATTTTGATTATTTTTACAAGGGGGATGAATAGTGATTTCAGGTTTTGTCTTATTATAAGTATTTGGAGATTAGTTGAATGTGGGTTCATTCATCTTTTTTACAAAAAATTGAAAGGTCATATTCTTAGAGAGAGTGAAAGGTTGCTTGGGAAGAGAAAAGCTTGCTTGGAAAGGAGGAGAACTAAAGACCAAAGGTCACCACCACCAACCACCACCGAAAGTGGCCGGAAAAAGGGAGAACCACCTATGTTATTCAACCCCAAAGGATCAGATCTTCATTAAAGGAAAGTGTTTGATATTTGCAACTTAAGTTCGTATATTGTCCATGTTAGAATAATTATGAAAAGAGATGATTTTTCATGTTTGGAAGATAAAAATGGAGTAGTAATGGATTTCTGGAAGTATGAAATATATAGGAATTAAACTCATGTCGTAGGTAGTTAGTAATCCAAGAAATATTCATCAATCTGTGGAAGAAATTCTAAAAATTATTTTGTGTTCTTGAAGATAATATGTTGATAATTTTCTGGAAAAAGAGGCAAAAACGAGTGGAATGAGAAGAGCCAATTTGGAATGTTTAGATCTCCTTTTCGAGTGCATTTGGATGGGATTTAAGAAAAACTCAAAACACATACCTGACTTAATTTTTCGTGTAGAATCCAAATCTGAAGTCAGATTGATGATTAGAATAATTTTTGGATCTAATTTTTCTGAGTATTTAAAATATGAGAATTAATGATGTTGTTTCTTTTTAATGTTGGTTCTTATCCCAAAACTTTTGTGGATCTTTGGTGATTATTAATTGGATATTATGGGACTTAGAAAATATCAGTAGACCCTTGATAAGATTTGAATTAATTTTATTGGGATTTAAATTGATTAGAATGACGATAATTAAATTAAAGAAATTTCGGTTGCTAGATTCATTTGTTGGATTATAATTGGTTTGCTTGAGGATTAAGGATAGGTCCAGTAGTGGTGATTGAATGTAACACATGGGTAGTCTTAGGATTACAATATGAACATCAAGGACTGAGTTTAAGCTCATTATTCATTGTGCAAGGACTAAGTGTAATACGAGCGCTTAGCAGTATGACTCCTGGATAGAGATGGGAGTTTAGAACATATTTGGTTGAAAGAGGGTATGAGGTTATCCCAATCACATATTTAAAGTTGACGGACCTCCTAGATCGACAAAGTTAAGTAGTAGTGTATTGGAGGGGTTCCTTGTTTGGATTTAGCTTTGCGAGACGCTCCGTGCATGAACCTTAACGACGTCGGGAGTGGAGAGATGTTATAGGATGCGAGGATAATTAAATTATGAAGTAAAGATATGATATTTTAATACGTGTAATTTAAAATTGATATAATGCTACGTATGGGAATTATCTTAGGGTAGTGATATTACCTTATTGATATTATATTATAGGTATGATAATGCCTATTTGATTGATTGATTATTTATATGTATGACATACCTAGCTTACTTGCTATCGGTGGGAGGTTTACGCGTGAGGGCAGTCATATCCTTATGAATCCATGGGATATTTGATTTGTCGCTCGAGAACATAGGTCTATGAAAGACATATCGGGGAGTTGATAAGGCCGCTGACTGTGGGTACTTAGGTATGTGCGTGACCCATGGATACGAGAACTATGTTTGCCTCCAATGTTTATGTTATTGTTTATGGTTCGAGGAATCCTTACCGAACCTTTTGTCCACTATTCGGCGACCAGCGATGATGGGACATGATAGCAGAGTAATGCATTGCACCGCAGCTGTGACTCGGGGTGCCGTATTATATATGAATATATATATAATGAATTAAATGTTTGAATGATTATATTGTGGTTAAGTCATCTACTGTGTGATAATTGTAGATAAAGGAGAATTGAGAAAAGAATGGAATTAAAGTAATGAATGTTTATTCTTATATAATTGAAAAGCTTAATTCATATTAATGAGAAATGATTCATGTTAATGAGCAACGATTCATATAAATGAAAAATGTATAAGAATGATTATATAACGTATGGTATTGGACATACGGGGGTTATGATATGAGAATGGAATTATATTATGGAATTGTTAAAGAGGAATCATTAACTAGGAGGCTAATAGGAAATGTTAAGTGTGCACTCTAGTTGAGAGGTGAGAATAGCAAGTGAGAGTTGGATCTAACATGTACATAATAAATGCTTTATTGCACTTGTTAAATACTTGTTGTTTTAAAAATCATTTACACAATCGGGCTCTGACCCGTTTTCTTGCATATTTTCTTTTCGATTGTATCTTCTATATCAGGTGTCCAGCAATACGGACGCCAACCTTAGCGGATTATGACAGGCTACGGATTTATGGAGTTTTGCTTAGACGCCAATCATCATTTGATTCACAGTATTCTCTTAGTAGGGCATGTCGCCCAAAGGATTCAGTTATCTCTTTTCTATCGGGGTCAATTACTATTGTATTCGTGTTATTTTAATACATTTGATATTGTTAGGAATACTGTAATGGATTAATATTATTTGGGAATGTTTATTCCAATTGCATTCAAATTATTTTGTGTTATCTAATTGGTTATCAGTGTTGTAGAATAAAACGTGTTGTGTTATTCTTAAACTGGTAATTGATTTTGTTAAATTAAAATTTGAAAAGTTTTTAACACCAGCTTAATTGAGTATTGGGTGAGTTGTATATGTTTTCGACAGTGATGCTAAGAATGAGCCAACTGTATATTCTGTTTTAATTTGGTATGGGACTGGCCACCCGGTATTTAATTAGGCGGGGTGTTACAGGTGGTATCAGAGCTTAGGTATACGACAACCCTCGAGGCTTGGGTTTTGGGTTCATTGCGTGGTTAGCAATTTTTGGAGATAGAAAATTTTAGGTGGTATTCGTGTTAGGTTTCGAGATTAGAGGTGAGGAATTTATTTTTGGAGACAAAATTATTTTTTGGAGTTAGTGTAGTGGCCTGATTTTGAGAGTTAGGCATTCGGCGAATTTCGAGGGTGAAATTTCATTGTTAGTGGGGAAGTGTAACAACCCGCGTAATTTTTGGGCTATTTTAATTAATTTTTGGAAAATGGAGGAAAATAAAGTTTTTGATAAAATTATTTTTATTGCTCAAATATGTTGGTTACTATTTTTAAAGGCGAGAATTTCAAACGGTTTCGAAAACGGAGTTAAAACGGATTTTAAAATGATTTTAAAATGTTTTTAACTCTTCGAGTTGTTTTGACTTCCAACTCTTCATTTCTTTGCCTTATTTAAAGGAGTCTTTTGGATTCCAACTCTTGATTTCTTTGCATTATAAAAGGAAGTCGTGGGCAACCTTTTTAACATACTTTTGGCACAAATTTTGGCAGCAAATATATTTTATATTCCTCATCTTTTTATATACACATTGGCCCTTGAGATTTGTGAGTTCCAACATTAGATTAGAGGTGTTCTTGGGGCTATTTTGTTGGAGTTTCTTGGAGGAGATTTTGTAGATCTTTTGAGTTGATCTTGAGGATGTGATCATTGGTTTCTCATCATGGTTTGAGGTATGGGGTTTTACACAATATGCTCCTTAAATCTCGCGAGTATCATTCTCTTTGAATTCTTGCTAATTGAACTCATATTTGAATTGATAAATTCATTGAAATGTGGAAAATAATTGTTGAAATTATTTTGATTCATGTGGTATCATTACATTGTTGATGAGCACGTTGTCATGAGATTTTAATATGGCACGAATGTTGGGCACCCGCCAAAATTTCTGTTTCCCGGGCTATGGCTTGATAAAGCATATACGAATGTGGTGAGGCCTGGTGACCCGGTTAAAGTGTTGTTGAGAAATTATATTGATAAATACTTTGAGATTTGATTTTTTATTTGAATATTCGTACTTGTGTTGTTGCGTTTTATTCATCGCTAACATATATTTGTTTAGCATCTTTCTTGTCGTATTGTGTACTTCCCCATATTTTCTTTTATTGGCAGGTTAGCGCAGATTTTGCGGCACTATGGAGATTGATTTTAGTGAGGATTGTTTGGGAAAGATTTGTATTATTTTGATGTATAGAGCTTTGGAGATTTGTATTTTATTTTCAAGTTAGTTGTTGTATTTTTATTCGAGAGACTTGTTGTAATTGAAGAGATTGAGATTATTGGATTTATATTATTGTGGGTTTATTTAGATGCTCTATACCTTGGTATTTGTGGATTTGTATTTATTTTATCGCATTAGTTCTCCGTTCGCTCTCCCCGGGCGGGCGGGGTGTTACAGGAAGAAAATTCACGTTTTAAAAATATGATTGAATATTTGCAAACATTTGAATTTTAAAGAGATATGATTCGTGAGAAGTTTAGAGCTTTATATAATAATTTTGAATCTTTAAAAGTTTCTAAAAAGGAGAGTGATGATATAATTCTTGGTTTAGAGAGAGAGTTAGAGAATTTGAAAAATTCAAGTGTTTGTGCCATTAATGAAAATAGTTTGAATAATAAATTTAAGGCACGTGAGAAGACTCTAAGGTATAAGTTTGCTCACATTGAGGGGGAGAGAGATAACCTTCTAGGGGTAATTGAAAATCTAAATAAGGAGTCTTGAATGTTTGAAGAGTCTAATCGTTTGCTTGTGTCAAAAGTTTTGATGTTAAAAAATAATTTAACCGACTCAAGTAGTGTGAATAGTAATGGTAGCGGCTCATCATGTTCTAGTGGTTCGCATGTCAAAGCTAAACCCATAGTTTATTTTAGAGCGTCAACCACATCCGAGGGTGTTAGAAAAGGTCAGCCTAAAGGTCCCGTTCCTCGTCGTGTTTTCACATGTTCACATTGTGGTAGGAAAGGTCACCTTAGGGGTTTATGTTTTGATCTTAGAAAAGACCCTAGGAAGTTTAAACGTAGTGTTCCATTGGTTCCATAAACCCATTTTGTTAGGTATACACCTGTTTGGGTTAGGAAGCCCATTTTCGAGATGCTAAATGCTTCGTTGGTTGATTCTCACATGCAGTCACATGATTCTTGTCTTGTAATTTCTTATGGATAGTAGCCTTCATGTTTCGTCATAAGCGAGCCCTTGCATCACGATTTTTAATTTGCTAGTGTTATGACATGATTATCATTTTGCATTATATTTTTCACTTATTGCATCATATTTTGAAAAATACAAAAAGATTTTCGGTTTTTATTTTTGAGTTAACATGTTTGATGTGACATATTGGTGTTCTTGGACCCCTTCCTTCCATTATCCATGTGACCAGGACATTTGGTCATTATTATCGATGCTAGGAACGATCTCAACCATTGTATTATGGGGATTTTTCAAAGTTGATATGCGTTTTGATTCGACTTTGTATAAATGCCACCTTTGCACACATGCACGAGTTTATACCGATGTTTGACTACTCTTGCATATTTGAGCTTGGTGAGACGTTCTTATCTCAATTTTGTCATCTATACGTAAGTAGACTCAAGGAGGAGGTGTGCATGTAATAACCATTTACCGTGAGGATTAAATTGAAAATATGATGAATGTATGAGAAAGGGCTACAAGAGTGAAAAATTGACTCGTCGTGAAAGCCACCGTTTAAAAGAGCCCGAAAAATCATACAACAATAAAAAGAATCATATGTAAAAAATGGTCCAAATTAGTTTAGTTCAATCAAAATATAATATGATATATATTTAAGGGGAGTTTAGATGGATTAAAAATTTAAACAAGTTTGCACAAAGAATCCTATTGTTGAATATTCGTGTCATGGCGCTATTGTTTGTAGAATCGTCAAAAATTCCGAATTCATGTGCATTATGTTTGTGTAGTTCATTAAGCTCACACTTTAATTGTTACATATGGATATGAGAAAGTTTTATGATATATTTCTATCACTTAGATCTTCTTGATCATTTCGATCTGTTGGAATTATGATTCATTTATTTTAGTTCACGCACATGCACTCCATGTACATGTTTAGGCACATCGATACTATGTTGTCATGTTACTCATATTTGTTTATTTTTGAGTTTTTGAGTTTTTGTTTCAGTTTTGCTACCGTTTCACTATTTCGAGCCCATTCCAGTTTAATTTTTTCTGAAAATTTTCCTCTGGGAAACACTACTTGATTTTCTAGGGAATCTGTGAAAGTTTGAGTATGTCATTCAAATTCGAGTGATATCTTAGTTTGTTCTAACGATATCCCTAGCTCGTTCGAACGACAACCTATTTTGACCAGTTTGATTTTTGGCTGGCAGTCTTCCCGTTTTAGTACCCTGTTGTTCTGGTTATATATTTTGGTACTCGGTTTCTATTTATGCAGTTTACTTTGATTGATTTGTTATTTTACTATATTGGTTCATTTATCACACCGACTTAGACTGATATATTTTGGTGTGATTCATTGTTTGCGAGCTACTGATTTGACCTTGATTGATCATATTTAGCTGGTTATTTCGTGTTTATCTAGCTATTCTTCATATTGATTTAATCATCTTGATATATCTCATGCTAGATTTATTTATCTTTTCACCTGATTGTCTATTCGAGACAAAAGGGGGGAGAGTTGTATGTGATGTAGCGGGAGAGTTTTGTGAGTTTTATGTTCACATATTGGTATCATGTTTACTCACATAACAAATGATTCGGATTCGGTTTTGATATTTCATATTGATTTATATCGTTTGTTCCTCCATACTTCACTGGGTATTTGTCTGTTTCATGTGTGTAGGTACGCTTAAAGATACTCGAGATTTCAAGACTACATGACATTCAGAAATTCAATATAGGTTCATGCTTGTTGGTCCATTATTGAAGAACCTTTTCCTATACTGATGATGCATTCTTCATTTTGGGTTTTATGGGATGCATATAAGCGTCATACGTCTTGACGACCCGACTTAGGCATTTCACTGTTGGTTTTGTCCTGAAATAGTCAAAGAGGGAGATTTTTAAGGACCAAATTTCCAATTAAGTTTTAATGTTATTTTGACTTATTCTCGGAACAAAACATGTTTGAGTCATAAATAGTTTTTCATTGTCCGATCCCTCGAGTCTATGACGTATTGAAGATTTATTTAAGAGGTTTCGACAAATCTACAAAGATTCAATGATGCCGAAGTTTAATTGGTGCAATTTCTCGTCTTCAAGGTTTAATTACATTCTAAGATCACACAAATATGAATGGATAATGTTAATGTAACTCGAAATTCATTTTATAAAAGTAAGAATGTTATTTTATTTAAAGGAAAATGTTTTTAAAATGTTTAAATGTTTACACATCAGATGAAGGACGGATTTGTGTTGGATTAGAGTTGGTTTTAAATAAAACTCTTTTATTAAAGTGGGAAAAGTTTGGAACTCTATCGGACGACGTTGTACAAACGACTTTAGTTGTCGTTTGAATGAGATCCACTGTCGTTCGAACGACGTGGCATCTCGCTCGAACGAGATTGCATGGACTTGAATTTTTTATTTAAGTCAGGTCCTAGTCCTTTTCTCGTTGTGTGTACAGAATGAATTCACTTTTCAAATCGTACCTTTTTTTGCAAATGTTTTCTAAGGTTTCAAAGACTTAAACATATCCTTAGAGTTTATAAGATCCGAGCTCTTCATTACGTATATATTTATGTGATCTTGTGTGCACCAAGTTTAGTTTGTTCAAACTCATTGGACAACCTATTTAGCTGGGTTTTGCGGGGAAGAAAAGGCGGACACATGTTTCAACATCGTAGATGACATCAAATTCATATCGGAGGATACCGAGGCACTCATGGAGTCACGTGCTATGGACAAGTAGCGTGGAAGATGAAGTTTCTATGTGGGCACTATGAGAGGAGTGGTAGAAGATCAGAGGAACATCAAGTCTCGTGGGTGGATCGAGTCATTGAGTAAGATTATCGTCTGTCTTTGTAAAACCATATTCATAGTGATTGTCTAGCTTGGTGCCATCTGAAATTTTTTTCCGTTTTGGGGTTTTCCTCGTACATCCAGTATCGTGAGTATTACTTTAATTTGTTTTACTTGTTTTGATCACTAGATGCATGTTTAGGATTAATCAAGATAAAATTGGCCATGTAAAATTGGTTTGGTTTAAAACACACTTTTTTTGTACTTGGGTATTTTTGGGGACCTACAATATTTTTTAATTAAATTTTACTTAATCATAGGTCTAACAAGAAAATGTTGAGTTTTGTGAAAAAATTTCAAAACTGGCCAACCCTGTTTCTAGGAATGACCTTGCTCGTTGAGGCTTTGTGTCACAGAATCTAGTCATCATGTGAGCAAAGTATCTTTTTATCTGTTCACAAACGTTGAAAGATCTAGTATAAAATATCTAATTTTGGCGTGGCCTTGTCTCGTCTAGCCTTTGCATTAATTAAGATTCTTGTTATGTCCACGAAAGATTTGAAAACATTTTTGGAATTTTTTAATTTTTGATATCTTTCTTAAAATATCTCATTGGAGGTTTTGCCAAGAGACAGTTAATTTTTCCAACCAAATATGTTATGACTTGAATTTTTTGTGTGTTAAACCTAATTGATATCATCATACTTGTCTTCACACTAGGGTATATAACTTATTTAATAATATATTTCTCCACAAGAAAGAACTAAATAAAGAGAAAAGTAAGTTAAGTTTTAAAGAGAAAAAAAAATCTTATTTATTCCTCGTTGTGTTCTTGAAGTTTTTTATATTAATGAAGATAGACTTTCATACTCAAAAAAGTTGATAAAAACTATTTTCTATTATTTTTTTCTTCAGTACAATCTTTTTTGATAACTTGAAAAACACTTGGTAAGGTTTTAGAGAAACCAAACCATTTTTACATCTTTCAATTATAGGGCATCCTCACACATTCTTAATGTAGAAGTATGGTCACTCCGTGGTTCCATTGCCTTGGAAAAAATGATTTTTCACTTCAAAGAATATTTTGTTAGTGAATTATTAGAATACACTGATCGAGTTCAAAACTGGTTATGATTATGTAGCGTACTCTAATCGTTGGCGCCCTTACCAGACGATGTGCTGAAAAATAGAGGAGAGTGAAGTGAGTGCATTATATGATTGTAAGTTATTTTCTCCTATTTTATAAATCTTTTCGATAGTGCATTTGTTATTTATTTTCTCTTGTTTTATTCTCATTACTCGATTTTTTCTTATACATCCAATGTCGTGTGAATTTTTGTATCTTTTCGCAATATTAAAGTCACTTATCTTAATAAGAAGATAAAATTTATTTATATTCTATTATTAATAAAACATTTTTCACAGACTTTTAGGACGATATTTACCCCTTGTTTAAGTAAGAATAACATTATATTTTATTTGATAATTAATTTTTATTTTGGCTGCTACTGTTGAGAGGTCACACTTACATATAGTGCTACTTGTATAAATTTATTAGTATATATATATATATATATATATATATATATATATATATATAGAGAGAGAGAGAGAGAGAGAGAGAGAGAGAGTTACATTTAGTGACAGAATTTGTTGAAAGATATAAGAAATATGATTAGTATAGATTTTATGTCTAAGGAGGCAATGAAAGTTTTTTAAACAACCTATGAAAGCACCTGCACCATGAAGCATTATAAGGTTTAATGCCTTAACCCCTATTTTGAACTTTTCACCATGAAGGAGAATTTTTTTTTTGAGGAATTTTGTGCTCAACTTAGTGGAGTACATAATTCATATTTTACTATGGGAAAGGTGATCAGAAAGACTGTTATCGTTGATAAGATCTTTAAATTCCTTACCTATAAGTTTCATGAAAATGTTTATGCCATTAGACAAGTTCAAGCGTTATTTAAGAAATAAGATATTAGTAGGATCGGTTAATGTATAAGGATAATTTGAATTATCGCCTTGAGGAACCTTAAAAAAGAAGATTATATCTTTAAAAGAAAAATCTTATAAGGATCCTCTGTCAAATACCCTTGATGTTAGTGAAGAAAATATGGCTTATTTACTAGGAATTTTACTAGAAAATGGATGTATAAATCAATGGCAATCTGAAATCACATTTGTAGGCACCCTATTCTAGCACCCCCTACACTCGACCATAAGGTCCAAACAAAGTTTCTTCAATACCATACCCATGGTCCTCCTTCAAAGCCTACCCAAATAACAAGAACTCTTTCCTTGAGTACATTTGACTTTAGTCAACTCTCAAACTCGAGAGTCCTCTATCACAAAGTCATCTATCTCTAAATCATATTTCCATCAGTCTTGACCGTGCGCGAATCATATTTACAATTCACAAGTTATGGAAAAAAAATCATGTATGCATATCTATAGGATCGACATGTAACTTGCCTATAGGCAGACATGGATTATTTCATTAGGAAGTTACTACCACCTACCAGCAGGTAGGTCTGAGACCTTTCTAGACAATACATACCCAGGGAAGAATTGTCTTTTCTTATTTTATAGTTTTCCTATATAAGTAAACTCTTATTCATTTGCACAAGAATTTAATTTTAGTGGGACAAGAATTACAAATTTATAATCTCCATAAACTTTTATCCTATCACTCCCCTGTCCTCTTATCCATTCATTCTCATTTTGATGACTGCCTCGAGCCATTTTAATTTATGAGGATGTGGTGCATGTCTAAGGATTTTGAAGAAGTAGTAGATAAATTTTGGGAGACCCTTTTTTTTGGCACTCCTATGCATCTGTTTTATTCCAAATATAAAATATTCAAGCATGTTATTAAAGTTTGGAATAAATCCTTCTTTAAGGATATTTTCCAATGAGTAATTAGTCTTAAGGATGAGCTTCTTTACAAAGAGCATAACTTTAAAACCAATCCTAGTGCTAATAATAAAGAGTGTATGCAAGTTGTGAAGGCCAAATTAAGTGATGCAATTAAGAAAGAAGATGATTTTTGGCAATAAAAGGAAAATATCAAATGGTTGAAAGAAGGGGATGCCAACTTAAAGTTTTTCCACTCTTATGTCAAGGCTAGAAGGGGGCATATGACCATTCATAAAATTACTTCTAATGAAGGATTCACTGTTGAATCTAAAGGGGACTTAAAAATGGATTTTCTCAATCATTTCTAATCAGATCACTCTTTTTCTTCTTCCACTGTGTATAAGTCTCCCATTCTCAATAATACTCCCTCTTTGATTTCTGCTCAATTAAATGCATTATTATCAAATTTTCTTGCAGAAGATGAAATTTATCAAGCCATTAAAGACCTCAACTCAGATAGCATGCCTAGTTCAGATTGTTTTGAAGGGATATTTTATAGAAAATTCTACCATATCATCATATCAGATCTTGTTTTGGCCATTCGATCATTCTTTATTGGTGAAATCCTTCCCATTAGTTGATCTAACACTTCTCTTGTCCTTATCCCCAAAGTTAAGCATCCCACCTTTTGCAACCAATATAGACCAATCAGTCTATGTAACTTCAAAATCATTTCAAAAATCATTAACTGTACATTGTCTCCTTCTCTTAAAAGTATCACACCCCCCAACCAAAGTTGATTTCTCTAGGCATAAGCATTTAAGACTATTCTTATTGACCCATAGTTTACCGATGACTTGGGAAAGAAAGCTAGAGGTTCAAATGTCATGATCAAACTTGATATGGGGAAAGCATATGATAGGGTCTCTTGGACTTATTTCATTGATGTGCTATGAATGTTTGGATTTCATGAAACTTTTATTGATATGATTTGGAGAGTAATATCGAACAATTAGTTTTCTATCCTTTTAAATGGTGAAATGTAAGGTTTCTTCAAATCCAATAGAGGTATCAAATAAGGTGATCCACTGTCTACTACTCTCTTCATCATTTGTGTTGAAGTCCTAAATAGAGGCATTGATTCCTTAATGCAAAAAAGGACTATTAAACCTTATTCTCATCCTCAAGGATGCAAACTAATTTCCGACCTGAGTTTTTCTGATGGCATGATAATTGTTGATGAAAAAAAATGGACTAAATCCCCTTTTTATGGTCACAGACAAATAGATAAAAGAAATCCAATCAAACACATAAGAGATAATGATTTTTAAAGTGATTGGGCTATAAGGAAATCCTACCTCCACTGTTATTTTATTCCTAGAGGTTTATAATAACACAAAATGGTGTGTTGAGAATGATTGAGAGAGTTCTCATGTCTTGAGAGAGAGAGAGATGTGTAGAGAGAGAGGTGTAGAAAGATAGAATGAATTGGCCCATTAGCTAAGGGAGGGGCTGTATTTATAGTAACGGGAGTCCAAGAGATAGAATGTCTTTATATATTCAGACATTTATATATATATACAATGAATACAACTGTTGGTATTCTCGAGTACAATGACTATTGGCTACTCCTAACCAGTTTCTTTTGATCATCTAAATGGTTCATCTTCTTTAGTTTGGTCGGGCGGTACACCGAATAACTGTCCTCGAGAGACAACCAAGTGTCTTTTATGCCGAGCAAGTGTTAATATCACCATATAGGATAACAGGTGTCCTTTTCTTAGTGGTTCATGTAGAGGGGTAAATTTTTGGCTTCAATAGAAGCCCGCAGTGCTCCGTGCTTGATGATTTACTGAGAGGATGGAGTATTTATTCTGAAAAGTTGCTCGGGCTCATACATAATGAGATTGTTGATCTGTCTTCTTGATTTGTTCAAAATATGAGTGGGATATCTCTTGGATGATGCAGGATGATCGATGGTTGCGTTGGAGTTAATCTTTCTTCTTAGGAACTCTTCTCGGCAAGCAAACTTGTGCTATAGATCACCCCGGAGAATTTATATGCAGAAATGAGATCTGTCATAGTTTGCAGCTTGTGGCTTATCATAATCTTCAGGTGCATTAGTCGTCTGTTTATTTGAACAACTGTCATCTGAGCCGACCAACTGAGTGCTGACTGTTCATGGTTGATTTTTTTAATTTCTGCTCCTCTGAATGTTTTGCTGGTGTAACATGCTAGATTTTGAACTCCATTCTTCAATCGGATTAGTTCCGAGCTAGTAGTGAATCTAGATATAAGTACAACTTCTTATTCAGTGTTGATCGGAACAATAGTAGTGGATATCCAAGTGATGTATATGTTGAATAGACTCTCATCTTCGATAACATAAATAACTCCTGAATGTGAATTTTGACCTTCCATTGCAAAAGTAATTCTTAAATGATGATTGGCTAATGTGCCGACTGTTGATACCAAATTTAATCTGCTGACATGGCTCAATAAAGTGAAGACACATGAAAGTCTACATGGCAACAGCAAACATTTCTGAGGAACCCACACGCTCCGACAAACCACACTACAACGAGGAACACTGCTTTCCCGAGGAACTCATACGCTCCGAGGAATTCATACGCTCCGAGGAATAATAACTCTCCGAGAAACTCTTGAATACCGAGAAGCTTAGGCGGTCCGAGCAACTCGGGCGGTCCGAGATGCACCTCGAACAAAGCATTAATAGCTGGATAACCAACAGTTTGACTATTCATTAAACGCTTATCATTCAGACGCACACGCTTAAGGGGCATTGAATGTATTACCCTTTCATATGTACATAATTTAATGTATTACCCTTTCAGATTACAGCCTCAGGGCTATAAATACATTGTACAATCCTCATTGTAAAGGGACCGGAATTTCTTGAGAGAACTTGTAATCGAGAATTCCCAAACACTCAGCAATAACATAACAGTGGATGTAGGCCATTCTTATAAGGCTGAACCACTTTAAAATTCTTTGTCTCATTTATTTAATCTGTGAACACTCAGCAATAACATAACAGTGGATGTAGGCCATTCTTATAAGGCTAAACGACTTTAAAATTCTTTGTCTCATTTATTTATTTATGATTGAATAATTAGAGTGATCTAATTTTTTATATCAACAGATTGGTGCCGTCTGTGGGAAACGATTGGTAATATCGGTTTTCACCAAAAGCAATCCATCACAAATGGCTGATATTCCAGAATCCAGCAATCGAAACGCTGGAAACCCTCCAAATCCATCTGCTCTGCCAAATATTCCAGATCTGGCTGGAATAATGACAAATCTGGCTCAGAGTCAGACCGTCATGCAAGAAACAATGCGACAACTCATACAAACCCTCCATGCCGGTGCACCAACCCATTCAGGACTGCGAAGTATTCAAAAAAACACCCGTGCACCATCCTCACATACTAGGCGTACCAATTCATATCGCAATGAGGAATCTGAAGATTTTTCTTATCAACCTGGACGATCTTCGTCAGTGCGAGCCACAGATACAGAACAACGTATCACTCTTTCTCCAGAAACGACTAGTGCGTTAGAGAGGTTAAGCAGGGTATCACCTTTTGATTGATTAGGACTTAGAAGGAGTAGAATCCCTCCTAAAGTCGTATCGAGGAGTTTTAGACGACCATCAAATTTAAGGGAAGGATCTTCCCAGTCGCGACCAGCTGCTCGTCAAGATAGATCTTAGGAAGCCACATCCACGCAATCAGTTGCTCTAACCAACAGGCCCGAGGAAGGAAATGATGTATGGAAAGGATCTATTCAGAGGCTGGAGGATAGATTAGTGGAAATGGCTAAGGCCAAGAACCCTCTACAACGAACCTTTGTTCGAGGAACACCTTTTGTCCAGTCAATTGTAGATTTTCCAACACCATCAAAGTTCAAAGCACCTGTTGTGACCCCCAAATATGATAGAAAGACTGAACCTGTCCTTCATATAGAATAATACCAAGCTACAACCGACATCTATGCTGTCCCAGATGAGATAAGATGCAGGGCATTCTCGGGAACTCTTACCGAATCTGCTCAAATATGGTATAATAATCTTCCTCGGGGTAAGATCTCAACTTTTCTTCAACTGGCAGAGTTATTCATTGGGAATTTCTATTTTGGGGCAAAGCCAGTCAAAAGAGTAGCACATTTGTTAAGTGTTAGACAAAAGGCTGGTGAGATTACGAGAGATTACATAACTCGTTTTAATAACGAGAAACTGGAAGTCATTGATTATGAGGAGAAGACAGCTATTATTGCTTTGATGAGTGGACTACTGTCGAACAAGTTGTACTAAACTTTGGCCAAAGATCCACCTCGAACCATATCAGACCTGATGGGAAGAGAGTCCAAGATTATGAATTCCGAGGAGGCTATGGATGCGAAGAAGAATATGGATGCTAAAGAAACCAAGGTGGAAGGTGATAAAGCTAAGAAGAAAGAGCACAAGAACAATGGTAATGACAAATATTCAAAAACTAGGTCGGTATGGGACGTAATGAAGAAATATGATAATTATATTCCTTTAAAGAAGGATATCAACCATGTTCTAGAAGAAATCAAGAACAACGAGGAACTAAACTGGCCAGAGAAAATAAAGGCAGATCCTGACAAGAGGAATAAGGCGAAGTATTGCGAGTTCCATAAAGATCATGGCCATATGACCAAGAATTGCATAGCTCTTCAAAATGAGATTGAAACACTCATTCGACGAGGAAAGCTGTCAAAGTATGTTGATCGTGGAAAAGAAAGAAGAAATAATGACCGAGCAACAGAGAGGTCTAGATCTCCCCGTCGAGCAGAGGAGAACAAGAAAAGAAACAATGAAGTTGATCCAGAAGACGACCCCGATCTTCCCAAGAGACCAAGGAAACCAGAACATGAGGTATTTTCAATACGCTTTGGATCATTTGACTGTGAGGAGACCTTACTATAGAGAGAAAAGCTTACCTCTGTGAGGCTCAATCTTGCTCGTACATTCAACGAATAAATTCAGCTGAGGAGGATCACCCGAGAAAGATGAACAAAGAGAAATTAGTAATTGGTTTCTCGAAGAATGACATGGCAGGTGTTCTATATCCTCATGATGACCCACTGGTGATTAAAATGAGAATGAAGGAGGTAATGATTTCAGGAGTACTGGTAGACAATGGTAGCTCGGCAGACATCATGTTCTACTTGTGCTTCGACAGTTTGAATCTAAAGCTATCTCAACTGGAACCTTATCATCGACCCCTCCTCGGTTTTGCTGGCGAGAAAGTTGTTCCACTTAGGACGATCAAGTTGGATATATTCATTGGTACGTGGACTGCTTGTCGAACAAAAAGAATATGCTTTTTCGTGATGGATAAGAATGTTCAATCATCATACAATATCATCATGGGAAGAGTAGGATTGTAGCAGTTCGAGGCTGTACCATCTATAGTGCATCAATGCCTAAAATTTCCAATAAATTTTGGAGTAGGAGTTGTGAAAGGTGATCAGAAAGTAGCTCGGGAATGCTATTATTTATCCACCGAGCAAGAAGAACTGGAGGAATCAAGGAAAAATACTACTACTATCAAGTGGAAGAAGGGGCAGAAATTGAAACATTGGATCCTAGAGATGAGTCGCAACTCGTGAAGGGTCAAGTGGTGGAAGCTACTGAAAAAATCATTCTGGACGACGAGCACCCTGAACGAACTACTCAAATAGGTTCGTCGTTGGAAACCTCACTAAAACATGAATTGATAACTTTCCTTAGAAGCAGAAAGCAAACTTTTGCGTGGAGTCATGAGGATATGTCCGGGATAGACCCAAATTTCTTATGTCACGAGCTCAATGTGAATAAGGAGATCAAGCCAGTGAAGCAGAGAAGAAGAGTGTTTAGCCCCGAGACGAATCAATCTATACAGGAGGAAGTCGAGAAGCTCTAGAAAGATTGTTTAATTGAAGATGTCAAATATCCAGACTGGTTAGCAAATGTGGTGATGGTAAAAAAGAAGAACAATAAATGGAGTATGTGTGTAGACTTCACCGACCTCAACAAAGCATGCCCAAAGGATCACTTTCCATTGCCCCGAATTGATCAACTGGTGGATGCTACCTCGGGACACGAGCTGCTGAGCTTCATGGATGCTTATTCTGGTTACAATCAGATCAAAATGAAACCTGAAGATAGGGAAAGTACTTCTTTCATTACCCCTAGGGGAACTTATTGTTATAACGTTATGCCTTTTGGTTTGAGAAATGCAGGTGCGACATATCAGCGGCTGATGAACAAGGTCTTTGCTGAACAAATGAGTTATAATATGGAAGTCTATGTTGACGATATGCTGACAAAAATCAAGAAAGCTACCGACCATCTAGTTGACTTAAGTCAGACTTTTGATCAACTGGATAAATATCAAATGAAGCTGAACCCGACGAAGTGCATATTTGGAGTACGAGAAGGCATGTTTCTCGGATACATTGTCAATCAACGAGGCATTGAGGCAAATCCTGAAAAGATCAAAGCTCTATTAGGGCTACGATCTCCAACGATAAAGAAAGAGCTGCAAAGTCTTACAGGACGAGTAGTAGCACTCAACAGATTTGTAACACGAGCAACTGGCCGATGTCTCCCATTCTTCAAGACACTTAGAAAGACTTTTGAGTGGAATTATGAATGTGAGAAGGCTTTTCAAGACTTGAAGAAATACTTGGGAGCACCTCCACTGTTGTCCAGACCACTGATGGGAGAAAAATTGTACTTGTATCTAGCAGTATCGGAGAATGTAGTTAGCTTGGCGTTGATCAGAGTGGAGAATGGAGTGCAAAAACCAATTTACTACACAAGTAAGGCCTTCCGAGGAGCAGAGATCAGATATCCAAGGCTGAAAAAGTTAGCACTGGCGTTGATTGAAGCGAGTAGGAGAATAAGGCCATACTTCCAGGCTCACACCATTGTCGTATTTACTGATATGCCATTGAGGTAAGCCCTTCATAAACCAGAAAAATCAGGGAGATTGATGTACTGGGCAATAGAGCTCGGTGAATATGATATAGTCTATGAACCCAGATCATCGCTAAAAGGGCAGGCTGTAGCAGATTTTAAAGCAGGGGTCACCTATCCTGATAACCTCGAGGAGCAAAAGTTGCTCGCCGATCAACTTGTGGATGTTACAGGATCAACAAACACAAGCTCAGACCAACTCTGATTGGTAAAAGGGCAAGTGGATGTTACAAGATCATCAAATTCGAGCTCAAACCAATTCCGATTGGTAAAAGAGCAAGAAGAGATGATCGACGAAGCGCAAGAAATATCCGAGGAGGATGAAAGGAAGCAACAAATATTTCACCGAGGAACTCTGACTGATCAGAAATTTGAAGACGAGTTACCTATATGGAGGTTGTATATAGATGGTTCATCTTGCACTACAGGATGTGGTGCGGGGATAGTTTTGAGCACTCCGGACGAGGTCGACATGGAATGCGCCCTGCGTTTTCAATTCAAAGCTTCCAACAATGAGGCTGAGTATGAGTCCATGATTGTAGGACTTAGTTTGGCAAAAATTATGAAGGCACAGCAGGTTATGGTCTTCAGTGATTCTCAATTGATCGTAAACCAAATGATGGGAGTATATGCAGTCAAAGAAGAATTAATGATCAGATATCATGCAAAGGCGAAGAAGTTAGTATCAGAATTTGTTGCTATTCAGCTGGTCAGGATACCAAGAATGAAGAATGCAAGAGCAGACGCCTTAGCTCGACTAGCATCAGCTACTCGTACCGAGCTCCGGAGAACAATCCCAATTGAAGTTTTAGCTGGTCGGAGCATAGATGAAGATCTGACGATGAACTTTATTACCCTTGATTTAGGACCATCTTGGATGGATCCCATCAGGGAATATATTGAGGAGGGAGAATTACCAATTGACAAGCTCGCGGCCAAAAAATTGAAATTTAAAGCTGCTCGGTACGTATTAACTAATGGTATTTTATATAGACGAGGAATTATGGCAGGTTTGCAGAGATGTGTACATCCCTCCGAGGTGAAAGAATTGATTGAAGAGATCTATAAAGGGTCTTGTGGAGCACATGTAGCAGGTCAGATGCTTTTTCAAAGGGTGATGACCCAGGGATACTACTGGCCGACGATGAGGGCTGATTGTATAGTCTATACCAAGAAATGTGACAAGTGCCAACGCTTTTCCTCCATCCGAAGAAATCCACAAGCATTGTTGACACCCATAACTTCCCCTTGTCCATTTTCCATGTGGGGAATTGATTTGGTTGGGCTACTGCCAACGACCCGAGGAAGGTTCAAATACCTCGTCGTCGCAGTGGATTATTTTACTTAGTGGGTAGAAGCTGAGCCACTCATTGATATGACGTACGAGAAGGTGTACCAATTTTTTTGGAAGAATATCATTTGTCGATATGGTCTTCCTCATGCTTTCATCACAGACCATGAAACACAATTTGATAACGAGGAGTTCGCTGCCTATTGTCGTCAATCAAATATTTTGAAGGTCCACTCAGCACCAGGCCATCCTCAAAGAAATGGACAAACTGAAGTGACAAAAAGAACGCTGCTGAATGGTTTGAAGAAAAAATTAGATGATGTGAAAGCAAACTGGATCAACAAGCTACAATCAGTACTTTGGGCTTACCGAACTACTCCCCGAGTAGCAACAGGAGAATCACCATATATGCTGGAGTTTGGAAGTGAAGCTGTTATACCTGCCGAGTTGGGCCTCCCAACACACAGGGTTCTGAATTTCAATTCCCCTGTTAGCGACTTAATGAGAAGAATGGATTTAGACATGCTCGAGGAAGTTAGAGAAGAAGCAGCCATTAGAAATGCTGCTTACCAGCAGTGAACAGCTTTTGTTCTACAACAAAAGGGTGAAGAAGTGCGACCTGAAATAAGGAGATTATGTGCTGAAGAAAGTCATTCAAAAGCACAATAAGCTGGAGGCAAACTGGCATGGACCATACCAAGTTACAGAAGTTGTTCGACCAGGAACTTATCGAATAACAACTTTAGAAGGCGAGGAGTTTAAGAATGCCTGGAATGCAGAGCACCTGCGCAAATATTATCAGTGATGAATAAAATGAAGATATTCTGCCGAATTCTTTCTTTTTATTGAAAGTTTTTCGGGGAATAGTGCTACACACTACTCGGGGAAAAACTCGGCAAAGCTCAGGCTACTCAAATTTTTTCTCGAAAATGCCAACTAAGGTTGGTCGAGAAACCTATATTCCTCCGGGAAGTAAAGCTACCTATATTCCTCCGGGAAGTAAAGCTACCAACATTCCTCCGGGAAGTAAAGCTACCTATATTCCTCTGCGAAGTAAAGCTACCAATATTCCTCCGGGAAGTAAACAAATATTCCTCCGAGAAGTAAAGCTACCTATATTCCTCCGGGAAGTAAAGCTACTTGTATTCCTCCGGGAAGAAATTTTTTTGTATTCCTCCGGGAAGAAAAACCTTGTATTCCTACGGGAAGTAAAACTATATGTTCCTCGGGAAATAAAAGTATTCCTAAAAATGCCAACTTATGTCGGTTAGGAAGTAAATATATTCTCGAAAAGGCCAACTCGAGTTGGTCGGAAAGTAAAATTATTTTAAAAAGACTAACTATGGTTGGTCGGGGATAAAAATCCATCAACTGTAGTTAGTCGACAAGGAAAATTTATAGACCTTGGTTGGTCGGAATCATTTAAGAGAAAAATCTACTAACTATGGCTGGTCGGGGATAAAAGCCCACTAACTGTAGTTGGTCGACAAGTATAATTTAACAACCTTGGTTAGTTGGAAACATTTGAAACATTTTGATACTCGTAACTTTATTGCTAAGTTGGTCGAGAAACAAAACTTTAAATGATCGAGCAACATTTTTGATACTCGTAACTTTTTAATTATTACTAAGTTGGTCGAGAAACAAAACATCATTTTTACCAAGTGACTACTCGACAATAAGCTAGTCGACAATAAGTTGACCGACAGACTACACAATATTGTTATATTTTTAATAGATATGCATGCACAAATATAAAGTGTTTGATAATTACAAGACAATAGCAATTAAGATTTGCAAACAGAAATGAAAGTCTTTCATTGAATTCAAAATAAATTACATTGATAATAAAATGAAAGTTACAATGACATTGAAATGTATACTAACTACTACATCAAAATTCCTATTCTACTGGTCTTTTCCCCTCTGATTTTGACACTGGTTCCTCGCCAGCAGGCGGATCATTTAAAGCCAGAGGAGATTTATAAAATTGAGATCCTTCAACATCCTGACATTCATCACGGATGGTCGATCTAAGAGGTGCTCGGGACGAGATATATCGTCTTTTGAATGGAGATTGTAGTCACCGAGATACTTTAAAATCAAGCTCCAAGGAATGGCCCGTGCATGGATCCAACTCATATCCAATTTGTACGGTGGCACACGTAAGTCAAGCAGCTCAGGATCATGGTAGTCCCACAGGTAATGACCCTATTCGAGTGCAGCACACCTAGGGCATTCAACCAGCCCTACTTGTAGTCCTCATTATTGGCATTCTGGATACGATCGTCCAAGTGATATAGCGCTTCGTTGTATCCAGCCATCCAGAACTCCCTGGGCTGTTTGTGGAACTGATATGTTAGCCTCTCCAGCTTCTCATGGAGATTTTTGATGAAGAGTTCCTTGTTATCCAAAGAAGAATTCTTCCCAAAGAGCTGCTCTTCTAGGTCCCTGATCTTCTTTGACATTTCAGCCAATACCTGGTTCTTCGCCATTAACTGGAACGCTTGGTTCTCTAAGGCAGACTGAGTCCTCTGTTCCTTGACAGGAATACGAGGTGCTCTTGCTCGTCCCCGAGAAGAAGAAGGGCCAGACCTTTTCAAGGTTTCCAACTCGTCCCTCAAGTTGGCGTTATTGACCTCCAAGAACGAGAATCCCTCAGCAGTCACTGGGATTAAGGCTTTTCAAGTGGAATCTGCAGACTTCAATTATGACAGCTCCCTTTGCAGGTTGTTGTTCTCTTGCTCTAGGAATTCAATGATTTATCTGCACTCCTCGACCTCACCCTTCAGAGTTCTCTCCCTCACATCATACCCAGCAAAAAGATTTTCATAGCCCTTGTCCGCAATGATCAACTTATACTTCTTCTCATACCCCTCATGCAACAGGGAAGTTGATTCTTTGTATTGTAGCTGAAGGTCTTCGAAGGTGCCTTGGAGATCCTCGATCATATCATAATAGGCCACATTATTGGACACTTCTCGATCAAGTAGACACTTCAGATATTGATATGCTTCAACTGCCTGTTCTGAAGCATCCTGGCCGAGGATGTCGACGACTTATGCTGCACTCAGGTCTGTGTGACCAGCCTTAAAGTATTCATTACATTATCGCAGCAGCTTTGTATCATGGGAAGATAAAAATTCCATCCTGGCCAGAAACTAGTAGAGAAAGAAAGAGCAATCATCAATAAGAAGTATAAGCAGAGTATGAATAGAAGATAGACAACAGTATGTAAAGAGTCCAAGTTTTATTATATCATAGTTCAGAGTTACAAGTTCTGGGTTACATTTGATAAAAGAAAAATAAAATGTAAAGATAAACTCGAACAACTCTACACCTTTTCCTTGTTTCCCAAAACCTTCTCGGGAGGCTTGGACGAGGAAGTAGGTTGCTCGGAGGGAATGAATAGTTGCTCGGGGAGCACTGGCAATTGCTCGGAGGAAGTAACAATTTGCTGAAGTTCCTTGACAGCAGGCTGAATGGCTGAGGGATGATCTCCCATCACCATTGAAGACTCTTCGGAGGCAGCTTCGTCCTCTTCTAAGTCTTCAGGAGTTGGAGGGGGACCGGGGATGTGTTGCTGAAAGAGCTTGGAATTTTCATCCACTTTCATCTCCTGAAGAGAAGCAACCCATCGATCCCTAAAGTATTTGAGGCTGCCATAGTCCACTTGCGACACCATGGTAGCCAATCCCTTGTTCCACCCCTTGTCCCAGCCAGCGCTGAAGGACTTCTTCACAGCCAGTTTCCTTTTCAACTTTTCCGAGGAAAGCTTCTCGGATAACAGGTCATCAGCAGCTTTTAGTTTTCTCTCAGCCTCCTCCTTCTGCCGATTTACCTCCCGAAGTTGAGACAAATCCTCTTCAACAACCTTGAGCTTATTCTCTAGCTCTCCAGCAGTTTTGAGCTTCTCTTCGAGCTCTTTATTTGCCTTCTCCAGGGCATTCATTTTTTTCTCCAACTCTTTGGAGACTTCAACAACATGAGCTTTTTCTTGCTCGGTGGAGGCAAGCTTTTTCTCCCAGACAGCCTTATCAGTGGCATATTTTTGGTGAGAATCGTCCAAAGACTTGATAGCTTCTTCTAGAGCTCCCTCCACACTGGACGAGGAGCATGAAGATTTAATTGCTTCATCCTTCTCCAGAATTATATTAAAGAAGCTCGTCAACTATGAAAGTAAAAAGTAAAAAAGTCAGAAACAGAAATGACAAGGGAAATATGAAAAGTTCAAAGTAAGAAGACTTACAGAAGCAAGGTGGCGAGCAGCTAACGAAGTGACCATGTCCCGAGTAAGGTTTTCTTCAGTACCTTGGACCTCGATAATGATCCAGACCGAGCTCATGGCAGAGCTCGGGGGAACAAAAGTTGGAACACCGGTTCCAGTAACTGGGGGCTGAGTGATGGTGTCATTCAAATTGACCGAGGAGCTTTTCTTCAGCCTCCTCGGAGGAATGGGAACAGATTCAACCAAGGAAGAACCCTTGGTCGGTGATATTACAATCACCTCTCCAGGAGCAGCAGACCTACTCGGGGCCACTGCGGGCTTCTCTACAACCTTCACAATAGCAGCTGCCGAGGAAGGTGCATCATTTTTCTTCGTCCCTTTTGGGACATCAGTCTTACTTCTTTTTTCCTCTCCAGAACCAGAGGCAGGTTTCTCGAACAGAGTGGGAGGTCTTCTTCTCTTCATCCTTTCGCTTAAAGGGACGTGAGATTCAGGCGAGGAGCTGGTGGAAGCTGGTACTGCCTCTGATTCACTTATTACTGGACGAGCAGTAAAAGAGGTGGTGCAGCTCTTGTATTGCAGCAGGTATGAAGCTGACCTAATATGCTCGTCAGCAACAGATTGATGCAGACTCCAAATAAGTTCCAAGTGTCTTATGTTAACGTCTGCTTCCTTTGGACACTTTCTTTTACTGTCAACTGCAAATAAATAAATCAAAATTAAAATATCAGTGGAACATTTTGTCCAACATAAAAGAAGCATAATTTCAAAATAAATAAAATGAAATAAAAATAACCTATCCCATTGTCATAGGGAGGGCATCTGGGACCATGATAAACTTCATCTCCAGATAAAGGAGCATGTTGCCAATTTTTTATGATAACCCCGTGCTCAAAATAATCCATATTGGGATCCGGGAGATTTACTACTAAGGCCCCATTCAAAATTCTAGTATTTAAATAAAAAGTATTATCGCCTACAGCCCATCTATAGAAAAACATGATTTCTGGAATTCCTAGGCGAGTTCCATGGATTTGATTTAACCTATGAACCCCATTAACTATTCTCCATGTATTTGGTGTTATTCTTGCAGGAACAACGTCAAATTATTGACAAAATTCTAGACACAAGGGATTGGGTGGAAAAAAAATCCACACTCAGTAATAAAGAGACTGGGGAATCAATGTCCCTCAGCCAAACGGAAATAATCAGAAGGCTCAGAAAGCTCTTCCAGAACAACCCAGGAGGGAATAGAAAAGTCAGATCGAAACTTATCAAGAGATTCAATAGGGTAAACCATGATGAATAAAAGAAATAAAGAAGAAGGAAGAAAATCTTACAGAAAAAGAATGGATCTGATGACAACGAATGATGGAAGAGATGAATACACAAGAGAGAAAGAGACGAAGAAAAACTCGAAGATACAAATTTGAAAAGGTAGAAGATGATGGGAGTGTCTATGAAGTTTAAATACCTTACCTTGGGAAATGGTAAAGTAATGATTACAAAAAGAAATAATTACTCTACCGACGGCTAGAGGAACAAAAAGGGCGCGGCAATCGAAACGAGAAGAAATGATTACGCTACCGGCGGCTAAAAGGATAAAAAGTACGCAGAAATCGAGGCGGTTATCAAAAAAGACTGATTCTACGAATTTGGAAAGAGAAATAAATACGAAGGAAACACTCCTAAAAATCAAGAGGACCATTTAAAGCTACCATATCCTGAGAAAAAAATGTTCCCTACTCCTCAAATTTCGAACTATGAAACATTGGGGGCTTCTGTTGATACCAAATTTAATCTGCTGTCATGGCTCAATAAAGTGAAGACACGTGGCAGTCTACGTGGCAACAGCAACATTTCCAAGGAACCCACACGCTCCGAGGAACCACACTACAACGAGGAACACTTCTTCCCCGAGGAACTCATACGCTCCGAGGAATTCATACGCTCTGAGGAACAAGAACTCTCCGAGGAACTCTTGAATATCGAGAAGCTTAGGCGATCCGAGCAACTCAGGCGGTCCGAGCTGCACCTCGAACAAAGCATTAATAGATGGATAACCAAGAGTTTGACTATTCATTAAACGATTATCATTCAGACGCACACGCTTAAGGGGCATTGAATGTATTACCCTTTCATATATACATCATTTAATGTATTACCCTTTCACATTACAGCCTCAGGGCTATAAATACATTGTACAATCCTCATTGTAAAGGGACCGGAATTTCTTGAGAGAACTTGTAATCGAGAATTCCCAAACACTCAGCAATAACATAACAGTGGATGTAGGCCATTCTTATAAGGATGAACCACTTTAAAATTCTTTGTCTCATTTATTCAATCTGTGAACACTTAGCAATAACATAACAGTGGATGTAGGCCATTCTTATAAGGCTGAACCACTTTAAAATTCTTTGTCTCATTTATTTATCTATGATTGAATAATTAGAGTGATCTAATTTTTTACATCAACACCGACCATGTTATGATCTGGAGCTGAGTCTGATGCTTAGCCGATGATGTCATCAATTCTTTTTGCACTCCTTAGAATTTCTAAAAAACATGAACAATAAGCCCCCCATAATGGAATGTGGGTTTTGAATACTTTCTCGGTCTTTAAATACTACTTGTGGTTGGAAGCCGACTTGCTGGACTTTGTAGAATATTTCATTAGTGTTCTTGTAATTGTCGTGTATTTCAATTGTAAAATAATATTTTCATGTAATCATTATTCATATAAATGAAATGCAATTTATTAACTTATCTGGTCAATTGCTGGATGTGAATGGCTTCTCTGTGTCATTAGTTCTATTGATACACTTCGGCTTTTTCCCAAGTTTAGTACCAATTACCAATGATGTTATCATCATAGGTTCTACCAGTATACTTAGATTAAAATCCAAGTTTAATAATATCTACCCATGTATTTACATAGGTTCTATTAATTCGCCTAAATTTTTAGGTTTTTGATTAGTTACCAGTGGTGACTAGGCTTATGTGGAATATGTGTCTACATTTCTTTTTAGGAATCTTCACAACGTTCTTCCTTCTTGTTGCCCTGTTGGATAAAATCTATTGTTTTACCCTTAACCTTATTGACCAAGTTTATTGAGGACTTGATATATTGTTTTACTTGGGTTTTATTATTTTGCTGAATAAGCACTGAGGATGATTTCATCCTTTTGGCTCTTTCTGAATGTGAGATCTTTTCTTGAGAAATCTACTCGACTGCAAGTCTTCATATATAAACTGGTATCTGAGGAAATAGCCGAAACCCCCATATTTTTTAACAGAAGACTGAACAATGATAAGAATATATGATAATAATAATGCCCGATTTAGGACTTTGTTGCAGTAAAATGTCGGTATATTGATCGTGTGATAGGATCAAATAATAAGCATGCTGGATCTTCTAGAATGAATTGTAAATATAATGTTGGATGGACAAGTGGTTGATAGTGCCCAACAATTTTTCGAGGCTATATAATTGGCATTAAATATCCATGCTAGTGAGAAATCTAGATAAATAATGGAAGCGCCAACCAAAAATAGGTCTTGGCCTTTAAATAATGCTGAATGATCATGCATTGTTAGAGAAAAATAGATTTTAATACTTTTTATTTGAAAATGTAATATCGATGATTGGTCGAATATGTCAACCCTTCGCCAAGACTGAATATAAATAAGAATTATCCCGACCAACTGTCCGTTGGGGGTAAAATATAATAAATGTGGCAGATCACTTTGGGACTGAATATATGACAATAAATATTTTCCCTAGATTCTACTGAAGGGAATATAGAATATGCATAGGTCTTTTTCAGGTTGAGAATCAGATAATAAAAAATGAATCTGAAGAAATATTATCGTCCAAGCACTCATCGAATATATGAAATAATCTTCCCCAACCATTTGTCGGTCTCAAAGTGGTGTAGCGTGATTGATCATCCGTCGGAGCAATAAGAAAAAAGATAATGCCTGGCTAATATGTGGAGTTTAATAAGTTTCCCGAGCATCTGTAAAAGCTAAATCAAATAGACATCATGAAAATAATTTATTCAGCCAAAACATATATATAATGTGTATTTTGTATCATGCTGAATATGTGCCATATGAGCATCAAATATGTGTCATACCCATATGTAAGGCCTGATTGTTTAATCCAGAGTTTTTTACAGAATTATTTTAATTCCAACAAATATTGAATATAAGTTGGTGTTTCGAAATATTTTTCACATGAAGTAGTGAAGTATGGGTATTGGGTGTAAAAAAACAAGAGTGAGAACCCAAACACTTTTTTCAGCAACGTTCGGTCTAAAACCCAAAGAAATTCGTTCATTTTTATTTCAAAATTTGTTTGTACTTAAAGCTATAAAATGTAAAATATAAAGATTGGTGACATTATCAACCAAGTCGGTGCCCAGTTTAGTAAAGACAAATTGAGAAAACCATTGTTTTCTTTGGAGAACACGTGCCAGAAGTCACAAAATATAGTTCCAACTATTCGTCGACCGACAATTATGTGTTGTTGATTATCGCCGACCTGCTATAGCTATCTTACTGCCGACTATCCCTACATGGACGTCGATAAACAAGGAACGATTTTCTCTGACCAGCAATAGGTGGTGGGGAACTCGCCAAGCTGTGCAACTGTCGAGTTTAGAGAACTCTGATGTCGTCGACCAAGCCGCCGACCAGTTATTAGATTTCGCCCACCGGACGGTGCTAACCAGAGACATATATCAACAAAAATTCCGCCGACCAACCCGTAAAAAGTTGTGAAATATGAATGAATCCAACCAGATGTTGAGACCCAAACGCTCCAAACGAATTACGTCATTTTCCACCGATCAGTAATATAGATGCTGCCGACCAACCATACCTGTCGCCGATCAATAAATAGGCGGTCGGGAATCCTTCAAGCTGTAAAATAGTGGTCATCGAATAATAAATGTTCTGACTTATATTGTTCATGTAGTCACCGACCAGAAATCCAGCAGCTATTATCCTCTGCCTTTATCATTATAGCGATCTCCGACCAACAAATAGGTGTTGTCGACCAAGAATTAGTGATCCGATGATTCCTCTGAGGTATGGTCCCTTTCGTAATTTGGTCTCCAACCTCAAATGTGGTTGATATACGATTTGGCTTGACCCATTACTTAGTCGGAGTTGGATTTGAGAGGAAGCTAAAATCAGAGACGTGGTCGACATTCATTTATGGAATTTGGTCGTGGTTGGCAAAGTCCATGTAGAGGTGATTGAGATCAGTGTTTCTCGGCAAGATTGATGCTTCATTTACCAACTCTTTAGATGTCAGACCCTTAGGCGGTTAAGTTTATCTGATGTAGGGTCAATCAAAATATTTAGTGGTGTTTCATAACAACAAAAATGGTTGAGACAATGGGATCTGATTTGCGCATCTGATCAAGCAAGATTGTGGGGAGATTTTCATCTCAAATTTATGCCTGGAACCTCAATTTGAGGTGACTTCTTCTAATAAGCATGAGAGACAAAATTGTATTTCTGGCTTGTTATTTTCCCATAGTGGAGAAAATAAATCAGGAGAGAGAAATTTATGACCTATATCACTTTTTACTTTTTGTAGGCGTTTCCCTCTGGTATTCAAGGAATCACTGAAGAATTTTTTATTACAAAATTCGTCATTAAATTAGCAAGAAAAAATTGTATATAATTGACACAACAGATTGATGGATGAGTAAAATTTATACAGTGCATTAAAATGAATGAAACATTGTGGTTACCATCTCTTCAAATAGAGAATTATTTTAGACGTTTATTTTCTATCAAAAATCTCAGATATGGGAATTAAAATATCTGATCTAATCCAGTAAATATATGTTTGGATTTCTGAATCAATTTATCTTCACTTGTATATATTTTTGATGAAGGCTTCAAATCAAGATTTCCATATGAATCCAAAGTATATATACTCACACAGAAAAGGTTTAGGATGAAAGAGAAATGATTTGATGTTTATCTCCTTCAAATATTTCAAAGAGAATCAATATAAACGTGTCTGCATACAAACTTGTGATTATGAGATTTACGTTTATGAAGATTTGTAAATAAAAATTGATCCAACTATTTATGAATGTAAAATCATGATTAAATCAACAGATATATGCACAACATATAAATATTTATACACAGAGATAGAAAAACTTAACTTCTTGACGATGATCTTCGTCTCTTCTAATAAGATGGAAATATTTTATATTGTTCCCATAAATGGCGTCAATCTGTTGATGCAAAAAATGGACTAGATCCCATTTTTATGATCACAGATGAATAGATAAAAGCAATCCAATTAAACACATAAGAGACAAGGATTTCTAAAGTGGTTCAGCTATAAGGAAAGTCTACGTAGACTGTTAGTTTATTCCCATGGGTTTATAATAGCACAACATGGTGTGTTAAGATTGAGAGAGTTCTCTTGTCTTGAGAGATATAGATATGTAGAGAAAAAGGTGTAGAAAGATAGAATGAATTGCCCCTTTAGCTAAGGGAGGGGATATATTTATAGTGATGGGAGTCTAAGAGATAGAATGTCTTTATATATTCAAACATTTATATATATATACAATGAATATAAATATTGGTCTTCTCGGGTACAATAACTGTTGGCTACTCCTCACCTGTCGCATTTGATCTTCTAGATAGTTCATATTCTCTAGGTTGGTCGGGCGATACACCTAATAACTATCCTCGAGAGCCGACCAAGTTTCTTCTGTGCTGAGCAAGTGTGAATATTACCACGTAGGATGATAGGTGTCCTTTTCTTTGTGGTTAATATAGATGGATAAATTTTTGGCGTTAATAATAATATTCATGAATAGGGAAAAGAAAATTATGAAGAATTTAATGTTATTTCTAAAGGAGTATGAGAATATTTCTAGCCAATGAATAAACAAGTCCAAAATTAGTTTTTCAGTAGACTATAATTTGTCTCTCAATAAAAGAACATCCATTGGCAATATTCTGGGCATTCAGTATAAACTTATGCCCATCAAATATCTAAGATGCCCTCTTGCCAAAGGTAGGAAGAAAATGATCTTATTTTAAGACTTGATAACCAATATTAGAGTTAAATTACAAATATGAAATTTAAAGAACTTTTACTTTAGTTATTCTCAATCCTCCCATAATAATTATTCAGAGAATCCATAGATTATTTAATAATTTTCTTTGGTCTGGAGGTAAATAATAGACTAGATCTCATAATTGATAGTCTTAGAAAGACTCTTGTTTCCATTATAAAGAAGGTGGTTTGAATTATAGAAGCTTGTTTGATACTGTAAAAAACTAGTAATACGAAACTCTACTTGAATTTGAAGGGTAATAAAGGATTATGGTATAATTTCATGAACTAAAAATATAAGAGAGCTTTTACTCATGGGGAAAAAGTCTCACATTCTATAAAGATAGCTAGAATTGTGATAGCAGCGGAAGATCAACTTATCATGTAGAAAGTTTCGGAAATAATATGATTTTCTTCAACTCGGGGAGATTTCACCCTCTCTTTAGCTTTTAATCATGTTAGAGAATCTAAAACAACCTTTATTTCCAATAAATTCATTTGGAATCATTGTATACCTATACTTTCAACAGTAGGCTATTGAACAATGAAATTCTAATTGATTTTGAGATTAAAAAGTTAGGAATCCAAATGGTCTCCAGGTGTAGATGCTGTAACAAATTTAAAGAATCAATCTCCCATAGCTTTTTATAAAATTCTCCGTCCAAGTCAGTATGGTCGTTCTATGATAATCATTTTGGTATTGCTCTGAATTCTTTCCATTCAACTCTATGATTTTGGCTTGGTGAATCAAAATGGCCCTAGAGAGCATTAAAATTTTCTTTTCCACTATATTCCTCTCTTCATCTTTTGGTAATTATGGAAAGCTAGAAACATTTGCAATTTTAAAGGAACTCCTATGTATAAACAAGAGATGATCCAAAAGGTTTGGCTATCAATTTCCTCTTTGGCCAATTCATTTTTTTCAAAGATAAAATCCTTAATAAAGAGTGGCATTCTAGAAATTATTTTAACATCAAATCTCTTCCAAGACAGATCAAAATCATTTCTATTAGATATGTTGGTCCTTCAAATGGATGTTTGATATTAATTATAGATGGCTCATCCAAAAGGAAATCTAGGTCCATGTGGTGTTGGTGGTATTTTTAGAGATAACCTAGGTAATGTTATATTCTACTTCTCAAACTTTCTGGGCATTCAAACTTCCTTGTATGCTGAAACTAAAGCTCTAGAAATTGGTTTTAGGAGATAAGGTTTTCTAATATCTATATGGAGTCAGACTAAAAAAATTAGTGGAATTCATTAAAGGCTCTTGGAAGCCCCCTTGGACCATGGGAGAAATGGTTCAAAAATGAAAGGAAAAGGTCGCTTTTATGAAGTACCAAATCAGGCATATTTGGAGACAAGTCATGCAAGCTGCAGATGCCCTTGCCAACCTAGCTTCCTTATCTTCTTCTTCGTATACCTACTCTCAAGTATTCTATCTTCCTCCATCACTTAAAATTCCTATTATGATGGATAAGGTTTCCATACCTAGTGTTAGAATTTGTAAATGTTGAAATGGCTTGTAGTCTTTTTATTTTAATTTTATCCTTTAGTTTTGTTTTTTCAAGTTCTCTCTTTCCACTATAAGGGAGACACATCTAAATCTCCTAGTTTACTTTTATGTTTATGCATTATTCTTTCCATTTTGGATTATATGTAATAAGCTATATAGTAGAGGATATTTCTCCTCTAATATAAAAAATCAATCAGGTTTCTTCCCTTTTTCATCTAAAAAAAACTATTCAAAATTTATCACACATCACTGTCACAACATTCTCTCATGAATTCCCTTACATCACTTTCCACCACTTTTAACCATCACTCAACCACCATCATACATGCAACAAAAGTCATCCAACAAATAACTCAAAACATAATGTTTCAAAGTGCTTGAAGATCCAAAACCATTTATGTTTTACTAGTCCCATAAATGTTATTTTCATATTTTAGTGTTCTTATTCCATTTGTAGATCCTTTATTTTACTCTCATAGCTAAATCAACTATTTTTATTGTCATATATGCATTCACATCTATTTTTTAAAAAAAAATAAAAAAATAAAAGGAGGTTTATACCATTATTTCCAATTTAAAGTGTCTTCACATTTTCCTACATGTTCACCAAAGTTTACCTATTTTTCATAAATAAAAAAGAAAACATATATTTGATTATGGGTTAGAACCCAACCTTATTCATATTTCCAACTATGTGAACTTTGATGAAATTTTTGGCTACATAAGCATCCCAAAGTTATTTTTGGATTCAAGTCCTTTGCTATGTATTTCATTTAGTATTTCTTCATATATTAACATTTTATTCACGTGGTTAATATGTTCTGCTTATATAGTTAGTTACCTTACATGTATTACCCTTTTAGTGATCACATATACGTGTACTCACTTTTCCATATTAGGATTATATTAATTTTAGGGTGTTGCTCACATTCATTGTCAATTGTACATCTTCTTTAGTATATTAATCATTTTTAGCTGGGTTATTCCTTTAATAGTGGTCACGTTTCTCCATACTCACTCTTTCATAGTGAGGTTGTGTGTTTTGGAATTCACTTATATTTTATATCCTTAGGAGAATTCATTCCCATTCTTCCCATGATGTGGATATGACGACTCCACTCCTCACTCACACACACAAACTTCCAAAACCATGTGTATACTCACTTTGTTCACTATGAACACTTGACACATTTTCCACATATACATGTATTAATGCATTTAAGAGAAGGAGAACATGTTATTAAACCCATGGAAGATCGAAAGGGAGGAGAGGGTACTTTCCCACTCCATAACATAGTCTTTGAGCCCAAATCTCATTTACTTTCCCACATACTAGTTATGTTCCATCTATCTCTTTAGATGTGGTTCCTTATTTTTCTTGTATTTAGTGAAATAGGATTTAGACTCCAACCTACACACATTCCCACACCTCACATTATCAATGATTCTCATTTTATTATTTTTCTCACACCATCATGCATGGGAGCACCACCGTCGTTGAAAGAGCATACACAATCGATGACAGGATGGGATGGACACTGTGGGAACCCCTTTTATTTTTAACCCACGAGAGTAGCCGAACAAGCCCGGCATTCCTAAAATGGTGCCTGGACTAAATCATGGGATAAAGATATGTAATCGATCCAGGATGTGACCAATTCTATCCCCAAGAATATCGAGGAGATATTCAAGGGATACATGGTTCATCACGGACATCGTGGATTTACTTTGACTACTGAAACTCTACATCTATAAATTGTAACCCCTGGCCCGGGGCATAGGGTCATGTAACCAAACATATTTAGAGATACTTAATAAAATAGTAGACCTCTCCGTGGACGTAGGCAAGTTATCGAACCACATTCATAGTTATCTTATGTGTGCGATCGTATACTTTCTTGCTTGATTGTGATTGTTCTTTGTAAATTCTTTATTGTGATATTTTTTTATACCACAATTGGCGCCGTCCATGGGAAGCTATTGTTATTCCTATAGGAAAACTTACTAACTGAAAGCCTCCAATGTATCACCACAGCAGCAATATCCCTCAAACCGTCGATGATCAGGAAGAACTTGCCCCTCCCAGGGTGAGGTCTGAAATTCGCCAAACAAATCCAAGGCTTCGCCAGGAAAGGCATCCTTCTGAGGAAAGTCATGGACCACCTAGGCCCATGCAAATTTCTAGGTTAGTTGACTCCTACGAGGCCAGACTTTGAGAGCAAAAAGAATCCACACGTCTCCAAGAAGAAGAGAATGCTTGCCTAAAATGAAGACTGGAAAGAATGGAGAGAGATCTTTAAATAAATACAAGATTATGCCATAGTCGAACTCTTATCCCTCAGGTGATTGAATCTCATAGCCGAGGAAGGATCCCCAGGCGTGACCATGGAAGATTTGAGAGGAACAGGTCAGAAGATGGTTGATCAAATTGACTATAGCAAGCTCGATGCCATGGGAGTCCTGGTCGATAGAATGATGAAATCAGAAGCTTGGTCCAAAGGGAGATGGATCAACATCCAACCCATTGAAGAGCCAGATCCACACGAGAGCTATCTAGAAGAGGTATTAACACTTAGATGAAGTCCCCTTTTTCAAGGTCAATAGATGAAGAGGAGCCACACAAGAAGTTTGCGATCCCTAGACTAAGGATCTATGATGGGAAAATTAACCTTATTAATCATGTATGATAGTACAGGCATGCTATGACCTTGTGGAGCCATAACGAAGCATTGATGTGTTGCATCTTCCCTTCCAATCTACACGACATGGCACATAAGTGGTTCAAAAGGTTGCCACATAGGTCCATCAAGAGCTTTAAGGCTCTAGCTAAATTATTCACAGCTCACTTCATAACTAGTACCTCCCACCCCAAGAGGATAGATGCACTTCTCACAATGAAGAAAAGGCCACATGAGAACCTCAGGGAGTATGCCAAGAGGTACTGGGAGGTTTTCAATGAGATTGAGGACTGCTCGAATCAGCCTGCTGAGCACTAATCTATTGCACCAATCCCTAACTAAGAAGGAGGTTAATTCCATCAATGATCTAATGGCCCATATTAAAAAATAAGTCAAATTCAAAAATATAATCCATTTCAATGCAGGGGACAATGGTGGCACAAAGTCGAACTAAGTGACAGAGAAAAATGATTCTTAGAAAATAGGCAAGAAGAATGGGGGCAGGAATGGCTTCAAAAATGACAATAAAAATGACCCCTCGAAAACTTTCCAGGATATCAACACAGCCTTGAGGGAACCGATATACAAAATTCTCAATAAGATCAAGGAAGATCCATTTGTCAAATGGCCCAGGAAGATGGGAGTAGATCCAAAAAAAATGGAATAACGCATCGAGATGTGCACTCCATAAAGAGGGTGATCACAAGACTGAACCGTGAAAATTACTCAAGTATCATCTCGAGGAATTATCCCCGGCTGGCCATCTTATTGAGTTCATAAAAAAGAAAATAGACAAGGTCACGGCTAACGGAGACCAAAATATGGATAACTTCCTCGAGGACGATATGGGCCACGAGTTCGTAATAATTCATGGGGCATCATACCTCAAGCAAGTACAAGGAAACACTGTTTTGATGGAACTCAAAAAGCTTATTATCGTTATGCAAGCTTTTCAGATAGATCTCACTAAGACTCAGGCCGAGAAGCACCGACGACCAGAAGACGTCAACTACATCAAACACACTATGTTTATCGAAGATGATTTAGTTGGGCTAAGAACCCCACGTCATGATGCATTGGTCATCACACTCAGGATAGCTAACTGGGACAATGACAGGTTACTCGTCGACCAAGGTATCTCTTCCAAAGTGATGTACCTAGAATTGTTCCACAAATTGAAGTAAAATATCGCCGACTTAAAGGAGGCCACCGTTCCATTGGTCATCTTTGCAGTGAAGATAACCATACCGCTGGGAAAGATAGTCCTACTAGTTATGGCAGGAAATATTTTGTAAGGACAGAATTTTATAAATGTCCAGGGTAGATTCTAGGAATTTTCTGTTTTCTCCTAGATCACAGTTCATATGTCTGATACCGCTACATTCGGCTCGTAAACACCATCATCCTCGATGGCCTTTATCCGAATTCAATGCATCCTTTATCTTCACGTGCATCATGCTACATGCAACGTGCTACTCATCTCATTTCCACTACTCCACTACGTTCTATCAGTAATATGTTTTATTGAAGCTTTAAATATTTGCATAAAATTTTGTGAAATGTTTTTGAAAATTATTTTTGAAGTCTGGATTAATTTTTTATCAAAAGCAGAATTTTTCTAAGTGTAGAAGCGAATTGCCTCGATCGTCGAGCTCACTCAAACGACTTTGAAAGTCATTCGCGCGAGATATCCATGTCGCACGATCTCGTTCGAACGACTTATGTCCTTCGTTCGAGCGACATGGCTATCTCGTTCGAACGAGCCGCCACCTCAATTTTTGTATAAATATCTTATCTCCTTCTATACGTTTTTCAAGTCTTTCTGCAATCTCAAAATTCTGCGAAAACAACCCAAAATAAGAATTCACTTTTTAAGGTTTTCTAAACTTTTTTGATTCACAAAACCATTCCCATATATGTGTGTGAATCTTTAAACCTTCAAGACGATCATTTACTCATTTATAGTAATTTGTGAGGAAGTCGCTCTCTTCTTCACTGCTGCCCTGTTGAAAAGGGATAGTTCCAACCGACGACAACAGAACCGATACCCGAGGGTATTTCTGTGTCATATATTTTCATTGTAATCCATGTAAACCATTTTCTTACAAAATTATTGTTAAAATAAAAGGTTTTGCCCCTTTGGGGGATTTTTTCTCATATATGTGTTCTTGTATGTTTCATCATCGTATTTAATCACATATAGATGCATGTTTAGGACTTAAGTGATAAAAACTGTGTTTAATTAAATAACTTCCTTATTTGAACACAAGCGTACTCTTCTCAAATTGGTATCAGAGCTTTTTTAAGAGATCACCACTTTTCAAATTGGTATCAGAGCCAGTTACATAAATTTACCGTGTAATTTTCCACAAAATTTTTCTAAGATATCAATTTTCTGAAAAATTGACTTTTGAGAACAAGTGTGTTCATTATGGAGAAATTATATAATAAAATGCCAATTTTTGACAGGACAAACTATGCATATTGGAAAGCCCGCATGAAATCTGCATTAAAAGCCATTGATGAACGTGTTTGGATTTTGGTAGAAAGAGGGTGGACTCCTCCCTCCGTCACTGTTGAAAATGTGATAAATTTAAAAATTGTCACTACTTGGACTGAAGACGAATTTAAATGGTCATCTTTTAATTCTAAGGGTCTAAGTGCTATTTCTGGGTCTGTCACACCTGATGAGTTCAAACGCATAATGACGTGCACCACGTCAAAAGAGGCATGGGATGTTTTACAACTCACCCATGAAGGAATGAAAGAGTCTAAATTGCAAAATTTGACAACTCAATTTGAAACCATCACCATGCATGAAACTGAATGTTTTGATGATTTTTATGCTAGACTTTCTGACATTGTTAATACTAGCTTTAATCTTGGCGAACATATTTCTAATGCTAGAGTTGTTAAAAAGATTCTTCGTTCTCTGCCTAAGAGTTTTATTCCTAAATTCACTGTGCTAAATTCTATGGGAAATTTAAATACGCTAAAATTGGAGGAACTTGTAGGAGACTTGCAAACATATGAAATTGATATGTTTCCTAAAACTGCAAAGTCTAAAGATAAGGGAATTGTACTTAATGCCCAAGAGAGAAAGAGTGAGGGGTCGGCAATAAAGAAGGTAGAGTCATCTAGAAAGAGAGAGACTGACACGTCAGATTCTGATTGTGATTTTGACTTAGATGATTTGGCTCTTTTTGTAAAAAAATTTAAGAGGATTCTTAAATATAAGAAAAATGGTAATTTTAAAGATAAAAAGAAATTTGAGAAAAATAAGTTTTAAAAGAAAAATGAAAAAGATTTTAAAGATCCTCCTAAAAAGGAAAGTGAGAGATGCTTTGAGTGCGACGGTAGGAGTCATAGAGCCTTTGAGTGTGCCACACATCTGAACAGAGAGAAAGGGAAAGTTGTCCTTAATGCTACCCTTAGCGACGACAGTGAGGTCGAGTCGGTGGATTCTGGAGATGAGTCACTGCATGATTGTAACTTCACCGCATTCATGGCTAGTCATGTGAACACTTTGATTACTTCTCATGACTATGAGTATGTTGCTTCACAGAGACACCTCGATAGTGAGACCGATGTGAGTGAGGCGGAGGATGACACAAGTGAGAGAGAGAGTGATCTTCAACGCGCCTACGACGAGCTATATTCTGAGTCTTTTGAAACTAAAAAGCGTAACAAATCGTTAGTTCTTAGGATCACCGCTTTAGAGGAAAATTTAAGAAAGGGAAGAGAGAGAGAGTCTGTTTAGAGAAAGAGAGAGGGGACTTGACTAAACAAGTGGCTAGTCTTACGAGTGAGATTCATTCCTCCATGGAGTCTCGAAAGAAACTTGAAGTCCTTTTTACCCAGCTTACTCATGATCTGGAGAGATCACGGGAAGTCAAGGTACAAATCGAGGACAAATCTGGGAAAATGGGAAAGATGCTCCTCGGCCCCGCTTTAGGTTTTGGTGATAGGCAGGGAATAGGTTATGATGGTGCCTCCACATCCCAAATTGCACCTGGACTAGTTCCTGAGTTTACTATGACTCCTGATGGCCATCGTTAAAAACCTCACAGGAGAGTTCGACTAAGAAAAGAAAACTAAGGTCCGCCTTTGACTGTGTTCTTTTGTACTTATTGCAAATTAAAAGTCCACCTCAGGGAGTTTTGCTAAAGCATGGGTCGGACACGACGTACTACTGCTCCACATCATCATACTGATGATTTTACCAGTATGAGAGAGCGAGTTGAGTTCTTAGCTGCCACGTCTCAGAGTTTGATGGAGCAATTTCGACGGATGTCTTTGCCGTCAATGAATGCTTCTCACATTCCAGCTAAAAGAAACAATAACAAAGGAAAGAAAAAGGTCACCACTTCATGGGTACGTAAGAAAGATAAAAAGGCCTTTGTTGTTCATGTCGCTCTCAAAGCACATAATACCTCACAGTAGTATTTTGATAGTGGGTGCTCCAGACATATGACAACTGATGCCTCATTTTTTATGTCTCCTGAGGATTATCAGGATGGAAGAGTCACCTTTGGAGATGGGAGCAAGTCTAGCATTATAGGACGTGGTACTGTCGAGTTACCTGGATTTCCTAAGCTAGAAAATGTTTTATACGTCAAAGGTTTGAAATCAAACCTTCTCAGCATTAGCCAGTTGTGCGACGCTGACTTTGCTGTGAAGTTTGACTAGGACGCTTGTAAAGTCTATAATCAAGCCAGTAAACTTTTAGTGAAAGGGGTGAGGACAAAGGATAATTTCTATGGGACTGAGACCACATCCTCACTTGTCTGCAACAGCACCATGATAACTCTTATGGATCTGTGGCACCAACGTCTAGGTCACGTAAATGTTAGAGATCTAACTCGCTTAGTTAAAAAGGACCTACTATGTGGCTTACCATCTCTTGGAAGGCCAACTTTGATGGTTTGTGGACCCTGTCAGTTGGGAAAACAAATTTGTATTCCCCATAGGAAGTTTCATTCCATTACCACCTCTCGTGTTCTTGAGCTTATACACATGGATCTTATGGGTCCCACTCATACAAATTTGTGGTACTGTCGAGCTTATACAAATTTGTAGTCCCTATAAGGACATAATTTTATAAATGTCCGGGGTAGATTCTAGGAATTTTCTATTTTCTCCTAGATCACAGTTCATATGTCAGATACCGCTACATTCGACATGTCAACACGATCATCCTCGATGGCCTTTATCCGAATTCAATGCATCCATTATCTTCATGTGCATCATGCTACATGCAACGTGCTGCTCAGCTCATTCCCACTACTCCACTACGCTCTATCAGTAATATGTTTTATTGGAGCTTTAAATATTTGGATAAATATTTGGGAAATGTTTTGAAAATTATTTTTGAAGTCTGGATTTATTTTTTATCAAAAGCAGAATTTTTCTAAGTGTCGAAGCGAATTGCCTCGATCGTTGAGCTCGCTCAAACGACTTTGAAAGTCATTCGCGCGAGATAGGCATGTCTCGCGATCTCATTCGAACGACTTATTTCCTTCGTTCGAGCGGCATGGCTATCTCGTTCGAACAAGCCACCGCCTCGATTTTTGTATAAATATTTGATCTCCTTTTTGCAATGTCAAAATTCTGCGAAAATAACCCAGAATAAGACTTCACTTTTTAAGGTTTTCTAAATTTTTTTTATTCATAAAACCATTTCCATATATGTTTGTGAATCTTTAAACCTTCAAGAGGATCATTTACTCATCTGTAGTAATTTGTGAGGAAGTCGCTCTCTTCTTCACTAATGCCCTACTAGAAAGGGATAGTTATAGCCGCCGACAATAGAACTGACACCCGAGGGTATTTCTGTGTCATATATTTTCATTGCAATCCGTGTAAGCCGTTTTCTTACAAAATTATTGTGAAAATAAAAGTTTTTGCCCCTTTGGGGGATTTTTCCTCATATATGTGTTCTTGCATGTTTCATCATCGTATTTAATCACATATAGATGCATGTTAAGGACTTAAGTGATAAAAACTGTGTTTAATTAAATAACTTCCTTATTTGAACGCAAGTGCACTCTTCTCAAATTGGTATCAGAGCTTATTTAAGCGATCACCACTTTTCATATTTCAAAGATGACCGAGTTTCTTATGGTAGATATCGATTCTCCCTATCACACCATCCTAGGCAGGGGTTGGCTCTATACCATAAAGGCCATACTATCCTCATATCATCCAAAACTCAAGTGCATTACAAATCGGGGTGTGGCTGAGATTCGTGGAGACTAGGCTATGGCTAGAAAATGCTACATTGTAGCCATCTTCCCCCCCAAAAGAAGAAAAAAGATGAGAAAAAGGTCTAGGAGGAAGCCTAGGATGGGGTATTGCCTTCCAAATAGAAATTATGGTATGACGGACCAGGGGTGGAAGAAACCAGGACCTGGAAGAAGTTGCAGCTATAGTTAACCCATATGAAAGGATATTTCTAATCGGTGCCTCCCTCATCGATCGAGAAAATAAGGAGCTAACCATATTCTTGCGAAGCAATCTGTATATTTTCTGTTGGGAATGGTACGAGTTGCCTAGGATAGATCCTACTATTGAATGCCATTGACTGCACGTTGACCCAACTTTTAAACCAGTAGCTTAGAAGGCTCGTCGAACATCCATGGAAAAAGTAAAGGGAGTGGATAAAGAGGTTAGAAAATTACTGGATAAGGGTTCCATTCGGGAAGTCCAGTTCCCCAAATGGTTGTTCAACCCAATTGTAGTACCCAAAATAAATGGGAATTGGAGGATATGTATTGATTTTGCTGACCTCAACGGGGCTTATCCAAAAAATAGTTTCCCACTCCCAAAGATAAATCAGTTGGTCGACACCACAAAAATAAATAAATGGATGAGATTTCTATATTCTTACTCCGGATATCACCAGATCCCAATTTATGAGCCAGATCAAGATAAGACCCCCTTTATAACCCCGATTGGGTTATATTATTACAAAGTCATGACATTCGGCCTAAAAATGCAGGAGCGACTTATCAATAGTTGGTCACCATGATGTTTAAGAAACTGGTGGGAGAAACAATGGAAGTGTACAATGATGACACGCTCGTCAAAAGCAAACACAAGGGTGACCACCTCTCAGACCTAGCAGGAACTTTTGAGATCCTCGAGAAATGATAGATGAAACTTAACGCTAGCAAGTGTTCATTCGGTGTCCCGTCAAGAAAGTTCCTAGGATATCTGGTCAAAAAATATATATTAAAGAAAACCCTGATCATATTGACGCCATCAAAAATTTCCTTCCCCTTCAAATGATAAGATATGTCCAGAACCTTACTGACATGCTCGCCACACTTAACCGCTTCATCTCCAAGTCTTCAGAGTGCTCTCGACCATTCTTCCAACTGTTGAAGAAAGATAAGGGCCTAGTATGGAACAATTAATGTTCTAAATCCCTGGAAAAACTTAAGTCATACCTCAGCAAGCCACCCTTGCTGGTGATTCCAAGCGTAGGTGATTCCTTGTACCTTTACCTTATCGTGTCAGACCATGTCATGAGCTCCTCTTTGATATGCAAGAAGGAGGGAGGCCAATACCTGGTTTACTATGCAAGTAAGATGATTCTTGATGCCGAGCAACGTTATATGCCCCTACAAAAGCTCACCCATGCCTTGGTGGTAGCCTCGTGGAAGCAGAAGCATTATTTTGGGGCCCATTCTATTATCATTGTTACCTCATATCCCCTCAAATATGTTATAAGGAAAGCTGACCTCTCCGGCTGATTGTCAAATTGGTAGATTGAGCTTGGAAGATTTGATATCCACTTTAAACCAAGAATAAAAATTAAGGGGAAGTTCTAGCTGATTTTATTGCCGAATTCATGAGAAACCAGTCAACTGCCCAATTAGAAAATGAGCAGCTGACAGAAGAGGAAGCTAAATCCTTCGATTGGACCCTTTACATTGACGGAGCCTCCAACTCCAGGGGGGCAGGAATAGGCATTGTATTGGTTACCCCATAGAATACCATGATCGAACATGGGATCAGGCTAGGATTTGAAGCCTCCAATAACGAAGCGAAATATGAAGCGTTGATTGCTAACCTGCGCAAAGCACGGGGCAAAATGCCTTCGGATATTTGGCGATTCAAAGCTAGTGTCCAAGAAAACAAGTGGAGATTTTAACGCCAAGGATGATAGGATAGAAGCTTACCTCGCTGTAGTAAGGGAACTTATGGCAAAGTTTGATAAAGTTGATGTTCAGCGGTTCCCCAAGGGGCAGAACAGTCATGCCGACGCCTTAATAACTCCCAGCTCTGCCATTGACTCTGATTTAAGTAAACCATTCAGATAGAATTCCTCATGCAGTCGAGCATCAAATAGTCAGTCATAGCCGAGTAAGTCCTTCACATAGGAAGGGAACCTAGTTGGATGGATCCTATCGTGACTTATCTACGAAGCGACACACTTCCAGGCGACAAAAGATCAGCGCACCAGATAAAAGTCAAGGATCCTCTCTTTCACTTATCTCTTGAGGGAAAACTCCATAAAAAGTCCTTCACTGTCCCTTACGTTCAGTACGTTCACCCAGAAGATGTCGAGCGGGTTCTTAGTTACCTTCATAAAGTCATTTGCGGGAGTCATATAGGAGGAAGATCATTGGCTTTCTGAGAAATTAAGGAAGGATACTACTGTCCGTACATATAGAAGGATGCTATAATTTATGTACGCAAGTGTGAAAAATTCTATAATCACTCCCATATGGTACACCAACCTTCTAGAGATCTCAAGTCATTAACCAACCCATGACCTTTTACGCAGTGATGCTTGGATATTGTAGGGCCACTGCCTACTGCATCTGGAAATCAGAAGTATCTGCTGGTCGGCATTGACTACTTCACCAAATGGGTAGAGGCAAAACCCCACGTGAACATTATAAAGAATATCATCACCCGCTTTGGGATACCAAGAACGTGCATTACTAACAATGGCATGCAGTTCAAAAGTGGCTTGTTGTAATACCCCGTATTTTTGTGATATTTATTTATGGGATTAATTGAATTAAATGAGTATTAATTGGAAATTAATCCGGATAAAAATACTAGCGAGATGCGAGTTGGTATTTAATATTAATGAGTATATATGGCTATATATGAATATTGAACTATGAAACTTGTCGTGAGATTGAAATACGACAATTTGGGAATTTTGTTGAGACGCGTGTGACAGTCGCGTCAGGAATATAATTATTTTAATTATAAAAGTGAATTTTATTTCTATTAACCGTATGGTCGTTTTGAGTGCGCCAACACGTCCATAAGGGTCGATATAGTCAGAAAACACTAGCCGGGGGTTTAGTTTGGGTCCCGAGGCATTTTTAGGCCATACCGGCAACGTATAAGGGTAGTTTGGTAATTTTGGATTTTTGGGAATTAAAACCCACAAAAATTAGGGATTAATATCTGATTTGGAAATTACCCACTAATAATCTAATAGGCTACGGAGGTTATTGAAATTAGTTCCAAAAGAGTTCCTAAAGCAAACGCTAGCCACTATTATCACTTTGGAGAAGAAGGCTTGTAGAGAGAGAAGAGAGGAGAATTCTGTAGAGAGAGAGAGAACCATTCATCATATCGACATCAAAATCAGAGATATACATAAGGCAAGTGGTTTAATTTCATTTATTACAAAGAATGTTTCTTCCATGCGTAGGAAATTGACATAATTTGTATTGTTCTTGGGAGTTTGACAAAAACCCATTATTTGGAATTAGAACTTTATATTTCGATGAAAGGATTGCATGTAGAATTCTGTTAGGAGGATTATTCTGATGGAAATACACCTTGTTCATAACAAAAATGGATTTAATTATACCCATTGGTGATTTTAAAATTTTAGGGTTCATGTTCATATGATTTGGGGATAAATGAAGGGATTTGATGATTCAATGATGTTTAGGAAGAATTGGCCCTATATAAACGTTAATATATGACCTAAGTATGTTTAGGATTGATTAGAACCCATGTACAATTGTTGGTCTGATGTTTAGAGGAGATTAGAGGTGAAGAAAAGTTGGAAAAACGAGTTAAGGAAAATCTGGGCTCGAATCTGGCCACTCGTTAGAAGACCTGCCCAGGTCGTTCGAACGAGCTCGTTCGAACGAGCTTCTAACGAGTTGACCTTTGAATTCTAATGAGGGTGATGTTAGTTCGATGACTTTCGTTCGAACGAGACCTTGTTAGAATTCGAACATCCTCGTTCGAACGAACTCTCGTTCGAACAGCCTCGTTCGAACGAGACTTCTAACGAGCTGACAGTTTGGGATCTTTAGCCTGTTTTGATCCCGAGTGTCCCGTAACCTTGTTTATATGTAGAGATAACACTTCCTTGTGGATTAATTGATATATTTGGGATATTTGGGATATAATGAGGAGTAAAACCTAGAAGTGTAGTTTGAACCTAAGGGAAATTATGAACTAGGACGTGAGTGTCTATTACGATGCGAGAACTATTGACGGCCTAAATAATTATATTAACTGGGAAAATATAAATTGTGTACCATTATATGTCGGTACGAGAATGAGAGTATACCACAACTATATTATGGTGATTACTAAGATGTGTGCATACTTAGTATACGTATATGATTTTATGTGTATGACATACCTACCATACTTGCTATCACGGGAGGTTTACGTTAGCTTAGGGCCCTCTAATCCTTGTGTTGCCCGGATTTAGACTGGTACCTCGATGAACATAGGCCAGAGAAGGACTTATTGGGATGTTAATAAGTCTGTTGATCGTGGGAGCGCGGGTATGTGCGTGACCCATGTGATGTGACTGTGTTCGCCTCCATTGTTTGTGATTGTTGTTATCTGAGAACGATTCCTGAGAGATTCGGAATGCGTGATCCTTATGTACGTGATGTACCGGGATGGATAGCAGAGTATGTGTGCACCGCAGCTTAGTCTCGGGGTGCTTGTATTGTATATTTATGACGTGAATAATATACACTTAATTAATGGGAACTTTCATGTTGGTATTGTGAATATAAGTTTGGTAATGTTTTGAGAAAACATAACGGGTTAATCGATAGTCAATTGTATTACAAATTGAGAATCTGAGTTTAAGTAAAACCCTCTATTTAATTGATGATGCTAGAATGTAATATGGGAATCGAGTAGTAAGAGGTATAACTTATTACGGTTTGGTTAGATATGTATGTTATTTAGATGGGTACGGTACGTTAGGAGTGCACATGTAGTCGAGAGGTGAGAATTTCATGTGAGTGCACGTCCTAACATGTATTTGGCATTTAAGTTTTTAATGTTATTAAAACACTTGCTGTTTTTAAAATGATTTCCACTTTCGGGCTCTGACCCATTTGCTTTCAAATCTATTTTTGTAAAAACCATTTTAGGTGCCCACCCACAAGGACACCATGCTTAGGATCCTCACTCAGGTGACGAGCTGTAGCTGTTTGTGGAAGTTACAGGACTTTTCTTGTAGACGCTTCATCTATCTTGACTCTATATTCAGCATTTATCATTTGTAGGGCATGTTGACAATTTCTTTTAGAGACATTTCATTTATTTCAGTTATTCAGACTTCTGGCATGTAATTAATTCAGGATTCAGACTTTTCATTTTATTTTCAGTTTTGGGATTGTTGTGAGGAGTTTTCCTCCGGACTTTTTATTTCTTCGATGGTTATTCTACTACTTCGTTATGGTGAATGGATTTTGTTGTTCTTCCATTCTTCTTTTATTGCATGTTAATCAGACTTAATTTAAAATTTGGCAACTTACTTTTTAAATACTAGGTGGTTAGTAATCTTTAAAATGTTTTCGACGGTGATGCTATTAACTGAACCAACTTGACATTTTGTATTGATTTAATAAAGGAGTAGCTACCCGGTATTTAATTAGTCGGGGTGTCACACTTGTTTCAAAGCTTTTGCGATAAGCATGGAATCAAGCATCACTTTAGTTATATGGAATATCCCCAAAGCAACGGGCAAGATGAAGCTTCAAATAAGATAATGATCGACAGAGTGAAAAAATAACAGGAAAGATCGAAAGGGGGCTGGGTAGACGAACTACCCCTCATTTTATAAGCGAATCATACAACTCCTAGGCGAGCAACTAGAGAAACCCCCTTTTTGCTCGCCTATGGAATGGAGGCAGTCATCCCATTAGGAGAAAGACTCCCTCCGACGAAAACCACCTTGGTCGACCAAGGCCTCAACGATGAAGAATTACTCACTGAACTTGACTTAGCTGATGAGCGATGAGAACTGGCACTAGTTAAGTTGACATCCTACCAACAGTAACTAGCCAAAAAATATAACCAAAAAGTCAATCCGAGGAAATTTCGAATAGGAAATTACGCCTTGAGAAAAGTCCTCGATAGTGCTATAAGATGATCAGATGACAAACTAGGACCAAATTAGGAGGGACCTTTCAAGATAATAAGGGACGACCTATAGGGAGCATATCATTTGGAAAAGCTGAAGGTAAGGGAGATACCAAGGGCCTGGAATGAAGCCCACCTTAAGAAGTTTTACTTTTAGACTTCTATATCTTTTATTTTTTTAGCATCATTAGTTTAGGCGAATTTTCATTTACAAACTGATGTTGCCTTTTATTAATCATTTCAATCAATAAAGGTCGATTGGCCCGCGTATTCTGAACATCTTGGTTGTTAAATGTCTCTTGATAGAACCTCAATACGCATCTTTTCCATTCAATATACTCCCCTTAAAGCATAATAGATATTAGGGATTACATCTAGTTGATCAACTAGATCTAGTCAAGGAACCTCACATTCTTAGAAAAAATAAATCTCCTATGGTTACAACAGTGTGCTAGACTTATTCCAATCAAGGAAATCTAAAATATATATAAAGGAAGTTTTAGAATTAACCATCATCGGGTCTTTGTTGAAAACACAATTGGCCACTTGAGTTATTCCGGCAATAATAAAAGAGCTACACGGGATCCTTAGGCAATAAACCCAACTAAATATTAGTCTCTAACTTTTAGGTTGGTTGAAAAATCCTGCTTGGGTGAATGTCCCATTAACCAGGTACATTCTCGCCATCATCATACTTAGTCCTAAGGAAGTGTGACGACATGACCTAAAAGGTAAAGTAGACGAAATGATACGGATAAGGCATATTGGACTAGGATATCGTTCAAACACGAGATAAACAAAAAGTCAAAATCATTTTGTCAATTAAAAGTCCAAAATGATCAAAACGTTGTACTGATTCATTCATATTATGTTCAGATCTATTAAGTACTTTTTTTGTCAAACACTGATGTCAAGCAATTAAAAAGTAAGGTAAACACATATTTAGTCACCATATGGTCAAGACATAAATAACCAGTTGTATCTTTTATTAAGAATCATATGATTACATTTACATCAAAAGACCAAGAAATACTTAAAGACCTACGATGGCCCAGTACGAAGAGCAAGGTAATCCGCTACTCGAGCTCTCCGACCATTATCAGGATGAGGAACTAAGTCCTTTGCAGTTCCCTCTTAGCATGGCTCTAAAAGTTGTGCAGTAATAGCATCTATTGGGATCTAACGGGAAACTCTCGAAAAAGGATTTCGCCCACCGGTTGAGTGAACGGTCTGATACTCATACCACGGGGGGGGGGGGGGGGGGGGGGATTCCTTAGGAAGTTTCAATTCCTTAAGAGCGCTCAACCATCCCTTAGCAAACATAAGGTCTTCGACCTCTTTCAGTCTTACTGGGGCATCTGCCCAACCTTAGTCATAACTATCAACCTAAACCTGCCGAGGACCCCTTCTAAATAAATGTCTCAATAGAGTGCATCCCTATGGAGACCAGTAGCGATCACATAAGCTTGCCTAAAGTATCCTTTTAGATTGACAATCTCCCTCTAGAAATCTAGATTGTCAGTTTGAGCAACTATAGCCGATGATAAAGAGGATCCTCGTAGCACCAAAAGGGGACCAGATGGATTGTTTTCCTTAAGACATGAAATTTATCTTCTCAAATCATCATTCTCCCTCAGTAATAAATATCCCACCTGGTTGATTTCAGATGCATCCAGAAGCTTTTCCTTCAAAGCATCCATATCCTCCTACACAGAGGCACCAATTCCCTCCATCTCTTCGAGCCTATCATTGAGCTTAGAAACTACCTTAGATTGATCTTTATAATCCTGGTTTCTCACCCTGAGGGATTTATAGATCTTTACAAAAGCTTGGTGCACTTGAGCACTTATGTTCAGACCAAGAATCTGGCCTAGACGGGAGTTAACAGGAATATAATCATCTAAATTAATGTGCTACGGCCAATAAAACAAGCAACAAAGGCAGTAAAAATTAGTAAGGGAACATAAAATTTGCTTTTCATTTAATCAAAAGGCACAGGCTGGTACAAATGAAGGGAAGAAGAAAAATTACAACATATGAATAAAATAAAAACATAGCCCAAATTTCTAGCAGGACTCTAGGAGGCCTTAACCTGATCAGACATCGAGGGCCCCTTCCCCTTGTCAGCAGCTTGGTTGGTGACAAACTCACCTCCACCAGCACTTGAGGTAGCTCCTCCAGATGGAATAATGATCCCCACTAGATTGTCCAATGCATCTCCTACAACAGGAATAATGGACTCCATATCATTCTGAGCATCAGGTTGAGCAGATGGGGATACCTTGACAGGATTAAGGCCTGGATGATGCTAGGAGAATAGGTGGAAGTCAGTAGCAACCCCAATAGAAGTTAAGGCTTGATCCCAGCCTTATTAAAAGAATGATCACCGGCGATAGGCAATTTGGTGCTCGACTTCGCCATACACCGCCTCCAAACCTTTATTGTACACGCTTTCTCGAACAGTCTCTACTTCCCCCTCTAGCTTATCCACCATGGCGAACAACTCCTTATTCACCTCAGTAACTGCCATCTAGTCAGCAATCACAGCTTTGTCTCTTGAAGGTCAGAAAACTCCTTCTGTATCTGTTCCCTCTCTCTATCAAAGGTCACCTTTACATCTGCCGAAGCCTTTTTAGTGGTTTTTAGATCGTCGCCTAGCTCTACATTTCTCTTTGACAGATCAACTCGACTACAGAGAAGCACAGTATAGTTAGAGAAAAAATAAAAAATAGAAGCACATGTTAAGAACGAGATATTATAAGAAAATGGAGAAGAAAGAAGTATAAATAGAAGAGAACTCACCAAAGCAATCCCTTGAGAAGATTTAAGGGCTAACTGGTCTGCCCCCATACTCAATGAACGCACTCTGTCAGTAGAAAGCACTGCTTTCTTCAGCAGCAAAGGGGCAAGTTGAGGAGAAGCATCCATTGAGGTCCCCTCAAAAGAAACTATATAAGGTACCATTGAGGCCTTTGAAGCTTGTGCCCTTCTCTTCTCTCCCTCTTTTTTTTCTTCTTCTCTCCTTTTCTCTCTCTCTCTTGCTTCTCCTCCTCTTATCTCTTTTTTTTCTCCATCTCCTTCTCTTGAACCACCACCTTAGATACACCAATAGAGTCTCTACCATTATGTTTAAGGAACTTCATCCTGGTCGACAGCAGATCATCATCATCATCATCATCATCCTGGATTAAGGTTTTTCTCCTCAGAGGGGCCATCTCTTCCTCACAGGACTCCTCTTCGTTGGACTTTTCCTTGTTTCTCTCAGTTTCACCACTTTCTCTACCAAACCCTCTCTCAAGATACTTTCTTCCTCTTACTCTTACTCTTCCTCTTCCTCTTCCTCTTCCTCAATGGGTTCAGAAGTACCACCGACTCTTTCTTCTTTAAAGTCTAGATAAGGAATTGTGTCTAGTGGGCGAGCAATAAAGCTGGAAGTAGTGTTCTTGTACTCCAGTAAAAGTGCAGCAGATCGAGGATGTTCCCCCTCAGCAATAGTGTCTCTTATTCTCCAATCTTTGAAGAGGTCAGCAGCTTGGATCTCGCGAGGAACGGGTTCTTGATTCTTGGTTTACGATGTAAAAGAAAAAGAGGAAAATATTAGAAGAAGGTATACAAAGGTAGGAAAACATACAATGAAAAAGATATGGTGATAACAAACTATGTATTCCTCACAAAAATTAGGGATACGAGGTCCCCTAAACCGTACACCCTCTGCTTGGGGAGGATATTATTGATTCCTAGCGATGAAGCGTTTAGAACAATGATCTTTGTGGGAATAAGGTAGGTTTACTACCAATACCCTATCAAGACTTCTTGCTTTCAAATAATAAAGACCCCCACTTATGCGAGAGAAGGTATAATAGTAGCAAATCTCAGCTAATCCTAAGTTGGTACCATAGAGCTGGTTTATCCTATGAACTCCATTAACAATCTTCCACATATTCGGAGAGACCTGGGCAGGAACTATGATGAAGTATTGAAAAAAATATAAGAACAAAGGGTTGGGGGAAATGTTAAACCCCCTTGGGAAATCAACTGAACATGAATCCAGTGACCATCTTATCGATCATGGACATTTTTGGGGACTGACGTTCACTCTATGTCTACCCAATTAGGATTATTGTAGCATTTTCTTAACTCATGCAAAAACTTGTTATCAAGTATTGCTATGAGAAAAACACTAAAAACCCTAGCTACAGTACAAGAATGATTCATAGAATATGCAAACTAAGAGCTCAAGCATACGAGATAGAAATGGAGCTTGAAGCCTTGATTTTGAAGAATGAGAGTAAGAAATGAAGCTTAAGAACACGATTTGTGAAAGTGCGACAAAAAATGATGAACTGACGTTTAAGGTTTGCCCAATATCTAGTTTCAAGAACTCGTATGATGTTTTACACTTCTCGAGAAAGATTTGGCACTCTAATTTTGTGTAAGAAGACAAGTGCGTCCCCATTGTTTTAACAAATTATGAGCGTGCCATTGCCGAATTCTCAGACCCATTTAAAATCCATCGTCCCAATTGATAGCCCAAAGACCTTAGGGGAAATTATGGGAACCCATTTTATTTTCAACCCATGAGAGTAGACGACCAAGCCCAGCAGGCCAAAAATGGTGCTCGACCCAAATCTTGGAATAAAGATATGTAACTGATCCAGGATGTGACCAAGTCTATCCCCAAGAATCTCGAGGAGATATTCAAGGGATTCATTGTTCATCATGGACATCTTGGAGTTACTTTGACAACTGAAATTATACATCTATAAATTGTAACCCCTGGCCCGGGGCATAGGGGAATGTAATCGAGCATATTGAGAGATACTTAATAAAATAGTAGACCTCTCCGTGGACGTGGGCAAGTTGTCGAACCACATACATTGTTGTGTTGTGTGTGCAACTGTATGCTTTCTTGCTTGATTGTGATTATTCTTCATAAATTTTTTGATACCACATCCACTACAACAACTTATGTTTGACTCCGATCAAAGAAGTGGGGAAGACAAAAGATTCTCAAAATGACATCACGTGTTATATGTGTGGTGGTAAAGTATATTATTCTAAACAATTTCCTTCAGAACTGGGCCAAGGTAGTTCAAAAAATGTATATGGAGCCAATTGTAGTGATAATAACCCAGTCATGAGTATCCAAAACAAAATTGTGTGAGGTTTACAAACCAATGATATTTTAACGATTTGAATGATTTAGAGGAATGTGATGCTCCTCATATTTGTGTTGACATGGTTACTAAGACCTTTTTAGTTGATGATAAGGGTCTTAATGATGATATCTTTAATGCATATGATTAATTTTTTGAGGAGTCGATTGCATTAGGGAAACAAAGCATAAACTCTCTCCAATGCTAAACAATGTTGAAAATGAAAGGGCTTTGGCGAGTGAGAGCTTTATGAGAGATATGGATACTCCAAACAAAGTTTTTAATGAACAAATTGGAATAAAGGTAAGAACTAATATCTTTCTTGGTGTTGAGATTTAGTATTTTAGCATATCTATGTTCTAGAGATCAAGATTTTGTTTGCATCCACTTTAAGGTGTACTTGGACAATTGATCTCAAAAGTTGGGTAACATTCTTTTAAGGGAAAAATATTAAAAAAAAAAGAGGATTAGACCTTATTATTGATATTACTTCATGCACTAGTAGCAAAAACACTTATGTAAACCATATATTACAACCCATTTTACCACAGACCTTAGAAAGTTCTTCTTGAACGGATTCATCCCTGAATTAAAATGAAAGGTGAAGTTCATTTGTTCATGTTGTAACAATAATGGACATTTGGAAGATTTTATTTCAATTTAAGGAAACCTATGCCCGAAAACCTCCTCACTCTCATAGAACCCAAACCTTATAAATGTAGCCATGTCCATAAATAATCTCATCTTAGAGAGCTTTGTAGTTTTCTTAGGATTTCCTTACATTTGTAGATTAATAGGATTAGTAAGAGATTAGTAGATAATAGAAAGATGAAAAAGAAGGTAGGAGAACATGGAAAGGCTCCTAAGGGAAAATTAACCATAATTTCTCCTTAAAAGTCACGTCTGAATGCTCTACACATCAAAAGGATCTTACTTTTTCTAGGAAGATGAACGTAGATCAAATTTAAATATAAAACCTTCCATGTGGTTCGAGGGCATTTAGCCCATTAATTAATTAGAGATGGGTTCTTTATATATGCCTAGAATTTGATTTAGATTTCTCATCTTAGTCCTTGGTTATATTTAGGTTCAATACATATTTTACTGCTTGGTATTACTCTTAACTTATTTATACTAGAAATTTTTGTGCAATCTTGATCTATATGTGTTTAGGCACACACACACACACACACACACACACACACACACACACACATATATATATATATATATATATATGATTCATTTTAACTTACATTCTTGGATATTCTACAATTAGTTTCACTTATGGGTCATATACTCCATGTTTTGAATTATATAGATTTAAATTCCTTGGAAAATTTGCCTTCCAATTTTAGAGTATTTTGTCATAACTCGTGCACTTAGTACCAAACGATAATTTGAGAAATTTCTATGAAAAATATATGAAGGGAATTGTTTTTAACTTCTAACGAAAATTAAAAGTTTGTGTAGTATTTCAAACAATGGACCCATTTTTAATCCTATTTTTATGAGGAAGTTATCATGATTAAAGTTGACAAATAATTTGCTAAATCATTCAAAACAATTTGAGAGACGAATTCATCAAGATTACAACTTAAGAATGTTAGCTTAAACCTTTGAGAAATTGGAAGCAATTCCCCTCCTTTTTGTAAAGAGTGAAAGTCACCATTTAGAAGATAGTTTTTAATATGGAATAAGAATTTTATCTACTTAGAATTGGTCAAGAGGAAATACATGAGACTTAAAATATTTTCGTCATAAATTTCTTATTGAGGAATACAAAATTGGTAGTTGAAAATTTAATAAATAAATGAAACTTTATCTAAGCTTCATCAACCGAAAATTTTCAAATGCGAGTTGAAACATTAATCATAGTTTTAATTTTTTGGTTAATCCTCATTTAATTAACTTTTTAATCATAGGTCTTGTCTTTGGAATTACTCTATTTTATAATGTTTATAATTTAAACTATTAGGCCTTTGAATGCTAAATCATTCTTTGCATAGAGAATTTTTTACAAACACAAATTTTAAGTACAGTTTCTAAAAGTGTTTTGGTCATAGCAAAGTCTATTTTAAAGGAATATATTGTACTTGATTAAACTAAGAAAATTGAGTTATATATCTCATTGTGGCTCATAACCTTCACATTTGGCATCCTTAATATGTTTGTGACCCTTGACATTTTAGCTTTGTTATAACAATGGGCTCACATTTACAAACTGAACTATTAATATTAGAAAATGAGTTTGGAATAATAAAGTTTCTTATTGGAACCCATTTCGCAACTTTCACCATTTTTACCCATTATAGGTTTATACACCATTTTTGCACTCTCTTACGCACAAATTCATACCTCAAGGACTATCAGTTCTATTCAACTTTGATCTAGTGCATATTTATCATCTTAGTAAGTTTTCTTCCTAGATTTTGTTTATTTCCTATTGGGGTTTTATTTTTAAAATCATATTTATAATTTGTTTTATTTTTAATAAAAGAATTGTTAAGTTCATTTGGAAATATGAATCATATTTGTGAGACTGCCTTATATTTAATTTAAATAGTCGTTCAATTGCACTCAATTGAAATTCTGGTGTCTAAGAGTAAAAACGCCCCTATATAGTGTGTGCTTAAGCAAGGATGGTATGGAAAACAAAATGTCAATTTTTATTATTTTTCAATTTTAAAGATCAAAACTTTAAACGAATTAACCTAACAAAAACCTTTTTCACTCATTTTAACCTAAAACATGCATTTAGCCGATAGTAGATAAAATAAATAAAACAATAACACAACATGCCGATATACAAGGAAAATCCAAAATGAGAAAAATCTCTGACGGCCCAGCCACCTAATTCACTATGGTAGGGAATCACAAAAGTTGACAGATAACTAACTTAACGATTAGATCCCCATAAGCCTTGACTCATCTTCATTATCCAGTCGCTCCTCTATGGTGAAATGCATGAGTGAACCCACACAAACTTCCATAATGAACAAATTCCTATATGCTTTGGTATCCACCCATCCAATATGAGAAACCATCTATGGATTGGAACACGAAATCCACCGCTTTATTACTAAAAAACCACAAACCAAGTACAGAATCCACCACACGTAATAATTCTCACAAATATATGGATAATGAACTTGGTGCTGAAAACAGACCTTTAAAGAATACGTAAGATGAATCTTAGACCCTAAACTTATTGGGTGAAACGAGGGTTCTTGAAAAATCTTTTGAATAATTTTATAACAAAAAATTCTCAAAAGGCTCTCTTAAAAGTCTAATGTCGCATCTCTATTTATAGGCAAAGTTGTTACAAAGTTTTAGTCATTAGAGATTTGGAAAAATATGTCTAAAAAAATGCGTACGAGTTCGAACGAATTGGCTTCTCTTTCGAACAAAGTACCAATTCTCATCCGAAAAACTTTCAAATAAACATCAAAAGATATTCCAGAGCGTACCCAAAAGGCGATGGTCCAGATATCATTCGAACGAAGGATTCTCGTTCTAACGACCATTGGAAACTTGGTCAAATGACATTTTAAGTCATTCTAGCGAAAAAGCAAAATTTTCAAAAAAAAATCTTAATTTTTTTAAAAACGTTTAACACCCAATAATAAAATATCCAAGGCTTAAAATAAATATGTGGTCATACCTGAGATCCTTAGAACTTGAAGACGGACATTAGCATAAAATATGGCACAATGATATAATCTACGAAGCTTTGCCACTATGTTTTCATCCAAACACGTCAAAGTCTTGAAGGGAAAACACCAACCCTAACCTATGACTCAAAATATTTGTTCGAAATTAAGCCAATTATCAAAAAATTAACACAAATGGAAAAGTGTCCTTACAAATATCCCCCTTTGTCTATTCCAGGACAAAACCAAAATAAAACCGGACTCGGTGTCAAGCTCTCTAAAAAACTCAATCCCAAACCCCGAAAGTAAAAATATTACAGACGCTCGAGAGACACAAACTCTGACTCGCTTTACTTGCTTAAAAACTTTTTCATATGATGTAAGCATGTAAACATGCATACTTAAGCACACCTTCAAATGCAAACATAATATAATAAGTACAAAATTCACATAAGAATAAAGTTTTAATAATGTCTAAAATAATCTCAATCTAGGTAAGACGTCTCTCACTATGATAAAGATATCCTAATCATGAAAGTAAATATACCATCCCCCCCCCCCCCCCCCCCTTTTGTTCATGAATAGAAAAAACAAAAAAAGCGTAAAATAATTACTCTCCCCAAAATAAAATTTCCCCCTAAATATGTGGAAATGAGACACCAATTTTAAAATAGGGAAGAGGGAATAAAGTCATGCAATGGTGTGAAATGAGACAAACACACAACATGGCAACTTAATTATAAATAATCCAAACTATATTGAAATAATATCAATATCGATGCAAAAATATGCCAATACGAATAAGCAGTGATGTATGATGACAATTTTGAAATTACCAATTTGAGAATTGGAATTTCAATGCACATAATGCGTGATATGAATATGATCATATATCATGCCAAACAAAATCCAAAGATATAGCATATGGAAACACATGGACTAAATGCAGACGCAAAGACTCAAAACGAAACGATACGATATATATCAATATGCAAAATATATATAAAAAATTACCCTATATACATATATATAAGATATAAAAATTTCAAAAACTCGATAGAGAACACATAAGCTTTGGACACTAGCATAATATCGTTGTGTCTAAACACGTGGGATGAAATGAATGGGTGTGGACTAGATACAAATGAGTTATGACCCAAACACTCAAATACGTTCAAAAAATTCTATCTGGACGCAAAACATTGTTAAACTAAGATTTATCCTCAAGTGACAAGATAAATTGAACACTATGAACAAACAATCATAATGCACACAAGCCTGGAATAATGATGATTCTATAAATCCATAGTGTTATGAAAAAATAAGCATAGCTAGAATTTATTATGCAAACACGTTGATCTTTAACTATAGCACCCTCAAAAGATAAACTTATATCATATTTTCTTTTCTCTCAATTCTTTGGAAGCTATCAACTTTAAAAGATCAATCAAACTAAACATGTTTCCTTGGAAAATTCTCTATTTTATTGCCCTTAATTTTTTCATTAGAATCTTACCAATGGTGGCTTTCCCACAAACGAGATTTGATCCTTTCATATCCCTTTCCCGTGCACCCTCATATATTTAATAAAATCAAATGATCTCACGAGCAACGGTTCTTACATGAACAAATCCCCCATAGATAACAAATATGTAAATGACAAAATTTATGGGATAACATCTCACATATTTCCAATATACATGTGAAGTTAAAATCCAAAAAGCTTGTGCATGTATGTGCGGAGTCATATATAAAGCGAATCCATTAAGAAAATAAAATTCAAAACAACTTAATGCAAGCATGATTAAGATCAATCTAAGTATTAATAATCATAAACAAATGTCCTAGTCACATGGAAAGTAAGGAATTAATTGGATTTAAGCACACTAATATGCCACACTGAATGTGTAACACTAAAATACAATAAAATCAAAAATATTTTTGAGTTTTTTTAAAAAATAGTACAAATAAAACATATCAATTAGAAAGTAAACTAACTAAAAAGTCAAACAAAATATTTTTGTATTTTTCAATTTGACTCAATAAATGAAAAATTCAAAATACAAACAAAACACAAATGAGAACACTAGCAAACATATATCAAGAATCAAAAACTAGTGTATGATAAACATGCAAACACAATCAACCATTACATATAGCATGGTAAGTATCATGTGCAAGCAAAGTAGAATCAACAAGTCCAATATCTATAGCGTCGAAATTTGATTTCCTAACCCACATGGATGTAATGTGTTGCTCTAGGGTATTAGGAACCTTCGTGAATCTATTCTTAGACTTCTTAGGACGTTTTTAAGGTCATATTAAAACTTCCTAAGGTGACCCGCCCTACTGCAAAAGGTGAAAGTTTAAACAAGACAACGGGTGTTATATAAGGGTTAACGACCTTTCCTAATGTTCCTAGTCAACTTTGTCAAACACATGGTATTAGCTTTAGGAAAGAAGCATTATGATCATCAAAGACAATTCCACACCTGTCATCTTCAAGTTGGATGATGCCTAATATTTTATTTAAATTTTCTGACCTAGACTCCAAATCAAATTTGACACGACTCTAGTCTCTCAATATCTTCTCTAGCTCAACTATCTTTAATTTGGATATTGCCTAATATTTTATTTAAATGTTTTGATCTAGACTCCAAATCAAGTTTGACACGACTCGAGTCTCTCAATATCTCCTCTAGCTCAACTATCCTCGACTCGAGAAAACTTTTAGACTCTGAAAACTCTAGAAGATCGTTATTCATAGCCTCCATCAAACTATGAGGACTATCTCTCGCACCCTCAATATATTCTATCTTCTCTCAAATAATTCTCTCACGTTCCCTAAGATTCTCACCAAAACCATAATCATCATTTACTACAGCACGTTACTTCAACTTAGACTTGTTCATTTTTAATGTTTCATTATATAACTCATGGAGGTCAACTTGGAGTTCACTCTCCTCCTACGCTTTTTCATCCTCACTTTCATCTCCACTCTCTAGACCATCACTCATTGGGATCCACAAACACTGTCCTCAAAAGTTTCATCCAAAGAAATATCTTATTTGGAAGATTTCTGATTAAGGCTCACATGACTATTCATGAACATGATGATTTTGCTCTTAATGGGAGGAATTGGTCCCCTCTTACGTATCACTATCACTAAGGGAGGCATTATATGCTATAGATTTCTTACCCTCCTTCCTTATTTTAGTGGGCACTGAACTACCCTATGTCCATAACCCTCACAACTAGAACATATTTTTGACTCATCCATATTAAAGTTATCCTTTCGGTTCTTAGGGTTGTGATCAACCTTGTTATAGATGTTTTTCTCAAAAATATTTGCATCTTTCGATTTCTTGTGGAATTTGATAAAAAAATTTAAATTCTTTGCTATCAAGGGCAAATCCTCAGACGTGTTGTCCTATTTATCATTCGAAACATATGTTTCCTTATTTTGAACTTTCAAAGCAATGCCTTTTTCTTTCCTCTTCAAACTATTGGAGGTAGACATGTCAAGCACATAAGTTTGTAAGTCACCTACAAGCTCTTCATGTTTTTTAGAATGTATAGTGCCCAAATAATTTAAAATGTTCACTTTTTGATTAAATCTTTCAGGCTACGATCTTAAGATTTTTTGGAATGCTCGATTATTTGGTATCTTCTCTCCCAAGTTAAAATATGAGTTGACTATGTCAAATAGTCTAGAGTAAAACTCATTAAAAGTCTCATTCTCAAACTTAATAATAATTTCAAACTTAGTGGTGAGGTTTTGGATCTTGGAAACCTTAATAACACCAGTTCCTTCATGCGTGAGTTGGATTAGATCCCAAGCCTCTTTTGATGTTTCAAAAGTCATAATCGGCAAAAATCCTCCGAGGTGACAAAATAAAATAGATAATTTTGAGAGTGCGCTAGAAATCAATAATTAAATTCCAATTTTTAATCCCAAAATTCCTAACTCTTGCAAATAAATTGTGACAGGCTAATTAATTCAAACCAAGGATGCACATTCAATCACAATATGAGGAAAAATCCCCCAAAGGGGAAAAACCAATTTTATTTCACTATAATTCGTAATACTTACAATTACAGTAAAATACAGTGACACACAAATACGTGCAGGTGTCGATTCGTTATCGTCGGTGTTGTCAGCAAGAGATCCGACAAAAGCTCCAGAAGTAATGGAGAACAACCTTATTCTCCAAAAGACTACTCCATATGAGTGGAACAATTATATCCAGGGTTTATAAGACTCACATATATAGTTGGGAATGATTTGGGAATAAAAAAGGTTGAAAAAACGTGAAAAATGAAGTCTAGAAATATGCAGTAGATCTGCAGAGGCGTGAGTACCAAAGACTTAAAAATAGTGTAGAACGGGAACTGCTATTTATACAGAAATTGAGGCATCGCGTCGCTCGAACGAAATGAATCCATTGCTCAAAAAGAGTGACACGTCGCTCAAACGACTTCATGCGAGATGCCAATGTCCCTCGAACGACAGGCGAATCTCACTGGAACGACGTCAGCAACATTTTTTCTTTTGCCTATACACTGAGAAAAAAATCTTCTTTCCAAGTAAAAACATTCCAAACCCTTAAAAATATTTTATAAAATTTCCCAAATATTTAAGTAATTAATAAACACACCACATCAATTATTTTACCATAATCGTGAGTGGAGTAGAGGGAACGATTGAAGAGCACGTGGCATGATGCATGATGCAGGTATGAAGATGTTGGATGAGAGAATTTGGATCAAGGCTTTCATGGATGATCATGTTGACGTGGCGAATGCAATGGTATTAGACATACTAACTGTGATCTGGGACAAACAGAAAATTTTGAGATTCTAACTCGGACATTTATAAAGTCACGTCCTTACAAATCTCCCCACATGTCTATGCTGGTACATACATAAAAAATCTAAATTATGCTACCCAAATGAAAACCAAATGATATACAATTTAATATCCCCATTAAACCCAAAAATTGGAAATACTAAATGACATGTCTTCAAACAAACTTCAACATCTTCAAATCTCCAACTATTGAATCTTTCTTTGTCATCATCAGGGTGTGCAAAAAATAATCCTCAATTTAGAACCTACACACAAGTGACAAGAAGCAATACCCATGATGGGCAATAGTTTAAAATAAAATGATAAGAAAAAATAAACATCAATTAAGCTCAAGCAAATCACTATTAAATCAAATAAATATTCTCCCTCATAATTCGTTCTCCCCCTTTTTATGATGTCCCCAAATAGACAAATGTGAAGAACATAAAGCAAATGCAAATGGAAAATGTCACAAGGTAATAAAACTTGCCCTATTTGAATTTTTCAAAATTTTTCTCACAAAATATACAACAAAGAATCACACCATGAAAGAACATGAAAACAACCAAGTCGGTGATAGCAGAAATGTAAGGATGTAAAAAATTCGACAGGACAATCAATACATACAACCATAACAAATGTGCATGATGAATTTCGGATATTCATAGTGAATGAAATCAAAATCTTCCTTAGGTGTAAAAATGGTGGAATTATTGGCAATTGACTCAATCAAATCAACAAATCAAAGTTTAAAGTGATTTTCACACCAATAACGTCCAAAGCTATGTAACATTTTTTCATGGCATTTAAGGATGTGCAAACCCGTTTTTCATTTCTTTCCATGCAAACTACCTCATAAATAATTATGCATTATATTTTTCTTTTGAGGTGATGAAACTAAATTCTCTTCGTAGAGAAATCATATTGGCTCAATTTTTGGCATATTTAACATTTTATTGCCTTTTAATTTTTTGGGCTATTTTTAAATGGTGGCTTTCACGACGATTTAATTTGAACTCTCGCATCCCCTTCTTGTGTTTCGCTCATCATTTTTTTATGGAATTAAGTCCTCACAGTAAGAGGTTTTTACATACACTACTTTCTTGTCAAGTTTTATCCTATTTGGTTCGTTGTATAGATAGAAATGAGATGGAAACACTCAGGACAATTTGTGATAGACAAGTACAATACTCAAATAATACTGTGAAAGTGTGCAATAAACGAGATAAGGATCCAAACATGTAGAAGATATCACTAATTACATCTCAATGACTCCAAACAATGTAAAACACATGGATGAAATGATGTAGCATCTCAAATCATTATCAAACACTCATGTGGAATATGGAATGAAGTTGTGACTATGGCTATCTTAAATGTTCATCCATAAACGGTTAAAACCAAATACAAAAATCTTTTTGTGTTTGTCAAAAAAATTTATAAAAAGAAAATCCTTTTGACTTTTTCTAAAATTTATCAAAAATAAAATATTTTTGGATTTTTCAAAAAGAATAAAAACCAAAAAAAAAAAAATGTTACAAATGATACAATTTAGAGATAGGAATCATATGATATGAACCTGAAAAAAATCCTACTCTAGACATGGTGACCACCCCTCAGTCAACTTTGCAATTTCCTAAAGACTTCCTAAGACTCTCGAATCTAAGGGCATCTAAAGGCTTTGTGAAAATATTCGCTAACTAGAAGTCGGAAGACACAAAACTCAAGGATACGACTTTCGCTTCTATAAGATCATGGAGAAATTGCTCGTGTATCCTATTGTGCTTTGTGCGCGAATGTTGGATTGGATTACGGGATATGTGTATCTCTCTCGTGTTATCACAGGAAATAGTCATGGTGTCAAGTGATATCCCATAATCCTCCATCATCTACTTCATGCACAGAAGTTATGTGCAATAACTCCTGGCGGCTATGTACTTAGCCTCCGCAGTGGACAACGAAATGGATTTTTTCATCTTTCTCAGCTAAGAGACAAGAGAAGATCCAAAAAAGAAACACGGACCAAAAGTCCTCCTACATCCAGTTGTATCCCTGGCCCAATCAGCATTCGAATAGGCGAATAAACGATCATTATTATCAAATGAATACCAAATGCCAATTGAGATATTCCCACTCACATATTTGATAATACGTTTAAGAGCGAGTAAGTATGACTCTTTTGGGGATGTCTGATATCGTGCACAAACTCCAACACTAAAGGCGATGTTAGGATGACTAGTAGTCAAGTAGAGAAGACTACCTATCATACTCCGATATAAGGTTTACTCTACATCCTTGTCTGAAGTGTCCTCGCTAATCTTTATTGAGTTACTCATCGGGGTACGTTCGTTCTTAGCATGGTCTAAACCAAATTTCTTCACAAGGTCTCTAGCATACTTGGATTGGGAGATGAACATCCCATCCTCTAGCTGACGAATTTGGAGACTAAGGAAGAAAGAAAAATCACCAACCATGCTCATCTAAAACTCATTTTTCATCTCCTACTTAAAGTGGTGAGCATGCTGGGAGCACCTGTATCCGAAGACTATGTCATCCACATAGATCTGGGCAACCAAAATAGCATCGTCATCTCTCCTGACAAACAATGTCATATCGACTCATCCTCTCTTGAAGACTTGAGATAAGAGATAATAAGTAAGCCTCTCGTACCAAGCATAGGGTGCTTGCTTTAAACCTTACAAGGATTTCCTCAGATAGTAGAGGTGATCAGGGTGCTTAGGGTATTCAAAACCTTTTGATTGTAAAACGTAAACCTCCTCCTATAGAATGCCATTCAGAAAGGCACTCTTAACATCCATCTGATATAACTTGAAGTGAAGATCATATGTGATGACGAGTAGTAAGCGAACGGACTCAATCCTCGTAACAGGAGAAAATATCTCATCAAAGTCTACATCCTTTATCAGCCTTATTTAAGATAATAGTACTAGTCTCATCTACCTTATTCTTTAATATCCATTTGGTACCTATCACATTTGTCTCACTAGGTCGGGGGAACAGTTCCCAGACATAACTCTTTCTAAACTGAAGCAACTCATCTTGCATAGCGCATATCCAATATTCATCTTTGAGTGCTTCCTTATGATTATTGGGCCCAAGTTTGGACATGTAGCAAACATGGCTTACAACATTATCTATCTGAGCACGAGTCTTGACCCCTAGGGTGGGATCTCCTAGAATAGTAGTAGGATCATGACTCTTGCAAACCCAAGCAGGAACGTCTCCTAAATTAGGAATAAGATCCACTCTAAGTGTGGGAGTAACAGTGGGGTCATTAGTAGGAAGTGCGTCATTCTCACACAAAAGGTTAGAATAAACAAACATCGACGGTTTGTTATCTTGCATGGTGACTTTTATTGACTCCAACCTTAGAGATACTTAGGTTAAAAATACGGTATGCTCTGCTAGTCGATGAATATCCTATAATATTCCCTCGTCGCTCCGAGAGTCGAACTTTCATAATTGCTCTCTATCCCATAGGATGTAGCATTTACTCCCAAAAACACGAAAAATATGAAAGGTTGGGCTTCTTTCCAGTCCATAATTCGTAAGGCATCTTAAGTGTGTGTGGAAGAAGGTAAAACCTATGGCATGTGGTAGACACCACCGCCTCTGCCTAAAAACTCCTAGCAACTCTACGACCTAGAAGCATAGATCTGGCCATCTCCTGAATCGTCTGATTCTTCCTCCCAATAATCCCATTTTGCTGAGGAGTTTTCATGACTGAAAATTCATGTTTGATCCCGAGGCTATCACAGTAAAGATATACTTTAGCTTCCTTAAACTCAATGGCCTTTTCACGACGTATCCTATTGATAGTGACTCTATGTTGATTTTGTAGGACAAGGAACTTGGTCATAAGAAATTACACAACATCGAATTTATCTCTTAGAAAACCTATAATCGAGTAACGAGATAAATCATCTACCATTATGAGGATATACCTCTAACCACCCAAAATCTCGGTACAAGTAGGACTCATAAGATCCATATGTATCAACTCAAGCACTCGTGAAGTGGTAATGGAATTCAACTTCCTGCGGAGTCTACGAACTTGCTTTCCCAACTGACAGGGTCAATAAAATATGGAAGTCGACTTTACAAGTGATGGAAGTCGACTTTCCAAGTGATGGAAAGCCACATACTAGGTTCTTTTTAGCTAATCTCTCTAAATCTCTAAAATTTACATGACCTAGATGTTGATGCCACAAATACATAGGAGTGATCGTGGTGTTGTTGCAGATAAATGAAGACTTGGGAATAATCCCAAAGCAATTATTTTCAGTCCTCACCCCTTGTAATAGAAGTTTATCGGCTTGATCATAAGCATTTCACTCATTTCGGTCAAACTTTACTTCAAAGTCAGCGTCACATAACTGGCTAATGCTGTGAATGTTTGATTTCAAACCTTGGACATACAAAACATCCTCTAGCATAGGAAATCATGGCATGTCTACTGTACCTCATCCTACCATGCTAGATTTTCTCCCGTCTCCAAAGGTGACTTTACCTTCCTTACGATCCTATAGGTAGGTAAAAAATGAGACATCACATGTTATGTGCCTGGAGCATCCACTATCGAAATACCACTGAGAAGTGTTATGTGCATTAAGAGAAACATGAACAACCAAGACTTTTTCATCGAGTTTAGGCACCCAAGATGAGGTAACCTTCTGTTTTCCCTTGTCATTATTGGCTCTAGTCGGGATATTATGAAAATCCCTTACTAAGTCATTTAATCAAAAATTATACAATTAAGAAGGGTCCGAATGTTTTCTTGAAGAAACTCTTTTAATAACACCAAGGAAAACTCAAGTTATGTTAGAAAATTTTTTTGAACAAGAAATTTTAGTTACTTAGAACCATAAAGGTTTACAAGAATTTTAAACACTTATAGTAGTGATAGAAAAAGTAAAACAAGTGTAAAAAATATTCACACAAGACAAAGATTTTAATGTGGTAAAATCCCTATCAAATAAGGGAAGCATCCACGACTCCCTCTACGGAGTAAAACAAAAATCCACTAAAATGAGTTATAGAGTACAAGCAAGCAACGTATTATCCAACCAAATCAGACTTAAAACTAATTCAAGAAATTATACCAGCATTCCTAGTTTTTCTCTAACTTTTTTGGCATCTGACTGTTGTCTTTAACATCCTCCAAGATTAACTCCTTAGCTCATTCTTTACATCGACTCCGATGGTAAAAATCTCTTTACCAACATAACTTTAGTGATGTTGTGTGATAGTGTAGTGATGTGTTGTGATGTGCCTAACACATGCATGCAACTCACTCACACTTATACAAAAAATTTCCTATAAATTACAAATTGTATCTAAAATGACATGCAAGAGTTCTGAATCAACGTTTCTGGAAACTATACTTCTCTTTTTAAGGTAGATAAAAAAACAATCTTGCTATAATAAAAGATCCATGATCCAATATGTATCACTCTTATTTATTTACTTCACAATATGTGAAATACAAACTGGGAGACATAAACGTCTTTGTATCTGAAAATTTTGAAGTCCTGTTTTTCAAGAAAACTTGAAAACAGAAAAGGATATATATTGGGAAAGATTTCATAAAAACATTATAAAACTAAAACCCAACAAAGAGATGATTTCTATTGAAGAAATCAGTCTTAACAGTAAATCGTGACTATATCACTTAGTCAGATCTAAAAATCTCAAAGGTATGAGAAGAGATCAAACTTGGTGAAAGTATTGGACAAGAGATATAAACAAGAGAGGATTTAGAACCACAAACACAAAAAAATTCTCAAACTCTTAAAATATTTTTGGAAAAATTTGGCCAGAGTTTGGTTTACGGTTTTCTTTTTCTCTCTTATTTTCCCTCTCCTCTCTCTCTCTCTCTCTCTTATTTTCTCCCAACTCTCAGACTTGCCAAAAGTTAGAAACGAATGAACCTCAGGCCTAATTTACAGTGAACGATGGAAGGATCTGTAATGGGGACTCAAATCCAGGGTCAAGATTAAATCGAGCAAACAGTTGTAAATCTAACGGTTAAAGATGCACCGAATGAAAACTCTCTATAATTGGCTCAAACAGGTAAAACATGGATTATGCTAAAACGTATGCAACCAATAGATGAATTTAAACCAACGTTCCAGATTAACGCTCAATTATGTGAGTGTAAACAAACACAAATTTGATCATTGAGAAGGCAACACGTGTGTGATCTAGATTAATTATAAAAAGCCTGTTTTTGTTCTTTTAAAAATATCATTTTCCACCCCAAATGTCTCTGTAGCTTTCGAATTCTACCCAAGGTAAATTTTAGGATCTTTGAATTATTATAAAATGTCCCAAACATTTTTAAAACCTGATTTTAAAAGTTTAAAAAATAGATTTTAAATGCTTAAAAATTACTAAAAATTCTTTAAAAATATTAAAAAATATTTTTAAGCCAATGTGAACACACAAACACCTCATACATACAAAATGTCAAATAAATGCAATCCAAGGTGTTGTGAGTTGTGTTGGTTACTACCTTTTCCATCCTTGATTATTCTTGATGCAAGTCATGAAGAGGCATGAAGCTTAGGGTTGGACATAGGATGACACAATTTTGTCTTTATTTCAAAACTTAATAAGGTCCTATATTTTAGACTCAAGTGAGTTATATATATAGAGTGTTTCAATCTCCCCCCTTAGAAATATGAGACAAAATCTCCTTTGAGTCATCTAGGACTCATAGGGATATAAAAAAATAGAAAACCTTAATCCTACACAAAAATACTATCTACCCCATATCCTAGAAATGAAAAATACATAACTCAATTAATTACAGACCAATACCCTAAAAATATCTAGATGCACAAAAAGGTATTGATTCCTATCAGTAAAGCAACTAAGATCAAGATTTTTAAAAGAAATGTATAATAAATATCCAAGATGGACTCAAATATTTCTTCCCCATTTTGTCTCAAATGGACAAAGGGAATAATCATAAAAATAGCTATCTGATATAATCATAACATTGCAAATTTAAATGATGATATTCGATTCTGCTATAGCCATACCTATGTATTTCCTTAAGGATTAAGAATGACCGTGATCCAAAGGTTTTATGAATATGTCTGCTAATTGAAGACCAGTAGGTACATAATTAATTTCTAATTCCTTAGATTCGACTAAATTGTGCATAAAATGATGTCTGGTTTTAATGTGTTTGGTACGTGAGTGTTGGACAGGATTTTTGGAAATGTTAATCGCACTCTGATTATCGCAATAAATATGTAATTTTTCTTCGTTAATCCCATAATCTCATACCATCTGTTTTATCCACAAAAGTTGAGCACAACAACTTCTTGCGACTATATATTCGAATTCAGCTGTGGATAAGGAAGTGCAATTTTGTTTTTTACTCTTTCAGCCTACTAAGTTATTACCAATGTAATAAAATGCTCCTTACATTCTTTTACTGTCATCGGAACACCCAACCCAATCAGCGTCGGTGTATCCAATTATCATACTAGATGTGTCATTTGTGTACCAAAGTCCTAAGTTGAGAGTTTCTTTTACCTATTTCATAATTATTTTAATGCACAGTAAATGACTCTCTTTAGGGGCATTTTGATATCGAGCACACACACAAATAACATACATAATGTCAGGGCGTGAGGCTGTTAGGTATATAAGACTTCTGATCATTATACGATACACTCTAGGATTGATGGATTTCCCATGTTCGTTTTAGATAATTTTATTGAAGTACTCATGGATGTCCTAGCATCTTTGGCATTTTCTAAGTCAAACTTCTTTACTATCTCTAGAGAAGATTTGGATTGCGATATAAATAAACCTTATGAGTTTTGTTTTACTCAAAGACCTAAAAATAATTATAACTCCCCCATAAATGACATTTAAAATTCCCCGTGCATATCTTTAAAAAAAAATTAACGTCAAATGGGGAGGAAGATCCAAAAATAATGTCATCTATGTACACTTGGGCTATTATAACATTTTTTCAAAATTTTTGACAAAAAGAGTTTGATCATTCCCACCTCTCCTAAAACCTTTATTTAATAGAAAAGTAGACATTCATTATTTTAACCCATATAGTGCCTTCTTCAGATGATAGACGTGATTTGGATGGTGAGGATCATTGAACCTTTTAGGTTGTTCTACATAAGTTTCCTCGATTAAAATACCATTAAGGATTGAAGATTTTACGTCCATTTGATATAAGGTGAATTTCAAGAGACACACAATAGCAAGAAGAAGACGAACAAATTCGAGACGTGTTACAAGGGTAAATGTTTCTTCGAAGACTATTCCTTAAATTTGAGAATAACCCTGGTCCATAAGTTTTGCTTTATTTCCAACAGCCATCCATGTTTCATCAGTTTTATTTTTCAAAATCCATCTAGTGCCAATAACCCGTTTATTTTCTAGTCTGGGAACAAAATACCATACGTCTTGAGTTTTAAACTGAATGAGTTACTCTTGCATAACACCTATCGAATATGAATCATTTATAACTTCATTCACATTCTTCGGTTCTATAAGAGAAATAAAGCATGAAAAATGTGCAGTATTACATAATTGGGATCTTATTCGAACAGGCTCTTCTAGGTTACCGACCACATTATCTAAGGGATGATCCTTAGAAACCCAATTTGGTACCTCAGGGGTATCATTAGGTAAAGACTCAACTTTATCTGAAGAGTCATGGGTAGAAATGTTTTCTAACTCATCAATAATGGTTGGTCCTATGTTCTTATTCTCTACATTAGTGTCACTCACTACTACATTGATGGATTCCATTAAGGGTTTGGTATAAAGGTTATAAACATGGTAGGCTCTGCTATTTGGAGAATAACCTAAGAAAATTTTTGTATCTCCTCTTGTTTTAAATTTGGACAAATGTTCTCTCTCCTTACAAACATATCATAAACTACCAAAGGTTCTAAAATATTTTAGGTTAGGTTTTTTCCCGTACCAAAGTTCATAAGCTATAAGGTAAACTCTATTTGTTATATGACAAGCTGTAAGAATGTCTTCAACCAAAAAGTATTTAGGTAAATCCTTTGCGTGCATCATAACATGAGCCATCTCCTAAAGAGTACAATTTTTATGCTCAGCTATCCCGGTTTGTTGGGGTGTCTTAGGGGCAATAAATTCATGTTTGTAACCATTGTAGTCATAATATTCGATAATTCCTAAATATGTAAACTCACCTTCTCTATAACTACAAATTCTATTTACTTGGGAGTCCTTTTGATTTTCAATTCATAATAAAAATTTTAAAAACTTATGAAGAGTTTCTGATTTTTGTTTCAAAAAGGCCACCCAGGTAAATCGAGTGAAATCGTCAACCATAACCAGGATGTAACTGTTGCCATAAAGACTAACAGTACGAGAGGGACCCATTAGGTCCATATGAATGAGTTCTAGAGGTTTGGTGGATAGAACCTGTTTGGATTTCTTATGAGGAGCTTTAACTATTTTTCCTTCTTGACAAAATCCACATACTATATTGGAAATTGGTTAGATCTTGGGAAGACTTCTAATAATTTCTTATGATTTTAACTTATCAAGACTATCGTAATTTATGTGACCTAACCTATTCTGCTAGATTTCATTATCTTCCATCCTAGCTATATTGCAGATCTCAGTTTTTATATTTACTATATAACAGTTATCAGGTGTCCTGAGGCCTGTAATAATACAATCTCTATTCTCACTTAGAATTTTACAACTGGTTTTTGAGAATGTGATAGCATGGTTTTAGTCACATAATTGCGATATACTCAGTAAGTTGGCTTTAAGACCATTTACTAATAGAACGTCCTCAAGAGTAGGTAGACCATTTTCTTGGAGTGTCCCTTTACCTATGATCTGGTCAGAGACTCCATCTCCAAATAAAAATGTTCCTCCTAAGAAGTGAGTTTGGTCGGTTAGCTTAGTCCCTTCCCTAGTCATATATTTAGAACAACCCAACTCCAAATACCATCCAGATGAAGTGTGTTAAGCTTTTATAGCACTAATAACCACATTACACTTCATTTGGGGTATTCGATCATCTTTCCTAACCCAAATTTCTCTAGTTCAAAACGTTTGCACATATTTTCTTAGATATGATAAAATTTGCGAGCATCAAATTTTTCTTTAAAATATCTTTGCGCATTAAACTGATTTTGGTAGATTGTGGAGTATTTGGTTTAGTCATGAATCTAGGTTCCATTCTCTTGGACTTTCTTTTAGTGTTAGGTTGTTTCTTCCTGTTTCGATAGTTAGAGTTCTTATCAGGCTGTCTAGGAAGGACGTAGTAATTTCTATTTTTCCTATTATAGTTGAAGTTTCTATACACGGGAGTGTTAGAGATGGATTGACCTAAACGCTTTTAAAAACAAGTTTCAAGTGAATGCCCATATACATCAGAATAGGAGCAGTAAAAGTAGCTCGAAGGTTTCTTAATCTCTTGAAGACCTTCGAAGATGGGCTTGTCTAAATATGGGTTTTTAGTCCTATGTCTCATATCGATAGGTTGTAACGAGGATTCTTCTTGCCGTATGGGGGGTAGACGTATTTAGTCTTAGAGTCAACATTAGCATTAGACTCACTGTTTATCAAAAGGTCTTTCCCTTTCTGTTTTTTTTTATCAAAATCAACTTTTATAAACTTAAAATCTGGGCAAGTTTCCATAAGCCTTTTTCCTCCTGACACAAACTTTATGGTTTATAAATTCTTAGCTTGTATGTCAGTATTAAAACCAATACCCATTATGTCCTCAAAATTGGTTTTACTGGATGCTATAAAGTCTTCAAAATAATTATAATTATTTTCGAATATTACAAACTTTTTGAAGGCTGTTGAAGCTTTTTCTTCTGATTTTGTTCCAATTCTAACAACGTGGCCTTGTATTTCTTTTCCTGAATTTCATTAGATTCATAAAGATCCTTGTTTTTTTAAGAAAAAGCCTTAGTTTGAGTTTCATGAGCTAGACATCGATTAGTGTAGTCTTCATCATTTTGTTTAACCACAAGACTAAGAGATTCTATCTTTTCAATTAGGTCTTTAATGGTTCTTTATAATCTAGTGCTCTTCCTAAGCATCTTTGTGTACAATGTGTTGATGCCTGGAGGGTCATCATTATCGGACTCACTCAGTGTGGTGGGTGATTTTGTCCCCCATCGATTCATTTCTCAAACTCACACACACATTCAATCCGTCATTCATATGATCCTTTTGGCTCGCACACACATCAGTAGATCTACTCTTATTAGCATAACCATTATTAGAAATCTTAGGAAACAATGAAGATAAACCATTAACAGGCACAATCAAAGCATTATTAGGCAGACTCTCATCAGCACTATCGAAATATAATATCTTGTCAAAAAATGACATACAAGGGTAAAAAATGTTAGATGATTCTGGCTCATGATTATCTGAATTGCTTGAATCATACCATTTTGTACACAAATTGTCCTTATTATGTTTTTTCAGGTTGAACCTATAGTTAATGGCAATGTGACCTATTTTACCACATCTAAAGCATTCAGACTTGTTATGGTCTTTGTCAGGTCCGGTGTTGTTCTAGTGTTTCGCTAGTCTCCTCTCATGAGGTCTGTTATTGGATTGATTTAAATAAGAAGCCTTTCCTTGTTCAGTTGTAACATTATTTCTAAACTTCAGTATTTTCTTGAAATTTTTAGACATTAAGGCTATTTTGTTATCCAAATCATCCAAGAAACAGTCATCATCAGATTGGATTTCAAGACTAGGCATAACTTTAGATTGAAACATCACATTCACTGCACCAAAACTGGCAATTGGTCACGGCCAAAATCCCTGACCAAAACTGTGGGTCACGAAGTTGGGTCGTGACCAATTTCAGGCATGACGGCCCAAGTCCGTGACCAAAAAATGATCACGGCCTGGAGGGGTCACGACATATGGTCGAGGACTTGGGCCGTGACCCATGCCGTGATGGGTCGCGGCCCTCATCCGTGACCCACAACAGTGACAAATTGATCGCGGCCAAAGTCCGCAACCCATGACCGTGATAAAAAAAAAATTGGTCGCGGCCCTCATCCGTGACCCACAACCATGAAAAATTGGTCGTGGATGTGACAAAAAAAATTGGTCGCGTCCCAAGTCCGTGACCCACAACCGTGACAAATTGGTCGCGAACTTGGGCCGCGACCCATAACCGTGATGAAAAAAAGGAGAAACAATGGTAGCGGACTTTGGCCGCGACTATTATTATGCGCAACGAAAAAAATAAAAATGGTCATGGACAAAGTCCATGACCATATTTAACTATAATTTTAAAAAAATGTATTTTTTTGGTCCAATCCTAAAATTGGGGGTCTTGTGAGTGCACCGTCGTTTGCTACGTGTAATGTTGGAAGCGTACGAGGTGTTACAAATATTTATTATTATCAAAACAATAAAAAAAATCACAAATTGCGAATCGAGAACGTTGTTAATAAACAAATATATATACAAACTTAAAAATATTACACGTCTTAATAATTCACAGACCAAAAAAAATTAGACAGAGTTTCCTCTAATTTCTTGACATTCCAAACCCTATAAATATAAAACCTGCTTATTATAAAACCCCCACGGCTATAAAATTCAACAATCAAATTATAAAAGCCCGCACAACTGTAACACATAAAAAATATAATCCTGAATGTCCACAACATATAAACAATCTTCATGTTGTAAACCATTGCCTCCTTCATTTATTCCACGTGTAAAAATCCTACAAATGACAGGATACAAAAAAAAAATATCAAACCAAGTAGTTTTCCAAAAAATTTAATCAAGCAGAAAAATTGCATATATGAGTTAAAATTATAAACATATCAATGTTTTTATGCCTAAGTCTAGACATATACAAATTACTATCATATTCTCAAATCGGGAGTCCCGCATCTGCGTGGTCAGTTCCTACTAGTTACATTGGTTCCCGTGGGAGGTGTTAGTGCCACCCACGGGGCCGTTGGGGGATGTTTTGGGTTTTCACCCACTAACGCCATGTTTTTAAGCCTAAGTCTAGAAATATCCAAATTATCATCGTATTCTCAAATCGGTAGACCCGCGACTGCGTGGTCAGTTTCTACGAGTTACATGGGTCACTTGGGAGGTGTTGGTACTTCCCACGGGGCAGTTCAGGGGCTATTTTGGGTTTTCACCTTCTAACGCCATGTTTTTAAGCCTAAGTCTAGAAATATGCAAATTATCACCGTATTCTCAAATCGGGAGTACCGCGGCTGTGTGGTCAGTTCCTACGAGTTACATTGGTCCTGCGGGAGGTGTTGGTGCCTCCCACGGGGCCGTCTGTGGGCTGTTTCGGGTTTTTTCCCACTAACGCCATGTTTTGCCTAAGTCTAGAAATATGAAAATTACCGTCATATTCTTAAATTGAGAGTCCCGTGGCTACATGGTCAGTTCCTACGAGTTATGTTAGTCCCGTGGGAGGTATTGGTGCCTCCTACGGGGCTAGTCGGGGGCTGTTTTGGGTTTTCACCCTCTAACACCATGTTTTTAAGCCTAAGTCTAGAAATATTAAAATTAGCATCATATTCTCAAATTAGGAGTCCCGAGGATGTGTAGTCAGTTACTACGAGTTACATTGGTCCAGTGGGAAGTGTTGGTGCCACCCACGGGGCCGTTCAGGGGCTGTTTTGGGTTTTCACCCTCTAATGCCATGTTTTTAAGCTTAAGTCTAAAAATATGCAAATTATCGATGTATTCTCAAATTAGGAGTCCCGCGGTTGCGAGGTCAGTTCCTACGAGTTACATTGGTCCCGTGGGAGGTGGTGGTGCCTCCCACGGGGCCGTTCGGGGGCTGTTTTGGGTTTTCACCCTCTAATGCATTGGTTTTAAGCCTAAGTCTAGCAATATGTAAATGACCATCGTATTATCAAATCGACAGTCTCGTGGCTGCGCGATCAGTTCCTATGAGTTATATTGATCTCGTGGGAGGTGTTGGTGCCTCCCACGGGGCCGTTCGGGGGTTGTTTTGGGTTTTCACCCTCTAACGCCATGTTTTTAAGCCTAAGTCTACAAATATGCAAATTATCATCGTAATCTCAAATCGGGAGTCCCGCAGCAACGTGGTCATTTCCTACGAGTTACATTGGTCCTGTGGCAAGTGTTGGTGCCTCCTACGGGGCCATTCGGGGGTTGTTTCGGATTTCCCCCCATTAACGCCATATTTTGCCTAAAACTAGAAATATGAAAATTGCCATTTTATTCTCAAATTGGGAGTCTGGTGGCTGCGTGGTCAGTTCCTACGAGTTACATTGGTCCCGTGGGAGGTGTTGGTGCCTCCCACGGTGCCGGTCGGGGGATGTTTTGGGTTTTCACCCTCTAACGCCATGTTTTAAAACCTAAGTCTCAAAATATTCAATTTACCATCATATTCTCAAACCAGGAGTTGCGTAGGTGCGTGGTCAGTTTCGACGAGTTACATTGATCCCGTGGGAGGTGTTGGTGTCACCCACGGGGCCGTTCGGGGGCTGTTTTGAGTTTTCACCCTCTAACGCCATGTTCTGATGCCTAAGTCTAGAAATATGCAAATTATCGTTGTATTATCAAACCGAGAGACCCGCGGTTGCGTGGTCAGTTCCTACGAGTTTTATTAGTCTTGTGCGAGGTGTTGGTGCCTCCCACGGGGTCATTCGGGGGCTGTTTTGAGTTTTCACCCTCTAACACCATTGTTGTAAGCCTAAGTCTACAAATATGTAAATTATCGTCTTAATTTCAAACCAGGAGTCCCGCTACTGCGGGGTCAGTTCCTACGAGTTATATTTGTCCCGTGGGAGGTGTTGGTGCCTCCCACAGGACCGTTTGGGGGTTGTATCGAGTTTTCACCCACTAACGCCATGTTTTTAAGCCTAAGTCTAGAAATATTCAAATTACCATTGTATTCTCAAATCGGGAGTCCCGTGCCTATGCGGTAAGTTCTGACAAGTTACATTGGTCCCGTGGGAGGTGTTGGTGCCTCCCACAGGGCCGTTCGGGGGTTGTTTTGGGTTTTCACCCTCTAATGCCATGTTTTTAAGCCTAAGTCTAGAAATATATAAATTATCGATGTGTTCTCAAAATGGGAGTCCCGCGACTGCGGGGTTTGTTGCTACGAGCTACATTGGTCCCATGGGAGGTGTTGGTACCTCCTAAGGGGCCTTTCGGGGGTTGTTTTGGGTTTTCACCCACTAACGCCATGTTTTTAAGCCTAAGTCTAAAAATATCCAAATTATCACCGTATTCTCAAAACGGGAGACCCGTGGATGTGTAGTTAGTTCCTACGAGTTACATTGGTCCCGTGGGAGGTGTGGGTGCCTCCCACGAACCCGTTCAGGGGCTGTTTTGGTTTTTCACCCTCTAACGCGATGTTTTTATGCCTAAATTTAGAAATTTTCACATTATTATCGTATTCTCAAAACGGAGTCCCGTGGCTGCGTGGTCAGTTCCTATGAGTTGCATTGGTCCCGTGGGAGTTATTGTTGCCTCCCACGGGGCCGATTGGGGGTTATTTTGGGTTTTCTCCCTCTAACGCCATGTTTTTAAGGCTAAGTCTAGAAAAATGCAAATTATCATCGTATTCTCAAATCGAGAGTCTTTTAGCTGCGCGGTCAGTTCCTACGAGTAACATTGGTCCCGTGAGAGGTGTTGGTGCCTCCCACGGAGCCGTTCGGGAGTTGTTATGGGTTTTCAACTTCTAACGCCTTATTTTTAAGCCTTAGTCTAGAAATATACATATTATCCTCGTATTCTCAAACTGGGAGTCTAGCGGGAGCGCGGTCAGTTCCTACGAGTTAAATTGGTGTCGTGGGAGGTGTTTATGCCTCCCACGGGACTGTTCGGGGGCTTTTATTAGTTTTCACCCTCTAACACCTTATTTTTAAGCCTAAGTCTACAAATATTCAAATTAATGTCGTAATCTCAAACTGAGAGTCCCGCGACTGTGGGGTCAGTTCCTATGAGTTACATTGGTCCCGAGGGAGGTGTTGGTGCCTCCCACGGGGCCATTCGGGGGTTGTTGCAGGTTTTCACCCACTAATGCCGTGTTTTTAAGCCTAAGTCTAGAAATATTGAAATTACCATCGTATTCTCAAACCGAGAGTCCCGTGGCTACGCGGTCAATTCCTATGAGTTACATTGATCCCGTGGAAGGTGTTGGTGCCTTCCATAGGGCCGTTCGGGGGTTATTTTGGGTTTTCACCCTCTAATGCCATGTTTTTAAGCTTAAGTATAGAAATATGCAAATTATCGTTGTATTCTCAAACCGGGATTCCTACGGCTACGGGGTCAGTTCCTACGAGTTATATTGGTCCAGTGGGAGGTGTTGGTGCCTCCCACGGGGCCGCTTGGGGGCTGTTTCGGGATTTCACCCACTAACGCTTTGTTTTTAAGCCTAAGTCTAGAAATATACAAATTATCGTCATATTCTCAAACCAGGTGACTCGTGGATGCGTGGTCAGTTCCAACGAGTTACATTGGTCCCATGGGAGGTGTTGGTGCGTCCCACGAGCCCATTCGGGGCCTTTTTTGGGTTCTCACCCTCTAATGCCATGTTTTTAAGTATAAGTCTATAAATATTCAAATTACCGTCGTATTCTCAAATCGGGAGTCCCGTGGCTGCGTGGTCAGTTACTACGAGTTACATTAGTCCCATGGGAGTTGTTGGTGCCTCCCACGGGGCCGGCCGGTGGCTGTTTTGGGGTTTCACCCTCTAACGCCAAGTTTTTAAGCCTAAGTCTATAAATATTCAAATTACCATCGTATTCTCAAATCGGGATTCCCACGGCTGCGTGGTCAGTTCCTACGAGTTACGTTGGTCCCGTGGGAGGTGTTGGTGCTACCCACGGGGCCGTTCGGTCGGGGGCTGTTTTGGGTTTTCACCCTCTAACGCCATGTTTTTAAGAGTAAGTCTAGAAATATCCAAATTATCATCGTATTCTCAAACCGGGAGATCCGCGGCTGCGTGGACAGTTCCTACGAGTTACATTGCTCCCCTGGGAGGAGTTGGTGCCTCCCCCAGGATCGTTCGGGGTTGTTTTAGGTTTTCACCCTCTAACGCCATGTTTTTAAGCCTAAGTCTATAAATATTCAAATTACCATCGTATTCTCAAACCGTGAGTCCCGTGGATGTGCGGTCAGTTCCTACGAGTTACATCGATCCCGTGGGAGGTGTTGCTGTCTCCCACGGGTCCATTCGGTGGTTGTTTTGGGTTTTCACCCTCTAATGCCATGTTTTGAAGCCTAATCTCAAACCGGGAGTCCCACGGCTACATGGTCAGTTTCTATGAGTTACATTGGTCCGGTAGGAGGTGTTAGTGAATCCCACGGGGCCGTTCGGAGGCTTTTTTGGGTTTTCCCCCATTAACGCCATGTTTTTCCAAAGTCTAAAAATATGCAAATTATCATCGTATTCTCAAACAGGGAGTCCCGTGGCTGCGTGGTCAGTTCTTTGAGTTACACTGGTCCCGTGGGAGGTGTTGGTGCCTCCCACGAGGGGGGGGGGGGGGGGTTCAGTGGATGTTATTGGTTTTCACCCTCTAACGCCATGTTTTTAAGACTAAGTCTAGAAATATTAAAATTACCGTCGTATTCTCAAACCGGGAGTCCCGTGGCTACGCGGTCAGTTCCTACGAGTTACATTAATCCCGTGGGAGGTGTTAGTGCCTCCCACAGGGCCGTTCGGGGGTTGTTCTGGGTTTTCACCCTCTAATGCCATGTTTTTAAGCCTATGTCTAGAAATATGCAAATTATCATTGCATTCTCAAACCGGGAGTCCTGCGACTACGGGGTCAGTTCCTATGAGTTAGATTAATCCCGTGGGAGGTGTTGGTGTCTCCCACGGGGCCGTTCGGGGGTTGTTTTGGGTTTTCACCCTCTAATGCCATGTTTTGTAACCTATTCTCAAACCGGGAGTCCCACGGCTGCGTGGTCAGTTTCTATGAGTTACATTGGTCCCGTAGGAGGTGTTGGTGCCTCCCACAGGGCCGTTCGGGGGCTGTTTTGGGTTTTGGCCATTAACGCCATGTTTTGCCAAAGTCTAGAAATATGCAAATTATCGTCGTATTCTCAAACCGGGAGTCTTGTGGCTGCGTGGTTAGTTCCTTTGAGTTACATTGGTCCCGTGGGAGAGGTTGGTGCCTCCCACGGGGCCGGTCGGTGGTTGTTTTGGGTTTTCACCCTCTAACGCCATGTTTTGAAGCCTAAGTGTAGAAATATTCAAATTACCATCGTATTCTCAAATTGGGAGTCCCACGGATGTGTGGTTAGTTCCTACGAGTTTCATTGATCCCGTGGGAGGTGTTGGTGGCACCCACGGGGCTGTTTTAGGTTTTCACCCTCTAAGGCCATATTTTTAAGTCTAAGTCTAGAAATATGCAAATTATCATCGTATTCTCAAATCGGGAGACCCGCTGTTGGATGCTGAGTTTCTACGTGTTACATTGGTCCCGTGGGAGGATTTGGTGCCTCCCACGGGGCCGTTCGGGGGCCATTTTAGGTTTTCACCCTCTAATGCCATGTTTTTATGCCTATGTCTAGAAATATGTAAATTTTCATCGTATTCTCAAATAGAGATTCTTGTGGCTGAGCGGTCAGTTCCTATGAGTTACATTGGTCCCCTGGGAGGTGTTGGTGCCTCCCACAGGGTCGTTTAGGGGTTGTTTTGGATTTTAACACTCTAACGCCATGTTTTTAAGCCTAACTCTACAAATATACAAATTATCATCATAATCTCAAACTAGGAGTCCCCCGGCTGCGTGGTGAGTTCTCACGAGTTACATCGGTCCCGTAGAAGGTGTTGGTGCCTCCCATGGGGACGTTCGGGGGCTGTTTTGGGTTTTCACCCTCTAACGCCAAGTTTTTAAGCCTAAGTTTAAAATTATAAAAATTATTATCGTATTCTCAAACCGGGAGTCCCGTGACAACGTGGTCAGTTTCTACGAGTTACATTGGTCCCGTGGGAGGTGTTGCTACCTCCCACGGGACCGTTCGGGTGCTGTTTTGGGTTTTCACCCTCTAACACCATGTTTTTAAGACTAATTATAGAAATATTTAAATTACCATCATATTCTCAAATCGGTAGTCCCGTGGCTGCGCGGTCAGTTCCTACGAGTTACATTGGTACCATGGGAGGTGTTGGTGCCTCCCATAGGGCCGTTCGGGGGGCTATTTTGGGTTTTTACCATCTAACGCCATGTTTTTTATCCTAAGTCTAATAATATGCAAATTATCATCGTATTCTTAAACCGGGAGACCCGCGGATGCGAGGTCAGCACCTACGAGTAACATTGGTCCTGTGGGAGGTGTTGGTTCCTCCCACGTGGCCGTTCGGGTCCTGTTTTGGGTTTTCACCCACTAACGCCATGTTTTTAAGCCTAAGTCTAGAAATATTCAAATTATCATCATATTCTCAAACCGGGAGTCCCGTGGCTGCGCGGTCAGTTCCTACGAGTTACATTGGTCCCGTGGCAGGTGTTGGTGTCACCTACGGGGCCGTTCGAGGGTTGTTTTGGGTTTTCACCCTCTAACGTCATATTTTAAGCCTAAGTCTACAAATATGCAAATTATTGTCGTAATCTCAAATCGAGCGTCCCGTAGCTGCGTGGTCAGTTCCTACGAGTTACAATGGTCCTGTGACAGGTGTTGGTGGCTCCCACGGGGCCGTTCGGGGGTTGTTTCGGATTTTTCCCCACTAACGCCATGTTTTGCTTATGTCTAGAAATATGCAAATTGCCATTGTATTCTCAAACCGGGAGTCCTGTGGCTACGTGGTCAGTTCCTACGAGTTACATTGGTCCCATGGGAGGTGTTGGTGCCTCCCACAAGGCCGATCGGGAGCTGTTTTGGGTTTTCACCCTCTAACGCCATGTTTTTTATCCTAAGTCTAGAAATATTCAAATTACCATCGTATTCTCAAACCGGGAGTTGTGCGGGTGCGTGGTCAGTTTCGAAGAGTGACATTGATCCCGTGGGAGGTGTTGGTGTCACCCACGGGGCCGTTCGGGGGTTGTTTTGAGTTTTCACCCTCTAACGCCATGTGTTGATGCCTAAGTCTAGAAATATACAAATTATCATTGTATTATCAAACCGAGAGACCCGTGGTTATGTGGTCAGTTCCTACGAGTTTTATTGGTCCTGTGGGAGTTGTTGGTGCCTCCCACGGGGTCATTCGGGGGCTGTTGTGGGTTTTCACCCTCTAACGTCGTTATTGTAAGCCTAAGTCTATAAATATGCAAATTATCGTCATAATCTCAAATCGGGTGTCCCACGGCTACGGGGTCAGTCCCTACGAGTTACATTGGTCCCGTGGGAGGTGTTGGTGCCTCCCACGGGACCGTTCGGGTGTTGTATCGGGTTTTCACCCACTAATGCCATGTTTTTATGCCTAAGTCTAGAAATATTCAAATTACCATCGTATTCTCAAACTAGGAGTCCAATGGTTACGCGGTCAGTTCTTACGAGTTACATTGTTCCAGTGGGAGGTGCTGGTGCCTCCCATGGGGCCGTTCGGGGGTTGTTTTCAATTTTCGCCCTATAATGCCATGTTTTTAAGCCTAAGTTTAGCAATATGCAAATTATCTATGTATTCTCAAATTGGGAGTCCTGCGATTGCGAAGTCAGTTCCTACGAGTTACATTGGTCCCGTGGGAGGTGTTGGTGCCTCCCAAGGGGCCTTTCGGGGGCTGTTTTGGGTTTTCACCCACTAACGCCATGTTTTTAAGGCTAAATCTAGAAATATCCAAATTATCATCGTATTCTCAAATCGGGAGACCCGTGTCTGTGTAGTTAGTTCCTACGAGTTACATTGGTCCCGTGGGAGGTGTTGGTGCCTCCCACGAGGCCGTTTGGGGGCGGTTTTGGGTTTTCACCCTCTAACGCCATGTTTTTAATCCTAAATCTAGAAATATTCAAATTACCATTGTATTCTCAAATTGGGAGTCCCGTGGCTGCGTGGTCTGTTCCTACGAGTTACATTGGTCCCGTGGGAGTTATTGGTGCCTCCCTCGGGGCCGGTCGGGGGCTATTTTGGGTTTTCATCCTCTAGTGCCATATTTTTAAGCCTAAGTCTATAAATATGAAAATTATCATCGTATTCTCAAACTGAGAGTATTGTAGCTGCGCGGTCAGTTCCTACGAGTTATATTGGTCACGTGAGAGGTGTTGATGCATCCTACGGGGCCGTTCGGAAGCTGTTTTGGGTTTTCAATATCTAACGCCATTGTTTTAAGCTTAAGTCTAGAAATATAAAAATTATCATCGTATTCTCAAACCGGGAGTCCCGCGGCTGCGTGGTCAGTTCCTACGAGTCACATTGGTGTCGTGGGAGATGTTGGTGCCTCCCACGGGATCGTTCGGGGGTTGTTATTGGTTTTCACCCTCTAACGCCATGTTTTTAATCCTAAGACTAAAAATATACAAATTATTGTCGTAATCTGAAACCGACAGTCCCGCAGCTGCGGGGTCAGTTCCTACGAATTACATTGGTCCCGTGGGAGGTATTAGTGCCTCCTACGGGACCGTTCGGGGGTTATTTCAGGTTTTCACCCACTAACGCTGTGTTTTTAAGCCTAAGTCTAGAAATATTCAAATTACCGTCGTATTCTCAAATTGGGAGTCCCGTGGCTACGCGTTCAGTTCCTATAAGTTACATTGATTCCGTGGGAGGTGTTGGTGCCTCCCACAGGGCCATTCGGGGGTTGTTTTGGGTTTTCACCCTCTAATGCCATGTTTTTAATCCTAAGTCTAGAAATATGAAAATTATCATTGTATTCTCAAACCGGGAGTCCTGGATCTGCGTGGTCTGTTCCTACGAGTTACATTAGTCCTGTGGGAGGTGTTGGTGCCTCCCACGGGGTCGTTCGGGGGTTGTTTCGAGTTTTCACCCACTAACGCCATGTTTTTAAGCCTAAGTCTAGAAATGTCCAAATTATAGTCATATTCTCAAATCGGGATTCCCACGGCGGCGTGGTCAGTTCCTACGAGTTACATTGGTGTCGTGGGAGGTGTTGGTGCCTCCCACGGGACCGTTCGGGCACTATTATTGGTTTTTACCCTCTAATGCCCTGTTTTTAAGCCTAAGTCTATAAATATACAAATTATTGCCATAATCTCAAACTGAGATTCCCGCGACTGCGAGGTCAGTTCCCACGAGTTACATTGGTCCCCTGGGAGGTGTTGGTGCCTCCCACAGGGCCGTTCAGGGGTTGTTTTAGGTTTTCACCCACTAACGCCGTGTTTTTAAGCCTAAGTTTAGAAATATTCAAATTATCGTCGTATTCTCAAACTGGGAGGCGCGTGGATACGCGGTCAATTCCTACAAGTTACGTTGATCCCGTGGGAGGTGTTGGTGCCTCCCACAGGGCCGTTCGGGGTTGTTTTGGGTTTTAACCCTCTAATGCCATGTTTTTAAGCCTAAGTTTAAAAATATGCGAATTGTCGTTGTATTCTCAAACCGGGAGTACTGCGACTGCAGGGTCAGTTCCTACGAGTTACATTGGCCCCGTGGGTGGTGTTGGTGCCTCCCACGGGGCAGTTTGGGGGCTGTTTCGGGTTATCACCCACTAACGCCATGTTTTAAGCCTAAGTCTAGAAATGTCAAAATTATCATCATATTCTCAAACCGGGCGACCCGTGGCTGCGTGGTTAGTTCCTATGAGTTATATTGATCCCGTGGGAGTTGTTGGTACCTCCCACGGGGCCGTTGGGGGGTTATTTTGGGTTTTCACCCTCTAACGCCATGTTTTTAAGCCTAAGTCTAGAAATATTCAAATTACCATCATATTCTCAAATCGGGATTCCCACGGCTGCGTGGTCAGTTCCTACGAGTTACATTGGTCCCGTGGGAGGTGTTGGTGCCACCCATGGGGCCGTTCGAGGACTGTTTTGGGTTTTCACCCTCTAACGCCATGTTTTTAAGCCTAAGTTTAGAAATATATAAATTATCATCATATTCTCAAACCAGGAGGCCCGCGGTTGCATGATAAGTTCCTACGAGTTACATTTCTCCCTAGGGAGGAGTTGGTGCCTTCCAGGGGATCGTTTAGGGGTAGTTTTGGGTTTTCACTCTCTAACGCCATGTTTTTAAGCTTAAGTCTACAAAAATTCAAATTACCATCGTATTATCAAACCTAGAGTCCCGTGGATGCGCGGTCAGTTCCTACGAGTTACATTGATCCCATGGGAGGTGTTGGTGTCTCCCACGGGGCCGTTCGGGGTTTGTTTTGGGTTTTCACCCTCTAATGCCATATTTTGAAGCCTGGTCTCAAACCGGGAGTCCCACGACTGCGTGGTCAATTTCTATGAGTTACATTGGTCCCCGTAGGAGGTGTTGGTGCCTCCCACGGGGCTATTCGGTGGCTGTTTTGGGTTTTTCCCCATTAACGCCATATTTCGCCAGAGTCTAGAAATATGCAAATTATCATCGTATTCTGAAATCGGGAGTCCCGTGGCTGCGTGGTCAGTTCCTTTGAGTTACATTGGTCTCGTGGGAGGTGTTGGTACCTCCCACGGCGCCGATCGGTGGCTGTTTTGGGTTTTCACCCTTTAACGCCATGTTTTCAAGCCTAAGTGTAGAAATATTCAAATTACCATCGTATTCTCAAATCGGGAGTCCCCCGACTGTGTGGTCAGTTCCTACGACTTACATTGGTCACGTGGGAGGTGTTGGTGGCACCCACGGGACTGTTCGAGGGCTGTTTTGGATTTTCACCCTCTAACGCCATATTTTTAAGTCTAAGTCTAGAAATATGCAAATTATCTTCGTATTCTCAAACCGAGAGACTCACTGTTGCATGGTGAGTTTCTACGTGTTACATTGGTCCCGTGGGAGGATTTGGTGCCTCCCACGGGGCCTTTCGGGGGTTGTTTTAGGTTTTCACCGTCTAATGCCATGTTTTTATGCATATGTCTAGAAATGTTCAAAATTCCATCGTATTCTCAAATCAAGATTCTTGTGGCTACGCGGTCAGTTCCTACGAGTTACATTGGTCTAGTAGGAGGTGTTGGTGGCTCGCACAGGATCGTTCGGGGGTTGTTTTGGGTTTTCACCCTCTAACACTATATTTTTAATCCTAAGTGAACAAATGTGCAAATTATCATCATAATCTCAAACTGGGAGTCCCCCGGCTGCGTGGTGAGTTCCTACGAGTTACATTGGTCCCGTAGGAGGTGTTGGTGCCTCCCACGGGGACGTTTGGGGGGCTATTTTGGGTTTTCACTATCTAACACCATATTTTTAAGCCTAAGTTTAGAAATATGAAAATTATTATCATATTCTCAAACCGAGAGTCTCGCGGCTGCGTGGTCAGTTCCTACGAGTTATATTGGTCCCGTGGGAGGTGTTGGTGCCTCCCACGGGACCGTTCGGGGACTGTTTGGGGTTTTCACCCTCTAATGCCATGTTTTTCAGCCTAAGTCTACAAATATATAAATTATCATTGTAATATCAAACAGGGAGTCCCGCGACTGCGGGGTCAGTTCCTTCGAGTTACATTGGTCCCATGGGAGGTGTTGGTGCCTCCCACGGGGCCGTTCGGGGGATGTTTTGGATTTCACCCGCTAACACCATGTTTTTAAGCCTAATTCTAGAAATATTCAAATTACCATCATATTCTCAAATCGGGAGTCCTGTGGCTGCGCGATCAGTTCCTACAAGTTACATTGGTCCCGTGGGAGGTGTTGGTGCCTCACACGGGGCCGTTCAGGGGCTATTTTGTGTTTTTACCCACTAACGCCATGTTTTTTAGCCTAAGTCTAAAAATTTGTAAAGTATCATCTTATTCTTAAACCGGGAGTTCCGCGGCTGCGGGGTCAGTTCCTACGAGTTACATTGGTCCTGTGGGAGGTGTTGGTGCCTCCCACGTGGCAGTTCGGGGGCTGTTTCGGGTTTTCACCCACTAACGCAATGTTTTTAAGCCTAAGTCTAGAAATATTCAAATTACCATCATTTTCTCAAACCGGGAGTCCCGTGGCTGCGCGGTGAGCTCCTACGAGTTACATTGGTCATGTGGGAGGTGTTGGTTCTTCCCACGGGGCCGTTCGGCGGCTGTTCTGGGTTTTCACCCTCTAACTCCATGTTTTTAAGCCTAAGTTTAGAAATATGCAAATTATTATCGTATTCTCAAATCGGGAGTCCCTTGGCTGTGTGGTAAGTTCCTATGAGTTACATTGGTCCCGTGGGAGGTGTTGGTGCCACCCACAAGGTTGTTCGGGGTTTGTTTCGGGTTTTCCCCCACTAACGCCATATTTTGCCTAAGTCTAGGAATATGAAAATCAATCGTGGTTTTTGTTATGCAATTTTTTATCAACTACTTCATCCACGAGTTCAACTTTAAGCCCAATTATTGAGGTTTTTGGTGTGGATTTATTATCACAGTCCAAAGATCAAAGTAATCAAAAGGGTTGTAAATTTCCATAATTGGGGGTTGTGGCAAAGTAACTACACGAATAGAGCTGGTGAGAGTCATATCAATAAGATTTCTTTATTCTCCAACAGACCGGATTGAAGTATAGAACTGGGACTGGTGGAAAGAGTCTTATCTGGTTGTAAAGTCGATTTCTCAATATGAGGAGCTTTGGGGCCTTTTCGATTCACTTGAGTCCATTCTTCTTCTCCAGTTACATTAGTGGTAATAGCTTTATTATTAGGATTTATCGTCCACACTCTTTTAATTTTGGGGCATTTGGAGATATTATGGCTAAAGCCAACATAGTGGGAACATGAGTTGGTCATTGCTTGCTATTTAACCTTAACACAAGTGGAAGAACCATCCTCCAAAATCAGGTTAATGGAGCTTGGGTGGCTAACTTTTGGCTCCATTTCAATGTAAATCCTAGTAAAGCTCATTCTATTCATATTTCTAGTGACTGAATCAGCATAGCTGGGGATTCCTATGGCACTAGCAATGTGATTGAGGCCTTTAGAAGTCCAATATTGCATAGGGATTTTGGGGAAGAGCACCCAAACTGGAACTCTATTAGTATCCTCTTTAAAGAAACTGAAGCCATGTTTCCATTTATTTAAAATGTTGGGGTTCCCCACGAAGTTCCAAGGGCCATTTTCCACCACCTCCTCTCTGTAAGTGGGGCTGTGATATTTGAAGAAAAAGTATCCATCATCATGAGAAAACATTTTTCTCTTCATTCAACTCTTCTAGTCTTATCACAGTGGTTACTAAGAAAAAGTATTCAATTTTGCTTTGTGTTGGGGATGTGAACTCATGTTTGGTTACCAAGGAAGCTTTGGATATATTTAGTAGTTTATTAGGGCTTAGGCCTAATCATTCTAAAAGTAATATGTTCATTACTAGCTTAGATGAAGAGGGGACTCTTAGTGTGGTTATAAATCTCAACATTCCTCATAGTAATCCCCATTTCTTATATTTAAGGGTTCCTTTGATTTTTAATAGGCTAAAAGAGGTGAATTTATCCTGACTTATTGACAAAATCACTACGAGAGTTAAAAGCTGGACTAATATGCATGTATAGATATGTATATATATGACTGTATATGCATGTATATAACTGTATATATATGCATATATATACTAGTAGTATATATACTGTATATATATGCGTATATATGCAGAGCAGTATATATACTAGTATATATATGCAGTATATATACTTTATATATATTCATATATATACCATTATATATACTGTATATATAATATATATATGCAATATATATATATATATATATATATATACAATGTACACTGCAGTATATATATACATCTATCTATCTATCTATCTATCTATCTATATATATATAACAATATATATATATACACGCAGTCGGTTCCTACGACTCACATTGGTCCCGTGCGAGATGTTCGTGACTCTTACGGGACTGTTTTGTGTTCATTTTGCATTTTTACCCTTCGATGGTATGCTTTTATGCTTGAGTCTAACTTTTTGCAAATTTACGTCGTACACTCAAACCGGGAGCCCCGTGACTACGCGATCGGTTCCTACGAGTCGCATTGGTCCCGTTCGAGGTGTTCATGACTCTTACGGGACCGTTTTGTGTTTGTTTTACGTTTTCACCCTTTGATGGCATGCTTTTATGCTTAAGTCTAACTTTTTGCAAATTTATGTCGTACACTCAAACTCGGAGCATCGTGACTACATGATCGGTTCCTACGACTTACATTGGTCCCGTGAAAGATGTTCGTGACTCTTGCGGGACCATTTTGTGGGTGTTTTATATTTTCACCCTTCAATGGCATCTTTTTTATTCTCAAGTCTAACTTTTTGCAAATTTACTTCGTACACTCAAACCGGGATCCCTGTGACTACTCGTTCAATTCCTACTCTTCACATTGGTCCCGTGCGAGGTGTTCGTGACTCTGATGGGACCGTTTTGTGGCTGTTTTATGTTTTCACCCTTCGATGGCATGTTTTTATGCTTAAGTCTAATTTTTTACGAATTTACGTCGTACACTCCAACCGGGAGCGCCGTGACTATGCAATCGGTTCCTACAAGTTACATTGTCCCGTGCGAGGTGTTCGTGACTCTTACTGGACCATTTTAAGGTTGTTTTACGTTTTCACCCTTCGATGGAATGCAAGTCTAACTTTTTATAAATTTACGTCGTACACTCAAACCGGGAGCCCCGTGACTACGTCGTCGGTTCCTACAAGTCACATTGATCCCGTGCGGGGTGTCCGTTAATCTTACCGGACCGTTTAGTGGCTATTTTAAGTTTTCACCCTTCGATGACATATTTTTATGCCCAAGTCAAATTTTTTGCAAATTTGCGTCGTACACTCAACCTGGAAGTCCCGTTACTACGCGGTCGGTTCCTACGAGTCGCATTGGTCCCGTGCGAGGTGTTCTTGACTCTTACGGGACCGTTTTGTGCTTGTTGTACATTTTCACCCTTCGATGGCATGCTTTTATGCTCAAGTCTAATTTTTTTGCAAATTTACGTCGTACACTCTAACCGGGAACCCCGTGACTACACGGTCGGTTTCTATAAGTTACATTAGTCCCGTGAAAGGTGTTCGTGACTCTTACCGGACTATTTTATGACTGTTTTACATTTTTACCCTTCGATGGCATGTTTTTATGCTTAAGTCTAAGTTTTTGCAAATTTACATCATACACTCCAATCGGGAGACCCTTGACTACACGGTCGGTTCCTACGAGTTACACTGGTCCCGTACGAGGTTTCGTGACTCTTACGGGACCTTTTGTGGCTTTTTTATATTTTCACCCTTCGATTGCAAGTTTTTATGCTCAAGTCTATTTTTTTGTAAATTTACATCGTACACTCTAACCGGGAGCCCCGTGACTACGCGGTCGGTTCCTACGAGTCAGATTGGTCCCGTGTGAGGTGTTCGTGACTCTTACTTGACCCTTTTGTGGTTGTTTTATGTTTTTACCCTTCGATGGCATGTTTTTATGCTTAAGTCTAATTTTTTGCAAATTTACATCGTACACTCAAACCGGGAGTCCCGTGACTACGCGGTCGGTTCCTATGAGTAGCATTGGTCCCATGCGAGATGTTCGTGACTCTTACGGGACCGTTTGGTATTTATTTAAGGTTTTCATCATTCGATGGCATATTTTTATGCTTAAGTCTAACTTTTTGCAAATTTACATCGTACACTCAAATCGGGAGCCCCGTGACTACACGGTCTGTTCCTACGATTTACATTGGTCCCGTGCGAGGTGTTCGTGACTTTTACGGGACCGTTTTGTGGCTGTTTTATGTTTTCACCATTCGATGGCATGTTTTTATCCTTAAGTCTAATTTTTTTAAATTTACGTCGTACACTCAAACCGGGAGCGCTATGACTACACGGTCAGTTCCTACGACTTACATTGGTCCCGTGCGAGATGTTCGTGACTCTTACGGGACCGTTTTGTGGATGTTTTACGTTTTCACCCTTCGATGGCATCTTTTTTATTCTTAAGTCTAACGTTTTATAAATTTACGTCGTACACTCAAACCGGGATCCCTGTGACTACCCGGTCGATTCCTACGAGTCACATTGGTCCCGTGCGAGGTGTTCGTGACTCTTACCAGACCGTTTTGTGGCTGTTTTACATTTTCACCATTCGATGGCATGTTTTTATGCTCAAGTCTAATTTTTTGGAAATTTGTGTCTTATACTCAAATCGGGAGCCCATGACTACGCGGTCGGTTCCTACGAGTCACATTGGTCCCGCGCGACAAGTGAATAAGATGAGCAGTCACAAATTACAAACCCAAGAATAACTTTCGAACCATGACTAATTTGTATTCCCATTTTCACATCTCGGACTAATCAAGAATATCTTTAAGCTAATAAACAAATGGTTACCAATTAGTTTAATGTGAACTATTGCAGAGAAATTGACACGCCTTAAACCTAGAAAGTGGCAATCCATTGGATAACTCATTCTTTTTCTAGTGTTCACCCTAACTAATCTTTTTTTCAAAAGTTACGTGTTGCCCCCCCCCCCCCCCCCCCCACACTGGAAGTGGCAAGAAACAAATGCGCCAACAATACCCAAGCTATAGGGGGAGCAAAATAATTAAAATTACGGGGTTTAGACATAAATAGGATCCAAACCCAAAATAATTAAAAAATTGAATCAATGCATATTTAACCTTAAAATAAAGTTCATCATAGGTCTATCCATTACCTGGATATTTTATTACACCCAACGCCAATCAGAACCTTCTCTATGCCAGATTATGTTTGATAGTAGTTCGACCCCAACATCAATGTATCCTATGACAGTAAAAAAAATAATGAATTTTATGCAAACAGTTATGTTTAATTAAAAAAATGGTAGAACCAAAAAAAATTCATAACCAAAGGAAGAAAACCAGATCTTGTTCTTGCGTCACTCACTGCCCCAACTTGACTCGCAGTAAACTTGTTTGAACTGAAATTCGTTAATCATCATTGATATTTTCTTTCATGTATATAAGGATTACTACTGAGAAAAAAATAAGATGCATAAATATTGAGAAGATTACAATTGATTTTGATTACATTTCAAAATCCAACACTTATTCAATTTCAACAATAATATAAAATGGCCTAAAAGGTATATCATAATATAACCAACACTAATATAATTAAACCATGTGTATATCTATTCCTTTTTTTTACAAGGACTAATCTAAAACCAAATTGAAAATACCAAGGCCAAGAGAAAAATTAACACTTATAGAATTATTAAGGGACTATTTGTTGCTTCTAACCCCCACCCCGGTCTCCACCCATCTCCACCGCATACTATTTAGGGTTTACTAAACCCTAATATTTTTTTTGACATAAATCTATACATACACACACTTACAATATAGGGTTTATTGACAAAAAAATAATTTATTTGTTCATAGTTACACACATAAACATACATATACACATAAATCTATACACACACACACATAAACATAAATCAATACATACACACACATAGACACATACAAACATAAATCTACACATACATACACCGAAATTAGGGCTTTAGATAGAAGTCACAAATCTAAATGAAATCAAAATGAATCAATACATACCAGGGTTAATCCAAATGCAAACCAACTGAAATCGCTTAACCCTTGCAAATCCAACTCAAAATCGTACTGAGAAGCAGCGGCCTTACTCCAAATGAAATAAGAATCAATAGGGCGGGTCTTTTCTTTATTTTTAAGACCTAGAACTGGTCATGGCCAACAGTCGTGACCCCATACGCGCGACCTTAAAATAAAGGTAAGGCAGAGTTGGGTTCTTCAGACCTGGTCACGGCCTAGAGCCGTGACCCACCATGCGTGACCCTTTTCCATGCTTGATTGAGGTATGGTCACAGCCCATATCCATGACCCATACCAAGAAATGGTCACGGCCTATAGCTATGACCCTCAATCTGTGATGCGCGACCCTTTTTCATCAACCCTAGTGCTTGATTGAGGTATGGTCACAGCCCATAGCCATGACCCATACCAAGAAATGGTCACGGCCCTAATCCGTGACCCTCAATGTGTGTAATATCTTCTTTGTCATGCCATGGGTCACGGACTTGGTCTGTGACCCCTCCGCGACCAAGCTTGGAGGGAATTTTGGCGTGAGTTTGGCCCCAGGATGGTCACGACTTGGTCACAGCTGAAGTCCGTGACCCACAGTGGTCAGGGATTTAGTCCGTGACCACTTCCAGTGCATCGATAATTTAGTGTGGTAATAAATATGGTCACTCCAAATATTGAGTGGGTCACGGCCCAAGTCCGCGACCAGCTGGCCACAGCCCAAGTCTGTGACCCACTGGGCATGACCATTCGGAGGATTTGGTGTAGTGATTGGGAATACTATTTTCACTACACCAATGACATCAATTTGGCACATATTGATATTAAAAATCTGGAACAGTTTTAAACTGTGCCAAATTCTGGCACGGTTTAATGATAATCTGACACACTTTAAAACAGTGCCAAAATTTGGCACTGCTTAGAAGTGTGCCAAAATTGAGGACACATCATTAAAATATAAATATCTAAAAAAAATTAATCCCTAATTTTTTTTGGGTCTCGCGCTCTCTCTCCTCTCTCAATATCAAGCTCCCGCTCTTTCTCTCACGCTCAAGAAAATCCCATCTAGTTTTTATCTCTCCTGCCTCAAATCGCTGATGCAGTCTCTGCAACTCACAACCACAAATCTCTCGATCTCAGACCTACAACAGAGGTAAATTTGTTGCTTTTTATTTGTACTCACTTGTTTATCTATTTCATTTTTTCTTTCGTACATTTATTTCCGTTTTTTGTTGATTTTCAGGATGCTTTATTTTGTTGTGAGGTTGAGAAACTAGGGTTTGATGGGGAAGAATTTGAGTAGGATGAGGCAAGTGGTGCATTTTTTTCTCGGATGGTTTGTGTCATTATATCTCTTACCTGAACATTCTTGCTTTTTTACTTGTTTCCTATTTTAGTTCAATTGTGTTCCCCTCATTGGAAATATGACAGTTGAGCTTTATAGTTGGTTTAAATTGTGTTCCCCTCATTGGAAATATTTTAGTTCAATTATTTTCCCCTTATATAAAATTTTTAGTTTTTTGACATTGGTTTAAATTGTTTAATGACTGCAGGTTTTGAAGGTAAATGGATTATATGATCCACAAAGTTTACAAAATAGGGCCTTTGAAATTTTCTAAGTTAATTAAAACACTTTATTGGCTGTTTTTCAGAAATTATGCACAAACTTGTTAATGAAGGTATTCTACCCCCTAACATGCTGCCTCTGATTACAGTTCTGACAATGAGGAGCTAGATGTCGATCCAGTTACATCAATATTGGGTTTCTAGAGATATTAATTAAGTTTATGCTTTGATTATTATGCTTCAAGTCAATTCATAATATGAGGAAGAAATGCAAACACGGGCCTAAAAATTGAAGTGGGGAGGAAAAGAAGCAAATGAGAATAGAATTGGATTATGTGTAGGTAATTTGTAATTGACTCACACAACAAGAGGTGGAACTTCCTTCTTAACAACACATACTCCTACATTCTCTGCTCCAGCGGCACTTAAACCTCTCAATAGTAAAGTCTCTTTCCTTTTATTTTCTATACATATACATACAATTTATCATGCTATGCAATACTTGTCTACTTTTGGTGGTGGTAGTGATGGGATACACTACACCAAATCCTGGGAATGGTCACGCCCAGTGGGTCACGGCCCAAGTCCGCGACCAGCTGGTCGCAGACTCAGGCCGTGACCAACTCAATATATGGCGTGACCATATTCATTAACACACTGAGTCACAGATGCTTTGCAAGTGGTCACGGACCAAATCCCTGACCACTGTGGGTCACGGCCCAAGTCCGTGACCAGGGTGTGACCATTTTGGCGCCTAATCCGCACCAAAATTCCCTCCAAGCTTGGTCGCGGATGGGTCACGGACTTGGGCCGTGACCATTGGCATGACGAAGTAGAAAACACACACACTAAGGGTCACGGCTGAGGGTCGTGACTATTTCTTGGTAGGGGTCACGGCTATGGACCGTGACCATACGCAAATTAATGGGCTAGTATGATTTCATTAAATGGCTTTGTTGGTGGGTCACGGCTGAGAGCCGTGACCAGGTTCAATATGAAAAAAAAGGCGCGCTGTCTATTTTCTCCCATCCTCTACTTCGTTTCGTTCATTTCCCCAAACGAAACCCTGGTGTATCACGAGACCATATGCTGCCTTCATCTCTCCCTCTCTCTCTCGCTCGCTTCCTCCCTCCGTCTCCTTGGCGGCATCCCCTCTCTTGCTCGCCTCCTCCCTTCGTCTCCCTGGCGGCATCCCCTCTCTCTCTCGCTCACCTCCTCCCTCCGTCTCCCTGGTTTCAGATTTGGAGCTTGAGCGTCAGCTAAACCCCGGGTAAGGTGGGGTTGACATCATTGTGAGATGTGCCAGGTTTCAACCCTTCTCTCTCTCTGATTAACGTATAGGAACACTACTCCGTCAATTTTAGAAACAAAACATAAGTGGGTCAGATGATACCCATTTCAAAATCGAGATGGGTTTATTTATAACTGATTTTTTGTAACAAGTGATCTCTAGGTTGAACTATTTTCATGATTTGTGGTATTTAGAAGTGATGTGGTATGCCGGACATCGAGGTTTCTCAGAGTTCAAGGTTAATTCGAGTCCCGTTTTTTTCCCAACTAGGTCTGTTGTCATATTTCATCACGGGTCTATTTTTTCGTATGATTGTATTGTAAGAATTTCATTTCAAATCTGAATTTGTTTTATAAATCTCAAAGCTTGTAATGGCTGTCGGTGTTTGGCCGAAAACGAACGGTGTATGATATCAAAAATGTACTTCTTTTGCCAAATCTTTTTTGTTGACCCAACCCATCAGCGAAAGAAGATTGTAAAGAAATAAATATTTTCCATTACTAACTGATTTTGGCCGGTACGCATATGTGTTGTAATGTTGGGTGAGATCTTTTAATAAGATTTTTATGTGACATAATGTTAAAGCACATTTGTACAGTTGTGAAAGCGTGTTATACAACTTGGGCAGTTGGAGTAAAACTCATAACAACTTGGGCAGGGGATTTGGTGATTGGTCGGAGGTTTTTTGTTTACATCGAAGTCCAAGGTTAGTTTAGGGTTGCTTGCTGATGTTTTTTATTTCAAACATTTTTTTTATAATAGTCTGATTTTCCATTAACACAACCATCTCATGATGTGTATAGAAAAGGGGAAAACATTGATTTCAACATTATCAAATTTACATAACCCATTTCTTAGTCACATTGGGAAATCTCATTTGCACAACCTTGATGCTTACTCGAGACATACCTTTTAATTAGGCAATATACATAAGGAATGTAGGATATGGAAGTAAATTAAGTTAAGATAGACTATTATGGACTCACTGCATAAATCTAATGTAATGTTCATGTTGTCGATTTTATTACATTTTTTTATAAAATCATGTTTACATGTTTGTCGGCATTCAGATTGATTGCTTTTTGTTAATGATTTTTCTATCTTTTTATCAAATTTCCAAAATAGGTACGCATTTTGATCCATTAAGTATAATCTAATTTTAGTTGTGTTGACAAGATATAAGAGATAAAAAAAATATTAAATATTAAAAATGAGGGTCGTTAGGGTTTCGGAAAAAACTCCTCCTCCTTCTCACGCAGCAGGTGCTCGAAGCAGAAGTTGTTGATTTATGGGAAAATAATATATAATCCATTTATTGGTATGTTTTTTACTATTGTTAGGCTTATTGAAAATTATCCTATTGTATAGGGAATATTTCATTGAGGAATTAACAAGATTGTTGGTGTGGAAAGTTATGCTTTCTTTCAAAGGTATTATATTCCTATGTTCTTTCACAAGTATTTGTTTATTTCATTATTCCTCGGTTGTTTTTTTACTAGTGTTGTCTCTATTACATAGTGATTAAGATAAAAAAAACTAAGATCTTGGACTTTATCCTTGCAAAGGTATGTTCCAATTCTGTTTAATAAATTTTATGCGGACTTCATTATTCCTCTTTTGTATCACTTTTGATAGAGAACTTCTATGTCTCACTTTATTAATCATCTAGGTTTTACTGTTTGTTTTATATAACCCTTTACATCAGTGTGTTGTGAGAACAAGCCATGATATGCGTGGGTCTCTTACATGGCATTTTATTTGGCATAACATAAGTCTTATTTCACGGGCCTTATTTTTTTGTGTGAATTAATTTTTTCTTTATTGTCTGTGTGCTATGCGGTTGTTTGCGGGGTAAATTAGATTCCTTCACACTATATTGATTCGAATTCTTTATTTTCAGATTTGTGCAGCTATTTCGTAGAAGATGTTGAATTGGTGTATCACGAGTTTTATAGTGAGTAACAATGAGCATTGGTGTCAATTTATGGTGTATTATATACCCCTATATGATTGTACATTTAGTTAATTTGGTTTGAGTTGTTTGATTATATATTTAGTTAAGTAAGTGTACCTACACTCGGGGGCATTGAGCAACGACTAATTTCTTGGTGTTTTCCAAGTTCAGGGGCTGTTAAAGTCAATACTAATGGCACTAATACGGGTGTCGGTCCATTTGAGTCCCGTTCATCATAACACATTGTTTACGTATTGCAGATCTAACCAATTGGATACCATTTCTTCATTACATACCAGTTCTTCATTACACACCAGGTACTCTGTACTTTAACTAAATTAGTTATATAATTGATATGCATTATCTATTAAATCTATTAGATGATATAAGAAGTACGGGATAATTATTGGTTTTGTTTGGTTTGGTTGTTGGATAATTATTGGTTGTTGATTTGTTGTTGGATAATATGCTAGAAGGAGTATGGGATAATTAGAAGAAGTACGGGATACGACGATAACTTGCTAATGTCTAGACTTAAACATAAAAATATGGCACCAACACCTCTATCGGGACCAATGTAACACGTAGGAACTGACCCCACAGCCGCGGGTTTCCCGGTTTGAGAATATGATGATAATTTGGATATTCCTTGACTTAGGCTTAAAAACATGGCGTTCGAGGGTGAAAATTCGAAACAGCCCCCGAACGTCCCCGTGGGTGGCACCAACACCTCCCACGGGACCAGTGTAACTCGTAGGAACTGACCCCACAGCCGCTGGTCTCCCAGTTTGAGAGTACGACGGTAATTTGCATATTTCTAGACTTAAGCAAAACATGGCGTTAGAGGGTAAAAACTCGAAACAGCCCCTGAACGGCCCCATGGGTGGTACCAACACCTCCCACGGGACCAATGTAACTCGTAGGAACTGACCCCGCAGCCGCGGGTCTCCCGGTTTGAGAGTACGACGGTAATTTACATATTTATAAACTTAGGCTTAAAAACTTGGCGTTAGTGGGAGAAAACTAGAAACAACCCCCGAACGGCCCCGTGGGTGGCGCCAACACCTCCCACGGGACCAATGTAACTCGTAGGAACTGACCCCGCAGCCGCGGGTCTCCCGTTTTGATAATATGACGATAATTTGCATATTTCTTGACTTAGGCTTAAAAACATGACGTTAGAGGGAGAAAACTCGAAACAGCCCCCGAACGGCCCGTGGGTGGCGCCAAAACCTCCCACGGGACCAATGTAATTTGATTGTTGAATTTTATAGCCGTGCGGGCTTTATAATAAGCAGGTTTTTCATTTATAGGCTTTATAATAAGCAGCTTTATAATAAGCAGGTTTTTCATTTATAGGTTTTGGAATGTCAAGAAAATAGAGGAAACTTAGCCCAATTTTTTTTGGTCTGTGAATTATTAAGACGTGTAATATTTTTAAGTTTGTATATATATTTGTTTATTAACAACATTCTCAATTCGCAATTTGTGATTTTTTTTTATTGTTTTGCCTATAATAAATATTTGTAACACCTCGTAGCAACCGACGGTGCACTCACAGCACCCCCAATTTTAGGATTGGACAAAAAAAATACATTTTTTTAAATTATAGATAAATATGGTCCATGACCATTTTTATTTTTTTTGTCGCGCTTGAAAATGGTCGCGACCAAAGTCCGCGACCGTTTTTTTTTATTTTTTGTCACGGTAATGCGTCGCGGACTAGGGCCGCGACCAATTTTTTTATTTTTTTTTGTCACGCACATGGGTCGCGGACTTTGGCCGCGAACAATTTGTCACGGTTGTGGGTCACGGGCACGAGCCGCGACCAATTTTTTTTAATTTTTTTTGTCACAGAAGTGAGTCGCGGCCAAAGTCCGCGACCAATTTGTTACGGTTATGGGTCACGGAGTAGGGCCGCGACCAATTTTTTTTAATTTTTTTTGTCACGGAAGTGGGTCGCGGACTTTGGCCGCGACCAATTTGTCACGGTTAGGGGTCACGAATTAGGACCGCAACCCGTCACGGCATGGGTCACGGCCAAAGTCCGCGACCATCTGCCGTGACCCCTCTTGGCCGTGACCATTTTTTGGTCATGGACTTGGGCCGCGACCCACAAAAATGGTCACGCCCCAAGTCCTCGACCCACGAAAATGGTCACGCCCCAAGTCCGCGACCCACAGTTTTGGTGTAGTGATAGAGAGTGAAATCCTTCAGATAAGTTGTATTCTAGAAGCTTTTGAAATTTCAAAAGCATCCAGGAATGACAACTCTAGCAGATTTGTGAGTTATATACACTCGTCTCTTCCCCTTGCATGAAGGAAGTATTCATAAATTTAGATTCACAAGTGTCATGTTTTCTAGAAATATAATATAGTTATATTCCTGATACGGAATATGTGAAGTTGATTGACATTCATTTTAGTACGATGGGACAAATATGTGGGGCTGAAATCCAGACATGTAAGCATGTTTAAGTTACCATTTTCACAAATATTATGTGATAACCCTTTCGGTTGCATTCATTGACTTGACTCAATTGTACAATCTTATTTGTGGATGTGCATATAAAACATCAATGGCTATGATAATTGAGGATAGTTCTTCTTTAAAAGATAACTAATTATTTGTTCATGACTTTATATTGGAATATTTCTTTTCATTTTTACTTTTTTTTATTTTATGTGCGACAGTTAGATCATGTCTCTTCTTTAAGCAATCAAGAGTGGTTCCGCTGGCTTGGATCAACATTAAAACACAAGTCATGTAGCGAGGGGGGGGGGGGGAGTATATTTGGGAGGTCACAAAGATGGGGGCAAAATAAATGGCCCGTTTTGGGAATCAGCATACGAACCTCCTTCATCTGCGGTTCATTGAAAGTGGGATAAATAAATTTGGAAATAAGGTGGATGTGTTGAAGTTTTTGGTACATATGGCTGCCATTATTAGTTTGAGTTTCAGTTGAAGGAAGGGGCTTATAATTTTAGGAGAGCTAGAGGTTGACATTACAAAAACATGAAGTTGACTAGTTTCATGTTTTTATGGAGTAGAAAAACATGAAGCAAGTCTTTGAATATTGGAGAAGAAAACTTTGAGGTTGGATTAATCTGAAACTTGCCCTTTGTCAAGTTGTATTAAACTACTCAGTCTACCAATTTAATTATATACCTGCTTGTAAATTATGCTCAGCCTCCTTGAATCCTCACATTGCTCGTACTTATTTTGGAAACGGCGTGAACTTTGGGGATGGTTTTGTGGAGGTAATAGCCTTAATTCAGTTCTTTATACACAGAACAATCTCAAATACACCCACTTGGTCTAATTATGAAAATTTTAGCACATTTGATTGACATATTTAATAAACAATTATAAATTACTCCCCACGTGTCAAATTAAATAGTTGCATTTTCTTGAGTTTACACAGTACATATATTGAGTTTACACAGTACAATTGATATAGAGAGTTTACATAAAATTATGATGCTATTGATATATCCACCGCATAACTTCACCTTCACGGCTTCATATAAAAATCTTTGACATTTTTATAACTCAAAGTAACTGTTTAGGTATTGGAAATCAACACTCAGTGAGGTAATCCTTCATTTTGCTTTTGATGTTGTATGCAACACTATAACTAGATTTTATTCTTGTTGTAGGTTATATGGTCATAATTAAGTTTGATTTTACATCATTTACGTAATTAAATTTGCATAACATGTTAGTTGTGCTAAGTTTACAAACGAATCTAATCTTAGTTGTGCAAAGTTTACAAATGAATCTAATCTCACCGATGTGAATTACTGCACCCCAGATGCTTTTGGCGGTGCTTGGATAATAATCCTGACCTTATTCATTGATTATTTGTATATATTGAAATTTTTAATATCTCGTATAATTTTAATAGTTCATAGTGCAACAATATCTACAACATGCTCTGTTCGATTATTGTATAAGTGAATCGATGTTTCTTATTAATTGTATCATTGGCATAGTGCATTGGGGCCACAATACTTGATGAATACATAAAGCATATTGAGAAAGACTCGGCATTGGAGATACGGTTCCAACCAGTTAAGGTCCCTGTAGTGATGAAGCCTTAGTTACTGCTGGCTAGTTGTCATACCAGGTGAAATGATTATCTTGAATTCTCTCTTCAGTTTTCCTGAATTTATGGATTTTGTTTGAGCTAGTCCTAGTTAGTCCTAGTTGAACTAATTATTTTTTCTTCCTTCCTAAATTATGTGGTGCAATGTTTGTCTTTTTGGTGCTGATTAAAGAATTTCCATAGCGTATATGAAACAATTGGCTTTTTCTACTAATTGGAGTGAAAGTAGGGCTTGAAGCTAATGAACTTGTTGTTGCATAATCTTCTACAGATTGTGTAGAAGGTTTCACATTCAAATAGTTCCCAAGTTGTTACTTCTAGTTTTGAAATCAGATATTTGAAATACAAACAGCCCTACTTTTAAACACTTGAGTGTGCTTTGCATTTTACATTGCTATATATATATATATATATATATATATATATATATATATATCGCTGCACTGCTGTTATATATAACAGAAGCAGTGCTGCTGTTAGTGTATATTAGCAGCAGTGCTCCTGAAACTCCTTCGGTTCCTCCTAAAGTTGAGGCACCCTTTGGAACTGAGTTTGAGTGTGCTTTGCATTTTGCATTGCTATATGTATATATATCGCAGCGCTGCTGTTATATGTAACAGAAGCATTGCTGCTATTAGTGTATAATAGCAACAGTGCTCCTGAAACCCCTCTGGTTCCTCCTAAAGTCGAGGCACTCGTTGGAACGCCGGTGGTGCCTTTATTGGTAATTATTTTGTCACACCTTTTTTCCTATCAATTATGTTGTTGTTTGATTATAATGTTAAAAAGAAGTTTAGTACATGGATATGCTAGTTTAGACATGATTACTTCAAGTGATATATTTTTATCAATGTTCACTTGCGTGCAGCCACTCAGGCATCGTCCTCATGGTAATTGTAGATCACCAGTCTTGAGAGATGCATTCCAAGAAACAAGTTTAATCCCCGATAATTGTATATATCCACTTTTTATTCATGAAGGTTTGTGTTAGTGTGTTTAAATACTATGTATTGTACAAACACATATACTTGACCTACTCTGCTTGATGCAAGTCTCATCTTACAAGGCTACCCCTTTTTTTCAGGGAGGCGAATCCCTAGCCCATAAAGCACACTGTGGCAGGCGATTACAGATTTTACTGATGATCAAGCTAGCACACACAGGTAAACATTTATTGAGCTGATTAAAAATATCATGTTTCAAATAATATCACATTACCGTGAAACAAACTTTGTTTCTTCTATGTTTCACGCACAAATTGGTTATCACGTGTACTATTACCAAGAATTATGACCCATTAGTGCATGTGGCCTACCGTTTTTTGGTGTGAGAAAAACACCAGCATTGGTCAATACTCAATACTCAATTTCCCTTGGGATATGTATATACCTACATTAATACACCAACATAATATTACAAATTACAATAAATTATCTCTTTATCAACTTGATTAAATTGTCCAAAATTCATTGTGCACATCATTCTTTCCTAGCCGACCTCAATTACGAGCCATTTGATTAGGCTTAAAAACAAGCCGTTTGAGGGTGAATGATGTGCGCACATCATTCGCTGTGCTTTTGATTGTAATACTGTTTATTTGAATTGTTTCTTTATCTCGAGGAGTGAAAGTAACTTTTGAGGTTGATGTTGGAGATGATTTTAATAGTACTATAACAAATCTCTACCTATATGATCTATCTGTGTACACTTTTCTTTAAGATGTGTTTATTTTTTTGTGAGTAGGTAAGAGATCCCAAGTTTTTATTTGAAGGCAAAACCATACAAAGAATGACGCTTCTTGTTTTGAGCACCTTGAATTTAGATCACTTCATTTGTTTTACAAAGGTTCAACTCAGGCTAGTTCCATCCAATCTTAATCAATTTACTACAGGTAACTACATGCAATGAATTATTTATACTCAGCATTTATAGTTTGTCTTTTTCATTCTATATCTTATCATTCCTTTCAAAGTTTGAAAATCACTTCATGGCTTACTTTATGAGCTTATTTAGTTAAATTGGTGGAAGGGATTTGCTAGTGGTTTGGTTTTTGGAATTTGCTGCTGCTGTTGAGTTTATTTTAAATGTTAAAACATGTTGGATTTAACGAATAAACAAATGAAGTGACCGCGTAATTGCGGGTCGCCCCGTTTGACAATATGACGATAATTTCAAAATACATAGATTATGATTAAAAACAAGCCGTTTGAGGGTGAAAACCCAAACCAACCCCCAAACAGACACGTAAGAGGCACGAACACCTCGCACGGGGACTATGTAGCTTGTACGAACTAACCTCATAGTCCCACTGGGTCTCCCGATTTGAGAATATGATGATAATTTGCAAAAATCAATACTAAAACTTAAAAATAGGTCGTTAAAGGGTGAAAACCTAAACCAGCCCCCAAACGGACCTGTAAGAGGCACGAACACCTCGCATAGGATCAATGTAACTTGTAGGAACTAACCACGTAGTACCGGGTCTCCCGGTTTGAGAATATGACGATAATTTTAAAAAAGCAACACTTAGACTTAAAAATAAGCCCGTAAAGGGTGAAAATCCAAACCAGCCCCCAAACGACCCCGTAGGAGGCACTAACAATGTAACTTGTTGGAACTGACCGCGTAGTCCCGCCGGGTCTCCCGGTTTGTGAATATGAGGATAATTTGCAAAAATCACACTTAGACTTAAAAACAAGTCGTTAAAGGGTGAACCCAAACCAGCCCCCAAACGACCCCATAAGAGACACGAACATCTCGCACGGGACTAATGTAACTTGTAAGAACTAATCGCGTAGTCCTGGGTCTCCCGATTTGAGAATATGATGATAATTTGCAAAAATCAACACTTAAACTTAAAAAACAAGCCGTTAAAAGGTGAAAACCCAAACCAGCCTCCAAATGATCCCGTAAGAGGCACGAACACCTCGCACAAGACCAATGTAACTTATAGGAGCTGATCGCGTAGTCCCGGGTCTCCCGATTTGAGAATAAGACAATAATTCGCAAAAATCAACACTTAAACTTAAAAACAAGTCGTTAAAGGGTGAAAACCCAAACCATCCACCAAATGACCCCGTAAGAGGCACGAACACCTCGTACGGGACCAATGTAATTTGTAGGAACTGATCACTTAGTCCCAAGTCTCTCGGTTTGTGAATATGACGATAGTTTGCAAAATTCACACTTAAACTTAAAAACAAGTCGTTAAAGGTTGAAAATCGAAACCATTCCCCAAACGACCTTGTAAGAGGCACACACACCTCGCACGGGACCAATGTAACTTGTAGGAACAGACCGCGTAGTCTCGGGTCTCCCGATTTGAGAGTATGACGATAATTTGCAAAAATCACACTTAGAGTTAAAAACATGCCATTAAAGGGTGAAAACCCAAACCTACCCCCAATCAACCCCGTACGAGGCACGAACACCTCGCACGGGACAAATGTAACTTGTAGGAACTGACCGCGTAGTCCCGGGTCTCCCGGTTTGAGAGTATGATGACAATTTGCAAAAATCACACTTAGAGTTAAAAATAGGCCGTTAAAGGGGGAAAACCCAAACCGGCCACCAATCGACCCCGTACGAGGTACGAACACCTCGCGCGGGACCAATGTAACTTGTAGGAACTGACCGCGTAGTCCCGGGTCTCTCGGTTTGAGGGTATGACGCTAATTTAGAAAAATCACAATTAGAGTTAAAAACAGGCCGTTAAAGGGTGAAAACCCAAATCGGCCCCCAAATCGACCCCGTAGGAGGCACGAACACCTCGCACAGGACCAATGTAACTTGTAGGAACTAAACGCGTAGTCACAGGTCTCCCGGTTTGAGAGTATGATGATAATTTGCAAAAATCACACTTAGAGTTAAAAATAGGCCGTTAAAGGGTGAAAACCCAAACCGACAGCCAATCGACCCCGTAGGAGGCACGAACACCTTGCACGGGACCAATATAACTTGTTGGAACTGATAGCGTAGTCTCGGGTCTCCCGATTTGTGAATAGGATGATAATTTGCAAAAATCAACACTTAAACTTAAAAACATGCCGTTAAGGGTGAAAACCCTAACCAGTCCCCAAACAACCCCGTAGGAGGCACGAACACCTCGAACAGGACCAATGTAACTTGTAGAAACTGACCGCATAGTCCCGGGTCTCCCGGTTTGAGAGTATGACGATAATTTGCAAAAATTTCACTTAGAGTTAAAAATAGGCCATTAAAGGGTGAAAACCCAAAACGGCCCCCAATCGACCCCGTACGAGCCACGAACACCTCGCACTGCACCAAACTTGTAGGAACTCACCGCATAGTCCCGAGTATCCTGGTTTGAGAGTATGACGATAATTTGCAAAAATCACACTTAGAGTTCAAAATAGGCCATTAAAGGGTGAAAACCTAAACAGGCCCCCAATCGACCCCGTACGAGGCACGAACACCACGCACGGGACCAATGTAACATGTAGGAACTGACCACGTAGTCCCGAGTATCCCGGTTTGAGAGTATGACAATAATTTACAAAAATCACACTTAGTTAAAAACATGTCGTTAAAGGGTGAAAACCCAAATCGGCCCCCAAACTACCTCGTAGGAGGCACACACACCTCGCACGGGACCAATGTAACTTGTAGGAACTGACCGCGTAGTCCCGGGTCTTCCGGTTTGAGAGTATGACGATAATTTGCAAAAATCACACTTAGAGTTAAAAACAGGCCATTAAAGGGTGAAAACCCAAACCGGCCCCCAATCAACACCGTAAGAGGCACGAACACCTCGCACGGGACCAATGTAACTTGTAGGAACAAACCACATAGTCCCAGGTCTCCCGTTTTGTGAATACGATGATAATTTGCAAAATTCACACTTAAACTTAAAAACAAGTCGTTAAAGGTTGAAAATCGAAACCAGTCCCCAAACGACCTCGTAGGAGGCACGCACACCTCGCACGGGACCAATGTAACTTGTAGGAACAGACCGCGTAGTCCCGGGTCTCCCAGTTTGAGAGTATGACGATAATTTGGAAAAATCACACTTAGAGTTAAAAATAGGCCATTAAAGGATGAAAACCTAAATCGGCCCCCAATCGTCCCCGTAGGAGGCACGGACACCTCGCACAGGACAAATGTAACTTGTAGGAACTGACCGCGTAGTCCCGAATCTCTCGGTTTGAGAGTATATCGATAATTTGCAAAAATAACACTTAGTTAAAAACATGTCGTTAAAGGGTGTAAACCCAAATCGGCCCCCAAACGACCTCGTAGGAGGCACGAACACCTCGCACGGGACCAATGTAACTTGTAGGAACTGATCGCGTAGTCCCGGGTCTCCCGATTTGAGAGTATGACGGTAATTTACAAATATCACACTTAGAGTTAAAGACATGCCATTAAAGGGTGAAAACCCAAACCGGCCCCCAATCGACCCCGTACGAGGCACGAACACCTTGCACGGGACCAATCTAACTTGTAGGAACTGACCGTGTAGTCCCGGATCTCCCGGTTTGAGAGTATGACGATAATTTACAAAAATCACACTTAGAGTTAAAAACATGCCATTAAAGGGTGAAAACCCAAATCGGCCCCCAATCGACCCCGTACGAGGCACGAACACCTCGCACGGGACCAATGTAACTTGTAGGAACTGACCGCGTAGTCCCGGGTCTCCCGGTTTGAGAGTGTGATGATAATTTGAAAAAATCACACTTAGAGATAAAAATAGGCCGTTAAGGGGTGAAAACCCAAACCGGTTGCTAATCGACCCCGTAGGAGGCACGAGCACCTCGCACGGGACCAACGTAACTTGTTGGAACTGACCGCGTAGTCCCGAGTCTCCTGGTTTGAGAGTATGACAATAATTTGGAAAAATCACACTTATAGTTAAAAACAGGTCGTTAAAGGGTAAAAACCCAAACCGTCCCCCAATCGACCCCGTAGGAGGCACAAACACCTCGCACGGGACCAATGTAACTAGTAGGAACTGACCGTGTAGTCCCGAGTCTCATGGTTTGAGAGTATGACGATAATTTGCAAAAATCACACTTAGTTAAAAACATGCCATTACAGGGTGAAAATCCAAATCGGCCCCCAAACGACCCCGATTGAGGCACGATCACCTCGCACAGGACCATTGTAACTTGTAGGAACTGATTGCGTAGTCCCGGCTCTCCCGGTTTGAGAGTGACGATAATTTGCAAAAATTACACTTAGAGTTAAAAACATGCCATTAAAGGGTGAAAATCCAAACCGGCCCCCAATCGACCCCATACGAGGCACGAACACCTCGCACGGGACCAATGTAACTTGTAAGAACTGACCGCGTAGTCCCGGGTCTCTCGGTTTGAGAGTATGATGATAATTTTCAAAAAATCACACTTAGAGTTAAAAATAGGCCGTTAAAGGGTGAAAATCCAAACCGGCCGCTAATTGATCCCGTAGGAGGCACGAACACCTCGCACGGGACCAATGTAACTTATTGGAACTGACCGCGTAGTCCTGGGTATCCCGGTTTCTGAATAGGATGATAATTTGCAAAAATCAATACTTAAACTTAAAAACAAGCCGTTAAAGGGTGAAAACCCAAACCAGCCCCCAAACGACCCCGTAGGAGGCACGAACACCTCGTACGGGACCAATGTTACTTGTTGAAACTCATCGCGTAGTTCAGGGTCTCCCGGTTTGAGAGTATGACGATAATTTGGAAAAATCACACTTAGAGTTAAAAACAGGCCGTTAAAGGGTGAAAACCCAAACCGGCCCCCAATCGACCCCATAGGAGGCACGAACACCTCGTACGGGACCAATGTAACTTGTAGGAACTCACAGCGTAGTCCCGGGTCTCCCGGTTTATGAATAGCACGATAATTTGCAAAAATCAACACTTAAATTCCAGTCATATATGTAATTTTTTATTTTGAGTATTTATTTTTGTAAATTATTGGGTTACTAATATCGTATCTTTTTTGTATTCTATTTTTTTGCAGGAAAATAGTTTATCGTTGGCTTTTATTCACGTGGAACACACAAAGAACTCAATGGTTTACAACAAGGGGTTTATTAATGATTCCATTTTTTTGTGTCATGACCGTACGGTCTTTTGTTGTTTTATTATTGACTCTTATGGCCATGAGGGCTTTCATAAGTTAATTGTTATATTTTGTGGCTGTGCAGGCTTTATGTTAGGCAGGTTTTGTATTAACAGGTTTTGGAATGTCCAGAAAATAGAGAAAACTCTGCCCAATTTTTTTTGGGCTTGTGAGCTGTTAAAGAGTTTTAATATTTTGAAGTTTGTATGTACATTAGTTTATTAATAACGCGCAATATTATTAATTTATGAATTTTGTGCTTTCAAATATTTTTTTTAAATAAAAAATTTGGCACAGTTCAAAACCGTGGCAAAAGTGTATCATATTTTGGCACGGTTTTGAATTGTGCCAAATTTTTTTAAACTGTCTTGAATCTGGCACAGTTAAAAACTGTGCCAAAAGTGTGCCAAAAATATCAAATTCTGGCACGGTTTAAAAGTGTGCCAGAAGTCTTCCTATTTTGCTGAATCTTCCACAGTTAAAAACTGTGCCAAAAGTGTGCTAGAAATATCAAATTCTGGCACGGTTTAAAAGTGTTCCAAAAGTGTTCCTGTTTGGCGGAATCTGGCACACTTTTGAGCCGTGCCAGAAAAAAAATCCCATTTTGGAACACCTGATTCTGGCACAGTTCAAAACCGTGCCAGATTTGATCTGGCACAGTTTTAAACCGTGCCAGAATCCTGTTTTTGGTGTAGTGTTTTCTTATGACTTCCAAGAATTTGTTTCTTATAATCCAATTCTATTTCCACAGTTCTTAATTTTCTACAGATGAGATCATGGGTAAGATTTGGATCTTCCATTTCCTCAATTGCATATCTTTTACTATCAGATTTTCGTGGAAGTGATATTCGAATTTCAGAGATAATGCCATTTGCATGTACCTTAGTTACAATATCAGTTAGTTTGATATAAAAATCATTAAAGGTCTCAATCTCAGTCATAACTAGGGTGTTATATTGTTGAATAAGCATTTGAGTCTTAGCAGGCTTAACACGTGTATCACCTTCATGGGTTGTGACCAACGTGTCTCAGACTTCCTTGGAAGTGGTAAATATAGGAATTTTTTTGAACGCATGCTCATTTACCGACTTAAATATGGAATTCTTGCCTTTATTATGCAGAGGGAGGCTTGTTTCTCCTCTTTAGTAAATTCAGCGAGAAGTTTTCTGATTCTTATTTCACTGCCTTCTGCTAAAGGTTTAGTAGGATGAAAATAGCCATTTTCTATGGCATTCTAGACTTCATCTCCCAACGTTCCTTTGATAAAGTCAATCATACTTACTTTCTAGTAAGGAAAATTATTTCCATCGAAGAGGGGAGGTCGAGATAAGTTTCCCAGTCTCTTAAATTTCTCGTCTATGAGGTGTTTTTAAATAGTTTCAAAAAATGCTTGGTTTGAAAAATAAGAACCCACTCTGATACCAATTGAAAATACCTTACTAAGTCGTTTAATAAAAAGTTAAAACAGTTAAGAAGGGTCCGAATGTTTTCATGAGGAAAATCTTTTAATACACCAAGGAAAACTCAAGTTATGTTAGAAAATGTTTTTGAACAAGAAATTTCAGTTACTTAGAAACTTATAGGTTTAAAATAATTTTAAAAACTTATAGATGTAATAGCAAAAGTAAAACAAGTATAAAAAACATTCACATAAACCAAAGATTTTAATGTGGTAAAACCACTATCAAATAGGGGAAACATTCACGACTCCATCTACGGAGAAATACAAAAATCCACTAGAATGAGTTATAGAGTACAAGCAAGCAACGTATTATCCAACCAAATCAGACCTAAAACTAAGTCAAGGGTTATACCAGCACTCCTAGTTTTTCTCTAACGTTTCTGGTATATGATTGTTGTCTCTAACATCCTCCAAGCTTAAGTCCTTAGCTTCTTCGTTACATCGACTTTGATGGTAACAATCTCTTTACCAACACAACTTTAGTGATGTTGTGTGATAGTTAAGTGATGTGATGTGCCTAACACATGCATGGAACTCATTCACACTTATACAGATGATTTCCTAAAAATTACAAATTTTATCTGAAATGACATGCAAGAGTTCTGAATCAACTTTTATTAAAACTAAACTTCTCTTTTTAAGGCAGATTAGAAAACAATCATGCTATAATAAAAGAGACAAGATCCTATATGTCTCACTCTTCTTTATTTACAGAATTATTTCAAAAAATGTGAAATACAAACTGGGAGACATAGACGTCTTTAGATCTAAAAATTTTGAAGATTTATTTTTCAATAAAACTTGAAAATAGAAAAGCAAATATGTTGGGAAAGATTTGATAAAAATGTTTTAAAACTAAAACCCAACAGAGAGATTATTTCTAATGAAGAAATCATCCTAACAGTAAATAATGATTGTTTGACTTAGTCAGATCAACAAATCTCAAAGGTATGAGAAGAGATCAGACTTGGTTAAAGTGTTGGACAAGAGATGTAAACCAGAGAGTATTTAGAACACAAAAAAAATTCTCAAACTCTCAAAATATTTTTGGAAAATTTAGTGAGAGTTTAGTTTACGTTTTTCTTTTTATCTCTTATTTTTCCTCTCTTTTCTCTCTCTCTCTCTCTCTCTCTCTCTCTCTTATTTTCTCCCAACTCTTAGACTTTCAAAAATTTAGAAATGAATGACCCTCAGATCCTATTTATAGTGAACGGTGGAGGGATATGGAATGGGGACTCAAATCAAGGGTCAATATTAAATCAAGCAAATGGTGGTAAATCTAACGATTGAAGATGCACCGCATTAAAACTCTCTGTGATTCGCTCAAACAGGTAAGACATGGATTAAGTTAAAATGCATGTAGGCCATAGATGAATTTAAACCAATGTTCCAGATTAACTCTCAATTATGTGAGTGAAAATAAACAAGAATCTAATAGTTGAGAAGGCAACACGTGTGTGATCGAGATTGATTATAAAATGCCTAGTTTTGTTCTTTTAAAAATATTATTTTCCATCTCAATTGTCTCCACTGCTTTCAGATTCCACCCAATGCAAAATTATTATAAAATGACCCAAACATTTTTAAAGCCTAATTTTAAATGTTTAAAAAATAGATTTTATAAAAATTCCTAAAACTTCTTTAAAAATATTAGAAAATATTTATAAGCCAATGTGAACACACACACGCACCTCATACACATAAAATGTCAAATAATGCAGTCCTAGGTGTTGTGAGTTTTGTTGGTTACTACCTTTTCCAGCCTTTATTATTGTTGATGCAAATCATGAAGAGGCATGAGGCTTAGGGTTAGACATAGGATGACAAGATTTTGTATCTATTTCCAAACTAGATAAGCTCTTATATTTTAGGCTCAAGTTAGTCATATATAGAGAGTGCTTACATCTTCCCCTTTGGAAATATGAGATAAGATATCATTTGAGTCATCTAGGACTCGTATGGATACAAAAAATAGAAAACGTTAATCCTATACAAAAATACTATCTACCCCATATCCTAGAAATGAGAAATACATAACTCAACTAATTACAGACCAATACCTTAAAAATATCTAGATGCACAAAAAGGTACTGATTAATGTACATAAAACTACTAAGATCAAGATTTTTAGAAGAAATGTACAATAAATATCCAAGATGGACTCAAATATTTCTCCCCCATTTTGTCTCAAATGGACAAACGAAAAAATCATAAAAATAGCTATTTGATATAAGCATAACATTGCAAATTTAAATGATGATACTCTATTCTTCCATATCCATACCTATGGATTTCCTTAAGGATTCAAAACGAGTGCGATCCAAAGGTTTTATGAATATGTCTGTTAATTTAAAATCAGTAGGTAAATAATTAATTTCCAATTCCTTAGATTCGACTAACTCACGTATAAAATGATGTATGATTGTAATTTGTTCGGTACGTGAGTGTTGGATAGTATTTTTAGAATTGTTAATCACACTCTGATTATCGCAATAGAGATATAATTTTTCTTCGTTAATCCCAAAATCACTTAACATCTGTTTTATCCCCAATAGTTGAGCACAATAGCTTCCTACGGCTATATATTCGAATTCGGCTATGGACAAGGAAGTGAAATTTTGTTTTTTCAAATTCCAGTATAGTAGGTTATTACTAATGTAATAACATGCTCCTGACATGTTTTTACTATCATTGGAACACCCAAACCAATCAGTGTCGATGTATCCAATTATCGTCCTAGATGAGGCTTTCATGTACCAAAGTCCTAAGTTAAGAGTTACTTTTACATATTTGATAATTCTTTAACGCACAATAAATGACTCTCTTTAGGGGAATTTTGATATCGAGCACACTCACAAACAACATAAACAATGTCAGGGTTTTTTTGGTGATGGCCATATGGATTCATAGAAAACTCAGGAACTAGTTTCGGTGTCACATGGGATGTGGAGGCACCATCAAAACCAATTCCCTGCCTTCCAGCAAAACCTAAAGCAGGGGAAAGGAACATCTTTTCAGATATGTCCACTATCTTTACCTTGAGCTCTATAGCTATCTCAAGGTTATGAGTAAACTGGGCCACAAGGGATTCAAGTTTCTTCAGAGTATCCATCGAGGTCTGGAGCTCACTCGTAAGACTAGACACTTTCTTGGTCAAGTCCACTTTCTATTTCTCTAGACATCTCTCTCTTTCACCAAATTGACTCTCTCTCTACGCAAACTCTCTCTCTCTCTCTCTCTCTCTTACAAGGCAGTGCTAATGGATGACTCTCTCTGTCTCTCTCGTCTCTCCTAAATCTTTCTCTAAGGAAACTATACTAAATGATAACGCTTTGTTACACTTATTAGTTTTAAAAGAATCAGCATATAAATCAGTGTATGCGCATCGTAAATCACCCTCGCTTTCACTTGCAACATCCTCCCCTTACTCATCGTCATGACGGGCACTATCGTTGACTCGTGTGACACCCCGCTCAAAATAATAATGGGTGGCCACCCCTATACTAAAATAATCAGAAATCTCAAATGGATCATTCTCAGCATCTACTGACAGTTCTAAAATAAACACGGCTAACTACCCATTACTACAAAAAGAAGGTATCAAAATTTTTAAAACATTTTATTTATATCTCTAAAACAAAACCATGCCACAACTAACCAATAACATAACATTTGAATATGATAAGAGACATTTATGCTCAAATGATATAAAGAGATTAATACAAGAGTACAACAAAATCTCTAAAATGAAATACCGGAATATACTGTCGGGTCACAGACAATACAATAATCTGAGAAAGAAAAATATAATAGTGCTACACTACAAAACTTGGGTATAAACCCGGTATACAAACTAAATCCTGATCTAGATACATGAAAGATAGGAATCGACTATATCAAAATACTGCAACAGTCCGCTATTGCCACAGCTCCACGAATACACTGGATGGATTTCATCAATGGCTTCCTTGCGGAGGAACACCTAAAATAATACAATATATCTACATAGCAAGAGAAAATATAAACGTGTCAGAGCCCGAGGTATGAAAACATTTTATAAAAAGTTCATTAAAATGCATAATAATTATAAATGCATTATTACATGATTAAAGTGAAGTCACACTCTCCATAAAATTCAACCTACCTCTCAACTAAAGCGCGCAACTAAACGTATGCACATGATCTCCAAATAATTGCCCAAATCTAACTAGGGGCAAAGTAATCTAACTTACTCCCAATTCCTACTCATGTAAAATCATTCTAAATCATAACTCTCAGCTTCAAATATTACCACTCTCAAATATTCGCCCACTTTCTAAACATATAAAATATACATAAACATTCTTCTTCACTAGAATTTCTCATATTCTAGTAATTGACACACACACACACACACACACACACACATATATATATATATATATATATATATATATATATATATATATATGAGTTATTAGCATCTAAGTGCTAAGGACTAAACTTCTCCCAATTCTCAATACTGCACTGTGGTTCGTGCGTGAGACGTCTCGTAAGAGAAATCCAAACAAGAAACCCACCCAATACACTACTCCTTGGCTGTATTGATTATCAAGATTCATTATGCCCTCAATGCATGGCGCGTATAACCCAATTTCTCTTATAATATAAATGATTTATTATTCTCAGTTCTCAACAGTACACGACGTTTCGTGCGTGGGATGTATCGCAAGAGTAATCCAAACAAGGAACCCCCCGATACATTACTCCTTGGCACTGTCGATCTTCGAGATATACTAATATGATAAATATGATCACTAAGGACTAACTTCTTCCCACTCCCAACATTGCACTACGTTTCGTGCGTGGGACGTCTCTCAAGAGAAATTCAAACAAGTAACCCCCCCAATACACTACTCCTTGGCAATGTTGGTCGTTCAGGTCCATTACACCATCGATACCCAAAGTACTATACATATGTACTCATATAATTAACTAGTCTTCATTTTCACTTTAACATAATCATCTCAATTTAGTCCGGATAAAATCTCCCGGAATGAGATTCAATCAATCTTCTTATGTCTCTTTACTCTAGAGATAAAAATGATATCACATAATCATATACAATTGATATACTATTCACGCAAGTATAATAATAACAATCCCAGCGAGCTATAACTCGAGGATGTAGGTTCTCAATGCTGTCATCTACCAGGGAATTACTCACATATTATCCTGGGTACCAACGGTCGAAATCTCACACCGCTTTGGAAAAAAACATATCACAACGTACGGGAAGAGGTCATAGTTCCTCTCCGAAAATGAGACGAAACATACCCACCAAGTCTCACCCCTAATAAAAATCACACAATAATAAATGGACGCTATGACCTGGGGACTATACGCGCCTTTATCCTCAAGTCAAGGGCCTTACCCACATCGCGCAACTTCCCATGATAGCATAGAGGGGGTATGCCTTACACACACACACACACACCTACACACACACACACACAGATATATATATATATATATATATATATCACACTATTTACATACTCTTATTACGCTCTTAGGCGTGAATGAAATAATATCCTTATAAGTATATTTTACTCTCGATATACTATTCGTCAACAATTCACATAACTTCCTCACTTAGTATACACTATACTATTTCTCACTTGAAATTCACATAGCACTTCTATTTGTATGAGTCGTCACTCAATTCTATTTATGTTGAGGATATTCTCTATATCCTAATTCACCTCGATCAACATTTATCATTTACATGAAACATCTCCCAATTCGATTTACGTTAAGGATAATCTCTATATCCGTATGCACATCTATCAACATTTATTATTCTCAATCCATAATATGGTTCAATCAATCATATGAACCTTTAAAGTTGTCCCATTTAGGATTTAATCCTACAATCCATTATCACTAAGCGCATCCTAACTCTTTCTTATAAACCCATAATTATCTTCAAATATAATTCTCAATGGTAGTTGGCTTCCCCACTAGTCGGTACGATACTTTCTAATCGGTATTCTCTCGAGTTAAGTCAATATGACTCCAATAATTTATCATAAGGGAAACTCCCTAAAAATCTCCAAAACACACTCCTCATAACTCCTATAGAGGTTCCCAATCGACAAACTCCAACGAAACGGGATGAAACTCACCCTAGAAAAACATCTCCAAAACTGCCCTGTTTCCGAATAAATTCCAGCCAATCCGAATCGATTCGGCCCAACAAATCGATTCGGTCCAAGGCGAATCGATTCGGGTCCCAAGACCTAGGATTCTGTCTCAAGCCGAATAGTCTGAATCGATTTGGTCACTCAGACCTGGGCACTTATAACTTTTCGAATCGATTCGGTAAGGGGCCAAAAATCCCCAAAATCATATATTTCAACTTCTTTCCATTTCGCTTCAACCCAAACCTATATATAGCATTAAAACTCATCAAACAACACACCTCAACTAATTTATAACCCCAAATCCATTATATACCCAACAAATCTAAGATTTTACCCAAAATCTAGGTTTTAACATTTTAGACCCAAAATCCATAATTTTATCCACAAATCATGAAATAAAAGATACACAATAATTATTTAGCAAGTTTAATCACTTGCCTCAAATTCGTAGAGTCTGAATCCTCCTCGAGATAGCGTAATGGCCGAAAATCCCACTTTTCTCCTCTTTCTCTTCTTCTTTTCTTCTTCCCTTTCTTTTTCTCTTTCTCTAAGGATATTTCTATCTCCCGTAAGTTTTTTAAGCCTTATCTCCAAAATACACAACTTTAAATGATAATACACACTTTAAATGACTCGGTCACTTTAATTCGAGCCAAACGAACTTAAAATATTTCGAAACCTAAATAAGCCCCAAGTACAGTCATTTCGACTATCTCGACCCTTTCGGAAACAACCGCAGCCTCAGAATTTCCATTCGAATCACTTTCTAACATCTTCAAATTTTGACCTCGAATGCCAATTTAATTATTCTCCGATTAAATTAATATTTATTTCTCCCAAAAATAATTAATTATTGTCCCAAAAATCTCGGGGTATTACAACTCGTCTTCAAAATCCATCGAATCAACCTCACCATACAGGGAGGCATTAAGAGCAACTTTGCCTTTTCCTTGACGTCTCAACCTAGTAGGACACTCAAATGACTTATGACCTCTACCGTCACACTCATAACATCTCTCCTCATCTTTGTTAGGCACGTACTTTTTATCCTTTTCATTTTTCTTTTCAAACTTATTTTTCTCAAAATTCTTTTTATCTTTGAAATTGCCATTTTTCTTTAATTTGAGAAATTTCTTGAATTTTTTTGCAGACAAGGTCAAATCGTTTAAGTCGAAATCAAACTCAGAATCAGACATCTCTTCCTCTCTTATCCTAGACCACTCACGTCTCTTTCTTGTTGACCCCTCACTCTTCCTAGCCTGGGCTTTAAGTGCTACCCCTTTATCTTTTGATTTTATCGTGTTAGGAAGCACGTCAATTTCATAAGTTTGGAGGTCTCCTACCTATTCTTTTAATTTCAAACTATTCAAATTTCCTAAAAAATTTAGCACAATGACTTTAGGGATAAAACTCTTAGGAAATGATCTCAAAATATTCTTAACTACTCTAGCATTAGGAATGTGTTCACCTAAATTGAAACTAGTGTTTTCAAAATCAGATAAGCGTGCATAGAATTCATCAAAACACTCAGATTCAAGCATGGTGATTGTCTCAAATTATGTAGTTAATTTTTGCAATTTTGATTCATTAACTTCATTAGTGCCTTCATGGGTAAGTTGAAGAACTTCCCATGTTTTTTAGACGTGGTACACGCCATTATGCGTCAAAACTCGTCGAGGGTGATATTTCCGAAAATTGCACTAAGCCACGTGAGTTATATATGCTCCATTTAAATCCATCCTCAATCCATGTAGTCATAGATTTTAAAGTAGTTGCGTTATCTACCGTGACAGTGGGAGGCGTCCACCCTCTTTCACACAACCTAAAGATGTCCGTCAATGGCCTTTAAGTGAGATTTCATATGGGCTTTCCAATATGCGTAATTTGACTCGTCAAAAATTGGCACTCGATAATACAAATTTTCCATTGAAATTGCGCTTTTTTCAAAAATTAATTTTTAAACCAAAATTGATATCCAGAAAAATTTTGCGGAAAAAGTTACACGGTATAATTGTGTAATAGGCTTTGATACCAATTTGAGAGTGCATCGGCAATCAATGATTAACTTGTTAACTAAATTCTAATTTTTAATCCCAAAATTCCGAACACTTGCACATAAATTGTAATAGACTAATTAATTCAAACCAAAGATGTACAATCAATCACAATATGAGGAAAAATCCCCCAAAGGATCAAAACCGTTTTTATTTCACTATAATTCGTAATACTTATAATTACATACAAATATAGTGACACACGAATACCTGCAGATGTTGATTCGTTATCGTCGGCGTTATCAGCAAAAGATTCCGCAAGATCTACAAGTCAAAAATTGAGAATAGCCTTCTTCTCCACAAGATTTCTCCAGATGAGTAGAACAATTGTATATAGGGTTTATAAGACTCATATATATGTTTGGTACTGATTTGCGAAACAAAAAAGTTAAAAATCATGAAAAATGAAGTCTGAAAATATACAGTAAATCTCCAGAAATGTGAGTGCCAAAGACTTAAAAATCGTGTATAATGGGCACTGCTATTTATAAAGAAATCGAGGCGGCGCCTCGCTCGAACGAAATGAAGCCTTCGCTTGAACGACTTCGCGCGAGATGCCAATGTGGCTCAAATGATAGGCGAATCTCGCTCGAAGGACGTTAGCAACATTTTTTCTTTCTCCTCTACACTTAGAAAATTTTCTTCTTCCTAAGTAAAAAAATTCCAGACCAGTAAAAATATTTTATAAAAGTTTTTAAATACTTATGTAAATAATATACACTCCAAATAAATTATTTTACCATAATCGTGGGTGGAGTAGAGGGGACGGTTGAAGATCATGTTGCATGAAGGATAATGCACGTATGAAGATGACGGATGAGAGGATTTGGATCAAGGTCGTCATGGATGATCGTGTTGACGTTACGAATGCAGTGGTATTAGACATACTAACTGTGATCAAGGACACACAGAAAATTCCTAGATTCTAACTCATACATTTATAAATTTATGTCCTTAAACATTTAAACCTAGAGAATTAAAATTTCTAACCTATGCTCAGCCTCACTCTATGATTCTATGAGTTTTAAATGAATCGATTCACCTTCTCTAGTGACATGTGGAGACCATCCTTTAACAACTTCTAACCAAACCCGCTCATTTATAGCCTTAAGCGTTTATTTCATATGCAATTTCCAGTATGTGTAGTTTGACCCATCAAACACCAGGGGTCTAATACCATTAAAATCACCAAAAATCATGCCAAATTTCACAGGATATAAACATAGTAATTTAGTGCAACCTTCTCTAATACCAAATTGTAAGCATGATAAAATGAAATACCAATAGCATAACACGTAGATGTACGAGAAAAACACAAAAGGGTAAAAATCTCGGACGGCCTAGCCACGTAGTTAACCATGATAACGAATTACACGAGTTGATAGATGACTTACTCAATGACTCGATCCCCATAAGCCCTGATGCATCTTTAATCTCCAACCTCTTCTCCATAGTGTAGGAGTCTATCCATGCAACCTGCCATAATGCAAAGTCCATGTACACCTCAATATCCATCAATCCAAGCTTAGCAACCATTTATGAATTGGAACACAAAAGCCACTGCTTTTTTTACCACGACACCACAAATCAACTACGAAGTCCACCCCACAAAACAGTTCTCACAAAGATATGGAGAATAAACTTAGTATCCAAAATAGGATCTTTAAATCATATATAGGATGAATCTTGGATCCTAAAATTATTGGGTGAAAATGAGGGTTCTTTGGAAGAATTTAATAAAAAAGAACTCCCAAAAGGCTCTCTTAAAAGTATAATCCCGCATATCTATCTATAGGAACAGTTGTTGCAAGGAGATAGGCATTAAATATTTGGAAAGATGTGTTTTAAAACTATAAAAACATGCATACTCATTCAAACAAAGTACCCATTCCCGTTCGAATAACTTCTAACTAAACATTAAATGACATCCTAGAGTGTATTTAAAAGGCGATGCCCAAGATCTTATTCGAATGAAGGAATCTCGTTCTAATGGCTAATGGAAACTCGTTTGAATTACATTTCAAGTCATTGTTACGAAACAATGAAATTTTCAAAACATTCTTTAAAAAATATTTAACACCCAATAATAAAATATCCAAGGCTCAAAATAAATAAACATTTGTCACTGAGATCCTTGTAACTTGAAGACGAAAACGATCGTGAAACATGACACAAATGTATAATCTCTTAAGCTTTATAGATACGTTTCATCAAAACACGTTAAAGGCTTGAAGGGAAAACACCAACCCTAAACTGATCAAAATTTTGGTTCAAGTACAATTAAATAGCTCACCACCTATATAAGCAGTTAAAATCCAATAGATAAGGATGCGTGCACAATCTCATTAGTTTATCCTCACTATGGAAACTTTATGATGGTTTAGGGACTCATTTTATAGTTTAAATAATATTTTACTGATACATCAATAATGTATTAAACAGGACCAAAAGTGAGATTCGAGTGTAGGTGTTGAGAAGATTAGGCTTTCAGGATCTCACAAGTTTGAAAATGGTGTATATACTTGTATTCTCAATTATTATGAGGATTGAAATATTCACATAATTATTTCTTTGATCATTTATGGGTTATATTCAATTTATTAGGTCAATAATATCTAAAGGTTGAGCGATCACTATATGAATACGTCTTAGATCATATTATGTAGGAATTTGCATCTAGAAAATATCCTAGATTATGACACACCGTTGATAAACTTATAAGTTTTTATCCTACCAATAAAATTATCCATTGGATTTATATGTGGTAGAGTAACAAATAAGTTATCTTTGAGATCAAGAAATAAATATGACAATGGTGAAAATCGTTTAGTGGCAAATTGAGTTTCACAAAGTGGGTAATGTATGTTTTATGCAAAGAAATCATATTATTTGCTATCAAACTTTTCAAAAAAGGCTTCACTATTTTGAGTAATTATGAGATAATTAAATTGGACTGAGGTTGCAATTATTTAGTGGAATTACTTACAATTAACATAAAAAAATATACCACAAGGCATAATATGGGATTTTCATATTTCTATTTGGAAACTACTCTAATTATTGGTCTTGGGTCCCTTAGTCCATTTTTTTTAATAAGTAATCCCAAACTCTCTAAACACCTTAATTGGTCCAAGACGTATATTATGGGTCTAGGTAATGGGTATAAGTTAAAAAAACAAATCTACATATATATATATATATATATATATATATATAGAGAGAGAGAGAGAGAGAGAGAGAGAGAGAGAGACTCTTGATGTTTTTGTGATGGGGTAAGGAGAGAGAAAGTGATTTCTCTCATATTTCATCAAGTATCCGGCTTGAGACGTTCCCACGCATATATTTTGCTTTGTTGGATCATAAACTAGAATATTTAAGTCCTACTCCATATCTAATAAAGGATTTACAGCACAAAGAAGAGCAGCATTATCATTATTTTCATCAAATATTTCTCCCACATTAGATCACCCACAAGATCTGAACCCTAGATCCTTTCTTTAAATCTAGTTATTTGTGTTTACTTTTTAAGACACAATCAATCAAAGCTTTTGCAAAACGATGTTTTTATAATATCAATCCCAATTACTTATATTTTTAGATTTTAGGGTTTGATGTTGTAGATTTTATTCGTTTGTAATTGGATCTTTATCTGTGATGGATGAGTTTAATTATATTAAGATTATATTCATTGATTTAGTGTAGTTTTTATTGAGTTTGGATTTGTATTAATTACATTCTTATACCCATTTTAGGCCTTTTCTAGTCCTATGTCATTATGGGTTAGAGTTAATGATTGTTCGTTCTTTTGTTTTATATAAAACTCTTTCACATGTTTTTATCGTAGGGTTCTTCGGTAATTAATTTTTATATCCACTTTCTAACGGTAGTTATTTTATTTTTCTTATTGTGATTTGAAAGGTATTTACATGTCTCCTAAATCAGTTTCTCCTACCTCAATGTCTAGAAGGGGCATGTTTCATATCCATTGAACTTTTCTCTCGACACTTGGTGCATTGTGAATGTTACGTTTATTTGAAATACCTATCTGAGCCCTGTGTACCTTAGATTTTGGAAGACCTTAGGTGTCTTTGTCTTTGTTCTCAATTTGGGGAACATTACCACGGTGTTTTTGTCTTCAATCCTTATTTCCCATCTTTGTGGTGTAATTTTTCTTATTCCCAAAGAGATGATTAATCATCGTTTTAATCTGAAAGAAGTATCTACACCAAATTACACATTTTGAACGTATGATCTGGGACCCTATAAAAATGGTGACATGTTTTCTAAGTGATGTCCATTACCAAATTTGGCCCCAAACGACCTTGTCTCAAGTCTTGTTGGCTATGGATTTTTATCTTCTTAATAGGGGTATCCTCTTGTATTTTCCTATTATTCACCCTCACGATATTAACTTTGCGCATGCATACCTATTTCATGCTATTGAAAATAGCTAGAATGGATTTGACGAGTTTTTTTTTTAATCTTGTCTCAGGTTGTTTAAAGGACATCATGAAGTCTCACTCGTTTCCTTTGGTTGTTTGATCGGTATTTTTCTTTAGGAGTTAAACATACGATTCGTCAAGATAAAGTTACAAAAAATCTAAGGGATATATTGTCATAATATCAATTTTTCTCATTCAGGTGACAACAACAGTCATCCAGTACTCCATATATTATGCCTCTTCATGTTCCACATCCGTCTAACGTATCTAGTGAACTAAACATGCATCCACTTTCATAAGCTTATTTAGATGAGATGGATTCTTATATGACAACTTGTATGTGTTCCAACATTTTCCCTACTTTTAGTGAGTATGAAAATATGATTACTTTTATAGTGGGTTCTTTTTGTTACTACTTTAACGAGTACTAATGAAATACTACAAATCAGTTGAATCGTGTTAGTGACTACTTGAAAGATGTTCAGTCAATTTTTTGGTATCTTATGTATCTATCACGGAAGATAAATGAGAAGATGTGTATCGTATTTTGTGATTGAAATATTTTGAGTTCGAATTTTATCTTGAATTTCTTATATCCTATTTAACGTTATAACTCCATTTTTTGAATGTTTATAATAGTTTATCATTAAGAATATGATCAAATATCAAAAAGTTCCTCAAATATTTTTTAATACACATTTAGTCCAAGCCTTTTTATTTTGTACCAAAAAGCCCCTTATTCTCTTATTTGTAAAAGTCCGCGCCAGCGGCATAGTAAAGGACTTTTTGAAAGTTTGGACTAAACGTGTATTAAAAAATGTTCGAGGGATTATTTGATATATGACCCTTAAGAATCTTGTATATCTTTTTCTTCGGTATATTTTTTATTTCCAAGTGTAGTTTTTGATATGTTTATCTTTGGTCCTAATTATCATAACTTATATCTATCGTAGTATTCATATTAATTATTCACTCCCTATATGAATTAATCTCATTTATGGTGTGATTAACATGTTTATTCTAATTTGAATGCATTATTCTACTTTATCTAATTGCGTGCCTATTTTCTACTTTGTCTCATTCGTGAAAAAAAGGAAAGAAGTCTGTTTATAGAGGGAGTACATGGTATTAAGCACGTTGGGCTAAGGAGTGTGTTTGTATTCTATACCATGTTTATTAAGAAGTGTTGCATAGTTTAGGAGACTTAGTTTAGTAGTTTAATGATTATATGTATACATTATAATATTCACATGATTCATCAAATCACTCACATATTTTTGTCTTTAGATTACACATTGGTATTCGATGAGGTTGCAAGTGTGTGGTAGGAAAATTAGTACAACAATCTTTGTGTGGAGTTTTATGAGTGTCTTGTCTTTAATTTACTAATAATTGATTTTGTCTATCGTGTATGAATTTTTTTAGGAAACTTGTGTCTTAGGGCATAAATTTAATTCAACTTCTCATTATTTTTGGTTTTATGATAGAATGGGAAAAAGAGAGATCATAAGTATATATGTATAGTAAAGTGACCCACGTCGCTTAAATTGTCTTCTTCTGGTTGTCTAAAACAATCTTTTAGTCTTGTTCAAGAGGTCCTTAGAATGCTTCATCAAATTAATATCAGACCATTCATGTCGTTTCATAGAGTTGAACACGTAAGATAAAGGTATATTGACATCAACTCAACAAAGATTATCTTTGCATCCGTGATAGATCTGTGAACTTTGTATCATTGGAGCTTGTGTAAGAAAAAATGGTCAAGATTGTGACTTGACCATTATGTGTCATCCCACATGTATTCACACTTGGTTACATAACTTATATAATGCTCCATTACACCATATGAAAGAAAGGAAGTGAAAAATAAGACAAAAATGATTTCATATTTAAAGAGAAAAGAATCTTTTCAATTCAAACACACTTTGAGTGTTTTTAGAGAAACCAAACATTTTTCTATGTCTTTTCAACTTTAAGATAGACTCACATATCCTTGGTGTATAAAAGTAGTTACTGCTTGTATTAATAATAATAAAAATTCTTCCTAAATGAATCTGATTAATCATATTTTGGGAAGAAAAAAGGGCAAGGGCGAGACATATGGTCGCAATCACCACTATGGACTTTAGAAGTGATCCACCGTGGAAGATAGAGCTAATGAAGAAGATGTAGTTTATGATTAACCACATTTAATTATTTCTTAGGTGTGTAAAACTCATTAGATCTTTAAGTAGTTGATCCACCTAATATATATATATATATATATATATATATATATACATGAAGTGGACTTAGGACAATTTTGGTTTCCAAAGAATTTTGGAATTGATACTTATTATATGGACTATACTAGGGTCCCAAAGTAAATTGTTAAATTGTCTTTCAAACAAAAAAAATAAAAATCCAAAATTATGCCCTTTAATTTATTATGTATTATGTATAATTATAGTTAATTCCACTCAACATATATAGCTTCACTCCAGTTTAATGATCTCAAAGTTATTCTAGTAGAGAGTCCTTTTTTGCAAAGTTTGATAGCAAATAATATGATTCCCCATGTTATGTATTTAATATCCACTTAGTGAAATTAAATTTGTCGAGAATCGATTTTCACCAACGTTTTATTTATTCCTTGATCCCAAACTTAACGTTTTTGATATTCTATTGGTTATAAACCAATTCGATAGTCTTAATGGTAGAATCAAAACTTATAAGTTTATTACGGGGGTATCACAGTCCATAATATCTCCTTGATGCAGATTCCTCTAGAATATGATCTTATACATATTCACAAAATGATTTCCCAATCAACACAGATTACTGACCCAATAAATTTAATCTCACTCATAATAAATCAAAATAATAATTATGTGAATATTCCAATCCTCATAAACCTAGGTATTAAGAATCTATGCACCCTCGTCGGGAGCTAGACTCGAATCTTACCCTTGATCTTACTCAACACAATTTTAATCTATCGATTCAATCTTATTTGAACTATTAGACAATTTCCCAATACATAAGACAAGTTCCCATAGTCAATATAATTAACTAAGATTGTACACACACCTTTATTAATAAGATATCAATTCCTCTATCTAGGCTATATACTATTCATTTGTACTAGAATCGAAATACTAATATTTAGTGATCAGGATAACTCTAGCTCCCCAAAATTCATGCTATGTATAATTGACCGACATATACAATATATTTAACATATATCTATAAGGCACTCCCACAAACATGATTCATATTCCAAAATGAGCTAATACAATCCTTTATTTAAGAAGAATAAATATTATAAATATTAGTTTAAGAATAAAACCCCCAAAATCTCCCACTCAGTCTGTAATCCATGTGCCTATACATCTAACACCTAACACCTAATTCGACTGAATGGGAATCAATATTCCTATGCATATAAGTATTATATAGTTGTTTAATATATTAAAGACCGATGCATGCGTTAGGATAAAGATAAAATTGGTTAACACGACATTTGTTTAATTAATTATAAGTTTAATTTGGGTTAAACTTGTTTAATTAAACTTAAATTCAGAAAATTTGAAAATAGTTGGTTTGTTTGCTTTTAACCCTTTGACATATATTATAACCCTATAGGATAGTAGATCATTCAAGTTGCATCGTAGGGGGAACACTAAGTTATTGTGTAGAAACATGTTTCATGTTGTTTTAGGGTCATTTTGGTGTTTATGTCTCTCTCTCTTTCTCTCTCTAGAGTTTATTTGTTTCACTCGATAGGCCATCATAATGAAAACTTGTCTGGTGTGGTTAGCGATGATGATGATGATATTGATATTCAAAATAAGTTTAATGAGTTATATTATGGTGCTGAAAAAATAACTCGTTTGAATTTGAGTTTTGAAAAATTAGTTAAATTCCTTAAAAAGAAAATTTCCTTCTTAAAAGATGAAATTGAATTTTTACAAACTTTTCAAACTCAAAGATATTGCTCCGTGACAAGTTCAAGGACATGAAATAATATTTCCAAAATTTAATAATGTCCAATAAAGAGAGTGATGATAAAGTTCGTATTTTAAAAAAGAACTAGAGGAATCTAAAATGTTTGAGTCTAGGGTGAAAGAATGTGCCATTAAGGATAATGATAAATTGATAAAAGTTTTGAAGGCACGTGAGAAGACTCATAGGGATAAGTTTTCTTAATAAGATAACTTGAGAGGATTTATTAAAATTATGAAGAAGGATTCCCTAAAATTTTAAGAGTATAAATGTTTTCTTGAGTCAATTGTTTTAAAGTTAGAAAATGATTTAAGAGACTCAAATGTTGATGGTATTTGCTTTAATGATTTTAATGCTTCAGATGTTAAACCCATTACCAATGGTTGTTTACAATGTCAACCACTTCCAATGAAATTAGATACGGTCAACCCATGGGTAATATTCCTATTATTTACACATGTTCACAGTGTTGTAGGAAAGGTCACCTTAGGGAATTTTCTTATCATCTTAAAATAGATCTTAGGAAGTCCCGGTCCCATATCACTATGGTTCCTAAAACGCGAGTCATTAAGTGTTCATCTGTTTGGGTTAGGAAATATGTTTTAGAGGCATTAAATGTTAGACTAGTAGATTCTCGCGTGCTTGCATATGATTCTTCTCATGTTTTATCTTATGGTTTATTTTGTTTACAAGTTTTCATACATTAGCTTTTGTACTTCATATTATATGTGTTGTTGGTTGTATGATGTTTGGGTCTTTTGTATTTTGATATTCCCTTTTGGGTCGTATTAAAAAAATAAAAAAAGATTTTTTTATCTTTTGAGTTTTGTTTTCACGTGGTCTCTTTTGAAAAAATTTATTTAAAACTAAAAAAATATTTTTATTCATGTATAGTTTAATTTTACACATTTTGTGTGGCATATTGGTATTTTTAAATCCAATTCCTTCTATATTTACATGTGTCTAGTACATTTCATTATGATTTCCAATGCTTATATTATTCTTAATCATTATTGCATGGATTTCTTTGAAAATGATCTGCTTAATGGATTCATTTTGCATATGCTTCCTCATACACATGCGCGAGTTCGTTTGGATTTTAACTTCATACATTACAAGAGCTAAGTGAGGTGTTCTCTAAACAATCTTGTCATATATATATATATATATATATATATAGAGAGAGAGAGAGAGAGGGGGGGGGGGAGGCTCACCTACATCATGATGTATACATCACACCACACATCACATCTAGTTCTAGATCCTAATAAACTTTTTTTCCAAAATTTTTATTTTTCCCTTGAAATTAACCTTCTATTCAATACATATTCTAAAAATTAGGTCAAAATACATTTTGTAGCTATTTTAAAAAAATTACAAAAAAATGTTGGCGGAGACCCTTATAAATAAGGTACTTTGAGCAGTTTTTTGTGGATTTTTTTAAAAATAGCTGCAAAATGTACTTTGACCTAATTTTTTGAACATGTGTTTATCGGAAGGTTAATTTCAAGAGAAAAATAAAAATTTGGAAAAAATGGTTTTTAAAGGGCTACAACTAGGTGTGATGTATGAATGATGTCTAGAGCATGATCTAGGTGAGCCTTCTCCTATATATATATATATATATATATATATATTTGATTAAGGGATTTGTGCATAAAAGAACCCTTGCCCGTGAGTTTTCTTTTTTCTCGAAAATATGAGTGTGCGTGGGAAAGGGCTATGAACGGAGAAATCTTCCTTGCGTGAAGCGCCCATTGCAAAGAGATTAAAAAATTAAGAGTCAAAAGAAAAGATTTTAAAGGTCAATTTTGTTTCATCAATTCTTCAAAATTGACATCTTTAAAAAATGAGAGTAAAAAGTGATATATCTATATTGTGAGGGTGTTATAAGTTGAAGATCAATGGATTTTCACAATGAGCCCTAATTAATTCATATTTGATGCTATGGATTTTAGAATCAACATTATTTATAGGCTAGTTTGTCCATTATGAGTTCACTTTTATGTCACTATCAGGCTAATTCTTTGTTTGATAAAGTTAATGCAGACAAATAGGACTCCTGAGATATTTTTGAGATACTAAATTATAATTCTTTTTTTCTAGTTCACTCCCCTTCATTTCATTCCACATGTTTATATACATCGATACTAAGCTAGTGTGAAAAACTTATATGTTTTGTGTCTTGATTATGGTTTTATACATACATACATACACACACACGTATATATATATATATATATATATATATATATATATATATATATATATATATATATATATAGAGAGAGAGAGAGAGAGAGAGAGAGAGAGAGAGAGAGATAAATAGATAGATATAGATATATTCTTATGTGTCTTTGTTATCTTTTTCATATTTATATACATGGTGTCATTTTATTTTAAGTCTTTTGTTTGCTCTTAATCCACGTATTCCATATGTTTTTTTAGTTTCAAGTGATTTCATAAGCTATATGATCAAATTTCTATTTATCGTTGCTTGTTTAGATTGGTATCTCGTGCTTCAATTCGTATACAAGTTGGTATCCTTTTTGCATCAAAATAGGTATTAATTGATCATTCTTTGGATAATTTGTTCTTGTGTGGACGAGTTGTGTTTGCCATTACTTATTGAACTTTACAACACTAGATGATATACTTGTTTTTCCTTTATGCCCACCCATGTTTGATTTATGGGAAGTTTTTGTTATATTGGGGAGCAATGGTTTTGTTATGCATCTTTCACTTTGTCTATTCTGCAAACAAAATGGGGATAAAATGTATCTCAATCTTTGTAGTCCGGGGAGATTTTTTTTCTTAGGAGGAGATGCCCTAACTTCGGTAGATATTGTTAGACAAAAGGGGAGGGTTTATTCATATGTAGATTTATATTGTTTATTATATATTATCTTTCCATTTGAAGGTGTGTTTGAGTGTACAAGTTTGCAATGATGCGAAAACTTTTTTATAAGAAGCAAAACTACACAGTTTATGTGTCGATCAAGTTGTAATTACTCCTTTTGGGGTTGGGGATTGAGTCTTTTAAATGAACTTGACAGCACATAGGATTTTGTTTTGTGTTTGTCCCAAAATATTCAAAGGGGGAGACTTGTAAGGATAATGATACAATCGACTTGTATATATTTTATCTTATTTTTTGTTTGTATAAAACCTTTTAGTCATAGGTTGTGACATCCCGCCTAATTAAATACCGGGCGATCACTCCTTTATTAAATTAAAATCAAGGTGAACAGTTGGTTCATTCTTAGCATCATTGTCGCAAATGAAAATCTTTTCCAATTAAACACCCGAAATAATTTAGCTAAGTGTCAAAATCATTTAAAACTTTATTTCCATTTTATTTAAATCTAATTATAAAACCTTTAACCATCTACATTCTAAGAGTCACACAATAAGTATAAGAATAGAATGAACATTCAAGAGTTTACCCATCAAAAATAAATCTCAACATTACAACACTAAAGGAAAACATCCCGACAGTAACAAATCCCGAAATAAAGATACTGAAATTAAAAGAATTACAATCTCTGACAATACCAACTAAAAAATGGAAAAACGGCGACACATGCCCCCACTGGATAAAGCTGGACTAGAAGTAGAGTCAACAATGAGGTCGTCTAACCAATGGCCTGCAACTCCCACAAAAGCTACAACGCGTTCCATCCAAAGAATCCTAAGTAAGACGCCCCTATGGCTGGGCGCCTGTAATACATATATATATATATATATATATATATATATACACAAGAGAGAAGAGGTAACAACAAACGGGTCAGAGCCCGAATGTAAAACAGTTTTAAAAATAGTTTAGCAAGTATTTAAAATGCTTACCGGTTAATGCAACAGTCATATTAGTATGCGACACTCTCTTGAGAATTCTCACCTCTCATCTAGTGCGCACGTCTGCCGTACTAATAAACCCCATATATATCTCTAACTTATTCTCCATAAGTCGTAACACATGAAATTAAGGTTATGATATTCACTTTAGAAAAGTCTATCTCTTCAAGATTTCTTACGTTATTTAGAAAAATTCCGTATTATTATAATGTTTCCGAATACTTATAGTGAAGCTGAAGAATTTCATACTTTACTTGACTACTGTTTTACTCAGTAGAAAGTTCTCATATAGATACACGTATATATATTAATTACACATATAATATATATACAAACGGCACCCCACATAAAATCTATGGTGCAACGTTTTCATAAATAAGTATATATATATATACCAATCACTCATATAATACATATATACTAACGGCACCCCACATAACAACTATGGTGCTAGCATACTCTGCTATCCAGTCCCCGTATCACTCGTACTAAGGGAAATACAAGTTCAGAATCACTCTCGAACTGTATTAACACATACATAAACAAAATTGAGGCGAAGCATAGAGTCCAAGTCTCTAATAGGATAGCACATGCCCCCACGTCTCTTAGGACCATCTGAATTATCGATTCGATAGCCTGTACCAAGGATATCTATCTTCTAGGGTACGAGTCAATATCCCCCATAAAGGTCCCATCGAGATAAGACTGTCCCAGCGCGGTAACCTCAGGGATAGCAAATAGCGCGAGCACGATTTTCACACAGATATAATATATGCATAATCACACAATCATATATATATATATATATATATATATATATGTATGTATGTATGTATGTAATATAGGATAATTATAATTATGGGTCGTGAGCGCACCTAATTTAATATTGTGGATGTGTGTGTGTGTGTGTATATATATATATATATACATATATACACACACACACACATCCACAATATTAAATTAGGTGCGCTCACGACCCATAATTATAATTATCCAATATTACACATTTTACTCAATTATATCGTAAAACGGCCTCATTCCTTTTATTCTCGTAATCAAGTCATTTTTAACTCACTTCTCGTCTCTCGAAGTATTTCCTTTATCTAAGTACAATTTCAGTAGGCCCTCTCTTGCCTTCTAATCCAACTTATTATATGTTTCGATTATATAATCAACGCACGTATGATTTCTTAAATATGAAAATCTCCCCGTTTTCCCTTTTATTTCCTTTCACATTGAAGTCCACTTTTTGGGATTTCTCTTGACCCTACTGGTCCTCTTTATGTTCCATTATATTCTAGCAACCCTAATCAAGGTTTACTACGCATAAAATCGAATTAAGCTAACACAAGAAAAAATGCAGTTTTCCCAGGAGGGTCGATCGATCGATGAAAGGGGGTCGATCGATCGATCAAGCAGTTATGGCGAAACTACAGAAAACCCAGATGCGGAATTGTTACCCCAGACTCCTCCAAACCATCATATTACAGTCCCAAACTTCCAACCAATTATACTATAAGTGTTTTATGCCCATATAAACAATCTCTTACGTAACACATGCGAATTTTCATCAAGAATCATGGGTTAAAAGGGCCAAACTCTATATAATTCTCATGAACCCTAATATTTCATTTAACTTAATTTCTTTCTTTCTTTTTCCAGATTTTCTATCTCTAGTACCATGGAAATTCATGGCTCAACCTCTAGATGTGAAATGGATTTCCAGAAATATGATCTCTATCATTATAACATGCAATTTGTGTCTCCAATTAATGTTTTTCTTCAAGAACAATAATTATAATCAACCTAAGACTAATATAAAAGGATGAGTTAACTTGATAAAAGTAAGATAGATACTTGCCTGGAAATTTAGTCTCTGATTTGTGGACGAATTTGGTGTGGTTGCGTTCCCCGTCGCGCGATCTACGCGTTGGTGGTGACGGCGGTGCAATCGGAGGTGTTCTTGGCCTAGAACTCATTGGAGAGCTTCTCCTCTTCCTCTACAATGTCCGTCATTAGTTTAAGGCTGTGTTAACCCTAGAAGATAACATTTTCCATCTGATATAACCCTATAAAATTCGTGGGTTTAATTACCCATTATTACGAAATGTCCAAAACGCCCTCCCGGGGTACCAATTAGGCCTAAAAATGCCCCGAGACCCAAACTAAACCCCCGGGTACACTTTTTTGACTATCTCGACCCTTCCGGACACTTTGACGCACTCAAAATGACCATACGAGCAACTTATAATTTATTCACTTTTATTAATCAACATTTAGTCCCGACACGACACAGGCGCATCTCGACTTAAATTTCTATAATTGTCATTTTATTCACACGTGACAATATTATAAAAATAAATCTCATATATTACTATACTCATCCAGTAACATTCAACAAATAACAAATTTCCAATAATTACTAACTCTCGTCATGCTAGTAAATATTTAAAACAACATTCCGGATTAAAATTAAATTAATTTACCTCAATTAAATTTAATAAATCCCTAAATTTAAAAGCCATAAAAGTACGGGGTATTACATACTTCCCCCCTAATTACGGAATTTCATCCCGAAATTCAGAAAATAAGGCCTACCAGGTAGCACAATCCTGGATATCATTTTCCATACGCAAACTATCTACATAGTACGGCGCTCAATCACTATAGCCCCTTCCTCACAGCAAGCTTGTTTAACATTCTCATTGGAAACACTTCACATGGTGCTCCCAACCGACAACATTCGTATAAGTCACGCTTATACGTTATAAATTTTCCATTATCTCACTATCATTAGGAGGCCGCACCTCACTACATGACAACTACTCGGATTTATTCATATACAAAACTCTCATTCTGAGAAAATCATACGAACATTTGATCACTCTTTCTCGCCTAAAATAGTCGTGGAATCCCACCATAGTTATCGGATGTTTTCTCGACCGATCCAAAAATTTTGATTATCTACTCACCTCTAAACATACAGAAGGAGAATAGTCTAGGTTCTTCCATAACAAAACCTTAATAAGCACCTCGTATGCGATAAACAGGTACTAGTGCTTCTACAGAGCATTCCGAAAATCATCGTACCAAGATTCCAAAATCTCCTTCACGTGGCTCCACTAATCTTTAATCACCGTGCGCCTATTCCCTGGCTAAGGGTGATACATCCTACTCGAAATGAAACCTTATCTCCGCTGGTTCCTGAAATCCCATATCAAAGGTGGGATTCACCAATCTCATCCTGATTCAGAGATTTATACTGCGCCGGACCATGCACTGGCGCGATCCTTCCTTTCAAAGGAAGTCTGGGGCATACTAGTTAATATTGTAAACCAGCCCAAACGAATATCAATCACTTCCTTCTCGGCTACTTAATTCACATGTTCGGGATGAATCCTTGATCTTGTTTTGAGGATGGCAACCCATCCAAGGACTGTACCGACTTTACCGACCTCTTCCAATTTCAGGAATTATCGATAAACACAAAATTCTTTGGTTTATTCTCCTCTTTCAACCAAACCTTACCTATGGGCGGTGCATATAAAGACTATCCCTACATCCCGCTAAACATCGATTTTCCATTGAAATGTCACACATTAGGTGACACGTAATACTCCCCTTCCTTCCTTGGTATATGCCGAAAGTTCCACCCGTTCTCTTCTCTCCACGAAGAGAAATTCTGGATCTCTTATACCATACTAACATCATCACCCTTTGTATGTGCGAGTCGCTCTCACACTTGACTACTAATAGCTCCGCTCCGAGTGTTCTTCATAATAATTTAACTCTGCTCCATTCAAGGATTACCCCTTCTTAAATGGCTTCTCACAGTCTTCCAATCAAATTATTCTAATTGCACACTTATGTATGGATTATCGCCCCTCATGTGACGTTTAATCCACTCTATCACTTTCACTTCGTTATACTATTCCCACAAACATATATTTCACACGTCTATAACTACGTCCCTTCGACTCGAACGATTTTAACTGCAGTTGACCAAGATGCCCACATTTTGCAACATCCCGATCGCCCTAGGAGAGCGAGTGACGTGCTACTCATCTGTAGAACTAACTAAATTCAACGGAATAGAAGGAATAGGGCATTCAAATTCCATGACAATGAAAGAGGAATAACAAACCTCAACCTTCTTCAGATAAGTTCAACAATTTTCCCAAATATGTATATCAACCAAAATAAATCACTAACGCTCTATTCATCAAAATAATTACAGGTCATCTCTTTTGTATAATAAAGTTCTTTCCAGATAATCCATGTTAAAATCATTCCCACTCTTTGTTCACCTTGTGTTCTGAATGTGGTTACAACACTTGGGTACTCTCAATCACCCTAGAAATCAAAATTTTTAAATCCTCCTTATCATCGTTACACCCCTCAACTCGTGGGGATAACTTTCAATGCTTTCTTACCACACAATCTGGCTCCAGTGGCTTTAAATTAAAATTGAACTACCAACTTACCTATGTAATTACTTGATCCCATTTCGACCAGGGTACCGAACTCATGGAATAGTGACCAAATGTCTCCCTATTTCCACCCTTACGCTAAGTTTCATGTGTGGGATGTCTCGCACAGCGAAATCCAAACAAGGAACCCCCCCCCCCCCCCCGATACACTACTATCTAGCATTGTCGATTTTCGAAATCCGTTAGGTCCTCCGTCCATAGCATGTACCCCTTTATTCCGTCCCTTGACGGAAAAGTTACAATTCCTCCCGTAATTATGCTTAACAAAGAACGTTTTACCAATTTCACTATCGTCCCGTATTGGTTGATGGTAATTGCATTCTATAAGCCTCGAATACATGCGATCGGAATTCTCGAAATTCCTTTCCCTAATAATATGGGTATAACTCTGAACTCCCACATCTCTAGAGGATAAATATAACACTGCACTCTTCCTATCACTAAGTTCGGAGTGCTAAACACAATACTGAGTCAAGTCTTTTCGCTCAACGGTAAATCCCGATACATACTGAATCATACTGACAAAATCTATACATACATTGGTGTCGAATACCTCGAGCCCACTATCTCCTCCGAAGTCTCTAGGATAGATAATATAAGTGAAAGTCCAACCTTTTTACGGGTAAAGCCTCGCTAAAACAAAACATGTTGCACTAATGCAACTACTCTGATAGCCTTGCCATAAATGCCCACTATCGTACTAACGATTTTTATAACGTTTATCAAAGATAATACCATACTCGTATATCGCATCACTACGACGAGTAATCGCAATAAAATACTTAACACTGTTAATATACAAATTCATCCTCCGCGGATAGCACTAAAGGAAAAATCCCACTAAGCTAGGGAAAAATATCCACATAATGATAATGTTTATAATTATATGCATTAAACTCGTCTCACATGCTAATCTAGTAATGAACAAAATATGGTGACTCGCTCGTGTCATGTGAACACGCCGCATCCTCTGAGGATACAACTTATACTCCCACCTTGCCAATCGTCTTGACTGCGCAAATGGTTTTCGGACGTAACACGTCTACTCAAACCAAAAAAAATTACTTTAATCGTTGTCTTTTACTAGGCACCGTATTCTTATCCTTTTTCTCACTTTGGAACATATTATCGTGAGCGATTTCACTCCGCACAAAATACCTCAACACATAATCCCCTTACTACCTGTCCTACTACCTAGATTAGGATTGTCCTTCTCTCGGACTTTAGTAGACTCGACTCATGTTAGCTGCCTCGGTTATACCCTTAGTCTTTTAGGCCCTAAAGAACATGTCACTGACTATAATAGCCCTTACTGGATTTACCATCTCTTGGTAAGAATTTAACTACCTGAAGCATTTAAATGGGTCCCCTGATGTGTATCCACATCGCTTTATGGTGCTACACCACCACCATCATATTCAGTCTTATTCCCGACTAAATTCTTCGATTCTTTTAGCTTCCCCCACAAAGAAGCGCTATCATCTATATTGACAAAATACGACATTGTCAACCTCTAAATCGGCTGTCCATCAAAATTTCCTCTTTGAGTGTTATCAACTATTATTACGAGTCGATCTACCACTTGGAGTCGTTTTCCACCACTTGTATCTACATCTTCCGATACAAAATTCGCTAACGATTAAAATTCATATTCACAAATGGACCCTTGTCATGCCCTCCCGCGATGAGTTCAGAACCACGTTCGCTTCTAATCCTGAACAGTTGAGGAAGGAACATACGGTCAACACTGTACTTAAGGTTCTCCTATAGGCATAGCATTCCACTTCTAAAATTGGTGGTTGACTCCCACCATTATAACTTCGTTCCGAAAGCCAAGAAAATTTTCTCTAAATTTTCACTTTCAGTTAGCCACACTCTGTCTTATATCTAAACCTTTGGATACTTTACCTCCTTTGGTAAACACATGCAATTTCCGCATTTCTAGAATTCTCGCTGACAGTTCTCTACACATTTTTGTAACACGTTGGGTGAGTTTACTCTCGCACCTCATTCGGCTATAGCAGCATTTGGAAATCATGGTTGTGCCTTAGTCGCCTTTCCAGTCTTGGCTTCTCGTGCCATTATGGAGGTGACCTCGACTACGGTCATCGTTATAGGATATATTTTACCACCTCAACTGAGCTCGGCCTCTTGATGTCCACTTAACGGTCTTCTTCTAACATAAATTGTCATCGCTCGGCACACGTACACATCCGAACGAAATTAGAATTCACTAATGTATTCACATTATAGATGGATAACGTAATCTCTTCAAAGAAATCGACAATCCTAAATATAGGTCTCTATATCAAACAAAGCAACGCTGATAGCATAATAAGCCGCACAGATCCTAAAGGACACTAGAACCTGATGCTCTGATACCACCTGTGACACCTCGCCTAATTAAATACCGGGCGATCACTCCTTTATTAAATTAAAATCAAGGTGAACAGTTGGTTCATTCTTAGCATCACTGTCGCAAATGAAAATCTTTTCCAATTAAACACCCTAAACAATTGAGCTAAGTGTCAAAACCATTTAAAACTTCATTTCCATTTTATTTAAATCTAATTATAAAACCTTTAACCATCTACATTCTAAGAGTCACACAATAAGTATAAGAATAGAATGAACATTCAAGAGTTTACCCATCAAAAATAAATCTCAACATTAAAACACTAAAGGAAAACATCCTGACAGTAACAAATCCCGAAATAAAGATACTGAAATTAAAAGAATTACAATCTCTGACAATACCAACTAAAAAATGGAAAAAGGGCGACACATGCCCCCACTGGATAAAGCTGGACTAGAGGTAGAGTCAACTTACATAACGACTCGATCCCCCAAAAGACGTGAAGATCTTTTTTCTTCAACCTCTCATCCATTGTGCAACATATAAGTCCACCTAAGAAAACTTCCACAACACAAGTGTCCACGCGCGCCTCGATATCCACCGATGATGCTCAACAACCGTCAAATAATACAAACGGTACGCACGGAGTCCACCGCGCGAAATAGGTTCTTTCCCGATGAAAGATACAAAATTTGGTGCCCAATATCAAGATATCAAAGCATATAAATTACGGAACTTAGATCTTTCAGCATATAGGGTAAAACATGGGGCTTGGAACTTTTGTAAATAAATAGAAATTCATTTTTCACCAAAAGTGATAAAAATTCTAAGTCACTAATTCCTTAAAATACTATTTGCATGATTTTTGAGGCAACGACTCATTCGAATGAAAAATAGGTGTTGAATGACCATTGCCCTTCGTTCAAATAGCACCTATTGTTCTTTGAAACGAGAATGCAATCTCATTTGAACCAGCTTCTAACGAACTTCTGATGAGGTTAGTATTGCTTTGCAGAGGAACCTCATTTGATATTCGTTTGATGTCTGATCTAATGAAACAAAACTTCATTTGAAAGAAACACAAAGTTCATTCTAACGGTACTTATTCTAATTCATATGAGTTTAAACTCAGAAAATATTTTTCTAAAAAAGTATAAAAAATAGTTCCAAACAATTTTAAATCAAAAACCAACACCCTTAAAATATATCCAAGGACACATAATAAATACGCATTCATATTTGCGCGATCCTCAACAAACATGAAGACAAACTTGGAATTAAACACGACACGTTGTCCATGCATTAAAGCTTAGACTCTACGTCTTCATCAAACACGTCATAGGATTATGGGATCAACAACATAAAATATATCCTATGACTCAAACGTTTCGTCCAGAATAATGCCAATTACATACAAATTGACTCCATTTGAATTTTATCCTTACAAATCTCCTTTTTTGGCTATTCCATGACAACTAATACAAAAATACGATGGTCTGCCAAGCTCCCTAAAAAGACTCATTCCCCAACCTAAAAAAGAAAAAAAAGTACAGACGCTCGACCGACACATAAACATGTGTATCTTTGCTTTTCTTGAAAACTTTGCCACATTGATGTAAAATTATAGTTCTGCACACTTAAACACACCTTCAAAAGCAAGTAGAATATAATAATTATAAATTCGCAAATGATTAAACATCTAACAATGCCTAAATAATATCAACCTAGATAATATGTCTTCCCTTAAGATAAAGAGATCCTAATCCTGCAAAGGAAATATACAATTTCTCCCCATTTTTGTTCAGGAATATACAAAAAAGATAGCATAAAACAGTTACTCTCCCCCTAAATATGTAATCTTAAGATACCATTATGATAAAGTTTGATACCAATTTTAAACATATGGAGAAGGGAATAAGGCCTGCAATGGTGTAAAATATAGTAAACACGCAACATGGAAACTCAATGATAAATAATTTAAATAGTCAAGTATATGGCAAACAAGGACTAAATGTAAACTGCAAAGACTCAAAACACGATACCATATATAATATATGCAATATCAATGTGTCTAAAAATGTGGGATGGAATGAATGAACATGAACTAGATACGAATTATGATCCAACCACTCAAATATGTTCAAGAAGCTCTAACTCATTGTAAAATTTTATCAAACAAAAATTTAGCCTCAAGTGACAAGATAAATTTAACTTAATGAACAAAGAAGCACAATTCACATAAGACTATAATATTTCTAATTCTATAAATCAATAGCGTCATGACAAAATAATCATAACCAATTTTCATTGTGCATAGCCGTTGATCTTCAACTAAACACCTCAAAAGATAAACTTATATCATATTTTTCATTCTTTTATTTTCTCAATTCTTTTGAAGCTACGTATTGTTGAATGGACAAACAAACTAAACCATGTTGGATTTTGGAATTTTTTTTATTTGTATTTCCTTTAATCTTTTCATTAAGCTCTTGCCAATGGTAACTTTCCCACAAAGGATATTTGCTCATTTTGTAGCCCTTTTTCGTGCACCCTCATATTTTTCAATACAATTCAAACATACTCATGGGAAATGGTTCTTATATGCACAAATCCCCCATAGTCAAAAAACATGTATATGACAAAATTGATGGGAGAACATCTCACAAAGCTCAAATATATATATATATATATATATATATATATATATATATATTTAAAGTTAAAATCTAAAAAGCTCATGTATGTCGTTGCGGAGGCATATACAAAGTTCAATCCATAAAGAAAATCAAGTTCGAAATAACTCCATGATAACATGGTTAAGAACAATCTAAGTATTTACAATCATAACCAAATGTCCTAGACAGATGGAAAGTATAGAGCGAATTGTATTCAAACACACCAATATGCCACACCAAATGCGTAAAACTAAAATATACAGAAAATAAAAATATTTTTTAGTTTTTCTAAAAATTTTCAAAAGAAAAATACTAATTTTTAACTTTATGAAAACAAACTCTTACTTGAAAGACAAAAAAAATCTTTTTGTATTTTTTCAACATGACTAAATAAAAGAAAAAATATAATACAGAAGATACGCATGTTATAACACTAGCAAAACATATATCATGAAGCACAATTTTGTTCTTTATGTCATGTTTAAACCCAATAAAATCTTAATTAAACTAGTTTATATGTTCATCATCAAAATACTACAAGTTTATATACATGAGAATATGAATTTTAAATCCTAAAAATCCAATTAAATGGGTCTAATATAGATTTGTTTTCGAAATTTCATGACACTTGTAAAAATACATTTTGTTCTAATGATTAAAGAGGTTTTAAACATGCTTGGATTAAATGGGATGACATTTGCAGACAAGTAGGTGAGGGAGGACTGGGTGTTAGTGGTACGGAGATTCTTAGTGCAGCTTATGGGATTAAAATTGCTTGAAGATTTCACACTTCAAAAGGCATTTGGGCTAAATTCATGAGAAATAAGTACAATAACAATGATGCTGGATTAAGTGGCACAACATTATATAAAAGAATTAGGGATGCTAATTCTATTATTAAGACAATACCACTTCTATCAATTATGTGCCTACTACTGGTATTAGTTCCTTATGTTCAATCTACGGTCTTCATTTGTTCCTCCTAAAATCTCCATTTATATATGAAAGAGCCAACATTGTTTATAGAGGGACCTATTGTTAAGGAAATTTGGAATCATTTCACTATTTTTTTTAAAGTTAGACCAAGCTTGTCCTCTATCCCTGCTCAAATTATGTCCCAGTGAATCTTAAAAGCCAACAAGGATTAACTGAAATTCATCTGCAAGATTAACCTCTCCCTAATTCTATCAAACTAAATGTTGATTCTCTAGTAGGGATAATCCAGGTGATAGCGGTATTGGTGCTATTATCAGATGGTATAATGGTGAATTTATTCATGTTTTTCATGAGTATACTAGGCACTCCACAAGTCTTTAGAGGTATTGTTCACGAGATTATGTACCTGAATTTTTATCATCAGATTACCATCAATCATATTTGGAGGCAAAACAATTCAGTCGCACATGGCCTAGTATCCTTAGGAGAGGGTATATATCCTTTATTTAATTTTTGGCATAACTATATTTAAACACACTAAATAGAATTATAATTCATAACCAAACATTCTCTAACATAACATAAAAATAATAAATTCTTCGATTGAAAACAAAGTTCGGCATAAAATATAGAAAACTCCACCATTTGAAATAGAGTTGTATGTAAACAATGAAATAAGGCGTATTAGATTATGGTTCTGCAAGTTTCCAGGAAACAGTAATGTATTTCAGGCATTGCGGTTACTAGGTTGGTATCTCTTCAGCCACACTGACCTTCCATTAATGCAAAAGGTTGCCACTTTCTTATTCATTACTATGGTATTGGAGATTAAAACTGTCTTGAAGACAATTTTGCCAAAGAGGGGATAATCTTAATCTCGCGGCTGATGAATATCGACACATTCCACGTAGTCCCCATACTTCCTGCTCACGTAGTTAAAATAACAGTTGATCAAATGCTAAATAGAGAACTGTAATAATAATAAAGTTTTAAACTATGGTATAGTTAATACGTTTTTCCTTGAACTTTGTAAGTAATATTTGTTTTCCTTCATAAATGTGTTTGTATAACAGACATGAGGAAAATATATGATTATGTAGTGTTTGGTGTAAACTTACGGAATGAAGTAGTTTTGAATATCTTGTGCAGGGATAGGAAAACCTCGAGAAAAGGACATGAAGAGAGATCGTTTTTCTAAATGAGCAAATGGATCCCACGCTTCGGCTTACGGGTTGAGTTTGGATTTAAACTCATCAATTCGGATGCCATTTTCTTTAACAGCATCAACATAAATCTCATTTGTTGATCCTTCTCCGGTGTGGGCATGATGTCCATCTCGAGGCTGATGAATATCGACCCCTTCCACGCAATCTCCATACTTCCTGCTCCCGTAGTTAAAATAACAGTCGATCACATGTTATAGAGAGGTGCAATAATAATAGAGTTTTAAATTATGGTGAGTTATTTTTTAAAAGAGTGATGATAGGGAGATCCGTTTCGTAGAAACATTTGGTGGACACATGAATAAGACAAAAATGAGTACAAGTTTTTAACCCACATTTTTATTCCCTGACAGGACCCACAACAATAAGGTATACGCTTTTAATGCAGTGTGTCCACGAACCGGTTCTCCCTAGCAGTTTCCTTTTTAAAATGTAATTAGATATTAATTCCTATAGATATAATATAATTACGTTTTTCCTTCAACTTTGATAAATATATGTGGTGTCTAATAGAATAAAAAAGGGGGTCTATTATGTCCATATATGACCCAGTGCATGCATAGAAATATAATCTATTTGCCTGCCTGGATGCAGGGGCGGATCGGGGGGTGCCAGGAGGGCGGAGGCCCCCCCCTGAGATTTTCAAAAAAAAAATATATTTTAGGGATGCAAAATGTGTAATTTTTTTAGGGGTGCAATTTATAAGGGAGGCCCCTCCTAAGATCTTGCCTACATTGTTTTTTAATTAAAAATTTGTATAAAACATGAATTAATCCAAAAAAAAAAATTCCTCCAGAGCTCCCGCCCCCGAACACCCGGCACCACTGGAAACTTTCGTCCCTCGTAACCAAAAATTCTGGATCCGCCACTGCTTGGAAGTGTTTTTACATCAGACATGAGTAAAATAAAACTTTTTTTCGGGTGAAAAGTCACTGCATGGATGACTTTTTTAAAACGTAGTCTACATATTTGATGTATTATAAATAAAATGCGGTGTTTGGTGTAAACTTACTGAGTGAAGTAGTTTTGAAAAAGAGAGTGTTCTTCTAAATTAGCAATTGTGTCCCACTCTTCCGCTTGTGGGTTGAGTTCGTATTGAAAATGGTCAACTTGGTTGCCATTTTCTTTTAGAGCATCAACATCAACACCATTTGCGGAACATTCTCCGGTGTGGACTGGCGACACATCTTTTGCGGTGTCCATGATAATGAGTGCAGATGGGCAGTGAATGTGGGTTTCTATGGAGAAGACAAAAGGAAAATTGTGGGTTTTAGTATCTGTGTGGAGTGAAATGGGAGGGGATATAGTAATCATTTTATAGGGAGTTAATCTGAAACGCCGTGAAACTTTTTGTGTGCCCGAGTTACAGTTTTTGTCGTTGCATATTTCCACAATAGGCTTAAAATTAGATATAATCTTACTAATACAATTGCATTAATTCCACAACTTAATATGAATACTAGTGTACATGTTATCATAGAATTCCAAAGACAATAAAATTACATAATTGTAAAATTCTTGAATAGCAAAAGTGTACAATCTAGAATTTCATAAGTCAAGAATTCCAAAACTTAGAATGGTAAAAGTCATAAATTTCGGGAATTTGAAAAACATAATTTCAAGAATTTCCAAAAGGTCATAAAATTTCAAAAATTGCAAAAATGCATAATTTCAAGAATTCTAAAAGACATGGTAGTATGAATTCTAAAAGACATGGTAGCATGAGTTCGCAAAAATGCACAACTTAAAGAATTCTAAAAGACATGGTAGTATGAATTCTAAAATACATGGTAGCATGAATTCTAATAGACATAATAGCATGAATTCTAATAAACATAATAGTATGAATTCTAATAGACATAATTCTAAAAGACATATTTCCTTAATAATTATAAAAAATAGAAAACTCAAACTATTTTAATAGTCATGACAAACAGAAGATAAATCAAGATTTTTTCAACGAATTATGAAGAAACCGAAAGCGTAAACCATTTTAATAGTCATGAAAAATAGATAATTTACTGCAGTTTATCAATGGTTATATGACGATTCATATATAACCTATTTTCTGGACAATCATGTATTCCTAAACATCAACGCTGACACCACATGTAAGAATAGTATATTTACATGAATCATAAGATCATTCACATCATCATAATCACATAATAGGTATGTTAAAAAAGAGATAATGTAATACCTCCTTTCATTGCCATGGATATGATGTCGTTATTTTCCGCTGCTGATTGCCACCAGTCGACCTCCTTAGCAGTCTTTCAACGAAGAATTTTGGCTTCTCTCTCCTTGACTAGAAGCCTTCATATGTGTGTTTCGTGGATACCTTTTAGATGGAAGAAAGACATCTATTTATATGTGGAGAGAGGTCCTAAATTCCAAAGTTCAATTAATCTCAACTACAGATTTAATTGAAATTTTAACTACTTTTAATATCCAATTCATTTTTTAAAATGAACCATTTTGTTAGGAAGTAACATATTCTAATTAAAAATCAGAATACTAATGACCATATTTCGGGGAAGGAATTAAAATTATTAACTAACCCAAAGGTTAATCAATAATTTCCTTGCAATTTTAGGAGTAGCGTTGTGTTAATAGTTTTTTTTTTTTTTACATTTTTTACTCAATTAAGTGAGATAAAATATTCCTTAAGAGATAAATTATGAGTTTGGGTGATAAATTTGAGAAGAGTGTGAGAGCAATCTCTTCTTCTATTTATTCAATTATAAGACTCATAAATATTAGTATTGTTCTTCATGTTTATAGTGTCACAACCCGCCTAAAATAATAACGGGTGGCCAGCCCTATACTATATTAAATCAGGAGTTTCAGATGGTCCAGTCTCAACATCAACTGTCAGTACTATATAATATAGGACTAACTACCCGATATCATATAAGCGAGATGTTAAAATTTAAGAAAAACGTGCAACGAACAACAAACTAACACTATAACACCACCAACAAGAAAAAGATGCATGATAGGACTAAGATAAATGAAATGCTAGACATACAATGAAATAAATAACTACTACGAAATGTACTACAAAAGTAGACCCGACTAAGCTGTCGGGTCACAGCCAATACAATAACTGAAATGGAATAAATATAAACATGTATATAAATATCCCTTGGGTACAAACCCGATATACAACATGAATCCTACCTAGAATTGTAAAGAAGTAGGAAGCGGCTATATGAAATGTCCCGCAACAGTCCGCACCTGTCACGGCTCCCAAGACTCTGGATAGAAAGTCATCCAGCATCCATGCGGTAGGATACCTGTGGTAATATATATATATACAAGGAGGAAAGAAAAGTAAACGGGTCAGAGCCCCGAATGTGAAAAATATTTAGCAAGTGTGTTAACCGTGCATAATAATTATCGGTGCACTTGTTTCACAATTAAAGTGGAACCACACTCTCGTGGAACCCCAACTCACCTCTCGTCTAAAGGCGCGCACCTATTCGCGTCCTCAAGTTTTAGTTAAATTATCCCCATTGTTATTAGGACAACCTAACTTATCATAGGCCTAGCCCATACCCACGAGAGCTACTTTCCTATCATACCCCAAGAATCCACCCCCTTTTTCTAAACACAATTAAGTAATTATTTTCATTCATATGTGCCTTATTAGGCTTAGTGGAATCTGGTTTATACATTAACCAATTTTAATTTAATAGATTACCCAATATGCAACTGGGTTGAAACATGTAATTTAATTTCTAAGCCCAACGGTTTAACTTATCTTATCTTAGGCTACTCGTAAGATTTTAAACTGACAAATTCAATTGTTTAAGAGGTTAATTTCATTTAACAACAAAGTTCGCATTTAAACCTCATTTAATAATAAAGTTTCTCAGTAATACAATATACTTTTCAAATACTCATTTCCAAGTTGAAATAATTATTCATTTCTTACTTACCATGGACACAGTAGGTAGTCCCCAAATTTCAGATTTATATATATATATATATATATTAAATACTCATATAATATATATATTCTAACAGCACCCCACATAACAATTATGGTGCGGGCATACTCTGCTATCCAGTCCACGTATCACTCGTACTAAGGGAAATACAAGTTCGGAATCGCTTTCGAACTGTATTAACACGAAACACATACAATATTGAGGCGAAGCATAGTTCCAAGTCTCTAAGAGGTCAGCACATGCCCTCACGTCTCTTAGGACCGTCTGACTATCGATCCGACAGCCTGTACCAAAGGATTTCTATCTTTTAGGGTACGAGTCAATATCCCCCATAAAGGTCCCATCGAGATAAGACTGTCCCAGAACGGTAACCTCAGGGATAGCAAGTAGTGCGGGTAGGATTTTCACACGTATATAGTATATGCATAAACACAGTCATATAAATATACTACTATTACCATATCAAATTTAGGCACATTCTTACGACCCCTAATTATGATATTTATCCTTGTTTCTCATTATTTAGATATCACGTATAACTGTTCGTCTCTTATTTTAATTTGGGGGATTATTCCAACTCACTACGTAACACGCGTGGATTCTTACCTTCCCAAGTGAAATTTCAGTAGGTACTTTATCATCTTACAATGTAACTTCTTTACGAGTCTCAACCTTTAACACGTATTTTCATTTCCCTTAAATGTAAAACATCCCCGTGAAATGTCAATTTCTCCTTTCGTCAACAGTTCCATATATTTCTAAAGTCCTACTGGTCTTATTTATATCACAAAATATTCTAACATTAATGTCCAAAAAATGTCTAGTCATTTAAGTTGGAATGAACTATTTAAAAAGGGAATATGAGTTATACAGGAGGAGTCGATCGATTGATGGAAGGTGTTCGATTGATCGAACCATCAATCGATCGATGCTCTATGGTCGATCGATCGATCAAGAAGGTATGGTGGCAAAAAATGCAGATTACCAGTTACGAGAATTATCATCCAAAATCATCCAAATCCTAGTTCTTAACTCCCAAACTCGTAGAAATTTATACCACAAACATTCTAAACCCAAATGAACAATATTCTACGTAAGGCATGCGAGTTTTCATAAAGAATCATGGATTAAAAGGGGTAAATTCTATACAATTCTCATGAACCTAAAAATTTCTTTAACTTAATTCTTCTAATTATTTTTCCAGAATTTCTACTTCGAATCCAACATAAATTCGTGGTTCAACCTCTACACGTGAAGGGGATTTTCTGAATAATGTTAATATCTCTACAACATGCGATTTCTAATCTCCAACATGTGTTTTCTTTCATAAAAACTCATCCTAATCAACCCTAAACTAATATGAATGAAGCATTAACGAAATTAATCAAGATAAATACTTTCCTGGGAATATTTGTTTCTGATTTGTGACTGAAATCAGTGTGGTTGTGATCCTTGTGGCGTGATCTAGCGTTTGGCGGTGACGGCGGTGCAAACGGAGGAGTTCTTGGCCTAGAACTCTTTGACAAGCTTTCCCTTTCCTTCTCTAATGGCCGTCTCTTGTTTTTGGTTATGTTAACCCTAGGAGACAACCCTAAGCATCTGATATAACCTTAGAATTTTCGTGGGTTTTTAGGCCTAAAAATGTAAAATGTCCAAAATGCCCACCCAGGGTGTTAATTAGGCCTAAAAACGCCCCGAGACCCAAACTAAACTCCCGGGTACATTATTTTGACTATCTCGAGCCTTCCAGACACTTTGGCGCACTCAAAATGACCATACAGGTGACTTATAATATATTCACTTTTATTAATCAAAATTTAGTCCCGACACGATACGAGCGCGTCCCGACTTAAATTTCCAAAATTGTTATTTTATTCACTCGTGATATTTAATAGAACCAATACTACATATTACTTTGCTCATTAGTAGTATTCAATAAGTTTCCAATGATTACTAACTCTGATTACTAAGTCTCATCACGTTAGTGATTATAAAAATATTTAATTTTCGGATTTATATTAAATTAATAACTCACATTAATAGAACCAATATTATTCAATCGTGATATTTAATAGAACCAATATTATATATTACTTTGCGCATTAGTAATATGCAACAAGTTTCCAATGATTACTATCTCTGATTACTAACTCTCGGCACGTTAGTGATTATAAAAATAATTAATTTCCGAATTTATATTAAATTAATAACTCACATTAAATTTAATAAATCCCCAAATTTAGAAACAAGTTTAGAAAGCATAAAAATACGGGGTATTACATTTTATATCTTCTTCAATCACACCTAGTTTCATGTTTAGGATTTAATTGGATAAAACTGAGTTTAATTATATAATTTCTTAATTTGAATGCAAGCGCGACTCTTCTCATGTTAAAATTGTCTGAGTTGAAGGGACGTGGGAATAGACGTGTGGAATAAATGTTTGTGTGACTAACATAACGAAGTGGAAGTGGTAGAGTGGATTGAGCATCGTGTGAAAGACGATAAATCCATATATATGTGAGCGATCAGAGTAGCACACCGAATCTGGTTAGAAGGCTATGGGAATCCATTTAAAAAGGGGTATTCCTTGAGAAGAGTAGAATTTAACTATATGGAGAACACTCAGAGTGGATTTGTAATTTATCAAATGTGAGAGCGACTTGCACGTACAAAGAGTGATGATGTTAGTATGGTATAAAAGGTCTGTAAGTGCACATCGTGGAGAAAGGTGCATGGGTCGAAACTTTCAGTATATGCAAAGGAAAGAATGGGAGAATTAAGTGTCATTTAATGTGAAACGTTACAAGTAGAAGTCGATGTCTAGCGGGACATAGTGAGTAGTCTCCGCGGGCACTACTCATAAATAGAAATTTTTTGGAACAATAGGATCAACCAGAGAATTATGTGGCTATGGACAATTCCTATAATGTATGAGGCCGAAAAAGTCGATAAAGTTTCTTGGATGAGTTGACAAACTCAAGGTAAGATCAAGAGTTCCTTCGAATGTGTGGAACAAGATGCCCAAAAAGGAGGTGATTGACATTCCTTTGGGGTGATTGACAATATTAGCTAGTGTGCCCCAGTCTTCTTTTGAAAGGAATGATCGCGTCAGTACGTGGTCCTACACGGTATTTTTCTGAATTAGGATGAGATTTTTGAATCCCACCTTCATATGGGGTTTTAGGAAGCAGCGGGGACAACGTTTCATTTTGAGAAAGGTTGTATCACCCATAATTCGGGGAGTATGCGAGCATTGATTAACCATTAGTGGATCGGTGTGAAAGTAATTTTAGATTCATTGTGATCGTTTCTTTTCCAAAACGATTATAGCTAGCGAGTGGAGTATAGTACGTTAATTGGGGGAGGATATTATAAAATGGTAGGGTTCCGTGGGAGCACTCGTACCTGTTTATTATGAACAAGATGCTTATTGAGGTTTTGGTGTGGAAAAACCATAACTTTTCTCACTCTGAATGTTAAGAGATGGGAGGATAATAAAAATTTTGAATTGGTTGAGTTAGAGTCTGATGACTATAGTGGAATTCCACGACTGTTTTAGCCGAACAAGAGTTGTCAGATGTTCATATGGTTTCTCTCAGAATGGGAGTTTTGTGTTCAGATAAATTCGAGTAGTTGTCATGTAGTGAGGTATGACCTCCCAATGATATTGATATAATGGGAATTAATAATGTATAGGCGTGTCTTATGCGAATGTTGTCGGATAGGAGCACAATGTGAAGTGCCTTTAATGAGAGTGTTAAACAAGCTTGTTGTGAGGCAGTGGCTACAGTGATTGAGCGCCTTACTATGTAAATAGTTTGCGCACTGATAAGGTATCCAAAATTATTTTACCAGGTAGGGCTTATTTTTTGAATTTCGGGATGAAATTCCGTTATTAGGGGGGAAGAATATAATACCCCATATTTTTATGGCTTTTAAATTTAGGGATTTATTAAATTTAATTGAAATAGATTAATTTTTAATGTAGAAATTTGTTTTAAATATTTACTAGCATGACGAGAGTTAGTAATTATTGGAAAATTGTTGATTTGTTAAATATTATTTATTGAGTAGAGTAATATATAGAATTGAATTTATTGAAATTGTCACGAGGAAATAATATGACAATTATGGAAATTAAGTCAGGACGTGCTTGTGTCGTGTCCGGACTAAATTATTATTATTATAAGTAAATAAATTATAAATTGCCCATATGTTCATTTTGATTACGCCAACATGTCCGAAAGGGTCGAGATAGTGTGAAAAGTGTAACCGGGAGTTTAGTTTAGGTCTTGGGGAACTTTTAGGCCTAATTGGCATCCCAGGAGGGTATACTAGTCATTTTATATTTTTGGGTAATTAAACCCATGAATTTCCCTAAGATATATCAGCCATTTAAGTTAGGATTTTAGGGTTAACAATCACAAAACTCAAGAACGGCCATTAGAGAAGAAGGTAGGAATCTTTCCAAGAAATCCAAGGCCAAGAATTCATCCGTTTACACCACCACAACCACCAAAACGTAGATCGCACGATGAGGAACGCAGTCGTACCTTTTTCATCCACAAATCAGACTCTTAAATTTTCAGGCAAGTATCTATCTTGCTTATCTTTTAGTTATTGTTTCATCCATGTTAAATTAGGATTGATATACACATGTTCCATAGAATAATTTGAGGAATTTAAGGATTTCATCACATGTCTTGGTGGAAACAATTATATTCTGAACATCCAAATCATATGTAGAGGATAACCCACAAATTGGTTTGAGTTTAGAAGTAAGAAATATGGGGAAAAAATTAAAAGAATGAAAGTTTTATGAAAATTAGGGTTTTTGATAGTTAATACAAATTGGCCCTTTAATTCAATTCCGTTGATGAAATTGTACATGTTTTATGTAGAAAATCGTGCATATATGTATATAGAACCAGCAGTAACCTTATTTGGGAGTTTGGGAATTTTAAATGGCATTTTGGAGAAAATTATTGGTTGAAACCCGTAGGTTGAAATTGCAGTTTCTGGGCAAGAACTGTTTGAATCGATCGATCGACCCAAGAACATCGATCGATCAAACCCATTCCCTCGATCGATCAACCCCGTCTGGAAACTGCATATTTTCTCCCTTTTTCTTTAATCCAATTTAATTACGTAGGAACCCTTAATTATTATTGTTAGAGCATAATGGGTTATAAAGAAGACCAGTAGGGTCTAGGTAGACTCCGTTGAGAGAGATTTAATGTGGGATGAAATTGTGGGTTAACAGGGAGTTATTCACACATAGGAAATCGTGCGTACGTTTACTAAAAGATTGAGACTCGTAAAGGATTTAGACCCGAAGGTAAGTGAGGGCATACCTACTGAAATTATACTTAGTGAGATAGACTACTTCGAGAGATGAGAAGTAAGTATGAAATAAATTATATATGAGAATAAAAGAGACGAATCTGTTATGCGATATAATTGAGTAATATGTGCTAAGAACAGATAATTATAATTATGGGTCGTGGGCGCACCTAATTTAGAAAATGTGAATATATATATATGGTTTTGTGATTGTACATATATTATGTATCTATGTAAAAATCATACCCGTGCTATTAACTATCGTGGAGGTTGCCGCGTCGGGAAAGTCTTATCTCGATTGAACCTTTATGGGGGATACTGACTTGTACCCTAGAACATAGGATTCCTTGAAACAGGTTATTTAAGTGATAGTCAGATGGTCCTAAGAGACGTGAGGGTATGTGCTGACCTCTTAGTGACTTAGAACTATGTTTCGCCTCCATTTGTATGTGTTTGTGTTAATATAGTTCGAGAGTGATCCCGAACTAGTATTTACCTTAGTACGAGTGATACGGGGACTTGAAGCAGAGTATGCCAGCACCATAGATTTTATGTGGAGTGCCGTTAGTATATATATTATATGCATGACTAATATATATGCGTATATGTATATGGGAACTTTCTACTGTGCGTATAAGTAGATAAGTAATGAATAAATGCTTCAACTTTATTATAAGTTTCGGAAAATTTAAAACGGTAATGAGTTGTTCTAAATAACGTAAGTAATCTTGAAGAGAATGTTTTCCTAAAGTAAATATCATAACCTTGCTTTTCACGTGATAAAACCTTATGGAGAATAAGTTAGAGAAACTGATGAGATTTATTAGTACGGCAGGCGTGCACACTAGATGAGAGGTGAGAATTCTCAAGAGAGTGTCGCATACTAACATGGTTGTTGCATTAGCCGATAAGTATTTTAAATACTTACTAAACTATTTTTAAAACTATTTTACACTCGGGATCTGACTTGTTTCCTGTCCTTTTCTCTCTCTTGTATATATATATATATATATGTGTGTGTGTGTGTGTGTGTGTGTGTGTGTGTGTGTGTGTGTGTGTGTGTGTATGTATGTATGTATGTATGTATTACAGGTGCCCAACCACACGGGGCATAGGTTCTTTGGATTGGACGTGCTGCAGCTGATGTGGGAGTTGCAGGTTGTTGCTTTATATGACATCTTCATTGATTCTATTCTTGTTTTAGTTATGCTTAGTTAGGGCATGTGTCACCCATTTTCCTATTCAGGTTGGATTTGTCAGAGATTTACATTTGTTTATATTTCCAGTATTTAGTATTCCTTCGGAGTTAAATTTTGTCAGGATGATTTCATGCATGGTTATTTGACTTGGTTTGGTTAATCTAGGTGGATAAATTCTTTTGTGTTGATTGCTAGCCGTAGCACTTTTGTGATTCTTAGACTCTGAATTATTCAAAAAGGTTTTTAAGTAGAAATTTAAAAATAGAAATAAGACTTTAAATGGTTTTAACACTTAGCTTAATTATTTAGGGTGTTTAAATTTGGAAATTTTTATTTTGCAACAGTGATGCTAAGAATGAACCAACCGTTCACCTTGATTTTTAATTTAATAAAGGGATGATCACCTGGTATTTAATTATGCGGGGCATCACATATTAATGCATATTTGTTTGATGTCCTTCATTGTTTTAATTTTTAGAAAAATGTTTTAAACACGTTCATCTTTAGCTTCTAAAACTATTGAGACTCTTCTTTGTATGAAAGATTGGTTGCCTTTTGTTGGAGAGAAATTGGGTAAGTCAAAATAAAATTTATTATTTTTATTACTATTAAACATAAATAAACACTAACATGTTATTTGTTTCCAACAAATAATTCTGTGATTAAATTAATGTTTAATAAGATATGTACGCCTTAATGTATCTTAAATAATAAAAACGGATAAGGATATTATCCGAATTCGAAAATCAAGAGAGGATACGGATAAGGATAGCTGAAGGAGTTGGCAGATGCGGATAAAATATGGATACTATGGTATCCGCTTCATATCCGTCCGTTTTACACCCTTATTCATTTATGTTGTTTAATATACATACCTTGTTCTTCTCAAGCGTTGACCAGAAAATTTACTAAATTTTGACAAAATTATTTTTACACAACATTCTAAACAGTGAATCAATGAGAGTGTGAAGAATCATTTTAGTGAATACATAAAGGAAGAAATATTGAATTTCAAATATATTAGATTATGAAAACCACTATGTATGAGTTGTTGTGAATATGTCAATCGAATGAGACAATATCTAGACGATCAATGTAAAACAGATATATAATGTGTAAGATGATATTAAAGACAAGAGATGAACTGATATGATTTTTTTTATTGTGTTCATACATTAAATAGTTAATGGTTTGAATTATTTCTAAATATATATATATATATATATATATATATATATATATATATATATATATATATATATATATATATATATATATAAAGAGAGAGAGAGAGAGAGAGAGAGAGAGAGAGAGAGAGAGAGAGAGAGAGAGAGAAAGAAAGGCTCATATACAACATGTTTCCTATATCACCCATACATCACACCTAGTTCTAGGTCCTAAAACATTATTTTTTTCACCCATGGAGTTAACCTTCCAATCAACACATGTTCAAAAAATTAGGTCAAAATACAATTTCTTGCCATTTTGTAAAAATCCAACAAAAATTGTTGAAAAAACCTTATTTATTAAAGTCTGCGCAAGTAGAATTTTGTGAATTTTTTAAAAATATCTAGAAACTGTATTTTGACCTAATTTTTTGAAGATGTGTTGATTTAAAGGTTAATTTCAATAAAAACATAAACAAATTAGGGAAAAAAGGTTTCTTAGACCCTAGTGTAATACCCGTATTTTTATGACTTTTAAAATTGGGAATTTATTAAATTTAATTTAGATAAATTAATTTAATATTAATCCAAAAATTCTTTTTTTTAAAATATATACTAGCGTGACGAGAGTTAGTAATTATTAGAAATTTGTTGAATATTACTTAATGAGTAAAGTAATATGTAGAATTGAATTTATTAAAAATTGTCACAAGTGAATAATATGATAATGATGGAAATTAAGTCGGGACGCGCTTGTCTCGTGTCGGGACTATATTATTATTATAAAAGTGAATAAATTATAAGTCACCCGTATGGTCATTTAGAGTGCGCCAACGTGTCCGTAAGGGTCGAGATAGTCAGAAAAGTGTACCTCGGGGTTTAGTTTGGGTCTCAGGGCATTTTTAGGCCTAACCGGTATCCCGGGAGGACAATTTGGTCATTTTTCTTTTTCAGCCATAGTTAATGACGAAAATTAAGGTTTAATATCAGATGTTAGGAGAGCCCTCTAGGGTTAACATTCTCAAAGGTCTAAAACGGTAGTGAGAGGAAGAATGGGGAAAGGTCTTCCAAGAATCTAAGACCAATAACCAACCCAATTGCACCACCACCACCAAAACGTAGATCGGAGCAAGGGGATCAAGCCTATACCTGTCAAACTCATGGAATCAGACCTACTATCTTAAGGAAAGTAATTTTCTTACTGATTTCTAGTGGATAATTCAACCATATTAGAATAAGATTAAATAGTATATGTTTATTCGAAGAATTTGATGATTTAGAGAATTTAAATTACATGCTTTAGAATAAATAAGTGTATTCTGGAAAATCTTATCATATATAAAGGATTACCCACAAAATTGTAATGGTTTAGAAGAGAGAAATATGGAAAAAGAATTAGAAGATTAGAAATTATTATGAAACTAGGGTTCTTAATAAAGATTATGAATTGGGCCTTTAATCATATACTTTTGATGAAATTCGTACATGCTTTACATAGAAAATCATGTAGGTAGGTTAATATAACTATTAGTTTAATTGATTGGGAGTTTGGGACTCAATTATGGAGTTTTGGTTGAGTTTGATAAAGGAAACCCATAATTAACAATGGAAGAATTCGGAATACCTGTTTGATCAATCGATTAACTCAAGAATGTCGATCGATCGATTGATCGATCGATCGACCCCCTTTCATTGATCGATCGACCCCTCCTGGAAACTACATGTTCTTCCTCTTTTTGTTTAATTCGGATAAAATGCGTAAGAACCCTTGAATATCATTTAAGAGTATAATGGGTCATGAAGAGGACCAGTAGGGTCTAAGTGGATTCCATTGAATGTAATTTTATATGGGATGTAACTGTGGGTTAACGGGGGTTTGACACATATTGGAAATCATGCGTACGTTAACTGAGGAATTGAGAAATTCGTGAATGACTTAGGTCAATATGTTAGAGAGGGTATACCTACAGAATATACCTTTAGGAGAATAAAATACTTTGAGGGACGAGAAGTAATTACGAAATTATATTAATTGAGAATAAAAAGAGATGAGTTCTTTATGCGTAAATATTGGGTAAATTATATCACGTACGGTTAATAATATTATTATGGGTCTTGGGCGAACCTATTTGAAAAATGTGAATATTGATATATATGACCTAGTGCATGTGTATGTATATATTATATATTTGTGTATAATCATACCAGCGCTACTTGCTATCACGGAGGTTGTCGCGGTGGGACAGTCTTATCTCGATGAAACCTTTATGAGGGATATTGACTTGTACCCTAGAACATAGGATTCCTTGGTACAGGCTATCTGAGAATGATAGTCAGACGGTCCTAACAGACGTGAGGGGTATGTGATAACCTCTTAGTGACTTGGAACTATGCTTCACCTCCATTTTGTGTGTTTTGTGTTAATACAGTTCGAGAGTGATTTCAAACTAGTATTTCCCTTACTACGAGAGATACGGGGACTTGATAGAAGAGTTTGCTATCACCATAGATTTTATGTGGGGTGCCTGATACGATGCAAATATTGCATATTTCATCCCTCGAACCCACGCATTTTAGCCCCCTCGAGTATCTTATTCCCTATATTTATGCTCGTTAACCAGACAACCTCGGATTTCTAGGTTAACAGGTTTCGCAGGGGTTAATGAAGCTTTTATAGGTATTTGGGTGCTAAGTGTGAAGTTCGGACGCGTTCCGCTCGATTTTTGTATGAAACCGCACATTCAAGGACAATTTAGTCAATTCATAGCTTGGGGCCATCATCTTCATGGAAGTTGTAGCCCTCCTCGCAAGCTTTATGTGGCCGTGAACGGTGCCTGATTTCGATTCAGAATGAAGAAGTTCCAGCGATTTTAGCGGACGAAAAAGGCAAACAAGCCAAAACAGCAAGCAGCTTGACTCATACTGTGATAACCTGCCTAATAGAATACCGGGAGATCACTCCTATATCAAATTAAAATAGGAGTCTCATATGGATCATTCTTAGCATCACTGTTGAAAATCCATTTAATTACTAATAACCTATCAGGCTGGCGTCAAAATTTTACTTAACTACTCTTTTTAAACCACTACAATTTAAAACATTCACACAGTTTGCGTAAATGAAAATGAAATGAAATAAAATAACCAAACACTCGGCCAAAATATACAACCATATCGAATGTCGTACTAAAAGGATAAATAAATTCAATTGGGTTATTAACCCAAATGTGTTTACAGTACCTCCTATCTAGATTACAAGAATGGAAGCGTCTATCGAGAACCTGCACGCATCCACAGCTGCTCCAGCAGACGTCTGACTCGAAAGGAGTATCATTCAGGCGTCCCTGTGTCTGGAATCCTATATAATATATATATATATATATATATATATATATATATATATATATATATATATATATATATATATATATATATATATATATATATATAGCAAGAGAGGAAAAGTAGATAAACGGGTCAGAGCCCGAGTTTTGAAAATATTTAGCAAGGGCATAAATGCTTTATTTTTAGAAAAAGGTTTTATCTCATATTTAAACTGGCATCGCACTCCCATGAGATACCCCTCACATCTCTTCTAATAGTTCACACCTAACGCACTTGACATTCTAGTTAAGCTACCCCGCCTAAATAATCTAATCCATCCATCTACTAGAAACCTCTACAACCCGAGCACTAAGGGCTAAACTTCTCTCCATTATGAACACTGCGCTAAGTTCGTGCGTGGGGTGTCTCGCGAAGCGAAATCCAAACAAGGAACCCCCCCCCCCCCCCCCGATAAACTACTACTTGGTAGGGTTAATGGTAGAGATCCATTAGGCCCGTAGCACAAAACTAAAGTATAAATCCATATTTATATATATTAACATACATATCGTATTCATTCTTATATACATCTTACAATATACATCCGGATAATATCTTCTGGACCGAGGTTTGCTTTACTTTCATCTTTATAATACATATCCGGATCTATCTCCCGGAATGAGAAGACATTTACAAAACGTTTACCAATTTCATTTTTCATTTCAAAACTTTCTATTTCCCTTCTTCTATCCAAGAAATATATTTAAAGCAAGTTTTATTATCATAAAAATGCTTTTTCGTTTCATAACATACCATTTCCCTTCTTACATCCAGGAAATGTACTTAAAAGCCAATTTTATTATCATAAAATGCTTTTCATATCATATGCTTCCATTTCCCTTCTTACATCCGGGAAGTGTTTCCGAAGCTAATTCAATTATCCCATTTCCCTTCTTCCATCCAGGAAATGTACTTAAAGCTAATTTATTATCATAAATTGCTTTAACATATCATATAATGCGTTCTAAGACCACCCGTCCGGGTTTTCCCACTGTGTGCGCCCCTAAATGGCTATCATCTTCCAGGGCTTATCACTAAGACAACCTGGGATCCTAGCGAAACGTCGGGAAGTGGACACATCCATGCGGGAGAGTCATAACCACACCCAGAATTACCTCACCATCACAGAAAACATATAATAATCGCTCATATGGCCTATAGAACTATATCCACCCGGCATTCATTAGCCAGGGGGCTTCACCATACGTATGCAACTTCCCTTATGATAGCGATTTAGAGAGGTTTGTATCCGTAAATTATTATTTATGAAAATCATTTATTTTCCATTTGAAAACATTCACATTGTTCATTTTCAAAAGTCATTTATATCATATCATATATATACTTTAATCACATAGTGTATATATATATATATATATATATATTCCTCCTCGAATATATATATATGGCCACAATTACCAATCACGTAATAATATTTAAGTATTCTCTCTCTTAAATATTCTCACACCTAGATCTCTATTTAAGGACTTGTACATAAACCCGAATGTACCAATTTATACTAATTGGATAAGTGTACCATCGACCTATCCTTAGTTCCATAAGTATACACAACTAACTCCTCTTTAGCCCATATCCATTCTAACCACATTAATATATCAGTACACGCTTGTTGAAAGATTTTCTCGCATGTCTGTTGTCCTAAAACATTAATTGAATCCATCCCCCGGATCATACTCTAAATTAATTCGAGGTTTACTTATCCTCAATTCATCATCTAGGCGTCCTAACATCCCATTTAGAAACTCCTATAATAATCTCCAAAATCATAATTTAAGTCTCCCTAAACTTAAAAGGAGAAAACCTCAAAAATTTGCCAGGACCAAATCGATTCGGCCTGTTCAAATCGATTAGCGGGCCACCGAATTGATTAGCACTGTCCGAATCGATTCGAAATGGTTCTACATTCAAACTGTCTCTTACCGAATCGATTCGGCTTGTCCAAAAATCCCAAATCTGCTTAGGTTTTTATATATAACCCAAAACCCAAAATTTAATCCACTCACCATTTAAATTATAACTCGGATTTATTCCTACAAACCCAAAGTTTTCATCTCTCATCAAGTCCTTTAAAGGTCCTAACACTCTATTTGAGAACCCCTAATATTTATCTCCAAATAATTCTAGCCTTAATTTCTGACTAACTATTTCGATCTCGGACATCTTTCCATAGAAAAATCACTATAAATCCAAACAAAATCAGAAAAATACGCGGTCAGTGCCCACGCGATCGTATCGAAAAGATCTACAAATTTCATTTTTTGACCAAGAGTCTAACCGATTAGCCTTAGCCAAATCGATTCGGTTAAGGCGCAGGTCAATATTCATCATCTTAAAAAAAATCCAAACCTCCATTATTCTCCATTTTTGTTGTTTCTAAGTTCATCCAACAACTCAATAAACATCTAATCTATGTTTTACAACTAACACATCAATTTATTTGGGGTATTAAACTATTTCTCTTAGATTTAAACCCTAAAACAATTAAAGCCCCAACTTATGATTTTAACCCATTTCAATCCATTTCTTCACTCCATTTACATGGACTTAACACTAGAAATCATTAAGAGTTTACATTACATCAATATGTAAACACATATCCAAATTTTCCCAAATTTATTTTAAGGGTTATAACCCAAATATCATATTTTTACCACCTATGATATGAGATAATTGCACAAAATTAAATAAAAATAAGTAAACACTTGCCTAGAGGTTGAAATCCGACGACCTCGAGTCGAATCCGGCGGAGTTTGGACAAAATCCCCCATTTTCTCTTCTTTTCTCCTCTTCCTTCTTTCTCTCTTTCTTTTCTTTCTTTTCTTGCTTCTCTTTCTCTCTCTCGTGACCTTATAAGTGAAGAAAATAAGGATTTATCCCTAATTAACCCAAAAATGACTCGTTTACTCAATTACGAGTCCAAACGGGTCCAAAAATTCCCGAAACTTAAATTCGACCCTCGGATACTCTATTCTGACTATCTCGGCCATTTCGAGACTCACGGTGCAGTCGAAATTTCCATCTGAGGTACTTGACCGCAAATCACTATTTAACCCAAAACAAATAAATGCGGTATTCCCATTAAAATATTATCCTCTGTCGCTTTACCCAGCTCTGACATATAATTAAAATACTCCATTTCATTTACTTAATTCTAAAAGTAAATATAACACCCATCGAAAATCATTAAATCCTTGAAAACCTCAAGAATTACTATTCACGATAATTTCTTAAATTCCCAATTTACTCTTAATTATTAAATTTAATTGGCCATAAAAGTGCGGGTTGTTACATACTCCCCCCCTTACAACGGAATTTCGTCCTCGAAATTCAGATATAACCACTACTACCAACACTAAGCTAGGATCGTGAATCACTCCACGTCCTAATACGTCAAAGTGAAATGGTACTACCCAATAACTCTTAACCTTATACTCACTCAGTACTCACCTATATCAAGGTTAATACTATACTTCCATCGCACCATAAACTTAAAATTATATACTACATCCTTTCTATTTCAGGTGGTATATAAAACTAACTTACTAAGGTGCCCATACACCTTATTGACCCGTGCACATCTGCACATCCATCTTGAGTGTCTGACACTTAACACTCTCTCTAAATAAGGGTCTCTGTGTAATACTCACATATGGGTCCTCCCAACCCGTGAAATACAATTCTTCTTGCATTGTCTCCACTAACTCTATTGAACTTACATCCTAATAATTCTACGAACTATGTGTTACCCTACCTACGCGAAACAAGTATAATCCTAAGTATATCACTAGTGCCCAATGCCTCTCTCAACTTCCGACATTTTCTTGGTTTCATGCATGGGATGTCTCGCAAAAGCAAAATCCAAACAAGGAACCCTCCCGTTACACTACTCCCTCGCGTAGTCGGTCATCAAGATATAGCAACCTAAATCACAACAGCGGGACGTCCTAAATCCTACCTCACTTATACGAAAAGGAAATCTAACTAATCGAAGTGCCAACTCTCTATAAAAGCACTACGTACATCATACCCAAAACATATCTTCTCAAAATTTTCCCTTTCATTAAGGCCTGGCCATAATCCTCAAATCAATTTCTCTAAGTCCTACTTCATCCACCCCCTTATGGTGAGAGGACCACTTTGGTGATTTTCCATAGCACATTATTTCCATAAGCATACTATTATCACATGGCTTATAGTCTATAGTGTTTCATCCACATTATACGACTTATCAACAAAACCAACATCCTCGCATCCTATAACATCTCTCCACTCCCGAAGTCGTTAAGGTTCTTGCGTGGAGCGTCTCGCAAAGAGAAATCCAAACAAGGAACCCCTCCAACATACTAATACTTAACTTCTTCGGTCATGGAGGTCCGTTATTTTCGAATATGCAACCGGGATAATCCTATCCCCTCTTTCAGCCAAATGTGGTATGAACTCCCATCTCATTTCAGGAGCTATGCCACTAAGCGCTCGCACTACACTCAGTCCTTGCGCAATCAATAATGAGCTTAAAATCACAGCTCACAATCAGCTCTGCATACCTTAAATCACATCTATAACGTCACCACATACTCAAATCACGATAATGAAACCTCTGCTCATCAAAGTTCCATCTATGCACATACTAAAGGTGAACTCAACCTGTATTCAGGTGAGATATCGCAATTTCAACCCGTTCCACCCTGGAACTGCGAACACGATAGTCTTGCCATCATTAGCCTGCTATTGCTCCGAATATACCACAACATATTATACTCACCATATTACCATACTCGTATAACACATATAAAACCAGTATCACAGCCCATATATATATATATATATATATATATATATATATATATATATTCAAAATATCAACACCCGCCTTTATGGCGAATGAAGGAAAATAAAACTCCGCTGCCGCGGAAAACACATAGATATGCATTATATAATGTTATCGATACCGCCACAAAGCTCAAATTACACACATGGGTCTAGGTCTAGCGAATACTGCGACTTTATCTAGTCACACCAAATATACCTCTTTATTCTGGGGTTAAACTCATAACAACAACTAAGCCCCACCTCCTGTCACCTTACTCGATCAGTACACAAATCGCGAACGAGCGCGCAAAAGATTTTCCATAATCTTATACTATGACAGGAGAACGAAATCTCACAAGAGAAATCAACAATCCTAATCCAGAGGCTCTATATCAAATCAAGAGCAACGTTGAAAGCGTAGTACGTCTGCACAGATTCCTAAGGACACTAGAACCTGATGCTCTGATACCATCTGTGACAACCCGCCTAATAGAATACCGGGCAATCACTCCTATATCAAATTAAAACAGGAGTCTCATATGGATCATTCTTAGCATCACTGTCGAAAATTCGTTTAATTACTAATAACTTATTAGGCTGGCATCAAAATTTTACTTAACTACTCTTTTTAAACCACTACAATTTAAAACATCCACACAGTTTGCATAAATGAAACTGAAATGAAATAAAATAATCGAACACTCGGTCAAAATATACAACCATATCGAATGTCGTACTAAAAGAATAAATAAATGCAATGGGATTATTAACCCGAATGTGTTTTGAAAGTGCGAAAGCCCCCAATTTTTAAATTCAAATATAATGAAATGGTTCAAATTTTAATTTTCCAAAAGTTATTTAAAATTTTCTTTTCTTAAAGAGAACAAACCACCTTATGAAAAAAATAAAACTAAACTAAAAGTGAAATTTAAACTACACACACAATTTTCATTAAGACTTAAACACACATTAATCCAATTCAAGTTAAACTTGCATGTTATCTAGATAAAGTAATTTTGCACTTGAATTGAATTGAACATACCCAAACATTAAATTTGCACCAAATTAAATAGATTGTGATTTTTAACTAATTTTATCTTTTAGTCCTAAGCATGCATCTAGGTGATATAGCAAGATAAAATTAAAAAATATCACACGACGCGTCGATGTACGAGGAAAACCCAAATGGGAAAAACCTCGGACGACCCTAGCCACGAATTCACTATGTATGGTAGTTTTTACAAAGACTCGACACAAGAGGCCTTACACAAACTGACTTGAGTCCATACAAGCCTTGACGCGCTCCTTCGGTCTTCAACCTCCGCCTAGTGAATAACCGTGGACTCCTCCACATTCTTAGACTCCACCGATGGGGCTATGGTCATCGTCAATCCGCACGTGAAGCCTTTCTTCGAGTGAGAACACCGCAACAAACTTTTCTCCTTTTGGGGGTAGAGAAGAACCCAAACTCTCTTCTTGTTGGTGTAGAGAAAAACAGGTGCCAAAACTCTCCAAACAATGATATATCAATAGGTACTTGGAATAAATTAAACAAATGGGTGTGTATGTGTTTTTTTGGTGAATTAAATCCATAAAAATCAAACACAAAACATGGAACTTTTTCTTAAAAGTTTTGCTCTCAAAAGACTCTTAGAATGTGAAAAAGTTATCTTCAAAAAGTTAGTTCCCACACTTAAGAAGTATGTCAAAAATGAAGTGGGGAAAAGTGGTGGAAAAGTGGAAAAACACTGGCTTAAAACTGTTCCCGCTATTTTTTCGTTAGAAATCTCGTTCGGACGAGACTTCTAACGAAAAGACAGAATGAAAAAAAAATCTTGTTTGAAAACTGGTTCGAACGACTTCTCGTTCAAACGAGGTCGTTCGAACGACCTATCTAACGAGATCTTAGGCCATGGTTCTAGATAATTTCGATACGAACGCCTGGCCGCCAGTTTCGTATTTTTCTGATTTTTTTTTTATTTAATTTGATTTTTCTACTGAAAGGTGTCCGAGAGCAAAATATTTAGAAATATGAATTCAAAAAAAAGTTTAACAAAAAAATACTAACACCCAAAATAATTTCTAAAATACACCCAATAAATAGTGTTCCAAGCTCATATATATATATATATATTAAAATGCATTTATACCTTAGGAGCAATGAAACTATGTTGATGACGTAGAAACGAGGCACAACACACATAACATTTGATGAAGCTTTAATATCTTGGCCGCTACGTCTTCAACAAACACGTCATAGGCTTGAATAGATAAACTTGAACTTTATCCTATTACTCAAATGTTTTTGTCCGGAATTGAACCAAAACTACAAAGGACTCAATTTGAAATTTGCGTCCTTACAAATCTCCCCCTTTGGCTATTCCGGGACAAAAACCAAACAAAATCCTAAAGGGCTTTCAAGCTTTACTAAACTAAAAAAATCCCGCCCAAAATAAAAATACAATGCTTGACTCAAACAACCCAAGGATCAATATCTTTGCCCGATGATGAACATTGCCATTTAGAAGAATTCCTGCACACTTAAGCAAACTATCAAATGCATAGGGAATATCAATATATTAAATGCAAAAATAAATACTCCCCCTAAATGAATTCTCCCCTTTTATCAAACAAATGACCTACTTAGAAAGACGTCTCCCCCTAAGATAAATCTCCCTAAACTAGATACCATTTCTCCCCCTATCATTCTCCTCCTTTTTGTTCAGGCATAGACAAAGGCTAAAGAATCAAAACTTAACTTATCTCCCCCTATTAAAGCATATACTCCTTAAACTAAACAAAGGATAAATAGAATGGGATAACAAGCTAAACATGCATTAGTGCATAAAGTGATGAGAACATTAAAGCACATAGGCAACTAAAATTCAACTAATCCAACAAATAACATCAGATACCAACTAAGATGCACTAAAATGATACCAATATGATATATAAAGTATTAAGCATGTGATATCAACAAAGAATGCAACAAGATGGGTACCAATTATGCATTAAAGCATAGATGGACTAGAAAAGCAAGGCAAAGACCAAAAACTAACACAATATCATATATATGTATACACAATATATTCAAACTAAGCATAAGTACACACATATAGATATAAACACCAAAATGACACAAAACACAATAAGTTTTTCACACTCGTATGGAAAAAATGTGTCATATGGAAATGGAAGTGTTGGGGTGTGAACTAAAACGATGAAATTTAGAGCCAATCACTTAAAACATGTTCACGGAGTTCTCAATTGATTGCAAACTTCATCACATTTGAATATAACCTCACGTGACAATATAGATTGAACTCAATAAACAAACATAAACAATGCATACAAGCCTAGCATGTTGATGATTTTACAAACCAATAGAGTCATGACATTGAAAGCGCAACTAGGATAAACATACATAGTGCAAACCGTTGATATACCATCAAATCTCCCTCAATAAGCTTATATTATTTTTGAATGAATACATCAATCAAACATAGGCCTTGGCAAATATTTTATTTTTAATGCCATAATTTTATTTTTAGGCCTTTTAACCACGTATTTCTTTTAGGTCCGAACAAACGGTGGCTTACTATTCGTAAAGGATAATAAATCCTTTCGAAGCCCTTCCCCGTGCACATTTATATTCATCATTTTTTATTTTTCACACAAATCTCACGTACAACGGATTTTGACATGCACTAGTTCTCCTAGGTCACAAATATGTAGATGACAAGATTGGTAGGAGAACACCTAACAAAGCTCAAATATACATATGAAGTTAAAATTTCAAATGAGCTCGTGCATGTGTGAATTGAGGCATATAAAAATAGAATCCATTTAAGCAGCACAACATCCAACTACTCCATGTAGGCATGGTAAAGAACATAATAAGTATTGACAATCTAAACCAAAAGTTCTAGCCATGTGGGAGCGAAAAAGATGGGATTCTAACACAAGTGTATGCCACATAAAGTGTGTCAAACTAAAATACACACAAAATAAAATCTTTTTGAGTTTTTTTTTTAATTTTTAACCAAAAATAAAAATATATACTCAAAAGACAAAAAAAATCATTTATATTTTTCATTAAGCCTAAATCACTAAAAGGTAAACACAAATGATAAACAAAAATCTTTTTGTATTTTTCATTTAAAGCAAATAAAAATGAAGGAAATATAATAAAAAAAGATAAGCAAGTCATGATTTCTATCATGAGATATAAAACAAAGTAATGACTAGAAAATGACTAAACAAGCATACAATTAGCATGGGTTCTATAACATGAAGTACAAAGCTAAAGTATGCAAATAAAGCTAACACATTCAACGTTTAGATTTTGTAAGTGAGGAAGCATGTGAAAGTAAATGAGAATCAAATAACCTATCTTGTAAAGCTACCAACTCGGATCTCCTAACCCAAACTAATGAAGAATGACTATCTCGGGGCATAGGAATCTTGGCTACCTCGGTTGCCTTACGTTGGGTTTTTCTAGGACCTCGTTTAAGATCAAAACAAAATTTTCTAAGATGACCTTTTCGACCACAATGTGCACAAGTAAAAACATGTCGAAAATTGTTACCTAAGGATTGATCTATAAAGGTTTTCCTAGGTGATTCTCTTAAAAAATTGGTTTTGGATTTATGGGAAGATTCATTACAACTATCGAAGCCTAAACCACAAGTGTCATTTTTAATTTGGATCGTTCCTAAAATTTTATCTAGTTTCTCCGAACGACACTCCAAATCAAATTTGACTTTCCTAGAGTCTTTTAATTTATTTTGTAATTATAAAATGTTTGACTCTAATAAAACATTTCTCTCTTCAAACTCGAGAAGATCCTTTTTCATTGACTCCATTAAACCTCTAAGGCTATCTCTCTCGCCTTCTACATATTTAAGCTTCTCTCGAAGAGTTCTCTCTCGTGTCCTAAGGTCTTCCACTAACGCACTATCATCAACGACCTTGACACACTCTCTTAGACTCGCTTCTAACTTCAAATTAGCTCCTTTTTAATTTAATAGATTCTTTATAAAGTTCTTGAAAATCATTTTGAAGTTCACTCACATCAACCTCTTCTTCACTTTCACTTTCTTTTTCTTCTCCACTCTCACTACCATAAAAAATAAGGGAATCATAAACTTTGACCTTGGAAGTGTCATGTGTTAAAATTTCATCAATAGAAAAATGCTCACTATCACTCACATGACTATCCATAAAAACCACAATTTTGAGCTTAGAGGAGGAATCGGGTCCCTCTTCATTATCACTATCACTAAGGGTTGAATTAAAAGACTTTGGTTGCTTACTCTCTCTCCTTAGTTTATTGGGGCACTAAAAAGCCTTATGGCCATACCCTTCACAACCAAAACACCTATTTGACTCGTTCCTATTTAAATTTTCATTAATAGTTTTAGGGATCTTGTCGGCTTTGTCATGCGTAGATTTTTCAAATTTCTTAAAATCATTTTTAAATTTATCTTTGTTCAATTTAAGAAATTTTCGAAACTTTCTAGCAAACAAGGCCATATCTTCCGAGTCACTATCACTCTCGCTCTCTACTACTTGTTTTTCCTCTTTCCAGGTTTTTAAAACAATGCCCTTTTCAATTTTCTTTTCGGTTTTAGAGGGAAACATGTCCAGTTCATAGGTTTGTAAATCACCTACGAGCTCTTCTAATTTCGTAGAGGCTAGAGTTGGTAAAGAATTTAAAACGGTCACTTTTGGAATAAATCTATCGGGTAGGGACCTTAAAATTTTATTTACTGCTCGGTTGTCGAGTATTTTCTCTCCCAAATTAAAAGATGAATTAACAATATCGGAAAGTCTAGCATAAAATTCATCAAAAGTTTCTTTATCGTTCATTTTGATGGTTTTAAATTGAGTGGTGAGGTTTTGGAGTTTTGAGGCTTTAACGACACTAGTACCTTCATGAGTGACTTGTAAAATATCCCAAGCTTCTTTAGCAGTTTCACACATCATAATGCGTCGAAATTCATCCGGTGTGACCGCGCTAAACAAGGCATTTAAACCACGGGAATTAAAATTTGAAAGTTTAAATTCATTCTCACTCCATCTATTGGCGGGTTTGGGAACACGTTCATTGTCTACTAAATGTGTAGGTGGGGACCACCCGTTAACGACAAATAACCAAACTCTCTCATCGATAGATTTTAGTGCCGATTTCATTCGCGCTTTCCAATACGCGTAGTTAGAACAATCGAAAATAGGAAATTTAGAAAATGGGGAAAATTCCATTTTAGCCAAAAATATTTAAAGGAACTTAACGAAGTAATTTATCATTTTTGGCTCTGATACCAATTTGAAAGTGCGAAAGCCCCCAATTTTTAAATTCAAATATAATGAAATGGTTCAAATTTTAATTTTCCAAAAGTTATTTAAAATTTTATTTTCTTAAAGAGAACAAACCACCTTATGAAAAAAATAAAACTAAACTAAAAGTGAAATTAAAACTACACACACAATTTTCATTACGACTTAAACACACATTAATCCAATTCCAGTTAAACTTGCATGTTATCTAGATAAAGTAATTTTGCACTTGAATTGAATTGAACATACCCAAACATTAAATTTGCACCAAATTAAATAGATTGTGATTTTGAACAAATTTTATCTTTTAGTCCTAAGCATGCATCTAGGTGATATAGAAAGATAAAATTAAATAATATCACACGACGCGTCGATGTACGAGGAAAACCCAAATGGGAAAAACCTCGGACAACCCTAGCCACGAATTCACTAAGTATGGTAGTTTTTACAAAGACTCGACACAAGAGGACTTACATAAACTGGCTTGAGTCCGTCCAAGCCTTGATGCGCTCCTTCGATCTTCAACCTCCGCCTAGTGAATAATCGTGGACTCCTCCACATTCTCAGACTCCACCGATGGGGATATGGTCACCGTCAATCTGCAGGCGAACCCTTTCTTCGAGTGAGAACACCGTAACAAACTTTTCTCCTTTTTGGGGTAGAGAAGAACCCAAACTCTCTTCTTGTTGGTGTAGAGAAAACCAGGTGCCAAAACTCTCCATGCAATGATATATCAATAGGTACTTGGAATAAACTAAATAAATGGGTATGTGTTTTTTTGGTGAATTAAATCCATAAAAATCAAACCTAAAACATGGAACTTTTTCTTAAAAGTTTTGCTCTCAAAAGACTCTTAGAATGTGAAAAAGTTGTCTTCAAAAAGTTAGTTCCCGCACTTAAGAAGTATGTCAAAAAGGAAGTGGGCCAAATTAGTGGAAGAGTGGAAAAAACTGGCTTAAAACTGTTCCCGCTGTTTTTTTGTTAGAAATCTCGTTCGAACGAGACTTCTAACGAAAAGATAGAATGAAAAAAAAATTCTCGTTTGAAAACTGGTTCGAACGACTTCTCGTTCGAACGACCTATCTAACGAGATCTTAGGCCATGGTTCTAGATAATTTCGATACGAACGCGTGGCAGTCAGTTTTGTATTTTTCTGATTTTTTTTTTGTATTTGATTTGATTTTTCTACTGAAAGGTGTCCGAGAAAAAAATATTTAGAAATTTTAATTCAAAAAAAAGTTTAACAAAAAAATACTAACACCCAAAATAAATTTCTAAAATACACCGAATAAATAATGTTCCAAGCTCCTATATTCCTATATATATATATATATATATATATATATATATATATATATATATATATATATATATATATATATATATATATATATATTAGAATTAATTCATACCTTAGGAGCAATGGAACCATGTTGATGATGTAGAAACGAGGCACAACACACACGACATTTGATGAAGCTTTAATATCTTAGCCGCTACGTCTTCAACAAACACGTCATAGGCTTGAATGGATAAACCTAAACTTTATCCTATGACTCGAATGTTTTTGTCCGGAATTGATCCAAAACTATAAAGGAATCAATTTGAAATTTGTTTCCTTACATGTTTACATTACCTCCTATCTAGATTACAAGAATGGAAGCGTCTATCGAGAACCTGCACGCATCCACAGCTGCTGCAGCAGACGTCTGACTCGAAAGGAGTATCATTCAGGCGTCCCTGTGTCTGGACACCTATATATATATATATATATATATATATATATATATATATATATATATATATATATATATATATATATATATATATATATATATATATATATATATATATATAGAGAGAGAGAGAGAGAGAGAGAGAGAGAGAAAGAGCAAGAGAGGAAAAGTAGATAAATGGGTCAGAGCCCGAGTTTTGAAAATATTTAGCAAGTGCATAAATGCCTTATTTTTAGAAAAAGGTTTTATCTCATATTTAAACTGGCATCACACTCCCATGAGATACCCCTCACCTCTCTTCTAATTGTGCACACCTAACGCACTTGACATTCTAGTTAAGCTACCCCGCCTAACTAATCTAATCCATCCATCTACTAGAAACCTCTACAACCCGAGCACTAAGGGCTAAACTTATCTCCATTCTCAACACTGCACTAAGTTCGTGCGTGGGGTGTCTCGCGAAGCGAAATCCAAATAAGGAACCCCCCGATACACTACTACTTGGCAGGGTTAATGGTAGAGATCCATTAGGCCCGTAGCACAAAACTAAATTATATATCCATACTTTTATATATTAATATACATATCATATTCATTCTTATATACATCTTACAATATACATCCAGATAATATCTCCCGGACTGAGGTTTACTTTACTTTCATCTTTATAATACATATCCGGATCTATCTCTTGGAATGAGAAGACATTTACAAAACGTTTACTGATTTCATTTTTCATTTCAAAACTTTCTATTTCCCTTCTTCTATCCAGGAAATATATTTAAAGCAAGTTTTATTATCCTAAAAATGCTTTTCCGTTTCATAACATCCCATTTCACTTCTTACATCCAGAAAATGTACTTAAAAGCCAATTTTATTATCATAAAATGCTTTTCATATCATATGCTTCCATTTCCCTTCTTCCATCCGGGAAGTGTTTCCGAAGCTAATTCAATTATCCCATTTCCCTTCTTCCATCCAAGAAATGTACTTAAAGCCAATTCATTATCATAAATTGCTTTAACATATCATATAACGCATTCTAAGACCTTCCGTCCGGGTTTTCCCACTGTGCGTGCCCCTAAATGGCTATCATCTTCCAAGGCTTATCACCAAGACAACCTGGGATCCTATCGAAATGTCAGGAAGCGGCCATATGCCTGCGGGAGAGTCATAAACACACCCAGAATTACCTCACTATCGCAGAAAACATATAATAATCGATCATATGGCCTATATGACTATATCAACCCTGCATTCATTAGCCAGGGGGCTTCACCATACGTACGCAACTTCCCTTATGATAGCGATTTAGAGAGGTGTGTATCCGTAAATTATTATTTATGAAAATCATTTATTTTCCATTTGAAAACATTCACATTGTTCATTTTCAAAAGTTATTTACATCATATCATATATATACTTTAATCACATAGTGTATATATATATATATATATATATATATATATATATATATATATATATATATATATATATATATATATATATATGGCCACAATTGCCAATCACGTAATAATATTTAAGTATTCTCTCTCTTAAATATTCTCACACCTAGATCGCTATTTAAGGACTTGTACATAAACCCGAATGTACCAATTTATACTAATTGGATAAGTGTACCATCGACCTATCCTTAGTTCCATAAGTATACACCATTAACTCCTCTTTAGCCCATATCCATTATAATCTGATTAATATATCATTACACGCTTGCCGGAAGATTTTCCCGCATGTCTCTTGTCCCAAAAGATTAATTGAATCCATCCCCCGAATCATACTCTAAATTAATTAGAGGTTTACTTATCCTCAATTCATCATCTATGAGTCCTTACATCCCATTTAGAAACTCCTATAATAATCTCTAAAATCATAATTTAAGTCTCCATAAACATAAAAGGAGAAAACCTCAAAAATTTACCAGGACCGAATCGATTCGACCTGTCCGAATCGATTCGCCCTGTCCGAATCCATTCGAAATGGTTCTACTTTCAACTATCTCTTACCGAATCGATTCGGCTTATCCGAAAATCCCAAATCTTCTTAGGGTTTTATATATAACCCAAAATCCAAAATTTAATCCACTCACCATTTAAATTATAACTCGGATTTATTCCAACAAACCCAAAGTTTTCATCTCTCATCAAGTCCTTTAGAGGTCCTAACACTCTATTTGAGAACCCCTAATATTTATCTCCAAATAATTCTAGCCTTAATTTCTGACTAACTATTTCGATCTCGGACAGCTTTTCATAGAAAAATCACTATAAATCCAAACAAAATCAGAAAAATACGCGGTCGGTGCCCACGCGATCGTATCGAAAAGATCTACAAATTTCATTTTTTGACCAAGAGCCGAATCGATTCGACCTAGACAAATCGATTCGGTTAAGGCGTAGGTCACTATTCATCATCTTACAAAAAATCCAAAACTCCATTATTCTCCATTTTTGTTGTTTCTAAGTTCATCCAACAACTCAATAAACATCTAATCTATGATTTACAACTAACACATCAATTTATTTGGGGTATTAAACTATTTCTCTTAGATTTAAACCCTAAAACCATTAAAGCCTCAACTTATGATTTTAACCCATTTCAATACATTTCTTCACTCCATTTACATGGACTTAACACTAGAAATCATTAAGAGTTTACATTACGTCAATATGTAAACTCATATCCAAATTTTCCCAAATTTATTTTAAGTGTTTTTAACCCAAATATCATATTTTTACCAACTATGATATGAGATAATTGCACAAAATTAAATAAGGCAAGTAAACACTTGCCTAGAGGATGAAATCCGATGACCTCGAGTCGAATCTGGTGGATTTTGGTAGAAATCCCCCATTTTCTCTTCTTTTCTCCTATTACTTCTTTCTCTCTTTCTTTTCTTTCTTTTTTTTCTTCTCTCTCTCTCTCTCGTGACCTTATAAGAGAAGAAAATAAGGGTTTATCCCTTATTAACCCAAAAATGACTCGTTTACTCAATTACGAGTCCAAAAATTCTCGAAACTTAATTTCGACCCCCGAATACTCTATCCTGACTATCTCGGCCATTCCAAGACTGACGGCACAGTCAAAATTTTCATCCGAGGTACTTGACCACAAATCACTATTTGAACCCAAAATAAATAAATGCGGTATTTCCATTAAAATATTATCCTCTGTCGCTTTACCCAGCTGCGACATATAATTAAAATACTCCATTTCATTTACTTAATCCAAAAAGTAAATATAACACCCATCGAAAATCATTAAATCCTTGAAAACCTCAAGAATTACTATTCACGATAATTTTTTAAATTCCCAATTTACTCTTAATTATTAAATTTAATTGGCCATAAAAGTGCGGGTTGTTACACATACATGCTTGATCGATCGATCGACCAATGGGGTCGCTCAATCGATCCCTCTTATTTTGCCAAATCGTGGGAGACAGTGGGCTGGAATTCTGAGCATCGATCGATCGAGCGCAGGGGATCAATCGATCGATCCCCTGGTTTCTGAGATATTTTAGGCTTTTCTTTTCTTTTCCCTTTTCTTTTCTAATTTAATTCCACTTACTATAAATACAAATTTTTGTTGTAATAATCAGATATTAAGGTTTAGAATAGATTTTAGGTTAGAATAGCTTATGGTTTGGGGGATTTGAAGAGTTCTTCTTTGATTCTTCTTGGTTTGATACCCAATTGGGTTGCAAATTGCACTATTCATCTTCCTCTCCATTAATATAGTTGTTTTCCTTTAATTCTTGCTTTGTTAATTAGGTTTACATGCTTCGTTAATTAGTTTATGCTTTGATTTAATCGCTTTCTAGTGTAGATTTACGGCGTTTATTTATCGCTTTCTTTACCGCGTTTTTAACATGATTTCTAGCTAATTTAAATTAGGTTGTGTTTGAATGGAACTCACTCGAGTTGACGCGTTGCTTGGCTTTGGTGATGACGTTTACAGGTCTATTTCGGGTGAGTTGTCCTATTTATTACACCTAGGAGATTTGACGGGGCATATCCTTTATGTCACGTGCTTACGATATTTCGTGCACAATTTCCAGGATATTTGTTGACGCCAAAATCTTATTAGGCTTTTATGCGGATTTAGGGGCGTGACAACCCTTGATTTAATTAACTTTCGAAACGAGACGCATTCGTAATAACTCGTCGACCCATGTATCCATTTTATACAAATTAACTCGGGTGAGGGATATTCGACGCAACCTATAGTTTTTATCACTTTGTTAATCTAGTTTAATTTACACTCGCCTAGATTAATATTTCCCTTTTATGCATCTTTTCCTTTTTAGTTTGTAATTCACCTTTTACACTTTTATTTAGGAGTATTAAATCACTTAAATTCTAGCATCTCGTCCCTGTGCATTTTTTATACCCGACTTACCACTGTGCTTGCCTCATAAGTGTAGTCGTAATTTAATTTTGTTTTTATTGAGTAGGCAAAATGAAAACAACGACCGTGCCCTCACATGCGCACGCCTTTTGCATTCGATCAAAATGGCGTCGTTGCCGGGGATGACTTCGTTTTAGACTTTATTTGATTTAGTATTTCATAGTATTTTCTTTCTATTTGTATTATTTGCTAATATTTTTGCAGTACTTCCACATTTGAGCACTTAGAAACGCTCGAATTTTTCCCGCGCGCACTTACTTTGTGGAATTCGCCACTTTGAGCCATTTTTGGGGTAAGCATGTCTTATTCCAATTCTTTCGGTAATCATTGTTATAATTCTCAAAATGCTCGTAATCCTATGACTTTCGATTAATACTTAGAATCCCAAAGTATAGCAACATCTAATATGACTTTGGGTGAGTATAACGAAAGTCAAAATTTGGGTTATTGGAATTTTGATGATGATAATGATTTTGGGCCTTTACCTCCTTATAATAGGAATTTTGAAACGAATTGCAATAGTTTTCAAAATTCCTATAATAATGAGTTTTTGTTTAAGTCCGATAGTAATTTTCAAAGTTTCCATTTTCATGCATCCGCACCTCGACCCATGACATTCGGTGAGGGTTTGCGTATGTATGTAATTGAGAAAATTGAAAATCGTTATCGGGAAGAAAATCGTTTATGGGAACATGAATTGAATTTATTATTTGAGTCCGACGACGATTTTGGTTCTGAGACTTTTGAAGTCGAAGAATTTTTTGAACTAAATGAGGTACTTGTGCCTACTTTGGAACAAACCATTCTAGGCTTTTCCCATTGCATAATAGATATTGAAAGTGAGGATGCACTACACCAAATCTGCCGAATTGTCAAGGTTATTGACCTTGACAAATCCAACTTGTCAAGGTCAATGACTGTGACATTTCGAGGCGAGACAAATTTTTTTGCCACGGTCGTGTCGCGGTCAATGACCGTGACACGTTTGTCACGGTTTATAACCGTGACAAAGTCGTGACCCTTATTAAAAAAATTGTCACGGCCATTGACCGTGACAATTCTGGGCAGAATTTAAAAAAAATCTGCTGGGTAGTATGGCCACTGTCCAGCAGTATATTTGTACCTGTTATAGCAACGTTGTACCTGTTCTAAACATCATATATCCAAATAATCTAAAGATAATGCAAATATATATTCAAAATAGAAATAATATGAATCACGATATAATTCAAATATAACAACTTAAAACAATTCAATTAAAACTTAAAACAATGTCACTACATGTCTGGTGTATTGTTAAAACTGAGGAGGTGAGTAGGCCACACGACATACGAATTGGCGCACCCACTAATATACGTCGTTTCGCATTGTTCGCACAACCACAATAGGGAGTTCTCCTTCCCGGGTATGACATGCGTGACGAGCACCCTGGACTCCATCTCTTGAAGCGCACGTCCATGAACTATTCCACCCTGGACGATATTCGGGTCCCTCAAGCCCCGCCCTATCCGTTGGCCATCAAATACGTCCAATATGAACACGCTCGTCCAACCAAGTGTCAACATTGGTCTGTTGAAGGGCGCCAAATAGGGAAGTGGATCATCGAAGTACGAACATGTCGGTGATGAAGCAGCGAGGTCCACATCCTCGTCATCCTGCGCCTCCTCCTCCCGCACCTCCTCCTCCACCGCCTTCTCCTTCCATTTCCCTTTCCCTTTCCCTTTATGGTCTCCGCCCAACGTACGCTTCATGAATGCGTACATATCTTGGACCGTCGCCTCCAAACGGGACAGCTTCGCGTCGTGTGAATCCATTGTTTGAGCCAACCCGGTGTCGCTCGTCTCCAATCCGATGATCCTAGATTTGGCCACCCGCGAGCTCACCCCCCTTGTCCTCCCCTTGTGATCAGAGCCAAGCACTTGGCTGACTGCATCTGTGGACAAAGATGCCTTGTCGGCATCAGACTGTGACTCATGCACTTCCTTAAGCTTTTCCAGAAATGACAAAAAGCACATGATTAGTAAAATAAGTAAACTAAAAAATTATAACGTAATTAACAAAAATTAAACTGTCGAATTACTTACAATCGTGGCCGCGACTCTCGGGGACACCTCCTTGTCCTTCCCCTTCTTCGTCCGAAGAGCCACATAAGTATCGAGCCTACGTGGCTTACCCCCTGGCCCACTCCCTACCCCCTGAAATAAAATAAAGTAAAGTAAAATTAGTATCGGCCCCGCAAAGTAAAATAATGAAGAATAATATATTTCTGTAGTTATAGAAAAATTAAATCTTACCTGCATCCTATGGTCCACCTCGGCGTAAGAGGTCCGGCCGGAGTAGTGCACGTCCGTCTTTTTTGCCCGATTTTCCCTCCCCGATTGGCGAGATGCCAATTGTCGATCCTCGATCTCATTGTCAATGAACTTCTGCCATTGTGCCAATGAGATCGACTCCTTGGGGGGGGGGGGAACAGATTCACGCCATTGGATAATCGACTCTCGTGTTTTCCCAAAGTACCGTGCCCGCATATTTTTTTTCAACGACTTGAGTTGCTCCCTAATCTGCTCTAACACGGGATCGGGTAGCTTTGGATCCAAGTTGAATTGTTCCTGTCCAACAAATACAATATTAGTTACGAATAAATATAAATATAAATATAAATGTAAATATAAATATGAAATCAAAATCGAAATCGAAATTGAAATTGATATTGAAATTGAAATTGAAATTGAAATTGTAATTGTAATTGTAATTGAAATTGTAATTGAAATATTCATATAAATATAAATATAAATATATTACCTGTAGTGACGCCCAAACAGCTAACTTGAGCTCATATGGAACCTCCTTCCAACTCATAAACCCCGGGCCGATGACCGTCTTTAGCAGAACGAGGGATCTCGCTAATATCTTCGATTTGTTCTCGACGGTAATCCCATATTTCCCATATTTGGGGAGCCTAGGGGCGGAAGAGCCCTCGTCGCCTCCACTACCACCGACCCCAGACGACATCATCATAAACAGCATCATCATCTTCGCCTTAATATCTGAAGGAGACATTTGCTGTAAAAAATGTTATTAGTACAGATATAATATTATCACAATATGCATATCTTATAAGAGAGTCGGGTTTGGCATTAATAAAGTGAGAATTACACACACACACATAAAAACCTTTAATAAAATTCTCATATCTTCTTTCAATTTAAACACACACACTGTAGTGACTGTCTATTTAAAATAATCTCAATGTTAATTTCAGGTATTGAATTTCAACTACTGTTTTGTGCTTTTTATAAATCATACCCCACCCCCACCCCACCCCCACCCACCCCCACGCCAACATGTTTACGGGCTTTCATCACCCGTCATAAATTTTTCGGTCCGTGACTTACTGGCCAGTTTTCTTGGGTCTTTTAGTCCCTTAACATTACTTTAAGAATTTTACCCAATCTAAATACCACATTTTATTTCTTGTTATACACTTGAACACGTTTTGTTATTTAGTCCTTATTAATTTATCTTTGATGTATTACCAGCATCTTTACTTTTATAAACTTGATTTAATTTTCAATTTTAAGGACTATTTTCATCACTTAGTGTTCATCTAAGTTCTAGTATAACAAGTTCCCATAAAAATCTTTAATAAAATTCTCATATCTTCATTCAATTTAAACACACACATAGTAGTGACTGTCTATTTAAAATAATCTCAATGTTAATTTCAGGTATTGAATTTCTACTATTGTTTTGTGCTTTTTATAAATTATACCCCACCCCCACCCCAACATGTTTACGGGCTTTCATCACCCGTCATAAATTTTTCGGTTCGTGACTTACTGGCCAGTTGTCTTGGGTCTTTTAGTCCCTTAAAATTACTTTAAGAATTTCACCCAATCTACCACATTTTCTTTCTTGTTATACACTTGAACACATTTTGTTATTTAGTCCTTATTAATTTATCTTTGATGTATTACCAGCATCTTTACTTTTATAAACTTTATTTAATTTTCAATTTTAAGGACTATTTTCATCACTTAGTGTTCATCTAAGTTCTAGTATAACAAGTTCCCATAAAAATCTTTAATAACATTCTCATATCTTCTTTCAATTTAAACACACACACAGCAGTGACTGTCTATTTAAAATAATCTCAATGTTAATTTCAGGTATTGGATTTCTACTATTGTTTTGTGCTTTTTATAAATCATACCCTACCCCCACCCCACCCCCACCCCCACCCCAACATGTTTACGGGCTTTCATCACCCGTCATAAATTTTTCGGTCCGTGACTTACTGGCCAGTTGTCTTGGGTCTTTTAGTCCCTTAACATTACTTTAAGAATTTTACCCAATCTAAATACCACATTTTCTTTCTTGTTATACACTTGAACACGTTTTGTTATTTAGTCCTTATTAATTTATCTTTGATGTATTACCAGCATCTTTACTTTTATAAACTTGATTTAATTTTCAATTTTAAGGACTATTTTCATCACTTAGTGTTCATCTAAGTTCTAGTATAACAAGTTCCCATAAAAATCTTTAATAAAATTCTCATATCTTCATTCAATTTAAACACACACATAGTAGTGACTGTCTATTTAAAATAATCTCAATGTAAATTTCAGGTATTGAATTTCTACTATTGTTTTGTGCTTTTTATAAATTATACCACACCCCCACCCCAACATGTTTACGGGCTTTCATCACCCGTCATAAATTTTTCGGTTCGTGACTTACTGGCCAGTTGTCTTGGGTCTTTTAGTCCCTTAAAATTACTTTAAGAATTTCACTCAATCTACCACATTTTCTTTCTTGTTATACACTTGAACACGTTTTGTTATTTAGTCCTTATTAATTTATCTTTGATGTATTACCAGCATCTTTACTTTTATAAACTTTATTTAATTTTCAATTTTAAGGACTATTTTCATCACTTAGTGTTCATCTAAGTTCTAGTATAACAAGTTCCTATAAAAATCTTTAATAACATTCTCATGTCTTCTTTCAATTTAAACACACACACAGCAGTGACTGTCTATTTAAAATAATCTCAATGTTAATTTCAAGTATTGAATTTCTACTATTGTTTTGTGCTTTTTATAAATCATACCCTACCCCCACCCCACCCCCACCCCCACCCCCACCCCAACATGTTTACGGGCTTTCATCACCCGTCATAAATTTTTCGGTCCGTGACTTACTGGCCAGTTGTCTTGGGTCTTTTAGTCCCTTAACATTACTTTAAGAATTTTACCCAATCTAAATACCACATTTTCTTTCTTGTTATACACTTGAACACGTTTTGTTATTTAGTCCTTATTAATTTATCTTTGATGTATTACCAGCATCTTTACTTTTATAAACTTTATTTAATTTTCAATTTTAAGGACTATTTTCATCACTTAGTGTTCATCTAAGTTCTAGTATAACAAATTCCCATAAAAATCTTTAATAAAATTCTCATATCTTCATTCAATTTAAACACACACATAGTAGTGACTGTCTATTTAAAATAATCTCAATGTTAATTTCAGGTATTGAATTTCTACTATTGTTTTGTGCTTTTTATAAATTATACCCCACCCCCACCCCAACATGTTTACGGGCTTTCATCACCCGTCATAAATTTTTCGGTTCGTGACTTACTGGCCAGTTGTCTTGGGTCTTTTAGTCCCTTAAAATTACTTTAAGAATTTCACCCAATCTACCACATTTTCTTTCTTGTTATACACTTGAACACGTTTTTTTATTTAGTCCTTATTAATTTATCTTTGATGTATTACCAGCATCTTTACTTTTATAAACTTTATTTAATTTTCAATTTTAAGGACTATTTTCATCACTTAGTGTTCATCTAAGTTCTAGTATAACAAGTTCCCATAAAAATCTTTAATAACATTCTCATATCTTCTTTCAATTTAAACACACACACAGCAGTGACTGTCTATTTAAAATAATCTCAATGTTAATTTCAGGTATTGAATTTCTACTATTGTTTTGTGCTTTTTATAAATCATACCCTACCCCCACCCCAACATGTTTACGGGCTTTCATCACCCGTCATAAATTTTTCGGTCCGTGACTTACTGGCCAGTTGTCTTGGGTCTTTTAGTCCCTTAACATTACTTTAAGAATTTTACCCAATCTAAATACCACATTTTCTTTCTTGTTATACACTTGAACACGTTTTGTTATTTAGTCCTTATTAATTTATCTTTGATGTATTACCAGCATCTTTACTTTTATAAACTTTATTTAATTTTCAATTTTAAGGACTATTTTCATCACTTAGTGTTCATCTAAGTTCTAGTATAACAAGTTCCCATAAAAATCTTTAATAAAATTCTCATATCTTCATTCAATTTAAACACACACATAGTAGTGACTGTCTATTTAAAATAATCTCAATGTTAATTTCAGGTATTAAATTTCTACTATTGTTTTGTGCTTTTTATAAATTATACCCCACCCCCACCCCAACATGTTTACGGGATTTCATCACCCGTCATAAATTTTTCGGTTCGTGACTTACTGGCCTGTTGTCTTGGGTCTTTTAGTCCCTTAAAATTACTTTAAGAATTTCACCCAATCTACCACATTTTCTTTCTTGTTATACACTTGAACACGTTTTGTTATTTAGTCCTTATTAATTTATCTTTGATGTATTACCAGCATCTTTACTTTTATAAACTTGATTTAATTTTCAATTTTAAGGACTATTTTCATCACTTAGTGTTCATCTAAGTTCTAGTATAACAAGTTCCCATAAAAATCTTTAATAACATTCTCATGTCTTCTTTCAATTTAAACACACACACAGCAGTGACTGTCTATTTAAAATAATCTCAATGTTAATTTCAAGTATTGAATTTCTACTATTGTTTTGTGCTTTTTATAAATCATACCCTACATCCACCCCACCCCAACATGTTTACGGGCTTTCATCACCCGTCATAAATTTTTCGGTCCGTGACTTACTGGCCAGTTGTCTTGGGTCTTTTAGTCCCTTAACATTACTTTAAGAATTTTACCCAATCTAAATACCACATTTTCTTTCTTGTTATACACTTGAACACGTTTTGTTATTTAGTCCTTATTAATTTATCTTTGATGTATTACCAGCATCTTTACTTTTATAAACTTTATTTAATTTTAAATTTTAAGGACTATTTTCATCACTTAGTGTTCATCTAAGTTCTAGTATAACAAGTTCCAATAAAAATCTTTAATAAAATTCTCATATCTTCATTCAATTTAAACACACACATAGTAGTGACTGTCTATTTAAAATAATCTCAATGTTAATTTCAGGTATTGAATTTCTACTATTGTTTTGTGCTTTTTATAAATTATACCACACCCCCACCCCAACATGTTTACGGGCTTTCATCACCCGTCATAAATTTTTCGGTTCGTGACTTACTGGCCAGTTGTCTTGGGTCTTTTAGTCCCTTAAAATTACTTTAAGAATTTCACCCAATCTACCACATTTTCTTTCTTGTTATACACTTGAACACGTTTTGTTATTTAGTCTTTATTAATTTATCTTTGATGTATTACCAGCATCTTTACTTTTATAAACTTTATTTAATTTTCAATTTTAAGGACTATTTTCATCACTTAGTGTTCATCTAAGTTCTAGTATAACAAGTTCCCATAAAAATCTTTAATAATATTCTCATATCTTCTTTCAATTTAAACACACACACAGCAGTGACTGTCTATTTAAAATAATCTCAATGTTAATTTCAGGTATTGAATTTCTACTATTGTTTTGTGCTTTTTATAAATCATACCCTACCCCCACCCCACCCCCACCCCCACCCCAACATGTTTACGGGCTTTCATCACCCGTCATAAATTTTTCGGTCCGTGACTTACTGGCCAGTTGTCTTAGGTCTTTTAGTCCCTTAACATTACTTTAAGAATTTTACCCAATCTAAATACCACATTTTCTTTCTTGTTATACACTTGAACACCTTTTGTTATTTAGTCCTTATTAATTTATCTTTGATGTATTACCAGCATCTTTACTTTTATAAACTTTATTTAATTTTCAATTTTAAGGACTATTTTCATCACTTAGTGTTCATCTAAGTTCTAGTATAACAAGTTCCCATAAAAATCTTTAATAAAGTATTATCACAAATATAAACTAAGAGTGATAAAATAACTTTGAGGCATATAAATTAATTGTGACAAAGTAAGATTATGGAAACCCCACTTTTCTTTCTATAACTCCTATTTTATTAAACTTTAAATATAATTAGGGGTGTATAGAAAGAAAAGTTAAATAGGAATAAAAACAACATTTTTAAAATATGAAGGGCACACCAATTTGATCAAATTTTTCAACAACATAGACTAATTGATCTTTATTATAAGACAATTACTACAAATTTATGCGCATCACCCGAATTCAAATAGTAATTTAATGACTAAAGTAATACTTTTTTTAACTTTAGTTATTCACCACAAATCTTAAAAAATATTTTTTTTCATGCTTTTAGCAACTTCGGATGCCATTTTAACCCTTATTGTAGTTTTTTAGTTTTCATGCTTTTATTTGATGGATATAAAGTCATGTGATTATTTCACCATATAAAGTCAACAAAAAACTCCATATATGGTTTTTTTCTCCATTAGTATAAGTATATAGCGATTATTTCACACTTAAATCACATATTAAGCCGGCCTTCATTTTTTTATGAAATTTGTAGAAAATTACTTATTTATTTTGAATGAAAATAAATTGTTATCCAATATTTTGGGATATTATTTACATTTACATTTTTGGATATTATTTTTGGAAATTTATAGAAAATTACTTATTTATTTACATTTTTAACCCCCTACCCCCACCCTACCCCCACCCTGCCCCACCATGGCCCACCCCCCACACACGCACACACACACGCACATATATACACACATACACACATATATATACACACAAACATATATATAAATGGAAGAGAAAGAGAGAGAGAGAGAGAGAGAGAGAGAGAGAGAGAGAGCAGCGTCAAGAGAGAGAGAGAGAGAAAGTGAACGGCGGGAGGGAAAAAAGAAGGGGGAAAGGGTTTTTGCTGTAACCATTGTCACGGTCGTGTCAAGGTCATTGATCGTGACAATTATTTAAAGAATTGTCACGGTCAATGACCGTGACAAGTCCGTGACAAGTAAATTTGTCACGGTCATTGACCATGACAATTTTTTGTCACGGTCATGTCAAGGTCAATGACCGTGACATAAAACGCGTGTTTTTTGTCACGGTCAATGACCTTGACAAGGGTAGTCGGCTGAAAGGTGACAATTTGGTCATTTTGGTGTAGTGATGAAAATGACGTAATATCTATTTGCAATGAAATGATTTCTTCTTTGGCCCCCAAAGAAGAACATTTCATTGAAAATGATATTATTTCATTCGAAACTCAATCTTCATGCGATTATGATTCATCTCATGAGTTTGAATTTCTTTCATCCCCATTATTATTCTCTATTATCACACCGTCACAAGTATCCGATGATTCGGTTTCAAACTTTAATGTTTTAAACCTATTCGTCGATGAGGAGTACTTGCTCGAGTCGCCTTTCACGATCGCATCTTTGCCTTCGTGTGCGCCGCCTCCCATTCCAATTTCAAAATCCTTGGGAGGATATTCATCTTTTCTCGATCCCCACATGTTTTTGTCACCCGTTCAATCCAAACCTCCCATCGTCCCTCCAAAACTTTTAATTCGTGATGGTTCCTTTCTTCCGCCTACACATGCCTTCCGTTGTTAAAACAGAATTCATATTTTTTGTAAGGCATGCTTGTATGTGAGGGTACACCAGTTATCCTCCAAAGTGAAATCATTCTCACGATGGGCCCTCAACTATTTAGACTTATAGTGTACAGTTAGTGTGAAGCCTAAATAGTAGGTAGCTTTTTATTCTTTCTTTCTTTTTAATTTAGTCTAGTGTAATTAGTTAACTCTTTGTTATTTGTTTTTGCTATGCTCGGTACTAACTTATTTTGTAGATTCTTTGTCCTTGTTCTTATGGGGATCGCTCCAATTTTGGGTAATATCGCTATTTTCCTCTCTTTAACTTGGTTCTTAATTAATATTGAGGACAATGTCAAGTTTTAAGTTAGGGGGTGTGGGATATTCTATCCATTTCTGTATTTATTCCATGTTTTTGCTCACATGTTAGTTACTTAGTATGCTTTTCTTAGAAAAATTGAAAATTTTTAAAAAGATTTTCTTTTTTTTTTCTCCTTTATTGGGCATTTTCCCTTTGTTTCCGATGATAAATTTCAATAATTGCCCGATCCAATAGACAACCAATGATGCATGTTCTCGATTTCAGAAGTTATTAGACTTTAGTCTCAATTATTGATATTATGAATAACTTCATGAATTGAACTTTAATCCCGTGGGCATATGCGTTTTTCTTGTTTTATTGATTTGGTATAAGATTTTTATAACTCGGTAATCTTTTATTGCATTGTATATACTTACACCGAGTAAGCTTTGTACCTTTCGTCGTTTGTGAGTGTATACACTATTCTTTTCTCATTGAAAATGTTGAATTCATCGGTAATCTCTCTATTCTTTCATTGATCGTTCATTAATTGAGTCATACTTGAAATGTGTTACTTGATCATGATTTTCATTTATTGTTTTAACTCGAGAATTGCGTAAACTTTGTGAAATGATCATAAGCCATCTTTGTTATATCACCCATATTGACCTTGACCTCACCCTTATATGTTTACCCTCGTTAACCCCTTTGAGCCTAAATATAGCCTTTCGTTTCATAACCCCAAAATCCCATACCAACTCTAAATTGGAGTTTTATACCATATATACACTTTACATACCTTTGTTTGGAATGTTACTTGGGATTGAATGGTGTTGTTATGATGTCGGTTGCAATTTAGGCATATGAGAGTGTGAAAAGTAAAGAAGACAAAAGTGAAAAAAGTGAAGAAAAAAAGAAAGCAAAAAGAAAAAGAAAGCAAAAGAGAAAAATGAGAAAAAGAAGAAAAGAAAGAGAAAGAGAAAGAGAAAGTTATAAATGTTGTGTATATAATTCAATAAGCTTTGATTACTCTCCCCAATGACATATCTAATGCCATTTTGTATCTTATTTTTCAATTTTGATATTGCTCCCATATTCCCATTATCCTGAATTTTCATTTCGAACACTTTGAATCCGTTCATACATATCCTTCATTTCGTACCCTAGCCTAGCCTACATTACAACCCTAGTAAAGTCCTATGTGATCTTAGGTTGATGTAATTCAAAAGTTTAAATAGTTTTGATAATCTATGAAAATACATTTCGCCTCTTTTAGTGAGCGGTATCTTTAATTGAGATTACAATTTTTCATTTTATATATAGAGTTCTTCATTTGTGACATGTGTGCGGCCTAGTTTCCATTTACATTTACTCTTTATGCCCGCATGTTTCGTGTGTTACCTCCCTGTTTCGAGTGAATTCGCTTGATGAGTGTAATGCCCGTGAGGATTGAATTTATACCTGCTTTAACGCTTATCCGGTTTATATAAGTTTTTCGCCAAATCATACTTTTCATGTCTCGCTCCCCCTCCCACATTTAAGGTTTAAATTCTATGAGGTTCATTCTATAATGTTAATGATTTCAAACTTTTGTTTGAATTCGTTCAATTTGCTAATAATGCGTATGAAATCCTTTTCTCTATTTTTGGGCTTGTCGCATGTTGGGTCGGGCATATTAAAAGGAAACCATGTGATGTTTGTGGGTGTCATCCTTGAAAACCCTCACGAGACAACACTCTTCCACTAGGGTTACTTAGAGGTTTAACGGCTTATTGCATAAGCTAAATGCAATCGAATCGCCCGCGAAAGTGGCCTTTTGCTTTTATACCATACTTTTGTACTTATCCTGCTTTTGTTTTGCTTGTAGTTCTTATTGCATCCTATTTTATTGCTAAGGACTAGCAATGTGTAAGTTAGGGGGTGATGATACGCAAATATTGCTTATTTTATCCATCGAACCTACGCATTTTAACCTCCTCGGGTATCTTATTCACTATCTTTATGCTCGTTAACTAGACAACCTCAGATTTCTACGTTAACATGTTTTGCATGAGTTAATTGAGTTTTTATAGGTATTTAGATGCTAAGTGTGAAGTTCGGACGCATTCCGCTCGATTTTCGTACGCGATCGCACATTAAAGGATATTTTAGTCTTTTCAAAGCTTGGGAACCTAACCCAACATCTCACGGAAGTTGTAGCCCTCCTCGCAAGCTTCGCGTAACCGTAAACGGTGCGCGATTCTGATTCAGAATGAAGAAGTTACGACGATTTTAGCGGACGAGAAAGGCAAACAAGCCAAAATAGCAAGCAGCTTGGCTCATAACTGCTTGATCAATCGATCGACCAAAGGGGTCGGTCGATCAATCCCTCTTATTTTTCCGAATTGTGGGAGACAGTGGGCTGGAATTCTGAGCATCGATCGATCGAGCCCAGGGGATCAATCGATCGATCCCCTGGTTTCTGAGATATTTTAGGCTTTTCTTTTCTTTTCCCTTTTCTTTTCTAATTTAATTCCACTTACTATAAATACCAATTTTTGTTGTAATAATCAGATAGTAAGGTTTAGAATATATTTTAGGTTAGAATAGCTTAGGGTTTGGGGGATTTGAAGAGTTCTTCTTTGATTCTTCTTGGTTTGATACCCAATTGGGTTGTAAGTTGCACTATTCATCTTCCTCTCCATTAATATAGTTATTTTCCTATAATTCTTGCTTTGTTAATTAGGTTTACATGCTTTGTTAATTAGTTTACATGCTTTGATTTAATCTATTTCTTGTGTAGATTTACCGCTTTCTTTATTGCGTTTTTAACATGCTTTCTAGCTAATTTAAATTAGGTTGTGTTTGAATGGAACTAACTCGAGTTGACGCGTTGCTTGGCTTTGGTGATGACGTTTACAGGTCTATTTCGGGTGCGTTGTCCTAGTTATTATGCCTAGGAGATTTTACGGGGCATATCATGTATGTCCCATGCTTACGACCTTTCGTGCACAATTTTTGGGATATTTGTTGACGCCAAAATCTTATTAGGCTTTTATGCGGATTTAGGGGCGTGACAACCCTTGATTTAATTAACTGTCGAAACGAGACGTATTCGTAATAACTCGTCGACCCATGTATCCATTTTATACAAATTAACTCGGGTGAGGGATATTCGACGCAACCTATAGTTTTTACCGTTTTGTTAATCTTGTTTAATTTACACTCGCCTAGATTAATCTTTCCCTTCTATGCATCTTTCCCTTTTTAGTTTGTAATCATATTTTTCACATTTATTTAGGAGTACTAAATCATATAAATTCTAGCATCTCGTCCCTGTGGATTTTCGATACCCGACTTACCGTTGTGCTAGTCTCGTAAGTGTAGTCGTAATTTAGGTTTGTTTGTATTGAGTAGGAAAAACGAAAACAACGACCGTGCCCTCACACGCGCACGCCTTTCGCAATCGATCAGTGCCGATAGTATATATATTATATGAGTGATTAATATATATATGAATATTTGTAATTCTTCTACTGTGCGTATAAGTAAATAAATATTAAATAAATGCTCCAAAATTATAGTAAGTGTTCGGGAACTTTACAACAGTACTGAGAAATACTAAGTAACGTAAGTAATCATTAAGAGATTAATCTCTAAACTAAAATTATAGTCTTGTGACTTCTCAAAATAAAATTTATAGGAGATGAGTTAGACAGACTTATGAGGCATTTAGTAGTACGTTACGCGTGCACATTAGATGAGAGATGAAAATTCTCAAGAAAGTGTCGTGTGCTAACATGGACGTCTTATCAATTAGTGAACATTTAATTACTTGCTAAAACACTTCTAAAACTATTTTTACACTCGGTCTCTGACCCGTTTCCTGTCATATTTTCTCTCTCTCTCTCTCTCTCTATATATATATATATATATATATATATATATGAGTGTGTGTGTGTGTGTGTGTATTACAGGTGCCCAGCCATAGGAGCGTCAAGCTTGGATCTTTGGACTGTTGACGTGCTGTAGATAGTGTGGGAGTTGCAGGTCTTTGCAGTAGACGACTTCATCCTTGTCTTCTCAGTCTTTCATTTAGTTCTCATTAGATAGGGCATGTGATGCCTATTTCCAGTTTTTACCTAGTCCAAAGATTTGTACTCTTTATTTTTGTTAGTATTGGGATTATTTTAGTTTATTACATTGTCCTACGATTTGGGATATTTTAATTGGATTGATTTATCTAGCAAGTTCTTTCATTTAAATGGTTTGGTTTTAATACTATGATTTGTATTCGTGAAACTGGCTTCATAGTTAATAATAACAATCGGACTTAACTTGTTAAATTAAACGTTATGTCACTTAGCTTATTTATTAGGTGATTAATAAAGAAAAATTATTTTTCGACACTGATGCTAAGGATGAACCAACCGGACACTTTGAGTTAATTTAATAAATGACTGATCTCCGGGTATTTAATTAGGCGAGGTGTCACACCTAGAACTAGGTGTGATATATGGTGTAATGTATAGAGTGTGATTCAGAGACAAATTATCGATAATGGATACCTTATTACCCGAATTCGTATTTATTTTTTCTGATATTTAAAAGTGGTATTCGGATCCTATTTTTCAAATATCTATTCGGATAAATATTTGTTATTACTGTTATTATAAATACGAAGTTAAAACAGAATAATTAAATTCAATAATTACAGAAATAAAATTTAAATTCAGAAACTTACTTGTAATAGACGAAAATTATAGAATATATTAATAAATAAAAAAGACTAATCCTATCCCTGTAGAATAGTCTCCTTAAGGGAAATTTATTCCCTCTAATGTGCTTCAAGGTTGTTGAATAATTGACTCCTAAGATAAAACGAATTTTTCAAATTAATTATGTAGCACAATAATAATTAATTTCGACAAACGCAATTCTGTGTATTTGTACTCAACTGGAACAGTAATATGCAATGCAGAAATGAATAAAAAAAAATTTGGATAAAGGAAATAATGCATAAGTATTTTCGGAATTTTTTCTTGGGAAAAATTTTCAACAGCTAAAAAAATGGAGGGGAACATCGGTATATATAGCAAAAGACAGGTGACTGTTCAGAAAAACTGTTAAAACCAAAATTAACTATTGACAACAACAGTCAAACAGTTAACTAATTAATTAATTTCTAAATTAATTAAAATTTGGCCCAGAAAGTTAATTAAAAGGGATTTATACAAACCCAAGCCCAAGCCGGTGCGTGCGCTTTTGGCCCAAGCACAACACTTGCATAGTATAGGCCATCTTCCCTTCAAAGAGTTGGGATACCCCAAAGGCACCCAAGCCTTACTCTGTAATTGGAGTCTTATTAACTCTTCCAATTTTCACTACTCTTCCAATGTAGGACAAGAGTTAAAACACATCAAATTCATTAACTTCTATTGCTTTATGAGTCACTTTGGGAACATATTTATCATTCATAACTTAATGGAATTGGACATGTGGATATACTACGTTGATCTCCTTGCGAAGGAGAACACGTTCGTATATGGTCCCACGATTATCGTGATGTGGGTCTCATCTAAATTTGAGCTCAAAGTTGTTCAAAATTTGTTGTTCAATATCCATTTTCTAACAATATTCGCAAAAAATGAATTCAAATACTTGACATATTCGAATTTTCGAATATGCTATTACACTCCTATCTGTGAATTGATCCAAGATTACTATTTTTGAATGGTTTGTTGAGTGATATTATTGAGAGTATCCATTATTAGGAGGAGTAATATTAGGAAGATCCTTTTGGTGACCCCTTTTGTTACTACTTACTTTAAAGTGTTGTATCTTGCTTTGTTTTTACTTGTACGGATCTCGTTAGGATATAAAAAACAAAGCAATGTACAACACTTTAAAGTAAAGAGTCACTTAAAAGGCTCACAAAAAAAAGTCTTTCTATCAAGACTCTTATTAGGAGGGATTCACGTTAAATATGAGATAATTTTGTGTACGAAAACATCTATTGTACATGTAGAAACTATGTTTAACATTTTGTTGTATATTTAAAGAAAATTCTGAAAATAACAGAATTTATTTTTTCTTTCAAGTATTTGATTTTAACTCCCGGCAAAATCGAAACATTGAAAATGCTCTAGGGGGAAACTTAACAGGAGCACGTTCGGTCTAATGTTTGAAACGTGTTTCCACTAGAGCAACCCATGTGGGACCTCGTGACAGTTTTAAATTGCGACCCTTTCAACCCAAGGAGTCTCTAATTCTTCACATGTTTCATGCATAGATTCATCTTCTATGTTTCATCTCCGACAGCTATATATGCGACACATTGAAGTGATACCTTGTTTGCATTAAAAAAGCCCAGGCAAAGTCACATTCTATTAACACACAAAAAACGCACGTGGTGAAATACTCACGCTGCTTTAGAAAACTGCAAAAACAACGTCAGTGGGATAGGCAATTTCGCAACCAATTCCAAGCCTAACCCTTTGCGTTGTGGGTCCCCTAGCCCAACGTATTGTTTGGGTCACGAGAAAAAATCTCTCTCTACATACGGTTTTAGTTATTTACGCGAACTATCAGTGATAGGGGTGTGCACGAACCTGAATAGACCGAATGGACTGAAAAAATCGAATCGGATTGAACCCACTTTTGCGATTTTTTTTTAATTCGATCTTAATTCGGTCTAAAAATATATAAAACCGCATAATTCGGTTCGGTCTCGGTCTTGAGCCGTAAAAAACGGTTTTGGACCGGACCGGATCACTTTTATTATATATATATATATATATTTTTTTTTTAAACTTAACAACTCACGCACAAAGTCACGCACACAAAATAACCCTACCTAATCCCAAACCCTAATTCTTCTCTTCTCTCCTCTCTCTCTCTCTCTCTCTCTCTCTCCAAACTCCTACGGCTCCACCCTCCGTCTTAGATTTTCATCTCGTCCCTTCCCTCCGTGGCTCCGGCTGCACAGCAAACTCCAAGGTCCGACTTATATTTTCAGCACCGGCAAACTCTACGCTCCAAGCTCCAAGCTCCGGCAAACTCCAAGCTCCGACGAACTCCAATCTCTCACGAACTAAAAAATCTCTTTTTGGTTCTCTTTTTATAATGGCTAGTAATTTTATGGTGCAACCTGATGTGTATCTAGTGCATTTGGGCAACTGTGGAGATTGGAATTGTTGCCTTCTGATGTGTACAAGCGAAGAGAGATGGAAATGCTCCTTTGCATCAGTGATCTTGAGGTACTTCAAATTTTACCCACTTGAATCAACTAAAGACTCACATTAGCATTTTGTATTTTTGCATAAAGATATGTTTTAAGTAATTGCAAAGTCAAATACAAATCAAATTTATGTTAATATCCCAATTTTTACTTTTCTATATGATTATTACCCGTAGGCAAAAATTTACATGAATATCCCACAAAACTTTAGTTTTCTATATGATTATTATTTGTCCATTATAGTCTGGATTTACCGTTATATTGTTATCTGGGATTATAGACTTGAAAATTGTATGGAGTTATGTTGTTATAGGCTTGCAAACAAATGTTTACAGTTATGTTGAAATTTGTGGTTATGTTGAAAAATATCTGGGATTTACAGATTTACAGTTAATGTTAAAAAATATCTGGATTTACAGTGTCAATTTGGGATTTACAATCTCAATTAAAAAAATAAGTGTTGTTTTAATTAAAAAAAATGTGTTGTTTAAAATGGGTATGGACCGAATAGGACCGAGACCGATTATTCCGATTCGGTTTCGGTCCATAATTTTTTAGGACTGATTAATGCGGTCCGGTCCCAAAAATGACTCAAAACCGGACCGGACCGGACCGCGAACACCCCTAATCAATGGGGACAGCTAAGATGACAGGCTCCCTTGAATTCATTTTTTTTTGCCATTACAAAAGTTTATTTAAAATCAAGGTATTAGATTAATTACACTTGGATTTTCTGAATTTTATCTTTATTTGCACTTTTTCTTCTATTCTTTTAATTTTTTCAAATAACACCCCATACTTTAGAAACAGTTACAAATAAGTCCCTATCGTCCAAATCTGTTAATTTTGACACAAACCGTTAGTCATATGTGCATTATGTGACTTAAACAAAGTATTTCTATCCGAGTGGTGATAGTCTTACCGGGTACTAGCACCAAGCTAGTACCAGGTGCATTGTTGGCATTTTTTCATTGGTTGTCTTTTTTTTTCCAGAAAATATGGTATAATGTTTAATAAGGTTACTTAACCTTTTTTTTTAGAAAAAAAACTTTTTTATCAGAAAATAATTTTTTTTGTAGATTAGAAAAATTGTATTGTTAAAAAACACTATTTTAATTTTTTTTTGAAAAATACTATTTAAAAAAAATAAAAGTTAGTTTAATATAAAAAAAACTTTTTCTTTACAATTTTAAACTGTTTTAAAATTTAAAAATTAAGTTTAAAAATAAGAGGTGCAGCTGGCGCAAACCTTTAAAAATAAGAGAATATTGGATAAATGGGTGTTTGAGGGACTAAATAAGTTGAAAATAATTAAAAACATAATTTTTTATTAGATTAGTTTTTTAATGCAAAAATACAAAAATTATTTTAAATGTTGTAAAATTAAAAAAAAAAAGTTTAAGAATAACGGGTGCCGCTGGCGCGGACCCTTAAAAAAAAGAATATTGGGTAAATGGGTGTTTGAGGGACTAAATGAGTTAAAAAAAATTATTAGATTAGTTTTTTTAATACAAAAATTATTTCAAATGTTGTAAAATAAAAAAAAAGTTTAAAAACAACGGGTGCCGCTAGCGCGAACCTTTAAAAATAAAATAATATTGAGTAAATGGGTGTTTGATGGATAAAATGAGTTTACAAAAAAAATAATTGAAAAAAACAAATAAACTATTCTAATAAAAAAATGTTTTTTTATAATTGTTTTTAACTCATTTTACATGAGAAATAAAAAAAAACAAGGGTATCCCTGTACTAGCCCGGGATTAACACCCGAGTAGCTTAACATTATTAAAATGAAAATTCTTATTTATGGCATGAGTTCTTATAGGCTTACCGGGTACTAGCACCAAGCTAGTACCAGGTACTTTGTTGGCATTTTTCTTTGGCTGTTTTTTTTTTTTTTGGAAAAAATATGGTATAGTTTTTAATAAGGTTACTTAACTTTTTTTCTTTATTTAGAAAAAAAACTTTTTTATAAAAAAAGAATTTTTTTATAAAATAGAAAAAATTGTATTGTTAAAAAACACTATTTTAATATATATTTTTTTTTGAAAAAAATTATTTAAAAAAAATAAAAGTTAGTTTAATATAAAAAAAAAAAACTTTTTCTTTACAATTTTAAACTGTTTTAAATTTTAAAAATTAAGTTTAAAAATAAGGGGTGTCGCTGGCATGGACCTTTAAAAATAAAAGAATATTGGGTAAGTGGGTGTTTGAGGGACTAAATAAGTTGGAAATAATTAAAAACATAATTTTTTATTAGATTAGTTTTTTAATACAAAAACTCAAAAAATATTTTAAATGTTGTAAAATAAAAACAAAAGTTTAAAAATGACGAGTGCCACTGGCGCGGACATTTAAAAATAAGAGAATATTGGGTAAATGGGTGTTTGAGGGACTAAATAAGTTGAAAATAATTAAAAACATAATTTTTTATTAGATTAGTTTTTTAATGCAAAAATACAAAAAATATTTTAAATGTTGTAAAATAAAAAAATAGTTTAAAAATAACGAGTGCCACTGGCGCGGACCTTTAAAAATAAGAGAATATTGGGTAAATGAGTGTTTGAGGGACTAAATAAGTTGAAAATAATTAAAAACATATTTTTTTATTGCAAAAATACAAAAATTATTTTAAATGTTGTAAAATTAAAAAAAAAAAAGTTTAAAAATAACGAGTGTCGCTGGCGTGGACCATTAAAATAAGAGAATATTGGCCAAATGGGTGTTTGAGAGACTAAATGAGTTAAAAAATTGTTATATTAGTTTTTTAATGCAGAAATACAAAAATTATTTCAAATGTTGTAAAATAAAAAAAAAAGTCTAAAAATAACGGGTGCCGCTAGCACAGACCTTTAAAAATAAAAGAATATTGAGTAAATGGGTGTTTGAGGGATAAAATGAGTTTAAAAAAATAATTAAAAAAACAAATAAACTATTCTAATAAAAAACTGTTTTTTTTATAATTGTTTTTAACTCATTTTACATGAGAAATTTAAAAAAAAAGGGGGGGCATCCCTGTGCTACCCCGGGGTTAACACCCGGGTAGCCTAACATTAATCTTTTTATCCAAATTGATTTTTTTTTCTTTTCCCCCTCTCTCTCTTCTCTCTTCTCTCTTCCGATTTTATATTTTCTCCTTCTCTCTCTCTACCTCCATGGATGAAAGCTCAACCCTCCACCACCCCTGCCCTCCCCCCTACACAGCCTCCGGCCCTGCCCCTCCCTGCCCTCCCCCCCCCCCCCCCCCCCCCCGGCTTCCATCTCCAGCGAGACCTTGATAGCCCCCTCTCTCCCCTCGCTGGAATACCCATCCCAAGCCGACTCGGATTTGTGGGGATTTTTTTTTCGTCAGATTTGCAGGTTTCTATGTGGGTTTCTTTTGAATGTTTGGAATCAATTTGAAAATATGCAAGATTTGTGCGGATTTTTTTTCCAAATTTGTGTGGACTAATTTTTATGTATTTTATATGTTTATTGGAGGTTTGAAAATATATATATATATATATTTTTTTTAATCTTTTTATTATAAATTTATCTTTTTTATTGGAAATCTGTTATTATTCCGATTTTCTGGGGAAAAAATGTATTAATCTGCATTGCTATATTTTCTATATGTATTTTTATATTTTTCTGAATTATATTTTTTGATATTTTCTTATTGTTGAAAACTATTTTTTATTTACTTAAAATAATTTTTTATTGTAAGAAAAAAAAATATTGCCGAAAATAAATTTTTATAATGGGAAAACCATTTTTTGTATTTTAGTGTATTTTCCAATAAATATTAGTGTTTTCTGTTTTTCTTTGAAAAAAAAAATCTTCTTTTTTATATTTTTTGTAATTTTCAGAATTTTAATTGTTTACAAATTTCCATATTTTTTTCGGTGTGAAAACATTTTTTTTCCTAGATATTGTTTTTCTACTGGATTTTTTATTTTTAAAAATTGTTTGTTTTTTTGTTTTAATTATTTTTTTCTGTTTTGCAGTTTTTTTTTATTATTAGAAATTTATTTTTGTTAAATATTTTTTGTAGTGTTTCCAGATTTTTTTTATTTTTCTTTGTTTTTTTCAAAATTTTATTTAATGTCTTTAAACGTTTTTTTTTTAATTTCATTGTATTTTTTAGTAATTATTAGCATTTTTAAATATATTTTCTAAATTATTTTTTTTAGAATTTTACAGATTTTAAATATATATTTGTAATTTCAAATGTTTTAAAATTTTGTAATTTTTTAATATTTAAATGTTTAATCCTTTTAAATTTTTATAGTATTTTTGACATTTTCAAAATATTTTTTAGGATTTTTTCCAATATATTTTTGTATTTTTAATTTTTTTTTTTAATTTTTAAATGTTTTTTTTTTCTGTTTTTTAAAGATTTTTTCAAAAATAATTACTTTTAGAAAAAAATGCCCTTACCTAAGGTTATTTGCCATGCACATGACTAACGTTTTTTGCCAAAAGTTAATGGGGTTGGACGGAAGGGGACTATTTATAGCTGTTTTCAAAGTATGGGGTGGTGCTATTTGAAAAAATTGAAAGAATGGGAAGGAAAGTGCAAATAGGGGCAAAGTTCCACGTTAATCATGACTTAAAATATGCACTAAAAATTAAGGTTTACACGAAAAAAATAAAACAAAAAGGATTCAACATAGATATAGTAGTGAGGATATCGTCACATACATTTGATTCACGAAAATACAAATAAAAAGTGACATGGTGGAACCCGTGGAGGGCTTCATGGATTGCTTGAGTCAAATTCTCGTGGACTGGATTCTGGGCTGAATTTCTGAAAATCACATGGAACACAATTTGACAGTCTATTTCTATTTCAATACATTTTATTCCCTTATAAAAAGCTAATTCAAGTCCCATTTTTAAGGCCCTAAGCTCGGCGGTCAAAGATGACACATAACCAATATTATGGATAAATCCAAAGAGAAAATAGCCTAGGTGTGTGCACGGGTCGGTTAGGTTCGGTTTTGGACCGTAATTCAAATCGAACCGGTCGGTTCGATTTTGGAAAAAATCAGACCGAAACCGAACCGACGATGAAAAAACCCATCGGTTTCGGTTCACATCGATTTCGGTTCGGTTCGATTTTAATCGATTTTCAGTTTTGGTCGGTTTTTTAGGTCGGTTTTCGGTTTTGGTCGGTTTTGGAGGTTCTTTTAATGGGTTTTGGATATAAAAATAAAACATATTTAAGGGTTTTTTAATATAAATATTGATGTCGGTTCGGTTCGGTTCAAATCGATTTTTTCTTTGTCTAAACCGCCAACCGAACCGACATTGTCACTTTTTTAAATCCTTAAACCTCAAATCAAACCGGGCTAAAAAAAATGCCGGCTTTCGATTCGGTTTTCGATTCAGTTGTTTTTTTTTGCACTCCCCTAAAATAACCTTATGTGCATGGTACATATCTTATTAGACATGTATAGTCCAAACAAAATGTAGAGGGAGGTCCAGGCTTAAAATTGATTAAGCAATGCCAACACTTCACAGGAAAGATTAGGGATGATCACTCGCACAAAACTGAAGCTGCTTGAAGGGACTCCTGTAAAGATGGTCATTCACGTAAAACTGAAGTTGCTCGAAGGATCTCCCACAAATATTAAGCCCATTTGACAAACGTGGAAAACACAACTTCTAATAGGAACTTTGATGTGATTGTATTTAGCCTTCTTTGTAATATATAAAGTTCACTTTGTAATGTTGAGAGGTTGCTCGGTACCCTCGAGGGACCATATTTGGCAGGGCATGGGAGAGCTTACATGCTCTATCGAACAACCTCAACTCTAGTTAACTTACAGGGATTTGGTCTGGAGGATTGGGTGCAAGTCAACGTTGGAAGAGACCAAACCCTTTTAGGGTACTTAAACAAAACCTTGGTTTATGAAACATATCTTAGTAGTCCCTCGAGATACCATCTTTGGAAACCCACTCGAGGTTTCCCAATCTTAAATAGTTGTTCAAAAAGTTAAACCTTTGGTGTTTACACATAGATCCCAAGTTGCTCGAGCAATCATCAATCGAGCAACCTTCGATTCGATGAACTACCTTTTGGAGTGATGTGACAGCACGTCCTTTGCAAGTTACTTCTTACCAACTCGTTGATGTCATCATGTCTGACATTCAGGAACTCGATAAAATGACACTCAAGTAAAAATATTCCTAGGATGGTAAGTCCATAGTTAACACATCACGTATTGTTTAATGTTATCCCAACTTTTATCGCCTAAACAATGTTCTCGCCAAAATATCATATCTAGCTCATTTAATGCAATATATTTGGCATTAAATGTACAAGACTGTTGACATTAAAAGGGGTCAGACGCATTTAATATAGGAAGGTCACTCGAATGGTCTGGCTCTCCTATAAATACCCCAAAAGCTATACTATTTGGGGATCCCACTTTTCTAGCACAGAATTACTGCCAAAATACTCCCAGATAAGAGAGTTTATCGTGATAACATTTATTGTGTGACCAACCTCATTTAATCCATTAATCCATATGTGTTTAAGGTTACTACCTTGCCTTTATTGCATTAAAGATGTTTATCCTATGCCCTCCAATCAAGTCAACTATGGGATCCGCCTCATTCATTGTTTCGTTATAACATTTATGTTGTAAGAACACATTTAATACAGGAGTTTTATACATTGAATATGCTGATTTGATACTTATATTTACTGATGTTGATGATTTTTTTGAGGCTTTAATCACCATCTTGATAAGGGGTTATGCCTCCCTTGACATTAATATCATTTCAAGAACCCACATCCTACATTTGGCGACTCTGCTTGGGAGGTATTCTCTTTTGAGAGATGGTTAATGACAATGTGGCAAAGAACATTGATTTCGATGATATACAACGTGAGGAAGAGGAGGATCTCACAATCTTTCCAGGCAAAGAGTGAGTAGGGAGAAAGGAGACTATTGCGCCCGCCGTTAGTGGGACGGCTGATGCGGGTCCTGCGCAGATGGCGGGGCTAATGAGCCTGCTCGCTGAGTTTATTAAGACTCCGGAAGCTTAGGTGGTGTTAAGGGTTTCAGTGGGGCCTAGCTCGTTTGTGACCCCACCAGCGGCTCTGCAAGCTCCCTTTATCTCGAGGGGAATGGCTTAGACGACGACCAACAGTGCTACTCCGCCAACACCACCGTTGAACGCTCTCTCTACTGTAGGAGGGGGATCACGCATCACTGCTACGCCAACTTTGGCTTCATCTATGTGTATAGGCATTGGCACACCAATAAAACCACCAATGGCGAACCCAGTGACGATAATCCCTACACAGCACAACTCACTCCACCTACAATGGAGGAAATAAAAAAGGAGCTTTTGAAAATAATGGTGGCCTCTAAGGTCTGAAGAGAATATTCTTCAGTGTATGAAGATTTTTTACTCCGTATCCAGAGGAGTACAATAACGAACCCTACTCGGTGGGGTATATTCCCCTATCTTTGAAAAGTATACAGGAAAGGGGGGGATCCCAAGGAGCTATTAAAATGTTCATGGAGAATCTTATGGCCCACTGTAACAACAAGAAGCTGAGGTTGAGGGGGTTTCCTAAATCTCTAACTGATAAGGCTTACACGTGGTATTCCCATTTAGCTCCAGGCAATGTGTCCATTTAGGAAGATCTTCATGTTAAGTTCATACAGAAGTTCTTCGTGGCATAAGATGAATCCACCCGTATGCAACTAAATCGAGACATTCATGAGGAGGTTTTGCGAGCGCTCTTTGGATGTGAGATAGGAGACATGAGAAGCTAAGATTTTATAGGTTTGGCAAGAAGGCTTGTTGCCCGAATATATATGCCATTTGATAAATGAAACTCAGGAGGGTACGTTCGCCTCCTTTCTCAAATCCACAAGGAACATTGCCCTGATTATGAAACCACTGCCAACACCATCACCAGCCTTGTCAAACTTGTTATTAAAGTCATCAGGTAGCTCGGGGAGGGGTATACCTCCTTCTGTGAACTATGCCAATGATGAAGGTAGAATGAAATAAGGGGGAAATCGTGGTTAAAGGGGAAGGGTAAATAAGAGGAAGTTTGACAAAGATGCCCCCCCAGAGTTGCCTTGCTCAGTGGAACAGGCTACTGATACCTCCGATCTTATAATTCGAGATAACATGTGCTGGCCCATTGTGGTCGACACAACACCCATAATGCGAGAAGATAGAGAAGGCCCAAGGTATTGTGTGGTACACAACAGGGTGGGAAACCTAACGAGTAAGTGGTTTGCGCTCAGAAAAATAATACATAGACATGTCAAGAAAGGAGATATCCAGCTGTCGCAAGTCAACATGGACAATAATCCTTTGCCAGCACATGGAGCAAACATGTCTAGTGCCTTTAATGAGGAGGCGGAAAGGCTAATGATGGAGAATAGGTTCCAAGAGAAAGATTTTAAAGATTCCTTAGAAAAATGTTTGTCCCAAACGTCTTATTTGACGTTGGAAGAGGAGTGGAGTTCGATCGATGATTTGAGCAGGAAACTGGAGGCTTGATCATTAAGAAGAGTAAATGTGGTAATATCATATGATGAATCATCATACAAAGACGTGGAGGAAGTCTACGAGCTAGAAGAAGAGCGAGCTGACCCTTGGGTAGAATGCACTGCAGTAGCACGATCACAAAAGTTTAGCTGGTTCATGGACCAAATGGGACTGTCGGAGGATTCTCGACGGAAGTTACTCGAGAAATCAAAGAAATTGCCAAGAAAAACATATCCCCAAACCTACGATGAAAGGGGATAATGTCCAAGATATTGAAGAAATTCCTTTTGGAGGTTACCTTTTCGGATGCATATCGATTGGTTCGATACCCCCATAACATTCCACTTTATGTGACAACAAGTGTGAACGGGTGTAGCTTTAATCGTGTCTTGATGGATGGGGGAGCCTCCATCAACATTATACATATGGGGACATTATATGCCTGCAACATCTCTGAGGAAAGGATTGTGCAAAGTCCGTTATCAATCGCAGGATATGATAATCAGTCAAATAAGTCGATTAGCTATGTGAATGTGGGGATCACGATGGGAACATCGCTTCTCATATTAAATTCCATCTCATAGATTGTGATCCGTCCTACCAGTTTTTCGTAGGAAGGATATGGTTGCATAATCATGGCTTGGTGCCTTCCACATATCACCAGTGTGCAAAGGCAATTGCCAAAGGGAAGGAAATAGTCATTCGAGCATCTAAGAAGCCTTTCGCAAAGGAGGAAGCTCACTTGGTAAATGCAGCGTTCTACACAGAGTTATCTATAGAATATATTGTACTCACTCGGTACACAGGGGGAATCAAAATTCCCAGCACTAGGGAAAGGGTGCACACACCAGCTTGCCCGGTAGTGGCTTACGAGGAGGAAGAGAGGGCGCACAAGGTAGTGAGCCCTCCCAGCCTATCTAGACAGCTTCGCGGTCAGATGATGCCTCGCATTAATATAATCGAATATCAAGTCCAGTAGAAAAGTGTGCTCACTAGATTCTCAATGACAGAGTTAGAAGAAAATGCGCGCAAAATACCCCGCTAGGAGGAGAATCCATGCCAATGCAAAAGAGTGGTTTTTTCTAAGGGTAAGATTATCTACAAACTCTAAAGGTATGAGCGGGCATCCGAAAGCCTGGATAATGAAGCTGACCTAGTCTATGAATGTTTTTTGGTGGACATTTTAGGCTAGTGCTTGGTGATCGATAACTCCAATATCCAGGAATTCGTGGAGGAGGTCGAGGAAGAACCAGAATGTATGAGGGATAGGCTAAGATCCCAAGTTCAAGAATTAGACTAGGTAAACCTAGCTGACGAAGGTGGAGGTCCCAGACCAATGTATGTCTCGAAATACCTCGATGACGCTATTAAAATAGCTCTAGTGGAGTTACTGAGAGAATTTAAATATGTGTTTGCGTGGAAATATACTGAAATATCGGGAGTAGATCAAGAGGTGAGCTACCATAGATTGAATGTTATACCATCGACAATACCAGTGATACAGGCCACTCGAACATATAAACCAGAGATAGACTTGAAGATAAATGAGGAATTTCAGAGGTTGCTCGCTGCAGGTTTCATTATGCCCATCCAACTTCTCATTTGGTTGTCTAGCATCGTGCCCATGGGTAAGAAAAATAATAACCAAATTCAAATTTGCGTGGACTTCAGAGATTTGAATCAAGCATGTCTGAAATATGAGTTACCCTGGCCTTCTATTGATAACCTGATAGATGCAACGACAGGGCATGAGATGTATAACTTCATGGATGGCTACACGGGGTACAACTAAATCAAAATGGACCCAAAAAATACCGAGAAGACAGCCTTTCGCACCCCATTAGGTTACTTTATATATACTATTATGCCTTTGGACTAAAGAACGTAGGGACTACCTATCAGAGGACCATGATGGCCATATTCTATGATCTTTTTCACGAGATTGTAGAGTTTTACATTGATGACCTAGTGATAAAGTCTAAGGTGAATACCACCCATTTGGCGAATTTGACGAGAGTGTTCATAGGGTGAAAAAAGTACAAATTGAAGATGAACCCCTTAAAATGTGTGTTTAGGGTAACCAGTGGAAAATTCATGAGATTTGTAGTGAATAGGCAAGGGGTGCTGATGGATCTAGACAAGAGAGACGATATCTATGCTAAGACCCAAGACAACGAATGAGTTGAAGAGTTTTCTGGGGAAAGTCTCTTACTTAAGAAGGTTAATGTATAGGCCGACTGAAGTCACGCATTCATTAATAGAGCTTCTACAAGCGAAGGCCAAGTTCATATGGGAGTAGCCACATGAGGCAACTCTGGATCAATTGAAGAAACTGTTGACATCCCCACAAATGATGGTTACCCTTCGAGCATGTATTCCTTTTCACCTCTATCTCACATCCACTAAAAGATCAATAGGGTCATTACTATATCAAGAAGTGGAGGGCGTGGAGAAACCTGTGTATTATCTAAGCCGAATCATACATGGGCCTAAGGCTAGATATACAAGCATTGAGAGGCATTGCTTACCCTAGTATTTGTTGCTCAAAATCTTAGGCATTACATGTTATCTTTCACAGTTCACATCATTACTAAATATGATCCCATAAAATTTTTGCTTGCTAGAACTGTCTTAATAGGCAAGGCTGCTCGATGGTTCCTAATTTTTGTGGAGTATGATCTCAAGTGCGTGGTTCCTCGAGCGATCAAAAGCTAAGCTTGTATAGATCTATTGTCCATATTCCCTTTGGGGAAGTTTGAGCCACCTATTGAGGAGCTCGCAGGAGATGATCTTCAGGCTAAATACCTCGAGGTAAGTCTAGAGGAATGGAGCATGCAGTTTGATGGATCTTTGGCTGAAGGGGCAGGAGTGATCCTACACCAAGGGGAATAAGAGGTCTGATTATCCTTCAAGTTAGACTTCAAATGTTCAAATAGTGAAGCTGAGTATGAGGCCTTAGTCTTGGGTTTGTTAGAAGCTTTGCGCAGAGGTATCCATGTGCTCACGATAAAAGGGGATTCCAACTTGGTGGTGCAGCAGGTGAATGGTGAGTATGCTCTCAAGCACGTGACCTTAGCACCTTATCGAATAATCTTACAAAGGTTACTCGGCCAATTCCATAAAGTGAAGATCAAGAGGCACCCTAGAACGGTGAATAGAGATGTTGATTCCTATTCCACGATTATTCAGAAAATTGATTTTGACGGAGAATCAATGGTTGCTCGAATCACAAAGAGAACGACACCCTTAACGGTAATAGAAATGTTTCCTTTTGATGATAGTAATGACTGGAGGGGGGAAATAAGAAAACAACTGGAAACGGGTTAAGGGTCAATTACGTTGGTCGAACTGGCATAATATTTTACCATCTTGGGAAATCTGTACTATAAAAACAAAGGGGGATGGTTATCTAGGTGAGTAGGCCATAAAAAAATAAAAGGAGGTTGATAGAGATACATGATAAAGGCTGCGAGACCACATAAATTTCTTTGTATCGAAGAATCCAAAGGGAAGGGTACTTCTGGCGTGCGATGAGACAAGATGTCGCGTTATTACAGACAGACTATGGGAAATGCCTATTATATTACCAAGTTGTGGATTGTAACTTCATAGATTAACAATCAGATTAGAGACAACTATACATAGATAAGCTGGTCGTTGGGATTATCCCCAGTGATAAAGATGACACCACAAGACTAAAAAAATGAGTGTCCAGATATTATATTCAAGAGGGGAAGTTATACCGAAGATGTTACCATAATAGACCGCTAAAATGCATCAGGATGGAGGAAACAAACGAGCTACTAAAACAAGCACACCAGTCAGACCTCGTTGGGGGAGAAAAACTCTATGACCAACTAATGACATTGGGGTAATTTTGGCCCACCATGGAAAAAGATTTAACGGATTTTTTTCGAAAATGCAAGGCGTGTCAGCTCCATGGGAATATGATTCATACTCCTTCAGTGGACCTACATTCACTTTCCACTCCTTATCCATTTCACACATGGGCATTAGATCTAGTAGGGGAAATCAACCCCTTCTCAAGGGTCAAGATCTAGATACTTATGGACACAGAGTGCTTCACTAAATGGGCCGAGGTTATACCATTGAACAAGGCTTGGGGGGGGGGGGGGGGTCACGTGTTTTATGAAGGAGTATATTATTTATAGATTTGGTATCCCAAAAGTGTTTTTGTCTGACAACGGGATGCCATTTGTGAATAGTGATGTGCGGTTTCTCACAAAAAACTATTATATTATCACCACAAATCAATGGTAGCGTACCCTAAGTGCAATGGGCAGGCTGAAGCTACAAACAAGACTTTGGTGAAGATCCTTTTGAAGATGTTAGAAGATTTCCTAAGAACTTGGGACGGCAAAATACTGGAGGTTTTGTGGGCATATAGAACTATAAAGAGGAAACCTATGCGGTACACTCATTTCTCTTTGGTGTTTGGCGCTGAAGCAATTTTTTCAGTGGAACTTGAGGTACCTTATGCGCGCTACAACCTACAAAGTACAATGCTCCCCCATAGCCAACATGTACAATTGGAAGAGCATAGAGATAGCGTGAAAAGGAATTTTGAGATGCATAGAAAGTATCTGTCCAGATATTATGACCAAATGGTGAAGACAAGAAAGTTCCAGTAAGGAGACCTAGTTTTAAAGGCTTGTACAAGACACATCCAGGGTCTCTCACTGCCTAAGTTCGAAGCAAATTGGGAAGGATGGTTTATTTTGCGAAAGGACCATGATTCTGCTTATTGTGAGATCGAGATCTTGAAGGTTGAAGATGATGAAACTTTTAAAATTAACAACAAATGGCTTAAAATATATTTTTTTAGTTGTTAATTTTTCTTTCCTTCTTTTTTTTTGGTTGAGGTTTTAGCTACCTTTCTAGATGTATAAAAGTTGAAAAGAGAGAATGTTCTCACAACTTATCAAGATATAATTTTTTTGGAATTATATATATAGTATTGGGATAATGTTGAATTATGTATGAGGATAATGCTGAATTAAACACAAGATTTTTTTCTCTCATAGACAATTTGCATGAAAATAAGAGGCAATTCAATTTAATATATTCCAAAAACATAGTTCATTCACAGTCACAAAAGAGGATCTACTTCCTTGGGTTACATAGAGGGGAAATAAAAAATAGTTGCAAAGTCCCTTCAATAATCACTTGGGTTATCTATAATAAACCTCAAGCTGGAGGAGTTTAAAATCCTATGGTGATGATGGGGTAGTAGAGAGGCCAAAGAAGACTCCTCGCTGGATAGATCTGTCATCTCTTGTTGATAACGGCCCATCTCTTGCTGAAGATGATCAACCTTCGTCTCAACCTTAATCAAAGATTCCTTGATAGCTACAACCTCCTCCTCAGCCTTAGCAATCTCAGATTTTAAAGTTGCCATCTTTTTAGTGTGACACCCCGTCTAATTAAATACCGGGTAGCTACTCCTTTATTAAATTAATTCAAAATGCCAAGTTGGTTCAGTTAATAGCATCACTGTCGAAAACATTTTAATAATTACTAACCACCTAGTATTTAAAAAGTAAGTGCCAAATTTTAAGTTAAGCCTGATTAACATGCAGTAAAAGAATAATGAAAGAATAACAACCATTCACCATAATGAAGTAATGAATAACCAACAAAGTAAATATAAATCCAGAGGAAAACTCCTCACAACAATCCCATAACTGAAAAATAATATGACAAGTTTGAATCCTGAATAATTACATGCCAAAAGTCTGAATACTGAAATAAATGAAATGTCTCTAAAAGAAATGGGCGACATGCCCTACAACTGATAACTGATAAATATGGAGTCAAGGTAGATGAAGCGTCTACAAGCAAAGTCCTGTAACTTCCACAAATAGCTACAGCTCGTCACCTGAATGAGAATCCTAAGCATGGTGTCCTTGTGGCTGGGCACCTAAAATGGTTTTTACAAAAATATATTTGAAAGAAAATGGGTCAGAGCCCGAAAGTGGAAATCATTTTAAAAACAACAAGTGTTTTAATAGCATTAAAACATTAAATTCAAAATACATGTTAGGACGTGCACTCACATGAAATTCTCACCTCTCGACTACATGTGCACTCCTAACGTACCGTACCCATCTACATGACATACACATCTAACCAAACCGTAATAAGTTCTACCCCTTACTACTCGATCCATATTACATTATAGCGTTATAAAATAAATAGAGGGCTTTACTTAAACTCAGATTCTCAATTAGTAATACCATTCACTATCAGTTAACCCGTTATGTTTTCTCAAAACATTACCATAATATTATTCACAATACCAATCATGAAAGTTCCCATTAATTAAGTGTATATTATTCACGTCATAAATATACAATACAAGCACCCCGAGACTAGCTGCGGTGCACACATACTCTGCTATCCATCCCGGTACATCACGTACATAAGGATCACATATTCTGAATCTCTCAGGAATAGTTCTCAGATAACAACATCACAAATAATGGAGGCGAACACAGTCACATCACATGGGTCACGCACATACCTGCGCTCCCATGATCAGCAGACTTATTAACATCCCAATAAGTCCTTCTCTGACCTATGTTCATCGAGGTAACCAGTCTAAATCCGGGCAACACAAGGATTAGAGGGCCCTAAGCGAACGTAAACCTCCCATGATAGCAAGTATGGTAGGTATGTCATACACATAAAATCATATACGTATACTAAGTATGCACACATCTTAGTAATCACCATAATATAGTTGTGGTACACTTCTCATTCTCGTACCGACATATAATACTACACAATTTATATATTCCCGGTTAATATAATAAATTAGGCCGTCAATAGTTCTCACATCGTAATGGACACTCACGTCCTACTTCATATTTACCCTTAGGTTCAAACTACACTTCTATGTTTAATTCCTCATTATATCCCAAACATCCCAAATATCACAATTAATCATCAAGGGAAGGTTATATCTACATATACTCAAGGTTACGGGACACTCGGGATCAAAACAGGCTAAAAATCCTAAACTGTCAACTCATTCGAAGTCTCATTCGAACGAGGCTGTTCGAACGAGAGTTCGTTCGAACGAAGTGGGCTTTCTAACGAGGTCTCATTCGAACGAGAACATCGAACGAACTTCACCCTCGTTAGAAGTCAAAGGTCAACTCGTTAGAAGCTCGTTCGAATGAGCTCGTTAGAACGACCTGGGCAGGTCTTCTAACGAGTGGCCAGTTTCGAGCCCAGAAATCCTTATTTCATTTTTCCATCTTTTCCTTCACTTCTAATCTCATCTAAACATTATTCCAACACTTTTTCAAGGTTCCTAATCGTCTCTAAACATACATAGGTCACCTACTAACGTTTTTGTGGGGATTAAATCATTATAAACATCATCCAAATATCAAATCCATTCATTTATCCCCAATTTCAAGAACATGAACCCTAAAATTTATAAATCATCAAAGAGTCTAAATAAATTCATTTTTGTTTCATCCAAAATGTATTAACATCAGATTATTCACCTACATATAGTTCTACATGCAAATCCTCATCACAATACAAGTTTCTAATTCCAAATTATCGGGTTTTTATCAAACTCCCAAGAACAATAAGATTTTTATCAATTCCTACACATGGAAGAAGCATTCTCTGAAATTAATTGGAATTAAACCACTTTCCTTATTTGTAACTCTGACTTGATGACGAATCTGATGAGTGATTCTCTCTCTCTCTGTAGAATCCTTTTATCTCTTCCTCTACAAGCTTTCTTCTCTAATGGTAGCAATGGAGGCTAGGGTTTGTCTTAGGCACTTTTGGGGCTAATTCTAATAACCCCTGTAGCCCTCTAATTAGTAAATGGCTGGTAATGGGTTAGTGGGTGTTTTAATTTTCCAATTAAAACTCCTAAAATTCGTTAATCGAAAATTCCAAAATTCTAAAATTACCAAACTGCCCTTTTTGGTTGCCGGTATGGCCTAAAAATACCCCGGGAGCCAAACCAAACCCTCGGCTAGTGTTTTCTGACTATTTCGACCCTTCCGGACGCGTTGGCGCACTCAAAATGACCATACGATTAATAGAACTAAAATTCACTTTTTAATTAAAATAAATATTTCCCTGACGCGACTGTCACACGCGTCTCAACAAAATTTCTAAATTGTCGTATTTCAATCTCCCGACAAATTTCATAATTCAATATTCATATATAATCATATATGCACATTATATTCAAATACCAACTCGCATCTCGCTAGTATTTTAATCCTGATTAATTTCCAATTAATACGCATTTAATTTAATTAATCCCATAAATAAATATCACAAAAATACGGGGTATTACATTTAGCTAGGGCAATTTGCGAGCGGGTAGTAGCCTGAATCTTTGCATAAAAGGAGGGAAGGTCAGCTTTCTTGAAAGCCTTGAGCAAATAGATGATCCATTTTAAGGCAAAACCCTCGCCAATAAGGACATTGATTTGGCCCATCATCTCCTTGATCTACGAAGGGTTTAAAGAGGGAAAAGGATTATGTAGTACATCATCCAAGACTGTGGCGAATCCTAATAGCCTACAAGCCATCATAACATGAATGACTTGAATACAATGAGAGCTAAAGGTGGAAGGGTGGCGTTCCAACAATCGCTTAATCAGCTCATTATAAGGATGGATTACAATATGTGTAAAATCCTTCAAAGTCTTCCTTACAACCTCAACAGGAGACAATTCATGAGGATGCACACTAAAAGCATTATCACAGGTAAAGGGAAAGATAGAATTCGAAGCCCTATCATATTCTTGAAAAATGGGAGTGGTACCTCACTCACCTCCTTCCATATTTTGGGCTGTCATAGGTATAGTGCTTGATTCAACAAAGTTCCCAACAGACTCTAGGGGAACATTATCAAGGGGCAGTTATTTGATAGGAGCAACAATATCCACCAATGTTTTTAGCTAGCTCACTTCAACCTGAGAGAATGAGGAATAAGTCAAGATGGAAGAAAATAAAGTATAAATATAAGAGATGTCCTGAAAAGCCCTAGTTTTCATAAAGCACCTATATGTTTGCTCGACTAGGTAAACTATTGTCACTTCAAATGTCCCAGTTTTACTTAAAACACCTATATGGTTGCTCGACTATGTAAGACTGGGCATTCTCAAGTCCCAGTTTTACTTAAAGCACCTATATGGTTGCTTAACTAAGTAAGATTGGGCATTCTAAATTCCCAGTTTACCTAAAGCACCTATATGGTTTTATCGACTAGGTAAACTGTTGTCACTTCAAAAGTTCTAATTTTATTTAAAGCACCTAAATAGTTGCCCGACTAAGTAAGATTAGGCATTCTCAAGCCCCAGTTTGCCTAAAGCACCTATATGGTTGCTCGACTAGGTAAATTATTATCGCTTCAAAAGTCCCAATTTTACTTAAAGCACCTATACCGTTGCTCAACTAAGTAAGATTGGGCATTCTTAAGCCCCAATTTCTTTAAAGAACCTATATGGTTACTCGACTAGGTAAACTGTTGTCACTTCAAAAGTCTCAGTTTTACGTAAATCACCTATATGGTTGCTCGACTAGGTAAAATTGGGCATTCTCAAAGATTTAAGTTTGCCTAAAGCACCATTATGGTTGTTTGATTGGGTGAATTACTTGCTAACCACAATGTCAATTTTTTTTACTTAAAGAAAGAAAGGTTTGTTTGACTAGGGAAACTGGTAGTAAGGGATCAAGACCCTTTTATGAACATGTACAAACATACCTCCTAAGGGAAAGATTCCTTAGCAGATAATTGATTATGAATCCCAACTGGGGCAATGATCATTTTCCCCACTATTTTGGCTTCAGCTTTAACTTGCCCCTCCCCAGGAGTGGCTGCTTTACCTTTCAGAATAGAGGGACCAAATAACCCTACCAAAAATTGTTCAGTAATAGTGTCAATGGGAGGAATAGCCACAAGGTCCTGGAAAAGTGTTGGCGTTAACATCCTCGATAGGAGCAACCTGCAAAAAATATCACAAAGTGTTAGTACAATATACACATGAAAAATAAACACAATAAAAAAGACATAAAGGAATAGTGCACACTCACCACAGTCATGGGACCGGTAGCTGCTGTTGGTCCAACCTCAAAATTTTTTTTATCTTGAGAAATAAATGCCTTAGGGGAACATTTTCATCACGAAGAGGGCATAATGAATGAGGATCACCACTGGGAGAGTGTTGGGAGCAAGGGTCTTGGGCACTGGGCATCGTCTTAAATTTATCATGATTTGGGTCATCACTATAGTCATCAAGAATGGTGTAATCCATATGAATGGAACCAGACTTCTCAGTGGATTCCATCTGATGCAGCCTCCTGAATGGCCAAACTAAAGTAAAATCCTCCTCCTAATACTATTCCTCCACCTTTTCAACCTCTTCGAGTAGAGACTCGTCCTCAATATCGTCAAGAGGAAGTTAAACCTTGGGGCTAGATCTATCCGTCTTTCGTCCAGTAATAGGGGCAGGGGGAGTAAAAGAGATACCTTTTTCTAGTATCTGTTGGGCCAAAATAGTCTGAGCATTTGCAGATCTTTGATTAAACTTCCTTAGCAAATTGTTAAGAAACTATGTGCATTAATCAACCAACTATAGGCCAGTAGAAGATTGAGATTGAGATGATTGATAAGGGATGGATGGTATAACCTTCCTTTTCTTAGTGGGAGTTATTTTCTTTGCCTTAGGCACAACAACACTTGAGACATGAATGAGGGTTTCCTCTTCAACAGTAATTCGAGAAGTAGCAGGTGGATCTATAGCCTCCTTAACCTGCTGGGAACTGGAAGCCCCTTTCTTCTTCTTCTTAAAGTTGGCTTCATTTGGAGGTACTAAAGTAGGAAGTTTCTTGGGGGTGGTGTTATTGGTATAGCTTCGGGGAAATTGGGCTTAATTTATAGAATAGGTTCGCAATCCAAACTTAAAAGTTGGAAAACGTTCCACAACAAGATAAATGGGTTCTTATTTAACAACATTGAGGAAATGGCCAAGTGTATTGGTCCAAAATACACTAAGGTATTCAGCATACCTACTACCTCGAGCACGTTTGGCAGGGATAACAATTTGGCCTTGCTACTGGATAAAAATAATGGATATTATCTCGGTTAGGAAATACCCACACGCTTTAGAAAAATTGGAGGGTCTCTCAGTGGTATTTTGGTTAATAAGGAGCACCCCTGATCAAAACCAAACTGCATGGCCACTCGATTGGGTGAGTAGGATGTATAGTACTTAGGCCATTTAGTGCATGAAGGAAGCTAGGAGGGAGTCAAAACGAAGAGAATGTTGGAAGAAGGGAAATTGAGGGCAAAAGATTGCTCGACTGCTTAAACTAGTCGAGAAATATCCTCAAAGAAAGAATTGGTGAAAAATTGGTCAGTGACAGAATAAGGGAGAAAATTTAAGTGTTTAACATTATCATTAAAGGAATGAAAAGGCTTTCTAGATTGATTATGGTTCCAAGAAAGGATTCAGGGGACCATGATTTCATGAGAGGTGGGAAGTAAATTAGTTAGGGCATAGTCGGGGAACCTGGCATATATGAATGTTGTGAGAAGAATATGATTTCCATAGTTTGACACGTAAAAATAGCCAAAAGACCTGGAAAAATCAATTTGCACCCTGTCAAGACAAGTATAAAGTGAACCAAAAGTAATGGCATCTAGGGGGACTTTTACCCAAAAGGGAAGTTGAACAATAAGATTAATAAGATCTATCCTCGGGCAGTCATGGGATTTATTCGGCAGATAGATCCTCGAGAGGATAATCCAGATATACCTAGCAAGCTCAATTTTTCTCCCATATCCTTCTCCAGTGGGGGGCATCTCGAGAAAATGTTTGCCATTTGGATCCTTCTTTTTTTGCTAGCGATCAAGGTCATTCGCTCTATCTTCCATATAAAATAAGTCCTAGTAATTTATGAACATGTACACTTATTATAAGTCTTCATGCATCTCTTGATTAAACCTTTCAACTCCGTGCGATTAGCATATTCTTCCTTCGAGATGGATTCCTTGAAATAAGTGTCAGTACTAGAATCTTCCAAACCAAGGAGCTCACATACATCCTCCAAGGTAATTGTGAACTCACCCCAAGTAGCAGCGAAAGTATGAGTTCGATGGCTCGAACGAGAAACTAGTGTCCTCAAGGTGTTGTTGTTTTTGGCCAAAGTCAAGTTACCAAACCATTTGGTGTACGACAAGCCAATAGTCAGTAACTCTATAACACATTTTTCATGGATATAATAAGTCCATGCGCCTAGACCTTTACAGGACCCACCGACTGATTCAAATTCCACATTGGAATAAGGATAGTCTCCCGCTCAATTCTGAACCTGGTAACAGTAGAACCATGGAGGTACGCATAATTTTCAGTCACGTCATCTTCACCCACAAGCAGGTTAAAATCATCTCCCATAGAAATGAGGGGACCAGTAAATGCATTCGTAAACTCCCATAATTTGTCTACAGTGCCAAAATAGGGGGTACGACAACATTTTGTCCACTGGAGACGACGGTCAGCAATTTCGGAGGAATTTTCCTTAGCGATGGCACCCATAACAAAAGGAGTTCTTTTGACAAAAAATTCCATGGCAGACAATAGAGAATCAAATAGAAGAGCGGAAAAGAAGAAGATTTAGGTAACTTGAGAAACAAGGGAATATTGTTTTCTCTTACAGTTAAAGAAACACTTCGCTCAAAAACCCAAGGGTTAAAAGAGATGGGTATGAGAAGAAACCCTTTTATAAGGGACATATCGCTTTGAAAAAGATGTCACTACAACAAAAAGGCACGTGTGGGGAAATGTAATCATCATAAGAAAAAAAATTCATCTGCTCAAGTACCTCACGTGGGTTACACGCACGAGCCATCAACTGATATTTATTGTAAGAATACATTTCATAAATGATAATACAAGAATTTTATATACTGAATGTGCGTACTTGGGACTTGTATTTATTGTTGTTGATGAATGTTATGAGGTCTTAATCACCATCTTGATAAGGGGTTATGCCTCCATTGACATTAATATCATTTCAAGAATCCACATCCTATATACTCATATTCAATAATAGTATTGCATAATTCAAAATTGGCACTGCGTGCATGCTTGCATATGGTAGGCACAATCTTGTAACTTTGCAAGATTTCAATCAATGAATCCCTTTTTTTAAAAATTTACACATTTCGTAAATGATAATAAGTCTAAAAACATTTTCAAAATGTGCATGTACAAAAATTTTCGATGTCAAAATCTCATCCACACAAAAAGAAAATCAAAATCATGTCAGGTCAAAAACTTTGCATATGCATTAAGCCATTAATTCCAAACAATATACAAAAGGTAGTATATAGGATAAGGTATCCCACCTACAACATCAATATGAGAGTCATGTTTTGGGATTGATTACACAAGACTCAATGTTTTGATACCAGAATTAGCAAACTATTTATATAAATGGATATAATATATTTTCAATATCCTCATTTGGTTATTCTGTGGAAAACCGCACAAATGCTAAAACTATCTAGTCAAGACTCACATACAAACCCCACATAATCCAATAATCATTGTATTACAATATCAACACCAAATAAGTTCAATTACCAAAATAAATAATAAAGTCGAGTATGAATCTAGGTCGAAGTTGAAATCGAGTAAATAATTACAAAGATGTTAATGACGATAAAAGATCAAGCATGTTTGAAAATATGAGAAAAAATTCCCCCTTATTTAGAATTCTCCATAAAAAATATAAATATGAATCAATGTTGGAAATAATAACAATAAAAAACCCCTTAAATGATATCAATATAAACAAAGATGTATCTCACCGTTTTTTACACTCTCTCCCCCTTTTGTCACATCCATTAAAAATGTCTATCCCTTATCTTGGATGTTTCCATCCCTTTTTAACATGAAATAGTCAAGGTAAGATATAAGCAACATAGATAATGTGAACAAGTAGATATAACCCCACAAAATACATAGCATGGTAAAGATTGAATCACTTGAAATATTAACGTAAAAGGATAACAATACACGTTAACAAAGTCATACGTTAAGAAAAGGTGGATTAATATATATATATATATATATATATGATAACCAACGATAAACATGAGAAAATGGGATATAACTAATCATCGTGATATAAATCAATATAATAAAAAAAAATGGCTACAACAAATCTGACATGATTATATAAGGTATCATAGGAAAAAGGCATGAATATATATGTAGCGTCTCGACCCGAATTTATGGGTTATCCGAGAGTCAACCCGTTCCAACCATAGTGTTAAGTGTGAAGTACAATGGAACAATCAATATAATGTTGCTAGTCCAGTTTTATTTTAGTTAACATTTCACTTGTTAGCATGTGATTCCAATTTCAAGATAAACTATGTAAGGAACCCATGGAGAGCACTCCAAAGTCCAAGTAAACAGAGCTACTAACATGAAAATAAATAATGTACCTACCTGTATAACGCCCTTAAAATACGAAATTGCACCCAACCTGCCATAACAAAGCGAGGGTGTGAGCCTATGCCTAATAGGAATTTACAAAGAAGTACAGAAATGAACGGCATAAAGTATACTCACACGCTACAATCACATGCATGCGAATATATATATACACACACACACACACACACACACACACACACACACACACACACACCCTTGAAAAATACATGTTCCACTGTCCAGGTTAATTTACCTTAACCTTGTAAAAACGTCATTTACTCATACTTAGCACTTTTCACTTTACTTAACACACCCGGTTCAATACTTGAAACCACTGCACTTAATTTTTCCAAATACATTCATTTATCGAAATCACCCTTTTTATTCATGCATATATAATTTAGTAATTTCATTAAAAATACCATTTCAACACACGCATTCTTCGTGTTAGAAAATAATTATTTAATCTTAAAAAATCCATTTTACAACACATTATTGTGTTAAGTATGGATTTAACCATTAAGGATGCTTAACCACCTAATTACACACTTTCTTTTCCCTTTCTCCTTATCTTATGAACATTAGTAGATTTAAGAATTAACTTGTCCATTTCATCTTTACCGGATCATTTATTATATTCATTCAAGTTATGTTATATTAACACATTTTATCACACTACCCATTTCTTGACACGTTCCATATTTCCTTTATTTTTTCTCGGATTCTTCCTATACCACATACTTCCACGGGCTTCACACCGCCGGCTATGCGCACCATATGCTCTTTCCAGTGATTTAGGGCTTTTAACCAAAGGGCTCTAGGTCCTTATTGCTTTATTCCGGTGTCATTCGAGTTTCTTTTATGTGTTTTAACATTTTATAAATGTACACATTATTTCATTTTTCTTTTTTACCTGGCCTAAGCCAAAACTCGGGACTTTACCACTCAACTTGTGTTACACTTTGAAATTTTACCATTTTATGTCCTTTACACTTTAACCTTGATTTTTATTCCAAAAATCATATTTGTTTAGGACCATTTTGTGTAAAACCTTTCCAATATTTTTATTTCATAAAAATGTTCCACTTTAAGTAAAATTACCATTTTACCCATTTGTTTCCAAAATCGTCTTTTACTCCATTTCTCAAGTGTTAATTTCCTCAAAAACACAATTAAGTTATTCAGACTAACTTCTTATGTGTTTTAATATTTTAACACCTTTTTACCCTTGGATTAATGTTCTAGTTGATTGAAAATACTTTTACACCTTGTGACACCCCGCCTAATTAAATACCAGGTGATCAGTCCTTTTATTAAATTAATTCAAAGTTCTCGGTTGGTTCATTCTCAGCATCACTGTCGTAAACCATTTTTACTTATTAACACCCTAATAAATAATTAAGTTAAGTGTCAAAACATTTAATTTTCTTTAATTTAAATTCCATTGTAAAGGCCTTATGAGTATAAACCAGTTTATGAATAGTACTAATGATAAATTAAACAAACCATTCAAATGAATTATACAAACTAGATTACTTAATCCAAATAAATATCCACAACTATTGTTAACGTAATAGATAAAACAATCCCAAATAAAACAGAATACTGAAATAATAGAAAAATAGGAAAGCTCTCTCAATTCTAAACAGAAATTTGGAAATGGGCGACACATTCCCTAACTAAAGAGAACTAAATCAGAAATCGAGGAGTCAAAGGAAGAATCGTCTACTGCAAGGACCTGCAACTCCGACACAAGTTGTATCACGTCAAAACCAATGGATCTACGCCTAACGCCCCTGTGGCTGGGCACCTGTAATATATATATATATATATATATATATATGAAGGAAAGATGACAGGAAACGGGTCAGAGCCTAAGTGTAAATCAACTTTAAAATAGTTTAACAAGTATTTGAAAAGCTCACCAGTTGATATTACATACATGTTAGTACTTAGACACTCACTTGAGAATTCTCACCTCTCAACTAATGTGCACGCCTAACGTACTACCGAATTAACCTAGATGAAGCTAACCCAATTCACTAGTTTAACCCATTCTCCCCTTATCAATCCTAATTCATGTGATCGCATAACTAGGATTTATATAAGCTAACCTTACTTATGAATTTACCAAGTTGGCTATGTACATCACAATATAGCTTTAAGTTCCCAGACGCTTAATTTGTTTAATATCAATTATTCTATTTTATCTACTTACAAACGCAGTAGATGAATCACACACACACACACACACACACACACACACACACACACACACACACACACACACACACACACACACACACACACACACACACACACACACATATATATATATATTCATTTCTCATATAATATATATGTACAAATTGGGCACCCCATATAAAATCTATGGTGCTGGCATACTATGCTATCAAGTCCCCGTATCTCTCGTACAAAAAAAGAAAATACTAGTTCGGAATCACCATGGAACTGTATTAAGACAAAACACACATGTTGGAGACGAAGCATAGTTTCAAGTCACTAAGAGTTCAGCACATACCCTCACGTCTCTGAGGACCGTCTGACTATCATTCTCAGATAGCATGTACCAAGGATCCTATGTTCTAGGGTATAAGTAAATATCCACTATAACGGTCACATCGAGATAAGACTGTCCCGATGCGAAAACCTCCGTGATAGCAAGTAGCACGGGTATGATTACACATAAATAAATAATATTATATGTATATTCACATTATTCAACTAAGTACTCCCACGACCCATAATATTCGACCCATGTGTGGCACATAACGCCCGAGTTCTACGTAAAATTAAATCATTCTTTTTATTTTCAGAATTACCATAAATCCTTAAGTTCTTCTCGACTCTCGAAGTGTATCGTCTTGATAAACATAAAATCAGTAAGTGTACCCTCACTACCCTACTGGTCTAAGTCTTTCTTAATTCTCACAAGACCTACTATAATGTATGCGCGATTTCCCACTCAATTTATATATCGAAACCCGACGTTTAAATTTCATATAAATTCGTTTTACCCGGACCTTACTTATACCCCACTGGTCCTTCTCATGTTTCATTAAGATATTGAAATTATTCCCGAAGGTCCTTACACATCGGGATTGGATTAACATTTAAAAGGAGAAAATTTTCCATTTTTTAAGAGAAGTCCATCGATCGATGAACGGAGTTGATCGATCGACATTCTTGATTCGATCGAACGATCAAGCAATTATTGCCCAGATTTCTGCAAATCAAACCTATGAGTTTCCTCAACATAAATCCTCAAAACCTCTATTAATTTTTCCCAAACTCCCAAACAATTAAACCAACAGTTATATCATCCTACATACATGATTTCTAACGTAAAACATATACGAATTCATCAAAGGCCATCAATTAAACGGGTTAATTCAAATTAATACATCAAGAACCTTATTTTTATCCTCATGATCAATATCTTCCTAATTCTTCCAGAATTTAACCTCCACTAGACATCAATTTCATGGTTAATCATCTACATATAACAATAGGGTTGTCCTAACATGATTTCTATTCAAAATATCAATATGAATCTCCCATATATCTTTTATCTTGTATGAAAACATGAAATTTTACTCTCCTACACTATCATGGATGTGTTATCAACTTAAAGAACAACAAGTTAGATACTTGCCTATAAATCGAAGGTCTGATCCAACAATTTAGAATGGTATAGAAACGATTCCCTGCTTCTGATCTACACGTTGGTGGTGGAATTGGTGAGAGTGATGTAGGGATGGTGGCTCTCCTCCTTGGAAGCCTTCTCTCTTCTCTCTTCCTTAGCCTCTCTGCAACTCCAAGGTTTCTAACCCTCGAGGACTCTAACTCTCATCAAATATAACCTCTCAATTTTCGTCCATAATTAAGGCCTAAAATTGGAAATTACCAAAATGCCCTCCCAGATTACCGGTTAGGCCTAAAAATGTCCTAAGACCCAAACTAAACCCCCAGGTACACTTTTATGACTATCTCGACCCTTCCGGACACATTGACGCACTCGAAATGACAATACAAGTGACTTATAATTAATTTAGTCCTGACATGACACATGCGCGTCTCGACTTAATTTCCATGAATGTCGTATTATTCACTCCCAACATTTTTAAATAAATTCAATATCATATATTACTTTACTCATTAGTAATATTCAACATAGTTCTTATCAATAATTACTAACTCTCGTCACGCTAGTAAATATTCAATTTAAAATCCGAATTAATATTAAATTAATTTATTCCAATTAAATTTAATTAATCTAATAATTAAGGGCCATAAAATACGGGGTATTACATACTTCCCCCCTAATAACAGAATTTTGTTCCGAAATTCGAAAAATGAGGCCTACCTGGTGACACAATTCTAGATACTTTATCAGTATGCAAAATTAACTTTAGAGTAAGGCGCTCAATCACTATAGCCCTTGCCTCACAGTAAGCTTGTTTAACACTCTCAACACTTTATCAGTTATAGGGTCACTCCTCAATAATGGCACCTCAATTGTGCTCCTACTACACAACATTCGAATAAAACTAGCTTATACATCATTGGACCCATTGTCTCTATATTATTGGGAGGCCGCACCTCACCTCGTATCAACTCCCGTATTCATTTAAACAGAAAACTCCTGTCTTGGGAGAAACCATATGAACATCTGACTACTCTTGTCAGTTCTTCATATCTCAATACCTGGCAACGTAACTCTTACGATAGTTAAAGGTTACCTAAGACAATATGTCGTTATTCCACTTTAGTCATCAGATTCTAACTCTCGACCAATCCAAAATTCTGATTATCCGCTCACTTCTAAACAACCAGAGCGAGAAAAGTCAAGGTTCTTTTACACAAAACCTCAATAAGCACTTTGTCCATAATAAATAGGTATGAGTGTTTACACACAACTCTAGCATTTGATAATATCTTCTCCCAATTACCGTACTATACTTCGCTTACCAGCTATAATTGTTGCGGACATGAAATGACCACAATGAATCCAAAATCACATCCATACAGCACCACTAGTCATTTATCACCTTTCGCATACTTCTCGGGCTATAGGTGGTACAACCTGCTCAAAACGAAACGTCATCCCCATTGCTTCCTGAAATCCTGCATTGGAGGTGGGGTTCAAGGATCTCATCCTTGTTCAGAACAATACTGGGAAGGACCACTTACCGGCGCAATCCTTCTTTAGAAAGAAAGATTGCGACAACTGCCTAATGGTATAAATCATCCAAAAAAATAACAATTACTTTATTTTTGGTCAACTTGTTCCACCCATTTGAAGGGACTCGTAATCTTAACTTGAGCTTAGTAACCCATCAAAGAAATTTATCGAATTGACTGCCCTCTTCCATTACAGGAATCATCGGCTTGCTAAAAAATTCTCCGGATTATCCTCTTGCTCCAACCGATTTCTATCTATGAGTGGTGCATGCGGAGACTACTCTCTATGTTCCTCTCAACATAGACTTCTACTTGTAATGTCTCACATTAAGTGACACTTAATACTCCCCTTCTTTCCTCGGTGTATACCGAAAGTTCCGACCCTTACACTTTTCTCCATGATGTACACTTCTGGACCTTTTATACCTTACTAACATCATCATTCTTTCTACTCACAAGTCTTTCTCAACATTTTACTAGGTAAAAATTCACTCCAAGTGTTTTCCCATAATAGTTAAATTTTACTTTTCTCAAGGAATACCCCTTTTTAAATCGCCTCCAACAACCTTTCAACCAAATTTGGGTGTGCTATCATGATCGCACATATATATATGGATTATCATCCTTCTTACACGACACTTAATCCACTCTACCACTTCCACTTCGTTATATTTGTCCCACAAACATATATTCTACACATCTATTCCCACTCTCCTTCAACCCAGATGATTCTGACATTAGCTAACCAGGGTGCCCACACACCCTATAAATCGTGCTTACTGGCATAAGCATCACATACGCTTCACCCAATTCTTTATTTCCCCTGTGCTCACAACGTGTCTTCAACACTTGGGTACTCTCAATTACCCTAGAAATTAAAATTTCAAATCCCCCTTAACCTCGTTCCACCCTTTAACTCGTGGTGATAAAAAAATTTTTTTAATGCTTCCTTACCACATAACCGGCTCCACTGGCCTTAAATAATAATTTATCTTCCAACTTATAGTTATAACGACCTTCTCCTGTAACGATCGAGGTACTGGACTCAAGGACTAATGACCAAACATCTCTCTACTTCTAACCTTACGCTAAGTTTCATGTGTGGGGTGTATCGCAAAGAGAAATCCAAATAAGGACCCCCCGATACGCTACTGCCTAGCATTGTCGGTTATCAAAATTCGTTAGGACCTTTATCCATAACATGCACCCCTATATTCCCTTCTCTTGACATTAAAGATACATCTCCTCCCACAATTACACTTAAACAAAGAACATTTCACCTATTGCACTATCGCTCCGCATTGGCGGTAATCACAATTCATAAACCTCGTACATTTAAAATCGGGACTCTTGAAATCCTGTCCCCAAACATATGAATATAAGTCTTAATTCCCACATCTCTAAATGATAGATATAACAATGCACTCTTCCTATCACTAAGTCCCGAGCACTAAACATAATAATGAGTTAAATATTTTTGCTCAACAGTAAACCCATTACACCCCGAATTATGACAATAAAGTACCTACACACCCTGAGATTACACATTTCGATACCATTATACCCTTCGAAGTCTCTATAATATATGATATAAATGCGGGCCCGACCCTCTCGTAGGTGAGGGTTCTCTAGAACAAAACATCCTGCACTACGGCAGTAACCCCGATAGACATGCTATATCCACCCACTATCGATCTAATTATTAGTATAAAACCATAATCAAGATAATATCGTACTCGTATAACACATCACTAAAATGAGTAATCTCAATAAGGTATATGCCTCTAGCAATACACCCATTCATCCTCCTCAAATAACACTAAAGATAATCCCTCTATACCAAGGAAAAAATTTGCGTAATACTAACATTATCGATATATGCATTAAACTCGTCTCATGTGCGAATGTGGCAATAATCAAAATATAGTGACTCACTCGTGTCACATAAACACGCCTCATCCTCCGAGGGTAAAACTCATACTTCTACCTTGTCAATCGCCCTGTATGCTCAAATGGTTTTCAAACATAATATGCCTGTTCAAACCAAAACAAAGACTACTTTAATCATTTCCCTTTACTAAGCACTATACTCTTGTGCCTTTACTCGATTCGGGAAACATTAATGCATGTGATTTCACTCTCCACTAAATACCTCTATGCACAATCCACTTATCATCGGTCATACTGACCATATTAGGATTGTCCTTCTCTCATAATTTGGTAGGCTCGATTATAATGGCTACCCCCATTATTCCCTTAGTTTTTTTGGCCCTGAGGAAAATACTACTGGCTTGGACAACCCTTACTAAATTTACCATCTCTTGGTAAGGATTCAGCTACCTGAATAATTTAAATGGGTCCCCGGATGGGTATCCCCCTTATGACTTTTTGCTAACTGGGTTTCATCTAGTCTTACTCCCCCAACTAAATCTTTCGATTCCTTTAGCTCCCTTCACAAAGAAGCATTAACATCTCTACAGACAATGCGTGACATTATCACTATATGGGTCGACTGTCCAGCAGAATTCTTTTTAAGTGTTGCCAACTTTCCTTACGAGTCGATTTCCCACTTGAAATCCTCCTCTCCATTTGTATCTACTTCATCCGGCACAATATTCGCTAAATAATTAAATTCATTTTCACACGTGGACCTCTGTCCGCCCCTCCTATGATGAGTTTCGAACAACATTCACATCTTAACTTGAACATCTGATGAAGGAACTTGCGGTCAAACTATAAACTTTACCTAAGATCCTTCCATTGATACAACATTACACTTCTAAATGTGGTGGTTGAATCCCACCATTATAACTTTGCTCCGATGAGTCAAGAAAAATTTTCCCCAAATTTTCACTCCTCATTACCCACCCTCCTCCATAAGTCCAAGCCCTTGGATATTTTACCTTCGTTGGTTAACACACACAATTCCCGCATTTCTAGATCTTCCACTGATGGTTCTCCTTAATGCTTCTACTTACTCTCTCCCAGTCCTTCCACTTTGGGTGAGTCTAATTTGGCACTACTTTCGACTATAGTAGCACTTGGAAATCATATGTTGCACCCTAGCCATCTTTACAGTCCTGGCTTCTCGTGCCATAATAGGGGTGACCTCGACAACGGTCATCATCCTCGAATATACTCTATAATTTTAACTAAGCCCTGCCTCCTGCTATCCGTCCAACGGCCCTCACATGTCGTACTTCATTGTTCAAACATGCCCGAACGCAAATAAGATTCCCTAATATATATACGTCAGAGATGGAGAATGAAATCTCTCCATAGAAATCAACAATCCTAAACATAGGGCTCAATATCAAATAACGCAACATTGGAAGCATAATAAGCCGCACACATCCTAAGGACACTAGAACCTGATGCTCTGATACCACCCATGACACCTAGCCTAATTAAATACCGGGTGATTAGTCCTTTATTAAATTCATTCAAAGTGCCTGGTTGGTTCATTGTCAACATCACTGTCGTGAAATAATTTTTTTTTATTAACACCCTAATAAATAATTAAGCTAAGTGTCAAAACATTTAATTTTGTTTAATTTAAATTCCATTGTAAAGGCCTTATGTGTATAAACCGGTTTATGAATAGTACTAATGATAAATAAAACAAACCATTCAAATGAATTATACCAACTAGATTACTCAATCCAAATAAATATCCATAACAACTGTCAACGTAATAGATAAAACAATCCCAAATAAAACATAATACTGAAATAATATAAAAGTAAGACAGCTCTCTCAAGTCTAAATAGAAATCTGGAAATGGGCGACACATTCCCTAACTAAAGAGAACTAAATCAGAAGCTGAGGAGTCAAAGGAAGAATCGTCTATTGCAAGGACCTGCAACTCCCACACAAGTTGTAGCACGTCCAATCCAATGGATCTACTCCTGACGCCCCTATGGCTGGGCACCTGTAATATATATATATATATATATATACAAGAGAAGGAAATATGGCAGGAAACGGGTAAAACAACTTTAAAATAGTTTAGCAAGTATTTAAAATGCTCACTTGTTGATAATACATACATGTTAGTACTTCGAAACTCACTTGAGAATTCTCACCTCTCAACTAATGTGCACACCTAACGTACTACCGAATTAACCTAGATGAAGCTAGCCCAATTCACTAGTTTAACCCAATCCCCCCTTATCAATCCTAATTCATGTGATCGCATAACTAGGATTTATATAAGCTAACCTTACTTATGAATTTACCAAGTTGGCTATGTACAACACAATTTACCTTTAAGTTCCCAGACACTTAATTTGTTTAATATCAATTATTCTATTTCATCTACTTACAAGCGCAGTAGATGAATCACATGTATGTGTGTGTGTGTATATATATATATATACAAATTGGGTACCCCACATAAAATCTATGGTGCTGGCATACTCTGCTATCAAGTCTCCGTATCTCTTGTACAAAAAGGAAAATACTAGTTCGGAATCACTCTTGAACTGTATTAAGACAAAACACACATATTGGAGGCGAAGCATAGTTCCAAGTCACTAAGAGGTCAGCACATACCCTCACGTCTCTTAGGACCATCTGACCATCATTCTCAAATAGCATGTACCAAGGATTTTATGTTCTAGGGTACAAGTCAATATCCCCCATAAAGGTTACATCGAGATAAGACTGTCCCGACGCCGAAACCCTACGTGATAGTAAGTAGCGCGGGTATGATTACACACAAATATACAATATTATATATATATATATATATATATACATGCACTCATGTATATATTCACACTATTCAGCTAGGTATGCCCACGAACCATAATATTTGAACCATGTGTGGCACATAACTCCCGAGTTCTACGTAAAATTAAATCATTCTTTTTATTTTCACAATTACCGTAAATCCTTAAATGCTTCTCGACTCTCGAAGTGTATCATCTCGATAAAGATAAAATTAGTAGGTGTACCCTCACTACCCTACTTGTCTATGTCTTTGTTAATTCTCACAAGACCTACTATAATGTACGTGCGATTTCCCACTCAATTTATATTCCCAAAACCCCACGTTTAAATCTCATATAAATTTGTATTACCTGGACCTTACTTATACCCTACTGGTCCTTCTCATGTCCCATTAAGATATTTAAATTATTCCCAAAGGTCCTTACTCATCAGGATTGCATTAACATTTAAAAGGAGAAAATTTTCCATTTTTCAAGAGGAGTCGATCGATCGACATTCTTTAGTCGATCAATCAATCAAGCAGTTATTGCCGAGATTTCTACAAATCAAACCTACGGGTTTCCTCAACATAAATCCTCAAAACCTCTATTAATTTGTCCCAAACTCCCAAATAATTAAACCAACATTCATATAATCCTATATACATGATTTCTAATGTAAAACATATACGAATTCATCGAAGGCCATCAATTAAAGGGTTAATTCAAATTAATACATCAAGAACCCTATTTTTATCCTCGTGATCAATATCTTCCCAATTCTTCCAGAATTTAACCTTTACTGGACCTCAATTTCGTGGTTAATCATCTATATATAACAATAGGGTAGTCCTAACATGATTTCTTTTCAAAATTTCAATATGAATCTCCTAAATATCTTTTATCTTTTATAAAAACATGAAATTATACTCTCCTACACTAGCATGGATATGTTATAAACTTAAAGAATAGCAAGTTAGATACTTTCTTGGAAATCAAAGGTCTGATTCTATGAATTACAATGGTATAGGAACGATTCCCTTCTTCCGATCTACACATTGGTTTTGGAATTGGTGAGAGTGGTGTAGGGATGGTGGCTCTCCTCCTTGGAAGCCTTCTCTCTTCTCTCTTCCTTAGCCTCTCTGCAACTCCAAGGTTTCTAACCCTCGAGGACTCTAACTCTCATCAAATATAACCTCTCAATTTTCGTCCATAATTAAGGCCTAAATATGGAAATTACCAAAATGCCCTCACGGATTACCGGTTAGGCTTAAAAACGTCCCGGGACCCAAACTAAACCCGTGGGTACACTTTTCTAACTATCTTAACCCTTCCTGACACATTTACGCACTCGAAATGAGCATACATGCGACTTATAATTAATTTAATTTTTATTCTATTAATTTAATCCCAATATGACACATGCGTGTCCCAACTTAATTTCCATGAATGTCATATTATTCACTCGCGACAATTTTTAATTAATACAATCTCATATATTACTTTACTCATCTAGTATTATTCAACATAATTCTTATCAATAATCACTAACTCTCGTTATGCTAGTAAATATTCAATTTAAAATCCGAATTAATATTAAATTAATTTATCCCAATTAAATTTAATTAATCTCATAATTAAAGGCCATAAAATACGGGGTAATTCACAACTTTAATCCCTTTTTAATTTTATAAGTGTCAATCATTTACAACGTTAGTAATATACAAACTAATGTTTCCAGAATTCACCTATTAACACTTAATGAATAGTTTTGTCAATACATTTCTTTACTTCTTCATTCAAGAAATCCATTTACACTTAAGACTACTTTCACAAGAAAATTCCATTTCTTATTATTATCATGTGTACTCCTACAATCTCATGTTCGTTACATCTTTTAGTCCCAATTTCACACACTTCGAAGACAAATTTTTATATTTTCTTATTTTATGTTTAAACCCAAAAAAACTTTCTCTAAACTCATTTGTACATTTAATATCAAAATACTACAAGTTATATGCATGAGAAGATGGATTTTAAACCCAAAACTTTACTACATGGTTTAAAATACTTTTCATCATGGGAAATTATTATACTTTCAAAAATACATTCTTTAGGCATAAAAGACATTTTTATTTATTCAACCTCAACAAATGACTAATTTTCATAAAACGTTCATTTTTGCAAGAACTTGAAATATTATTATTCCACCAATTTTCCAACAATCACATCATTTGCAAACATTTTATTTCATAAAATATTTTTCATCAATATTTCTAGAAAACCACCATTTTCATAAAACACCCACTTTACTACTTTAAAACCTTGAAATAATTATCCATTATTTATTTTTAACAAAAATAACATTTTTCAATATTTTTATTCGATAAAAATGTTTATTATCTTCTACACATTATTTACATCATTTAACTAAGTACATCCTACTCAAATAGTCTAATTATAAGACTACAATGCAAAATAGTATTATTACACTGAGGGTAAGGTTTACCCACCTCTAATGTCTCTAATGGTGGTATTGGTGTAGGAGGAGGAGCCCCCCCACCTCCAAAGGTGGCCTCAAGGGGTTACCAATTGCTTACTCTAAGCTCCAAATCAAGACCCACTTCAACTCCATTGAAACCCACCTTCTTCTTCTCCAAGAATCCCCCAAATATAACTCCCAAAATTTGCAGCTCTTCTTTCTCAATGGTGGAAATGGGTACACTTGGTTCAAATGTGGAGAAATACATCACAAAAGTGGTGGTTTAAGGGTGGCTATGGTGGAGGAGTGGTGGTTTTGTGTTGAGTGGAGGTGGAAGACCACCCACCTCTCTCTCTCTCTCTCTCTCTCTCTCTCTCTCTCTCTCTCTCTCTCTTCCATTTTCTTCTAACAACAATATAAACAAAATACACCAAACAAACCCTTATAAAAGCCTCCCATAACACCGAAAATCCCATTTTGTCCCTTTTGGGATGATCTGGGCTCGACAACACACAAAATCAGTGCTCCAAATTGTGACAGTGCACAAGGGCAATCAGATAAAAAACACTCGACTAAGGTCGTTCGAATGAATTCACCTATATCGTTTGAATGACACAAACTATGTCGTTAGAAAAACATCTAATGTTGTTCGATTAGTGGATCGCGCAACCCTTCGTGCGACCTTCTACTGTAAAGTAGTAGCACGTCATTAGATTTCCTCCTACTCATGACTCATCTTGCGACCTTAATAATGTTGTTCGAATGACAGCTACATGTCGTTTGAACGACCCTGTTTATTTTTCTTTTTCTTTTACTTTTTTCTAACTTTTTATCCCTAATTCTTCCATAATTATAACTAACTCCTCCTCACTATAATTAATATCTTATTTTAATTAATTTATCGAGGCAGAATATTACAAACTTCCCTCCTTGGGAAATTTCATCCCCAAAATTCTCAATCCATCAATCGTTAAGCTCATGGAGTCCACCGATTTCTATTCTAAGCCATAAAATTCCCCAAGGCAAAATTATCGAAATCTGCAACACTAAAGTCACCAAATACACAGCATGCAATATGATTTAATGCTCACCATTCTGTCAACCATGTCACTACATAATTTACTCCGAGTCTCCACTCTCCTTATGATCAAGTACAAACTATTCCTAGCACTACCTATGCTAGTATCTAAGGCATACCAGTTTATTTACGGGCAAACAATTTTTAGGGATCATCGTTCACCAAAGATAATCATGACATAACCAACCATCTTATATATTACAAAAATCAATCCTAGCTTAGGACCGTACATCCCGTGTTCCATAACTTTCATTTTTTCTTGACTACACAACTCGCATGATCTTGTCGAGAACCATATTATGCTATTCTATCACTCCAAGGAGGAATAATCCCATTAAATCATTACCGTATGCTTGGTTCATACCTTCCGTCGTGTCACTCTGATGAACTTAACACTACCTTGGGCATCTCATCCTTGAGTACTGTAATACCCCGTATTTTTATGGCATTTAATTATGGGGCTAATTAAATTTAATTGAGATAAATGAATTCAATATTAATCCGGAAATTTGTTTTAAACATTTACTAGCGTGACGAGAGTTAGTAATTATTGAAAATTTGTTAATTTGTTTAATATTACTTAATGAGTAAAGTCATATGTAGAATTGAATTTATTAAAATTGTCACGAGTGAATAATATGACAATTATGGAAATTAAGTCGAGACGCGCCTTTGTCGTGTCCGGACTAAATTATTATTATAAAAAGTGAATAAATTATAAGTCACCCGTATAGTCATTTCGAGTGCGTCAGTGTGTCCGGAAGGGTCGCGATAGTCAGAAAAGTGTACCCGGGGGTTTAGTTTGGGTCTCGGGACGTTTTTAGGCCTAACCGGTAACCGGGGAGGTCATTTTGGTAATTTTTATTTTGGGGATTTAATTACCTACGAAAATTAGAGAATTATATCAGATGTTAGAGGTTGTCTTCTAGGGTTAGAACATGCATATTTCATAGAGGCTATTAGAGGAGGAAGGTGAGGAACTTCCCAAGGCTAGAGTCACCAAAGTTTGCACCATTTTCACCACAAATACCGCCAGAGTGTAGATCGGAGAAAGGAGAACACAACCACATCATCAAATCTCAAGAAATTCAAACTCATATTCTCAGGAAACTATTTATCTTACTGTTCTTGAAGTTGAAATTCCATCCATGTTAGAATATGATATTAAACTATAATTTTTATAGAGATAAATTGTGAATTGGAAGACTAGAACTCAAACAATGGACTAGAATCATGCTAGACTGATGCCATCATCACATGTAGAACATTTATCACGAAATTAAATGAGAATTAGAGGAAGAAATCTGAAAATATTTTATAGTTCTTGAAAGAATAAGGATAGATAGGGTTTGAGACAAATTCATGTAGCCCACCCATTTAATGATGATTCCTTAATGAATTTCCCTAGATTTTACGTTAAAAAGTGTTCATACCTACTGCTATAATGTTTATGATGTTTGGTTGGGAGTTTGGTGCACTTTAATGGAGGTTTTGATAATTAAAATGGAAGAAACCCGTAGGTTTGAGATGCATATTTTCTGGGCAAATAACTTCTCGATCGATCCCTTTTATCGATCGGTCGATCCCTTTTGTCGATCGATCGAATCCTCCTGGATTTTTTACTTTTATTCCTCGTATCGATTAATCTAACCCTAATCTATGAGAACCTTTGGGCATAACTTAAATACCATAATGGGACTTACGAGGAACCAGTAGGATTGTGGAAAAGGTCCGGGTTACGTGATATTTTTATATACGAGATGTAACCATGGGGGTCACGAGGGTATAAAATGGGATAAGATCGTGCGTATGATAAATTAGGTCTTATGAGAATTAAGGAAGACTTAGACGATTAGAGTAGTAAGGGTACACCTACTGAATTTAAGTTTATTGAGAGGATACACTTTGAGAGTCGAAATGTTCTTAAGAACTTGGAATAATTGAGAGAATAAAAAGAGTGATTTACTTATATGTAGAACGCGAGCGTTATATGTTACGCATGGCTAGGAAATGTTATAGATCATGGGTGTACATAGCTGATTAATGTAAATATGTATATAAGAGTGCATGCATGTATATTATTTGAATATCAGTGTTTAATCATACCCGCGCTACTTGCTATCATGGAGGTTTTCGCGTCGGGACAGTCTTATTCTGATGTGACCTTTATGGGGGATATTGACTCATACCCTAGAACATAGGATCCTTGGTATAGGCTATCCGAGAATGATAGTCAGACGATCCTAAGAGACGTGAGGGTATGTGCTGACCTCTTAGTGACTTAGAACTATGCTTCGCCTCCAATATGTGTATTTTTTATTAATACCATTCGGGAGTGAATCCGAACTTGTATTTCCCTCATTTGTACGAGAAGTACAATGGCTTGATAACAGAGTATGCTAGCACCATAGATTTTATGTGGGGTGCCGATTAGTATATATATATTATATGAGTGATCAATATATATGCATATACCTGGAATTCTTCTACTATATGTGTAAGTAGATAAATATTGAATAAAACGCTCCTAAACATAGTAAATGTTTGAGATTTCATAGCATTATTGAGATATACATAATTGACTTAAATAATCCTTAATGAGATGACATTTTAATGAATCATAGAGATACGTTCTCAGGAATCAGAATTTGTGGGAGGAGACTTATGAGTCATTATAGTAGTACGATAGGCATGCACACTAGATGAGAGGTGAGAATTCTCAAGAGAGTGTCGAGTACTAACGTGTATTTAATATCAACTGATCAACATTTTAAATACTTGCAAAACTATTTTAAAACTATTTTACACTCGGGCTCTGACCCATTTGCTGTCATCTTTTCTCTCTCTTGTATATATATATATATATATATATATATGTGTGTGTGTGTGTGTGTGTATTACAGGTGCCCAGCTACAAGGGCTTCAGGCTTGGATATTTGGACTGTTGATGTGATGCAGCTAGTGTGGGAGTTGCAGGTCTTTGCAGTAGATGACTTCATCTTTGTCTTCTCAGTCTTTCATTTAGTTCTCCCTATATAGGTCATGTATCGCCCATTTCCATTTTTTCGACAGTGATGCTACAAATGAACCAACCGGACACTTTGAGTTAATTTAATAAAGGACTGATCACCCAGTATTTAATTAGGCAGGGTGTCACAGGTGATATTAGAGCATCAGGTTCTAGTGTCCTTAGGATCTGTGCGACTTACTATGCTTCTAGCATTGCGTTGTTTGATATAGAGCCCTATGTTTAGGATTGTTGGTTTCTATGGAGAGATTTCATTCTCCTGCTATGATGTATATATGTATTAGTGAATCTTATTTGCGTTCGAACATGTTCGAACAATGAAGTATGCCAGGTGACGGCTCTCAGGCGGGCAGCAGGAGGCAGGACTTAGTTTAGGTTATAAATTATATTCGAGGATAGTAACCGTAGTTAAGGTCACCCCTATTATGGCACGAGGGGCCAGGACTGTAAAGACGGATAGGGCGCAACCTATGATTTTCTAGTGCTGCTATGGTCGAAAGTGGTGCAAAATTAGACTCACCCAATGTGGTATGACTGGGAAAGAGTCGAATAAATATTATAGGATAACCGTCGGTGGAAATTCTAGAAACACGTGGATTGTGTGTGTTAGCTAAAAGAGGAAAATTTTCCAAAGGCTTGGACATATGATGGAGTGTGGCTAACAAAAATTGAAAATTTGGGGTAAAATTTTTCTTGGCTCATCAGAACAAAGTTATAATGGTGGGAGTCAACTACCACTTTTATAAGTGGAATGCTAGGTCTATGGAAGGATCTTAAGTACAGTTTGACCTCAGGTTCCTTCATCACATGCTCATGATAAGATGTGAACGTTGATCTGAACTCATCATAGGAGGGCCGGACAGAGGTCCATTTGGTGAATATGAATCTAAACTGTCAGTGAATCTTGTATCGGAGGATGTAGATACCAATGGAGGAGAGGATTACAAGTGGGAGATCGTCTCGTAAGAATAGTTAACAACACTTATAGGGAATTCTGCTGGACGGAAGATCCATATGGAGAAAATATCGCATTTGGTCAATGGGTATGTTAACACTTCCTTGTGTGGGAAGCTAAAGAATCGAAGAATTTAGGCAGAGAATAAGGAAGGATGAAATGGTGGTAGTGAGGCACCACAAGGGGGAGACCCATCAGGGGACTCATTTAAACAATTCGGATAGATGAATTCTTACCAACCGAGGTTTAATTCGGTAAGGGCTATTGGAGCCAGTATCACGTTCCTTAGGGCTAACGAAGCTAAGGGAACAATGGGGGTAGCCATCAGTAATCGAGCCTACTAAAGTCCCAGAGAAGGACAACCCTAAAATGGTCAGTATGACCAGTGGTAAGTGGATTATGCATAGAATTATTTTGTGGATAGTGAAACCGCATGTGTAAACTTTTCCCGAAGCGAGTAATGGGGACAAGAATATGATGCCTAGTAAAAGGAAACGATTAAAGTAGTTTTTGTTTTGATTTGGATAGGCATGTTACGTTCGGAAACCATTTGAATAACCAAGGTGATTGGCAAGGTAAAAGTATGAATTTTATCCTCGGAGGATGAGTCGTGTTTTATGTGACACGAGCGAGTCACTATATTTTATTTATTGCTAGATTCGCATGTGAGACGAGTTTAATACGTATATTTATGACGTTAGTATTATGTGAATATTTTCCCTAGTGTAGCGGGATGGGTGAATTTATAGTGTTATATACTTTATTGAGATTACTCGTCTTAGTGATGCGTTATATGGGTATGATATTATCCAGATTATGGCTTTAATAAGTAATGGTTAAAACGATAGTGGGCAGTGATTGCAAGGCTATCGGGGTTGCTGCCCTAGTACAACATGTTTTGTTTTGGCGAGACCTCACCTGCGAGAGGGTCGGGATCTCACTTATATTATATATTATAGAGACTTCGGAGGGTATAGCGGTTTCAAGATATTCGATCCCAGTGTGTGTAAGGACTTTTTTTTATTATAATTCAATATGTATTGGGTTTACCGTTGAGCGAAAAGATTTAACTCATTATTATGTTTAGCGATCAGGACTTGGTGATAAGAAGAGTGTATTGCTATATCTATGTTTTAGAGGGGTGAAAATTAAGACTTATATTCATATGTTTGGGGGTAGGATTTTGGGAGTCCCGATTGTATGCATATGAAGTTTATGGAATGTGATTATCACCAATGCCGAGCGATAGTGCAATTAGCAAAAATTTCTTTGTTCATGTGTAATTGCAAATGTTAAGAAACAGGAAAATATGGGTACATACTTTGGACAGAGGGCCTAACGGATTTTGATAACCGACAATGCTAGGTAGTAGTGTATTGGGGGAGGGGTTCCTTGTTTGGATTTTGCTTTGTGACACATCCCACGCATGAAACTTAGCTTAAGGTTGGAAGTAGGAATATGTTTGATCATTAGTCCATGAGTCTGGTACCTCGATTGTTATAAGAGCAAGTAGTTATAACTATAAATATGGAAGTTAAAGTAGGATTAAAGGCTAGCGAAGCTGGTTGGGTGGTAAGGAAGAATTGGAAATTTTGTTTTATCACTACGAGTTGAAGGGGGAACGATGTTAAGGATGATTTAAAATTTCGATTTCTAGGGTGATTGAGAGTACCCAAGTGTTGTAACCACGTTGTGAACAATAGGGAATAAATAATTGGGTATTATGTGTGAAGCGTATGTGATGCTTACACTAGTATGCACGATTTATAGGGTGTGTGGGCAACCTAGTTAGCTGATGCTAGAATCATCCGGGTTGAAGGGACATAAAAATAGACGCGTGGAATATATGTTTGTGAGAGTAACATAACTTAGTGAAAGTGGTAGAGTGGATTAAGTGTCATGTGAAGGATGATAATCCATATATACGTGTGCGATCTGAGTAGCACACCCAAATTTTGTTGGAAGGCTGTGGGAAGCCATTTAAAAAGGGGGTATTCCTTGAGGAGGGTATAATTTAACTATTATGGAGAACACTCAAAGTGGATTTGTAACTAGTCAAATGTTGAGAGCAACTTTCACATACAAAGAATGTTGATGCTAGTAAAGTATAAAAGGTTCAGCAGTGCACATCGTGGAGAAAAGTGCACTGGTCGGAACTTTCGGTATACGCCAAGGAAAGAAGGGGAGTATTAAGTGTCACTTAATGTGAGACATTACAAGTAGAAGCCACTGTTGAGTGGGACATAACGAGTAGTCTTCGCGAGCACCACTCCTAGATAGAAATCAGTTGGAACAAGAGGATCAATTAGAGAATTTTGTAGCAAACCGACGATTCCTATAATGGAAGAGGTCGGTAAAGTCGGTAAAGTTTCCTTAATGAGTTTCCAACCTAAAGATAAGATAAAGGGTTCCTTCGAACGTGTAGAACAAGTTGCCCAAGAAGGAAGTGATTGACATTCCTTTGGGATGATTTACAATATTAGCTAATGTGCCCCTGTCTTCCTTTGAAAAGAAGAATTGCGCCGGTACGTGGTCCTACACTGCTTCTTTCAGAATTAGGATGAGATTTTTGAATCCCACCTTCAATATGAAATTTCAGGAAGCAACGGGGATAACATTTCGTTTTGAATAGGTTGTATCACCCATAGCCGGGGAGTAGGCGAACGGTGATTAACGATCAGTGGAGCCGCGTGAAAGTAATTTTGGATTCATGGTGATCATTTCATTTCCACACCGGATGTAGCTAGCAAGTGAAGTATATTATGATAGAGTTCTGTGGAAGCACTCGTTCCTGTTTATTATGGACAAACTGCTTTTTGAAGTTTTGAGTGAAAAGCTTTAACTTTTCTCCCTCGAGTTATTTAGAGGCGAGCGGATGATTTTAAGTTTTGATTAGTCGAGTTAATGGAATAACCACATACTGTCTGAGGTAACCTTTTATCTTTCGTAAGAGTTATGTCGCTGAAAATCGAGATTCAAAGAACTGATAAGAGTGATCAGATGTTCGTATAGTTTCTCTCAGGATGGGAGTCTTGTGTTTAGACAACTACGGGAGTTGACACAAGGTAAGGTGCGACCTCCCAATGATATTGAAACAATGGGAGTCAATGATGTATATGCTCGTCTTATGCAAATGTTGTCGGATAGGAGTACAATGTGAAGTGACATTAATGAAAGTGTTAAACAAGCTTGCTCTGAGGCGGGGGCTATAGTGATTGAGCGCCTTACTATGAAGATAGTTTGTGTGCTGATAAGGTATCCAAAATTGTTTTACCAGGTAGACCTTATTTTTCGAATTTCGGGACAAAATTTTGTTATTAGGGGGGAAGTATGTAATACCTCGGATTTTTATGACATTTAATTATGGGATTAATTAAATTTAATTGAGATAAATTAATTTAATATGAATCCAGAAATTCATTTTAAACATTTACTAGTGTGACGAGAGTTAGTAATTATTGGAAATTTGTTGATTTGTTGAATATTACTTAATGAGTAAAGTAATATGTGGAATTGAATTTATTAAAATTGTCATAAGTGAATAATATGACAATTATGGAAATTAAGTAGGGATGTGCCTGTGTCGTGTCAGGACTAAATTATTATTAAAAAAAGTGAATAAATTATAAGTCACCCGTATGGTCATTTCGAGTGCGTAAATGTGTCCGGAAGGGTCGAGATAGTCAGAAAAGTGTACCTGGGGGTTTAGTTTGGGTCTCAGGACGTTTTTAGGCCTAACCGGTAACCCGGGAGGGCATTTTTGTAATTTTTGTTTTGGGGATTTAATTACCTACGAAAATTAGAGAAGTATATCAGATGTTATAGGTTGTCTTCTGGGGTTAGAACCTGCATATTTCACAGAGGCCATTAGAGTAGGAAGGTGAGGAACTTCCCAAGGGTAGAGCCACCATAGTTGCACCATTTTCACCACAAATACCGTCAGAGTGTAGATCGGAGAAAGGAGAACACAACCACATCATCAAATCTCAGAAATTCAGACTCATATTCCCAGAAAAAAGCATTTATCTTACTATTCCTAAAGTTAAAATTCCATCCATGTTAGAATAGGACATTAAACTATAAGTTTTATAGAGATAAATTGTGAATTGGAAGACTAGAACTCAAACAATGGACTAGAATCATGCTAGACTGATGCCCTAATCACATGTAGAACATTTATCATGAAATCAAATGAGGATTAGAGGAAGAAATCAGGAAATATTATATAGTTCTGGAAAGAGTATGGATAAATAGGGTTTGAGACAAATTCATGTAGCCCACCCATTTAATGATGATTCGTAATGAATTTCCCTAGATTTTACGTTAGAAACTGTTCATACCTACTGCTATAATGTTTATGATATTTGGTTGGGAGTTTGAGACAATTTAATGAAGGTTTTGATAATTAAAATGGAAGAAACCCGTAGGTTTGAGATTCATATTTTATGGGCAAATAACTGCTCGATCGATCCCTTTTGTCGATCGATCGACTCCTCCTGGATTTTTTACTTTTATTCCTCCTATCAATTAATCCAAACCTAATCTATGAGAACCTCTGGGCATAACTTAAATCACATAATGGGACTTATGAGGAACCAGTAGGATTGTGGGAAAGGTCCGGGTGACATGATATTTTTATATACGAGATGTAACTGTGGGGGTCACGAGGGTATAAAATGGGATAAGATCGTGCGTATGATAAATTAGGTCTTGTGAGAATTAAGGAAGACTTAGACCAGTAGAGTAGTAAGGGTACACCTACTGAATTTAATCTTATCGAGAGGATACACTTAGAGAGTCGAAAAGTACTTAAGAACTTGGAATAATTGAGAGAATAGAAAGAGTGATTTACTTGTACGTAGAACCCGAGCGTTATATGTTACGCATGGATAGGAAATGTTATAGGTCATGGGTGTACCTATATGATTAATGTAAATATGTATATAAGAGTGCATGTATATATATTATTTGAATATTTGTGTTTAATCATACCCGCGCTACTTGCTATCATGGAGGTTTCCGTGCCGGGACAGTCTTATTCTGATGTGACCTTTATGGGGGATATTGACTCGTACCCTAGAACATAGGATCCTTGGTACAGGCTATCTGAGAATGATAGTCAGACGGTCCTAAGAGATGTGAGGGTATGTGTTGAACTCTTAGTGACTTGGAACTATGCTTCGCCTCCAATATGTGTATTTTGTGTTAATACCGTTTGGGAGTGAATCCTAACTAGTATCTCCCTCATTTGTACGAGAGGTACAGGGACTTGATAACAGAGTATTCCAGCACCATAGATTTTATGTGGGGTGCCGATTAGTATATATATATATATATATATTATATGAGTGATGAATATATATGCATATACCTGGAATTCTTCTACTATATGTGTAAGTAGATAAATATTGAATAAATGCTCCTAAACATAGTTGATGTTTGAGATTTCATAGTAGTATTTAGATATACATAATTGACTTAAATAATCCTTAATATGATGACATTTTAATGAATCATAGAGATACAGTCTCATGAATCAGAATTTATGGGAGGAGACTTATGAGTCATTATAGTAGTACGATAGGCGTGCACACTAGATGAGAGGTGAGGATTCTCAAGAGAGTGTCGAGTACTAACATGTATGTAATATCAACTGATCAACATTTTAAATACTTGCAAAACTGTTTTAAAATTACACTATGTCTCTGACCCATGTCCTGTCAACTTTTCTCTCTCTTATATATATATATATATATATATATTACAGGTGCCCAGCCACAGGGGCGTCAAGCTTGGATCTTTGGATTGTTGATGTGATGCAGCTAGTGTGGGAGTTGCACGTCTTTGCAGTAGATTACTTCATTTTTGTCTTATCAGTCTTTCATTTAGTTCTCCCTATATAGGGCTTGCATTGTCCATTTCCAGTTTTACCTCGTTCAGAGTGATTTATACTTTGGATGCATTTCAATATTCTGTTGTAGTTAGGATTTCTTGTGATTACTTCATTGTCCTGTGATTTGGGACATTTTATTTGGATTGATTTATCTAGCATGTTCTTTCATTGGATGGTTTGGTTTTAATACAATCATTTGTATTCGTAAAAATGATTTCATAGCTTATGATAATAATCGGATTTAATTTATAAGATTAGATGTTTTGACACATAGCTTAATTATTTATTAGGTGATTAATAATGAAAATTGTTTTTCGACAAGTGATGCTAAGAATGAACCAATTGGACACTTTGAGTTAATTTAATAAAGGACTGATCACCCGGTATTTAATTAGGCGTGGTGTCACAAGTACTCACTAAAGTCTCTCTCTAAACCACTCACCGTGGAAAAGAAACATCGTATGCTAAGTTTTTCTCTACTTCCAACACTATAATGTATCCTCAAATCATCGCCCCTCTCTTCGCAACCCGAGTCACTCACTGTCGATCCGGCTAGTCAAAAGTCCGCTAGTTCAAAGAAAGATTGCTACTACGAGAAAACCGTGTGGCCAAAAGCGTTTCCACCCATATGTAAAACTTTATGAAATTAGAAGAATTCCCCAGATGGGCGCACCCAGTTAACGAGATGCATTGGCCGAACTCGATCCTCCACGCTCTCCCGGGCTCAACCACGCCGTACCATGGCATGACACCAATCCGAGTCAACACGTAGGTAAGAACACTGAATTTTGATTATCGAAATCGAAAGGAACACACTTAAGTCGGTGGGACGAGCAGCTGTCCCAACGAATTTCACCCATAGGCATCTGATTCTGACTTATGAAATTGAACCTATACTGCATAATTAAAGTTATGCCACTAATTGTCAAAACTCTCACCGAGTACCACTTCTGGCCATATACCTTGGGGGGGTCACTAGTTATGACCATTCATTTTCACGATACGAACGTAATATACGAATCGGCAGTCCTTGAGGAAGTTAATGTCCGACTTCCTTCCGTAGGAGCAAGGCCCTACCTTTCACATCCTTGGCATAAACGAAATCATTCTGATTGGCGTATACTTCACATATTGTCTACATCGACCTTATCCAATAACTAGTGACGATGTCACTAACATATTACATCTAGGTGATTGTCTGCCTTATCATATCGTGACCTAAGTCCCAAATTTCCATAAACATGACTTATTATAAGAGAGGCACGCACCTAACCGTGACCACACAAGATTATCACCAAACTCACCTTTGGTTTTTACCCACCCAGAATTTACGTGACAATCACACCCTTCATCCTGGGAATACTAAGGGTAGTATGTGCCTCACTAGGTCATGTCTCCTAAATAGTATTAACTTGGCAAGACGTTCCAAGAATTAGTCCTTCCATTACCAAGATTATCCTAGCATATACAGTTGATACCCCGACATAGTAATCATGTTTCAATGTTATTCCGCCTTAACTACCATTTTCGAATTTCCACATATTGTCATTATTCTAAGTCTCACATACATATTCGGTGTACCCTGAAACCAGTATCACCACACCCGTCCTAGTCATTCCATGACATCCGAGCATTACTCTTATAAGTACGTAACTATCAACCTACCTTAGGGATTACACCACCCATCTATTCCAATTGGAAAGCCATACCCGACACGTATACTATACGGCTGGCAATCTGGAATCATTATCCGACTCTGAACTCCATCATTACTAGAATGCTGTTGCCTCTTCTTAACAGACATAATTGGTATCCTAAGAACACCAATCACATTTTATGTAAAGTCCCAAAAATCGACAAGGTTTCATCATCTATACTTTTATCATCATAGGTTCACTCTACAAACCTTTCGATACCCACATCGATATTACTATGTGCTCGCAAAGACACTAGTCTACGAGCTTCTATCTATGGTTCACCTTAATCATCAAACTCCTCAAGTTATCACAACATTCGATATTTTCCCTCAATGATACGACACAAAAACAAATATGGGCACCTCAACGTGCTTATGAACTACTCACACATTAGGATTTCCTCTCACCTAGACATTACCTCAGAGGCTAAAACAAGTTTTAACACTTAGATACTAATATCTCCTTTCTATCAAATAGCTGTGACTATAAGTCACATACAAACCATAATTAATTCTACTACGGGTCATGAAAGGATACAGGACATCGCCTGCAGCCTATAAACTTATAGTCTTGCCTCACCCAAATCGCCAATGACTATTCAACTATGAAAACTAAATTTCTTTGCTATGTGAATATCACACCGTGTTCCAATCCACGAGTTAACACAAATATATAGATCTTGGTAGGATACGGGTGTCGGGTATTGCCTATAAACACTAAGGCCCTCACCACGAATGTCGCATGAGATCCTATTCCACAATATCATAATATAACTAAGGTATACCCATTCTAAGTCCTCAACCAAAGGGGCTAATATGTCTTCACCACAAAATCAATACTTGTGAATGTTATTCAACTATCTAGTTTACATAGATGAGATGCACAACCTTTACCACTAGGTCGTACAAAATACTACTCATTGTTAACACTACAAGGCAAATCTCATCACCAAAGTCATCTCATGACACCTTTCACACAAACAATTATGGCGTTGCCACTATTAGCCTACACAACTTCATGTGTTCACCGAAATTCTATCAAGTGCGATATCACCCCGAGGATCGAATTTTCCTAATTACATCACCAACGTTAACTACCCATAAGCTTCGTACCTAAGGGTTATACATTCCCCTTTAATCACCAATCATTTGTGCCTTATCGAGGCACCCAAACCATCAACCTCTATTGTTGACTACATGCAACTCGTGGTACTTGCCCATTGGGCATCATTTCATTCTATCGACATCTCAAATGATTCTATGCCATTAAAATTCACCAAAAGCACCTCACATTAACAACTACGCTGTCACTACTATAGGCTTGCATGTAAACCCGTAAATTACTACAACTCTAATTAGAAATGCGGAAGCGATTTATAACTATCAACTTAATTGTGTGCCACTTGGCACTAGTCTTTCTTGTCGTGCTAACATATTTGACTTTACCACCGAGGACACGAACCAAATTGTCATCAAACTAGCATGACCAGCCCTACCCAACACCGACGTCGAAAGATCTATGGAACCTTAAACCTAGAGCTCTGATACCATTTGTAATGCCTCGACCTCATTTATGGGTTACATGTGAGTCAACCCGGTCCGACCCGAGCATTAGGTGTGAAGCGCAATGGAACAACCTATATAATGTTGGTAGTCAAGTTTTATTTTAGTAAACATTTCACTTGTTACCATGCGATTCCAATTTCAAGATAAACTGCATGAGGTGCCAATGGGGAGCACCCTGAAGTCCAAGTAAACAAGGCTATTAACGTGAAAATAAATAATGTACTTGCCTGTATAACGTCCTCAAAATACGAAACCTCACCCAACCTGCCATAACAAAGCGAGGGTGTGAGCCTATGCCCAGTGGGAATTTACAAAGAAATAAAGAAATCAACAACATAAAGGATACTCACACGCTACAATCACATGCATGCGAATATATGTGTATATATACACCCTTGAAAAATACATGTTTTAGTGAATTAATTGTTTTACTTCCCAAAACTTTACTTGTTTGGGTTAATTTACCTTAACCTTGTAAAAACTTCATTTACTCATACTTAGCATTTTTCCCTTTACTTAACACACCCATTTCAATACTTGAAACCACTACACTTAATTTATCCAAACCCATTCCTTTGCCGGAATCATCCTTTTTACTCATGCAAATATAATTTAGTATTTTCATTGAAAAGCAACATTTCAACACACGCATTCATCGTGTTAGAAAATAATTATTTAATCTTAGAAAATCTTTTTTACAATACATTCTTGTGTTAAGTATGGGTTTAACAATTTAGGTTGCTTAACCACCCAGTTACCCACTTTCTTTCCCCCTTTTCTTTATCTTATGGACATTACTAGATTTAAGCATTAACTTGTCCATTTTATCTTTACCAGAACATTTATTATATTCATTCAAGTTAGGTTGTATTAAGACATTTTACCGCACAATCCAATTATTGAGATGTTCCATATTTCTTTTATCTTTTCTCGGATTCTTCCTATACCGCATACTTATATGGGATTCACACCATCGATTATGCGCACCATATGCTCTGGCCAATGATTTAGGGATTTTCATCCAAGGTCTTTAGGCATTTCTTTCTTTATCCCGGTGTCATCTGAGTTCCTTTTATGTGTTTTAACATTTTACAAATGTCCACATTATTCTACTTTACCTTTTTACCTTGCCGAAGCCAAAATCCGGAACTTTACCGCCCTAACTTATGTTACACTTTGAAATTTTACCATTTCATGTCCTTTACACTTTAACCTTGATTTTTATTGCAAAAATCATATTCGTTTAGGACCACTTTTTGTAACACCTTTCCAACATTTTTATTTCATAAAAATCCACCTTGAGTAAAATTACCATTTTACCCATTTGTTTTCAAAATCACCTTTTACTCAATTTCTCAAGTGTTAATTTCCTCAAAAACACCATTAAGTTATTCATACTAACTTCTTAATTGTTTTAATACTATAACATCTTTTTGCCCTTGGAGTATTGTTCTACTTGATTGGAAATACTTTTACACCTTTAATACCATATTAATTATATAAGTGTTAATCCTATACACCGTTACTAATATACATTCTAACTTTTCCAATAGTCACCTATTAATACTTAATGAATACTTTTATCAATACTTTTCCCAAACACACATTTCTTTACTTCTTCATTCAAGAAATCCATTTACACTTAAGACTACTTTCATAAGAAAATACCATTTCTTTTTATTAGCATGTGTAGTCCTACAATCTCATGTTCATTATATCTTTTAGTCCCAATTTCACATACTTTGAAGACTAATTTTTAACTTTTCTTATTTTATGTTTAAACCCAACAAAACCTTCTCTAAACTTGTTTATACATTTAATATCAAAATACTACAAGTTATATGCACGAGAAGATGGATTTAAACCCCAAAATCCTTCTATGTGGTTTTAACATAATTTTCATCATGGGAAATCATTATACTTGCAAAAATACATTCTTTAGGCACAAAAGACATTTTTATATATTTTCAACCTCAACAAATGTATATTTTTCATAAAATCGTCATTTTTGCAAGAACCTGAAATATTATTACTCCACCAATTTTCCAACAATCACATCAATTGCAAACATTTTATTTCATAAAATGTTTTTCATCAATATTTCTAGAAAATCACCATTTTCATAAAACATCCACTTTACTATTTTAAAATCCTGAAATAATTATCCATTCCTTATTTTTTAACAAAAATAACATTATCCAATATTTTTATTCCATAAAAAATTTATTATCTTCTACACATTATTACATCATTTAACTAAATACATCCTAATCAAATAGTTTAATTATAAGACTATAATGTAATATAATATTTTTACACTAAGGGTAAGGTTTACCCACCTCTAATGGCTCTAATGGTGGTGTTGGTGTAGGAGGAACTACCCCCACCTCCAAAGGTGGCCTTAAGGGGTTACCAATTGATTCCTCCAAGCTCCAAAGTGGGACCCACTTTAACTTCTTTGAAACCCACCTTTTTCTTTTCCAAGAATTCTCCAAATATAACTCCCAAAATTCATAGCTCTTATTTGTCAACAATGGAAATGGGTATATTTTTGTGACACCCTTCTTATTCAATATAACGGGTGGCCAACCCTATACTAAAATACAGCAGGAGTCTCAAGTGTATCATTCTCAGCAGCAACTGACGAGTATAAATATAATCGGTAACCACCCTATATAAAATAAGCAGGTGCCAAATGATTTTCTCTTTTAATAAAGTGCACCGACAATAAGTCATTCACATACTACGTATCATAAAAAATAATAGACAAATAAACAACTAAATCATTAACATTATGTGAGTAGTCATACAAAAGAATATACCCAAATATGCTGTCGGGCAATACACCATACAATAACAAGAGACAAATACATAAGAAATCAACATATACAACCTTTAGGTGTACACACCCGATTTATAATTATTAATTCTTAACTAGATTACAAAAAGAGATGCCTCTATAACAAAAATTCTGTAACATCCTGCACATGGTACAACTCCCAAAACTCTGGAACAAATAACCATCATGGGCGTCCTTGCGGAGGAACACCTAAAATAGACACAATATACATATATATATATATGCATATATATATATATATATATATATATATATATATATATATATATATATATATATATATATTGCAGGGGAAATATATAAACGGGTCAGATACCTGGGTTTGAAAATAGTTATAGCAAGTGAATTAAATGCATAATAATTAAAAATGCAAGATTTCATAATTGTTGTGGAGTCACACTCCCTTGAGACTCAACATCATCTCTCACCTACTGTGCGCACCTAAACGTACACATAAATTGTAAGGCCCTAAAACATGATTAGTTAGGTTAATTAAATGATTAAGTATAAGTTATGAGTTAAAATTTATAAATTGGTTATGGGTGTTAAACATGTTAATTATCATGTTTAGGGGATGCATGCTCATGTGATATATATGTGGTTTATATTAGATGCTAATTAAGCTTATGATCGAGGATAACATGTTTAGAGCATATGATTAGTTATGTGGTTAAATGAATCATAAAATATGTTTTCAATGCATCGTTATGTTTATAAAAGTAAACTAAAGTGTGGGTGCAAAAGTGGCGATGTTTGGTCGCCAAATGTGAAAGTTATGAAATTTTGAGTAAATTATTACTCTTTTGTTCGAGCCCAAATTAGGTGTACTAATTTTAGGATTTTTGGAACACACAAAATATGAAAGTTGTAGATATATGAATTAGGGTTGTAACACAACAAATAGTGTGCTAAACGGAGGTCCGAACAAGAAGTTATACTGAAAGTACCAAACAAGGGCAAATTTATCTATCCCTTAAGTGACATATGTCTTATTAGCACACCATGTGCTATTTTTTTATTGGTTAGAGGGTGGGTGATGGTTTGGACGACTTAAAATTCTTAAACCAACCCCATTATTCATCCAATTCATCCATGGAAAAGAGTTTTGACTAAAGAGAGAGAGAGAGAAAAAAAAGTTAAGGAAGAAATCCTTTGGAAAATTTCTATAAATCGAGGAATCCTGGTAAGGTAATTACTTCACTATTAAAGTTGGTCACATGGATGAGTTGTACACTTGGTATATTTTTATTCTGATTTGGATAAATATATTAATGATACCCATAATCCAAAATTGTGTTAAAACAAGGATGGTTTAAGAACATATGTAAGAACGCGTATTAGGATCGTAATTGTTAACTTTAAAACTCCAAGATTTGAATCACCTTCTTATGGATCTTTTGATTTCATAAATTAATTTATATGATTTATGTATGTACTAAAACATGTTTAGTATGTGTTTCCATGATTGGTAACCGAGATGGAGGTTATATATGCTTGGAAATGTTAAGTTACACTTTAATGTTCTAATCCGACGTAGTTGTACTAAAAATGGTATAAATCATGGAATACTTTTTGAAATTAAGTAATTATAGTTGGAGATTAAAATATAATCATATATGTATAAAATATCAAAAAATTATGTAACAATACCAATAAATGAACCTTTGGTGATAGTTTAAAATTTTGGTATAAAATCTGCCCCAAAGGAGTAAGTATGCGTGCCAAGTGTTTGAAGTTTTACTCGACATAACAAATGAACCCTAAAAATTATGAAACATTGATTTTGTATTGTTCAATGTGTTTAATGATATTGAGTGGAATATCATGCAAATTTTTTATGTATAAAAAGTATGAAAATTCCTGGAAGTTGAAGTTGTGTTACTGTTTTTCTTGAAAAAACGATTTGGAAAAGGTTGTAATACAATGGGCATAACTTTGTCTAGAGAATTCGTAATTTAATTTTGTAAATTGTGCTAGAACGCTAATTAATCACTACACCAAATCTGCCCATTTGTCAAGGTCATTGACCTTGACAAATCCAACTTGTCAAGGTCAATGACCGTGACATTTCTAGGCGAGACAACTTTTTTTGTCACGGTCGTGTCACGGTCATTGACCTTGACACAAAACTCGCGTTTTGTGTCACGGTCGTGTCACGGTCATTGACCGTGACACGTTTGTCACGGTTTATAATCATGACAAAGCCGTGACCCCTCTTGCCCAGAATTGTCACGGTCATTTACCGTGACAATTCTGGGCAGAATTTTAAAAAAAATCTGCTGGGCAGTATGGCCACTGCCACTGCCCAGCAGTATATTTGTACCTGTTATAGCAACCTTGTACCTGTTCCAAACATCATATATCCAACACGAACTAAAGATAATGCAAATATATATTCATGACGATATAATCCAAATATTCAAAGTAAAAACAATATACATGACGATATAATCCAAATATAATTAAAATGGAAAAACTTAAAAATAATGTTACTACATGTCTTGAATAAAACTGAAGAGGTGAGTAGGCCACACGACATACGAATTGACTCACCCACTAATATACGTCGTGCCGCATTGTTCGTGCAACCACAATAGGGATTTCTCCTTCCCGGGTATGACATGCGTGACGAGCACCCTGGACTCCATCTCTTGAAGCACACGTCCATGGACTATTCCACCCTCGACGATATTCGGGTCCCTCAACTCCCGCCCTATCCACTGGCCATCAAATACGTCCAATATGAACACGCTCGGCCAACCAATTGTCGACAATGGTCTGTTGGAGGGCGTCAAATAGGGAAGTTGATCGTTGAAGTACAAACGTGTCGGTGATGAAGCAGCGAGGTCTACATCCTCGTCATCCTGCGCCTCCTCCTCCCGCACCTCCTCCTCCACCGCCTTCTCCTTCCCTTTCCCTTTACGGTCTCCACCCAATGTACGCTTCATGAATGCGTACATATCTTGGACCGTCGCCTCCAAACGGGACAGCTTCGCGTCGTGTGAATCCACCGTTCGAGCTAACCCGGTGTCGCTCGTCTCCAATCCGATGATCCTAGATTTGGCCACCCGCGAGCTCACTCCCCTTGTCCTCCCCTTGCGATCAGAGCCAAGCACTTGGCTGAGTGCGTCTGTGGACAAAGATGCCTTGTCGGCATCAGACTGCGACTCATGCACTTCCTTAAGCTTTGCCTGAAAAGACAAAAAACACGTGATTAGTAAAATAAGTAAACTAAAAAATTATAACGTAATTAACAATAATTAAACTGTCGAATTACTTACAATCATGGCAGCGACGCTCGGGGACACCTCCTTGTCCTTCCCCTTCTTCGTCCGAAGAGCCACATAAGTATCGAGCCTATGTGGCTTAGCCCCTGGCCCACTCCCTACCCCCTGAAATAAAATAAAGTAAAGTAAAATTAGTATCGGCCCCGCAAAGTAAAATAATATCCAATAATATATTTCTGTAGTTATAGATAAATTAAATCTTACCTGCATCCTATGCTCCACCTTAGCGTAAGAGGTCCGGCCGGAGTAGTGCACGTCCGTCTTTTTAGCCCGATTTTCCCTCCCTGATTGGCGAGATGCCAATTGTCGATCCTCGATCTCATTGTCAATGAACTTTTGCCATTGTGCTAATGATATCGGCTCCTTGGGCGGGACGGATTCGCGCCATTATAAAACGGACTCTCGTGTTTTTCCAAAGTACCGTGTCCGCATATTTTTCTTCCACGTCTTGTGTTGCTCCCTCAACTGCTCCAAGATGGAATCGCGTAGCTTTGGATCCAAGTTGAATTGTTCCTGTCCAACAAATACAATGTTAGTTGCGAATAAATATAAATATAAATATAAATTGAAATTTTCATATAAATATTACCTGTAGTGCCGCCCAAACAGCTAACTTGAGCTCATACGGCACCTCCTTCCAACTCATAAACCCCGGGCCGATGACCGTCTTTAGCAGCTCGAGGGATCTCGCTAAAAGCTCCGACTTGTTTTTGACGGTAATCCCAAATTTTCCATATTTGGGGAGCCTAGCGGCGGAGGAGCCCTCGTCGCCTCCGCTACCACCGAACCCAGACGACATCATCATAAACAGCATCATCATCTTCGCCTTAACATCTGAAGGAGACATTTTTGCTGTAAAAAAAATGTTATTAGTACAGATAAAAAAAATGTTAATAGTACACATTTCGTTTCAATTTTGTAATATTATGTTTTTTCCAAATATTTAAAGAGTTATTAAATGGGTGCCCCACCCCACCCCCACCCCCTCCCGTGTTTATTATCCAATTATTATCCAACTATTATCAATTATTTATAAAATTGATGTCTACTTTTAGTGTTGTAAATATATGATAGTTGATGCCATTATATTTTTACCCTAATTAGATTCTAAGGTTATCTCAATTTATATTTTAAGTTCGTATCCATTTGTGATGTCCAAGTAGTTTGAAATGTTGGAATTATATACTATTACTTTGATCGTTAGTTTGTGCACCAACTAAAATAGTTCCATAAGCACAAGTTATGACTATATTTTACACTTAACATATGCATTATGTTGCACTTTTTGTAGTTTTTTCACGAGTTTGAAATGTGTGTATTTGTGTGCATGGAAATAGATGTTGGAATCTAAAGGGAGACATGATTGTATCTTTTGTTTGTATTTGTCCCCCTCCACCACCACACACATACACACACACACACACCCCACCCTCTGCCCCCCTCCCCCACCCCCACCCCCTCCCCCACCACACACCACCACCACCACACACACACACACCCCACCCCACCCCCTGGCCCCCTCCACCACCCCCTCCCCCACCACACACCACCACACACACACACACACACACACACACACACCACCCCACCCCCTACAAGTCTAAGGATGTTCTTGATTAAACATGGGAAATCTCATATCGTTTGCAAAAAATTCATAGATTCTTAATCCCTAGGGTTATGGATATTAAATTTCTTTCACAATTATTTCTTCGATTGCGATGGGTGAAGTTCAATTATATGTTAGAACAATATATCCTCGCAAGTTGGTCAATCATTGTGTGAATATGTATGAGATCATAATTTGGAGGAATTCACATCCAAGAAATAATTTGGATTGTGATACCCCTTGATAGACTTATATGTTTTGTTTACCCGACCGATGAACTATTTTATAATCCTATAGAATTAAGTTTTAGAATCAAGGAATTGATCGGATATTCATTAAAATCGGTTAGTAGAAAATTTATTTAACCAAGAGGGTATCGAAAACATAACGTGGGGAATCATAATATACCATAATCAACTTTAATAATAAGAACACATTCTTTCGAGTGATTTATAAATAATTAAATTTGAGTGCAATCATGATTATTTAGTGGAATGAATCGTGATTAAATAAATAAAGGATATAAATTAGACGGTTATAAATTGGGATTTCCTAGTATTTACTTTGAATCGAGATTATTGATTTATCTTTGGTCCCTAGTATAGTCATTGCCCAAGTAGTAGAAGCGAAACTCTATAAAACCCTAGTTTAGCTAAAGCCCCCTGCCCCCACCCCTTGCCCCTCTCCACCACCCCCTCCCCCACCACACACCACCACACACACACACACACACACACCCCACCCCACCCCACCCCCTGCCCCCCTCCACCACCCCTCCCCCACCACACACCACACACACACACACACCCCACCCCACCCCCTCCCCCCTCCACCACCCCCTCCCCCACCACACACACACACCCCACCCCACCCCACCCCCTACCCCCTCCACCACCCCCTCCCCCAAAACACACCACCACACACACACACACCGCACCCCACCCCACCCCACCCCCTGCCCCCTCCCCCACCCTGCCCCACCCCGCCCCACCCTGCCCCACCCCCCACACACGTACACACATACACACATATATATATACACATACACACATTAATATACACAAAAATATATATGTAAATGGAAGAGAGAGAGAGAGAGAGAGAGAGAGGGAGGTAACGGTGGGAGGGAAAAAAAGAAGGGGGAAAGGGTTTTTGCTGGAAAAGTTGTCACGGTCGTGTCAAGGTCATTGACCGTGACAAGTCCGTGACAAATTGAATTGTCATGGGCTTCTCACAGTCAATGACCGTGACAATTAGTTGTCACGGTCATGTCAAGGTCAATGACCGTGACATAAAACGCGTGTTTTTTTATCACGGTCAATGACCTTGACAAGGCTGGCCGGCTGAAAGGTGACAATTTTGCCCATTTTGGTATAGTGAATAGGATTGTTATAGAAATTATAATCTTCATATTTAATTTATTTTTAGTTATTTTTGATTAACAATTTATGTGATGTGTTATAAAGTTTAATGTTATTTGGTGCACTCAAATACTAATGATGTCGAATTGATAGGTACGGAAACGACTAATACTACCATACAAAGGAAGTAGATTTTGGTGTTGATTTTATTACCTACTTCAAGGTGAGTGAACTTCCCTATGAAACATAAATGCCTATATTTTCATATGGAAATGTGTAGTTGAATACATGTGTTAGAATGCTTATGGAGTGATGTGGTATTTATGAAACATATGCATATGATTAAAAATGTTAAGCAATGTTATTTAATGTTATGGACTGTGGAGGGTCCTTTATCTAATGTTAAGGGCTGTGGTGGGTCCTACGGGATGTGGTGGTCCTGTTAATCCAACTTAAAGGTTTATGTATTCGGGCCTAATAAAGGGATGTGGTGGTCCCCAATAATTGTGGTGGGTTGATTGGACTGTGGCGGGTCCAGGCTTGCGAGAGTTTCACAATTCCTGTTGGGTTATAGAATTAGAACAAAATAAAAATGGTTATTAAAATTAGTTATATGTGTGGTATATGGTCATTCACTAAGACTTTATAGATTACACTCCTATAATGTTTTGTTTCAGGTATGCTTATCATTTGGAGTTCACTGGCAAGTTAGGACCTTAAAACGGGGGAGTGACGGATATCGAATATGGTTTGAATGTCAAGAAGCTTTTTGTGTAAATGTTAAACTAAGGATCTTGGGTTTGTAATGTTGTATGGTACTTATAAGTTACATGTAAAGGTAGTTATGTTTTCATCTACACTTGCCTTTGAAAAAAAATGTATGCTATTTTTCATGAGAGATTTAAAGTAAATCATTGTTTAAGGGAATTTATCTCATAATAAAACGATGAGTTTAACTTAATTAAGTCGGGGAGGGACAACTTGGTATCAGAGTATGGTTATTAGGTTCTGGACAGGGTGTGAGGGTCTAGATTGGCAGTGGATAATAGAAGTGAGTGTGCTATGGATCAGGATTTTGACTAACAATGTTAATGTTAAATTATTGCTATTGTATTATGTTTAAATTAATTATATTGCAGTGAGTGATGGATCCACACGAGCCGCATGATGGAGCAGAGGGTGAGGCATCCTCTATACCTAATAGTCAGTAGGGACATGGATATATTGAAGTGGATGAACCGGAGGTGAAACAACAACCTATTAATGACGTGGGAAGAATATTACGTGTTGTGGCACAACTTATAAAACAAGCAAGAGGTGGAGAACATGGTGGGGATAGGGACAAATTTCATGAGAGGTTCATGAAGTTAAATTCTCCAGCATTTACTGGGACTACTGATCCGTTAGTGGTAGAGGGGTGGATTTGAAATATGGAAACAATATTCAAGGTGATGGAAGTGTGAGATGAACAAAAGTTTTTGTTAGCAACCTTTAGGTTAGAGGATGATGCAAAGTTATGGTGGGATGCAACACAAAGGTTACTTACTACAATTGGGGGATTGGTGCCAATAAATCCTCCACAAATTACATGGGAGAGGTTTGCGAAGGTGTTCTTTGAAAAATATTTCTCAATGATTTATAGGAAGGAGAAAGAGGAAGAATTTATCACGTTGAAATAGGGGAACCAAACAGTGGCAGAGTATGAAGCTTTATTTATATCCTTATCTACATTTGCACCTGACTTGGTGAGGATGGAATAAAGTAAATGTGATCGGTTTCAAAATGGGCTGAGTGTTTGATATAAAAAGCATGGTTGCTACTAGAAAGATCACAAATTATGTGGACTTGGTGGATAGGGACATGGTGTTAGAAAAGTCAATGAAAGAAATGCAAGATGAGCATTCGAAGAAAGCTAGACACGATGGTATAAGACCATATGGATGGGAGATGGGAACCTCAACTCAGAGTGTATCATGAGGAGTACCCAAGGGCCAAGAATTTAAAAATAAAAGAAGTGCACGTGGAAGATTTCAAGCTTGAGGTGGAATGACGGGGATGAATCGGTCCATGTTGGTACTGATGGCCATATTTTATTATAGATGTGGTGGTTAAGGGAACATGTCTTGGGAGTGTACAATAGCTGAGACGACACCTTTATGTTTCCATTGTCATCAACCAGGGCACTTACGGAAGAATTGTCTAATGGAAGGAGCTACAACATCAGTAGGTAGTGTGGCTGTAGGAGGTAGTAGTTCTATAAATAATGTACCTAGGGGAGGTAGAGGAGGTATATCGCAAGATCAAGGTCAAATCAGAGTGTTTGCACTGACGCAATAAGATGTACAAGTTATGCCTAACGTAGTGACATGTACACTTCCTATTGGTGATAAAGATGCTTATGTGTTGATATATCCTGGTTCTACAAATTCTTTTATCTCTTTGCTTTATCTGTTACATCTTTATAAACCATTATCATCATTAGATTCTGGTTTAGCTATTGTTACTCTAGTGGAGGGGGCTGGTTTTTATTGAAAGGGTATATAGGGAGTGTGTTGTGCGAGTGGGTGAAAAAGAATTACAAGTTGACTTATTACCTCTCGATATGCTTGACTTTGATGTGATACTGGGTATGGATTGGTTGGCTTCATATCATGTATATTTAGATTGCTTTATAAAGGAGGTAATGTTTCGGTTACCCGGTGAACCTGAATTTAAATTTGTTGGGGAACGAAATATCACACCAACATGTTTAATTTCTTCTACAAAATCTTATGAATTGTTAAGGAAAGGGTGTCAGGGTTAGCTTGCCCATGTGGTGGACACAGGACAAGAGGCTGGAAAAGTATTAGATATACCAGTAGTTACTGAGTTTTCAGATGTCTTCCCAGAAGAAGTCCCAGGGTTAGCACCAGATCGTGAGGTAGAATTTGCGATTGAGTTGGTACCAGGAACCACACCGATATCTATTGCACCATATCTCATGGCACCTGTAGAATTAAAGGAGCTAAAAATATAGTTGCAAGATTTGTTAGATCGTGGTTTTATAAGGCATAGTGTATATCCATGGGGATCCCCAATATTATTTGTGAAGAAGAAAGATGGAACCTTGAGACTGTGCGTCGATTATCGTCAATTGAATAAGGTGACTATTCGTAACAAATACCCATTACCCCGCATTGATGACTTGTTCAATCAGTTGCAAGGAGCCAAAGTGTTTTCCAACATCGATCTTAGATCCGGATATCATTAATTGAAAGTAAGAGATTGTGACATTTCTAAAGCTGCATTTCGTTCCAGGTATGGACATTATGAATTTCTTATCATGCCATTTGGGTTAACAAATGCACCGACTGTATTCATGGATTTGATGAACCGTATATTTCACCCATACGTGGATTCTTTTGTTATTATATTCATTGATGATATTTTGATATATTCTCATAGTAGGGATGAGCATGAACACCACCTGCATATTATTTTACAGACATTGCGAGAGAAGCAGTTGTATGCTAAGTTTTCTAAATGTGAATTTTGGCTAGACAAGGTAGTATTTTTGGGGCATGTTATTTCTTCTGGTGGTCTTTGTGTTGATCCCAAGAAGGTAGAAGCAGTAATGAATTGGGAAAGACCAACTAGTGTGAAAGAGGTACGTAGCTTTTTGGGATTAGCTGGCTATTATAAGAGGTTTACACCGGGGTTTTCTTCTATTGCATTGCCATTGACTAAGTATACCATAAAGGAGAACAAGTTTGTGTGGAATGGAGATTGTGATAAAATCTTTGCAAATTTAAAGGGTAAGTTGACATCAGCTCCAGTATTGACTATCCCAACGGGTACAGAAGGTTTAGTTATTTATAGTGATGCCTCGTATCAAGGACTTAGTTGTGTGTTAATGCAGCATGTAAAGGTAACTGATTTTGCTTCTCGACAGTTAAATATACATGAACGCAACTACCCTACACACGATCTTGAGTTGGTTGCAGTAGTTTTTGCATTAAAGATCTAGAGACATTACTTATATGGTGTTAGTTGTGAAATTTTTACTGACCATCAAAGCTTAAAATATTTGTTTACTAAAAAAGACTTGAACTTGAGGCAAAGAAGGTGGATGGAACTTATGAAATATTATGATTACACGGTACATCACCATCCGGGTAAAGGAAATGTTGTTGTTTATGCTTTGAGTAGAAAATCTCTAGGCATAGTGTCTTGTATTAATTGTATTCGAGTTGACCTGGTGAGAGAGTTAGCTTTAATGGGGGTAGAATTAACTTTGAATTAGTCTTACGGAATAGTAGCACATTTAAATATTAGACCCACATTGATAGACTGGATAAAACAAGAAAGGGCAGGAGATACAGAATTGGAGAAAGTTAGAGATAATATAAAAAAGGGTAAAGAAAATGAATTTTCTATTCGTGATGATGACATTATTATGTATGGTAATGTGACACCCCGACTAATTAAACACCGGGTAGCTACTCCTTTATAAAATTAATTCAAATTGCCAAGTTGGCTCAGTTAATAGCATCACTGTCGAAAACATTTTTAAAGATTACTAACCACCTAGTATTTAAAAAGTAAGTGCCAAATTTTATTAAATCTGATTAACATGCAACAAAAGTAATGAAGAAATAAATAACACCATTCACCATACTGAAGTGAAACGAATAACCATCACAAAATGTAAATAAAACCTGGAGGAAAAACTCCTCAATACAAATCCCACAACTGATAAGTAAACTGAAATAAATAACTAAAACTGAATACTGAGCAATACATGTTAGAGTCTGAAAACTGAAATGTAAAAATGTCTAATAGAATTGGGCAACATGCCCTACAACTGATAGATGCTGAGACTGGAATCCAAATGAGAGAAGCGTCTACATGCAAATCCCTGTAGCTTCCACAAACAGCTACAGCCCGTCACCTGAATGAGAATCCTATGCTTGGTGTCCTTGTGGCTGGGCACCTAAAATGGTTTTACAAGAAAATATATTTGAAAGCAAATGGGTCAGAGCCCGAAAGTGGAAATCATTTTAAAAACCTGCAAGTGCTTTAAAAACATTTAAAACATTAAATGCAAAGTACATGTTAGGACGTGCACTCACATTAAAATTCTCACCTCTCGACTAACTGTGCACTCCTAACGTAAGTACCCATCTATAACTACCCTTTCCCCTAGCTAAGTGACAACGTAACTAGCTAGACTACCAAAGGTTCTACCCATTTTACTCGGTTAATTTAACATAACAATGCTCGTAATTTAATAGAGGTTTAACGTAACTCAGTTACTAACTATGCCATTGATATAACTATCAGCTAACTCATTATATATCTCGAAACACTACCGTAATATTTTTTACAACATTAACATGAGGATTCCCATTAATATAAAGTATATTATTCATCTCATAAATATACAATACAAGCACCCCGCAATTTAAGCTGTAGTGCACACATACTCTGCTATCCAACCCGGTACATCACGTACATAAGGATCACATATTCCGAATCTCTCAGGAATAGTTCAGATAACACAAATCACAAATAGTGGAGGCGAACACAGTCACCATCACATGGGTCACGCACATACCTACGCTCCCATGGTCAGCGGACTTATTAATATCACAATAAGTCTTTCTATGACCTATGTTCATCAAGGTACCAGTCTATATCCCCCCCGTAGGCACACAAGGATTAGAGGGTCCTAAGCGAACGAAACCTCCCGTGATAGCAAGTATGGTAGGTATGTCATACATACAATCCATATATCAATACTAAGTAAACACACATCTTAGTAATATCGTATTATATTCGTAGTACATATTGCACTTTCGTACTAATCATGATTATCACAACTTATTTTATTCCGGTTCATAATTATACGTGCTATAATTTATCCTCACATCGTAGAAGACACTCACGTCTCAACCCAAACGGTTCATTGAATATAACTCTCGTGTATGATTTACTCATCTCAATAACTCAAAAGTCCCAAATCAATCACTATATCATCAAAGGAATGCTAACTCTACCATTGAACCAGTTTCCGGGACTCCAAAAGTCAAAACAGTCCAAAAAGGACCAAACTGTCAACTCGTTAGAAGTCTCGTTCGAACGAGGCTTCGAACGAGTTTGGACTGTCAGGTCGTTAGAAGTCTCGTTCGAACGAGGCTGTTCGAACGAGGTCCCAGTTCGTTCGAACGAACTGACTCTTCTAACGATATCTCGTTCGAACGAGATATCGAACGAAAATCCTACTAGTTAATAACGACTGGTCAACTCGTTAGAAGCTCGTTCGAACGACCTGGGGCTGCTTCTAACGAGATGCCAGTTTCGGCCCAGAACTTCCCAAAAATCGCTTTTCACCATTTTTACTCCTCAAACCTCTTCTAAAATTCGCTCCCACAATATATTGAGTTCTCTAATCATCCTCAAACATGTTAAGGGGCTATACTAACATCATTAAAGGGTTTGATATCATCTAAACATCATTAAATCACAATTTCTACATTAATTCCCAATTTTCTTCAAGAACATAAACCCTAACTTTTTCTCATCATAAATTCCCAGATTTTAATTCGTTTATACATCACCTAGATATGAATCTCCGAAATTCAACCTCCCCACAAATGTTTCTACATGCAAACCTATCCCAACATTCAATGATAACTTCAAATTTCATGGGTTTTCTTTTAATCTTCCAAGAACAGTTGTAATTTATCAATCTTCTAACATGGAGGAAACATTCTACGAATTTAAATATGATTAAAACACTTGCCTTGGTTTGATTTCTGGTTTTGATGTAGATTTGATGAAGTTTCTGCAGAGTTTCCTCTCTCTCTCTCTCCTTCTCCAAGCTTTCTTCTCCAAAAGGCTATGGTGGCTAGGGTTTGCTTTGGGGAAACTTATGAAAACCTAATTCTAATAAACCTCCGTAGCTTGTTGGGTTAATAAGGGTTGGTTGGGGTCAATCCTTATCAGATTACAACTCTCAATTTTCGTCACTTTTAATTACCCAAAAATACCAAATTACTAAAATACCCTTTAAGTTACCGGTATGGCCTAAAAATACCTCGGGACCCAAACTATACCCCCGGCTAGTGTTTTCTGACTATCTCGGCCCTTCCGGACGCGTTGGCGCACTCAAAACGACCATACGGATTATAGATTTTAAATTCACTTTTAATATCAAAATATTATACCGTGACGCGGCGGTCCCACGCGTCTCAACAAAATTTCCAAATCGCCGTATATAAATCCCACGACAAATTTTATAATACCAAATACATATATAATCATATATGTACCTAATCAAATACCAATTTGCATCATATTAGTATTTATAACCCGGATTAATTTCCAATTAATACGCATTTAATTAATTAATCCCAAAAATAAATATAGCCAAAAAGTACGGGGTATTACATACTTCCCCCCTAATAACTGAATTTCGTCCCGAAATTCGAAACTAGAAAGTACCTGCTAAAAACAGCTCTGGATAACGTTCGCGCATCTCATCCTCGCGCTCCCATGTGGACTCCTCGACATTGTGATGTCGCCACTGAACACGCACTAACGGGACTATCTTTGACCGTAGTTTCCTCTCGCTTCGGTCCAAAATAGCAATCGGCCCTTCCTCATAAGAGCTATCCGGCTGGAGATCGATGTCCTCCACAGCAATGTGAGAATGAGCCAAATCATCCCTAAGGTATTTCCTCAGCGAGGAAATATGGAACACGTCGTGAATCCCATGCAAATGCTCCGATAACCCGAGTCTATACGCAATCGGTCCGATCCGCTCAATAATAGGAAACGGCCCCACATACCTCGGTGCCAACTTCCCCTTCTTCCCGAATCGCATAATCCCCTTCATCGGAGAAACCCTGAGCAAAACCTGGTCCCCCACTTGGAACTCCCTGAAAAATCTCTTCGCATCAGCATAACTCTTATGCCTGTCTTGAGCTACCCGAATGCGACTCCGAATCAACTCAATCCTTGCCGAAGTATCCTGAATCACTTCCGGCCCAAGTAGTTTGTTGTCCCCCACTTCTAACCAACATGCTGGGGAATGACAAGGCCTACCGTACAACGCCTCAAACGGATCCATGCCAATCGTTAACTGATAGGAGTTGTTGTAAGCAAACTCCACCAGTGGAAGGTACTGCTCCCATCCACCCCCGAAGTTAATAATACACATGCGTAGCATGTCTTCCAACATCTGATTGGTGCGCTCGGTCTGCCCATTAGTCTGCGGATGATAAGCCGTACTCAACCGCAATTCCGTGCCCATGGCCTCCTGGAAACTCTCCCAAAACCTCGAAATAAATATCTTGTCTCTGTCAGACACGATATTTAGGGGCACACCGTGAAGTCTCACAATCTCTGAAATGAAGAGCTGGGCATACTGACCCGCAGTGTAATCAGTCCTAACAGGTAAAAAGTGAGCGACCTTGGACAATCTGTCCACAATTACCCAAACGGAGTCGTGACCCCTCTGCGACGTAGGCAACCCCGTGATAAAGTCCATGGATATGCTCTCCCACATCCACACCGGAACCTCCAATGGCTGTAGCAATCCTGTTGGTCTTTGATGATCCACTTTTACAAGCTGACAAGTGGCGCATTTTGAGACAAACTCAGCGATATCTCTCTTCATACCGCTCCACCAATATTGCCGTCTCATGTCTTGGTACATTTTGTCCCATCCGGGATGTACCGCGAACCGTGAGCCGTGCAACTCTGCCATCACATCGTGCCGCAATTCTTCCCCTTCCGGAACCACCAATCTCCCATTGAAGTGTAATCCCCCGTCTGAGCTAACGGTATAGGACTCGGCTCCCTCTGCTAGCAATCGAACTATCTGCTCCTGACAGAACGTGTCATTAGCCTGTGCCCGTACTACCTTTGTGACAATCTGCGGTGTAACAGTCATCACAGACATGAAAGATCGGGCCACTGCATCCTGGTGTCCCAATTCCTTCCACTTAGCTTTCCACACCTCTGCCACCTCATCTGCTGGCCTGCGGCTCAACGCGTCTGCTACCACGTTAGCCTTACTCGGGTGGTACTGGATGTCGAACTGGTAGTCTTTCACAAATTCAAGCCACCTACGCTGCCGTATATTCAATTCCTTCTGCGTGAATAGATACTGTAGTGACTTGTGGTCCGTGAACAGCTGAAATTTCTCCCCCAAAAGATAGTGCCTCCAAATCCGTAAAGCAAATACCACTGCTGCCAACTCCAAATCATGTGTGGGGTAATTCTTCTCATGAGGCTTAAGCTTACGGGAAGCATAAGCTATGGCCTGTCTCTCCTGCTGCAAAACACCTCCAAGCCCTTGCAAAGACGCATCGGTGTAAACCAAATACTCAACTCCGGGTCTCGGCAATGCTAACACAGGTGCTGAGGTTAATTTGTCCTTCAATTCATCGAATGCCAACTGACAGGCATCACTCCAGATATATGGCACACCCTTACGAGTAAGATGTGTCAAAGGACCTGCTATCTCCGAGAAACCCCGAATAAACCTCCTGTAGTATCCTGCTAAACCTAAGAAACTACGAATCTCCGTTGGTGTCGTGGGCTGTCCCCACTCCCTCACCGCTGACACCTTCCCCGGATCAACAGATATTCCCTGATCGGAAATAATATGACCCAAGAACTGGACTTCCTTCAACCAAAACCCGCACTTCTCGTATTTTGCATACAACTCGTTCTGACGAAGTGTCTGCAAAACCTGCCTCAAATGCTCGGCGTGCTCCTCCTCTGTCTGAGAGTAAACCAGAATGTCATCAATGAAGACAATAACAAACTGGTCTAGGAAATCTCTGAACACTCTGTTCATCAAGTCCATAAACACTGCTGGAGCGTTGGTCAAGCCGAAAGGCATAACCCGAAACTCATAAGAACCATATCTCGACAGGAACGCAGTCTTCGAGACATCCTCCTCCCTGATACGCAACTGATGGTAACCCGACCTCAAGTCAATCTTCGAGAAGAAAGAAGCTCCTCTCAACTGGTCGAATAAGTCATCAATTCGAGGCAACGGATACTTATTCCGTATCGTGACCTTATTCAACTCTCGGTAGTCCACGCACAATCTCAGTGAACCATCCCTCTTCTTCACAAACAAAACTGGAGCGCCCCAAGGTGAGGTACTCCTGCGAATAAAGCCCTGCCCTATCAGCTGCTCTATCTAATCCCGTAATTCTCGCATTTCAGCCGGAGCCATACGGTACGGTGCACGTGCTATAGGTCTCGTACCCGGTAGCAAATCAATAACAAAATCTATCTCTCGACTGGGTGATAAGCCTGGTATCTCCTGAAACACATCTGAATACTCCCTGACAACCGGGATCGAATCTAAAGGAATAACAACCTCCTTAGAGGTATCCTCCTCTATGTAATACAGATGAGCGGTCGATCCTCCCTCTGGGCGAGGCATCGCCACTATAAACATCTCCTGCCCCGGAATGGCAAAAACAATGCTCCCGCTGAAGCAATCAATCATGGCTCTATATGCTACGAGCCAATCCATACCGATGATCACATCGTGAACATGCATGTCTAACACTAACATGTCCGCAGGTAATACCAAACCACCAACCTCTACCCCCACTCCCCGGCATATAAAGAAAATAAGTGACCCACTCCCCAATGGTGAGTCGACACACGTCACTGTGCTCTCTGCCGTAGCTAACAATCCTAAGGCTTTCGCGAAGTGTGTAGCTATAAAACAGTGTGTAGCACCCGTATCAAATAACACCCGACCCATAGTTCCATGGATAGGAAACGTACCCTCGATCGCGGGCGGTGCCTGTGGAACTGCAGCCTGGTGAACGTTGTAGACACGTCCATACTGTAGCTGCCCCTGCTGAGCTGGGACTGCTGGAATGGGTGGCAATGCTGCCATCTGTGGCGGTGCAGGAAGAGCGGCGGGAAACATAGGTCTCTGTGGCTCCTGGCGAGCACCCTGCTGCTGCTGCTGTGGGGCCCTGCCCCTATCAGGGCAATCCTGCTTCTTATGGACAGTCTTGCCACAAGTAAAGCACTTCCCTGGGAAATTCCCTCCCCTCTGCCCCTGCTGTCCCCGGCCCTGGTGGCCGTTACCATTCCTCCCTTGGCCCTGCTGGCCCTGATGGAACTGCTGCCCATTCTGCCCCTGCTGGCCCTGATGGACGTTTGGACCCTGATAGCCCTGGCGGAAACCTCCCTGTCCCTGCCTGTAGTTCCCTGACCGGAACCTCTTATTGTCCCCCTGCTGGGTACCCTGCTCAGTCTGTCTCTGCCCCTGACCGGTTTGTGCCCCGCTGGCACCATGTCCTCCAGTCCTGCCCTGATGGCTAGACTCCCCTGACCGCTTGCCCTCAGCCATATGAAAACGGTGGTCCTGGCAGTGTAGTAATGCAGCGTTAACCACATCAGAATACATGGCCAATGATAGGTTCCCAAGCAGATGCTGTCGGATTCTCCAATTCAACCCATCAGTGAACTTCTCTATCTTCTTCTTCTCTGTTGGAATCTCGTCTGGAACGGTATTCAACAGGTTAGTGAATTCGGCCTCATACTCGGCCACTGTCTTGCCCTCTTGCTTCAAACTCATCAGTCTCCTCCTCATCTCTGTATGAACTGCGGACGGAAAATACTTGCGGTCGAACCGCACCCAGAACTCCTGAATCGTGAGGGTATCCCTCTCCTCCGCAGTGGTGATAGACTCCCACCACTGTAGTGCAGATCCCACTAGCTTGAAAGTAGCTAGCACCTGTTTCTGAACATCAGTGCACTCATGCATCCTCAAATGCCTCTGTATGTCCTTCCTCCATTGGCTCGAGACTACCACGTCTGAGCTACCTGCAAACTCTGGCGGATGCGCTTTCTGAAAAGCGTCACGTACACGCTCCCAAGCAGACGGGAATGCATTAACCTGTACTGGCGCAGCAACCGGCGCCTGAGGTGGTGTCTGCTGAATCACGGCAATCGCGGCATTTACCGCTTGGGCTACTATAGCAGCAACCTCAGCGGCGTTTAACATGCCCTGAACTGGAGCGGGCTGTGGTTCGGGCGTAGCATTCCTGGGAACTCGTCGTGCACGTCGTGGAGGCATCTGAAATAAGAACAAAGTTTATAAGTTCACGGTTTATAAACTTAAAATAGCTGAAGAACGAAGCATACACAATAAGAGTACAACAGTCCTAAAATATAGGGCTCTATATCAAAGAAAACGTAGCGAAAACATAATAGCCGTACAGATCCTAAAGGACACTAGAACCTGATGCTCTGATACCACCTGTGACACCCCGACTAATTAAACACCGGATAGCTACTCCTTTATAAAATTAATTCAAAATGCCAAGTTGGCTCAGTTAATAGCATCACTGTCGAAAACATTTTTAAAGATTACTAACCACCTAGTATTTAAAAAGTAAGTGCCAAATTTTATTAAATCTGATTAACATGCAACAAAAGTAATGAAGAAATAAATAACACCATTCACCATACTGAAGTGAAACGAATAACCATCACAAAATGTAAATAAAACCTGGAGGAAAAACTCCTCAATACAAATCCCACAACTGATAAGTAAACTGAAATAAATAACTAAAACTGAATACTGAGCAATACATGTTAGAGTCTGAAAACTGAAATGTAAAAATGTCTAATAGAATTGGGCAACATGCCCTACAACTGATAGATGCTGAGACTGGAATCCAAATGAGAGAAGCGTCTACATGCAAATCCCTGTAGCTTCCACAAACAGCTACAGCCCGTCACCTGAATGAGAATCCTATGCTTGGTGTCCTTGTGGCTGGGCACCTAAAATGGTTTTACAAGAAAATATATTTGAAAGAAAATGGGTCAGAGCCCGAAAGTGGAAATCATTTTAAAAACCTGCAAGTGCTTTAAAAACATTTAAAACATTAAATGCAAAGTACATGTTAGGACGTGCACTCACATTAAAATTCTCACCTCTCGACTAACTGTGCACTCCTAACGTAAGTACCCATCTATAACTACCCTTTCCCCTAGCTAAGTGACAACGTAACTAGCTAGACTACCAAAGGTTCTACCCATTTTACTCGGTTAATTTAACATAACAATGCTCGTAATTTAATAGAGGTTTAACGTAACTCAGTTACTAACTATGCCATTGATATAACTATCAGCTAACTCATTATATATCTCGAAACACTACCGTAATATTTTTTACAACATTAACATGAGGATTCCCATTAATATAAAGTATATTATTCATCTCATAAATATACAATACAAGCACCCCGCAATTTAAGCTGTAGTGCACACATACTCTGCTATCCAACCCGGTACATCACGTACATAAGGATCACATATTCCGAATCTCTCAGGAATAGTTCAGATAACACAAATCACAAATAGTGGAGGCGAACACAGTCACCATCACATGGGTCACGCACATACCTACGCTCCCATGGTCAGCGGACTTATTAATATCACAATAAGTCTTTCTATGACCTATGTTCATCAAGGTACCAGTCTATATCCGCCCCGTAGGCACACAAGGATTAGAGGGTCCTAAGCGAACGAAACCTCCCGTGATAGCAAGTATGGTAGGTATGTCATACATACAATCCATATATCAATACTAAGTAAACACACATCTTAGTAATATCGTATTATATTCGTAGTACATATTGCACTTTCGTACTAATCATGATTATCACAACTTATTTTATTCCGGTTCATAATTATACGTGCTATAATTTATCCTCACATCGTAGAAGACACTCACGTCTCAACCCAAACGGTTCATTGAATATAACTCTCGTGTATGATTTACTCATCTCAATAACTCAAAAGTCCCAAATCAATCACTATATCATCAAAGGAATGCTAACTCTACCCTTGAACCAGTTTCTGGGACTCCAAAAGTCAAAACAGTCCAAAAAGGACCAAACTGTCAACTCGTTAGAAGTCTCGTTCGAACGAGGCTTCGAACGAGTTTGGACTGTCAGGTCGTTAGAAGTCTCGTTCGAACGAGGCTGTTCGAACGAGGTCCCAGTTCGTTCGAACGAACTGACTCTTCTAACGATATCTCGTTCGAACGAGATATCGAACGAAAATCCTACTCGTTAATAACGACTGGTCAACTCGTTAGAAGCTCGTTCGAACGAGTTCGTTCGAACGACCTGGGGCTGCTTCTAACGAGATGCCAGTTTCGGCCCAGAACTTTCCAAAAATCGTTTTTCACCATTTTTACTCCTCAAACATCTTCTAAAATTCGTTCCCACAATATATTGAGTTCTCTAATCATCCTCAAACATGTTAAGGGGCTATACTAACATCATTAAAGGGTTTGATATCATCTAAACATCATTAAATCACAATTTCTACATTAATTCCCAATTTTCTTCAAGAACATAAACCCTAACTTTTTCTCATCATAAATTCCCAGATTTTAATTCGTTTATACATCACCTAGATATGAATCTCCGAAATTCAACCTCCCCAAAATTGTTTCTACATGCAAACCTATCCCAACATTCAATGATAACTTCAAATTTCATGGGTTTTCTTTTAATCTTCCAAGAACAGTTGTAATTTATCAATCTTCTAACATGGAGGAAACATTCTACGAATTTAAATATGATTAAAACACTTGCCTTGGTTTGATTTCTGGTTTTGATGTAGATTTGATGAAGTTTCTGCAGAGTTTCCTCTCTCTCTCTCTCTCCTTCTCCAAGCTTTCTTCTCCAAAAGGCTATGGTGGCTAGGGTTTGCTTTGGGGAAACTTATGAAAACCTAATTCTAATAAACCTCCGTAGCTTGTTGGGTTAATAAGGGTTGGTTGGGGTCAATCCTTATCAGATTACAACTCTCAATTTTCGTCACTTTTAATTACCCAAAAATACCAAATTACTAAAATACCCTTTAAGTTACCGGTATGGCCTAAAAATACCCCAGGACCCAAACTATACCCCCGGCTAGTGTTTTCTGACTATCTCGACCCTTCCGGACGCGTTGGCGCACTCAAAACGACCATATGGATTATAGATTTTAAATTCACTTTTAATATCAAAATATTATACCGTGACGCGGCGGTCCCACGCGTCTCAACAAAATTTCCAAATCGCCGTATATAAATCCCACGACAAATTTTATAATACCAAATACATATATAATCATATATGTACCTAATCAAATACCAATTTGCATCATATTAGTATTTATAACCCGGATTAATTTCCAATTAATACGCATTTAATTAATTAATCCCAAAAATAAATATAGCCAAAAAGTACGGGGTATTACAGGTAACTGTTTGTGTGTACCTAATGTTCCTGATTTAAGAAGAACAATTTTAGAGGAAGCCCATTATTATTTATATGCTATGCATCCAGGGAGAACGAAACTGTATAGAGATTTGAAACAATGTTATTGGTGCCGAGAATGAAACACGACATTGTAAATTTTGTTGCTAGATGTCTAGTTTTGCCAACAGGTGAAGGCGGAGCATCATAAGCCAAGTGGTTTACTATATCCCTTACGTATTACTGAATGGAAATGGTAGCATGTTACTACAAATTTTGTTATATGTTTACCAATATCATCACAAGCGTTTGATTCAATTTGGGTTATCGTTGATAGGTTGACTAAGTCTGCACATTTTCTTCCTGTTAAAACTACTTACTCCATGGATAGATATGCCAAAATATATGTTGATGATGAGAGAGTAGCTACAGCAGAAATATTGTGACTTCTCAAATAAAAACCAATTTTAATTAATCCCAAATTTTAGTTAAACCCTAAGACATGCATCTAGATGATTTATCAGATAAAATATAGCATGCTGGATAAAAACAAACAATTTCAGGAAAAATCCCCCACAGGGGCAAAACCATTTATTTTCACTATAATTTGTAAGAGAGCGGCTTACAATCGGATTACAATGAAAATACAAGTTGACTAAGAATTACCCTCAGGTATCGGATTCTGTAGTCGCGGCTGGAAATATCCCTTTCCAGGAGGGCTGGCGGCTGGAACTATCCCTGTCCAGTAGGGCTGCAATGGAGAAGAAGAACGGTCTCCTTCACAAGGGTTGAACTGCAAAACTGCGTTCCTGGGTTACCAAAAGGATTCACAAATGTATGGAATTTGTGTGAATCAAAGGTACGAATCAATGGACTCAAATACCATGAAGACTTTAAATTTTTGGAACTCAGAAAATCGTGTAGAAGTCTTCAAAAAATAACTCTCCCGAAAATGGTATAAATAAGAGGACTCGGGACATAAATTTCGGAACACTATCTGAACACGATGTGATTGAAGTTATCCTCGGCGGATCGGTCTGGTCTCTTTAGGCGGACCGGTCCGGTGACTTCGGATCGGTTCCTTTCTTGAAGGCGGATCGATCCGATTGGCATCATATCGGTTCGGATTTTTAGCTTCATCAGTTCGCTATGGATCCGGGGTACACTGTATTCACCTCAGCAGGTGGATCGGTTCTTTTATTTTGGCCGGATCGGTCCGGTCCTCAGAAACCCGATTCCTTCGAGGAATTCTCTCCATCTTCAAAGGTCCATATCTTCTTCACCATAGCTCGTAATGAGATTCTGTTTCTTCCAGTATCTTTGTTGCGACAAGCTCTTCAACTTTCCAGTTGACCTATCCTCCGGACGGTGTATGTACAATTACGAAATTTCCCTTGAACTTCCATATCTTGAATTCTTTCATTGATTTGACTTCTCTTGCATACCATTAGCATATAGTCCCTAAAAGCATGGAACGTGAAGTCGTTGAGGACGATGTGGAACACATGATGGAGATGTTGAGTGCTTGATTCCCGGAATTAGGATTGGGGCCGTCATATGTGATCGTGTAGAGACGTGCCAAATGTAACGGCGTACGACATACAAAACAGTAAGATAACGGACATGAAATAAATGTCCTTACAAATCTCCCCCTATGTCTATGCCGGTACATACATAAAAAATCCGAATTATCAAATACAAAATTGCCTATACAAATCTACCCTCCCATGAATCCAAAACTGGAAAAGGTACAAAAGAATAGTCTTCATCGTTTGTTCTTCAAATCTTCAGGAATCTCAAATCTTTTCTCATCAGGGTGTGCAATTCAGAGATCATCAAAGTAGTACCTACACACATGAGATAAAGCAAAATACCAAGTGACATATCGAGTTTGAAATGAGATAAATCTAGATACCAATTTATGAGCAAACTCAAAATTTCAAAACTCCCCCATAATATGATAATTCTTTCTCCCCCTTTTTATGATGTCCCCAAATAGACAAATGAGAAGAATGAATCAAATAGGCAAAATTGGGGTGTCACGGTACAAAACAGGGCATCAATTAATATGGTAAACGTGCTCTTGCAAGGAAATGCTCAAAAATAATTGCACAAACTATTTTTTATTTTTCAAATTTTTCATACAAAGATAGGATACCAGTATGAACAAATATGATACAAAAATCACACCATGGATATAGACTCAAACAACCAAGTCATGGAAACAGAATGAATGGGTGTGAACACATTCGATAGGTAAATCAACTCAACCAATCATATGTGCAAGATGCATATGTGTTCCCCTAACGAATGAGCATCAAAAGTATCCTTAGGTGAAAAGATTGTTGAATTTAGATGACATCGTCTTATACAAATCAACAAATCAAAGTCAAAATGATTTTCACCCCAATAACGTCCAAAACTATTTAGCGCATTTTAAGCATTTCAAGGACGTGCAAACCCGTTTTAATCCTCCAACCAAACTCCCTCATATATATATTCTTTTAGAGGTGCATAAACTAAATTCTCAAACTTTGGAGAATTGGTGCAAAAATCTAAATGGCCCCTTTTTGGCATGAATATCTTTTTATTGCCTTTAAATTTTTTCAGGCTCTTTTAACCTCTTTGGACCTCGGATAATAAAATTCCTCAAATTTTTAGGTCCTTTTTAACGGTGGATTTTGCGCAAAGGATAGATAATTACCTTTCGCAGCCCCTCCCCATTTTAAAATAAAGCACACAAACTCACAAAATGGTTTTTATATGCAAAATATCCTTATCAAAATTTATCGCGCTTGGTTCGTTTTAAGGACAGGATTGAAGTGAAAACACCCAACCAACATGTGATAAGAGAAGCACAATAATCAAACAAATCCGTGCATGTGTGCAATAAAAGAAACATGAGTCAAGCATGTAGGAAGTAGCACTTAATTACATCTTAATGACTCCAAACATTATAAAGCACATGGATGAATTGACCTATTGTCTCAAAACACTATCAAACAGTCACAAGAAAAAAAAATGGAATGATGTTGTGACTTGGTCATCCTAAGTGTTCATCCATAAATGGTGCAAAAAAAAAATCTTTTTGTATTTTTCAAAATTTTTCAAAAAAAATATATATACAAAAAGTACAAGTCATCACACTAGAAAAAATATATCATGAAACCACAACTAGTGTATGACAAACATGCAATCACAATCAACCAAAAGATTTCACATGGGGTGAATTACGTGCAAGCAAACGGGAATCGTGGACAAATAAACCATAAGCCTCTAAATCCGATTTTCTAACCCAAATTGATGTGTAACGAAGTGTGGGGGTTTTGGGAATCGAATTTATTCTTTCATTAACCTTCCTAGGTTCATTTAAAAGCTTATAACAAAATCGCCTAAGATGACCTTGCCTACCGCAATATGTGCAAGTGTAAATCGGGCGGTGTGTGTTACCTAAAGGTGGCCCTCTCCTCAAACTCATCGGTTGCTCTCTCCGAATTTTCCTAGGTGGGTCTCTCCTAATGATCCTAGGAGGTTCTCTTACGATGTTCCTGTGAGGCGCCTTTTTAACAAACCTAGGTGCCTCTTTCTTAACAATGCTAGGAGGCTCTCTCACACGTGTGGGAATGGGTGCAACATATTTTTCAAGACCAATCCCACCCCTATCAGTTTTGATCTCGACTGTGCCTAAAATCTTATCAAGTTTTTCAGACCTAGACTCCAAATCAAATTTCACTTTACTTGAATCTTTCAATTTCACCTCAAGTTCACCTATCCTAGATTCAAGTACTCGTTTAGAATCCTCAAACTCTAAAAGCTCCTTTTTCATAGTCTCCATTAACCCTCTAAGACTATCTCTCTCACCCTCGACGTACTCAAGCTTCTCTTTCAAAATTTTCACATGAGCCCTAAGTTCTTCCACTAAAAAATCATTATTTTTTATGGCACACTCTTTCAACTGTGCTTTCAATTTCAAATTTTCTTTCTTTGTTTTCAAAGTTTCAGCATAAAGTTCATTGAAAGCAGTTTGCAAGTCATGCTCATCTACACTTTCCTCCTCACTTTCATCCATACTCCCATCACCTTCACTATCATTAATAATCACATGGATGGGAAACTCTCACCTAGAAGCATAAAAAACTTCTTCTTCCGAATCACAATCACTAAGGGTAGAAACATGAGAAATCAGTTTATTCAATTTCTTCTTTAAATTTATGGTACACTCATGTAACGTGTGGCCAACACCCTCACAACAAGGACACCTTTCAGATTCGTTTTCAACAGAAGATTTAAAACAAGAGTTCGTGTGAATTTTCCAATTAATTCTTTCAAAAATTTGACATCGAAGATCATCAAAACCATCAAAAGCCATTTTTGTGCAAAATCAGGATCAAAACACAATAACTTAGTGCAATAGGATCTGATACAAATTTGTAGAATCATGAGTAGACAAATTGTATCAGAAAGAAAATTCTCGAAAAATCAGGATCACGCGATAAATTACCATAACCCGCTCTGATACCAATTTGAGAGAGTAGCTACAGCGGAAATATTGCGACTTCTCAAATAAAAACCAATTTTAATTAATCCCAAATTTTAGTTAAACCCTAAGACATGCATCTAGATGATTTATCAGATAAAATATAGCATGCAGGATAAAAACAAACAATTTCAGGAAAAATCCCCCACAGGGGCAAAACCATTTATTTTCACTATAATTTGTAAGAGAACGGCTTACAATCAGATTACAATGAAAATACAAGTTGACTAAGAATTACCCTCAGGTATCGGATTCTGTAGTCGCGGCTGAAAATATCCCTTTCCAGGAGGGCTGGCGGCTGGAACTATCCTTGTCCAGTAGGGCTGCAATGGAGAAGAAGAACGGTCTCCTCCACAAGGGTTGAACTGCAAAACTGCGTTCCTGGGTTACCAAAAGGATTCACAAATGTATGGAATTTGTGTGAATCAAAGGTATGAATCAATGGACTCAAATACCATAAAGACTTTAGAGTTTTGGAACTCAGAAAATCGTGTAGAAGTCTTTAAAAAATAACTCTCCCGAAGATGGTATAAATAAGAGGACTCGGGACATAAATTTCGAAACACGATTTGAACACGATCTGATTGAAGTTATCCTGGGCGGATCAGTCCGGTCTCTTTAGGCGGATCGGTCCGATGACATCGGATCGGTTCCTTTTTTGAAGGCGAATCGATCCGGTTGGCATCGGATCGGTTCGGCTTTTTATCTCCATCGGTTCGATATGGATCTGGGGTACACTGGTCTCACCTCAGCAGGCAGATCGGTTCTTTTATTTTGGCCAGACCGGTCCGGTCCTCAGAAATCCGATTCCTTCGAGGAATTCTCTCCGTCTTCATAGGGCCATATCTTCTTCACCGTAGCTCATAATGAGATGCCGTTTCTTCCAGTATCTTTGTTACGGCAAGCTCTTCAACTTTCCAGTTGACCTATCCTCCGGACGGTGGATTTACAATTACCAAATTGACCTTGAACTTCCATATCGTGACTTCTTTCATTGATTTGACTTCTCTTGCATACCATTAGGATATAGTCCCTAAAAGCATGGAACGTGAAGTCGTTGAGGCCGATGTGGAACACATGATGGAGATGTTGAGTGATTGATTCCCGGAATTCGGATTGGGGCCATCATATGTGATCGTGTAGAGACGTGCCAAATGTAACGGCGTACGACATACAAAACAGTAAGATAACGGACATGAAAAAATGTCCTTACAGATGAGATTATTAGACTGCATGGTGCACTTGTTTCTATTATTTTTGATCTAGATCCTAAGTTCACTTCTCACTTTTGGCCTAGTTTACAACAAGCTTTATGGACTAAATTGAAATTTAGTATAACTTTTTATCCTCAGACTGATGGGCAGTCAGAATGAACGATCCAAACACTCGAATACATGTTATGAATTTATGTATTGGAGTTCAAGGGAAGTTGGGATGAACACTTGCCACTAATAGAGTTTTCTTATAACAATAGCTATCATTCGAGTATTGATATGGATCCTTATGAAGCTTTGTATGGGAGAAAATGCAGAACTCCATTGTGTTGGACTGAAGTGGGAAAACGAAAACTACTTGGGCCAGAAATTGTACAGAAAACTACTCAAAAGATAAATCTTATCCATAATCACTTGAAGGTTGCGCGAAGTAGACAAAAAAAATATACAGACAATCGAAGGAAAGAATTGATATTTGAGGAAGGTGATCAAGTATTCCTACGTGTTTCTCCTTGGAGAGGGGTTATGAGATTCGGGAAGAATGGAAAGTTAAGTCCCAGGTATATTGGCCCTTATGAGATAGTGAAATGGGTTGGAGATGTAGCTTATAAGTTGCAATTACCACCAAAATTGTCCCGGATACACGATGTTTTTCATATATCCATGTTACGTAAGTATGTGCCCGATCCTTCACACGTGTTTATTTCACAACCGTTAGAGATTCAAGATGACTTAACGTACGTGGAGGAACCAATTGCTATCGTAGATCGAAAGGATAAAGTGTTACGTAGTAAAACCATTTCACTATTTAAGGTGATGTGGAGAAGTCAGAATGTGGAGTACGCCACATGGGAAGGGGAGTATAACATGAAGAAGCAATATCCTCATTTGTTTGGTAAGTTTCTTATGCGTTAAATTTCGAGGATGAAATTTTCATAAGAGGGGTAGAATTGTATGGCCCTAAAACATGATTAGTAAGGTTAATTACTTGATTAAGTATAAGTTATGAGTTATAAGTTATAAGTTATAAATTGGTTATGGGTGTTAAACATGTTAATTATCATGTTTAGGGGATGCATGCTCATGTGATATATATGTGGTTTATATTAGATGCTAATCGAGCTTATGATCGGGGATAACATGTTTAGAGGATATGATTAGTTATGTGGTTAAATGTATCATAAAATATATTTATAATGAATCATTGTGTTTATAAAAGTAAACTAAAGTGTTGGTACGAAAGTGGCGATGTTTGGTCGCCCAATGTGAAAGTTATGAAATTTTGAGTAAATTATTACTCTTCCGTTAGAGCCCAAATTAGGTGTACAAATTTTATGATTTTGGGAACACACAAACTATGAAAGCTGTAGATATATGAATTGGGGTTGTAACATGAAAAACGGTGTGTTAAATAGAGGTTCGAACAAGAAGTTATACCGAAGGTACGAAATAAGAGAAAATCTGTCCATCCCTTAAGTGACATTTGTCTTATTAGCACACCATGTGCTATTTTTTGATTAGTTAGAGTGTGTGAGACGGTTTAGCCTACTTAAAATTCTTAAAACAACCACCTTATTCAGACAATTCAGCCATGGAAAAGAGTTTTGCCTAAAGAGAGAGAGAGAAAAGAAAGGTAAGGAAGAAATCCTTTGGAAAATTTCTATAAATCGAGGAATCCTCGTAAGGTAATTACTTCTTTATTAAAGTTGATCTCATGGATGAGTTCCACACTTGGTATATTTTTGTTTCTAATTTGGATAAAGATATTAATGATACTCATATTGCCAAATTGTGTTAAAACAAGGATCGTTTAAGAACATATGTAAGAACGCCTAGTAGGATCGTAATTGTTAACTTTAAAACTCCTAGATTTGAATCACATTCTTATGGAGATTTTGATTTCATAAATTCATTTATATGATGTATGTATGTACTAAAACATGTTTCTTATGTGTTTCCATGATTGGTAACCGATATTGAGGTTATATATGCTTGGAAATGTTAAGTTACACTTTAATGTTTTATTCCGATGTAGTTGTACTAAAAATGGTATTGATCATGGAATAATTATTGAAATTGAGTAATTCAAGTTGGAGATTAAAATAGAATCACATATGTATAACATATCCAAAAATTATTTAAAAATACCAGTAAATAGACCTTTGGTGATAGTTTGAAATTATGGAATAAAATCTTCCCCAAAGGAGTAACTATGCCTGCCAAGTGTTTGACATTTTACTCGACATAGCAAATGAACCCTAAAAATTATGAAACATTGATTTTGTATTATTCAATGTGTTTATTGATATTGAGTGGAATATCATGCAAATTTGTGATGTATAAAAAGTATGAAAATTCCTGGAAGTTTAAGTAGTGTTGCTGTTTTTCTTGAAAAAACGATTTGGAAAAGGTTGTAATACAATGGGCATAACTTTGTCTAGAGAATTCGTAATTTAATTCTATAAATTGTGTTAGAACCCTAATTAATAGGATGTTATAGAAATTTTAATATTCATATTTAATTTATTTTTAGTTATTTTTTATTAACAATTTATGTGATGTGTTATAAAGTTTAATGTTATTTGGTGCACTCAAATACTAATGATGTCGAATTGATAGGTACGGAAACGACTAATACTACCATACAAAGGAAGTAGATTTTGGTGTTGATTTTATTACCTACTTCAAGGTGAGTGACCTTCCCTATGAAACATAAATGCCTATATTTTCATATGGAAATGTGTAGTTGAATACATGTGTTAGAATGCTTATGGAGTGATGTGGTATTTATGAAACATATGCACATGATTAAAAATGTTAAGCAATGTTATTTAATGTTATGGACTGTGGAGGGTCCTTTATCTAATGTTACGGGTTGTGGTGGGTCCTACGGGATGTGGTGGTCCTGTTAATACAACTTAAAGGTTTATGTATTCGGGCCTAATAAAGGGATGTGGTGGTCCCTAATAATTGTGGTGGGTTGATTGGACTGTGGCGGGTCCAGGCTTGCGAGAGTTTCACAATTCCTATTGGGTTATAGCATTAGAACAAAATAAAAATGGTTATTCAAATTGGTTATATGTGTGGTATATGGTCATTCACTAAGCCCTTATATATTACAGTCCTATAATGTTTTGGTTCAGGTACGGTTATCATTTGGAGTTCACGACCAAGTTAGGACCTTAAAACGGGGGAGTGACGGATATCTATTATGGTTTAATTGTCAAGAATATTTTTATGTAAATGTTAAACTAAGGATCTTGGGTATGTAAAGTTGTATGGTACTTATAAGTTACATGTATATGTAGTTATGTTTTCATCTACACTTGCCTTAGAAAAAAAAATGTTATCCTATTTTTCATGAGAGATTTAAAGTAAAGCATTATTTAAGGGAATTTATCTCTAAATAAAACGATGAGTTAGCTTAATTAAGTCGGGGTGCGACATAAATATTAAGTTAAGCTACCCCACTAAATCTACGAATCATACCCCCTCAAGCGTATTCATAACAGCCATTTGTGTAACTATAACCTATTAACATAATTAGATGTCATTTCCTTTAATTAAGAAAATTCAAATACCCCAAGTACCGATGACCAAAAATTTACGCACTTCCAACATAGTGCTAGGATTCGTGCGTGGGATGTCTCGCAAGCAAAATCCAAACAAGGAACCCCCCCTATACACTACTCCCTAACATGGTTAGTCGTGAAAATCCGCTAGGCCCTCAGTCCATAATACGTACTCCTAAATTCCGCTCTACAAACATAAAAGCATACTTATCCAATCTCATGCAAAAAAGGGCAATACCTAATACACATATCATACAAGTAGGGCAATACCTAAAACCCATCGTACATGTATACTAATAGTCTCTATAATGCTAGCATCTTCCATGGAATTACTCGCATATCATCCTGGGTTACTAGCGGTCGGACTCTCACATCGACTTGGGATAGAACTAATTCACAAGCGTATGGGAAGCGGCCATAGTTCCTTACCTAAAGTTAAGAAGAATCATACGTAAGACGTCTTACCCCTGCCTCACACGTGGTAAAATACTGGACGCTATGACCTGGGGAGTATATTGTCCCTCGTCGTCGAGCTAGGGGATTTGCCCACATCGCGCAACTTCCCATGATAGCACTAGAGGGGTATAAACCACATAGCATATACCATACACACCCAATATACATTCACATCATTTATTCAAACCATTATATTTTAGAATGTATATATTAATAATCCTAGCTATGTGTAATTACCACACCTTACTCTAACTAATGATTCACATAATCATTTCAAGTTCACATTCTAATTTACTCGCTTACTTGATTATTGATACCCACCTATGATTATTCCTCAGATTTGCCCTCGTTAAGGACCCACGAACTCTCACTCATTACCCCATAACCCACCTCAAAAGAATACTCAGTCCTTGTACGATTTACAAAAAGGAAGTAATATAATACCCTCTTAAATATGCCTCTATAATAGCCCCAAAGTAGCCCCTCCATTGAGTCTTATCATACCCACATTATGCCCCATAGACATGTTTATCTAATAATATATAAGTGGTTCCTAAGTATTTAAATCAACTAGAGAGGAATAGCATCAGAATTTACAACCACAGTAACCGGACCGCATCGAAGGTCCCCCAAAATGAACCGGTTCGTTTCCTTAAAGCTGGAAGAAAGCTTTTAATTACCGGATCGATTCGATATCCTTTGAAAATGAACCTGTCTAGTTCCTTAAATTTAACAGGAACTTTTAACCTCCGAATCGATCCACTATCCTTGAAAACGAACCGGTCCGGACTGCACAATTTTGAATCCTACGAAATCTTCCTATTTCTCCAATAAACTCTTCTTCTATAATATTTCACATCATAATCCACCCAAAATATGAATTCCACTATTTCTATACCTCCAAACCCATATACACACAACAAAGACTAAACTTCTACACTAAAGTCTAGGGTTTAACATATATCTCTAATATTACCAAAATCTTTCCACAAACTATGAAATAAATCACAAAAATAAGTATTTAGCAAGTTAATCCGCTTGCCTCAAAGATGTAGGGTCTGATTCTTCCTCAAAGTCAGGGATTTTACAAGATTTCCAAGGTTCTCAAGCTTCTTTTCCTCTTTCTCTTCTTCTCACGTTCCCTCTCTCAAGTGGGTTTTCTATTAATTGAGATTAATTAGCTTTATTAAGCCTAATAACCCTATATTATTAGTAATCCTAACTTTAAATGATACTACCCACAAAAAAATAACTCGTAGACCCCAATTCGAGTCAAACTAGTCAAAAAGATTTTGAAACCCAAATAAAAACCCCAGGGCAGTCATTTTGACTTTCTCGACCCTTTCGAAATCAACCGTTCCCTCCAAATTCATCTGAAACTCGAAATATATAAAAACCATCTGCCAACTTCACATAACTCACTAAAATATGCCACGATTGAGAAATAACTAGTTGTCTTTGCCGATACATACATAACTGACGAAATTGCATACAACAAAATTATATTTACCACAACACTGTAGTAAATGTAAAATTCTCACAAATATTAACTATTATACCCAATTCAATATTTATGTCAAATCATTATTTTAATTCTTAATTATACTAAATCACCTACATCCAATAATTTAATATAAAAATTAATACACAAAGGTAAGGGGTATTACATACTTCCCCCCTTAAAACAAATTTCGTCCACAAAATTTAGACATACCACGTGGAAAGAGGTAAGGGTACATGGCTCTCATATCATCCTCTCATTCCCACGTTGACTCATCTGCATTATGGTGTCCCCATTGGACTCGAACTAAAGTTATTACTTTCGATCATAGCATGCGCTCACTGCGATCTAAAATAGCAACAGGTCGTTCCTCATATGAGATGTCAGGTTGCAACTCAATTTCTTCCAATGGAACAAGCCAATGATCCCCCTCACATCTTTTACACTTCTTTAAGGATGAAACTTGGAACACATCATGAATTCTTCGTAAATGTTCTGGCAAGGCAAGTTTTTAAGCCACATAACCAGTTCTTTCAATAATTGGGAAAGGCCCTACATACCTCGGCGAAAGTTTTCCTTTATTTCCAAACCTCATAATACCTTTCATCGGAGACACTTTTAACAACACTTGGTATCCCACTTCAAACTCCACATGACTACAATCTGCATCGGCATAAATTTTCTAGTGGTTCTGTGCAACACGTATGCGATTATGAATCATTTCAATCCTTACCAAAGTATCCTAGATCAATTCTGGGCCAAGAAGTTTATTGTCGCCAACTTCTAACCAACACGCAGGTGAACGACACGGGCGTCCATACAATGCCTCGTAAGTCATCATACCTATGGTAAATTGGTAAGAATTATTATAAGAAAATTCTACCAACGATAGGTATTTCTCCCAACTTCCTCCAAAATCTAGTATACACATCTAGAGCATGTCTTCCAATATTTGATTTACTCATTCCGTTTGCCCATCGGTCTGGGGATGATATGATGTACTCAACATCAATTCAGTCCTCATGGCTTCCTAAAAGCTTTACTAAAAATGGGAGATAAAATTTTTATCTCGATTAGACACAATATTGACCGGCACTCCATGCAACTTCATAATTTCTGCAATAAAGAGCTTAGCATACTGTGCCATCGTAAAGTCTGTCCTTACCGGCAAAAAGTATGTCGACTTTGTTAAACGATCAATGATAACCCAAATGGAATCATGTCTACGCCACGTCATTGGTAATCCCATGATAAAATCCATGAAAATTCTTTTTCATTTCCATATAGGAATTTTCAACGGCTGTAACATTCCCGAGGGTCGCTGGTGGTCCACTTTTATTAACTGACAAGTGATGCATTTGGAGACAAATTGAACTATGTCCCTCTTCATACCCAGCCACCAATATTATCATCTTATATCTTGATACATCTTATCTCCGCCTGGGTGAACAAAATTTTTTGACCCGTGAGATTGTGACATAACAGCCTACCGCAAATCGAAATCATCCGGGACTACCAACCTACCATTGAATCCTAATCCACTTTCAGAACTGATGGAGTAAGATTTTGCTCCCTCGGTCAGTAATTTCTGTACTATGGCCTTATAATTCAATATTTAGATTGAGCTTTCGCAACCCTCATCACCATCTAGGGTGTGACTGACAATACAACCATACAAGCCTTGGCCACCGCATTATCCTAACGAAGTTCCTTCCACTTGGCCTTTTATACCTCTGTTAACTGCCCAGTGGGATGGGTTTAAATGCGTCAGCTATAACATTGGCTTTTCCTAAATGATATTGGATGTCAAACTGATAATCCTTTACGAACTCCAACCACCTACGTCGCCTCATGTTTAGGTCCTTCTGGGTGAATAAATATTGCAACGACTTATGGTCCGTAAAAAGTCTAAACTTCTCCCTCATTAGATAATGCCTCAAAATTCTCAATACAAAGACTACTGCAACTAATTCCAAGTCATGAGTAGGATAATTATTCTCATGGGGTTTGATTTTATGAGACACATACACAATTTCCCTCTCATCTTGTTGAAGCATGCCTACCAAACCCTAAAGAGAAATATCGGTAAAGACTAAATACTCCCCTCATGCTTTAGGCAATGCGAGAATGGGTGACTCCATCAACCTATCTTTTAATTTATCAAAGGTTTCTTGACAGGAATCATACCACACAAATTGGACTCTCTTTCGGGTCAAATTCGTCAAAGGTCCGACAATCTTCGAAAAGCCCTTTATCAAATGACGATAATAACCCGCCAAACCCAAGAAACTTGTAATCTTCGTCGGTGTTGTGGGATGACCCCACTCCTTCACCACTACAACTTTACTTGGGTCCATGAAAATACCCTTCTCTGACACTACATGACCCAAAAGCTGCACTTCTCGCAACCAAAATCCGCATTTCTCAAACTTGGCGTACAATTAATGGTCCCATAATGTATGCAAAACCATCCTTAAATGTTCGGTGTGTTCGCCCTCCGTCTGTGAATAGACCAAAATATCATCAATGAACACAATTACAAATTGGTCCAAGAAATATTGAAAGACCCTACTCATCAAATCCATAAACAATGCAGGAGCATTGGTTAGCCCAAACGGCATAACAAAAAACTCATAGGATCCGTATCGGGTCAAAAATGAAATTTTAGAGATATCCTGCTCCCTAATATGATTCTAGTGATACCCCGTACGCAAATATATTTTTGAGAAGTAAAAGGCTCCTCTCAACTGATCAAATAAATCATCGATACGAGGCAACGAGTACTTATTCCTGATTGTCACCTTATTCAATTCTCGGTAATCTACATATAATCGCAGAGAACTATCCCTCTTTTTCACAAACAATACGGGGACTCCCCACTAGATGGATTTGGTATCGTAACTCCCTCATTTCCACAGGATCCATACGGTATGGAGCTCACGCAATAGGCCTAGTCCCCGACGCTAAATCTATAACAAACTCGATCTCGTAACTCGGAGGTAAGCCTGGAATCTCTTAAAAAATGTCTGTGAATTTTCAAACCACTGGGATCGAGTTTAAGGAAATAACCACTTCCTGCGAAGTCTCCTCCTCGATATAGTACAAATGGGTGCTTGAACCTCCCCCCCAGAATAGGCATAGTAACAAGAAACATTTTTTGGCCCAGAATAGGAAATACGATCAACCTCCTAAAATAATCCACCATCGCTCAATATCTAACCAACCAGTCCATACCTAATCTAACATCATACCCATGCATATGCAATACAAGTAAATCATCAGCCAAACATAATCTCTCAAAATCTATCTCTACCCCTTTACAAATAAAATGGATAAGCGATCCATCTCCCAAGGGAGATTTCACACACATTTGAACAGTTTCGACATCCCATTCCTGCATCAAATAATACCCGACCCATATGTGCATGGATATGGAACTTACCCTCAATGGCTAGTGGAGGCTGCTTCACCTGTGGTAGCACTGCATTTTGAACATTATACACTCGCCCATATTGCAATTGTCCCTGTGGAGGTGGGGCAATCTGAACGAGCGTCGAAGGTGGTAAAAGTGCTTCCTGACCCTACTGAGCTCTTTGCACTGTAATCTATTCTATTGTGGGAAATCTATCTTCATGTGACCTGCCTCACCACACTGAAAACAATGGCCTACAAGGTTCCCTGGCCTCTGGACCTGTTGACCAAATCTGGATGTCCTTATCATTGGACCTGATGACCTCGGCCCTGTTGACTTCCCTTGTTGTTCCCCCGACTTGCTTGGTCCTGAGGAACATTTTATTGTTGCTACTAGTTCCCTTGAAGATTCTTCCTAAAATAACCACCATTCAATCTAGAGCCTCTTAAACGCTTCCTTTTTTCCGAATCCCCCGAAGGGAGATCTCGCTCCTTCTTCTTATTCCCTTGCCGTTGTGCCTGTTGTGCGTCACTGTCACCATCCACTCCCATCTTACTCGACGGACCTGACTCCACCAATTTATTGCTCCTCTTTAAATGCAAACGATAATCCTGACAATGTAACAACGTATCATTCATTACATCCACAAACGTTAACAAAGATGGATTTCCCAACAGATGTTGCCGAATTATCCAATCAGACCACCCATAAAATTTAAGATTATCTTCTCCTCAGTATTGACTTTATCTCGCCCAAAATTTGCTAAGCGGGAAAATTCATCTTCGTACTCAGCCACAGTTCGATCCCCCTGGGTTACATCCAATAACCTCCTTGTCATCTCTATCTGAACTGTTAGAGGAAAATACTTACAATAAAAAAGTACCTAAAAATCAGCTATGGGCATAGTATCTCTTTGCACAGAGGTAGTAACCGACTCCCACCACTAGAGAGCCACACTAACTAATTTAAAAGTGGCGAGTATTTATTTTTAAACATCACTGCATTCAACCATACATAAATGCCTTTGAATATCCTTTTTCTACTGACTAGTAAGGATAACATCATCTCCTCCTTGGAATTATTGAGGGTGACACTTCTGGGAAGCTTCTCGCTCTCTGTCCCACATGGATGGCCCCCGGTGGGTTTGAACTGCTGGAGCTACAGGCTGTTACGGAGCATGCGTATACTATTGTTCCATCACGATCATCGACGTATTAATGACTTGTGCCATAATAGTAGCAACTTCTGCGACAGTCATAGTCCCTTGAGTCACTTGGGGTTCCACATTCGCGGCTCCTATATTTGCCCTAGCAGGGCGACCTCATTTTAGTGGCATCTGTAGAAAGAAAAAATTGTATCAACACACCGTTCAAGCAATTTATCAAAGTATAAGATCGAGGAAGAAATATGAACACAACAATCCTAATAATAAGACTCTATATAAAAAACGCTACGGTAGAACGTAGAAGTCTGCACATATCGTAAGACTCTAGAACCTAATGCTCTGATACCACGTGTAACACCCCGCTTATTCAATATAACGGGAGTCCAACCCTATACTAAAATACAATAAAAGTCTCAAGTGTATCATTCTTAGCAGCAACTGACGAATAAAAATATAACCGGTAACCATCCTATATAAAATAAGCAGGTGCAAAAAAAAATATCTTTTAATAAAGTGTACCGACAATAAATCATTCACATACTACGGAGCATAAATAATAATAGACAAATAAAGGACTAGATCATTAACATTCTATGAGTAGTCATACAAAAGAATATTCCCGAATATGTTGTCGGGCAACAGACCATACAATAACAAGAGACAACTACATAAGAAATCAACATATATAACTTTTGGGTATACACACCCGATTTATAATTATAAATTCATAACTAGATTACAAAAAGATGTGCGTCTATAACAAAAATTCTGTAACATCCCGCACACGCTACAACTCCCAAAACTCTGGAATAGATAACCATCATGGACGCCCTTATGGAGTAACACCTAAAATAGACAAAATATATACATTTCAAGGGAAAGATATAAATGGTTCCGAGACCAGGGTTTGAAAATAGTTATAGCAAGTTAATTAAATGCATAATAATTAAAAATGCAAGATTTCATAATTGTTATGGAGTCGCGCACCCTTAAGACTCAACCTTACCTCTCAGCTACTGCGTGCACCTAAACGTACACATAAATATTAATTAAGCTACCCCCAAAATCTACGAATCATACCCCCTCAATCCTATGCATAACACCCATTTGCGTAACTATAATGTATTAACCTAGTTAGATGTCATTTCCTTTAATTATGCAAATTCAAATACCCCATGTACAGATGATAAAAAACTTCACCACTTCCAACATATCACTAGGTTTCGTGCGTGGTACGTCTCACAAGAGAAATCCAAATAAGGACCCCCCCCCCTAATACACTACTACCTAACATGGTTAGTCTTGGAAATCCGTTAGGCCCTCAGTCCATAGTACGTACTCCTAAATTCCAGTCTACAAGCATAAAAAAGTACTTATTCAATCTTATGCTAAAAAGAGCAATACCTAATACACATATAAGACAAGTAGGAAAATACCTCACACCCATCGTACACGTATACTATCAGTCTTTACAATGCTATCATCTTTCAGGGAATTACTCACATATCATCCTGGGTTACCACCGGTCGGACTCTCACAACGACTTGGTATAAAACCAATTCACAAGTGTATGGGAAGCAACCATAGTTCCTTACCTAAAGTTAAGAAGAATCATACACAAGACATCTTAGCCCTACCTCACACGCGGTAAAATACTGGACGCAATGACCTGGGGACTATACTCTCCCTACTCCTCGAGCCGGGAGATTTTCCCATATCGCGCAACTTCCAATGATAGTGCTAGAGGGGTATGTACCACATAGCATATATCATACACACCTAATATACATTCACATTATATATACAAACCATCATATTTTAGAATCTATATATTAATAATCCTAGCTATGTGTAAATACCACACCTTTCTCTAGCTAATGATTCACACAATCATTTCAAGTTCATATTATAATTTACTCACTTACTTTATTATTGATACCCAATCACACCTATGATTATTCATCAAATTTTACCTTGTTAAGGACCCATGAACTCTCACTCATTATCCCATAACCCTTCTCGAAAGAATCCCCACTCCTTGGAGGATTTACAAAACGGAAGCAACATAATACCCTCTTAAATATGCCTCTATAATAGTCCCAAAGTAGCCCCTCCATCGAGTCATATCATACCCACATTAAGCCTTATAGACACGTTTACCCAATAATATAGAAGGGGTTCCTAAGTATTTAAATCAACTAGAGAGGAATAGCATCAGAATTTATAACCACAGTAACCGGACCGCACCGAAGGTCCCCCAAAACGAACCGGTTCGTTTCCTTAAAGCTGGTAGAAAGATTTTAATTACCGGACCGATCCGATATCCTTTGAAAACGAACCGGTCCAGTTCCTTAAATTTGACAGGAACTTTTAACCTCTGAATCGATCCACTATCCTTGAAAACGAATCGATCTGGACTGCACAGTTCTGAATCCTACGAAATCTTCCTATTTCTCCAATAAACCCTTCTTCTACAATATTTCACATCATAATCCACCCAAAATATAAATTCCACTATTTCTATACCTTCAAACCCATATACACACAACAAAGACTAAACTTCTACACTAAAGTCTAGGGTTTAACATATATCTCTAATATTACCAAAATCTCTCCACAAACTATGAAATAAATCACACAAATAATTATTTATCAAGTTAATCCGCTTGCCTCAAAGATGTAGGGTCTGATTCTTACTCAAAGTCACGGATTTTACAAGAATTTTTAAGGTTCTCAAGCTTCTTTTCCTCTTTCTCTTCTTCTCACGTTCTCTCTCTAAAATGAGTTTTCTCTTAATTGAGATTAATTAGCTTTCTTAATCCTAATAACCTCCTATTATTAGTAATCCCAACTTTAAATGATACTACCCACATAAAAATAACTCATATACCCCAATTCGAGTCAAACTAGTCAAAAAGATTTCGAAACCCAAATAAAAACTCGAGGGTAGTCATTTTGACTTCATTGGCCCTTCTGGAATCGACCGTTCCCTCCAAATTTTCATCCAAAACTCGGAATATATAAAAACTATCTCCAAACCTCACATAACTCACTAAAATATGCCACGGTTGAGAAATAACTAGTTCTTGCCGCCGATACATACATAAGCGGTGAAATTGCATACAACAAAACTATATTTACCATAACACTCTAGTAAATGTAAAATTCTCACCAATATTAACTATTCTACACAAATCAATATTTATGTCAAATACTTATTTTAATTATCAATTATATTAAATCACCCATACCCAATAATTTAATATAAAAATAAATACACGAAGCTACGGGGTATTACAATTTGGTTCAAATGTGGTGAAAGACATCACAAAAGTCATGGTTTATGGTTGGTCTATAGTGGAGGAGTGGTGGCTTGATGGTGGGTGGAGGTGAAAGACCACCCACCTCTATAATTCTCTCTCAATATCTCTCTCTTTCTTCCATTTTCTCCTAACAACAATATAACCCAAATACACCAACCAAACCCTTATAAAACCTCCCTTAATACCAAAAAACCCGTTTGCCCATTCTGGGATGATCTGGGCTCGATCGCATACAAAATCAATGCTCCAAATTATGACAACGTATAAGGGCAATCAGATAAAAAAAACTCGACTAAGGTCGTACGAATGATTTCCCCTATGTCGGTCGAATGACATAAACTATGTCGTTTAATCAGGTGATCACGCGATCCTTCGCGCGATCTGATACTGTGAACCAGTAGCACATTGTTAGATGTCCTGCTACTCGTGACCCATCTCACGACCTTAACAATGTTGTTCGAATGACAACTACATGTCCTTTGAATGACCTTTTTTCCTTTTCTTTTTCTTTTTCTCCAACTTTTCATCCCTAATTCTTCCATAATTACAATAAACTCCTCCTCACTATAATTAATATCTAATTTTAATTAATTTACCAGGACAATATATATATATATATATATATATATAGAGAGAGAGAGAGAGAGAGAGAGAGAGAGAGAGAGAATCCCCCTCTTGTAAGGACTCCTTATGGTACAGACTCCGGTACACCCCATTTTTTTAAAAATAGTAAAAAAAAAGAATTTTTTGATGAAACTTCATGGACATGATCTCCACGGTGAGAAGATAATCTCCTATTATTTTCATCAAAACAATTAATAAGAAAACTGTTGAGATGAGGTGATATGTAAAAAAATGGTATAAATATGCATTTTCGATCGTTGAAATGCTGGCGATCATCTCACCCACTTTTTGATTGAATTTTTTGATGAAACTTTATGGATATGATCTCGACAATGAGAAGATCATATTCATAAAGTTTCATCAAAAAATTCAATCAATAAAGTGGTTGGCGCCGACTCAACATTTCAACGATTGAAAATAAATATTTATACCATTTTTTTACCTATCACCTCATCTCAACGGTTTCTTTATTGAATTATTTAATGAAAACAATTGGAGATGATCTTATAATCGTGGCCATGATATCCATGAAGTTTCATCAAAAAATTTATTTTTTTACTTTTAAAAAAATGGTATGTATCGAGTTCTGCGCCATAAGGAGTCCTTACAGGAGACTTTCCATATATATATATATGTAGAGAGAAAGAGAGCGAGAGAGAGAGAGAGAGAGAGAGAGAGAGAGAGAGAGAGAGAGAGAGAGAGAGAGAGAGATTCTCTTACATTACACTTAGTTCTAGGTCCTAAGAAATCGTTTTTCCAAATTTTTTTATTTTTCTATGAAATTAACCTTTCAATCAACACATGTTAAAAAATTAGGTCAAAATACATTTTCTGGCTTTTTAAAAAATTCACAAAATTCTATTGGCGCAGACCCTATAAATAAGGTATTTTCAATAATTTTTTGTTGGACTTTTAAAAATTAGTTGGAAATTGTATTTTGACCAAATTTTTTTGAACATTTGTTGATTAAAAGGTAACTTAATGGGTAAAATAAAAAAAAATTGAAAAAAAAATTCAGAGCCTAGAACTAGGTGTGATGTATGGGTGATGTAGGAAACATAATGTATAGAAGTATCTCTCTCTCTCTCTCTCTCTCTCTATATATATATATATATATATATATACACACACACACACATATATATATGGATAGATTCAAAAGTGAACTTAAAAGATGAACATTTTAATGAACATTAACAAAAAAAATACTTAACAACCCATTAATTTTAATTTTAATGTATAGGGCAGGGGGTGTGTATAGACCAATTACAACATAGGAATTAAAATAAATGGGTTGTTATGTATTTTTTGTTAAGGTTCATTAAAATGTTCATCTTTTAAGTTCACTTTTGAACCTCTCCCTATATATATATATACTCTTGTGCGGACTAGCTCGCATTTTAAGAGTGTGGACCGGACATGTGTCGCTTGACAGTAAGCTTAGAAATTATCGACTAAATTATAGGGGTTCTCTCTCTCTTTTCTGGGCTCACCGTCAGGAGGGGGACTCTCTCTCTCTCTCTCTCTCTCTCTCTCTCTCTCTCTCTCTCTCTCTCTATCTATCTATCTATCTATCTATCTATCTTTATACACACAGACACACACACACACAGTATTGCTCTTGTGCGGACCAGTCCGCATTTTAAGAGCGCGGACCGAACATGTGTCACCTGACAGTGAGCTCAGAAGAGAAAGAGAATGTGTCCATTATTTAGTCGATAATTTCTAGACTCACCGTCGGGTGATACATGTCCGATTCACACTTTTAAAATACCAATATATATATATATATATATATATATATATATATATATATATATATATATATATATATATATAGAGAGAGAGAGAGAGAGAGAGAGACCATTACTGTAAGGCCCTAAACATGATTAGTAAGGTAAATTACATGAGTAAGTATAAGTTTTTAGTTATTAGTTATAAATTGGTTATGTGTGTTAAACATATTAATTTTCATGTTTAGGGGATGCATACTCATGTGATATGTATGTTGTTTACATTAAATGCGAATCGAACTTATGATTCGGGAAAACATGTTTGGGGCATGTGATTAGTTATGTGGTTCAATGAATTACTAAAATATGTTTCTAAATGCATCATTATGTTTATAAAAGTAAAATAGAGTGTTGGTGCGAAAGTGGCGATGTTTGGTCGCCAAATGTGAAAGTTATGAAATTTTGAGTAAATTATTACTCTACGGTTCGAGCCCAAATTACGCATACTAATTTTATGATTTTGGAAAAATACAAAATATGAAAGTTGTATATGTATAAGTTATCTACGTGTAGACACAAAGAGGGAGTAAATCAAGGCCCGTGATAGTGAGTTATGGTGATCTTACAAGGTGGGACAAATGTGCCATTAATGGAATTGTCTAATTCGACCTTTCATCCAACCAATCACACATTACCACTAAACTTATTGCTATTGGACCAGTTTAAAACGTATTTATGATTATAAATGAGATGTATGTCTTCTTCCTCACAAGAAATAACAAGTTTTTCCTAAAGAGAGAGAAAGAGAAGAAAGTTAAAGCAGAAATCTTTGGAAAATTTCTATAAATTGAGGAATCCTCGTAAGGTAATTACTTCTGTATTAAAGTTGGTCACATGGATGAGTTCTACACTTGGCATGTTTTTATTTTTTATTTGGATAAATATTTTAATGATACCCATATTTCTAAATTGTGTTGGAACAAGGATGGTTTAAGAACATGTGTAAGAACGTGTATTAGGATCGTAAATGTTAGCTTTAATGTCCCAGATTTAAATTCCCTCCTCGTGATGCTTTTTAATTTAGGAAATTCCGGTTTTTGATGTGTATATATGTTGAAACATGTTTATTATATGTTTCCATGATTGATACCCAAGGTGGAGGTTATGCATGCTTAGAAATGTTAAGTTATGCCTTAATATTCGTTTTCGTCCTAGTTGTGCTAGAAATTGTATAAATCGTGGAATACTTATTGCAATTGAGTTCTTCTAGTTGAAGAGTAAAGTAGACTCATATATGTATAACATATCCAAAAATTGTGTAAAAATACCAAGGAATGAACTTTTGGTAATATTTTGAAGTTTGGTTCAAAATCTTCCCTAAAGGAACAAGAATGTATACCGGGTGTTTTACGTTTTGCTCGACATACAAAATGAGACCTAAAAATTTTGTAATATTAATTTTGTATTATTAAATTTGTTTACTGATGTTGAGTGGAATAATATGCAAAGTTATGATGTATAAAAATTGTGAAAATTCCAGGAAGTTGAAGTTGTAGTTGTGTTGTTGTTTTTCTTGAGAAACGATTTGGAAAAGGTTGTAATAAAATGTGCATAACTTTGTCTAATGAATTCATAATTTAATTCCGTAAATTGTGTTAGAAACCTAATTAATTGGGTGTTATAGAAATATGAAGTATCGTATTTAATTCCTCTTTGTTATTTCTGATTGACCAAATGATCTGATGTATTACTGGGTTTGATGTTAATCGGTGTATTCAAATACTAAAGATATTGACTTGTTAGGTGGGGAAGAAGTTAATACTAACATACCAAGGAAGTAGTTTGGTATTAATCTTAGAACCAAATCCAAGTTGAGTGACCTGTCCTATGAAATATAGATGCTTAAAGGTCATATGGAAATGTGTAGTTAAACACACGTGTTAAAATGCTTATGGGAGTGATGTTGTATTTAGGAAACATATGCATATGATTAAAAGTGCTAAGCGATGTTATATAATGATATGGAATAGTGAGTCCTTTATCAAATGTTAAGGACTGGCGGGTCCTACGGGATGCAGCGGCCCCGTTAATCCAAATTAAAGGTTTGTTGTACTCGGGCCTAATTAGGGGATTTTGTGTTCGCCATTAACTAGGAGTTAATTGGACTGGCGGGTCTAGGCTTGTGAGAGTTACACAATTACTATTGGGTTATAACATTAGAAAATAAAAATGGTTATTTAAATTGGTTATATGTGTGGAATACGGCCATTCACTAAGCTTGTGTTGCTTAATTTAAAGTTCACTGCCAAATTAGGACCTTATACCGGGGGAGTGACAGATATATAGTATGGTTTGAATATCAAAAATCTTTTTGTGTAAATATTAAACTAAGGATCTTGGTTATGTAAAGTTGTGTAGTACTTATAAGTTATAGGTAAATGTAGTAATGTTTTCATCTACACATGCCTTTAAAAAAATCTTATGCTATTTTCCCTTAGAGATTTAAATTAAAGCATTGTTTACTGTTTAAGGCAATTTATCTATAATTAAAAAGGATGAGTTTAACTTAATTAAGTCGGGGTGCGACAGCTTGGTATTAGAGTGTGGTTATTATGTTCTGGACAGGGTGTGAGGGTCTAGATTCGCAGTGGACACTAGAAAGTCAGTTTGATATGCGTATGGATTTTGCCTAACAATGTTAATATTAAACTGATGCTATTGTAATTTGTTTAAGTTAATTACGTTGTAGTGAGTGATGAACCCACACGAGTTGCATGATAGAGTAGTGGGTGATGCATCATATGTACCTAATAGTTAGCAAGGACATAGACATATTGAAGTGGATGAACCAGAGGTACAATAACAACCTATCGATGACGTGGGGAGAATAATACATGATGTAGCACAATTGGTGGAAGAAGAAAGAGGTGGAGTGCATGGCAGTGATAGGGATAAATTGCATGAGAGCTTTATGAAGTTAAATCCTCCAGCATTTACGGGGACTACAGATCCATTAGTGACAGAGGGGTGGATTAGAAAAATGGAAACAATATTCAAGGTGATGGAAGTGCGAGATGAACAAAAGGTTTTATTAACAACCTTTAGATTGTAGGATGACGCAAAGTTATGGTGGGATGATACAGAGAGGTTACTTACTACGATTTGGGGACTAGTGCCAGAAAATCCTCCACCAATTACATGGGAGAGGTTTGCGAATGCTTTTTTTTTTAAAATACTTCCCAAGGCTTTACGGGAAGGAGAAATAGGAATAATTTATCATGCTGAAACAAGGGAACTGAATGGTGGCAGAGTATGAAAATTTGTTTATATCCTTATCCATATTTTCACTCAATTTGGTGAGGACAAAAGAAACTAAATGTGATCAATTTCAGTTTGGGTTGAATGTAGATATAAAAATATAGTTGCCAATATGAAGATCACAGATTATGGGGATCTGGTGGACAGAGCTATGGTAACTAAAAATTCAATGAAAGAGATGCAAGCTGAACATTCGAAGAAAGATAGGCATGATAGTATGAAGTCATATGGATGGGGGATGGGAACCTCATCTCAAGGTGTAGCATGAGGAGTATCTAAGGGCCAAGAATTTAAAAAAATAGAAGTGCACGTGGAAGATTTGAAGCTCATGGTGGAAGGACTAGGATGAGTCAGTCAAAAAATGTATCTGCGATGGGACCGAGGGCCGTATTTTGTTTTAGATATGGTGGTCAAGGGCACATGTCTCGAGAGTGTACAATAGCTGAGACGACACCTTTATGTCTCCATTGTCATTAACCAGGGAACTTATGAAAAAATTGTCCAGCGATGGGAGCTACAACTTCATTTGGGAGTATAATAGTAGGAGATAGGATTTCTACACTGAAAGTACACAGGGGAGGTAGAGGAGGTGTGTCTTAAAACCAAGTCCAAGGAAGAGTGTTTGCACTGACGCAACAAGATGCACAACCTATGCCTAACGTAGTGATATGTAAACTTTCTATTTGTGATAAAGATGCTCATGTGTTGATAGATCTTGGTTCTACACATTCTTTTGTATCTCTTTTTTATCTGTTGCATCTTAATAAGCCATTATCATCGTTAGATTTTGGTTTAGCGATCATTACTCCAGTGGGGGGATTGGTTTTTATTGATAAGGTGTATAGGGAGTGCATGGTGCGAATAGGTGAAAAGGAGTTGTTGGTTGACTTATTACCTCTCGATATGTGCGACTTTGATGTGTTACTGGGTATGGATTGGTTAGCCTCATATCATGTATTTTTAGATTCCTTTAAAAAGGAGGTAGTGTTTCAATTACTGGGTGAACCTGAATTTAAATTTATTGGGGAACGAAATGTCACTCCAACATGTTTGATTTCTGCTACAAAATATTATGAATTGTTAAGGAAAGGGTGTCAGGGTTATCTTTGCTATGTGGTGGACGCATGAAAAGAGGCTAGAAAAGTATCAGATATACCAGTAGTTAATGATTTTGCAGATACCTTTACAGAAGAACTCCCAGGTTAGCACCAGACCGTGAGGTAGAATTTGCGATTGAGTTGGTACCAGGCACTACACCAATATCTATTGCACCATATCGTATGGCACCTGTAGAATTAAAAGAGCTAAAAATATAGTTGCAAGATTTGTTAGATCGTGGTTTTCTAAGGCCTAGTGTATCACCGTGGGGAGCCCCAGTATTATTTTAGAAAAAGAAAGAAGGAACCATGAGACTATGCATCGATTATTCTTAATTGAATAAGGTGACTATCCATAACAAATACCCACTACCCCGAATTGATGACTTCTTCGATCAGTTGCAAGGAGCCAAAGTGTTTTCCAAGATTGATCTCAGATCCAGATATCATCAATTGAAAGTAAGAGACTGTGATATTTCTAAAACTGCTTTTCGTTCCAGGTATAGATACTATGAATTTCTTGTCATGCCATTTGTATTAACAAATGCACCGGTCGTATTCATAGATTTGATGAACCATATATTTCACCCATACGTGGATTATTTTGTTATTGTCTTCATTGATGATATTTTGATATATTCTCGTAGTAGGGGTGAGCATGAACACCACCTGTATATTATTTTATAGACCGTGTGAGAGAAACTGTTGTATGCTAAGTTTTCTAAATGTGAATTTTGGCTATACAGGGTTGTATTTTTTGGGCATGTTATTTTTGCTGATGGTATTTGTGTTGATCCCAAGAAGGTAGAAGTAGTAATGAATTGGGAAAGACCAACTAGTGTGATAGAGGTACGTAGCTTTTTGGGATTGGAGGGCTATTATAGGAGGTTTATACCAGGGTTTTCTTCTATTTCATTGCCATTGACTAAGCTTACTAGAAAAGAGAAGAAGTTTATGTGGAATGATGATTGTGATAAAAGGTTTGAAAATTTAAAGGGTAAGTGGACATCAGCTCTAGTATTGACTATCCCAATGGGTACAAAATGTTTAGTTATTTATAGTGATGCTTCGTATCAAGAACTTGGATGTCTATTAATGCAGCACGGAAAGGTAATTGCTTTTACTTCTCAACAGTTAAAGATACATGAATGGAAATACCCTACTCATGATCTTGAGTTAGCTACAGTAGTTTTTGCACTAAAGATATAGATACATTAATTATATGGTGTTAGTTGTGAAATTTTACTGACCATCAAAGCTTAAAATACTTGTTTACTCAAAAAGGCTTGAACTTGAGGCAAAGAAGGTGGATAAAACTTATAAAATATTATGATTGCACGATACATCACCATCCGGGTAAAGCTAATGTTGTTGCCGATGCTTTGAGTAGAAAATCTCGAGGCATAGTATCTTGTATTTATTGTATTCGAGTTGACCTGCTAAGAGAGTTAGCTTTAATAGGGGTAAAATTAACTTTGAATGAGTCTTACGGAATAGTAGCACATTTAAATATTAGACCCACATTGATAGACTGGATAAAACAAGCACGGGAAGGAGATACAGAATTGGAGAAAGTTAGAGATAATATAAAAAAGGGTAAAGAAAATGAATTTTCTATTCGTGATGATGGCATTGTTATGTACGATAATTATTTATGTGTACCTAACGTGATTGATTTAAGAAGAACAATTTTAGACGAAGCCCACTATTCTTTATATGTTATGCATCCAGGGAGAACGAAACTGTATAGAGATTTGAAACAATGTTATTGGTGCCGAGAATGAAACACGCCATTGTAAATTTTGTTGCTAGATGTCTAGTTTGCCAACCGGTGAAGGCGGAGCATCATAAGCCAAGTGGTTTACTACAACACTTACCTATTACTGAATGGAAATGGTAGCATACTACAAATTTTGTTATAAGTTTACCAAAATCATCATAAGGGTTTGATTCTATTTGGGTTATTGTTGATAGATTGACTAAGTCTGCACATTTTCTTCCTATTAAAACCACTTACTCAATGATAGATATGCCAAAATATATGTTGATGAGATTATTAGATTGCATGGTGCACCTGTTTCTATTATTTATGATCGAGATCCTAAGTTCACTTCTCACTTTTGTCCTAGTTTACAACAAGCTTTGTGGACTAAATTGAAAATTAGTACAACTTTTTATCCTCAGACTGATGGGCAGTCAGAATGAACGATCCAGACACTCGAAGACATGTTTTGAATTTATGTATTGGAGTTCAAGGGCAGTTGGGATGAACACTTGCCACTAATAGAGTTTTCTTATAATAATAGCTATCATTCGAGTATTGATATGGCTCCTTATAAAGCTTTGTATGGGAGAAAATGTAGAACTCCAGTGTGTTGGATTGAAGTAAGAGAACGAAAACTACTTGGGCCAGAAATTTTGCAGCAGACTACTGAAAAGATAAATCTTATTCATAATCACTTGAACGTGGCACAAAGTAGACAGTAAAGTTATGCAGATAACCGAAGGAAAGAATTTAAATTTGAGGAAGGTGATCGAGTATTCCTATGTGTTTCTCCTTGGAAAGGGGTTATGAGATTTAGGAAGAAGGGAAAGTTAAGTCCTGGGTACATTAGCTCTTACGAGATAATGAAACGAGTTGGAGATGTAGCTTATAAGTTGGCATTACCACTAGAATTGTCTAGGACACGCGACGTTTTTCATATATCCATGTTACGGAAGTATATGGACAATCCTTCACATGTGTTTATTTCACAACCGATAGAGCTTCAAGATGACTTGACCTACAAGGAGGAACCTATTGCTATTATAGATCGAAAAGAGCAAGTGTTACGTAATAAATCCATTTCACTAATTAAGGAGATATGGAGAAGTTAGAATGTGGAGTATGACACCTGGGAAGGAGATAATAACATGAAAAAGCAATATCCTAATCTGTTTAGTAAGTTTCTTATGCGTTAAATTTCGAGGACGAAATTTTTATAAGAGGGGTAAAATTACAAGGCCCTAAAATGTGATTAGTAAGGTAAATTACATGATTAAGAATAAGTTATTAGTTATTAGTTATAAATCAATTATGTGTGTTAAACATGTTAATTATCATGTTTAGGAGATGCATACTCATGTGATATGTATGTTGGTTACATTAGATGCGAATCGAACTTATGATTGGGATAACATGTTTAGGGAATGTGATTAGTTATGTGGTTAAATGCATCATGAAAATATATTTCTAAATGCATCATTATGTTTATAAAATTAAACAAGAGTGTTGGTGCGAAAGTGGTGGTGTTTAGTCGCCAAATGTGAAAGTTATGAACTTTTGAGTAAATTATTACTCTTCTGTTCGAGCCCAAATTAAGCATACTAATTTTATAATTTTGGAAAAACACAAAATATGAAAGTTGTACATGTATAAGTTATCTACGCGTAGACACAAAGAGGGAGTAAATCGGGGCCTGTGATAGTGAGTTATGGTTATTTTACCAAGGTGGGACAAATGTGTCATTAATGGAATTATCTAATTCGCCCTTTTATCAAGCCAATCACGTGTTAAAACTACCCCTATTGCTATTGGACCAGTTTAAAATGTATTTCTGATTATAAATGAGAGTTATGTCTTCTTCGTCACGATCAATAACATGTTTTGCCTAAAGAGAGAGAAAGAGAAGAAAGTTAAGGAAGAAATCTTTGGAAATTTTCTATAGATCGAGGAATCTTCGTAAGGTAATTACTTCTTTATTATAGTTGGCCACATGGATGAGTTATGTACCTGGCATGTTTTTATTTTTGATTTGGATAAATATTTTAATGATACCCATATTTCTAAATTGTGTTGGAACAAGGATGGTTTAAGAACATGTGTAAGAACGTGTATTAGGATCGTAAATGTTAACTTTAATGTCCCGGATTTAAATCCCCTCCTCGTGATGATTTTTAATTTAGTAAATTCTATTTTTTGATGTTTATATATGTTGAAACATGTTTATTATATGTTTTCATGACTGATACCCAAGGTGGAGGTTATGTATGCTTAAAAATGATTAGTTATGCTTTAATGTTTGTTTTTGACCTAGTTGTGCTAAAAATGGCATATATCATGGAATACTTATTGGAATTGAGTTATTCTAGTTGCACATCAAATTAGACTCATATATGTATAACATATCCGAAACTTGTGTAAAAATACCAAGGGATGAACCTTTTGTGATAATTTGAAGTTTGGTTCAAAATCTGCCCTAAAGGAGCAAGAATGCATACCAGGTGTTTGACGTTTTGCTCGACATAGAAAATGAGCCCCAAAAATTATGAAACATTAATTTTGTATTATTAAATTTGTTTACTGATATTGGGTGGAATATCATACAAAGTTATGATGTATAAAAATTGTGAAAATTCCAGGAAGTTGAAGTTGTGTTGCTGTTTTTCTAGAGAAACGATTTGGAAAAGGTTGTAATAAAATGGGCATAACTTTGTCTAACGAAGTCATAATTTAATTCTATAAATTGTGTTAGAACCCTAATTAATTGGGTGTTATAGAAATGTGAAGTACCATATTTAATTTCTCCTTAGTTATTTCTGATTGACCAAATGATGTGATGTATTACTGGGTTTGATGTTAATCGGTGTATTCAAATACAAATGACATTGACTTGGTAGGTGAGGAAGAAGATAATACTAACATACCAATGAAGTAGTTTGGTATTAATCTCAGCACAAAATCCAAGTTTGGTGACCTGTCCTATAAAATATAGATGCTTATATGTTTATATGGAAATGTGTAGTTAAACACATGTGTTAAAATGCTTATGGGAGTGATGTTGTATTTAGGAAAGTTATGCATATGATTAAAAATGTTAAGCGATGTCATATAATGATATGGAATAGTTAGTCCTTTATCTAATGTTAAGGACTGGTGGGTCCTATGGGATGCAGTAGCCCCATTAGTCCAAATTAAAGGTTTGTTGTACTAGGGCCTAATTAAGGGATTTGGTGTTCCCCATTAACTGGGAGTTAATGGGACTGTAGGGTCCAGGCTTGCGAGAGTTACACAATTCCTATTGGGTTATAAAATTAGAAAATAAAAATGGTTATTTGAATTGGTTATATGTGTGGAATATGGTCATTCACTAAGCTTGTGTTGCTTACACTCCTATAATGTTATGTTTCAAGTATGCCTATCATTTGAAGTTCACTTCCATGTTAGGACCTTATACCGGGGGAGTGACGAATATATAGTATGGTTTGAATATAAAAAATCTTTTTGTGTAAATATTAAACTAAGGATTTTGGTTATGTAAAGTTGTGTAGTACTTATAAGTTACAGGGAAAGGTAGTCATGTTTTCATCTACACATGCCTTTAAAAAAAATCTTATACTATTTTCCCTTAGAGATTTAAATTAAAACAATGTTTACTGTTTAAGGAAATTTATCTCTAATTAAAAAGTGTGAGTTTAACTTAATAAAGTCGCGATGCGACATTTACTCTTGTCTAAAAAAAGGAAACTAAGTTTTTAATATCAAAACTAGAGGGAGAATTTGAAGGTGTTACTTTAAAATCCACTTCAAAATCAGAGAATTAAACAACAACATCATCATCATCATCATATACCAGGTTATTAAACGAAACGGGAGCAGTAGAAGGAACAACATGAGCGACTGGTGGATCATCACAATGAGCCATGTAGGAAATCATTAAAGGATATATGTAATATCCTATTGTAAAGAGGAAAATTATCCTCCAAAAGACTCCTCTGTAGATATCATATGACGTAGAATAGCATCATTAATTGCTTGAATCATTATTAATTTAGACTCTATAAAATCGTTCTTATGTTGGTTGTTTAAAAGGAGCGAGATTAGGTGGATGAATTGGTGAAGATACCATAATAGGGTCATCATTATGCTACGTGGAGGCAGCGACTTGGGCCGCGATGTCGGCATGTATATCTATAACTGGGGGTGCTAGAATTTGTGGACGTTTAAAAGTTTGGCCCTTAGATCATAAAATATATCTACTCGTGATCGTACCATGAATAGACACAAAGGCATCCTCACTAATATTTGGAATCCTATAAGAATATAGATATCCCATAATCATGTGACCAAAATCCACTTCCTCGTAAGAACCATCCTCAGCTCTATTACGAGTGATGTCAAGAATGATAAAGGTATGATTCATAGTATGACGCTCGATCGCTATATATACCTAACAACCTTGTCAGGAAAGTTATGGATTATACGTCTATGACATAGATAATAGATGACGATAAAATGAACAACCGAATACATTATTTGATGACCATTTAAAAAAATAAGTTACCTCTCCACTATCTCTCTCCCCAAGAAAGATATGTTAATCAATATTGTTTTATCAATCATAAAAACTGGATATAAACCATAATGTTACATCACGTTAAAAACAGTTTTGTCATGAATCCAGGATGTTTAATTCTTCATGTAATCACAAAATCGTAAGTTCCTTATAACCATGATCAAAACTAACCTTTGTCCATTACAATTGATTGGAATAAGGTGACTTAAATGCTCATGTCAAAGCTTCCTTTGAATCCCTTCTTGAATAGCCCAGAATTACACTCTTATGTGCCCAGAATATTTGTGAGAAAATAGGAATAATGAGAATTTTGGATTTTCTCTACCTACTTAGAAACAATGTGTATTGAGATGACTCTAGATGGTGTAGAGGTCTCTATTTATAAGGGGGAGAGGGCTAGAATCCTAGTGGAGGTGGGACTCTTTTCAAGTCTCCCACTAATGCCACTAACCATCATGTGACTAACAGATAAGGTTTACCCAATCTTTTAATATCTTTATTTATCACATTCCTAATTAATTATATAACATTTATCAAGACCACATAAATAGGAAATTCGGAATTTAGTATAATTAAAATTAAATAATTAATTTCGTCACTTAACATTAATTTCCAACAGTCTCCCACTTGGTCTTAATAATTCGTATAATTAAATTAGGTATCATAAGGTGCACAATCATTGATAAATTTAGTTTGCTAAATCAAATGATCCATGGATGCGAGTCATGGAGGTTCCATGCTATTCAAGAGCATGGTTCCTTCCATGTGCCACAACACCAATGTTTCATTCAACTGAGCCTTTAATATTGGGTATCATAATGGCCTCATAATGTCCTTTTGAATAAGGACTATTTATGTCGACAATAATTCAGAATTATATGCATGCATTCAGAAAAGATAGAAATAATAGAAATTCGAAACACTTTTATTGAATTCAAGTAATAGTGTCAAACAACTAAGCCAAAATAGCAATCATAATCTAACTAATCGAGACCCATCTCTCTGACATGTTCCATAAAGGTCTTTGGAGATAGTCCTTTTATAAGAGGATCTGCTATGTTATCACGCATATTAATGTGATTAATTGACACTATTTGTTTCTGAACTTCTTCTTTAACTGATAGGTATTTCATCTCACTATGCTTAGCAGCCTTAGTATACCTATCGTTCTTCGAGAAGAAGACTGCTGCGACATTATCACAATAAATTTTCAACGGCTTAGATATTGGCCCCATAATTCTAAGTCCTGAAATAAAGTTTCGTAGCCATAATCCATAATGTGTAGCTTCGAAGAAAGCTATGTATTCAGCCTCCATAGTAGATGATGCAATGACACTTTGCTTAGAACTTTTCCATGAAATGGCTCCTCCATCCATAAGGAATACATAACTCGAAGTGCTCTTCCTACTGTGAAGTCATCCCCCAAAATCCGAGTCTGAATAACCAATCACCTCAAGGTGATTAGTCTTCTGATATCTGAGCATGTAATCCTTGGTCCCTTGCAGGTACCTCAACACTTTCTTTGCAACTTTCCAATGGTAAATCCTCAGATTGCTTTGATATCTTCCTAGCATCCCAACCATAAAACTGATATCCGGTCTAGTGAAGACTTGTGCATACAACAAGCTCCCTACGAGAGAAGCATAAGGCATGCCTTTCATGTTCTCCCTTTCTAAATCCCTTCTAGGGTATTGACTTAAGCTGAACTTATCCCCTTTCTGAAGTGAAAGGGGATTGCAACTTTGCATGCTAAATCTTTCTAAAACTTTATTAATGTAAGCTTCCTGAGATAATCCTAACATTCCTCATGATCTATCCCGAGATATTTCTATCTCGATCACGAAGTATGCCTTACCTAAATCTTTTATTTCAATGTTTTTAGAAAGGTACTTCTTGGTTTCACTTAATAAACCAATATCACTACTGGCAATAAGTAAGTCATCAACATATAGTACTAAAAACATAAACTTACTCCCACTGATCTTCAGGTATATGCACTGATCAACAGTGTTTTCCTTAAACCCAAATGATGTAATGGTATTGTGGAACTTAATGTACCATTGAAGAGAAGCTTGCATTAGACCATATGTTGACTTCTTTAACATACAAACCATGTTTTCCTTTCCTTCCTTTATGAAGCCTTGTGGCTTTAGAAAAACTATTTTTATGTCCATTTGGTGCAACTCCAAATCATAATGAGCCACCAATGCTAATATGATTCGTAATGAGTCCTTCTTTAAAACTAGAGAGAATGTCTCATAATAATCAATGCCTTCTCGTTGATTAAAACCTTTCGCAACAAGTCTAGATTTATGTCGTTCGATATTGCCTTTTGAGTCAAGTTTGGTCTTAAATATTTACTTGCACCCAACGCATTTTTATCCTCCTGGAAATTCGACCAACTCCCAAACTTTATTGTCATTCATATATTTTATTTCTTCATTCATGGCATCAATCCATTTATCGGAATCATCACTATTTACAGCTTTTTTATAAGAAACTAGATCATTAATAATCTCTATGTTAAATTTGGTCTCTTAAAGGTATACCACAGAATCATTCGGAATTTCCGATCTCCTTTCTCTTTGAGATCTTCTCAATGGCACTTCCTATGGTGCTTCAAAAGTTTCATCCGTTATAGTCTCATTATGTGGTTGTTCAGTTGGTTGATCATTCACTTGTTGTTCATTGCTATTGATCGGGTCTATGACTGGTTCAAAAACTACATTAGGAACAACTGGTATGTTATGAACTCTGGGTATAGGAATTTGTACCCCGACTTCTCGAATGATTACCTAACTTTCTTTTATACTCCCACTTACTTCACCTTCTTCAACGAATTTATCATTTCCAGTTTTTATGATTCTAGTTGTATGATTTGGACAGTAAAATCTATATCCCTTCGACTTTTATGGATACTCGATGAAATGACAAGATAATGTCCTAGGATCCCATTTCTTTTCATGAGGGTTATAGATTCTAGCTTCCGCTGGGAAGCCCCACACACGTAAATACCTTAAATCGGGTTTTTGTCCTTTCCAAAGTTCAAAAGGGGTTTTTGAAACTGACTTACTAGGAATCCTATTTAAGATGTGTACATCGGTCTTTAATGCTGTGTGCACAAAAATGTAGGCCAATGGGTCCTACTTTTCATACTTCTAACCATTTCTATAAGGGTACGATTACGCCTTTCAGCTACACCATTTTGCCAAGGTGATCATGGCATTGTGTATTGGGCGCAAATACCTAATTTTTCAAGGAGTTTAGCAAATGGTCCAGGGCGTTGCCCTGAATCGTCATATCTACCATAATATTCACCACCTCTATCAGGCCTATTAATTTTCACCTTTTTGCCTAGTTGCCTCTCAGCCTCTTTAATGTATATTTCAACGACGTTCACAGACTGAGATTTATCATGCAACATGTATAAAATTCAATCACGTGAAAAATCATCTATAAAGGTGATGAAGTATTTTTCTCCACCAATGGATGGAATATCAAAAGGTCCACATATGTCTGTATGTATTATTCGAAGTAGTTGGGTGCTTCTTGTGGCTCCTTTCTTTATATGTTTGGTCTATTTTCCTTTAATACAGTCCACCCATACATCATAATTGGCCCAATCCAGGTTATGGAGTATTCCATCTTTAATGAGCCTTTCAATTCTCGATCTTGATATGTTCCCTAATCTTTTATGCCACAAATAAGCATATTTTTCATCATTAAGTGTACGTTTTGTACCAACATTAGGATGCTGGGTCACAAGGGTTTCAGAAAAATTATTTTCAAGATTCAATTGATATAAACCATCTAATAAAAATCCAGAACCAACATTATTAGAATTTTTAATCACACCAAAACCATTGAACTTAAATTCAATCGCAAAATCGTCTAAAGCAAGTTTGGAAATAGAAATTAAATTCGTAGAAACTGTGGGAACATAAAATGTTTCTTGCAAATCTAAAATAAATCCAGTGCTTAAAACCAGGTGAAATACTCCAATAGCTTCTATTTTATCCATCGCTTTATTGCCCATGTAGAGAAAATGCTCATTTGGATTTGTTTTGCGGATCGAAGTGAAGTCCTGCATCGAATTAGAAACATGACACATAGAACCAGAATCAATCCACCAAGTGTTAGAAGGAGCGTTAATAAGGTTTGATTCGAAACAAACATAAATAAAGGGCTTACCCTTTTGCTCAAACAAAGCCTTTCATTTATGACAATCCCTCTGGAAATGGCCCTTCTTTTTACAGAAGTGACACTTTTCATTCTTTTCCTTCTTCATAGCAGCAATTGATGGTTCAGCTTGATGAGACGGCCCAGGACCTTTCTTAATGCCCTTGCCGAACTTCTTTTTAAAACCAGCTCCTTTGACTGTCAGATTTGCCACATGTCCCTTAGTCACATGGCCATTCTGTAGCTTAAGCCATCCTTCCTCCTGTACCAACATGCTTTGCAAATCATTTACATTCCACTTATCTTTTATAATGTTGTAATTAATTTGGAAAGGCCCATACTCAGGAGGTAGGAAGTTTATGACGAATTGGACGAGAAAATACTCATCTACTGTCATGCGCAAAACTTTAAGTCTAGCATCCGGATTCGTCATCTCTATAATGTGCTCATTCATGGTTCGAGTACCATCGACCCTCATAGTGGTCAGGTTAGCCATCAGTTTCCCAACAAGGGATTTATCAGCAGTGCGAAAGCGTTCCTTAATGTTGTTCAAATACTCTTTCGCTTTCGTAGTTTCAGGTAGGTAGGTCTTAATGTTAGCAGCAACGCATATTCGCATAAACATAAGGGCCAGCCTATTGGATCGAGACCATGCTTCATAGACAATAATTTCATCCTCGCTACTGGCATCAGTAATAACAGCGGGTTCATCACACATCATTGTCATGCCCAGGTTGATAACCCCTAGGCTGAACTCAATTTGTTCATTCCATTCAGAAAAATTAGTTCCATCAAATTTGGAATAGGACTGAGCTTGCGAATACAGGTTAAGGGGAACTGCAATTAATAACAATGTTCACAAATTAAATTTTCACACACAACAAAAATTGCAAGGGTCGAATATTGAATTGTTGACTAAAATTTTTGGCATATTTTGTTTACAAGTTGAATATCACGGAATCTGTGTTAATCATCACATAATGTTCAAATTGTAAAGATATATTACCCTATAATTCATTTATCATGGTCCCATAATTTTGGCATCTGTGTTTGTTTCCTAAACATTTAATACCATGATTAATGGACTTAATGTCAACTATTCTGTTTTCACAAAACCAATTCTAATGTTGTTCAGTTCAGAAATTAGTATGTGTTGTGCCTCAATCCAATTTTATAACTAACATTAGAATAAACCTTTAATGAATGTAAGTGTATTATTCGTACATGCAGTCTCAGCCTGTGTTTGGCCTTGTACTTAACTCAAATGAATAATTGCTTACATGTCTCAATTTAAATATAGTTAATCATGCATTAAATATTAACTATAATACGTTATCTATCAGTAATTACAAAGATACCAATAGTAGCTTAAATGCCTCAAAAACAGAATTGCCCAGGTATAGTAAAAAACACATAATTCATGAATTTTGCCAAAAATGGAAAAAATGAGTTTTCCCCATAGAATTGAAGTAAAACATGCCAGAAAACCAAAACATTTTGTGGAACGTTAATATCAATTTTCTATAAAGATTTATAAGCCCGAGATTATTTCCTAAAATGGCAAAAATAAGGTTTTGAGGGCCTTAACGGACTCGGATTGCCGAAAAACACATTAAATCACTGTCAAAGGCCGTGAAATTTGATCATTGGCCCGTTTCCAGTCGACATATCAAGTTTCAAGTCAATTGGACACCAAAAATTTTGAAAAACACTATTCACTACGCAAAAAAAAATTCTCCCGGAATTTGTTTTGTGTCAAATCACAGTTTTCACTTAATTAATCTTAAAAATAGATTCGTCTTCTTATCATGATTAATAAAAGTATTTTCCAGATTGCTTACACAACTTGAAACAATAAAATAATACTAACGACATATTAGGGTTCCAGTAACACGAAAAGGGGTTGAACAATAATGGGACAGTTATCATAGGATAAGGACTGTGTGTAGTAAGTTCGTTCTTAATATCATACATAACACAAATACGAATTACCATATGTATGATTATCAAATTGCTTAAAAATTCCAGATTTCCATATTTTTCAAATAAATTTTTTTCCAGATTTCCAGTTTTCCAGATTCATCAAATAAAAACATTTCAGATATCCAGATTTCCAAAGATCATAAATCAGAATTGTTATAAAGATTTTTTTATTAACGAAAAACATGAGATTATAAATCGAAAGCTCTGATACCACATGTTAATAAATACTTTTTTGTCAATCATAATAATCGGATATAAACCATAATGTTACATCACGTTAAAAACAGTTTTGTCATGAATCCAAGATGTTTAATTCTTCATGTAATCACAAAATCGTACGTTCTTTATAACTATGATCAAAACTAACCTTTGTCCTTGCAATTGATTGGAATAAGGTGACTTAAATGCTCCTGTCAAAGCTTACTTTGAATCCCTTATTGAATAGCCCAGAATTACACTCTTATGTGCCCAAAATATTTGTGAGAAAATAGGAATAATGAGAATTTTGGATTTTCTCTCCCTCCTTAGAAATGGTGTGTATTGAGATGACTCTAGATGGTGTAGAGGTCTCTATTTATAAAGGGAAGAGGGCGAAAATCCTAGTGGAGGTGAGACTCTTTTCAAGTCTCCCACTAATGTCACTAACTATCATGTGACTAACAGATAAGGTTTACCTAATCTTTTAATATCTTTATTTATCACATTCCTAATTAATTATCTAACATTTATCAAGACCACATAAATAGGAAATTCGGAATTTAATACAATTGAAATTAAATAATTAATTTCGTCACTTAACATTAATTTCCAATATAGTATGTAGCAAGGTGGTCACAAGAAATACCACGAGTGAAATGACACAATAAATTTGTTCACCCGATGCGAGGAAACAACGAATACTAGGAAAGCACAATCCGTATCAAGATGATCTACTGATCATGAAACTCGTAAACCATAGTCATATTCGCTAAAGGATAAGGAGAAATAAAATGGGATGTAGATTGAGTTACGACATGCTTGAAAGAAAATACCTTCTGGATTCTTCTTAAGATGATCTACATCAACTTCCCTCTTGATCTTGATGAAACAAACAGGTAAACCTTCTCTCGTGATGAAAAATATAGAATGCTCAACCATCAGTTTGTTGACGACAGAGTCTAGCGAGTGGATAGTCTATTCGTGGTGGCACATGACTCTCCATGGTCACTGAAACCAACCTGAATCAGTGCAAGCTTCTTATATCGAGTTATGGAATAGAAACTTACACCAAAAGACACAAACCAAAAATTACCAAACCAAAAGGTTAAATAAAAAATAATATCGCCTACGTACATGTAATGTGAATTGACAAAACCAAAAAGATCACTCATAATGTTAGACAAGACGCTAAGTGGCCCGTTCTTAGGAAGTTCCCACGTTACTAAAAAAAAATTCTTAGACAAGACGCAAAATAAGCAATTGTGTAGTGAAAAGGCTCCTAAGTACACAATAATCTATGGAACAAATCAAACAATGAAAATGTTCCCAATCAAATGATTCATAAAGATCAAGGAACTCAAATGTATATATGATATCAACAAAGATCAAGGGCAGAGCCAGGAGTGGGCACACCAAGCCCTACCCCAAAAAAATAAGAAATTTTGTTCCAGTCATTTTATTGTCCAACCCAACACCTAATTTAGCGGACTTTATCCCACCCCAAAACAACAAATTTATATTTAGAGATATGAGCATTCAAGAAAAGCCCAGTGCGCTAAAGCTTTAGCACTAATATCTTTTTTTATTGGAATGGTTTTTGACAAATATGAGATCGAGATTGGTATTCATAGCATCATTTTCATTTTTTTACTTCTTTTTATTATACTCTCTCTATATTTGAATTTAAGACGTAACACTTTTGTGTATATGTTTGTATTGACTGGTATTTTAATAATGCAATAATAAATGTATTTGAGTTTCTTCGAGACTTTGATGTCTATATATATTTGTTCCCACAATGACATCGATTTGATAACTAACTTTGGCTAGGGGTATATAAATTAAAAATCTAGAAAATTTGGCAACATATTTCTCCCCACTTTAGGATCCGTTTGGTTAAGGATACAATATTTTAGGTCGTGAAAAATGAAATGGTGCAATTATCTTCAACATAATTGAAATTAATTGTCCGTTTAATTGACGTGTATTTTTTCCATTAAAAATAGTTATTTTGCAACATTTTATTTTTATTTTTTCCTGCTTGATTTCATCTACATGTTACGTAAAAAAATATTTTTATATATTTAAAGTACTTCATAGTTTTCTCATTTCCACCCCAAAAATTGATTTCATAAAAAACTTTAAAAGTCAGATCAAACCACTCCGATATTTTTTCACTCAAATTCTAAAGTCCAATAACTATATTAAGTCTTTTTCCAACTTTGTAATGACATACCCAAAAAAAGTTGGTTTGAAATTGTAAATAAGTGGATATGCTGTAATTACACAATTTTAAACAAAAAAAATTAATAAAATTCAATCCCATAGATGTGAAATTATATTTCACCATTTTTATCGAACCAGGCCTATGACTAACATATTATGAGATTGTCACAACATTAATCCACCCCTCCGACGAATCCTGGCTCCGCCCTTGACAAAGATTAAAGAATTTTATTACCTGAAATAAAGCTAGCAAATTCCCCAAATCGACTAAAGTAGGGGTTCAAACTTATAAATTTCCAAGTACAACTTGAATTGTTGTAATCTCCACGAATTATGAACGAAAAATGATTTGGATGGGAAAATCATGTAACACCTCGCCTAAAATAATAACGGGTGGTCAGCCCAATACTATATTAAATCAGGAGTTTGGTCCAGTCTCAACATCAACTGCAGATACTATATAATATAGGACTAACTACCTGATATCATATAAGCGAGATGTTAAAATAATCTAAAAAATACAACATACCACGACACAACACTATAACACTACGAATAAAGGAAAGAAAGATGCAGGAAAGAACTATGATAAACGAAATGCTATAATAAAATGATATAAATAACTACAACAGGATGTGATACAAAAAGTAGCCCGAATAAGCTGTCGGGTCACAACAAATACAATAACTGGAATGGAATAAATATAAACATGTATATAAATATCCCTTGGGTACAAACCTGATATACAACATGAATCCTACCTAGAATTTTTCAAAGGAGGAAGTGAGTACATTCTACATCCCGCACCTGTTGCGGCTCCCAAGACTATGAATAGAAAGTCATCTGGCATCCATGCGGTAGGACACCTGTAGTAATATATATATATATATATATATATATATATATATATATATATATACAGGCAGGAGAGAACAGTACACGGGTCAGAGCCCGAGTTGTGAAAATATGTAGCAAGTGTGTTAACCGTGCATAATAATATCGGTGCACTTATTCCATAATTAAAAGTGGAATCTCACTCTCGTGGAACCCCAACTCACCTCTCATCTAAATGCACGCACCTATTAGCGTCCTCAAATTTTAGTTAAATTACCCTCATTTATTAGGACAACCTAACTTATCATAGGCCTAGCCTATACCCACGAGATCTACCGTCCTATCATAACCCAAGAATCCACCCCTTTTTCTAAACACAGTTAAGTATTTATTTTCAATCACATGTGCCTTATTAGGCTTAGTGGATTCCGGTTTATAATTTAACCATTTATAAATTTAATAACTACCCAATATGCATCTGGGTTGAAACATATGATTTAATTTCTAATTAATAAGCATGCAAAATTATTATTGACACATCTTCCCTCCAATTTCAACGCTGCGCTGCGTTTCGTGCGTGGGGTGTCTCGCAAAGCGAAATCCAAACAAGGAACCACCCCGTTACACTACTCCTTGTCAACGTCAATCCTAGAGATCCATTATGCCACACATAAATATCGGCAGAACTTCTCTCTAATCTCAACAATGCACTACGTTTCGTGCGTGGGGTGTCTCACAAAGCGAAATCCAAACAAGGAACCACCCCGTTACACTACTCCTTGACAATGTCGATCCTAGAGATCCATAATGCCGTACATACCATAATTGGCAGAACGTTTCTCCAATTTCAACACTGCACTGCGTTTCATGCGTGGGGTGTCTCGCAAAGCGAAATCCAAACAAGGAACCACCCCGTTACACTACTCCTTGTCAACGTCAATCCTGGAGATCCATTATGCCACACATAAATATCGGCATAACTTCTCTCTAATCTCAATAATGCACTACGTTTCGTGCGTGGGGTGTCTCGCAAAGCGAAATCCAACCAAGGAACCACCCCATTACACTACTCCTTGACAATGTCGATCCTAGAGATCCATAATGTCGTACATATAATATAATGCTACCACAACTACTAAATCTCCAATAATATCCTGGGGATGATGTAACCGAAATATTCCTTAAATGCGATACATCAACCCCCATCAATCTAGTACATCATAATCATCCAAGATGTACTCCACAAAGTTTCCATATCCTTTCATCTATAGGATAAAATATATATATAGGCATTTCATTCTAACCATATATATACACACACCATCATCCAATCCCATGACCATGTATACATACCATATATGATGTACAAAGGCCATGCACAAATAAATACCCGGCTATATATAGCGCTAATAAACTGCATCAATGCTATCATATTCCCAGTGCCCGGCTCACGTAGCAATACTGGGGCCACCATGGTGGGACTAAACGACACCCATCTCGTGGTAAACTCACGCACACGACGTCCCGAGAAGCGGTCATAGCTCCAAATCGGCAGTGAGACGAAACATACCCACCACGTCTCAACCCAAAAATATAAAAATGTAAATCACATAATAACACACGGGACGACTATGACCTGGGGAATATCTACACCCTACTTTTCTAGCCAGGATGCTCACCCTCTACGCGCGCAAATTCCCAATGATAGCATGAGCGGGGTATGCTTAACCAAATAAGTATATATATCATTCACATGCATAATATATACATCCATATGATCCAATCATATGATAAAATATTAAACCATCATATAAGGTTTAAATGTCCATACCATGTATGTCCATAACATAAATATATCCATATATTCATATCTATATAGATATATATACATATATTCACATATCCTTATATACAACTAATTCTCGTTCATAAGTATGAGATATATAAACTCGGCTATAAGTATACATAATCCTCGATATACAAGCCGTCACCACAATTTCCTTTAAATTTTACCTCGATATGTGAATATAATCTCTCACTTGAAACATATTCAATCATTTTTCCTGTGATGAATAGTCTCCCAAAAATCATATGTATATATATACTTATATATACCACATTAAGGTTATCACCCAAAATTTTGTGTAGGAAACCATCGCTACACATGCCATCTATATCCGAGAGCACATTAAAGACTCTAGTAATAATTTTGACTATCGGTATACACATAAGTTATAGTCTATAAACCTCAAACTCATTCTTATTATCATCAGATAAATCCCATTTCTTAGGGAAAATACCCGTTGTAAATCACACACCGATAAACAACAACTACTCCAACTAGATTTTCACATTGTACTCTAGTTGGAAATATGATCCTGTAGCTCTCGATTCCGACTACGGTTCAATCACTTTTGTGAATCCCCCAGTCTAAGATCGCTCGAATTTATTTATTAAAATTGATCATTTCTAAGGGTAGGCAATCGCTCTCTTCCATTTGACCCGAATTGTATCTTAATACTATCCTATCCTTATAAGGATTTGACATAAATGTCGGCCTAGAAATTTCACCACATACATGGATATATTCTTCTCCAATTATTCCAAGAAGTCCCCACTATCATATACTAAGTGAGAGACCCCCTATAAGTCTCCAAAATATCTCTTACTTCATAAGAGAAAGCCTCAAATTAATAAACCCAACCAAAAAGGGCTAGAGGTCATCCTAGAAAAAAACCCTAAAACGGTCCATTAAGGAAGCCCCTAATAATAAACTCCAAAAGAAAAAGGGGGAAAAGGATTTCCCATTCTAGGGATAAAAATAGGGGACCGGTCGACCGGTCTCAGACCCCCGGTCGACCGCGGGTCCAAATTTTGCCTACGAAGAAATGCAGTAGGCTTTTCTCTTAAGGCGCGGTCGACCGGCCATACCAGATATTCTGGCCGATTTCCCTTTCTCAATAAAACCCACGAAATTAATACCCTAAAATCTCCATTCTAACCTCCAAATCTTTATCACAACATGGTTCCAAGCAAAATAAATCAACCCAAAGTTTATCCTAACCATTTCTACACCATTAAGCACATATTTAAACATTGATTTCAAGATTTAACCCAAAAATTTAGGTTTTGTTGTTAATACACAAAAATCCATTTCTTTAACCCACAAATTATGAAATGAAATACACAAATAGATATTTAGCAAGATTAAACACTTGCCTCAATTTTGTAGAGGTTGGATCGTCCTCGATGTCGCGGTTGGGCAGGAATCTCCAAGCTTTTCTTCCTCTCTCTATTCCTTTCTTCTTTTTCTTCTTTCCTTCTTCTTTCTCCCTCTAGGGATTTTTCTCTCTTTCTCTCAATTGAGAAATGGCTCCATCCGTAAGCCTCCAAGACCCTTTAAAATATAAACCCAATTTTAAATATTAATACACACTTTAAATGGCTCGTTTGCTCCAATTCGAGCCAAACATACTTAAAAACCTTCCGGAGCCGAAATAAAACCCTATGACAGTCATTTTGACTATATCGACCCTTCCGGGATCAATGGAACCCTCAAAATCATCATACGGAATACTTCAAAACGTCCTCTATTTTTGGACTTAAATTCCAAATGTTAGAATTCTCCAATTTAATTGAATTTTATTTTCCCAAAAATTTAATTTCTCAGTCTCCAAAAATCGCGGGGTGTTAGAAATCATTGATGGTCAAAGCTATATATATATATATATATATATATATATATATATATATATATATATATATATATATAGAGAGAGAGAGAGAGAGAGAGGGGTTTGATAATGATCAAAATGAGGATTGGATTGGTTTTAAGCTTGTCAAAATTTGAATATAATCTAGGTGAATCCATGTGAGCGGTGTTGGAACAACTCTATACGTACGGTGTTCTTCATGGCTTATGAATAAAACATTATCATGCTAATGGTTAAAAATCTAGTGATTGTTTATGTGTAAACGCATTAAGGTAGAAACTACCCTTATCAACATATTTCAAGCAGTCGTTCGTATGGTGCTATTTCCCAATCATGTGAATGGTTTTGAACGGAATCGAGTTTCTTTTTTCTTAAACAAAAATTCATGAAAAAAGCTTTTCCATAAAAGACTTAATGTATGGGAATCACAATTACAAATTATCTCTCAAAATATGCCATGTAATTCGTGCTCATGTATATCTATATAATAAGTTACAATGGTGTTTTCACTATTCATAAGTTTGGAAGACATTTAACGGTTCAGATGAAAGCCAACAAGGCTTGAGATGGAGGGATGAGATCATTTTGATGCATATTCCTCTTTTGCCCTTTTATTTTTGGTTTCCCCCTCTTTTTTAACACTTCATATCCATTCCCCCTTTTTTCCAAAATTCTACAATATGGTCAAAATAGGAAATTACACTCCAATAAGCTTTTAGGCCCACCACATACAAAAGACACACACAAACATTACACCTGCTCTCTCTCTCTCTCTCTCACTCTCTCTCTCGATTCTCTTCTCCAATAGGTACCTCTCATGCCTCTCTCCCTGTCTCTCTTAGATCCATCATATTCATTTTAGGGGAAATTTAGGGTTTGAAGATTTGGGTATCCTTATGTGATTTCATTTCCTAATCAGGTTGCAGGGACACGCTATCCTTTTTTTTCCTAATCGGGTTACTATATTTCTGATATGTGAGTTATCTGATATACGTATTTGATTCCATTTATTGAAATGTTTTATGGGATTTTTTCTGTCATTTTCCACTTTTTAGCTCTACTTTTGTCTATTTACTTGGTATGCTCTTTTTGCAGCTATATGAAATATTAACTCAAGATGATTTGTTCTTTTTCTTTAGTTGTTGCAGCAATTTTTTATGTAGCCCATGTTGGGTGTTATGGATCTCAAGCTGGTAAGTTTTGATGTTGTAATCAAATTATGTTATCATTTCAATATTTGAGCATTAGATAGTTTTATATATTTATGTGTAATAACATCTTGCTATTGCTACTCTGAAGGGGCTATTTTTTGGATTAAAAAAGAAGCCATATAAATGTATGTTGATTTTTTGGGCTTGATGGTATTTGAGGTAAATAATCCATATGGTCAAGTCTCGCACAATTGGTATGATCTAATTTGTGGTTTTAATTGTTTAGATATGCATTGTACCTTTTTCGTATTGAAATAACTTAAATCTCTATTTTTTTGCATTTAGTGGTATTAATATATTCAAACTTCTCTTGTAGTTTCTTTTATGTAGAGAGGTTATAGAGGTCAAACACATGGTTTGTCTTACTCAACGAGACATCGATGTTAGAATCAAGTTGAGTGATGTTTGGATATTAGGATATTATTTCTATCATCCAAGCATAGATAAGTTTGACTGCCATAACTCAAATGTATCTTCCCTCAAGTTTTTTCGATTCGTTGCATTCTCTTTACTTTATCATATTTTTTATTTAGATTTTTCTAGGGTTTGTTATTAACGACTTGATTTTGTAATGTATTTTCAAATTTAGTTTTTCAGTGGTTTCTACAACGGTATTGATGTATGTAATGTATTTTCCAAATGTATGTTCTGTGATAGATATGTATGTCTATTTGTGTTGGTAACACATGTTGGTTCAATATAATGAATGTTTTTTTGTTTGTATTGGTTTCTATTATGGTATTGGCTTGGAAAGTTGATTTTCCAATTTTGTAATGTATGTTTGTTCTGTGTTGGTAATGATTTTCATCATATATAAAATCAGGCAATTTTTAGGTGTTTTGCATGCAACAACCAGTGATGTCGTATGTTTGAAAACTAGAGCCAGTATGTCACTCTCCATTTCATGGTTTAATGTCCCTATTGATACTTTACTTAGAAATCTTAGTAACACCAATTGGCGTTAACTTTGATGACAAGAGATTTACTTATATGTTACATTTTTTGGGGGTGCTTTAAATGAAGTATTAGTTATTTTGTTCGAGTGCTTTAAATTTGTGTAATGTTTAATTGCAAAATGGGCCAGTGCACAAGAAATTTTACTAATCAAAGTCTAATATTGCATTTTCTTCCATTTTCAAACTTGCCGACCTGCAATTTTACCTGTTATTAAAGAAATTTGCACTGGTAATACAGGTGTGAGAATTGATCCAAATATTACCCCGTACAAAGTTTTAGATGCTGACGAAGTTGGGTTCAGTGGGCAAGTGAGGATTACAATACAGTTGTTTCCATTGAGTTCAGGATCCTACATACTTTCTCATTTCAGAAGATGTGTCCCATTTATATTTAAGACAATTGAGAAACAGAGGTGGCTATACGCATGTGCAAAAAAAAATGATTGAGAGGCTAATATATGTCAAGGGAACCACTATTCGATTACAGTCGCGTTCAGCCTTCCAACATTGTTTGCCTCTATTATGATTATATAGATTCACCCCCAGATTTTCCTTCTAAACGAAAGAAAATATCCGACTCTTCTATTCAGAAGGAACATGAAAGTGATGGTGTTATTCAGATTGTTGATTGTGAAGATAAGGAAAATGAGGATTGGATGCCTCCTCCCCTAAGGTTTCGACTCATATATGGAATCGCCATGAGGATTCGACTATAAAGGAGATCAAGTATGCTCAAACTATGAATTTCATTCTTGGGGACGATAGTTGAATTTCATTGTATTCTTATCAGTTGAGTGCTAAACTCATTTTTGAACTGTTGAACCATATTTCTGAAACACCTGCTCATATAATTTTTGATGGTGGATAATACCATATCCTAGAAGAAAAGCATGTTCAATTATTTAATTAAGATATTCAAATATATGAGAATTAGATATACCCAAGTTCTTTTAATGGATGCTTATTCAATAATTAAGGAAGTGAGGGAAATAATTCTGTCCAAATGAAATATTGATGGTGGAATGATTGACATCAGTTTCGTAATGTCATTTGACATGGAACGTGTAAAATAAAAGGGAAATATTTTAGTCCCGTATTTAGTCCAATCTATAAATAGAATTTGAGTTAACCACATTTGCTACCTATGTTAAATTTTGTATTTGAGATTATGCACGAGATGAATAGTTTTGGTAAATCATTTTTCAACCTAATGATATGGAAGATCTGTCAGTTGAGATGGCCACACTCAACATGTGAATATGCACAAACTTTATTAGTCTAGAAGTAAAGGGCAATAATGTGCTCTATGGATTTCGGGGCAAATTGTTCCGTTGCATTATTTGACTCAGTTGTCCGCACAACCAAGAAATGCCACACAAAATGGAATCAATTGAGAACTATTCAAAGTCTTACTTTGTTGGACATGTTTGTGTTTATCATTATGTTTTTTACTTTCCTTATTTTTAGCCAAGAAGTTGCAAAATGTGTAGAATAAATATTCATGTATTTGTTGTTGTCATCTGTTTTCTTCATCATCTGTTTCATTTGTTTTTTATTCTATATAGTACAGGAGAATGAAGATTTGATCTTCTTTTATTTGTTATGAACTAAATAAGTCATATGGTCCTATCACTAATGTAAAGGGTATTATTAATGTGGAAAGAGAGGGATCAGAACTTTGAAATACAGGGGCAGTCCCAACTTATGTTCATGCTAATTGAGAATGTTATTTTTTTTCTTTCTCGATAGGTATGACTTTTCTTACGCTTGACTTTATGCATTTTATATTTATGCGGATTGTATTTCATTATGTCCCAGGTGATTGTTGTATATTCAACCTCATCGACGACAATATAATCGAGTCGTTCTCTTTCCTGAAGCATTTTTGCTTTAGTTGCGGTTTTGATATATCCGTACAAACTCAGTTTCTTTGGTTCCTTCAATATGTTGTGGGCGAACATTGTTTCTCTGAGTCTGTGTTCGATTTCGAATACTGCATCTCCGATATAAAATCGGTATGTGTTGCAAGATGACCACGAGAAGAATCAGTTCACATTATTGCATCAGTTTCCAAAGATATCCACTATTGATAAGTTGTTATTGTGTTTGAAATTGAGCAGGTCATTTGAGGCAGGCCATTTGAGTAAAACTTCCTACATATTGCGGGCATAGCTAATTTAAGGCCTATCCAGAGCCACAAGTTTGGCCGTCTTGATGTTCACTTTCATAAGAATCCCCGGTTATTCCACATAGCTCCCATTGCTTCAGGAATTCTTTGGATCGAATGTGGATTTCCCAGATGTCAATGTGTCTTTTTCCTATTCTACTCAGGACATCTTGCAGCTGGACATGAAGCGCATGTAGTGGTGGGAATTGGCTGGGACATGAAGCACAGTCTTTAAAGGTTTGAGGTCTATACCTTTTATGTTTCTATTTTGGTTATAGAAAGAGTGGTATCAAGGAGATGAAATTGGGAGGTAAATTTTAGATTGATTTTATAACAACTGTCAGGTACCTTCTACATTATATATTAAGTTTGTAGATTTTGTCTATATATTAAGTTTGCATATTTACATTATATATTAAGTTTGCAGATTTAGATTATATATTAAGTTTGCTGACAACTCAAAAATGTTAGCAAGTAGAGTGCAAGTTTGCCACGGACCAATAACCTTATTTGAACATAGATAAATCAGCTCTTTGTTGTCACTTTCCAGTCATTGATGGAAGTCTATAGTTGTGTACCACCTTGAAGGCCTCCCTAATAGCTAGAGTTTCACCCATAAATGCATAATCGTACATTATCCTGTTGCGAAATCCATAAATAATCTAGCCTTGATGATTGCGAAGGAATCCATTTATAATAGCGGGGTATTTGGATTTGAGAAGTCACGGTCCACATTGAATTTGAAATAACCAACATGGGGATTTCAGTTGGTCTTAGAATGGTCGTGAGAGGGATTGACATTATGTGAGGGTTCAGAGTGTCCGGAGCTTTGGAAATTAGTGACTATAAGACTCGGTCGTTGTCCATAGCTAAGGCAACACTGCTGAGAGGAATTAATTAATTTTCAAAAATAATTTTGTTTCTTCGTTTCCCTATATGTTATCCTATGAAGGAAATATTAGTAATAATCTTACATAAATGAGGTGAGGTGACTTCCATCGAGTAATTGAACCAATATAATATAGAGTAGCCATTTACTTTTTCCACCAGCTCCTCCAAGACTTTTTTTCTCCAAATATTAGTTGTTCATTTGATAAAGTAAACTGTCATTATGTTAACTTTAACTAGAAGACAAAGCATATGTATTATTCAGTAGTTATTAAGTGAATTAATTCTTTTAGTAGGAAGGGCGTTTTAACTATCGAGCTTGATGCTGGTCTATGTTATCTTTTATTTGAAGTACTCTATATATCTCATTGGTCAATGTTGCGAAACATTTTTTTTTGAGTTTTTAAATGACACGATTCGCTTGATATTTAGAGGTTATGATAGTACCTTTAGATAGTACTCTATATAACTCAAGCTTTTATGATAGTACCTTTAGATCTCAATCATCATATTATGCGTTTAGATCTGATTCATCCCATCTGTGAACTAAAATAATTTTCTTTTTTCTTTTTTAGCTACACGAGGAGCTACTACAGTCCTTGAAGTAAGTTTTTTGTTTGAAAATTTGTTGTGATAAGAATGCACTGTAGGATTATGTACTGTAGGATTTTCATTCAATTGATAATTCAATAATTTTCTCCATAGTTACCTTAATATTATAACTAAAATTATGCATTTCATTTTTTATGGTCTCAGCAAGAGGAGTTGTTCCAATCAATCATTTGAAGTATAATGGGATGTTGTTTATATGGATTCAGGTCAGGTGCTTGATGAAATAACTAGGTATGTGGATGAAGAAAGTTGTTATAATATACGATCACAAATTTGTTGAATGTTAGACACCATTAACAAGAGGTAAGTGATTTGACAAAAGCTTGATAATGCTTCTAATTATGATTGTGGTGTAATTTTAATTGTGAGTTTGACTGTTGTAATTGGAATCGTAAGACAAAGATAATAAAAAAGAGATCTTGACAATGGGGATGGATTCACATTTGTAGTTCTGCCTTATTTTGATACTTCATATACTCTGTTTCTTAAAGTAGATAAAGATAGAAGGTTTATGAATCACATCCACTATCTAAAATATGATGGAGTTTTCATTTCAGGCCCTGTTCGGTCAAGCTTGATGCATTAACCATCAAATAAACTATTTTTGACATGGAACAAATGGGGGAACAAATGCAATCACTATAATTTTGACATCAAACAGGTATAACATTATGTCCCTTAGAGTAAATGTATGTGTATTGGAGGATAACAAGTTTTTAGGGTGTTAGATTAGGAGGATAACACAGTATTTAGATGAAGAACTAAAATGATTTTTCTTTTATTTCTCCTCTCCTCTTTTATTCTGCAGTCCCTGCTAATGGGACTTAATTTTTATTCTATTCCTTGCATTTTACTGAGACTAAGGTTATAAAGTATAGAATTATATTTTTCTCATAAGACCAGCCACATTCATGTGGTGTGCCGCAAGCACGACTCGCCATACGTGCGAGACCACACTATAAACATAGTGCAATGATTACAGGGATGTCAATTTCTATGTGTCGTGTAGTGTTTGGGCGTGACACGCCATGCACTAAATATACACAACCACGACATGATACTGACTCAAGTTTTTTACAGTCACTAATTTTTGGAGTGTCACCAAACACAATTTTTTTATTTTTAAAAAATCATTATAGTTCAGTTACGTTCTATTCTTAAAGCTTAAGTTTTAGTTGGTTCGTTGTTATGTTTTCAATGTTTTTTTACTGTTAGTTTGTTATTTGTATTTTAATAGTTATAAATATTTAACCAAATTAGAACGATTGTATTTGGGCTTCGAAATTTTGGTTAAATAATTGACCAAATTAGAATTTTCATTTCTAATATTGTTTTGAATATTACACTTGAGCTCTATCCTGACAATTAGGAACCCTCAGCCTTTGTTCAAATGTATTGTCTTTAACACATACAAATTATTTTATTGATTGTTTGATTTCTATTTTTTGTGCAGTGTCGCAGCCGTGGTAGGATTTGCAATACTCGATGTAGTCTTTGAGAAAAAACTCCCTCCGACCTTTGGAAGAAATTGTTGATCACAAATTTAGTGTATATTGAACTACGTGTTCATTTGATATTGCTTTTTTCGTAATAGTATAATCGTGACGGTATTGTTTTTGTTGGATTATTTTTTTAACAGGGTGGATAGTCCGATAAACAAAGGAAACTATGCCCATTTTTTAAAAAAAATATTTACACTTTTGCATCAAAAATAATATTTTTGTATTATAGTGATGTTTCATTGTGATGTTTATTTGAGGTCTAGGACTGACAAACACACATACAAACATGCACACACGCGTCCCTTACCCGTCACCTCCCGCCTTCCCCACTCACTCACACACGTACACGCACACAAACACACGCGCACTGCATATATGACTCAATATGCCTATGCATATATGCACTGCATATATGAAGATTGCATATACGCATACACGCACACACGCGCAAACGCATACATGCTCCCACTTCCCCATCCCCTCCCCCCTTACCCACTCACACACGCACACACGCGCCCATAAACACACACAAAAATGCGCACATGCACACGCGCACACGCACACACGTTGCCCCCTGCCCGTCCCCTCCCCCTTCCCCACTCACACACGCAATACATTCAACCATCGAACACACCGGTGTGTATCTTGCATTTTGAAAAAAAATGCTCACAATATTGTCTCTCCAATTCCCCCAAACAAATGCATTTTGAATTGGTTCAATTACTTTGAATCTAGCCTTTTTCTCATCCTAACTTTGTCCTCCATTTCAGTCCTATAATTACAGACACACGTGGTATTCGTAATGTTAAATAATTTGCAGACACGCGTGCTTTAGGCACAACACTGAACTAGACACATGTGCTTTAGGCACAACACTGAACTAGACATATTGAAGATTGCATATAGATGAAATATATATGCTTTAGGCTCAATGCTGCATATATATGCATATGCGTATATGCAAAATCCCCCATCCCCCACACACCTGTTCTCCCTTCATTTCCCCCGCCGTTGCCCTGCCTTTCTTCTCATCACCGCCATCCCCTACTGCTGGCCATCTCTTCGCTTCATCTTAGCTGATACATGAATTAATAAATACATTATACATATAATATTGCATTTGATATAAATTGACTCAGAATATCATTTTTTTATAGATTCCGGTAACCAACAAACTTATATTGGAGAATTGGAGAAGTATATGTTGAAGTTCATATTGGTAAGTTCTACTTTTTAGGTAGGTTCTTGATTTTTTTTCTAGTTATGCATATGTTTTTTATATGATGCGTACCGACAGTGGTGCATACATCTTATGTTGATGTTGCATGTTTTTATGGTGTGGGTGCGTGCAAAGCTCTGTGCACTTGACGGTGATGCGTGCGGTTCTTGACCCAAAAAGTTACCTGGTCGACTCGATTCGGAGGAACTTATCAATAGTGGTTTATTATGTACATATATTTGGGGTTTATATTTGATTATTGTTAAATTGATGAAGTGGTTGAAATGAGGTCCAATATGGACCTCGAGTATTGTAGTATTGCTGTTGTCGAGTATTTTTATTTTTTTTAACAGGGTGGATAGTCCTATAAATAAAGGAAAGTGTGCCCAAATTTTTTAAAATTAGAACATAAATATTGTACATTTATTTAGATGTACCTTTTTTTTGTAATTTTAATGTAAACGAATATTATTGCCATGGATTTGGTTTGTTTATTGATTATAGTGACAATCGAGTATGCATATAGTAATATGTATTGTGAGTCAACCTAGTATGAGTTTTTTATTTCACTTTGTTGTCGGGTAACGATTTGTTTTTATAATTACGTACTTTTTGTTTTGCAATTAAACACGATAAGACATTCAAAATTATTATTTACCTATCTTAAACACGACCCAATGTTTTTTTAACCAAAAATGAACTTTACAAAAATAAACACGACATGAGGTTTTGTTGCCAATTGAGAACACTAACTTTGGCAGAATAGTCTTATAAGTAAAGAATATTTTGGCCAAATTTTTTAAAATTACAGTTTGTGTTGTCGAGGAACGAAATTTTTGTGGTTTTGTAATTACGCACTTCGAAATTTTTTGTGGTTTCTCTATTACATACTTTGAAAAATTATCGTCGTTTCGCAATTACGTACTTTGGAAAATTTTCATCGTGCCTTCAGGCACGGGCATACGCTAGTTTTTGAATATGTTTTGAGTTCTTTTTTAACAAAAACATAAGGAACAAAAAACAATATATAAATATAAAGAAAATAACATGAAAACACAAAGATATAAACTTGACATTACTCGCGAATCAATATTTAAAACTTCGTTAAGTATTTTTATCTATAAAGTTTCTTTGGAATATAAAATTTGTTCAAACACATAAACTTATATTAATTCACATTAAAACCCAAATTTACCATGTGAGATTGGGTATGTTAGTAAGTATGTGCATGAAAAAACAAATGAATCAGCAAGTGTTCTAAATAACATATGACTCAAACCAGGTTAGAAGGCTCAAAATTTCTCGGATTTTCACTATTCAATGTCCACAACTAGATCCGTAAATATTAAGAAGGTGATTGGTGAAATCACCAACTCTCAAAGTGCCCATCTAAAAAAATTAGATAACACATAAGAAGGAAGGATCTCTCATGAAATAAATTTTAAGCCTCAATCAATATATTATTCAAGATCTAAAATCAAGGATCAAATATAGCTTACCAATTGAAAGGGCACTCGTTTAGGGTCTAAGAAACACCTAAAATATCATAATAGGGGTGAATAAAAAATATTACAAGTTAAGTGCTAGATTGTTTCTAATTCAAATACTAGAGAACCAATTTTATTAAAGTAGGTAGAAAATCAAATTTAACTGTTAAGAAGTAAATGAACAAGTTTGAAATGATTTTTTTAACCTTAAAAATATATTTGAATTTATTTGTTTGTAAACTCTAAACCAAAGATAAAAACTAATTAGAAGTAATTAGCTAGATTTCATCCTACAATCATTCAACTTGCCTACTTATTGTGAAATAAATCCTTGATATAAAAGTGAAAGTCTGTGATCTACAATTTAAACTACAAAACCATCCACAAATAATCACACTAAACTAGATCTATAAGTAAAAGTCCCACCTAGGAATAAAACCTCATATGCATGTTTCTCTCTCTGTCTCTCTCTCTCTCTCTTGAAAAGTAATTTGTGTTACAAGGGTAAGAAGGTACCTATTACTTTTCCCGCATAAGCATTTACCTATGCAAATTTTAACTTTCCCCCGTTTGAATGATAAAATTCATTCAAACTCCAGAAATTTGGTGTGAAATTCACACTCTCCGTCGATTCATTTCATCTTGAACCAATTTCTTGAATAAATCACTCAAGTTGAATAAATCTAGTGTAAGGTGTAATTTTGGATTGAATTCTGATGTAGAAATGAATTAAATCTTTTATTTTGTGGATTTGAAAATGAAATTAACTCAATAATCCCTCTTAAAGCATAGATCGAGTATAAATCTTGCTAAAAACACTCAAATGTGTTGGGACTAGTAAAATTGCAAAGTATATTCTGAAAGAACTCTAAAAATGGACAGGTCTCTTAATTTTATTTTTCACACTTACCCCTATTTGAATTTTGGAGACAAAATGAGTTTTTATAGGCTAACTAAAAAAATCAAGTCCATTGTGTGTACAACAGAAACTCATTCGTGAAAACGGATATATTTCTCACTAGTTAATTGCATGCCACATAGAAATATAATTATATCACTCAAACCATGATCATGGTTTAAAAATAGTGCCCTGTGCACACAGATGTACAAAACACTTTTTAAAGTTGTGAAAATGTTTTAATGACCAAAGACATTTTTAATTTTAAAAAACTTTACAATAATAAAAAGGATTTTGCAATTTCAGAAGTTCTAAAAGACATCTCCAAAAAAATATTTTGCACATTTGTGCACTCAGATCGACTATCTCACCTACGATATCTATATGAAAAGAAGTTATGTGCCTATTTATTGAAGAGTCGACATTTTATGACAAAATTATCCAACTATCCAAAACATCTATATAAAATGTACTACAATATATTTTCACCTAGAATGTGGAAATGCAATAAAGTTAGTGTAGTATAAATGTATTTACAGTGTGAGTATAAAACTAACTGATGAGGAGGGTTTTGCAATGATGGTCGAATAAATTAGACAATATTCGGATGGTATCCGAATAATGATGATTAGGCGGTAGTCGAGCGGAATGTGATCATCAAGATGGGAAGTACCTGATGATTCTTCCTAATGAAAGGGTAAACATATGGTAAGCTTCGGCTAATCAGCAATGTCAAGAATCGTGGAAGACTCAATAGGGGTCCCTCGACAAGACGAGGGCATCTCCGACCCTGACTGAAGGATCTCCCACGACCTTATGAATGTTTAAACTTTTGAAGACTTAATCAAAGATCATGCGATCAATGAGTAGCGCGAGCCCTATTATTACAGGCTAATATCTCGAAGAATTTGAACACGTGCCTTGCCTAAATTTAAATGTATCAAACGGGTATGCTAGAAAATAGGACGAACGATGTACCAACGCTTTGTATATAAAGCCTAATTGAGCCGTAGAGAAGGAAGGCCACGAATTTTACTCAAAACCTTTTCAATAACTCCATTAATAAATAATTCTCACCCTTTCCTCGTGGACGTAGGACAAGCCAAGATGAACCACGTGTATGCTTTGTTCCTCTATGTTTCTCACCCCATTATCTATTATCGCAATTTATAAATTCATTGTGTTGGGTAAATTTTGCATCAACATAATTGGCATCGTCTATGGGAAATGTCTATTTCCATAGCTATGAGCATTAACTAAGTTACGCAGGACATTAAAATCCTTAAAGAGCAGCAGAAGTCCCTCTAGGACTAGCTGGTAAAACTATTAAACCAGATCCCCCAGCCCTAGCAACCACCAGAGCAGCTGGTGGACTAATAACCTCACTATGAGAAAATTTAGGAGAACCAAATGCTACCACTGCTATGCTAGATGTTTTCCTCAACCATTCCTCATATGTCGATAGCCCAGGGCATCAGGGTCTCGACGGCTGACGAGGTTATGGAGGACGTTGGGTGAGATTTACGATTATGTTTAGAGGTCATGGCCTACTACATGCCATCAAACTTTAAATTATCTCGAATGGACTCTTTTGACAGCACGAAGTGATCACGTCGATCACTATGGAACCTATATGGATGTTATGGTCAGCCCCGACCCGATAAGATGCACGCCATGCGCCACCCCATTGAAAAGATCAACAAGGACATGGTTCAATCAACTGCCCCCATAGTCCATTACCTACTTAAAGTTCCTTAAACTCTTTGTTCACCACTTCATTGGTAGCAGAGTCCATCAAAAGACCATATAGCACCTATTAAACATCCTACAAACAGGGGAGGAAAGTCTCCAGGAGTACGTCAAGAGATTCAACGATGAGATGGTCCATATAGACCATACAGATAAAAAGGTGGCCGTTTCTGCCTTCCTAAGGGGACTTTCTAGCGATAACACTATTTACTCACTGTCCAAGAACCCCCCAAGTAACATAACTGAACTTGTTAAGAAGGTAGAGAAATACATCCATGTCGAGCACACCTTGAGTACTCGACAATCAAGTCGCCCCTAGGGATATGGGGGAAGAAAGATACGACGAAGCACGTGGGAAAAGAAAGTGCGAAGAGGAATACAAAAAATGGAGGTACGAAAAAGAGGGGGAAGGAGAAGACCACTAACACCGAGGGGAGACCCTAGGATAAATCATACCTAGACTGATAAGTTTACCCCACTCAACACCATAGTGGGAAGGGTCTTAAACATTATGGAGGATCCTAATATGTTTAAGTGATCGCAGATGCAAAAGAACTGACCAATGAAGCCCAAAATCCAACCTATACTTCTAGTTCCACAGGGACTACGACCACGAAACAAATGAATTTCCTACACATAAAAAGTGAAATTGATGCGCAAGTGCAAAGGAGATACCTGAGGGACTTCGTTCGAAGGGGGATCCCTTGGGAAGACAATAGGGAAAAAAATATGAGAATTGAGCGGAGGATAAATTCCAAAGAAGGGGAGCCGAGAAGGGAAGGTAAGATGGATACAAGCATTTCCAAATAAAGGAGATGAATCAAAATAATATCCGTTGGATTTACAGTTGGAGAGGAGTCAGCCTCATCTTGAAAGGCCTACCCAATCTAGAAAATGGGACTAGTGGAGATATAAGTAGAAAGACCCACAAAAAATAGGGGGATATATTTTTACTCTCAATGACTCCAGATACCTCATTGCACCTCATGATTTCCCCTCCAAATAACTGCAGAGATATCCAAATGGCCAGTAGAAAATATCATAATTGACACCATAAGCTCAGCCAACCTAATCTACTATGAGTGCTTTGAGTAGATAAAGATAGGGACATGCCTGTAGCCAGTGCAGTGTCCACTTTTGGTTTTCTCTAGAAAATAGGTTTATTTGGAGGAGTTCTTGGAGCTACCATTTACAATCGAGAAGGGTGAGCGGTTCGTCACCCTACAAATGGAATTTTTGTTAGTCAGGTCTCCCTCATCGTACAACGTACTCATAGGGAGGATAACCCATAATCATCAGGATGTCGTACTATCAGTCAAGTCCCTGACCATTCAGTTTCCAGTGCCGAATGAGACAGGGATGGTATGAGGAAGTGTAAGATAACTCTTTATACTGAGGCAAGAAATACCGTCTGAATTCAATGGCCTGATTTCAATTGATATAACGATAAAGATGCATAGTTAGGGTTGAATGCGCGATAATATGCGTGAGATATGAAAAAGTACCAAAGAATATCTTGGAAGCGCATAAGAAATCAAAATGTAATGATTAACATTATAATAAGTGATGTTTTGCGTATGGAAGTGACCATTACGGTTTAGCCACCGAGCTTCCAACGATCACAATTTCATTAGGATCACATTAATTGATGGTCACGTGGAGCAAAAGATGTTCATAACTTATCAAAGGCTCTTCGGTCTAGCTCGGAGAACATAAAGGTCTGGAGGTTTAATAATGAGTAGGATTTTTGAATGATGGACAAACGAATTAGACAATATCCGAATGGTATTCGAATGACGATGATTAGGCGATAGCCGAGAAAACTGTGATCATCAACTTGGGAAGTATCGGATCCTCCACCATGAAAGAGAAACAAATGGTAAGCCTCAGCCAACTAGCAACATAGAGAATCATGTAAGGCTCAACGGGGTCCCTCAGCAAGCCGAAGAGGTCTTCGACCCTGACCGAAAGATCTCTCGTGACCTTATGAATTTTTAAACGTTTGAAGACTTAATGATAGATCGTGAGCTCAACGGCTAGCATGAGCCCTTTCATTATGGCAAGATATCTTGGAGAATCCAAACATGTGTCCTACCCAAATTTAAGTATATCAAACAAGAATGCTAGAAAATAAGGTGAACGTTGTACCAAGGTTATTTATATATAACCTAAAAGAGTAGTAGAGAAAAAGGTCGTGAATTGTACTCAAAACCTTTGTATTGACTCCATTAATAAATAAATGTCACCCTTTTCCCCGTGAACGTAGGCCAAGCCAGGATGAACCATGTATATGCTCAGTTCCTTCTTATTCCTCATCCCCTTCTCTATTTTTGTAATTTATAAATTCATTTGGTTGTGTAAATTTTGCATCAACACCAACAAGTGATGTGTTTTTAAACAATGGTATAATGAAGCCTACATACCCAAATAAATAGTTATCTGCACGTGTTTACCCGACAATATGTATGTGGTGTTATGTATTTACATAGTTAGTGAATTAAATAATCAAATAAATAATTCCCATACTTTCATACTTATGTATATAAGAATGTGTATGCAAAAAAGGATGGATTCTACCTAAATATATACGTGAATAGATGTATGTTATGTATTACATATATTTTCACACCCAGATTTCTCGAGTGTGAGGTTTATCCTAATAATTACTAAACCATAATAAAATTTATATTTTTTTTCTCAATAACTAAGGTTGTATTTATAATCCACTGGGTTACAGTGCACAGTTTCAACAATACATCACTCTCGTAATCAATCTCTATGCCGGACCAGCATGAACTAATATATGATTTTCCTTTAAACAGACTATTCTTGATTTTCTTAAAACCATAGCTTGAGATCACTGAATTTCTCATCAATGCCTATATGTACTTATTTTAAATCACCGGAGGTGTGTAAAAAAAATAAGCACAACTTTGCCAAGCAAATTATTCTAAGTCTATAATAATTTAGAAGAGGATTATGATAATTTGAAGTTAATACAAATGGATTTCCAAATAATATAAGGGTTTTTTAACACACCCCCCCCCCCCCTCCCCCCCCCCCCCCCCCCGGTATAATGATATATTTGACATAACCCCTAGTTCACTAATCCATTAGTTATAACCCCTAAAATCCTAACAAACTTCTAACACATTTAGTTTTCCTCTATTTTATTATTAGAGTTAACCCCTAACCACATTTTAGAACAAAAAATACCCAAATCTTCATCACTATAACTCAAACCCTCTCCTAAAATTCCCCAACACCCAAATCAACCACCACAGTTGGCAGCACCATAAACTACCAATTCCAACCCAATACCAACTACAACCACCAATTAATCCATTGGAATAAACCAACCCCATCAACACAAGAATCTCCGAACCTAATCGAGTTCATCACCACTAGATAACCCACGCCACCTAAATCCAACAACTTGTGAGCCATCAGACAAACACTACGACAAGACCCATCGCAGCTCCAATCGGTCCATACATACCAGTTATCGAACTCAACAACAATGAAAATCATCTCTGTCAATAACGATAGGAGGTATTTAACCCCTCTCCATTTTTATTGAAGTCATAAACAATGAAAACTCAAATGGTTATATAACCAAATGAAAACAAACTAAACAACCAAATCTCCAATCGAAAAAACTAAAAAATAAGCAATTAACCGAAGTGGAAATTTTTGTTCAATTTTTTTTTTGAAATTGTGATTTCAGATCCCTTGGTTACCTCAAATTATTGATATGCTTGTAGGTATGGGTGGTTAGGGGGTGGTTGATAATTAAAAAGAGAGAGAGAGAGAGAGAGAGAGAGAGAGAGAGAGAGTGAGAGAGAGAGAGAGAGAGAGAGAGAGAGAGAGAGAGATTAGGTTGTAAGGGGGCGATTGTTGGTGGGTTAGGGTTCTTCGACTGGTTGGGTGGAGGGAGGTGGTGGATGGGTTGTGGGGCTAGGAGTAATGAACTAAGGAAGAAGATTTAGGGTTTGTTGGATGTTTAGGGTTTTGATTTACGGAACAAGATGAACATAGGGGTATTTTGGTCAAAAAATATTTTGGGGTTAACTCTTATAATGAAATAGAGCAGGATTGGAGGTGTTAATATTCTATTACTATTTGGGGGGTTATGTCAAATATAGCATTTTAAAGTGGGGGTTGAAAAGACCAGTTGATACAAATGATTTCCAAATAATATACATAACGACTGTAATATACAATGGTATGAAAGAACCAATTGATATTGTATAGATAGATAGGTGATTACAACTTAATATAAGTGATATTAAGTCATAAAGATAAGGGTTCATACTTTATTAAAATAAGATAACCCATTATTATCAGTTATAGAGGCTTCAACTTCGTAGCAATATAATTATAATAAATCAATCGAATGTAAATTGAGATAAAGTTAAAATTGCTGAGTACTAACTCCAAAGAGCGGCATCTGTATTATAAGCAAAACAAGGCATTCAATACCATAAGTCCTAACTACAAATATATTTCCCAGGGTAAAACGATAGTCTATTCCCTAATTATAATGTATTCTATTAGGGTTAATAAAATCATAGATTTCTCGTAAAGATTTAATCAATGTTCAAAGAATTTGTGAACTTTGCAAATGAGTTCATGAATAAGAACCAGAGTTCAGGTTCTATCACATAGTGGTATAAACACTTGTAGTATGATAAGGAATATATACAAATTAATAAGAAGTAAAATGACCTACCAACACTCAATGGGTTTAGGCTGCTTGTTATAGGTTGAATTTGATATCTCGGGCTACGATTTAATGGAAATCTTACAATAGATAATTCCAAAAAATACATTTCACTAGGTTATAGGAAATTACAATGATAGGTGTTTATGAATGATTGTTGAAAGGTTTCATCCTATACATAGCTTGTTTAGTAATTTAATTATAACACGTCAATAATTCCAGTAGTGAAAGAATTAAAAATGATAGTTCTAATTCTCATAAAAATGATAGTTGTATCAAAATAACTTTTTATAATAAAAAGAAGGTGTATATAATAATGTTTTGAGATTGTAATTAAATAAATGTTATATTATAAAACCATTAAATAGTATATGGGAATAGGTTATGAATGATTAATATAACTTGTAAAAGTGACTCTTAATTAACACGAAGACTTAAAATAATACTTTTATAAAAAATGAAGTCGGATATTTCAATTTTGATATAAAATTGATCTACTCGACTCCATGAACCCACTGGTATGTTTCCTGCATTTTTCTAAATAATCATTTGACTGATATGCATTTTTAAAGTTTTAATCCATAAAATAAATCAAAATGAGTTTAATATTGTTTAAGCCAAAAGTATTACCGCTGATTTTTAAAAACAAAAATTCAAAATGGGATTCTTCTCCGCTAAATCACCTCACCCACCAACCACCTATGATCACTTTATCTCTCTTCTTGATCTCAATTCCTCCCCTTTATTTCTTCTTTTATCTCTCTCTCTCTCTCTCTCTCTCTCTCTCTCTCTCTCTCTCTCTCTCTACTCCTTCTTATCTTTTAAAACAGCACGCCTATACCCATATATATACAACACAAACACATACAACCTATACACACACATATAGAGACGTGTGCATGTGTATGTGTGTGTGTGTATACACTATAATAAACACCCACAAAGAACAACTAAGGTCGTTATCTCATTTGAAAAAAGGTTCACCCGTTCATATGTGTATTTATATACACGTAAAAAACACAACTGAAACATATATATGAAACTTACTTCCATAGGATGAATTCTTCAAGCTCTCATAAAAACACACACGCTTATGAAAAATGCACACACACAAATCCACTCCCTCAACACCAATAATCTATGTACATTCCATCATATCCCAACCCAACCCAACTCATTTACTTATTCTATTCTGACCCTAACTCTTCCATTTCTCTCACCCACTTTCTTTTGTCACTCTTCTTCTCTTCCTCTCTACTTCTCTCTCACACTACTCTCTTTCTCTACTAACCAAAGCAAGAATAAACCCTCTCTTACCCCCCCCCCAAAAAAAAAAACCCCTTAGCCACCATTGCCCCCCCTAAAAAAGCAATTTTCGGCAACCCCCCCACCTTCTACCCAACAAAAAAAACGAGTAGCCCCCCCCCCCCTTTTTCTTGAACTAACCTCATCAAAATAAGGGTTAAAAATCTAAGGTTTAAATTTTAGAAAGTTAGGGCTTGATTGGATATTGGTTGGAGCTTGTTTGTGTAAGTATATATTATTCACTACTTTGTTACATTCCCACTATATAAATTTGTTTGTTTTGCTACTAATATTTGTGTTTTTTTTTGTAGATTCCAATTTTTTATTTGGGCATTTACAAATTAAAATTTGAGGTTGATCTCAAATTGGTTACAAATCAAGTACTATTGTTCCTCTTTAGCATTTTTCTTTAATATTGTTGATTAATATTGTTGAGAATCTTGTGATTTTGTGATTAATTTTTATTTTTGCAAATTTCACTTGTTGTTGTATGAATATGTCTACTAGAAAATATCCCACTGGTCACGAAAAAAGAAAAAGACAATTGAGGTGTTAAACTTTAAGATGTTGGGTGTGCTCCTATTTATAGGTTTTAGGCCCATAAGCTAGAAGGTTTAAGAAAGATCACGCGCGAGTTTAAAAATGAAGGGTGTTAAAGGTGGGTCAATATGGTAACTTACAATATTAAATATCTAGATATTTATTAGTCTTCTTGTTATTTGTATTTGGTCCTCTAAAGTTTTAACATCAACTTAAACTTTTCACCTCTTAAAATCTATGGGAATTATAATTTTTTTTAGTTAACATATAAAACTTCATTTTAGTATAAGGTAAAGAATACTTTTACAAGATAAGTCTTTGATTTGCTCATATTTCAAATTTCAATGAAAAATGTTTTACCACCAATAAGCATGAAATAATTGATAATTATTTAAACTTGTCATGAATTTTTGGATAAGAAATATATTTTTTACTAATGGCTTAGTGAGGTTTAACGTAATTGTTGTTGGGAAAGTTTAGTGGTACTTGTTATAACATACAATTTATAATTGTATGACTTAACTACAGTTTTAACAAAACTTTCTTCGAGTAATAAATAACCCAAACCAAATTTAAATCATATTTAAAATGTGGGTTGTTACATCCTATCCAGCATAGATGAATTTTTTCCTCTAAGTTTACTATATTCTTAGAGTTTAAGACTCTCATGGTGCTTATTACGTGATCTAAGGTATACAATATTTTCAAGAGATTATCTATTGACTTAATAATTTTGAAGTTGTAAGTTTCACATAATGTGAAGGCATTGTTAAGGTCATTCCATTTGCCTAATTGTAAATCGTTCAATAGAGATATATAAAAGATGATTATGTTATTAGGATTGAAAAAAACAATCAAATTGGTTTCAAATAAATAATCGTCATTTTTACAAGCTTTGAATGTACCGCACATAGTAGCAAGGATTTTTTGTAAAAAGGATTTTTTATAACAAGGATTTTATACAAAGGATTGTATGAAGGAATCACAATCAGGGTTCTAATGGAAATACAACGGTTTTGACACATTCATGTCACACGGTGTTCAATTTAAATTTACAAACAACTAATTTGTGAATGATGTTTAGGATTGACAAGAGGCTACCATGGGTTGTATTTTGATCTCTTAATAATGGCATTCTATATCTATTTTAAAATATGTATCTGTAAACATTAGTTATTATAAGAAATGTAGTAGTTTGAAAGTTCAAATTGTTACATACTTTTCAAAAGATATATTCATCAATAGATTGTGGCTTGTAATTAATAAATAGTGAAAAAGGTTCCTTAAAATAGTTTTAGAAATTATGGAAGGTTATTTAAAATTTGTAGAGATATATCAATTACTCATAAAATGTTGTTTATATATTAGAATAATGTTGAGATTATAGTGTAGTTATGGAGCTCTTTAATATAAAAAAATCTATCTGGATGGAATATCTTAACCAAAATGATGTTCACAAATGTATCTTAAATATCAATATGACAATACTTAAATCCATAAATTTTTAGAATACTGGAACACTTAATATGTAATGCTTGTTTTTGGTTGAACTTATATTTTGGGGTGGAAGGTAGCATTGGATAGTTTTGGGTACTTCATAACAGGATCTTTAGTTCGATTGATCTCAAAACAGTAGGATTTTACTAAGGAACAGAACAGGGATGAGTTCTAATATCTTGAAAATAATTTCATGGAATCTACCATAGATATACAAGGGTAAAATGATGGTTGAAGATTTTAATGTTTCCCTAGGTATTCTGTATAACGAATTGGGTAATTTTGGATATGAAAGAAGGATGGAGTCACGAGTCTAAGGTGTACTAATGCAAATAAGGGGTGGGTTCATAAATATAAGAATATTTATACACCTATGTAAATTGGGTCATAACATCTACCTCGTTTAATATAAGAATGGTAATGATGTTATTAAAAGTATGTACGCAAGAAATATTGAAACCAGTGGATTCATTGAAGGTAAATACTCAAGCTTATAGAGTCATAGTTGCTAATATTGTAACTTAACTTGGTTTAGATGATTCATGTAGTAGGATGGGATTCAGACATATCGCCATGGTGTATGTATGATTAATCTAAGTTATACCTTGGAGTTGTTTATACGTAATAATGTAATGTTACAATAATTTAAGAGGTATTTCTTTACTATAATACTGGGTGTAATTTAACTTCTATATTAATCGATTATTTTATCTTAAATGAATTACTTGACTATACATTTGGGTATCTTTTTAAATGTTAAACCTACTTTCCAAATAATGAGAAATATTACATAATTGGTTCGCGTTGAAGTAAATTTACTGATAACTATTTTTTTCCATTTACATGTCATTAATATATTCCATATTATTATAATGTAACTTAGTAATAAGTAGAACCTTCTCGAATTTACAATAATGTCTTCTAATAATTTTTAGATAGGAAAGAACATTTAATATCAGAAAGACTGAGGGTTCATTTTATTATGCAATAAGTGTCATAAGTATTAAAAGTAGGAACTGCTCTTAAGTAGGTATTTTGTTTAATAACTGGGAATCTTTATACAGAGAAGCTTTTGACAAAATTTCAACATTTATGATTAGTAAATTAAAATTTAAGAATTAAATTTAGAGTTATTCGTAATCAGTCAGTTCTTAGTAGCTCTGGAGGGTCATAAGGGAACCACATAAATACCAAGTCTTCTAAAGAACAATTAAAAATTCATTCACAGTAGAGATGGAAGATCACAAGGACACCACTTAAATACCATCTGATCTAAGGAATTTCACTGGGCCAGACTTAGAATATACGTAATTGGATCCTAAAATAATAAACTTCCTTGCAAAACATTCTTTAGAGTTGGAAAAAATTTATAATATGATGCGATATTTATTAAGTCAGGTGTTTAATACATGTTTGAAAGTAATGGGTGGTAAGATTTTGATAATTGATAAACTCTGACAATAAATTATTAGGTATTCATTACATGTATTATATCTACTCATGTTATTAGGGTGTATTTTCACATTTTAAAAGAAAATGAAATGTACAGAATCATAAAGCATGTTAGGGTAAAATTAATGTAAATCTAACATTTAATGTGATCTTATATTTGTAAATACATAATTTGTCTTATTCCAATATAGGGGTGTCATAACTAAAGTATGAGATTAGGGTACTTAACTATAAATTAATTAATTAACTAGTAACTATTGGCGGCTCAGAGTAACTTAATAAGGCAAAGGACAAGTAATTTGAATTTAGGTTTGTTAATTATTTTGATAAGGCAATGCATAGTATAAAGGTTTCATCATATTTAACAAACTACTATCTCATATAAGAACTTTATTAGTTCTAATCAATTATGTAATGTCAATAAATGAGCCTATTTAGGTTTTTTGTGGCACACTTTATTTATTAACAAGATTATCTTTTTTTAGAATGGATTTTTCCTCTAAAAATTGATTATAAGAAAAACATATTAGTGATAACAAGATCATACAAAAGTATTATTTAACTTAAGGCTTCATCTAATCATAACAATACTAGTTGTTTATGGGTAAGAAATTATGTTCCACTATGAAACTCGTATTGTTTCTGGTGATAATTAATTCTCACTAATACACTGAATCGGGATGATTTGGAATGTAATTGTCGGATGTTATAAAGTAAATGGTATAGGGTAATTGATCAAAATTTGTAGCTAAGTTTAGGTTCCATTATAATTGTAATTTATGGTGTAGGATCCAGTAAGTAGTTCCATTACGTTCTAAAGAGTAGAACGACTTAACTAACATCTCTCATGCGAATAATTCTTCGAAAGAAAATGCCTAATTGTCATAGAAGAATCTCTCTAATTCTTTTTCCTATCTAATCTTATTCAGGTATCATTCTAACATAAGTAATTGTTTTTCACTTTCTATGGGTCTACTAAATAATACAACAAGATTATAATGCAGAAGACGATAATAGAAAATCAACAAAAAGTGTGATCACTTTAAGGTTTAGAAAATAGAATTCCAAATGAAGTAATTTATGCTCAAGGAGAATACAAATTGAATTGTTGAATAAGAATGGTAGTATTTTACGTAAAGACTTGTGGGGTATATTATATACAATCCCTTCCTAAGATAACTTTCTAAGTATTCCTCATACAACTTCTTAATCTCATTTTGTTAATTCCTTAAAATTCTTAGTGGTTTCATCAACTAACTAAAATATACATTTCTAAAAAATGTGATTATAAGAATAATTCTCTTAACCCAAATCCAAAATATCTTATCCTTACAACCCATAAAATTTCACTCAACTAATCAAATTCCCTTACCTAAACTACCACTTATATCTTTAAATTATTTATTATTATGCCAACGCAATGCCCTAGTATCTCATCACATATCTCCATAATGTAATTAAAGGATAGATGGTCTCTACTCATGTCTAAAAGTCATATCCCAATCATCATTAGTACTTAATCAACTAAATTTCCATAATCTTAACTGTAACACCCCTTATTTCTGTGCATTTAAATTTAATAAATTCAAGAAAATTTTAAATTACTTGTGTGTCATAATTTAATTTAATTAGTTATGTTAATATTTATTTAAATATCAATCGGAGAGAAGACGGTTAATATTTACGAAAATTAAATTACTAAGTGAATAGTAATAATTTATTTACCTCATAACGTGTATAAGTGATGTGGCATTTATTTATCTCAACCGAAAGTCGAATATAGACTAAGTTGGGTGTGAGATAGGGACTTTTTATAAATTAATTCGGATGTCAATTTTGAGTGCACGGTTGAGTTCGAATGGGACGAGATAGTCGAAAAAGTATACCCGGGGGTGGTAAATGGGTCACGAGATATTTTTTGGCATAACCAATCCCATTCGGGGGTATTTAGGCCATTTTAATTAGGCTCATATGATTAAAAACGAGATTTGGAGATAAAAACCTAAGTTTTGGAGTTGTGGGCAGCCATAACTCATTTGAGAGAAATTTGAGAACATAAGGGACAAAGAGGGAGGACTCTTGAGAGCCAAATAGGAAGAACAAGGAAGGTGTTCTTCATCACACAACGATCTCTACACCAAAGGATAATCAGACACTACGAATTTATAAGACAAGGGGTTAAATTGCTTCAATGTAAATTGGTGATATTCAATTCATATCATAGTAGGTGTTATACAAATAATTTTTGGATTGGGCTAATACAAATTGGGCTTTGATTTGGGGAAGTTACGAATCAAGTTATTGGGACTGGTTTTGATTCGTAAGGATTTTAGTGGATAATCCTGGGTAAAAAGATTCACAGAAGCTGTTAATGGCGATTCTGTTCACGTAGCCATCTAGAAAATGGCGTTTTCTAACTTTCGTACTCTAATACGCTTTTTCACAACAACCCCAAAATCCCTCAAAACGGTATTTTAAAAATCTGGGCAAATTGAGTAAATTGAAAACCTCAGATTTGGGGATATTGTATTATGGAGCAAGGTGGTGTCCAGATATTGTGGTTGAGTGATGCCATGATAATAGATTAATTAATGGGGGATTAATTAATTAAAGACCATAGCTGGAATAATTTATTATAGGATGATATAATAAATTATTAAATGCTATTTAATTAGGAGCGTTCTCTTTATAATTGAATTTTGAGGAGTACGCCTAAGAGATGGAAATTCGGGCCAGGTGAGCAAGTTCGGGTACATTGGTTGTGTGACATTAGGGAGATATTAAATTAATTGATGAGTATACTAATTAAATTACAGTCAGACCATAGACTCGGGGAGATAATAAGTTAATTAATGGGCATAATAATTAATTTAGAGTCAGACTATAGACTCAGAGAGATATTAAGTTAATTAATGGGTATATTAATTAAATTAGAGTAGCACCATAGACTCGGGGAGATAATAAAATAATTAATGGGCATATTAATTAAATTAGAGTCAGACCATAGACTCGGGGAGATATTAAGTTAATTAATGGGCATATTAATTAAATTAGAGTCGGACCATAGACTCGGGGAGATAATAAGTTAATTAATGGGCATATTAATTAAATTAGAGTTGGACCATAGACTCGGGGAGATCTTAAGTTAATTAATGGGAATATTAATTAAATTAGAGTCGGACCATAGACTCGGGGAGATATTAACTTAATTAATGGGCATAATAATTAAATTAGAGTCGGACCATAGACTCGGGGAGATATTACTTAATTAATGGGTAAATTAATTAAAATTAGAGTCGGACCATAGACTCGGGAATATGTTGGCTAGTGTTACAAACTTTGTACACGGTAAAGCCGGGATTAAATTTTATTTTTTTATATATATATATATATATATATATATATATATATATATATATATATATATATATATATTGTGTGTGTGCTCATAAATACCGTTGGCTAGGTATTTATTTAGAATTATATGCTCTAGTGCTATCGGGGGAGGTTGCGCGATGTGGGTGAATCCCCTAGCTTGAGGAGTAGGGCTAGTATATTCCCAGGTCACAGCGTCCAAATGGAGGTGGGGATTAAGATGATTGTCTTCACACTCGGGGGAATATGACCGCCTCCAATACGTTTATATTTCTTTGTTCTGATTCGGCGGTGGCTAGCTGTCTCAGATATCCAGGTGGGAATGAGTACACCTGGGAATATAGCACTTTAGAGAATGCATCCGATGAGGTATTACTCGGAAGGATGGTTTTAATTATATTCAACATATGTGTGATTGTGGAATATAGTTCTACGTATATAATGGAGTAGATAATTATATACGGTTAATTAAATACATGAAGAGAATTTGTATTACTTATATAACTAGTGAATCTTATATGGCTTTTAATAGCGGTTTTATTTATATTCAATATATGAATAATTGTGGAATATAGTTATACATATATGGAGTAGATAATTATATACGTGTAATTAAATACATGAAGAGAATTTGTAGTACTTATATAACTAGTGAATGTTATATGACTTTTGAGAAATGATTAATTAAGTTAATGCGATAAATAACTTACGAAGTAAAGATACTAATTACTCGGGTTAGAGTATAGTTTAAGGAGTTTCATGACAAGGCTAGTTAGATAGGGTGGTGTAACTAGGAGGGTCAGGAAGAAAGCGTTAGGCCTGCACTTTAGAGGAGGGGTGAGATGTATCTCAAGGGAGTGCGACACTAACTTAAATATGAAGAGCATTCATACATTTTAATTGTTTCATTTTAATTAACTAGCAAAATATTTTCAAAAGGACTTTGGGCTCTGATCCATACTTGCAAAATATTTTCAAAACCTTTTATGTATCCAGCCACAGGGATGCCAAACTTGAAGATCTGTTCCAGGTATGCGTAGCTGCAACAGGTGTGGATGTTATTGGATTTGGACATAGATGCTTCAGTCATTTCATTCCTAGAGTAGGATGCAACTTGGTATTTCTTTCGGGCATGTTGCCCCAACTATTTTCATTGCAGTCGGACTTTGTACTGGTTACTAATCCTTGTTTGATTATATTAGTGGATGTTGGTTTTCTGTCGATGGTTTAGTCGGCCGGTCATTTATTGATTTATTCAGTATTGCTTTAGATTAATGGTTTGTGTAAATGGTTCGTATTGATATTTATATGGTTGTTGTTGTTAAATAAAAAGATTAAAATTTTGAATTCAGATTTTGAATACTAGGATACTAGTAAGTTTTAAAAAGCTTTTGACAGTGATGCTAAGAATGAACCAGATGTGATTCCTGTTTTAATTTGATATAGGACTGATCACCCGGTATTTCATAGAGCGGGGTGTAACAAATGGTATCAGAGCATCAGGTTCTAGTGTCCTTAGGATATGTGCAGGTTTTCACGTTTCAGCTTAGCGTTCTTTGATGTAGAGCCTTATGATAGGATTGTTGTATTCCTCTACGTATGCGAGTTACGTTCTCTTGCTATCAAGTATAATGAGGTGATTCATACACGAGTTCGGTTGGGCTTTATATACCGAACATTCTTTGGGACGACCAATGAGGGTCATAGGAGAATTGCAGGAGGAGAGGAAACATAATACATAGGGTATTATGGAAATGGTGATCGTGATAAGAATAACCTTGATTATTGTTCAGGCCAGTGGGGATAGAATAATCACCCAGGAGCGATAGTCTCCCAAAGCACTGTTGTAGATAACAGTGGTACAATTTCAGTCTCACCCTGTGTAGTCAACAAAGGGTGGGGAAAGTGTGGAAGGACCCTTTTGGAAGGGCTATCTATAAGGATTCGAGTAGCAGAGTAGCGCAATAAGTCAATGGGAGGAAATAACCCAAAGACAATTGTGTAGGGTGGTGTGCGGTTGCACCCATGACTAAATTTTGAATGAAATTTTTGGCCCAGTGGGGCGGTGTTGTAGTGGTAAGAGTCCGTCACCACAACCATGAAGAAGTATCATAAATAATAAGAAATTTTGGTTGCGGTTTGATCGCAAATCTTTGCATCATTTGTTTGAACCGGTTGGCAAAGGAGATTTCAGTACTTACTTCATAAGGGCTGGATAGTGGCCGAACATAAGGGAAAGTTGAATTATACAACAAACTTGGTACCCAACGAGGTGGATGTGGAGGTCAATAAGGGGTTCATGAGTTAATAATGGACTCGTGGGTAATACACAAGCATGGATGGAAAACTCTGTCTAGGATGACTGGGGCTATAATCATCAAGGTGGTATGTTTTCGATTTGATATCAGTACTTCTGTGAGAAGGAAGCCAAGGGCGGTGGAGTATCTAACCAAAAGGCAAGATCGTATTTAGCAGTGCTAGTGAGGCACCACAAGGGGATACCTAGTAAAAGAACTCATCTATATGATTTATATCCGTTAAATTCCTACCGATTGGCGTTGGATTTAATCTGGGTCGTCGAGGCCGGCAACGAGTCCCATAGGTCTAGAAAAGCCAAAGGGACAACGAGGGTAACAATTTGGGTCAAGACTACCGAGAATGCGAGAGGTACAACTCCGACATGTACATTGGGTCTAGAGGTAGGGGATTGACACAGAGAAGTGTCTTATGTGTGGAAAGTGGGACCATAACAATTGATTATGTCCACAGTGAATCAGGGGATAGGAGTGGGATGCCTAGTAGGGACATCAATTATGAAGTTTTGGTTCGGTTGGATGAGAATATTATGTACAGGAACCATTTGGGCCACTGGTGTATAGGCGAGTGAAAGTATGAGTTTTATCCTCAGATAGATGGGCCGACCTTTGTGACACGAGTGGTCACAGTATTCTTCTTAACACTATATTCGCAAGGGATACGAGTTTAGTGGGTGTATCGTAGTGTTACTATTAAGTATATGTTTACCACGGGGTAATGGGACTCTCTTTTGTTTTATCGGCAGAGGAGCAGGTGTGAACACTGAGAGGGTACATTTTATAAAGTTAACTCATTTTGAGAAGTTCTATGCGAGCACAACTTTATCCTAGGTACAGATTGGTTAGCGACGAGTAAGTGATAGTGGGAGTTACAGTAAGACTATCATGTTCGGTATTCCAGGGAAGGATGTGTATTCTTTACGAGGTTCCAGCCGAAATAAGGTTGGGCTCGCAAAAATATTTTATAAAATAGACTTCAGAGGGTAGGGTTGTCTAGTATATTATATCCCAGCGCGTAGGGATTTTTACTAATGTGATTCGGGACATGGCGCATTGACCATGGAGCAAAAAGGTTTAGCTCGTTAGTGACTTAGCACTGAGGACTTAGTGATACTGTGAGCGCGGAATTTTATAACTCCTTTAGAGACACGAGAGTCGACAATTAGACCTTTGAGTACAGGGACAGAGTTTTAGGTGTCCCAGTTATATGCCCGGGTCTATGAAAATTAATGAACGACAATGCTAGTGTTTAATGCATTGGGGAAAGTTTTTTTTTGGACTTTGTTATGAAATGTTATGTGCATAAGCCCTAATAAATGTCAATAGTGGAAAGACGTTATATGATGCTAGGAAATCAGTTTAAAGGGTGATTTTTGAACGTGTGGAGTTACACTTTGACGTGAAAGTTATTACGCTAGCCGGGTAGTGCTCCGAAAGAAGCACTGAGAAAACTTTTGCACCGCAAGTTAATGGGCGGGGAAACACTGAGAAGATTAAATTGTAATTTGGGGAAATATCGAATGCAATTATATGATATAATGTGATATGTGGGATAACCTTGAAAGAAAAATATTACGTATGTGATGTATGTGATGTTGTGCAAATATGCAAGGGATTTAAGGTGTATGGGCGCCCTGGTTAGTGTGATTTCAGAGTCGTCTTAAGTAAAGGGATGTGTGAATGAACATATTGAATGTATTCCTGTAGGGCAGTCAGAAAATAAGTGGGAAAGTGCAGTGAACTGAAATCCATTTAAAAGAGGAAACAATCCGACTATATGCGTATTAAGGTGAACTATCTCCACCGTAAGGAGTGTAAAGACGGTGGAGGCGCATGTAATAAAATATCTTAAAGAAAGAAAGAAGTCACGTTTCTGGGAAAATAGAAAAGAGTATCATTTTGTTCTATGTTTAGAGTGGTCTTACGCATAAACAAGGTGTATATTCCTATCTGATGAAAACTGCACAAGAATTATAGTTCTTGAGCATGGGAATTCGTGTTTAGTGTGACATAGTGAATTTATCTCCAGATAGATCATTTATGAATGGGGAAAAACTTGATTTAAGGGTAGTAACCAAGAAGTTTTTGAAATTTTATGGTTCCAGAGATGGAATTAATTCTTAGGTTGGTAAAAATCGTGGAGGGGTCAAGGTTTCCATCGGGTTATTGAATGGATTGACCTGAACATGAATTGTTGTCTGGGAATGGGTTATACTATCGAGTAGTATGACCAAATTTACTATTAATGGGAAGGAGTGAAATAGAACAAGGTGTCATTCAATATTTTTGGGAATTTGGGTGAGACCTTTCAGTCCCACTTTTGGTAAAAAGTGTCAGGAGGTGATTGGGACAGAGTTACATATTGGGATGAACGTGTCGCCCATAAGCTGATGGGTAGGCGAAAAGTGAGGATTGTGCATTTCGGATTTTTGGGTAATTCGGGAGTAGTAATTACCATAAGTAGAGTTACGTGTGATGCCTCGTAACAGTTAAGTATATGCGTGACACTTTAGGAGACTTTTATGGGAAATGTTTCATTATCCACCTTTGGTTGATAAGAGGTGGGGAAATAATAAGCTGCTAGGTCCCGAAATGGATTATGGTCCAGCAACGGGAATTGAGTAAGTTGTATCCTTTCGTATAGTTTAGGGACGTAAGGAGGGGAATTTCCTAACATAGAGATAGTGGAGTCGGTGGAGTATAGGCTCATCTTTTGGGGCACTATGTTGTCAGGGGCCATCTAGTTAAAGATTTGTGACCATGTATTGGTTCGGGTGTCTCCTATAAAAGGAGTTGTGATGTTCGACAAAAAAGGGAAGCTAGCATCGAGGTATGTGGGTCCTTTCCCTATATTTAAGAGGGTGGGACCGATGGCTTATCGACTGGTTTTTTCATAACATCTTTAGTGGATAGGTGATGTGTCCCACGTGGCATAGCTGGAGAGATATAGGAGGAACAATAGAAATTTTTTGGGCACATTCCACTCTAGGAGAATGACTTGCAATTTTTTGGGCACATTCCACTCTAGAAAATGGCATTTTCTAACTTTCATTCTCTAATACGCTTTTTCCAAAACATCCTGAAAATACCCCAAAATGACATTTTTAAAATCTGGGCAGATTGAGTAAATTGAAAACCTCAGATTTGAGGATATTGTATTATGGAGCAAGGGGGTGTCTGGATATTTTGGTTGAGTGATGCCATAAATATAGATTAATTAATGGGGGATTAATTAATTAAAGCTTATAGCTGGCATAATTTATTATAGGATGATATAATACATTGTTAAATATTATTTAATTAGGAGCGTTCCCTTTATAATTGAATTTAGAGGAGTACGTTCTAAGAGTTGGAAATTCAAGCCAGGTGAACAAGTCCGAGTACATTGGTTGTGTGACACCAGGGCGATATTAAATTAATTGAAGAGTATATTAATTAAATTAGGGTCGAACCATAGACTCGGGGAGATAATAAGTTAATTAATGGGCATATTAATTAAATTAGAGTCGGACCATAAACTCGGGGAGATATTAAGTTAAGTAATGGGCATATTAATTAAATTAGAGTCGGACAATAGACTCGATGAGATAATAAGTTAATTAATGGGCATATTAATTAAATTAGAGTCGAACCATAGACTCGGGGAGATATTAAGTTAATTAATGGGCATATTAATTAAATTAGAGTCGGGCCATAGACTCGCTGAGATATTAACTTAATTAATGGGTAAATTAATTAAATTAGAGTCAGACTATAGACTCGGGAATATGTTGGCTAGTGTTACGGACTTTGTACACGGTAAAGACGGGATTAAATTTTATTTATTTATATATATATATACGGTAGTGTGATAGTATATATATATATATATATATATATATATATATATATATATATATATATATTGTGTGCTCATAAATACCGGTGGCTAAGTATTTATTTACAATTATATGTTCTAGTGCTATCAGGGGAGGTTGCGCGATGTGGGTGAATCCCCTAGCTTGAGGAGTAGGGTGAGTATATCCCCAGGTCATAGCGTCTAAATAGAGGTGGACATTAAGATGATTGTCTTTCACACTCGGGGGAATATGACCTCCTCCAATACGTTTATATTTCTTTGTTCTGATTCGGCGGTGGCTAGCTGTCTCAGATATCCAGGTGGGAATGAGTAGACCTGGGAATATATCACTTTAGAGAATGCATCCGATGAGGTATTACTCGGAAGGATGGTTTTAATTATATTCAACATATGTGCGATTGTGGAATATAGTTCTACGTATATAATGGAGTAGATAATTATATACGTTTAATTAAATACATGAAGAGAATTTGTATTACTTATATAACTAGTGAATGTTATATGGATTTTAAGAGCGGTTTTATTTATATTCAATATATGAATAATTATGGAATATAGTTATACATATATGATGGAGTAGATAATTATATACATGTAATTAAATACATGAAGAGAATTTGTAGTACTTATATAACTAGTGAATGTTATATGACTTTTAAGAAATGATTAATTAAGTTAATGCGATAACTAACTTACGAAGTAAAGATACTAATTACTCGGGTTAGAGTATAGTTTAAGGAGTTTCATGACCAGGATAGTTAGACGGGATGGTGTAACTAGGAGGGTCAGGAAGAAAGCGTTAGTTGTTCACTTTACAGGAGGGGTGAGATGTATCTCAAGGGAGTGAAACACTAACTTAAATATGAAAAGAATTCATAAATTTTAATTCACTTGCAAAATATTTTCAAAAGGACTTTGGGCTCTGACCCATACTTGCAAAATATTTTCAAAACCTTTTAGGTATCCAACCACAGGGATGCCAAACTTGAAGATCTGTTCCAGGGATGCGTAGCTGCAACAGGTGTGGATGTTACAGGATTTGGACATAGACGCTTCAGTCATTTCATTCCTAGAGTAGGATGCAGCTTGGTATTTCTTTCGGGCATGTTGCCCCTCTTATTTTCATTGCAGTCAGACTTTGTACTGGTTAATAATCTTTGTTGGATTATATTAGTGTATGTTGGTTTTCTTTCGATGGTTTATTCGGCCGGTCATTTATTGATTCATTCAATGTTGCTTTAGATTCATAGTTTGTGTAAATGGTTCGTATTGATATTTATATGGTTGTTGTTGTTAAATAAAAAGATTAAAATTTTGACATCAACTTTTGAATACTAGGATGTTAGTAAGTTTTAAAAAGATTTCGACAATGATGCTAAGAATGAACCAGATGAGATTCCTATTTTAATTTTATATAGGACTGATCACCTGGTATTTCATTGAGCGAGGTGTCACATTAACCTCAATCTATGTCCTGCATAGAATAAATAACCTTAGTGCTCTTATACCATGTTGTAATGGGCTACTCATATTCATCTAGATTACTTACATTTGACCCAAACACAGTGCAACAAAGGAACATATCAGAGTCCGGGATACTATCCTTTACCTACCATGGTCGGAGAGCCACTCTTTATATGACAATTAAAACATGAGAGTTCTCGTGGTGGCCCTACAAAGACTAGCTTTGACACCAAGTTTTCACACCACGATTTCTCGAGTGTGAGGTTTATCTTAAAAAATCCTAAACCATAAAAAATCCATAATTTCTTTCACAACTTGAGGTTGTATTTATAATCCACTGGGATACAGTACATATTTTTAGGCTTACATCACTTTCTTACTTGATCTCTCTACTTGACTATGACTAACATGTATATGATTGTCCCTTAAACAAACTATTCCTTATCTTCTTATAATAATATATTAATATCAATGCATTGCTCATCATTACCTATAGGTAACTATTTATAATCACTGGAAGGGGTGGAAAAAAGAATAAGAAAACTTTACCAGGTAGATAATTCTAAGTCTATAACAATTTGAAAGTTTGGAAGTAAAAGTTATAGTATGAATAATGAATAACTGATTACGATAATTTTTAATTAATACAAATTGATTTCCAAATAATCTAAATATTAACTGTAATATGCAATGGATTGAAAGAACAAATTGATATTGTAATGAGAGTATGGTGACTATAACTAGATATCAGTGATATCAATTTATAAAGATAAGGGTTCAGACTTTTCTATAACAAGATAACACTTAATTATCTGTTATAGAGGCTTCAATTGCGTAGAAATGTAATTATAATAAATATTCCAACATAACAAGAGACAAAGTTAAAAATGTTGAGAACTAACTCCGAATAGCGACATCCATATGGTAAGCAAAGCTAGGCACTTAATACCCTGAGTCCTAAGGCCAAATAGATTTATGGGGGTAAAACAGTAGTCTATTACCTAATTATAATATACGCTACTAAGGTTACTAAAATCATAGATTTCTAGTCAAGATTAAATCAATATTCAAAGAATTTATTAAATTCACAAATGAGTTAAAGAATAAGAACTAGAATTCAGGGGCTATCATATTATGATATAGATAATTACAACAAGACAAGGCATATATACAAATTAAGTGTGAAGTAGAATGAGCTACTAACACTCTGTAGGTTTTAGCTTTCTTGGTATAGGTTAAATTTGATATTTCTGGTTGCAATTTAATTAAAAGTTTTCAACATATAATTACGAAAGATACATTTCACTAGACTATGTTAACCCCGCCTACTATGTACTCAATAAAGTAACCATTCAAAAAATTATAAACAAAACCCCTTAGTAAATGATGATACCAAATATAGTACTAACAAGTATAATTGTATAAGCTCATCCTAGAACAGATTTGCAGGTGCAACAATGGTGTTTAGACAGGAGTATATAGTAAAGAAGGAGATGAGGCAAAGAGGAGAAAGACTATAAAAATAAGTGGTTCAACCATTTGGCCTACTCCACTGTGTAGATGAGTGTATGCTTCACTATAAAACTGGTCTCTAATGGTCTTAGTGATACAATTCACTCAAATTTCTCTCTCTACGGTGATAGTAATAGAGCTTGGGCTAGGGTTTTAATATTTTGATCATTTACATTATTGGAGAAGACAAGTATATATAGTGCCTGGGGGGTTACTGTGCCCCCCAATCATGTAATAAGCATGTGTAGAATGTTCCTGCCAATAAGGTTAAGCCATATGTCACTGTCACATTAGATCATAATAATGAAATATTCCCTCCCGTGTGAGGGAGATCTTGTTATAACAGTTTTGTGCACGTAGGATCTTCAACCCACGCGCACCCTTTCACGTGCTCCCCAATCTATGCACTTTATCAGCTATCAATTATCAGTTGTCTGGACCAGGCTGAGACTGAGTGGGAAAGTTGGATCCTCTGATGGTACGGTAATTTTCATGCTTAACTGTGTCTTCAGTCGGCCCCCGTACTCTAGGTGATGGACAAGGCCGAGGGTACTTGAACCATAAGACCATTGATACTGATATTGTTGATTGTGTTTTAAAACGAGGATGACACCTCTCTATGATGAGTTTATGGTGATGACAAGACCTTTCAAGCTGGGTCTACGATCGATCCATAACTTTCCCAAATTGATGGTCAGGAACTAGTCGGCCATGGCTGAGGGCATCCAGTGTAAGGACGAGGCTATACTTGGTATATAAATCACCCATATCCTTTAGTCTTCAATATGAATGGAAGGCTGGGGGATAAAGCATCTTTAGGCAGACATTGATGAGACATCCTTGATTGACGTTTGACATGTCTATTTATATGTCAAGTTTTTTATGCTGAATGTGATCCCTGGGTTGACACTTGGTAGCCATCTTGTGGATCAGTGTGTGGCTCCTTAATAATGACGGTTGTAAGTTTTACATAGCGTATTATTCCCTAATTATGACCAACTTGGAAGTTATGCATTAGGATTACAAGTATTTAAATGGCTTTGAAAATTCATTTTCCACACTTCATTCGTGCGCTCTCTTTCTAGAAATCAGTTTTCCTCCCTCTTGTCCACTGTTTAAGCTTTTTCCAACCAAGTTTCCAGGGTTTCTCTGGTTCTTCAGGCATACTCTCTTCTCAGGTACCCTTTCTTCTCCTTTCTCCCATTCATTTCTTTATTTTTTTAGCCATTTAAGCTTTTTTGGTTTTTTTTGGCGAGCTCTATTGCTTTCCTGCCACCTTAAGTGGAGGTTATAGGATTTCTATTAGGTATTTCACTGGTGGTTTTTAGAGTTATTCAATTTCTAATGAGTTTTTTTACCTTTCTCTACCTTCTTCTTCCTTTAATAAGCCACATGGATTAATTTTATTATAATCTTCGGCGAAATTTTGCTTGACTGTTCTTGAAGAAAAACTCTTCAGTGTCCCATTTATATCTTTAGGTTAACAGTGGTCCAACTTCAAAGTGTTTTTGCCTGTTGATTATTTATTCTAGCCAAGTTGATCCTTAGCCACTTGAATGTTAAAACCCTTTATGAGCTAGCAACACAATATCCTACACTTAGAAAGGGATATTTTCAAGAGATGCATAAGATTGAGACTGAGGTCGAGAGGTGTAGTAAAGTCGGAGCCGACCGCACTCATACAATGATACCCATTACTTAAATTTCATTCAACCTCCTCCGATTGAGGTTGGTGAGGAATAGATGCCTGACTCATCTTCTGCCCAAGCTGATAGTAGAGATTCCTTTTACTAGGATATGATATTTTCACCCATGAATCCTCAAGGGTCTGAGGCATACAAGAGCTTGTATCAGTCTTCATCTTCCCATTATACGGAGTCATCTAGTTAGAATGAATCCTTAATTAAAATTATCTCGAACCATGATGAGTCATCCATATAGGATAACTCTTTAGTTCAACTCATATCGAACCATGACGAGCTGAGTGTTAACGTTGCCATTCTTCCAAGTGATGTTCCTCTCTCGAATATGGCTGTCGAAGAATTCCAATAGAAATTTTCTAACGGAGCCCCGATCGCCAAAAATATTACCGACGATGATGACTCTGAGATCGGGGAACCAGTTAATTATTCATACGCTGAGACCTTTAAATCCACTGTTAAAGATCCCGACCTTCTCTTTTGGAGACATTTATGTGGAGTTAAGTTTGACATTATTATGCGTGTCCTAGACGAGGACAAGAGAGTATTTTATGGCCAAGAAGGTGAAGCTTGCATATTTTAGCAAATATTTAAGGTCGGCTTTCGACTCCATGTTCATCTGTCCATTCGAGCTATTATGTACAATATGGGGATTGCTCCTTCCCAATTAGCACCTAATTCATGGAGGATCTTACTCATCTTCGTCTCTCTTTGGATGAACATAACGAGGATGATCCATCAGTGGAAATATTTAAGGCCTGTTATAACATCTCGTCTCAAGGACTCATCCTGGCTCCTCCCACTTAGGGGCTAAAAAGCCCAATAAGAAAACCATCCATGTCAATCAGACATCAAATCACCATTAGAAATTAAGATTCTTTTTTATCTCTAGAGCCTCGGAATTCTCGACCGATGCCGATCGATTCGAGGATAAGCCAAGAGTTCCTTGTTCCTGGGCAAACCCTTCTATGTCGACAAAGCTTGATCCCGACCTTAGTATTGCCGACGGGGATAATGTAATTTTTTTATATATCAAGGGAAGGACGGGGCTCTCCCTGAGTTTGAAGATCTAATGTCTCCTGACTTTTTAAAGACACATGGTGTGGGGGTTAACCCCTAGACGAACTATTTGAGTTACTAAATTTTTTTTATCGTAAGTCTTTCCTCGTCTTTTGGTTTTATTACTAAAATCCTTTTTGTTTCTTTGAAGACCATCCACCTCATATTATAAATGAGATTTGGAATATGACAACCCCAAGTCTAAAAAATGCTTTCGTAAAGAAGGGCGACAAGCAACCAACAAAAAAGATGACTGTCAGTGGGCCGACCAAACCTCAGGTCGGATAAAAAATAAAGGAGATAACTTCTCCCTTGGACACTCACCACGATCGTGAAATAAGGCTGAGAGTAATTCCACCTCAGTCGGAGTCTGTGCCAAGCTCTTTTGGGTCGGGTTCATCTTCACTGGACTGATTTGAGACCTTTTGGATGGCCAACATAGCCCATCTTAAGGCATGCCCTGACTCTATCATTCCTTCAGTGCCAAGGTCTAAGGATGCTATGTTTACTATCCCTTCAAAGGGAGATTATGATTTAATGGGGAAGATGCACCCCTAAAAAATCTATGACTTTGGTCTTCATTATTTAATGCAGGTATCGACTTCATGTTTAATTTGATCCTCATCTCGTCTAAGTTTTACTTTGTCTTACTCTAACATTTGCACATTTTATTTTTCTGTAGTCTTGTGCACCTTTACCTCGGCTACAAAATGGGTCACTAAAAACTTCTTATAAATTTAAGATGTCGATAAATCTCTCCAGGACATGAAATACCTCAATAAGAAGTTAAAGAATCGTAAGGCCAATTACAAGAAGGTCGTGGACAAGTTCATGTTGGACCATGACAATGCCTTGAAGGCTAAGGACGAGGAATTTTCTACCCAAGCTACCAAGCATGTGACTAATCTTGCTATAGTCATCCAGAAGTCAAAGGACGAGGCCCTTTTCTCCAAGGCCAGAACGAAGATCTAGGATGAGGCCATTGAGGCTTAAAAATCGTCTAACAATTTTGAAAGATTTGGCTTAGAATACCTTGAAAGAGGTATAAAGACGACTTGTCGGTGGGTCATCATGAAATTTTCTGAGGCCATCTTGTCCATTCGTCTAAAATTAGAGGACCCTGATTTAGAAGATCCTCTTTTCTCCTCGGCCTTGGACTATGTTGAATCACTACTTTCAATCAAAGGAGAGGGAGTTACATCATAGGTCTTGGTTCAAACTGATATTAATGCCACTGATGCTGCTAGAAATACTCAGGTCGAGGGTGGTGCTGATGGGTCGACCGTTAACAATGAACCAACTGCGTAGGGTGATCGTCTATGACCAATACCCTTCTTCTTGTAATTTTTTATTTTAAGCATTTAATTGTTCGTATATGTTTGTACTCACCTGAATATTATTGTTTACTTGGATAAAGTGTTGCCTCGTACTTGAGATTTCATTTTCTTCTGTTTGCTGAATGTGTAATGGTTTTGATAAGTTTACTACTCGTCTCGGCTTCTATGTTTGAGTTTTCCCTCATTTTAAGATGAATGTTGATAACTGAATTGCAAATTTTTAAATTTGAATGCTCCAAATTAATGGTGTTTAATAGAAAGTCCCCTCTTATCATTTTGAGCGTGTATGGATGAGTATCATCTCGTCCTACACTGTCGTCTTGTCAAGAGAGTTTTATTCTCATACCACCAAATGAATAGTGTTTAAGGAAACCATAATTAAATGATTTTCAAATTTGAATGCACCAAATTAATGATGTTTAATTGCATGTCCCTTCTCATCATTTTGAGAGTGTATGAATGCGTATCGTCTCGTCCTATACTATCATCTCGCCGAGAGAGTTTGACTCTCATACCACCAAATTAATGATATGTAAATGAACCATAATTAAATTATTTTCAAAATTTAATGCACCAAATTAATGGTGTTTAATTTCAAGTCCCCTCTCATCATTTTGAGAGTGTATGGATGAGTATGTTCTCGTCCTACAATGTTGTATCATCGAGAGAGTTCAACTCTCATACCACCAAATTAATGATGTTAAAATGAACTTTAATTAAATGATTTTCAAATTTCAATGAATGAAATTAATGGTGTTTAATTGCAAGTCCCCTCTCGCCGCTGTAAGAGTGTATGGATGAGTGTCGTCTCATCCTATATTGTCGTCTCACTAAGAGAATTTGACTCTCACACTGCCAAATTAATGATGTTTCAATGAACCATAATTAAATGATTTTTAAATTTGCTTTGTGTTTTTCATCTTTGGATTCTCGTGTCACCGAAAGTGAATTAATGCTAATTCACCATATGAATGATGTTTTGTAGCTTAGGACGACTTGTAACATGAAATTTGATCAATTCATACTACAAATATATGAGGGAACACCTGAGATTTTTCATTCATAACTTTTAGTACATATCTCATACAATGGTAAAATAAAACTTTTACAACATCCTATTCATAGTATTTCTTTAAATGATCAGCTTTCCAGGGGTTTGAGAATGGCTCTCCCTCCAAACTTTCAAGCTTATACGTTCCAGGAATAACTTCTTTAGTAACTCTGTAGGTCCCATGTCACTTTTCATGGATCTTATTCAGGTTATTCCAGGCTTTCTTCAAAATTAGATCTCTAATGGCTATTGGCCTGGACTTAACCCTTTTGTTGTATAATTTTACAGTCCTTTGATAATAAGTAGCCTGCCTAACCTATGCATACTCTAATCTTTCTTCGATCCTCAGAGTTTGTTTTTGGGTTGTATGTTTGAATCCTGTGACTTGGTATACCTATTTTAGTGGATATCACTGCCTCTGAGCCATAGGCAAGAATGAAAAGGATCTCCCTCATTGGCGTCCTCTCTGTTGTCCTGTATGCCCACAGCACAACGTGTACCTCTTCCGTCTAAAGACCCTTAGTGTCTTCCAATTTATTCTTGATCCCATCTAAGGTAGTTCTATTTGTCACCTCAGTCTGTCCATTTGCCTGAGGTTGGCCTGGAGCTGAGAAAAATTGTTTAATACCAACCCTCTTGCAATAGGCCTCAGGGGATGAGGTCTTGAATTACTTTTTATTGTCATGGATCAGGGTGTTGTTGGGCATACCAAACCTATAGATGATATTCCTCCAAAACAATTTGAAGGTCTTCATCTCGGTTATAATAATCATGGCCTCTGCCTCAACCCATTTAGAGAAATAGTCAATCGGCACAATAAGATATCTATAATTTCTTGTTGCTCTGGGAAAGTATATACCAAGTCAATCCCCTAAATTGCAAATGGCCAAGGGTAAGTAATAGATGATAAGTGTTGATGAGGGATGCTGGCATCACATAGTTGGATGCATCTTTGGCCAAGGTCGTCTACCACTACCCTTGACTGACTATTCTTTTTACCAATGATCTCCCTCCTATGTGGCTTAAATAAGATCCCTCATGCACATATTTTAGTATATATTCCACCTTTTTCAGATGAAAACATCGTAGTAAAAGGAGGAGGAACCCTTTTTTGTACAAGATATCTCCTATGATCGATAACTTGGATGCCTTGTACCTCAACTTGTTTCTCTCCACCTTGGACTTCGATAACTTGCCATCTCTGCTGTACCTAATGAGGGGATATATCCATGATGCCCCTAGGTTAAGGTTTAAGTAGAATTCAACTCTATTTTCATCTTCTTTAATGGTCAGTCGACACAAGATCTCCACTGGAACGGGCCTCCTGATCTCCATTCTGGTTACAGATGTTAATTTGTCTAAGGCATTGGTTTGGTTGTTGTCTAGACAAGGTACTCTTTTAAGCTTAACCTCATATAAGTTCTTTATCATTGCCTTCGTATTTGCTTGATATTTGGTCGTCCTATCATATTTGTCCTCATATACCCTAAGATCTGATTTACTACTAACATGGTGTCACTATAAACCAATAGTTGGATGATATTTAATGATTTGGAAAGGGAGAGTCCTACCAAAAGGGCTTCATATTCTGACTTATTGTTTGACTCCTTGAGTTGAATTTGCGAGCGTATTTGATGTTAGTCCCATGTAGGGCCGACACTATCAAGTTAGCTTTGCTCCCTATCTCGCGTGAAGAGCCATCTATAAACAGGCTCCAAATTGTGCCTTCCTTCGAGAAGGTACCTTCATCTAAAACTCCATTCTTGAATAAAAAAATCATCTTCATTCTCAGCTACCACATCTCTTCCAACACTTGTCTTATCCCTAGTCGGGTTTCCATTTTCTTTCTCTGGATCATTCGTTAGTTCAACAAATTCTTTATTTTTAGCCTTGTCCTAAGTGAACTTAGCTATAAATTCGACCAAAGCTTGGCCTTTAATGGTTGTTCTCGATTAATAGATAATATTAAATTCTCCCAACTCCACTGACCAGGCCATCAACCTACCTAATTTCTTGGGTTTAGGGATGAATTGCCTCAGAGTGGAATTGCTGAGGATGACCATTATGTGATCCTAAAAGTAGGGTTTCATTTTTCTCGATGCTTGTATCAAAGTATAATCCAACTTCTCCATCTTTGGGTACCTCTTCTCGGCCCCTTGGAGGGCCTCACTGCTAATATAGGCTGGCTTCCTCACCCCATCGTCGTCTTGCATAATCATTGCACTAATGGTCGACTCAAATACAACTAGGTATAGATATAGCTTATATCCTTGAATAGGTTATGATAGTAGAAGTAAAGAGTCGACGTAAGCCTTCAACTCCTGCAAAGATTTTTCACATTCCTCATTCCATTTAAAGGCCTTCCCCCATACTTCGAAAAAAGGCAGACATTTATCTGTAGCCCTTGATATAAATTTATTCAACGTAGAAACTCGCCTGGTCAGCCTTTGAATGTCCTTAATCATTTTTGGATTCTTCATATCCACCAAAGCTTTAACTTTTTTAGCATAAGCCTATATCCCCCGCTGATTGACGATGAACCTTAAGAATTTTCCTGCTCCAACCTTGAACACACACTTGGTGAGATTGAGCTTCATTTTATAATCATCCATTGTATTGAAAGTGCGCTCAAGGTCGGCCACATGCGTCTCAGACTTAAGCCTTTTGGTTAACATGTCATCTACATATACTTCCATGGTATTAAAAATATGATCTTTAAACATCCTATTCACCAATATCCGATATGTTGCCCCAGTATTTTTTAGTCCGAAGGGCATGACCTTATAGCAATACCCGCCTTTGTCATTGATGAATGAGGTCTTCTCTACATCTACTGGGTCCTTAAAGATCTTGTTATAGCCTGAGTAAACATCTATGAAACTCATAAATTCATGCCCAGCCATGGAATCTACCATCTGATCAATCCTTAAGAGGAGGAAGTTGTCTTTGGGAAATTCTTTGTTCAAATCGGTGAAGTCTACACACTTCCTCCACTTGCCATTAGGCTTAGTCACAATGACTACAATACCCATCCATTCCGGATAGACAACCTCCTTGATGAACTCGTCATTCTCTATCTTTTTTACTTCATCTCTTATGACTTCATATATTTCTATGGAGTAGATCCTCCGCTCGTGTCTGATTGGCTTAACCCCTTCCTCCAAATTTAATTTATGGCATAGAATCTTCGGATCAATTCTTGCCATGTCCTCATGACTCCATCCAAAAATACTTTATCTCTCCCTCATTAGCTTGATTTACTCTTCACTCTATCTCTTTTCAAGGCTTTACCGATTTGGATGGTTTTTTGGCTCATCCTCATTGAGGACAATGGATTCTACCTCCGCAGTAGCCTTTCCCTTTTTCAATTTCATCTCATCCCTTTGATAGAGAGTGTCGATGCTGTAAGTGGTGGTGGTTATCTTATGATCTTCTATCTCCTCAACTGTGTTAAAGTAGCATTCCCGCACCTCTACCTGCCCTGAAATACCCCTATTACATAGGGAGTTAGGAATTTTATCATCTGGTGAATGGTCGAGGGAACTGTCTCAAACTCCTTGAGAGATACCCATCCCATTATGATGTTGTAAGCAAATAAGCATTCCCATCAGTAACACCCCGTGCGCCCAAAAAGGGACATGCGACGTGCTACTACGATAAAAACTAAACTAAAACCATCCACAATAAGTATAGAGCATCTATATTCCGTAATTAAAATCTAACAAATGTATGAATTGTTACACTTCCACAATAATTACAATAATGTTCCTCTCAAAATACCCAATTCTCCAACTAATTGCACCACCAATTTATACATTAAAAAAATAAATCTTTCAATCCATGCTCTAAAATAAGCCTTCAAATATGCCTTAGCATCCCAATCCACGTTAACCTGCCACTAAAAGAAAATACGATGAAGTACACAATATTATAGGAATAGATGCTCAAAAATAAATAGCACGCTGAATAAATTGCAACAATACGAATCCGCATATACGAATCAAATGTAATACTCAAGCATTGTACCAATATTAATTTCTCAACAACACATCAATGGGTCACTAGGCCTCACCTCCCCTAGGCATTCTAATGCCATATATCGGATTTTAGACTATCGACGGGTGCCCATTCTCCGAGCCATATTAAAATCTCATGACACGATGCCCAAATCAACAATTCAATATCTTACTGAATCAACATAATAGATTCTAACAATTATTTCAGAATTTTTAAATGAATGTCACAATTCAACATGAGTTCAATTAACACATGAACAGACGGAATACTCTCGAGAGAATTTAGGAGCATATTGTGTAAGTCCCGTACCTCAAAATCATCACATATATTCTGCCTCAAAAATCATATTGCACCATCACGTTCCCCTCGTGAAAAAAATAATCAAGTCAAGTTATAGCCCCAACACAAACTACCCCCAAATAGGCCTCTAAATCTATTGTTTAATAATGAAGGAAATAGGTCTAGGGTTTGTAGACGAATGGAAATAATTTTGGCGAGGTCTTTTGTAGGAAGAGTTTATGAAAAAAAATGATTTGATAAGCCCAGCCACGGATTTGTTATGATATATAAAAGATTAAGAGTTTGATTAAGAAAATAGTTCTAATCAGATACAAAAACTAAAAAAAATCATCCCAGACGATCGGACCGTTGGAATTGGCTGAAATTTGGGGGCATAGTAACTGAAGACGAGAGGAAACTGCATAAAAATTTCAGCTCGATCGAACTATTGAATATTTTTATATATTTTTTTTTTCTAAAGAGTCTTATGTTTGGAGGACTCTTAGAGAGTTTTATGTTTTGAGGACTCTTCCAAATGCCCCATGACTTATATATACTCATATTACGAGTCCTTTAAGTTAGCTTTTCGAATTCCAAATATAAAAAAATATATTTAATTATTAAAAATAATTAAATCCGAAATTTTATTTTTCTCCGATTTCCAAAATAAATTTAAAAATTCACATATAAAAATTATGGGTTCTTACATACTTCCCCACTAACAATAAATTTCGCCCTCGAAATTCGACGTAGCTTAACGCTCGAAAATAAAATTCCACTCGATTCTATTTCCAAAAAATTACAACACTAAAGTCCTCAATCAATTCTACACGTTCTCACATCAGGATAATAAATCGCAACCTCGATGCCTAACAGGTCTCCAAAAAATATTCTATCTCCAAAGAAAATACATCTCTCACGCATGCTAGACCCAATACTCAAATACCCGAGGGTTCTCATATACCTAATCTCTGATACCATCTGTCTTACCCCGCGCGCCCGAAAAGGGACATGCGGTGTACTACTACGATAAAAACTAAACTAAAACCATCCACAATAAGTATAGAGCATCTATATTCCATAATTTAAATGTACCAAAACATAAATTGTTACACTTCCACAATAATTACAATAATGTTTCTCTCAAAATACCCAATTCTCTAACTAATTGCACCACCAATTTATAGATTAAAAAAATAAATCTTTCAATCCATGCTCTAAAATAAACATTTAAATAAGTTTTAGCGTCCCAATCCACGTTGACCTGCCACTAAAGGAAAATACGGGGAAGTACACAATATGACAGGAATAGATGCTCAAAAATAAATAGCACGCTGAATAAATCGCAACAATACGAATCGGCATATATGAATCAAGTGTAATACTCAAGCATTGTACCAATATTAATTTCTCAAAAACACATCAATGGGTCATCAGGCCTCACCTTACCTCACCTAGGCATTCTCAAGCCATATATCGGATTTTGGGCTATCGGAGAGTGCCCATTCTCCGTGCTATAGTAAAATCTCATGACATGATGCCCAAATCAACAATTTTATATCTCAATGAATCAACATAATAGATTCCAATAATTATTTCAAAATTTTCAAATGAATATCACAAATCAACATGAGTTCAATTAACACATGAACAAACGGAATATTCTTGAGAGAATTTAGGAGCATATTGTGTAAGTCCCGTACCTTAAAATCATCACATATATTCTGCCTCAAAAATCAAATTGCACCTTCACGTTCCCCTCACGAAAAAAAAGTGCAGTCACGTTCTAGCCCCAACACAAAATAACCCCAAATAGGCCTCTAAATCTATCGTTGAATGATGAAGGAAATAGGGCTAGGGTTTGTAGATGAAAGAAAATAATTTTAGAGAGGTCTTCTATAGGAAGAGTTGATGAAAAATTGATTTGGAAAGCCAAGCCACAAATTCGTTGTGATATATAAAGGATTAAGAGTTTGATTAAGAAAAGAGTTCTAATCAGATACAAACACTAAAAAAAGCATCCCAGACGATCGGACTGTTGGATTTGGCTAAAATTTGGGTGTGTAGCAGGTGAAGACGAGAGGAAGCTGCATAAAAATTTCAGCTCGATCGAACGGTTGAATATTTTTATATTTTTTTTTCTAGAGAGTTTTATGTTTCGAGGACTATTAGAGAGTTTTATATTTTGAGGACTGTTCTAAATGACCCATGACTTATGTATACTCATATTACAAGTCTTTTAAGTTATCTTTTCGAATTTCGAATATAAAAACCAGTATATTTGATTATTAAAATAATTAAATCCAAAATTTATTTTTCTCCGATTTCCAAAATAAATTAAAAAAATTCTCATTTAAAAAATCTGGGTTGTTACATCATCCATCACAATGAAATTTATCTTTTTTCTGGACACCTCGGTCAGGTCTCCTCCATACAGACATCCATCTCATAAATCCCAAGAATATGGACTTTTTCACCACTAAATCCAATTAAAGGTTAATGATATGGGATGAGTTTTTTCTTGCTTAGTCTCAACCCTTTGAAGCATTCCCAAAACATCACATCAGTTGAACTCCCTTCATCGACTAATATTCTAGGAACGTCGTACCCATGCACTCTCGTTGTGATCACTAAAGGGTCATCATGAGGGGCCACGATCCCTTTGAAATCCAACCTTGAAAAACCTATCATCAAGGTGTTCATGTCCACTTTATTCCTCTTACTCGACTTTGAATCAACTACAACGGAGTTTACCACCTCATTTTTTTGAAGTGCTTTGGCCTCTGATATGTGGGTCTTCTTATCGTCTATGTGTATACCACTACCTGCTAAACTATCGCATACCAAATTCACTCCCAAATAAATCATATGTAGTCGACCTTTTGGTTTAGGCACCCTTGGCTGGAGGTCAAGGTCTGCCTCATCATCATTATCATCTAAGGCCTCATCATTCTTATTTACTGAGATATCCCATTTACACTTGTCATCTCGTCTCTTACGGGTGTTATCTCAATCATCTCTTGCACTACTCCTATCCACTTATTTCCTAAGTTTTCCCCTCTTTAGAATCTTTCCTATCTTGTCTTTAAGTGCAAAGGAACTCACACTGCTTTCATTTATTTCTCTTGTGAGGAGGGGATCTTAACGTTTCTGTCCACCATAGAGATTAATCATTGCTATCTCGTTCAGGATTGTCTCTAGAGTGGCTGTCAATGGAGTATAGTTAGGGAACTTATCGTCCGTCGACCTATGCTTACCACCTTTCCCTTTGGGCTTCTCGAACTTACTTCCACTTACTCTTTTTTCGTCCTCTACCTTGGCCACCATGGCCTCCTACGTATTCATGACTCTCCCGGCTGTAACCAGGAGTTCTTCTATGGATTTTGGAGGATCTGCGGCTAGCTTCCATAGGAGCTTTCCCTTCTGTAATCCTCCTATAAGGGAAGTCATCATAATGCTTTCATCTTAGTCTTCCACCTCCAACTTTTCTTTGTTAAAGCAGGTTATGTAGTCTCTCAGAGAATCATTTTTTCCTTTCTTGACATATAATAAGTGTGTGGTCTTCTTTCGAAACTTTACTTTGAAACAAAAATTATGGATGAACCTCTCGACCAGTTATTTGAAATTCTGAATAGCGTTCCAGGGAAGGGAGTTGTACCATACGTGCACAATACCAGTAAGGGTTATTGAGAAAGATCGACAACTCATCTCATCATAGATGGAATAAATATCTGCAGCCGCCTGGTACATTTTCACGTGGTGAACTGGGTTGGTGCTTCCATCATACTTAGGCATCACCACTGGCAACTAAAACTTGGCCAGGGTTGGGTAGCTTACTATTCTTGCGACGAACGACAACCCTCCCATGTAACCCCTCTATATCGTCTCTTAAAATTTTTATAAATCTTGTCTTCAAGACTCTGAATAGAACTATTCCACGGCTTGTTGGCTACAGCCACTCCTGTATTACCTCCCTCAGCTATTACCACATTATCGTTGAACTTTTCCCAATCGATCGGACATTGTATAGGCTCTCTACTAAATGTCATTTAACGATTATTAACCTCCCATTTCTCCTCTTCTCAACCACATGGAGGGAGATGGTCAGCACATTCTCCATTACCCTAGGAACCAGCTATGCTACGAGAGTTCGAGAGTCGATATCGTAGGTCATCGACTAGGTCGAGTCTATCAAAGGCAGACCCTCTGTTATGTCTATCGAATACTGAATTACGGGGTTAGCCATTTCGGCTCGGCCTATCAAGATTTCCTCTACTTTCTTAAATTAGGTGTACATTATCCCCAGAGATCTTATAGAGTTACTAATATTCATCATCATCATCACATTAGTCACCTTAAAAAAAATCGTGTCTCCTTAGGCGCAATAGACAGGGTTGGCCACATCCATATGCCACTACTACTGCACTGTCTCTTTGTGTGGGGCCAAGGGTGGTCCCGTTGTCACCGAATTACCACCCTCCCTAGAGTCTAAATTTATCATCTCTGTTCCTGCGCCTGTGGGTCTAGTCAATACATTTTGGCAAAAGTAGATAATTTCTCCTACATGTTTTGTTTGTTGGCTACTAGCGAGCATAGTGTCGCAGGAACCTCAGCCATCTTTGACTGAGGCAGTGCCTGACTGAAACTGGGGCCAACGCCTGGTGGAAAATCTGAAGCCATCGAATCTAGTGAACAAAAAGAGTAAGAGGTGCACTAGAAAAGATGAATAAACTATAAAAAAAAAACTTGGATGACTCAACAGCAACTCTTTCAATGGTGATTCAAGTCCAACCAAACTTGGAGTTAGATCACCGCCAAACAATTGGATGAAAAACAAGTTTTAAATGAAAGGAAGAAAATGAAGTATCTCACTTCACACAGATGGCGCCAAAAATGATGATACCAAATATAGTACCAACAAGTATGATAGCATAAGCTCAACCCATAATAGATTCGCTGGTAAAATAATGGTGTTTAAACATGAGTGTGAAGTAAAGAAGGAGATGGGGCAAAGAGGAGAAATACTATAAATTAAGTGGTTTAGCCATTTTTCCTATGCCACTGTGTAGGTGAGTGTACACGTCACTATAAAATTGGGCTCTAATGGCCTTAGTGATACAATTCCCCAAATTTTCTCTCTTTATTGTGATAGCAACAGAGCTTGGAATATGGTTTTAATATTTAGATGCTTTACACTATTGGAAAATACAAGTATATATAGTGCCTTGGGGGTGTACTGTACCCCCAAGCATGTAATAAGCATGTGTAGAATGTTCCTGCCAATAAGGTTAAGCCTCTTGTAACTATTACATGTAGATCATGATAATGATATATTCCCTCGCCTGTGAGGAAGATTTTGTTATAACAGTTTTATGCACGTAGTATATGTAACCCATGCGCACCCTTTCATGCATTCCCCAATCCACGCACCCTGTTAGCTATCAACTATCGACCGTATGGACCAGGTTATGTTCGAGTTGGCAAGTCGGATCCTCTGATGGTACAGTAATTGTCATGCCGAACTGAGTCTTCATTCTTCCCCCATCCTCCTGGTGATGGATGAGGCTGAGGGTACTTGATCCATAAGACCACTTATATTGATATTGTTGATTGTGTTCCTAAATGAGGACGATACCTCTTGTGATGAGTTTGTGGCTGAGGATTAGAACCTTTATGATGGGCCTACAGTCGAGCCATAACTTTCCTAAACTGATAGTTTGGCAGTAGTCAGCCTTGGCCGAGTGGGTCCAGTGTATGGACGAGGCTATCCATGGTATATCAGTAAATATATAAAGGAACAAAACCTAACATCGGGTTCATCAAATTCTTTGTATGCAAATATTTTATTATAAATTATCAGGAAAACTTAAGTAAATTTGATTCAAAATCTGATCAAGGAATTATTATAGGATACATCGTCAATAGTAAAGCCTATAAAATTTTCAACAAACGAACGCTAGTCATTAAAGAATGTATCCATGTCACCTTAGATGAAATCAATCATGTTCTACCTCACCATATAGATGATGTTAAAGACAACTACAACCTTCTAAAATAAAATATTCAAACTCTTTCCATAGACACCCCTAAAGAACCGATAAAAGCCACTTCGATTCCAGATAATGAAACACATCACAATTTACTAAAGACATGGAAATTTATCATTAATCACGCTAAATACCTAATCATTAGATAACCCTCCCAAAGTATAGTCACTCGCTATATATTAAAAAATGTATGCAAAAAAATTGCCTTTGTATCTTAAATAGATCCTAAAACTCGAACCAAAGTAGAACATAATTAATCATGATTTTTTTCTATGCAAGAATAACTAATCCAATTTGAAATAAATCAAGCGTGGAAACTTCTACACCCACCCAAAAATCACACCATCATTGGCCCAAAATGGATTTTAAAAAATAAAAGAGATGAATCCCATTCAATCATTCGTAACAAATCTTGTCTAGTTGCTCAAGGATATAAACAATAATAATGTATAGACTACAAATAAACATTTTCCCATGTAGCCTGACTATAAGACATACGCATGCAACTTTCCTTTGTGAGTTACAAAGATCTTAAACTATTAAAAATGGATGTAAAAATCGCCTTTCTAAATATGTAAATTAATAAAGAAGTCTATGTAAAATAACCCTCAATTTTGAAAACCACAAATTTCCTAAGCATGTTTTCCAATTTACAAAAGGCCTTTATGGTTCAAAACAAGTCCCTCGATCATTGTATGAATGTCTAATAAACTTACGCATCTCATACGGTTTTACAAGAGGTTTCGTTGATACTACCCGGTTTATTAAAACATAAAAACATTACATTCTCCTAATACGAATCTACATTGATGATATTATCTTCGGATCCATGCACAAACATATGTATGAAGATTTTTCTTCATGCATGAACAAAGAATTTTAAATGAGTCTAATGAGTGAGCTAATATTTTTCCTAGGTCTACAAGTCAAACAAACTAAAACATGATTTTTTATAAACCAATCAAAATAGATTAAGGGTCTAATCGAAAATTTTGGGCATAATCTTGTAAAACCCCTCAACACACCCTTGTGTACCTCCACTAAAATTGATATTTGCGAGCCTGGAAAGGAAGTTGATAAGAAACTATTTATGGCATGACTGGAATACTAATATATTTATCAACTAGTTGTACTGACATAATCTTTAGTGTTTTTTGTTATGCCCTAGAATTAATCCCAACCAAAATAATCTCATCTTATTGTTGTTAAAAGAGTACTTCATCACCTCATAGGCACCCTTAACATAGCATTTTTGTATCCTAAACATACTTGTCTTCATTTAATAAGTTACTCAGACACTAATGGGTCAATTGTCAGGTAAATCAGAAAAGTACAAGTGGTATATGTCACTTTCTCGAACATTCCCTTGTATCTTGGACAAGTAAGAAGCAACAATAATTTGATTTATCCACGACATAATTCAATTACAATATAGTTGGTTATTGTTGTGCTCAAATTTTTTACATTAAATAACAGTTGAGGGACTTTCAAGTTATATTTTCCAAAATACCAATCCTTTTTTATAACACAATTGCAATTTACATCACCAAAAACCTTGTTCAATAATCAAGAATCAAACATATTGATACCAAACATCACTTTTGTGAAATCATATTCATAAGGGGGATGTGGAGCTATAATTTTTTTATACCGATAAATAACTTGCGGGTATTTTCCCCAAATAACTTCCTGGTGATTGTTTTTGTGCCATCCCTTGAGAACTTGGAATAACCAGTCTTCAAGATATAAACTAAACCTATTTTTTAGGAACTCTTCTTATGACGTTTGTTCCTACCTATGTACCTCCATGTTCATGATTCCTTATCCCATTCTCATGATAAACCTTAATATTATCCAAGACATGTCATATTAAATCCCACATTCACTCTCAACCCACCCCCACCATTTTCGATAACGACAAAGTGGGAGTAAAATAATATAAGAGAATATTCTACAACTAAGGGGGATAAAAACATTTTTTTATCAAAACAAAGTTTTTTTTTACACAAACCAAGTCACACACAAAGGGGGGGACTTTAAAATATTTTCTCACGCTATATCAAATGTATTTCGTCATCAAAAAGGGGGAGATTATGAAACCAAATATATTTAAAAGGATTTTGATTAATAACAACACAATTGACATAAAAACATACTTCACTATCTTCTCTCGAATGTACTTAAGATTAAACCAAGAAGTCAATACACTAGGATATATGTAACCAATAACATATCATTCAAGAACCCACATAATTATCATGGGCAAGATAATGAAGCTCTCAACTAAGACACTGAAGAATATAACCCAAGACAACGAATCTCGTGAGATGGACCTAAAGCTTGCATCAGATTGAAATCGATCAAAAGTCTTCTTAAATGTTCAAACATCAAATTAGCTAGTTCTAACAAATTCTATGGTCATCCTACTCATGCAATTACAACATCAAGCTAAACTTTAATTGATGATTTAAGCATGTTAAATAAATTCTCAAAAGCCCTAACATGTATTACTTTATTTTATTTTAGTATAGGATCCATTTTATAAAAGTAAAGTAACTTGTTTCAACATGTATATGCTCAAAACCTACTCACCTAAATCATCCTTAGAGTCCCCTCAACCTTCCCTAAAGCTTGGACCCAAACCAAACAAGTTCAAACTAAAACCCTCGTGGTTTATATGATTAAATTGTAAGGACAAATTTCAAATTAAGTCAATTTTTATGTATTAGCTTAATTCTGGATGAAATATTTTGAGTCATAGGTTAGTGTTGGCGTTTTCCCTTTAAACCTTTGGCGTGTTTGATGAAGACATAGGGACATAGCTTCAGAGATTATATCATCATACTCGTTTATGTCTTCATATTTCGAGGAACTTTAAGGTATGATTGTGTATCTATTTTGAGCCTTGAAGATTTTATTATTGGGTGTTAGGATTTTATAAAATTATTTTAAAATCTTTTTAAAGTGATTTTACAGCACGTCGTTTGAACCAGGATAAAACGAAACTTCAAACGAGTAAAAATTATCATTTGTTGTTTTCTTGTTAGATATCTCATTATATGTTTTGCTAATGAGAACATGTACCTCGTTAGAACAAGATCCAACGAGATATCTAACGACACAGTTTTTTTCGTTGATGTTTTCTTGTTAAATATCTCATTAGATTTTGTTCTAACAAGAACAAGTACCTTATTAGAACGATATCCAACGAGATATCTAATGAGACGACGAATTTTTTTCAAAAATTTATTTTTTGCACAACTATTTGATCATTATCCTTCTAAACTAATTTCTACTATAAAAAGGACTTGGAGGCAACATTTTTCTAAGAGAGAATTGTTATATTTTTAGTTCCAAAACTCATCCAAAAACCTCTCCAAAATCCACACCCAAGTAGTGTGGGATTCAAGATTCATCTTATATATGCTTTGAAGATCTTGTTTTGGGCACCAAGTTTATTCTCTACATCTTTATGAGAATTATTTCACTGCGGTGGAATCTGTATTTGTTGTTTACACATTAGGCTCCATGTTTGTAATATTAAGGTGAAAAAGAGGTGGATTCCATGTTCCAATTTGTAAACGGTTGTTGAGCTTGTATTGGTGGATAACAAGGCGTTTGAGGACTCTTATGTTATGGTTTTTGATTTAGTGGATTCCAGTGTTATCGCTATGTAGGAGCATTTGAGGATTGAAGACGTATGAAGGTTTATAGGGATGAAGTTGTTAATTAAGTCATTTGTCAACTTGTGTAATTCCATATCATAATGAATTGTGTGGTTGGGTCGTTGGAGGTTTTTTCCTATTGTAGGTTTTCCTCATACATCGATGTGTTGTGCGTTTTACTTATTTTATATGCTTATCACCTAGATGCATGTTTTAGGTTAAAAAGATGAAATTGGGTAAATCTATTTTTCACAACAAACGGTTTAATTTGGTGAACATGTTTTATTGGGTTTAATCCGTATAACGTTTTAATATTTAAAATTGAAAAATATAAAAAAACTTAAATTAAAAATTGACTTTTATTGTTTAAGCCATCTTCTCTATTTGCACCTTTTTTTAAATTGCTATCAGAGCTATGTAAAAACATTTTTTCTAGGATTGTTCATAGCATAGCATTAAGTTAGTTTGGCATGTCCCGTTACAAATCATCACGCACTAAGAAGATAAATCGAACTCAAGCAACTACAAGTTTCAAGACTTCCTGACATCCTAAAAGGTATAAAACGATTTAGAGTTTTGAGTTAATTCATGAAACTATATATGAGATCTTTATTTTTATGAAAAACAAATAGGAACTTTTACTTTTGAAAAATATGTTTTCTGAGATACTGTAGGCGGAGTTTTGAAAAATATTTTTTTTCATTTATGTCATTCAAACGACACACCAATGACGTTCAAATGACATGTCAAGGTCGTTAGATTGTAGTTTTTAGTTTGTGAAGGCCCCTTTTTCTAAGTGTACATTAAGGTGACAAAAAAAATTATTTCAAAAAACCTTTTTCCAATTTTAACACGCACCATGTTTGTGAACCAAATTTTCTTAAGCCCAATTTTATCTTGTTTAGTCCTAAACATGCATCTAGTTGATTAAAGAAAGTAAAATAAAGTAAAGTTCACAATGCCAGATGTACGAGGAAACCACTAAAGGAAAAAATCTCGGACAGTCCAAGACAGATACAGTTTTACAAAGGAAAACAGAAAGACTTACACAACGACTCGATCCCTGCGATCCTTGAAGCTTTTATTCTCTTTAACCGCTCCTTCATAGTGCCCATGCATAGATCCTTCCACAATACTAATCCACGACACACACGTCCACGAGTGCCTTGGTATCCATCGATGCATCTTTGGCAATCATCTTCATCATTTCTTCACCGTAAAACTCCAACGAAATAAATTGTTCAAAGTAATGAACAAACTCCAAGGGGGAAAACAAGATCTTTATAGCATATGTGTATGAAATCTCTAATCTTGAAAACAATAAAGATGGTTTTAGCTTTGAAATACTTAGAAAACTTATGCAGAAAAGCCTAATTATATAAACTGTATTTTGGTTCTTCACACCTCGAAATTCTGAGATAAACATGCCTTAAATAAAAACGTTAAGACGGTTGCTTGTTCGAACGTTATTCCTATGTCATTTGAATGAATTGGCCTTGTCGTTAAAACAAATTTTCCATGTCATTTGAACGATAGTGAGATGTCATTTGAATGACTGTTTATGTCGTTTGGAGTCTCTAAACATAATGAGAGAATTCACACGACTCTAAACAATACTTATCTTAGAATAAACGGAGATAAAATCTAATAAAATCATTTTAAACAATTTAAAATCATTTGTAAACAAAATATCATCCTTAAACATTTTTTGAGTCCTATAAACATTATGCGTTCATACGTGAGAGTATATCGGAATGCAATGTGATATGAAGACGTGAAACGTGCACCAATAAACATGGCATGATCTATCTTTGAAGCTTGGCCTATACATCTTCAACATAAACACGTCATAAACTATGTGATTATCATGACAAGATAAAAATAGATGACTCAAGCAAGTTTTGTTCCAGAAATAAGTCAATTACATACAAATGACCTCAATTGGAAATTTTGTCCTTACAAAACTACCCCTTTAACTATTCCGGGACAAAACCCAAATAGTGAAATGCCTAAGTCGGGTCGTCAAGTCATATGACACCTGAATCCCATCCCATAAAACCCAAAATAAAAAATTACAGGACAAGGACTAGTATTTGCTAGTCCGGCAAGCATGAGTTGTCTGAATGTGATGTAGACTTAAAATCTCGAATCTGAGGAATACCTACACACATGAAACAAACAAATACCTAGTGAAGTATGGAGGAACAAATGATGATATAAAAAAACACCAATATATAAAACAAATCATTTTTTAAACATGTGAGCAAATCATGAAATTAATTAGTGCAAGACAACATGATACCAATTTGTAAAAGAACATGTGTGCTCATCAAACAAACTCCTCCTACATCACATACCATCTCTCCCCCTTTTTGTCTCGAATAGACAATAAGTGAAACAGATAAACAAACAATCAAATATATTTAATAAAGTAATCAAATGAAACATATCTAGATAAATATGAAGAATGTATCCAGCTAAAAATAATCACAAATATATCAAATCGTAGCTAGCAAACAGTCAAAAAAATGAATCAGCAATATAAGCAAAAATAGGACTAAAAGCATGACTAATCAACACTAACTACATGTAAACTGTCCAAACAAACCCAGAAGTAACAAAACAGAATGGAATCACCACATATATGAAGTAAGTACTAAAACAGAACAAGGCTTAAAAATCCAGACGGGATTGTTCGAACGACTATGCCAAATCGTTTGAATGACATAGTCGTTTGAATGAGACCAAAAATGACCTAAAATAGTAAGGTGTCATTCGAAGAACCTAACGAAACTAAAAATGACCCTTCTAATGACAATCCCTAACAAAATTAATGCCTCGAAACTCATGTTGTTTGAACCAGACTTCAAATGACTTTAATATATCGTTAGAACAACTTAAAAAAAACTGTATTCTAGTTCTAAAAAAGTTTAACTTTTGCCCAGTGAAATTTTTTCATGAAAATAGGTACTGAAAATACAAAACAGTAGCAAAACAGACTCAAAAATTGAAAAACAAAACAAGAAAAACAATGTGAGTTTCATACTAACATAGTATCAATGTGCTTAAACATGGATATGGAATGAATGGGTGTGAACTACAACAAATGAATCACAACTTGAACGCATCAAAATGATCAAGAAGTTGTAATTGATGGCTAAATGTCATCAAATTAAATTTTAGCCATATGTGACAATTAATAAATTGAGCTTAATGACTAAACAAACAACACGCACACAAATCCGAAATTTTGACAATTCTACAAACAATAGTGTCATGACATAATTTTTCAACATTAGGATTCGTGGTGCAAGCCCGTTGTTTTTCCATCCAAACACCCTCATATATCCAGTTTTTGCATATGATTCTTTTTATTGCCTTAATTTTTTTCTCGAGCTCTTTTAAACGGTGGCTTTCACGATGAGATTATTATTCTCTCTCAGCCCTTTCCCATGAACACTCGTCATTTTTTAATTCAAGCAATATCAATCCTCATGGCAAACGGTTCTAAATTGCATACCTCCTCTTAAATCTAATTACGTATAAATGACAAAATTGAGAGGAGAACGTCTCACCAAACTCAAATATGTATGAGATGTCAAACATTCCTATAAACTCATCCATGTGTGCAATGATGGTATATATACAAAGTCAAATCCAAATGCAAATCAACTTCAAAACAACCCCATTAGTCAATGGTTAATATCATTCTAAGCATCTATAATTATGACCAAATGTCCTAGACACCTGGATAATGAGTGATGGGGGTCCAAGCACACCAATAGGCCACATCAAACCTGAAAACTCCCAACACAAAAATTAACTGAAATCTTTTTGGGTTTCTCAAAAAATCTTTTTGACTCAAAAGTAAAATCTTTTTGTATTTTTCAAAAATATATAAAACCAAAAATCTTTTTGTATTTTTTCAAATAAGACTCAAATAAATGAAAAATATAATACAAAGAGGTAAACGTGTCATATCACTAGCAAGATATACACCATGAAGTAAAGACTAGCGTATGACAAACATGACTAACACAATCATCCATAAGAAATAGCATGTGAAGTATCACATCCTAGCATGTGAGAATCAACCAATGAAGCATTTAGCATCTCCAAAATAGATTTCCTAACCCAAACATGTGTATACCTAACAAAACGGGTTTTGGAAACCAACGGGACACTACACTTAAACTTCCTAGGTTCTTCTCTAAGATCATAACAAAAACGCATAAGGTGACATTTCCTACCACAATGCAAACATGTGTAAGCACGACACAGAACGGGACCTTTAGGTTAACCTTTTCTAACACCCTCGAATGTGGTTGACGCTCTAAAACAAACTATGGTTTTGGCTTTAACATTCGAAGTACTAGAACACGATAAGCCACTACCATCACTACTTGAATCACTTAAATCATTTTTCAACTTAAAAATTTTGGACTCAAGCAAAGAATTATACTCCTCAAATTTTAAGGACTCATTCTTTAAATTTTCAACTACCCCTAGAAGGTTATCTCTCTCCCCCTCAATGTGAGCAAACTTATCCCTAAGAGTTGTGACACCCCGCCTAATAAATTCTGGGTGATCAATCCTACACCAAATTAAAACAGGAATCCCAATTGGATCATCCTTAGCATCACTGTCGAAAACCTTTCTAAAACTTACTAACCACCTAGTTTTTCAAAAGCTAGTGCCAAATTTTAACTTTTTGATTAAACAAAATAGTACCAGCGGAATTAAATATAAACCATTCACACAACTGAATAAAACTCAACTGAATAATTAAATAAACAATTTGTCGAATAAACCATCGGCCACCAAAATGAAATCCAATGCAAACATCCAACACCTGAATAAGTACATCTGAAAACTGTACTGATAAGTCTAGACAACAAGCCCTAAATAAAATTAGAACAGATAAATGATTCCTACTCTAGGAATAAATAATGATGCATTTAATCCAAACTCCTGCTAGCATCCACATATGTCGCAGCTCCGTGTCCCTGGAATAGAATATCAATCCTAGCGTCCCTGTGGCTGGACACCTAAAAGGTTTTGAAAATAGTTTTATAGCAAGGTTTAGAACCCAAAACATTTTGAAAATATTTAGCAAGTGAATTAACTGCAGTAATTTAAAATGCATGAATGCGCTTCATATTTAAGTTAGTGTCGCACTCCCTTGTGGACATTTTCACCCCTCCACTATTGTGCACACCTACCAGTTACCTTAACACCACCTAGTTGTACTACCCCATCCAACTAGTCCTGGTATAACCTTCCCTTGCCATACTTCTCTAACCCAAGTATAATGATTCTGAATTATAAGCTATCTCACAATTAACTTAATTAATTCCTCTTAAATAGTAGAATATAACCGTGTCATAAGTTATATAAAGTAAATACATCACACACTGTATTATTACCCGTATATAATATTCACTGCCATTATATACGTATCATTACCATAATATCCACACATATAACATACGTACATCCATCCCTTCGAGTATACCCTCGCCGGATGATTCCTTCCAAAATTCTATCTCACTAGGTGTGCTCACAAAACCTAGTTCTCCAAGTTGGAATCGCTCACCAACTTGGCCCAAAATATAAACGTAGTGGAGGCAGTCATATTCCTTCCCTGAAAGTGAGATAGATCCCTCACCCATATATACCGGACGCTATGACCTAGGGATTTAATCGCCCTACTCCTCAAGCTAGGGGATTCACCCACATTGCGCAACCTCCCAGTTGATACCAAATTTAATCTGCTGACGTGGACCAATCATATGAAGACACATGGCTATCTACATGGCAACAACAAACACTTCCGAGGAACAAGACTACAACGAGAAAGACTAGTTTCCCGAGGAACACTGCTTACCCGAGGAACTCACACGCTCCGAGGAACAATGCCTCTCCGAGGAACTCTTGAGTACCGAGAAGCTTAGGCGGTCCGAGCAACTCAGGCGGTCCGAGATGCATCTCGAACAAAGAATTAATAGCTGGATAACCAACAGTTCAACTGATTCATTAAATGCTTATCATTCAGACGCACACGCAAAAAGGGCATTAAATGTATTACCCTTTCATATGTATATCATTTAATGTATTACCCTTTCACATGACAGCCTCAGGGTATAAATACATTGTATAATCTTCATTGTAGGGGACCGGATCCAGACCCCGAATCTGGAACGAAATTTCTTGTAATCGAAAATTCCCAAACATTCATCAATAAAACAACAGTGGACGTAGGCCATTCTTATAAGGCTGAACCACTTTAAAATATTTTGTCTCATTTATTTATCTGTGATTGAATTATTAGAGTGATCTAATTTTTTACAACAACAGATTGGCGCCGTCTGTGGGAAACGACTGGTAATATCATTTTCTCATCAAATACAATCCATTACCAATGGTTGATATTCCTGAATCCAGCAATTGAAACGCTGGAACCCCTCCAAATCCGTCTGCTCCACCAATTGTTCCAGATCTGACTGGAATAATGGAAAATCTGGCTCAGGGCCAGACGGTCATGCAAGAAATGATGCGACAACTCATCCAAACCCTCCATGGCGGTGCATCAGCCCATTCCGGACCAGGAAGCATTCAAAGAAATACCCGTGCACTTTCTTCGCATACTAGGCGTACTAATTCATATCGCAATGAGGAATCTGAAGATTTTTCTTATCAACCTGGATGAACTTCTTCAGTAAGGGCCACAGATAATGAACAACGTGTCACCCTCTCCCCAGAAAGGACCAGTGCATTGGAAAGGTTAAGTAGGGCTTCTCTTTTTGACCGATTAGGCCCTAGGAGGAACAAAAGTCCTCTTAATGCAGCGTCGAGGAGCTTTCGACGACCATTAGATTTAAGGGAAGGATCTGCCCAGTCGCGACCAGCTGCTCGTCAAGATGGATCTTATGACCGACCAGCTACTCGTCGAGATAAATCCTAGAAAGCCACTTCAACGAGATCAGTTGCTCGGACCAATAGGCCCAAGGAAGGAAATGATGCATGGAAGGATCTATTCAGAGGCTGGAGGATAGATTAGGGGAAATGGCTAGGGCCAAAAACCCTCTACAACGAACCTTTGTTCGAGGAACACCTTTTGTCCAGGATATTATTGATTTTCCAACACCATCAAAGTTCAAAGCACCCGTTATGACTCCCAAGTATGATGGGAAGACTGACCCTGTCCTTCATATAGAATAATATCAAGCTGCTGCCGACATCTATGCTGTCCTAGACGAAATGAGATGCAGGGCATTCTCGGGAACTCTTACCGGATCTGGTCAGATATGGTATAATAATCTTCCTCGGGGTAATATTTTAACTTTTCTTCAACTGGCCGAGTTATTCATTGGGAATTTCTTCTTTGGCGCAAAGCCAGTTAAATGAGTAGAACATTTATTAAGTGTTAGACAAAAAGTTGGTGAGAGTATCAGAGATTATATAACTCGTTTCAATAACGAAAAACTCGAAGTCATTGATTATAAGGAGAAGACAGCAATTACTCCCAAGTATGATGGGAAGACTGACCCTGTCCTTCATATAGAATAATATCAAGCTGCTGCCGACATCTATGCTGTCCTGGACGAAATGAGATGCAGGGCATTCTCGGGAACTCTTACCGTATCTGGTCAGATATGGTATAATAATCTTCCTCGGGGTAATATTTCAACTTTTCTTCAACTGGTCGAGTTATTCATTGGGAATTTCTGCTTTGGCGAAAAGCCATTTAAACGAGTAGAACATTTATTAAGTGTTAGACAAAAAGTTGGTGAGAGTATCAGAGATTATATAACTCGTTTCAATAACGAAAAACTCGAAGTCATTGATTATGAGGAGAAGACATCAATTACCGCTTTGATGAGTGGAATGCTGCCAAACAAGTTGTACTACACTTTGGCCAAAGATCCACCTCGAACCATGTCGGACCTGATGGGAAAAGCGTCCAAGATTATGAATGTTGAGGAGGCTATGTCTGCGAAGAAGAATATGGACACCAAAGAAACCAAGGTGGAAGGTGATAAAGCTAAGAAGAAAGAGCATAAGAACAATGGTGGTGACAAACAATCCAAAAATAGATCGTCATGGGAGGTCTTGAGGAAATTTGATAATTACACACCTTTGAAGGCAAATATCAACCACGTCCTGGAAGAAATTAAGAACAGTGAGGAGTTAAACTGGCCAAAGAAAATGAAGGCAGACCCTGGCACGAGGAATAGGTAAAAATATTGCGAGTTCCACAAGGATCATGGCCATATGACTAAAAATTGCATATCTCTTCAAAATAAGATTGAAACACTCATTCGACGAGGAAAGCTAGCAATGTATGTTGATCGGGGAGGTAAAAGAAGAAACAACAACCGAACTAGAGAGAGATCTAGATCTCCTCGTCGAGCAGAGGAGAACAAGAAGAGAAACCATGAAGTTGATCCAGAGGATGACCCCGATCTTCCCAAGAAACCGAGGCAACCAGAACGAGAGGTATTTTCAATACGCTTTGGGTCATTTGATTGTAATGTTATTACAGGAGGAGATGCAGGAGGAGGAGACCTTACTGCAGAAAGAAAAGCTTACCTCGGTGAGGCTCAAGCTTGCTCGTACATTCAGCGAATAAATCTAGCTGAGGAAGATCGCCCGAGAAAGGTGAACAAGGAGATTTTGGTCATCGGTTTTTCAAAAAATGACCTTGCAGGTGTTTTATATCCTCACGATGACCCACTGGTGATCAAGATGAGAATGAAGGAGGTAATGATTTCAAGAGTGCTGGTCGACAATGGTAGCTCGGCAGACATCATGTTCTACTCGTGCTTCGATAATTTAAATCTAAAGCTATCTCAACTGGAGCCTTACCACCGACCCCTCATCGGTTTTGCTAGCGAGAAAGTATTTGCACTTGGGACGATCAAGTTGGATATATTCATTGGTACGTGGCCTGCTTGTCGGACAGAAAGAATACGTTTCTTCGTGATGGATAAGAATGTCCAATCATCGTACAATATCATCATGGGAAGAGTAGGATTGAAGAAGTTCAAGGTTGTACCATCTACAGTGCATTAGTGCCTAAAATTTCCAACAAACTTTGGAGTAGGAGTTGTGAAAGGTGATCAGAAAGTAGCTCGGGAATGCTATTATTCATCCGCCGAGCAAGAAGAACTGGAAGAATCAAAGAAAAAGACTACTACCTATCAAGTGGATGAAGGTGCAGAAATTGAAACATTGGATCCTCGAGATGAGTCGCAACTCGTGAAGGGTCAAGTGGTGGAAGCTACTGAAAACATCATTCTGGACGACGAACACCCCGAGCGAACTACTTAAATAGGTTCATCGTTTGAAGCCTCATTAAAACAAGAATTGACAACTTTCCTTAGAAACAGAAAACAAACTTTTGCGTGGAGTCATGAAGATATGCCTGGGATAGACCCAAACTTCTTATGTCACGAACTCAATGTGAATAAGGAGATCAAGCCTGTGAAGCAGAGATGAAGAGTATTCAGTCCCGAGAAGAATCAAGCAATACAGGAGGAAGTCAAGAAGCTCCAGAAAGCTTGTTTTATTAAAGATGTTAAATATCCAGATTGGTTAGCTAATGTGGTGATGGTAAAGAAGAAGAATAAAAAGTGGAGGATGTGTGTAGACTTCACCGACCTCAACAAAGCATGCCCAAAGGATCACTTTCCATTGCCCCAAATTGATCAACTGGTGGATGCTACCTGGGGACACGAATTGCTGAGCTTCATGGATGCTTATTCCAATTACAATAAGATCAAAATGAAACCTGAAGACAGGGAGAGTACTTCTTTCATTACCCCTAGGGGAACTTATTGTTATAATGTTATGCCTTTTGGTTTGAAAAATGCAGGTGACATATCAGAGGCTCTTGAATAAGGTCTTTACTGAACAAATCAGTGACAATATAGAAGTCTATGTTGACGATATGCTGACGAAAAGCAAGAAAGCTGCCGATCATCTGGTTGACTTAAGTCAGACTTTTGATCAACTAGATAAATATCAAATGAAGCTGAACCCGACGAAGTGCATATTCGGAGTACGAGAAAGCATGTTCCTCGGGTACATTGTCAATCAACGAGGCATTGAAGTAAATCCTGAAAATATCAAAGCGCTATTAGGGCTGCGATCTCCAACGACGAAGAAGGAAGTACAGAGTCTCATGGGACGAGTAGCGGCACTCAACAGATTTTTGTCGCGAGCAACTGATAGATGTCTCCCATTCTTCAAAACACTCAGAAAGACTTTTTAGTGGAATGATGAATGTGAGAAGGCTTTTCAAGACTTGAAGAAATACTTGGGAGCACCTCCACTATTGTCCAGGCCGGTGATGGGAGAAAAATTATATTTTTACCTTACAGTGTCCGAGGATGCAGTTAGCTCGGCGTTGATCAGAGTGGAGAATGGAGTATAAAAACCAATTTACTACACAAGAAAGGCCTTTCGAGGAGCAGAGATCAGATATTCAAGGCTGGAGAAATTGGCTCTGGCGCTGATTGAGGTGAGTAGGAGAATGAGGCCATACTTCCAGGCTCATACTATAGTAGTATATACCGATGTGCCATTGAGACAAGCCCTTCATAAGCCAGAAAAATCAGGGAGATTGATGTACTGGGCAATAGAGCTCAGTGAATATGATATAATTTATTAACCCAGATCATCGTTAAAAGGGCAGGCTGTAGCAGACTTTATAGCGGAGTTCACCTATCATGATACCCCCGAGGAGAAAAAGTTGCTCGCTGATCAACCTGTGGATGTTACAGGATCAACAAACACACGATCAGACCAATTCCGATTGGTAAAAGGGCATGTGGATGTTACAGGATGTGATGCAGAAATAGTTGTGAGGACTCGGGACGAGGAGCAAAAGTTGCTCGCTAATCAACCTGTGGATGTTACAAGATCAACAAACATAAGCTCAGACCAATTCCGATTGGTAAAAGGGCATGTGGATATTACAGGATGTGATGCAGAGATAGTTGTGAGGGCTCCGGACGAGGAACAAGAGTTGCTAACTGATCAACCTGTGGATGTTACAGGATCGACAAACACTTGCTCCGACCAACTCCGATTGGTAAAGAGGCAAGTGGATGTTACAGGATCATTAAATTCAAGCTCAGACCAACTCCGGTTGGTAAAAGGGTAAGAACAGATGATCGACGAGGAGCGAGAAAAATCCGGGAAGGATGAAAGGAAGCAGAAAATATTTCACCGAGGAACTCTGACTGATTCGAAATTTAAAGATGAGTTACCTATATGGAGGCTATATGTAGATGGATCATCTTGCACTGCAGGATGTGGCGCAGGGATAGTTTTGAGCACTCCGGACGAGGTCGACATGGAATACGCCTTGTTTTCCAATTCAAAGCTTCCAACAATGAGGCTGATATGAGGCCATGATTGCAGGGCTTAATTTGGCAAAAATTATGGAGGCGCAGCAGGTTGTGATCTTCAGTGACTCTCAATTGATTGTAAACCAAATGATGGGAGTATATGCAGTTAGAGGAGAATTAATGATCAGATATCATGGAAAGGCAAAGGAGCAGGTGTCAGAATTTACCGCTATTCAGTTGGTCAGAATACCAAGAATGGAGAATGCGAGAGCAGACGCCCTAGCTCGACTAGCATCAACTACTCGCACCAAGCTACGACGAACAATCCCAATTAAAGTGTTAGCTGGTCGGAGTATAGATCGAGATCTGACGATGAACTTTATCACCCTTGATTTAGGACCATCTTGGATGGATCCCATCAGGGCGTATATCAAGGAGGGGGAATTGCCAATTGACAAGCTCGCAGCCAAGAAATTAAAGTTTAAAGCTGCTCGTTATGTATTAACTAATGGTGTTTTATATAGACGAGGAATTATGGCAGGTTTGCAGAGATGCGTACATCCCTCCGAGGTAAAATAATTGATTAAAGAAATCCATGAAGGATCTTATGGAGCACATGTAGCAGGTCGGACGCTTTTGCAAAGGGTGATGACGCAGGGATACTACTGGCCGACGATGAGGGTTGATTGTATAGCCTATGCCAAGAAGTGTGACAAGTGCCAGCGTTTATCCTCCATCCGAAGAACTCCACAAGCATTGTTGACACCCATAACTTCCCCTTGGCCATTTAACATTTGGGGAATTGATTTGGTTGGCCCACTGCCAACGACCCGAGGAAGGCTCAAGTATCTCGTCGTCGCAGTGGATTATTTTACTAAGTGGGTAGAAGCTGAGCCACTCATTGATATGACGTACGAGAAGGTGTACCAATTTGTTTGGAAGAACATTATTTTCCGATATGGTCTCCCTCATGCCTTCATCACAGACCATGGAACACAATATGATAATGAGGAGTTTGCCCCCTATTGTCATCAGTAAAACATTTTGAAGGTTCATTCAGCACCAGGCCATCCTCAAAGCAATGGACAAACTAAAGTGACAAACAGAACGCTGCTGAACGGTTTGAAGAAACGATTGGACGATGAAAAAGAAAATTGGATCAACGAGATACAATCAGTACTTTGGGCTTACCGAACTACTCCCCGAGTAGCAACTGGAGAATCACCATACATGCTGGCGTTTGGAAGTGAAGTTGTAATACCTGCCGAGTTGAGCCTTCCAACACACAGGGTACTAAATTTCAATTCCCCTGTTAGCGACTTAATGAGAAGGCTGGATTTAAACATGCTCGAGGAAGTTAGAGAAGAAGCAGCCATTAGAAATGCTGCTTACCAGCAGCGAACAACTTTGTTCTACAACAAAAGGGTTAAGAAGTGCGATCTGAAAGAAGGAGACTATGTGCCGAAGAAATTAATTCAAAAACACAATAAGCTGGAAGAAAACTGGCATGGACCATATCGAGTTACAGAAGTTGTTTGACCAGGAACTTATCGAATAACAACTTTAGAAGGCGAGGAGTTTAAGAATGCATGGAACGCAGAGCATCTGCGCAAGTATTATCAGTGATGTATATGTAACACAGTTCCATCAGTATGAATAAAATGAAGATATTCTGCCAAAGTCTCTCATTTTATTGAGAATTTTACGGGGAATACTAGTGCTACACACTACTCGGCAAAGCTCAGACTTCTCAGTAAAATATTCCTAAAAATGCCAACTTGTTTGGCTAGGAAATGAAATATTCCTAAAAATGCCAACTTTGGTTGGTTAGGAAACAAAAGATTCCTAAAAATGCTAACTTCGGTTGGTTAGGAAACAAAATACTCATAAAAATGCCAACTTCGGTTGGTTAGGAAACAATATATTCCTAAAAATGCCAACCTGTTTGGCTAGGAAATGAAATATTCCTAAAAATGCCAACCTGTTTAGCTAGGAAACAAAATATGCTCGCAAATACCAACTTATGTTGGTCGGAAGGTACGTACATTCTCGAAAATGCCAACTTATGTTGGTCGGGAGGAAAGATTATTCCATAAAGTGCAAAAGTTGCTAACTATGGCTGGTCGGGGATAAAAACCCACCAACTGTAGTTGGTTGACAAAGAAAATTTACCGACCTTGGTTGGTCGAAAACATTTAAGAGAAAAATCTACCAAGTATGGCTGGTCCGGGATAAAAACCCACTAGCTGTAGTTGGTCGACAAGCATAATTTAACGACCTTGGTTGGTTGGAAAAATTTTAAATATTTTTTATACTCGTGACTTTATTATTAACTAATCGAGCAATATTATTGAAAATTGAAACTTTTTAATCATTACTGAATTGGTCGACAAACAACAACATTGTTATTGTTTTAACAGATATGCATAAATATAAAGTGTTTGATAACTACAAGACAATAGCAATCAATATTTGCAAGCAAAATGAAAGTCTTTCAATGAATTCAAAATAAATTACATTGATAATGAAATTACAGTTACATTGACATGTATACTAACTATTACATCAAAAATTCCTATTATACTGATCTCTTCCCCTCTGCTTTTGACACAGGTTCCTCGCCAGCAGGCGGATCATTGAAAGACAAAGGAGAATTGATGAAATTAAGATCTTTCAACATCCTTGTATTCATCACGGATGGTCGATCTAAAAGATGATCGGGACGAGATACCTTGATTTGAGAATGTAAATTATAGTCACCGAGATACTTTGAAATTAAGCTCCGAGGAATGGACCGAGCAGGGATCCAATCCATCTCCAAATTGTATGGTGGCACAGGCAAGTCGAGCAACTCGGGATCATGGTAGTCCCACAGATAATGACCTTGTTCGAGCTTCAGTACACCTAAGGAATTCAGCCAGCCTTGCTTGTAGCCCTCATTGTTGGCATTCTGGATACGATCGTCCAAGTGGAATAGTGCTTCGTTGTATCCAGCCATCCAGAACTCCCTGGGCTGTTTGTGGAATTGATATGTTAGCCTTTCTAGCTGCTCGTGGAGATTCTTGATGAAAAGCTCCTTATTCTCCAAGACTGACTTCTGCATAGAGATCTATTTTTCCAGGTCCCTAATCTTTTTTGACATATCAGACAAAGCCTGGTTCTTCGCCATTAATTGGAAAGCCTGGTTCTCTAACGCAGATTGAGTTCTTTGTTCCTCGACCAGAACCCGAGCTGCTCTTGCTCGTCCCCGAGGAGCTCTTGCTCGACCACGAGAAGATGTAGAAGTGCCTGAACTCTTCAAAGTCTCCAACTCATCCCTCAACTTGGCATTCTCAACCTCTAAGAATGAGAATCCCTCGTCTGTCACTGGGATCAAGGCACTGGAAGTGGAGGCTGCAGACTTCAATTGTGATAGCTCTTTTTGCAAGTTATTGTTATCTTGCTCCAGCAACTTGGCACTTTCTCTGCATTCCTCGACCTCACCCTTCAAAGTTCTCTCCCTCAGATCATACCCATCAAAAAGCTTCTCGTAGCCCTTGTCAGCCATGATCAGCTTGTACTTCTTTTCGTACCCCTCATGCAACAGGGCAGTTGATTCCTTGTATTGATTCTGAAGGTCTTCGAGGGTACACTGGAGATCCTTGATAATTTCATAGCAAGCCACATTATTGGCCACTGCTCAGTCAAGTAGACACTTCAGGTACTGATATGCTTCAACTGCCTGTTCTGAAGCATCATGACCAAGGATGTCAACAACTTGTGCAGCACTCAAGTCTGTGTGACCAGCCTTAAAATACTCATTGCATTGTTGCAGCAACTTTGTGTTATGAGCAGATAGCAATTCCATCCTGGCCAAAAACTAGAAGAGAAAGAAGAGCAATCATCAATAATAAGAATAAGCAGAGTATGAATGAAAGATAGACAATAGTATGCAAAGAAAAGTTCAAGTTTTATTAGATCATAGTTCAGAGTTACATATTCTGGGTTACATTTGATAAAAAAAGAAAATAAAGAGAAACCCAAACAACACTACACCTTTTCCTTATCTCCTAAAATCTTCTCGAGAGGCTGGGATGAAGAGGTAGGTTGCTCGGAAGGAAGGGATAGTTGCTCGAGGAGAGTAGGCAGTTGCTCGGAGGAAGAAATAATTTGTTGATCTTCCTTGGCAGTAGGCTGAATGGCTAGGGCATGATCTCCCATCACCATCGAAGACTCTTCAGAGGTAGCTTCGTCCTCTTCTAATTCTTCTTGAGTTAGAGGGGGACCAGGGATATGTCTCTGGAAGAGCTCGGAGGACTCGTCGACCTTCATTTCCTGAAGGGCAACAACCCATCCATCCCTAAAGTACTTTAGACTGCCATAGTCCACTTGAGATACCATGGCAGTTAACCCCTTGTTCCACCCTTTGTCCCAGCCAGAGCTGAAGGACTTCTTCACAGCATCTTTCCTCTTGGTCTTCTCCAAGGCAAGCTTCTCGGACAGCAGGTTCTCAGCAGCCTTCAATTTATTTTCTACCTCCTCCTTCTGCCGACCTACTTCCTGAAGTTTGTCTAAATCCTCTTCGGCAGCCTTGAGTTTATTTTCCAACTCTCCAGCAGCATTGAGCTTCTCTTCGAGCTCTTTATTTGCCTTCTCCAAGGCATTCTTTTTCTTCTCCAACTCTTTGGAGGCATCAACAGTCCGAGCTTTTTCTTGCTCGGAGGAGGCAAGCTTCTTCTCCCAGACAGCTTTATCATCAGCATATTTCTGGCAAGAATCTGCCATAGACTTGGTAGCTTCTTCCAGATCTCCCTCTACACTGGACGAGGAGCAAGAAGCCTTAATCTCTTCATCCTTCTTCAGGATTATATTAAAGCAGCTCATCAACTGTGAACAGAAAAAGAAAGCAAGTTAGAAACAGAAATGACAAAGGAAATATGAAAAATTCTAAGTAAAGAGACTTACAGAAGAAAGGTGACGAGCAGCTAGTGAGGTAACCATATCCCGAGTAAGGTTTTCTTCAGTACCTTGAACCTTAGGAATGATCAAGGACTTTACCGAGCTCATGTCAGAGATCGAGGGAACAAAAGTGGGAACTCCAGTCCTAACAGCTGGGGGCTGAGTAAAGGTGTCAGCCAAATTGACCGAGGAGCTCTTCTTCAGCCTCCTCGGAGGAACAGGTACAGATTCAACCAAGGAAGAACCCTTGGTCGGTGATATCACAATCACCTCTCCAGGAGCAGCAGACCTGCTCGGAGCCACTGCGGGCTTATCAGCAACCTTCTCGGCAACTTTAGCAGAAGCAACTGGAGGAGCTGCATCATTCTTCTTCATCCCCTCCTTTGGGACATCTATCCTACTCCTTTTTGTCTCCCCAGAACCAGAGGCATTCTTCTCAAACAAGGTAGGAGGTCTTCTCTTCTTCATCCTTTCACTTAAAGGAATATGAGATTCAGGCGACTAGCTGGTGGAAGCTGGTATTGGCTCTGATTCACTTATCACTGGATGAGAAGTGAAAGAAGTAGTGTATCTCTTGTACTAGAGCAGATACGAAGCTGATCTAATGTGTTCATCGGCAACACTTTGATGCAGATTCCAGATAAGTTTCAAATGCCTTATATTGACATCTATTTCTTTTGGGCACTTTCTTTTGTTATCAACTGCAAATAAACAAACATTTTTATCAGTGGCACATTTTATCAAACACAAAAGAAGCATAATTTCAAAATAAAATGAAATAAAAATAACCTATCCCATTGCCATAAGGAGGGCATCTGGGACCCTGGTAAACCTCATCTCCAGTTAATGGAGGGTGTTGCCAATTTTTTATGACAACCCCATGCTCAAAATAATCCCTATTGGCATCAGGGAGATTGACTACTAAGGCTCTTTTTAAAAATCTAGTTTTTAAATAATAAATATTTTCATTAACTGCCCATCTATAGCAGTACATGATTTCTTGAATTCCTACACGAGTTCCATGCAATTGATTTAACCTATGCACCCCATTAACTATTCTCCATGTGTTGGGGGCTATTCGTTCAGGAACAACGTCAAAGTACTGACAGAATTCCAGACACAAGGAATTTTGTGGAAAAGAAAATCTACATTCAGCAAAAAAGAGACTGGGGAACCAATGTCCCCCAGCTAAATGGAAGTAATTAGAAGGCTCAGAAAGCTCTTTCAAGACAACCCAAGAGGGAATGGAGAAATCAGAACGAAACTTCTCAAGAGACTCAACAGGGTAAACCATGGTGAATAAAGAAAAAAAGATGAAGGAAGAAGATCTTACAGGAAAAGAATGGATCTGCTGACAACGAACGACGGAAAAGATGAACGCACAAGAGAGTAGGAAGAGACAACGTAAAACTCAAAAGACGAAAATTTGAAAAGGTAGAAGATGATGGGAGTGTCTGTGAAGTTTAAATACATTGCCTTGGGAAATGGTGAAGTAATGATTACAAAAAAGGATGATTACGTTACCGGCGGCTAAAAAGATGAAAAGTGGCGCGAGAATCAAAGCGAACAATAGCGGCTAAAAAGATGAAAAGTGACGCGGGAACCGAAGAACGCAGAAAAATCCAAAAAAGCATGATTCTATGAATTGGGAAGGAGAAATAAATACAAGGGAAATGCTCCTAAAAATCAGGAAGACTATTTAAGGCTACCATATTCCGAGAAAGAATGTTCCATACACCTCAAATTTCGAACTATTATACCAAATTTAATCTACTGATGCGGACCAATCATATGAAGACACGTGGCTATCTACATGGCAACAACAAACACTTCCGAGGAACCGACGCGCTCCGAGGAACAAGACTACAACAAGAAAGACTAGTTCCCCGAGGAACACTGCTTACCCTAGGAACTCACACGCTCCGAGGAGCAATGCCTCTCTGAGGAACTCTTGAGTACCGAGAAGCTTAGGCAGTCCGAGCAACTCAGGCGGTCCGAGCTGCATCTCGAACAAAGCATTAATAGCTGGATAACCAACAGTTCAACTGATTCATTAAATGCTTATCATTCAGATGCACACGCAAAAAGGGCATTAAATGTATTACCCTTTCATATGTATATCATTTAATGTATTACGCTTTCACATGACAGCCTCAGGGATATAAATACATTGTACAATCCTCATTGTAGGGGACCGGATCCAGACCCCGAATCTGGAACGAAATTTCTTGTAATCGAAAATTCCCAAGCATTCAGCAATAAAACAACAGTGGACATAGGCCATTCTTATAAGGCTGAACCACTTTAAAATCTTTTGTCTCATTTATTTATCTGTGATTGAATTATTAGAGTGATCTAATTTTTTACAACAACACTCCCTTAATAGCATTAGAGTATATAAATTGAATAAATATCTAGTCACTGATATTTAATATCACACACGATATATATACTATCACTACACCGTATATATATAATATAAACCCCGGCTTTACCGTGTAATCAAAATCCCGTACACTTCCTGCAATTTCCTGAGTCTGTGGCCAGACTCAACACAATTAATTTTCTCACTTAATAATTTATCATCTTCCCGAGTCTATGGTCCGACTCTAATATATTTAATTCACACCTCAATTTATATAATACTTTTCCCGAGTCTATGGTTCGACTCTAATTAAATTAATTAACACACTTATTAATTTAATACCTTCCCGAGTCTATCACCCAAATCAAATTAAATTAACTAACACACATATTAATTTAAAACCTCCCCGAGTCTATCGTCCGACTCTAATTAAATTAATTAACGCACCCATTAATTTAATACCACCCCGAGTTTACAATCCGACTTTAATATAATTAATTTACACATTAATTAATCAACACAAATCCGAGTCTGTGGTCCGACTCTAATATAATTAATTTACACATTAATTAATCAACACAAATCCGAGTCGGTGGTCCGACTCTAATATAATTAATCAACATACTTATTAATTCAATCCTACCTGAGTCTACAATCTGACTCTAATTAAATTAATTATCACATTTATTAATTTAATCCTACCCGAGTCTACAATCCGACTCTAATTAAATTAATTATCACATTTATTAATTTAATCCTACCTGAGTCTACAATCCGACTCTAATTAAATTAATTATCACATTTATTAATTTAATCCTACCCGAGTCTATAATCCGAGTCTAAAATTTAATTATCACATCCATTAATTTAATAACTTGGTGTCACCCAAACATTATCCCCGGACCCGCTCACTTGGCCCATACCTTAATATTTTCCGAGTCTATGTTCTGACTCCAAATTAATTACTCTTTCTCAATAATTAAATTTAATACTTTGGTGTCACTTAAACAACATACCAGAACTCACTCACTCGGTCCATTTTTACATGTCAGAATCTCATTCCCACATTTTTGCCCACAATGTGTCACACATTTATTTCCATAAATTCCCCAATTATATTTACCTATAATTACCAACATACCCGGACTCGATCACTTAGCCCGAAATTAAATATTTCCCGAGTCTATAACCCAACTCTAAATTAATTAGTTTATGTCCAAACTTAATTCAATACCTTGGGGTCGCTTGACCAATATGCCCGCACTCGCTCACTTGATTCGTATCTCACTATTTTGGAATAAAGTCTCTCAAATTCATCCATTAAGTCCCCCACATAAATTCATCCTAGTACCAATTAATTTCTCCCATAATTGCTAGGAATATTTGTTTCATAATTATTTATCACTTATTAAATTATGAAACTTAACTTTTACTAAATTTTCCTTTATATAACAAACTAGCCGAACTGCCCAGATTTCGCCATCATCGATCGATTGAGCCCCCTTAGTCGATCGATCGATCATTCTAGTATTCATCTTCTCCAACCACTGTCAACCATGGACAAAAATTAAAACATAAATTCTCAACCTAAGACCTTACCCAAATACAAATTACACAACATCCATATAAGGAAAGGGTCTAAACATCCCACAGACCTAACTTCATCATCAATATCCATAAATTTCAAGATTTTCCCGATTTGGGTATTATCCGGGTTTCAAATCTCCAATATGAATTTCATTCATTTTAACAGCAATTAACCATCTACTCTTACTAGTTTTAACATACGATTCAGTTCTCTTCATTCTAGAATCATAAACACGATCAATCTCCCCCTTTAATCCCATTAAGGTATATTAATTTCCAAAAACCCAATTTAAATTTTGGTCACACACCCAAAATGAAATTTTGATTTACACATCACTATGATATGAATTGATTATCATCAATTTAGAAATCACAATAGTTAACCACTTGCCTGGAATTGTTCGTAGTGTCTGATCCGTTGGTGTAGTCCCTTAATTTGGCTCCAAAATCCCCAAATTGTCTCTTGATTTGCTTTCCCCCAACTTTCCTCTAAAACCCTAGGTTTAGAGGTGTGTTGACTGACGTCCCCTAATCTCTCAATTAGGTTAAAAACATACAATCCCGTTTTTTGCCATGTAGGCCTAATTAAAAAGGCCCAACTCACCCCGTATGGGCCCAACTATGCCCAAAAATACCCCGAGCCCCAATTATCACCCCTGGGTACTCTTTTTTGACTATCTCGAGCCATCTGGACGCAGCCACACACTCAGAATTTCCATCCGACATACTTTTCAAAATTTCCAAATTTCGACCTCAAAATGCGACACCTTTTGATTCGGACAATTAAACTTTAAAGTCGTCAATTATAAATAATTCGGCTCACTCAAATAAATTCTCCAACTTGTGAATTTAAGTTTCTCCAATTTAAATATTTTTATAACTTCCAAAATAATTAAATATTAAATCCTCAAAATTACGGGGTGTTACATACTCCCCCCCTTACAAAGGAATTTCGTCTTCGAAATTAAGATGAGCGTAATGTTTCAAGCTTCGCATATTACTCTCTAGTCATGTGCCTCTAATCTCGTTCTATCTATCCCATCCGCTTCTAGCCATACGTTACACAAGTATGCATTTAGATTAACCAGGGCGCCCATACACCCTATACCCGTGCTTAACCGCACAAAATTTGCTTTAATTAACCCGGGTGCCCATACAATATATTCCCGCGCTCTACTGCACGAAAGTTACCCGACTATGCTAGTCGTAACCCATAATATAACTTCGAACCCGTAGTCATATAATATATATATATATATATATATATATATATTTACTGCCCGGGTACCCAACCCATGCGCTAACGTCCAACCAAGTCCCCATAAAATACTTGTTTATCAACACAAAAGTATATACACTTACCCTCATGCTACCAAAGACAACATAAAATACCGCGCCCTTACTATCCCTAGTCCTTGCGCAAAATAAACCCCGGGCTATCTCTCTTTGCTCGAGAATAAATCTAACCACCCTAACTCACTTCAGTAAACATCCCCTCTTACCGGGATAAAATGTGAGAATACAAAACCTCACTATGTGTTATCTCACCATGCAATACAACATATATATCCACATATATATAGGCTATACGCCCTCTCCGGTGATACCTATTACCAACCATACCCTGGTGTCGCGAACACCAAAATTTTACACCACTGTCCACCATAGTTAAATTTGATCTCTATCCAGTCGATTTTTAGGAAATGTTATCAACCCTACTCCCATAATTCTCGAAAGTAGTAATTCCTCGCATAATTCAAACCTTCACTCAGTGTACATCTCCACTCTCCCGTGAATAACACCAAGGAACTCCGCTACCCTACGAAAAGTTTATCCACATACTATGGCTGCCACCGCCAACGAACCCACTAAATTTGACTCACCTACGAACTCTAGTGAAAAATAAGTCTTATATTGTGACATCCTCCTTGTCACTCAAAAATATACCCCACGCCCATAGCGTAAAAATAATTACCTCCATACTCCAGCTGCAATGGCTGATCCTCGAGTTCCGGAGCATCTTCTCCCTGCCCGAATGCGCCCATGACCTGCTTTAGTGGCTGTACATCCAGGACCTCATCCTTTAGTTGACCCCTGCCTCGCTTAAGGCAATATCTCTTCATGTGTCTCGCTTTACCCACAAATCAAACACCTTCTAATACATTCACCTTGCTACTGGTCCTTTCCATGCCGACCTTGTTGGAATTCCTGGCCATCCTACCGATAGCCTCCAGTTCTAGATCATTTAGCATGATTTCCCTATCGGAAATTTTTCCCTTTATCTCCCCCAGTCTGCTGCTGGGATACCCTACTGGTATTATTCCCTCCTGCCTTATCCGACTGGCTAGTTCCCACTCCCCTCCCGCTTCCTTTCGCGTGGAAGCGATATTCCCAACAGTGTCGGAGTGTTGCGTTAACGACAACAGTATAAGCTACTAATGCGTATTTATCAATTAAATGTTGTCTGATTCTCCAGACTAACCCATCCATAAACCTTGCTTCCTTCCTCCTTTCCTCGCTTACCTCATCCGGTACAAAATTTTGACAACGAGTGAGCTGTTCCTCGTAATCGACCACTGAACGATCCCCTTAAGTCACCTCACAAAATTTTCTCCTCATTTCGGTCTCAACCGCTGGAGGAAATATACTTGAGGTCGAACCGCACCCAAAACTCTGCAATACCTAGTGCATCCTTTTTTTCAACTGTGGTGATCAACTCCCACTACTGTAGCCCTGCTCCCACTAAACTAAAAGTGGTTAGCATTTGCTTTCGCACCTCATCGCAATCTCCCATGCGTAAGTGATGCTGGATATCTCTCTTCCTTGATACTCTAGCATTACATCTGAACCCCCTCGTAACTCTGGTGGGTTCCCACTAAAAATAACCTCTCTTTCTTGTTTCCACCTCGACGACTCCGTGCGAGTCTGAACATCCGGCGCCACTGACACTTGTGGCTGATCCCATGGAAAGTACCCTGCCGTTGTGACCACTGTCGTTTCAACCGCCTGTGCCACTAGTTCAGTTACATGTGCTTCCAGAATCATCTATGGCAGTTGCTGCGGTAACTCTTGCTCCTGACGAGCCTCCCTCGTCTCATCTCCCCCTACTGCTCTCTCTCTCTTGTGCTTCATCTAGAATGAGAATCGAATTTGTATGAGTTCACTCTCAAATATAATTTTACAGAAAAACGTATATGCAGATACGTATGAGAATACAACAGTCCTATAATAGGGCTCTATGTCAAAGATCGCTAAGCCGAAATGTGAAAAGCCGCACAGATCCTATGGACACTAGAACCTGATACTCTGATACCATCTGTGATACCCCACCTAATAAAATACCGGGTGATCAGTCCTATACCAAATTAAAACAGGAAATTCCAGTTGGATCATCCTTAGCATCACTGTCGAAAACATTTTTAAAACTTACTAACCACCTAGTTTTCCAAAAGCTGGTGCCAAATTTTAACTTTTTGATTAAAAAAACAGTACAAGCGGAATTAAATATAAACCATTCACACAACTGAATAAAACTCAACTGAATAATTAAATAAACAATTTGCCGAATAAACCATCGGCCACCAAAACGAAATCCAATGCAAACATCCAACACCTGAAGAAGTACATCTGAAAATTGTACTGATAAGTCTGGGCAACAATCCCTAAATAAAACTGGAACAGATAAATTATTCCTACTCTAGGAATAAATAATGATGCATCTAATCCAAACTCCTGCTAACATCCACATATGCCGCAGCTCCGTGTCCCTGGAATAGAATATCAATCCTAGCGTCCCTGTGGATGGACACCTAAAAGGTTTTGAAAATAGTTTTATAACAAGGGTTAGAACCCAAAACATTTTGAAAATATTTAGCAAGTGAATTAACTGCAGTAATTTAAAATGCATGAATGCGCTTCATATTTAAGTTAGTGTCGCACTCCCTTGTGGACATTCTCACCCCTCGACTATTGTGCACACCTACCAGTTACCTTAACCCCACCTAGTTGTACTACCCCATCCAACTAAACCTGGTATAACCTTCCCTAGCCATACTACTCTAACCCGAGTATAATGATTCTTGAATTATAAGTTATCTCACAATTAACTTAATTAATTCCTCTTAAATAGTAGCATATAACCGTGTCACAAGTTATATAAAGTAAATACATCACACACTGTATTATTACCCGTATATAATATTGACTACCATTATATACGTACCTTTACCACAATATCCACACATATAACATACGTACATCCATCCCTTCGAGTATACCCTCGCCAGATGATTCCCTCTAAAATGCTATCTCACTAGGTGTGCTCACAAAACCTAGTTTCCCAAGTTGGAATCGCTCACCAACTTGGCCCAAAATATAAACGTAGTGGAGGTGGTCATATTCCTTCCCTGAAAGTGAGATAGATTCCTCACCCATATATACCGGACGCTATGACCTGGGGATATACTCGCCCTACTCCTCAAGCTAGGGCATTCACCCAGATCGTACAACCTCCCTTGATAGCATTAGAGTATATAAATTGAATAAATATCTAGTCACTGATATTTAATATCACACACGATATATATACTATCACTACACCTTATATATATAATATAAACCCTGGCTTTATCGTGTAATCAAAATCTCGTACACTGCCTGTAATTTCTTGAGTCTGTGGCCCGACTCAACACAATTAATTTTCTCACTTAATAATTTATCATCTTCCCGAGTCTATGGTCCGACTCTAATATATTTAATTCACACCTCAATTTATATAATACTTTCCCCGAGTCTATGGTTCGACTCTAATTAAATTAATTAACACACTTATTAATTTAATACCTTCCCGAGTCTATCACCCAACTCTAATTAAATTAACTAAAACACATATTAATTTAATACCTCCCCGACTCTATCGTCCGACTCTAATTAAATTAATTTACACATTAATTAATCAACACAAATCCGAGTCTATGGTCCAACTCTAATATAATTAATTTACACATTAATTAATCAACACAAATCCGAGTCTGTGGTCCGACTCTAATATAATTAATTTACACATTAATTAATCAACGCAAATCCTAGTATGTGGTCCAACTCTAATATAATTAATCAACGCACTTATTAATTCAATCCTACCTGAGTCTACAATCCGACTCTAATTAAATTAATTATCACATTTATTAATTTAATCCTACCTGAGTCTACAATCCGACTCTAATTAAATTAATTATCACATTTATTAATTTAATCCTACCCGAGTCTACAATCCGACTCTAATTAAATTAATTATAACATTTATTAATTTAATCCTACCTGAGTCTGTAATCCGACTCTAATTAAATTAATTATCACATCCATTAATTTAATAACTTGGTGTCACCCAACCATTATCCCCGGACCCGCTCACTTGGCCCATACCTTAATATTTCCCGACTCTATGTTCCGACTCCAAATTAATTACTCTTTCTCAATAATTAAATTTAATACTTTGGTGTCACTTAAGCAACATACCCGGACTCACTCACTCGGTCCATTTTTACATGTCATAATCTCATTCCCATATTTTCGCCCACAATGTGTCACACATTTATTTCCATAAATTCCCCAATTATATTTACCTATAATTACCAACATACCCGGACTCGATCACTTAGCCCAAAATTAAATATTTCCCGAGTCTATAACCCGGCTCTAAATTAATTAGTTTATCTCCAAACATAATTCAATACCTTGGGATCGCCTGATCAATATGCCCGGACTCGCTCACTTGATTCGTATCTCACTATTTTGGAATAAAGTCTCTCAAATTCATCCATTAAGTGCCCCACATAAATTTATCCTAGTCCCAATTAATATCTCCCATAATTGCTAGGAATATTTGTTTCATAATTATTTATCACTTATTAAAGTATGAAACTTAACTTTTACTAAATTTTCCTTTATATAACAAACTGGCCGAACTGCCCAGATTTCGCCATCATCAATCGATCGAGCCCCCTTAGTTGATCGATCGATCCTTCCAGTATTCGTCTTCGCCAACCACTGTCAGCCATGGATGAAACTTAAAGCTTAAATTCTCAACCTAAGCCCTTACCCAAATACAAATAACACATCCTCCATATAAGGAAAGGGTGTAAACATCCCACAGACCTAAATTCATCATCAATATCCATAAATTTCAAGATTTTCCCGATTTGGGTATTATCCGGGTTTCAAATCTCCAATACGAATTTCATTCTTTGTAACAGCAATTAACCATCTACTCTTACAGGTTTTAACATTCGATTCAGTTCTCTACATTCTAGAATCATAAACATCATCAATCTCCCCCTTTAATCCCATTAAGGTATATTAATTTCCAAAAACCCAATTTAAATTTTGGTCACATACCCAAAATGATATTTTGATTTACACATCACTATGATATGAATTGATTATCATCAATTTAAAAATCACAACAATTAACCACTTGCCTAGAATTGTTCGTAGTGTCTGATCCGTTGGTGTAGTCCCATAATTTGGCTCCAAAATCCCCAAATTGTCTCTTAATTTGCTTTCCCCCAACTTTCCTCTCAAACCCTAGATTTAGAGGTGTGTTGACTCCCATTCCCTAATCTCTAAATTAGGTTAAAAACATACAATCCCGTTTTTGGCCATGCGGGCCTAATTAAAAAGGCCCAACTCACCCCGTGTGGGCCCGGCTATGCCCAAAAATACCCCGAGACCCAACTATCACCCCCGGGTACTCTTTTCTGACTATATCGACCCATCCGGACGCAATCGTGCACTCAAAATTGCCATCCGACATACTTTTCGAAATTCTCAAATTTCGACCTCAAAATGCGACACCTTTTAATTCGGAAAATTAAACTTTAAAGTCGTCAATTATAAATAATTCGGCTCACTCAAATAAATTCTCCAACTCGTGAATTTAAGTTTCTCCAATTTAATTATTTTTATAACTCCCAAAATAATTAAATATTAAGTCCTCAAAATTACGGGGTGTTACAAGAGTCTTCTCACGTGCCTTAAATTCATTAATCAAAACATTTTATTCAATGGCACAAACCCTAGAATTCTTAAAGTCCTATAACTCTTTTTTTAAAACAAGGAGTCTACTATCACTCTCTTCCTTGGCAAACTTCAAAGATTCAAAATTATCATATAAGGCTACCAACTTCTCATGAACGATATCTTTTTAGGTTTGAAACATTTTCAAATATTCAATCATATGTTTAAAATGAGAATTTTCTTCTTCGAGAATTTCAATTCGTTTTGCAAACTTCAAACTCAAAAGATTTAATTCGTCAAAACTTTGAGAATCGATCGAGAGAAAAACAAACCAAGAGTGGTAAACCAATAATCACCAAACAAGCACAAAATAAGGATCTACACAAAAATTAAATGCAACCCACGTTGATACCAATTTGTAGGCCCCTTTTTCTAAGTGTGCTTTAAGGTGACAAAATATTTTTTCATTCAAAGAACCTTTTTCCACTTTTAATCGAGTTTGTGAACCAATTTTACTTAAGCTCAATTTTATCTTATTTAATCCTAAACATGAATCTATGTGATAAAGAAAGTAAAATAAAGTAAAGTTCATATCGCCAGATGTACGAGAAAACCACAAAGGGAACAAACCTCAGACGATCCAAGTGTAACAACCCAGGCGTTTTCGTGACTATTTTATATTATTTTGCCTAATGGGCTAATTTTATAAAATAGGGGAAGTTGGGGTAAGTATTATTTCCCATGATATTAAGGGATAATATTTACTATGTTTTGTCTATTTACCGTTATGAGAAGGTAAATAGCAATATATTGTGTTTTATGGCGTCGTTGTATGTAAAACGACGGTTATGACTCATATATATATTGGAGCATAATTAATGAAATAAAATAAATTTGGAACATAAAAATAGTTCACGTTATTTCGAATGGGGTGCGGTTGTTTTTAGAATAGTCAAGATAGTCAAAATAGGTGTCAAGTTGTATTTTTGAGTTTCGAGTACTTTTGACGGGTTATGACTCAATTATCTGGTTACGAGTCATTTTAACGGTGTATTAACATCTAAAAGAGGGGAATTAATGTTTAGAGCCCGGTTAAGTCTCCCTAACCCTCTTTTATTTCTCATTTTCTGTTATAAGACAAGAGAGAGAGAGAGAGAGAGAGAGAGAGAGAGAGAGAGAGAGAGAGAGAGAGAGAGAGAGTTGGGAGAAAATGGGAGAAAAGAGAGAAAATGGAAGATTCGAGCTGGAAATCGTTGCTACCGGAGGAGAATCCGAGACTACAAACTCGAGGCAAGTTTCTTACTTGCTAGATATTGATTTAACGTGATAATTTGCATGTATAGTTAGTTTTCGGGAGATATAAACCATTTATGGGTTTGGGGAAATTTTGATGTTCAATCCTTTACTCTTGATTTTAAATTGTTTTGAGGAATATATATTAGTTCTTAATTGTGTAGAAGTGATTTGGGAAAATAATTTGTGGTTGTTGTTGAAAGAAATTGGAATATTAGGTTTTTTGGGATTTTAGGGTTCTTAAACCCGTAGCCCAAATTGGGCAAATTCACAGGGCCGAATCGATTCGGCTCCCAGATGAATCGATTCGGTTAAGGGGCAGAACACATGTCTGGGAGACTGAATCAATTCAGACAGAGGCAGAATGATGTCTTTGCTCACAGAATCGATTCGCTTTTTGAAGAAACGATTCGGCCATAGGGCGAATCTATTCGGATACCCTATTTTTGTGAGATTTTTCTAATTTTGTTTTGGGTACTTTTCTTTTAGGTCCAAGGTTTAGGACCCATCCTTTGGTAAGTAATGAGAGTTCCTAGAGGGTGGTATTGGTTAGACAAATGTCCTAGATTGGCATGAGGTTATTTGAGTTTACCCTAAGGTTAGTTTTGAGAGGTTAATGTGCGAACGATATAGGAAGTTAACCTAGAACAGATAGAAGATAAAATGATAAATATTGGGACTTTTGGGAGTCTATTATTGAGGGATACTCATTTTGATGATTTATGGTATTGTGTTGGACTCTTAGAGACTAGTTGAGGATAATTGCACTTCGGGCCTTAGGTCATTAATAAAATATGACTTAAAGAATAAGAAATGCATATTCTAAAATTGGTATTTAATCATTGAAAAGAAATGATTTTGAGAGTGTAAAATATGAATGTTTTCATATGGAAAAGAAATGATTTTCGTAAATGATAATTTATGTGAACACACCTCTCTAAATCGCTATCAAAAGGGAAGTTGCGCGCGTTAAGGTGAAGTCCCCTGACTAATGAATGCAGGGTGAATATAGTCCTTGGCCATATGACCGGTTATTGTATATGTGTTCTGCGCTAGCGAGGTAATTCTGGGTGTGGTTATGACTCACTCGCAAGGGTATGTCCGCTTCCCGACGTTTCGGTAGGTTCCCAAGTTGTCTTATTTGATAGGCCCTGGAAGATGATAGCCATTTAGGGGCGCGTCCAGTGGGGAAACCCGGAGGGGCGGTCTTAGAATCGTTATATGTATGTGAATATAACTATTCTAAACAATGTGGGACATTATTGTTATTAAAGAATTTTATGATAATAAAATGGCTTTAAATACGTTTCTCGAATGGAAGAAGCGAAGTGGGATGTTATGAAACGGTAAAGCATTTTTATGATAATAAAACTTTCTTTAAATATATATTTTTCCTGGATGGAAGAAAGGAAATAAATTTGGTAAAGAAAGTTTTGAAATGAGATATTGATTTGGTAAACATTTGATAAAATGAATTGCCATATATGTATTTCCTAAAGAAAATAGGAATTGTGCCTTTAGATGGTGAATGGATTTATTTATGTCTCCTTGAGTAATTGTAGATGATTTCTCCAATGTTTATATGAATGTTGAGCATCATCATTGATATTGCGCTAGGTTGTTCTTTTAGAAGGAGAGGTGAAAACTTTTATGTTAACTGCGAGAGAATTACACACTTAACTGTCATGCATTTTATTCACATGGTAAGCATATCAAACCGGGCCCTGACCCGTCTATACTTCTCTGTTTTGCATGCAACTCTTTGTCCGTTCAGGTGATCTACTACAAGGACACCCGTATTGACTCTCCATTCCAGTTGTCCTGGAGCTATAGCATTTTGCGGATGTTGTAGGATATTGTTATAGACGCTTCTTTCCATTTTACTCTAGTAATGTTCAGTTTATATATTTGGGCATGTTGCCCAAGCTTTGTAATCATTTATTATACTATGATATTCAAATTGTAATACTCAGTGTAACTATTTGTATTGGTCTGTTAACCAACAACTTATTCGGTTATTATTTATTATATTGTCTTTCCGTTACCCATTGATTTTTGGTATCCACCGTTTTTACAAATTGGATTGTCTAAGTGTTTTTCTTTTACTTGCAAAATTGTAAATTTGACAGTCCGTTTTCTAAAATGATTGGTGGTTATCTCTACTATTATTTTAATCGACAGTGATGCTGAGAATGGACTATCTATGATTCCTGTGATTATTAGAGTATTGGGCTGGCCACCTATTATTTTAGTAGGTGGGTCGTCACACCAAGCCAGACAATCATTATGATACAGTTTTACAAAGAAAGACAGACAGACTTACACAACAACTCGATCCCCATAATCCTTAAGGATCTTCTTCTCTTTAACCTCTCCTCCACAGTGCCCATGCAGAAATACTTTCACGATATTCATCCACAGCACATGCGTCCACGAGTGCCTCGGTATCCATTGATGCACCTTTGGCAACCGTCTACGATTTAAAACACGTCCTTCACCGTTTATTCACCGTAAAACTCCAACAAAATAGATTGTTCAAAGTGATGAACATACTCCCATGGTGAAAACAAGATGTCTATAGGATATGTGTATGAAAGCTCGGATCTCGAAAACAATAAGGATGGTTTTAGCTTTGAAATCCTTAGAAAACTTATGCAGAAAAATGTAATTGTTCTAAACTGTATTTTGGTTCTACGCAACTCGAAATTCTTAGAGAAACACTCCTTAAATAAAAAAAAAGTTAAGTCGGTAGCTCGAATGATATTCGTATATTGTTTGAACGACTTGGCATTGTCATTAGAACGCCTTGTCCATGTCGTTTTAGCGATTTTTTATGTCATTTGAAGTCTCTAAACACGAGGAGAGAATTCACATGACTCTCAAAAAAACTTATCTCAGAATAAACGAATATAGAATCTCTTAAAATCATTTTAAACATTTTAAAACCATTTATAAACAAAATATCATCCTTAAAACATTTTCCAAGTCCCATGAATATTATGCATTCATACACGAGAGTATCTCGGAATGTAATGTGATATGAAGACGTGAAATGTGAACTAATAAACATGACATGGTCTATCGTTGATGCTTGGCTGGTAGTCTTCAACACAAACACATCATAGACTATGTGGGTATCGTGACAAGATAAAAATCTATATATGACTCAAATAAGTTTTGTTCCAAAAATAAGTCAATTACATACAAATTAAATCAATGTCCTTACAATTTGGATCGATTGTAGATAAAATTACATGCTAGTGACTTGTTTCTTAATAGGTCGTTTAAGCGACATCTTATGTCATTCAAACGTAACTCTTTGTCATTCAAACAACATGAATATGTCGTTCGAACGACGTGTTGCCTTAAAATTTTTATAAATACCTATTTCCTGATTCAGAGGGTTTAAGACTTTTGAAAAAATAAAATCGCATATATGATACAAAAGTTCTTCACCTTTTGTGTTGGAAAATACTATTTTAATTCACAACAAAACATCCTGAAATATTGTTCTTATGAATTAGTTTTGAACCCTAAAAAGTTTGCATTTGTTCATAAACCTTTTGTGCAGAGGATGTCCATTGTTGACTTGTCATACCTACAGGGATTCACTGCTGAACACGAAGGTTGAGGTAGATAGAGCATTGCAGTCCATTGCGGATCTCAAGGGAATTATTATTGATTTAAACGTTGCAGTCTTTGTAGGTTTCTGCAGAAATTCATTGTTGTATTTCACTTGTGAGTTTGTAAGTTGCGATTGGCAAGTTATTGATGGAATAAAAGGTTTTTGCCCTACGGGGATTTTTTCCCTAAAACTTGGCCTCGACATATTTGTTTGTTTGATTTATCTATTTCACCATAGATGCATGCGTAGGATAAAAAGATAAAATCAATTTAAAATTGGCTTCCGTATTTATAAGTTAGTATTGAAATTTATCGTTAGAATCACCTTTGCAATTATTTTACCTTTACAAAGTGGTATCAAAGCAGGTTGCTCCAAGTTATCGAGTGATCTTGATCTTTTTTAAAGTTTTTCCATCCGATACCTTTTGATTTCTCAAATTTTCCAATTGGTATTAGAGCAAGTTATAATAAGTTATTGTGTTTGATCTTGTTTGCCTTTTATTTGGGTGTTTTATTCATCTCTCATGTGTTTTGTTTTTTGTATCTCGATAGATTCTCATTTGAATTTGAAGTTTGTTGAAAGAATTGAATTTCCTAAAAGTCATTTTAAAAATGTTTTGGAACTTTTGTAAACAGTTCAAAATCAAAGAGATAACGTTCGTGAGAGGTTTAGTGCTTTGTATGTTGACTATAAATTTTTAAAAGGGGACAAAAAGTAGAGTGATGATAGATAACTTGTTTTAGAAAAGGAGTTAAAGGACTTGAAAATTTCTAGGGTTTGTGTTTATGCCAATGAGGATAAACATATTTTGATTAATGATTTTAAGGCACATGAGAAGACTCTTAGGGATAAGTTTCATTTTATTAAGGGAGAGCGAGATAACCTTCTAGGAATGAAAGAAGGAGTCTCTAAAATTGGAAGAGTAATTCTTTGCTTGACTCTAAAAATTTGAAGGTTAAAAAAGTTATAAAAGACTCGAGTAGTTTGAGTAGTGATGGTAATGGCTCATCTCGTTCTCATGCTTCGAGAGTTAACGCCAAAACCATAGTTTGTTTTAGCGGGTCACCCACATCCCAGGGTGTTGAAAAAAGTCAACCCGAAGGTTCCACTCCTTGTCGTGTTTACACATGTTTGAATTGTGGTAGGAAAGGTCACCTTAGGAGTTTTTCTATGATCTTAGAAAAGACTTTAAGAAATTGAAGTGTAGTGTCCCGTCAGTTCCCTTAACCCCTCGAGTTAGATACACACATGTTTGGGTTAGGAAATATATTTTGGAGATGCTAGATGTTATAGTGGTTGATTCTCACATGCTTGCACATGATACGTCACATGTTATTTCATATTGTTGATTGCTTGAATGATATATCCTTGCTAGTGTTATGACGTGTGTACTTTTTGTATTATATTTTTCTTTGATTGAGTCATATTTAAAAATACAAAAAGATTTTGTTTTTTGAAAAATTCAAAAAGATTTTTGTTTCTTGTGTATTTTAGTTTTACACATTTAGTGTGGCATATTAGCGTGTTTGAATCCAATTCACTATGCAATTTTTATATTGCTAGGACATTTGGTTATGACTTCAAATGCTTAGATTGATCTTAACAGTGTTACGGAGTTGTTTCAAATTTGACTTGCTTTGTGGACTAGACTTTGTTTATGCCTCCATACACATGTGTACGGGCTTATTGGATTTTGACTTGTTGATGTACATTTGAGCTTAGTGAGATGTTATCCTATCAATTTTGTCATCTACATGCTTATTTGACTATGGAGGATTCGTGCATGTTAGAACCGTTGCCCATGAGGAATTTGTTTTATATTGAAAAAATGATGAGTGTACACGAGAAAGGGTTGTGAGAGTCTAATAAACTCATCGTGAAACCCAGTGTTTAAAAAGAGCCCAAGAAAAAATAAAGGCACCAAAAAGAATAATATGACAAAGGACCAAATAATTTAGTTTGATATGTTCATTCAAAAGAAAAGAAAAGAATTATATTTTGAGGGAGTTTGGATTGAAATATCAACGGGTTTGCATAATGACAATGAATCCTAGTTAAGCTTATTTTTCCATGATGCTATTGATTTGTGGAATCATTAATATTCCAGGATTGTATGCATTGTGCTTGTTTTGTTCATTAAGTTCAATTTTAATTGTCATTTGAGGATAAAGCTTAGTTTGATAAAGTTTTACGCCCAATTAGAACTTCTTGAACATATTTAAATGTTTGAGTTATAATTCTTATGTTTTTAGTTCACACCCATTCACTCCATTCCACACGTTTGGACACATCAATACTAAGCTAGTTTGTAAAGATTATGTGTTTTGTGTCGTGTTTTGTGGTCGTTTATACCTATATATATGTGTGGGGTTTTCTTTGATATATTTTGCATATATTATATATGGTATTGCATGTTGTATCTATGAAATTTGTATTTTTTTAGAAAAATTGAAAATTTTCATAAATAGTTGGTTGTGTTTGCCTTTGAGATGATCATTACACATGCTTGATTTACATATTTATCTGATGATAACTTATTTTTTGTGTAATGCTTGGTATTTCATGATTATGTTTCTACTTATTTTCTCATTTGTCAACTTCGGATAAAAACAAAGGGGGAGAAAAAATTAAAATGTAGTTTTTGATGATATTGAATTATGGGGAAGTATTTATTTATGAATTATATTTTGAATCAAACTCGATGCATCACGAGGGTATATGTTTGTTGTCTCACGTGTGTAGGTATTTAAACTCGAAATTTAAAGACTCACAAATAAAGACAACGTTTAAAAGGGATCATTCTGTTCTAGGGCTTGTAATACCCCGTATTGTTATGGATTTTAAATTTAGGAATTTATTAAATTTAATTGAGAGGAATTAATTTAATATTAATCCAGAAATTTGTTTTAAATATTTACTAGCGTGACAAGAGTTAGTAATTATTAGAAATTGAAGAGTGCCCAATATGTGTTTTCTTTCAAACCCAATTTTTCTTCGAAAAAAGATCCAACTTTTAATTATGCACCAAACAAAGTTGTGAAATCCCAATTCTCACTTTAAATAAATTTTTATCTTGATTAATCCTAAATAAGCATCTAGTGATTAAAGCAAGTAAAGCAAAGTAAAGAATACTCACAATGCCGGATGTACGAGGAAAAAACCCAAAACGGGAAAACAACCTCGGACGGCCCAAGCCAGACAATCACTATGAACAATGGTTTTACAAAGACAGACTAGCCTTACACTAAGACTCGATCCCCATGGGTCTTGACCCTCCTTCTGATCTTCAACCGTTCTTCAATAGTGCCCACGCAGAAATTTCATCTTTCACGATCTCTGTCCACAACACACGTCTCCATGTATGTCTCGGTGTCCACCGATATGGCTTTGATACGTCTACGATGTCAAACACGATGTTCGTCGCTTCTTCACCACAAAACCCTCTGTGTTCAATGTGTAGAACAAACAACTTTGGTGCAGCAAGATCACGTAAACATATAAGAATGATAACTCGGATCTTTTCAAACTCTAAGGATGTGTTTAAGACTTTTAAACCTTAGAAAACATGTGCAAAAAAGGTTCTGGTTTGTAAAACAGTTTTCCAGAAAGCACACTTACGAAATTATGATGCAAACACTATTTAAATAGGATTTAAATGCTTTCTTGAAAAATGTGTCATTCGAACGACTTAATCATGTCATTCACGCGACATTGTATCTCGTTCGAACGAGATCTAATGTCGCTCGAGCGACTTAGCAAAAGTTTGACTTTCTTTGACTTTCGGATAAAAACGTCTCTTAACAAAGAGATTGAAATTAGTCAAACTCTATTTCGAGGTTATCATCATAAAACGAAGTTTAAACCATTAAAACACTTTTAAAACATTTAAAAATATTTTTCTTTATAAAAATTACATCCTTATCTTTTATAAAATAATTTCGAGCACGATCAATTATATGCATTCATACCTGAGTGATCTCGGAATGAACTTAACTTTTAAGATGAGTAAACTCGCACCAAATAAACATCAGCATGATTATTTCTTTGAAGCTTTGCCGCAACGTCTTCAATTTCTTCAATACGTCATAGACCAAGTGGGATCATGACAAAATAAAATTCTCCTTATGACATATTACAAACACAGTTTTGTTCACGGAATTAAGTCAAAACAATACAGGGACTCAATTGGAAATTTATGTCCTTGCAAATCTCCCCTTTTGACTATTCCGGAACAAAACTAAACCAGTGAAATGCCTAACCGGGCCGTCAAGCCGTATGACGCCTAAATCCCATCCCATAAACCCAAAATCAAAGATATAGGACACGGACTAATAAATGTAGCACCGACAAGCATGAACTGTCTGAATGTGATGTAGACTTGAAAGCTCGAATCGCTGAGGCATACCTACACACATGAAACAGACAAACAAATACTAAGTGAAGTATAGAGGAAAAAATGATACCAATTTATATTTCGAATACGAACAAATCATTTGAAACATGTGAGAAATTATTTGATATGAACTTGTTATCAATTTGAAACAAACATCATAAAGAAACGCTCAACAAATCTCCCCCTACATCACATACCAAATATCTCCCCCTTTTTGTCTCGAATAGACAATCCGCTGAAAAGATAAACCAATATGAAATATCTAGCATGAGAATATGATTCCAAATAGAATCAAGTTGATACCAATTGTAAAAAATTGAAACCACTAGATAAACATTAAAACCACTAGCTAAATAAGATCATGTAATGACAAAGTAGTAGCTAGTAAACCAAGGAATCACACAAATAGAATACCAATCAAATCAAGTGTGATAAATGGACTTATATGCAAAATCCCATTTTTGAAAATAAAAGAACCTGCATATAAACCATTTAATCCAAAAAATGCTTCCTGCAGTACCAAAAATATATCAAATTAAACTAGAGGATTGCAAACCAATCAGAAGACATTTTTCACCCTCTCGTTCGAACGAGCTAGGGACTTCGCTCAAACGATATGAGGAAGTAGCTCGAACTAAGGACAAAAGTCATTCGCGTGAGATGCAATGTCGTTAGAACGACTTCGCGCGACCTGCCAAAATTTCCTAGTTTCTCAGAAATATTATAAAGTATTGCCCAGTGAAAAAAATTTCACAAAAAAATTCCAGGAAGGGACTGATTGAGGCAAAATAGTGCTAAAACAATAAGCTTTTCTCACAAAACACAAAAACTCATAAAAACTAAAAATGTGAGTTACATGCAAACATAGTACCGATGTGCTCAAACATGGACATGGAATGAATGGGCGTGAAACTACAACAAATGAGTCACAATTCCAACACATCGAAACGATCAAGAAGCTCTAATTGATAGCGATAAATCATCAAACTTTAACATATCCAAATGACAATTAAAGTGTGAGCTTAATGAACTAAACATACTACATGCACACAAATCCAGAATTTTGACGATTCTACAAACAATAGCGTCAAATTTCAATGTTTCAACATTAGGATTAGATGTGCAAACCCGTTTAAATTTTCTCCAACCAAACACCCTCATATAAACATACTTTTTCAAGTTCTTTTGAGGTTTCTAGCATTCTCAACTTAGAGAAAATCTTATTGGCCCTTATCTTAGCATTTTTCTTTCTTTTTGGGCTCTTTTAAATGGTGGCTTTCACGACGAGTTAATTTTGAACTCTCGCAGCCCTTTCCCGTGAATCACTCATCATTTTTTCAATTCAAATCCTCACGGTAAATAGTTATTACATGCACACTTCTCCTTAAGTATACTTACGCATAGATGACAAGATTGAGATAAGAACGCCTCACCAAATTCAAATATGCAAGAGAAGTCAAACATCCATATAAACTCGTGCATCGGTGCGATGTTGGCATATATACAAAGTCGAATCAAGATGCATATAAACTTCGAAACAACCCCATATAAACAATGGTTAAGATCATTCTAAGCATCGATAATAATGACCAAATGTCCTAGTCACATGGATAATGAAATGATGGGGGGGGGGGGGGTCCAAGCACACCAATATGCCACATCAAACATGTAAACTCAAAAACCGAAAATCTTTTTGACTTTTCAAACAAATTTTGACTCAAAGAAAAGCAAAATCTTTTTGGATTTTCAAAATCTTTCTCAAAAACAAAATCTTTTTGTATTTTTCAAATAGGACTTAAACAAATGAAAAATAAAATACAAAGAGATAAACATGTCATAACACTAGCAATGAATAAATCATGAAGGAGGGCTAGCGCATGACAAAACATGCAAGCTACTATCCATAAGAAATAGCAAGAGATGAATCATGTGCATGCATGTGAGAATCAACCAACGAAGCATTTAGCATCTCCAAAATGGATTTCCTAACCCAAATAGGTGTATACCTAACAAATCGGTTTTGGGGAACCAATGAGACACTACGTTTAAGATTCCTAGGGTCTTTTCTAAGATCAAAACAAAAACTCCTAAGGTGGCCTTTCCTACCACAATGCGAACATGTGAAAACACGACGAGGAACGGGACCTTTAGGTTGACCTTTTCTAATAGCCTCGGATGTGGTTGATGCTCTAAAACAAACTATGGTTTTGGCTTTTACAATCGAACCACTAGAACAAGATAAGCTTCTACCATCACTACTCGAGTCATTTAAATCATTTTTTAACTTCAAAACTTTTGACTCAAGCAATTGATTAGACTACTCAAACTTTCGGGACTCCTTCTTTAAATTTTCAATTACCCCTAGAAGGTTATCTCGCTCCCCCTCAATATGAGAAAACTTATCCCAAAGAGCCTTATCTCGTGCCATAAAATCATTAATTGAATTATTTTCCTCAATGGCACAAACACTAGAATTTCTCAAATCCTCTAACTCTTTTTCTAAAATGAGGAGTCTATCACCACTCTCCTTTTTTGCCAATTTTAGTATATTAAAATCTTTAAACAAGGAACTAAAGTGCTCACGACAAATATCTCTTTGAATTTGAAATGTTTGCAAATATTCAATCTTATTTTTAAAACCGAAATTTTCTTTTTCCAAAACTTCAATACATTTTGCAAACTTTAAATTCAAACGATGTAAATCGTCAAAGCTTAGATAATCCATCGAGAGAAAACAAACACAAGAGAGGTAAAAAATCACATGGGATCACAAAACAAATGAAAATGTTTTCTAGCTCTGATACCAATTTGAAGAGTGCCCAATATGTGTTTTCTTTCAAAACCAATTTTTCTTCGAAAAAAGATCCAACTTTTAATTATGCACCAAACAAAGTTGTGAAATCCCAATTCTCACCTGAACCCAATTTTTATCTTGATTAATCCTAAACATGCATCTAGTGATTAAAGCAAGTAAAGCAAAGTAAAGAATACTCACAACGCCGGATGTACGAGGAAAAAACCCAAAACGGGAAAACAACCTCGGACGGCCCATGCCAGACAATCACTATGAACAATGGTTTTACAAAGACAGATTAGCCTTACACTAAGACTCGATCCCCACGGGTCTTGGCGCTACTTATGATCTTCAACCGTTCTTCAATAGTGCCCATGCATAAATTCCGTCTTCCACGATCTCTGTCCACAACACACGTCTCCATGTATGTCTCGGTGTCCACCGATATGGCTTTGATACGTCTACTTCTTCACCGCAAAACCCTCTGTGTTCAATGTGTAGAACAAACAACTTTGGTGCAGCAAGATCACGTAAACATATAAGAATGATAACTCGGATCTTTGCAAACTCTAAGGATGTGTTTAAGACTTTTAAACCTTAGAAAACATGTGCAAAAAAGGTTCTGGTTTGTAAAACAGTTTTCCAGAAAGCACACTTACGAAATTATGATGCAAACACTGTTTAAATAGGATTTAAATGCTGCCTTGAAAAACATGTCGTTTGAACGACTTAAGCATGTCGTTCGCATGGCATTGTATCTCGTTCGAACGAGATCTAATGTCGCTCGAGCGACCTAGCAAAATTTTGACTTTCTTTGACTTTCGGATAAAAACGTCTCTTAACAAAGAGATTGAAATTAGTCAAACTCTATTTCGAGCTTATCATCATAAAATGAAGTTTAAACCATTAAAACATTTAAAAACATTTTTCTTTATAACAATTACATCCTTATCTTTTATAAAATAATTCCGAGCACCATTAATTATATGCATTCATACCTGAGTGATCTCAGAATGAACTTAACTTTGAAGACGAGTAAACTTGCACCAAATAAATATCGGCGTGATTATTTCTTTGAAGCTTTGCCGCAACGTCTTCTATTTCTTCAATACGTCATAGACCAAGTGGGATCGTGACAAAATAAAATTCTCCCTATGAGATATTACAAACACAGTTTTGTTCACGGAATTAAGTCAAAAACAATACAGGGACTCAATTGGAAATTTATGTCATTACAGCAATTTGTTGAATATTTCTATATGAGTATAGTAATAAATAAGATTGATGTTATTAAAATTGTCACGTGTGAATAAAATGACAATTATGGAAATTAAGTTGGGACGCGCCTGTGTCGTGTTAGGACTAAATTATTATTATAGAAAGTGAATAAATTATAAGTTGTCTATATGGTCATTTCGAGTGCTCCAATGTGTCCGGAAGGGTAGAGATAGTCAGAAAAGTGTACCCAGGAGTTTAGTTTGGGTATCGGGACGTTTTTAGGCCTAATCGGTAACCCGGGAGGACATTTTACTAATTTTCTATTTTTGGCCTTATTTAATGACGAAAATCATAAAGGTTATATCAGATGGAGTGCGTGGGAAGTTAGGGTTCTTATAACCAAAAGAGAAAAAGTCCATAGGAAGAAGAAGGGAAAAGCCTTCCAAGTGTTCAAGGCCAAGAACCACCAATCTTACAACCCCACCACCACCAAAGCGTAGATCGGAAGAAGAGGATTACTGCTATACCAATCAGAATTGTTGAATCAGAACCTTAAATTCCCAGGAAAGTATCTATCTTACTTTTCTTGTAGTTAATGTTTCACGCATGTTAGATTAGGATTGATAAACCTATATCTCATGGAAAAATTTAAGGGTTAAGAGAATCAAATCACATGTTTTAGAGGAAATAAATATATTCTGGAAATCCCAATCACATGTAGAGGATTACCCACAAAATTGGAACAATTTAGAAGTAAGAAATCTGGGAAAAGAATTAGATCAATGAAAGTTTAGCGAAAAATTAGGGTCTTGATAATTAAGACAAATTGGCCCTTTTATACAATCCCATTGATGAATTTGTACATTTTCACATAGGAAATCTTGCACATATGTATATATAACTTATAGTAATGATATCTAGGAATTTGAGAGTCGTTAATGACATTTTTGGAGATATTGGATTATGGAACCCGTAGGTTTCAATGGCAGTTTCTGGTCAAGAACTGCTTGATCGATCGATCGACCCCCACTTATCGATCGATAGACCCCTCCTGGAAAACTACATATTTCTCATCCGTTGGTTTAATCCGATTAAGATGCATGAGAACCCTTGATTGTTGTTATTGGAATACAATGGGACATAGAGGAGACCAGTAGGGCCTAGGTAGACCCCGTTGAGTAATATTTAGTGTAGGATGAGATTTTGGGTTAACGAGGAATTATTCACGTGTATAAGAAATTGTGCGAATATTTAAATAAAAGATCGAGACTTGTAAGGGAGTTAGACCAGAACGTAAGGGAGCGTATGCCTACTGAAATTATACTTAGAATACTTCGAGAAAGGAGAAGTGAGTATGAAGTGCATTATAAATTAGAACAAAAATGACAATTCCGTTACACGTAATAACCGAGTAAAATGTGTTAATAACGGATAATTATTATTATGGGTCGTGAGTTCACCTAATTTAGAAATGTGGATACTTATATATATATATATGACTGTGTGATTGTGCATATATTACATATCTGTATAAAAATCATACTCGGGCTACTTACTATCACCGGGGTTTCCACGCCGGGACGGTCTTATCTCGATTGGACCTTTATGGGGGATATTGACTCGTACCCTAGAATATAGGATTCCTTGGTACAGGCTATCTGATTGATAGTCAGACGGTCCTAAGAGACGTGAGGGTATGTGCTGACCTCTTAGTGACTTGGAACTATGCTTCGCCTCCATTTGTATGTGTTTTTATGTTAATGCAGTTCAAGAGTGATTTCGAACAAGTATTTCCCTTAAGATGTGTGATACGGGGACTTAATAGCAGAGTATGCCAGCACCATAGATCTTATGTGGGGTGCCGTTAGTATATATATTACATGTGTGACTAATATATATACGTATATTTATATGGGAACTTTCTACTGTGCGTATAAGTAGATAAGTATTGAATAAATGCTTCAACTTTATTATAAGTGTTCGGGAACTTTTTAACGATAATGAGTTGTTTTAAATACTGTAAGAAATCTTAAAGAGAATGATTTCCTAAAGTAAATATCATAACCTCGCTTTTCACATGATAAAACCTTATGGAGAATAAGATAGGGAAATTGATGAGATTTATTAGTACGGTAGGTGTGCACACTAGATGAGAGGTGAGAAATCTCAAGAGAGTGCCGCATACTAACATGGTCGTTGAATTAGCCGGTAAGCATTTTAAATACTTGCTAAACTAATTTTAAATTGTTTTACACTCGGGCTCTAACCCATTTCCTGTTATCTCTTTTCTCTTGTATATATATATATGTATATATTTCAGGTGCCCAGCAATAGGGGCGTCTTGCGTAGATTCTTTGGACCGGACGCGCTGTAGCTGATGTGAGAGTTATAGGACATTGCCTAGACGACCTCGATGTTGAATCTACTCTCATTCTAGTTCTGATTAGTTAAGGCACGTGTCGCCCGTTTCCTTATTCAGTTGGATTTGTCAGAGATTGTGTTCATTTATCTTTAGTATTTTTACTCTTTGGGATTTAATTTCTATCAGGATGATTTCATTTGTAGTTATTTAACTTGGTATTTGTTTATCAGAACGGTTAAATTCTTTTGTGTTGATTACTATCCGTAGCACTTATGTGATTATTAAATTGTTAATTATTTGAAAGGGTTTTCAAATTGGAATTTTAAAAATGAAAATAAGACTTTAAATTGTTTTGACACAACTTAATTATTTAGGGTGTTTAAATTGGAAATATTATTTTGCGACAGTGATGCTAAGAATGAGCCAACTGTTCACCTTGATTTTAATTTAATAAATGATTGATCGCCCGGTATTTAATTAGGTGGGGTGTCACAGGATTGGGAAGGGAGCATCAGGTTCTAGTGTCCTTTAGGATCTGTGCGGCTTATTATGATTCCAGCGTTGCTTTGTTTGATATAGAGCCCTAAGTTTAGGATTGTTGATTTCTATGCTGAGATTCCGTTCTCCTGCTATAACGTATGTATATTAGTGAATTCTAATTGAGTTTGGATGTGTGCATATGCCGAGCAATGAAGGATGTATGACGAGGGCCGTTAAGCGGACATCAGGAGAAAGGGCTTAGTTGAGGTTGCAAAGTATATTCGAGGATCATGACCATAGTTAAGGTCACCCCTATTATGTCACGAGAAGCTAGGACTTTAAAGACGGTTAGGGCGCAGCCTATGATTTCCATGTGCTGCTATAGTCGAAAGAGATGCAACAGTAAACTCACCAAACGTGGTATAACGGGAAGAAGTTAGACGAAACATTAAAGAGAGCTGTCAGTGGGAATTTTAGAAATGCAAAAATCGTGTGTATTAGCCCGAGGAGGTAAAGTATCCGAAGGTTTGGACATAGGACAGAGTGTGGCTAACTGAAAGTGGAAATTTGGAGAAAAATTTTCTTGACTTGTAAGAACAAAGTTATCTTGGTGGGAGTCACCCACTAATTTTAGAAGTGGAATGCTATGCCTATAGGAGAATCTTAGGTACAGTTTGATTGCATGTTCCTTTATCAGATGCTCAGAATAAGATGTGAACGTTGTCCTGAACTCATCACAGGAGAACCTGACACATGTCCATTTGTGAATACGAATCGGAACCATTAGCGAATCTTGTATCGGAGGATGTAGATACAAATGGAGGATAGAACTCCAAGTGGGAGATCGACTAATAATAATAATTAATAACACTTAAAAAGGGAATTCTGCTGGATGGTCGATTAAGAGGTTGATAATGTCATACTTTGTCAATGGGGATGATAATGCTTCTTTGTGTGGGAAGCTAAAAGAATCGAAGAATTTAGTCAAGAATAAGACCGGATACAACGGTGGTAGTGTATCACCACAAGGGGGTGTGGATACACATCAGGGGACCCATTTGAATGATTCGAATAGCTGAATTCTTACCAAGCAAGGATAGATTCAGTAAGGACTATTGTAGTCAGTAACAGGTTCTTTAGGGCCAACAAGGCTAAGGGAACAAAGGGGGTAGCCATCAGAAATTGAGTCTACCAAAGTTCGAGAGAAGGAAAATCCTAATATGGTTAGTATAACAGGTGATAAGTGGATTAAGTATCGAGGTATTTTGTGGAGAGTGAAATCACACGTGCTAAAATATTTTTCCCGAAGCGAGTATAGGGCACAAGATTATGGTGTCTAGTAAGGGACAACGATTAAAGTAGTTTTGTTTTGGTTTAGACAGGTGTGTCACGTCTGGAGACCATCTGTGCAGTCAACCCGATTGGCGAGGTAGAAGTATGAGTTTTATCCTCGACGGATGAGGCGTGTTTTATATGACCCGAGTGAGTCACTACTTCTTTGTTCATTGCTAGATTAGCATGTGAGATGACTTTAATGTGTATAACTATAAACATTATTATTATGTGAATATTTTTCCTAGTGTAGCGGGATCATCCTTAGTGCTATCCGCGGAGGATGAATGTGTGTATTAATAGTGTTAAATTCTTTATTGAGGTTACTCGTTTTAGTAGTGTGATATACGAGTATGATATTATCTTGGTTATAACTTTATAGTAATGGTTAGTACGACAGTAGGCAGTAATTGCAAGGCTATCAGAGTGGTTGCCTTAGTGAAACATGTTTTGTTCTGGCGAGGCCTCACCTGAGAGAGGGTCAAACTCACACTTATATTAGCTATTTTAGAGACTTCGAAGGGGATAGTGGACTCGAGATATTCGATTCTGGTATGTGTAGGGGATTTGTTGTTATAATTCAGTATATATTGGGTTTACTGTTAAGCAAAAATATTTGACTCATTATTATGTGGAGCGCTCAGGACTTGGTGATAGGAAGAGCTCATTGATATATCTATCCTTTAGAGATGTGAGAGTTAAGAGTTATACCCATATGGTTGGCGACAGGATTTCGAGAACCTCGATTGTATGTATTCGAGGTTTATGGAATGGGATTATCACCAATACTGGACGATTGTACAATTTGCGAAATGTTTTTTGTTAAGTGTAATTACGGGAGGAGATGTAGCTTTTCTAGTCAAGAAATGGAATAAAGGGGTACATATTATGGACGGAGGGCCTAACAGATTTGGATAACCGACAATGCTAGGTAATAGTGTATCAAGGGGATTCCTTGTTTGGATTTCACTTTGCGAGACATCCCACACATGAAACTTAGCATAAGATTGGAAGTAGGAAGATGTTTGGTCATTAGCCTATAAGTTTGGTACCTCGGTCATAGTAGGAGCAGGTAATTATATCTGTAAATGGGAAGTTGAATTATGAATTAAGTCCTTTGGAGCCGATTGTGTGGTAAGAAAGTATTGAAAGTTTTGTTTTATCACCACGAGTTGAGGGCCAAAACGATGATAAGGAGAAGTTAAAAATTTCAATTTCTAGGGTGATTGGGAATACCCGAGTGTTGTAACCGCATTCTGAGCACAAGGAATATAAAGAACTTGGATGATTTTTAGCGTGGATTATCTGGGAAGAATTTTTTTTCATAACAAGAGATAAGGCTTGTATTTATTTTGATGTACACAGCATTAGTGATTTGTTTCAGTAATTGTATTTATTCGAGAGAATTGTTGTACTTATCTGAAGAGATTTGAGATTAGTAGTTTCTGTTTTGTTGTTGTGGGACTTAGATACTCTATACTTTGTTGCATTGAGAATTTAATTAGTCTTATCAATGAATAGCGCTCCGCTCGCTCTTCCCGTGTAGTCGAGGTGTTATAAAATGTGAGGATCTTGGTTAGCTGAGGTTGAAATCGTCCGAGTTTAAGGGACGTGGGAATGGTCATGTGGAATATATGTTTATGGGGCTATTTAACGAGGTGGAAGTGGTATTCCTTGAGAAGAGTAGCGTAGCGTAGCACACACAAATTTGGTTGGAAAGCTATGGGAATCCATTTAAAAAGGGATATTCCTTGAGAAGAGTAGAATTTAATTTTATGGAGAACACTCAGAGCGGAGTTGTAATTAGTCAAATGTGAGAACGACTTGCGCATACAAAAAGTCATAATGTTAGTATGGTATAAAAGATCCATAAGTGCGCATCGTGGAGAAAAATTCACAGGTCGAAACTTTTGGTATACACCAAAGAAGGAAGGGGAGTATTAAGTGTCACTTAATGTGAGACATTTCAATGAAAAGTCGATGTTTAGAGGGACATAGTGAGTAGTCTCTGCATGAACCCTCATAGGTAGAAATTGGTTGGAATAAGAGGATCAACCAAAGAATTTTGTGGCTACCAACAATTCCTAAGATGGAGGATGCCAGTAAAGTCGGTAAAGTTTCTTTGATGAGTTACTAACCTCAAGGCAAGATCATGGGTTCATTCGAACATGTGGAACAAGTCGCCCAAGAAGGAAGTGATTGATATTCCTTTGGGGTGATTTACAATATTAACTAGTGTGCCCCAGTCTTCCTTTGAAAGTAAGGGATCGCGCCGGTACGTTGATGCTAAGAATGAACCAACTGTTCACCTTGATTTTAATTTAATAAATGATTGATCGCCCGGTATTTAATTAGGTGGGGTGTCACAGGGTTGGTAAGGGTATTAGTATTCTTATCATAAGAGATTTTGATTTAAATTTGGTGTTCGGTCATTTTATTTGTTTTGTGATAGAATAACCAAAGGGGGAGATTTGTAAGAACAATTATTCTAGGATTGTTCATAGCACAGCGTTAGGCTAGTTTGGCGTATCCCATTACAAATCGTCAAGCACCGAGAAGATGAACATAACTCAAGAATCTCCAAGTTTGAAGACTTCCGAACATCCCATAAGGTATAAAAAAATATTTAAAGTTTTGAGTTAATTCATGAAACCGTATTTGGGGTGTTTATTTTTATAAAAAACAAACTGGAACTTTTATTTTTGAAAAATACGTTTTCTAAGATATTATAAGTGGAGTTTTGAAAAATAATTTTTTTCATTTATTTCATTCAAGAGACATCCCAATTTCATTCAAACGACAAGTCAAGGTCGTTAGACCGTCGTTTTTAGTTTGGATTGATTTTGGATCAAGCGACATGCTACTGGTTTATTTTTTAATATGTCATTTTTATGGTCGTTCAAACGAGATCTTACGTCATTCAAATGACATAGAGAAGTCGTTCAAATGACCTTTCGTTGTCATTCAAACAACCTGCTTATCTCGTTCGAAGGATGCATCGCCTAAACTTTTTTATAAATACATGTTTCGTGATTCAAAATGTTTAAGAGTTTTGCGAAAACAAAACTTCATATCTGATACAAAATATCTTCACCTTTTGTGTTAAAAAACACTGTTTCAATTCACAATAAAACATCCTGAAATATTGTTCTTGTGAATTAGTTTAATACCCTAGAAAGTTTATATATGTGCATACACCTTTTGTGGAGAGGATCTCCATTTTTGACTTGTGATACCTGCGGGGATTCATTGCTGAAGACGAAGGTTGATGCTGACGGATGGCTGAGGCCCATTGTGGTTCTTGAGGGAATCAGTGTTGATTTGAAGGTTGCAGTCTTTATGAGTTTCTGCAAAAATTCATTGTTGTATTTCACTTGTAAGTTCGTAAGTTGTGATTTGCAATTTATTAGTGGAATAAAAGGCTTTTACCCAGCGGGGATTTTTCCTGAAACTTGTCCTTGTCTTATTTGCTTATTTTATTTATCTGTTTTAGCACCATAGATGCATGCGTCGGATAAAAAGATAAATCAATTTAAAATTGGCTTTCACATTTATAAATTGGTATTGCATTTTTTTGTTAGAATCAGCCTTGCAATTATTTTACCTTTACAAAGTGATATGAGACAGGTTGATTCAAGTTATCGAGTGATCCTGATTTTTTTTCAAAACATTTTTTCGTTTGATACCTTTTGACTTCTCAAATTGTCAAATTAGTATCAGAGTAGGTTGCACCAACTTATTGTGTTTGATCTTGTTTAACTATTGTATGGATGGTTTATTCATCTCTATTGTGTGTGTGTGTTTTTGTCTCTCAATGGATTCTCATTTGAATGTGAAGTTTGTCGAAAGAATTGAATTTCTTGAAAATCATTTTAAAAATATTTTGGAACTTTTATAAACGGTTCAAATCAAAGAGATATCATTCGTGAGATTTTTGGTTCTATGTATGATGACTTTAAATCTTTAAAAGTTTCCAAAAGGATATTTATGGTAGAGTACTTGCTTTAGAAAAAGAGTTAGAGGACTTTAAAAATTCTAGGGCTTTTGTTTTTGTCAAAGAGGATAAAAATATTTTGATTAATGATTTTAAGGAATGTGAGAAGACTTTTAGGGATAAGTTTGCTTTTATTGAGGGAGAGCGAGAAAAACTTCTAGGAATGATTGGAAATATGAACAGGGATTCCCTAAAATTGAAAGAGTCTAATTCTTTGCTTGAGTCTAAAAATTTAAAGTTGAAAAATGATTAAAAAGACTTGAGTAGTGATGGTAATGGATAATCTTATTCTCATGCTTCTAGAGTTAAAGATAAAACCATAGATTGTTTTATAGGGTCAACCACATCCCAGGGTGTTAGAAAAGGTTAACCCGAAGGTTCCATTTCTCATCATGTTTACACATGCTGGCATTATGGTAGCAAATGTCACTTTTGGCATTTTTTCTATGATCTTAGAAAAGAACCTAGGAAATTGAAGTCTAGTGTCACGTTAGTTCCCTTAACCCCTCAAGTTAGGTGCACACCTGTTTGGGTTAGGAAATATATTTTGGAGATGTTAAATGTTAGATTGTTGATTCTCACATGCTTGCACATGATGCGTCGCATGCCATTTCATATTGTTGATTCCTTACATGATTTGTTTGTCATACGCTAGTTTTGTTTCATGATATATCCTTGATAGTGTTATGATGTGTGTAATTTTTATATTAAAATATTCTTTTATTGAGTCATATTGAAAAATACAAAAAGATTTTGTTTTTTGAAAAAAAAGAATTTCAATTCTCATGTATTTTAGTTTTACGCATTTAGTGTGGCATATTGGTGTGTTTGAATCCAATTCACTACGCAATTTCTATATTGCGGGGACATTTGGTTATGACTTTAGATGCTTAGATTGTTCTTAATCGTGTTTATGGAGTTGTTTAAAACCTAACTTACTTTATGGATTCAACTTTGTTCATGCCTCCACACACATGCACGAGCTTATTGGATTTTGACTTCATAATGTACATTTGATCTTGGTGAGATAATCTCCTATCAACTTTGTCATCTACATACTTATTTGACTATGGAGGATTTGTGCATGTAAGAACTATTGCCCATAAGGAATTTGTTTTGTATTGAAAAAATGATGAGTGTAAACGAAAAAGGGCTACAAAAGTATAACAAACTCCTCGTAAAAGCCACCATTTGAAAAGAGCCAAATAGAAAATAAAGGAAATAAAAAGAATAATATGCCAAAAGGGGATAAATAGTTTATTTTGATATTTTCATTCAAAAGAAAAGAAAATAATTATATTTTAAGGGATTTTGGATGGAAATATAAACGGATTTGCACAATGACAATGAATCCTAGTTAAGATTATTTTGTGAGACGCTATTGATTTGTACAATCATTAATATTGTAGGCTTGTGTGCATTGTGCTTGTTTTGTTCATTAAGTTCAATTTTAATTGTCACTTGAGGCTACATCTTAGTTTGATAAAGTTTTGCAGTCAATTAGAACTTCTTAAACATATTTGAGTGTTTGAGTTATAATTATTTTGTTTCTAGTTCACACCCATTCATTCCATTCCACACGTTTGGACGCATCGATACTATGCTAGTGTGTAAAGATTATGTATTTTGTGTTGTGTTTTGTGGTCGTTTATACCTATATATCTATGTGGGGTTTTCTTTGATATATTTTTCATATATTATATATGGTATTGCATGTTGTATTTATGAAATTTGCATTTTTTGGAAAAATTAAAAGATTTCAAAAATAGTTGGTTGTGTTTGCCTTTGATATGATCATTATACATGCTTGCTTTACATCTTTATTGTGACACCCCACTTATTAAAATAAGAGGTGGCCAGCCCGATACTCCAATAATTACAGGAATCATAGATGGTCCATTATTAGCATCACAGTAATATCATAAATATACGAGATAACCACCCATTATTTTAGAAAACGGATTGTCAAAATTTATTTAGTAAGTTAAAGAAAGCATTTAAACAGTCCAAGTGAAAAGAAGGTAGATACAAATAAAGATAGATAGACATATAACATCCATACAACAAAATAACCGAATAAGCTGTCGGTTGACAAACATATACAACAGGGTTACACCGAGTATTAAAGTAAAATATCACATATATACAACAAGTACAAAAGTTGGGCAACATGCCCGAATGTGTAACCGAACATAATTAGAATACAAAACGATGGAAGCGTGTATGTCAAATATCCCATAACATTCGCAAGGTGTTACAGCTCTAGGACACTGGAATAGGAAAGTCAATACGGGCATCCTTGACGCGGAGCACCTAAGCGAATAATGGATTCATGCAAAACAGAGAGATATAAATGGGTCAGGGCCCGGTTTGATATGATCACCATGTGAACAAAAATGTATGACTGTTATGGACAATCTAATCATCATGAATAAGCTTGATTCATTCACCATAAGTAATGATAAAGAATTTAATTTCTCAATCTAAAATCACAACATAACGAAATCTCAATAACAATGATCAATATTCATTTGTGCATGAGAATATAAATAATTCTTACTTAATCAGATTCCATCTCAGTTGTACATTATTTAACTTCACTGTTCCTTTTCTCTTTAGGAAACATATTCAACGCAAATTATTTCACAAAATGCTTTACCATCAATATAAGTTATACTTTATTATGAATAGTTATATTTCTCAACATATAACGATTCTAAGACCGTCCTTCCGAGTTTCCCCACTAGACGCGCCCCTAAATAGCTATCATCTTCCAGGGTCTATCACACAAGACAATCTGGGCAACCTACATCGCATAACGTCGGGAAGCGGCCATATACCTTAGACAGTGAGTCATAACCACAGCCGTAATTACCTCACTGCGAATAATAATCACACAATATATATAACAACCGATCCTATGGTCGAGGACTATATTCACCCTGCATTCACTAGCCAGGGGACTTCAACTCATGCGCGTAACTTCCCCTATGATAGCATTTTGAGAGGTGTGTATAAACAATTTTATCATTCACAATTTATTTCTTAAGTATGCATTACATTTTATCCGGAGCCATACGTGATTAATATCATCAATATAAACCTCAATGTTGAATCATCTCCAATACAAATCTCTATGAATTAACATTCATTCCTCAAACCATAAGGTATAATATCACTACAACCCAATTATATAAGCCCACATTAAATCACTCTATTTCCCTTTAGACCTAAACTAACTCATTTTATAATAGAATCATTTATCTACGTCTAAATTAACTAACTAAATTAGTTCCTAATCCAAACCCCGACTCTCATTTCTACTTAGGTTTCTAAATACATCATTACTAGACTCAAATAATCTAGTTTTACTTCATTTAAGAAGGTTCCTAAGTCCCTATCTTAAAAGAAATAAACTAAATAATTTAGGGTTAAAAAAATAGGGGATCGGTCGACCGGTCATGGGATCACGGTCGACCGCGCCTCAAGGGTTTTTCCTAGCAAGGAATGCAGAAAGCTCATTTTGGAAGTCCCGGTCGACTGGTCCTGGGACCGCGGTTGACCGCGCTCTGATTTTATACTTATATACGAAAGAAGTAGGCTTTCACCTGAAGGGTCGGTCGACCGGTCCTGGGATCGCGATCGACCGGGCCTAGCAGACCCACAATTCTCTCTTCTTCTACAAGGTTAAATCCAAAACCTAAACTCCTCGTTCTTATACTCCCTTCCTTCTTATCGACCAAAATCATAACTACAACAAGTATATACCAAAATAAACCCATATAATCACATAACTACAAGATTCAAGGGTTAAATACCAAAATTTACCAAAACCTACTATTTATTCCAATTCTTCAATTTACACAACTATCACAACAAATTATTCACATTAAATCATATAATAGCAAGTAAGAAACTTGCCTTAAGCTTGTAATCTCAAATTTTCTTCCAGTAGAAACAAATCCAAGCTTCAATCTTCAATTCTCTTCCTTTTCTTCTTCTTTCTCTTCTTTTCCCCCAATTCTCTTTCTCTCTCTATCTCTCTAGGTTTAGGAACATATAAGAGGGATAAAAGGGTTGTAAGGCTTCAATCGTGCCCTAATTATGAATTCCCATTTTTAAAATGTTAATACACCATTAAAATGACTCATAACTACATAATTAAGTCACAACTAGTTAAAATTACCCGGAACCTAAAAATACAATATGGCACTTATTTTGACCATCTCGGCTATTTCGAAACTAACCGTGTCCTCTAAATTGGCATCCGAAATAATAGAAGTCATTTTAAGTTCCAAATTCATTTAAACAATAATTGTCGTTTAAAGCACCACAACACCATAAATAGTAACATAATGCTATTTACATTCACATAACAATAAATATGCAAAATCTAGTAAATATTATCTTTTAATTCACTTAAAATAATATTTACTCCATTATCCAATACTTTATACAATTACCTCTCATGGAAATTTAACATAAAATCAAATACTCAAAAGTAAGGGTTGTTACATCTATGTGATGATATCTTATCTTCTACGTGATGCTTGGTATTTCATGTTTATATTTCTACTTCTTTGATTATTTGTCTATTTCGGATAAAAACAAAGGGGGAGAGAAAATTAAAATGGAGTTTTTGATGAGTTTGAAATATGTGGCAGTATTTATTTATGAATTATATTTTGTTTGAAACTCAATGCGTAATGAAGGTATATATTTGTTATTTGATGTGTGTGGGTATTTAAAAGCGGAATTCATAGGCACCTGAATAAATACAAAGTTTGAAAGGGAAGAAGAAGAAGTTTGAAGTTATGTCATTCCATTCAAGGGTTAGGAAGGGTATTAGTGTTCTTATCATAGGAGATTTTGATTTTAATTTGGTGTTCGGTCATTTTATTTATTTTGTACCAGAATAGCTAAAGGGGGAGATTTGTAAGAACATTTTTTCTAGGATTGTTCGTAGCATAGAGTTAGGCTAGTTTGGCATATCCCATTACAAATCGTCACGCACCGAGAAGACAAACTGAACTCAAGCATCTTCAAGTTTGAATACTTCCCCACATCCCAAAAGGTAAAAAAATGATTTAGAGTTTTGAGTTAATTCATGAAAGTATATTTTGGAAGTTTCTGTAGCAGACCGCGTAATTTTGGGGTATTTTAAATTAATTTAAAAAATATAGAGGAAAATAAAAATTTTGATTTAATTATTTTTCTTGATAAAAAATGTTGAGAATTATTTTTAAAGACGAGATTTTCAATCGATTTCAAAATCGGAGTTAAAATGAATTTTTAAAGATTATTCCTTGGTTTTATTTTAAGTCGGTAGATTCAAAATCCCTGAGGGATTGTAACAGCCTGCCCGGGGAGAACGGAGCGATACTCGATAAAACGAACCAAATCCACAATCAACAAGGTATATAGCATCTAATTAAATCCCATGATATAAAATAAAAGAATCCACTAATCTCAATCTTCAAATTAAATACAACAAATGTCTCTCGAAATAATATAACTATCTATCTCGAAATAAAAAGAACCGTCAATGCTCTATACAAAAAAATAAATACAAATCTTCACATTTTGTACTCTCAAATATTCTTCTCAATATATATCTAAGATAAAAATCAATCTCCAAATAGTCCATAGCGCCCAACTTCGCGCTAACCTTCCACTGAGAGAAAAATATGGGGAAGTACACAATACGACAGTAAAGATGCTCAACAAATATTAGCGGTGAATAAAGCTTAATAATACGTGTACGAATTTTCAAATCAAATGCAAATCTCACAAGCATTTTATCAATATAATTTCTCAACAACACATTAACCGGGTCACCAGGCCTAACCATACCGCGTCATACTTTATCAAGTAGCCGAAAATTGGAATCTTGGTGAGTTCCCAACCTCCATGCCATATTAAAATCTCATGACAGCGTGCTCAACACAAATATAATAACACATGAATCAAAATAAGATTCCAATAATAATTTTCAAATTCCAAATGAATTTAGCAATTCAAATATGAGTTCAAAAATCACATGAAATCAAAGGGAATAACTCTCGAGAGATTTAAAGAGCATATTGTGTAAAACCCCATACCTTAAACAATCATAAGAAACTAATATGAATCTGCCCAGAAACTCAGATTAAACCATCAAGAATCATCTCACAAGGATCCACAAATCATCTCCAAATACCAACATCAAAACAGTCCCAAGAACACCTCCAAAAACTAAGGTTGAACATGATAATAAAAAGGGGCTATGTGTATATAAAAAGAGATGAATATATGAAAAGTCTACTGCATATTTTTGTGGCAAAAGATGGTTTAGAAAAGGCCTCCCACGACCCCTTTTTATAAGGAAAAAGAATAGGAATTTCAACCAAACCAAACTCTTCAAAAATACTTGTTGCGCACGAAATATGTTGGGGTCAATCGATCGATCCACTGGAGTCAATTGATCAATCCTTCAGGGATTTTGAATCTGCCGACTTAAAATAAAACCAAGGGATAATCTTTAAAAATTATTTAAAAATTCATTTTAACTCAGATTTTGAAACCGATTGAAAATATCGTCTTTAAAAATAATTCTCAACATTTTTGAGCAAGAAAAATAATTAAATTAAAAACTTTATTTTCCCCTATATTTTTTAAATTAATTTAAAATACCCCCAAAATTACGCGGGTTGTTACCCTTCCCCACTAATAATGGAATTTTACCCTCGAAATTCGCCGAAAGTCTAACTCTCAAAATTAGGCCACTACAACAATCTCCAAAAATAATCTCGTCTCCCAAAAAATAAATTTCTCACATCTAATCTCAGAGCCTAACACGAATATCACCGAAATACTCTATCTCCAAAAATTTCTAATCACGCAATGAGCCCAAAACCCAAGAGCCGAGGGTTGTCGTATATCTAAGCTTTGATACCATTTGTAATACCCCGCATGGGGAGAGTGGAGCGATACTCAATAAAACGAACCAAATCCAAAATCAACAAGGTATAGAGCATCTAATTAAATCCACGATATAAAATAAAAGAATCTACTAATCTCAATCTTCAAATTAAATACAGTAAATGTCTCTCGAAATAATACAACTATCTATCTCAAAATAAAAAGAATTGCCAATGCTCTATAAAACTAAATACATACAAATCTTCTCATTTTGTACTCTCTAATATTCTTCCCAATATATATCCAAGCTAAAAATCAATCTCCAAATAGTCCATAGAGCCCAACTTCGCGCTAACCTGCCACTAAGTGAAAAATATGGGGAAGGACACAGTACGATAGGAAAGAGGCCCAACGAATATTAGCAATGAATAAAGCGTAATAATACGAGTACGAATATTCAAATAAAATACAAATCTCACAAGCATTTTATCAATATAATTTCTCAACAACACATTAACTGGATCACCAGACCTAACCATACCGTGTCATACTTTATCAAGTAGCCAAAAATTGGAATCTTGGAGGGTGCCTAACCTCCGTGCCATATTAAAATCTCATGACAATGTGCTCAACACAAATATAACAACACATGAATCAAAATCAAATTCCAATAATAATTTTCAGATTCCAAATGAATTTAGCAATTCAAATATGAGTTCAATAATCACATGAAAACAAAGGGAATAACTCTTGAGAGATTTAAAGAGCATATTGTGTAAAACCTCATACCTTAAACCATCATAAAAAACTAACATGAATCTTCCCAGAAACTCAGACTAAACCATCAAGAATCATCTCATAAGGATCCACAAATCATCTCTATGTTCCAACATCAAAACAGCCCCAAGAACACCTCTAAAACTAAGGTTGAACATGATAATATAAAGGGGATATGTGTATATAAAAAGAGAGAAATATATGAAAAGGTTACTTCGTATTTTTGTGGCTAAATATTATTTAGAAAAGGTCTCCCACGACCCCTTTTTATAAGGCAAAGGAATAGGAATTTCAACGAAACCAAAACTCTTCAAAAATACTTGTTGCGCACAAAATCTGTTCGGGTCGATCGATCGATCCCCTGGAGTCGATCGATCGATCCCTCATGGATTTTGAATCTGCCGACTTAAAATAAAACCAAGGGATAATCTTTAAAAAATCGTTTTAACTCTGATTTTGAAACCGGTTATAAATCTCTTCTTTAAAAATAATTCTCAATATTTTTTATCAAGAAAAATAATTAAATCAAAAACTTTATTTTCCTCTATATTTTTAAAATTAATTTAAATTATCCCAAAATTATGTGGGTTGTTACGGTGTCTTTTTATAAAAAATGAACGTGTAGTTTTATTTTCGAAAAATATGTTTTTTGAGATACTATAAGCTTTTACAAATACTTGTTTCGTGATTCATATTATTTAAGAATTTTGCGAAAATAAAACTGCATATCTGATACAAAGGTTCTTCAACTTTTGTGTTAAAAAACACTGTTTTAATTCATAATAAAACATCCTGAAATATTGTTCTTGTGAATTAGTTTAGAACCCTAGAAAGTTTGTATCTGTTCATACACCTTTTGTGGATAGGATCTTCATTGCTGACTTGTGATACCTACGGGGATTCACTACTGAAGACGAAGGTTGAGGCTGATGGAGGGTTGCGGTCCATTGTGGTTATCGAGGGAATCATTGTTGATTGGGAGGTTGTGGTCTTTTGGGGTTTCTATAAATATTCATTTTTTTATTTCACTTGTAAGTTTGTAAGTTTCGATTTGCAAGTTATTAGTGGAATAAAAGGTTTTTACCCTGCGGGGATTTTATCCTGAATCTTAGCCTTGTCATATATGCTTGTTTGATTTATCTGTTTAATCACCATAGATTCATGCGTATGATAAAAAGATAAAATAAATTTAAAATTGGCTTCCGCATCTATAAATTCCAAAATTCCAAAACCTCACCACGCAATTTGAAACGATTAAGATGTTGTATAACGAGACCTTTGATGACTTTTACACTACAGTGTTTGACAAAGTTAACTCATCTTTTAACTTGGGAGAGACTATACCTAAAAATCGAGTAATCAAGAAAATATTAAGGTTGTTTCCTGAAAGATTTAATTCAAAAGTGAAGGTTTTGAATTCTTTGGGTACTTTAGATTCTATGAAACTTGAAGATCTTGTAGGTGACTTACAAAATTATGAGCTTGACATGTTTTTCTCTAAGAAAAAAAAGAAGAAAGATAAGGGCGTTTCCTTAAAATCTCAGAAGGAGGAAACACCTATTTGGGATGATGAGTCTGACATCGAGTCCGATGATATGGACATAATTGTAAATAAATTCAAGAAATTTATTAAATTCCAAAAGCAATCAAAAGCGCCAAAAGTTTTGGGGGAAATATGCACAATAAGACCGATAACCTCCCTAAGAACCGGAATGAGAACTTTAGGAGGAATGAGTCAAAATGACGTTATGGTTGTGAGGGTTATGGCCCATAGGGTAGTTAAGTGCCCCACTAAACTAAGGAAGGAGGATAAGAAATTGAAGGTGTATAATGCCACCCTTAGTGATAGTGATACAAAAGAGGAATCTAAGTCCCCCATTGATCGCAACTACACCATGTTCATGGATAGTCATGAAAGCTTTGATGAAAAATATTCCCATAAAGATATTTCTAAATATGACACTTTCGAGGCCATCGTTTGTGAATCCTAAGTGAGTGATGATGATGAGAGTGGAAAAAAGAAAGAGTATGAAAAATAAGAGGAGGAGAGTGAACTTTAATTTTCCTTTCAAGAGTTGTATACAGAAACATTAAAAGTTAAAGTCTAACTTTATATTGAAAGATAAGTTGAAAGAACGTGCAATAGAGAATGATGGTAGTGTCTTGATTGAGGATCTTAGGTCACGTGAAAGTACTCTTCGAGAGATGTTAGAGTAAGTTGAGGGTGATAGAGATAGTCTTAAAGGTTTATTGGAGGCTATGAAGAAAGAACTTCTTAATTTTGAGGAGTCTAGGCATTCAAGGATAGTTGAGCTTGAGGTGAGATTGAGAGATTAGAGTAGGGTTAAATTTGATTTGGAGTCTAGGTAAAAAAATTTGGATCAGATGTTAAGCACCGTCAAAATCAAAGATGATAAATTTGGAATTGGCTTCGATGATTAAAAGTCATCCGCTACTAAATCCAAGACCATGTGTTTGAGAGAGTCAACTAGGAATGTTAGGAAAGGTAACTCCTTAGGTAGTAGCCCTGATCGTGTTTACACTTGCACTCATTGTGGTAGGAAAGTTCACCTTATAAGGTCTTGTTATGATCTTAAAATGGTCATAAAAAGTCTAAGAATAGAGTCACAAACGTCCCAAAAACACGAGAGCATCACGTTACACCTATACGGGTTAGGAAATTAGATTTGAAGGATTTACATATTATACTTATTGATTCTCATTTTCTTGCACATGGTACTATCCCATGTTATATCTAATGCTTGATTGTGTTCGCATGTTTGCATGACCTAGATTTTTTTCTTCATGATATATACGTTTGCTAGTTGAATGTTGTTTAAGTCTTTATATTTTAATTTTTCATTTATTGAGTCATATTGAAACATACAAAAAGATTTTATTTGTCTTTTAAGTTAGTCTATTTTCAAAATGGTATTTTCAATTAAATATTTTTAGAAAAAATCAAAAAGATTTTTATTTTTTATCTTTAGTTTACACATTTGGTGTGACCAATTGGTGTGTTTGAATCCAATTCATTATGTGATTTCCATGTGACTAGGACATTTGGCTATGATTGTTAATACTTAGATTGTTCTGAATCATGTTGCATGGAGTTATTTTAAACTTCATTCACTTTATATATGCTTCCCCACACACATGCTCGAGCTCTTTGAATTTTTAACTTCACATGTATATTTGAGCTACATGAGATGTTCTCCCATAAATCTTACCATCTACATATTTTGTGACTATGGGAGATTTATTCATGTAAGAACCATTTATTGTGAGAATGTTTGATTTTATTGAAAAAAATGAGGGTGCGGAGAAAGGTGTTTGAGAGAAGCAAATCTCCTTTGTGAGAAAGCCAACGTTGGCAAAAGACTAGTGAAAAGAATAAAGGAAATAAAAACAGAAAAATTACCAAGGCCAACATGTTTAGTTTGTTTGATTTTCAAAAGTGATAGCTTCAAAAGAATTGAGAGAAAATGAAATATGATATATGTTTATCTTTTGAGGGTGTTAAAGTTGAAGATCAACAGGTTTGCACAATGAATTCTAGTTATACTTATTTTTTCATGACGTTATTTATTTGTAGAATCATCAATATGCTAAGCTTTTGTGCAATATACTTGTTTGTTCATAAAGTTCACTTTATCTTATCACTTAAGGCTAAATCTTAGTTTGATAAAGTTTTGTAGCCAAATAGAAATCCTTGAACATATTTGAGTAGTTGGGTAATAAATTATTTTTATCTAGTTCACCCATTCATTCCATCTCACATGTCTAGACACATCAATATTATGCTAGTGTCTAATGATTATGAGTTTTGTGTCGAGTTTTTGTGGTCGTTTATACTTATATATATGTGTAGGTATTTCTTTGGTATATGGTGAATATGTATATATTTTGAATCATTTGTTTTGAGTCTTTTCGTGCGCATTTAGTCCATGTTTGCGATATGTTTTATCTTTCAATTACATTTGGTATGCTATATGATCAACCTAGTATCTCTCATTGTGAGGAATGAAATTTCAAATTTCAATTTTGGTATCATACTTTATTGATTATTCATATTGGTATCTTTTTTGCAAGGTTCTAAAAAATGCGAGGCGTGACCGAGGTGTATAGGCCAAGCCTTAAGCCTTAGAAGCCTGGGCAGGCCTTGGCATAAAAAGGCGTGAAAAGGCGTTTAGGCCTTTTTTAATATATTTTAATATTTTTTAGTTATAACAAGGCTCATAAAAAATACTAAAAATGGTACATACCCAATAAAAATAATACTGAAATGGTACATATCTCAAAAATATGTCCGTATATTTGCAATTAAGAAGCCTTTTCCATATGCATGCTCCATAAGTCCTCATCATATTATCACCCAACCCAATTCCATGCAATCAAAATTCAAAGTAGTCAATAAAATAATTTAAATAAATAATATTAAATTAATCAATATGAATATTAAAATCAAAATAACCCCTTATAAAATAGAGAATGATACATACCTTGAAATTGAATACCAATTTATGTCTATAGATTCCTGCTTTTGTAATTTTTCCACACAATGTGCACTTGATATCATTATTTCCTTTTGGATTCGCACGAACCGCGGTTTTCCACCCAACATCACTAATATCTTTCTTTGATGACACCTCATTGGATCCCATTGACGAAGATTCATTTGGATCCATTAACCTATATTGAAAACATAATCAGATTACAAAAACAGAAAAAGATTGACAATTAATGTACAAAAACAGTTTGCAGATTAATAATTAACAAATACAAATTAAATTATAAAAAAATATAAATCAAATTGCAAAAATAGATTTCAATAAAAGAGGACTTTATTGAATGCCAAATGTGAATAAATTAGGTTTGAATTAAGCCTATGGGTAAATGATGGTTTCAATTCCATCTTCGAACCTCTACAAGTAAAAATTGTAAAATTAGGGATTTATATATAAATAAAATTGATTAGAGGGGCTTTGGTTGTGATTTGTTCTTCAGTAGAATGATAGATAATTCAACAATATACATGGCCGAGTAGCAAATTCTATACAGATCAGAACGTATATGATTAAAATACTATAAAATTTAAAAGATTGCACAACAAAATACAACAAACCAATATGTATCTTTTGTCTACGTATAAAATCTTCCAGTCAACAAAAGGGGAGTTAACGAATGCTTACCTGAGAAGAAAAGTCCCGAGTTCCGGCGAAGGAGTTCCGTCAACAAAAGGGAAGAAAAGGCCACGCCGATCGTGAGAAGAAAATGTTTTTTTTAGAACAAAACAGCAAAAAGATACCAAAACACAAATTAGGTTTACAGTCTTTAGACCGATTACTCATTCGGCGTGTATTTTTTTTTGGGGGGGGGGGGGGGGGGGGGGGTTTAAAGCTACCAAAACGATGTCGTTTTGGTTAACTCAGAAAATTTTAAAAAAAAAAGTCGCCTAAGGCGCGTTTAATCATAAAAAACGCATTTTTTACACCTTTTTCAAAAAAATGTTGACCAAAGTTGTCCACGCCTAGGCCCTAAACGGGGAGTGTCAAAAAAGCTTCGCGCCTAGGCGCGTTTTTTAGAATACTACTTTTTTGCATCGATATTCTTATTATTTGAGCATTATTTGGATTATATGTGCTTGTGTTGACATGTTGTGTTTTTTTCACTTGACATTATTGCATGATTTTATTCCTTCCTCCCTATTTCTCTTGGTATCATATATTCACAAATTTAGTTGGAGATTTGTCTTATGGGGAAGAAATAGTTTTATGCTTTCTTACTTTGCATATTCCTGAAAAAAAAAGGGAGAAATGGTATATTTCCTTTCAATATTAGGATATATTTATCTTATAGGGGGACGTCTTACCTAGGTTGATATTGTTAGATATAGGGAGAATTTTATTCTTCTATAAATTTATACTTGTTATATTCTCTTTGTATTTGAAGGAGTCTTTAAATGTGCAGGTTTACATCATGCGACAAAGTTTTCAATTGAGAAAAGCTACTTAGAGTATGTGTCTATTGAGTTTCTGTAATGTTTCCTTTTGGGTTTAGTATTAAGTCTTTCAGAGAGCTTTACAGCGCATAGGATTTTTATTTTGGTTTTTTCTTAGAATAGCCAAAAGGGGAGATTTGTAAGAAAAAATTTTCAATTGAGTCAATTTGTATATATTGGATTAATTTTGGACAAAATATCTTTAGTCATAGGTTAGGGTTGGTGTTTTCCCTTCAAGCATTTGATGTGTTTGGATGAACAAGTGGCAGACAAAGTTTTAGAGATTATATCATTATTTTTATTTCTGTCATCATATTTCGAGGATCTCTCAGGTATGTTTGTGTATATATTTTGAGCCTATGAGATTTTATTATTGGTTGTTAGGATTTTATTACAAAAATAATGTTTTTAACGTGATTTTATAGAACCTTCTTAGAACCATGATAGAATGAAACTTCAAATGAGTCAAAATTAGCCTTTGTTATTTTCATGTTAGATTTCTCATTGGAGGATGTTCTAATGAGAACAAGTACCTCTTTAGAACAAGATCCAACGAGATATTTAACGATGTAGTTCTTGCCTTTGCTACTTTCTCATTAGATATCTCATTAGATGTTATTCTAAAGAGAACAGGTACCTTGTTAGAACGAGATCCGACGAGATACCTAATGAGGCAGTGAATTTTTTTGAATTTTTTTTGTTGGCACTATCTTTGATCCCTATCCTTTTAAACTGATTTCTACTATAAAAAGGACTTCGGGGTGAAATTTTTCTAAGAAAAAAATTCTTATATTTTGAGTTCCCAAACTCATCCAAATATCTCCCCAAAAACCTAGTTTACACCTAAGTAGTTGAGGATCCAAGATTCATCTTATATATGCTTTGAAGATCCTGTTTTGGGCACCAAGTTTATTCTCCACATATTTGTTAGTATTATTTCATTGCAGTTGAATCTGTATTTGTTGTTTACACATGGTAGACTCCGTGTTTGAATTTTTATGGTGAAGAAGCGATGATTTTGTGTTCCAATCTATAAACAACTGTTGAGCCCAGATTGGTGAATACCGAGGCACGTGTAGACTCACACATTGTGTCACTTTCGTGGGTGGGTTCCTGCATTGTCACTGTGGAGGAGCAGTTGAGGATTGAAGATGCAGCGAGGCTTGTGGGGATAGAATCATTGAGTAAGTCATATGTCAACTTGTGTAATTACGTATCATAGTGGATTACGTGGTTGGACCGTTCGAGGTTTTCCCCGTAATGGTTTTCCTTATACATTGTAAGATTGTTTTACTTATTTTATCTGCTTATTACTTAGATGCATGTTTTCGATTAAAAAGATATAACTGGGTAAATCTCTTTTTCACAACAAACGATTTAATTTGGTGAAAAAATTTATTATGTTTAATTTGTTTAAAGTTTTAATATTTATAGTTGAAAAATTAAAAAAAAATAAAATTAAAAATTGACTTTTATTATTTACACCACTTTCCCTATTAGCATGCTTTGTCATAAACTTTAGGTTTTTGTCGACTAAAGTCCCGGTAAATAGTTTGGAAAGCTAAACTATTTTCAACTAGCTAAAACTTTGAAACAATCCTACTGAAGGAGTTTCAGTCGACTTAAAGTCCACTTTCAATCGATTGAAGGTGACAAATTTCAAACTTGTACTTAAGTAATATCCTCAAACCTTTCAACCTAAAAACCTTCACTTTCTAGTTGATTACCAAATTTTCTACATATATCTGGTTGCCTTCTACCCCATTAATACAACCCTCCACCACTATTCCAAGACACACAAACTCATAACACCAATCCTCTTCAGTCAATTTCCATCTTATAGTTTGTGTCCTTGTCTTTACAGAGATAAATCAAGAAAACCCATTTGAGATATTCAAACTCGAAACCTCCAAAGCTTTATCTCCAATCCTCTTTAGCAAAGTTACAATCCCAAAACCCACTTGCGCTAAAACTTTATCTTAAAACCCATTTAAACTATATACTTAGGATACTTGTTTACTTGTCTTTTTATAAAGAGGAATAAACTCACTACTCATTTGTTTTAGTAAATCTCCTTGGCGTTAAGTTTCGATTACGAATTTCATGGTTGTGACAAATGGTCAAATTCATTATATCTTCTTCATCGATAGTGATGTTATCGTGGAGTGGGTACCTATTAGGAAAGAACGAGTTTCGTGCTTTATTGGTTGCATTTTTCAAGGTAGTGTTCCTTGTGAGGTTTTGGTTCCATCGTAAGTAAACCGGAGCTATTGAAGTTCTTGAGTACCATCTCGAGCGTGGACATAGGAAGTGGATGAACAACATTAAAACCTCGGTTTGTAAAGTTTCATTTATCTCTTTATCTTAACTTCTTATAATTATTATTGGTTAATTGCTTACTACTAATTTATTTTATCGTATTGCAATTAATACTTACAATAAGCTAATAATGTTATAAAAATTTCATTAAAACCAAATACCCAAGTCACCCCACTCTTGTGTATATGTTCGGGCCAACAAGTAAGACATCGCAGAGAGTTGGTTAGTGGTAATAAACGTTAGATTGTTCTCACAAATAGTGTCATTTATTGGTGGTAAATTCCTACATGATATTATATTCAATGCACACAAGCCAAGAACAATAATAATTATGAAAATAATATAACATACACAACACAAAATGTATATGGTTGAAAAACTTATCTATGTCCATGAGGTGCTAGGGCTTGAGCTCTATTGATTCAAAATTCAAGTTGGAAGAAATATAATACTTCCCGATGTTACATACGCCCCCACCAATATGTGTGAATTAACATTCATAAGGAAGATTAGGAGAGTCCTAAGACCCGTTAATAACTATCCCTAAAAGTTATGGACTATCCCTTGATCGTAGTCAACCGTAATATGTAATTCAGTTGAATATTTCTTCTTTGACCTGAAGAATTTATTAATTATGGATGCATGTGGCCACGAACAATCGAATAAAATGATTGATCCAAAAATATATTTATAACTATTTAATATGATACCTATTTTTGTATATATATTTTATATACATGTTATTTATGTGACTAAAATTATCGTTTCAAGTGAAAAAATTAATTAACCAATCAATGTGGTTTAGACAAACTATTCATGATGTTAAGAATAGTGATTTAAAGAGAAATATTAATAAATATTTCAAAGAAAATTTATGTTAAAACCTTAAAATGTCATATTTGCATACATGTGATACTTGTAGGATGGGTATGGATTAAAACATTATGAATTTATATAAAAATGTACAAAAGGTTAGATTAAGGAGTTAAACTTGAAATATTGGCCAAATGTTGAAATAATTACAAAAGATCCATGATTATTATTTATTTACAAAATAGAATGTGAAAACATAAAAGCTACGTTCTCCCATTGAAATTATGAGAAATGACATCAAAACTCACTCTCTTTGTATATAATATGAAGTCTGGAAAGATAAAATGGCTTTAAGTCAGTAAGACTTGGGAAAATAAGGACTAAAGGTTAAAAGGGGAAATAAAGTGTGCAATTTCAAAAATAATAAGGCAATTAAGGTAAGTTAATACCTTGTGTTTTGTATTCATACCAACCGAGAAAATTCAATAAGGACCCGGAGCCCTATGGTGCATCTTAGTCTTTCAACCAAGACAACTGGAAAGTAAAGCAATGGCTACGGAATTTATGGCAGGTGGTGAAATCCTATTAATATAAATGAGATTGGATGCCTCTAAAATATTGATGATGATCTTGTAATGGACTTAATTCTCATAAAATTATAAAGAAAAAAGGTTAATTCATAATTGAATAATGAAAAATAAATAATAAGAAAAAACAATGAAGGTATAAATATGGGACACATGCATGAGTCGGGTTAAAAGATTAAGTGCATGTTGGAATATCGCCTCGAGTCATATTTTATGCATTGCAATTGTGTATAGAGCATGATAAAATCTAGGGAAATGTGTTGAAAAATATTAAAATCCATTATGTAATAATTCTTAATCCCTTATATTATTATAGCTTGTTAGTATCCCCCCTAATCGGTAATAGCTCATTTTCCTATTTTGTTAAAACCCCAAACCCAAACCCACCCACCACCCAGGTACTTCAGGTAAAGATGTTCATAAGGCCCAATAGAAACACGACCATCCCTAAAGAAGCTTTGAATTATTGAACTATTCCATTATATGGTCGACTAAAACATTATTTATTCACTTCTTATTAATGTTTAATTTGGACAATTATCTTTGTCTGTGATAATTTGAATTATGTTGGTTTATTAACTGTTTAGTTAATTTGAAAAACTCTTTTCAATCCAAAGTTAAATTAACATTAACTCCAAATTCTTGTGAAAGTGCTTAAGTTTTTTTATGAATAATAACAAAGATTTATTGTTGTAAATTGATGGTTTTTTAAAATCATGAAAGTAAAGGCTTTATCACTTTTTAAAATAAATTTTCCTTAGAACTTCGATGCTAGTGCGAGTTATCTCTCATAAGTGACTCAAATCTGGGTCAAGGCATTACAAAATGAATTCAGTGAAATTTTGGTTAATTAAATGAATATTTTGGAATTTATTTAGTTATTAAGTAACTTGGTGTTTGGATAGCAACCTAATGGGTACTTGAGCCCTTTTGTAATGGTTTGGAATCCAAGAAAAGATTTTAATTTGGGTAATCATGTTTTATTTTATAGTCTTTTGAAGAAGTTAGTTACATGATTAAAAAGGAAATAAAATTTGAAGTAAATAAGAGAGAGAGAGAGAGAGAGAGAGAGAGAGAGTAAGTTGGGTCATATCTTATAACTGCTATATCGGCCTATCCCATCGTTGTAAATGCCTTGATCAACTATTATAGTGGCCCAGTGTTACTATAGAGGGTGGGTTTTTGTTTTTCTTATAATTTGTTTGTCTTGGGACTTTCACAAAAACAATATAGACCCAATTATTGTATCCTTTAAATGCAATTAAACAAATTTTCAACCCAATTTTGGAGGCTTCGCACTAAGTTTTTTTTAAAAAGGCCAAAGATAAAAGGTTATTTATTTTTTAAAGAAGAACACGATATTTTAAGATTTCCATAATAATTCATTATAAGGTAAAAATACCTCTATTTTTCCTTCAATGGTATTTAATTTAAATTCTCATTAACCGTTATATACTCGTGTTTTAGAAGATTATTAGCAACCTAATTGAGGGAAGTGATAACCTAATTAAAATTTTATTTTTATGAACTTATGGAATTTGATTTAATACTTGAAAATTACGAATGATTAACATATTAGACTTTGATATTATTCAGCATGAAATTGAATCACATGTTAAATATTTTATGATTTATGAAACTGTGGGTACCTGAAATAAGGATGATGGGCCTGGACGAGTAGCCCAATTCTGGCGGCCCAAAGTCTAGATCCCCCATCTCTTATTTGATTATGATCCAGTCTCTTCCCACGTTCCCATTAAGGGAGGTTCTAGGGAGAGATGGAAGACGTGGGGGAGTCCAACACTCCCACTTACTAAGATGAACATGTATATATTGAACCCTAGGTTCAGGGCAAAGAACAAGTTGTATTCTCTGTAACCACTCTCCGGAGTATATAGAAATAATACTGACTGCACCGCCGTTAACGTAGGCACATCTTTGCTGAACAACGTACATCCTTTGTTGTGTGATTGTCATTTTACATTCCTTATTCTTGCTTGGTGGTTGCTTTTCTCTTATCTATTTGTGTTACACAATAATTTTCACCACAATTGGCGTCGTCTGTGGGAAGCGTTTATCTTCCCTGAGAAAAACCCACACCAAAAAGGGAGTTTAAAATGTCTAGTCACAGTAGCAATGCTCCCCAGGCAGGGGATATTCAAGAACCACCTGTTCCTCGCAGGATTAGATTTGAAGTTCGATGTTTAGATTAAAGGGATCGCTTAGAAAGTATAGCCTTAGAAAAAATCCAAGGACCAGCGAAGTCCATGCAGATATCCAGACTGATTGATGCATACGAGGCAAGGCTCCATGAGCAAAGGGAGTCTTCTCGCAGACACGAGGCTGAGAATGCTCGCCTGAAAAGAAGACTAGAAAGACTGCAGAGAGAGCTTCATCATGATACCAGGAGACGTCCATACCGCACTCCTAGCCCTCAGGAGAGCAAGTCTCGCAGCTGAGGAAGGACCCCTAGGCGAGGATCCCAAAAGGTTGAGGGAGACGAATCAGATGACGACATACGCGAGCAACTGCAAAAAGCTCATCGTTACCAGAGCCTTACTCACAGCCACGAGAACATATGAAATCTGGTCCGCAGGGAGATGGACCAACATCCTTCCCACCACGGTACCAGATCGACCCGAGAACTCGTTAGGCGAACTCTCAAAACCCAGATGAAATCACCTTTCACGAGGGAAATTGAAAAAGAAGAAGCCCCCAAGAAATTTTCCATTCCAAGGTTCAAGATTTATGATGGTAAGACTGATCCAATTGATCACGTCAGACAGTACCGGCAGGCCATGACCCTCTGGAACCATCGGGACGCACTAATATGCTGAATTTTTCCCTTTAGCCTGCATGACGTAGCGTAAAAGTGGTTCAAAAGGCTCCCCCATCAGTCCATCGGGAGTTTCAAGTCCTTGGCCGAGCTCTTTATGGCCCGTTTCATTACTAGTAGCTCCCATCCCAAAAGGATGGATGCTTTGCTGACAATGAAGAAAATGCCTCAAGAGACCCTTCAAGACTACGCAAAGAGGTACTGGGAGTTATTCAATAAGGTCGAGGATTGCTTCGAGCAAGTGGCAGTGGCCTCTTTCAAAAATTGGGCTAACCAGTTCTTCCCTTCTATACCAGTCCCTGACGAAGAAGGAGGCTATGACTATTGACGACCTAATGGCTCGCATCGAGAAGTACGCTAAGGTGGAAGATGTCACCCGCCTCAGTACAGGGGAAAACGATCGAGCTAAACTCACTACCAAGGGCAATGAAAAAACTGATAACCATAAGAAAGGAGGAAAGAATGGGGGGAAAATAGCTCCAAAAACGGAGGCAACAATGATGCATCGAAAGCATTTCAGGCGGTCAACACCGTCTTCAAAGAACCAATTTACAAAATTCTCGCAAAAATCAAAGACGAGCCATTCATCAAGTGGCCCAGGAAGATGAGAGGAGATCCCTCGAAGAGGAACAATGCACTGAGATGCGCCTTTCACAAAGAAGGAGGACATAAGACTAAGCATTGCAAAGCTCTTAAGTCCCACCTCGAAGAGCTAGCCCAATTCGGGCATTTGAACGAGTTTGTGGAGAAAAAGGCAGAGAAAGTGGCTGCTAATAGAGAAGTGAGACGTGACAACGTGCTCGAAGATGACGCTGGACATGAGTTCGCGATATTTCATGGGGAATCCGATGCCAAGGAGATCCAAGGAAATTCAGCTCGAATGGTAATGAAGAAACTTACAGCGGTGATGCAAGCTTTTCAGATCGATCCAGAAAAGTCACAGTCAGGAAAGCGTCGACGAGCAGATGACATCAACTATAATAAGCATATTGTTTTCACAGATAAAGATTTGGTGGGAGTGAGAACCCCACGTCACGATGCTCCGATCATTACCCTCGGGATAGCTAACTTTGACGTCGACAAATTGCTCATCGACCAAGGAAGCTCGTACGAGGTAATGTATCTCGCCCTATTCAGAAAATTGAAGTTAAGCGTCGCCGACGTAAAGGAAGCTACTGTCCCTTTAGTTGTCTTCGCTGGAAAAATAACTATGCCCCTAGGAAAGATTGTATTGCCAGTACGCGCGGGAAACGTCTCTAAGATGATTGAGTTTTTGGTGGTGGACATCGACTCGCCATACCAAGCCATCCTCGGCAGGGGATGGCTCCATGCAATAAAAGCAGTCTCCTCGACCTACCACCAGAAACTCAAGTACGTAACCGAGCGAGGAGTAATGGAGATCCACAGCGATCAAGCGATGGCAAGAAGGTGCTTCATAGCAGCCATCCGACCAAGGCCAAAGAAGAAGGCCGATCAGCCCAGCAAGAAAGTTAAAGAAGGTCTGACACCTTCTAAATAGAAATTAAAGTACGAAAGACCTAGAGTAGAGGAGACCAGGATCCTCCCATCTGAGCGGGTCATCGAGGAACTGTTAGAAGTTACGGCTGGAGATAGCGACAGTAACAGAGTTTTCTTGATTGAAGCATCTCTCACTAACCAGGAACGGAAGGAATTGACAACTCTGCTGAGATGCAACGTAGATGTTTTCACATGGGAGCCATATTAGCTGCCTGGAATCGATCCTAGTATGGCATGTCATCAGTTGCACGTCGATCCCACCTTCAAACCAATCACGCAGAAGGCATGACGCACTGCACTCGAGAAGGAAAAAGCGGTGGAAAAATAAGTTGAAAAACTACTGGATGCAGGATCCATATGGGAAGTACAATTCCACAAGTGGTTATCCAACCCAGTAGTAGTTCCAAAAAGCAACGGGAAGTGGAGAGTTTGCATCGACTTCACTGACCTCAATAGAGAGTGCCCTAAAGACAGTTTCCCCCTCCCAAAAATTGACCAACTGGTAGATGCCACTGCAGCCCACGAACGAATGAGTTTTCTGGACGCATATTCAGGGTATCACCAGATCCCTTTGTATGCCCCAGACCAAGACAAAACAGCATTCATCACCACAGTTGGATTATACTGCTACAGGGTCATGCCCTTTGGGCTCAAGAATGCAAGGGCAACCTACCAGCGGCTGGTCACCAAGATGTTCAAGGACCGGATTGGAAACACCATGGAGGTTTACATCGATGACATGCTCGTTAAAATCAAGAAGAAGGAAGACCACCTCTCAGACCTGTCAAATACCTTCGAAATCCTCAAGAAATATCGAATGAAACTTAACGCGAGCAAATGTTCCTTTAGTGTCCAGTCAGGGAAATTTCTTAGGTACTTGGTCAGTAAGAGAGGCATCGAGGCTAACCCAGACTAGATCAATGCAATAAACAGGGTATAACCTCCTCACACCACTCGGGACGTACAAAATCTCACCGGTATGCTCGCTACCTTAAATCGCTTTATCTTTAAATCTTTCGAAAAGTACAAGCCTTTCTTCCAGCTTCTGAAGGGGAACAAAATGGTGGATTGGAACCCAGACTGCTCACAGGCGTTAGACGAGGTCAAGGCTTACCTAAGCTCCCCACCACTACTCGTCATACCATAGCAAACAGATTCTTTGTACCTATACCTCGCCGTCTCTAACCATACTGTCAGCTCCGCATTAATGTGCAAAGTTGCAGGGATCCAGCACCCCATTTACTACGCGAGCAAGACACTCCTAGATGCTGAGCAGAGGCACCTACCATTGGAGAAGCTCGCCTTTGCACTAGTAGTGGCTTAGAGAAAGTTGAAGCACTATTTTGAAGCCCACACTATAATTGTCCTTACATCGCACCCCCTTAAATCAATCCTCAGGAAGGCGTATCTGTCGGGCAGACTGTCTAAATGGTCAGTCGAGTTCAGAATATTTGATATCCAATTTTAACCAAGGAACGCGATCAGGGGTTAGGTCCTTCCTGTTTCATAGCTGAATTCACAGGCGAACAGCCTTGCAACTAACCACAACCAGCCAAACAAAAAGGGAGCCACACAACGGAGGGAATCTGGAAATTATTTATTAATGGAGCCTCTAATTCAAATGGGGCAGGTGTGGGCATCGTTCTTATCACTCCAGAAAATGCAATCCTCGAGCAGGGAATTAGACTTGGATTTGAAGCCTCCAACAATGAAGAAGAATACGAGGCCCTGATAGCCGGCCTCTAGAAAGCACACGCTTTGGGAGCAAAGCACTTACAGGCGTTTGGCGACTCACAGTTAGTCTTCAATCAGATCAGCGGGGATTATAATGCAAAATACGAAAGGATGGAAGCCTACCTCGTCTTGGTAAAGAGGCTATTGGCTGACTTTGAGGAAGTCAATGTCCAGCAGTTCCCCAGGGGACAGAATAGCCATGCTGACGCCCTAGCATCCCTAAGCTCAGCAATCGATTTTGACTTAAAAAGAACAATCCCCATCGATTTCCTCTCTCATCCGAGCATTAACCGCAATAACAAGCTACCAGGCATGGAGCAGGTGCTCCATATTGATTCAGCACCCAGCTGGATGGACCCACTAAGGGATTATTTGAAGGATGGAACGCTTCCAGATGATAAGAATACTTCTCACCAGATAAGAGTCAAAGCTACTCGCTTTCACTTATCTCCTGAGGGAAAGCTATACAAGAGATCATTTTTCGGTCCCTACCTTCAATGTGTTCACCCAAAGGATATCGAGCAAGTCCTACATGAGATTCACGAAGGAATCTGTGGAAGCCATATTGGAGGAAGATCTTTGGCTTTGCGAGCAATGAAGGAGGGTTATTGGTGGCCATATATACAAACGGACTCTGCGTCATATGTCCGTAAGTGCCTGAAATGCCAGCTTCATGCTCCTATGGTCCACCAACCTACTAGGGACCTAAAATTATTGTCCAGCCCATGGCCGTTCTCCCAGTGGGGGATGGACATTATAGGACCACTTCCTACCGCCACCGGTAGTCGCAAGTATCTGCTGGTCACGACTGACTAATTCACCAAATGGATCGAGGCAGAACCCCTAGAGAACATCTGAGATGCAGATATGATAAGGTTCATATGGAGAAATATAATCACCCATTTTGGCATACCTAAAACCATCATCATCGATAATGGAACGCAGTTCGAAACCGGATCTTTTCAGAGTTTCTATGACGAATACGGAATCAGACACCACTTCAGTTCGGTGGCCTACCCTCAGAGCAATGGCCAAGCTGAGGCTTCCAATAAAACTGTGATCGACGAATTAAAGAAACGATTGGAGCGAGCCAAAGGCACATGGGTAAATGAATTACCACATATTCTATGGGCTTACCGAACCACTCCATGACGAGCAACGGGAGAAACCCCATTTTCACTGACATATGGGATGGAATTAGTCATCCCACTAGAACCAGGTTTGCCAACAATGAGGTCCAACCTTATCGACCAGGGCCATAATGATGCAGCATTGCTCGCTGAGCTCGACCTAGACGACGAGTGTCGAGAGCTAAACCTAGTAAAACTAGCGAGCTATCAGCAACAGCTCACAAGGCATCACAACAAGAGGTTCAACCCAAGGACATTCTGAGTTGGGGACTACGTCCTAAGGAAAGTCCTGGGCAGCACAGTGAAACCTTCAGACGACAAGCTAGGGCCAAACTGGGAAGGACCCTTCAAGATAACAAGAGATAATCTGCAGGGCGCCTATCACTTGGAAATAATGGAAGGCAGAGAAATACCACGAGCATGGAATGCAGCCAATCTCAAGAGATTCTATTTTTAGATCTTTCTTTTGTTCTTTTGTTATGGAACTGGAAGTTCATTTTCCTTGTCATTAATGAAAGTTATTTAAACGGTTGCATTCTGATAAGTAACAGCTATATAAGCTTTATCGCACATCTTTTCCAAATGACAGGCACATTGATCATTACGCCATAGCAAGGGAGTATCCCTCCTCAGGTCGTCGTTATGAAACACAAAAGACCTCTTAGCATTGCCCCTGGCAATATATGAAGCCCAACAGGAGATCCTTAGGTAATATGGACAAATTTATACTCGTCATCAAACCTTCTTTGGTTGAATAAAATCATGATCGGATAAAGCATCCAACACCAGGTGTGTCCTCGCCAATTGCCACACTTAGGCCTAAGGGAGTGTGACGACACGATCTAAAAGGTAAAGTGGTGCACAATGGTATCTCGATATTATACTGGACCGGGAGGACACTTGCGTGATAATACAAACTTAGAAGATCATAAAGGAGCAATAATATGAAAAATATAATACACTTGTTTAGTCGTCAAATTCACCCAAAACACAAATTTTTTATTAATTCATCATATTTACAACAATGGTAAAACATGTTTAGTCGGCGAGCTCGCCCAAAGCATTTACACTACAAAAAATACAAAGAGTAACTACTAGCAAAATCTTAATGAGGATAAGGCCTCTGAGCAAGGTCATCAGCCACTTGGGCTCTTCGGCCGTCATCGGGATGAGGGGCTAACCCCTCCTCAACTTCGTTAGCATCCGACTCCAGCAGCTGCCGAGGGATGGCATCAATGGGTATCCACTGATCATCTCTCCTAAAGGGATTGGGCATTCGAGTGGAAGGGGAGATTTCATGGCGATACTAGAGCATTGAATTCCTTGGAATTTGCATCTCCCTCAATGCACTCAACCACCCCCTGATGAAGGCGAGCTCCCCAAACTCTATCAGCCTAGTCGGAGCATCTTGCCAACCCTGGTCGTAGACGTCGGCCCACATTCACTGAGGTACTTTTTTAAACAGGTGCCGCAACCGAGTGACATCCCTCTGGAGCCCAGCATCAATAACATACGCTCGCTGGACATCATCACGCAACTATTCCATTTCTCTAGCTGAACCTCTGGTGTTCCTGCGAGCTCGCGGAATGATTGGAAGAGAAGAACCTTGCAATGTAGGAGGAACATCACCCTGACCAACTCTAGCTCGCGATGGAAGAACCTCGTAATACTGCTGGAGCAGTGCTCAGTGCAGGCTCCCTAAGTTATGAGACCTCTCTCCTCAAAGCCTCATTCTCCTTCTGAAGAACTTCCCCAACTTAATTGATCTCAGAAGCCTCTAATAATTTTTCTCTCAGTGCATTAACTTCCTCTTGGACTGAGGCACCAATATCCTCCATCTCTTGGAGCCTGTCCTTCAGCTTGGCAACGAGCTCAGTTTGCTCTATAAAGCGTTTATTTCTCAATCGCAGAGATTTGAAAATCCTCACAAAAGTGTGACCAACTTCGGAGCTTACATCAGGCCCAATCATCCTTCCCAATTGAGAAGTGGCCGGAATATAATCATTAACATCAATCGACTACAAGCAATAAAAGGACAAGGGAGAGAAAAAGACAAATCAGTGCACTGAGAAAAAGAAACCTTTTCATTAATAAGGAGTAGCAAAAAGAAAAATTACAAACAGAAAGAGCAAAAGTATAAAGTAATCCTAGATGATAACTAGTTAGCAATCTCAGGCTTCCCAGATATAGATGGCTGCTTCCCCTTGTCAACGACAGTAGAAGCACCCCCCTCAGCAGGGGCGACCTCTATCACCTGTGCAGAAGGGACCTTGGCAGGGAATGTCTGGGAGACAGACTCAACGCCTTTAAGAGCAGGGGCAGGGGCATCTTTATCCACAGTCGACTTCGGACGCGGGTCATGCTCGTCGAACAGAGGAGAGTCGATATCAACACCAGCAGCTAAGAAGGCCTTGTTCCAACCCTTCTTGAAGTTTAGACGGCCGATGTAGCCTATTTGAACCTCAGCGTCTTCATATGAATCATTCCACCCAGAGTTATATAAATCCTCCTTGATGGTGGTGGCCTGGGACTCCTTCTCCTTTAACTGCTCGATCATCACCTTGTTCTCCTCTGTGATAGCCAGCTTGCTCGAGCAAACCAGGTTGTAAGCTTGTCGTAGCTCTTTCAACTCTTCAACTGCCGCGTCCTTCTCCCGGTTGGCTGTAGCAGGAACTAGATCGGATGATATTTGAGCAGCATCAACGACTTTAAAACCAGCCTCAAGCTCTGCACCCTTCAACCTCAAGGCGGTATTTTATTTCTCCAGCTCACCATTTTTCTTCACCTACTCATCGCGAGAACGATAGAGCACGGCGAAGTCGGTCATAAACTGCAGGAAGAAGAAGACATTAGAAGAAGGAAATGATGGAATTTATTAAAACATTAGAGAAAATAAATAGTCTTACCAAAGCTAGCCTCTGGCTAGCCTGTAGGTCCAGTTGATCAGACCCAGCGCCCTTTGGCGATCAGCAGGAAGAACTGCTCTTTTGAGCAACGCAGGAGCTAGTTGAGGAGAAATGGCAACTGAAGCTCCCTCAGGCAGGGAAGACACCGGGACTAAAGCTTGTCCACCCTTTGTCCTTACCTCCATCTTCCTCCTCTCTTCCTCCTTCTCCCTCCCCATTTTTCTCCTCTCTTTTTTCCTCTTCTTCTCCTGCTCCTGAGCAGAAGATTGAGAACCAGTAGCCACGGCCCCAGAGCTAGACGTATGCTTCTTCGACCTCTGAGCGAGGAGCACGTGATCTTCATCATCATCATCCTAAATTAAATTCTTCCTTGGAGGAACCATCTCCTCGATCGAAATACTATATGTGCTCGACGACTCTCGAGCTTCAGAAACCTCCTCACGCTCATAGGAACTGCTACTACTGGAGCTCCCTGCACCCAAATTGCCTCCAGCACCACCTACGATATCGCTTCCAGAGTTGATCTCCTCCTCGTCCAATTGGATAGGATCCGCAGCAGTCTCTTCAGAGGTATCAAACTCAGGGATACTGTCCACCGGCCTTGCTATAAAACTGGAGCCAACATTCTTGTATTTAAGCAGAAAAGCAGCAAACCGAGGATCCTCACCGTCAGCTAAAGGCTCCCTGATATTCCAATCCTTGACCAATTCAGAGAGACGAACCTCACTGAGAGCAGGTTCCAAATTCTTTGACCTCGCTGAAGAAAAAATAGAGAAAAATCAGAAAGATCACAAATCAACAAAAATTAAAAGAGCAGAGAAAAGTCTACCTATGTATTCTTCCCCATAAAAGGGAACAGATAACCTATCAGATCTCGACCCTTCAAATTGGGGAGAAAACTGCCAGTTTCTAACAAGGAAGCCTTCTTGTCAATAGTACTTATAGGAATCAGGTAGGTTTACTACCAATACCCTGTCAGGGTTCCTAACTTTGAGATAGAGGACACTAGAGCTAGTTCGAGAAAAAGAGTAGCAAAAATAGACCTCGATAAGCCCTAACTTAATACCATACAACTGATTTATTCGATGGACACCATTAATTATCTTCCACACATTGGGCGAACACTGTGCAGGAACAATATTAAAATAACCAAAGAAGTGCAAGAACAGATCGTTGGGAGGAAAAGCGAGTCCCCCTTGGGAAAGCAACAAAACATGGATCCAATGGGCGTCATCTATCTCTCTAACGTTTCTAGGGGAGGCGCAACACTCAATCTCTACCCACTCTGGGATGTTATAAAACTTCCTAAACTCGGAGACCGACCTATTCCCAAACTTTTCGATGGGAAAACCCTAGAAAACTACCAATTCAAAGAAAAAGTACAAAGAGAAGGCACAGGAAACTTACAAGATGGAAGTTCGACTCGAACGATGAAGAATAACGAGCCCAAATAACAAGGAAGCAATGAGAATGGAGACTGAAAGAAGAAAGTGTGAATCGCTAGAGTTCACGAGAAATGGAAGAATGCTGAGAAGGTTGAAACGACGGTCAAAAAGTGACTATTCTAGAAATTCTTTAAGTGTTGCTAATCATAGTACACAAACCACGAAGCGGGTGCCGCCAGAATCAGTTTCCCAACTTTTAAAGAGTTGCACAATGTACGAAAAAGCCATTATGACAAATCATTTAAATTTATTGAGCCCAAAACATGGCCCAACAAACTTAGGGGCAATTGTGGGTACCCAAAATAAGGATGATGGGCCTGGACGAGTAGCCCAATTCTGGCAGCCCAAAGTCTAGACCCCCCATATCTTATTTGATTATGATCCAGTATCTTCCCACGTTCCCATTAAGGGAGGTTCTAAGGAGATATGGAAGACGTGGGGGAGTCTTAAGATGAACATGTATATATTGAACCCTAGGTCTAGGGCAAAGGACAAGTTGTATTCTCTGTAACCACTCTCCGGAGTATATAGAAATAACACTGACTGCACCGCCGTGGACGTAGGCACATCTTTGCTGAACCACGTACATCCTTTGTTGTGTGATTGTCATTTTACATTCCTTATTCTTGCTTGGTGATTTCTTTTCTCTTATCTATTTGTGTTACACAATAATTGTCACCACAGAAGCCATGTAAATATTGAATATTGTTTATCACGTTATAATGTTTTTTAAGAATTCTTAAGTTGGATGTTTAAGCTAGTTCTAATACAAATTGATTCATTCTTACATGAATTAGAATACTGGATTTGGAGAACTTGTTAGTATATTTTGAATAACTTGTAGATCACATGATATAATTTATTTGATTGTTGCAAAAATGAATTTGTATAACTATGGAAATAAAGGATATTACGTTGTCTTAGAGAATGTAATTATAGTAGAAATTTCGTACATTAAAATATTGATATATTAAGAACGAGTAGGTTACCTACTTGGTTTATAATTAGTGTATTAGATGCCATCTAGGTATGGGACTAAAGAGTGGTCAATTTGTGTTGGATATTTACTAAGTGTGGAATTGAGAAATAAATTATCCGTTTGTTTCATCCTAGGCATGAGACTAGAGGATGGTTATCATTTTGGATATTTTAATAAGTTAGTATGAAGTATTTATAGTATTGATTACATCTAGGGATGGGATTTGACTTGTAGCATCCAATTGATTTAAAGCAAGAAACTAATGTTGTGAACATAATGAAATTAATGAAAACATGATAAAATAAATGAGAATATAATTAATACCAAAGATAATAAACAAGTATTAGAAATTGATAGATTATGTGGGCATTACAGTATATGCAGGGTCTAGGGTTGACTGAACATTACGATGTGTGCGAGACCTAGAAAAACTAGCTATAGTTAATTATCTTATGTAGATGTCATGGTATGTGTGGTGTCTAGGGTTGAATGGGGATTACTATGTGTGTAGGACCTAAGTTAATATGTCAGTTGTGACAATTTTATGTAGGGTACATCACAGTATATACAGGCTAATAATTTGGATAATTGGGTTATAGTTATGTATGTGAATTTAAAGTTGTGAGACGGTTGTTATATCATAGTATGTGTCGAGTCGTAAGGAAGACAAACAGGTTATAGTTGTCCTGCCTTTAATAATAAATGAAATTGAGAAAGCTAAATAAAATATTTTAATAAATGTGGAAAGAAACATAATTGGATTATTGGGTAGCCGAGTTGTTTATTTCATATGGTCAGTTAAGTTAGTTTACTTTGCTCACATCACTATTTATATTTTTATCGTGAATTAAAACATATAATTTATATATTTATCTCTTATGGTGCTTATTACTAGATTACATTATCCTAATGGAGAACCGTATTTGGTATTCTTATGATGGGCTTTGACTTGTCATTTTTTATTAACCTTTCAATATAGGTAGCTGCATAGTTTAGAGATTTGTGAGAGTTGCATTTGGAGATTTACTTTATTAGTTTCCATTTGATTTGTTTACATATGAGACAATTGTATTTGGATTTTGAGGGCCTACTAACACCACAGTTGATTTATTTATTTTAAGTTATAGAGTTTACATTGATGACTTTATTTCATTTTAGTTTTATATTATTGGTGTTTTATCATGGTGATGGATTTACTTGTGGTTAATGGCCTATTTATTGTAGATTATTTTAGTTGATATCTTATGGAAAAAAGCTATAAATGTATCATGTTTCTATCAAGTACTAATAATGGTGTTTTAATTATAACGTCCTACATTTCTTGGTATTGGAACCTAGTTAACCTTATTAACAAAAAATGTGGTGTAAAGCCTTGTCAAACTCCCGCCTTAGTCCAATTTTCTCATTTTAGAATAGACCAAAAATATTCCTTATCTACTCCATCTCGGTCTGTAGACTCGTGACCTTCTTTGTGTGGTCGCCATAAGGACCCTATAAAGTGACTGGTGAAGAAGTTCCATTTAATTAACAAAAAACGTGTGGGGAAGGCCCCTCACATAGCTAAAGAAAATAAAGACATTTAAAATTATAGTAAGTCTTTGTGAAGTACTAAGATGCAGGGGTCTTTTCCTTGGTATTTTCAGCAACCTTCACCTTGTCAGTTGCATCTTAATTCTCTTGTTTTCCTCCTCTAAGTTAGGAAAAGAGCCAAGGTTGTGCTCGATAAAAATTTCGAAGTCCCCAGTTGGGCTTAACTAAGGCCTCATCCTAACCTTTTTTTAAAAAGGCTTTTGGGACATATCCAAATTTCTTTTAAACATTGGTAAAGGCTTTGTATTAGCATTATCAATTCATCGTTATTTTATTCTAAAGCTATCTAATGTAAGATTTTTAGGGAACTCTTGGTTACCCTTCACTAAGTTCTCCACCTTGTCTTTTATATAGAGGATTGGGTCTTCATTAACCTTGAAATGAACCTCACTCTCATTCACTTTAACCCTAGTAGCATCAAAGGCCTTTTGGACCTTAGTCAGAGTGACCCCCATATCATACACCTCCTTTTGTGATCGACAATTCTATTAAGCAAGTTAACAAAGTCCACGAAAATTTTTCAAGAAAATAAAGAAGGCAAATCAACATTAGTTTTTTAGATCAAATTTATTATAATTCAAATAAAGGGAATTCACCACTTACAAAATATGGAGCATGGGTGGCGTGCATGGATAACTTCTTAGAGGTTAGAATTATGACCAAAGTTTGGTCTTGGGGAGATAATACCCCTCTAGATACTAAGAGCCAACTGTGTAATGCCCTGACCAAAATATATTGGTCAACTGCGGGTCAACCCATCTGAATGCGTCAAGTGTGGAGTGATGTGAAATAACTTAGAAAATGTTTTTATTCCATTTTAGTTAATTTTATTTATAAAATAATCATGCAATTACGTTTTACCTCTATATAAAATAACAATAATTAGTGTGGAACCTATTAGGCAATGCTATAGGCTTCAAGTAGTCATAGCGTAAATAGTAAAAATCACTTACTTGAAAAATTCTCTCGAAAGACAAAGTATCGATTAACCTACCATAACAAAGGGAATGTGGTGAACCAATGCCCATTGGGGTTCCCAATAACAATGCAATATAAAAACAAAAAGTAGAAATAATGGATGTAAGATCATACATAAATTTAATTGTTCGTACAATAAGTAAATGGTGCATGCATTAACCGTATTTTATTCACAAATATTGCCTTTAACTTAGTTTAAAATCCATTAACCGATGTTATATTCTTTACCATTTTATTATAGATATGTTACATTAATCCATTAATCTACACGACTAATATACGAGAAGCCATATTCCATTATTCTTTCTTTATGTTAATATATTTTCCTTTGAAATTCATCAATTTCACATTAAACCACCATGTCCATGGCATTATTTTAAAATACCATTTTAACACGTGCACCTAGTGTATGAAAATACTTATTTGAATTTATATGTCAACCTAGGCTTACGATCGATATATGTTATTCGAGTGCCCAATTATGGTCTTTGTTGGTTTATTAACTTTATCCTTTAACTTAACTAACACATTACCGTGTTAACTCATTTTATTCTTTATTCCGTTATACTGTGGGTTTATCATTTTTTCTCAATTTCAAAATTACACATAATATCATTATTAGTCATTAAAACCCAAAATATCATGTCAATATACCATTATGAACCGTTTGTCTTTCCTTGAATTTAAAAATTCCATATCTTTCCATTTATTTGTTTTTACGTCCTTCAGTTAATTGTATCCCAATTATGTTTATGGTCTTTCATTTTCTGTCATAAATGTCATAGTCATTGGTTCCATCGCAAGTGATTTCTAAGATGAAAATGCACCATAGGGATTTAGGATCTCCTTATGTTTTCCAAGTACTCCTTTATGAATACTCTTTTACTTTACATCAAGTTTGTTTATTTGTGGTCCAACCACGATTTTTATCAAAAATACTAGGCTTATCGCCATCCTCTACTTGCATAAATGCGCCTTTGAATTTCTTAAAACTGACTTAAACATTATAACCGGCCCAAAGACCAAAGCTCCAAGGAGAATACCACCATGTCAACTTTGTTACATGTCTAAAAAATATTATTGGTTAGTCATCGTTACTTATTTTCATGTTTAGACAACATTTTACATTTACCAAAATAAGGTTATTCTATCATGTTAATCTTAAGGACCATGATAATTGTATTTGTGCTCATATCAAACCCTTGTACAACTAAGTCTGTATTTATTAAAATACCACGTTTAGTATAAAACTCACAAGTTCATCAATTGTAGGATTCATGTTGGAAACTATCATTTTTCAAGTCTTACCAACTCTTTATCAACTTAAACATCTTTCAATTTATACCCTCTAGGAATTCTTAACAACATTTACATCTCTTACTTCACTTTAAAGTCACATTATTTTATGACAAAAATACCATACAAATATTAACTTTATATTCTCATAAAAACAACCTTTAAAAATGTTCACAATTAACCCTTAGTGACAATATGTGACTTCACTTAAAATTTTAAACTTTTTAACTTACTGCTCACTTCATGAAATAATAGCAATTTTACTTATCACTTTCATAAAACATCATTTCTAATATTGTAAAAATAATGAGAAAATTATTCAAACAATTTAATCCCATATTTTCATTTAATCCCATGAAAATATTAACATTAGACGTTTATGTAATCATCTTATCTAAATACATACATAAATATATACTAAAATGCATATATAATTTTCAGAATATGTTAAAAACTCCACCGCAAATGAGACCAAAATGGTGGAATGAATGGTTAAAAAGAACGTATTTCCCACCTCCAAAGATGGCCTTAAAGAGGCTACCAAGCTCCTAGAGGGATTTGTAGTTGTAATACCCCGTATTTTCTTTAAACTATTAAATTGAATAAATAAATAATTATGTGTTCTATTTGTGGCTGAAGATGTCACTATTTAAATTTTATGTGATTTTGAACTGGATTTAAAATTAGTTTAAGACGCGATGATTAATTAATTAAATTAATTTATATTGGGGCTCGTACCGCGTAATTTAAAACAAAATGAGTTGTTAGCTATTTATTTTGGGTAAATTGGTTAATTGGGTTTCAGGACACATAGAATGTCCATTTTTTTGTTTAAAGCGATGGTTTAAAGGCATGTTAGGTTTTTATAAGGCTCGGGCATGATTTTAAGTCAATTGAAGTTATTTTTTATCCCTTTTGATAGGACCCATTTCGGGACCAAACCCAATTTCTATATTAAAGGGTTTTAAGGGAATATTATGGATCTCATTTTATCACAAAACACAATTGAAAATCACTAGAAGGACAAGGGAGAGAAAGAACCAATAGAAAATGAGGATTTTGAAGATTTAGGAATTGATTTCCCAATTGTAACACCCCACACATTCTGGCAAGTGAAGTGGCCATCCGCCGCCACCAAACTACATAAGGCGTCACTAAATAATTTGTCATTCTCAGCATGTGACAGATATATGAGACATATAAAAACTTCCACAAGATAATAATCAAATATATCCAATAATTATAACCGCTCATGAAATATTAAAATCCATCACCATGCTATCTCCAAAATAAATACAACTCCAAATGAATAAAAACTCAAATGAAATCATCCAACTATAAATATCTTACTGAAGCCATAAACAACCTTGGAACCAATTGGCCCACGAAATCCATAAATGAAAGTCTCATAATAAAAGCAACAGAAATAAAAGTTAATCTAAACTATTAAAGCAAGTAAAGTAAATCTCCAACTGCTCTCCCAAAAATATCTCCAATTACGCATGTGCAGCTACTCTAGCACTATATCTGAAATTTTAGTCAACAAAATGGGTCAGATCCCACCGCATGAATACAAACTACTCCTCCCAATTAAGGTCTGTAAACCCATACAATAGCATTATACATGATAAACATCACAATAGAGTATTTTAAATTAAACAATATATATATATATATATATATATATATATATATATATATTAACACGTGTGTAAAATAATTACCACTAACTATCCATATCACTACACCACCCCAATGTTCCAGTCCGATTATGATATTTCAACATAACACTAGATTCCATCATTCAATTTAATTAATTATATTAAATTTATTTATGTGACACCAATAAAGCCAGTTCACCCTATTTCAGGTTATGCACATACTCCTGGCCCACTTAAGTTCTACACCACATAAATACCCCTCACTATAGCGAGTTCGCCAAATTTCGATAGCACTGCACATACTCGTGAGGTTCCAAGCACAAAAAGTCAATGTAGCTTGTTCATCTGTATTCTGTCAGCACTGTACATACTCGCACCTGGGCTAATGATCCAACAAAAATGATGTACAATTATTCCCCACCCTAAAATCATCCATCCGTAAAACCAACACTAACTAGTCACAATACCTAAAAAGCATTACCATCAACTAAAGCCTACCTATTAGTCCCATACCTAGCAAGAAACCTAAAAGAAGGTGAGAGAAATAACTATCCCAACAATCCCAGCGTCCCCGCAGTGTCAATTATTAATACAATTAACAAATAACATAAAGCATATTCTAACTTATCCCCATAATTTTTTAAATTTATCGAAATACCACTATTTATCCCAATTATGTCCATTTAATTAAAAAAATCATTTTCTCAACAATTTATAGAATTTCTATCCACATGCATATTTTTGGAAACATATAACAATAATCTCTATTCTACAAGGTTCACATAATTAATGTGGTTTTACATGTCTAAATCAATTTATAAAATCCTTACGGGTTTTTTTACATGTGAACGTCATGTATTATAACGAAATCCTAACCTCTAATCTAAGTAGGGAAGGGTTTGGAGTCTTAATTAGTAATAAAGATTTGAATAAAAATAGTCCCAAATTTAGTTTCACTCTCCCTAATTAGTCTTTACAATTTATTTTAGGAAAACAATAATTATTAGTGTTTAAGCAACATTTAAAAGTCATAATACCAACGGGGAGCAATAGAAGTATTCATGCCTATAAAAATTATTTGAAGACTTTGATTTGATGGTTGCGTTCCTCTCGAGAAGATAATAAAGACTCGTTCTTGGACGATCTTGATAAATCTTGGTTAAGCCCTTCAAATATTGGGTTGAAAATTGAGTTTAAAGGATTTAGGTTTGGAAGAAAAGAGAGGACAAAAATTATGAGAGGATGTTGCTTTTGTAGAAGGTTGAAATATGTTTTAAAAACCCTAAACCCGTCACTTTGTGTTTTTATACCAAAAAGAATTAGATTTTTTTATTTGTGTAAAACTGACCAAGTGAATCGTTTCGCCCCGCCCTGCAAATCGGTTCGGATGCTCTGACACCCAAAAATTCCCCTTGTTTTTATAAAATGCAAAACTCACTTATTTTAAATACGATAAAAATTCCTTTTTATATAATTCAAGGTCAATATTTTTAAACATGAAAATAGTAAATTTCCAAAAACTTATTTTACCCGAAATTTTAAATTCCTGTCAGATTTTATGTTTTAAAAACAAGTGGTGTTACACCAATCAATCCATAAGGCAAGTTTATGTAAAGTATGATTATGATTGTATGTGTGTCAATATTATCTTTATTTATTAAAAATCTAAATTAAATTATGTTGTAAATTTGATTTTTTAGATAATTAACTATTTCTTAATTAACCTAATCAAGTTGTTAACTAGGTTGATTTTTCCTTAATTTTGGTTATTACCTCATGAACTTGAACCAAAACTAATTGATAATGATTTGAATCTGTTTAATATTGAGAATCATCTAAAAACCTTATGTTTAGTTGAATAAATTCATGAAACTTTATATCATTCGGTAAATCTAGGGATCTTCAATAAAATTAGGTTTTACTTTAAATATTGTACTAAATAGTGGATTTAATAAAGTAGGTACCAATTGTGTTGATGATGTGTTTTTATCATTTTAATGTTGGTTGGGTGCTTAGATGAAGTTTTTGGGTTCATTAATGGAGGATGGATAGAGAAAATAGGGTTGAAGATGGTGAATCCCATAACAAAGGGAACTTTTGGAGGTTTTGTGTCAATCGATCAACTGTTGGCATCAGATATGTCCTAGTTTGGGCTTTAGTTTATTTGATCGGTAATTTTGGTTTTAACGCCTAGATCTTTTAATGTACACTAAAATAGAGATATATTCTTATTATTTGAAGTGTTTGGGATTGATATTTAGGGTAGTTGGATATTAGAGAAAGTCATTGATTTAAAGGGGTTAAAATTAAGGATTTGGCATTTGATGGTAAATTCGAGTGTGAAATGAGTTTGTTGCTTTGGAATTTTAATATTTGAGGATTGGCCTTGTTAGTCGGGATTGATTTGAGTAATTGTGTTGTACCGTGGGGTGAACATCCTTTGGATGATATTAATTAGGGTTAAAACTGCCTAGAGTGAGGTAGTTACTATGTCTCATGATTCTTTTTAAACTAGGCGGGATTATACCTAGACATGATGCCTTAGGATATTAGACAATGACTAATTGAGATTTAATACAGATTATATATGTGCTTTAGTGAATGGTAGGGTGAGACTATATGTAGATTTGGGGTCTAGGAGTGTTAGGGTTAGTGTATCTTGGAATGAGTGTAAGGTTATAGATGTGTTATACCTTATTATAAATGGAGATGCTCAAAGTGATCAGGTAGAGTTGGGTCAGAACTTGCATATGAGTTGTCTTAAACCTATTAGTAAGGGTTGTGTACATTATGTTGATTTATCCTTCTAGTGAGGGTTGTAAACGTAAATCCAGTAGCATTAGTTCATCATGTTTATATGTTTATTTATTTCAACCCGTTAATGAGGGTTATATTTAAACGTATGTTTATGTGCTCTACATACCATTTGTAAATACTCACGGTCACGTATTAGTATAGATTACACTTTGGGTCACGTACGACACAGATCGTGATGGTGCCTCTGTGAGTAAATCAGTTTTTCCAAGGTCATTTTACCCCAGGTTCCTACGTCTAGGTATCTGTGCACTGAGTGGGTTCATGGAGAGATTTTATAGTATGGTCTTTAGTACTTTGGGCCACATTGATGATGGATAGACGTAGTTATTAATCATTCGATCATGATTAGGTATTAAGGTTAGGACAACGTGAGAGTAGACCTAGTATCACTGAGTGATCTCCATAGATAATAAGGATAATTCTTCGTTGTGTGCGGGAATGAGAAGAACCCATATATTTGTACATGTCAAGGGATTTACCTTTGTTTGAATATTTGATATGAGGAAGTCCGTCTCTTACATTATGTCATTATTGTGTGGGGGTACTAGAGTTAGTGGTAACGATTTATGTGTTATATTAAATATGTAAATGACTTTTAAGTAAGGATTTCCACCTACATACATATGTTTTTGACTCGTATATTTCATATACTAGAGATAAATATATTATATGATTAACATGAGATAGTCAGATGTGTATAGACTTGAGTTATAAGCCTGTTATTAGAACATTGATTATTCAGTGGAATGTGCCATAGGTTCGAGACTAACACATAACTTAGGTATTATAATGAAAGAGTTAAACTTAAACTAAAGATTTAAAGAAAGATGTTGTCAGACTTTAATCACATGGGCTACATATGGGTTCGGGATTTAGAACTGTATGTTTTTTTAGGTTGTTGGGTTGGGTAACTAATAACTTAGAATATAGTAAACCATGAGAGTAAGGTCTCTAGTTATGATGTGTACAAGATTTAATTATTGTCTTGTTCTACGTAGACTTATTATTTACATTTTCTTTTAAAACTATTTTTACAAGTCCTTGTTACGGTAGTTATTGTAGACGTGGGTTCGTTGGAGGAGCATCTCTACCAATGTGCCATTTCATACTCCTCGGATTGTAGGACTCGAGCATGTGTAGGTCACTCTTTTAATGCAATTTTTATTTTCAGTCATGTTGTACATGTGTACTTATATTTAGAGTAGTTCATTTGTATGGAAAAATTTTATGTTATGTGATGGCTTATGGTGTATTAGCAGTTATTGGTCTTAGAGTTAGTTTTGTGTTAATTCAGTATTTCATTAATTTGTTTTATTCATTTGGTTTTTATTATTTCTTATGCTAAGAATGTTATCCAAAAAATTTGATTCCCGTGATTTTTATATTAGACCTGATCAATCTACCTATGGATTTTGTGGGGTGTCATGGTAGTACCTCGTAATTTTTTATTCGAAATATTAAATGGGATAAATTAATTAAGTTAATTATTATATTGGAATTTAAATAAGTTAAAAAGACTTGATTTAAATAAAGTTTGTCAAAATTCAGGAACATTTTTTTGTTATTAATCATTTTGACCCAAACCCGATGCCCTACAGGGACGAATCGATTTGGCCCGGGAAACTGAGGCCGTTTGGGCCATCGTTAGTGTTTGAGTAAGTTTTTGTTTCTTATCTTTGGACTCTTTTAAATGGAATGCAATTTTTCACTTTTTCAACTCATTATTCATTAAAAAATGCGGGTACCATATAATATTATCGTCTCTTTCTTTTCTATCCCTAAAACTTCATTAACACAAAACTTCAACTCAATTTTTGGAGGTTTTAATCAGTAATTTTCAAGATCAACCAAACTTTCCCGATACCAATGCAACCAAGTATTTTGATTATGAGAGGAATTACTTTTCAAACAAGAATATCACTACTGTTCTCCTTAAGCATTATTTTATTTAAGTGTTCCCAGAAAATTAATTATGCATGTTTTCTTAATATGAGTGTCAATCTAATTAGGGAAAATGTAAAGCTAATGCTAAATCTTTTTTATTCAATTTTGAAATCGGTTTTAATACTTGACATACCCCATGCTTAGAGATTTGTCCCAAGTTATTTTGCGATGTTGGAATGAATCGCGTACTAGATACAATATGTAATTCGATAGTATGTCTTGATACGTAAAATCACGTAGATGATATATATGATGCATAAGGAATTAGTATGTTGCTAAAAATATCTACGACGCTTGTTTAAATCATTTATCTGCTAGTTCGATAAATTATAACTTGTTATGAAATAATGAATTTGGCCAACATGTTTGGATATTTGGTAGAACTTGATTATCATATGACATAATTAATGTAATTTGCATGAAATCAGATGGTATAAGTAACTATTATTTTATTGAAGTGTTTGCCTAAACATTAACTCACCAAAATAAGGGGTGGCCAACCCGATACTCTAATAATATAGGAATCATGGATGGAATCATTCTCAGCATCGTAACAATATAATGAGTATGCGGGATAACCACTCAATATTTCAGAAAACGGGTTGCCAAAAGTTTTAATTTATAATTTAAAGAAAGCACTTTAAACAACCCATAATTGAAAAGAAAGTGGAAATCCCAAGAACATATATTACAACAATAACAAGTATACAATATGGGGACCGGAAATGCTATCGGTCAATAGGTACATGACAAATATATCAAGTTCATTAAGTTACATATTACATCCATTAGACAGTTACAAAAGTTTGGGCCACACGCCCGAATAAAAGACCCGATCATAACTAGGGTAAAAAAAATTGAAAGCGTCTATACAAAGCATCCCGTAATATTCGCAAAATATCACGGCTCCCCAAAAGTCACCAGAATGGGAAAGTCAGTACGGGCGTCCTTGTGGCGGAGCACCTGAGCGGATACAAGATTCATGCACAAGAAGAAATATGAACGGGTTAGGGCCCGGTTTTATATGACCACCAGATGAATAAAGGGTATGACAGTTATGAACAGATAATCATGATAGATATAGATAAGAATCTATCTACACATTTTAAATGATCATAAATTTAATTTAGTAATGAAGGAAGATATGAATAAATAACATTAATAAAATCTTTCATCCTTTTTATACTGTTCATTCCATCGTTCAATTCCTTATCAGGAACCACAATCACCATTATATGCTCCTTGTGGCATTTATCTCAATTATATGCTCTTTATGGCATTTCATTATGCTCTTTATGGCATTTATAATCCATCAAGTCCCACTTGATTAAGAATAGTTATAATCATATTTATATAACGATTCTAAGATCGCCCGTCCGGGTTTCTCCACTGTGCGCGCCCCTAAATGACCATCATCTTCCAGGGCCTATCAACAAAGACCACTTAGGCACCTATAACGCAAGACGTCGAGAAGCGGCCATATGCCTGCGGGAGAGTCATAACCACACCCAGAATTACCTCACCATCGCAGAAAATATACAACAAGCGCTCATATGGCCTAGGACTATATCCACCCTGCATTCACTAGCCAGGGGGCTTCACCTCACGCGCGAACTTCCCTTATGATGGCATTTAGAGAGGGTGTGTTTAAGCCATTTATTAATTAAGATATCATAATTAAGTAAATTATCAGTTACTCTATTCATTTTCGATTTCCATTTCCATTTTAAGAAATGCATTATAGTTATCCGGAGATATACGTAGTTCGCATCATCATAATAACCTCAATGAATAAATAAACTCCCAATTTATTCTTCAAACCTTTTTAGGGTTTTATAATAAACCACAACGACTATACTACTTCAATTGAGCCTCTAAAGTCTCCAAACATGACCTTGCAACTCCTAGCCTCCTAATAAATAACTAAAGGGAAGAAATGCCTTAACATCACTTTGTACACCCCCCGTAATAAGCATTCATTTAATACATTTCTAATGTAGAGTAGTTAATTAACTCATATAGAACTCTAGGACTCTAAGTTTACTTCATACAAGAAGGTTCCTAAGTCCCTATCTTAAGAGAAAGATACTAGAAGACATTTAAAATTTTAAGGGTGAAAAATAGGGGATCGGTCGACCGGTCAAGAAACCGCGGTCGACCGCGCCACAAAATTTTTCCTAAGAAGAAAAGCAGAAAGTTAAGTTTGGAGGGGTCAGTCGACCGGTTAGGGGGGCGCGGTCGAACGCTACCGAAATTTATACTTATATTGGAAAGCAGTGGACTCTCCCTCGTTGGCCCGATCGACCGGTCCTGGGACCACGGTCGACCGTGCTTAGCAGACCTAGAATTCCTTTCTCTTATTCAAAGCTAAAACCAAGGCCTAACCTCATATTCTTTCCTCCCCTCCCTTGACCCACATCAATAACATAACCACAACAATTCTAAACTTCAATAAACCAATAAAATCCAAATCAACTTTCAAGGGTTCAAAACCTACAATTTCATTTAAAACCCTAAAATTATTAAACCATAATAAATCCACAACAATAAATACACATTACTCATCTTAGATCACATATTAGCAAGTAGAAAACTTTCCTTAAGCTTGCAACTTCAGATTTGTTTGTGATGGAACCAATCCCAAACCTCAATCTCCAATCTCTTCTCTTGTTCTCCCAAGTCCTCTTCTTCTCTCTTTCTCTCTAGGTTAGGATATACTCTAAAGAGAAATAAATGGCTTAACAAGACATAAATCGTGCCTTTTGTCTAAATTCCCAACTTAAGTGGTTAATACCACATTAAAATGATCCGCAACTACACATTTATGTTAAAACCAGTCAAAAGTGCACAAAACATAAAAATACAATGTGGCACTCATTCTGACTATCTTGCACGTTTCGAGACTAACTGCGCCCTCCAAATTATCATTTGGAAATTTTATAACTTATTTCAAGTTTCAGTTTCATTTAAACCATAAATGTCATTTTAAAACATATGACACTATAAAACTCAACATGGGGATATTTGCATACACATACAGTAAATATGCAACAATCTCGTAAATATTAACTTTTATCTCATTCAATTAATATTTACTTCATATTCCAACATTTTATATAATTACTTCACATAGTAACTTAACATAAAATCAATTCTCAAAAGCGAGGGTTATCACATACTCCCCCCTTATGAGGAAATTTTGCCCCAAAATTAAAGCGTACCTTGCAAGAAGAGATGCGGATACTTTTCCCAGATATCATCCTCATGTTCCCACGCCGATTCTTTGGCATTGTGATGACTCCATTGGACTCTCACCAAGGGAACCTCTCGAGACCTCAACCTACGCTCTCCATGCTCTGAGATAGCAATCGGTTGTTCTTCATACGAAATGTCAGGTTGAAAATCGATATCCTCAAAAGGAATATGCCAAAGGGCACCTTCACCCGTCTTATACTTATTCAAAGAGGAAACATGGAACACATCATGGATTTGTTGTAAGGGTTTCGGTAAGGCAAGTTGATACGCCACTGGACCTACCTTGGAAATAATAGGAAAAGGTCCAACATAACGCGGCACAAGCTTTTCTTTCTTCCCGAATCGCTTTATGCCTTTCATTGGTGACACCCGCACCAAGACTTGATCTCCAACTTCCAACTCAACATGCCTTCTACCCGCATCGGCATAGCTCTTTTGTCGATCTTGAGCTATCCGAATGTGATTTCGGATGAGTTCAATCTTGGAAGAAGTATCCTGGATCATTTTCAGTCCAAAAAACTTATTATCGCCCACCTCTAACCAACAAGTGGGTGATCTACACGGTCTACCATATAAAGCTTCATAGGGCGCCATCCCAATAGTAAATTGGTACGAATTATTATAAGCAAATTCTACCAAAGGGAGATATTGTTCCCAACCACCTTTAAAATCGATCATACACATTCGGAGCATATCATCCAACATTTGGTTGACTCTTTTCGTGTGCCCATTTGTTTGAGGATGATAAGAAGTGCTCAACTTCAATTCGGTTCCCATAGCCACTTGGAAAATTCTCTAAAAGTGGGAAACAAAAATCTTGTCTCGGTCGGAAACTATATTTAAAGGCACCCCATGGAGTCTAACAACCTCCGCGATGAAAAGCTGGGCATAGCGAGCAGTATCATAATATGTGCGCATGGGTAAGAAGTGTGCCGACTTAGTCAAGCGGTCGACAATCACCCAAATAAAATCATGACCACTCTGTGACCTTGGTAAGCCCGTAATAAAGTCCATCAATATACTCTCCCACTTTCACTCTGTAATCTCCAACGGTTGCAACAAACATGTTGGTCGCTGATGATCTATCTTGACCAATTGACAAGTAGTGCATTGGGATATAAACTTAGAAATATCCCGCTTCATGCCTTGCCACCAATACTGACGGCGCATGTCTTGATACATCTTGTCCCCACTAGGATGTACTGAAAATTTAGACCCATGAGATTTTTCCATCATGTCCCTTCTTAAATCCCCATCATGTGGGACGATGAGTCTCCCGTGAAAACGTAATCCACCCTCTGAACTTATCGAGTGGGATTCCGCTCCCTCGGACAACAATTTGCGTATATGGTCCTGACAACCTTTATCCCTTCCTTGGGCTTCTACAATCTTTGCCGCAATGGTAGGTGTAACAATCATCACTGACATAAATTCCCTAGCATCCGTGTCCTCCTGACTAAGCTCCTTCAATTTGGCCTTCCATACCTTCGCTAACTCTCCATCGGCTTCCTACTCAAAGCATCCGCTACCACATTAGCCTTGCCCGGGTGATAGTGGATGTCAAATTGATAGTCTTTCATAAACTCCAACCACCGGCGTTGTCGCATATTGAAATCCTTCTGTGAAAATAAATACTGTAAAGATTTATGGTCCGTGAAAAGTCTAAATTTCTCCCCTAGGAGATAATACCTCCAAATTTTCAAGGCAAAGACAACCGCGGCAAGTTCCAAATCATGCACCGAATAATTCTTTTCATGAGGCTTTAGCTTGCGAGAAGCATAAGCAATAGTCCGTTTCTCTTGTTGAAGTACACCTCCCAAACCTTGTAAAGATGCATCGGTAAAGACTAAATATTCTAATCCCGACTTTGGCAATGCAAGGACTGGAGCAAAAGTCAACCTCTCCTTGAGCTCATCAAAATTAGACTGACAGGAATCATCCTAAATAAACCGCACCCCCTTCCGGGTTAAGTTTATCAAAGGACCAACAATTTTGGAGAAACCCTTGATAAACCGACGGTAATAACCCGCCAAACCCATAAAACTATAAATCTCGGCAGGTGTCGTGGGCTGACCCCACTCCCTCACCGCAACCACTTTGCTTGGGTCTACCGAAATACCTTGGGTCGTCACAATATAGCCCAAAAATTGAACTTCCTGCAACCAAAAGCCACACTTCTCTAACTTGGTATACAATTGGTGATTCCTCAGTCTTTGCAGGACCAACCTCAAATGAGTAGCATGGTCAGATTCTGTCTGAGAATACACTAGAATATCATCAATGAACACGATGACAAACTGGTACAGGAAGTCTCGGAACACCCTATTCATAAGGTCCATAAACACGGCGAGGGTGTTATTTAGTCCGAAAGGCATAACCAAAAATTCATAGGACCCATACCTCATTAGGAAAGCAGTTTTGGACACATCTTGCTCCCGTATCCGCAACTGGTGATACCCCATCCTCAAATTGATCTTAGAGAAGTACGAAGCTCCCCTAAGTTGATCAAACAAATCATCAATCCGTGGCAATGGGTATTTGTTCCGGATGGTGACTTTATTCAACTCTCTATAGTCAACACATAATCTGAGAGAACCGTCCCTCTTTTTCACAAACAACACTGGAGCACCCCACGGAGACGTGCTACACCGAATGAGTCCCTATTTCAACAACTGCTGAATTTGGTCTCTCAACTCCCTCATCTCAATAGGAGCCATACGATAAAGAGCTCTCCCAATCGGTCGAGTTCTCGACGCTAAATCAATCACAAACTCAATCTCCCTACTAGGAGGCAAATCCGGTATTTCCCGAAAAACATTTTCAAAGTCTCTAACAACCGGAATAGAATCTAAGGAAATAACTACATCCCGAGAAGTCTCCCCCGCAATACAATACAAATAAATGCTAGTACCTCCTTCTAAGCGAGGCGTAACCACTAAAAACATTTCTTTCCCCCGGAATGGCAAACACTATACTCTTCCCATAGCAATTAACTATCGCATGATACTTCACTAGCCAATCCATACCCAAAATCACATCATACCCGACCATGTTAAGGACGAGCAAATCGACCTCAAATCATAAAATGCCAAGATTAATTCCTATTTGTTTACAAATAAAGAAAATGAGTGAACCATCACCCATAGAAGATTCAACACTAGTGAAGGTACTCTCTGCAGATTTTATCAATTCTATAGACTGAGCAAAACTTCTAGAAATGAATGAGTGTGTCGCACCCGTATCAAATAGTACCCGACCCATATGCCCTTGAATGAGAAACTTTCCCTCAATCATCGGCGGTGCTGGAGGGGCCGCAGGAAGCATAGCATCCTGAATATGATAAACCCATCCATACTACAGTTGTCCCTGCTGTGGAGGAACAACCGGATTAGGTACCTGGGGAAAAAACTGAATATATGGCTGTTGTGGAGCCCTAGGAAGTTGTCCCTAATCAACTTAGGACACGACCTCTTATAATGACACAGCTCTCCGCACTGAAAGCATCGGTTCATCGCATTCTCTGGGTTTCGCACTTGATTATTTCAAAACTACCTGAAACCTCGACCCTGATGGCATCTACCTCCATTTCCACCTCTACCTGCTTGTTGTTGTTGCGGTCCACCTTGACCCTGCCTATTTTTGTTGCCACCCGCATTAAAACCACCAAAACGTTGCCATTTAGACAACTACCCTTGCTGGGGGTCCCTTTCCTTCTGCTTATTCCCCGAGCATTGGGATGAAGGAAATGATCCTCCTCCAATCCCATTACCTCCAGGTTTTCCCGCTTGCCCCATTACTGTAGCCTTCTTGCTACTCTGTACATACAATCGATGCTCTTGGCAAAGAAGTAATTCCGCATTCATCACATCCCCAAAGGTCTATAAAGCCGGATTACCCAGCAAATGTTATCGGATCCTCCAGTTCAAGCCTCCCATGAACTTAGAAACCTTCCTCTCTTCCGGAGTCACCTCATCCGGTACAAAAGTTGCTAATCGGGTGAACTCATCTTCATATTCTGCGACTGACCTCTTAACTTATACCACATCCTGAAGCTTCCTTCTCATCTCCCTTTGAACTACGGGAGGGAAGTTCTTCCGATCAAACAAAGCCCAGAAATTAGTGAATATCATGGTATCCCTCTGCTCCGGTGTAGTCATCGACTCCCACCAATGTAATGAAGATCCGACAAGCTTGAAAGTAGCAAGAACTTGTTTCTTATCCTTAATACATTCCACCATTCGAAGATGTCATTGCATATCCTTCTTCCACTGATTAGCTCTAATAACATCAGAGCCTCCATCAAATTCTGGAGGATGGCCCTTTAGAAATGACTTTCTGACTCTCTCCCACGGAGAAGGTCCCGTAGGAGCTTGTGCATCATGTGCTCATTATTGAGCTTGTGGCATTTGTTGTACCACGGCAGTGATCGCTGCGTTGACCGCTGGGGCCACTATATTTGCTACATCAGCAGCATTTATATTCCCCTGTGGCGGTGGCGGAGGACCATCATCCCCTTCTACTACTCTATTCCGTCGAGTGAGGCGGCATCTGAGATAAAGAAATAATAGAGTTAGAATACCACATAGAACAATCTATCTTGCAGAAGATCGCAAACATAGGCAACTCAACAGTCCTAACAATAAGCTCTATATCAAAGAACGCTACGGTAGAATGTCACAAGCCCACATAGATCCTAAAGACTCTAGAACCTGACGCTCTGATACCATCTGTGACAACCTGCTCACCAAAATAAGTGGTGGCCAGCCCGATACTCTAATAATATAGGAATCGTGGATGGAATCATTCTCAGCATCGTAATAATATAATGAGTATGCGGGATAACCACTCAATATTTCAGAAAATGGGTTGCCAAAAATTTTATTTTATAATTTAAAGAAAGCATTTTAAACAACCCATAATTGAAAAGAAAGTGGAAACCCCAAGAACATATATTACAACAATAACAAGTATACAATATGGGGACCGAAAATGCTATCGATCAACAGGTACATGGCAAATATAACAAGTTCATTAAATTACATCTTACATCCATTAGACAGTTACAAAATTTTGGGTCACACACCCGAATAAAAGACCCGATCATAACTAGGGTAAAAAAAATTAAAAGCGTTTATACAAAGCATCCCGTAAAATTCGTAAAATATCACGACTCCCCAAAAGTCACCGGAATGGGAAAGTTAGTACGGGCATCCTTGTGGCGGAGCACTTGAGCGGATACAAGATTCATGCACAACAAGAAATATGAAAGGGTTAGGGCCCGGTTTTATATGATCACCAGATGAATAAAGGGTATGACAGTTATGAACAGATAATCATGATAGATAAAGATAAGAATCTATCTACATAGTTCAATGCATAAGCTAAGACAATTAAATGATCATAAATTTCATTTAGTTATGCAGGAAGATATGAATAAATAACATTAATAAAAGCTAACATCCTTTTTATACTGTTCATTCCATCGTTCAATTCCTTATCAGGAAACACAATAACCATTATATGCTCTTTGTGGCATTTATCTCAATTATATGCTCTTTATGGCATTTCATTATGCTCTTTATGGCATTTATAATCCATCAAGTCCCACTTGATTAAGAATAGTTATAATCATATTTATATAACAATTATAAGATCACCCGTCCGGGTTTCCCCACTGGGCGCGCCCCTAAATGACCATCATCTTCCAGGGCCTATCAACAAAGACCACCTGGGAACCGATAACGCAATACGTTGGGAAGCGTCCATATGCCTGCGAGAGAGTCATAACCACACCTAGAATTACCTCACCATCGCTGAAAATATACAACAAGCGCTCATATGGCCTAGGACTATATCCACCCTACATTCACTAGCCAGGGGGCTTCACCTCACGCGCGAACTTCCCTTATGATGGCATTTCGAGAGGGTGTGTTTAAGCCATTTATTAATTACCATATCATAATTAAGTAAATTATCAGTTACTCTATTCATTTTTTATTTCCATTTCCATTTTAACAAATGCATTATAGTTATCCGGAGCTATACGTAGTTCGCATCATCATAATAACCTCAATGAATAAATAAACCCCCAATTTATTCTTCAAACATTTTTAGGGTTTTATAATAAACCACAAAGACTATCGTACTTCAATTGAGCCTCTAAAGTCTCCAAACATGACCTTGCAACTCCTAGACTCCTAATAAATAACTAAAGGGAAGAAATGCCTTAACATCACTTTGTACACCCCCCGTAATAAGCCCTCATTTAATAAATTTCTAATGTAGAGTAGTTAATTAACTCATCTAGAACTCTAGTACTCTAAGTTTACTTCATACAAGAAGGTTCCCAAGTCCCTATCTTAAAAGAAAGATACTAGAAGACATTTAGAATTTTAAGGGTGAAAAACAGGGGACCGATCGACCGATCAAGAAATCGCGCTCGATCGCGCCTCAAAATTTTGCCTAAGAAGAAAATCAGAAAGCTAAGTTCGGAGGGGTCGGTCGACCGGTCAGGGGGGTGCGGTCGAACGCTACCGAAATTTATATTTATATGGGAAAGCAGTGGGCTCTCCCTCGATGGCCTGGTCGACCGGTCCTGGGACCGCGGTCGACCGCGCTTAGTAGACCTAGAATTCTTTTCTCTTATTCAAAGCTAAAACCAAGGCCTAACCTCATATTCTTTCCTCCCCTCCCTTGACCCACATCAATAACATAACCACAACAATTCTAAACTTCAACAAACCAATAAAATCCAAATCAACTTTCAAGGGTTCAAAACCTACAATTTCATTTAAAACCCTAAAATTATTAAACCATGATCATTGCAAAACAATCAATACACAATATTCATCTTAGATCACATATTATCAAGTGGAAAACTTTCCTTAAGCTTGCAACTTCAGATTTGTTTGTGATGGAAGTAATCCCAAACCTCAATCTCCAATCTCTTCTCTTTTTCTCCCAAGTCCTCTTCTTCTCTCTTTCTCTCTAGGTTAGGATATACTCTTAAGAGAAATAAATGGATTAACAAGACATAAATCGTGCCTTTTGTCTAAATTCCCAACTTAAGTGGTTAATACCACATTAAAATGATCCACAACTACACATTTATGTTAAAACCTTTCAAAAGTGCACAAAACATAAAAATAGAATATGGCACTCATTATGACTATCTCGCACGTTTCGAGACTAACTGCGCCCTCCAAATTATCATTTGAAAATTTTATAACTTATTTCAAGTTCCGGTTTCATTTAAACCATAAATTTCATTTTAAAACATATGACGCTATAAAACTCAACATGGGGATATTTACATACACATAGAGTAAATATGCAACAATCTTGTAAATATTAACTTTTATCTCATTCAATTAATATTTACTTCATATTCCAACATTTTATATAATTACTCCACACAGTAACTTAACATAAAATCAGTTCTCAAAAGCGAGGGTTGTCACAATTTTTTAATATGAGTAACAATCTAATTAGGGAAAGGGATTACATACACTACACCAAAAATAAAAAATAGTCACAATTAATGGGTCACAGTTTCGAACTCTGACCAGTGGGTCACGGGTTTCAGCCATGACCCCTGGTTATTGACAATGACAATGTGACCAGGATTTATGGTGACCTTATTAAGGGGCAGGTAATGGTTAAGAATCGTGACCAAAGTGGTCACAATCCACAATCGTGACTCACTCGTAACCCAGGATGGTGCCAAGTGTCCCGCTATTTTGGTCACAGTCTAGAACCGGGACCCACCAGGGACCGACATATTTTGGCACTAAAATTCCCACTATTTTGGTCACGATCCAAAACTGTGACCCCTACATGGAATGGCAATTTAACCCGACCCATAGGAGCCCCGTCCCGCCCCTAATGGGACGGGTTTTAAAACCCAATTAATGAATTAGGAGACGATATGGGTTTTAAAAAAAATCGGTTATTAAATGGGGTGGGTTAGGAGTTTGTTTAAATAAAACACCCCCACCATGTTTAACTTATGCCTACACATATTCCCTTTATATGTATGTTAATTACAATTAAACCACACACACACACACACAGAGTAAAAAAACCTTTATATGTATGTTAATTTTATAAAAGATCTATGAGGAAAACATGAATCAATAATCGGGGGACTGTCTCACATATTGGAATACGAACCATTGTAGACCTCTAAGACTATAATGTGATATTTTCAATTTACTATTTTTAAAATTATTCTGACCCGTAGTAGCCCGACCTGCCCCATTTATTAAATGGGGCAGGTTAGGAGTTAATATAAATAAAAGTCGCCCCTCCCCACCCCACCCCGCCCCTCCCCATTTATTAAATGGGGTAGATTAGGATTTTTGAAAACTTGCCCCGTTGCCATCCCTACCACCAAACCTATTTTAAAATGGTCATATTAGGATGGTCACTATCCAGAACCGTGACCAATTTTTGAGCTTTCTATTGGTAACCTATGAGGTCACGATCAAAAACTGACACCATTTAAGGTATAAATGAAGTCAAAACCCTACATTTTATTTCCCCCTTGCCCTAAAAATCAGAATTCTCTATCTCACTCAGCAAAATCCTTGCCCCAAAAATCTTCGACGGCCTCTCTCTTTCCCCTTTCATTTTTTGAAAACTTCTCTCTCTCTCCACACAAGGTACTCCTTTCATTTGTTTCATATATTATGTTCAATGTGCGCGCGCGCGTGTGTGTGTGTGTGTTCAGCATGTGTTTGTGTTCAGTGTGTGAATTCACATAATTAATTAGTGCATTACTGAATGTGATTCGTATATGTGTTATGTGAATTCACATTCTTTCAAAATCAATCTATATTGGTATTGATATTCAATTAATGAAATTATATTAAATTGATTGTTGTTCTCCATTTCATTATACTCTTTTTTTCACATAATGAATATTTTTTAATAACTTGAAATTGAACAACAACCAATATACATAATTTCATACCTCAAATTTTTAACATGCTGAATATTTTTTAATTATATACTTTAATCCTTATAATGAACAACAACCAATGTACATAACAAATGTGTACATCATGCTTATGTGTACATCACATGTTTTATATTGAAATATGACCCTATTTATTGTTAGAAATTATATACAAAACCCTTGATGTACAATTGTATATGAAAAATCATGTTCTATAATTTTGTTCTTGGAAATCAATCAAATATACTACTTAGAAGGAGTGAGGGATAATATTGTGTTAGATTATTGGTTGATGGTTATTGGATTGATAGTTATTGGGTTGATGATCTGATGCGGATGATAGATAATTAAAACTTTCACTCTATTAATTCTTTATTATAAACCTTTAACTAATTATTTTTCTTAACGAAGACCCTATCATAATAACTAAATTTTTCGAATATAGTCATCTGGTTAATATGTTGTAGTTGTGATCACCCATTCCTTAGGATTAAATTAAAATGAACTTAAATTGGACTTGTTGTGCCTAATTGATCAGATGGAAAACCATAATTTGTTTAGGATTAATTAGAGCCATAATTCATTGTGTATTCACCCTTAAGACTCATATTTACGCCTTCTATATATATTTTCTAAGGATTTGGATAGTCTTTACCACCAGAAACATGGTCTCAACGTTTTAGCAAAGGAATGGAAAGAATTTAGGAAATCAAACAACCTTTAGCCTGAATATAATTGAATTTTTGGAGTCAAAAATGAAGTTGAGAGCATTTATAGAGTTGGTATACCCTATATTTCCCTCTGCATCCCTCAAAACTCTCTCTCTCTCTATCTATCTATTTATCTATCTATCTATCTATCTATCTCTCTCAAAGATACTCAGAAATGGATTACAACTAATATAACCTTGTTAGACTAGAAACATTTGATGATTTTGATTTGAAAGAACAATTTCAAGGGTAATTCACATCAACCTACTTATATTTTTATGTATGGGTAGTGCTAAAAACATATACAACGAATTTAAAAAAATATTGGGTATTAGATAGGTATTAAGAGTAAGTGTGTGTGTTTGTGTGTGTGTGTGTGTATATATATATATATATATACTTAGATTTTATTTTCTTATTTTTGCATAAAATTAGATCAATACACAACATTGACCAATAACTTCAATTATTGCCTATCCATTAATGTCCTTGAGTTTTATGAATTTCAATTTTCAGAACAGAATAACCTCATCACCAACTTAGAGTTCCCAAATTTTGAGGATATCAGTAATGTAGATTTTTGTCCCATGTGGGATGTTAATTTTCCTTGATACAATCTTCATAAAATGAAGGAAAATTAACGTCCCTTATGGGGCAAAAATCAGGATTACTAATATCCTCCAAAATTTAATACTCTAAGTTGGTGAAGAGGTTATTCTGTTCTGAAAATTGAAATTCATTGAATTCATGGACATCGGTGGATAGGCAATAATTGAAGTTATTGGTCAATGTTGTGTATTGATCTAAATTTTTGTAATAAATAAGAATAGAAAAGCTAAGTAGATATATAAAGAATATATACATTAAGAATATATATACACATACCTACTCATAATACCTATCTAATACCAAATATTTTTTAAATGCATTGTACATTGTGTGACTCACACAATAGTATAATACATTAAAACACATTCAATGGTTCATACAAAGAGTCGATGTTTTTAGCGCTACTCATACATAAGACTACAACTAGGTTGATGTGAATTACCCTTGAAATTGTTCTATCAAATCAAACTCATCAATTGTTTTCAATTTTACAAGGCTGTGTTGGATGTAATCCATTATGAGGATCTTTATGATAGAGAGAGAGAGAGAGAGAGAGAGAGAGAGAGAGAGAGAGAGAGAGAGAGAGAGAGAGAGAGAGAGAGAGATTTTTATGGCATGAGGAAGAAAATACGGGGTATATAAATTGTTGTTCTTTGAGCCATTATTTATCATGTTCCATAGTTTATCTTCGTCCAATAGATTATGTGTTGATTTTTCTTTCATTTGTTTTGTTAGATTATGTCAAATGTTAAAATATGATTAATTTTTCATTTTTTGTCCAACTGACTGGGTAAACTTATCAACTGCTCGTTTTACAAGTGTGGTAATAGGCACGAACACCCCGCAGGGGACCAACATAATATGTAACAATTGATCTCATAGTCATGGGACTCTTGATTTGAGAACATGATAAAAACTTGTAAATATTTAGACTTAGGATTGAAAATATGCAATTAAAGGGTGAAAATGCAAAATGGCATCCAAACAACCCTATGAGAGGCATGAAGACCTCACATGAGACCAACGTAATAGGTAGCAACTGATCGCATAATCAAAGGATGCTCAGTTAGAGAACATAATAAAAACTTGCAAATAGTTAGACTTGGGCTTTAAAACATGTCGTTGAAGGATGAACACACAAAATAAGCGGCCCCCAAATAGCCCCGCAAGAAGCACGAACACCTTACATAGGACCAACATAACACGTAGCAACTGATCGCATATGAAGCACCTTATACCTTTGACTTGCTTAAGTCTACATTGTATAAGTGCTCAACTAATTTGGAAATATTGACAAAATTTGTAGTCCATCCTAAAAACCAAAAAGCCTCAGAACCTATCTCTCTAATCTTCTTCAAAGATCAATGATGGTACAAAATGAATCACACTACACACTATTAGAAGTGCATATATGTGTTCATATTGCTTAAAATTGAGTGTGTGTTTAATTCCCCTTGTATTGGAGCTTTAATAATTTTTTGGGAATTTTTAAATAATTTTTAAACCTTTTTAAACTTTTTTTAAAACATTTTTTAATAATTGTTTTTATTAATAAAATGGGATAATAAAGTTTTTGGGGTTAATTTACTATTTTAGAAACTTCTTTTTTCACTGAATTGTTTGGTTGGGTACGATCTCAAAGCGCTAGAGACTTCAGGGTGAGGTCTTGTAATTATTTTGACGAGCGTGTGAGAGCCTATTAACAGCCAACACTTGTCATCCTCCGGGCTTATGTATTTGTGCTTCTTATGTGAGAGGGCTGGATGCATTATTGTTGATCGTTGGATCATTTCTTATCAAGGGCCTGCATACGTTCTTGGTTAATCCCAGTGCATACATATGAACCAATCACAATGCTTTTAAGCCACCGCTTTTCTATAACCATTGGATCAAGTCAAAACCCTTGAAGACTTGATCTCAGCCTTTGATTTGCCTCGATCATCCAGAACCTTCCTCAGGCACTATATATACCCTTCCCTTCTCTGCCTTAGAGAACTTTTGGGCATTCGTCTTCCAGAGAGAAAAAAAATAAGAGAGAGAAGAGAGAAGTGAGAGAAGAGAGAGAAAGGGAAACAGTTAGCCAAAAACCAAACCCTAACCCTAAACACTTCGTCTCTGAAACAAACCTTCAAATAAACCTTACTCCAAACACATCCTGAGTGTTTGAAAGAGAGAGAGTGGTTTGTTCATATCATTGTTGTAACCTCGTGATTTCTGATCTTGTACACAACTTAAACGTCAGAGTAAAGATCTAGTTTCTTTCTCCATAGAAATATTAGATCTATACTCTGCATGTTATATTTTTCACTAGATCTGCATATTTTCAACTTGGTTTAAGAAAATCATTTTTGTTTTGGTTTGAAAAATGTTTTATAGTTTCTGTTTTTACAAAACTTAACCTGACCTAGTTGGATTCGCACTTGGAGGGTTTTCAATCTCCTAAATATTTTCAAAAGAGATTGAGAAAGGTCTTGACCGATTTCTTAAGCAAGATCTCCGTGGAATCTGGGTTATATTGAAAGGTCAAAAGGTTTTTAGTTTTGTAAGAAAGAAAAATAACAAACTCACTGCATATAGACTTTATATGTAATTTGTATAGGACTGTTTGTAAATCTAAGTGTGTGTGAGTTCATGCATGTGAATAGGAATCACTACACAAACACTTAACACACTACTACACTGGAAGTGTTGTGTTTAAGATCTGAGATCTTTGAGTCGACGTAAAGAAGCTAAAGCAAAGGAAGTTAGCAAACCGGATAACATCAACAACAAATCAAATCTATCAGAAGTTAGAAGGAGCCAAGTGGGGTATATTCCTAAACTTAGTATAGGTTGATTTGTGTGCTTGCATGTTGTGTTGTTTGTAACTGATTTTTGTTATTAGTGGATTTTTTGCTTTTGTGACTTAGAAGTCACCGTGGATGTTTCCTCTATTGGGAGAGGTTTTACCACGTTAAAATCTTTGTGTTGATTATCTTCATCTACTCACCTCATTCTTTAAGTGTGCTGAATTTTTGAAACTGCCTTAGTTTTAAAACTGACTACACAATCTTAATTAATCTCGTACATAAGTTTCTTTGTAAACAAATCTTGTTTATAATTTTTATTTTCAAAAGAAAAGGGTTTCTCCAACAAACTTTCAGAGTTGCTTATACAGTTTAACCTTGTGTTAAACGGCATTAGCAACGTTTTTCAGCATAGTCACATGACTCCCGGTTCGAGAATATGGCCAAAAATTGCAAATAGTTAGACTTAGACTTGAAAACATATCGTTGAAGGGAAAAAACACAAAACAACCCCTAAACAGCCCCACAAGAGGCACGAATACCTCACACGGGACCAACGTAATACGTAGCAACTAACTGCATAGTCACGGATGCCCGGTTCGAGAACATGACCAAAATTTCCAAATATTTAGACTTAACATGTTGTTGAAGGGCGAAAGTACAAAACAGTCCCCAAACAGCCCCGTAAGAAGTATAAACACCTCAAACGGGACCAATGTAACATGTACAAATTGATCGTATAGTCACGGGACTTCCGGTTCGAGAACATGATCAAAATTTGCAAATAGTTACACTTAGGGTTGAAAACATATCGTTGAATAGCAAAAATGTAAAACAGCCCCCAAACAACACCGCAAGAGGCACAAACACATCATAAGGGACCAACATAACACGTAACAACTGACTGAGTAGTCATAGGAGGCCCGATTAGAGAACATGACCGAAATTTGCAAATAGTAAGACTTAGTCTTGAAAACATGTCGTTTAAGGGAGAAAATAAAAAAATAGTCCCAGACAGCCCCGTAAGAAGCACGACACCTTACAGGGGACCAATGTAACATGTAGAAACTAACTGTGTAGTCACGGGACTTCCGGTTCAAGAATGACCAAAACTTAAATACAAGTCGTTGAAGGGTGAAAATGCAAAACATCCCCCAAACATCCTTGCAAGAGGCACGAACACTTTTCACGGAACTAACTTAATAGGTAGAAATTGATCGCATAGTCACGAGATGCTCGGTTAGAGAGAATGACCAAAACTTGTAAATAGTTAGACTTAGGATTGAAAATATATCGTTGAAGGAAAAAATATGCAAAACAATCCTATTTAGATTGTTCTCACAATTATGCATTCACATATATTTTCATAAATAAAAATAGAGAAAAGGGGGCTATACCACAATTTCCAATTTAGAGTGTTCTCATAATTTTCTACACTTTCGACACATTTGACATAAATTTTCATAAATAAAAAGAAACACACTGGATTCAAATTATGGATTAGTCTAAAACCTTGTTCATCTAATGGACTACGTGGACATTGATGCCATTTTTGTCTACGTAGGCATTTCAAAGTTTTTTTTTATTCAAGTCTTGTTACTTACCACTTGGGACATTTTTAAAGTTTTATTTGCAGGCCTCAATGGAGAAGGAACATCGGGAATATATCCATGCAAGCATTCGTTGTATTTTTATTTCTGTTGTACATATTCTTGCAACAATCCATTGTATTTCATTTTGTATTGTACATTTCATGCAAGCGTCCATTGTATTTTATTACATGTTCACGCAAATGAATTTGTTAACTTTTGTTGTATTATCACGCAAGCATTCATTTGTTAAATTTTATTACATATTGGTGAAATGTATTTTTTGGAAATGTAAACAAGTTTAAAAAATGTACATTTTTTTTTGGATGCAAAAAAATAAATTTAATTTTTTAAAAATAATTTATTTAGTCATGATCCAAAACTGTGACCATATATATATTTTTTTAATTCAAATAAATATGGGGTGGCGATTTTGGATCGTGACCAACCATGACCCCGTGGTATAGTGGTCACGTCTTGGTAACGCTACCCACATTCTCCCCCTCTGGTTCATGGGCTTGTACCGTGACCTGCTAGACTATTGTGGTCATAGGTTTGGACCGTGACCTAGGTTCTCCCCTATGGGTCATGAGTAGCGAGTGTGACCCCTATTTTTGTCACACTTAATATTATCACGGGTGAAGATCGTGACCCATAGTGTTGGTCAACGGTAAAAATCATGACCATTGATGATATATGGTGTAGTAATCATTCTAATTTTTTTTTTAAAATTCAAAAATTGGTTTTAATACTAAAAAACACATGCTTGGATACTTGTGCCTTGTTATATTGGGTAGTTTGGATGAATCGCATGTTAGTTAAAATATGTGATTTTTTTGTATGTTTTGATACGTGAAAATAACATTGACGATGTATATGATGTTTAATGTATTGTTTTGTTGCTAAAATTTTAGTTATGTAAGTTTGAATCGGTTTATGCGTTAGTTTGATAAATTATCACTCATACAGAAAAATGAATTTGGCAACTTATTTGGATATTTCGTAGAACTCGATTATCACATGATATAATTAATGTAATATGCATAAAATTGGATAGATACAACTATGTAGTAAATTAATCATAATGCTAATGATAAAGATAATTAATGTATAAATTGCTGAAGTTAATAGATTTGACACCTTTGGGACGTTAGGATTTACGAAAGTTGTTGTACTTTCACCCTTGGATTAGTATGTTACTTTATAGGTATGGGACTACAGAGTAGGCTTATTATTTTCCATTGAATATTTCTAGGTATGGTACTAGTTATCAGTCCGTTGTGTATTTTCATCCTAGGTATGAGACTATGTGGTGATTATGTTTTAGGTATTTTTCCTAGGTGAGGGACTAGATGATACTTATTGTTGAATGATCTCTTGGTATGAGACTTGGGATAGAATGTATTCATGGTGCCCAGTTTATAGGTGGGGGCTATTTATAATTGATGAAAATAAAATAAATAAAAGATAATTAATGCCTACGATAATAAACATGTATTGGAGATGGATTTATGTGTGTCAATGTATGTGCGGGTGGGTGTAGGCTCACCATTACAATAATTAAGAGACCCTCATTATCTTAAATACTTTAATGGTTTTTTATGCATCGATGTATGTGCGGGTGTGGGCGGGTTGACCATTACAATGATTGTGGGACCCATCCTATCTTGGCTACTTCGAAGGTAGTGTGTGTTGGAACATCATGATATGTACGGGCTAACTAAAATTAACCTGATGGGATATCATGGTGGGTGTGCATTTGATGTGTTGAGATGTCAGACGCGCAATGAGTATGTGCAAGGACAATAGAAAAAGCCTTTTAAAATGTCTTAAGTTTCCATCACACGCTAAGAAGGGTATTTAATTTTAACGCCCGACATAGGTTGGCATTGGGGCCTGGAAGCATGCTTCAATGCCAAAATATGCAGGGTGTTATATAGTATCCATTAATTCTATGAAAAAACTTCATTAAAACTCCCACCTTCAAGTTCCAAAGAAACCCACCTTCAACTTCATTAGAACCATATTTTTCCCTTTTAAAACCTTCAAGAAAATAAACCCATTTCAAGATCCATACATACGTGAGGAGGGTTTTTGAAAATATGGGTGGTTTCATGAGTAAAACCCTAAGAATGATGGTTTTTCCATTCAGGAAGATGGGTTTCTTCTACTTGTTGACATTCTAACTAAAGAGAGAAAAAAAATCAGGTGAACGAAGGATCCCTTTATCCCTTTCTAAAACCAATCTAATGGATAAAAACACGGGATAAGGAAAACATAATCTACATTGATCCAATTAGGCTTTGAGAACATTAAAAAAATGTCAGAGCCACCTCCCCCCCAACCCCAACCCCAACGCCACAATTGTGTCGTTGAGTCTTTCAATGGGTCTCGCCTCTGCCATAATGACGATATCAATCACTCTTATGGTTTGATGTCTTTCCCCTAACTTCTTGGTGCATAAAATGATTCTCATTTGATTTCCTTATTTTGTTATTTAATTAATATTACTCCAAAATGTTTTTCCTTCCATTATAAATGAACTTAATTGAGTTCAACCCCCCAATAACCAACCCATTCTTAAGGTTTCATATAAATTTCTGACTCAACTTAAAATATCCAAATTAGTTACACCTTTTTCTCAGTAATGGTCATTATACTCAAACAACTTTTATTTTTTCATTACCCTCCGTGCTAATATAAAGATATATTGCATGGTAAAATGTCCCACTGCACACTTTAATCTGAATCAATATTAAACACTATGTAAACCATTTATTCCATGCAAGCTATGCATATGACATGCAAATTCGTGGATGCACCCTATAACCCATACATAACCCATATGAACTCATTCATGTGAATATTTTATGTAAATCTATCGTGATTTACCTACGATTGTTGTGTAATTTTTTCTTTATTCGCTTAATTAAAAGTCGAGGTATTACAAGCTCAGGACGTTTGGCAATTGATACCTTGGTAGGGCCTTTTCTTTCCAAGGGCATACACCTCTCAAAGGTCGGTATGTAAGTAACAGGTCCATTGGTCGGATAATTCTTTTTTCAGGGTTGACGTGCATCTCTTCAAGGTAATTCTAAAATAATGGGTTCAAAAGGTTCCTCGAACTCCTTCCCATTTGTTAGATAGGTTTTGTAAAAGGTTAAACAAATTAAATCCCCCATGAAGTTGATAATATTCCTCCAATGAGCCATATTATCTTAGTAGAATTGGCTATAAGATTTAGGATAGTGGAGATATCAATGAACTCAAAGGATCCTAAACTAATATCAACTGGTCGGGAAACGAAAGAAGTTTTTGAGGTTGTTTAGGACATAGGGAAGAAATCATTATGGGATGATATGGGTACCTTAGTCCTGGTTGATTGCTCACACCTCCTTTATGGTAGAAAATTTGACATTTTATGGATTGGGCTCTTTCTTGTTTTGAGAACTGCACAACAAAAGAAAAAAGTGTCACAGTAAGGGACAAGATATAAATATCTAAAGACGTAATAGAGAAAAGTAATTTTGACTCTAAAAGTAAACATGTTCCATGTCCCCTTTTCGGGCGTATAGGTCCACTATAGAGTTCACCACCCTATGGGTAATCCCCCATATTTTTTGTGCATTATTTAATTATGGATATTAATCATGTTTGTTTATTGTTACATGTGATGTCACTATTTGGAATTATATGTTTTATATTATTTGTATTTGAAATTGGCCTTAATATATCCATTAATTAATTAATTAGAAGTGACTTGGTATTATGGGGGACTGTGTAATGGTAATATATTTTGTATCAAGTGTTTCCTTGTTTGGATTATCCCCTCGATTTAGGGTTTCACCCATCATGATGTAGTTTCTTATAATGACGTGTCACATTTAATTAATAAATAATAAAATAATTTACATTTGGAATCATATTGAATAACTATTAGTTTGTTTAGTATCATATTTCTAGTTAGCTTTTGGGATAATTAGAATGTCTACTTTTGACTTAAAATATTGTCTTTTAAGCCTATTGGGTTAGTATATGACTTGGTACATTTTCGTGACATCTGGAGTTCTATTTAGGCTCATTGGGTTGATCCACATAAGGGCCTAGGGTAAATTTCATGCCAAGCTAAGAGAAGTGATCATTATTCTTAACCTAATATATACTGGAAGCATTAGAGAAACCATAGGAGAGCAAGGAAATAAGAGTCACACATGGATGAAGGAATTTGGGAGATTTTGGGGAATTATTCCTCTACCAATCCATAGGCAAGTTTACGACATTTAAGAATTTAAATGGGATTGTGTTATAATAGTAGTAATCCATTGAATTCTAAAATTTATCATTAAAATATTAATTATAATCATATAATAATCAATTTTTATAATTGTACTAGCTAAATGTTTATTTCTTAATCTTGTGTTCATGAACTAGTATAATAGTTGTTGAATCCTTAAATTTGACTCATGAATTCATATATTCAGAACATAAAAACGTTAGAGGTGTGGTATAATGATATTAATCATTAAACTCCCTAACTTTTGAGTGATCCTTGTAAAAAATCCCTATGATAATTTAGGGAATTGGGTTTTAGAATGAAAATAGGTCTTAGTGATTTAAATTTGAGTTTACGCCTTAATTCGTGTTGTTAATCACCAAAACCATTTAGATATAGGTTTAAATTGATTATATGTTTATTAGAACTGAATGAAAAGGGGTAATTTCATGGTTTAGAGGGTTTAGGTTGGTTTGGAAGTGAATATGGTCGTCAAAGGTTTAGTGGGGATGAACACTTCCTAGACCCATCGGATCGATCCGATTTATTTGGGTCAACCCAATTATCTTTGTTTGAGGGTTGGCTTGGGTTTTTGTAGGCGACTTCGACTTGGTAATTTAATAGTTTATAAAGAAATCATTTATGAACAATAGTTAACCCTTTAATTAGAAACTCTAGGCTGAGGGTTACAGTTTGATACCTACATATTTAAGCTATAATTTGTATTGTCAAGAAGTGCTCAGTCATAGCCTTAAATCAGAACAAAGTAAAAATGTGTTTACAATTCGTCGATTTGGGTAACTATATTATTAAGATAATCATGGTGTATGTTCAGGTGTGAGATGATACCTTGGTTTGGAGATCCTTGAGAGATCACAAATATTATACATGACCGATTATAGTTAGTGTGTGTATTAATTGATTATAATAGAGACTTCATGTATAACCCAATTATGTAGGGTAGTATGTATATGTTTAAACTCACTTGTGAAGGATTAATCTTATATGTGTATTTTATGTGAAATACTGACCATGTGTAAAGTCTCGTGGGTTAGGTACTAGAGGCGATATCCTTTAGAGAAATGTATAATGTCGACCGTGCTAGTACCCCAGTGATAGAGATGGGCTTTACCTTGGTCATTTTTCCTCATACACTACGTGTTGATAGTACCAGTGTTATCCTATGGTGATAAAATGGGAGGATCCCCTCATATATCTTGGGTATGGGGCCATATGATTGGTGTGAAGGCGTAGTGACCATTCCTTATGGATATTTTGGGGATAATAGTCATGAGATAACCTATAACTCAACTTAATATGAATGAGCGATCTCCGAAGGCATTAGGTATAGTCCTTCATTATGAGGGGGATCGAAGGTTTCCCACTAGTTATGTACGTGACTGGGATCATATTTATGTGGAGCTTAGAAGTAGACATTATGTTACTGGAATGTATGTGCTTCTGTGTTGTGGCAATTATATGGGATCGTACTTATATAAAGGTTGGTCGTACTGGTTTATATCTTATACTCGTTGTGTATATGATATATACTAAAGATATATAGTTATAAACTTATTACTCAAGATTTACACAACACATATGCTAGAGTTATATACACTACATCAGTGGTATAAGACTAGTATGGACTGATAGACTTAACACACCAGTTTACTATCATACCTAGAAACTATTAACGATGCCTTTATTAGTTAAAGGTATGAGTTACGATAACAGATTTCATAAAATAAATTATTCTTGATACTAAAGATTAAAGTAAGAATGAAAAAGTGAAGAACATTGAACTAAAAGATAAACTTTATACACAAGGATCACATTTAGATTTGGGAGTAGAACCACATATTTATTTTAGGTTGTTCATATTGGGTAACTTAAATGACTTAAATCCACTTAAAATGGTAGAATGATATATTATTACTATCATGCCCCAACTTCAGTTAAATTATTATTCTTTGTAAACTTGTTATTTACGTTGTCATTGAATATGTTTTTCATCGAGCTTAGGTTGTCCTTATTGTCATAGACTTAGGTTGATTATTGTAGGTGTATCTCTAGTAATGTTCCATCCATCATTCCTATGATGTAGAAGTCAGGCAGTACAGTTCATGTATTTATTTATGTTCAATAGGCTGTTTATTTATTTTGGTTTACCCCGAGTTAGATGTTTTACCTATGGTAATTTTATATTCTATAGACTAGATTTCTATTCCAGAGCAGGAAGTAAATGTGTTGGTAGTGGGATGGTATCAAATATTGGTTTTATTTATTTTGTATTTGTATTGTCTCTCATTAGATTAATTGTTTAATTTTATTTATTTAGTTATGCCGAGAATGTTACCAAAAATTTTTTATTCATGTGATTTTTGTATTCGACCTAATCAATCTATTTGTGAATTTTATGGGATATCATATTTTGGTCTGGGCAAGTGTTTCTATTTCTTAAAATAAAACCATGATCATTGGAATTAGGAAAGTTGACGACTAGGAACGTTTTGACCTTCCTAACTTTAAGGTAATTACCTTGTCAAATGGCATTCCACATATCTAGGAGAAATGAATATTTGGGATTCCTATACGAACCCCAAATATCTCATTTAAATGGTTGATAATGTTAAAAATTCTCCAGGTGTTGGGAGAACAGTGAACATTAACAATAATTAAGTAATTGAAAAACTCAAGAAAAAATATCACTAAGAGGAAATATGACCCACGCCTAAACTATATATTGAGAGAACATCCAATGGCCACCATCAACATTGTAGTAGTCCATGTGGCTATAATTTAACTCAACTTTCATGTATAGAGGAATATATCACCATCTGAAATCTTTAATAGTGTTTTAATTGATAATGTACACCATTTTTACACTAAAATTAAGTCAAATATAGGGAAGAAGCTCAAACAATAATCTATAAAGCCTTGAAGAAAATTGAAAATATTCAATGACAAAAGGAAGAAAATGAATTGTGAGTGAAAAAGGACAGTAGAGGGTTTCGAACTCTTGAAGATTTACGAGAAGTGAATCTCGACTGATTACAGAAGGAAGGATTGGAGGGTTGAAACTAGTTCCAAGACATAATCCTATCATTACACGCTCCCCAAAATGATGGTTGACACATAACTATCCTTTCACTTTAGGGCTTATAAAAGATAACCATACCTTGTATTGAGTGGGGAAAAAAGATAAGTGTAACCCCAAGACTTAGCAAGCGAAATGACTATTCATTATAAAGTAAAACTACTTCCATGCCCTCTGAAAATAACATAAAATGAAGATCAAGTATATCCATGACCACAACATGTTTTCTTTTGTAAATCAGAACAAACCTCTCCCACCTCAATCAGGTGCAAATATTTGGGGGAAATGTTGAGGAAAATAATCCACCACACATGGGAGAGGGGCACGTTCCCCATTAATTCGGTCAAGCATCCTCATCCACAAAGATAAAGAGTGTTGGATCTAACCGACCTACGAGAATTAAGGGAAAGGATATGGCCTATGGAGCTAGGGATAATGACCATTGTGATTTAGTCCCTTAGGACTCAATTAAATGTAATTCCATATTGAGGATGCGCTTTTGTTCAAACCAATAAATTTTTCAATTAAACTCATTTTTTCAATTAAATCCTAAAACAAGCATCTAGGTGTGATTGAAGATAATATAATCATGCAAGAACATTCAATCACAAACAAACAAACCAATGAGGAAAAATCCCCCAAAGGGTAAAAACCTTTTATTTTCACTATAATTTGTAAAGAACGGTTTACACCGATTATAATGAAAATAAGAGTGACATACGAAATACGCTCAGGTGTCAGTTTCGATGTCGTCGACAGGAATTTCCTGCAACAACTCCAGATGGGCAGTAATGGAAAAGAGTCGGCTTCTCCACAAGCTACTCCATATGAGTAAAAATGATCCTTTGAAGGTTTAAAGATTCACACACATATATGGGAATGGTTTTGTGAATCAAAAAAGCATGAAACCTTAAAAACGTGAAGTCTATTTTCTGGGTTGTAAATCACAGAAACTTGTACGAAAAAGACTTAGAAAAATGTGTTGAATGGGCACAGATATTTATACTAAAATCGAGGCATCGTCGTCGCTCGAATGAGACACATATGTCGCTTGAATAAGATCGCGTGACATGTTCATGCCGCTTGAACGACAGAGCGATGTCATTCGAACGGATCGACGGCCAAGAAAAGTTCGCTTCTACACTTAGAAAAATTTCTGCTTTTGTGTTAAAAACAAATCAGACTTCGAAAAAATATTTTCTAAAAATTTCCCAAATATTTATGCAAATATTAAAAACTCCAATAAACCATTTTATCAATAACGCGAAGTGGAGTAGTGGGAACGGTTGAGCAGCACGTCGCATGAAGCCTGATATGGTGGATGCATGGATTCGGATCAAGGCCGTCGTGGATGATCGTGTTGACGTGCCAAATGTAGCAGTATCAGACATACATACTGTGATCTAGGACAGATAGAAAATTCCTAGATTCTACCCCGGACATTTATAAAATTATGTCCTTACAAATCTCTCCCTATGTCTATGCCGGTATATGCATAAAAAATTCGAATTATGCTATCTCCATAAAGGAAATGACATATAAGATAATATCCCCATTAAACCCTCAAACTGAGAATATTAACTGACATGTCGTCAATCAAACTTCAACATCTTCAAATCTTCAGCTTTTCTCATCAGGGTGTGCAATCCAATAATCATCAATTTTGTACCTACACACATGAGATAAAGCAGATACCCGTGACACGCAACAGTTTGAAATAAATAAAAGCAAACAATTCATTCTCCCCCTTTTTATGATGTCCCCAAATAGACAGATATGAGAAGCACAAATAAATGCAAATGGAGAATGTCACAAGATAATAAACTTTTTATTTTTGAATTTTTCACACAAAATATACAACAAAGAATCACACCATGAAAGAACAAAAAAACAACCAAGTCGGTGATAGCGGAAATGTAAGGGTGTGAGCAAATTCGATAGGAAAATCAATGCATACAAACATAACATATCTGCACAATGAATATCGAATACTTCTAACGAATGAACTCAACATCCTCCCTAGGTGTAAAAAGATGGAATTATAAGAAATTGACTAAATCAAATCACAAAATGAAAGCTCAAAGTGATTTCCATACCAAAAAATGTCCAAAACTATTTAATGCTTTTTCAGGACTTTCAAGGAATTGCAAACCCATCTAAATTCTCCAACCAAACTCCCTCAGATTTATATTTTGATTAGAGGTGATCTAAATTCTCAAACATTGGAGAATTAATGGTGAAACCTAATGGCCCATATCCGACATGTATGTCTTTTGATTGCCTTTAAACTTTTCCATGCTCTTTTAAACCTCTTTGGACCCCGGATAATTAAAATTCCTCAATTTTTAGGTCCGATACAATGGTGGCTTAGATTTCATAAAGGCCAAATGAGAACCTTTCACAACCCTTCCCTGTGTTAAAAATACCAATCAATCTCACCAAACGGTTTGTACATGCATTCCAATCTTGTCAATTTTTATCACATATGGTTTGTTGTATAGACAGAATTGAGATGAAAACACTCAAGCCAATATGTGATAGACAAGTACAATAATCAAATAAAGTCATGCATGTGTGCAATAAAGGAGATAAGGATCCAAGCATGTAGAAAGAGATCACTAATCCCATCTCAAAGACTCCAAACAATGTAACGCACATGGATGAAATGGAAATGGAAATGGAAATGGAAGTTGTGACTCGGATATCTTAAATTCTCATCCATAAGAGGTGTAAACAAAATACAAAAATATTTTTGTGCTTTTCTAAAAATTTTATAAAAACAAAATCTTTTTGGATTTTTTAAAAAAAATATAAAAAGAAAAAAAATAATAATACAAATGATACTACTAGCAATAGGAATCATATGATATGAACATGACAATGCATCATATCCTAGGCAGGGAACAACCGCCTTAGTCAACTATGAAAATACCTAAAGACTTCCTAATACTCTCGTATCTAAGGGCATCTAAAGGCTTCATCAGAATATCGGCTAACTGGAGGTCGATAGACACATAACTCAGGGATACGACCTTCTCCTCAACTAACTCACGGATAAAGTGCTTGCGTATCCTAATGTGTTTTGTGCACGAATGCTGGACTAGATTACAGGATATATGTATCGCGCTCGTGTTATCATAGGAGATAGTCATGGTGTCCTGTGATATCCCATAATCCTCCAGCATCTGCTTCATCCACAGAAGTTATGTGCAGCAACTTTCGACAGCTATGTACTCAGCCTCCGCATTGGATAAAGAGATGGAGTTTTTTTTCTTGCTCAACCATGAGACAAGAGCAGAACCAAAGAAGAAACACCAACCAGAAGTGCTCCTACATCCATCTGAATCCCCAGCCCAGTCAGCATCCGAGCATGCGGACAAACGATCAGTGGTATCAAAGGACTACAAAATGCCATGGGAGAGAGTCCCACTCACGGATTTGATAATAGGTTTAAGAGAGAGTAAGTGTGACTCTTTAGGAGATGTTTGATATCGCTCATAGACTCCAACACTAAAGGCGATGTCAGTACGACTAGCAGTCAAGTAGAGAAGACTTCCTATTATACTCTGATACAAGGTTTGTTCAACGTCCTTTCCTGAAGTGTCCTTACTAAGCTTTGTAGATGTACTCATACGTGTACGTGCGTGCTTAACGGAGTCCAAACCAAATTTCTTCACTAGGTCTCTAGCATACTTGGATTGAGAAATGAACATCCCATCCTCTAGCTGACGAACCTGGAGACCAAGGAAGAACGTAAGCTCACCTGCCATGCTCATTTCAAACTCACTTTTCATTTCCTCCTCAAAGTGGTGAGCATGCTAGGAGCACGTGGATCCAAAGACTATGTCATCCACATAGACCTGGGCATCCAAAATATCACCGTCATCTCGCCTAACAAACAACGTCATATCAACTCCCCCTCTATAGAAGCCATAGGCTAAGAGATAGGAAGTAAGCCTCTTGTATCAACCACGGTGTGCTTGCTTCAAACCATACAAGGCTTTCCTCAGATAATAGACATGCTTCGGGTTCTTAAGTTCTTCAAACCCTTTTGGTTGTTCTACGTAACCCTCATCCTGTAAAATTCCATTTAGAAAGGCACTCTTGACATCCATCTGATATAGCCTGAAGCGCAGGTGACATGCGATGGCGAGCAGTAAATGGACGGACTCAAGCCTCGCAACATGAGAGAATATCTCGTCAAAGTCTACACCCTCTATATGTGTGTATCCTTGAGCAACCAATCTATCCTTATTTCTAATAATAGTACCAGTCTCATCCATCTTATTTTTGAAAATCCACTTGGTACCTATCACATTAGTCACACTAGGTCAGGGGACTAATTCCCAAACATCATTCTTACTAAATTAAAGTAACTCATCCTGCATCACAGAGATCCAGTGGTCATGCTGGAGTGCTTCTTTATAGTTTTTGGGCTTGACTTTAGATGTGTAGAAGACATGGATAACACCAGTCTCTAGCTGAGCACGAGTCTTGACCCCTAGGGTGGGATCTCCTAAGATAGAAATAGGATCACGACTCTTTCAAACGCAAGCAGGTGTGTCCCCTGGAACAGGAGTAGGGTCCACCCTGGATGTGGGAGACATAGTGGGATCATCAAAAATGAGTGTGTCATCCTCACTCAAATGGGGGAAGTCAACAGACGTCGATGGTTCGTTATCTTGCACAGTAACATTTATTAACTCCATCACCTTAGAGATCTTCAGGTTAAAAACCCAGTACGCTCTACTATTTAATGAATATCCTAGCAGTATTCCCTCATCGCTTCGGGAGTCGAACTTTCCTAATTGCTCTCTATACCGTAGGATGTAGCATTTACTCCCCAAAACACGAAAATATGGAAGGTTCGACTTCTTTCACGTTTACAATTCATAGGGTATTTTAAGTGTGTGTGTGTACGAAGGTAAGCCCTATTCACCATATGGCATGCAGTAGTCACTACCTCTGCCCAAAATCTCCTAGAAACTTTATGACCTAGAAGTATAGATCTAGCCATTTCCTGAATCGTCATATTCTTTCTCTCAACAATCCCATTTTACTAGGAGTCTTTACAGTAGAAAAATCATGTTTGATTCCTAGTCTATCATAATAAATATATACTCTTTGCTCCATAAATTCAATGTTGTTGTCACTATGCATTCTATTAATAGTGACACCGTGTTGGTTTTGTAGGACACGACACTTGGTCATCGGAAACTCAATAGCATCTAATTTTTCTCTCAACAATCCTATGATAGAATATCTGGAGAAATCTTCTACCATCACTAGGATGTACCTCTTACCACCCAGACTCTCTGTATAAGTAGGACCCATGAGATCCATATGTATCAACTCAAGTACTCGTAAAGTTGTAATGGAATTTAACTTCCTGTGGGGGCTACGAATTTGTTGTCCCAACTGACAGGGTCCATAAATCGTGAAAGTTGGATTTCCAAGTGTTGGTAAGCCACGTACTAGGTACCTTTTAGCTAATCGCGTCAAATCTCTAAAGTTCATGTGACCTTGACGTTGGTGTCACAGATCCATAGGAATGATCTTGGCGCTGTTGCAGACAAATGAGGACTTGGGAACAGTCCCATAGCAGTTATCCTCTGTCCTCACCCCTTGCACTAAAAGTTTACCTGCTTGATTACAGACATTACACGCGTCCCAATCAAACTTTATGGCAAAGTCAGCGTCGCACAACTGGCTAATGCTGAGAAGGTTTTCTTTCAAACCTTTGATGTACAAAACATTCTCTAGCTTAGGAAATCTTGGTAACTCTACTGTACCTCGTCCTACGATGTTAGACTTGCTAATATCTCCAAAGGTTACTTTACCTTCCTTATGATCCTCTAGGTAGGTAAAAAATGAGACATCACCGGTCATATGTCTGGAGCACCCACTATCGAAATACCGTTGACAGGTATTGTGTGCTTTGAGAGTGACATGAACAACAAGGGCCTTTTCGTCTTTCTTAGGTACCCAAGAGGTGGTAACCTTTTGTTTACCCTTGTTGTTGTTGATTTTAGCCAGGATGCGGGAAGCATTCACTGACGACAAAGACATCCGTCGAAATTCCTCCATCAAACTCTGTGATGTGGCGGGTAACAACTCAACACGCTCTCTCAGACTCGAGAAATCTCTAGTGGCAGGTGGCGAAGCAGTAGTACGTCGTGTTCGACCCAAACTATAGAAAAACTCCCTAAGGTGGCCCTTTCTTTTGTAGTAGGTATAAAAGTGCACAGTCTTAGGTAGACCTTGGTTTACTTTTCTTGGTCGAAATCTCCTTCGCGGTTTTTAACGATGGCCATATGGAGTTATAGTAAACTTAGGAACTGGTCCAGGTGCTATTTGGGAAGTGAAGGCACCATCAAAACCTATTCACTTCCTATCATAAAAACCTAAAGCGTGATCGAGGAGCATCTTTACTATCTTTCCATATATGTCCACGATTTGAACCTTGACATTTCGTTCTCTCTCAATATCATGAGTAAGCTGGGCTACAAGGGCTTCAAGTTTCTTCCGAGTTTCCAAGGAGCAATGGAGCTCACTCATAAGACTATCCACTTGATTAGTCAAGTCCCTTTTCTCTTTCTTAAACGAACTCTCTCTCTCTCCAAATAGTCTCTCTCTTTCTCTAAACTGACTTTCTCTCTCAACACAGGCAGACCCTTTCGCTCTCGCTTCTCCTAAATCTTCCTCTAAAGCGGTGATCCTAAGAGCTAATGCTTTGTTACGCTTTTTGGTTTTAAATGACTCAGTATTTAAATTAGCGCAGGTGCGTTGAAGATCACACTCGCTCTTACTTTCAGCATCCTCCCCCTCACTCATTTCGTTCTCACTGTCGAGGTGTCCCTATGAAGTACCATCCTCATCGTCGTGAGGAGCACTAGAGGTACTCACATGACTATCCATGATTTCGGTGAAGTTACACTCATGTGATGACTCATCTACAAAGTCCATCGACTCGACCTCACTGTCGTCACTAAGGGTAGCGTTAAGGACAACTTTGCCCTTTTCTTTGGCAAGTCTGTTCAACCTAGTAGCAAACTCAAAATCTCTATGACCCTTACCGTCACACTCATAACCTCTCTCACCGTCTTTCTTATGAGGGTCTTTAAAATCTTTTTCATTTTTCTTATCAAACTTATTTTTCTCAAATTCTTTTTATCTTTGAAATTGAGAATTTTCTTGACTTTTTTTGCAAACAAAGCCAAATCATCTAAATCAAGATCACACTCAGAATCAGACGTTTCTTTCCCCCTTTTTCTAGATGACTCAACTCTCTTTCTTGTCGATCCCTACTCTTCCTATCCTGAATATTAAGTGCAATTCCCTTATCTTTTGGTTTAACAGACTTAGGAAACATGTCAATTTCAAAGGTTTGTAAGTCTCCAACCAATTCCTCTAATTTAAGCATGTTTAAATTACTCATAGAATTTAGCACAGTGACTTTAGGGATAAAATGCTTAAGTAGTGATCTTAGAATCTTTTTAACAACTATAGCATTAGGAATGCGTCCACCAAGATTAAAGCTAGTGTTTCCAATATCAGATAATATAGCATAGAATTCATCAAAACATTCAAACTCAAGCATGGTGAAAGTTTCAAATTGAGTTGTTAACTTTTGCAACTTTTATTCTTTCATAGCATTAATTCCTTCATGGGTAAGTTGTAAAACATCCCATGCCTCTTTTGACGCGGTACACGTCATTATCCGCCGGAACTCGTCAGGAGGGACGGATCTAGAAATAGCACTAAGACCCTTAGAGTTAAAATATGACCATTTAAATTCATCTTCAGTCCATGCAGTTACAGATTTTAAATTTGTCACGTTGTCAATAGTGATGGAGGGAGGTGTCCACCCTCTTTCAACCAAAATCCAAACTCTTTCATTTATGGCTTTTAGAGCAGATTTCATACGGGCTTTCCAGTAAGCATAATTAGTCCCATCAAAAACTGGAATTTTATTATATAATTTCTCCATTTTGAACAGACACTTTTTCAAAAATCATTTTTTTTTAAATTGATATCTCAGAAAAATTTTACTGAAAATTAAAAGGTATAATTGTGTAATTGGCTCTGATACCAATTTGAGAGTGCACTTTTGTTCAAACCGAGAAATTATTTAACTAAACTCAGTTTTTCAATTAAATCCTAAAACAAACATCTAGGTGTGATTGAAGATAATATAATCATGCAAGAACATTCAATCACAAACAAACACAAAAATGAGGAAAAATCCCCCAAAGGAGCAAAACCTTTTATTTTCACTATAATTTGTAAAGAATGGTTTACATGGATTATACTGAAAACAAGAGTGACATATGAAATACCCTCAGGTGTTGGTTCCGATGTCGTCGGCTGGAATTTTTCGCAAGAACTCCATATGGGCAGCAATGAAAAAGAGTCGGCTTCTCCACAAGTTACTCCAGATGAGTAAAAACGATCCTTTGAAGGTTTAAAGATTCACACAAATATATGGGAATGGTTTTGTGAATCAAAAAGGCGTCAAACCTTACAAACTTGAAGTCTATTTTTTGGGCTATAAATAGCAGAAACGTGTACGAAAAAGACTTAGAAAAATGTACAGAATGGGCACAAATATTTATATGAAAATTGAGGCGGCACCGTCGCTCGAATGACATAGGCATGTCGCTCGAACGAGACACACGTGTTGCTCAAATGAGATAGCGCGACATGCTCATGCCGCTTGAATGAAAAAGCGATGTCGTTCAAAAGAGCTCGGCGACCAAGAAAAGTCCGCTTCTACACTTAGAAAAATCTCTGCTTTGTGTTAAAAATAAATCAGACTTCGAAAAAATATTTTCTAAAAGTTTCCTAAATATTTTTGCAAATATTAAAAACTCCAATAAACCATTTTACCAATAACGCAAAGTGGAGTAGTGGGAACGGTTGAGCAGCACGTCGCATGAAGCCTGATATGGTGGATGCGTGGATTCGGATCAAGGCCGTCATGGTGATCGTGTTGACATGTCTAATGTAGCGGTATCAGACATACATACTGTGTGTATGTATGTGTGTGTGTGTGTGTGTGTGTGTGTGTGAGAGAGAGAGAGAGAGCCTAATTCTTATCTATTTAGATTTTATATTGAAATTCAGATATATTACTTGACTTTTATTATTTGAATTATATAATTGATTCACATATTTAGTGAAATGAATTATTTTTAATTTATGAAGTAAGATTTTTCTTATGGTTTATTTAGCTAATTCCGGTGATAACTAAGATTTTTCTTATGGTTTATTTAGATAATTTCGGTGATAACGTAACTACGAACTTGTTAGTTGACAAAACACATTCAAAACAACAAAAATAAGCGTCATGGGTTATGAACCCCTTTGGTATAGTTATTAGTGGATAAGAATATGTATTTGGGGCCCATTTGAATACCTCAGTGGAGTCCCATGTGAGAAAATAGGATTATAATTTTTAGACACTACGTTTTCATCTCTTAGTATAGGTATGTTATTACAACACCTGTGGTTTTATAGAATTCTATAGTAGGCTATATAGTGTTATATAAGAAGATAAAAACTAGAATATAAAAGAGGAACGTGAACGGAGTAAAAGAAATTCTTTAATTTCTTAAAATAAACTTGTCATTTTAGGTCATTTTGGGTGTGGTATATTTGTGAACATAACTTGCATGCCAATTGTGGGATCTTGATAGTTGAATTAGGAATTTACGGGAACTTATTTCCTGATTTTCTGTGATTTCATTCACATTTTATGATTATTTTCGCAACCAGTGTAGAGGGTTAAAATTTAATAAATATTTGTTGGATAAATTTGTGAATTGAGGTAAGTGTTCATCCTCCCTTAGTCATTTTTTGTGATAAATGTATTCAAATTTTATTTTATACATATAATTTAAGCTATGTGTTCCTTATTTATATGTTATACTTGTATGTAAATATCACCTATTTGATGTTATTTTCATGTCAAGTAGTTGAGAAAAATTATAGTTAGATGATATTGCGCACATCACGGGTTATAGAAACCGGGAAGAACAATAATATGTAAGTTGTGAAAATTTAATCTTTATAATTATGTCATATTGAGAGATTAATATTTTTATTATTATTACAGGATGCGTAGGCATCCCTTAGCCAAACCTTCTTTCGGGCTATTTTCTTATCTCTAATGTCTTGATTCATGCCATGGTCCCTTAAGCTATATGGGTTGTTAAGATATTATGATAGGAAGATGAGTGGAGTATCCTATTATGCCTTCTATTTGTGATTGTATTGGTTTGAGGGTCATAGAGTATTGGAGGATTATTTATAAAAGGATCATCGAAAGTCTGTATCGTACTCAGGGAAATGTAATGGGCATTTTTTTATATATGGGGGACTTTGGGATGTGTAGTCACACACGATGAGGTCCTAGGATATGATATTTATCTCAGCATGGTATTTGAGCGTTTATACGCATACACTCATACATATGTGCATGCATAATTATGTGTACTTTACTTGGAGCATTTATACAAGCCCACAAAGTTTTTCGTCCACACCCCCCACATTTTATATATGAATTTTAGGTTTTGTACGAGTAGCGGTTTATTGATAAAGCAACATACTCAGGTTTGGGATACAAGTCAAGTGGAGAGCTCTATATATCATTCTTTAAGAAGAATTTTATTTTTATTTTTGTAACAATATTATAAAGGACTTTTTGAGAATAATGGTAGTAAATGTTTTATTTATTCATTTTATGCTTTTGCAAATGTTTATTTAGTCATTGGGCAATGTTAAATGGTTTTAAATTTGATGCATTTTACTTTATTTTAGTTGTGTTTGTCAGGGTGTTACATTATCGTTTCCTATAAATTTAAACATGGCTCCATGGAAAAGGGGAATGTAAGCACAAGCATTGAAACTCTGTTAACTAAAAAGAAGAACCCATCATTGACGTAGAAACGTTTTGAACAATGTATATCTTTTATTATGTTTGTCCATGATTTATTTATTTTATTCAGTTATTTTTTTAATCACAGCCAGTAGGATTTTACCACCTCCAAATGTAATTTATTTTATTTGAAAAAATAGGCATATAGGTTGTATATTACTACATGTAGATAGATTCAATGAACACAAGCCCAAGTATAATAATGATTTCTAGATGAATGATATCATACTCACACAATGCAAGATGTACATGGTTTAGAAACTATCCAACATCCTGGGGTGCTAGTGTTTGTTCTTTATTAATAGAGAATACATGTCAAAAGGGTTATATACGGCTGCATGTTCCACATAATGCCCAGAGGGGGTGAATTTACATTTATAAGGCGGCTTAAGAGATTCCTAAGCCCCATTAATAACCATCTGTAAGAGTTAGGTCTAATCATTTGATGGTAGCCCTTCATTATATTTAACTGAGTTGAACCGTTCTTTTTATAATCACCATGTGACTTCATCGGATATAGGTCCACGTGGTTGTGCACGTTATAGTAAAGTGGTTGACACCACAATTTCCTTCAAAATTTAGGTCCTCATTAATATCATTGGACTTTGTGCTATGGTCAGTTGCAAAGTTGAATAAATCCTCTTGCTCATTAGGGATGAAAGGATTCTTCTCTTGGCCTGAGGTCTCTTGCTATTTGGGATCTCTGTACATTGAGTTGGGGGAAATATTGTAAATGTACCAATAATTGAACGGCTGAGAAGGCCCGATAGTGCTGAGGCCTGGATAGCCACAAACACAAATTCTACTTTTATATTTTTCAATTTTAAAGAATAAAACCTTAAGCAAATTAAACCCAATGAAACTTTGCACCAATTAAAACCATTTGTTGTGAAAAAATAATTTACACAATTTTATCTTTTTAACCTAAAACATGCATATAGATGATAAGTCGATAAAATAAATATCATCCAAAACACGTCAGTGTACGGGAAAAACCCATCACAGAAAAAACATCGGGCGACCCAGCCAAATAGTTCACTATGATGAGGTTTTACGAAGACTAGACACTTGACTTACTCAATGAATCATCTCCCTCGCAAGCCTTGATGCTCTTATATATTCAACCTCTTCTCCATAGTGAAACTTAGAACTCCACCCACGTAAGTTGACACAACATGGGAATCCACATGCAACTCGGCATCCATCGATGAGTCTCATCAACCATCGGCGGAATTAAAACACGAAACATCGCTTCATCACCACAACACAGCAAATCACAAGTATGAAGTCCACCGCACGAAACAAGTTCTCTCAATATGAAGAGAAAACAAAATTTGTTTCCCAATACAAATATCTCAAAGAATTTGAATATGAAAACTTTAATCTTTAAACATAATGGGTGAAAGTAGGGTTTTGAAACTTTTGTATATAGGTAGGAAATTGATTTTTGCCAAAAGTTATTAAAAAAATATGAGTCCAAAATGCCTATTTATAATAAAACAAAAATTTTAAGGCGGCGAACTCATTTGAACGAAATCATGTAGTTTGTTCGAACAAAAATCTAAATTCGTTTTAACGAGACTGATGTTCATTCGAACAACCCAGCTTTCTCATTCAAAAGAACTTCCAAAGACTTTCAAATGGATGCCCTTATGTTTGACAGAGATTTGTCGTTTGATGTTTATTAACTTTACATTCTAATGAGGTGTATAAGTTCACTCCAACGAGATTATATGTTTTGTCGTAACAAGTTTTGTATCTCATTCTAATGAGATCACAGCTTCGTTCTAACGACGTATACAACATCGTTCTAACAAACTTAAAACCAAAAAATCATTTTCTTCAAAAATAATTTTAAAAATAGTTCCAAACGTTTTAGCATAAAAATAAACACTCAAAAATATTTCCAAGGATCACATTCAAAATGCATCCATGCCTTACGAGAATAGCAGTTCGTTCTAATAAAATTGAACTCATTCAAACGACCAAACTATCTCATTTGAACGAAGTTCAAACGACCTAAAACAATACGGCCTCATTCGATATTCGATCGAAGTAAACTTATAACTATACTTCTAACAAGAAGAGGTTCTTTAGAATGAGATTCCATACCTCGTTTGAACGAGATATGCAAACTTTGAAAAAAAAATGCCTAATTTTTTTTTTAAAATTAAAAATTTTATTCCAGTTTAAATAAAATTCAAACATCCCAAAATAAGTTTAATGACTAAATTTAAACTCTAAATTATATTATACCTTCATAACGTGGAGATGCTTGAAATTTGGAGATGATGGATCTTTTGATCTTCGTGACGGCTCGAATCAAATGGTAGCGGGATATGCCAAAAACTAAGCTAGCCTAAGTTATGAGTAAATTATGCTCTTACAAATCTCCCTCTTTTTGGATATTCCCGTACAAACATAAAATTGAAATAAAAATTACAAATTAAATCCCCTAATACATAAAACAATATCATAATACCCTCCCAAACCCTAAAATGGACAGGTACAAGAATAAAGATGTATTCAAAATAAAGTCTCCAAATCTCCACTTCTTCTTTGTCTTCTCTTAGGCACTTTGCCTTCTTCAAGTGTAATTCGAATATGATCTTCCAAAAGTACCTATACACATTAAACAAATCAAATACCCGTGATGCATCGAGTTTGACATATATAAAAACAAATGCATAAAGCTACCTCCCCCATAAATCAAACTCATGTAATATCCCCCGAAATTTGTTCTCCCCCTTTTATTTTGTCCGAAATAGACAAGGGGTATAAACTAAAATATGAAATATAGGGAACATCACTGAAAGTAATAAGATATCATCACCAAAAATATATCAATGACATACATGCGTTGATAATCTCAAAGGCTCCACAAACTATTTTTGAACTTTTCAATTTTTTATAAGGTATAAAAAATATACAAATACAATACACACCATGAACTAACACTAAGATAACCAAATCTGAAAGCATAAGGAATGTTTGTGAACAAATTCGATAGGTAAATTAACTCAAACGACATACGTTCACATTGGACTTGAGATACTGCTAACGAATGTACTTAAAGTATGCCTTAGGTGTAAAAAATTGAATTCATATGATATTGACTCAATCTAATAAACAAATCAAAGTCTAAAATGATTTTCACACCAATAGCGCCCAAAACTTTTTAATATTTTTAGACATTATATGGTATGTGCAAACCCATTTATGATGTACTATAACTCCCTCAAAATCTCACATAATATTGAAATATACTCAAAGAAATTTGAAGAAATTAATGTTCGTATGTAGTGAAGCATCAATGATCAAATTTAAATTTAGCCTGGCACTTTCGTTTTTTTGCGCCATTAATCTTTTAGGCTCTTTTCTTTTAGAAATGGTGGCTATTCACGCAAAGTCAACCTATTTTTCTCAGTCCGATTCATTGCTAAAAAAATATACCAAATTCACCGGATAAATGATTTTTCTATTTTTTCAAACCGGGCAATGGTTCTTACATGCAATATTTTGATCTCATATGATATACTTTTCATTTTAGGAAAAATAAAGATGAAAAAACCTGTGTATGTGAGGATTAAAGGAGACAACGAGTCAAACATGTAGAAAGTAATCACCCAATCACTTCTTAATTAATCAAACACATTATAAAGAACATAAATGAAATGATGTTGGGTATCAAAACACTATTAAGAACTCACGTTGATAATGGAATGTTATTGTGACTCGGTTATTCTATATGTCCATCCATACAAGGTGTAAACAAACTACAAAAATCTTTTTGTGTTTTTCAAAAAAATTATAAAAAGAAAATATTTTTGCCTTTTTTATTTTTTCTTAAAAATAAATAATTTGTTTGTATTTTTCATTTTTCTTAAAAAGAAATTGGAAATCTTTTTGTAATTTTCATAAAATATGGAAAAAGAAAAATATGAATACAATAATAGTACACACTAGCAACAGTAATATATGATATGAGCATGAAAAATTCCTTATTCTAGTAAACAAGTCTCAACCTCAATAATTAGGCTCAGAGGAGTTCTCCAAAGGAGATGACATCCTATGATAAACCTCCATCAAATCTTGTGAAGTCTTGACCAAATACTCTACTTGCTCTCTAAGACTCTCAAAATCTCTCATGTAATGTGCAGGAGCATGTGGAGTAACATGTGTGGGAGTGTGTGCGGGAACGCGTGTGGTGGCCTATCGTGGAAGATACCTAGGAGACACTTTCCCCAACTTAAAATAAAATTCCCTAAGGTGATCTATTTGCTTGCAATGGGAACAAACATAAACGGTATTAGATCCACCTCTCTCAAAACGTTTAGGTCGAGCTCTCCTACCTAGATTTAGACACCTATGGGGTTAGGTCAATGGTTATATAGATCTAACACTAACTAGGGAACTGACTCGAGTGAAACATGGGAAGTGGATGCAATGTCATAGCCTATTCCTAGCCTCTCAACATTAGCCAAAGAAGGACTGAGGATCATCTTTCCAACCTTCTTAGATGTGTCCTCTAAAGAGACTTTGACTTCTCGAGCACGTTCGAGATCTCTCTCGAGTTGGGATACATGGGCTCCATGTTTCTCATGAGTCTCCAATGAAAATTGAAGATCTTTTATAAGACTATCCACAATGTTAGTAAAATCACTCTTTTTCCTGCCTAAGACGATCAACTGCTCACACAAAGAAAACTTCACCTTCTCGAGTTGACTCATCGATGTCTCACACACCTCAAAACTTTCACCTCTCTATCCAAATCTGACACTCTAATAGAAAAATCTTTATTTAGATTTTTATTTGTTGGCGTTTCGGTGTACAAATCACTAAAATATTTTTGGAGATCCCCTTCTCCCTCACTTGCAATCGCATCCTCACTCTCACTAGAATGGCTTGAAATATCATCAAGGCTCTCATGTTTACATTTGTCCTCATTATCGTGGGACAAACTAGAAGTACTCACGTGACTAGCCACGAATGTGATGCACGGTTCATGTGGTGATTCTCCCCTTGAATCAACTAACTCGATGTCACTATCGCTAAGAGTGGATCTATTTGCAATCTCCTTGACCTTTCTCTTTCTCATAGTGGGACACTCTTATGACTTGTTCCATTTACCTTCTCACTCAAAACACCTTATATCTTCCTCCTTCTCACTGCTACCCTTAACCTCATTCTTAATTTTGTTTTTCTCAAAAATCTTTTTTATTGGAATAATTTTATTTGGAAAATTTGAGAAACGTTTTTTAAAAAATTCACAAACAAGGCCAAGTCATCAACATCAAAATTAGCCATAGATTCAAACTCATAAACTCTCTCCTTCTTCTTCTTCTTAGCTTGAGTATTTGAAGATACCCCTATATCCTTAGGTTTAATGGTTTTGAGGAACATATTTGTTTCATAATTCTGAAGGTCTCCAACGAGTTCTTATAACCTAAGAGTGTCTAATATCCCTAAAGAGTTAACAACTGTAACCTTTGGAATAAATCGGGAAGGGAGTGACCTTAGAATATTTTTAATGACCCTAATCGCAGGAACTTTCTCAGTCAAATTAAAACTAGTGTTTACGATGCCCGACAACCCAGCATAAAATTCATTAAAACTCTCAGACTCTTATATAGTGATGGTCTAAAATTGGGTGGATAAATTTTGCAGCTTAGATTCCTTGACAATATTGGTACCCTCATGTGTCAATTGGAGGATATCACATGCTTCCTTAGACGTAGTTCACATCATAATGCATTGGAACTCTTCAGGGGTGACAGCTCCAGAAATAGCACTAAAGCTGCGGGAGTTGTAAGTTCTCTATTTAAACTCATCATTAGTCCAGAAATAGATAGGTTTAGGATTTGTGACATTATCAATAGTGATCGCGGGAGGAATCCACCCTCTTTCACAAACAAGCATACTCCATATATTACCTTTAATGTGGATCTCATTATGACTTTCTAATAGGCATAATTTGATCCATAAAAATTGGCGTCCTATTATATAAGTTCTCCGTCAGAAAATTTGTAATTTTTCAAAGATCAACAATTTTTCAAAAAAATTGATATCACAGAAAAATTTTGCGAAAAAATGATCATACAGTATTTTTGTGTAACCAGCTCTACTACCAATTTGAGAGTGCGCAATTATCTAGTTGCGTGAACTTATTAAATTCAAATAACAACCCATGTCAATTTTTAATTCTTTTTATGCTAGAACATGTAACTATGCGATTATTGTGTAAAACAGTAAAACATGCATCAAACCATGGAAGACAATTTTCGAGAAAAATTCCTGTTGGAAAAAACTTTTTATTCACTTTATAAAATTTACAAATCTCAACTAAGAAATTTTATAAAGGAATCTAAAGTGTTTCAATAAATCTCCCGCAGGTGACCTTCGTCTTCAGCAACTATGATCCTCGCAAGAATCACATAACCGCAGTCTTCCTTCAGTAATGATTCTCGCAAGAATCACAAGATCAGCAGTGAAGAAACTCTCTCCAAAAGAGTTGTGTATGCAAGGATACAAAATATAGGGTTTAAATTGATTCATCCAAATATATCTTGAGAATGATGATTTGTGAATCAAAAAGGTATTTTTAACTCAAAAGGTTAAAAAAAATTCAAAATATGTACAAAAACAGTTGTGCCAAAAGTCTTAACGAAAACAAAAATTAAATAGGTATTTATAAAAGCGATCACAAATTTTGAGGCAGCGGCTCATTCAAACGATCAACCTATCTCGTTTGAACGAAGATCGAATGACCTTCAAATTACCTAAAATAGTGTGCCCTCGTTGAATGTTCGATCGAAGTAAACCTACAATGAAACTTCCAATGAAAAAAGGTACTCGTTAGAATGAGATTACCTATCTCGTTTGAACGAAATAGGCGAACTTTAAAAAAATTTAAATAAAGAAAAATGCGTCGATTTTTTAATAAAAAATCATGTTCAAGTTTAAATAAAGCTAAAACATTCCAAAATAAGTCTTAGGAATAAATTTAAACTCTAAATAGTACTCTACCTTCATATTGTGGAGATGCTTAAAAGTTGCAGATGATGGATCATTGGATCTTCGTGACGGCTCGAATCAAACGATAGCGGGACATGCCAAAAACTAAGTTAGCATAAGTTATGACCAAATTTTTCTCTTACATGAAACAATATCAATATTAATGCAAAGAGATACCAATATGAATAACAATGAAGTATGATACCAATTTGAAATTTCAATGCAAACAATGACATATACCAATATGATCATATAGTATGCTAAAATAATCCTAATATAAATCATGTGGCAAATATGGATTTAATACCAACCGCAAAGACACAAAAGAAAAGATAACCATATATAGCGATATGCAAAAGATATACCAATTACTACCCATAACTCTTATATATAGGTATAAATACCCACAAAACTTGACACAAAACAAATAAGCTTTACACACTAGCTTAGTATCAATGTGTCTAAACATGTGGGATGGAATGAATGGGTGTGGAATAGCTACATATGAATTGTGACCCAATCACTCAATTATGGTCAAGGAGTTCTATTTGACTACAAAACTTTATCAAACTACGATTTAGCCTTAATGGACATGATAAAGTGAAATTAATGAACAAAAAAAGAATAATCCACACAAGCCTAGAATGATGATGATTCTTAAAATCAATAAAGTCGTGATAAATAAGCATAACTAGTATTAATTATGAAAACTCATTAATCATCAACTATAATTCCCTCAAAATCTAAACATATAACATATTTTATTTTCACTCAATTTTTTTGAAGATATTACTTTCGAATATCAAACAAACTAAACATGTCGGCCTTGGCAATTTTTCTATTTTTATTGCCTTTAATCTTTTCATTTGGCCCTTACCAATGGTACCTTTTCCACAAAGGAGATCTGCTCCTTTTATAGAACTTTCTTGTGCACCCTCATATTTATAATAAAATTAAATAATCTCATGAGCAACAATTCTTGCATGAACAAACTCCCCATAGTCACAAAATATGTAGATTACAAGATTGATGGGAGAACATATCACATATATCAAATATAGTATTTGAAGTTAACATTCAATAAAGCAAATACATGTGTGTGTGGAGCCATGTACAAAGTGAATCTATTGAGCAAATCAAAGTCGAAACAACTCCATGCATGCATGAGTAAGAAACATCTAAGTATTGAAAATCATAACCAAATGTTATCGTCACATAGAAAGCATGGAATGAATTGTATTCAAACACACAAATATGCCATGCTGAATGTGTAAGTCTAAACTACACAAATAACAAAAATCTTTTTGAGTTTTTATATAAAAAAAATCAAAAACACCAATTTGAAACAAAACTAACTCAAACGATAAATAAAATCTTTTTATATTTTTCAATATCACTCAATAAATGAAAAATAAAAATAAAAAATAAAAAAACTCAAACAAATATACAAATATATATCACGAAGCATAAAATCTAGTGTATGTAAACATGATAACACACTCAGCCATTAGATATAGAATGGGAAGTATCATGTGCAAGGAAATGAGAATCAACAATTCTAATATGCAAAGCCTCCAAATCGTATTTCCTAACCCACATTGGTGTAACGCAATGCTCTCGGGTTTAGGAAACCTTATTGACTCTATTCTTATACTTTTTAGGACTGTTTTTAAGATTATACAAAAACTCCTGAGGTGATCATTCACAACAAGCCGATGTACGATGAAAACCCACAATGTGAAAAACCATGGATAGCCCAGTCAAACAGTTCACTTTGATAAGATTTTACAAAGACTAGACAGTAAACTTGCTCGATGACTCATCTCCCTCGCAAGCCTTGGCACTATTCTATTTTCAACCTCTCCTCTACAGTGCAACGTAAGAGTTCACCCACACAAGCTGCCAGGGCACACAAATCCAGTCACATATTGGTATCCATCGATGAGGCTCAACAACAATCTACAAAGCCAGAATATGGAACACTGCTTCATCACGACAACATAGAAAACCACAAGTACGGAATCCACCGCAAGAAATAAGTTCTCTCAAGATGAAGAGAAAATAAACTTTGGTGCCCAAAAAAAAGATCTCAACGAATATGAATATGAAAACTTGGATCTTTAAACACGATAGGTGAAACTAGGATTTTAGAACTTTGGTAAATAGGTAGGTAATTTATTTTAGAACTTTAGTAAATAGGTATCAGTAATATTAATAATACGATTTAAGAATTATTCACATAAATGATTTGGGACTTTGGAGTGAATAAAAAAGTGTTTAAAAGCCTAAAAGATGAAGTATTAAAGTTCATCAGATATGCAGAGGCGGAGTTTTAAAAAGATTTGCAAAACCTAACTTCATAGAAGGTATTTATAGGTTGAATAAAAATTTGATGTGGCGCATGTCATTCGAACGGCATCTTCATGTCGTTTGAACGACAGTAGATGTCGTTACTAACGACCTGTGAAAACACAAAACAGTACGTGTTTGTTTGAAGTAAATAAGAAACGACCCCCTTCAAACAACATTGCATGTCGTTAGAAGTTGTCGTTTGAACGACTTATCAATGTCGTTTGAACGACAGGAGAAAAAAATATTATTTTATGAAAACTTGCCTACAGGTCTTAAAATAAATTTGACTTAGGAAAATGCCTCATTTTGATAAAAACGTTTTATAAAAAATATCCCAAATAAGTACGTGAACATTAATAACTCCAATGAAACATTTTATCTTTTAGCGTAGTGGAGTTAGTGGGATAGTGGAGACTGGTTGAAGATGCACAACGCACGATGTCAATGATGGGTGTGTATTGATAATGCGTGATGCTAAGGATTCGGATGATGGACGTCAAGGTTGAACGTGTGAAGACGTGCCGAAATGTAACAGTATATGAAATTCTAACTATGATCTACGACAACATCGATATTCCTAGATTCTAGACAGTCTTTTATAAAACATATCCTTACAAATCTTGCCCTATGTCTATGCCAATACATTCATAAAAAATACAAATTATTCATCCAAAAAAAAACTAAGGCATACAATATAATATCCCCAAAACCCATAAATGGAAATATCAAAGAACATATCTTCAAAATCTTCATCATCTTCAAACCTTCAATGCTCCAACATTTCTTTGTCATCATCAGGGTGTGTAACATAATGATCCTCAATTTGTACCTACACACATGAGACAAAGAAACAAATACCGGTGACATGCAAATGTTTTAAATATAATGATAAGCATTGAATCAAGATCTATTAAGCCATAAGAAAATCATTAAATCAAACAAACAAACAAATATGCTCCCCCATAATTCGTTCTCCCCCTTTTTATGATGTCCCCAAATAGACAAAAAAGAAGAAACATAGCAATGCATACGGAGAGTGTCACAAGGTAATAAACTTCTCTTTTTCAATTTTTTAAAATTTTTCTTACAAAAAAAAATATGCAACAAAGATCACACCGTGAAAGAACACTAAGATAACCAAGTCAATGATAGTGTAAATGAAGGGGTGTGATCAATTCGATAGGAAAATCAATGCAAACAGTCATAACATATGTGCACGATGAAGTTTCGATACTTCTAATGAATGAACTCAAAATTGTCCTTAGGTGTAAAAAATGTTGAATTTAAATGACACCGACTCAATCTAATCAATAAATCAAAGTCTAAAATGATTTCGATACCAATAACATATAAAACTATGTAATAATTTTTCAAGACTTTGCCACGACGTGCAAACCCATTGATTTATTTCCAACCAAACTCCCTCAAATATAATAATGATCATAGTTTTCGATTCAAAGTTTTCTTGTGAATGATCATATCAAACTAAACTAGTTTGGCCTTGGCTACTTTTTACAATGCCACACTTTTTTAGCTCTTTTCAAACCCTTTGGACCTTGGCTACGTTTTACAATGGCACACTTTTTTAGGTCCCATTTAAATGATGGCTTAATCGTAAAGAACAGGTTTTCCTTTCGTAGCCCTTACCCATGTTCACTCATCATTTTTTTTATATATATAACCAAATTCCTCATGGGCAACGGTTCTTACATGCACTACTTTCATTGTCAAGTTTTATCGCATTTGGTTCATTTTAAAGAAAGATTGAGATGGAAACACTTCGACCAACATGTGATAGACAAGTAAAATAATCAAACAAATTCGTGCACGTGGACATTAAAGGAGACTAAAAATCAAACATGTAGAAATATATCACTAATCGCATCTCAATGGCTCCATAACATTATAAAGCACCTGGATGAAATGATGTAGCATCTCACATCACTATCAAAAAGTCAAGTGGAATATTGAAATGATGTTGTGACTTTGGCCATCTTAAATTTTCATTCTTAAAAGGTGTAAATAAAAATACAAAACTCCTTTTGTGTTTTTCAAAAAATTATATAAAAAGAAATCTTTTTGTCTTTTTCCAAAAAATTTATCAAAAATAAAAAAAATTTGGCTTTTTCAATTTTTTTCTCAAACAATAGAAAATCTTTTTGTATTTTTCTAAAAATATGAATAAATAAAAATATAATACAAAGATGTTACAAATAATACAGTCTAGTAATAGGAATCATATGATATGAGCATGAAAATGCATCCTATGCTAGACATGGAAACCACCCCTCAGTCAATTGTGAAAATTCCTAAAGACTTCTTAAGACTCTCAAATCTAAGGTCATCTAAAGGATTTGTGAAGATATCGGCTAACTGAAGGTCGGTGGACACAAAACTCAAGGACACGACTTTATTTTCAACTAACTGAAGGTCGCTATGTACTCAGTCTCCGTAGTTGAAAAAGAATTCAAGTTTTTCTTCTCTCTCAACAAAGAGACAAGAGCAGAACCAAAGAAGAAACACCCACCAAAAGTGATCCTACATCCATCTACATCCCCAGCCCAATTGGCATCCAAATAGGTGGATAAACTATCATCGGTATTAAAGGAATACCAAATGTTGTATGAGAGAATACCACTCACGTATTTGATAATACGTTTAAGAGCGAGTAAGTGTGACTCTTTTGGGGATGCCTGATATCACACATAGACTCCAACACTAAAGGCAATGTCGGGATGACTGGCTGTCAAGTAGAGAAGACTACTTATCATACTCTGATACAAGGTTTGCTTTACATCCTTGCTTGAACTATCCTTGCTAAGCTTAGTTGAGGTACTCATTAGGGTACGTGTTCTTAGCAGAGTCTAAACCAAATTTCTTCAGAAGGTCTCTTGCATACATGTATTATGAGATGAACATCCCATCCTCTAACTGATGAACCTGGAGATGAAGGATGAATGTAATCTCACCAATCATGCTCATCTCGAACTCACTCTTCATCTCCTCCTCAAAGTCGTGATCATAACGAGAGCACGTGGATCCAAAGACTATGTCATCCACATATACCTGGGTAAATAAAATAGCACTATCTCCTCTCCTAACAAACAACGTCTTATCAACTATCCCTTTATTGAAGTCGCGGGAAAAGAGATAGGAAGTAAGCCTCTCGTATGAAGCACGAGGTGCTTTCTTCAAACCATACAGGGCATTTTTCAAATAATATATGTGTCCAGGGTGCTTAGGGTCTTCAAACCCTTTTGGTTGTTCCACATAAACCTCCTCTTATAGAATGCCATTCAGAAAGGAACTCTTGACATCCATTTGATATAACTTGAAGCGCAGATGACATGAAATGGTGAGTAGTAAACGGAAAGATTCGAGCCTCACAACAGGAGCAAATGTCTCCCTAAAGTCTACACCCTCAATTTGTGTGTAGACCTAAGAAACTAACCTAACCTTATTTCGGATAATGGTACCATTCTCACCCATCTTATTCTTGAAGATCCACTTAGTACCAATCATGTTCATCTCACTAGGACGGGGGACAAGTTCCCATACATCATTCTTTCTAAACTAAAGTAACTCTTCCTGCATAGAAAATATCTAGTGTTCATCTTTGAGTGCCTCTTTGTGAATCTTGGGCTCGATTTTGGACGTGTAGCATAAAAAGCTAACAACGTTCTTTAGCTGAGCGCGAGTCTTAACCCTTAATGTGGGATCTCCTTAAATAGTGGAAGGGTCATGAATCTCGTGAACCCAAGAAGGTGTGTCCCTTAAATAGGGATTAGGGTCCACCCTAGGTGTGTGAGGGACTAAAGGATCGTCACTAGGAAGTGAACCATTCTCACAAAAAAGCTAGGATCAACAAACGTCGATGGTTCATCATCTTGCACGGTGAAGTTTATTGACTCTATAACCTTAGAGCTACTCGGGTTAAAAAATGAGTATGCTTTACTCGTTGATGAATAGGATAACAATATTCCCTCGTCGCTACTGGAGTCGAACTTTCCTAATTGCACTCTATCCCGTAGGATGTAGCACTTTCTCCTAAAAACATGGAAATATGAAAGGTTGGGCTTCTTTATAGTCCACAATTCATAAGGCTTCTGAAGTGTGCATGGATGAAGATAATCCTTATTCACCATGTGGAACGTTGTAGACCCCGCCTCTGCCCAAAATCTCCTAGTAACTCCACAACCTAAAACATAAATCTAGCCATTTCCTGAATCATCCTGTTCTTACTCTCAGCAATCCCATTTTGTTGAGGAGTATTCACGATTAAAAATTCATGTTTGATCCCAAGGCAATCATAGTAAAGATCCACCTTTGCTTGGTTAAATTCAGTTTCGTTGTCACCACGCATTCTATTGATAGTGACATCGTTTTGATTTTATAGGACACGACACTTAGTCGTAAGAAAATCTATAGCATCGAATTTCTCTCTCGCAAAACCTATGATGGAATTACGCAATAAATCATCTACCATCACGAGGATATACCTCTTACCACCCAAACTCTCAATACGAGTAGTTTCCATAAGATCCATGAGAATCAACTCAAGCACATATGAAGTGGTAATGAAATTCAACTTCCTATGAGGGCTACGAAATTTTTTTCCTAACTGACAGGGTCCATTAACTGCGAAAGTTGGCTTCCCAAGTAATGGAAAGCCACATACTAGGCCCTTTTTAGCTAAGCGCTCCAAATATCTAAAATTCACATGACCTAGACATTGATGCCACAGATCCATAGGAGTGATCATGCCAATGTTACAGACAAATAAGGACTTGGGCACAATCATATAACAATTATCTTAAGTCCTCACCCCTTGCAATATAAGTTTATCGACTTGATCATAAATGTTACATTCCTTCCAGTCAAACTTTACTACAAAGTCATCGTCTCAGAGCTGACTAATATTGAGAATGTTTGCTTTAAAACCTTTGATGTACAACACATTACTATACCTCGTCCTACTATGCTAGACTTGATCCCATCTCCAAAAGTGACATTACCTTCCTTACGATCCTCTAGGTAGGTAAAAAATGAGACATCACCTATCATGTGCCTGGAGCACCCACTATCAAAATACCATTGTGAGGTATTATGTGCTTTAAGAGCAACATGAACAATAAGGGATTTTACATCGTGCTTAGGTACCCAAGAAGTGATAACCTTTTTTTCCCCTTATTGTTGATGGTTCTAGCCGTGATGTAATAAGTATCTAGTGACGGCAAAGATATCTGTTGGAATTCTTCCATTAAACTCTGAGATGTGGTGACTAGAAACTCAAACGGCTCTCTAAGACTATTAAGATCACTAGTGGGACGTGGAGGAGCACATGTATGTCGTGTCCAACCCAAAATATAGAAAAACTCCTTAATGTGGATTTTTTTCTTACAGTAAGTACAAAAATACACAGTCTTAGGCCGACCTTGGTTTGTTTGTCTTAGCTGAAATCTTATTTGAGGCTTTGGTTGGTGGCTATATGGATTCGATATAAACTCGGGAATCGGTTTCGATGTAATATGAGACTTGAAATCACCGTCAAAACTGATTCCCTACCTTTCACCAAACCCTAAATCGGGGCTAAGGAGCATCTTTTATATCTTTCAATATGTGTCCTCAATCTTTACCTTGACCTCCCGATCTCTCTAAAGATCATGAGTGAATTGGGCTACAAGGGCTTCAAGTTTCTTTTGAGCCTCCACGAAAGCCAGGAGCTCACTCATAATACTAGCCACTTGTTTGGTCAAGTCCCCTTTATCTATCTTAAAATTACTCTATCTCTCCAAGTAATCTCTCTCTCTCCAAACAAACTTTCTCCCTCTACACAAACTCTCTGTTTCTCTCAGCACAAACTTTCTCTATCTCTCTCAAGGCAGTGCTAATTGAGGAATCTCTCTCTCTCATATATCCTAAATATTTTTTCTAGCATGATTATCCTAAGTGCTAACCCTTTGTTATGCTTTTTGGTTTTAAACGAATCAGCATATAAATCGGCGTAAGCGCTTCGTAAGTCACTCTCGTTCTCACTTGCAGTATCCTACCCCTCACTCTCATCATTATCACTGTCAAGGTGTCCATGTGATGTAGCTTCCTCATCGTCGTTAGGTGCACTGGAAGTACTTACATGGTTATCCATGAATGCGGTAAAGTTGTATTCATGTGGTGATTATGCTCCAGAATCCACTAACTCGACCTCACTATAGTCAATAAGGGAGGCATTTAAAGCAACTTTGCCTTTCCCTTGACATTTCAACCTAGTTGGACAGTCAAAATCCTTATGAGCTCTATTGTGACACTCATATCATCATTATTCGTCTCTTTTAGGAGTGTCCTTTTTATCTTTATCAAACTTCTTTCCAGATTTGTCTTTCTCAAAATTATTTTTATCCTTAAAATTGCCTTTCTTTTTTAATAAAAACATTTCTTGAATTTTTTTGCAAATAGTGCTAAATCGTCTAAATCAAAATCAAACCCAAAATCTGAAGTTTCTTCCTATCTCCATTTAGACGACTCTACTCTCTTTCTAGATGACTCCTCACCTTTTCTAGCCTGGGCTTTATGTGCTATCTCTTTATCTTTAGATTCAACCGCTTTAGGAAACATATCAATTTCATACGTTTAGAGATGTCCTACCAGTTCTTCTAATTTAAGAGTGTTTAAATTTCCTAATGAATTTAACACGGTGACTTTAAGGATAAAACGCTTAGGCAATGATCTCAAAATCTTTTTAACTACTCGTGCATCACGAATATGTTCACCAAGATTGAAACTAGTATTGACAATATCGAACAAACGAGCATAAAACTCATCAAAACATCGGATTCAAGCATGGATATTGCTTCAAATTGAGTAGTTAAATTTTGCAATTTAAATTCTTTAACTACATTTGTGCCTTCATGTGTAAGTTGAAGAACATTCCGTGCTTCTTTTGACGTGGTACACATCATGATGCGTCACAACTCGTCGAGTGTCCCGACTCCACTTAGACCACGAGAATTATATGTGCTCCATTTAAATTCATCCTATGTCCAGTCTAACACCGGTTTAAGATTACGGTGGTAGTGGGAGGAGTCCACCCTGTTTCACACACTAACCAGACACGTTCCTTTAAGTAACATTTCATGAAGGCTTTCCAATATGCATAGTTTGTCCCGTTAAAAATTAGCACCCAATTATATAAGTTTTCCATTGAACTTAAGCTTTTTAAAAATCAATTTTTTCAAGAAATTGATATTAAAAAAATTGCGAAAAAATTACACTGTATAATTGTGTAATTGGCTCTGATACCAATTTGAGAGTTTGCTTGCATTCAATGTCCAAACTTATTCAATTAAATTCCAATTTTACGTCCAATTTTAATTCAAACCCTAAAACATGCATCTACTTGTGATTGACACTAATATGAATTATCTATCATGCAAACCAAAATAATCACAAAACAGATTTGAGGAAAAATCCCTAGTATGGGCAATACCTTTTTATTTCACTATTAACTGTAAATCTTTAACTTACAATTACATAGTAGAAATATAACATTTGTGAAGACGAATACCCTCAGGAGTCGGTTCTAAGTCTTCAACTAGAGATCCCGCAAGAGCTCCAATGGTCAGCAATGGAGCAACCTTCTTCTCCACAAGTTTTACTCCGGGATGAGTAATATAAATAATAGGATTTAATAATGATTCACAAAAATGATTTAGGACTTTAGAGTGAATCAAAAAGGGTTTAAAATCCTAAAAGATGAAGTCTTAAAGTGCATCAGATATGCAGAGACGAAATTTTAAAAGACTTGCAAAACCTAAATTCGTAGCAGGTGTTTATAGGCTGAATAAAAACTTGAGGCAGCACATGTCGTTCGAATGACATTTTCATATCGTTTGAATGCAACTAAATGTCATTACTAACGACCTTAAAAACAACATTTGAAAACACAAAATAGTACGAGTTTGTTTTATGCAAACAAGAAACAACCCTTCAAACGACATTGTATGTATTTAGAAGTTGTTGTTTGAATGACTTATCAATGTCATTTGAATGACGAGTGAAAAATATTATTTTATAAAATCTCGCTTACAGGTCTTAAAAAATTATTTTTCATTTAGAAAAATGCCTCGTTTTGATAAAAACATTTTATAAAAAATATCCCAAATAAATATGTGAACATTGATAACTCCAATTAAACATTTTACCTTTTAGCGTAATGGAGTTAGTGGGATACTGGAGACCGATTGAAGATACACGACGCACAATGTCAATGATGGGTGCGTGTTGATGATGCGTGATGCTAAGGATTAGGATGATGGATGTCAAGGTTAAACATGTGAAGATGTGCCGAAATGTAACGATACACGACATACTAACTATGATCTAGAACAACACAGAAATTCCTAGATTCTAGACGAACATTTATAAAACATGTCCTTACATATTCCAATGAGATTGTATGCTTCATTCTAATGAGTTATACGTCTCATTCTAAAGAGATCACAGCTTCGTTGTAGCAAAGTATACAACTTCGTTCTAACGAACTTGAAACAAAAAATTGAATTTCTTTGAGAAACAACTTTAAAAATAGTTCCAAACGTTTTAGTATAAAAACAAATGCCCAAAATTACTTCCAAAGATCATATTCAAAATGCATCCATACCTATTGATATCCTCGAAAAACGTGAACAAAAACATGGAACGAAAATAAAACACGACGGGTGTCCATCTTTGAAGTTTCGCCGCTATATCTTCATCAAACATGTCATAGGCTTACGAGATTGACAATATAAAGCCTAACTTATGACTCAATTTTTTTGTCTGAAATGAAGACCATTACAAACAAATTGACTCGATTAGAAATTTTTCCTTACAATGTCTTTCCCGTTGAGTGTCCCAAGGTCACATTCACAATTTTGAATCATTACTTAGGCTTGGGAGATGTATCTGCAGTTTGTTGGTCAACGTACGTTCATGGAATGATCATCTTGGGGAACCATGAAGTTGTTTATCACCATAAAAATCTCATTCACTCTCTTTCCTCTTCATTTCAAAATCAAAGCACGTGAAGAACAATTCTCACCCCCTCTATTTTTTATAAGAATTCTATATTTATATCTCTGATTTTTCTGCTACTGTATTTCTGAATTTCTTCCTTTGCGACATTCCCCTTATTTTAACAATGGTGTATGCAATGAAAGAAAATACCTAGATAAGTCAAGCTTTATTACATCCCCGGTCGGGTTACCATAGAGTTAGTTAATGGTCCTTGTGACCTTTGTAATCTTGATGAGGCCCACTGATTACCATGAATATTCCATACAGAATGTGGGGTGACTTTTCCACCAAATAAACTCTTTTCTTGAATTTTTCTTGTACTTTGATGTGGACATGACCCAGGTCATTCCAAATACTTGTAGGGCATTAACAAATTTAATGGGACCAACCTTGTCATAATTTATGTCATGTACGGTTACCAATGGGTGATGACCCAAGAAAATATTTACTATCCGAAATAAGGGTGGCTAATCGAGATTTGGTGGTAAATTTCCCTAATTCCAACAAAGAGTGTTACGAAGATTGTGAAGAACTATAAACACACTCCTATCCCTACGAGCACAAAATATGAAAGGCTAAGGTTACCTATGGAAGTAAAAAGAATTGATTAAACTATCTTTTTACAATTTTGCTTTGTATTTTTCCTTTTCTATTGCATTTTCCATGTTCTCGTTGTTTCTTAGTAGCCAAATAAAAGTGGAATACTCCTCTTAATAAAGATGTCAACTTAGTCTATATTCAAAAGGTTTGTCTCATGAATCAAGTTCTATGATACAATAATAATTCAAGGTCGATTTATTTTCTCCTCGACTACATAAGTTAAACCCTTCATTTTCTCACGAATCCAGTTCACTAGACCCCAGCTATCTCATTGATATGAACTATTCGAAGGCCACCACTTCTAATAGTTTGGGTGAGGAGACAACATACCCATCCTTTAATTTGTTAGATCTATCATCCATCTCCACTTCTGACCCTTTTCCTAGTAAAATTTAATCCAAGAGGAAAATGGTGGACCCTTTTCGAGTTGGGGATCTTGTTAACACCTTATCAACTGGGGATTTCCTAATTGAGGTAGTGGAGCACCCATATAAAAAAATCAATAAGTACATTTCACCCTCCTATTGTTATGGGGAAGACTGCAGTGGATAAGGGAAAAGTTATCTTTAACTTTATTTGGTTCCTCGATTTGATTAAGTCAAACCATCTTCTTGTTGATTGGGTGGGGGACACTAATATAACTTCTAATAGGTTGGTAGAACATACAACCCATACTCTCTCTTATGAGTTTGTGTTTTTACATGTGTATTTCTCTCTACATTATCTCTCTTATTGACATTTCTCTGTGCTTTGTAGCTTTTGGTTAACTATAATCACTTATTGGAGAGAGATTCTTCATTTAGAAACTCCTTCCATGACTAGAGGTGGACTTGGACAAGGCGACTAAGTCATTGTATTTTGGGAAAGCTAGTGAGGCTTAGATCGCCGAGGTAAAGAAGCTTGAAGAGAAGGTTCTGATGATGGAGAATATTAATTTTAATAATAATAAAAAGACAACGCCTAGTTGATGTAGCCAATAAGGCCTAGGTCACTAGTAAAAAGGACAAGGTTGAGTTCGAGAACTATAAGTCCAAAGTTGGAGAGGTGAAGGCCAAACCTGAGAAGGCCAATGCCGAAGTTGCACAATCCAAATCTGACACGTTTAATAGCGAATGGGATAATGCCTTGGTTGAATCCCAAAAGCAAATCAAATACCTCAAGACGGTAATATTTAAAAATGGATGAGATGACAACCTTATCAAGGCTGCCATCCCAAAATACTCTGAGTTGTTCACGCATATTGATTTAGGCCCCCCTCCTCAAATATATAATGATGATTAAGATGAGAAGGAGTCATCCGATGAACAACCTATTAGTGTTGAGGTTGCTAACGTTGATATTGTAATCTAGTTTACTCGTGTTCAGGTGGCTAACATTGAAAAGATTTCATATTATTAATGAACTCGGCCTTGGCCAAACCTTCATCCCATCCCTTTTTAAAGAAAGACTTAGGTATGTAGTTCATTTATTTCTTGGAAAGGCCAAAAGCATCCTCCAATCCTTTATCGTAAGCACTATCCTTAGCCTCTAGAATAGGTGATAATGATTGAATAGACTCCTAGGTAGCCTTAACCATTTATTCAATAGAGCCTTATCCATCTGTTCAACCTTGGGATTGGGAGTGGAAACCTCCAAGTCCTTATCCCTCATTATAGCCTCCTGCCCCCTTAAATTTTGTATAGGTGATGCGACTAAGAATGTGTCTCAGAAGTGCGTACTCTCTAGGCTTAAGTGCAAGCCTGTCGCGTTAGTAATAAACCCAGTAAGTCAGGATTGTATCCACAGGTAAATAGTACAACAAGGTTGTAACGATGTTGGATAGACGAAGAAATCCTAACTCTGACTCTAAAGAAAAAGAAAAGATGATTGATTTTGGGAATTGTCTACAACTAAATGCAATTTTGAAATTATAAAAAATGCAACTATTCTAAATTACCTAAAATGCTGATGAAGAATGTTTTAAAACTTTAAACTATATGATGAAGAAAAACAGGACGGGAATACAATCCCCCAACCCTAGTGTATTGCATATATAAAACTAATCGTAAATCTAAATGATTAATTAGACCCAGAATTTAGTACTCCCAAGCATTACGTATATGAGGTTCAAGCCCGAACCATACTTAATTAGAGGACGAGTAAATCAGTATTGCGATAGTTACACTCGAATTACATTCTAAAGCATCCCGGTTACCCTGAAGCAAACGAGATCCAAAGATCTATAATTGTCGTGTTTCTACGCAATACGGTCGTAATCAAATCATTAAATTTAAAGGACTAATATTATACACATGCAACTATCACATCAGGTTGGGTTCATGTATCAAGACCTTAGAAAGTCTAGCCTACCATGATGAACTTAATGAAAACAATTTTTGAATTGCAGGAAGTCATGATTAAACTAAGGACAAATTGAAGAATGATGTAAACGAGAAATTAAACAGAGGAAATTACTCACTAATCTTACCAAAGCACTCAAAACATTAACTCCAATTACTTTTAATCACATAAATATGAACAATCTTCAATCTTGGAACTAAAATTGTACTCAATCTTCAAACTAGGGTTTTTACAGAAAGAATGGAAAATTAGATTAATTCGTCGTACTAAAAATGATAATAAAACGGGTTTAAATACCCTACAAAACTTCAAGAGTTTTAGCTGAACTAAGACTCTCCATTAGAGAAAGATAAAAAAATAAAACTCGACCGTCGGACCGGTCCAGTCCTCCCTCAGTTCGGTCTGGCTGGAATTCGGATCGGTTCTTTTATTTTTTGGGCAGATCGATTCGATGCGGATCGGTTCATTTTTTTTCTTTCAGCTTCGATCCGGGGTTCTCTGGAATTTGGCAATGTGGATCGGTCCGGGCTTCCTTTGACTTTTTCTTCAAACTTTGACTGCTCATAACTTTCACACCGGGACTCCGATTGAGGTTTTGTTTCTTCCTATGTACTCATAATTGAAGGATCTTCAACTTATCTTTAGATGCCTCATTCGAATTCTGGGTAGAAATTACAATTTTTCCCTTTTGACTTTGCTTATTTTCTTTCTCGATTCTTCCTATTTCTTTCTTCCTTTAATTGACATCAAATACTTGTAAAATCAATACGAAATACCAGAAACTCGGGGTACTCATTAGAATAAGTCAGTAGCAAGATTATGAGATAAAATCAAATCGATTATGTTGTTCGAGGTGCTAAAAGTAACTAAATTAAAGGGATAAATTTGGAAGAATTTATGCCTAATCAAACCCCCCTAACTTAGAACTTTGCGCGTCCCGAGCAATGTAAAAGAATCCTAGCAAGGCTCAACTCTTGAAAATCATTTTATTCGGATAGAATACATTTTTCGTGGGCAAGCGATTGCATTAAGCGTATGCAACAAGCCTTTAAACCCCTCGGTTACCCTAGTAGGACGAGTTGTGTCTCGTGAGGGTTTGTAATGAATATACCCACAAAATTCGACTCAAAGAACTTTCAAAATACGCAAAAATTGTATAATTCAAACTTTCCCAGAAATAGCCATCATCAAGTCATGTTCAAGAGTCTCAAATCATAGTGCGTGTGTGCGAAGTCAGAAATTTAACCGCCAAGTTCCACTGATTGATCATTATGTTACTTACCCGAAAATTCGTTTTGATTTCAAATTCTCACGAAATGCTCTCACAAACGAATCTCTCGGATTATGGATATTCTCTCGGTATGCGTGATAAAAAGAGTAAATGTAATGGACGCAAAGTCATGCAACAAGTAGAAAGACGGAAATTTATAGTGATAGGATCTCATCAACGGATTACGGTTTTAAAACGGGAACATTGCCTCTTATTCACGCATTCAATCTCTTTTATTATCTTTTGGTGTTTTAAGTCTCCACGCGGTAACCAATTTCGCAATTTGGACTCGGTTAGGACTTTTCGGGTTTTAAGGTGTAATGGGTACAAGGAAATGGGTTTGAAAATTTTGGAATTGGAAACTATTCTTAAGATGTCCATGAGTGATTTTTCGGGCTTTTGCTCATTTTTTTTCTTCTTTTTCTATTTTTCACGCTTTTCTTTTCTTGTTATTTTTGTTGAGCATATCTATTTTTTTCTTGCCCCTTTTTATGAAGTTTTCGAACTTTATTAAATATTCCCTTTTCGCAATTCCAGGCTACTTGGATTTTTCGGGGTACCAAACGAAAAGGATAACTGTTATTTGGCTCAATTTGGGTTATCATAGGGAAAAATTTTCACTTCTTTTTATGGCTAATATTTTTGGGTAACAAACGATGGCCTACTTCATTGTCCAAATTACTTATTAATTTACCATATGCGTCTCGAGATTAATTAAGTTTAGAGATCTGTAGCGCACTTTTTAAGGCAATACCACACACGTTTTCCACAACTGATCAAAATGAAAGGATTGAGATCCTCGATGACTTCTTAGACGCTGAAAAGAAATTTGAGTTAATAATTAACTCGGATTGATTTATAAATTTCACAAAGATGAAAGGTTCGAATCTCATCGGGTTTGTTAATCTCCACACTTATTCGTTAAGTCGTCAATTTTCACACAATTTCCATCTTTGGTCAATTTCGGCTGTGTGTATTTGAATTTTACAACTTGAGACTTTAATCCGACTTTTAATGATATTTTTGAAATTTTTGAATTCCAATTTTTATTTATTTTGAACAAAAATATTTTTGGATTTTTCAAAATTTATGATTTTTTTAAAATTTCTGGGCATTTTTGAAAATTTGTGAAGTTTTAGAAATACGCACTTGTGACCCCCCTAACTTAGACTTTTGCATTGTCCTCAAGTAAAAAGAACTAAGATCTAAACAAGGCAAAATAAGAAGTGCGATAAATAAAACAAACAAGTGGAGAAAATGCAAATTTTTATAAAACAGGATTGTGGTACAACAACATCAAAGAGCATACAGCATGTGGACAAGGAAAACAACTAAAAACTATTACAAACTACCAAGGCTTTACGGGGGTGGTGGTTGGGAAGAGCTGGGCGCATCGGGTCCATAGGGGCCATAGAAGTAGGATGGCAATGGCTCGTTGGGGTCCCCTTGGCGTCAGTACAAGTCCTCTTGGAAACGAAACATCATGCTTGTATCGCGACGGTAGTCGGTTAAAAATATATTGAATCTCGTCTCAAGGGCCGACATACGGTTAGTGAGGTCGCTACCCGCCCATTCAAAATCAGGGTCGTCTTCCTCTTCGGTTGACTTTTCATCCGCTCCTACGTCACCCATCTCCACATTAGCACCTACTTCTTCTTCGTATGCTTCCTCTTCCTCACTCGAGGCAGCATCGTCCTCATCATCACTTTCGCGCCTCACTCGGAGGATGGCTAGATGTTTTGCGCTCCGCGTGTGGGTTCCCTGTCCAAAAGGACCGGGGAGGCGAGTACAATCAAGCGGTGCCTCAATGCCAGTGTCCTTGAGGATGGAGGTAATCAAACGTGCATATGGAAGTGGTGCTGCACCTTTCTCATCCATGGCCGCGACGATGATGTCGGCATATAGGGTGCAAGCCAGGTTAATGGAAGTGTTGGGATCGAAGAGGTGGTATGTCAATGTGGCCTGACGGGGACGCATCGCTGAATCATTGGACGTTTGCAAAATATTTGCACACACAATTTGGAAAGTGAGGCGTGCTTTCTCGTTAAGATGGCCAACAGCGACAATTTGCCCCCTCTATGCAACATTAGGGGAAATGCGCTCCATAATCAGTTCTTTGGCGATCGGTGCGACATTCCTTGGGTAGGTGAAATCTTGAACATCGAGAACGTCGTATTTGGCCAACTTGGCCGTGAGAAGGTCCAACGAAAAAGGGATGACGGTACCATCAACATATGCTTAAGACTCGAATTGGCCCGTTCGAATAAGGGAGCCATAGAAAGATCGGACCTCGACTGCCCAAACCACCTCGTACGGTTGATTAAGGAATCAGCACCAACCCCTAGGCATAAATAGGGCGGTGAACGAATTAGGCAAATCTGACCATTGTATAGCGCGCTCTATGTGGAGCTTGCAATCCGGACCAAAGAACCGATTGCACCATCGCTCCTCTTGGCAGGAACGGAATTCACCATGGTCGGAGGGGAGGATTTTGGTGGAGTCGTATTTGACGGGGGCGGGGCATTGGGCCATGATAATAGGGAGAGTTTGATGGAAAATTAGGGAGAGAGAAGAGAGGAGTGAGGTGGTTAAACGTGTGAAGAAAAGTGGAGGCTATGGGTGGGTATTTATAGGGGCGGGGTGGGTAGGGTTTTGCAAATGGAGGGAAAGGGTTTGGAGGGAAATAGGGAGTGTATTTGGGAGGGAAATTGAAGGGTTGGTTATGGGGAAACGAATTGGGAGGGAAGGGAAGGGATTGGGGAGAAGGGAGTGCATCTAGGGAATAGGGGAAATCCATTTCTGCAGAATGCGGACCGATCCGGCTGGGGACTAGACCTGTCCGGTCCTTTAATATTTGAGTTCTTCAGTTGCCGGATTAATCCGACTATAAAATAAAGGAACCGATTCGGGGTGGACCGGTCTGGTTCAAAAATAAAGGAACCTATCCGGGTTCTTGGACTGAGCTAGATTTTTCCCCTAACTTAATTGCGATCGCTCTTCTCTGAAAGTTTTCAATTCTCATCATTCTCCCTATCAGTTTGGACTCAAAATTCTCTCGATATCTATGGTCAACACAACTCTGAATTTCCCGAAACATGTGAATGCTCTCACCTTATTGTACCATAATCCTAAGAACTCTCACTACTCACACAACTCTCATCTACTATACACAAGAGTTCACCCCATACACGTCAGGGGTGCGACGACCTCACTGTAGCAGCTCACTCCACCCCGTAAACGGGGTCCGATAACCAAATGGTGTCGACTTCTTCCACACACTCTTCTAGATATGTCTTTAGGCGTTGCCCATTTACTTTGAATGTATTTACCCCTTTCAAATCGTCTAACTCAACAACTCCGTGAGGGAAAACATTCTTCACAACGAACGGGCCAGACCATTTTGACCGCAACTTGCCCGGAAAGAGATGAAACCGAGAGTTATATAGAAGCACTTTTTTCCTGGGGAGAAACTCTTTGCATCGAACGATGTTATCGTGAGCGAGTTTTATCCTTTCTTTGGAGATTTAACGTTCTCATACGCATCATTGCATATCTCTTCTAACTTATTTATTTAAAGCTTGCGAGCTTCACCGGCCTTATCCATGGCATAGTTTAACTCCTTAATTACCCAATACGTCTTGTGCTCTAATTCCACGGGAAGATGGTAAGGTTTTCCATACAAAAAGAGGAAATGGGACATGCCGAGAGGATTTTTGTATGCGGTATGATAGGCCCATAGCGAATCGTTTAATCTAAGTGACCAATCTTTTCGGGTAGGATTGACGGTCTTTTCGAGAATGTTCTTGATTTCCCGATTTGCTAGTTCGGCCTGCCCATTCGTTTGTGGGTGATAATTCGTTCCAAACTTGTGAACGACACCATACTTTCTCATGAGCTTCGCGAATGGCCTATTGCAAAAGTGCGTGCCATTATCACTAATTATCACTTTCGAAGCATCGAACCAGGAAAGTATGCGTTCTTACAAGAACTTAATCACCACTTTGTTGTCATTTGTCTTGGTAGCTATAGCTTCCACCCATTTAGAAACATAGTCTACCGCGACAAGGATGTATAGGAAACCAAAGGACGGGGGGAAAGGACCCATAAAGTCAATACCCCAGCAATCGAAGATCTCAATAATGAGTATAGGGGTAAGAGGCATCATGTCTCATCGGGTAATAGCTCCCATCCATTGGCACCTATTGCAGGATTTACAAGCATTGTTCACATCCCGAAATATTGTGGGCCAATAGAGTCCGCATTGTAGAATTTTAGCGGCCATCTTTTTCATTGAAAAGTGGCCTTCACAAGCTTCCAAATGACAAAATTGGATGACTTTTGGGATCTCGTCATCCAGTACGCATCATCAGATGATTTGGTCGGCGTAATATTTAAACAGGAAAGGATCGTCATAGAAAAACATGTGCGACCAAGTAATAAAACTCCTTTTATCTTGTGGTCTCTAGTCGGGAGGGACGGCTCCCGTTACAAGGTAGTTCACTATATCCGCAAACCAGGGCAAAGAAGAGGTAGCAAAGAGTTGCTCATCCAAAAAGTATTCATCTAAAGGTATGGGATCACTAGGTACGTCGGACGAAAGTCATGATAAGTGGTCGGCAACGACGTTTTCTACTCCTTTCTTATCTTTAATGGAGAAATTAAACTCTTGTAGGAGTAGGATCCACCTTATGAGGCGCGGATTTGCGTCTTTATTTACAAGTAGGTATTTCAATGCCGGGTGGTCGATGAATCAAGTAATGGGAGAACCGATAAGGTAAGACCGAAATTTGTCAAGAGAAAAAGACTATTGCTAGCAACTCCTTCTCAGTAGTGGAGTAATTGAGTTGTAGTCCGATAAGAGTCCATCTAGTGTAGTAGATGACATGAGCCTATTTGTCTTTTCTTTGGCCCAAAACAGCCCCTATCGCATAATCGCTAGCATCACACACAAGTTCGAATGGTAAAGACCAATCCGGAACTTGCATGATGGGAGCGGACACAAGCATGGTTTTCAGTTTTTCAAAAGCGCTTTGGCATGCTTCCGTCCACTCAAATGGTTTGTCCTTCATAAGTAGGTTGCTTAAGGGTCTAGAGATGGCGCTAAAGTCCTTAATGAACCTTCGATAAAACCCTGTGTGGCCCAAGAAGGAGCGCACTTCTTTGAGCAATTTTGGTGGGGGTAGGTCGGCTATGACATCCATCTTAGCTCTATCAACTTCTATCCCCTTGGATGAAACTATGTGGCCAAGAACTATTCCTTCGGTAACCATGAAGTGGCATTTCTCCCAATTCAGCACTAAGTTCTTTTCCACACACTGGGCAAGTACCTTTTCCAGTTTTTCAAGACAAAGATCGAAAGAGGTACCAAAAACACTGAAATCGTCCATGAACACTTCAAGTCCTCTCTCGACCATGTCGCTAAATAGGCTCAACATGCACCTTTGAAAGGTCACGGGTGCATTACATAAGCCAAATGGCATACGTTTGTAGGCAAACATACTAAAAGGTCAAGTGGAGGTTGTTTTCTCCTGGTCAAGTACATCTACCTCAATTTGGTTATATCCGGAATAACCATCAAGGAAGCGATAGTAAGGGTGGCTCGCAACTCTCTCAAGCATCTGATCAATAAATGGCAAGGGGAAATGGTCTTTCCTAGTTCCCGCATTGAGTTTTCGGTAAACAATTCAAACGCGCCACCCGATGGTGGTACGTGGGGAACTAGCTCTCCCTTAGCATTCTCAATCACTTTCATGCCCAAGTTCTTCGGTACAACTTGAATAGGTCTCATCCACTTACTATCCAAGATTGGGTAGATAATCCTGGCATCCAATAGCTTAATTATTTCGGTCCTCACCACTTCTTTTATATTAGGGTTTAGCCTTCTTTGCATTTCTCTTGAGGGATTGATATCCTCTTCGAGATGGATCTTGTGGGTTCAAATCAAAGGACTTATCCCTTTCAAATCAGCAATGCACCAACCAAAAGCACTTTAGTCCTTCCTTAGAATCTTTAGCCATTTACCCTCCTGCTCTTCGTCTAGGCTAGAGGAGACAACAAAAGGAAATGTCTCATCCTCTCCTAGGTATGCATATTTAATATGGGAGGGGAGTTTCTTCAATTGGAGGGTTGGAAATTTTTCGTTGGAGGGAACCATGCTTGTATCCCTCGGTGTTAACTCCTCGAATATAGAAACCCAACTTACATCTCTCAGGTCCTCGTCCGACGCTTTCTCATCAAATAACTCTCTCAACTCCTCAACCTCCCTCTCAAATGTGGTGTACGTCCCCACTAAATAGGAACCTAAGGCATCTCCACAATAATGTTTCTCAAAATACTCCTCTACGATCTCGTCTATTAGGCTCACCGCGTGAAGATCATCTTGTATCCCACCCTTTATGAGTGCAAATGAGTGGGTAGAGAAGGTTTTGAGGCAAATTCATGAGGAAAATAAGGGAGTTCCTGAGCCTCTTAGATATCTATAAATGACCCTAAGATCATTAAATGTGACCCTTCTGAGTATATTGGCTCTTCCTTTGAGTCCCCCAATATTTTGTATAGTTCATGGCCTTTAAAAGTATTGCCTCAGGTCTTAGGAGTGAAGAAGGATGGAGAATTTGGGCAGACGAAACCTCATTTGAGTCTATTTCCATTCCACTTGGTGATTTGATTTATTTTCACCCCCTCAGCTTCTCCTAGTTCTCCTCTTGAAGTTCATGTAAATCTTGATGAGGTGACTCCTTCTGCATCCACCAGTTCATAAGACCCCTACCAAACTAGCATTGTAAACTATGCATGTGATATCACCTTAGCTGAATGCTAGATTATGTTAACCTTTATAACATCCCTCTAAATATCAGTTGTAGGAGGCCAAATAAGAATTAACGAGCCTATGATCGATTGAACTCTAAAGAGGTCTCCATCTCCCAATATGCATTGGTTCTTGGGCTTCATTTTCCTTTTCACCCCATCATTCTGAAAGGTTATGGTGTACCCTCCACTCAGCTCATCCTACACACTTACAGGACAAACTTAAGGAGTATAGTTTATTGGAGAGAAGTATCTAGGCATGACATTTCTAAGAGGATTTTCAAGTACATTGACGAATTTATAGATAACGCAAAACCCCCAATCTTTTAGTATATCTGCCCCTCTAAAACCTCATTAGAAATTGGTTTGGGTTGCCTACACTAATAACTATTTTTGGAAGCATAAATTTTTCTTTGTCGAGTCATTGAGAGTGGACCACAGGAGACCAAGAAGACCGTGATAGTTACTCATGACTAGAGCGGTCCTAATTCTACTGGTACTTACATATTTTTTATTGTTTGGACAATATTTCTTCACCTTCTATGCTTTGCCTTTAATCTTTGTTTTGTTTGACTTTTTATCTCCCTTAACTAATCCCTGTAGAAAAGAGATTGGTGGACAAATTCTGCTAACCCGACCCTTTTGTATTTGAGCACATTTTCTCTTTAGATAATATCACCCATCTCAGCTATTCTTCAACTGGTGTTTGAACCTAGGTTGATGGTAAAGCCGAAGCTAAAGCCGAAGAGAGTAAGTGGCAATTTTTTCCATGTGTCCGCTTATATCTTTTTAGTTCTTCTTGTACTAGCATCAGACTCTTCTTTATGAAGTATCTACTCCAATCACATCTCAATGCCAAACTCAATGCACTTAAGGAATAATGCACAAAGCTGTTGATCATGCTGCCCTTGTCGTATTATCAAAGAAACAAGCCAAAGCTAAGAAAAGGCCTCCTGAGGCTGCTGGTCCCCATAATAATAAAAAGGCCAAAATAATTCCATGCAAAGATACCGAAGAACCCATTTTTATTTATGGGATTATGTTTACACATTTAGTAAAGGAGGATTTCGGGGAGGTTTTGATAAATGAGGTGTTTGAGGACCCTTCTAATGTATAAGATACTACTTTTCCCGTCTCTTGCGAGAATGTGAGGAAGGACAAGAAGACCCTTAAGGTTAACTCCACTAATCCTAACTATAGGTATCTTAGGTCCCTCGATACCAACACCACGTGGTACAATTTGTGACATCCCGCCTATTTCAATAAGGGGTGATGAGTCCTCTACTAAAATAAAATAGCAATCTCATCTAGTTCATTCTTAGCATCACTGTCGAAACATTTTAATTACTAACTACCTATTAATTTAAATAAGCTCGTGTCAAATTTTATCTTTCATTAACATACAACAATATTAACCAAACCACAATAATTCTATGCACATTAACCAATGTAAATGAAACCACAGTGTAAAATCTGAAGCAGAGATAAATAAATAAAGACCCCGAATAAACTATCGGGTAAAAACTAATACATCCAAACAAACTGATTACAATAATCTGAAATAGATAAGACTGAATGAAAAGGGCAACACGCCAAACCAATACTGGAATAGAGAATCTAATCTAGAATATCAATAATAGAGTCTACTACTCGGAAATCCTACAAGCCTCCACATCAGCTGCAACTACGTAATCCCTGAAAGATGAATCATCCTAGGCGGCCCTGTGGCTGGACACCTAAACGTTTTAAAAATAGATTTGATATGGGTTGAAGCCCCAAACCTTTGAAAAATATTTATCAAGTGTATAAATTACATAAATGAAAATATTCGATCAATTTTCATATTTACAAATCGGTAGCGCACTCTCTGGAGTCACCCCTCACTCCTCATGTAAAGTGCACACCTAACGTATGCCTTTCAACCCACATAGTTACACTACCTCACCTTACTAGCCTTGACACTAACATCAATACTATACTACCCTGGACCAAGTATAATATCTACCCTTGGTTCATTAATTATCTTTCACAACTTCTTAATTAATATCTTATTAAATCATTATAATTTAATACGTATAAGTGAATCGAGCTACTTCTCGTCTACTCGAATTGCCCTTACCGATCACATCTATAAATTATTGAAAATTATTCATTTGACCCCAACCAATTTACCAAATTCCAAATCTACCCTTTATTACAATTAATGACCAATTTGTCCCTCACAACAGGTTCAAATTTATTCGGGTTTAGAGCCGAATCGATTCCCCCTCCGAATTGATTCGCTTATGAAGGCCAAATTGATTCGATTTTAGGCAAGAGCCCAATTCTTATTTGATTATGATGGGATTTTCCTCTACCTAATCACCAAATTCAATATTCCCATAACCCCCAATCATTATAATTAATCTTCTACCGTTTCTCTATAAGGATTTGACCCAAATATCAACCCTAAATCCATAATTAACACCTCAATCATTCTAATTCATTGAATCATTCAATCTTCAAATGAAAAGTACCAATTTTTCATATTTAACCAATTAGGTTCTTCTTTAGTAAAATACCATTTACGTCACACAATTCAGAATATAATGATTTCTATCTTGCATAATATAAGATTTCTTCCCTCAGTTATATTATAAAGTTTCTTCACCCGAAAACCCCATTTTTGCATGATAAGTCCCATCTTAAAATTGTATCATTCTCTACTAATTTTTGTGTAAATATCACACTATGAATAATCAAGATAGCAAGTTTATACACTTGCCTTAAATCGTCTATGTGGTTCTGAATCTCTACGCGTCGGGTTGAAGAAGGCAAGATTTATCCTCCTCGTCCTTATCCAATTGAAGCCTTTGGATCTCTTGGGTGTTCTACCTCCCTTTTTCTCACAAATGGCCTCCCTTTATGTTTTTGGTGTGTTATGGTTTCCTCCCTAGCCTTAATCCTCATATATTAAACCCAAATCTCAAAATTAAGTAAAACCATAAGTCTAAAATGACCCGTATGCCCTTATTTGCATCCTGTCTAGACTAAAAAGCCCTCGGTACTAAATTACAACTCTTGGTTACCTAATTTTGACCCATCCCGGATCATCCATGTACTCGAAATCCCCTATATGAGACACCTATCATCAATTTACTACCTTGTTCCCAACATGACCCCACACATGCATCTTGAATAAGTTCGTGTTGATCCGTTGCTTTCACTTACTTACAACGTAATATAACATATTTTCAGAATAGGGGGTGTTACATACTTCCACCTTTGCAAAGGAATTTTATCCTCGAAATTCGTATATGCCTTGGACTAAAAACTTTGGATACTTTTTCGCACGACCTTTGAACATATTCAAAATCAACTCGTGATAAAATTTTGATGCCTCCACTATACACTCGCTAGTGATACCATCCCGAATGAAGGCCTACTCATTATGACCCAAGATTAGTAATGAGTCTACTCAAATCATTTTGTACTGATATATTCCATCATTCTTAAAGTTTCACTTAGCTATCGCGCATTCACTAATAATGCTTCAAAAATAATACTCTACCAGCTCTGTCATCTTAATGTTGGAAAAGGCCCCACTTTCTAAGGTGCCAATTCTTTTGCTATCCAAATACCATACTTCCCTTAATGGAAAAAATTTACCCTAACAATTTCTGACCACTCACGTCATTCTTTAACTCTTCGGTTTGTCACGTAACTCTTACGATAGTTCTGATATGTATAAAAATAATTTTGATTAACTCAATCCTTGCCGACCAACTCTAAATTGCATTCGATCCGCGAAACTTTTCATCTCTACACCCTTAACCAATCATAGGGCGGACAACAAGGTCCCCTGTCTCTAGTCTCAAAATACGTCCTTCAAATAATAGCTAGTATGAGTTGTTACGTGTCACTCTACCGATTATCCTCTCAACCATCTTAGTGTCTCGACTATGCGTTTCTCACTTTCTTTAACCTCATACTCGCCTTTTCCGTTTACTCCTCGATTTACGAGTAATACGCCTTGCTCAAATGCAACTCCGTCTTCACTACCTTCTGATAACCCAACTAGAGGTGGGACACAATGATTTTATTTCAATTCATAATAATGTTGGGCAACGCTTTGTGCCGACTCATTCTCTTCCTTCAATGAAATATTGGGCACACTTCCCGATACTGTAATTCACCCAAATTAATAATAATTTCTACATCCCGGTCAACCAATTCCACAAACCTAAAGGAAATATTTTCTTTTTCGTGATTGGTAACCCAACAATGAACTTTCTCTGTCTGCCTACCCATTTGTCGCTCGAATCACCAAGTATTGCGAAATTTTTGGTTGATTGCCTCGGACCAACGTTTCCCCCTCTCACAAGTGGTGCATCTGGTGGGAAACTTCATCATGTCTCACTCCTCACCGATCCACAAGCTCAATATCCCACTTCAAGTGGTACATATTACAACCTTTATTAGGGTATACCAAAATCATGACCCATGCGTCTACTCCAAAACTGCGCACTTCCAGGGTCTGTCTCATCGGTGAAATCAACATCCTATTTATGCATAAGTCACCCTCAAAACTTGGCTGAGTACGACTCTGCTTTACACCCCAAATTGTTGGATCCTCTCTTTTCCGTTCCCTCGCTTGTATCTCTATAGTCTTGAAAGTGCGAAAGCCCCTAAATTTTAAACTTTAATTATGAGATGGTTAAATTATATATTAAATTTTAATTTTTCAAAAATCATTTAATTTTTCTTTTCTTTAAACCAATGAAAAATTAAATTCAACTACAAGTGAAAATTAAACTACACAAACAATTTCAATTTTCACTTAAACAAAATTAATTCAAGTTCATAGTTAGGCTAAACAAACCATACATGAATATTCACAAATTAAGTTCTTTGACTTGAATTAAATTATGCAAAATTAACCCAAACTAATTTAGCATCAAATTAAAGCAAGATTGCAAATTAAGACCAATTTTATCTTTTTAACCTATGCATGCATTCTAGGTGAGTTAAACAAGATAAACTAAGCAATCTCACTACACGTCAATGTATGAGGAAAAACCGCAACGGGAAAAACCGCAAAGGGGAAAACCTCGGACGTCCCTTGACTACAAATTCACTAGATATGGTTTTACAATTACAAGATAAAAAGACTCACAACACTCGACTCATCTCCCTTCAAGCCCAGAAGCTTATTCTTACAAATACCTCCATTTAGTTGATAACCACGACGTCCATCGAAGTCTTGGAGTCCACCAATAGAAGCATAACAACCGTCAACCACACATGGTGCCTTTCACCTTGTGAAAAAGCCGCATCACAAACCATTCTTACTTTTGGGGTAGTGAAGAGACCCAAACAATCTTCTTTATGGGTAGAGAAGCAATATCGGTGCCAAAACTCCAAGAAAGATATATATATGTTGAAACTTGGATTTAAACTCAAAATGAGTGTATAATTATGTGTTTAATAAAAAATTTCTCTTGAAAATTAAAACACTCAAAACATGAACTTTTTCTTTGAAAGAAGTCTCTCAAAATCTCTCTAGGAAGTTAAAAAAGTTATCTAAAAAATTGCTGCCCTGAGGTAATTAAAACTGACAAAAGTAGTGGGGATAAGTAGTGAGAAAAATTGGAGGGAAAAACAAAAACTGCCAAAAACTGACGGAATCTTGTTCGAACGACCATTCTCGTTCGAATGACATTGTTCGAACGACATTGTTCGAGCAACTTCTATCGAGAATTCAGAGTTAAGGGAAAATTTTTGTTTGATATCTCATTCAAACGAGTTTTTTTGAACGACTTCGTTCGAACCAAACTTCTAACGAGAAAATAGAGAAATGGAAATCAATCTCGTTAGTAATGACGTTCAAACGACTGGGAATCCCGTTCGAACGAGACCCAGTTTCGTTCGAACGACTTTTTCAGAAACTCTAAATTTTATTTTTAAGCCCAAAACTTTTATAAAACAAGTCTAAAAAGTCTAAAATGATTTTCTGAGAAAATTAAAAGTCGTTATGACAAAACGTTATAAAGTGAATACCCATAAAATATTTTCCAAGCTCCTATATATATAATAGTACATTCATTCCTTTGGAGACTTGGAATCCTCAAATGTTGATGACGTGAAACATGTGGCACGAAACTCGATAAGGATTAAACTTTAAATCTTGAACGCTACGTCTTCAACTTCTTCAAACGTCATAGGCTTGATAGGAACAAACTTCTATCCTATGACTCAAATGGTTTTGTCCGGAATTAAGCCAAAACTACATATGGACTCAATTGAAAATTTGTGTCCTTACTAATCTCCCCCTTTGGCTATTCCGGGACAAAACCTAGCAAAAAATCCTAAGGGTCGTCAAGCTCGTCTAGACACAACATCCCACCCAAAAAATAAAAATACAGACTCTATGCCTCGACCCAAGGAAGTGGTTTGCTTCTTTATCAAATGTGTCGCTACAATGAATTCCTGCACACTTAAGCAAACCATCAAGCGCATAGGGAATAAAATAATATTAAGTTTGGAAAATAAATACTCCCCCTTAATTAATTCTCCCCCTTTATCTATTAATGTCTACCTAAGAAGAATGTGAAACTCCTCCTAAGTTAGATCCCTCAAAATTCGCAACAAGATAAATACCAATTATGAATTCAAAGCAAATATGGACTAAGAAGCATGGCAAAGACTAAAAAAAAACTACCATATATATATACACAATGAATATCACTAACGCACATGCACATATACATAGGTATAAACACCACACACGACACAATATACATTAAGCTTTTCACACTCGTATGGCAAAAATGTGTCCAAATACATGTGGTAAATGGAAGTGAAGGGGTGTGAACTAGAGACTAAAGGAATATAGACCCAATCACTTAAAACATGTTCACGGAGTTCTCATTTGATCTCAAAACTTTATCACATTTGGATATAGCCTCATCTGACAATATAAATTGAACTCAATGAACAAACATACATCATGCATAAAAGCCTAGAATTTTGATGATTCTACAAACCAATAGAGTCATGACAATAAAAGCATAACTAGGATACAAAGTCATCGTGCAAACCCGTTGATACATCCAACCAAACTCCTCATAATTTTCTTTTTCTTTTTCTTTTTCTTTTGAACATAAGAACTAAACTAAATAAGCCTTGGCGAATTTTTTATAAAGCCAATTTTTTAAGGCCAAATATTCAATGGTGGCTTTTCATGCAAAGTAATTTTGTCTTTCGCAACCCGATTCTATCGATAAACAACTACGTCAGATAAACATATTTTTCTATTTTTTACATCCTGGAAACGGTTCTTACATGTACAAATCCTCCAAAGTCATAGCAACATGTAGATGAATAAATTGATAGGAGAACATCTCACTTAGCTCAACTATACATGTGACGTTTAAATTTCAAATGAGCTTGTGCATGTGAATCGACGCATATAAAAATAAAATCCATCAAGCAACACCAAAATCCAACTATTCCAAGCAAGCATGAAAAAGAACATTTTAAGGATTGAAAATCTAAACCAAAAGTTCTAGCCACATGTAAGATGAAAGGGAAAGGATTCAAACACAAGTATATGCCACATAAAGTGTGTCAAACTAAATTACACAAAAAAAAATCTTTTTGAGTTTTTGCAAAATTTTTGACCAAACAAGAAAATAGACTCAAAAGACAAACAAACTTTTTTATATTTTTCTCAATAAGACATAAGCAAATAAAAATAAATACAAATGATATACACAAATCATAATTGTAGCATGTGATTAATCATGGAGCATAGACTAAAAATTGACAAACATATATACAATTAGCATAAATCTATTATCTATTATATACTCTAAAATGCTCTACGAACCTTAAATATTGATTCATTTCTAACCCATCCACGTGGCACCCTTCCATTTACACTAGCATCGCATTTTTCCTAAACTCTGGCTGCCTCTCCCTTCTAACGTTTTTAGAAATGAAAGGTCAATCATAGTTTGTTTAAGTCTATCTCTCTTCCAACCTTTCCCATTATCTCTTTTTATTTATACCGTATAATCCCCCTTAATCCCCTTTCATGAGAACCCAACCCCATCTCCTCTTTTTATCACTTTGCTTTACTGGTCATCAAAGTTCATTCCCGACACAGTCAACAATACAACAAGCTTACAAGAACTTATAGACCTCATAAACCCTCCTGGTTCAAACTAGAAGCCAACAATATAACAAATGTACAAAAATCAAACCCAATATCAAGCCCTACCCAAATTGATAAGTCTCTTCTAGATACTTATAAAATAGAAGGCATTTCTAGACAACTTGATCACTTTATGAAGGACTTTATGGGAAGAAACAGACCAAGAAAAAGAAAGGGTTTTGGGTGGTTTGTGGATCAAGGGATGATGTGCTGCTGAACGTTGGTAGGGTTTTGAGGAGTCAAAAAAGTATTTATCAGTGGTTTGGGTGGCAAACTGCCGACCACGCAGGGGGCGGAGACATGATCCCAAACAGGTGGGTTATAAGACCCCTTTCTCTCTCCTCACATGAATACATCTTTTTTTTTTTGCCGTATGAAAACCTTTGAATCCATCTCCCCACTTGCTGATTCAGTTTCTATCCCCACACGTGTTCTCGAATTTCAGTCCATGTCCTTTCTACTCCTCTGTCTTTCCACTTTATGCCCAAGTCTCTTCAGTGCCTGAACCTTTTTTTTTTATCACAAGCGAGTTCTAGCATATATCACAACTTCACAAGAGTAAAATATGTATGTGCAATTTTCTTTTTGCATTTTCCCATATTTTTTCAAAGCAATTAGTTGTCTTATTTATTTTGTGCTTTGAAGAAGGAATAGATCAATAAAAAATAGTGTTCTTGTTTCCTACTTTGTTCATGATAGTTGTATCTGATGGTCTTGGATAAATAGCAAATTTGTTTGAGTGATTTTGAACTTTTCTCTCTACCTTATCATTCTTCTTTTACTAAAACAAAACAATTCTTAATTATACATTGTTACGAATTTGGAATGAATTGAGTAGGAAGGTTGATCTAGGGAAACATTTTAGTACCAATTGTTTTACCACATCTTTGTTGTTGTGGATGTGAATCATTGAATTTTAATTGTAAACATGAATCGTTATGTTATATTCCCTATTATAATTTTATGTTTGGTAAGTTTTAATCACCAACCCTATAATTGTTTTCTTTTCGTACGAGTTAAAATTAGGTTTGACTGTTTTAGCATAAATTTTAATTGATGACCTATTTATAAAAGGAGCTTTTTGTTGCTTATATTCCACCTATATATATATATATATTTAAGGAGAGTGACTCATCAAAAGATAAGGTCCTTTTTTTATTAATTTCACTGATTATATATTGTGTTTGGTTCTAACTAGGTTTGCCTATTTTGGAGCCATTTTTATTTTAATTGGCTGTTGTGTGCTTTGCTAAATTTAAATTTGTTCTGAAATATGTAGCTACTATGAATACAATTGGGTATGTTACCCTAGAGTGGTACAAGGAGGAAGAACAAATCAGAAGAAGCGATCCATTTTTTTTGTAGTGTACGAGCAACTGCCATAATTGTAAGATAATTTCTTCAGTATAACTAAAGAAGAATCTAAATTATAACTACCTATGCATGTCCTTATATAAGATTCCTATATTTTGTTTCCTTGTTTTATACATTCATGGGAATCATATTTCCAACTAGTATGCTTATGTTGAAATTTTAGTATAAGATAACTTGTTTAAATTTTTTACTTACTTGAGGAATTGTTGAAATAGGTTGTTGACGTCTCTACCTCTAAAACAGGCAAGAATGGATAGGCCAAGTGTCACTTTGTTTCAATTGATAAATTCAATGGCAAGAAGCTCGAAGATATTATCCCATCCTTTGCAATTTTGATGTGAAAATTCATTTTTCTCTTAAACTCTTCTTGTAAAGCTTTACAACATTGTATATACCATATATTGAGATGGGGTCTTCTTTGTAAGTTCCTCATGCCAACCGTACTGATTATCAGTTGATTGATAATTCTAAAGATGGATTTGTAAGCGATTATCTTATAAATTTTTTGTCTCTACATCATCTTTCAGTTTGCATGATCTAAATTACCAATTATTATAGTATGGAAAGTCTAAATTTAAAATTTTGAGAACAAAAATGCCTCTAAAGAAATTATTTATCTAAATTTGTCCATGGATAACTTCATCGGTATTACCGGTGGAATGCTTTAATGGCACTGTTTGGTGGTTTGAACACCATAAAAATGCATCCTACATAAAGTGAGGTGTATTAGTTTCCTATCCATTTAGCGGCTAATACTAAAACTTACAGAACCTTCTAAACTTTATTTTCTTTCATGTGAGTCTTTTAACTGAGAATGGTAACAACAATGATGACTTGAGGCTTCCCATCAATATAAATCTTCTTGTTCAAGTATTACACAATCTAATAAAATATTGTCTTTCGTACAAGATGTGAAGGTGTTAAGACTCTTTTGTGTGTTTATATGCTTTTTTGAAGTCTCCTTTTTTCTCTCCCTTAAAATTAAATAATAAATCTTAACTCCCAGTCTATTGATAATTTTTAAAACATGATTGAGGCTTACGCTTCAAGCCTTGACTTGAGATGGGGCATGTTAAAATAGTTGGAAGTTTTGAGCCTCAAGGTCTTTATTAGAGGCTTGGGCCTCGGCGATTTTCGGCTCTGGTTTTACTAACCTCTAACCTTGGGTTTGGCATCTCTCTCTTTGTTTAATTGTTCTACTACATACATGTATAAAATATGATCATTATTGTACCTAGAAACTGTATATATATATATATATATATATATATATAAATCATACTTTGATATATAATTTTAAATATGTTTTTATAAATTGTGCATGCTCTATAATTAATGTACTAGTAAATAGACCCTGCAATTCATGCACTACTGAACTATACTATGTAATTAATACGTTGTAATGTCCCTACATAGTTCACTATATTTATTATATATACTCAATACTTCTAGTAGTGCTTGAAGGTGCCGTACACAATCAGCGGTTGCCTACTGCTTGAATACACAGTCCGTAACGATATCCTACCAAACATTGAATACCAATATTTTAACTTTAATGCATCATACCTTATATTTATAAAAAATTTCCAATGTTTTGAATGAGATAAAAAATCATTAATCATGCCTTTGCACTATTGAAGTGACATTTGTATTTCTTTAGTTTTGAGTTCCTAGCTTTTTATTCTTATGATTACTGATAAGTATCTTGTTTCTTTTTACATGTTCTACGACCGATTGCTCAAACTTTATTTTTCAAGCATTATAAAAACACAACTCCACTTAGTATAAAAGTTGAACATTGTTGATCAGATTCTATAATAGATATATCTCCCTTTCTTTTTTATAGAAGAAATTCATATATTTCATATAGATATTTTTATTGCATGTGATGGATTGAGTACTTTGAGAAACATGACCACTTATTCACTTTTCAAGAAGCATATGTAATAGATTTGAGCATATGGGTGGCCATTTATTATCTTCAAGTATCATTTTTGTAGTTGTCAAACTAAAATTTCTATCTAGACTATTAGTATTGTTATATTTTTGTATTATTTTTGTGTCATATGATAAAATATGTGAAGTGGGGAAAAAATTGAAAGTGTCTCCAATGTTTAAGGAGTAAATAGATGGATTCCTCCAATGTTTAAGGATAACAACTCTTTGATTAATTTATTTTATTTTAATCTTTAAACTAATAGAACATAAAATATTTATAAGACATATATACTTCATTGTAGAAATTATTGGGCAGTTTAGAGGTTCTGAAAAGTAAAATAAGATATTGTGTAGTAGAAATGAGGATGCTGAGATAAATATGGTTTGTATTACCAATTGCATTCAACTGAATGAGGTTTATGTTTGTGTTTTGTAATACCCACTGAATACCTTTTAACTTCATTACGATTGAGGATCCTTATACTCTGCAACATGTTATATACTAATATTCCAATCTATATTCACCTAATGTAAATGTGGTGGATAGTGGTGTGATTGATTCTCTTATTTTTCCTATACTTGATGAAGCATATAATGATTTACTCACCACAATTCCTTCTGATGATGAGTTCTATAATGCTATTTTGTCTTTCCATGAATAGTACACCACCTGTGCCTGATGGTTTCAATGGCATAATTTTCAAACATTATAGGGATGTGATAGGTAAGGATGTTTATAGTGTTATCAAGAATTTCTTTCATTCTAATTGGATTCTGCCACGTATGAATTCCAACTTCATTTCCCTTATTCATAAGAAGCAAAATATAGACTCAATTGCTGATTATAGGCCTATTGCTATGGGAAATCTTGTTTTTAAGATCATTCCATAGATTTTGGTTGATAGGCTTACACCTCTGTCAGACAAGCTTATTAATCTTAATCAAACTGACTTCATTAAAAATAGGAAATATTTAATTCCACTTATGTGGTTTTTGAAAGCTTTAATATGATGGATTTTAAAACTTATGTTGGCAATGCCGACATTAAATTTGACATTTCAAAAGCATTTAACACTTTGGAATGGAATTTTCTGCTTAAAGTTCGATTGAAGTTTGGATTCTGCTCAAATTTTGTGGGATGGATTGAATCTCTTCTTAAGTTTTCCTACCTTTCTGTTCTTATAACTCTGTGTGGGTATTTTAAATGATCCATGGGTGTTAGGAAAGGGGACCCCCTATCCCCTATGCCTGTTAAAGAGGTGTTAAGGAAAGGTATATCCTCTCTAGTTGATAGAAAGAAAATCATCGCTATGTCTTCCCATCGTGGATTTTGAACTGCATCTCATCATTTTTATATTGGTTAAATTATGGTTTTCTTCTAAGGAAAGGAATCTGTAATCGATCATCATGACTTTGCTATGTGTGCTTGCAAGGACCTTTGGTCAAAAAGGAATTTAGGATTTGGACGGCGACCCAGTCATTGAATATTTTCATGTTCTACCATATGCATGGATTATGTCTGATATGTTTTCTAGGTACCTTTAACGTCATCTCTTATATAGTTTACCTCCATTTGTTACCGATTTATACTCTAAATTCATGATTTTTCTGTTTTTTTTCTTTTTATACATGTATTGGATATCACTAACTTGAACGCATAACTTGAAATTCAGCATTATAACACACACACACACACACAAATATATATATATATATATATATGGTAATGATGATATAATACTACAACTTGAATAATGTCATGGTTATTCCCACACAAAGTAATTTTCCTTATTTGAGGCCAAACCCCCCCAAACAATTCCCAAACAGCCCTGTAAGAGACATAGACAACTCGTACAAGACCAATCTAACTCGTAGGAACTGACCTCATAGTCATGGGACACCCAGTTTGATAATGTGACAATAATTTGCAAACATCTAGACTTAGGCTTAAAAATATGTTGTTAGCGGTAAAAACCCTCAAAACAACTGCCATATGGCCCCTTGAGGGGCACGAACACCTCGCACGAGACCAGCATAATTCGTAGGAACTGACTGTATAGTCAGGGACTCTCGATTTGAGAATATGATGATTATTTCAAATATCCATGCTTAGGCCTAAAAACATGCGGTTAGAGGGAGAAAACCCAAAATAACTCCCAAACAGCCCCGTAATAGGCATGAACATCTTTCACGGGACTAATATAACTTGTGAAAACTAATCGCATAGTCACGGGTCTCCCGATTTGATAATATGATGATAATTTGCAAATAGAGTAGGCTTTAAAACATGCCGTTAGAGGTTAAAAACCCAAAACATCCCCAAATGGCCCCGTAAGAAGCACACACACCTCACACATGATGTAACTCATAGGAACAAATCATGTAGTCACGGGACTCCTGGTTTAGAATATGAAGATAATTTTAAAATATCTAGACTTAGGCTTAAAAACATGCTATTAGAGGGTGAAAATCGAAAACAACCCCTAAACGGCCTAGTAAGTTGCACGAACATCTTGCACGGGACCAATGAAACTCATAGGAACCAACTCCGTATTCCAAATACCTAGACTTTGGCTTAGAAACATGCCCTTAGAAGGAGAAAATCAGAAGAAAAAAAAAAACGTCAAACGGCCCCGTAAAAGGTATAAACACCTCATAGGGATAATGTAACTCGTGTGACCGTGTAGTCAAGGGAATATCGGTTTGAGAATATGACGATAATCTATAAATATCTGGACTTAGGCTTAAAAACATGCCGTAAGAGGGAAAAACACAAAATGGATCCATAAGAGGCATGAACACCTCATGAGGAACCGATGTAAATCGTAGGAATTGATCGCATAGTCAGGAGACTCCTAGTTTGAGAATATGACGATAATTTGCAAAAGAGCTAGACTTAGGCTTGAAAACATGCCGTTAGAGGGCGAAAATAAAAAACCACCCCCAAATAGCCTCGGAAGAGGCACGAACACCTCGCAGGGGACCAATGTAACTCGTAGGAACTGATCATATAGTCATGGGATTCCCGGTTTGAGAATATGACGACATTTGCAAATATCTACCTTTAGGCCTAAAAACTTGTTAGAGGGAAAAAAATCCAAAACAGCCTCCAAACGGCCCGGTAAGAGGCATGAACACCTCACACGGGATTAATGTAACCCGTAGGAATTAACACATAGACACAGGACTCCCTGTTTGAAAATATGATGATAATTTGCAAATACTTTGAGTTAGGCTTAAAAATATATCATTAGAAGACGAAAACCCAAAACATCACCCAAACGGCCCTATAAGAGGTAAATACACCTCGTACGATATCATTGTAATTGATAAGAACTGATCACATAGTCATCAGACTCCCAGTTTGAGAATATGATGACTATTTACAAATATCCACACTTAGACCTAAAAATATGCCATTAGAGGGCGAAAACCCAAAACAACCCCCAAACAGCCTCGTAAGACGACGAACATCTTGCACGAGACTAACATAACTCATAGGACCTAACGGCATAGTCACGGGACTCTCAATTTGAGAATATAACGATAATTTGCAAATACCTGGACTTAGGCTTCAAAAGATGCCGTTAGAGGGCAAAAATTAAAAACATCCCCAAACGGCCTCGTAAGAGGCACAAACACCTCATACGGGACTACTCTAACTTATAGTAAGTAACTGTGTATGTAGACACCACATTATAGGACCCCCTAAGTCTCTCCTTAGACCCCAAGCACTCACCCTTTCCACCGTAAACCTAGGTCACACTCCGAGTACCGATCTAGAGGCCATCGAGCGCCCCCTGTCCCCATCTAACTTCGGTCAACTCTATAGTTGGAGTGAAAGATCTTTAAAGGGATCCGAATACCCTTTCCAATGGTCCACATCGTGCATAAATCAGCATAATGGTTCGGAGGAACGGACCCCGAAAATAGATTCAGAGGCCATCGGGCGGTCCTAGGCCCCGAGTTGCCCCCAATCAACTTCACGATCAGAGCGAAAGATATTTGAATCTTCGAAGGGAACTAAAAACCCTTTCGAATGGTCCACCTCATGCATGAAACAATATAACTGTTCGGACAAATGATCAGTTTTCCCCTAAAAATTGATCCAGAGGCCACCGGGCGCTCCCGAACTCTGTTTGGCCAAAGTCAACTCTTTAGCTCGATTGAGACTGAATTAATCTCCAAAGGTCACTGAATACCCTTTCTAACAATCCACCTCATGTGCGATTCTGACCTACAGTACGGACGAATGATTCATTTTACTCCGAGAGGTTATCGGATACTTTCGGGCCCTATTTGACCAAGGTCAACTTTCTACACAAAGAGAAACTCTTTGAAATGTCAAAGTAAATCTCCTAACCTTTCCAACGGTCCTTACCGTGTGAGATTTTAACTTACCATACGGATAAATGATCCATTTTCGCCCGACGATCTCCAGTCCAAAAGACCGACGATCGCTTTCGAGCTGCATTTGACCCAAAGTCAACTCTTGAACTCTGGAGAGGTCTAAAGGACTCTCTAAGGTCTATGAAGTACCTTTACAATGGTATGGCCCATTCGCGATTCGAATCAACGGTTTCTATGCTACGATCATTGTGGCCATCCCCTATCCTCACGGTGGGAGAGGATCCATTTTTGGTCACGCGCGTCCCTCTCGGGAGCGCTTCGACCGACGTCATTGATGAGGTGAAAAATATAGAGAGATGGAGTCGCCAGTATATTTTACTCAAAATAGACAAAAGAAAAGGGGGACATCCCGAAGGACAGCATCCAAAGACATACTAATACACACGAAACCAAAATGATTCGAAAAAGGGTCCGTAGGCTAAGTTATGAAATGGGAAGGTGTTAGGCACCCATTACACCCTTACTGTCTCTAATGGGTTTTTGCTATTTTCCTTTATTTCCCCATGGTATGTGTGCATGTGTATACGTAATGAGATAGGAATCATCGACTTGGATCGTGGAAGAGATAAAGCGAGTCATCCGTAGGAATGTTCCTAAGAATAATATTAGAAAATAGGATTTACGTGATTATCCTAGCGTTGATCGTTATAACGGAACGATAACGCACATGGAATAATACGCTTCTAAGAACAAATATATGTATATATAGAATTTAAGAGAATTGATTTTAAAGAATATAGAGAAAATAAAAAATGAGAGAAAAGTAGGAATAGGACTCGAGTCACAGGTTTTACCCCGAGACGACTACGTGGCCTATAGAGGCATCAAAGTCCACATAATTCGCATGCAAAATGAGGGGTGGGATTTATTCCATAAATCCAATCCGGGACTTCTCTTATATGTGTGTGTGTGTAAAAAAGTGTTTTAGTTGTGAGAAAAGTGTGAGAATTCTCGTTTGGAATTTATGAGCAAGTCCTCTTTTTCTTTTTTTTTGGGTTTTATTTACATGAAAATAAGAGATGTGCAATAATACTAGATAAAAAGTATATTAAGATATGTGATATGAGAGAATAAAAGTACTAAGTAGTAAAGCAAGTTAATGCAAATTTAGGGGAATTTAAAGAGAGAGTTGAAAGAGTTGGACCTTCTAGGAGATCTTGAGCTTGATCTTGGATGTTAGAGAGAAGCCCTTGCACTTGGATGATGATGGAGGGTACTTAATTAACCAAGTTTGATGAAAAAGGTGATGAAAGGTGATGGTTGGAAATGGATTTGGATGTGGAAATCACGCTAACTTCGAGAGGGGTTTTCTGAGCTTGCTGAGAGTAATGGATCTCTGATTTTTCTCCTCCTTTGGAATGAGGTTAGGCCCTCCTTTTTATAGGCCCAGGGAATTTCCGATAGGCATAGCCATGGTCCTGCCAATCGGCAGGTGTGTTTAGGCACACTGCCGATAGGCAGGGTTTGGAAGCTGCCGTTTGGCAGTCTCTTTCAGGTTCCTTCGAAAAATCGGTCGTGGAGCGCAAATCGTTGATCCGAATTGTGAACAGGGTGAACCATTAGAAAGGTAATTCAGAGACCTTCGAAAGTGTTTTGGACTTCTATTGGGTCCGAGAGTTGACTTAGGGTCAAATGTGGCTTAGAAGCGTTCGTCGGTCCTCTGAACGGGGAATTGTCGGACGTAAACGGATCGTTCGTCCCATGGTAAGTCAGAATCACACACGGGATGGACCGTTGGAAAGGTGAGGAGATGTACTTAGAATTCCAAAGAGTTTGACCCATTTCGGGGAGTTGACTTGGTCAACTAGGGCCTAGAAGGGTTCGGTGATCTTTTAGAGTAAAACGGATCGTTCATCCGCACTGTAAGTCAGAATCGCGCATGGAGTGGACCTTTGGAAAGGGGTTTCTATGACCTTCGAAGATTTATTCAGTATTGATTGAGATGAAGAGTTGAATTTGGTCAAATGGAGCCTGGGAGCATCTAGTGGTCTCCTGATCAATTTTCGGGGGAAAACGGGTCGTTCGTCCGCACCGTAAGTCAGAAGTGAGCAAGGGACGAACTGTTGGAAAGGGGATTTAGTTCCCTTCAAAGATTCATTCAGTCTTATTCGAGCTGAAGAGTTTGACTTTTGGTCAAACGGAGCCTGGGAGTGCCCGATGGCCTTTAGGTCAGTACCCGAGGTATGACTTGGGTTTGCTATGATGAAAGGAGGTGCTAGGGCCTAAGGAGAGGTTGGGGGTATTAGAATAGCGTGTCTACTGAGCCCCTCGATGGGTGAGTTTGGAACAAATGATAGTCGTCGAATAGACACCACATGATGACTTTGAAAGAGGATGACCGGAGGGTCGAGGTCGATTCTGAGGACCTAAGGATGAGGATGACCGATTTCTTGGGTCGAAACCAATTCTGAGGGCTTAAAGGGGCATGTTGGGGGTAGTCTTAAAGGAAAGATTTAGGTCAATTCCGAGGACCTACAACAATGATGGGGGTGACCAATTATGCGGGTCGAAGCCAATTCTGAGGGCTTAGGTTATGATGATCGATTCTGCGGGCTTAAGGTGAGATGACCAATTCTGCGGGTCGAAGCCAGCGGGCTTAAGGTGAGATGACCAATTCTACGGGTCGAAGCCAATTCTGCGGGATTTAGGTGAGATGACCAATTATGCGGGTCGAAGCCAATTCTGCGGGATTAAGGTGAGATGTCCAATTCTGCGGGCTTAAGGTGAGATGACCAATTCTGCGGGTTGAAGCCAATTCTATGGGCTTAAGTTTGAAATGACCAATTCTATGGGTCGAAGTCAATTCTACAGGCTTAATTTGAGGTGACCAATTCCGCGGGTCGAAGATAATTCTGTGGGATTAAGGTGAGATGACCAATTCTGCGGGTCGAAGCCAATTCCACGGGCTTAAGTTATAAATGACCAATTCTGCGGGTCGAAGCCAATTCTGCAGGCTTAAGGTGAGATGACCAATTATGTGGGTCGAAGCCAATTCTGTGGGCTTAAGGTGAGGTGACCAATTCTACGGGTCGAAGTTTGAAATGAAGGTGAGATGACCAATTCTGTGGGTCGAAGCCAATTCTGCGGGCTTAAGTTTGAAATGAAGGTGAGATGACCAATTCTGCGGGTCGAAGTCAATTTTGTGGGCTTAAGTTTGAAATGACCAATTCTGGGGGTCGAAGCCAATTCTGTGGGCTTAAGGTGAGATGACCTCGGGGAACTCTGTTGGGGAAATTACCTCGTGATTTCGATTTGAGCTGGGGAGCTAATTGCTGGGGAAATCCTTGTGTGTCTTCTGGAGACTTTACCGTGGGAACAACAAATTTGATGCTGGGGAAGTGATTAGGTGGTCTAGGGTTTGGCTGCATTTCTCGGGGAAAATTGAGACCTTTGGGGAATAGGAGATGATCCTTAAATTTTGGACGTTGCTGGGGAGAGATTCTCTTATCTTTTGAGAGTTTCATTGGGGAAATAGGGGTTCTTCTTGAGGAAGTGCGAAATTTTCTTGGTGAAAATGTTCTAAATCCTTTCCGGGATTTTTAGGAATTTTCAGGGTTTTCTAGTATCTTTTGGGAATTTCTGTACAAAAATTAAGGGAGGTGACGATCGGAATTGTGTAGAGGGTGCCATTCGGTAGTGGAACGGACTTTTGGATTGCCTCGAGAAGGTAAAAGGTTAGTGCCGATCAGTAGGCATGGTGTAGAGAGTGCCATTCGACGGTGGATCGTTCTTTGCGGGTGAGTTCAGAGGCGGTGCGTGCGTCGCTTGGTGATGTGGGGAGGATAGTGTCTGGGGACTCCATCCATCTGTCGCTGATGAAGGATGTTTTATTGGGCAGAGTGATCGATGTGGAGGACGGGCTACAGGTGAGGCAGGTGGCCCGATTATTTATTTTGCTGGTGTTGGGGGGATTTCTGGTGGCGTCGAGCTGCGACGTTGAAAGAGTGCGCTCGTGTTCAAATAAAGAAATTATTTAATTAAACTCAGTTTTTATCAATTAAGTCCTAAACATGCATCTAGGTGTGATTGAAGATGATAAAATCAAGCAAGAACATTCAAACACACACATGAGAGGAAAAATCCTCCAAAGGGGCAAAACCTTTTATTTCACTATAATTTTGTAAAAATGGTTACGCAGATTACAATGAAAATAAGTGTGACATTGAAATACCCTCGGGTATCGGTTTCGATGTCGTCGGTTGGAACTTTCCCTTTCCAGGAGGTCAACAATGAAGAAGAGAGACGGCTTCTCCACAAAGATACTCCAGATGAGTAAATGATCCTCTTGAAGGTTTAACAATTAACATATATAAATGGGAGTGATTATGTGAATAAACGGGCTTAAGAAAACCTTAAAAGGTGAAGTCTAATTCTAGGTTGTTTTCACATAATTCGTGTTTGCAGAAAGACTTGAAAAACGTGTAGAAGGTGATCAGGTATTTATAAGAAAATTGAGGCGGTGGCTCGTCCGAACGAGATGACATGTCGCTCGAACGAAGGACATATGTCGTTCGAACGAGATCGCGCGACATGCCTATCTCGTTTGAACGACAATGTAATGTCGCTTGAATTAGTTCTTCGACCGAGGCACTCCGCTTATACACTTAAAAAAATTTTTGCTTTTTATAAAAATACATCAGACTTCGAAAAAATATTTTCTGAAAAATTTCCCAAATATTTATGCAAATGTTAATATTCCAATAAATAATTTTACCGATATTGCATAGTGGAGTAGTGGGAATGAGATGAGTAGCACGTCGCATGTAGTATGATGCACGTGAAGATGATGGATGCATTGGATTCGGATAAAGGCCGTCGAGGATGATCGTGATGACGTGCCGAATGTAGAGGTATCAGACATACAAACTGTGATCTAGGACAAAAAAAAATTCCTAGATTCTACCCCGGACATTTATAAAATTATGTCCTTACAAATCTCCCCCTATGTCTATGCCGGTACATACATAAAAAATCCGAATTATGAAATCTCCCTAAAAAAAATGACATACAATATAATATCCCCATTAAACCCTCAAACTGAGAATACTACATGACATGTCTTTAATCAAATTTCAAAATCTTCAAATCTACAGCTCTTCAGAAACTCCCAAATCTTTTCTCATCAGGGTGTGCAATCCGATAAATCACGTTGTACCTACACACATGAGATAAAGCAGATACCTGTGACAAGAAAAAGTTTGAAATATAATGATATGCTAAAATCAAAGATAAATTACGCTTAAGAAAATCATTGATAAATCAACCGAACAAATCTCCCCCATAATTCATTCTCCTCCTTTTTATGTTGTCCCCAAATAGACAGATATGAGAAGCATAAATATGGAAAATGTCACATGGTAAAAAAAAATCTATTTTTGAGTTTTTCAAAAAATTTCAAACAAAATATACAACAAAGAATCACACCATGAACAAACACAAAAACAACCAAGTCGATGATAGCGTAAACGTAGGGTGTGATCGAATTCGATAGGAAAATCAATGCATACAAACATAACATAAGTGCACGATGAATATCGGACACTTTTAACGAATCCACTCAACATATTCCTTAGGTGTAAAAGGATGGAAATATGAGACATTGACTCAATCAAATCAACATATCAAAGCTCAAAATGATTTCCACACCAATAACGTCCAAAACAATTTAATGCTTTTTCAGGACTTTCAAGGAAGTGTAAACCCGCTTAAATTCTCCAACCAAACTCCCTCAGATTTATATTTTGAATAGAGGTGATCTAAATTCTCAAACTTTGGAGAATTGATGGTGAAACCTAATTGGCCCATATTTGGCATGTATTGCTTTTTATTGCCTTTAAATTTTTTCGGGATCTTCTAACCTCTTGGACCCCGGATAATAAAATTAATCAATTTTTTAGGTCCGATTTAACGGTGGCTTAATCGCAAAGGCTAGATAAGAACCTTTCGTATCCCTTCACCATTTTTTAAAACAAACACAATTTCACCAAACGGTTTTTTACATGCATTCCAATCTTGTCAAGTTTTATTGCATATGGTTCGTTGTATAGACATAATTGAGATGGAAGCATGCAAGCCAATATGTGATAAACAAGTACAATAATCAATTAAACCCGTGAATGTGTGAAATAAAGGAGATAAGGAGCCAAACATGAAGAAAGATATCTCTAATCAGATCTCAAAGACTCCAAACAATGTAAAGCACATGGATGCAATGATGTAGCGTCTCAAATCACTATAAAAAAATCACGTGGATAAATGAAATGAAATTTGTGACTCGACTATCTTAAATGCTCATCCATAAAAGGTGCAAATAAAATACAAAAATCTTTTTGTGCTTTTTCAAAATTTTTATATAAAGAAAATATTTTTGGATTTTTTCAAAAAATAGAAAAAGCAAAAATAAAATAAAACAAATGATACAACCTAGGAATAGGAATAATATGATATGAACATGACACTGCATCCTATCCTAGACATAAACCAACCCCTCAGTCAACTGTGAAAATCCCCAAAGACTTCCTAAGACTCTCAAATCTAAGGGCATCTAAAGGTTTCGTGAATATATCGGCTAACTGAAGGTCGGTGGGTACGAAACTCAGGGATACAACTTTTTCCTCAACTAACTGACGTATAAAGTGCTCGCGTATCCTGATGTTCTTTCTGCGCAAATGCTAGACTGGATTGCGGGATATGTGTATCACGCTTGTGTTATCACAGGAAATGGTCATGGTATCCTGTGAAATCCCGTAATCCTCTAGCATTTGCTTCATCCACAAGAGTTGCGTGTAATAATTATCGACGGCGATGTACTCAGCCTCTATAGTGGACAAAGAGATGGAGTTTTGCTTCTTGCTCAACCAGGAGACAAGAGCAGAACTAAAATGGAAACACCCACCAGAAGTGCTCCTACAACCATCTACATCCCTGACCCAATTGACATCCGAATAGGCAGACAAACGGTCATCAGTATCAAAGGAATACCAAATACCGTATGAGAAAGTCCCACTCACATATTTGATAATACATTATAGAGAAAGTAAGTGTGACTCTTTCAGGGATGCCTGATATCGCACACAGACTCCAACACTAAAGGCTATGTCGGGACGACTAACAGTCAAGTAGAGAAGACTACCTATCATACTCCGATACAAGGTTTGCTCTACGTCCTAACCTGAAGTGTCCTTACTAAGCTTGATAGAAGTACTCATAGGTGTATGTGCATGCTTAGCAGAGTCTAAACCAAATTTCTTCACTAGGTCCCTAGCATACTTGGATTGGGAGATTAACATCCCATCCTCTAGATGATGAACCTGGAGACTAAGGAAGAAAGTAAGCTCACCTACCATGCTCATTTCAAACTCACTTTTCATCTCCTCCTCAAAGTGGTGAGCATGCTGGGAGCACGTGGATCCAAAGACTATATCCTCTACATAGACTTGGGCAACCAAAATAGCATTATCATCTCTCCTTATGAACAACTTCATTTCCACTCCCCCTCTCTTAAAGCCACGAGCTAAGCGATAGGAAGTACCTATCGTACCAAGCACGTGGTGCTTGCTTCAAACCATACAAGGATTTTCTCAGATAATAGACGTGCTCCAAGTTCTTAGGGTATCCAAACCCTTTTGGTTATTCCATGTAAATCTCCTCCTGTAGAATGCCATTTAGAAAGGCACTCTTGACATCCATATTGTGGTGACAATTATTATGTAACACAAATAAATATGAAAGAGGTAGCAACCAAGAAAAGACAAATAAAAAGCCAATCACACAACAACGGGAGTACGTGGTTCAGCAAAGAAGTGCCTACGTCCACAGTGGTTCAGTCAGTGTTATTTCTCTATATTCTGAAGAATAAGTACAAAAAATACAACTTGTCCTTTGCCCCGGACTTAGGGTTTTATTTATACATGTATGTGTTGGAGTAGTGGGGGTGATAGGTTCCTCCTTATTAGCCATCTCCCCTACATGGAATCGTGTTTCCCCACAACTTCTCTTCATGGGATCGTGGGGTAATTGGATTAATATGAAGGTGATGGGCCTGGGCTTTGGGCCGCTAGGGAGAGGCTACTCGTCCAGGCCTATGGTGCTAAATTCAAGGTACCCACAATTGCCCCTAAATTTGTTGGGCCATCTTTACAGGTCCAATGAATTTAAATAATCAGCTATTATGGTTGATTTCTTTGAAAACTATGAAGTTACTTTGGCGGCACCCGCTTCGCTATCCGTGCGCTATGATTAGACTTGAAGGCTCGTTGGAATAAGGCGCAGTTCTTTTTGTCGCTTCAGGATTTTTCAGCAATCTTCCATCTTCTGAGAGCTCTTGCGCTTAGTACCTTCTATTTTTGATTTCAACTTTCGTTGCTTCTTCGCCATTTGACCTGATCTTCTGTCTTGTAAGTCTCTCGTGCTTTTTGCATTTTCTCTTTGGTTTGTAGTTTTTCTTGTATTTTTCCAATGGCGAAGATTGGAAATAGGTCAGTGGCTGAGTTGAGAAAATTCTATAGTATTCCTGAGTGGGTAGAGATTGAGTGTTGTGCCTCGCCTCCTAGGAACGTTAGGGATATAGAGGATGCACATTGGATTCACGTCTTGTTGCTCTCCCAGGGGGGACTTACCTTCCCTCCCAATGATCTTTTTCTGCACTTCTTTAGCTACTTCAGTATTGTGCCTTCACAATGTTCGCCTAACGTATGGAAAATAGTGAACGGCGTGCATAGGATAAATCAATTGTATGGCACAAAGTTAGGGCTTGCCGAGGTCTATTTTTGTTACTCCTTTTCTCGAACGAGTTCAGGTGTTCTGTACCTTAAGGCTAGGAGCCCTGATAGGGTATTGGTAGTAAATCTACCTGATTCCCATAAGGACTACTGGCAAGAAGGTTTTCTTGTCAGGAATTGGCAACTTTCCCCCCAATTTGAAGGGTCGAGGTCTGAGAGGTTCACTGTTCCTTTTTATGGGGAAGAATATATAGGTAGATGCCAGATTATTATTTCAACCTTTGCTGACTTTGTGATTTTTCTAACTTCTCCTTGCTTTTTCTTTTACAGCGAAGATAAAGAACTTAGAGCCTGCTCTCAGCGAGGTTCGTATCTCAGAACTGGTGAAAGCTTGGAACATCAGGGAACCCTTGGGTGACGGCGAGCATCCTAGGTATGCTGCTTTTCTGCTTGAATACAAGAACACAGGCTCCAGCTTCATAGCCCGACCTGTGGATACTGTTCCGGACTTTGACTCTTCCGAAGAGATTTCTGCTGAGCCCATCCAATTGGGCGAAGAAGAGAGCAGCTCGGAGAGTGAGCCTGCAGGTGTTGTGAGTAATTTGGGTGGAGGCAGTGCTGATAGTAGCAGTTCTTCGAGTACTACCAGGAGTTCAGGTGAAGAAATGCCTCCCAGGAAGAATTTAATCCGAGATAATGATGATGATGATGATGTGCTTCTTGCACAGAGGTCCAATAAATCGAAGACTGTCTCCGAGGCCATAGCTACTGGTTCTCGGCCTTCCTCTCAAGAGTAAGAGAAGAAGAAGAGAGAGGAGGAGCAGGCGAAGGAGAGGGAGAAGAAAAAGGAGGAGGAGAGGAAGAAGGTGGAAGAGAGAAAGAGGAGGGAGAAAGAAAAGGAGGAGGAGAGGAGGAAGATGGAACTGAGGACCAAAACTGGTCAGGCCTTGGTCCCAGTATCTGCTTTGCCTGAGGGGGCTTAGGTGGCCACCTCTCCTCAGCTCGCCCCTGCGCTGCTTGAGAGGGCAGTCCTCCCTGCAGATCGTGAGAGGGCGTCAGGGTCTGATCAACTGGCTTTGCAATCTAGCCAGAGGCTTGCCTTGGTAAGGTTCCTTTTCTAATTCTCAACTTCTTTTGATCCGTTTTGATGGTTTCTTCTTTCTGATCCTTCCTTTGCTTTTTTGTAGTTTGTGACTGACTTTGCTGTGCTCTATCGCTCTCGCGACGAGCTGTTGAGAAGGAACAGCGAGCTGGAGCAGCAGAAGTCTACTCTGGTGGCCAGGGGTTCTCAGCTGGAGGCCGATCTGAAGGCTGCTAATGCGGCTCGAGCTTCATCTACCTCGGTCCTTGCTAATTCTGCTCGCGAGAGAGATAATGCTGTCAGGGGGCTCGGCGAGCTGAGGCAGTTGTATGATCAGGTCTGCTCGAGCAAGCTGGACTTTGTGGAGAAGAAAGGGTTCTTGCCGAGCAGCTGGAGGCGGAGAAAGCCCAGGCAGCCACTCTTAAAGAAGATTCGTACAATTCTGGCTGGGCTGCTGCGTATGAAGACGCCGAGGTTCAGATAGGCTATATTAGCAGTTTGAACTTCAAGAAAGGGTGGAACAAGGCCCTCGTGGCTGCTGGGGTGGATGTTGCATCCCCACTCTTTGACGAGAATGATCCAGGGCCAAAGCCGGTCGTGGATGAGGACCCAGCCCCAACTGCTGAAGGCACCAATCCTGTTTCTCAGGCGACTCCTTCTGACGCTCCCTTGGTCGAGGAGGCAGTGGATACCCCTACAGAGGGTAATGCCCCTGCTGATGCTGATAAAGACAAGGGTCCATCCACCGAGGTTGCTAAGTGATAGGTATTCTTTGTAACTTTTTCCTTTTTTGATCTGATGTAACCTCACTCATTATCAATGAAAAGACTTTATTTTTGTTTATGCTGATCCCTTTCTTTTCTCTTTCTTTTACTTGTAGTTGGTTGATGTGGATGACTATATTCCTGTTACCTCCCAATTAGGTAGGACTCTGGGTCCTAATGCAAGCCCTACAGTTCGCCAGGCTTTTGCTAGGCTTTGCAGGTTTGCTAAGTCAAGGAACTAGAAATATAAGGATCAGTCCGAGCTGGTGGCCAAATTGAAGGACAGGCTCCAGGAAATGGAAGAGATCGGAGCTTCAGTGCAAGAAGAAGTTAGCGAGATGAAAACAAAGTTACTGGAGGCCACCGAGATCAATCAAGTCGTGGAGTTTCTTCAGCGGGAGAATGAAGACCTGAGGCGGGAGGTATCAAAGCTTAAGGAGCATTCGCCGAGCACCGCTTCGGCAGTCCTACAAGGCTCTTCCTCATCGCGAGCTTCTCGGCCTCCCCTCCTGCGTGCTGGTAGAAGTACGCGGGGTAGGAGTAGAGAAGTTGAGGAGCAGCGTGAGAGGGAAATGGAGGAGCTGCACGGCGATGTTCGGCGAGCTTACGTAACTGCTGCTGGGCTCCAGAGGGATGTCACCCGACTGCGGCATCTATTCAAGAAGGGCCCTCGCCAAGTGTGGACTGATGGCTATGATCAGGGCTGGCTGGATGCTCCCACAAGATTATCAGAGTTCGATGAGCTTTCCTTCATCAGGGGGTAGTTGAGTGCTCTCAAAGAGCTGCAGGTCCCGAGGAACTCGATATTGTGGTACCGGCACGAGGTGTCTCCTTCTACTCTGATGCCCAATCCATTCAGGCGAGATGATCGATGGATTCCCATCGATGCTATTCCTCGGAGACTACTGGAGTTGGACGCGAATGAGGTTGTTGAGGAGTTCGATCCTGCTCCTGATGACGGGAGGAGAGCTAAGGTCGCTGACTACCTTGCTCGGAGGCTTCCACCTTCTTGATATTTTGTTTTTTAATAATTGTAAATGCTTTGGGCTTGCTTTTGCCGACTAAACATGTACTATTATTATTTGTAAATATAAAAGATTAATGGAAAGTTTGAGTTTTGGGCGATTTTGCCGACTAAATGTGTTTATCCAATCTTTGTTATATTTTTGCAGCTTCACAATCTTTATCTTGTCATGTGAGTGTCCGCCCAGTCCAGTATTAAGAATACCATTGTTCCCTTTCTTTACCTTTTAGGTCGTGTCGTCACACTCCCTTAAGTCTAAGTGGGGCAATTGGCGAGGACACACCTGTTATTGGATGTCTTCATCCGGTCAGGATTTTGTTTAACCAAAGTAGGTTTGATGCCTAAGAATGCTCTGTAGGGCTTCATATATTGCCATGGGCAATGCTAAGAGGTTTGTCGTGCTTCACGACGATGACCTGAGGAGGGGTGTTCCCCTGCTATGTCAACCATTATACCTGTGATTTGAAGAGGATGTGCAATAAGATATAATTGTTACTTTTTAGAGAGTGATCAACTGCGAGATTTTCATTGGCGAATAGAGAAATAAACTGTCTTTTTCCCATAATGAGTACAATAAAAGATCTAACAATAGAACTCCTAAAAGTAGAATTTCTTGAGATTAGCTGCGTTCCATGCTCGTGGTATCTCTCTGCCCTCCATCATTTTCAAATGATAGGCACCTTGCAGATCGTCTCTAATTATCTCATAAGGTCCTTCCCAGTTCGGGCCGAGTTTACCGTCTGATGGCTTCACTGTGTTGCCCAGGACCTTTCTTAGGACATAGTCCCCAACTTTGAATTTTCTCGGATTGACCTTTTTGCTGTAGTGCTTCGCGAGCTGTTGCTGATAGCTCGCTAGTTTTACTAGGGCAAGTTCCCTGCGCTCGTCGGCCAAGTCGAGTTCAGCGAGCAAAGCCTGATCGTTCTGACCCTGCTCGAAAAGGTCGGATCTCATTGTAGGCAATCCTGCTTCTAATGGGATGACCGCTTCCATACCATATGCTAGTGAGAATGGCGTTTGACTTGTGGCTCGCCTAGGAGTCGTTATGTATGCCCACAGGACATATGGTAGCTCGGTTGTCCACGTGCCTTTTGCTCGCTCTAACCGCTTCTTCAACCCAGCGATCACTGTTTTGTTGGAAGCCTCAGCTTGTCCGTTGCTTTGAGGATAAGCTACCGAGCTGAAGTGGTGCCTGATCCCGTGTTGGTCGCAGAAGTTCTGAAAGGGGCCACTCTCGAACTGTGTTCCATTGTCAGTGATGATGGTTTTGGGGATCCCGAATCGAGTGATTATATTTCTCCATATGAACTTCATCATGTCAGCATCTCGGATGTTCGCCAGTGGTTCTGCCTCGATCCACTTGGTAAAGTAATCAGTTGCGACCAACAGGTATTTGCGATTGCCGGCAGCGGTGGGCAGTGGTCCCACGATGTCCATTCCCCACTAGGCGAAAGGCCAGGGGCTGGTCAGGGATTTTAATTCGCTGGCAGGCTGGTGGACCATGGGGGCGTGAAGCTGGCATTTTAGGCATCTGCGGACATATACTGCGGAGTCCCTTTGCATATATGGCCACCAGTAACCTTCCATTATTGCTTGAAAGGCTAGAGACCTTCCTCCGACGTGACTCCCGCAGATTCCTTCGTGAAGCTCGTGAAGTACTGTCTTGACATCGCCTGGGTGGACGCATCTAAGGTAGGGGCCGGAGAAAGATCTTTTATACAAGTCGCCTCCCGTGGATAAGTGAAAGCGAGCAGCTTTGACTCTTATCTGGTGGGCAGTCCTCTTATCCTCTGGGAGCGTTCCGTTCTTCAAATAGTCTCTTAAGGGATCCATCCAGCTAGTGGTTGGTTCCAATTGGAGTATTTGTTTCGCTTTTGTCAGCTCACAGTTGGGGTGAATGCTCGGGCAGCTAAGGAAATCGATAGGGATTATCCTTTTAAGGCTGGAATTAACTGCCGAGCTTAGGGCTGCCAAGGCGTCAGCGTGGCTGTTCTGCCCCCTGGGAAACTATTGGATGTTGATTTCTTCAAAGTTCATCATTAAGTTTCTTACTAAGGAGAGGTAGGCTTCCATCCTCCCATCCTTCACGTTGTAGTATCCACTTATCTGATTGGAAACTAGTTGCGAGTCTCCGAATACCTGTAAATGTTTTGCTCCTAGAGTTTGCGCCCTTTGGAGACCTGCAATTAAGGCTTCGTATTCTGCTTCGTTGTTGGAGGCTGCAAATCCTAGCCTGATTCCTTTCTCGAGGACTGCATTCTCTGGAGTGATGAGAACAATTCCTACTCCTGCCCCCTTTGAGTTGGAGGCTCCATCAACGAATAGCTTCCAGCTTCCCCCTGTAGCTTGGTTGTTTTGTTCTGTTGGCTTAGGCTGGTTGAAGGGTTCTTCGCCTGTGAATTCAACTATGAAGTCAGCAAGGATTTGACCCTTGATAGCTGTCCTTGGTTGAAATTGGATGTCAAACCGGCCGAGCTCGACTGACCATTTAGACAGTCTGCCCGACAAATCCACCTTCCTTAGGACAGCCTTGAGGGGGTGTGATGTAAGGACAATGATCGTGTGAGCTTCGAAGTAATGCTTCAGTTTTCTCGAGGACATTACTAGGGCGAATGCGAGAGCGCTGCTCGGCGTCTAGTAAGGTTTTGCTCGCGTAATAGACTGGATGTTGGATCCCTGTAACTTCACACATTAGCGCTGAGCTGATAGTATGGCTGGATACAGAGAGGTAGAGGTACAAAGGTTCCATTTGCTGTGGTATGACAAGCAGTGGTGGGGAGCTTAGGTAGGACTTGAGCTCGTCTAATGCTTGCGAGCAACCTGGGGTCCATTCTACTGTTTTGCTGCCTTTTAGGAGTTGGAAGAAGGGTTTGCATCTCTCGGAGAATTTAGAAATGAAACGGTTTAGGGCAGCGAGCATTCCGGTGAGCTTCTGTACATCGCGGATTGTGCGAGGAGGTTGTACTCTTTTGATTGCATCAATCTGGTCCGGATTAGCCTCTATGCCACGCTTGCTGACCAAATACCCAAGAAACTTTCCTGACTGGACACCGAAGGAACACTTGCTCGCGTTGAGTTTCATTCGGTACTTCCTGAGGATTTCGAAGGTATTTGACAGGTCCGAGAGGTGATTTTCCTTGTCCTTGATTTTGACGAGCATGTCGTCGATGTAGACCTCCATCGTGTCTCCCATCTGATTCTTGAACATTTTAGTAACCAGCCGCTGATAGGTTGCCCCTGCATTTTTTAGCCCAAAACGCATGACCTTGTAATAGTATAAACCAACCGTCGTGATAAACGTCGTTTTATCCTGATCTGGTGCATACAGGGGAATCTGGTGATAGCCTGAGTATGCGTCCAGGAAACTCATTCGCTCGTGAGCTGCAGTGGCGTCTACTAGTTGGTCTATTTTCGGAAGAGGGAAGCTATCCTTGGGGTAGGCTTTGTTGAGGTCAGTGACGTCTATGCAAACTCTCCACTTCCCGTTGCTTTTTGGAACTACCACTGGGTTGGATAACCATTTGGGGAATTGCACTTCCCGTATGGATCCTACATCCAGCAGTTTTTCGACTTCTTGTTCTATTGCTTTGGCTTTTTCGGGAGCAGTTCGTCGTGCCTTCTGTGCTATCGGCTTGAATGTGGGATTGACGTGCAACCGATGGCAGGCCATATTGGGATCGATTCCTGGCAGCTCATAGGGTTCCCAAGCGAAAACATCTATGTTGCTTCTGAGTAAGGTTAACAAATCCTTTTGCTCTTAGTCAGTGAGTGAGGTCCCGATCAGGAAGACTCTGCTGTTGTCGCCTTTTCTAGCAATTACTTCTACCAGGTCCTCTACAACACGCTCGGAGGGGAGGATCCTGGTCTCTTCCACTCCGGGCCTTCCATATTTTAATTGCTATTTGGAAGGGATTGCACCTTCCTCCACTTTCTCGCTGGTTTGAACGTTTTTTTTCTCTGGCTTTGGTCGGATGGCCGCTATGAAGCACTTTCTCGCCATCGCCTGGTCGTCATGTATCTCCATCACTCTCCGCTCGGTGACATATTTGTGTTTCTGGTGGTAGGTCGAGGAGACTGCCTTCATTGCATGAAGCCATCCCCTGCCGAGGATGGCTTGATACGATGAATCGATGTCGACCACCAAGAATTCGATCATTTTCGAAACATTTCCAGCGAGCACTGGTAGTACTATCTTGCCCAGAGGCATGGTCATTTTTCCAGCGAAGCCGACCAGAGGAACAGTGGTTCCCTTTAGGTCGGCGATGTTCAACTTTAATTTTCTGAACAGGTCGATGTACATTACTTCGGATGAGCTTCCTTGATCGACGAGCAGCCTGTCGATATCAAAGTTGGCTATCCTGAGTGTAATGACTAAGGCATCGTGATGTGGGGTCCTCACTCCCACCAGATCTTCATCCGTGAAAACAATATGCTTGTTGTAGTTGATGTCCTCTGCTCGCCGGTGTTTTCCTACCTGTGATTTCACTGGATCTATTTGAAAAGCTTGCATTACTGCTGTCGGTTTCTTTACTTCCATCCGAGCTGAGTTGCCCTGGATTTGCTTAACATCGGATACTCCATGGATTACTGCGAATTCGTGTCCGGTGTCGTCTTCTAATACGTTGTCGGGTTTTGCCTCCTTGTGGACAGTCACTCTCTCTACCTTCCTTTCCACAAAGTCATTCAAATGTCCGGATTAGGCCAACTCCTCGAGGTGGGACTTAAGATCCTTGCAGTGCTCGGTCTTATGTCCTCCCTCTTTGTGGAAGGTGCATCTCAGCGCATTGTTTCTTTTCGATGGGTCTCCTCCCATTTTCCGGGGCCATTTGATGAATGGATCATCCTTGATCTTAGCGAGAATTTTGTAAATTGGTTCTTTGAAGACGGTGTTGACTGCCTGGAACGACTTTGCAACATCAGGGCTCCCTCCGTTCTTGGGGCCATTCTTGCTCCCATTCTTTCCTCCTTTTTTCTGGTTATCAACTTTCTCACTTCCCTTCGTGGCGAGCTTGGCTCGACCGTTTTCACCTACGTTAAGGCGGGTGACATCTTCCACCTTTGTGTATTTCTCAATCCGGGCCATCAGGTCATCAATGGTGGTTGCTTCCTTCTTTGTCAAGGACTGGTAAAGGAGGGAAGAGCTAGGTAGCCCAATTTTGAATGAAGCCACTGCCACCTCTTCCGTGCAGTCCTCGACTTCGTTGAATAACTGCCAGTATCTCTTCGCGTAGTCTCGAAGTGTCTCCTGAGGAGTTTTCTTCATCGTCAATAGAGCATCCATCCTTTTGGGATGGGAGCTGCTGGTGATGAACCGGGCCGTAAAGAGCTCGGCCAGGGATTTGAAATTTCTGATGGATCGGTGAGGGAGTTTCTCGAACCATTTTTGGGCCACGTCATGAAGGCTCGAGGGAAAAATACGGCACATCAGTGCATCTCGGTGATTCCAGAGGGTCATAGCCTGCCGGTACTGCCTGACATGATCAATGGGATCAGTCTTCCCATCGTAAATCTTGAACCTTGGAATAGCAAACTTTTTGGGAGCTTCTTCTTCTTCAATTTCCCTCATGAAGGGCGATTTCATCTGGGTCTTGAGGGCTCTCCTGGTGAGTTCTCTGGTTGACCTGGTGCCGCGATGAGCTGGATGTTGATCCATTTCTCTGCAGACTAGGTTCCGTATGTTGTCGTTGCTGCGAGCAGGGCTCTGATAGCGGCGAGCTTTTCTCAGTTGCTCACGGAGGTCATCGTCTGAGTCGCCACCTTCGGACCCTTGATATTGCCGCCTAGGGCTCCTTCCTCGGCTGCAAGATTTGCTCGCCTGAGGGATAGGAGTGCGATAGGGGCGTCTCCTGGTATCAGGACGTAGTTCTTTTTCCAGTTTTTCCAGTCTTCTTTTCAGGCGAGCATTCTCAGCCTCATACCTATGAGAAGACTCCCTCTGCTCGTGGAGCCTTGCTTCGTATGCATCGATCAATCTGGATATCTGAGTGGACCTTGCTGGTCCTTGACTTTCTTCTGAGGCTGGCCTTTCTAAGCAAGCCCCTTGATCTGAACATCGGACTTCAGACCTAATCCTGCGAGGAGCGGGTGGCTCCTAAATATCTCCTGCTTGAGGAGCGTTGCTGCTGTGACCACACATCTTAGATTTTTTCTCGGTGTGGGCTCTTCTCAGGGAAAGATAAACGTTTCCCACAGACGGCGCCAATTGTGGTGACAATTATTATGTAACACAAATAAATATGAAAGAGGTAGCAACCAAGAAAAGACAAATAAAAAGCCAATCACACAACAACGGGAGTACGTGGTTCAGCAAAGAAGTGCCTACGTCCACGGTGGTTCAGTCAGTGTTATTTCTCTATATTCTGAAGAATAAGTACAAAAAATACAACTTGTCCTTTGCCCCGGACTTAGGGTTTTATTTATACATGTATGTGTTGGAGTAGTGGGGCTGATAGGTTCCTCCTTATTAGCCATCTCCCCTACATGGAATCGTGTTTCCCCACAACTTCTCTTCATGGGATCGTGGGGTAATTGGATTAATATGAAGGTGATGGGCCTGGGCTTTGGGCCGCTAGGGAGAGGCTACTCATCCAGGCCTATGGTGCTAAATTCAAGGTACCCACACATATAATATAACTTGAAATGCAGATGACATGCGATGGCGAGTAGTAAGCGGACGGTTTCAAGCCTCGCAACAGGAGCAAATGTCTCCCCAAAGTCTACACCCTCTATCTGTGTGTAGCCTTGAGCAACCAACCTAGCCTTATTTCTGATTATGGTACCATTTTCATCCATTTTATTCTTTAAAATCCACCTGGTACCTATCATATTAGTCTCACTAGGTCGGGGGACAAGTTCTCAGACATTGTTCTTTTTAAACTGAAGTAACTCATCTTGCATAGCAGATATCCAGTGTTCACCCTTTAGTGCTTCTTTATGATTCTTGGGCTCGACTTTGGACGTGTATCAAATCTATATAACAACATTCTCTAGCTGAGCACGAGTCTTGACCCCTAAAGTGGGATCACCAACAATGGCAGAGGGATCATGACTCTTGCGGGCTCAAGCAGGTGTGTCCCCTAACACAGGAGTAGGGTACATAGGGTGTGGGTGAGGGACAAGTAAATCGCTGCCAGAAAAGTCCTCACATTGAAGGCTAGAACAATAAACGTCGAAGGTTCGTCATCTTGCACGATGACGTTTATTGACTCCACAACCTTAGAGCTCTTTAGGTTAAAAACTTGGTACGCTCTACTATTTGATGAATATCCTAGCAATATTTCCTCATCGCTCCAGGAGTCAAACTTTCCTAATTGCTCTCTATCTAGTAGGATGTAGCATTTACTCCCAAAGACACGGAAATATGCAAGGTTGGCTTTTTTGCCAGTCCATAATTCATAAGGCGTCTTAAGAGTGTGTGGATGTAGGTAAACCCCATTCACCGTGTGGCATGTTGTAGACACTGCCTCTGCCCAAAATCTCCTGGAAACCCTACGACCTAGAAGCATAGATCTAGCCATTTCCTGGATCATCCTATTCTTTCTCTCAATAATCCCATTTTGCTGAGGAGTCTTCACAGTAGAAAACTCATGTTTGATCCCAAGTCTATCAAAGTAAATATCTACTTTGCTTCCTTAAATTCTGTGTCGTTGTCACTATGTATCCTATTAATAGTGACTCCGTGTTGATTTTGTAGGACACGACACTTGGTCGTTAAAAACTCTTTATCTTCGAATTTCTCTCTCAGAAAACCTACAATCGAATATCTGGAGAAATCATCCACCATCACGAGGATATACCTCTTACCACCCAGACTCTCAGTACGAGTAGGACCCATAAAATCCATGTGAATCAACTCAAGTACACGGGAGGTGGTAATGGAATGCAACTTCCTATGAGGGATATGAATTTGCTTTCCCAACTGACAGGGTCCACAAATCATGGAAGTAGGCTTTCCAAGTGATGGTAAGCCACGTACTGGGTCCTTTTTAGTTAAGCGAGTCAAATCTCTAACATTCACATGACTTAGACCATGGTGCCACAGATCCATAGGAGTGATTGTGACGCTGTTGCAGATAAGTGAGGATGTGGGCACAGTCCCATAACAATTATCCTTGGTCCTCACTCCTCGCACTAAAAGTTTATCGGCTTGATTATGGACATTACATGCATCCCGGTCAAACTTTACGGTGAAGTCAGCGTCACACAGCTGGCTAATGCTGAGAAGGTTTGCTTTCAAACCTTTGATGTACAAAACATTCTCTAGCCTAGGAAATCCTGGTAAATCTACTCTACCTCGTCCTATGATTCTAGACTTTCTCCCGTCTCCAAAGGTGACTCTACTTTCCTTATAATCCTCTAGGTAGGTACAAAATGAGACATCACCTGTTATATGTCTGGAGCACCTACTATCAAAATACCACTGTGAGGTATTATGTGCTTTGAGAGCGACATGAAAAACAAGAGCCTTTTTATCTTTCTTAGGCACCCAAGAAGTGGTAACCTTTTGTTTACACTTGTTGTTGTTGGTTTTAGTCAGGATGCGAGAAGCATTCACTAACGGAAAAGACATCCGTCGAAATTCCCCCATCAAGCTCTGTGATGTGATAGCTAAAAACTCAACACGCTCTCTCAGACTAGAAAAATTATCAGTACGATATGGTGGAGCAATAGTACATCGTGTCCGACCCAAACTATAGCAAAACTCCCTGAGGTGGCCTTTTCTTTTGCAGTACATATAGAAGAACGCAGTCATAGGCGAACTTGGGTTTACTTTTCTTGGTCGAACTCTCCTTCGTGGTTTTTGATGATGGCCATATGGAGTCGTAGTAAACTCAGGAACTAGTCCAGGTGCAATTTGGGACGTGGCGGCACCATCGTAACCTATTCCCTGCCTATCACCAAAACCTAAAGCGAGGTCGAGGAGCATCTTTCCCATCTTTCCTGATCTATCCTCGATTTGAACCTTGACTTCCCGTGCTCTCTTAAGATCATGAGTAAGCTGGGCAACAAGGGCTTCTAGTTTCTTTCGAGTTTCCAGGGAGGAATGAAGCTCACTCGTAAGACTAGCCCCTTATTTAATTAAATCCCCTTTCTCTTTCTCAAAACCACACACTCTCTCTCTCCAAATAGTCTTTCTCTCTCTCTAAACAAACTTTCTTTCTCAACACAGGCAGACTCTCTCTCTCACGGTAGTGCGGGTGGAGGACTCTCTCTCGCTCGCTTCTTCTAAATATTCCTCTAACCTGGTGATCCTAAGTACTAACGCTTTGTTACGCTTTTTGGTGTTAAATGATTCTTTATATAACTCAGCATAGGCGCGTTGAAGATTACTCTCGCTCTCACTTGCATCATCCTCCCCCTCACTCACATCGCTCTCACTGTCGAGGTGTCCCTGTGAAGAAGCATTCTCATTGTCGTGAGGAACACTAGAAGAACTCACATGACTAGCCATGAATGCGGTGATGTTACACTCATGCAGTGACTCGTATCCAGAGTCCATCGACTCGACCTCACAGTCGTCACTAAGGGTAGCATTAAGGACAACTTTGTCCTTTTCTCTATTCAGCCTACTAGCACACTCAAAATCTCTATGACACCTACCGTCGCACTCAAAGCATCTCTCACTCTCTTTCTTAGGAGTATCTTTAAAATATTTTTCATTTTTCTTTTCGAACTTATTTTTCTCAAACTTCTTTTTATCTTTGAAATTACCATTTTTTTTTAAATCGAGAATTTTCTTGAAATTTTTAGCAAACAGGGCCAAATCATCTAAATCAAAGTCACACTCAGAATCTGACGTATCTATCTCTATTTTTCTAGATGACTCTACCCTCTTTCTTGCCTACCCCTCACTCTTTCTCTCCTGGGCATTAAGTGCAATTCCCTTATCTTTAGTCTTGACAGGTTTAGGAAACATATCAATTTCATACGTTTGTAAGTCTCCTACAAGTTCCTGCAATTGAAGCGTATTTAAATTACCCATATAATTTAACACAGTGACTTTAGGGATAAAACGCTTAGGCAGTGATCTAAGAATCTTTTTAACAACTCTAGCATTAGGAATGCGTTCACCTAGATTAAAGCTAGTGTTAACAATATCAGACAGTCTAGCATAAAATTCATCAAAACATTCAGACTCAAGCATGGTGATTGTTTCAAATTGAGTTGTTAAATTTTGTAGATTAGACTCTTTCATAGAATTAGTTCCTTCATGGGTAAGTTGTAAAACATCCCATGCATCTTTTGACATGGTGCGCGTCATTATCCGTTTGAACTCATCAGGTGTGATAGATCCAGAAATAGCACTTAAACCCTTAGAATTAAAAAATGACCATTTAAATTCTTCTTTAGTCCAGCTAGTGTCAGGTTTTAAACTAGTCACGTTATAAAGAGTGACAGAGGGAGGAGTCCACCCTCTTTCAACCAAAATCCAAACACATTCATCAATGGCTTTTAATGCAGATCTCATGCGGGCTTTCCAGTATGCATAGTTTGTTCCGTCAAAAACTGGCATTTTATTATATAACTTCTACATTAGAACACGCTCTTTTATTAAAAAATCAATTTTTCAAAAAATTGATATCTTAAAAAAATTTGCGAAAAATTACACGGTATAATTGTGTAATTGTCTCTGATACCAATTTGAAAGAGTGCGCTTGTGTTCAAATACAGAAATTATTTAATTAAACTCAGTTTTTATCAATTAAGTTCTAAACATGCATCTAGGTGTGATTGAAGATGATAAAATCAAGCAAGAACATTCAAACATACACATGTGAGGAAAAATGCCCCAAATGGGCAAAACCTTTTATTTTCACTATAATTTTGTAAAAATGGTTACACGGGTAACAATGAAAATAAGTGTGATAAAGAAATACCCTCGGGTGTGAGTTTCGATGTCGTCAGCTGGAACTTTCCCTTTCCAGGAGGGCAGCAATGAAGAAGAGAGACGACTTCTCCACAAAGATACTCCAGATGAGTAAATGATCCTCTTAAAGGTTTAACAATTCACACATATAAATGGGAGTGATTATGTGAATAAATAGGCTTAAGAAAACCTTAAAAGGTGAAGTCTGATTCTGGGCTGTTTTCGCAGAATTCGTGTTTGCAGAAAGACTTGAAAAAATGTGTAGAAGGTGATCAGGTATTTATATTAAAATTGAGGCGGTGGCTCATTTGAACGAGATGACATATCTATCGAACGAAGGACAGATTTCATTAGAACGAGATCGTGCGACATGCCTATCTCGTTCAAACGACAGTGCAATGTCGCTTAAACGAGATCTTCGACCGAGGCACTCCACTTATACACTTAGAAAAATTTATGCTTTTTATAAAAATACATCAGACTTCAAAAAAACATTTTCTGAAAAATTTCCCAAATATTTATGCTAATATTAATATTCTAATAAACCATTTTACCAATATTGTGTAGTGGAGTAGTGGGAATGAGATGAGTAGCACGTCGCATGATACACGTGAAGATAATGGATGCATTGGATTCGAATAAAGGCCATCGATGATGACCATGATGATGTTCTGAATGTAGCGGTATCAGACATACAAACTGTGATCTAGGACAAACAAAAAATTCCTAGATTCTACCCCAGACATTTATAAAATTATATCCTTACAAACGTTGTCCACTTATGGTTTTTACCATATCTGAGGATGTTTTTGAACATCCCTCTATATGACCGGGGGAGCGTGACTTTGGAGACCCTTTATTTTTCCTTGGATGCATTCAACCGGTGCTGCTGGCAGTCTTTTACTGGAGCCATGTATCTTCTTGAGGTATTCTTTAATTTGCGCCTTTTTCTTTCATGCATTCACATTTTCCTTATGCACCTCTTGTTTATTACGAAATTTTTATCTTTGGCAAACGTGGTTCTATGAGGTGATCGGGTGTAATACCCAGCTGATTGCTTTGAAGGACGAGATCATTGGGGATTTTTACCGGTTGCATCGATGGCGCAAGGACAATCGGCAGTCGAGAAGGTCTTTCTCTCTAAAGGCGGTGCGTCAGGTCTTGAATAGCCTGACCAGTGATAGGGTAAGACCTTTTTCTTCTTAAGTCTATAACCTCTGTGTGCTCTGATTATATGTTTCCTTATATTTTTCTAGGGATTTTTTAGGTGACCTTTTACCCTTGGGGGATGGCCGTTTAGGACACGGGATTGATTGGAGTACATGCGCATATGAGGCATTTGCTAGTGCATGAGTTTGGACACTCTTGGTATCTCGGGGAGAGGGTGGTCCAATAGATTTTTGAGTGGAGGTGGTGGTGCCACCTGTGAGGCCCCCTTTGTCTATGAGGCGGGAGCGGCTGCTACTGGAGGATGCGAGGATCACGACGATGATTAGCGAGTCCTACTTACCGTACACCAATACGGCTGTGCCTTATGATTATATGGACTTTGTGACGAGTTGGATGATGGCGCCCAACATATATGATGCACTGCCCTTCCCTCCTACGGGTTTGAGTCGACCAGTGGGGTCCTCCCACAGCGGTGGCGGTCCTTCGACATCTACAGCGGCGGTGACTTCAGAGGTTCCCATTGTGCGACTGCATACTCCTTCATACAACATTTGACGGGCTGATGAAGGGATGGTTCCTATGCTGCATCGTCCTCATGCGATGGACCTAGAGGAGTTGGGTTTGACAGAGGAGGTTCTTCATCCTTTGGTATATCTTTCTGCTCTTTTCTTTTCCTTCCTTTGGATTTCTTTTGATCTTTTCTCCTTGACACTGATTCTTCCTTTTCTTGCAGCACGTCCGGGTGTCCACCACTTGGTTGAGGGATATTAGGGACTGGATATCTTCGGCTACTGCCCATATTCGGGGCGCGATTCCTGTTCCTTTATGCTTGGTGTTGTATGCCTCATTCGGGGAGGAGTTTGCTTCAGGTAGTGGTGGTGCGTCATCTCGTCGTCGGGGAAAGAGAGCGCGTCGCAGAGGTGGAAGCTCTTTAGGAGAGAGGTGAAGATTAGGTGAGAGAGAGAATTTGGGTTCGGGATGAGTCCCATTGTTTTTTACTTTTCTTTCCTGCAAGATGATGTAATACAGACAAATATCTATGAAATGCAATGAAGGTTTTTGATTATCTTCTGTTAGTGATGAATGAATGCATGCACATGCACTTTTTACTTAGCTGCTGAGACCGTAAAAAGAAATATTTTTGGGATTTTGAAAGAAAGTTTTATTCAAAATGAGAATTTATATAAAGATAAAAAGGGAATTTTTGAAATTCTGTTGAGAATATCAATTTATTTTGAGTTTTCTGAATTTTGATAAAAGAGAAAAAAGGAAAATTTCCAAAAGTAGGGGGTTGCTGATCAACAAGAACCTTGTCCTGCCTATCGGCAGTTCAGTCCAGTCCCATTAATTTAAAGCTTCAATTGGTACCCTGTTCATCCTTTAGTACCTTGTGGGGAAGGATTTCCTCCAATTTTGGCTGGGGTTATGTCATTTGTGGGGGGTTTTCAAGTATAAAAGAGGGGTAAGAGTGGAGTGTTTTCCTCATACCCTCACATACTGACTTTCTTATTTTGTGAGATGGCTCTCCCTAGTAGCGTTGAGTTTTCCAATTACCTCGAGACTTTGGAGACGATGTGCTCCTATAACGTCGACTATGATGCTTACAACATGCGTCGAGTTTCTTTATGGCGTAATCGACCCATAGAGTGGAACATGCTGATGGCGACGGTATAATTATAGTACCCTGAAGATCATATATTCCTCTTTGGCTTGGAAGAATTCTGTCCAACGTATGAGGAATTTTCTACCATGTTGGGGATAAATCCCAGCGTTACCGCGGCTCTACCTGAGTTTTCCCTTTCTCCCCGGGAGTTGTTGGCCGAGCTTCTTTTCATTTTGTCTTGGGTGGCCAGATCACTGGTGGCTGGAGGTATGATTTCTCTTCAGATAATGTTGCGATCCGTGCATTTGCAGGAGGTTGGTTATGCTAGATATGCCGGAGCTTTCGTTCTAGGCTTGATTTCAAAATTACTGTTGGTGATTGAGGAGCTGCTTGTGAACCCAAAACTGGCAGCTATTACTTCATGGATGTCCTAACATCGCAATCCTGCGGCGACGATACTAGTGGAGACTCTAAATGGCCTGGATACCTGGCGAGAAGGTCATTTTGACTTTTTGAGGGGTAGCCCTGTGATGCTGTTCATGTGTTTGTCTGAAATATTCCTCCAGGTGACTCCTCCGAAATACCCTTTGTCGGTTGTACCCAATTTCTTTTCGCACCATTTCATCAGTGTTGGCCTTGATATTGAGAGCTGGGAGAACTGGTTCATGGATCATGGGGCTCTAAATTTTTACTGGTCAGTACCTTGGTGGGGACAGCTACTGCCTATTCTGAAACTGGGAGAATACCCGTATGTCCGACTAATTGGTATTAGATAAACCTCTTTCTATTTCCTTTGGCGGCTTCTGAGCCAATTTGGCTGGGAGTAGATCGTACCACCTCGGATACTAGACTTTCTTTCGGTAGAAGATTGGATACAGCGTCTGCGCATGCGGATTGGCTCTTTGTGGGAGAGTCGATGTCCGTCGACCCGTCCCTCTCAGTCTGCTGGGAGAGTTTGGCATATCCATGGGGATCGTATGAAGTGGTTATGGAGGAGAGTAGTTAGCAAGATATTGGAAGTGGATACTGGACAAAGGTGGCTTTCCTTATCTGATACCATGGAGGGACATGTGGTAGTTTTTTCGAGGCTGGTTCAAGCTTATCAGTCCATGGAACATCTGTGGCACTCGATTCAGGAAGGGGAAGCATGGGGACCCCCGGATGTAGATGATAATGATGGAGCGGGATCCTCTGGTAGTTGTTGGTAGGACTCTTGGAGAGTTTATTTTGTACCGGGAAATAAGTTCATTTTTTTTATTTGGCTTTCTTATTAATGAAATAAACAAGTTTTTGATCATCCAGCTGTGCCTTTGGATGAATTTTATATTTTGAATTATTTATACTGATCGCTAAGGCATACATAATCCTTTTGTTCAAGTATATGTTAAAATAAACTGTTATTCTCGGAGATAAGAAAAGAATAGTTTTTAGTGAAAAAGAAAGGGTCGTGCTCATGTAAGATGTATGAGCTGCCTACTTACCTCTGGAGGTTTTTGAAAATTTTCAATTTTTCTGGGAATAATTTTTACAGAGGATCAGGCGCACGTAGTTCTGGGTAGAGCGAAATGAAGAGAGATTTTTTTAGAATAGAAGGGAGATGAGAAGATTCATAACGCGCTGAGATTTCGGATTGGGGGTAAAATTTCTTGAGAGGGTCCAAGTTGACTGGACGAGCCATCTCTTCTCCATCTAAGTAGGTGATCATGGCGGCATCGCCGGACAAGATCTTCTTCACAATGTATGGGCCGCTCCAATTGGACTTGGATTTCCCTTTGGGGTCCCAGATGGGCTCTACTATTTCTTTGAGGGCTAAATCCCCTTCTCGGACATCGCGGTCCTTGAATCTCTTATTAAATGAACGCACTATTCGACAATGGTGCCCTTGTATATGATACATCGCCTTCAACCTCATTTTGTCCAGGAGTTACAGCTCGTCGAGGTGGCTTTGATGCCAATCTTCCTCACTTACCTTGCTTTCAAGCATGATGTGTAACGAGGGTATTTTTATCTCCACAGGTAGGACTGCTTCCATGCCATAGACTAGAGAGTAAGGGCTAGCCCAAGTAGAGGTTCGGATTGAGGTTTGGTAGCCCCAGAGGGTGTATGGGATTCGATCATCCCAATATCAACAACTTTCGGTCATCTTGCTAATGATGGATTTGAGGTTCTTATTGGTGGCTTCGACTGCACCATTGCTTTGAGGTCGGTAGGGATAAGATTTGTGTCTCTGGATCCCATACTCGTTTACCACTTCTGTGACTTTTGCCTCAAAATGCAACTCATTATCTGACACTAGCTCATGCGGGACCCCATATCGGCAGATGATGTTTTTCTTAATGAATTTGACCAATTTTTTAGCATTTAGAACTGCGTATAACTCATCTTTGACCCATTTGGTGAAGTTATCAATGGAAACCTGGATAAACTCATGTCCATTAGAGGCCTTAGGTGTAACCTTTCCTATAATGTCGATGTTCAAGGTGGATAACAGACAGGGAGAAGTCATGTTGTATAATTCTCGCGGAGGCAGCTGTTGAAGGTTGGAGAACTGTTGACATTTGAGGCATCTCCAGAAATAGGAGTTGCAATCCTGGATCATGGTGGTCCAGTAGTAGCCTTGTCGTATGATATTCTTATTAAGCATGTGACCATTCATGTGGGGTTCTCATTCCCCGCTATGGATTCTCTGCATTACCTCTAATATGTCAGCCCCTACGATGCAGTGTAGATGGGTTCCATCAAAGTTTCTCTTAAACAGTGATTTGTGATAAATGATGTACTGGGCGGCCAGTCTTCGGAGGGTTGCCCAGTCTTTCTTATTTGAACCCTCGGGATACTACCATGCTTGAGGAGGTGCCAGATATCATAATACCAGTAATTGGCTAGCTCGGGATCTTCTTTAGTGATGAGCTCAATGTGGTAGCAATGGGTTGGTTTGTCTTGCTTTTGGCTCAAGAAGGGGGCCATTATTATTCCTTCGGGCATATCTACCATGGAGGCCAGGTAGCAAGGGCATCCGTTAGATTATTCTTTGCTCGAGGTAGGTAGTGGAAGGTGATGTCTTGGAATTAGGAGGCTAGTTCTTCTAAGTGGGCATGGAAGGGTTGAAGTTTCTCGTCCTTGACTTTCCATTTTCTGAGCACTTGACCAATGATGAGGACGGAATCCCCATAGACATCTAGGCATTGGATACCTTTCTTGAGAGAAACTTTGAGGCCTACCATACATGCCTCGTATTCAGTCATGTTGTTGGTGCAGGGGAAATCCAATTTGATGGCGATGGGAGTGTGGGAGTCATCTGGGGCGATCAGAAGTATCCCAATGCCATATTCCTTTTTGTTGGCAGCGCCGTTGAAGAACATTTGCCATCGGAGGTCATCTCGAGCAGCTTAGAAGATTTTTTCATCTGGGAATTTGGAGATCCAATCATCAGCCTCTTCCATGGGGTAGTCAGCGAGGTAGTCAGAGATGGTTCTTACTTCCATGGCTTTCTGCATGACATACGCGATATCAAACTCTGCTAAGTGCATCAACCATTGGGCCATTTGACTGGATACGGTGGGTTTCTTAAGCAGGTACTTGATGGGGCCTATTCGAGATACAAGCTTAATAGGGAAGGCGAGCATGTAGTGTCGTAACTTTTGGGTGACCTAAACAAGCGCGACACATGATTTTTCCAAATTAGTGTAGTTGACTTCGTAACCGTCTAGTTTGCGACTGGCATAATAGATGGTTCTTTCTTTGCGGGAATCTTCAAGATACTCCACTAACAAAGCCCCAGCTGTTGTGTTGATTATGGTTAGGTATAAGAGCAAGGGGAGACCAGACTGTGGTGGCATGAGTACCGATGGTTGAGTCAGGTATTATTTGATTTGGTCGAAGGCTTCTTGGTAGGCCTCATTCCAAACTTTGGTTGAATCCTTTCGGAGGAGTTTGAAAATAGGTTCGCAGATGGAGGTGAGTTGGCTGATGAATCGACTGATGTATTATAATTTCCCAAGGAAGCCTCGAACTTCTTTCTCCGTTTGGGGAGGCAACATCTCAAGTATGGATTTTAGCTTGACAAGATCTGCTTCTATCCCTTTCTCACTAACCATGAATCCCAAGAGTTTTCCCTTTGTAATGTCAAAAACACATTTATGTGGATTGAGTCTCATCTGATATCGTCCCAGTCTTTCGAAGAACTTTCGGAGAGTGGGAACATGACCTTCTTTAGTTTTGGATTTGATAATCATATCATCCATATAGACCTCGACTTCTTTGTGAATCAGATCGTGCAGGATAGTTGTGGCATCCCTCTGGTAGGTAGCCCCGACATTTTTGAGACCAAATGGCATAACAGTGTAGCAAAAGGTTCCTCATGGGGTGATGAACGTGGTTTTTTCTTGATGATCTGGGTGCAATTTGATTTGGTTGTATCCAGTAAACCCGTCGACGAATGACTTGAGAGCATGACTAGTTTTGTTGTCCACAATCATGTCGATATTGGGTAGCGGGTAATCGTCCTTTGGAGAGGCTTTGTTCAAGTCCCGGTAGTTTACACACATCCGAACTTTCCCTCATGATTTTGGCACAAGCACTATATTGGGTAGCCATGTGGGATATTCGATCACATGAATGCAACCGACGTTTAGCTGTTTGACCACCTCTTCTTTAACTTTGAGCGACCATTCGGTGCAGAGCTTTCTTAGCTTTTGTTTAATCGTCTTGTAATCTCAAAGATTGGGGATCTTATGCTAAGCTATTTCAGGATCAATTCCGAGCATATCGTCATAGGACCATGCGAAGACATCAACAAATTCTTTTAATAATCCTCGAGTTTTGCGCGCTCATTCTGAGCTCTTATTCTGATGGTTGATACCCCAAACCACAAGGAGGGAAAGCTTTTTTTAGTTCAATGGGCTCAAGTATACCTTGTTGTCTTTGTCCTAGCCCCAGTCCGGGAATGAAGTGCATGTTTCTGAATATCTGAATCACATTGACGTTGCCATGAGGGTAATATTCTTAATAAACCCTTTCTTTTAAATCGCCCCCTGCCAGGAGTAGGAGCGGTTCAACTCGGAATCCTGGTAGGAGCATATCATTTGACCTATGATGTATCTTAAGGATTGGACTGCTGGTACTTGCACCCTCGATATTATCGTCGTTGCCCAAAATGGTGATGACTCGTCGGTTGGTGAAGAACTTTAATTTCTTATGGAGCGATGAAGACATGCCCTTGATATTGTGGACCCAAGGTCGTCCGAGCAACAGGTTGAAACAAGTTGAGATATCAATAACTTGGAATTCAATGATAGGGTTTATAGGTCCAACCCCTATTACAAGTTTTATGGATCCCATCACGTCCCGATGGGTATTATCGTAGGCACGTACAATAGCAGAGGTTAGAGCGAGGTCACTTTTCTTTAGTCCTAAGCATTTGAAGGTTCTTACTGGGTAGACAATCAAGGCGGATCCATTATCGATAAGAGAGAGTGGTACGATCTTCCCCATAACTTCGACGGAGATGTTGAGTGCATGATTGTGGTTTAGCCCAATTTTGGGGATTTCTTCTTTAGAAAAGGATAGCATTAGGGTAGAGGTCAGGGATCCGACTAGATTTACCGCTTCTTCTGGTGTAGTAGGAGGAGGAACTGTGGGTTCAGTGAACAGTTTGATTAAAGCATTTTTATGTAGCTGAGAAGACATGAAAAGCCCCCATAGTGTGATGTTAGCTTGGGTTTTCTTCAGTTTATAGAGGATCTTTCTCTCCTCGAGGGTCATCTCTGGCATAAAAAAAATTTCAACGCCCTTCCCATTGTCATTTGCGGGTAGTGATCTTGGGATCTGGTAATGCCTCCTCGATCTGGTCATGTGATTTACTAAAGAAGTGAAGAACATGAACCCTGTTTCTTTGTCAATCTCGGGTTGTTCTGCCATTTTATTTATTTCTCTAAGGAGTTCTTCAAATGATATCATCCCACACATGTCGACTATCGGGCTAATTTTTCCTGAAGATTGCTCTTCACTTGAATTTTAAAATTATTCCCCCCATCCGGTGGCAACAATTCCGTCTTTCCATGAAAAGTCAATGCATTCCACAACTTCAATGGCTTCTTTATACAGGTCTTCCCATTCTATGGGGATATGTAAGGGTGAAGGGACCATGCATCCTCATAACTTCAGAGTATCAAGAAACTCGGTCATACTACAAATATTGTTGTTTTTCCTGAATAATCCTTCCATAATCTGGAAAAAATCATCTAGGCTAACTTCATCGGTTGGTACCCAATTGTCTAACTCTCGGTCCCATTTCTGTGCTTCCAAGAACAGCGTACTAAACCTCTGACAATCAATGATCATCTATGAGGGAAATTTCATCCCGAACTCTAGGAGTTGGTTTAATGCTTCTGATAATTCCATACTTCTATTTTCGGAACGGGTACGGATAGCAATGCATGCTCTGGTAAGGAGTGACAGTGCCTGATCAGTGAGGCTAACAGGGTTTAAGAGAAAATATGGACAAGTTTGGAGGGGTTTGGGAGAGTGTATGGATGTGATTTGAGTTGAGGGATCAAATTCTGGGTTCATTTATAGGAAGATAGCATTCGTATGATTTGGGAGTGGGTTGTGAGTTATGTTTGGATTAGGATTGGCAGGTGGGGCAATGGTACCCTGGTCAATTAGACCATGGATTATGTTTCGGAGGTGAAATCATTGGTCGGTGGTATGATCGGAGGTTTGGTGAAAGGCGCAATGGGCATCTGCCTTGAAGTTTTTTGGAAGTGGGTTTGGCGATGGACGGGGGTCCAAGGGTTTGATAAGGTTTCGGCTTAACATGACTTGATAAACTTTGGAGAGGGGAGCATGGAGCTCGGTGTATTCCTTTCGGATCGGGATAGGATGAATTTCTAGTGCCCATGAAATGGTCGGTTAAGAGATGTTATTGATGGTTGAGACTGCAGCATTGGAAGGTTTGTCATATTTTCTAGGGGTGAACTGTCCGGACACCTTATTTGGTTCAACCTCTATTTTAGCAAGACCTTCCTCGATTTCTACTCCTGCCTCTCTGAGAGCTCGGAAGTGGGGATAGTATTATCCTCCCATGGTTGTTAGGACATGGGGAAAGAATTTCTTCTTCACTATGTTGACTTCTTCTTCCTCAGATGGCTAATTGGTCATAGTGGCTGCTTTTTCCCTCCATCGGGCTATGAAGTTACTGACTGATTCCCCAGAGTTCTGTTTGAGTAGATCTAAATCACGGTGGGTGACCTCAAGCTCTTTGTTGTATTTTTACTATGACATGAATTCTCGAGCTACATCCTCCCAGCTACAGATTTTGGACTCCTCGAGAGACAAAAACCATCGGAGAGCATTATCCTTCAGATTTTGCTGAAACAATTGGGCCATCACTTCTTCAGAAGCTCCTAGGAGAGTCATAGAACGGTGATAACTACGAAGATGAAAAATTGGGGTTCCACTTCCTCCGAATTTCTCGATATTAGGCATCTTGAACTTCTTGGGTAACCTTGCCTTAGGATAAGGAGACATGTGGGTGTAGTCCATGTAATTTATGGAGATTCGGACTTGGTCGAACTTCTTAGTTAGCATCTTGAGATCTTTTTTGACCTTATTCAATTCTTCCTCTTTCGAATCAACAATTACAAACAAGTTAGCGCCAGTCTGGGCAAGGTTTGGCATAGGAAGCTGGGCAGGGGATGACCCATTAACATGAGGGGCACGTGGAGCGTGCTGATATTCTTCGGGAACTCAAATAGGCTCGGGTGGACCCATAGCGCTAGGAAATAAGACCTCGAGATCTTGAGGAACATGAACTTAGTTTTGTTGCATCTCTCGAACCTCAGTCTAAAGGTTGTCGATCTTGGACACGAGCTGAGCTAAGACTGCCGTCAGATCTAGTTGCACAACTCGTACTTGATCTGTGTTCTCCATGGAAAATGGATGGATACCAAACTCAGAAGAAGGAGCAGGGGAACGAATGGAGCTCTAGGGTGATTTGACTGCAGACCGAAGCTAATAAGGAGCCATGCCAAGGGCGTGCGATCGACTTGAGAAGGCGCAAAATGGGATTTATTTTGAGAAAAAGAAGGAAAATATTTTTGACATTTTTTGTTTCTCTTTTGAGATCGAAGGGTAAAATATTTTTGCATTTTTGATAAAGAAGAGAGAAATGTTTTTGGATTTTTGATAAAAAAAGGAAACAATGTTTTTGGATTTTTGATAACGGAGAAAATGTTTTTGGAAGACGGGTCTCAGCATGATTATTATTATTATTATTATTATTATTATTATTATTATGTTCTCACTTGTATTAAATTCTCCTAAATGCAAAATGAAATGCCTAACGGGACCCGAGACTGGAAAAGTTGGGTTTGTAACATATGCAAAGCTATGGCTGGACTTGTAACCAGGCTCACGGGGGGCTGGCTGACCCATTTTAAAGATGCGTAAAAATTTAGGGGGCAGGCCGACCCAAAAATTCGACAGAGTTTTGTGTCGAAACTGGCAATCTAATATGTGTGTCCTAGTCTTGACACCTATATGCGGGTATGCAGTTGGTTGGGCGAATCGAAAAGGGTTCCTCCATTCGACGTGTCTTCCATGATATACGTTTTGCTTTTTGAGGGAAATCGGTACGTGTGGACAAACCATTTGATATACCTGGGTGTACGTGAATTGTCTCACCATATACCTCATGGGGATGGTACGTGTGAGAGAGAATTCGATATACTCAGCGTGTGTGAACGAGTTCCCTGCGATATACCTCCCGTCATGACTTCGGTCAAGCGGTACGATGCGGGGGAACCGTTCAATATACATCGAAGGTACTTGGCCAATGGAAGGTGAGAGTCATATCGCTTAGGCTAACTGTGCCCTGCCGGACCAGCACCCATCACGAAGTGACCTTACAGTTATTGGACAAAATTTAGTCAATCACAATTCTCTTTGGTGATATTGTGTGAATCATGCATGATTCTCTTATTAGTATCTTATGATGAGAGTATCTTTCTTTATCATGCCCAACAGGGAGCAAAGTATGAGTACCAATGGTATGCCAAGTACGAGTGATGCATGCAACATGGTAATATATGTGATCCTAGGTGCACGTGGTGTGAAGTGTACACTGAGAATTTTCTACAAGTGTGTGAATAGAAGCATAAGCATGAGGTACACATGAGTAGTAAAAGGGGAACATGCAAATAGGGGAATATATAAGAAAATAAAACACCCATGTAAATAGAGTCTAGCCCTCAAAATGAAAGTCCCCAGCGGAGTCGCCACTGTGGCCATCCCCGATCCTCGCGGCGGGATAGGATCCTTTTTTGGTCCCACGCGTCCCTCTCGGGAGCGCTTCGGCCGACGTCATTGATGAGGTGAAAAATGTAGAGATATGGAGTCGCCAGTCTATTTTACTCAAAACAGATAAAATAAAAGGGAGCCATCCCGAAGGGCAGCATCCAAAGATATACTGATACAAACGAAACCAAAATGATTCGAAAAAGGGTACGGAGGCTAAGTTACGAAATAAGAAGGTGTTAGGCACCCATTTCTCCCTTACAGTCTCTCATGGGTTGTTGCTATTTTCCTTTATTTCCCCGTGGTATGTGTGCATGTGTATACGTAGTGGATATAGGAATCATCGACTTGTATCGTGGAAGAGATAAAACGAGTCATCCGTAGGAATGTTCCTACGAATAATATTATAAAATAGGATTTACGTAATTATCCTCGCATTGATCGTTATAACGGAATGATAACGCACATCGAATAATACTCCACTAAGAACAAATATATGTATATATAGAATTTAAGAGAATTGATTTTAAAGAATATAGAGAAAATAAAAAATGAGAGAAAAGTAGGAATAGGACTCGAGTCACAGGTTTTACCCCGAGACGACTACGTGGCCTATAGAGGCATCAAAGTCCACATAATTCGCATGCAAAATGAGGGGTGGGATTTATTCCATAAATCCAATCGGGGACTTCTCTTATATGTGTGTGTGTGTAAAAAAGTGTTTTAGTTGTGAGAAAAGTGTGAGAATTCTCGTTTGGAATTTATGAGCAAGTCCTCTTTTTCTTTTTTTTGGGGTTTTATTTACATGAAAATAAGAGATGTGCAATAATACTAGATAAAAAGTATATTAAGATATGTGATATGAGAGAATAAAAGTACTAAGTAGTAAAGCAAGTTAATGCAAATTTAGGGGAATTTAAAGAGAGAGTTGAAAGAGTTGGACCTTCTAGGAGATCTTGAGCTTGATCTTGGATGTTAGAGAGAAGCCCTTGCACTTGGATGATGATGGAGGGTACTTAATTAACCAAGTTTGATGAAAAAGGTGATGAAAGGTGATGGTTGGAAATGGATTTGGATGTGGAAATCACGCTAACTTCGAGAGGGGTTTTCTGAGCTTGCTGAGAGTATTGGTACTCTGATTTTTCTCCTCCTTTGGAATGAGGTTAGGCCCTAGTTTTTATAGGCCCGTGGAATTTCCAATCGGCATAGCACTGGTCCTACCAATCGGTAGGTGTGTTTAGGCACACTACCGATAGATAGGGTTTGGAACCTGCCGTTTGGCAGTCTCTTTCAGGTTCCTTCGGAAAACCGGTCGTAGAGCGCAAACCGTTGATTCAAATCACGCACGGGGGGAACCGTTGGAAAGGTAATTCAGATACCTTCGAAAATATTTTGGACTTCTCCCGAGTCCAAGAGTTGGCTTTGGGTCAAAGGTGGCTCAAGTTTTCATCGATCCTCTGGACGGGGAATTGTCGGATGGAAATGGATCGTTCATCTGCATGGTAAGTCAGAATCGCGCACGGGGCGGACTGTTAGAAGGGTGAGAAGATGTAATTCAACATTCCAAAGAGTTTGACTTGGTTCGAGGAGTTGACTTTGAACAACCAGGGCCTGGAAGCATTCGTTGATCTTTCTGAGTAAAACAGATCATTCGTCCGCACTGTAAGTCAGAATCGCGCACGGAGTGGACCGTTGGAAAGGGGTTTCAGTGACCTTCGAAGATTCATTCAGTCTCAGTCGAGCTAAAGAGTTGACTTTGGTCAAACGGAGCCTGGGAGCGTCCAGTGACCTCCTGATCCATTTTCGGGGAAAAATGGGTCGTTCGTCCGCACCGTAAGTCAGAATTATGCTCGGGATGGACTGTTGGAAAGGGGATTCAGTTCCCTTCGAAGATTTATTCAGTCCCGTTCAAGGTAGAGAGTTTTAATTTTAGTCAAACGGAGCCTGGGAGTGCCCGATGGCCTTTAGGTCAGTATCCGGGGTATTACTTGGGTTTGCAATGATGAAGGGATGTGCTAGGTGCCTAAGGAGAGGTTGGGGGGTATTAAAATGGGGTGTATACAATCATTTTTCTTGAAAAGGTTGCACGAGACTGGCAATCGATAGGTCTTAAACCCTGCCAATCGGCACAGTGTCAAGGGTTACCTGTCGATAGGCACACCCCGGGGTAGGCCGATCGGCACCCCCCCCCCCCCTTTTGCCCTATAAATATAGTCCATAACCTCACTCCCAAGAGCAGAGGGAAAAAATCCGTCAGTATCAGTGATTTTAGCAACATTCTCTCAAAATCAGCGAAGTTCCATACGAGAAATTCCATTCAAGCCTAATACCCATCATTTTCACACCCAATTTGGAAAATATCCTTATCTCTCATCAACATTCAAAGGAGTTCATCCAAGATCAAAGCTCAAACTCCAAGGGAAGGTCCAATTCCTTCTCCCTCTCTTTTAATCTCTTGTTTTTGCATAAGTTACATTAGATTCATAATCTAGTTTCACTTTAGTTCATACATATTAACATCTACGCTTTTATTAGTATATTGCACATACTTTATTTTCCATAAAAAACCCAAAAACAAATAAAAGAGGGCTACACTCCTAAATTCCTAGCGGAATTATCCAGCACACTTTTTCTAAAACCAAAAACACATTTTGTACACGTACACACATAATAAAATTCCATTCGAATCTATGGGATAAACCCCACTCCTATTCTACATTCGAACTACGTGAACTTTGATGACTTTATAGGATACGTAGGCGTCTCGGATTAAAATCTGAGACTCGAGTCCAATTTTCCAATTCTCTAATTTCTTTTATTTCTCAAAATTCGAGACTCGAGTCGAATTTTCCAATTCTCTAATTTCCAATTTTCCAATTTTATAAATTTCTCAAAATCCCTCATTTTCATAATTACCATACATATACATATATCATGCTTTTTTGCTTTTCATCCAACATATATTATCGTTCCCCAATAATGATCAATATCACGATGAACGCTCATATTATTTCTTCTATATTTATGATTATTTTGGGAATATTCCTGTGGATGACCTCACCCTACCTTTTCCATGGTACGGGTCAAACGATTCCAATCTCCATTATATAGACATATTCACACACTTCACGGGGATAAAGGAAAATATTAACATTTTCCCATGAGAGACCGGAAGGGCGGGATGGGTGCCTAACTCCTTCCTATTCCATAACTTAGCCCCCGGACCTCCGATCTATAGGTTTCCTATGCATCAGTTTGTCTTTGCCGTCGCTCTCTCGAAGTGGAAACAAGTTCTTTTGCCTGTTTTGTGCAAAATAGGCTGGCGAATGCATCTCTTTATTTTTAACCCACACCGATGATGACCAAAGCACCTTTCGAAGAGGGGTGTGAGACCGCAGCGCAGCTCTTTCTCGAGGGATCCTCCTCCCCCATGCAAACGCAGCGCTCCCTGGATGGCCAAAGTGGCGACTCCGCTGGGGACTATTTTTTTAAGAGAGCTAGACTCTGTTTACATGGGTGTTCTATTTTCTTGTATACCCCCCTATTTTCATGTTCCCCTTTATTATTCATATGTATCTCATGCTTATGCTACTATCGACACACTTGTAGAAGACTCTCCATGTACACTTCACACCACATACACCTAAGATAACGTATATCCACATGTTGCACACATCACTTAGGTGTCACTAGCACACACCTCCACTTGTATATATCCAGACTCACTTATCACACTCATTTGTAGATAATTACACGTCAATCACACATCACTTATCCATAATTAGTATAGCTTTACTATTTGTACTTGTAACTTGCTCCCTCTTTGGAATAATAAAAAAATATACTCTCTCCATAAAATACTAATAAAAGAATCATGCATGATTCACACGACATAACCAAAGAGCATTACTATTGACCAAACAGGGAATGACTTCGCTAGTTCGGAAGGTCGCAGTTAGCCTAAGCTATATGACTCTCACCTTCCATTGGCCAAGTACCTTCGACGTATATCGAATGGTTCCCTCCGCATTGTACCGCTTGACCAAAGTCATGACGGGAGGTATATCGCAGGGAAATCGTTCATGTACTTTGAATATATCGAATTCTCTCTCAACGTACCGTCCCCATGAGGTATATAGTGAGGCAATTCATGTACACTCCGGTGTATCAAATGGCTTGTCCACACATATCGATTGCCCTCAAAAGAAAGACGTATATCGTGGAAGTCATGCCAAAGGGGGGAACCCCTTTCAATTAACCTAACCAATGCATACCCGCATATAGGTGTCAAGCCTAGGACACACATGTTATATTGTTGGTTTCGACCCAAAATTCTATTGAAATTTCGGATCAGCCTGCCGCCCAAATGTTTACGCAATTTTAAAAAGGGACCCTGCCTGTGAGCCTGGTTATAAGTCCAACCATAGCTTTAAATATGTTGAAAAACCAATTTTTCTAGGTTCGGGCCCCGCCCGGCATTTCATTTTGCATTTAGGTCAACATGATACAAGTGAGAACCTAATAAACATAATAATCATGCTGAGACCCATCTCTCGTCTTTTCCTTTCTCTTTTTCCAAAAATTGTCCAAAATCATCTTTCCTTTTTTTTAATCAAAAATACCAAAAATAATTTCCCTCATTTTCTTTAAAAAAAAGAAAACATTTTCATCCTCATCTTTTCCAAAAATGTCAAAAATATTTTCCTCCTTTTCCAAAAATAACAAATTGCTCTTTTTCTTTTCCAAAAATAAATTCCATTTTTTTTCCTTCTCGGGTCGATCACATACCCTTGGCATGGCTCCCTATTGGCTTCGGTCTTCAGTCGAACTACCTTGAAGTTCTGTTAGTCCCCTTACTTCATCCTAGTCCGAGACTCAACCGCCTTCCATGGAGAATACGGATCAAGTGCCAAATATACAATCAAATTTGTTGACGGTCCTGGCTTAGCTCACTGCTAAAATTGACAACGTTCAAACCGAGGTTCATGAGATGCAAAGAAATATAGTTCCCGTCCCAGAAGATCCTGAGGTCATTTTCCCTCATGCCATGGGTTCGTCTGTAGCCGAGCCTATTTGGATTCCTGAAGAATACCATCACGCTCCACGTGATCCTCCTTCTAATGGGCCGCCACTAACCCAACTTCCTATGCTAAACCTTGATCAGAAAAGGGCTAATTTACCCGTTATTGTTGATCCAAAAGAGGAAGAACTGAACAAGGTTAAGGAATACCTCAATATGTTGAACTAAAAATTTGACCAGGTTAGAATCTCTAGGAACTACATGGATTACACCCACATATATCCCTATCCTAAAGCCAGGTTACTAGAAAAATTCAAGATGCCAAATATAATGAATTTTGGAGGTAGTCAAATCATTCATCTTCGTAGCTATCACTGAGCCATGACTCTCCTAGGGGCTTCTGAAGAAATAATGGCTCAGATGTTCCAGTAAAATTTGAAAGATAGTGCCTTCCGTTGGTTCCCATCCCTTGAAGAATCCAGAACTCGCAGTAGGGAAGACGTTACCCATGAGTTCATGTCACAATACAAGTACAACTAGGAGCTAGAGGTTACCCACCGTGACTTAGAACTACTTAAATAAAACCCTGGGGAATCAATCAGGAACTTCATAGTAAGATGGAGAGAAAAAGAAGCTACCATGGCCAATCGGCCTTCTGAAGAAGAACAAGTTAGCATTGTGAAAAAGAACTTCCTACCTCATGTCCAAGCAACAATGGGAGGATAGTACTACCCTCACTTCCAAGCCCTCCAAGAAGTAGGAGTAGAAATCGAAGAAGGTCTTGCTAAGACAGAAGTTGAACCGAAGAAAACCTTTGGATAGTTTGCTCCTAGAAAGTTTGAAAAGCATCCTAATTCCACAGTTTCAACTATCAACAACATCTCTCAGCCTACCATTTCGTGGGCACAAGAAAGTCGCCCAAACCAATCCGGAAAGAATATATCGAGCTTCACGCTTCTCTTGTAATACCCCGTATTTTTGTGATATTTATTTTATGGGATTAATTAATTAAATGCGTATTAATTGGAAATTAATTCGGGGTAAAATACTAGCGAGTTGCGAGTTGGTATTTGATTATATGTGCATATATGTCTACATATGAATTTTGAATTATGGAATTTGTCGTGAGATTGAAATATACGGCAATTTGGAAATTTTGTTGAGACGCGTGTGACAGTCGCATCATGGTATATAATTATTTAATTATAAAAGTGAATTTTAGTTCTATTAACCGTATGGTCATTTTGAGTGCGCCAACGCGTCCGGAAGGGTCGAGATAGTCAGAAAACACTAGCCGGGAGTTTAGTTTGGGTCCCGGGGCAATTTTTTGCCATACCCACAACATAAAGGGTAGTTTGGTAATTGATGCATTTTTGGGAATTAAAAGTGACGAAAATTAGGAGTCTTTATCTGATTGGGAATTGACCCACTAAACCCATTAACAACCCATATTAACCTAAAAGGCTACGTAGGTTATTAGAATTAGGTTTCTAACTCTTCCCAAAACAAACCCTAGCCACCATAGCCATTGGAGAAGAAAGCTTGGAGAGAGAGCGATAGAAGGGAATTCTGCGAAAAGAGAGAAGGAACTTCTTCAAATCATCATCAGAATCAGAGATTGAATCAAGGCAAGTGGTTTAAATTACATTTTTATGCAGTAAATGCTTCTTCCATGCTTAGACTATCCAATAAATCAAATTGTTCTTGGGAGTTTAATAAAAACCCATTTTAATTGGACTTAGAACTTAAATTTTGAGAAGAAATTGCATGTAGAATCATATGGAGATGATTACCCTGATGTTAACATATGTTGGATGTAACAAAAACGGATCTAATTTTGAGTAAATTGAAGATTTGAAATTCTAGGGTTTATGTTCTTGAGAATTTGGGAAAAAGTGATGAGACTTGATGATTTAATGATGTTGAGGATGAATTAATTCCTTAAAACACGTTAGTATGTGACTTTGATATGTTTAGGATTGATAAGAGACCTTAAAACATTGTTGGGACGAATTTTGGTTGAGGTTTGTTGTGTAGAAATTGGTGAAAAATGAATATAGAAAATCTGGGCTCGAATCTGGTCGCTCGTTAGAAGACCTGCCCAGGTCGTTCGAACGACCTTGTTCGAACGAGCTTCTAACGAGTTGACCATTGACTTCTAACAAGGGTGTAGTTCATTCGATGAGTTCGTTTGAACGAGATCTCGTTAGAAAGCCCATTTCGTTCGAACGAGATCTCGTTAGAAGACTCAGTTCGTTCGAACGAAGTCTCGTTCGAACGGCCTCGTTCGAACGAGACTTCGAACGAGTTGACAGTTTAGGCTTTTTAGCCTGTTTTGATCCCGAGTGTCCCGTAACCTTGTTTCTATGTAGAGTTAACACTTCCTTGATGATAGAGTGATATATTTGGGATGTTTGGGATATAATGAGGAGTCAAACCTAGAAGTGTAGTTTGAACCTAAAGGAAAATATGAAGTAGGACGTGAGCGTATATTTACGATGTGAGCTATCGACGACCTAATAAATTATAGTAACCGGGGACATATAAATGGCATAGTATTATATGTCAATACGAGAAGAGATATGTACCAATATATAATGGTAACTATTAAGATGTGTGACTACTTAGTACATGTATTGATTTTATGTGTATGACATACCTACCATACTTGCTATCACGGGAGGTTTGCGTTCGCTTAGGGCCCTCTAATCCTTGTGTTGCCCGGATTTAGACTGGTTACCTCGATGAACATAGGTCAGAGAAGGACTTATTGGGATGTTAATAAGTCTGCTGATCGTGGGAGCGCAGGTATGTGCGTGACCCATGTGATGTGACTGTGTTCGCCTCCATTATTTGTGATGTTGTTATCTGTGAACTATTCCTGAGAGATTCGGAATATGTGATCCTTATGTACGTGATGTACCGGGATGGATAGCAGAGTATGTGTGTACCGCAGCTTAGTCTCGGGGTACTTATATTGTATATTTATGTTGTGGAAAATATACACTTAGTAAAATGGGAACTTTCATATGTTATTGTGTGTATAACTATGGAATAACAAAAGGGATAATATATAACGAGTTGTAGTGCTTTTATATGGGAATCTGAATTTACGTTAAGCCCCTATCTATTTGAGATCGTTATAATGTTAATGGGAACCGAGTAATAAGGGTAGAACCTATGACAGTCTAGCTAGATATGATGTCGCTTAGCTAGTGGTTTGTGTCATTTTAGATGGGTACTTACGTTAGGAGTGCACAGTTAGACGAGAGGTGAGAATTTCATGTGAGTGCACGTCCTAACATGTAGTTTGCATTTAATGTTTTAAATGTTTTTAAAGCACTTGCAGGTTTTTAAAATATCTCCACATTCGGGCTCTGACCCGTTTGCTTTCAAATCTATTTTCTTGTAAAACCATTTTAGGTGCCCAGCCACAAGGACACCATGCATAGGATACTCATTCAGGTGACGAGTTGTAGCTGTTTGTGGAAGTTACAGGGATTTGCTTTTAGACGCTTCTATCATTTGGATTCCTTATTCAGTATTCTTCAGCTGTAGGGCATGTTGCCCAAATTCTATTAGAGACATTTCCATTTCAGTTTTTTTTTTAGACTTTGGCATGTATTAATTCAGTATTCAGTATTTTGTTATTTATTTCAGTTGTGGGATTTCTTGTGAGGAGTTTTTCCTCCGGATTTATTTATATCATGTGATGGTTATTCTATTATTTCGTTATGGTGAATGGTGATATTATTCTTGCTTTAAATCTTTTACTGCATGTTAATCAGACTTAACTTAAAATTTGGCACTTACTTTTTAAATACTAGGTGGTTAGTAATTATTAAAATGTTTTCGACAGTGATGCTCTTAACTGAACCAACTTGGAATTTTGAATTAATTTAATAAAGGAGTAGCTACCCGGTATTTAATTAGTCGGGGTGTCACCGGTGGTATCAGAGCATCAGGTTCTAGTGTCCTTTAGGATCTGTACGGCTATTATGTTTCTGCTAAGTTTTCTTTGATATAGAGCCCTATATTTTAGGACTGTTGTACTCTTTTTGTGTATGCTACGTTCTTCAGCTATTTTAAGTTTATAACTGCAAACTTATAAACTTCATTCTTATTTCAGATGCCTCCACGACGTGCACGACGAGTTCCCAGGGATGCAACGCCTGAACCCCAACCCGTTCCAGTTCAGGGCATGATGAACGCCACTAAGGTTGCAGCCATTGTAGCCCAAGCGGTAAATGCCGCAATTGTCGTAGTTCAACAGGCACCACCTCAGGCGCCGGTTGCCGCGCCAGTATAGGCAAATGCATTCCCGTCTGCTTGGGAACGTGTACGTGATGCTTTTTAGAATGCGCATCCGCCAGAGTTTGCAGGTAGCTCAGATGTGGTAGTCTCGAGCCAGTGGAGGAAGGATATGCAGAGGCACTTGAGGATGTATGAGTGCACGGACGTTCAGAAGCAGGTTCTAGCTACTTTCAAGCTAGTTGGATCTGCACTGCAGTGGTGGGAGTCTATTACCACCGTGGAGGAGAGGGATACTCTCACTATTCAGGACTTTTGGGTGCGGTTCGACCGCAAGTACTTTCCGTCGGCTGTTCACGCGAAAATGAGGAGGAAACTGATGAATCTGAAGCAAGAGGGTAAGACCATGGCCGAGTATGAGGCCGAGTTCACGAATCTGTTGAATATCATTCCAGATGAGATACCGACAGAAAAGAAGAAGATTGAGAAATTCACTGACGGGTTGTCATGGAGGATCCGTCAGCATCTGTTAGGGAACCTTTCGTTGGCCACTTATTCTGATGTGGTTAATGCTGCTTTATTACACTGCCAGGATCACCGCTTTCATATGGCTGAGGCCAAGAGATCGGGAGAGTCTAGCCATCAGGGCAGGACTGGAGGACATGGTGACGGTGGGGCACAATCTGTTCAGGGGCAGAGACAGGGTGAGCAGGGTTCCCAGCAGGGGGATCAGAAGAGGTTCAGATCAGGGAATTACAGGCACGGACAGGGAGGTTTTCGTCAGGGTCATCAGGGTCCAAACGGCCAACAGGGGCAGAATGGGCAGCAATTTCAGCAGGGCCAGCAGGGCCAAGGGAGGAATGGTAACGACCACCAGGGCCGGGGACTGCAGGGGCAGAGAGGAGGGAACTTCCCAGGGAAGTGTTTTGTTTGTGGCAAGACTGGACATAAACGACAGGATTGTCCTGATAGGGGCAGGGCCCCACAACAGCAGCAACAGGGTGCTCGCCAGGAGCCGCAGTGGCTTATGTTTCCCGCCGCTCTCCCCGCACCGCCACAGATGGCAGCATTGCCACCTATCCCAGCATCTTCAGTTCAGCAGGGGCAGCTACAGTATGGACGTGTCTATAATGTCCACCAGGCAGCAGTTCCACAGGCACCGCCCGCGATTGAGGGTACGTTTCTATCCATGGCACTATGGGTCGGGTATTGTTTGATACGGGGGCTACACATTGTTTTATAGCTACACATTTCGCGAAGGCTTTAGGGTTGTTAGCCACAACGAAGAGCACAGTGACGTGTGTCGACTCACCATTGGGTAATGGGTAACTTATATTCTTTATATGCCAGGGAGTGGGGGTAGAGATTGGTAGTCTGGTATTACCTGTAGATATGCTGGTATTAGATATGCATGTTCACGATGTGATTATCGATATGGATTGGCTCGTAGCTTATAGGGCCATGATTGATTGCTTCAGCGGGAGCATTATTTTTGCCATTCCGGGGTAAGAGATGTTTGTAGTGGTGATGCCTCGCCCAGAGGGAGGTTCAACCGCTCATCTGTATTACATAGAGGAGGATACCTCTAAGGAGGTTGTGATTCCTTTAGATTCGATCCCAGTTGTCAGGGAGTATTCTGATGTGTTTCAGGAGATACCAGGACTACCCCCCAGTCGAGAGATAGACTTTATTATAGACCTATTGCCAGATACGAGACCTATAGCACGCGCACCGTACCGTATGGCTTCGGCACAGATGCGAGAGCTACGAGATCAGATAGAGCAGCTGTTAAGTCAGGGCTTTATTCGCAGGAGTACCTCGCCTTGGGGAGCTCCAGTTTTGTTTGTGAAGAAGAGAGATGGTTCACTGAGATTGTGTGTGGACTACCGAGAATTGAATAAGGTCACGATACGAAATAAATATCTGTTGCCTCGAATCGATGACTTATTCGACCAGTTGAGAGGAGCTTCTTTCTTCTCAAAGATTGATTTGAGATTGGGATACCATCAGTTGCGTATCAGGGAGGAGGATGTCTCGAAGACTGCGTTCTTATCGAGATATGGTTCTTACGAGTTTCGGGTTATGCCTTTTGGTTTGACCAACGCTCCAGCAGTTTTTATGGACTTGATGAACAGAGTGTTCAGGGATTTCCTAGATCAGTTTTTCATTGTCTTCATCGATGATATTCTGGTTTACTCCCAGACAGAGGAGGAGCACGCTGATCATTTGAGGCAAGTTTTGTAGACACTACGTCAGAACGAGTTGTATGCAAAATATGAGAAATGTGGGTTTTGGCTGAAGGAGGTCCAGTTTTTGGGTCACATTATTTCCGACCGGGGAATATCTGTTGATCCGGGAAAAGTATCAGCGGTGAGGGAGTGCGGACAGCCCACGACACCAACGGAGATCCGTAGTTTCTTGGGTTTAGCAGGATACTACAGGAGGTTCATTCGGGGATTCTCGAAGATAGCAGGTCCTTTGACACATCTGACTCGTAAGGGTGTGCCATTCATCTGGAGTGATTCCTGTCAGTTGGTATTCGATGAATTGAAGGATAAGTTTACCTCAGCACTTGTGTTAGCATTACCGAGACCGGGAGTTGAGTATCTAGTATACACCGATGCGTCCCTACAAGGACTTGGAGGTGTATTGAAACAGGAGAGTCAAGCCATAGCTTATGCTTCCCGTAAGCTAAAGCCTCATGAGAAGAATTACCCCACTCATGACTTGGAGTTGGCGGCGGTTGTATTTGCCCTTCGAATATGGAGACACTATCTTTTTGGGGAGAAGTTTCGGTTGTTCACAGACCACAAGTCCCTACAGTACCTATTCACGCAGAAGGAGTTGAATATGCGGCAGCGAAGGTGGCTTGAGTTTGTGAAGGATTACCAGTTCGATATCCAGTATCACCCGGGAAAGGCTAACGTGGTAGCAGACGCGTTCAGCCGTAGGCCAGGAGATGAAGTGGCAGAGGTGTGGAAGGCCAAGTGGAAAGAATTGCGACACCAGGATGCAGTTGCCCGATATTTCATGTCTGTGATGACCGTTACACCGCAGATTGTCACGAAGGTAGTACGGGCACAGGCTAATGACTCAAACTGTCAGGAGCAGATAGTTCGATTACTAGCAGAGGGAGCCGAGTCCTATACCGTTAGCTCAGACGGGGGATTATGCTTCAATGGGAGATTGGTGGTTCCAGAAGGAGAGGAATTGCGACACGAGGTGATGGCAGAGTCGCACGGCTCATGGTTTGCGGTACATCCCGGTGGGGACAAAATGTACCAAGACATGAGGCGACAGTATTGATAGAGCGGGATGAAGAGAGATGTCAGCTAGTAAAAGTGGATCATCAGAGACCGATAGGACTGCTACAGCCGTTAGAGGTCCTGATGTGGATGTGGGAAAGTATCTCCATGGAATTTATCACGGGATTGTCTACGTCACAGAGAGGTCACGACTCCGTTTGGGTAATTGTGGACAGGTTGACCAAAGTCGCTCATTTTTTACCCGTAAGGACAAACTACACTGCGGGATAGTATGCCCAGCTCTTTATTTCTGAGATAGTGAGACTTCACGGTGTGCCCCTAAATATCGTGTCTGACAGAGACAAGATATTTGTTTCACGGTTTTGGGAGAGTTTTCAGGAGGCCATGGGCATGGAATTACGGTTGAGTACGGCGTATCACCCGCAAACCGATGGGTAAATGGAGCGTACAAACCAGATGTTGGAGGACATGCTACGTATGAGTATCATTGATTTTGGGGGTGGATGGGAGCAGTATCTTCCACTAGTGGAGTTTGCTTACAACAACTCCTACCAGTTCACTATTGGCATGGCTCCATTTGAGGCATTGTACGGTAGACCTTGTCGTTCCCCAGCATGTTGGTTGGAGGTGGGGGACAACAAACTACTTGGGCCAGAAGTGATTCGAGATACTTCCTCAAGGATAGAATTGATTCGGAGTCGCATTCGGGTAGCTCAGGATCGGCTGAAGAGCCATGCTGATGCGAAGAGGTTCTTTAGAGAGTTTCAAGTGGGGGACCAAGTTTTGCTCAGAGTATCTCCTATGAAGGGGATTATGCGTTTCGGGAAGAAAGGGAAGCTGGCACCGAGATATGTAGGACCATTTCCTATTATTGAGCGGATTGTACCGGTTGGGTATAGACTTGGATTACCGGAGCATTTGCATCGGATTCACGATGTATTTCATATTTCCTCGCAAAGGAAATATCTTAGAGACAATTTGGCTCATACTCATATTGCGTTGGAGGACATCGATCTCCAACCGGATAGCTCCTACGAGGAGGGGCCGATTGCTATTTTGGACCGAAGTGAGCGGAAACTGCGGTCAAAGATCGTTCCGTTAGTGCGTGTTCAGTGGCGACATCATAATGTCGAGGAGTCCACATGGCAACGCGAGGATGAGATGCGCGAACGTTATCCAGAGTTGTTCTTACCAGGTACTTTCTAATTCCGAATTTTGGGACGAAATTCAGTTATTAGGGGGGAAGTATGTAATACCCCGTATTTTTGTGATATTTATTTTATGGGAATAATTAATTAAATGCGTATTAATTGGAAATTAATCCGGGGTAAAATACTAGCGAGTTACGAGTTGGTATTTGATTATATGTGCATATATGTCTACATATGAATTTTAAATTATGGAATTTGTCATGAGATTGAAATATACGGCAATTTGGAAATTTTGTTGAGACGCGTGTGACAGTCGCATCATGGTATATAATTATTTAATTATAAAAGTGAATTTTAGTTCTATTAACCGTATGGTCATTTTGAGTGTGCCAGCGCGTTCGGAAGGGTCGAGATAGTCAGAAAACACTAGCCGGGAGTTTAGTTTGGGTCCCGGGGCACTTTTTGGCCATACCCGCAACATAAAGGGTAGTTTGGTAATTGTTACATTTTTGGGAATTAAAAGTGACGAAAATTAGGAGTCTTTATCTGATTGGGAATTGAACCACTAAACCCATTAACAACCCATATTAACCTAAAAGGCTACGTAGGTTATTAGAATTAGGTTTCTAACTCTTCCCAAAACAAACCCTAGCCACCATAGCCATTGGAGAAGAAAGCTTGGAGAGAGAGAGATAGAAGGGAATTATGCAGAAAGAGAGAAGGAACTTCTTCAAATCGTCGTCAGAATCAGAGATTGAATCAAGGGAAGTGGTTTAAATTACGTTTTTATGCAGTAAATGCTTCTTCCATGCTTAGACTATCCAATAAATCAAATTGTTCTTGGGAGTTTAATAAAAACCCATTTTAATTGGACTTAGAACTTAAATTTTGAGAAGAAATTGCATGTATAATCGTATAGAGATGATTACCCTGATGTTAATATATGTTGGATGTAACAAAAACGGATCTAATTTTGAGTAAATTGAAGATTTGAAATTCTAGGGTTTATATTCTTGAGAATTTGGGAAAAAGTGATGAGACTTGATGATTTAATGATATTGAGGATGAATTAATTCCTTAAAACACGTTAGTATGTGACTTTGATATGTTTAGGATTGATTAGAGACCTTAAAACATTGTTGGGACGAATTTTGGTTGAGGTTTGATGTGTAGAAATTGGTGAAAAACGAATATAGAAAATCTGGGCTCGAATCTGGTCGCTCGTTAGAAGACCTGCCCAGGTCGTTCGAACGACCTCGTTCGAACGAGCTTCTAACGAGTTGACCATTGACTTCTAACGAGGGTGTAGTTCGTTCGATGGGTTCGTTCGAACGAGATCTCGTTAGAAAGCCCACTTCGTTCGAACGAGATCTCGTTAGAAAGCCCACTTCGTTCGAATGAGATCTCGTTAGAAGACTCAGTTCGTTCGAATGAAGTCTCGTTCGAACGGCCTCGTTCGAACGAGACTTCGAACGAGTTGACAGTTTAGGCTTTTTAGCCTGTTTTGATCCCGAGTGTCCCGTAACCTTGTTTCTATGTAGAGTTAACACTTTCTTGATGATAGAGTGATATATTTTGGATGTTTGGGATATAATGAGGAGTTAAACCTAGAAGTGTAGTTTGAACCTAAAGGAAAATATGAAGTAGGACGTGAGCGTATATTACGATGTGAGCTATCGACGGCCTAATAAATTATTGTAACCGGGGATATATAAATGGCGTTGTATTATATGTCAGTACGAGAAGAGATATGTACCAATATATAATGGTGACTACTAAGATGTGTGACTACTTAGTACATGTATTGATTTTATGTGTATGACATACCTACCATACTTGCTATCACGGGAGGTTTGCGTTCGCTTAGGGCCCTCTAATCCTTGTGTTGCCCGGATTTAGACTGGTTACCTCGATGAACATAGGTCAGAGAAGGACTTATTGGGATGTTAATAAGTCTGCTGATCGTGGGAGCGCAGGTATGTGCGTGACCCATGTGATGTGACTGTGTTCGCCTCCATTATTTGTGATGTTGTTATCTGTGAACTATTCCTGAGAGATTCGGAATATGTGATCCTTATGTACATGATGTACCGGGATGGATAGCAGAGTATGTGTGTACCGCAGCTTAGTCTCGGGGTACTTATATTGTATATTTATGTTGTGGAAAATATACACTTAGTAAAATGGGAACTTTCATATGTTATTGTGTGTATAACTATGGAATAACAAAAGGGATAATATATAACGAGTTGTAGTGCTTTTATATGGGAATCTGAATTTACGTTAAGCCCCTATCTATTTGAGATCGTTATAATGTTAATGGGAACCGAGTAATAAGGGTAGAACCTATGACAGTCTAGCTAGATATGATGTCGCTTAGCTAGTGGTTTGTGTCATTTTAGATGGGTACTTACGTTAGGAGTGCACAGTTAGACGAGAGGTGAGAATTTCATGTGAGTGCACGTCCTAACATGTAGTTTGCATTTAATGTTTTAAATATTTTTAAAGCACTTGCAGGTTTTTAAAATATCTCCACATTCGGGCTCTGACCCGTTTGCTTTCAAATCTATTTTCTTGTAAAACCATTTTAGGTGCCCAGCCACAAGGACACCATGCATAGGATACTCATTCAGGTGACGAGCTGTAGCTGTTTGTGGAAGTTACAGGGATTTGCTTTTAGACGCTTCTATCATTTGGATTCCTTATTCAGTATTCTTCAGCTGTAGGGCATGTTGCCCAAATTCTATTAGAGACATTTCCATTTCAGTTTTTTTTTTAGACTTTGGCATGTATTAATTCAGTATTTTGTTATTTATTTCAGTTGTGGGATTTCTTGTGAGGAGTTTTTCCTCCGGATTTATTTATATCATGTGATGGTTATTCTATTATTTCGTTATGGTGAATGGTGATATTATTCTTGCTTTAAATCTTTTACTGCATGTTAATCAGACTTAACTTAAAATTTGGCACTTACTTTTTAAATACTAGGTGGTTAGTAATTATTAAAATGTTTTCGACAGTGATTCTATTAACTGAACCAACTTGGCATTTTGAATTAATTTAATAAAGGAGTAGCTACCCGGTATTTAATTAGTCGGGGTGTCACCGCTCTCTCCAAAGTTTACCAGACTTTCTTGAACCTAAACCTGATCAAACCCTTGGACCCTCATCCGTTACAAAATGCAGTTTTGAAAAACTTCAAACTTGATGACCATTGTGGCTTTTACTAAACTGCTGGACATACCACCGACCAATGTTTCCATCTCCAAAACATAATCCAAAGCCTGATTGATTAGGGTATCATCGACCCACCAGCTAATCCTAATACAAACACTACCCGTATTCCACTCCTGAATCATGCAAACTCTATCTTCCCAGAAGAAGACTCAGAGCTCGACCCATCCACCCAAATCATGCAAGTAAATCACCAGTCATACCTATATACTCTCCTAAACCTCTCCAAACAGGCCCATATTTCCTCTTACACCTTACCAACTTTGCCGATCAACCCTTATCACTCCACACTAGAGCATGCATCGCTGTTCGTAACCGTTATGGAGGTAAAAATATATAATTATCAGAGGTGCTGAACCAAATCCTAGAGTTCGGGCTGAAATTGCCCTCCCGGATGACCATCGACGGTTAGAGATTTAGTGGGTTGTTCTTAGAATCTCAAAAATGGGCACGAGAGTCAGAAAACTGGGTGGTTCTAGCCAACTAAGTCAGTCTAGATGACCTGGTCCAGATTATGGCAGTTTTGTTTTGACAGACTGGTGATATTTATAGCATATCCGAGCTGCTCGACGCTTTGAAATTACAAGGGCACCTGGTCCCTTCGGTCCTTCATTTCCCTTCCGAATGTGAAGAATTATATGAAGAGGCCATAGAAGTTGTAGAGTGCATTGACTTTGCAAGGAAAGACAATATCGTTCCCACCGGATGGGGGGAAGATTCTGAAGATTCAAATAAAGAACCAGATTCAGGAAAGACTAGTCTGATAACTAACCTATGCAAAATGATATCATTCGAGGAGTTATTAGGAGAGATCAACCAAGCAGCTGAGCAACAAGATATCGATGAATAAATAAGGTTTCTATTTTTCCTCGATTTCGTGAACCACATGACCAGGTCGGGGAGACATTACCAGAACCCAATCTTACAACCATCAACAAGCAATAAAGGGAAAGGCGTGGAGAATCTTTCTATGCCAGAAATGACTCTTGAAGAAGGTAAGGTCCTTGATCAACTAAAGAAAACTCAAGCTAATATCATTATATCGGGACTTTTTATGTCTTCCCAATTGCACCGAAATTCCCTAATCAAGCTACTCACAAGACCCACAGTTCCTCTATTAACCACACCAGAAGAATCAGTGAACCTAGTTGGATCCCTAACCTCTACTCGAATGCTCTCTTTCTCTGAAGAGGAAATCCCTAAGACTGGTCCCAACCACAATCATGCTATTAATATCTCTGTTAAAGTTATGGGAAAAACTATCCCCCTTTCTCTCATCGATAACGGATCAACTCTGAATGTTTGCCCGTTAAGAACCCTCAATTGTCTGGGATTAAAAGTGAGCGACCTTGCTCTAACCTCTGCTGTCGTACGTGCCTATGACAACACCTATCGCGAAGTAATGGGATCTATCAAGCTTGTAATAGGGGATGCCCCTATAATCCCCATTATGGAATTCCAAGTCATTGACATCCTAGCCTGCTTCAATCTATTGATTGGATGACCATGGCTCCACAGCATCAAAGGGGTGTCTGCTTCCCTTCATCATAAATTGAAATTCTTTGCTAATGGACAAGTTATCACCATCTTTGGAGACAGTGACAAAATCGAGAATGCAAGCACTAGTAATCCGATACTTGAGATACATCACGGGGTGAATGATATTCTTTTCTCAGGCTTCCAATTCGAACCACTCCTACTCCCAGTAGGGGATGACTTTGAAGACAGGGTTTTTCCAGAATATGATGCCCATGGAAACGTTAATGTAATCCAAATATTCAAGATCATGCACTTCATGCCCGGACTGGGGCTAGGGCAAAGAAAACAAAGGATAACCAAACTTATTGTGTTGAAAAAGGCCTTTCTTCCCCGTGGATTAGGCTATCAGCTATCCGAAGAAGAACTCAGATTGATCCGTTAGTCTTGACTGAAGAAAAAGTTAGAATGCGCCAGAAATATCCCGAGAGATTACCTAAATGGAAGATTCATCAGAGAGGGTGAATATTTCCCTTTTTGCGGCTTCCCTGAACCTTGGTATGACTATGTAAATAAGAGGATGAAACCAGGAATGGAGATATTTTTTTAAGACAGCTAGCCGGGGGACAAAAGTTCCCAGCACTGTGTACAACCTCTCACTAAAGAGACCATAACTGATACCAAGGATTATGAGGGTAGTGACTCCGAGGATTCTTTCAACTTGTAAACAATGGGGCTGACACTCTGCATGATCCACTCAGGGACTATATCATCAGATCCATCCTACCTCATCAAATATGCTGATGCACCTCTTCTCAATTGGCATCCTGCACCTGTGCCATTGCTAATTTTCAACCTAACCCCAATTTTTATCCCCTTTCCCATGTTGTTATAACCTTAACTCTGATGTAATCAAGACCTCCTGTGATGAGGTTCTCAATGTTGTTTTTCCTATAAATGAAATAAATAAAGATTTTGTGTATCTTACCGTGCCTTATATTGAGTGCCTTGATTCTAATCAAACTCTTGATGATGATGACTTTGCAAATGAATAATTCTTAACTGATCTAAATGAGGTTAATAATAAATAACATAACCACGTTGAGGTTAATGAAGATGAAACTGTTGTTATTAACCTCGTTTCTAGTAGCTAAATGCGCGATATTAGGATAGGGGCTACACTTGATAAGCATGAGCTCACGCAGCTCGAAGAACTATTGAAGGAATTCGTGGATGTCTTCGTATGGTCCTACGATGATATGATCAGCACTGACCCTGAGATAGCACAACATGAGATTCTAACTCTCCCAAAATGTAAACCAGTCAAACAGAAGCTTCAAAAGCTCTGTACCGAATGGTCACTCAAAGTAAAAGAAGAAGTAGTCAAGCAATTGAACGTGGACTTCATTCAAGTAATTGAATATCCCACATAAATGGCCAATATCGTACCCGTGCCAAAATCAGGAGGGAAGGTCCGCATGTGTTCCGACTACCGAGACTTGAACAAGGCCTCTCCGAAGGATGATTACCCACTACCCAACATCGATATGATTGTGGACAATACAACCAGTCACTCATTGAAGTCATTCATTGATGTTTTTTTTTAATATAACCAGATCAAGATGCACCCTGATCATCAAGAGAAAATCGCATTCATTATCCCTTGGGGAACCTTTCCTACACGGTTATGCCATTTGGTCTAAAAAACGTAGGGGCTACCTGTCAAAGGGCTGCCACAACCCTCTTGCATGATCTGATTTATAGGGAAGTCGAGGTATATGTATATGGCATCATTATCAAGTCCAAGACTAGAGAAGGTTATGTTCTCACTCTCTAAAAATTCTTTGAGCGACTGCGACAGTACCAAATGCGTCTTAACCCACAGAAATGTGTCTTCGGCATTACCAAAGGAAAACCCTTGGGATTTATGGTTAGTGAGAAAGGGATATAAGAAGATCCTGCTAAGCTGAAAGCCATACTTGATATGCCACCTCCCCGAACGGAGAAAGAAGTCCGAGGTTCCTTAGGAAATTACATTACATCAGTCGATTCATCAACCAATTGACTTCTATCTATGAACCCATCTTTAAACTCCTCTAAAAGGATTCAACCAAAGTATGGAACAAAGCCTGCCAAGAAGACTTCGACCGAATTAAGCAATACCTAACCCGACCTCCGATGATTATGCCACCGCAGCCTGGTCTTCCCTTACTCCTATACCTAATCATGACCGATACTGCAGCCGGGGCTTTGCTAGCCTAATACCTTGAAAAATTCTGCAAAGAGAAAGCCATCTACTATGCCAGTAAAAAATTGTCCATTTATGAAGTTAACTACACCGCCTTGGAAAAAGCATGTGTCGCTCTTATATGGGTTACCCAAAAGTTACGGCACTACATGCTCTCCTTCCCCATCAGACTCGTATCCCAAATGGATCCCATCAAGTACCTACTAGAGAATCTTTCCCTATCCAACTGAATGGATCGTTGGTTGATGATTCTAGCCAAATTTGATATCACACATGTCACACAGAATGCCATGAAAGGAAGAGCAATCTTCGACTACATTGCTTACTACCCTATAGAGAAGCTAATATCTGGATTTCCGAATTCCTAGACGAGAATATCCTTTGCGCCTCCCAAGAAGATCTTCGATGGCAAATGTTCTTTGATGGCGCGACAAATAAAAAGGAATATGGCATTGGAATCCTCCTAATTTCCCCTAATGATTCCCACACTACCATTGTCAACAAATTATATTTCTCTTACACTAACAACATGACTGAATACGAGACGTGCATGGTACGCCTCAAAGTTGCCCTCAAGAAAGGAGTTCGACACCTCGATGTCTACAAGGATTCAACCCTCATCATCGTTCAAGTACTCAGGAAATGGAAAGTTAAGGATGAGAAACTCTTACCCTTCCATGCCAACCTTGAAGAACTAGCTTCCCAATTCTAAGAAATCACATTCCACTACCTGCCCCGAGCAAAAAAAAACCTAGATGATGCCCTTTCCACTGTAGCCTCCATAATTGACATGCCCAAAGGAATAACCATGGCCCCTTTACTTGTCCAGAAACAAGACAAACCAACCCACTGCTACCACATCGAGCTTAGCACAGAGGAAGAACCCGAATTGGACGATTATTGGTACTATGATATTTAGCGCCTCTTTAAACATTGTAGGTATCCCCAAGGATCTGATAAGAAAGATCGAGCAATTTTTTACAGATTAGCCGCCCAATACATTGTCTGTGATAGAGCACTGTTTAAGAGAAAATTCAATGGAACCCATTTACGCCACATCACAGGGAGTGACATTGAAGAAATGATGCAGAATATCCACACGAGGAATACAGACCCCATATAAACGACCATATGCTCGCCAAAAATATCATCTGACAAGGTTACTGCTGAACTACCATGATTCAGGACTGCACAACCTACGTTCTAAGATGTCTCAAATGCCAAAAGTTTTCCAACCTATAACACTTGACTCCGCAAGAATTATACAACATGACCTCTCCCTAGCCGTTTTCCACATGGGGCATTGACATCATAGGGAAAGTAACACCGAAAGCATCCAGTGGGCATCAGTTCATCCTAGTCTCTATTGACTACTTCACCAAATGGATCAAAGCCGAGCCATACGCAGTTCTGAATGCCAAGAAAGAGGCTAAATTCATTAAGAAAGACATCATCCGCCGATATGGGGTCCCACACGTGCTGGTATCAGACAACATGTTACACTGAAGCAGAAGGTATGAAAGTGGTCGACGAGTATGGAATTCAAAGACATAAATCCTCTCCATACCGACCTCAAATTAACAGGGCGATCGAGGCATCCAATAAGAACCTAAAATCCATCATCAGCAAAATGATCGAGAGTTGTCGAGATTGGGCCGACAGGATCCCTTACGCCCTATGGGGTTATCGTAAGTTAGTTTGAACCTCTACCGGGGCTACCCCTTACTCTATAGTCTACGACATGGAAGCATTACTACCCGTGGAGCTAAAAATCCCTTTGCTACATGTCATGCTCGAAAGCAAAGTCAACGAGGAAGGTTGACATAAACGCCGTCATGACGAGCTGTCCCCCTTGGATAAAAGGAGACTGAAATGTCTATATCACATACAAGGGTACCATCTCCATATAACACGCTCATTCAATAAGAGAGTTAAGGACTAAGGTTTATGAGAAGGGGAATTAGCCCTCAAAGAAATAATAGAGACCATATGGGACCCCAAAGGGAAATTTAAGCCCAATCGGAGCAACCCATACATAGTAAAGAAGATAATGTCAGGCGGTGCCACTATGCTTATCGACCTTGAAGGAGAAGAAATGGCGCGTCCAGTCAACCTGGACCATCTCAAGAAATTCTACCCCTAGTCCAAAATCTCGGATGGTTACGATTCTTCTCATCTCTCTTATATTCTTAAAAAAAATCTCTTCATTTCTTCCTACTCAGAACTATGTGGGCCTAATCCTCTAAAATCATTTAAAGAAAAATGAATTTCAAAATTTTTCTAGACCGTTAGAGATACGTAGGCTGCTTATCCCTTCACATGAGTGCGACCCCCTTCTTTTCATAAAATACTATGCTTTTCTTATCCCCAAGAACGACAATTCATTTTAACATGTACGTGAACAAAAGGATTATGTACGCCTTAGTGATGAGTATAGACAGTTCAAAATGCAAAAGTCATCAAGAGGCACAACTAGATGATCAAAAACTTATTTATTTTATTATTTGAAATTTCGGTACAATTACATCGGCTTAAGGAGTCAAATGACTTCCCCCACCATCCTACACCTAATTTCCCCAAAACAACCCCCCGCTACTCCTAAGAAACCAGAATAACCACAAACAAAACCAAACTCCATACAAAAGCTTCACAAAATCTACCCACAGCTTCCAGAACAACTGCCTCTATCTCCTACATCCCGGGGTCCCCAAATCTCCCCTGGCTGGAGGGAGTGCCGCTGATGCTCAATTGAGCAATAAGCCCAAACTAGCCTCAGAAAGACCACAATACCTCCCTCTAAAGTATCAAAGAAGGCAAGCCACCTTTGACCGATCTTTATAACCAGCAACTTGGAGACCACTCTCCTCCACAACCATTTCATGTAGTCCCTTGAGACATGCCAAACTCTCATAATAAAATGAGAGGGACAAGTTGATGGACGCCAGTTCTCCCACAAAGAGCCCATCCGTATGCGTATATGCTTTGTTAGGTCCTCCAAAGGAAAGAAATCTAGTGTTCGCGATGGAATATTTCACTCCCAATCATATTAATGCAGAATCCGCTAAGGAAAGTAGAAAGAGGGTTACCTGAGGCCAACCAGTTGGACGTACTGATACTCTCCAAGCTCCAGAATTGGCAATAGTTCTCCCCACCATGGCACATACCAAAGCAAGCCTAAGGCTCCGTGATCTACAAACCAGTTCCTCTAACTCTCAATGTCAAGGCATATGCTGATGAAATAGAGTGAGAAGAAGTTTAGAATCACCAGCAAGGGATACTCAGGTGGCACCTGTAACACACCGTACTCTTGGGGAAAATTAAATTTCGTAAGTAGGCGTAATTTGGAGATTAAGGGAAATTATTTGAATATCAATTTTGGGATTTATGAACATTTGATTATTTCTGGTGTGTGTTTTATTTACTTTTGAGATTAAGTAAATGAGTTGGATTATTTTAATTACATGTCGCAGTTGGGTAAAGTGACAAAGGATAATATTTTAATTAGAAAGCCCGTATTGAGAGGCATTGGGTTTAATTAGTAAATCATAGTTAAGTGACTCGGATGGATATTTTGAGTGCACGATTGTTTTTAGAATGGTCGAGATAGTCAGAATAAAGTATCCTAGGGTAGTGTTTAGGCTCCGGGAACTTTTAGACAAATAGGGACTCGAAATTGAGTAAACGAGTCATTTTGAATTTTAAGGGGATAAACCCTTATTCTCCCTTATATAAGAAAAGAGAGGGTGGGAGAAAATAAAGAAAGAGAGAGAAGATAAGAGAGGAGATAAAAGAAGAGAGAAAAGGAGATTTCCGGCCAAACTCCACGGGATTGGACTCGAGGTCGTCGGATTTTATCCACGAGGCAAGTGTTTACTTACTTTCTTTATTTTAAGCATAAATCTCATATCGTAGTTGGTAGTGATAAACCACAAAGATTTTCGGGATGGGTTTTTGTGAATCAAAATGGGTTTTCGACAGTTAAACAAGTAAACCCTGAATAATTTCCAATTCGAGAAACTTAGGAATTTATTAAAATTGATTGTTGGTTATGGGTTCTAGGATGTTTAGAACCCTTTTTAAATGTGTATAAGTAGTTGATTGAGGTCGGAGGAGTTTAGGAGAGGAGATAAAATCTTAGGGGAAGCTTTAATGGGTGAAACAGCTTCTCGGAGAAGAAGCTGTCCGGGGCGATCGATCGATCGATGACCCAGGGTCGATCGATCGATGGTCCAGGATTTTTGACAAATTTGGTTAGGGTTAATTAGATGGGGTTAATTCTGAATTTAATTAATTATAGTTTATTTAATTCAGGATATAAATATTAAATTAGGGAATTAACAACTAGCCTTTGAAGAATATTTATAGGGGCTAGGAGGATGCTAAAATGGTGTGGCACTAAAAGTATGTTTTCGGGGAAAATAAAGATTTTAAGGAATTAAAGGTTTAGGGTTCCTAAATTTGAGTGTGAACCTCTAAATTAATTTTTGAGTGGTATGTAAGCTATGGGTTCATGGAAAATAGGATCCATGACTTATTTAATTATGGACGTTCGGTACGAGTAACACCCGAGGGAGTATTTTAGCGAGAGATTATATATAAATAATTGTGCGCGTAGAAAGAGGAATTGTATGTGGAATTGGTGAGTTAATGCTATGAGACGACTAGGATGGAATTTGGGTTATAGGTTAAATATAAGTTAAGAGTATACTTATTAAATGGTTATGAATAGGGATATTTGGAGAGTATATAAATCCCTAACAACTATTAAGGTGTGAGGTGTATTTAAGTAGGAAAATACTTAAATATCTTTATGAGTTTGGCAATTATAGCCATGTATACTTTTGAGGAGTGATGATTGCATATGTATATATTTATACGATGTGATTATAGTATATATTATATACTGTATGAATACATATACATATCGGTGTGTGATTTGTGTATGTGTATCTTAGAGGCTGATTCCGCCGGTTTTCCTTTAGAGTAGGGTTGGAACAGCCAGATTATATATTTTCTCTAGTGCGATCCAGGGAGGTTGTGCGATGTGGGTGAATCCCCTGGATGGAGGAGAAGGGTGAGTATATACTCATGTCATCTCGTCTCGCGTTCAAGTGTGATGTGTGCATTCCACTTGCAGAGGGAACATGATCGCCTCCACCGTCGTGTATTTGTTTACCATGACCATGAGAGAGTCTGGCTTGGTACCGTGCTATAGTGCGTAAACTCGGTTTTGTGGATTGGCACTATGAGACTGCATCCTCGAGTTATAGCTCGATGGGATGGTTATTATACTTGTGTGTATAGTATATTACCTGTGTATGAGAGCATAAATTTATATATATATCTCTAACGACAGTAAAGAGATAAAATGAATAAGGATTTATTCTCATTCCGAGAGATTTCATCCGGACATAAATTGTGATATATATAGTAAATAAGTATGTGATGTATATGTATTTATATGGGTATGTATATATATACGTTATGTCCTAAGGGCCCAATGGATCTTGACAATCGACATTGCCAAGTAGTAGTGTATCAGGAGGGGTTCCTTGTTTGGATTTCGTTTCACGAGACACCTCACGCACGAACATGGCACAGTGTTAAGACGGGGGAGAAGTTTATCTCTTAGTACTCGGGTTAATTAGGATTTGAGAATGGTTGGAATGGATTAGTTAGGCAAGTTATAGGACTAGGTTATTTAATAGGAACGCGATAGTTGTGCACTATTAGAAGAGGGGTGAGGGGTATCTCATGGGAGTGAGATACCAATTTAAATATGAGATAAAACTTATTTTTCATAAATAAAGCAATTATGCACTTGCAAAATATTTTCACAACTCGGGCTTTGACTCATTTATCTATTTTTCCCTCTTGCTATATATTATATATATAGGTGTCCAGACACAGGAACGCCTGGATGATGATTTTTTTGAGTCAGACATTGTTGCAACAGCTATGGATGCATGCAGGTTTATCTTTAGACGCTTATATTTTTATGATCTAGATAGGAAGCATTGTAGAAACATCTGGGCCGATAGCCCAATTGTATTTATTTATTATTTTATCGCCTTTTAGTGCGACCATTCATTTTGGTTGTATAATGTTAAACCGAGTGTTCGGTTATATTATTTCATTTAGTTCTATTGATAACTGTTATGGATGTTTTATATTAATGGTTTGGTTAAAAAGATTAGTTAGATAAAATTCTCACGCCAGCCTAATAGGTTATTAGTAATTAATTTGGTTTTCGTCAGTGATGCTGAGAATGAACCATATGAGACTCCCGTTTTAATTTGGTATATGAGTGATCGCCTGGTTTTTAATTAGGTAGGGTGTTCCAAATGGTATCAGAGCATCAGGTTCTAGTGTCCTTAGGAATCTGTGCGGACGTACAATGCTTTCAGCGTTGCTCTCGATTTGATTTAGAGCCTTAGGATTAGGATTGTTGATTTCTCTTGTGAGATTTCGTTCTCCCTCTGTTATGAAAGCTTATAGTAAATATTTTGCGTGCTCATTTGAGGTTCATGTGCTGATCGAGGAAGGGAGACTAAGGAAGGCCGTGACGAGGACTGCAACAGAGGTCACTCCCTTTGTGGCATTGTCGAGGATTGTTGCAACGACTACTAAAGTATAGTAGTTGCGAGTATCAAAGTACCGTTGTTGTAAAGAGTGGTGCTAAAGTTAAAATACCCGGTGAAGTTGAGTGGGAAAAAGGTCTGAAAGGTCTTCGATAAGGACCATACCCTAAAGATAAGTTATACGAAGTTAGTGTAGCTTTACTCAGTGGAAGTAGAAGGATTGGGAGCTTTGGCTTAGATCAGGTTATGAGATATACCCAGATGTGAAAATTTGAGGAAAATTTTTCACTCGTGGAAGCAATGTTGTAATGGTGAAAACGATGGTCACCATATATGGGGGAGCAGGATGTTTTGGCGCATAGAAGGATATTACGGGTTGAGATACCCGTTAGTTCCTTTGGCCTGTCAGAAATGGAGGGAATGTAGTTTTCGAATTATTCACATAAGGATCGGTCAGAGACCGATAGTGAGTAAACAATGATAGGTATAAGTGAACTTTGTGCCGAATAGAGAAGGTACAATGAAGGAAGAGTCCTTTAGAGTAATGATAGGCTCACTATTAAGTGTTGAAAATAATTATGGAGAAAGTATGTTCATGAAACCCCATCAGTGGGCATCCACCCGAGGACTTCATTGGAATAGGGTGGTTAAAGCCTATAGTGGAGTTTCCTTTTAACGAAGAAGTTAAGTGGACTAGGAAGGTGATTGTCAGGATCGAGGATATAAAGCCCGATATAATGACAACTTTAATATGGTCAGGAAGGCCAGATATGGAAATAGGGTGATGTGGAGTATTGAGCCACACAGTTCGTCCTTTCCCGGTAGGAGTAAAAGGATAAGAGTGGGGTACCTAGATGAGGCATTGAGTTAAGATCTCACCAGTTCGGGATTCAGTTTGGAGTAGCCAGAGTAATTGATGAGAATGTTATTATGAGTTTCACCTTGGATGAAGGAGGTATATTATGTGTAACAAGATTGAGTCACAATATTTTATTTGTCCTAGATTCGTGCGTGATTCGAGTTTACTAGTAGCATCGATAACATTATATAGTGTATGTCTATATGTTTTTCGCGGTAGCGGAGTTCTATTTTCCTTCATTCGCTGTAAAAGCGGGTGTTAATATTTGAATATATATATATCTGGTTAGAGATATCACTCGTTTTATTTGTGTTATACAAGTATGATAATATTTTGAGTATAATATGTTCTTAGTTGATGGGAGCGATAGCAGGCCAATGATTGCAAGACTATCGTGTCCGCAATGAACAGGTTGTTGCGATATCTCATCTGGGTACAAATTGAGCTCACCTTTATATTATGTTTAGATGGAACCTCAATGATTAGACGTTTCATTTTTATTCTTTGAGTGTGTGGCGACCTTATAAATGTGATTTAAGGTATGCAGAACCTACTGATAAGCTGTGAGTTTAAGCTCATTGATAGTGGCACAAAGGACTTAGTGTTAGTACGAGCGCTTGGTTGTGTAACTCCTGGAAAGAAATAGGAGTTCTGACCACATTTTGTAAAATAGGTGGGATGGGATTATCCCAGTAGCATATTTGAAACTAATTAACCTCCACGACCGACAAGTTAAGTAGTAGTGTATTGGAGGGGTTCCTTGTTTGGATTTCGCTTGCGAGACGCTCCGCGCATGAACCTTTATGACGTCGAGAGTGGAGAGATGTTATGAGATGCAAGGATATTGGTTTTGATGATATGTTACCTAGTGTAGAGAAAACATTATGGACTGAGAGCCGTGTGATGAGTGTATGCTTATGGAGATAAAACTGCTATGGAAAAGCACTGAAATGGTTCTCTCACCACAAGTATGTGGGTGAGACGAGGTAAAGGATATTGATTTGAGGCTTATATCCACGCCTTGAATAGAAGGCTAATTAAGAGGAGGTATCTTTTAGGTAAGATGATCGTAACATCTTGGCAGGGAGTAGGCGCACGATTAGTTAGACTTTCCATTTTGTTAAGATAGAAGGATATAATGGTAGAAGAGTGTTAGTAGGTTAGCGAGGTAGGATTTAGGATGTCCCACTGGTGTGCCTCAGGCCGTTATATCTCTATGTCCGACAATGCGAGGAAGTAGTGTAACGGGAGGGTTCCTTGTTTGGATTTTTCTTTGCGAGACGTCCCACGCATGAAACCGAGCAAATGTCGGAGGTTGAGAGAGGCCTTGGGCACTAGGGATACTTAGGATAGTACTAGTTTTACGTGTGCTGGAAACACATCGATCGTAGGATTATTAGAATTTTAAGTCAGAAGGATTAGTGGCGCCGATGTAAGGAGATAGTTGTGAGTTAACCACAAGAAGATTGGCGGGTTGACTTTATGAAAGACTGCATTTCTAGTTATAGGAAATATTGGATTTTAAAGTATTCGGGGTTAGGAAAACCCAGATGTTAATACCAGGCCAAGGTAATGAGGCCTTTTGTTTAGAGAGAGTGTTACGTGTCGAACGTTCACAATGGATGTGCAGATGTGCACGGGTAAAAAGGTGTATGGGCACCTTAGTAAATTGATTTGTTATATTCCATCAGGAATAGAAGAAGCGTGGTAAATAAAACAGTAGATTATATCGTAAGGAGTTATAAGTGATATTGAAATTTGTTGGATGTAACGTCGTAGGAGGCACGCGATAATCCAATTGTATAGGTGCAAGAAGAGTTTGTGCACCTAAGATAAGCGAGAAGACTGACAGAAGTAGTGAAATTTCCTTTTGAGGAAGATCAGTTGTCCTGCTATAGACGAATGGACGCTTAGAGTGTTAACAAGAGTATCGGCTTTTCAAAATGTTTGAGCGATAGTTATAGACTCGTTCTTTTTATAGGTGGTTATAGAAGCACTAGGTGCGATGCATCGTTGTTAGAGTTAACTTTACGATTGAGTTAGTGTAATAACATGTAGAAATTTAGATGAGATGGTGGTGAGGCTATTACGTTTGAGCATACACCTTGAGATAGGTGGATTATGGTAAGGGACCATCGTGTTAACACCTTTCGATTATGGGGGTACTAGGACATAGTGGAATTAGAGATCCTAGGATGGTGGTGTAGGCTATATCTAAATTTTGAGGGCGAAATTCCGTTGTAAGGGGGGGAGTATGTAACACCCCGTACTTTTGGGGAAAATTAAATTTTGTAAGTAGGCGTAATTTGGAGATTAGGGGAAATTCAGTGAATATCAATTTTGGGATTTATGAACATATGATTATTTATGGTGTGTGTTTCATTTACTTTTGACATTAAGTAAATGAGTTGGATTATTTTAATTACATGTCGCAGTTGGGTAAAACGACAAAGGATAATATTTTAATTGGAAAGCCCGTATTGAGAGGCATTGGGTTTAATTAGTAAATCATAGTTAAGTGACTCGGATGGATATTTCGAGTGCACGGTTGTTTTTAGAATGGCCGAGATAGTCAGAATAAAGAATTCGGGGGTAGCGTTTAGGCTCTGGGAACTTTTAGACAAATAGGGACTCGAAATTGAGTAAACGAGTCATTTTGGGTTTTAAGGGGATAAACCCTTATTCTCCCCTATATAAGGAAAGAGAGGGTGAGAGAAAAGAAAGAAAGAGAGAAAATATAATAGAGGAGAGAAAAGAAGATAGAAAAGGAGATTTTTGGCCAAACTTCGCGGGATTGGACTCGAGCTTGTCGGATTTTATCCACGAGGCAAGTGTTTACTTACTTTCTTTATTTTAAGCATAAATCTCATATCGTAGTTGGTAGTGATAAACCACAAAGATTTTTGGGATGGGTTTTTGTGAATCAAAACGGTTTTTCGGTAGTTAAACGAGTAAACCCCGAATAATTTCCAACTCGAGAAACTTAGGAATTTATTGAAATCGATTGTTGGTTATGGGTTCTAGGCTGTTTAGAACCCTTTTTATATGTGTATATGTAGTTGATTAAGGTCGGAGGAGGTTAGGAGAGGAGAAAAAAGCTTGGGTGAAGCTTTAATGACCGAAATAGCTTCTCGAAGAAGAAGCTATCTGGGGCGATCGATCGATCGATTGATCGATGGCACAGGGTCGATCGATCGATGGACTAGGATTTTTGGCAATTTTGGTTAGGGTTAATTAAATGGGGTTAATTCCGAATTTAATTAATTCAAGTTTATTTATTTGAGGATATAAAGATTCAATTAGGGAATTAACAACTAACCTTTGGAGAATATTTATAGGGGCTAGGAGGATGCTAAAATGGTGTGGCACAAAAAGTATGTTTTCGGGGAAAATAAAGAGTTTGAGGAATTAAAGGTTTAGGGTTCCTAAATTTGGGTGCAAACCTCTAAATTAATTTTTGAGTGGTATGTAAGCTATGGGTTCATGGAAAATAGGATCCATGACTTATTTAATTATGGACGTTCGGTACGAGTAACACCCGAGGGAGTATTTTAGTGAGCGATTATATATAAATAATTGTGCACGTAGAAAGAGGAATTGTATGTGGAATTAGTGAGTTAATCCTATGAGGCGACTAGGATGGAATTTGGGTTATAGGTTAAAGATAAGTTAAGAGTATACTTATTAAATGGTTACGAATAGGGATATTTGGGGAGTATATAAATCCCTAACAGCTATTAAGGTGTGAGGTGTATTTAAGTAGGAAAATACTTAAATATCTTTATGAGTTTGGCAAATATAGCCATGTATACTTTTGAGGAGTGATGATTGTATATGTGTATATATATATATATATATATATATATATATATATATATATATATATATATATATAAGATGTAATTATAGTATATATTATATATGGTACGAATACATATACATATCGGTGTGTGATTTGTGTATGTGTATCTTAGAGGCTAATTCCACGGGCTTTCCTTTGGCGTAGGGTTGGAAAAATTAGATTATATATTTTTTCTAGTCAGATCCAGGGAGGTTACGCGATGTGGGTGAATCCCCTGGCTTGAGGAGCAGGGTGAGTATATCCTCATGTCATCTCGTCCCACGTTTGAGTGTGATGTGTGTATTCCACTTCCAGAGGGAACATGACCGCCTCCACTGTCGTGTATTTGTTTACCATGACCATGAGAGAGCCTGGCTTGGTACCGTGGTATAGTGAGTAAACTCGGATTTTTGGATTGGCACTATGAGACTGAATCCTTGAGTTATAGCTCGATGGTATGGTTATTATACTTGTGTGTATAGTATATTACCTGTGTATGAGAACATAAATATATATATATATATATATATATATATATATATATATATATATATATATATATATATATATATATATATATATCTAAAGAGAGTAAATAGATAAAATGAATAAGAATTTATTCTCATTTCGGGAGATTTCATCCGGACATAAATTGTGATATGTATAGTAAATGAGTATGTGATGTATATGTATTTATATGGGTATATATATATATATATACGTTATGTACTGAGGGCCTAATGGATCTCGACGATCGACATCGCCAAGTAGTAGTGTAGCGGGGGGGGGGGGTCCTTATTTTGATTTCGCTCCGCGAGACACCCTATGCACGAACATGGCATAGTGTTAAGACTTGGGAGAAGTTTAGCCCTTAGTACTCGGGTTAATTAGTATTTGAGAATGGTTGGAACGGATTAGTTAGGCAGGGTATTAGACTAGGTTATTTAATAGGAACGCGGTAGCTGTGAACTATTAGAAGAGGGGTGAGGGGTATCTCATGGGAGTGCGATACCAATTTAAATATGAGATAAAAATTATTTTTCATAAATAAAGCAATTATGCACTTGCAAAATATTTTCACAATTCGGGCTCTGACCCTTTTATCTATTTTTCCCCTCTTGATATATATTATATATATATATATAGGTGTCCAAACACAGGGACGCCTGGATGATGATTCTTTCGAGTCAGACGTTGCTGCAGCAGTTGTGGATGCATGCAGGTATATCTTTAGACGCTTACATTTTTGTGATCTAGATAGGAAGCATTGTAGAAACATCCGGTCCGATAGCCCAATTGTATTTATTTATTCTTTTACGACCTTTTAGTGCGGCCATTCATTTCGGTTGTATAATGTTAAATCGGGTGTTCGGTTATTTTATTTCATTAAGTTCTATTTATAACTGTTGTGGATGTTTTATATTAATGGTTTACTTAAAAAGATTAAAATAATAAAATTCTGACGCCATCCTAATAGGTTATTAGTAATTAATTTGGTCTTCGTCACTGATGCTGAGAATGAACCATATGTGACTCTTATTTTAATTTGGTATAGGAGTGATCGCCCGGTATTTAATTAGGCGGGGTGTCACAGCACCACCATACAAAACCTCTCAGACAACCACATAAACAACATCACGGGTTCCCTCTCAGAAAGCCAGAATGACCCTCCCGCCAGGCATACAAGCCATTTAAGGTCTCCGCTAGTAACACCACCGTAGGATTGTGATGGTATGACATCAAAGAAATTATAGCAACCAGTTGGGGGTCCACCAACATCTCCCTAGCCACCAACATAAATTTTTAAACAAGGCCTAGGATGACGGCCCTGGCATATCCAGGATCACCCACGACCTTCGAATGCACAGACCGCAGCACCGTCGGAAGAGAAATCATTCCTCCTGTAGACAATGATCGAGCCACCATGGACTTCCTTCACTCAAAAATTTCAAAAAACTCATTTTTCCTACTTTTTCTCAAAATAAATCCTTTCAAAAAGGAAGATATTTTTTAACCTAGCCATCGAGGCCATTTTCTACTCAAACATATTCAAAATTTCAAAAAATGTACTTTTTTTACTTTGTCTCAAAATAAAAACTCAGTAGCAAATTAAAAGTGCATGTAGAGTAAGTCACTAAATAAAGATAGTAAAGAAAAATGGGCATATCTTGTTGCATTTTTGAGTCTCTTTTTAAGTGCAAGACTGCTACATCAAGCATGCAAATGCTAAGCTCCCACAATCAGTAATGAATCTGCAACAAATCCCTAAAGAAAAGAACCAGAATTGGATGTCAACTCCTCTCCCCATCAGCATCTCTCCTAGGTACCAGACGAACCCAAACTCACGCGCCATCAACTTCCATAAATGCACATTCCCCCCAGTCAACCAAGTGTGCTAGATGGACACCTCCATGGATAAAAAGGTCACATGCAAATTCCCCAGCAAGAGCACAAGGAAAAATGGTCTCAAGGAAAAAAGAATTTCCCCTGCTGCCCATCATTCTCATCGACCCTCCACCCGCTCAAGGTACCCTACAAAGACCATGCCAATGCCGATTATCACACCTCCATCTATTCCGGACGACACACCCTTTAAAATTTTATATAAAAAGTTAAAAAAAATACCAAAAAATCCCGAACACTACCCGAAAAAATGGCCAAATCCATTCTGGCACCTTGTTCACCAAGGAATTTGTTTTTACAACCCCAACGGAATTCCAGAGAATCATTCTCCCTAACAACGTCTCCAAAAGACACTCCAAATTTTCCTAGCTACAAATGCTCGGATCATTCACTCTTTCCCAATATCTAATGAAGACAAATCATCCACAATGGAGTCCCTTAATTTCTCAAAGGAAAAGTACACCTCTTTTTAGATCAGAATTGACCTCGATCTTGGATCATCACCTCAGTTAGGTCAAAATTGATCTCGATCCTCAGTCATCACCTCTTTTAGGTCAGAATTGACTCGGTCTTTGATCGTCACCTTAATTAGGTAAGAATTGACCTCGGTCCTTGGTCGTTACCTCTTTTAGGTCAGAATTGGCCTCGATCTTGGATCGTCACCTCTTTTAGGTCACAATTGACCTCGATCCTCAGTCGTCACCTCTTTTTAGGTCAGAATTGACCTCAATCTTGGATCATCACCTTAGTTAGGTCAGAATTAATGCCGGTCCTCGGTCGTCACCTCTTTTAGGTCATAATTGACCTCGGTCTTGGATTGTCACCTTAGTTAGGTCAAAATTGACCTCGGTCCTCGATCGTCACCTCTTTTTGGTCAGAATTGACCTTGGTCTTGGATCGTCACCTTGTTTAGGTCAGAATTGACCTTAGTCCTTGGTCATCACATCTTTTAGGTAAGAATTGACCTTGGTCTTGGATCGTCACCTCAGTTAGGTCAGAATTGACCTCAATCCTTGGTTGTCACCACTTTTAGGTCAAAATTGACCACGGTCTTGGATCATCACCTTAGTTAGGTTAGAATTAACCTAAGTCCTCAGTCGTCACCTCTTTTAGGTCAAAATTGACCACGGTCTTGGATCGTCATCTTAGTTAGGTCAGAATTGACCTTGGTCCTCGATCGTCACCTCTTTTAGGTTAGAATTGACCTCGGTCTTGGATCCTCACCTTAGTTAGGTCAGAATTGACCTCGGTCCTGGATCGTCACCTTAGTTAGATCAGAATTGACCTCAATCCTCAGTTGTCACCTATGTTAGGTTAGAATTGACCTTAGTCTTAGATCGTCACCTCAGTTAGGTCAAAATTGACATCAGTCCTCGATCGTCATCTCTTTTTAGGTCAGAATTGACCTCAGTCTTGTCTTGTCACCTTGATTAGGTCAAAATTGACCTTAGTCCTCGATCATCACCTCTTTTAGGTCAAAATTGACGTTGGTCCTCAGTCGTCACCTCTTTTATGTCAGAATATATCCCGACCCTCTAAATCGGTCATCCACATCCCTTAGGTCCACAAATTGACCTCCTTCTATCATGTGGTGTCTATTCGACGGCCATCACTTGTTCCAAGACACCATATTCTAGGACCCCCTAAGTCTCTCTTTAGACCCCAAGCACTCCCCCTTTCCACCACAAACCTAGATCGCACTCCGAGTACTGATCTAAAGGCCATCAGGCACCCCCGAGCCCCATTTGACTCTGGTCAACTCTATAGTCAGAGTGAAAGGCCTTTGAATCTTTAAAGGGCTCCAAATACCCTTTTCAACGGTCCACCCCATGCACAAATCATCATAACAGTTTGGACGAACGAACCATTTCACTACTAAAAACTAATTCAAAGGCCATCGAGCACTCTCGAGCCCCGAGTTGCCCCAAATCAACTTCACCATCAGAGCAAAAGCTCTTCAAATATTCGAAGGGCACTAAAAGCCCTTTCCAACAGTCTGCCTCATGCATGAAACAACATAACCATTCAGACGAACGATTAGTTTTTTCCCAAAAATCGATCTAAAGGCCACCGGGAGATCCCAGACTCTGTTTGGCCAAAGTCAACTCTTTAGCTCAAATGATACAGAATTAATCTATGGAGGGGACTGAATACCCTTTCTAATGATCTACCCCATGCACGATCTATCCTACAGTATGGATGAACGATCTGTTTTACTTTGAGAGGTCACCGCACGCTTTCGGGTACCCAGTTTACCAAGGTCAACTTTCCAAACCAAGAAAAACTCTTTGTAATGTCGAAGTACATCTCCTAACCTTTCCAACAAGCCACCCCATGCGTGATTCTGACTTACCATACGGATGAACGATCCGTTTTTGCTTGATGATCTCCCGTCCAAAGTCAACTGACGTGCGATTCTAACGTGCACTTTCGAGCTACTTTTGACCCAAAGTCATCTCCTGGACCCAATAATGGTCCAAGGACTCTCAAAGGTCTCTGAAGTACCTTTCTAACGTTATGTCCCATGCACGAATCGAACGAACGGTTTGTGCGCTAGGATCATTTCTCCCAAAAAGTCTGCACGAGACTGCTAATCAGCAGGTCCTGAACCCTGCCAATTGGCATAGTGTCAAGGGTTAACTGTCGACAGTCACACCCTAGGGTATGACGATTGGAACCCCCCTTTCCCTATAAATAGAGGCCATGACCTAACTCCCAAGAGGATCGGGAAAAAAATCCATTAACATCAGTGATCTCAACAACATTCTCTTTAAATCAGCGAAGTTCCATATGATAAATTCCATTCAAGCCTAAATACCCATCCTTTTCACACACAATTTGGCAAATATCCTTCTCTCTCATCAACATTCATCAATACTCAGAGGAGTTCATCCAAGATCAAAGCTCAAGCTCCAAGGGAAGGTCCAATTCCTTCTCCCTCTCTTTTAATCTCTTATTTTTGCATAAGTTACATTAGATTCATAATCTAGTTTCATTTTAGTTCATATGTATTAACATCTACGCTTTTATTAGTATATTGGACATACTTTATTTTCCATAAAAAAACCCAAAAACAAATAAAAGAGGGTTACATTCGTAAATTCCCAACGGAAATATCCAGTACACTTTTTCCAAAACCAAAAACACATTTTCTACACGTACACACAAAATAAAATTCCGTTCGAACCTATGAGATAAAACCCACCATATTCTAGTTCCTAACTACATGGACTTTATGCCTTTATAGGCTACGTAGGCGTCTCAGATTAAAATCCGAGACTTGAGTCCAATATTCCAATTCTTCATTTTCTCTTATTTTCCAAATTTCTCAAAATCCCTCATTTTCATAATTACCATATATATACATATATCATGCTTATTTGCATTTCATCCAACACATATTATCGTTCCCCAATAACGCTCAATATCGTGATGAACGCTCATATTCCATCTTTTATATTTTTTATTATTTTGGGAATATTCCTGTGGATGACCTCACCCTACCATTTCCATGATATGGGTTAACGATTCCAATCTCCATTATATAAACACATACACACACTTCATGGGGATAAAAGAAAGTATTAACATCTTCCCATGAGAGACCGAAAGGGCGGGATGAGTTCCTAACACCTTCCCATTCCATAACTTAGCTCCTAGACCTCCGATCTATTAGTTTCGTATGCATCAGTTTGTCCTTGATGGCGCTCTCTCGAAGTGGCACATGTTCTTTTTCCTATTTTGTGAAAAATAGGTTGGCTAATCCATCTCTTTACATTCACCCCACACCGATGACGATCGAAGCACATTTTGAATAGGGGTGTGAGACCGCGACGCAGTTCTTTCTCAAGGAATCCTCCTCCTCCACGTGCCCGGGATGGCCACAGCGTAGTCACGGGACCCCTGATTTGAGAATAATATGATAATTTGAAATATCTAGACTTAGGCTAAATAACATACCGTTAGAGGGAGAAAATCAAGACAACCCCTAAACACCGCCGTTAGAGGAACGAACATCTCGCACGAGACCAATGCAACTCGTAGAAACTGACCGCATAGTTACGATACTTTTGATTTAGAATATGATGATAACTCCAAAATATCTAGACTTGGGCTTAAAACGTGCCCTTAGAGGGAGAAAATCCAAAACATCCCCCAAATGGCCCCATAAGAGGCACAAATATCTCGCACGGGACCAATTTGACTTGTAGAAGCTCACCCCATAGTAATGAGACTCCTAGTTTGAGAATATGATGATAATTTACAAATATCTAGACTTAGACATAAAACATGCCATTAGAGGGTGAAAACCCAAAACAATCCCCACGAACATCCCATATGGGACCAATGTAACTCATAGGAATTGACAGTGTAGCCACGAGACTCCCGGTTTGAGAATATGATGATAATTTAAAAATATGTAGACTTAGGCTTAAGAACATGCCGTTAGGAGCTGAAAACCCAAAACAACCTCCAAACGGCTCCGTAAGAGGTACAGACACCTAACACGAAATCAATGTAACTCGTAGGAACTGACCGTATAGTCACAAGACTCTCAGTTTGAGAATATGATGATAATTTGTAAGTATGGTAATAAGTATATGTAAATTTTAGCTTGAATATGATTTTTTTAAAATTATTTGATTACTGACATCATCTCTTTTTTGTATCCTTTTTTTTTGTCGGATAACATTTTATCATTAGATTTTATCCACACGGAACACACGCAAAAGTTATTCTATTTTTGATGTGTTATGGCTGTGTGGGCATTTTTAATTTTATTATTTAATTATTAGGCCATGCGGGATTTTGTAAACTTATTGCTAAATTTCAAGGCCGTGTGGGCTTTACATTACTCTTGTTTTATGTTAACATGTTTAAGAATGTCTAGAAAATGGAAAAAACTCTGCCCAATTTTTTTGGTCCACTTATAATATTTTGAAGTTTAGTATGTATATTAGTTTATCAACAACGAGCGAGATTCACAATTTATGATTTTTCTTGATTTGTTTTGCAAATAATAAATATTTTTCTACTAGATTTGTAATTTGCTGATTTTCCTAAATAGTTTATCAGACAATAAATATTTTTTTTATTAATTGAAAAATTTGGCACAATTTAAAACTGTGTAAAAAATGAATCAAATTGTAAAATTTTAGTACGCTTATGAAATAATCTCCTAGGCTTTATAACCGTGCCAGATTTAAATATGGCAAGGTTTACAACCATGCCAAAAGCATGCCAAATTTGACAATTAGCATGGTTTTAAATCGTGCCAGACATGGTCGATTCTGTTATGATTTTAAACCATGCCAAATTACTATTTTGGGTGTAGTGTAATTTGGAGTGCAGTCGTGAATATTTAGTGGAGTTAATCATGATTAAATTAATAAAGAAAATAAATTATGGAGTTTTAATTTGGTATTTGTGAAATCTAATTTAATTATTTGTCTTGGGTCCCTAGTATAGTCCAATACCTATACAACATGCCCAACACTGTCTAAAAACCCACTTTGGCTAAAGCCCATGACTTATACCTATTTATATATAAGCTAGGATTTTAAGTTAATTATCCATTACTGAGGGTTAGAGAGGGATATGAAAAACACCATTCATGTTTTTGTGAAGGGTTGATGGGAGGGAAGGTTAGTTCTCTCATATTTCACCATGTTATCATCTCCAAGAGTGTTCGCACACAAGTCTTACTTTGGGTCAATCACATGCTAGAAGAATAGAGATTTTCAGAGAATTCTAATAAGATTTTTTTGGAAACCTTCAAGGGAAGTAGGATCTACACCATCATAAACATATTTCTCATATCATAAATATATTTTTCCTTATACGAATCACAACATAATTCGCTATGGTATTTTATTCTTGTAACCCTAGGTTTAGTATTTAAACCTAGTTCTTATTTTATTTTCAACGCATAATTAATCAAAGATCTTTAGGGATAATTTTTTTTCACGTTTTAAATTTCAATCATAAGGTGTTTTCCCAATAGTTGGTATTAGAGTCAACGGTTGTAGATTGATCATGTCTTAGAAAGGTCCATGTTGTGTAACCTTGAAAACCATAGTTTTTACATATTGGATGACTGTACAATATTATTTATGGTATAGTACTAACATGCTTTTGTATAGATTCTATTTTTATATCCCTTCCATCACGATCATATATGTTTATTTTGTGTTAATAGAATTGGTTTATCCGTGGTTATTTTCTGCTTGTTGATTCGATATGGTCATAATAATTAGGTTTCTGTAATTATTGCTTTATAGATGTATTTGGAGGCGTTTGTGAAGGATGTAATGTTAATTTATAACTAAAATGTTATATTTATGTGGATTTACATGTTGGATTAAATTTCGTGAACATCCAGATGGGTTAGGGATGTTTTTGTGTGTGATTTACGTGTGGAGAAGAAGAATTTGATCCGCGGGTCCATCATATCGATCCCCTTAGATAGATTTGGATAAGGGTCAGATCGACCTAGTGCCAGGTCAGATTTATTCAACAGAGGCGATCGACGAAGGTTGGTTCCTTTTATGGAGGTTTTTGGTTGACTTGTGTGGTGGTTCCTCTTCATCATTCTTCTGAGACTAGAATGGATTGTTTTGAGAAGAAAAGATCATTAAGAACTCGTGTTTTAATTGAAGTCCACTTCGAGTGGATCTCTACGTCCTTAAGAAGTCTTCTCTAACAAGGATTCTTGGTCTTGAAGAGTTTTACTTCAAGGAGAGTTCCGGGGAACATTTATCCTTATTATTTTGTTTATATTTGGATGTTGCCTCCTTATTATTATGCTGTATAATTTCACATGTTAATTAATTGATTAATTAGGAAGACCCATTTTATGAAAAACATGGCCTTACTTTTTAAGACCACCCTAGATCATATTTTTTCCAAAAAAATCATTTGATTTATTCTTTTATAAATTGAATTTAATCAGGTAATTAATTTAAAGGTATAATTTGAATTTTTATCTTTGGATTTCAGCTTAATTTAAAATTAGTTTTTTTTGGAAAATTAAAACACTGACATGGGTAATTAATTTGTACAAGTAAATTGGGAAATTATCAAGGATTTAATTTGGACATTTAAAATTGAATGAATAGTTTTTAAACATATCATTAAGTTTAAAATATTATGGGGGGGGGGGGGGGGAGGGGTTTCCACATAAACCCCACGGTCTCCATTGGTGTCTTTGAGAATGTGATGTGATTACTTCCTGATGTCAGCTTGATCTAGTCCCTATCTAATGGATTTAATCAGGGCATTCGATATTCTTGAGATTCTTAAGTGATAATTCATTAAAATTGAATGTGAATAAGTTTGGTCCTCCCGTCGAGGAAGTTCTTACGAGCAATTTTGATTTTAACGAATGAATCGATGGTATACACTTAAAAAGAAACAAACAATATCGTCCCCATCGGTGTCTCTATCATTATGAGTGGGACTAAACGACTTCAGCTAATCATTATATTATAAACAAGTATCCTAGATTGTCCGAGTAACATAATGAAACATGAAAATCTTTCTAGTTCAAGGTGGTGTAATTTAAGCTCCCATCGAGAAATATAATATCATAAGGCAACTAGAATGTCCAACGGGATTACTTTTAATTGGCGGTAGAGGGATGTCACTTTAAAATTTAATGGAACTAATTCTCATTTTTAATTGGAAATTATTTTTTTCAATAATGATTCTAGGATTTGAAAAATGAATTCAACATTTTCTTACTATTTTAGCCTTAAAGATTTAATTGAAATAATAATGGAACTGCCTTGGAAGTTAAGCCCTTCACGAATGACTTTATTAGTTTGGATACTTTTCACTTTCATTTTGTTTTCAAAAATATCTTAGAGCTTCACTTGCATTTCTTTAACCACTGTAAGTCCAATACTATTTTATCTTTAATTTTTCATAATTTTCCCTTTCAAGTGTAGGTTCATTCTTCTATTGTCTTCATTACTTTGTTGCGAAAATAATTTACCCACTTAATGATGAAATAATAGAGGAGTTCTAGAGAATTTACATCCCAAAATGGCTAGTTGTTGAAGTTGGGTATTGTCCCAAGGATTATTACAACATTGATGGGGGGCAATGGATGTTCTCCTAATTTTTAGCATAGGCGGGCATTACCTTCCCCCAAACCAAGTATTCTTAGAGTTTTATGATATTTTTATCATAGTTCCTATCGAATGTTCTCTAAACAACTTGAGAATATTAAATGGACTTCATAGGATCAATGAAGTGTATGGAATAGTCTAGGGATCCCAGAGATTTATTGTTGTATGTAGGTCAAGTCCAATAAGAATATCTATTATCTGAAGGCGAGGAAGGATGAGAGAATCCTCGTCATAAACCTGCCCGATTCCAATAAGGATTACTAGTCGCACGTTTTGTTTTAAAGGATTAGGAACACCTGCCCATTAAAGAGGGTGGTGAGCCCTATAGATTATGATATAGGTTTAGCTTTGATTATGATATTTATTCTTGTTCGGCCATAACTCATTTGATTATTTAGATGTTGTGGTTTTTGTTTATGCATAAAGAAAGTTGAAGAAATATACCAACTAGATAGACATCAACTTTGTTGAGTTAAAAAATCATGGAAACTTAGTAAACCTTTGGCTGGTTCTGTTGAAAATCCCACGTTGGCTTCTCTAAAACCCATCCACCACCGCTTCCTTCACTTCCCAACTAATTGATAGTGAAGCAATGATCCTTTAAATGTTTGGGGAGTAAGAATATTTGTCGATGCGCACTTCAGGATCATTTGATTTTATTGATATCACCACTGTGCCTACCATCGTCCCTTCTTCATTTGAGGAAGGAATGTCACTAAGAAGAAAGATTATAAATCTGATGGAGGGGACTTTGTCTCTAGTTCTCAAAAAGCACAACCTTCCAAAAGGATGGAGATCGGGGGTCAATCATACCTAGTGAACTTGGGGGATTCCCCCGATAAGACACATATCCATCTTGAAATGAAGAGCAAGATTGGAACAAGTCTTATAACAATTATGCCCACCCTGAAGAAGGTGGATGCCACTAAATAGGGGAAGGGCCCTACTGAAGGGTTAATGGCCAAGAATGCTAATTTCTCCCCTATATTATAGGGGGCTTCCTTTCATCACAACAAACGATGGTAGAGAGATTTTCCACCGACAATCGTGTCTCTCATGATGCCTAGACACACTGGTTAGTCTTTGTATCATTTGTTTGAATCTTCATACCTTCAAATCTTTTCTACACTGACTGACTTTCTCAACTTCTAACTTATAGTTTCTGGTTGACTTTTTCGACCTCATGGACATGAGGGATGATCAAGCCAAAGTGAACGCGGACTTTGTCAAAACCTTAGATGAAGCCTACAAGGCTCTAAATGTTGCCTATTAATTAGGCATAAATTCTTCCAAATTTATCCCTTTAATTTAGTTACTTTTAGCACCTCGAATAATGTAATCGATTTGATTTTATCTCATAATCTTGCTACTGACTTATTCTAATGAGTACCCCGACTTTTTGGTAATTCGTATTGATTTTACAGGTATTTGATGTCAATTAAAGAAAGAAAGAAATCGAAAGAATCGAGAAAGAAAAGAAGGAAAGTCAAAAGGGAAAAATTATAATTTCTACCCAAAATTCAGATGAGGCATCTAAAGAGAAGTTGAAGAGCCTTCAATTACGAGTACATAGGAAGAAACGGTACCTCAATCGGAGTCTCGGTGTGAAAGTTATGAGCAGTCAACGTTTGAAGAAAAGGTCAAAGGAAGCCCGGACCGATCCGCATTACCAAATTCCAGAGAACCCCGGATCGAAGCTGAAAGAAAACAAATGAACTGATCCACACCGGATCGATCTTCCCAAGAAATAAAAGAACCGATCCGGATTCCAACCAGACCGAACCGAGGGAGGACCGGACCGGTCCGACTGTCGAGTTTTATTTTTTTTATCTTTCTCTAATGGAGAGTCCTAGTTCAGCTAAAAATCTTGAAGTTTTGTAGGGTATTTAAACCCGTTTTATTATCATTTTTAGTACGGGGAATTAATCTAATTTTCCATTCTTTCTGTAAAAAACCTAGTTTGAAGATTGAGTACAATTTTAGTTCCAAGATTGAATATTGTTCAGATTTCTGTGACTACAAGTAATTAGAGTTAATGTTTTGAGTGCTTTGGTAAGATTAGTGAGTAATTTCCTATGTTTAATTTCTCGTTTACATCATTCTTCAATTTTTCCTTAGTTTAATCATGACTTCCTGCAATTCAAAAATTATTTTCATTAAGTTCATCATGGTAGGCTAGACTTTCTAAGGTCGGGATACATGAACCCAACCTGATGTGATAGTTGCATGTGTATAAAATTAATCCTCTAAATTTAATGATTTGTTTACGACCGTATTGCGTAGAAACATGACAATTGTAGATCTTTGGATCTCGTTTACTTCAGGGTAACCGGGATGCTTTAGAATACAATTCGAGTGTAACTATCGGAATACTGATTTACTCATCCTCTGATTAAGTATGGTGTGGGCTTGAACCTCATATACGTAATGCTTGGGAGTACTAAATTCTTGGTTTAATTAATCATTTAGACTTATGATTAGTTTTATATCTGCAATACACTAGGGTTGGGGGATTGTATTCCCGTACTGTTTTTCTTCATCATATAGTTTAAAGTTTTAAATCATTCTTCATCAGCATTTTAGGTAATTTAGAATAGTTGCATTTTTTCATAATTTCAAAATTTCATTTAGTTGTAGCCAATTCCCAAAATCAATCATCTATTCTTTTTCTTTAGAGTAAGAGTTAGGATTTCTTCGTCTATCCAACGTCGTTACAATCCTGTTGTCCTATTTCCCTGTGGATACGATCTCTACTTACTGGGTTTATTACTAACGCGATAGGCTTGCACTTGAGCCTAGAGAGCACCCACTTCTGAGACACATTCTTAGTCGCGTCAAGTTTTTGGCGCCGTTGCCGGGGAATTAGGTAGACTTAGGATTAGATCGAGTCAATCTACAACTTTGACCAAAAATTTCAAAAAATCCAAAAACATATAAAAATTTCAAAAATCACAAACATATTCATCATCATCTCTCATAAGCTGTTAATGCAAAATTCTGAACTCACTCCAACTCCGCATAACACTCCAACCCACATTCAGGAAAACCCGATTGTTGAGTACGATCCTGATAGCCCTCACACTCCTAACGCTCCACAGTTATGGGTTCCACCTCCCACACCGTCACACTCAATCTCAAATAACACGCCGTTTTCCTTTTTAGGACACACTTCAGAGCACACTCCAAGTATACCAAGTGAGGACACAGAATCTTTGAGAGAGAGAGACATGTCACAACACGGTAGTGCAGCTACCGACGAGGGAGAAGCCCCGTATCGCCCTTTGAGAGACGTTTTATATCCCGAGTGCACTGTCACTCCAGGATGCATTTTACTTCCCACTTACCATGGACTGGATTCAGAAAAGCCATATGCCCACATTATGGAATTTGAGGAGGCGTGCGAGACTCTCAGTGACCAAACTTGCACAAAAATGTGCTCCGCCTTAAACTCTTTCCATTCTTGCTAAAGGATAAGGCTAAGACCTGGCTATGGTCTTTACCTCCAAATTCGATTTCATCATGGAACGAATTACAATCCAAATTTCTCAAGAAGTTCTTTCCTCCACGTCGAACGAATTCTATCAAGGCTCAAATTCCAACTTTTTGATAATTAGAAAATGAGTCATTCAATCGATTCTACGAGCATTTCAATGAGTTAATTACCTCGTGTCTCCATCATGGTTTTGATAAAATGCAAATGATTTCCTTTATCCATAATGTGCTGAACATTAATTCCCAGCAACTCGTTGAAACCATGGGTAGTGGTCCGTTTGTCGACTTAGACGCCCACTAGGCTGAGCTTCACCTGAGGTATGTCGCCGAGACTACCCAATACTAGGATACATCCCTAAGGCTCAACATCGAAATCGTCAAGTTACCACCACTCCATCGGCGTCTGGCCTATTTCATGTAGAAAAAAATTCTATAGCGGACAGTCGACTTGATATGCTTAAGAAAGGACTGCGAGACCTACGTGAGGTATGTGGAAGAGGACCAACTGGATCCATCACAAACATTATTGAGAAGGTGTGTGCGATTTGTGAGGCGGGATATTCAACTGAGGAATGCTCGACTATACCCGCCTACAAAGTGATGCTTCAAGAGCAAGTCAGTGGCATAGGAGGTTTTAAGGGTAATTTCGGTGCGCCGCATAAGAATTCTGACAACCCTTCATGGAAAAGCCACCCTGGTTTTAGTTATGGGAAACCACATGCTGCGATGAATCCAAACTCACATGTTGCCCCTCCTCCACCACCGCATTTTCAATAAGCTCCACTCATGTATGGACATGTACAAGCACCACAACCTCAAGGAGCATACATCCCTCCACCGCGAATAAATCTCGAGGATACGATCAACCACTTTATCAATACCCAGACTGCAAATAATGCTAGGCATGAGCGCATGATGAACGGCATGAATGCGAACATCTCACAGTTGCAATCATCGTTGAGTATCCAAGAGAAGGGCAAGTTTTTGGCCCAGGGCTAAAGACCGTCCCAAGGTCAAACTAGTGTTAGCTCCACCTCGACAGAACATCAGGAGCAATGTCAAGCTGTGACCCCTCTTCATAGTGGGAGAGTCGTTGATTTATCACCTCCCCCACACGATGCAACCAAAGACAAGGAGATTTCGCCCTGCACGAAAGAGTCCGAAGATGTCCCCTTGAATGAGAGTGATAAAGAAGACACTAGTGAGCCCGAGGTAGTAATGAAACCACCCATTGCGGCACCATTTCCTCAAAGTTTGATTCCTTCCCATAAAGGAAACCCCCATGATGAAGTGCTAGACGTGCTAAAGCAAGTAAAGCTGAATTTACCTTTCCTCGATGCCATTAAGAAACTTCCAGCTTATGCTAAAGTCATCAAAGAATTGTTGACGGTAAAAAGGAGGATGCAGGTAAAGAAAAATATCTTTCTAGCACAGAACGTGAGCTCTATCCTACTTAATGATCTCCCGCCCAAATTCAAAGATCCCGGTGCACCCACCATTTTTTGCATCATTGGAGAAAATAAAATTGAGAAAGCCTTACTTGATTTGGGAGCAAGTGTCAATATTCTCCCTTATGCCATCTATAGGCAACTTGATTTGGGCGACCTCAAGCCCATAAAGGTCACTCTCCAATTAGCGGATCGAACCGTGAAGATCCCAAGAGGCATAGTTGAGGACGTGATCGTCCAAGTTGACACTTTTACTTCCCGGTAGACTTTGTCATTTGGGACATAGAGCCCTCCTTCACCTCGAGCAACCATGTTCCCATCATTCTTGGGCGCCCGTTATTAGCTACGGCTAACGCAATCATCAATACTCGGAATGGGCAAATGCAACTCACTTTTGGGAACAAGACTTTAGAGACTAACATCTTCAATATCGCCCAACAGACGGGAGAAGCAAGGGATAAGACAAGAACCATAATGGGTCACCTACAAGAAGAAAATGAGAAGCTTTAAACTCTAAGAACCTAAATACATTTGCCAACTGATAAGCACACAAAAGTGTGTTAATAGTACCCCAAATAGACAATCTTTAATTGCTAATTCTCGGTAAAATGGGTCTTATGCGCGCTCATATTTATCTTGTAGGTTAAACGCCCTTTGCAGATTTAAAAGCATTAAATCAAGGCAAAATGCTGCAAAGATGCGATTAAAAGTGCTAACCCAATTCTCGTACCCTAAACCTTTCCCGAGCCAAGCCTTGACCCTCCAGCCTGTCCCAAAATAACCCCCAATGTGTATGTGTCATTATGTTCATATCTGATATATTTAGGTATGCATTTTTAGTATTTTTATTTTATTACTTTAGTTTTATTTTATTTTATCTTTAGTAATGTATATTTTAGTATTTTTTATATTTTATTTGTGTGCGTGTCTTTATAAATATTAGGATTCGAGTATTTTCAAATATGTGAGTTGAGTGTTTCTATCCAGATCTTCCTCTGTTTTATTTTATTTTTATTTGCCTTTAGTTTTTTTAATTAATTTAATTTAATTTATTTTCAATTTATATGTTTTCAATTTTCATTAGGTTAGTTTTATTTTTATTTGAGTCTTTTTAGTTTATAGGTTAGAAAATTAATTTTAGTTTTAATAGATATTATTATTATTTTCATTTTCATTTTCTTTTAGTTTAGTTTGATTTTTATTTTGTATCCTTAATTAATATATTAGGATTTTAATTTTTGTAGATTTTAATTTTTATTAGTCTCATTAGTTAGGAGTGTTAGTTTTATTTTTATTTTTAATTAGGTGCAAACTAACACACACACACACACACTAATACCTCATACACCCCATGTACACCATTACCCTTCATATTTTACCCGTAGCCACATGCATCTCCTATAAGAGGGATTGAAGACCCATTTGAGGAGTATGGTAGGCAAGAAGTCCTAAAGAGAAGTTAGAGAGAGATTGTTGTAGGTTGAAATAATTTTTAGCTTTAGGTAGTTTTTTTTTTTAGATTTAAATTGAGGGAAATAAATTGTAGTGAGATTAAATTTGAGTGTGAGTGCTTTCAATTAAATTTTGTTAGATCACTGAATTTGATGGTTGTATGCTTCTAATTCAAGAATTGGAGTTCAATTTCGCTCAGAGAGATTTGGTTTGATTGTTCTCTTCTCTACTCTTATTTTATTGCCTTTGTTCATTTGATTATCATGTTTCATATCATGTTAGGCAAAAAAATCTTTGAAGGGGTGGGATGAACCCTTATTTTATGTTATTTTAATTAATTATTTTGTTTATTTGAAATTTCCTTTTATTGTTAATTTTGATACTTCACCTTTAATTTACGCCTCGAGAGAGGGTAAATGATTTTCGAGAGAAAATCAAAATTCGAGATATAATACCCATTTTCGAATCAAACTAGAGATATGGGTTTCTCAAGTGTGGTATTATTCGTAGACTTTCTACTCTAAATTTTATTTTCTATGATTTATATGAATGTTGATGAATCGATCCTAGCAGGCGGTTTATTAAAAGGAGTATAAATCTAATTTCTAGACTTGTGGGGGTTTGAACTTAATTTTCTAAAAGGTTAATGTTAAAATTGCATTGGTGACGAGAGTTGACTTCTAATTTTAGTACTAACTTGGGAGATTTCAAATAAATTATTTAATAAATTAGATTAACTAGAATATATGGGGTAGTTCCATTCCTTGATTGTTCTCACCTTTATTTACCTCACTTTATCTCTTATTTTAGTGTTTGATTTTCTTTATCATTTTTAGTCATTTAGTTTAGTTATTTCACCCCTTATGACAAATTATTTTAATATTAAAAAAAATCGAAAACAAAGAAAAGTAAAAAAAAATAATTAGAATAATGAATTACATGACTTTTCTTGTGTTTTACTCCCTAGATATGGATTGACATCCTTACTTACCACTACGCAAGTTTATATTATGTTTGTAGGTTTTCAAGAATTTTGATTGGAAAAGCTTTGCAACAACGACACGCTAAAAAAAGCCTACTTATCAAATGGCACCATTGTCAGGTATATAAAAATCCCTACTCATCAAAGGGCGTTGTTGCCGATATTTAGAATTTGAAGCACTTGCGAAGATTTTGGAGTGTAGTTCATTTGTCATTTATTTTTTATTTTTCATACTATTTTTTACTTTCTTAGAAGGCTTGTAGTAGGATTATATTATTTGTCTTGTATTAAGGTGCTTGGAGATACCATTTATTTTTTTCATTTAAATTTATAATAATTCAAAAAAAAAGCGTGATGGAAAAATCGGACAAGGTAGAGAGGGGCGTCCAAAGGCGAGGATTTGAAGCCTCTCTACTTTGGGTCGGTAGGACTCCCGGGGCAGACTGAAGTTAGGCGATCTTCCCCCCTGGTCGACTCAACTCGGTCTTTACCCCACGTGTAAAAATCGTGGAAGGTATATTCTTCATCACTCGAATCTCTCCCAGAATGAAACTAAGACCTCGACCCTGTCATTGAAACGAGAAGGGATTTCATCACCAATCTCACTCGCTTATCCATTGTGTGCTACCCTAGATATCATTAAATTTAAAACGAGTCAACTAGCTAGCCAAGTAGGAACACAATTTTCACAAAGGCGATCACAAAGATAAATTCCGTGATTTTTGTCGCCTGCAGACTTAAATAAAATTGGACTACCCTTTCTCTAATTTTGAAGATAAAAATTGGCTACGTGCTAGTTAGGATTTATCCTTGACTTGTGTGTGTCTAATTAAATCTTTCGGTAGTCGATTTTAGTGAGTTCGTCCATTTCTCGAGTCCTAATATTTTCTCCCGTTTTTTTTTTCCAAAAAAATCAAAAAAATATTTTCTTCATTTATTTTTATAAAAATCCAAAAATATTTTCTTTTCTTTTCACAAATACTTAAAAATCAAAAAAATAAAAAAAAAATATTTCTATCATCATAGCTGAAGAACCTCCTTTACGGGAATACTTTGGCCATTACATGTCATCTCGAAGCATGTTTGAAGTTGAGCCCGAGTCCCACCTCCATACTTTAGTTAGTGGCTTCAACTCTCACACACACACCGTTGATACTCATGCATCATCCATGCACACATCTCACATTCCATCACATCCGATGATGAGGTCAACACGTCCCATGCTTCGTCATGCACATATAGCTTTCACGTCGATCATTTGTCCCATGAGTGCCCGTACTTTCCATATCCATCTGAACCCATCATGGCCCAAGTGTATCCATATGACACTGTTTCAGAATCCACCTCGACTTATTATCACGACATATCCAATACCGAGTGGTGTGAGTACCCAAGCTATTCGTGGAGGCCTGATCAACCTCCTATGCAATACGAATCCCAACCCCATGTTGTGGATTCTCACACATTCCAACAGTCGTCATGGCAACCTAGTGCAACCCACTATGACTGATGATGCTAAGATTCAGCACCACCAGATAAGTGATGATGAGCTCAAACTGTAATAACCATGGCAGCCATAGAGATATAGATGTATATGTGTGTAAGTGTATAGAAGGGGATGAGTATAAGAGGAATAAGATAATGATGTATAGTGGTTCAGCCAATTAGGCCTACATCCACTGTGAGTGTGTGATCCACTAAGTATGGGCACTAATGGCCTTGGATACAATGCACATAAGCTCCCTTTCTCTCTCTCTATTGTGTGTGCAAGCAGAGTTTTAGTTAGGGTTACAATTATACATCCCTTTGTAGGGTTGTAGGTGACAAGTATATATAGGTCTTGGGGGTGTAGTGTACCCCCCCAAGCATGCATGGTGCATGTGAATCATGATCTAGCTAATCCCCTGCTGACACCTGTAGATGCCACCTGTGATTAATGATGACATAATATTCCCTCACGTGAGGGGGTGATATTGTTATAACGATCTTCCACGTGCCATGTGAGCCTCACGCGCACTTTTCCACGCGTCTTCCAAACCATGCACTATGATGATGTCACCCTCGGCCTATGATATGAGGCCGAGGTCAAAGTTCCTTCTGATAGTGAGTCTGGCCTAATTTGGGCCTCGTACTGTCGGCCCCTTGGAGGGTCGTCTGGACTTGATGAGGGGTCGGCCCCTTGGAGGGTCGTCTGGGCCTACTGAGGGGTCGGCCCCTTGGAGGTTCGTCTGGGCCTGCTGAGGGGTCGGCCCCTTGGAAGGTCGTCTAGACTTGATGAGGGGTCGGCCCCTTGGAGGGTTGGCGGTACTTGATGAGGGGTCAGCCCCTTAGAGGGTCGTCTGGGCCTGATGAGGGGTCGGCGCTTTGGAGGGTCGTCTGTACTTGATGAGGGGTCGTCCCCTTAGAGGGTCGTATGATATTGGTTGTGAGGTCATTCTGGCCCCGTCCAGGTGCAGGGCACCCTCGGCCTGGCTGAGGGTATATATGGGTATATCAATCACCCCCCAGCCTTGTATCTCAACTTCTTCCTTTCTTGCCTTGCTTCTGGCATCTCCCCCTCTTTAATGTATCTGATCAGAGGGTCCATCCATGAAGCTTCCTTAGAAACATTAAAGCAAGTGCCAAGTGTTCCCTCAGCATCTTCAATGGTTGGTCGAAGCAAAATTTCCACTCGAACTGTCCTCTTGATATTTGTCCTAGTTGTCGAGGCCAACCTAGCAAGGGCATCAGCTCGACCATTATCGAGCCTAGGTATCCTCATCAATTTTACTTCTCTGAAGCCCTTCAATAGTGACTTCACTTTTTCAAGGTACTTGGCCATCCGCTCATCCTTGGCCTCGTAGGCTCCTAGAATCTGATTCACTACTAGCCTTGAATCACTATGGACCAAAATCTGGCAAACACTAAGAGACTTGGCCAAGGAGAGGCCTGCTATCAAGGCCTCATATTCGGACTCGTTGTTGGAGGCTTTGAAGTTAAACCTCAGGGTGTACTTAATGTCTATGCCATCGGGTGCTGATACTATCAGTCCAGCTCCACTTTCGCTGTTGCAGGAGGACCCGTCAACGAAGAGGCTCCACACAGTATGTCTGAGAAATTTCCCTCTGTGAGGGAACCCTGTCTGAAGAGGTATCTTCCCTCTTCGTTTTTGGTCACTTTTCCTCTAGCGATGCTTGTCTCAGCCTTATCTGCGGGTGTGTCGGTGAGTTAGCCTTGTAGGGTATCTGTCTTCTTAAGGCTCTCATTTTTAGCTTCATCATCTTCCCAAGTAAATTCATTCATGAAATCTGCCAATGCTTGCCCCTTAATGGCCGTCCTAGGTTGATACACAATGTCAAACTCCCCCAACTTTATAGCCCACACCATTAATCTACCTAACTTTTCTGGCTTGTGTAAGACCTGCCTAAGAGCAGAGTCAGTGAGGATGACCATTGTATGGGACTGGAAGTATTGTTTCATATTTCTTGATGCATGGATCAAGGTATAGGCTAACTTCTCCATCCTTGGGTATCTTTGCTCTGCCCCTGGAGTGCCTTACTGTTGAAATACACTGGCTTCTGTACTCCGTCCTCTTCTCTCACAATGGCTGCGCTAATGGCTGATTCTGAGACGGCTAAGTATACATGTAGTTGTTCGCCCTGTACTGGTCGTGACAACAACAAGGGAGACCCTAAGTATGACTTTAACTCCTTGAAATCCTCATCATACTCTTCACTCCATTCGAAGGCCTTTATGAGAATTTTAAAGAATGATAAACACTTGTCTGTGGCTCTAGACATGAACCTATTCAAAGCAGCCACTAGCCCCATGAGCCTCTGAACGTCTTTAATGGTCTTGGGGGTCTTCATCTCTAGGAGGGCCTTTATTTTCTCAGGATTGGCTTCAATGACTCTTTAATTCACGGTGAACCCTAAAAATTTCCCTGCTCCAACCCCGAAGACACACTTGGCCGGGTTGAGCTTCATCCGGTACTTGTCCATTGTATTAAAGGTCCTCTCAAGTTCAGCCACATGATCCTCTGCCTTTAAACTCTTAGTCAGCATGTCATCTACATAGACCTCCATAGACATCCCAATTTGGTCTTCAAACATTTTATTTACAACGCGCTGATACGTTGCCCCTGCGTTCTTCAGGCCAAAGGGCATGACCCTATAACAGTATGTCCCCCTTATCGGTAATAAAAGCAGTCTTCTCCGAGTCCCCAGGGCTCATAAAGATCTGGTTGTAACCTGAGTAGGCATCCATGAAACTCATTAGCTCATGGCCTGCGGTAGCGTCTACCATCTGATCAATGCGGAGGAGGGGGAAGCTGTCTTTGGGACAATGCTTGTTGAGGTCAGTGAAGTCTACACACATTCTCCACTTACCGTTGGCTTTTGGGACAATGACTGTGTTGGACATACATTCAGGGTAGATGACCTCTCTGATAAACTCGGCATCTTCTAGCTTCTTGACCTCATCCCTTATGACCTTATATTTTTCCTGAGAATAAATTCTCCTCTTCAGCTTTACCGACTTTGCACCCTCTACCACGTTGAGCTTGTGGCACATGATTTCGGGGTTGATCCCCGGCATATCTGCATGACTCCATGCAAAGACCCTCTGTCTTCTCCTTAACAACTTGATGAGATCTTCCTTGATGTTTGGCTTCAGAGTCTTTTCGACTTGGACGGTTTTTTCCGGCTCATCCTCATTAAGGATGATGGATTCTACCTCTTCTGCGGATTATCCTTTCTTCAGCTTTGTCTCGTCCCTGGGGTCGAGGGTATCAATATTATAAGTGGTTGTTTCCTTCTTATGTGCCTCTCTTTCTTCAGCGGAGTTGTAATAACATTCCCGTGTTGTTGTTTGGTGTCCCTGAACTTCCCCTACCCCGTAAGGGGTTAGAAATTTAATCATCTGATGAACCGTAGACGGCACAGCCTCAAACCCCTTGAGGTCTACTCACACCAGTATAATGTTATAGGCCGAGAAGACATGTTCATCCATCACAAAAAAGCTGACCTTCTTGGTGAGTCATCTCGGTCACTCGCCCCCCATCCTGACATCGGCCTCATATACTCCAAGGGGATGAACCTTTTCCCCACTGAACCCAATCAATGAGTGATGGTATGGGACGAGTCTAGCACGGCTGAGACCTAAGGCTTTGAAGCATGGCTAAAACATCACATCTGCAGAGCTACCCCCATCTACCAAGATCCTCAGCACCTCACATCTATTAATCCTGGTAGTGATGACGAGAGGGTCATCATGTGGGGCTAAGAGGCCTTTGAAGTCCATTCTTGAGAACCCCACTATCAGAGTATCCATATCGACCTTCCTCCTCTTTTTTGACTTTGGCTCAACATAGTTGAATGTACAGCTTTTGTCACTGCCTTGGCTTCAGCTACATGGGCCTTCCTGTTGGCCACCTCTGACCCTCCTCCTGCTAGGCCCCCGAAGATCATTCCCACACCGAACGAGATCATATTAAGTCTCTTGAAAAGTTCGTGGTCGTCTCTCGGAGGGAGTTCAGGGTCGTCCTCATCATCATAAGGTTCGTCCCCTCTTTTTGGAGGACATTCTCTACATGCGTCACCTCTCTTCTTTCTGGGGTCGTCCCCTCGGCCCCTCTTGAAGGAACTCTAATCAACGTACTTACTCAACTTCCCTTCTTTCAACATTTTTTTAATCTCATCTTTCAGAGAAAAGCATTTGTCTATCACGTGGCCATGGTCTTGGTGAAATTCACACCACGGGTTTTTGTTCCTCTTGCTGGGGGTTGCCCTCAACTTCTCAGGCCACTTCAGGGATCGGTCACTCTTTATCTCATTGAGAATGTGTTCAAAGCTGACCATTAGAGGGGTGTAATCAGTGAACTTGTCGTCCGTAGACCTCTTCTTCCCCTATTTGTTCTTCTTATGGTACTTACCCCCACTAGTCCCTCCTTTTTCATCTTCATATTTTTCCGCCATCGCCTCTTCGGCGTTCATCACCTTTCCTGCTGTCGACAGCAATTCAGCCATCGTCCTCGGAGGGTCTTCAGCAAGCTTCCATAGCAGCTTCCCCTTCTGGAGTCCTCCAATGAGGGAGGTCATGGCTATGCTCTCCTCATAGTCTTCAACCTCTAACTTTTCTTTGTTGAATCTGGCTATGTAGTCTCTTAGACTCTCATTCTTCCCCTGCTTAACATAGAGCAGGTGTGTGGTCTTCTTTTGTGGCCTCACCCCAAAGCAAAAGTTATGGATAAATCGGTCTGCCAACTGCTTAAAGCTTTCAATGGAGTTTTTTAGAAGATACATATACCAGACATGTGCAGCCCCCATCAGGGTTCCAGAAAAGGCACGACACCTCATCTCATTCGAGATAGAGTATATGTCTGCCGCCGATTGATACATCTCAATATGATGGACAGGGTTTGTACTCCCGTCATACCTTGGGGTGACCACAGGTGGCTTAAACTTTGATGACGTTGGGAAGTTGACTATCTTCGCCACAAAGGGTGAGCCTATGGAGTATCCTCTCTGAAGAGGGTCCCGGCTCTTCATAATATCACCAGTCTTATCCTTCAGTCATTGGATCGAGTCATTCCAGGGCCTCGTAGGGTCGACTTGGCCGATGTTATCCACTGCCGCCTTTTGAGGTGGACGGAGGGTTCTGTTGCGGCAGGCCTTCGTCGATTGTTTACTTCCCCCTAACCGTTGTCCCGTCCTAGGGGTCGGCCATCTGCTGCCTCCCTTCTGGACCTTACAGCACTCCTTGATCTGGATAATTTTCCCAAAGGTCATTTACTGGGTCAGCCTCTCAAAGGCCGACACCCTGCTCAACCGATCAAAAGCAGAGCCTCTCGGGCGATCGTCAGGATTTGCCTTCCACACTTCCCTCTGCTCTCCTGGAGAGGTCGTACAGTATTGTTGGAGACCTCATACGGCTCCCAGCATTTTATGGGTGCCTCCTCTCCCTCCAGATCGTCATACCTGTCCTCAGGGTAATGGTTTCCTTGCCTCCCCAGACGTAGACACCGGGGGTCAGCAATATCCCGCCGCCGCTGTGGGGGTGGCAAGTCTTTGCGTGGTGTCTGAGGTGGTCCCCTGGCCTCATGCTGCCCTAGAGCCGCTGTCGGAGTAATCATCTCAGGTGAGACCCCTGGTGGTCTTAGTATGTTCTGGCTTAGAGCTGTGAACTGCTCCTGCATGATCCGCTGGCTTGCTGCCAGAGAATTCAAGGCTGCCACCACATCAGCCATCTCAGACTGAGGTGGTGGCTGATTGGAACTGGGTCCTCCTCCACTATCCGATGGAGGAAGTGGTGGTGGTGGTGACATCTCCGGTGCCATGTGTTTGAGCTGTGAAGAGCTGAACTGAAGAAAAGACTCGTGAGCTTGAGAACCTTAATGGGTCTCTTTCAATGGTGAAACGTCTCCACACAGGGGGAGAACTGGCTCACCACCAGAGTGCCCAGTGAGGTCAAGCTGTACAAAGGAAGAGATGTCTTCTCGTTCCCACAGACGGCGCCAAACTGATGATGCTAAGATTCAGCACCACCAGATAAGTGATGATGAGCTCAAACTAAAATAACCATGGCAGCCATAAAGATATAGATGTATATGTGTGTAAGTGTATAGAAGGGGATGAATATAAGAGTAATAAGACAATGATGTATAGTGGTTCAGCCAATTAGGCCTACATCCACTGTGAGTGTGTGATCCACTAAGTATGGGCGCTAATGGCCTTGGATACAATGCACATAAGCTCCATTTCTCTCTCTCTATTGTGTGTACAAGCAGAGTTTTAGTTAGGGTTACAATTATCCATCCCTTTGTAGGGTTGTAGGTGACAATTATATATAGGTCTTGGGGGGTGTAGTGTACCCCCCAAGCATGCATGGTGCATGTGAATCATGATCTAGCCAATCCCCTGCTGACACCTGTAGATGCCACCTGTGATTAATGATGACATAATATTCCCTCACGTGAGGGGGTGATATTGTTATAACGGTCTTTCACGTGCCATGTGAACCTCACGTGCACTGTTCCACGCGTCTCCCAAACCACGCGCTGTGATGATGTCACCCTCGGCCTATGATATGAGGTCGAGGGTAAAGTTCCTTCTGGTAGTGAGTCTGGCCTAATTTGGGCCTCGTACTGTCGGCCCCTTGGAGGGTCGTCTGGACTTGATGAGGGGTCAACCCCTTGGAGGGTTGTCTGGACTTGAGGAGGGGTCGGCCCCTTGGAGGGTCATCTGGGCCTGCTGAGGGGTCGTCCCCTTGGAGGGTCGTCTGGACTTGATGAGGGGTCCCTTGGAGGGTCGTCTGTACTTGATGAGGGGTCGACCCCTTGGAGGGTCGTCTGGGCCTGATGAGGGGTCAGCCCTTTGGAGGGTCGTCTGGACTTGATGAGGGGTCCGCCCCTTGGAGTGTCGTCTGTTATTGGTTGTGAGGTCATTCTGGCCCCGTCCAGGTGCAGGGCGCCCTCGGCCTGGCTCAGGGTATATATGGGTATATCAATGACCAGTCACCTCACTATGCTACCCATGACTATCAACATTTTGTCTCTCACGGAGATGCTTCTCCCGTGTATGACACACTTGATCCCGCTTCCCCACACTCCATATGAGTATTGTCCACTTCCTAATGTTCATAATGAGTCGTGCCCACCTCAACCATCGCCGCCACCAGCCATTCCTTCACCACCATCATCCATATCCGCTTTTGAAAGATTCTTGCAAAAGTTCATCCTCGAGCATTTTCTAATATGTGAGTTCAGTGTTTCTATCCATATCTTCCTCTATTTTATTTTGTTTTTATTTGCCTTTAGTTTTTTTTAATTAATTTAATTTTATTATTATTTAATTTTATTTGTTTTTAATTTTTATTAGGTTAATTTTATTTTTATTTGAGTCCTTTTAGTTTATAGGTTAGAAAATTATTTTGTAGTTTTAATAGATTTTATTATTTTTATTTTCATTTTCTTTTAGTTTAGTTTGATTTTTATTTTGTTTCCTTTATTAATAGATTAGGATTTTAATTTTTTTTAGATTTTAATTTTTATTAGTCTTATTAGTTAGGTAGTGTTAATTTTATTTCTATTTTTAATTAGGTACAAACTAACACACACACACACACACACTAATACCACATACACCCCATGCACACCATTAGCCTTCCTATTTTACCCCTAGCCACATGCATCTCCTATAAAAGGAATTGAAGACCCATTTGAGGAGTAAGGTAGGGAAGAAGTTATAGAGAGATTTTTTTGGTTGAAATAAATTTTAGGTTTAGGTAGCTATTTTCTTTTTTAATTTTAGATTTAAATTGAGGGAAATAAATTGTAGTGAGATTAAATTTGAGTGTGAGGGCTTTCAATTAAATGTTGTTAGATCACTCATTTTGAGGGTTGTATGCTTCTGATTCAAGAATTGGAGTTCAATTTCACTCGAAGAGATTTGGTTTGATTGTTCTCTTCTGTACTCTTATTTTATTGTCTTTGTTCATTTGATTATCATGTTTCATATTATGTTAGGCTAAAAAATCCTTTCAAGGGGTGGGATGAACCCTTATTTTATGTTATTTTAATTAATTAGTTTGTTTATTTGAAATTCCCTTTGAATATTAATTTTGATCCTTCACCTTTTAATTTACCCCTGGAGAGAGGGTAAATGATTTTTCGAGAGAAAATCGAAATTCGAGATATAATACCCATTTTAGAATCAAACTAGAGATAGAGGTTTCTCAAGTGTGGCATTATTTCTTTAATTTCTACTCTAAATTTTATTTTCTATGATTTATATGAATTTTGATGAATCAATCCTAGCTGGTGGTTTATTAAAAGGAGTATAAATCTAATTTCTAGAGTTGTGGGGGTTTGAACTTAATTTTCTAAAAGGTTAGTATTAAAATTGTATTTGTGATGAGAGTTGACTTGTAATTTTGGTACTAACTTGGGAGATTTCAAATGAATTAAATAATTAATTAGATTAAGTAGAATATGTGGTGTAGTCTCATTTCTTGATTGTTCTCACATTTATTTACCTCACTTTATCTCTTATTTTACTGTTTGATTTTGTTCATCATTTTTAGTCATTTAGTTTAGTTATTTCAACCCTCATCACAAATTGTAAAAAAAAAATAAAAAAAAATAGATTACAAAGAAAAAGTAAAAAAGAAAATAATTAGAAAAATGAATTACATTACTTTTCTTGTGTTTCACTCCTTAGAGATGAATTGAAATCCTTACTTACCGCTATGCAAGTTTATATTATGTTTGTAAGTTTTCAAGGATTTTGATTGGAGAGGCTTTGACCATAATGATACACAAAAAAGCCTTTCTATCACCCACCAAACTCAATGTCAATCCAATCCTCCAATCAATTAGGCACCCAACCAATCAATAACCAACAAGACAAAATACAACCATAAGAACATACACAAACAGATTTTTCAAACGCAAAACCCAAAAAATTGGAAAAGCCCTAAAAATTACAAAGAAAGAACGAGAAATACCTGGACTCCGTTGAAGAGAAACGTAAAAAGGAAAACGACGGTTGAAGATAATGGCGACCGAAGGGAAAGAAGGAAACCTTGTCGAAAATGGACGTGAATGGTGGAAAATGGTTGGAATGAGAGGTTGCACTTTCCCTAAGGTAACGGAGATTTTCTAGGTCTTGAAAAGGTGAAATGATGGAAAAGGACGACTTAAATTGTTTTGAAAGAGCAATGATGATTTTGATGTAAATATAAGTCAAATGTCATGGGAAAATGCGTTGTCGGTCCGAAATTGCGCGTCGGCGTTGCTCAAACACACCTGTGTTAGTGATGAACTGACCATCTAGCTGATGAGTGACATGTAGCAAAGTCAACACCACGCAACTTAAATCACACAAGGCATTTTGCTCGGCTCGGGACGAGCACGAAACGAGCCGAAGATAGGCCGCAAGAAAAACTGCACTCACTCCAACTACAACGCATACCACTGGAAGGTATAACTCTCCAAGATATCTGCATCACAGTTAACATCATAAGTAAATTCTTAGGGGTTATTGTTGTACCCTGAATATAGTGTACTTCATGGACCTATCAAAAAATGACATATGTCAAAATGGTAAACTAAATGAGGTGACTTTAGGCATGTGAGGCCCCGAGGTCTGAGTAGGAGGTTGGTTCGTTAATGGTTGGCTTCGACCTATAGTAAACAGAAAAGGGAACTCCGTTAATTAACACCATCTCGGGGAGCATGAACTATGTGAGTAAGTGACGTCCGCAATCAGATACGCGTGCAATAAAAAGAGATGTGAAGATATTCTCCCTCGTGTGTCATAACTAACTTGTGATTATTCTGTCATTTAACTTATAAAACGTGATCTCACGTGACTCATAAAGGGGAGACACGTGTTCATTCCCTTACTGACTCTCAGTAGCCTATAAATAACATTCAATTAACCTCAATAGATGTTGGAGATATCATTATAATGTTATGCTACCGAAGTGTAGAGAGAGAGATTTTAATCGACTATATTTTCATGACGGTTATTAACAAAAGGAATAAAGATAATAGCACCAATGAACGTAGACACCCAATTGGACCGAAGAACGTATATTTGGGTCCCAATATTCCCCTCTTTGCTCTCTACTTCATTTTTGTGCTTATTCATTAGTTTGTTACATTGTTAGTTTATTAATTAATATAGTTTAGCTAAAATCGACATAATACCAATTTCTGGCAACACCCCCTTCAGCAGAGTAGAGGGCTCGATGTGCGTGGGGGAGAGAGGGAGTGACAAATTTATCCTCTTTTTTATTTAACTTATTAATGGGTAATTAAAATGTAAAGAAACAAAAAAACAATGACACGTGACATTATAAACACCCAATCTAGGCCCCTCCCACGCACACATTAAAAAATAAAAAACAAAAAATTTAACAAAACCAACCAAATCTATGCCAATCATTTGGTAGTTTCCAATTTAAGAAAGTGAATAAATTGACCAAGTTGTGCGCATTAATCTTATATTGAAGGGGCACATACCAAATAGTCCATCGAACATTTTTTAATGCACAATTAGTCCAAGCCTTTTTGTTTTGATCCAAAAAGTCATTCACCAAGCCGCTGATGCGAACCTTTAAAGATAAGAGAATAAGGAATTTTTTGGTACAAAATAAAAGGTTTGAACTAAATGTGTATTAGAAAATGTTTGAGAGACTTTTTGGTATTTGATCCAATATTGAAAACGGTGCATTAATAAATAATAATTAGGACAAAAGACCATTCCATGCATTTGGTATCAATTGAGTACAGTTCAACAAATACTATTGATGAATAATAAACTTAGATGTAAATCGTTCATATCCCAAGCACAATCTAGAATTAAGAATTAAAATTAAACAGAAAATGGATTTACAAAAAGTATGCATCCTTACAATAATTTTGTCATAACAGATAAAGTACAAATTTGTTATAACCAAGAAAAATAACTCCATTACAAAATACACAAAATAAAAATAAATATAAAATAAAATAAGCATATCCTTACATCCTTCACATATTTTTGTCCCACGACCACTTTGTGACAAGCTCGCAATCTTCACAATTGTCAACTTCAATATAAATGCCGTATCATAGCAGCAACCTTCAGCATATCACTGTCATGGGATAACTCAAATACACAATGAATTAGATCATATTTTGTTGACTTTTGCTTATGAAAATAAAGGCTTAAAGATATAATAATAATAATAATAATAATAATAATAATAATAATAGTGTTCCATTTATAGGTTAGAGCAAAAAAAAATCATACTCAGTACACTAAGCTCTCACTTTAGAGTAAGGTCTAGAAGAGACAAATGTTGATTGTACTTATCCCCATATTCGGAGGGCTTGCTCCCATTTCTCGTAAGACCAACCGTAACTTGGATTAGAGCGTTTGCCATCCCACCAAGGTACGACCTACCGCTATACAATTCACAAATACCAGTACACAATTAATATTTAAATTTATCACTTGAAATGGTTATTTACCTACCTTTTATTTTCCACTCCCTTCAATTTTGCTTCATCAAAAGAGAATGGTGTTTTTTCACTTTGCAACTTACCAATTTGCATTATTAAAATTTTGGCACATCAATTGAGAATATAGATTTTGGTACTTTTTGTAGCTAAATAATTCAGTTTAGCCACTGAACGTAATAATTAGAGATGAAACGATTAAAGTCTAATAATGCATATTTAAGGAGTACTAAAGTTAAAAACTAAAAAAAATGTACACAACAGGGAACATTAGTGCAATGATTTACATTTAGTAGATTCATTTGACAATATAAAAAATAATATTTAATAAGAATAAAAATCCGTGGTTTCTAGAGAGAATTGATTAAACTTTAATTGGGTAACTAAACTATTGTTGAATCACCGGTAACAAGGATTTAGCTCTACAATGATATGAATGAATTCTTTTGGATTCATCATAAAATAATATCCTCATATTAAACTTTAATCATAATTTTGAATTCCAAGGCAAAACTATTCGCAAAATAAACTTTTTCGAACTAAATGTACTTAAACATTAAACTAAAATAACCGATCAAGAATTCAACATTTATAACTAAACTATAATTCAACTTTTAACCACTGTTTTTATAATTCAGAAGTTGAGTCAAGTGCATTAACACTTGACAGACACCCAAATCAATTTTCAATTGTAAAGTAATGGTTTCCCAAAATATTATAGATATACAAACAAAAATTAATAAATAAAGATACGGAAATATTAGGTAAGACCAAGGGGCAATGCTCTTCAATTCATCACCCATTATACATCTTTTCCTCAACAAACTACCTCTCTAATCAAACCACATCATCATCAAATAACAGTGATAACAGTGGGGTGGAGGATTCACCCCCACCCCACGGTCTCCCAAATCTCTCTTCGTCAGTATGAAAAGATTAAATTGACTGAATTTATGACAAAAAATGAAAACTGAACTCACTATATATATATATATATATATATATTATGGCCTTTGTGTGGCATTTAAGGAAGAACCTAAAACCGGAGAAGATTGGAATTGTGGGGAAAAGATTGTTATCATCTAAAACTAATAAATGGAATTTGGGGCCTTCTTGGCTATAATTTACTAATAATAAATGATAACAAATAGATAAATTATCACTACCAACTTGCCAAATTAGGATAAAATAAAGAGGGATGAGAGACAAAGAAGGAAACCAGGCATTAACGTGATTCGGCTCACAGAAGTGTCTACATCCACAAGTTCAGTGTTTGGTTGTATGTAATTTTCAATAGGCAAAAAGCCCTCGGAAAGGTGAATACGAGCTCTCAAGGTTCCCTCTCGGGTTTGTGTATGGCCGTTAGGTAGAACAATCTCGGTATCCCTTATCAAATGGGATTGAATGCAATTTGTAGACAGTTATTAGAGAGTGTAGTGGGACAGGTACAGTGCCTTTGACGTAAACTACACGTCATAACGCTCCTAAAAATATCTAACACACCTTTAGAGATAGAAATACTCTTTTCTATTCAAAATTCAAATCTACTTCTAACGAGACTTACATGGGGGTATTTAAAGGGGAGGAGTAGCTTTGGCTCTAAGCTAATGCTCTAATTACAACAATGTCCTTAATTTCCTTTACTAGTCATTACCTCTAAATATTAAAGCAAAAAGAAATACAATGACAAAATAAAATGCAAATAAACCCTAATATTAGACCCCCTATTTATCCTTACTGACCTCTTTTTATGCTCGATTTGTTTGCAGTGAAGAAAGCCCCGAAACTCCCGGCAGCCTTGAGAGAGCTGATCAGAACAAGTTGCACCCCCAACCCTATTGAGTTCAAGAAGCTGTTCTCGATCCAGAAGTTTGTGGAATTGGGGTATTATATCGCCCCGGGGGTGCTCTTTCAGAGGACGAGCAAATTAACTTGGCAGCAGATCAATTTTCAGCTGACCAGGAGGTCCAAAAAGGATCAGACGACGAGGGTGACGAAGGTATGTTGCTGAACTTGTAGTCACTTTAACTTCCATTTATGATTTGATGTTCTGATCATAATCCACTTTGTGCAGCATCTTCTTCCAGTTCATCCATTCCAGCAGGTACAATGGCACCTCCTACTCTTGATCGTGCGGCAATGGAGATTGTCAAGAAGAGGAAACTGGATGGAGTGGCCAAGAAAAAGAGGGTTGCTACGAATGCTGAGGACAAGGAGTTGAAGAAGGCCGAGGCAGAAAAGAGGGCCAATGCTGAGGCCAAGAAGAATGCTGAGTACGCAGCCAAGAGACAGGTTGACGTTGAGGGCAAAGGCAAAGTTGTAGCATCAGATGACGGGCCTGTGCTGCGTCAGAAAAGGCCAATAGAGCCCCTCACCCCACCCCCCACCCCCAGCGCACACACACACACACACAAGTCCAGTCCTAAACAACAGAGAACAACGGTTAGTGGAGAAAGAGTTCAAATCATGGCTACGCCTGCTCGACGATTGGTACGGGTCGTTGGGTCTTCATCTCCTTATGGAGAGGTGGAACCCTTCACTTGGGATCCAGAGAATCTTCACTCAAGAGCAACTGAAGAGTGATAAGGATTGCATCTTTTGTCACATGGAGAACGCTGTTGATGTGCTCAAGAACCATGGTTATGCCCATGACTTTTAATATCTCATGCAGTTTAACGCTGATGAGCTTTGGAATATGGTGCAGCGCAAGATGATGGTGGTAAGTCTATAACTAAATTTGTATTTTTTAACTCATCTATAATGTGTTTGATGAAACACTGACTTTTCGTTTCAGGGTGCTATGGGAGCCACCATTATGAGGGAGCAAGCGGCCTCATACCAGAATGCGTATGATGAGTTGAAGGAGGAAAATAACGATCTCTTTGGCAACTATAAGACTTTGTCCGAAGAGATGAAGACTGCTACGATCGATTACGACAAGGTCTGTTTTGAGCTGAAGGAGGTGGATGATCAGCTGGTGGCTAACGTGGGTGACCTGAGCCAGATGGAGGAGGAGAACAAAAAGCTGAAGGAGCAGGCAGAGACGGTCAGAGTTAAACTCAGGTCTTTTGATGAGGCAATCGTTAAAGGAGCAGAGAATCTGAAGAAGGCAAACGACGCCCTAGAAGCGGCCAATGAAGCCGTGAAAAGGGCCAACGAAGCCTTGGAGAAGGCCATTGTTGGCCTTGCTCACGCTGAGGAGGAGGGAGTGAAGAATCTCAAGAGTTCCGAGGAGTACAATATTGACCTGGTCACCTTCTTCATGGAGGGTTATGACGAACTCCAGAAGAGGGTGGCCAAGCATTTTTCGGACATTGCAGAAACTGTTCAGGTATGGGAGGGGGGTGATGAAGAGGCTAGCAGCAAAATGTGAAGCCTTGGCTGTAAGAAATGTTGAGGATAAATATGTACCTGAGTAGATTGAGACTCATGTTGATCAGACCAGTGTTACTGATGCTCTTCCTCCTGCGCCCTGAGGATGCTCAGATGGTTGAAGTCATCGCTGTTCCAACTGTTGAGGCTGAAGCAAGCCATGTCCTGGAGGCTTAGCGCTTTTTATAAAGCTTTTATATGTTCCTTCTCTATTTTTTCTTTAAACATTTGTTGCAAATTTGTAATCGGTTGGTAGGGTTTACTTGTGATATATGTTATAGCTTGTTCTTTTCTTGCATGGCTATGCTCATTATTTGAATTTCTTACCAGCATAAGTCAGTCTGATATGATTACTGGTATCTGCAAAATATTTTTGACAAGACAACGTGATCCGCGAATTTTTGACATCGACAGATTTTTAATCTAGTTAGTTTTACTCTTATGGACTTATTGTAACCTTAAGTCTATTGGCCATGTTGACTGACTAACTGTTAGATCTTTGAGATGGGTCTGCTAGTAGTTTAGTCTTATGTGGGGTCGAATACTGCGCACCCGATTTGCCTTGCTAGCTATCAGTTTTGGACGAAACTCAGGTTCTACCGGCGCTTATGCCAACTTACTGGTCGTGCAAATGGATCTCGTCATGTGTTAATGCCGGTTACCTGACGACCAAATGTGCTAGGATTTATCCCTACATTAGTCAATTATGGTCGGATCTTATTGTCCATATGACTGCAACGGATTTCCGAGATTTGGCAAACATCTTGTTTATGATTTGTCCTACGACGAGATCATACATGAAGTTAAACTTCTCGTTCATGCCTTGTCCGAAGATGAGGTCATACATAAAGTTTAGTTTTGGTGAAGCATGTGCTTTTGATACATACATATCCCACACCCACAAAAATTGAAAAACTCGAAATGACAGTACTCGTGGGGGATCAAAGATCTTTGTTTATCACTGAATTGAATTACAAAGAAGGAAAAGACTTTACATTTCACTATTAATAATATTTCCTTAAGTGCTCGGCATTCCAAGGACTTTTTAACTGCTCTCCTTCCAAGGTTTGAATCCTGTAAGTTCCCGATCGCACAACGACAGATATTTTGTACGGATCGTGCCAGTTAGGTTCCAACTTGTTACCCTTTTGGATGACCTTTTTTAGCACGTCGTTTCCCTCCTTTAAAGTGTTTGGTTTTACTCTTTTGTTGTAAAACCGAACAGTTTGCTGCTGGTATGCAGCCACTCTAAGCGTTGCATATTCTCTTACTCCTACTAAATCGAAATCCAACCTTCTCATCATGTCGCTCTGTGGTGAGTCAAAATTGAAAATATGGTAACTAGGTAGACCAATTTCTGTTGGGATTACTGTCTCTGTTCCAAAAGCTAACATATAAGGGGTTTCACCCGTTGATGTTCTTGGTGTTGTTCTGTACGGCCAGAGGACACTCTAGAGCTCTTTGACCCAATTTCCGTTTGCATCATCCAATCTTTTCTTCATTCCATCAAGTAAGGTCTTGTTGGTCACCTTTGTCTGTCCACTGCACTGCGAATGACCTAGTACCTAGTGTAGTTTCGGGATTTGGAGTGTATGCAATGCTCTTCGAACTCTTGGTTATCAAATTGTGTACAATGATCAGTGATGAAGCCGTATGGCATCCCGTAATGGCAAATAATGTTCTTTCGGATGAAGTGGAAGACTTTCTCATATAGCATCTCTACTAGGGGGCTCAGCCTCTACCCACTTAGTGAAGTAATCCACTACTACCACTAAATACTTGAATTTTCCTCTGGTTTTCGGAAGTGGGCCGACTAGATCTATTCCCCACATTGCATATGGCCAAGGGGAGGTGATCGACGTGAGTGATGCCCTTGGAGTCTTGTGGATAAAGGCCTGTTTTTAGCACTTGTCACATTTCTTCGCTAGGCAATCTGCCTTCATGGGGGGGCCAGTAGTAACCTTGCATGGACACCCTCTTCACCAGCGATCTGCACGCCGAATGCGCTTCGCAAGATCCTCCACGCACTTTTTTAATCAAGTCATTGACTTCGGCTGGGTGGACACATCTGAGCAATGAAATGATGAACCCTCTTCTAAACAGGATCCCTCCTTCTAGCTGCTTTGTGATGTAGTCTCCTTGTTTCTTTAGGATCTAGTGGGACAGCACCGGTCTCCAGATATGCTCGTATTGGATCCATCTAGGATGGCCCCACGTCCAGCTCAATTACAATGGCATTTTCCTCGTCGATACTCCGGTCACGAGGATTTTCAGTGGAATTGTTCTTCTTAGTTATGTCCTTGGGGCGAACCCCAATCGAGCAAGTGCGTCTGCTCTAGCATTTTCTACCCTTGGAATTCTAACCATCCTGACCGCGGGAAATTTTGCTAACAACCCCTTGTCTTTCTTAAGACTCCTCTCTCGCCTCATAAATTCCCAACACTTGGTTTACTATGAGTTGAGAGTAACTGTGTACCAATATCTGTCCCGCGCCAAGAGATTGTGCCAGCCTAAATCCTGCGAGGAGCGCCTCGTTGGAGGCTTTAAATTGGAAACTTAGGATGTATTCCACATCGCTATCATCTGGCGTCGTAACTATCCGGTCTACTACACTACCAGTGGCGCAGGACGAGCCATCTACGAACATTTTCCAGATAGGAATCTCCTTTTTAAAATTAGCTTCGATCAAATTTCCATATTTGAATAGCTTTTTCATTTGCTCCAAGTCACGAGCACTCTTCTTGTCTGGTCGATGAGTGTGGTACATCAGTATTCTGGGTCGGCAAGATTAATGGCAGAGTTATCTCCCATAGGAGTCTAGTCGTTTGATTGAACTGGTGAGCTCTCTTCCGAAGAAGTATGCTCAGTCAGCTTTAGGGTTGAGCTCTCCTGCGCAGAAGCCTGCTTTCCCACTTTTGCTGCTGAGCTCTCTTCCGTAGAAGTCTGTTCGGATGGTTTTTCTTCGTAAATGAATTCAGCAATAAAATATGCCACGACTTGGCCCTTGATTGTTGTTCTTGGTTCATATTGAATGTCACACTCTCCTAATTTTACTGCCCAAGCCATCATTCTGCCTGATTTCTCAGGTTTATGAATGGCTTGGCACCGAGACAAGTCTGTATAGATGACAATGGTATGGGCCTAGAAGTATGGCTTCATCCCTCGAGAAGCTTCAATTAGGGTCAGTGCTAATTTTTCCAATCTAGAATACCGGATTTCTACTCCATGGTATGCCTTGCTGGTGTAATACACAGATCTTTGTTCTTCTTCCTCTTGTCGAACTAGAGCCGAACTGACCGTAGATTTAGCTATGGCCAAATACAAATAAAGTTCTCTTGAAACAATGGTGCAGACCCCAAATACTGTATCAACTCCAGGAATGCAACTTCGCACTCGTGGTTCCATTCAAAAGTTTTTCGCAACACCTTCAAAAATGGACAGCACTTGTCTGTGGCTTTGGACACGAATTTGTTAAATGCTGCCTCACGTCCAGTTAGTCTTTGAACTTCTTTCTTGTTCGTCGAGGATTGCATATCGTTTAGTGCCTAAATCTTGTCTAGGATGGCCTCAATCCCTCTTTGATTTACTGTGAAGCCCAGGAACATCCTTTTCTTCATCCCGAAGACGTACTTTGCCAAGTTGAGCTTCATCTGATGTTTCTCCAACTGGTCGAAAGTCTGCCCCAAATCTTTGATGTGATCGGCGGCCTTTTTGCTCTTCGTGAACATATCATCAAGATACACCCCCATATTCTTATCAATTTAATCTTCAAATACTTTGTTCACCGATCTTTGGTACGTTGCTCCGTCATTTTTTAGCCCAAAAGGCATAACATTATAGCAATGGGTACCTCGACTAGTGACGAACAAAGTCTTCTCCCGATCTTCCGGCTTCATCTCGATCTGGTTGTATCCTGAATTAGGCATGTCAATGGATCAGATTTTATCTAAATTCGAATCCGAATCCGATCCATATAAGCATATATAGATCATGCCTAAAATCCAATTATCTGATTACCCGTTTATTAAATAAATCGGATTTGGATTCATATACTCTGTTCCATTAATAATCCGATTCGATTAATATTTTTAATATATATATAAATAAATTATATATGATATATTTTTAATTAATATATATTGTATTTAATAATATTTTAAATATCTATTACAATAGTTCTTTATTTCATTATCTGTTTTTTTGGAACATTTACAAAATAAATTTATGAAATAAGAGTTGAAAATAAAAATATTGCAAATCAAGTTTAACATAAACGGATAATTGGATCGGATTCGAATCCGTTTATAAAAAGCGGATATGGATTTGGATTTGCCTGATCCGATCCGATTAATAAACGGATCGGATCCGAATCCGTTCAACATAAACGGATATGGATTTGGATTTGCCTGATCCGGTCCGAATCCGATCCGTTTACAGGCCTACCATGAATAAGCGTCCATGAAACTGAGCAACCCTGGCCCCGAAGTAGCATCGACCAACTGGTCAATCCTGGCAAGGGATAGTGATCCTTTGGACATGTTTTGTTTAGGTCGGTGAAGTCGACACACATACGCCACTTGTTCTTTTTCTTGACCATCACCACGTTGGAGAGCCATTCTGGGTACTTAACGCCTTCTATGAAATTGTTTTCTGCAACTTCTCTACTTCTGGCACTGCCATATTTTTCTCCTGGCTGAAGACACGACATTTCTGCATCACAGGTGTAGGACCCTTCACTATGCTTAACTCGTGACAAATGAATTATGGATCAATCCCAGACATATCCTCGTGGCTCCAGACAAACACACTTTTCCGCTGTCTCAAAAAATCAGCCAAGTCTTTCTTGAGGGTAGGATCCAGCGATGAGCCGATCTCAATTGTTCTCTCTCCGCGTGCTCATCATCCAAGATAATTTACCCAATCTCCTCAACAATCTGCCATTTGACCAGTTTCTCCTCGTCTCGCAATTCCAATGTTTCGACCTGATAGGTCGTCATTAGCTCCTCCTAATCTGCTGTAATAGCATTCTTTGGCCTCAACTTGGTTCCCTTTAACCACCCCCCGACCCCGTAATGAGTCAGAAAATCAAACACTAGAAACGAATGAACATTTTTGTCAAGGACGAAGAAACGAATTTTTTCTGATTGGCGCATGTTAAGCTAAAAGCTGACCACAAAATCCAATTCAATCGTGCCTAGAGGGTATACCTTCTCTTCAGACAAACCAATGAGGGCTATGAAAAGCCTCCAGTTTGTTATTCCTCAACCTCAGGCCCTTGAAGCAATTGTAAAATAAGACGGTGGCTAAGCTATCGTTGTCTACCAGAATTCTTGCCATCCTGCTTTCATGTACCATCATTTGACGACCAGAGGATCGTCGTGTGGGTAAAGTACGTCGGATAAGTCATCCTTGGAGAAGCCAACCACTAGGCGATCTTTACTTACTTTCCTAAGGCGAGTGTCCACAGCGCCTGTCAGGTTGATCTGTCTGATATAAGCGCAAGCCTTTGCCTTATTGAGATAGGTTTTCCTCTCAGCGAGTTAGTCTCCACCTCCAGCGTCTCCTCCTGCAATAAAGTTTCACCCAAAACAGATCATTTCAACCTCATGTATAGGCTCCTTAGGTCTCTTAAGGAGGTTCGGGTCGTCCTCTGAATCATCATCCCTCCCCCATTTTCGTTTCGTCAACTGGGCTTCTGATCGTGTCCTGGGGGGACTCTGATCGTCTCCTGGGCATCTGCTCGTCGCTAGGATCAGCTCGGCGTTCTTCGTCCACAAACTTCGACAGCTTTCCTCCCTGATCAAGTTCTCAATCTCGTTCTTCAAAGTCAAACAGTTATTTGTGTGGTGGTCGTGATCTTTATGGAACTCGCAGCATTTATTTTTATCCCTTCGGTTGTGGGGCTTTTAATTTTCTGGGCCATCTCCCTTATTCCCATGAATCTCATCGAGGATGTGATAAATGCCAACGGTTAGAGGAGTATACTCATCATACCCCTTCGGCTTGTCCGCTTTTTTATCTTTTTGCTGCTTTTCCGAGCTCTTACTGACATTGGCCTGGGCGTGACTTGACTCCTTGGCAACCTTGATCTTCTCAACATTCAAATCTTGCCTGCCTTGGCCAATAATTCAGTCATAGTCCTGGGTGGCTCCTTAGCCAGTACCCAGTACAACGTCCCGGGCAGCAAACCACTCATACTGCAATGATTGCAATCCTCTCACCATAGTCAATCACCTCAAGCTTCTCATCGTTGAATCGAGTGATGTATTCGCGGGTAGTTTCGTCAGCATTCTGGCAAACGTTTAGCAAGTGAGCCACTCTCTTGCCAAGCTTGACCCCAAAATTGAAGTTGCTAACGAAGAGGTCGGCCAGCGGTTGCAAGTTCGAGATTTGCCCACGCGATAAACTGTTATACCAGATATGTGCCGACCCAATAATCGTACTGGAAAATGCTCGGCAACGCATTTCATCTGGAACTGAATAGATGTCTGCGGTAGCTTGGTATTACTTAGGAGTGGCAATTTTAGAAATGACACGAAATTGACCTGAAATTGACACGATATGTCGTGTTCGTGTCGTGTTCGTGTCGTGCTTTTTTGACACGAAGTCGTGTCGTATCGTGTTCATGTCTGAATTATGAGTCGTGTCGTGTTATCGTGTTTTTTAGACGTGAAATTTAAGACATTTTGGTATTCGTGTCGTGTCGTGCCGTGTTGTTTTTTATTCGGGTCGTGTTCGTGTCAACTAAAAAAACAAGAATTCGTGTCGTGTCGTGTTCGTGTCCGAAAAAACCTTGTCGTGTCGTGTTGGCCCGAAACACGACCCGTTGACCCGAATTCCCCCCCTATTATTACTCTACATGCAATACTGGGTCAGTTTTACCGTCATACCTTGGGGTTATAACTAGTGGTTTGAACTTTGCGAGTGTTGGATATCCCACAACTGACAGAGTGGGGGATCCCACCACAAAACCTCTATACAAGGGATTCTTTGATATGGTAATTTTATTCTAGGCGATCCTCTAGTCGTTGAATCGACCCTTTCCAGGGTTGGCCCTCCTGCTCGGCTTGAATGAGAGCATTCTTATCTAGTTGGCCTCAACTTTTCGATGAGCTCTCTTTCTTGGAAGTCTGATCGACTTTGGCTAACCCTCGTATGCTCATCTTAGACTTGGTCGATCACTCTTTTTGTGTTCTACACGACTTTTAGGCTCTCTATAATGTTACCCTCTTATTGCCGGTAGGCCTAGGCGGCTAAATGCAGAGCCTTTGCTCAGCCTTTACACACTTCCTCTAATCATAAAATGATTGCTCATCATCATAGTTGGTTATTCTGAGGGACGAGGTGGCCCCTGGGCGATATAACCTGTCATTTTGTGATCCAGAGTACCGAGACCTACTTCCTTTGTCTTGTAAACCCCAACTCAAGTTTTCTTGGGCTTTCTAGCGCTCGGTCATGGTAGGCCTCTCACCTTTCTGTCGGAATGTTCACCCACGGCTGGGGCGATGGGTTCTCCTTATCTGTCTTGCCCGGCCTTAAGGGCCTGCGTCAGTTGCTTCACACTTTCTAGCATCGCCCCCTGGCCACTGGCCAGGCTCATCGGAATTTACAAGTACAACAGGGTATTTGAACAGACACAGATCTAGAATTTTCTGCGAAAATGAGGTTTGCGAATAGGAAATGGTAGGAAACAACAAATGGCTTATCGTGTTCCCACAAACGGCGTCAATCTTTTATCGTCTAAAACTAGTATATGGAATTTTGGGCCATATCTATAATTTACTAATAAGAAACGTTAACAAATAGAGAAATTATCATTACTAACTTGCCAATTTAGGATAAAACAGAGAGGGATGAGAGACAAAGAAGGAAATCAGGGATTAACGTGGCTCGGCCCAAAGAGGTGCCTACGTCCAAGAGCAGTGTTGGTTGTATGTAATTCAATAGGCAAAAAGTCGTCGAAAAGGTGAAAACAAGCTCTCAAGGTTCCCTCTAGGGTTTCTATATGGCCGTCAGGGAGAATAATCTCAAAATCCCTTATCGCATGGGATTTGAGTGTTATTTGTAGGCAATTTTAGAGAGAGAGAATGCAGTGGGACAGGTGGAGTGCCTTTATAGGTCAGGCAGTTACACCTTTCACATGCCAAGAGACGACTAGTGATGAGTTGGTTACAACCTACTAAAAGGGTGGGCAATCTTTAGAATAATCTATGTGCACACTGGTGAGCGGACTGATGACATTCCGTCATGTGGTTCACACGTGTGCTCTAACAGAATCCATTAACGGTGTCAATTGATGTCAGCAACTGTCCAATCGAGCAGAATGACTACTGATCTGACTAGAATGAGGTTTATTTGAGTAAGTCGAACACTTTCTAATGTCAGGTGTCGCGATGTTATTGGTCATGTGGTAGTGGTCATTTCCAAGGAAGGGGGAGGAGGGGGGGGAGAGATTTTTTTGTTGCATTTGGTGGTTGTGGATGGGTTTTAGTCGTCATTGCCGGTATCCTTTAGCAATGGAAGCGAGATTTCTAATCCTTCAAATTGTAACCCATTTAAAAATGGAAGCAAATGCAGAGGAATGTAGTTGTTTTTTGTGAGAACGGAGCTTCATAGCGTATGCATTTGTAAGAGAATGGGGTAGTATGGGTTATTTGCAAAGGGATCATGCTAAACTATCCTAATATCATAGGTAGGATTACGACTTTTGTTAGTATCATAAAGCCACACGTGGATATTTTTAAATTAAAAAGCTCAAAACTCAGGATAATAAGGCATGGGATTTTGGAGATTTCTCAACATCCCAACTACATTTCTATATATAATAGTAAGATTATTTTCCATGATATAAGTAATCAAACTCACTGACCAGTTTGTTTACCTCCACTATTTTGAAATATTTCTCATACACAACATTTCCAAAGGTGTCTAATTTCATCACATTATATTATACATTCTAAATCAAGAAATAAAGGTCACCGCTACTCTTATTACATCAACGCCTAAAATCATTATCATGTAGTTTCAATTTTAAATTTTCCAACTGTAAAACTGAATCACATAGGCATAGTCCAGAGGTTATTGGGTGATCAAGGAGAATAATTGCAAATATATGAAGATTCATAAGGTTTCCATCCCTTAATCCACTTCTTAATTTATAAATAGTACAAAAATGCATATAGATAGCTGAATCCACGCCTCGAGGTGTACACCGAAAATTAATGAAAAGAAATGCATATCTATATTATAACTATAATACGGAAGCCTACAATAAAGATTGCTATTTGTTTACAGTATCCACGTAAGATTGTTTTATAGAACTCCACGGGGCACTCCAATGAAACCTACTTCACTACTTTTGAGAGTCTCCTCTTCCCTCTCTCTCTCTCTCTCTGTATTTTATTCGTTCACCTTTTCATCTCCCCACCCATTTCATAACCTAATCCAACCTCTTGTCAAAAATCTCTCATACTCACCCGGCTCCCTATTTCTATCAAACCGTCATTTCTTCCCACTAAAAATGCACCGATCCGATCAGTCTTTGTTATGTCTCTGAAAAATGAGATTGACTCCTAGCAGAAATTGAGGCACCGAGCAGACGGTTCACTGCCACGTTATCACCAATGAATCGCAACCACCATGGTCGCTAGAAAATGGTGCAACACAATCAACAATCTTTTTCGAACAATTTTGATCTCTTGGGGTGATCAAATTCGCTATAAATGGTTACCGGAAAATGGGGCTTTGACCTCTTGAGGTGAGAGTTGTGTATATGAGGTGTGTTGAGTGTGCTATGGAGATTAGGTATACAGAGGGCGGGGGTGATTCAAGAAAATGAGGATGCGTGGCAACAGATGTGTGGGTATGTTTAGGAGTAAGAGGGTTATCTGTGTGGGAAATGGAGAAAGTGTAGCTTGGAAATTGTGTTGTGAGTCTGTTGAAAGAACATTACTTCTTTTTTTATTTACTTTGTTTCTTTATATCACTTATGTTAATAGAATTTATCTTAAACTTTTTTCCCTTCTGGAAGGTTTTATTTTCCTAAAGATGTGGAATTATCAAATTCTAATTTGTATGAATTTCATAATGTTTCTTGGTCTATGCATAACATGAATTACAATTTTAACATGAAAATGACACGAAACAAACATAATTTATCGTACTACACTAAACGACACGAACATCATTACAGATTTAATATATTTTACCTTTAATCCTTTTTGCAATTTTCATACAGGTGCTATCTACATTCCTAATTCCGGAGAGACTTGTCATGCAACTAACACCATTGGTGAAAAAGTTTTCATTTCAAAATTAAAATATCCAAATCAAAATCATAGTGGTTATTGATTATAAGGCGATAATATGTTTTGTATGGAAAAATAACAAGAATTAATGTCAAACATTACGACATAATGAAATTTACTTCAAAAATCCAGTATTCGACCATTATCAAACTTTATGTATTACTTCACAATTTAGTTGCATTACTTGCATTATTGGTTACATTAACTTATCAGATGAGTTTATTATTTAAATTAAAAATATTGTCTTTTGAGTAAGCGTAGAATTTAAAGTCTTCATTCAAAATGTATGCTCATTAGAATAACGCTTGGCTACACATAGGTATTGACTTATTGTAGTAAAAGAATATTATGTGTGCTCGCGCTAGTGATAAAGGTTCTAAAAAATGCAGGGCGTGATCGAGGCGTGGAGGCCAAGTCTTAAGAATTAGAAGCCTAGGCTGGCCTTAGGTGTAAAAAGGCGTGAAAAGGCGTTATAGACCTTAATATATTTTAATATTTTTTAACCATAACAAGGCTGTTAAAATACTAAAATTGTACATATCATAAAAATAAGCCTGAATATATGCAAATTAAAAGGCGACATCGTTTCACTAAAGCATCAAGGGTTTTACCAAGAATAAGGCGTAAAAAGCTTAAGGCGGGGGTCTCCCAAGCCTCAAGCCTAGGCGGAGCCTAGGCCAGTTTTTTAGAACAGTGATAACAAAAGGTGAGGATCTCTAAAAGTGGCGAATTCAGTTTTAAAGTAGGTCAAAAGCAATCTTAATGGAGGAGAAACCTTTTATCTCAAGTCAGAAAACAGTTTTAAAAACTGTTTTTTAAACATAACACCAGTGCTTAGACTGTAAACAAACGCTATAGTACTCACCAGATGAGCTTATTTGTCACCCAATTCAACCATTTTTTTTCTTTAATCTCTGTCATTCTCTTCTGTAACGTGAGCATCTAACATATTCATAAAGAAAACGAATAACAAAAAAGTAGCTAGTTTAGATACAAATAATAATATAATACAGAAAAATGAATATATTGAGGAATCTCGAATACCCAAATTTGCAAATCCCGTCTCCATAGGAGACTCATCCGCAGATGAATGAAAATAAATATGGGGCTCAAATCCACTGGCCATTCCCTCATTTTCCTTATTGTATTTGTATCCTAGAAAAATATTACCCAAATGCCATAGCACTAAACTTAGTCAAGAATACTGCAGAAGCAAAATGGGTTTGTTATGCCAGTGAAACAGATATAAGAATCAACCCCAAATCATGCTGTTGCGTATGTATATGTAATTTCTACAAAAACTTTTTTCCAGGCACAAATCTGATTTCAAAAATGCAATTCAAAAAACCCTTGTAACAAAACCAAAACCATTGGAAGAAAAAATTCATTTCGAACCATCAACGGTGGGTGTTGTCTTAAAAAAGTAAGCAGACTTGTTAGCGGAGCAAACTTACTCTGGAGGGTACCGTTCCATCCATTGCCAGCGGGTATTGTAACTTCCATTGTTCTTCGACGCAATGACGCCAACTATCAACAAAGGTCTGTGATTACAGAAGCATTCAATTTCATATTGGTTTGCAATTAGAGAGGCAATATAAATCCAAAGAAACAATCAGTGCTGCTGTACTTTTTTGGAGGCAGGAACCGAAGTTTGCCCAAAAAAAAAATGGGAACCTTTTGGTCCGGAAAGTTCTGTTTATCTGGCAAAAGCGAGGGTCTGATTTAACGGTTCACATGGATCAAATCAAGTTCGAGTCTGTCTACTTGTCGCTTAATGAGATCAATACTCAAATTTAAGATACTAATTACCGAAGTACCATTGCTTTATTGGACCCTTCATGATCATTGGATTCGCAATAAAAATTCAATCATAGAAGGCAGTTGGGAACATAATAGAAGAAAGATATGATTTACTACGGAAAAAAGAAAAACTCCATGTAGGCCAGTATTTAGGACCTAGTGCTTATTTGATAATCACATTTTGGTACCACTGCTTAGTTATTATTCAGCCTATGACTAACAAATAAGCATCAAGTTTCAAGTGGTAGGCAACTACTCCAGGAAAATTATCCATATCTTGAAAACAGTTTCGTAAATTGCAAATGTCTTCACCATAAAATTATTAGTTCATCACAAAAATAAAGATATTCATCATCCCAAATGTTGAAAATCGGGGATCTCTTCATCCTCCAAGAAATAAGGACTTTGTCATCCTACAAAGTAGATTGTATATTAAGCATATTACCTCAATTTCGGAATTTTCTCCAATGTTTGCTCATTCAAAGTATTTCCCACTCAATTTGTATCCCAGCTCTACAAAAATCCGACAGTAGTAAGTTAGTAATTTACTAATAATAAATGTATTATATTCTATCTAAATAAATAATAAATGTAATCCTTGGTTTTACTTGACAATAAACTAAGTTAATATAATTAGTGAAAAATCAGTAGTGTCATCAACAACAAAGAGAGAGAGAGAGAGAGAGAGAGAGAGAAACAAAATATAAGTAGAAAAATATACATAAGCAAAACCCAAATTGAGAGAGACATAATGTTACCTCCCCCACCCCCAACTGAAAAAGTGCAGCCACACCAACACATAGTAAAATCAAAATGTGGGAAATGAGGTGACTATACATAGCAAACCCACATGAACTCACACTTTATAATTTACACGATAGCAAAATGAAAACATACCCTCTAAATACGTTCAAATATGTCATGATTCGAACCTTTTTCTCAGGCCCTATAATACATTAAGGGCTCGTTTGGTTAGAGGTGTAGAAAGGGAATTTAGGATTCTGAAATTTAGACCTCATCTAGAATTACAATGTTTGGTTGGAAATTTGGGGTAACCTATAATTCCTAGAATTTAGAATTTCCACAAAATTGGAATTTTCCTTTCCCCTCTAAAATGGGAGGAATCCTATATTCCCGAGAATTCTTGCCTACTTTTGTGATGAAACAAAAATACCCTTTCACATAATTTTTTACTCTCTCTCTCACACTCGCTCTCACACACACACACCACACTCGCTCTCACACACACAAACTCTTTCTCTCTCTCACATACGCGCATGTGCACACACACGCATACACTTACACAATCATATACACACTCACACGCGCACGCACACACTCAAATCAAGTAGAAGGGTATTTTAGTTAAATAATATTTAGGAAAAATTGCACCTAGCCCTATTTAACTATCTCGGGTTTGCGAGTTACCCCCCTCAAAAAAATATCCGACAAACCCACCCCCTTAACCTTTGATTCGTAGCAATTAAACCTAGAAACCGGGTTCCCTCCATTTTTTACAACAAAATGACTAAAATACCCCTAAAAAAATAAAAAATAAAAACAAAACAATTCAAACCCTTTCAAAATTCAAACTCACTTCTCTCTCTCTCCTCTCACAAATTTTGCCTTCCTCCCACCACCATATCCACCTTTAACCCCTCCTCACTCCACCATAACACCCACCGTCTCCCCCGACCTAACCGCAACCTTATGCCAACACCAAATCAAATGCAACAAAATCTTTATAAAAAAAATGGTTTTGCAATTTTTGTTTTGGTTCGTTACGGTTTTGGTTTGTTGCAACTTCGTTCTCTTTCCGGGGAGCTTCGCCGGAGCTCTTGGCCGAGTATGGTGGATTTTGGGTGATTGATGGGTGGATGATGGTGGGTTAACTAGGTGATTGGTGGGTGTTGATGGTGAGTTAACTAGGTGATTTCAGATGGATTTTGGGTGGTTTGGGGGTTATGGAGATTGGACTGTGAAGGTGTGGGCGTTCATTGGTTGGTGGGTTAACTTGGGTGGTGGTGGTGAATATACGGGTGTGGGTGCGATGGTTTTTTGGTTTTGACCGTGGGTGATTGGTTGGTTGGTCATGGGGGCAATAGTGGAGGTTATGGTTGGGTATGCCGGAGGTGACAGGGGGTTGGGATTTAGTGGGTTTGTGGTGGTTTTGGCAGGTGATTTCAAGTTGAGTTTGGGGGAGGTTTGGGAGTAGTGGTGATGGTGGAGGTTGCTGTCGAGCGGTATGGGCGGAGATTTGACCGATGCGGTGGTGTTAGTGTGTCTGCCGAAGAAGAGAGGGTGAGGTTTGAGTTTGATTTTGATTTTGTTTTTATTTTTTTATGTTTTTGTTTTGGGTTTTAAATTTGATTTGAGGGCTATTTTTGTCATTTTAGACTCAAAATAGGTGGGAACCCAGTTTCTTGGTTTAATTGCAACGAATTGATAGTTAAGCGGGTGAGTTTGTCAGGTATTTTAATTGAGAGTGGTGACACGCGAACCCGCGATAGTTGAAGGGGGCTAGGTGCAATTTGCCGTAATATTTATTCCTAACAAGGTGAAGCAATTTTATATGTCGAGAAAATATAGAATTCTTGATTGAACTAAACAATGGAAAGGAATTCAAGATTCCAAGAACTTAGAATTCCTGAAATCAAGGATTTTCATTCCCTTTTCAAACCTCAAACCAAACGAGCCCCAAGAGTTAGCCATAAACCCTCCATCTTAACCACCATGGGAAAATAAGATGGATTGAAAATGTTTGAAATTAAGCAAAATGAACACACACACGAATAACAATAATTATCAAATCATATTTTCACTCGAATCATCTCTCTCAAATCTCATAAATCAATAATATCAATAATAATTACAAGAGAGGGTCAAGGGCATCATTTATACTAATTCTAAGGCTTGGGGAGGAAGTCTCCCAGTTAAACTAAGAAACTACCCACTAACAAAGAAACCTAGATAAAATATGAAACACTAAAGGGCAAACCCAGTGCACGAGGCTCCCGCCACTACGGGCTAACTAGATACTTATCTACTCATAATAAAATACAAAAATAAATAAATTAACATGCCGGAAAAAAAGGGACACCACTAGGGGCAACTCCCACGGGTACATCACTCTCCCCTTATATAAAAATGACGAAACTGCACGTCAATGGCCAAGAAAATAAACCAAAACCTAAGAATCAAGAGATTTCTTATATTTCAAAATGGAGAGTGTCCTTAAATAAGGAATACAATGGGGTATTTAAAGGGGTGGAGTAGCTTAGGCTCTAAGCTAATCTTCTAATTACAACAATGCCCTTACTAGCCTTTTGCTACTCCTACCTCTAAATACTAAACAAAAAGAAATATGACAAAATAAAAATAAAAAAAGAAAATCACAAAAATGCAATAAAACCCTAAAAATGACCCATTTCCATCACTCTCCCACCCCCCCCACCCCTTAAAACCAAGCTCGTCCTCGAGCGTTCAAAAACAATTTGGGACTCGTGAGGAAATTCCAAAAAAAAAGTGTCAAATACTTGTGTGGGCGAAAAATTAATTTCTGAAAGTCGAGGAGTGCACTTTCCACAAATTTCCTTCTTTTCTTCTTCCTCTCTCATACCAGCCCTAGATGCTTCCTCCCGGGTCCAAAATCAACATTTAGAAGCAACTAAAAAGCGTTGGGATTGAATTTTTTTGCCCAAGTGGTTTCCGAACAAAGCTAGGGTAAAACCCTAGGTTTTCGAGGGGGCGTTTTGGGGCTGAGAGGGGTCCACGGCCACTTGGGGTGGTCAGCGGCCAAGAGTGAGTTGGGTTTGGGTCGCTTTGGGTTCGAGTGGGGTCTTTCTGGGGTCGGGGGGACTGGGGTTTAGAGTGGCAGCAGCAGGGGGCTGCCAGGGAGGTCGGTAGAGGTTTTTTGGGGGTTCGGAGGGGGGCAAGAGAAGGGAGGGCGGCAGGGGCGGGAGTGTTCGGGGCAGCGAGGTGGGGAAAAGGGGGCAGGATAGGGGTGGGGGCTGCTGGGGGGTTAGGGCAGGGGTAGAAGGTGTGGAGGGTAGGGTAGGGGCTAGAGTTTTGGAATTTGGAGGAGATGAGGAAGGCTTGGATACTTGTTGTGTTTGTACCAACTCTTCCAATTGTTTTTGAATCTCCTTGTATAGGTGTTTGGATATTCTTAGAGACATTGGATTGTAGCGTACGATTTGATAAAAACACGTCGATACACCAAACACCAATGTTGGAGCGACACCTCGCTCTGATACCAATTTGACGTAAACTAGATGTCAATCGCCACCAAGAAAACAAACAAAACCCTAACTTTTAGAGAGAGAATCAAGAGATTTCTAATATTTCAAAATGGAGAGTGTCGTTAAATGAGGAATACAAGGGGGTACTTAAAAGGGAAGAGTAGCTTAGGCTCTAAGCTAATCTACTAATTATAACAATGCCCTTACTAGCGTTTTGCTACTCCTATCTCTAAATACTAAACAAAAATAAATATAATGACAAAATAAAATAAAAGAAAATAACAAAAATACAATAAAACCCTGAAGAGGGTCCATTTCCATCAAAAATGCTCGACCCGAATGTCAAAGCCTTGATTGTTGAAGACTCCATCGAATAAGTAATGCCCTCCTTTTCTTCGAAAAGCTTTACCACGAACCATATGGGAGATTTGTAAAAGCCCGTGCCACACCCATAAATACTTTGAATATTATCCTTGCTTCAAATGCGGCCCAAAATAATTTTCACACAAATTACGCACTCCATATATTTAGCACGTCATTATTTGGAACTCCGGAACAACCCCATAATTTACAACCCCAAGAAAATCAATTTTGGGCCCAAAATCATGAATTAATTTAATTTGACGGGTTATTTGGTAATTTTCCAAACTAGGTTGAATCTTTAAAAAGTCTGAGGGCCTGCATGAAAAAACCTGTAAATCTGGATTAAGGCTCATAATTTGGCTTACTTCTTGGGCGAAGAAATCGTAATTGAAGTCCTCATCAGATTGGACCCCTTGACCCACTTGATCAGTTGAATTCAATCCTACAAATTCAGCCCAAATATTCTTAGGCTCACAATTTGCTTCAACAAAAACAAAACCAATCAGCCCCCTTAATTCATTAAACTCCCAGCTAGACCACCCAACAATCCCATAACCCAATTCATAGGCCCATCTATTAGGCCAAGACCCAACTCATTAATCACGTCAGCAAACAACACACACCTCAATAGCCCTAGACCTAAAAAGAGATTTGCGACTCCTTTTAAGGGAGTCTCCGACTTCTCCGGGAACCAGTCTCTAGCTATGACCCTTCCCGAAAAAGTCATTATCGTCAGCGACACACGTCGCCCTCGCATCTCTCTCTTTACTTCGACAAGCTGCTGCCCATGAAAACCTAATCACACCTCTTCGTACCCATGGTGGGCGAGGAAACAGGACTAGATGTAGGGAAGGGTTGCACTTGGTTCGGGTTTGGAGGCCACCTGTTGGAGATGAGGTGGTTAATGGTGGGTGGGATATTGATTGTGGCTTGTCATACAACGAGGGTAGGGAGTTTTGTAGGCTATAACGAGGTTGGGAAGGAGTGGTGAAGCGAACTAACTCAGGGATCATGTCTGAGGTTGATAGTCCGCAGTCATCGCTTGTGCCCAGAGTTGCTTGGATGTTTGAATGTGTGTTGAATCGAAGAAAATAATCGTCATATGGGCCACGGCAACGCAAGCGTGTAACCGCCTACTGTAGTCGATCCACCGACCTGAAATCCTCCGATTTTTGCCTCAACTTCATCATCTTCCTCTTCAATTTCTTCTTCGATATCATTCTCACCCTCGTCGTCATCTTCACATGACTCTAATACTAGGTCATCCTCAGAATCGAACTCGGAGGGCTAAATGTGTCCCATGGCAATAGTGGTTATCCGGATCCTCGCCAAACATTGCTAGAACTCACCTACCACAACCTCTCTTTTGTCCTTTAGGTCTTCAACAGCGGCGAAACCTCTCGCGGCTTGTCGTTGGAGGTCCTCGTAGTGGCAAAACGAGATGAGGTCACAGGCATACCCCTGCCCCTCGTCAAACCACATCAATTGCGTCAATCCACCGCTGAATTTCCTCATCTATGGCAGCGAACTCCAGGAGAAACTCCTCAGCAAGGTCATCCTCCGACACAAACTTCAAACGAAAGATTTACACGAAAAACATAAACACAACCAAGAGCGTTTTCGGCTCTAATACCATGATACCAATTTGATGTGAAACGCATCGGAATAAACACACACATTAATAACAATAATAATCAAGCCATATTTTCTCTCAAATCTCAACTCAATAATATAAATAATAATTATAAGAGAGACCCAAAGTACTTATTTATACTAATTTTAAGACTTTGGGAGCAAGTCTTCCAGTTAAACTAGGAAACTACCCACTAAAAAAGAAACCTAGATAAAATAGGAAACACCAACTACATAATTATCTACTTATAATAAAATACTAATAATAAAAATAAGTATGCTGGAAAATAAAAGGTACCCCACGTGGGGCAACTTCCTCGTGCACGTCAAAACATAACTCGAAATAAAATCTAGGAAAAAAATACACTTGTTATCATCTAAAAATGGAATTCAATTTGTATCTTAGCTAGAAAATACAAAATCAAAGATAACAAACAATAAATAGATAATATGTATGAGAAGGGGGTGAGGATAAGAGGATTAACAGTGAGATATAGGTGGTTCAGCCTTTAAGATTGGCCTACATCCACAGGATGATTTATTACTCTTAGATTTATCTCAGAGGGTAAAATCGTGCATAGGTTTTAAAACAATAAGGATGTTTGTGTATGTTTGTTACATGTTCCAATCTAGAAATCAACTGGGTCCCTTTTCCATATGGGGGATTCGTCCATTTATAGTGATCCTTGTAGAAAGAATAGGTGTGTTGGCCAGCATGGGCCAGGTGGGTGCCTCTTGGATTAGTGGAGCACTTCTTGAGTTACTTAAGGGTTTTGCCCATCAAATGGGGGGCTTAGCACATGCTAACCATCTAAAAAACCGGATGGATGTTGTTAGCCAACTGCCAAAGTTACAAGCTGTCAATTTGTCGTGTTATCATCTACCTAAGCATGGAATAAAGATGAGCTCTTCACTGGTCGAGCTCTTGTTCTGACATCTCTTCGACCGGGGCCGAGGTCTTAAGTTTATGAGGCACTATTCACAAACTTTACTCACAACAACAAAGAATGAGTGAAGTTTTATCACAATCAGTACTGACCAATATTTGTTGGTCTTCACTTGGTTATCCTGCTCGGTCGGTCGAACTGATCGCCTTAGCAAGTTATTTTCTGAAAACTAAAACTTGCCACGAATTGACAATCCGGCAATGCTCTAAAATGACTTTAGCATGCGTGGTTGTAAGTGGGTATAAAAGCGAGGCAAAATGGGTTTTGCCTTGTTTCAAAACCAATATCGTTTCATTTTCTTAAGAGAGAGAAGTTCAATCGTCCAGCTTCCCATTGAGATGCTTGTGATTTCTTTGGAATTATTTAAGGGTTTTGCCCATCAAATGGGGGGCTTAGCACATGTTAACCATCTAAAAAAAACGGATGGATGTTGTTGGCTAGCCGCCAAAGTTACAAGCTGTCAATTGTCTTGTTGTTGTCCACCTAAGCATGGAATAAAGATGAGCTCTTCACTGGCCGAGCTCTTGTACTGACATCTCTTCAGTCGGGGCCGAGGTCTTCAGTCTATGAGGCACCATTCACAAATATGGTATAACAACACAGATGGACACACCTTGAGCTTTCAGCGACCACTAACATGTGGTCGTGTCCTTCAAGGACCATCAAAACCCACACCCATTTGATTCTCTATCATAAACCTATTTCTCTCTCTACGGTAACTCATCACATTTCTCCAGAGGTGGATCCTTCTCTAGCACGCACCCAAATAAGCGAGAAGGAGAAGACGTGGAAAATGAAGTGTGGGGAGAGACATAAATGGATGTTCATGTATATTGTATGGAGGGAGAGAGAGAGAACGAGAAAAATGATGTTTGATTCATTCCATACAAACTAATGAGAAAACCGTGTTTTCTCTTTATTCAAACTACATAAAATGGCTCCGACATGCATTTATTATACAATTTCATGCATAATCTAGCACAATATTAGCCTCTCCCTTCCATTATTGTTTGTAAAAATAATGGAAGCGGACATGCTAGCTCACACACACCGTAGCTTATGGTCAAGTGAGCCATCTTCTCTCCTTCTCCTAGGTGAACCTAAGGCAGCAATACAGTTCAAAACTGAAGATAGTGTTCTTCCATATTAAGTTTAAAACTAAAGATAGTGTCGTCCAAATTTACTAATCATTTTGCAAAAAAATTGGTGATCAAAACATAGTTTTTAAAGTTACCATGTACTTGTGTATATCACTCGTATCTTACCTTGAAATTTTGATGTTCAACTTGGGGTGTATGTACATATGGCAGTCTAGAGAGAGAAAATAATTGTGGGCTTTGAGTTCGAAGATGTACCCCACGTATGTAGATATGTATGTATGGAAGTATGAATATAAATGAAGTACACATATGTATTGGATCGAACAGAAACTGCAGTAGTGCTGGAAGGACCTAAAAAAATCATGAGTTTGTAGAAAACATAAACATAAACATACATAAACAAACACACAAGTTATATCTTACACAAAAATAAATATTATCACATAAGAGCATGTGTTGTTGTTGAAATCAGAAGATCGTGTGTTTCTCTCTTGTAAGGACACAAATTTCCAATTGAGTCCATATATAGTTTTGGCTCAATTCCGGACAAAAACATTTATTCATAGGAATGTATTTGATTGTAATATTCTCAAAGCCTATGAAGTGTGTGTTGAAGACGTAGCGGCAAAGAATATAAAGCTTCATCAAAATGCCGGTTTGCGTGCCTCGTTTCTACGTCATCAACTAAGGTTCCATGCTCCCAAGGTATGAATGTAATTATATTTATATAGGATCTTGGAACAAAGTTTACTGGGTGTTAGGTGTAATAAAAACTGCATTTTATTTTCAGAAAGAATCATTTAGAACTTTAAAATAAGTATATAAAAGTTTCTGGGCCAAAATCGAATTTTACAAACTTTCTGGTCGTTCGTTAGAAATTTCGTTCGAACGAGTTTTTTCGTTCGAACCAGTTTTTGTTCGAACGAGTTTGCCAACGACCCTAAACTGGTCAGTCGTTCGATATGTCGTTCGAACGAGTTTTTCGTTCTAACGAGGTATCTAACGAGATTCTAACGAGCCCAGGCTGGTCGCTCGTTAGAAGTCTCGTTCGAACGAAAGTCAAGTTCGTTCGAACGAGACACCAGGGCGGGAACAATTTTGAGCAGTTTTTGGCAGTTTTCACCCATTTTCCCCACTTGGTTTTTAACCAACTTTTTCAAGACTTAATATGTGCGGGAAACACATTTTTCCACTTAACTTTTCCATTCCATATCCATCTCTTAGAGAGAGTTTGAGAGCTAATTTATTTAGGGAAAATGTTCATGTTTTGAGTGTTAATTTTTAAAGAAAAATTCATACACACTCTAGTTTACACCCAATAGTTGTTTATTCCAAGTTTCTATATTCATATTCTTTACTTGGAGTTTTGGCACCGGTTTTCTCTACCGAATTCAAAAAGAGACGTTTCGGGTTTGCTTCTACACCCCATCACAAAGAAGAAGAAGTTTGTTGCGATATTACTCACTTGGGGAAAGGCTCCAAGCTTGGGTGACGGTGACCATATAAAGTCCCATCGGTGGATTCCGAGACTGCGGTGGTGTTCCGAGGTTGTCCGCTAGGAAGAGGTGTCTACGAGAAGAAGCGTCGAGGCTTGAGAGGGATCGAGTCAGTCGTTGTAAGTCTATCTGTCTTGTAATTGTAATTCCGTATCTAGTGGACTTGTGGCTAGGGTCGTCCGAGGTTATTTCCCGTCTTGGGTTTTTCCTCGTACATCTCGGCGTAGTGTGATATTGTTTATTTTATCTTGCTCAATAATTTAGAATCCATGCTTAGGATAATTTCAAGATAAAATTTGGTTTAATTTATCACACTCATTTAATTTGGGACTTATATTAAATATTGGGTAAATTAGGTTTATTCAAGTCATTTGCTAAAATTGGTTTCGCCTAACTTTGGATAATTGTTAATTATGACTTAGGCAAATTCTAGGACTTGAGTTAATTAAAACTTGTTGTTGTTAATTTTTAGAAGTTGAACCATCACCTTTATAACGCTTCCGCATCATCTCTATTGAGTTTTTCAAAAAGGAAATTAAATTTTTTAATCGAGTGAATTATTTAAAACCCGGGGTTCCATACTTTTCAAATTGGTATCAGAGCCAAAGCGATAAATTATTTCGTTAACGATCTTTTACATAATCTTTGGCTAAAATGGACTTTTTCCCATTTTCAAAATTTCCTATTTTCGATGGTTCAAACTACGCGTATTGGAAAGCGCGAATGAGATCGGCACTAAAATCTATCGACGAGAGAGTATGGATGTCTGTTGTTACCGGGTACTCCCCACCAACTTACTTAGTTGAAAATGAACGTGTTATTAAACCCGCCGATAGATGGACTGAAAATGAGTTTAAACTTGCTAACTTTAATTCCCGAGGTTTAAATGCCTTATTTAGCGCTGTCGCACCGGATGAATTCCGACGTATTATGACGTGTGAAACCGCTAAAGAAGCTTGGGATATTTTACAATTAACTCATGAAGGAACTAGTGTCGTTAAAGCTTCAAAACTCCAAAACCTCACCACTCAATTTGAAACTATCAAAATGGATGAAAAATAAACTTTTGATAAATTTTATGCTAGACTTTCTGATATTTTTAATTCATCTTTTAACTTGGGAGAGAAAATACCTGAAGACCGTGTTGTAAAGAAAATTTTAAGGTCCCTACCCGATAGATTTATTCCAAAGGTGACCGTTTTAAATTCTTTACCCACTTTAGCCTCTACGAAATTAGAAGAGCTTGTAGGTGATTTACAAACCTATGAACTAGATATGTTTCCCTCTAAAACTGAAAATAAAATCGAAAAGGGCATTGCTTTAAAATCCCGAAAAGAGGTCAAACAAGTAGTAGAGAGCGATAGTGATAGTGATAGTGACTCGGAAGATATGGCTTTGTTTGCTCGTAAATTTAGAAAATTTCTTAAATTTAACAAAGATAAATTTAAAAATGATTTTAATAAATTTGATACTTCTAAACATGATAAAAGAGAGAAGCTTTCTAAAGCCGAGAAGATCCCTAAAACTAGTAATGACAATTTAGATAGGGACGAGTCTAATAAGTGTTTTGGTTGTGAAGGTTATGGCCATAGGGCTTATGAGTGCCCCACTAAACTAAGGAAAGATGGTAAGCGACCCATTTCATATAATGCAACCTTAGTGATAGTGATAAGGAAGAAAAGCCTGATTCCCCCACTAAGAAAAATTTTGTGGCTTTTATGGCTAGTCATGTGAGTGATAGTGAAAACTCATCGATTGATGAAACGATAGCACATGCCACTTCCAAGGTCATTGTACATGATTCTCTTGTTTTTGATGATAGTGAGAGTGAAGAAGAGAGTGAAAGTGAAAATGAAGAAGAGGTTAATGTGAGTGAACTTCAAAAAGCTTTTCAAGAACTTTATACAGAATCTATTAAATTGAAAAGAGCTAATTTGAAGTTAGAAGCTAGTTTAAAAGAGAGTGTCAAGGCCGTTGATGAAAATGCTTTAATAGAAGACCTTAGGACACATGTGAGGACTCTTCAAGAGAAGCTTGAATATGTAGAAGGCGAAACAGATAGCCTTAAGGGTTTAATGGAAACCCTGAAAAAGGAGCTTCTTGCTTTTGAAGAGCGAAATGTTTTACTAGAATCTAACATTGTAGAATTGGAAAATAAGTTAAAAGATTCTAGTAATGTCAAATTTGATTTGGAGTGTCGTTCGGAAAAACTAGATAAAATGTTAGGAACGGTCCAAATTAAAAATGACACTTGTGGTTTAGGCTTCAATACTTGTAATAAATTTTCTCATAATGCCAAAACCACTGTTTTAGGAGAATCGTCTAGGAAAGATTTTAGAGATCACTCCTTAAGAAAATCTTTTCGACATGTTCTTACTTGCACTCATTGTGGTCAAAAAGGTCATCTTAGAAAATTTTGTTTAGATCTTAAACGAATTCCTAGAGAATCCCATAGTAAAGTAACCACGGCAATGAACGTTCCTACACCCCAAGATAGTCATTCTTCATTAATTTGGGTTAGGAAATCCGACTTAGTTGCCTTACAAAATAGGGATTTTGATTCTCATTTACTTTCACATCCTTCCTCCCTTGCTAAATCTAAAGGATGAATGTGTCAGTGTTTGCATACTTTAGCGCTTGTACTTCATGCTATATTCATATGCTAAATGTATGCTTGTATAGTCATTTTCTAGTCATTGCCTTATTTTCATATCACATGCTAGAAATCATGACTTGTTTATCTTTTTGTATTATATTTTTGTTTGAATTAATTGAAAAAATATAAAAAGATTTTGTGTTTATCATTTGTGTTTTATTATTTCATTTAAGCTTAATGAAAAATACAAATGATTTTTGTATAGTCTTTTGAGTATATATCTTTATTTTTGGTTAAAAATGTTAAAAAACTCAAAAAGATTTTTTATGTGTGTATTTTAGTTTGACACACTTTAAGTGGCATATACTTGTGTTTAAATCCCATCTTTTACGCTCCCACGTGGCTAGAACTTTTGGTTTAGATTGTCAATCCTTATCATGTTCTTTACCATATTTTATGGAGTAGTTGGATTTTGTATTGTTTAAATGGATTCTATTTCTATATGCCTCTTTTCACACATGCACGAGCTCTTTTGAAATCTTAATGTCACATGTTATATTTGAGCTTTTTGAGGTGTTCTCCTATCAATCTAGTCATCTACATATCTATGACCTAGGAGGACTAGTGCATGTCAAAATCTGTTGCATGTGAGATTTGTGCGAAAAATGAAAACATGATAAATTAATATATGCACGGGGAAGGGCTCCGAAAGGATGAATTAAATCCTTTGCGATAGTAAGTCACTGTTGATTAGATCTAAAAGAAATACGTGCTCCAAAGGCCTAAAAAACAGAATATTTGGCATTTAAAAGAAAGCAATTGCCAAGACCTATGTTTGTTTGATATATTCATTCAAAAACAAAAGAATATATATGCTTATTGAGGGAGAATTGGATGGTATATCAACGGTTTGCACAATGTCCGTTTATCCTAGTTGTCTTTAATGTCATGACTCTATTTGGTTTGTAGAATCATCATCATGCTAGGCTTGTATGCATTGTGTATGTTTGTTCATTGAGTTCAATCTTTATATTGTCACATGAGGTTATATTTAACTGTGATGAAGTTTGCAATCAAATGAGAACTCCGTGAACGTTTCTTAAGTGTTTGGGTCTAAATTTAATTGTTGTTAGTTCACACCCCTACACTTTCGTTTCCATATGACACATTTTTGCCATACGAGTGTGCAAACTTATTGTATTTTGTGTCATGTGTGTGTTTATATCTATCTATATATGCACGTACTTATTGGTATATATATATATATATATATATATATATATATATATATATATATATGATTTCTGTTTGTCTTTGCCTTGCTTTTATTGCCCATATGCTGTCATGTCTTTTCTTTAAGCTTCAACATGCTGTTTATTAGTTCTTTATCCTTTGCCTATTCCTGAACAAAAAGGGGGAGAAATCCTATTATTATTGTATCTTAGTTTGGGGAGATTTATCTTAGGGGGAGACGTCTTTCTAAGTAGGTCATGTAGTCATATGTTTTAAAGGGAGAATTAATTTAGGGGAGTAATTAATGAATTGCATTTAATATTTTGATATTCCCTATGCATTTGATGAGTTTGCTTAAGTGTGCAGGAATTATACTAAAGCGGCATCTTTCAATGGCAAAGCGTTTGATCCTTGGGTTGAGTCAAGTTTGGGCGGGTTATGTTTTGAGTCTAGTAAAGCTTGACGGCCCTTTAGGATTTTTGTTTGGTTTTTGTCCCGGAATAGCCAAAGGGGGAGATTTGTAAGGACACAAATTTCCAATTGAGTCCATATATAGTTTTGGCTCAATTCCGGACAAAAACATTTATTCATAGGAATGTATTTGATTGTAATATTCTCAAAGCCTATGAAGTGTGTGTTGAAGACGTAGCGGCAAAGAATATAAAGCTTCATCAAAATATCGGTTTGCGTGCCTCGTTTCTACGTCATCAACTAAGGTTCCATGCTCCCAAGGTATGAATGTAATTATATTTATATAGGAGCTTGGAACAAAGTTTACTGGGTGTTAGGTGTAATAAAAACTGCATTTTATTTTCAGAAAGAATCATTTAGAACTTTAAAATAAGTATATAAAAGTTTCTGGGCCAAAATCGAATTTTACAAACTTTCTGGTCGTTCGTTAGAAATGTCGTTCGAACGAGTTTTTTCGTTCGAACCAGGTTTCGTTCGAACGAGTTTTTCGTTCGAACCAGTTTTCGTTCGAACCAGTTTGCCAACGACCCTAAACTGGTCAGTCGTTCGATATGTCGTTCGAACGAGGTATCTAACGAGATTCTAACGAGCCCAGGCTGGTCGCTCGTTAGAAGTCTCGTTCGAACGAAAGTCAAGTTCGTTCGAACGAGACGCCAGGGCGGGAACAGTTTTGAGCAGTTTTTGGCAGTTTTCACCCATTTTCCCCACTTGGTTTTTAACCAACTTTTTCAAGACTTAATATGTGCGGGAAACACATTTTTCCACTTAACTTTTCCATTCCATATCCATCTCTTAGAGAGAGTTTGAGAGCTAATTTATTTAGGAAAAATGTTCATGTTTTGAGTGTTAATTTTTAAAGAAAAATTCATACACACTCTAGTTTACACCCAATAGTTGTTTATTCCAAGTTTCTATATTCATATTCTTTACTTGGAGTTTTGGCACCGGTTTTCTCTACCGAATTCAAAAAGAGACGTTTCGGGTTTGCTTCTACACCCCATCACAAAGAAGAAGAAGTTTGTTCCGATATTACTCACTTGGGGAAAGACTCCAAGCTTGGGTGACGGTGACCATATAAAGTCCCATCGGTGGATTCCGAGACCGCGGTGGTGTTCCGAGATTGTCCGCTAGGAAGAGGTGTCTACGAGAAGAAGCGTCGAGGCTTGAGAGGGATCGAGTCAGTCGTTGTAAGTCTATCTGTCTTGTAATTGTAATTCCGTATCTAGTGGACTTGTGGCTAGGGCCGTCCGAGGTTGTTTCCCGTCTTGGGTTTTTCCTCGTACATCTCGGCGTAGTGTGATATTGTTTATTTTATCTTGCTCAATAATTTATAATCCATGCTTAGGATAATTTCAAGATAAAATTTGGTTTAATTTATCACACTCATTTAATTTGGGACTTATATTAAATATTGGGTAAATTAGGTTTATTCAAGTCATTTGCTAAAATTGGTTTCGCCTAACTTTGGATAATTATTAATTATGACTTAGGCAAATTCTAGGACTTGAGTTAATTAAAACTTGTTGTTGTTAATTTTTGGAAGTTGAACCATCACCTTTATAATGCTTCCGCATCATCTCTATTGAGTTTTTCAAAAAGGAAATTAAATTTTTTAATCGAGTGAATTATTTAAAACTCGGGGTTCCATACTTTTCATCTCTCTTTAGAACAGAAGCTACAATGTCCATTTATTTGTTCATGAAACTACAATGTCTCTATCTCTCTTATTTCTCTTGGTTTGAACATCAGCTCTCTTGCAAGTGTGAGAGCCTAATCTATGTGAAATGATCAAATATCTTAGGCTTCCTACTCAGGCCACCCTAGTGGTTGCGAGTCCTAATGAAGAGGCCCAAACATCCTATGGTTATATAGGCTATTCATTGGAAATTGTTAATTCGTGACTTTAGAGTAATGAACCGAGGTCCCTAGACATGTCCCATACAAGGGATCGCCAAAAGCTGCCCAACCGTCGGCCGACCGACACGGCACCCCGATTTTTGTGTCTTAATTTCTAAAGTTCCATTGCTCTATTGGAGCAATTTGGATCGTTGGATTGGCAACAATAAATCCCAGCCACCGCTTGGGAAGTTAAGTTGAAAAATGACCTGGTTTATTTTATATTGAGTATAAACAACGGTAAGGTTGCCTCACTATGACCATGAGGTCACAGATTCGAATTGAGGAAACAGCCTCTCTGCATATGCAGAGGCAAGGCTTCGTTCATTTAACTCCCTAGTACCCCGCAGTGGTGGGAGCCTCGTGCACTGGGTTTGCCCATTTTAGAGGATAAACAACTATACATGGTTATTTTATTTATTTCTTTTATTTCTTTTAATTGATACATTATTTTTATGTTATAAGAAATTTCCTAACAATTGAAAAAAAATTAAATGAAAATATCACACTAGTTTCCAACCATGGTTCAAAGTATCGGCCGAGTTGACTCGGTATCGGCCGAGTCAACTCGGAATAGGAGGGCACCGATCCGATACCGAGAGACGTTTCAAAAAAAATACTGAATCGACCGAGACAACCGCGATATCGCCCGAGATAACCGATTCCGAGACGCCTCGCCGCGATATCGGCCGAGACAGCCGCGATATCGACCGAGACAACCGATTCAAACGATATTGTCATATTTTGTTTTATTTTTTTATAGAACTTTTATCTTTTACCATATTTCTTCATTGTTGAAAATATATTATAACATTTACAAAATGGTATTACTTTTTCAAAAGTATTAACATTAATTTTTTAAAACATAAAACTCTTTTTTTTAAATGACTCTGCTAAAATATATATATAAATCTTTTAAAAAGTGGTACTCTTTTAAAAAAAAATGACTACTAAAACTCTTTTTTCAAAGAAATGTTATTTTTTTACAAAAAATATTCAAATCTTTTACAAAAAATATATAATGTACATTTATGTTTGTAAAAAATGTACATTTCTGTACAAATATTATTTTGTACATTTTTTGTAAAAATGTAAAAAAATGTACATATTTGTAAAAAAATATATATTTGTACATATTTGTAAAAAAAGAGTACATATTTGTAAAAATATATATATTTCTGTTAAAAAAAATGTACATTTTTGTAAAAATGTCCTTTTGTACATTTTTGTAAAAATGTACATTTTTGAAAATTTTTGTAAAAAATGTTCTTTTGTACGTTTTTATAAAAATGTAAAAAACAATATACATATTTGTTAAAAAAATGTACATGTTTGTAAAAATGTACATTTTCGTAAAAATGTTCTTTTGTACGTTTTTGTAAAAATGTAAAAAAATGTACATTGTTGTTAAAAAATGTACATTTTCGTAACAATGTTCTTTTGTACGTTTTTGTAAAAATGTAAAAAAATATACATTGTTGTTAAAACAAAATGTATATTTTTGTTTTTCAATATTATTATTGGTTTACTATGCAATATTGAATCTGACAACTCTACCGCGCTTCAGTATAACCAATTCTACAATGTAATGCATATTGAATGATGGGTCTGAATGTATCTCATTGGTCCACATTGTTAATCTTATTTTTTTTAAAATTTTCTATATTTTTTCCGAAATTTTTTGCGCTCTCTAAATAGCGTATCTTTGCGTATCGCCCGATACCGCGACCGATACCGCGACCGAGTTGAAAATCGGGTGTCCGATACCGGGACCGATACCGAGACTTTGAACCATGTTTCCAACTAGTCAAGCATGTGCAAAGTATGCCAAAAATTCATATCTAACATGACAAAGAAGGAAGAGAATAGGAAAATAATTCAAAAACAATGTCATAGGATAGCAAGTGGAAGATGGGTTGTAAATTATCCAACTTGGAAAAGGATGGGATTTGGATGGTGGAAAGGGAGGAATATATTGTCAATGACGTCGTGAGTGTATTATTATATTTATTTGGTAGAAGGAGAGTGATTGTTTTTAGGGTTAAAGCCCTTGATTGGAAGCCAAATAGTGGGGAACAAAAGGGGTTGGGTAGAAAAACTTTTTGACGAGATGAACAGGAGAACACTACTTGAGGAAAGAAGAAATAAAGCACCAGAGTTAGATGGTCCCTGCCAAATTTTTAAGAAAGTACGGAGTTTATAAAAAGGGGATCTAAGAAAGTTATTTAGAGGGTTCTTTGGGAGTGGGATGGTGAATGTTAAGGTGGATGCTACCTATTTGTTTGAGACCGAAAAAAGGTATCCTCACTGAAATTCAAGGATTATAAAGCTATTAGATTAGTAATATGTTTGTATAAATTGTTGGAAAAAGCTATATCTTTGAGACTAAGACAAGTTTTAAATAATTTTTTATTTGATACAAAGGAGCTCTTTTTTTGAGGCGATTGCGAATTTATTTTTTATTTTTTTATTTGGGTTTCAAGTTATTATGCAAAGAAGTTTAGAAACGATAAAGGCATGTTTAGTTGTGGATATACTAATGAATCTGTCGTGCATATACTGATGAATTATTAAATCTGCCGACTCTGATGTAGAAGTTGAGGCCCTTTACAGGCCGCAGCTATATAAGAATTGCCCTGTAGTATTTAAGTTTTAAATCCCCATGAGATCTAGTGACTTAACAGACGCTGTTGTGGAGTGTTTGGGCATCGAGCTTCAGATTGTCCCAATAAGAAGTCGATGTTGATAGAGCAACCACCAGAGCATGTGGAAGTTCTCACAACACGCATCCATGTATCGCCTGAGACGGGTGGCATAACACTTTAGTTCTTAGAACGAGCTTTTCTTAGCAAGGGAGTGATGTGTGGCGCAAGTGAGTCTCCATCATGAGGATCCACTTTTTTTCTTTTTTTTAGCACGTGTTATTTAATTTTTTAAGTAATTATCTGTTAGTTGGCTATTTAGCTTGGCTAATTAGCTTGGGCGATGGCAAGTGCCCTCACCCAAGCTACGCTTAGTCTAGGTTCGAGATATGGGAGCAAACTCTCCATATGTGAGGATAAGACCAGCCGACATCCTCCTCTCCTAGACCTGCAGTTAATCGGGAGCCTTGTGCACAAAGTATGACCTTTTAATCTCCTAATTTAACTAAAATACTTACCTAGTCGATATATAAAGCCTCAGTACTTTTGTTATTAATGATATTTTGAGTTTTCTAAAGATTAGAGTGATTTGTTATTTGTAATAGTTCTGTTGCGTTTCACATCACTTTTATTTTTATTTTATTTTCTATAATTAATCAAACATTTTCCGACGACCACTAGTGGTTGGTTGTTCATGGAACGATGCGACTCCATGCATCAGTGATGTTCTATGAAGCACGGACTCGACACGTAATATGTGTTTCGACAAGACACGCGACATGTGATTTTTTCAAAAACTAGGATACGACATGCTAGGATACGTATAATATATGTTAAAACATATAATATATATTTAAATATATATATTAATGAAATAAAACATATTTTTTTCCATAAAATACATTATTAGAGCATTCTTAACATGAAATTATGAAAATGAACCATACAAAACAAAATTCAAACACACTTTGACATTAAAAATAATAAATAAGGCAAAATCATAATCACATAAGAAAAAAAAAATTAAAAAAGAGTGTCATTTTACGTGTCCCAGCGTATCGGCCAACGTGTTCCAGTGTGTCGGCCAACGTGTCCAAACATGTCCCAACGTGTCAGAGCGTGTCGCGTGTCGGACCTCGTGGCTTCCGGGAGAGTGTCAGTGCTTCACAGGTGATGTCACAATACTAGCCCCAAAGTTTTGGAAGTGAGTTGGTTAACTAACATATAAATTACGTAAAAAGAACTGGGTGTGTAATCTTATCTAAAAACTATATGGTGCCTAGCGAGGGGATGCCAAGCCTTTTGTGGAGTTCAAGTCTAGCAAATCGCCCATGAGTTTACATGATTAACGGATCCAATGATGCCCACATCACTCTGCACTTGACGCCAGGCGATTCGATCCCATGACCTCGCTTTGATACTACTCTAATATAAACGGAATCAGATGTGCCATCTCAGCACACAGTTGAGGGAGGCCACACCATTTATGACGTTCAAGCTCGGCGAGTCATCTATGAGTTCACATAATTAACAAAGCAGTATGCCCACATCAATAACATTAATAGCGCTTTGAACGTATTTCTTGTTATATATGAAGTTTCAAAGTTTCATGTATATATATTATATTATATAAACATAGCTGAAAACTTTGCGGCTTGGTTGTGTAATAGCATCAGGCTATAATGGGGACTCGAAATCTTCCTGCAAGCTTAACACCACATATTGAAAAAATTATAAATTACATCAGTTTTGCTACTACTCCCTCTGTCCCAATGTGCTTTCATTTTTAGTCGGTCCTAAATGAACATGCATCTTTCTAAAAATAGTGTATAAAAGTAGGTGAGATTACAAAGTTATCCATCCGAAAAATACTCATGCAAGGAAAATGATCCAAGTGCATGACTTGCATTCTAAGGCATTCATGACTATTCATGATTTTAGGAGGATAGTTTTGGAAAGTAAATTTTACTCTTAAAATGTTTAACTTTCAAACGTCGACAATTAATTTGGGATGGACGGAGTATTTCTAATATAGAAAGAATGTATGTAAATATTTATCAGAAATCGGACCATTCATATATCACTGTTCCTTAACAGCAAAAACATTTAAACAAAATAATAAAAAAAAATCTCATAATCATCTTCGTCATTTTCTTTAGATGACCACCAAACAATAAATATAATTGCCTTAATGGTTTTCAAGATGTATTAAGACTGGAAAAATGGTTTACCTTTAGCCACGTTCTTCTGTTATATTAAACCTCAACGCAAAGAACAGTTTTTGGGCAATGCGCTGGTACATGTTCATGAGCATTTGATGACCACATCTGATACACAAACTATAAGAGCCAACTTAATGAAAATGAGGAAACGTAAAATATACACATTTTCATCTATTGGTTTTTAGATAGTCTCCGATGGGCAGAATAGTTGTTCCTGACAATTTACAGTATGTTTCCAACATTTATACCAAGCAGGTTGTAAGCTCTTCTGCATGTAAAGATTTGAATCCCAAAATGTTACGGAACCACTAATATACAATTGGAGGGAAGGAAGCCCTACTTCTAAACTCTTCAAAACATGGATGCCATAGAGATTCAAATCCTACAGTTATTAAAAGCGTCTTTTACTCAATCGACATTCATTGAGAAGCTTGCCTTCACAGACTCACTCCAGATTTCTAAGCGTCCAACCCACAATTGCCTTCACCGATCAATCCTTGTGCCGAGTTCTTCAGAAACCAGAGGTCAGCTAGGCTGATTGATGCATAATCTACTAATTATATAGAAAAATACGATACGCTTTGGAAGCCTAGGCATCATGTTGGGCTAGGGTGATTATTATATTAATTTGAGTATTTATCTAGTAAGTAGTTATTAGGATATTTTGATGTTTATCAATTAACTAGTATTTATACTCTTATGAATAGGGATGTAAAGCCATAAATTTTAGCAGTGAATAATATTAGAGTTCAATAAATCGTGTATTTCTCCTCTCCTCTTCTTATTCATTCCCCCCCCCCCCTATGCCATTAATAAGAATCACAGCCCAACCAGGTGTTCAGACCTAAGCAGTTATTCCTCCGCCTCTTCTACTCTTTTCTAATCTGCTGTACTAACTCCTGCCTTCGATGATTTCTTCTTCCAACACCACCCCAATTATTGTTCATAACAATAAACCATAATCCCCTACCAACTCCTATTCTCTGATAGAACTTTGGAAGATAAAGAAGTGGAAGTGAAGATCCCTGGAAAACAATTATTTCTTGCTTTGTGGACATTAACCTCGATAGCTTTCCTTGATACCGAGGCATCATATACTATCAACAACTGGTAATTAATGATCGGGTAACTGAAAGGCTGTGTTGGATTTGCTATTCTTGGTAGCTTCTGACCACTGTTCCAGACACTAAAATACGCGAAATATATATATATATATATATATATATATATATATATAGTCTCTTTCTTTTTTTTCCATAATGCTAGTCTTATTGTGCTTTTTTTTGCTTTTGTCAAATTAATTTTCTAATCTCTGATGTAAAAATAAATCATTTCACAGAGAACAATTGCTTTTATAGAGCTGAAAATTACATAGTAGTTAAAACTAACAAACAAAAAGAGTTAAACATTGACATCAAATTGAATTAACTAGAAAGAAGATATGAAACACCAAAACAAGTTCTCTATGGGGGAATCCTTGGGGTAATTTTTTGAGTAAAGCTTATTTTGATCTATTGGTGGATTCCTGTTCCTTGATAATTTTGGAAACATACTAAATGATTTGGAAGGTCAAAATTCCATCGGAAGTTCTATTTCTTGGCATAGTTGGCTTCTAATACCTAGGTGAACACCTAGAATTGATCCAATATAAGAGGCTAAAGGCTTGATTAACCCCCCTTATTTCATGATCCAATATTGAAAAAAGTAAAATGTCTAGGGAGATGCAGAGTGTTTCGTTGAAAAGGGATGGTAGGACTTTCGAAGATAAAGAAATGAAGAGTCCGGAAAAGAATTATTTCTTGCTTCGAGGACATCAACCTCGATAGCTTTCCCTGATACTGAAGCGTCATATACTATCAACAATTGGTAACTAATGATCTGGTAATTGAAAGGCTGTGTTGAATTGGCTTTTATTTGTAGCTTCTGACTAATGTTTAGACCACTATTATACGAGGCAAACAAATAAATAAATATATATATATATATATATATATATATATGGGATTTTGGGAAAAGGTCCTCATAATGTCCAAAGTGTATAAAAATAGGACACTCCATATAATTTTATAAATTTAGTCCCTGTACTAAAAATACCATGAAAAATGGTGAAAAATAGTGCCGCTAGCGCGGATCAAAAAAATAAAGGTATTGTACCACAGGGACTAAATTTATAAATGTTATTGTACCACAGGGACTAGTTTTATAAACTTGAAAAACATTGTCCTAAAAATCCAAATATAGGAAGGAACATGACCTTTAACTTAATTCTCTAATATATATATATATACGCGGAAAGAGAGAGAGTAATAATTATGCAAATTCTGCATATAAAAATATTTATTTTTTGCAAAGATGTTTGGCTTATTGATTAGATATACCCTTGTCTCGTGTGCTTGTTTTGCTTTTGTCAAATTAATTTTGGCATCTCTGATGTAAAAATAAATCAATTCAAAGAGAACAACTGGTGTTAGAGAGCTGAAAACTACGCAGAAGCTAAAATTAACAAACAAAAGGACTTGAAGATTTGACATCAAATAGTGGAAACATAAGGAATTAAGTACAAAGAAGATAGGAAACATTAAAGGGAGAGAGAAGCACCCTAGGAACAATTAGGTCCATATGAAACATCATTAAAGCCTGAGAAAAGCATGTACATAACCATAACAAGCAAATTGTATATTCCCTAATCATCTTGGTCACTATGGTAGTGGTGAGATAAAAATTGTAGCGCGTTGCTTGTAACAGCTGTGGTGCTGGAAGCTTTCTTAACAGCAAAAACTTGAAGTGATGGAGAGTTGAGAAAAAACTTATCCAATTCAGCTGCTCTGTTGTTGAGGCGATGAGTTTGCTTTCTCCTCTTCAAATTTTGGGTGGAGATGAAATCCTCGTCATGGATTCTTTGGACAATCTTGGGCTGAAATGTTGATTTTATAAGCGCTTCATCCTCTTGTTCCAATTTGTCTTCCTTTGAGCGCTGCAATGCCGCAAGCATATCATTTAAAGTTAAAGTTGCGTGCTTTGATTTCAAGGACTTGACGTGTTCTAGTGTAGAGACGATGTCCATTTCTCTTTTGGAGTCCAAGGCTTTGTGTTCTAAAGACTTGATTGCATCTTCAGCATCCCTTGCCCGCCAAGGTTCGAAATTCCGACAAGCACCTGACTCAACGACATAGTCAGAGTTCTGAGGGTCTGACTTGATGGTCATTTCCGCAGAGCACTTTGTGCACTTGAAATAGAATCTCAATACTTGAATGCAGCCCAAATACTTGTCTCCAGCGGCGTCTTCTTTGCGAGAATTGAATTTTGTACCTCGGTATACGAAATGTCCGCATGTGTTGCAGCGAAGGGTCACTGGCAGCATCATCCGCACTTTGATCTGTTGATTCCTGCCCTGTCTCCTCTTCGGTATCTTAGCTGGATCGAAATCATTTGGATAATATCTGTTCACCACTTTCCTCTCCCCCATTCTCTCTCGATAGATCAAGACTGATGAACTGGCTGGAAAGGAGACCACAAAACGATCTTCGAACCTCAAAACAAAGTCTATAAGATGAAATGGGATGAGAAGGTGTAGATGACCACGAAATCAGAATACGCGAGTCTCATATAAAAACCCTAGAATGAATGAGCTAATTTAAGGAAACCGCGAGTCCTACTCCCGTTAGGATTTAGAATTGAGATACACTCCTGCTCCAACACCCCTTCTCCGATTTTAAAAAGGATATGTTAAAAAAAAAAAAATTAGCCCTAGAGTGACATTAGCGGGAGACATAATTAGTGTCACTATTGTGTTTGTGTTTGATAAAAGAAAAATAAAATAAAATTTTGTATCGTGTCGCTTTATTTGGATCGTGTTCGTGTTATGTTAAAAAAAATAATTGTGTTTTATCATATTTTAATTGAGTCGTATTTGTTTTTGGTTAAAAAATAAAATTTCGTATCGTGTCGCTTTTACTTGACCGTATTTGTCTTTGATAAAAAAAATAAATAAGATTTCTTATTGTGTCACATTTTAATTTGGTTGTGTTTGTGTTTTTGTCAAAAAAATAAGATTTCGTGGCAGGTCGATTTTACTTGTATTGTGTCCAAGTAAAATCGACATGGCAAGACACGAAATCTTATTTTGTTTTTTTGCAAAATACAAACACAACCAAATAAAAGCGACACGATACGTCCCGGCGCAAAATGTTATTTTTTTAACAAACAAGATCCAAAAATGACACGACACGACATGAAATATTATTTTAATTTTTTAACTAACATGATCTAATTAAAACGTAACACGACACGGCATGAAATCACATTTTTACCTAACACGAACATGACTCAAATAAAAGTGACATGATACGATACAAAATCTTATTTTTTTACTAAACACGAAAAAAATCTAATTAAAACCCGTATCACTTTTATTTGATAAAATATTGACATTTTTTTATAACTAAACCATATATTTTATTCAAAAATAATACTAAATTTTCAATAAAATTTTGAAAAATAAATTTTAAATATTTACGTATATTTAAATATTTATTTTAAATATAAAATATATTTTGTGTCATATAGTTCTCCTCTTAAAATTATTAGTTGTGTTAAAACCATTATTTGCATCGTTTTGTATTGGTGCTATAATTAAACCCCGTGTTGTGCATTCGTTAAAACTATGATATGATCTTGTCCTATCGTGTTTGTGTTTGTGTTCAAATTTTGACTTGTGATTTCAATAAATTATGAACGACATGTCGACTTCTGTGTTAAAATTATGACACATGTAAAACACGATAAATTATGAACGACAATAAATTATGAACGACAATAAATTATGAACGACATGTCGACTTCTGCGGAAATTATGAACGACTTGTGGAAAGTGTTTTTGAAAAATGTTAAAAAAAAATATTTTTATATAGACAGAACAGTATTTTTAAATAAAGTACCAGTTAACCGTTTTATAAAAATGAAAAACTCTTTGTTAAACTAATAAGTAAAGTATAGTTTTTTTAAATAAAGTATAGTTTTCCAAGGAAAACGACTTTTTATATAGATAGAACAGTAGTTTTTTGATAAAAAATGACGCAATGTAATACGTGATACACAAAATATATTTTTTTAATAATACACGAATACGTCCCAATTAAATTATGATACACTACGAAATTTTATTTTTCAGCAAACACGATGTAGGACTAACATCACTAAACTTTTTGTTACTCTTATAAATAAGGTGAATTAAACATTAAATATTATAATTTTAATTTATTTTAAAATAAATAAATAAATTTTCAAAAAACAAAATAAAAGTTATCGAAAAGATTTTTTATTAAAACTATTATTTAAAAGTAAAGATGAGTAGGTTTGTTTTTAGATTTAAAGGAGAAGCGTTAATTTAGAGAGAAAGAGATGGACAAATGATAAAGTGATGAGGTAAGGATACATTGGTCATTTTCAAAATTTTGAAACGAAAGTGGAGCGCCTCCAAATTTCTCTGGAGCGCCTCCAAATTTCTCTTCCCCTCTCTCTCTCTTACTCCCACAAGTAAAATAACCCCCCAAATATCGTAAAAAAAAAAAGAGTAGATTTTTAATTTGTTACATACTCAAAAATAATAGTGGACTATACATGTATAGTAATTTTTATATCAATATATAATTAATAATTATAAATATACAAACAATTACCCAATTAAAACGTGACAGGACACATTACAATACAAAATCTTTTTTATATATATATATAATATGGACACCACTCAAATAAAAGACACACGACACGGGACGTCACGATATCTTTTTTTTTTCACTTAACACAAATACATCCTTACAAAAAAATTATAATTTTATCTAGTTAGAACAACACAAATAAAAGCGACATGATTTTTTTTACCAAACACGCACAACCTAATTATTCAAAGACGCGACACATGACACGAAATATTTATTTTTTACTTACCACGAATACAACCCAAATAAAAGCGACACGACAAGAAAAATAAATCTTATTTTTTTACGAAACACGAACACCAGTCAGTTAAAAAAAACATGACACATAATAGGAAATCTTTATTTTTAACTCGTGTTTCTTTTATTTGAGTTGTGCTTGTACTAAGTAAAAAATAAAAATTTCATGCTAGGTGTTGTGTATTTTTTTTATTTGCCTGTGTTTGCATTTCGTAAAAAATGAGATTTTCGTTTCGTGTCATGTCACTTTTATTTGGGTTGTGTTTGTGATAAGTAAAAAATAAATATTTTCTGTTATGTGTCGTGTCGTTGTTTAATTGGGTCGTAGTGTTTGGTAAAACAAATTATGTGTCGCTTTTATTTGAGTCGTCCGTACTAGGTAAAAATATAAAATTTTGTGTCGTATCTTAATAAGGATGTGTTTGTGTTAAGTAAAAAAAAAGTATATCATGTTGTGTCTCTTTTATTTGAGTGGTGTCCTTGTTAGATTAAAAAAATTAAGATTTGCGATATATAATGTCGTGTCACGTTTTAATTGAGTCATTATTTGTGGTTATATTTATTAATTATATATTAATATTAAAATTAGGGTAAAATGTAAATTTAACCCAGATGTTTGGGGTCATTTTCAATGTCGGGCGCGTTTTCTATTTTTTACTTAGCACGATCACAACTCAAATGAAAGCAACACGAGTTAAAAATAAAGATTTCCTATTATGTGTCATGTCTTTTTTTAATTGACTGGTGTTTGCGTTTTGTAAAAAAATAAGATTTATTTTTCGTGTCGTGTCGCTTTTATCCGGGTTGTGTTCATGGTAAGTAAAAAATAAATATGTCGTGTCATGTGTCGTGTCTTTGAATAATTGGGTCGCGCGTGTTTGGTAAAAAAATCGCGTGTCGCTTTTATTTGTGTCGTTCTAACTATATAAAAATATAAAATTTTGTAAGGATGTATTCGTGTTAAGTAAAAAAAAGATATCGTGTCGTGTCATGCCGTGTTGTGTTTCTTTTATTTGAGTGGTGTCCATGTTATATAAAAAAAATAGATTTTGTATTGTATGGTGTCGTGTCACGTTTTAATTGTTTATATATTTATATTTATTAATTATATATTGATATAAAAATTACTATACATGTATAGTCCACTATTATTTTTTAGCATGTAATAAATTAAAAATCTATTTTTTTTTAAATTTATGATATTTGGGAGTGAGAGAGAGAGAGAGAGAGAGAGAGAGAGGAGGAATTTATCATATGAATATATAAAGGTATAAGGGTCATTCCCTAATGTTTGAGAGCAAAATGGACTCCGTTAGTAGTTTGTTGAAGTGGGAATAACCATACCCTTTTAAAAATCTCCCGGTGTTTTTTTCTACCCTTAGATTAGTGATGTACTTGTACTATCCGGGTGGGGTCTTACTCTTATCACCGGCTTACTACGTATAACAAGTGAGAGTTTTTGTATTTTATTTTTTTCAAAATGTGAGACAATTTTTAATAATTTTAAAATAAATATTTTTCAAATTTGGATGAGACCAAAAATTAGGTGAGCACTATTAATTTGGAACACAAGAAATTAGGCACTTGTATATCTAAATATTTGATATTATTCTTTGTTTTTTATTCAAAATGTGAGACAATTTTTAATAATTTTAAAATAAATGCTTTTCAAATTCAAATGACACCAAAAATAAGGTGAGCACTATTAATTTCGAACACGGGGAATTATTGACTTGTATATCTAAATATTTAATATTATGCATTATACTACATGTGAATATTACTAGTTTATCTTTATAAGGTGAGATGGTGTTTTGCCGAGGATGAGAGCCTAGAAATATAGCGTGTTGCACAGTAAAACACCTCGTATTTTTAAATAAAATTTGAAATTTAATTTAATAAATTGGGAATTCGGAAAAAATTAAAAAAATGGGATTTAATTATTTGTAGTAATTTAAAATGGTGGATTTTAATTATGAAATGTAGAATTTTAATCGGAATTGAAATCGGAGTTAAATTCTAAGTAATACAATTTAAAAATAAAATAAGGGATTTTCGGGTATCAGGTCCCCCAAACTGGTTCGAGGGGTAGGCCGAACCAGTTCATCCAGTCAGTCGGCGACAGTAATTTTGATGAATTTGAGTGGGGTCAAAAGTCTTCCATTTATATAGAGAGAGATATTTTAGGGGTTATGACTTTAAAACTCATATTAATAAAGCCTAACAGCAGTAGCCTCTCATCTTTTAATCATCTTCTACCTTTAAACCCTAGCCCCATTTAAATTAAGAATTCAGTCTAAATTTTGAAGGCCAAAGCCAGATTTTTTTTTCAAGATAGTTCAAGACATGAACTTTATTATCTTTTTCACAAGGAACACACCTTCAAAACCAGATTTCTTCAAACAAATCTCAAGCATGGTTACCTCTATTGTTTTTTCTTAGTATTATGCGTAGTAATTATGGCCTACACACTAAATACAAGTGCTTTCTTAAAACAAATTAGAGATACTAATTAGGCAAAATGAAAGATAATTCGGGACTGTTTTTATGAAAATTTCTAAGATAAATTAAGACTCAAAACCTTGCATGTTAGGGTAAAGATTTGATTTTCGTAGTCGTTAAGATGTTTGCATGTAGATTTTCACGTAGGGACGTCAATTAATAAATTTTACGATGTTAAATAATGAAAATTTTGTGGATGTTGCATAGTAGAAAACTCTTGATGTGTATATTCTATAAACATGCATGTGATTATAAATTGAATAATTTCATGACAAAGTGTGGTTTAATTAATACTATGATTAAAGAGATATTAATTGATTAATTAATGATGTGTGAATTACATTGACAAATTAATTAGTGTCATAGATGGAAATTTAACCTTATACCACTTATTTATGTTAATGTGTTCGACACGGCAGGAGCGACGAGATTATGAGATAGATAGGGCGCTCACCTTTATTTGGGTTGTTTTCTGGGTATGGGACTAAGGGTGATTTGAGGAATTTATGTCGACTAAAATGGGTGGGGATAATTTGAGATGATAAATTAGAAAACACGAAAAATTGAGAATTAATGTCTAAGATAATAAACGGGTATTAAAATATATTGGCGACGCAAGTATGTGCAGTGCTGACAGTTAAACGGGTCGACTCGCTATAGCGACGTGGGTGTGTGTGACGTCACGAGTATGTGTGGAATGACAGCTAAACGGGCTGACGGTCTACAATGATGTGTCGTGCGTGGAACCTCACGAGTGTGTGCAGAACTGAGAACTGGGTTGACTGGCCATAATGAGGGGAATGGGTGTGGTGTAGAACTCTAAGTAGGAGTCCCGCAAATAAAATAATGTAAACCTGGTGGGAGTCCCACAACTAATATGGTGTAAGACTTAAATGTGGGAGTACCGCAACTAATGTTAATAAAATGAGAAAGATAATAAATTTGAGTAAGTGAATTAATTAAAAATAGAAAATTATTGGAAATTAAATATTGAGACTTGGATTTTGGGTGGACTTTACTATGAGTAGATAGTGATTTATTTTTATCACATATTAATATATCTCGTTTAATTTAAAATATTATATTGTCGTGTTTATTGCGTATGATGCTATTGTCTATGTTCAAGGACCCTGTTTGAGAAGAGTAGTTAATATCCATGTGGTAGGCTCTGACCCATTGTGTTGACTAATATTTCAGCTTTAGCACTGAAGTAGCTACATAGGAATTATTGGAGATCATTTTGGAGGTACAGCCGGAGTTCATTTATTTATCCGCTTTATTAGAATATATTTCATTTATTCAGTCGTTTTATATTATGAGACTTCATTACGGATTTTATTAGGACTTTCGTTTCCAAAGTTATTAACGGTTTCAGTCAGTTACTTTATTAGATAATTTCATTTGGAGATTTAAATAAATTATATAGTTGGATTATTTTGGAGTTTAGCATGATGCTGGATTTTATTACTGCATGGATGATTATTTAATTGGTTATTTATCTTGTGGATGAAAATTTCATATGTCTCATATTTGTCACATGCTAAGAATGATATTTAATTTAGTGACGTTCGACGTAGTCTTAATGGCGGCCGACGCCAGGAATATGCGGGGTGTTACACGGGGTGTTACATTAAAGTTTTATAGCCATATGATTTTTTCCACTCATTTCCTTTAGATCGTTTAGGTGCCATTTGCTTATTCATTTTATGACCCCATTTAGACTTAGGCATTTAACCACCAGCTATTAGGTAATAGAGAAGGTTATGTTATATTATAACCGGTTTGTCCATTTCTCCAAAGCCTTTAGAAATTTATTTTGACCTATTGTGTTAACTCTCAAATAAACCTTTGACCGAATTATGCCACCTATAGGTTTCGTTTTATTATGAGATTAGAATTGTTTTTGGCTTATTTTAATATTTTGTCCGGCTAGGATAAACATTGCATTTAATGCGCTCGAGCTATCCTCCATAACCATTTCTGAACCGTGGAGTTTCTTACCGTTAGATCCCATGCGTACTAGCGGTGGCATCAACTAGAGGACTTGGCCGCAAAGGCGTCTCGCTCAACATAATGTGCGTGGGAGGCACTAACTCTTGATTTTCCTCTCCAACATTGGGAGAAACTAAGCATGTGTTAGTTATATGCATCACAGTATCGCTCGGCAAATACTTGTTTTATACCACCAACCACGATCTCATTTTGGGCCTCAGTGGTGACCGCATTCGTTAGAGCAAGAACATTGTTTGAGGATCTCTTCCTTTTTTCCTCCTAGTTTTCCTCAGGGACTGCTTCAAGTTGTGGACATTTTCTTCTAACTCATCACTCTGGAAAATAAGCAACTCTTTATTGATTTATATAATTGGATATACGCCCGCTGATGTATCTACACAAGAAGAGAATATCAACATAACAATTAAATAAGTCCTCACAATAAGATTTATTAAAAGACAAAACAGGCCGTGGCCAAAAAATTTATTCTACCTCCTTAATATGGTTTGACAGATGTAATATTCATTATAAAATAACCATGCATGTATAAGGAGCTGAAGTTAACCACGAAAGTGAAGTCCTTCTTGTTATTAAATATATCAACCACGACCTCAATCCTTTTCCTTTGATGTTTTGAGGGAGTCGAGCTTGCACAAACTGCAACAAAATAAAACAAAGATATAATTTAGAAAAGATCAACTATAAAGATCAAAGGGTGCAGCCATATTAGAAAGATGTTACTACCTTCCAAGGGGGGACGACCCCGGGATTATGGAAGCTTATGGGACCTATCTCGCTGAGACTCCGTCAGTTTATTTCCCAGTTTCCCCCGGAGATGAAAAGATATTTGCCTTTCCAATTTTTGGTGCTAGAAGGCTTTTTACTCACGAGGTATCTACTAGCATTCCACATAGCCATATAGTAACACCAAGGGTTATTCACTTTATCCTCTTTTAGCCTATAAAAATTGAAGAACTCCACGATCATTATATACCTCCGGATTTTTTTTCTTCCAGACAAAAAAGGATGTCGGATAACCCTCCACCCATTTGGATATACTTGGGCTAGGACTGGTTTCATAACTTTAAAAATCTTCCTAATTAGAATTTAAATTAGCACCCTAAGTCCGATGAGGAAGGCATGCAATGGAAAGTAAAATCCATTATCAGGGACCGTGGGACATACTCTTTGGTCCACTAAAGAAATAGCACATAGGGTCCTCTATGTAAATCCATAGATTTCGGCCAGACGAGTTAGCCATTATTTTGTTATAATGCAAGGATAGTTAAGGGTCGTGGGGTCCCTCTCTGTTTTGGTGCTATAGCTAGAGGGCCCGAATTTAGTGTTATAAAATTTTGTGGCCTTTCATTCTCCACTGGCATCTGGTTATTATGGACCTTGTGTCCTCTTCAGCTATGTGTCTTATCCCAACGTCTCCCTAGGGTCCTTACAGTTGGAATTCACAAAATCAGAATCAACAAGTAAACATGTTAAACACTCTTTCGGTTTTCAAGATAAACACTCTTTTGATTTTCAAGATCCACTAATATTAAGGGTTTGATACTTAACACCGCGGGAGGAGGTGCCCCAATATGTCTTTTTTCATAAATCTTCCAAGTACTCCCAAGTATTCCAATATATAAGGCCACAACAAGTATCTATAAAAGATAAAAGGAGTGTCACAGTTAGACGACCATGACCATTATGGACAAAATATAAGGTAACTAATCAAGAGTTTCAAGGACCACAACCTCATGGACAAACGCTACGAAAACATGTAAAAGTTACATGAGTCAAAAACACCTAAGGTCCATGACATATAATGACAAAATGAGGCAAAGCTTGAAAAGACCACGACCTACAGTAGTTATAAGTGCGCAGGTTCAAGGTAATGATTAAAATCCGTAGCATCATATAAGAAAACATGATTTTTTTACCAAAGTTGCAACCAATTGGACAAGGCCATTGCCAATAATAAAAGGTCCACAACCAAAACTGACAAACACTTAGATTTATTATTCAACGGTTTGGCATGATCAAAGTGAAGAAAAATAATGGTTTGAACCAAGAACACACCATGAATAACAGTTTATCTTCTTACCCTAAAATCTACAAAACCAACACAAACCATCAAGTTTCAGTCCAAAATAGTCCTAAACTAACATTTATAAACACCCGGCAACAACAAACACCAACAAATCAATAAAAAATCCACTAAAAATCATCGAATCCCAAAAATACACAAAGAACACCAAAAGAAACCAAAAAGCCATAAAGCCCAGTTCAATACGATTTGGTTAATATCTTTTGCTTGTTTCAATTTGGTTCGAAATAAGAAGGTTAAATTTGGATTGCAACTTTGTTAATAGTTGAAAGTGTTCGGTTTAGTAAACTTCAAAACCAAAAAAACCTAGTTTTTACATTTTAAATTCAGCATAAATCCTCGTTATTGATGAAGTTAAAGCATGAAAAAAGTGGTAAATGAAAATGAAAACAACATATATTAGGAAATTACAGGAGAAAGGTGAAAAATCTAACCCGTAAATAAATAAGTGAAGATCGCCAAAAAAGATCTCCAAACAGCTACAGAAAATCGTTCCACGAATCACTAAAAATTGCCTTAAATTAGCAAAAAATTCCAAAGCCTTTGCTTTCAAGTATGGTAAATGTAAATAAAGCAATGAACTCAATCCATTTATATAACATGTCGCAGAAGTTGAAACATCACAGAACTTAAAGCATCTCAATAGTAGGTTATGGCATCAACAAGACATCAGCCTCAATAAGGCCCCGACCTATTCACATTAGGCCTCGACATCTACCAAGATTTAAAATCCAAAAAGGCTTCGCTTATACGCATTAGTTTCAATAAGACAATGCCTCAGACCTAAAACTCTTTATATTGAAGGTCTTGGAAGGCAAAACATTACATAATTTGAAACATCTCGAGCTAAAGCCTCAGCTCAAAGGTAATGCTTCATGAACATGAACAAAGCCCCAGTACTAAACCATTTACCTCTTAGCACTCAAGCTTAAGGGGATTCCGTTAAATATGTCGACTGATGATCAAGAGACATGTGGTATGGAAGCCCAAATAAACAAATGAAGATATGCTCAAGGACCATAAAAAAGCCTTTGCTTGTAAAAAAAGGTCATGACCTGGTACATAAATAGGCCGCATAATATACTTCATTTGTCCTTTAAATAGATAAGACCATGACTTATTATCTCAAAAACTGTGGATCCTAATCATATACTGCTTTAGAATAATATGACTAAGTGCCTCACAAGATGAGACACTTTAACCTTAGCATGACTCTAGAAGTACAGGTCATGGACCTTTACACATTAGCTATGAACTACCAATTATCCACCTTCTAGAAAGATTACTTCACATAATCCTTATCCACAAGGCATGTTCATAATGAACGTGAGGTCCTAAACCAACTACTATAAATAGAGGTGCATAACCCTCCATTAGAAAAAGCAACAACTGTGTGACGAAGCTCTACCAAACTCTCTCTAGCATCTCTCTACACTGATGTCCAAACTCCGATCACCTACTTTAGTAACCCAAGACAACAACATTCGCGGACTTTACCAGTTTACATTAGAAGGCCGCAACCTCTATATCACAACACATGTATGTTTGTGTATTTATACCATTTGTCTACTCTTGTATGCCTAATAAGCCCCCGATCATATATTAATCTACATATCTAATAAGAATCAAGGATCCACAATGGGCGTAAGCTCATTTTCATGTCTAAACCACTCTAAATCTCGCATTTATCTCTCGTTATCTCTATTTTATACTATTGACTGTTGTTTATAGCTTTGATAGCATAGTTTACTCTAGTAGATCCATTTTCACGCAACAATAATTGATATTTGGACTAATACTGAATGAATATTAGTTTGTTTAGTAGCATATTTTAGGTTGGCTTTTGGTACAATTAGAATGTCCATTTTTTACTTAAAATAATGGGTTTTAGGTCTATTGGGTTAGTATAAGGCTTGGGTAATATTTTTGGCCATTTGGTGGTGTATTTGAGCTCACTGGGTTAAGGTCTATATAGAGCCTAGGGTTAATTTTGTGGCAAGGTATATTTAGTGGTTATTAGACATGCTAAATAATTAGAGAAACCATATAGATCTTGGGGGATGAGGCACCAAGATTTCGAATTCGAATTGGGGAGGTTTGGGAGATTGATTCCTCAACCAATCCTTAGGCAAGTTTACATCGTCTAAGAATCCAATTGGGATTTTTATGGTAATAGTAGTTCATTGGATTATAAATTATACATTTAAAATTTTTATGTTAATCATCTTTAATTTAATTTGACAAATCTGTTTAATGGTGATATTTACCCTTAATCCTTTGTCAATGAAGTAAGCTTAATTGAAGAGAAAACCTATGAATTGAGTTTGTACTCTAATCTATATTGGTATCCATTGAATAATGATAATGAATAAAGTAAAAAACCCTTGTTTTTATTTGGAAATTGATCCATATCTGAGTTATTTTTTGTTATACATGAACCTTGGGTTCTAAGTTGCATAAATCTAAAATTAATACTTCGATGTGGTTTGATTCACCAAAATTTAGTTAATTTATGTTAGCATTGTTGTTATACACACTAGTCTTGAATGAGGAAGGGATTTAGGTTGTTTAGAGGCTTTAAAATTAGGTTTTGGGATGTTAGTGGCCGTTTTTATCACTCGGAGAAGATGAACTTTGCGTCGAACTCATTAGAACAAATTTAGGCATTCGTTTGAATGAGATTGATTATCTATTTTGAAGCATTTAATTTAGTTAGAGTGAGATTACTTCCATGGAATTATAGATAATTGAGTTACGAACGCAAGGGCATTGGTTTTGTATTTTATTTTTTTTATGAATTTCTTATGAATATTTTACTAACAATGCGCAAGGCTGAAATTTTAAATTGGTGATTTTGGGTTTGGGCTTTGTGTTGTGTTCGGTTGGTTAGGATTTTGATTGGGGAGTTATTTTGGGGTTGAAATCAATTGAGGTGATTTTATAGATAATAGGTTTGAATATGGAAGCAAAGTTTAAGGACATAAATATTTGAGTCAAAGTTTGTTAACTTGGGTAACGTTTAATGATATCGTTTGTGATATATGAGGTGAGGATGTGGTTGTGACCCACCGAGTAGGCTAAATGTTTTTTAGAATAATTCTTTTGGCCATTAGGTGAGACTAAACATGACTAAACTTACCTTGGTTGCCCTCTTTTTAAAGGTAGAAGAACAGCCATATATTTTGAACCTCTTGTCCAATCTATAACCTCTAAAATCCACAGCTGGAAGTCGAAATTCTTAACTTTGGGAGGCAGATTAACTCTTATTCAAGCCTTCCTGTCTTCTATCCCTCTGTATACTCTTTTGGCCCTTAACCCTCCAAAGTTGATTCTTAAAACTATTGAAAAGTTTCTTAGTTCTTTCTTTGGGGGAGTCCATAAAGAACATGGTAGAAAATATCATTGGGTTAATTGGAAGTCTCTATGTTATAAAAAGAAGGAGGGAGGTTTAGACATCAGAAGCTTAGAAATAGTTGTGAAAGCTGCAGATGTTAAACTAGCGTGGAAGTTTAAGGAAAATAAAAGCTTTTCGGCCAATTTCATGAACTGTAAGTATAGAAACTTGGAAATGAGATCTGGTTCAATGACTTTTAAAAGAGTACAATCCTGCTAGGACTTAATGGAAGGCAATTCATAGGTGATTGATGGTTCTTTAGTGTGGAAACCTTCCTTATCTAGAGAATTTAGTTTTTCTTCAGCTTTTAATCTCCAATGTAGCCACAAAATTTCCTCATTGGCTTTCAACTCGATTTGGCACCCTAAGATTCCTCCTAGCCTGTCTATATTCTCTTGGAGAGCCCTCTCGAACTGTGTTCCTGTTGATTCTTTGGTGTAAAAGCTGGGTATTAGGATGGTATCTAGATGCCAATGTTATTCTTCAGCTACTGAATCTCCTAGTCATCTAATCATTAATGGGCCTATTGCTTCTCAGGTGTGGAATTTTTTCAATTCTTTGATGAATATTAGCAGCAGGTCTTCTTCAATTCATGGTTCTATCATTCAATGGTTGATTCACTCAGGTAAGTCTAAGATTTCTAGATGGCTGCATAATAGCATTCCAGTGTGTATTTTGTGGAAAATGTGGTTGAGTAGAAATAAGTCCCTTTTCGAAGGTATCCTATGAAACCTAACCTCATTATTCACAAAGTTATAACTAAAATCTCTGAGCTCTCTAAAGATTTTCAATTAAAGAGGGGTGACTGTTCTATTCATCAAGAAGCCATCAAATGTTTTGATCTCAAACAAATTCACTCAACCCCTTCTTTCATATCTCATCATTTATTGTCAAAGCATGGTATAGGGAGAGTTAAACTCAATATATTTAGTTGTAGAGATCATAATCTTCATTTGGGAGGTGGTACTATTCTAAGAGACTGTCATGGCAAATTAATTTGGGCTATTTCAAATTTCCAAGCTTCTGGTTCTTATCAAGATGTTCAATTCCAAGCTATGAAAGTGGGTCTTCAATATTGCTCAAACAATAACATATTCAACATAGACATTGAAGCTGATTCGAGAGGAATGATTGAGTCTTTCTCCTCATCTTATGCTGCTCTAATTCCTTGGTCTGCTAGATTCAACTTCAAATTGGCTCAAGTTCTTTTTAAAAGGCTTATTTGTTCAATCTCAGTCTGCTCAAAATATGAAAATCAAGTGGCATCTCTGCTATCCAAGCATGGATCTTCTCATCACAGAATCACCTGCTATTCAAATCAAAATGATCTACAAGAAATATCAAAATTGTTATTAGTCTAGATGCTCTATAATGTTGTTTCTTTTGTTTCTTCATATCTGTAAGCCATCTAGAGAGGGATTTTCTCTCTAATTCTCAATAATAATTTTATTTTCTTAAAAAAAATAAAAATAAATAAATATAGACTTTAAGAGCCTTGGGAGTTTAATGAATATATATATATATACACACACACACACACACACACACACATACATAATTATAAGTTAACGTGCATATTAATATGTTATTAAAAGACTTTGTGTAACCCAATTGAGTAGGGTTTTATAGTGGTTTGTCTGGCCGAGTTGCGTAGTGTTATACTTGTTATCTGCTTTATGTGCAATCAGACCAGAGTGGTGTGTGGGTTCGTGGTGTGTCGTACCAAGAGGGATTTGATGGGGTGCATATGATATCGCCTGCAGGCAGTATATCTCGATGATATGACAAAGCTAAATACACGATTACTCGATAGTCTGTGCATTTCACTCTTTTATTTTATCCCAAAATTAAACTTCACTTATACCTTAACTAATCTAAGGCGATATTTTCTGAGTCCGAAGTCTTGAGTTTATATTATATGAACTTGTTCAAGGACATACTATTTTGGAATGAAATTTGAAAACATACATCGCTTTAGCAATCTAGTCAAATTAATTATTTAATTAACAATTGCGTCATTTCAAATCAAATCCTTCTTTCAATTGAATTGCTTTTAATTTTATCAGATAAGACTAACTAGTTCACTTTACACGTTGGAGATAGAATAAATAATGTGGAAAATAATAGCATTCATACAAGTACACAAGGATTTTAGAGTGAAAACCCTTGCAGAAAAAATCACTATCACCCTAAGCCAAAGATTCAATTATTATCAATCATGGTTACAATACTTAAATAGATACACATATGTTTTACATATATAATATTGATACACGCCACAAAGTCGCTTCCTTGGGTTTTGATCTTTAATGCATCTATATATACTAGCCACAACTGCTCCACACATCATTAAACGACAGTATCCACTGATCTCTATGGTTATCGATGATTTGCCCACACATACATGCTAGTCACCCAATTGTTTTCTCGTGCTTAAATTTTCAAGTGATGAAGAAAATTGAAGGGGAATGTAAACAAAAAGTTTACTTAGCATGAAATAGACAAGATCTCACTCTCTCAAAACTAAATAGGAATTTATAAAACTAGGCAACGTTCTCTATATAAAATGTGTATGTGTTGTTATTTCTACATTGCAGTATAGAATAACAACTCAAATATATTTTTGCTTAAAACTGTCTCTCGTTCAATGAGGTATTTCGCACGACACTTTTCTCGTATGATGTTGCTATCCTATGAGGGATTTCATTTACTAATTAAAGTCCTCGAATAAAACTCCCTTCATACAAAGGGTTTCTGTTTTAAAACATGTTTTGTATGAGGTCATGTGTGGTTGACATAAAAGTCTCTCATGTGAATATCCTTTTGTATGAGAGGTCGCTCATTTAAAGAGAGACAAAAACCCATCCCCTGGTAAAATTGTAGAAAATTACACTCGTACCATCATACCATCCCTCCTCTAATTCAGTCCTTGTATCCTTTTTCGAGCAAATATTACCCATAACTCGCACCAACTTACCACCCCTCCCTATAATTCAGTTCTTGCATGCTGTTGGAACAAGTGCTACTATGGACTTACGGAATATTATATTTGATTTGATGGTTGAGAGCATCCAAAGAAATCGTAAGAGTATTCATCCATCTCTTTATTATGGTTGTCTTATTCAATGCTTGCTTCTTACAATAAACATTCATATTTTTTCGCGTGAGAAGAATGAACAAGCTGGAAAAATGATCACCCGCCAGACTTACCACAATAGGAAGAAAAAGCGGAGTAAGACACATGCCCTATCACCTGTTATTAACAAAGTATAAGAGGTTCTCACCTATGGACTTGGTGGTGAATCTTCTGAGTCACAAAGTAGGACCACACCACCCTCACACTTCACTAGCACTCGTATTCCAGAGGACCAGATCATGGAGATATCCGTCGGTGTTTCTAATTTATTGCATCCTGACATTGCAGCCCAATTAATTTCATTTTAGGAAAATCATAATGCGTTTAAGACTTCGATTTTCACTCAATTAGATGCCATGCGATAGGATGTTATTAATCTTTAGTCAGAGGTAAGAGTACTTTATAGATACCAGGAAAACTCTGATGATGATGATGGCGATGACGAAGTCGAGGCATATGTGGTGGTGACTATTGTAGGAGGTAGCTTCATGTTGGTGGTTGGTGATGGTCGATATTTTCTTTTGTTGGTTATTGATTTGTGGTTGTTGTTTTAGACATCTTTTGTATTAGTGGTCTTAAACATTGTCACTTTTTTTGTTGGTTTGTATTTGTTGTTGGGATATTTGGTTGTCTGTTTTGATGTCTTTGTTATGTCTCCATAGATATCCTGATCGTGTTAATAGTAGTACAAATTTTTGGTGAAACATTTTCAAAGCTTCTTTGGATATTTTGATAGCATTATTACGTCATCTCATTTTATGGGCCATGTTTAATCACCTATCTATCATGTTTATTTATCTTTATGATTCTTGTCTCATAACATTATGTGCTTTTACTTGGCACAACATTTATTATTTAAGTTATTTAATCTTCATCTCACTTGATACCTATTAACACATGCCCTATATACTTGATGTCCCACACATGACTCACTCTATTTATTTATGTTGCACTTTGACTAGTATTTATGTTTCATGTTTTAACTTGATTATGTTATTTGGCTATCTCTTTAGGGAATTTTAGACTAAATGCCTTGAATTTCACATTTTATCTTTGTTTAATTTTGATTCAAATTACTCATTATATGATCCTTATAATCACACTTATTTATTTGATATTTCTCTACCTTTGTCAATTCTATGACAAAAAGGAGAAGAAATATTAGATTAAAGGGGAGTTCTATTAACGAACATATCTTTATTTGTTTCATGATAAACTAAATGAACACGATATATATATTCAAGAAATGTAGTACATTACTCAGTATGACTTATAGAACTAGGATATTATTATTTCTATAACTTGCACACACACCTCAGAATGATGGATCACTTTTATATCTTATGCATCACTTGTTTTCTATTTTAAACTATTCATTACATTGGTATTGTTATATCTTGAGTTTAGAATGTATAACAGCTTAACAGGTGCAAGATGCCTTCATAACTACCGTGTTTGAAGATTTATAGTATAAGATTGTCCTTTGCCTTTGTCTGGGCTTATGTCTATATGCCCTAGGACTTTAGAATTTCTTAGAATAATTGTAATATTCCTTTTAGTACATTTTGTCACGAAATAGACAAAGAGGGAGATTGTAAGAGTATAAATTATATTCATGTGCGCCTTTATTCTGTTGACTAAAATATACTTTGAGCCTTGTCCTTGAGGCCGTTCCGGCAAAGCTTCATGCAAATCATTCAATGGACATCCCCATCTTCACGTGTATCCTTTTATACCACTTTAGGAAATTAAATAGGCACATAGACTCATGCACTTTTTTTTTTCTCACACTCGTTCTTTTTATAGAAAATAATTTTGGTGTGTGTTTATGTGTTGATATGGATCTTTGGACTTTAATATGAAATGCAGATAAAACTAGTTTGGAAGAACTTATTCTCTGCATTTTATATAGCTGTTGTAGGTCTATAATAGGACATTCTTCTTGATGAGATTTTTCTTCACTACAACAACAACGTCTTGCTGGCCATGCCAAATTCCAAAGATTGTTTCCTTTTATACTTGACTTGCTTTGCTGTTGTGGGTTCTCCCCAGCGATGCTCCAACGACAAGTGTTGGTCTTGCGCAAAAATCTACTTTTTACACTAGATTGTGCATATCACTCTTGACACGACTCATAATGTGTCTCTAAAGTGTGTACTCTCTAGGCTCAAGTGCAAGCCTGTCGTTTAAGTAATAATCCGACAAGTCGGGTATCGATCCTCAGGGAAAAAGGACAACAAGAGTTGTGACGACGGGATAAGACGGAGGAATCCTAACGATGACTCTAAGCAGGAATTAAAAGATTGATTTTTTATTTTTGGGATTGATTAAACTAAATGCAATTATGAAATTATGATGAAATATGCAACTACTAAATTATCTAAATGAGGAATGAAGATTTGAATCAAAAAAATTTTTGGACCTAAATGATGAGAAAACAGGATGGGAATACAATCCCCCAACCCTAGTGTAGTGTAGTGACAACGTCAATCATAAATTTATCCGATTAATTCAAACCCGGAATTTAGTACTCCCAAGCATTATGTATACGAGGTTCAAGCCCGCGTCATACCTAATCTGAGGATGAGTAAATCGGTATCGCGGTAATTACACTCAAATTGTACTCTAAATCATCACGAGTACCCTAGGGCAAACGAGATATAAAGATCCACAATTATTATGAAATTACGCGATACGATCAAAATTAATCATTAAATTCATCGGATTGACGTTATACACATGCACTAACACATCAGGTTGGATTCATGCATCCCAACCTTTAAAACCTAGCCGGACATGTTAAATGGACTAATGCATGAAATAATAACGTTGCATGTGTATGAATTCATGATGAAACTAGATTTAAACATGTAAATATATATTATGAACGCAGCAATGAATTGAATCAACTACGGAAAATACGCATGCAAGAACAATAACAAGAATCTTGAATTAAAACGTGAAAAACAAACCCGAAACAATGAAATCTTGAAGCAATATAATCCCTTGATGTTCCTAGATGTTCCTACTTGTTATGGAGCTTTTACATGAATGAAATCTGAATAAAAAGAGTCCTAATGACTAAATATATAGGCTAAGGGTCGTTTAGAAGAGTCCCCAAAACATAAAACTCTTTTGGCTAAAAGATAAGCACAAAATAAAAATCCCGTATCTGCCAATTTGTCACACTTAGAAAGCGTGACTAATTTTGTAACGGATCTGGAGCGCGACTAATTTAGTAACGGATCTTGTGCGTGACAAATGGGCGGACCGGTTTTTTTTCTCAGCTTCGGTTCGGTTTGGGTCTGACAGCTTTTTTTCTTGAATTTCTTCTCAACTTTAAATGGGCATAACTTCTTCACCGTAACTCAGATTGAGGTGCCGTTTTTTCCAGTGTTCTTGTAATTGAAAGCTCTCAACTTTCCAGTTGGCCTCACCTCCGGACTAAGGCTACAAAATTACGAGAATGCCCTTCAACTCCCCGATTCTTGGTTTCTTTCACTATTTTGAGTTCTCTTTGGCACTAACTTACATGAAATATCTGTAAAACACATAGGAGATACATAAAATACGACATACTTGACAAAAAGGGTTAGTAGCATAGATATGAGATAAATCCAAGCTATTTACACCGCACGGGATCATAAAAATACCAAAATTAAGAGGATAAATATGAAGAATTTATGCCTAATCAAACCCCCCTAACTTAGAACTTTGCGCGTTCCGAGCAATGTAAAAGAACGAGAGTATGAGTTAAGGACCCTTCAAAAACTTTATTGGGATAGAATACATTTTTCGCGGGCAAGCGATTGCATTTAGCGTATGCAACAAGCCTTTAAACCTCTAGGTTACCCTAGTAGGACGAGTTGTGTCTCGTGAAGGTTTGCAGTGAATATACCCACAAAATTCGACTCAAAGAAAATTCAAAATATGAAAAAATTATGCAATTCAAACTTTTCCAGAAAATAGTCATCATCAAGTCATATTTATGAGTCTCAAACCGTAGTGTGTGTGTGCGTAGCCAGAAATATAACCGCCAATTTCCACTGATTGATCATTACGCTACTTATCCAAAAATTCATTTTGATTTCAAGTTCTCACAGAATGCTCTCTCAAACGAATCACTCAGAACATGGCTTTTTCGCTCGGTATGCGTGATAATAAGAGTAAATATAATGGATGCAAAATCACGCATACAATTAGAAAGACGGAAATTTCATGGTGAAAGGATCTCATCAACGGATTACGGTTTTTAAAAAAACGAGAACATTGCCTCTTTTTCGCGCACTTAATCTCCTTTATTATCTTTTGGTGTATTGACTCTCTACGCGGTAATCAATTTCGCAATTTGGACTCGGTTAGGACTTTTTCGGGTTAAAGGTTGCATTGGGTAATATGAAAATGGTAGGGAAAGTTGGAATTGGAAAAACCATTCGTGATGTCCCTTTGTGCTTTTTCCGGGCTATTGCTCAATTTGTTTTTATTTTTCTATATATATTTTTTTTCATTTCTATTTTTTGTTGAGCATTCTTCTATTTTTTTCTTTTTTCTTGCCCCTTTTTGTTGCACTTTTCGGACTTAAATTCTGAATTTTTTTCATTTTTCACAATTCCGGCTATTTTGGGTTTTTCGGGTTGTCAAACGAAAGAAAAAATTTATTCGGCTCAATTTGGGTTGCAAAAGTGGTGATTTTTCGCATCTTTTTCTGGCCAATATTTTTGGGATGACAAATGAGGGCCTACTTCATTGTCCAAAATGTCAATTGTGTTACCATATGCGTTTCGAGGTGAATTTAAGTTTAGAGACTAATTTGGCACGATTTTCAAGGCAACATTGCACACATTTTTCAAAACCTATCAAAATGAAAGAATTAAGATCCTTGACAACTTATTAGGCGCTAAAAATAACTTTGAGTTAACAATTAACTCGGATTGATTTAAAAACTCGCAAAAAGTGATAGGCTCGAATCTCACCGGGTTTGTTAATCTCCACATTTATTCGTTAAGTCGTCAATTTTCGCTCAATTTCCATCTTCGGTCAATTTCGGCTTTGTGTATGTTGGATATTTACAATTTGAGACTCCAATTCGACTTTTAATGATATTTTTGAAAAATTTGAATTCCAATTTTTATTTATTTTGAACAAAAATATTTTTGGATTTTTCAAAATTTTATGATTTTTTGAAAATTTTGGGCATTTTTGAAAATTTGTGAAGTTTTAGAAATACGCACTTGTGACCCCCCCTAACTTAGACTTTTGCATTGTCCTCAAACAAAAAGGACGAAAATCTAACTCAAGGCGAATGAAAAGTGCGGAAAAATAAAACAAACAAATATGAAAAATGCAACAAGACACTATATGACACTCATGCATGACTCAAAAATACAACAACAATCACCCCATACGCGTCGGGGGTGAGACGACCTCTCATCTCTCCACAAACTCACCCGACCCCTTGCATAGGGAATGATGCTCTCCTTGTCACCCCCGTCTTCCTATCATATACTAACAACCGGAATAAGTTGGGACCTCGCCCATAGATAAAGGATAGACCGGGAGACTCATCGTGACTAATTGGAAAGGGATCCTCATGATTCTGACTCAAAGCGTGGTCTACGTGCACTGACTCGGAGGGAACACCTAAGTTTCTTTCAATTTTTAAGACACATGGGTCGGGCTCTAAGTCGGATGGACCACAACTTTTCTCCTCACTTGCCTTCGGGACCTCTAGTGGTATGGATGGATGGTCACAAAGAAGGAATTTATCAATTTTAGCTTTCCATTCGCTTTCTTCTAGGTGACGAAATGAATCCAATAGAGTTTGGACTTCGTCGTTAAGGCTCTCATCCAGGCTCTCATCCACCGGACCGAATTCTTTTTCAAAGTCTTCAAGACTTATATCTCCTAAATCTCTCTCTCGAGTGTGTTTTGAACAATTTCGTTCACTCTCTTCTGAAGACTTCTGTGATGTGGATGGTTGGTCATTACGAAGGAATTCATCTATTGTATCTTTCCATTCGCTCTCATCCAGCATCTCCCTCGTAATACTCATCAAATTTTTATTTTTTTATTTTTATTTTTTTTTGTCAAAGTTTTAGATTAACTCGATCTATACCTAAGTCTACCTAATTCCCCGGCAACGGCGCCAAAAACTTGACACGACTCAGAATGTGTCTCTAAAGTGTGTACTCTCTAGGCTCAAGTGCAAGCCTTTCGTTCAAGTAATAATCCGACAAGTCGGGTATCGATCCTCAGGGAAAAAGGACAACAAGAGTTGTGACGACGGGATAAGACGGAGGAATCCTAACGATGACTCTAAGCAGGAATGAAAAGATTGATTTTTTATTTTTGGGATTGATTAAACTAAATGCAATTATGAAATTATGATGAAATATGCAACTACTAAATTATCTAAATGAGGAATGAAGATTTGAATCAAAAAATTTTTTGGACCTAAATGATGAGAAAACAGGATGGGAATACAATCCCCCAACCCTAGTGTAGTGTAGTGACAACGTCAATCATAAATTTATCCGATTAATTCAAACCCGGAATTTAGTACTCCCAAGCATTATGTATACGAGGTTCAAGCCCGCGTCATACCTAATCTGAGGATGAGTAAATCGGTATTGCGGTAATTACACTCAAATTGTACTCTAAATCATCACGAGTACCCCAGGGCAAACGAGATATAAAGATCCACAATTATTATGAAATTACGCGATACGATCAAAATTAATCATTAAATTCATCGGATTGACGTTATACACATGCACTAACACATCAGGTTGGATTCATGCATCCCAACCTTTAAAACCTAGCCGGACATGTTAAATGGACTAATGCATGAAATAATAACGTTGCATGTGTATGAATTCATGATGAAACTAGATTTAAACATGTAAATATATATTATGAACGCAACAATGAATTGAATCAACTACGAAAAATACGCATGCAAGAACAATAACAAGAATCTTGAATTAAAACGTGAAAAACAAACCCGAAACAATGAAATCTTGAAGCAATATAATCCCTTGATGTTCCTAGATGTTCCTACTTGTTATGGAGCTTTTACATGAATGAAATCTGAATAAAAAGAGTCCTAATGACTAAATATATAGGCTAAGGGTCGTTTAGAAGAGTCCCCAAAACATAAAACTCTTTTGGCTAAAAGATAAGCACAAAATAAAAATCCCGCATCTGCCAATTTGTCACGCTTAGAAAGCGTGACTAATTTTGTAACGGATCTGGAGCGCGACTAATTTAGTAACGGATCTGGTGCGTGACAAATGGGCGGACCGGTTTTTTTTCTCAGCTTCGGTTCGGTTTGGGTCTGACAGCTTTTTTTCTTGAATTTCTTCTCAACTTTAAATGGGCATAACTTCTTCACCGTAACTCGGATTGAGGTGCCGTTTTTTCCAGTGTTCTTGTAATTGAAAGCTCTTCAACTTTCCAGTTGGCCCCACCTCCGGACTAAGGCTACAAAATTACGAGAATGCCCTTCAACTCCCCGATTCTTGGTTTCTTTCACTATTTTGAGTTCTCTTTGGCACTAACTTGCATGAAATATCTGTAAAACACATAGGAGATACACAAAATACGACATACTTGCCGAAAAGGGTTAGTAGCATAGATATGAGATAAATCCAAGCTATTTACACCGCACGGGATCATAAAAATACCAAAATTAAGGGGATAAATATGAAGAATTTATGCCTAATCAATTGTGCATATCACTCTTGGTACTCGTGCAAACTAAAGATATGGCCATATATTTTTCACTTTTTGCACTATGTCACTTCACGTAAGTCTACAATGTCCCTTACACTTATTTTGCAATGTGTGAATAAGTAATTAATTTTGAACTTCTTTAACTGTGACTGTGTGAAGTGTGATTTTGAGATTTCTTTGTAGATAAAATATTTTTGCTAAAACTTGCTTTTCATAAGAATCATTGAAAGAGACAAAATTATTTTTAAAGATAAAAACTTTTTAAAACTTTTAAATATTTTTCTTCTCTTCAATATATTCTTGAGATAATTTGAATTTTAAATACTTGTGAAATGTAAAAATATTTTGAAGTAAAATTATTTTCTTTAAATATTTTTATACCTTAAACAAATCTCTTTCTAATTTGTTCATGTATTTTTTTAGATTTCATTTATCTCAAAAATATATTTTGTGAGTCAATCCATTACTTTCAAATACACTTTCACTTTAGGTTCATAACACACCTAAAAATTCGTACTACACCCATTGAATAATTCTCGTCTTTGTTCGAAGTCTTGGAACACAAAAGTTTGCTTCAAACTCTAAAAAGAGATTTATTGGTAAAGGACTTGTTGACATTGGTTGGGGACCAAAACCTAATGCGATTGTGTAGCATTCTCCCACTATTGGTGCTCTCCGCGAAAGATATGGTGGGAAGTCGGTCACAACGTCAAAAGGGTGTAAGTTTTTATCTTCTAGTTGTAAAACTCTACCATAGTACATTTGTCATTCTGTCAGCCCAAGGCTTTTTCCAGTTGTGATTTTTTTCTCGTACATCTTGTTGTTGTGATATATTGTTAATCTTTACACTAGTGGATTAAATCACCTAAACATTGAAGATAAAATTTGGTATAATCTACTTGGTAAAAATATTATCATATAGACCTTAGGCCTTGTATTTGTTTCCCTATTTTGAACTCGAAATGAAAATATTATCATATATTGACAATATACTTTAATTAAGTATATTTTGTCCATCTGATTTTCGAGCACAAGCACTCTCAGTACATGAACTTCACCAATGGAAAATGTGTCTCCAAATTGACCTTGAAGTCCATCACACATGTCCTTAACATATAGTCCAACGCTTGATTTACCCTCTTTATTTGTCCATCCGTCTGCGGATGGTATATCGTACTAAGGTGCAGCTGAGTCTCCATAGCCTATTGGAAACTCTCCCAAGAGTGTTCCACACAGATAAGACCCTGAACCCAAGCAATACCTTGATTGCTTTCTCATTTTAACAAATGTGAGTTGTTTAAGTGTGTGTGTGTGTGTGTGTGAGTATGAGTTACTTCTTGGGTCCCTCATCTTAGTATTCTCCCTTTCCTAAGGTACTGAAGTAATTGAGCCTTAGCTTGTTCAACATGACTTGCCTCTCAAACTCCAAACCAAAACTCTCAAGAGATCTCAACTGGCCATTTGCTCGAGCCCTACTCACTCGACCAGGGTTACTTGCTAAGTGCTTATGTGTTCAAAAAACAAACGTGTTAGTAAATAACAATTTATATAAACACCACTCTTGAAATGACTTGGGGTTCTTGCACAACACGCCCTCGCTGACTTGGGGTTTCTCGTATGGCATCCCCTCGCTGACTTGGCCTTGTTTGCCTTGCTCCTAATTTTGGATTCACTCGTTTTAAATTACTTTGCTACTGTCTTAGGCCTACTCACCCTATGTTGCTATGTTCGTCTTGGCTAGCCTCTGATTTGGACGTGCCCGCCACTTTGGGCTTGCTCTCTAGTTATTTCCTTCCTTTTTAGGGGTTGATCGCTCGTTATCACTTTATTTATACCTTAGGCCTGCTCGTTCGTTATCGTTCTGTTTATCTTATCTTGCTAATTATTTGGGATTAATCACGACTTGGGTTTGCTCTCCTAATATAGCCTAGATCTAGATTTGGACTTACTCGCCCAATACTTTTTTAGGCTTACTCGCCCGTTATTACTTTACTCTCGGCTCTGGGCCTGCTCGCATCAAGTCTAAATTTTACGGGAGAGTTAAATGGGTACTTCTTTATAAAGAGAAAAATGGGAAAATGATACCAGGCATCGTCACTTCAGAGAGAAGGTTCTCACAGGCCACACGCCGGCATCGCTTCAGCGAAGATTCAATGAAATAGGTCATGTCAGCTTCCGATGATAAAAAAAACTGTGCAAATACAACACATACACAAAAGAAATGCACAAATGGATCCTAATTTATATTAAGATTCATTTAAATCCCTAAAACACCATATTAAATGATCAAACAAACTTCATACGATCATATAATGGTTCTTGGTAACACTCTACAACAAGAATGTTTTTTTACATTCATTGGCTTGGGTAAAATTAAAGCCATAAAAGATAGAGTGATCATTTAATATGGTGTTTTAGGGATTAAAATGAATCTGCATATAAATACGATCATACAATGGTTCTTGGTAATACTCTACAACAAGAATGTTTTTTTACATTCAGTGGCCTGGGTCAAATTGAAGCCATAAAAGATAGAGTGATTCTAAAGAGATAACTCGTGATACAAAGTGAATAAAATGAACATCAACCCATAAAATAGAATAATGAAGATCAATGTTTGAACTCACTTTTGAATTTTTTTGACTTTATGCAATAAAGAGAAAGCATCATTTTTCCTTAAAAACAAATAAAATTTTCAAGTATCACATTTTTCTCCCTCAAATAGCGATTTATGATTAAAATATTTTTAATTCTCATATCCTTGGTGTTACTCAATTTTTGGATAGATAAAAATCTTTGAGACATCGCTTTTGATAAAATTTTGCATATAGAGGATTTCTCTCATTCATTACAAAGGGCGGGGAACTATTTTCAATTTTTCAAAGGTAGTTCTCTCGACCCAAAGTTGCATCCCTTACCACATCATCACTCATGATTTTGAACATATATATATTTTCAACTCCAACCATGATGATAAAAATCTCATACATAAAAGGATTGACAATAGCACCATTTTTATCAAAACATCCCATAAAAGTTTTAATTTCTCATAGAAGTAGAAAACAAATCTCTTCAATATGATTTTTTTATGGAAATGCTCAAGTTTATTGTGCGGTGTAAAAGTGCATGAGTTATGACAAATACTCTAAAATATCAAGCTCAATTTACCAAGGCAATTCGAGTTATAAAGTTTAAGCATGGAGTATTAAAATCCATAAATAGAACCATTAGTACAATAACTAAGCATGTAGGTTTTCATTTAAGTTCATGAGATAAGTAATACCTAACAAGTATATAAGACCAATATTGTATAAGGACAAAAATCTAAAGATATAAACAAACCAAATATCTTAACTAAAGAAATAAAAGTAGTTATTGAGAGAAATAAAAATATCCATCCGAAAAGATTAAACCAAACATTCTAAGACACCCAAACCAAAAGAATCCTATTTGATTTTTAACAAGGACCAAGTCTTGGCACATTTTTAAGGGATTATGGTTCTCCTCTATCAATACCTTGTTTTGGAACCCTATCCGGATCAAATCTTAAATATTTGGATTTAGGAACCAAAACAAAAATTGTGGTCGGATAAAACATTTTACCTTTCTCCTTGCCTTTGGAAGAAACCTTTTGAGGGTCTTCTACCTTCTTCTTTACTTTCCTATCGACCTTTCTAATCTTATCATAGTTGCCTAAATGTTATGCTGGTTGAAGTAAAACACAAAACTCCTTAAGATGTCCCAACTTATGAACATGCGTAAACCTAAAGGGTTGTGGGTTGATGGGGCGATTGAGTTATTGCTTACTAAATCTAAAACAAAACTCCTTTGAGTGTCCTTCCTCGTTACATTAGGAACCACGAAAGTCACCTTCTCTTGGATTTTTTTGGGTATAGCATGAGTTGAAGACTCACCAATGGGTGATGGAAAATGGATTGGGATGCTATGAAATTTTGGTAAGAAGTAGAACCATCAGTGTACAAAATGAGTCCTCGTTTATCCGTAGTGGGCAATTTGGCACCAAAAAGTATCTTATCCAACTATTGAGACCTGCCCGCCACATTCATCTTGAAAGTATTTTCGGATAGTAGTTTGGTCTCAAGTAAAGAGATTTGGTTCTCTTGGATAATTATTGAGTTTTCAATCTCGTGTAGGGGCATCCTAGGGAACTCAATATCCATGTGAAGAAAGTCAATGGAACTTCCCTCAAAATGTGGTGCACTACTCATCACATGTAGAGCAATAAAATCACTCACCATAGCCATTTGGTTCTCAGAAATGGATAACTTGGTGGAGAGCTCAATGTTAATCCTTTTGAGGTCCACGGATTCCTCGTAAAGCCTAACATAGTCCGCTCAAAGATTATTTTTCCCTTCTTCATCAATAATGCTAAAAGAGGAGCTAGGAATAGACATTTCTTCATTAGGCGAAAGAGGAACATCAAAATCCTCCAAATCAAAAAACTAGTCAAATTTCTCTTTCCATATAAATGCGGTATATTTGCATTCTCGAGAGTCATCTTCGTATTTCGAGTCATCATCTTTAGAAGTGTCATGATAAGAATTTTTTCCACCATCATGACTCATGTTTGAAGGACATTGCTTCGACATGTACCCTCGACCACCATAATGTGACACCCCGCCTAATTAAATACCGGACGATCACTCCTTTATTAAATTAAAATCAAGGTGAACAGTTGGATCATTCTTAGCATCACTGTCGTAAAAATAAATTTCCAATTTAAACACCCTAATTAATTAAGCTAAGTGTCAAAACCATTTTTAACATTACTTTCCAAATTTTATTTTGAAAATAAAGATTTAATTATCTACAATAATTCAATATTTAAAGAATCACACCAGAATAATCCTGGAACATATAATCCAATTAATTTAAACATTCAACAACTAAACCCCAGCATTTAAAACTTAAAGTAAAACATACATGCTGAATAAATCCCAAAGTAACAGTACTAGAAATAACTGAAATACAAATGTCCCAATAAAATAGATAAATAGTGGAAAGGGCAACACATGCCCAATAAGGAGAATGATAGAAGTGGAATCAAGAAAATGAAATCGTCTAAGCAAGTGGCCTGCAACTCCCACCTAAGCTGTAGCACGTTCCTTCCAAGGGATCCTAAACAAGACGCCCCTGTGGCTGGGCACCTGTAATATATACATATATATACAAGAGAGAAAGAGTAATAGAAATGGGTTAGAGCCCGATAGTGTATATGATTTAAAAATTCGTTTAGCAAGTATTTAAATTGATACAGGCCAATGCAACAACATATTAGTGCGAACTCTCTTGAGAAATTCTCTCCTCTCTTCTAATGTGCACTCCTATCGCACTAACCTTCCCAATGGTTTATCTCATCATATATCACACTATCCTTCCCCAGGGATTTAACTTATCTTAGGTGACTCTCAAAATTTAAGATTTAACAACATCATGGTTTAAAAAGGATAATTTCATTTAGTACAAAACGCTCATTTTAACTTTATTGATTCATAAAGTTTTTTTTATATCATATTATACTTTTCAAAACAAGTATTTCCAATTTGAGTCATTATACATGTCTTACTTACCATAACACAGTAGGCAGTTTCTCATATTTCAGAAGTTCATATATATATATTAAATACTCGTATAATATATATTCTAACAGCACCCCACATAAAATTTTATGGTGCGGGCATACTCTGCTATCCAATCCCCGTATCAATCGTACTAAAGGGAATACAAGTTCGGAATCACTCTCGAACTGTATAAATACATACACAAACAATATTGAGGCGAAGCATAGTTTCCAAGTCCAAGAGGTCAGTACATACCCTCACGTCTCTTAGGACTGTAACTACCGATTCGATAGCCTGTACCTTGGATTTCTATCTTCTAGGGTATGAGTCAATATCCCCATAAGGCACACGAGATAAGATCGTCCCAGCGCGAAAACCTCAGGGATAGCAAGTAGCGCGGGCATAATTTTCACAAGTATATAATATATGCATACACAATCATATAAATATACCACTTTTATTATATAAATTTAGGTTTATCCAATAACCCACATTCACAACATTTATCCTTATTTTCCCATTATTATTTATCAAGTATAATGGTTCGTTTCTAACTTTAATTCGAAGGGTTTTTCCAACTTACTACGTAACCCTCATGGACTCTATTCTTCCAAATGTACAATTCAGTAGATATCTATTTATATTCCAACGTAACTCTCTCTTACGTGTCTCTCCCCTTTAATATATACTTACATTATCCCTTATGCAAAATATCCCAAAAATATAGATTTCGCCTTACATTAAAGGATTTTGAATTTTATTTTCAAAGATGAGAATTTCAAACGGTTTGGAAATCGGAATTAAAATGGAGTTTTAATTGAATTTTTATTATCTCTAAGAGTCTTCAAAACATAAAACTGTCTAGCAAAAAAAATATTAAAAAATATTGAACAATCCGATCGAGTTGAATTTTTTTCTGTAGCTTCCTCTCGTCTTCAGCTAATTCTCTGTAAAATTTCATCCAATTCCAACGGTTCGATCGTCCGAAATAATTTTTTTTTTATTATTTGTATATGATTAGAACTCTTTTCTTAATCAAACTCTTAATCCTTTACATGACAAAGGGTTTCCAGAATATCATATAAATCATCACTACATGAAAATTTCCTATCTCAAATTGAGTTTTTCTTCCATAAATCTCATCATAATAACTCCTAAACTAATATGGATGATGCATCAACGAAATAAGCAAGATAAACACTTGCCTGGGATTTTCAAAAATCTGGTTTGGTGTTGAATTTGGTGTGGTTGCGTTCCCCGTCTCGCGATCTACGCGTTGACGGTGGCGGCGGTGCAAACGGGTGAGTTTTGAGCCTTGGAATGCCTCGAGAGCTCTCTCCTCTCCTCTCCAATGGCCGTTCTAGTGTTTTGAGTTATCTAAACCTAGGAGATAACCTAAACATCTGATATAAACCCTTTAATTTTCGTGGGTTTAATTACCCAAAAATACAAAATGACTAAAATGCCCTCCCGGGGTACTTATTAGGCCTAAAAATGCCCCGAGACCCAAATCAAACTCCCGGGTATACTTTTCTGACTATATTGACCCTTCCGGATGCATTGGCGCACTCAAAACGACCATACGAACAACTTATAAAATATTTACTTTTATTTATCAATATTTAGTCCCGACGCGACACGGGCGCGTCCCGACTCAAATTTCTAAAATTATCATTTTATTCACTCGTGACATTTAATATGGCCACTATTATATATTACTTTTCCCATTAGTAATATTCAACAAATTTTTCCATAATTACTAACTCTCATCACGTTAATAATTATAACATAATTAATTTCCGGAATTTTATTAAATAATTAATTCACATTAAATTTAATAAATTCCCAAATTAATATAGCATAAAAATACGGGGTATTACATACTTCCCCCCTAATAACGGAATTTCGTCCCTAAATTCGGAAAATAAGGCATACCTGTTAAGAACAAATCTGGATATCTCTCGCGCATAGCGGCATCGCGCTCCCAAGTGGATTCCTCCACATTATGATGCTCCCACTGGACCCGTACAAGTGAAACTATCTTCGACCTCAATCTCCTCTCACTATAGTCTAGGATAGCCACCGGTCTCTCCTCGTAAGAGTTTTCAGGCTGCAAGTCTATCTCATCTATCGCGATGTGAGTGTGGGCCATATCATCCCGAAGATACCATCTCAACGACGAGATATGGAATACATCGTGAATGCGATGTAAATGCTCTGGTAGTCTCAATCTGTATGCTACCGACCCAATCCTCTCGATAATGGGAAATGGTCCCACGTACCTCGGGGCCAATTTCCCTTTCTTCCCGAACCTCACCACTCCCTTCATAGGAGATACACGCAGTAACACTTGGTCCCCCACATTAAATTCTCGGAAGAACCGTTTCGCATCGGCGTAGCTCTTCTGCCTGTCCTGGGCTACTCGAATGCGACTCCTAATCATCTCAATCCTCGCGGAGGTTTCCTGAATTAACTCTGGTCCTAGCAACTTGTTATCCCCCACCTCGAGCCAACAAGTTGGAGAACAACAAGGCCGGCCATACAAAGCCTCAAATGGAGCCATACCAATCGTAAAATGATAAGAGTTATTATAAGCAAACTCTACCAGTGGAAGATGTGGTTCCCAACCTCCTCCAAAATCAAGAACACACATGCGTAGCATATCCTCTAACATCTGATTAGTACGCTCTGTCTGTCCATCTGTCTGTGGGTGATATGCTGAACTCAGCCTCAACTCAGTACCCATAGCCTCTTGAAAGCTTTCCCAAAAACGTGATACGAAAATCTTGTCTCTATCTGACACAATATTCAGGGGCACCCCATGTAATCTGACAATCTCAGCAATGAACAACTGAGCATACTGACCTGTGGTATAATCTGTCCGCACCGGCAAAAAATGTGCCACCTTGGTCAAACGGTCTACAATCACCCAGATAGAGTCTTGGCCCCGCTGTGATGTAGGCAACCCTGTAATAAAATCCATGGAAATACTCTCCCACTTCCACGCGGGTACTTCCAATGGCTGAAGGAATCCTGACGGTTTCTGATGGTCCACCTGTAACACCCCGTATTTTTGTACATTTAATATTTAATTAATTCGGGAGTTTTAAATTACTTGTGTGTTGTAATTTTAATTGAATAATTATAGCCATATATATATTTAAATATTAATCGGAGAGTGAATGGTTAATGTTTAGGGAAATTCATTTACTAAGTGAATAGTAATAATTTAATTACGTCATTTCGAGTATTAATGACGAGGTATACACTTATCCCAATCGGGAGTCGGTAATGACTAAATTGGGTGTGAGATAAGGATTTTTATAAATTAATTCGGATGCCAATTCTGGGTGCGCGGTTGAGTCTGGATGGGTCGAGATAGTCAGAAAAGAGTACCCGGGGAAGTAATTGGATCTCGGGGTATTTTTGGGAATAGCCGGGCCCACACGGGGTGAGTTGGGCCATTTAATTAAGCCCATTAGGTGAAAAATGGGATTAAGGGTTTTTAACTTAGTTGGGAGATTAAGAAATGGCAGCCAACATAACTCTAAACCTAGGGTTTGAGAGGGGATTTGGGGGAAAGCAAATCAAGAGCAAATTGGAGGTTATTGGAGCCAAATTAAGGGACAGCAACAACGGATCAAACACTACGAACAATCCAGGCAAGTGGTTAACTGTTGTGATTTCTAAATTATGATAATCAATTCATATCATAGTGATGTGTATATGAAAATTTCGTTTTGGGTGTGTGACCAAAAATTCAAATTGGGTTTTTGAAAATTAATATATTAATGGAATTAAGGGTGAGATTTATTGTGTTTATGTTTCTAGGATGTAGAGGAATGAATCGTGTGTTAGAATCAGTGAGAACAAATGGTTAATTGTTGATAAGATGAATGAAATTCGTATTGGGGGATTTGAAACCCGGATAATACCCAAATCGGAAAAACGTTGGAATAAATGGTTATTGGCAATGAATTAAGGTTTGTGGGATATTTAGACCCTTTTCTTATGCGGAGGATGTGTTGTTTGTATTTGGGTAAGAGCTTTGATGGAGAATCAAAGCTTTAATTTTCATCCATGGCTGACAGCGGCGGGAAAGAAATAATACTGGAACGATCGATCGATCGACCCAGGGGGTTCGATCGATCGAAGGTACAGAAATCTGGGCAGTTCGCCCAGTTTATTATATAAAGGGAAATCTATTAAAAAGGTGGTTTCATACATTAATAAGTGATAAATAATTATGAAATAAATATTCCTAGCAATTATGGGAGAAAGTAATTGGGACTAGGATGAATTTATGTGGGACATTTAATGGATGAATTTAAGAGACTTCATTCCAAAATAGTGAGGTACGGATCAAGTGAGTGAATCCGGGTATATTGGTCATGCGACCCCAAGGTAGTGAATTAAGTTTGGAGATAAACTAAATAATTTTGAGTCGGGATATAGACTCGGGTGAATATTTAATTATGGACCAAGTGGGCGAGTCCGGGTATGTTGGTAATTATAGGTTAACATAATTGGGAAATTATGGAAATAAATGTGTGACACATTGTGGGCGAAAAATGTGGAAAAGAAATTATGAGATGTAAAAATGGACCAAGTGAGTGAGTCCGGGTATGTTGGTTATGTGACACCAAAGTATCAAATTTATTTTGAGAGAGAGTAATTAATTTGGAGTCGGAACATAGACTCGGAAAATATTAAGATACGGGCCAAGTAAGTGAGTCCGGGGATAATGGTTGGGTGACACCAAGTTATTAAATTAATAAATGCATTAATTAATTTAGTTAAAGTCAAATTATAGACTCGGGTAATATTAAATTAATAAGAGTGATAATTAATTTAATAAGAGTCGGATTGTAGACTCGGGTAGTATCAAATTAATAAGTGTATTAATTAATTTAATTAGAGTCGGTTTGTAGACTCGGGTAGAATTAGATTAATAAGGGTGTTAATTAATTTAGTTAGAGTCGGTTTGTAGACTCGGGTATGATTAAATTAATGGGTGGGATAATTAGTTTAATCAGAATCGGATTGTAGACTCGTGAAGGGTACTTATTAATTAATGTGATAATTAATTATATTAGAGTCGGACCACAGACTCGGAATTTGGGTTGATTAATTAATTTGTAAATTAATTGTATTAGAGTCGAACCACAGACTCGGATTGGTATTAAATTAATATGTGTGTTAATTAATTTAATTAGAGTCGGGCGATAGACTCGGGGAGGTATTAAATTAAAATGTGTGTAATTAATTTAAGGAGAGTCGGACCATAGACTCGGGGAAAGTATTATATTAATTGAGGTGTGAATTAATTATATTAGAGTAGGACCATAGACTCGGGAAGAGGATAAGTTATTAAGTGAGAAAATTAATTACATTGAGTCGGGCCACAGACTCAGGAAATTACAGGCAGTGTATGGGATGTTGAGTACATGATAAATCCGGGGTTATTAATATATATATACGGTGTAGTGATAGTATATATATATACGTGTATGTATTGTGTGTGACATTAAATTACAGGCAGTGTACGGAAATTACAGGCAGTGTACGGGATTTTGAGTACACGGTAAAACCGGGGTTCATAATATATATATACGGGTAGTGATAGTATATATATATGTGTATATATTGTGTGTAATAGTAAATATCAGTGACTAGATATTTATTCAATTTAAATACTCTAATGCTATCAAGGGAGGTTGCGTGATGTGGGTGAATCCCCTAGCTTGAGGAGTAGGGCGAGTATATTCCCAGGTCATAGCGTCCGGTATATATGGGTGAGGGATTTATCTCACTTTCAGGGAAGGAATATGACCGCCTCCACTTCGTTTATATTTTGGTCCAAGTTGGTGAGCGATTCTAACTTGGGGAAAGTAGGTTTTGTGAGCACACCTAGTGAGATAGAATTCTATAGGGAATCATCCGGTGAGGCTAAACTCGGAAGGATGGATACACGTATGATATATGTGTGGATGTTAGTAAAGGTGCGTATAATATGGTAGTAAATATTATATGTAGGTGATAATACAGTGTGTGATGTATTTACTTTATATAACTAGGGTTACAGTTATATGCAGTTAATTAATGAGAAATTAATTAAGTTAATCATTTATGGGAATAATACAGTGTGTGATGTATGTATTTTATATAACTTGTGACACGGTTATATGCTGCTATTTAAGAGGAATTAATTAAGTTAATTGTGAAATAACTAATAATTCAAGAATCATTATACTCGGGTTAGAGTAGTACAGCAAGGGAAGGTTATACCACGACTAGTTGGACGGGGTAGTACAACTAGGTGGGGTTAAGGTAACCGGTAGGTGTGCACACTAGTGGAGGGGTGAGAATGTCCTCAAGGGAGTGCGACACTAACTTAAATATGAAGTGCATTCATGCATTTTAAATTACTGCAGTTAATTCACTTGCTAAATATTTTCAAAATGTTTTGGGTTCTAACCCTTGCTATAAAAACTATTTTCAAAACTTTTTAGGTGTCCAGCCACAGGGACGCCAGGATTGATATTCTATTCCAGGGACACGGAGCTGCGGTATATGTGGATGCTAGCAGGAGTTTGGATTAGACGCATCATTCATTCATTCCTAGAGTAGGAATTATGTATCAGTCTCAGTTTTATTTAGGGCTTGTAGCCCAAACTTCTCGGTACAGTTTTCAGGTGTAATTCATTCAGGTGTTGAATATTTGTATTGGATTATTGATTTGGTGGCCGGTGATTTATTCGGCAAGTTGTGTAATTATTATTCTATTTACTTTCATTCAGTTGTGTGAATGGTTTATATTTTAATTCCGCATGTATTGTTTTGTTTATTTAAAAAAATTAAAATTGGCACCAGTTTTTGGAATACTAGGTGGTTAGTAAGTTTTAAAAAGTTTTCGACAGTGATGCTAAGGATGATCCAGCTGGGATTCCTGTTTTAATTTGGTATAGGACTGATCACCTGGTATTTTATTAGGCGGGGTGTCACACCACCTTCACCAGCTGGCAGGTAGAACACTTGGACACGAACTCAGTAATGTCCTTCTTCATCCCACTCCACCAGTATTGCCTCCTCATATCCTGGTACATCTTATCTCCTCCAGGATGTACCACAAATCGGGACCCGTGAGATTGGGTCATCACTTCATGACGCAATTCTGTCCCTTCCGGAACCACTAACCTCCCATTAAACCTCAAACCCCCATCAGAACTAACAGAATAGGACTCAGCACCCTCGGCTAAAAGTCGTACAATCTGCTCCTGACAAAACGGGTCTGTGGTTTGGGCCTGTATTACCCTCGTAACAATCTCGGGTGTGACTGTCATAACAGATATGAAGGAACGGGCTACTGCGTCCTGGTGACCCAACTCCTTCCACTTCGCTTTCCAGACGTCCGCTACCTCATTTACCGGTCTTCGGTTCAACACATCAGCAACTACGTTGGCTTTCCCCGGATGATACTGTATGTCGGATTGATAGTCCTTCACAAACTCTAACCATCTGCGCTGACTCATATTCAGCTCTCGCTGAGTGAACAGGTACTGCAGTGACTTGTGATCTGTGAACAAACGAAACTTCTCCCCCAATAAATAGTGTCTCCATATCCGCAGTGAAAAAATGATCGCTGCTAACTCCAGGTCGTGGGTGGGGTAATTCTTCTCATGCGGCTTAAGCTTGCGGGAGGAAAAAGCTATAGCCTTCTCTTCCTGCTGAAGTACTCCCCCAAGTCCCCGTAAAGAGGCATCGGTGTAAACCAGGTACTCCACACCCGACTTCGGTAAAGCAAGGACTGGTGCTGAAGTAAGCTTGTCTTTCAGCTCGTCGAAAGCCAATTGACAAGCATTATTCCAAATATATGGTACCCCTTTGCGAGTCAGGTTCGTCAATGGACCCGCTATTTTAGAGAATCACCGAATGAATCTCCTGTAGTATCCGGCTAACCCCAAGAAACTACGCACTTCCGTCGGTGTCGTGGGCTATCCCCACTCCCTCACCGCTGACACTTTACTCGGGTCAACTGCTATCCCCTGTTCAGAAACAACATGCCCCAAGAACTGTACCTCTCGCAACCAGAATCCACACTTCTCGTACTTAACATACAACTGATGCTCTCGTAAAGTCTGAAGAACCTGCCTCAAGTGCTCGACATGCTCCTCCTCGGAGTGTGAATATATCAAAATGTCATCTATGAAGACGATGACAAATTGATCCAAGAACTCTCTGAATACTCGGTTCATTAAGTCCATGAACACGGCTGGAGAATTTGTGAGACCAAATGGCATCACTTTGAACTCGTAAGACCCATATCTCATCAAGAAGGCAGTCTTTGAAACATCATGCTCTCTAATACGTAGCTAATGGTATCCCGACCTCAGATCTATCTTCGAAAATAAAGTTTCTCCCCTCAGCTGGTCGAACAGATCATCGATTCGAGGCAACGGATACTTATTCTGTATCGTGACCTTGTTCAACTCCCGGTAGTCCACACATAACCTCAGTGAACCATCTCTCTTCTTCACAAACAAGACTGGAGCGCCCCAAGGTGAGGTACTCCTGCAAATGAAGCCCTGACCTAACAACTTCTCTATCTGATCTCGTAACTCTCGCATCTCCGCCGGAGCCATACGGTATGGAGCGCGTGCTATAGGTCTCGTATCTGGCAACAAATCTATGACAAAGTCTATCTCTCGATTGGGGGGTAGGCCTGGTATCTCCTGGAATACATCAGAATACTCACGAATGACTGGGATCGTGTCTAAAGGAATCACAACCTCCTTAGAGGTATCCTCCTCTATATAATACAAATGAGCAGTCGAACCTCCCTCTGGGCGAGGCATCGCCACTACAAACATCTCTTGCCCCGGAATGGCAAAAATAATGCTCCCACCGAAGCAATCAATCATGGCTCTATAAGCTGCGAGCCAATCCATACTGATAATAACATCATGCTCATGCATATCTAAGACTAACATGTCTGCAGGTAATACCAAACTACCAATCTCTACCGCACTCCTCGACATATAAAGAAGATAAGCGACCCACACCCCAGTGGTGAGTCTACACACGTCACTGTGCTCTCTGCTGTGGCTAACAACCCTAAGGCCTTCGCAAAATGCGTAGCTATAAAACAATGTGTCGCTCCAGTATAAAAAAAAACCCGACCCATAGTACCATGGATAGGAAACATACCCTCAATCGCGAGTGGTGCCTGTGGAGCTGCTGCCTGGTAGACGTTATAGACACGTCCGTACTGTAACTGCCCCTACTGCACTGGAGCTGCTGGAATGGCTGGTAGGGCTGGCACCTGGGCTGGAGCTGGGAGGGCAGCTGGAAAAAATGGTCTCTGTGGCTCATTACGGGCACCCTGCTGCTGTGGGGCCCTATTACCCTCTGGGCAATCCTGGCGCTTATGACCATGCTTGCCGCATACAAAACACCGGCCTCTGAAATTACCTCCCCTCTGACCCTGCTGACCACGGCCCTGCTGGCCGTTACCTCCCCGCCACTGGCCCTGTTGGCCCTGATTAGCACGCTGTTGGCCCTGTTTATTAGGCTAGCCCTGCCTATAATCCCCAAATCCCTACCTGGAATCACCTGAACGGAATCGCTTAGCAGGGTCCCCCTGATGGGAACTCTGCTCGTGTTGACGAGTCTGTCCATGAGATGATGCCCCACTAGCACTACTATCCCCGGTCCTGCCCTGCTGGCTGGACTCTCCTGCTCCCCTGCAGATGGAAGCGGTGATCCTGGCAATGTAGTAATGCATCATTGAGTACATCAGTGAAAGTACTCAGAGATAGATTCCCTATAAGATGCTGACGGATCCTCCAAGCTAATCCGTCCACAAACAACATTATCTTCTTACTATCAGTAGGTGCCTCATCTGGCACTATGGTGAGAAGTCTCGTGAAGTCCTCCTCATACTCAGCAACGGTAGAGTTCTCCTGTTTCAAATTCAGTAATTTCCACCTCATCTCAGTCTGCACGGCTGGTGGAAAGTACTTGCGGTCAAACTGCTCCCAAAACGACTGAATAGGGACCGTGTCCCTCTCCTCCAAGGTGGTTGTGGACTCCCACCACTGCAAAGCGCCCCCCCACCAGCTTAAAGTAAGCCAATAACTGCCTTTGCACGTCGGTGCACTCATACATACGAAGATGCCGCTGGATGTCTTTCTTCCATTGGCTGACTGTGACGATATCTGAGCTACCGGAGAACTCAGGGGGATGCGCCTTCTGAAAAAGCATCCCTAACCCTCTCCCATGCAGATGGAAGCTGTGCTAGTACTGGCGCCACTGCCTGAATCTGGGGTGGAGCCTACTGAACCACCGCTAGCGCGACATTCACCGCCTGAGCAACAATGGCGGCTACTTCACTAGCATTCATAGTACCTTGTGCCGGAGCTGCTGGATGCTCGGCCTGGGCACGCCTATCCTTCGATGCACGTCTCGGAGGCATCTGAAACGTGAAGAAGTTTATTAGTCTCCAGTCATTATCAAATCCCAAATGGCTGGAGACGTAAACGTAAAAGCAGGAATACAACAATCCTAAAAATAGGGCTCTATAGCAAAAACTTTAAGCTGAAAGCGAAAATAAGCCGTACAGATACTATGGACACTAGAACCTGATGTTCTGATACCACCTGTGACACCCCGCCTAATTAAATATCGGGCGATCACTCCTTTATTAAATTAAAATCAAGGTGAACAGTTGGATCATTCTTAGCATCACTGTCGTAAAAATAAATTTCCAATTTAAACACCCTAATTAATTAAGCTAAATGTCAAAACCATTTTTAACATTACTTTCCAAAATTTATTTTGAAAATAAAGATTTAATTATCTACAACAATTCAATATTTAAAGAATCACACCACAATAATCCTGGAACATATAATCCAATTAATTGTAACATTCAACAACTAAACCCCAGCATTTAAAACTTAAAGTAAAACATACATGCTGAATAAATCTCAAAGTAACAGTACTAGAAATAACTGAAATACAAAAATGTTCCAATAAAACAGATAAATAGTGGAAAGGGCGACACATGCCCAATAAGGAGAATGAAAGAAGTGGAATCAAGTAAATGAAATCGTCTAAGCAAGTGGCCTGCAACTCCCACCTAAGCTGCAACACGTTCCTTCCAAGTGATCCTAAACAAGACGCCCATGTGGCTGGGCACCTGTAATATATACATATATATACAAGAGAGAAAGAGGAATAGAAACGGGTCAGAGCCCGATAGTGTATATGATTTAAAAATTCGTTTAGCAAGTATTTAAATTGATACAGGCCAATGCAACAACATATTAGTGCGACACTCTCTTGAGAAATTCTCGCCTCTCTTCTATTGTGCACTCCTATCGCACTAACCTTCCCAATGGTTTATCTCATCATATATCACACTATCCTTCCCCAAGGATTTAACTTATCTTAGGTGACTCTCAAAATTTAATATTTAACAACATCATAGTTTAAAAAGGATAATTTCATTTAGTACAAAACGCTCATTTTAACTTTATTGATTCATAAAGTTTTTTTTTATATCATATTATACTTTTCAAAACAAGTATTTCCAATTTGAGTCATTATACATGTCTTACTTACCATAACACAGTAGGCAGTTTCCCATATTTCAGAAGTTCATATATATATATATATATATATTAAATACTCGTATAATATATATATTCTAACAGCACCCCACATAAAATTTTATGGTGCGGGCATACTCTGCTATCCAATCTCCGTATCAATCGTACTAAAGGGAATACAAGTTCGGAATCACTCTCGAACTGTATAAATACATACACAAACAATATTGAGGCGAAGCATAGTTTCCAAGTCCAAGAGGTCAGTACATACCCTCACGTCTCTTAGGACCGTGACTACCGATTCGATAGCCTGTACCTAGGATTTCTATCTTCTAGGGTACGAGTCAATATCCCCCATAAGGCACACGAGATAAGATCGTCCCAGCGCGAAAACCTCAGGGATAGCAAGTAGCGCGGGCATGATTTTCACAAGTTTATAATATATGCATACACAATCATATAAATATACCACTTTTATTATATAAATTTAGGTTTATCCAATAACCCACATTCACAACATTTATCCTTATTTTCCCCTTATTATTTATCAAGTATAATGGTTCATTTCTAACTTTAATTCGAAGGGTTTTTCCAACTTACTACGTAACCCTCATGGACTCTATTCTTCCAAATGTACAATTCAGTAGATATCCATTTATATTCCAACGTAACTCTCTCTTACGTGTCTGTCCCCTTTAATATATACTTACATTATCCCTTATGCAAAATATCCCAAAAATATAGATTTCGCCTTACATTAAAGGATTTTGAATTTTATTTTCAAAGATGAGAATTTCAAACGGTTTCGAAATCGGAATTAAAATGGAGTTTTACTTGAATTTTTATTATCTCTAAGATTTCTCAAAACATAAAACTGTCTAGCAAAAAAAAATATTAAAAAATATTGAACGGTCCGATCAAGCTGAATTTTTTTATGTAGCTTCCTCCCGTCTTCAGCTAATTCTATGTAAAATTTATCCAATTCCAACGGTCCGATCGTCCGAAATAATTTTTTTTAGTGTTTGTATCTGATTAGAACTCTTTTCTTAATCAAACTCTTAATCCTTTACATTACAAAGGGTTTCCAGAATATCATATAAATCATCACTACATGAAAATTTCCTATCTCAAATTGGGTTTTTCTTCCATAAATCTCATCCTAATAACTCTTAAACTAATATGGATGATGCATCAACAAAATAAGCAAGATAAACACTTGCCTGGGATTTTCAAAAATCTGGTTTGGTGTTGAATTTGGTGTGGTTGCGTTCCCCGTCTCGCGATCTACGCGTTGGCGGTGGCGGCGGTGCAAACGGGTGAGTTTTGAGCCTTGGAGTGCCTTGAGAGCTCTCTCCTCTCCTCTCCAATGGCCGTTCTAGTTTTTTGAGTTATCTAACCCTAGGAGATAACCTAAACATCTGATATAAACCCTTTAATTTTCGTGGGTTTAATTACCCAAAAATACAAAATGACTAAAATGCCCTCCCGGGGTACTAATTAGGCCTAAAAACGCTCCGAGACCCAAATCAAACTCCTGGGTATACTTTTCTGACTATCTCGACCCTTCCGGATGCATTGGCGCACTCAAAACGACCATACGAACAACTTATAAAATATTTACTTTTATTTATCAATATTTAGTCCCGACGCGACACGGGCGCGTCCCGACTCAAATTTCTAAAATTATCATTTTATTCACTCGTGACATTTAATATGGCCACTATTATATATTAATTTGCTCATTAGTAATATTCAACAAATTTTCCTATAATTACTAACTCTCATCATGTTAAGAATTATAACATAATTAATTTTTGAATTTTTATTAAATAATTAATTCACATTAAATTTAATAAATCCCCAAATTAATATAGCATAAAAATACGGGGTATTACACATAAGTAAATCACATGAGAGTTATTTGAGTTTCATCTTTATTTTCTACACTTTTATGACCAATCTCAAGTCTAGACAGCTAATTTTTGGGTATGCCACTAGAGTGAAATTGGTTTTTCCCATTCTTGGCAAACTTAGCGAGAAATGCCATACTATCCTCACTAACACCATGGGAACTAAAATCGGGAGATGACTTGTTAGCCTTAAAATCTAGATTTTTCTCCTTTTCTTTAGGAGGCACTCCTTAGCGATAAGACAAATTATCCTCATAGGTTTTGAGAGAGCCAACAAATTCCTCTACACGTACAAGTTTCGAAATCAAGGCCCTGACCTCTTCAATGGAATCCACTTTACCATCGAACCTAAGGGGAAGATGTAACACCCGCCCTACAACTTTGATCATACTTGTATGATTTGGTGACTTGGTAGGACCAATTGTGCTTCAGACTAGTTGATGAGGACCATAAGTTATACTTGCGTAATGTAGTGGCCTAGACGCAATCGAGTTACAGTTTTTTTGGCCTAAAGTTTAAATTGTGAAAAAAAGTCATTCGAACGAGGAGCTCATATCATTTGAATGAGCCTTGAATGAACTTATAACGACTTAGAAATGGTCGATTTTCCTTGCTCTCTGGAATCTCTTTGGATTCCCACATTCGAACAAAGTGCCTAGTCATTTGAATGAGGGGACATTTTTCATTCGAACGAGGTGTTCTCCATGCCCCATTTAACCATAGAATTTGGCCTCGTTATTACTTCATTAGAAGTATCGTTAGAATAAGAAGGAAATATCATTCAAACGAGGGGAAGGTCATTCAAACGATCGAAGAAAAATCTAGAAGATTTTGCACATTTTAATATGATGTCATGACGAGGAACATCAGATTAGATGACGTGTTGATCTCTCAGTGATTCAGATTAAAATGTGGGACAAAAGACTTAATTGACCTTGAGGTAAAGGGTGGTATAGGAACATTTGGAGAATTCGACCCTTAGGGGTTGAGGGGTATTTAAGTGTAAGTTAACCTATTTTAGGGCATTTTCAATCAGATTTCCCCCTATCTCTAGCCTTGAGAGCTTCCTCACCATCAACTACCACACACCTCCCTAGTACCACCATCTCTCCACCCAAAACCAACATATTCTAACCCTTCTTTACCATATTTAATCCTATAAAACCTACTTACACCATTGTTGGACATAATTACAAATCCATGGAGATATTGCTTGAGATTTTTGAAGAAGAAGTTAATATAAATCATGGACTTTGACGGGTTTTTTATGGAGCTTTCAAGAAGACAAGCTTAGTTGAGCTAGGCAACCTGTTTAAGGCCACCTTAGGAGGTGGGAGGTTGCCTTATTCTTCTACATTCACCCACCATTATTGAAGCTTACTTTGAGGTGGGTAACTCTACTCTTAGCTTAAGAACTCAACTTTGCATATTATTGGCCTCGTAGCTAGAGTTTCTTAGAGTAGAATGCATATATGATTTAAGAATGAAATTTCTTATGGTTTTATGAAAAAGAAGATGATTTATGAAAGTTCCCAAGAGTTTTGAGAAAAATGATATATTTCAAGAAATCTTAATATCTAAACAATTTATGGAGTAAAATATTTGAAATGATATTTCTCTTGTTGAAAATATTTTACGAACAAATGTCTTAATCTTTTCTTGTAAAAATTGGGATTTTTGTATAAATAGACATTTACTTAAGTTTTAAATAAATAAAAATGTCCTTTATCTTGAAAAGCATGTTTATACCAATACTGTGAAATTTTTAGAATGAAGCGTATTTAATAGGGTTTTTGGACTTAAAATCCTTCTTGTCATGTATATAAACATATGGTATTTTGATAATGAGCATATAAACAAGTTTGATGAATGTTTTATTGGGTTTAAACATGAAATAAAGAAAATAGAAATTTCATCACTTAAAGTGTGTTAAAAGGTGTGAAAAATGTGGTAAATAAATATTGTAAGACTACACGTGGAAACAAAAGGAAAATTGTATTTTCTTGTAAAGTAGTCTCCCAAGGGCCAAAAGGGTTTTCTTAGTAAAGGAAGTAATGAAATAAAGAGTTACAACTTGAAAAGTATATTACTAAAAAGTTAAAAATAAGTGTTAATGACTTGAAAACATTTAACAAGTTAGTGGGTGTAACTTAATAATATTTTGGGGGAATGACACTTGTGAAAGTGGAGGAAAGGACAATTTGAAAACAAATGGGTAAAATGGTAATTTTATGTAAAGTGGAACATTTTTATGAAATAAAAATGTTGAAAAAGCTTCTACACAAAATGGTCCTAATTAAAAATGATTTTGGGGATAAAATCAATTCAACTGTATAAAGGACATGAAATGATGACTTTAAAGTTTAACACAAGTTGGGGTGAAACCTCGGGTTTTGGCTTTAGCTGGTAAAGAAAAGTGTGGTAATGTGGACATTTGGAAAATGTTAAAACACATTAATACGAACTCGTATGACACCAGGACAAATTAAGGAGGGTTCGGAGCCCTAGGGTGAAATACCCAAAATCATTGGCCAAAGCATATGGTAGCATAGCCGGTGGTGTGGAGCCCGTTAAAATATGCAGATATTAGAAGATTTTGAGAAAAGATAATGAAAGGGGGTTGAAGTTATGGATCCCTGGATTTTAAACTTTCTTCAATTAAAATCACAAACTTGTACTTTCCTATAATAAAAAAAACTAATTCACAATGCGGAAGCGTACACGGTAGGCTTAAACCGATTAAGTCCAATTAAATAGATCCAAGCCCTAGAATTTGCCTAAGTCATGATTGTTCATATTATCCAAAGTTAGGCGAAACCACTTTTAGCAAATGACTTGAATAAACCAAATTTATCCAATATTAAATTTAGTCCCAAATTAAATGAGTGTGACAATTTAAACCAAATTTTATCTTGAATTTATCCTAAGCATGCGTTCTAAATTATGAGACAAGATAAAATAAACAATATCACACTACGCCGAGATGTACGAGGAAAAACCCAAGACGGGAAACAACCTCGGACGGCCCTAGCCACAAGTCCACTAGATACGGAATTATAATTACAAGACAGATAGACTTACAACGACTGACTCGATCCCTCTCAAGCCTCGACGCTCCTTCAAGTAGAAACCTCTTCCTAGTGAACAACCTCGGAACACCACCGCGGTCTCGGAATCCACCGATGGGACTTTATATGGTCACCGTCACCCAAGCATGGAGCCTTTCTCCATGTGGGCATAATCTCAACAAAAAGTCTTCTTTGTGATGGGGTGTAGAAGCAAACCCGAAACGTCTCTTCTTGAATTCGGTAGAGAAAACCGGTGCCAAAAACTCCAAGTAATTGATATTAATATAGAAACTTGGAATAAACAACTATTGGGTGTAAACTAGAGTGTGTATGAATTTTTCTTTAAAAAATTAACACTCAAAACATGAACATTTTCCCTAAATAAATTAGCTCTCAAACTCTCTCTAAGAGATGGATATGGAATGGAAAAGTTAATTGGAAAAATGTGTTTCCCGCACATATTAAGTCTTGAAAAAGTTGGTTAAAAACCAAGTGGGGAAAGTGGGTGAAAACTGTCAAAAACTGCTCAAAACTGTTCCCGCCCTGACATCTCGTTCTAACGAACTTGACTCTCGTTCGAACGAGACTTCTAACGAGCGACCAGCCTGGGCTCGTTAGAATCTCGTTAGATACCTCGTTAGAACGAAAAAACTCGTTCGAACGACATATCGAACGACTGACCAGTTTAGGGTCGTTGGCAAACTCGTTCGAACGAAACTTTGTTCGAACGAAAAACTCGTTCGAACGAAACCTGGTTCGAACGAAAAAACTCGTTCGAACGACATTTCTAACGAACGACCAGAAAGTTTGTAAAATTCGATTTTGGCCCAGAAACTTTTATATACTTATTTTTAAAGTTCTAATTGATGCTTTCTGAAAATAAAATGCAGTTTTTATTACACCTAACACCCAATAAATATTGTTCCAAGCTCCTATATATATATAATTACATTCATACCTTGGGAGCATGGAACCTTTAGATGATGACGTAGAAACGAGGCACGCAAACCGGCATTTTGATGAAGCTTTAAATTCTTTGCCGCTACGTCTTCAACACACACTTCATAGGCTTGAGAATATTACAATAAATCACTAACCTATGAATAAATGTTTTTGTCCGGAATTGAGCCAAAACTATACGTGGACTCAATTGGAAATTTGTGTCCTTACAAATCTCCCCCTTTGGCTATTCCGGGACAAAAACCAAACAAAATCCTAAAGGGCCGTCAAGCTCACTAGACTCAGACCATAACCCGCCCAAACTTGACTCAACCCAAGGATCAAACGCTTTGCCATAGAAAGATGCCGCTTTAGAATAATTCCTGCACACTTAAGCAAACTCATCAAATGCATAGGGAATGTCAAAATATTAAATGCAATTAATTAATTACTCCCCCTAAGTTAATTCTCCTCTTTATCAAACAAATAACATTTACTTAGAAAGACGTCTCCCCCTAAGATAAATCTCCCCCAAACTAAGATACGATAATAATAGGATTTGATACCATTTCTCCCCATACGATAATAATAGGATTAGATACCATTTCTCCCCCTATCATCATTCTCCCCCTTTTTGTTCGGGAATAGGCAAAGGATAAAGAACTAATAAACAACATGTTGAAGCTTAAAGTGGTAAGTCATGAAAGCATATGGGCAATAAAAGCAGGGCAAAGACAAATATCATATATATAGATACCAAAAATATATCAATAGAGCACTTGCATATATATATATATATATAGATATAAACACACACATGACACAAAATACAATAAGTTTGCACACTCGTATGGCAAAAAGTGTCATATGGAAACGGAAGTTTAGGGGTGTGTACTAGTAACAATTAAATTTAGACCCAAACACTTAAGAAACGTTCACGGAGTTCTCATTTGATTGCAAACTTCATCACAGTTAAATATAACCTCATGTGACAATATAAAGATTGAACTCATTGAACAAACATACACAATGCATACAAGCCTAGCATGATGATGATTCTACAAACCAAATAGAGTCATGACATTAAAGACAACTAGGATAAACGGACATTGTGCAAACCGTTGATATACCATCCAATTCTCCCTCAAAGAGCATATATATTCTTTTGGTTTTAAATGAATATATCAAACAAACATAGGCCTTGGCAATTGCTTTCTTTTAAATGCCAAATATTCTGTTTTTAGGCCTTTGGATCACGTATTTCTTTTAGATCCAATCAACGGTGGCTTACTATCGCAAAGGATTTAATTCATCCTTTCGGAGCCCTTCCCCGTGCATATATTAATTTATCATGTTTTCATTTTTCGCACAAATCTCACATGCAACGGATTTTGACATGCACTTGTCCTCCTAGGTCATAGATATGTAGATGACTAGATTGATAGGAGAACACCTCAAAAAGCTCAAATATAACATGTGACATTAAGATTTCAAAAGAACTCGTGCATGTGTGAAAAGAGGCATATAGAAATAGAATCCATTTCAACAATACAAAATCCAACTACTCCATATAAAACATGGTAAAGAACATTTTAAGGATTGAAAATCTAAACCAAAAATTCTAGCCACGTGGGAGCGTAAATGATGGGATTCAAACACAAATATATGCCACATAAAGTGTGTCAAACAAAAATACACACAAAATAAAATCTTTTTGAGTTTTTAACATTTTTTTAAAACCAAAAATAAATATATATATATATATATATATATATATATATATATATATATATATATATATATATATATATATATATATATATACTCAAAAAGATAAACAAAAATCATTTGAATCTTGCATTAAGTTCAAATTATCAAGAGATAAAATCCAAATGATAAACAAAAATCTTTTTGTGTTTTCATTTAAAGCAAACAAAATGAAGGAAATATAATACAAAAGATAAACTTGTCATAACTTCTAGCATATGATATGAAATGGGGCAATGACTAGAAAATGACTAAACAAGCATACATTTAGCATGTGAATATAGCATGAAGTACAAAAGCTAACGTATGCAAACACTAACACATTCATCCTATAGATTTAGCAAGGGAGGAAGCATGTGAAAGTAAATGAGAATCACAATCCCTATTTTGTAAGGCAACCAAATCGGATTTCCTAACCCAAATTAATGAAGAATGCCAATCTTGGGGTGTAGGAACATTAGCTACCGTGGTTACTTTACAATGGGATTTTCTAGGAATTCGTTTAAGATCAAAACGAAATTTCCTAAGATGACCTTTTCGACCACAATGTGTACAAGTGAGAATATGTCGAAAAGATTTGCTTAAGGAGTGATCATTAAATGTATTCCTAGTAGATTCTCCTAAAATGTTGGTTTTGACTTTAGGGTTGTATTCATTACAAGAATTGAAGCCTAAACCACAAGTGTCATTTTTAATTTGGACCGTTCCTAATATTTTATCTAGTTTTTCTGAACGACATTCCAAATCAAATTTGACATTGCTAGAATATTTTAATTTATTTTCCAAATCTAAAATGGTAGATTCTAGTAAAAAATTTCGCTCTTCAAAAGTAAGAAGCTCCTTTTTCAAGGATTCCATTAAACCCCTAAGGCTATCTCTCTCGCCTTCTACGTATTCTAGGTTCTCTCGAAGAGTCCTCTCACGTGTCCTAAGGTCTTCTATTAAAGTATTTTCATCAACGACCTTGACACTCTATCTTAACCTAGCTTCTAACTTCAAATTAGCTCTTTTCAATTTAATAGATTCTGTATACAATTCTTGAAAAGCATTTTGAAGTTCACTCAAATCAACCTCATCTTCATTTTCACTCTCTCTTTCTTCTTCACTCTCACTATCATAAAAAATAAATGAATCATGTATAATGACCTTGGAAGTGGCATGTGCTATTGTTTCATCATTCGATGTGTTCTCACTATCACTCACATGTCTAGCCATAAAAGCCACAAAATTTTTCTTAGTGGGGGAATCGGGCTTCTCTTCCTTATCACTATCACTAAGGGTCGCATTATATGAAATGGGTAGTTTACCCTCTTTCCTTAGTTTAGTGGGGCACTCAAAAGCCCTATGGCCATAACCTTCACAACCAAAACACTTATTAGACTCGTCCCTATCTAAATTTTCATTACTAGGTTTAGGGATCTTTTCGGCTTTAGAAAACTTCTCGCTTTTATCATGTTTAGAAGTATCAAATTTCTTAAAATCATTTTTAAAATTACCTTTGTTAATTTTAAGAAATTTTCTAAATTTGCGAGCAAACAAAGCCATATCATCCGAGTCACTATCACTATCGCTCTCTACTACTTGTTTGACCTCTTTTCGGGCTTTTAAAGCAACGCCCTTTTCGATTTTATTTTCATTTTTAGAGGGAAACATATCAAGTTCATAGGTTTGTAAATCACCTACAAGCTCTACTAATTTCGTAGAGGCTAAAGAGGGTAAAGAATTTAAAACGGTCACCTTTGGAATAAATCTATTGGGTAGGGACCTTAAAATTTTCTTTACAACACGGTCGTCAGGTATTTTCTCTCCCAAGTTAAAGGATGAATTAACAATATCAGAAAGTCTAGCATAGAATTTATCAAAAGTTTCTTTTTCATCCATTTTGATAGTTTCAAATTGAGTGGTGAGGTTTTGGAGTTTTGAAGCTTTAACGACACTAGTTCCTTCATGAGTTAATTGTAAAATATCCCAAGCTTCTTTAGCGGTTTCGCACGTCATAATCCGTCGGAATTCATCTGGTGCGACAACGCTAAATAAGGCATTTAAACCTCGGGAATTAAAGTTAACAAGTTTAAACTCATTTTCAGTCCATCTATCAGCGGGTTTGATAACACGTTCATTTTCAACTAAGTAAGTTGGTGGGGAGTATCCGGTAACAACACACATCTAAACTCTCTCGTCGATAGATTTTAGTGCCGATCTCATTCGCGCTTTCCAATACGCGTAGTTTGAACCATCGAAAATAGGAAATTTTGAAAATGGGGAAAAATATATTTTTAGCCAAAAATTAAAGGATCTTAACGAAATAATTTATCGTTTTTGGCTCTGATACCAATTTGAAAGGGGGTTGAAGTTATGGATCCTCGGATTTTAAACTTTCTTCAATTAAAATCACAAACTTGTACTTTCCTATAATAAAAAAAAAACTAATTCACAATGCGGAAGCGTAAACGGTAGGCTTAAACTGATTAAGTCCAATTAAATAGATCCAAGCCCTAGAATTTGCCTAATTCATGATTGTTCATATTATCCAAAGTTAGGCGAAACCACTTTTAGCAAATGACTTGAATAAACCAAATTTATCCAATATTAAATTTAGTCCCAAATTAAATGAGTGTGACAATTTAAACCAAATTTTATCTTGAATTTATCCTAAGCATGCGGTCTAAATTATGAGACAAGATAAAATAAACAATATCACACTACGCCGAGATGTACGAGGAAAAACCCAAGACAAGAAACAACCTCGGACGGCCCTAGCCACAAGTCCACTAGATACGGAATTACAATTACAAGACAGATAGACTTACAACGACTGACTCGATCCCTCTCAAGCCTCGACGCTCCTTCTCGTAGAAACGTCTTCCTAGTGAACAACCTCGGAACACCACCGCGGTCTCGGAATCCACCGATGGGACTTTATATGGTCACCGTCACCCAAGCATGGAGCCTTTCTCCGTGTGGGTATAATCTCAACAAAAAGTCTTCTTTGTGATGGGGTGTAGAAGCAAACCCGAAACGTCTCTTCTTGAATTCGGTAGAGAAAACCGGTGCCAAAAACTCCAAGTAATTGATATTAATATAGAAACTTGGAATAAACAACTATTGGGTGTAAACTAGAGTGTGCATGAATTTTTCTTTAAAAAATTAACACTCAAAACATGAACATTTTCCCTAAATAAATTAACTCTCAAACTCTCTCTAAGAGATGGATATGGAATGGAAAAGTTAATTGGAAAAATGTGTTTCCCGCACATATTAAGTCTTGAAAAAGTTGGTTAAAAACCAAGTGGGGAAAGTGGGTGAAAACTGCCAAAAACTGCTCAAAACTGTTCCCGCCCTGGCATCTCGTTCGAACGAACTTGACTCTCGTTCGAACGAGACTTCTAACGAGCGACCAGCCTGGGCTCGTTAGAATCTCGTTAGATACCTCGTTAGAACGGAAAAACTCGTTCGAACGACATATCGAACGACTGACCAGTTTAGGGTCGTTGGCAAACTCGTTCGAACGAAACTTGGTTCGAACGAAAAACTCGTTCGAACGAAACCTGGTTCGAACGAAAAAACTCGTTCGAACGACATTTCTAATGAACGACCAGAAAGTTTGTAAAATTCGATTTTGGCCCAGAAACTTTTATATACTTATTTTTAAAGTTCTAATTGATGCTTTCTGAAAATAAAATGCAGTTTTTATTACACCTAACACCCAATAAATATTGTTCCAAGCTCCTATATAAATATAATTACATTCATACCTTGGGAGCATGGAACCTTTAGATGATGACGTAGAAACGAGGCACACAAACCGACATTTTGATGAAGCTTTAAATTCTTTGCCGCTACGTCTTCAACACACACTTCATAGGCTTGAGAATATTACAATAAATCACTAACCTATGAATAAATATTTTTGTCCGGAATTGAGCCAAAACTATATATGGACTCAATTGGAAATTTGTGTCCTTACAGATAATGAAAAGTAGAAAATGTCAAGAAACGAGTTGTGTGATATGAATACAAGAAAAGACAACATAACTTGAATAAAATTAATAAATATTTCGGTAAAGAATAGCATGGACAAGTAATGTAAGAAAATTGATTAATGTCCATGAAGTAAAAGGAATGGTATAATAAAGTGATTGAATGGGACATTAAGCAACCTAAAGAGGTTTAACTCATAATTAACACAAGAGTGTATTTATGAAAGGCTTTCAAGGAAAAATAAATATTTTCTAACATGGTGATTGTATAAGTTGACATATTTTCAATGAAAATACTAAGGTAAATTTGGTATGAGCAAAGGGATAATTTCGGTGACAGAAATGATTTTCCTTAAATAAAGGGTATTTATTTAAAGTTTTTACCCGGGTGTGTTAAATCAAGAAATAAATGTCAAGTCCAGTACGACGGGGTTCTTTATAAGATTAAGGCGAATTAATCAAAATAAGTAACGTTTTTTGAATAAAAATGATTTCATGCATTAAAGTATATATATGTGCGTGTGCGCGTACACACACACACACACACACACACACACACGTGTGTGTATATGTGTGTGTGTGTGTGTGAAACAATATATATATTGTTGCATGTGCACGTAGATATAACGTGTTTGAGTCTATTTTCTGTCATTTGATTCCATACTGCATTATTGTATTTTTCCCACTGGGCATTAGACTCATTCCTTGGTCTTTGTTACGGTAGGTTAGGTGCGGTTCCGTATTTTGAGAGAAATGTACAGGTGAGTATCCTTTTTATCATACGTTAGAAGCTGTGTATGCTCTGATGCCGAGGATGTTTCCCACAGGTCCCTCACATAGTTTGATTTAAATGAAAATCGTATGATAAACAAGTGAAACATTAATTAAATAAAACTAGACTAGCAACATTATGTAGGTTGTTTCATTGCCCTTCACACCTAATGCTCGGGTCAGACCGAGTTTACCATAGGTACCCCTAATTTTAATTATGGGCGTTATAATTGGTATCATATCTCTAGGTTCAATGTTCCTTTCGAGAATGATGTGGTGAGGTCGGTAGTGGATCTTTCGACGTCAGTGTTGGTTTTAGGTCAGTCACACTAGATTGGTGACAGTCACGGTTCATGTTCTCGACGGCGGAGTCATGAATATTAGCATGACGAGTAATTAATTCCCAAATGGCATTTGACTAAGTTAGTTGTCATTAATCACTTTCGCGCTTCTAATTTGGATACGTTAGTGATTTTCGAATGTCTGTACAAGCCAATAGCAACGGCACCGCAATTTTTAGTGTGAGGTGCTTGTATGTTAACTCTTGAGGATGTAAGAGGTCAGTTAATATATTAATAAGGCTAAATGACGTCTAGGGATTTAGAGACATGAATTATGTGAAGTAAATCTTGGAGAGTAGGTGACTAGAGTATCATGCCTAAGCGATATTGATTTGTAATAAGGATGCATTAACTTCCAGGGTGCGGTACCTAAGGGTAGCTAATGTCGATTATGTGATTAAGAGAACTTGATTCTTGGTGTAATGTTAGGTCATATATAATTGATAATTAGGTAGGCATGTAGAACCGTTTTGGTCATTGATTGATCATGTGTACTCGACTGTAATTGATAGGATGATGTCACTATAAATAAGTGCCTTGGCAATTGTCACAAATTAGGATGAGAATTATTAGCTAGTGATGATGAGTATGTTACATGTGTAACAATGATGGGTTGAAGCGATGCAGGAGTAAACCCTAAATAGTATTCTATGATATGGGCTTAGACAATATGATATAACGTTTGAGTAATAGGATCCCTAGTGACGTCGGTAGTGTGGACTTAGAGGATTATAGGTTGTGTACGACATCTTATATCCTGTCAAAATTCTTAGCACTGTCAGTCTGTGGTTCGATACATGGTTTATGGCACCACTCGTTTAGAGGAATCTTTTCAGAAATTTATTTGATCTCTAGGAGAGAGTCATAGATTAGATCTATGTCGGAGTCTCAGTTAAAATGTAAATAAGATTGTCTAGGTTATGTAGCCCGTTCAAGTGGCCAAAGTGATGACAGAATGCGAGACGAATCTAGTATGGAAATGGTTTAATAAGGTCCTTAGAGTGTCCTTTGGATTGATTGCTTGTGGTTTCATTGAGGAATAAAAATCAATTTGTTGTGACTCTTTGGGGTGTTTAATGGTTAAGGCGAACCATACGTGGAGACTTGTAGGCCAGTATTTTTATGAGTACCTAATGGCGACGATGCAGATATTGGGAAATCGGTATAACGTACCTGCAGTGCGAAAATCACGAGAGATGAAATCTTTTCAATGGGTTGGTTGGATATATCAACGAGTTTGAATGATGACTTTGTATCCTAGTTATGATATTCTTGTCATGACTCTATTGGTTTGTAGAATCATTGAAATTCTAGAATTGTGTGCCTTGCGTATGTTTTTTTCGTGAGTTCACTTTATCTTATCACATGAGGATATATTTAAGTTAGATAAAGTTTTGCAATCAAATAAGAACTCCATGAACATGTTTACGTGATTCGGTCTAAATTATTTTGTTGCTAGTTCACACCCCTTCACTTCCATTTACCACATGCATTTAGAAACATTTTTGCTATATGAGTGTGGAAAGCTTAATGTATTTTGTGTCGTGTGTGGTGTTTGTACCTATGTATATGTGCAAGTGCGTTATTGATATATTTATGTATATATGTAGTATTTTTTTTAGTGTTTGCCTTGCTTGCTAGTCCATGTATGTCTTGAATTCAAAATTGGTATTTATCTTGTTACGAGTTTTGTGTGATATCTCATGCTTATCATAGTACAATGTAATGGTATCTTTTGTTATCGCATCGTAGCTGATATCTATTAATCTTTGTGTGGATTAGTTGGACTTCATTGTTGCCATATGCTTTAATGCTCTTGTCACTTTATGCACAATTGCATGTGTAACTTGTTTTTCCTTATCCATATCCTTTGTTTAATTTAAGGGAAGTGTTTGCTTTAAATTGGAGGAGAAATAAGTTGTTTTATTCTTGACCTTTGTCTATTCTTGAAGAAAAAGGGGGAGAAATGGTATCTAAACCTTTTATTTTGGGGAGATCTATCTTAGGGGGAGATGTATTTCTTAAGTAGACATTATTAGATAAAGGGGGAGAATTTATTTTTTTCATTTAATCTTTTGATATTCTTTATGCATTTAATGGTTTGCTTGAGTGTGTAGAAAATTCTTTTTAGCGAAAAATTGGTTAAAACGACAAAGCATCTATGAGTCGAGTTAAGCGTCTAATTTTTATTTTATTTTTAGGTGGGATTCTGTCTAGGCGTGCTTGACGACCCATAGGATTTTTATTTTTGATTTTGTCCCAGAATAGCCAAAGGGGGAGATTTGTAAGGGCAAATTTCCAATCGAGTATATTTGTAGTGTTGGCTTGATTCCGAACAAAACAATTTGAGTCATAAGATAGATTATTGTACCTCAAGCCTATGACATTTGAAGAGTTGAAGACGTAGCGACCAAGTTTTTCAAGTAGATATCATCGCTGGTTTTGTGTGCCTTGTTTCACGTCATCAATGGTTCATCATTTCCAATGTCTCTACGGTATGAATGCATTAATATATTTATAGAGATTTGGATAGTTCTTATTTGGGTGTATTTTATAAAGTATTTTTAACATCTTTATTTTTTCTCAGAAAATCATTTTAGATCTTTTTATAAAAGTTTTGGGCTTAAAATGAAAATTTGGATTTTCTGAAAAGTCGTTCGAATGAACTAGACATCTCGTTCGAACGAGATCGTCAGGTCGTTCGAAATAACTTCTTACGACATTGTGCATAGTTTTTCTATTTTCTCGTTAGAAAGTCGTTGGAACGAAGTTGTTCAAAGAACAAAATATCGAACTAGAAGTTTTTTGAAATATCGTTCGAATGAACTTGGAGACTGTAATCTCATTCGAACACGGTCGTTCGAACGAACTCAAAATGTCGTTCGAACGACATTTCGACGGGAATTTTTTTTATAGTTTTCTTTTTTCCCACTCTCCCACTTTGTCCAACAATTTTTAACCATTTCGGGGTTTCTTTTTCCATCAGACTTTTGGAGAGTTTTTCACATACTTAGAGAGAAAATCTCCATGTTCCAAATGTCCATTCTTTATGTGAGAATTTTCATGAATTAATTTCTGAAAAACACCCATGTTTATAGTTTAATTCAAGTTCCTATTTATATATCTTTGCTTGGAGATTGTTTGCCACCGAATTCATCTCTACCCGTTAAAGAGATAGTTTGGGTTCCTTCTCTACCCATAAAAGGAGATTGTTTTTGCTACGTCGTGCTCATACGGCGAAAGGCACCGTGTGTGGATAGACGGTGACTAAGCCCCATTGGTGGATTCCAAGATTCCGGTACACTTCGGAGTTGTCGACTAGGCGGAGGTTGATGCAAGAAGGATCATCGAGGCTTGGACGGAGTCAAGTCGTGTGTTGTAAGTATTTTGTCTTATATTTGTAAACACACCATACTTTGTGGACTTATAGGCAGGGTCGTCCGAGATTTTTCCCGTTGTGAGTTTTCCTCGTACATTACGGCATAGTGTGTTTGTGATTTACTTTATCTTGCAAAATATCACTTAAATGCATACTAGGTTAATCAAGATAAAATTTGGTTTAAATCACAACTTCGTTTAATTTGGTGCTAATTAAGTTTGGGTAAACTTTAATTTAATTTAATTCAAGTCGGCATTAATTTAATTAGATAATATTCATGCTTAGTTTGTTTAACTTGAATTGAATTAGATTTTGGTTTAAGTGGAAATTAAAATGTTTGTGTAGTTTAATTTCACTTTAAGTTTAATTTAATTTTCAAGTGTTTGATTGTGCTTTTAAAGTAAAGAAAAATTAAATAATTTTTAAAAAATTAAAATTTGGTATATCATTGAGCCATCTCATAATTGAAAGTTTAAAATTTGGGGGCATTCGCCAACATCAAGCGGTATCAGAGCATATACATTAAGAAACCACTTTCACATATTGGTATCAGAGCGGGAGCGCTAATCTACTGCGTTAAGATCATTAATTTTGTTTAGTTTAAAAATGGAAATTTCACCGTTTTCAAAACTCCCTATTTTTTATGGTTCAAATTACGCGTATTGAAAAGCGTGTATGAAACCAACACTTAAGTCCTTAGATAAGAGGGTTTGGCAATCCGTAGTTAATGGGTAGTCTCCACCTACGCGTCTAGTTGAAAATGAACGTGTTCCTAAACCCGTAGAGAGATAGAGTGAGAATGAACTTAAATTAGCAAATTTTAATTCCCGTGGTTTAAATGCTCTCTTTTGTGCGGTTACACCCGATGCGTTCTGCCGAATTATGATGTGTGAAACGTTTAAGGAGGCTTGGGATATACTCAAACTCACCCATGAGGGAAAAAGTGTCGTTAAGGCTTCAAAAATCCGAAACCCCACCTCTCAATTCGAAACCATTAAAATGCTTGAAAGTGAGACTTTTGATGAATTCTATGCTAGACTTTCGGATATTCTTAATTCATCTTGTAACTTGGGAGAAAAAATACCCAACAACCGTGTAGTAAAGAAAATTTTGAAGTCCTTACCCGATAGGTATATTCCAAAAGTGACCGTTTTAAATTATTTAACCACTTTAGCCTCTACGAAACTAGAAGAGCTCGTAGGTGACTTACAAACCTATGAACTTGACATGTTTACCTCCAAGGAAGATAAGAGAAAGATAAGGGCATCACTTTGAAAGCCCAAAAGGAGGAAAAATAAGTTTCGGATGATGAGAGTGACATTAATTTTGATGAGATGGCGATGTTTGCTTGGAGGTTTAGAAAATTTCTTAAGTTTAATAAAGATAATATTAAAAAGGATTTTAAGAAATTTGATAAGTCTAAGCATTACAATGCCGAGAGAATCCCTAAAAATCATAATGAAGACCTTAACAGGGACGAGTCGAATAGATGTTATGGTTGTGAGGGTTATGGCCATAGGGATAGAGAATGTCCCACTAAACTAAGAAGGGAGGGACAACAACGAATTTCATATAATGCTACCCTTTGTGATCATGAAAAGGAAGAGGGACCCGATTCCCCTGTTGAGCGCAAGTTTACCGCGTTCATGGCAAGTCATGTAAGTGAAAGTGAAAAATCGTCCAATGATGGCATCTTAATACATGACACTTACAAGGCCATTATTTGTGAATCCCCAAAGTTTGATGGTATAGAGAGTGGAGTTGAAAGTGAAAGTGAGAATGAAGAAGAGGTTGATGAGAGTGAACTTCAAGTGGCCTGTCGTGAGCTATATGAGGAATAAATTAAATTAAAAAGGGATAATTTGAAGTTGTAAGCTAGTTTGAGAGAACGTGCTAAGGTTAATAATAAGAGTGCCTTAGTGAAAGACCTTAGGACACGTGAGAGAGCTCTTTCTGAGAAGCTTGAGTATGTAGAAGGTGAGAGAGATGACCTTAGAGGTTTAATGGAAGCTATGAAGAAAGAGATTCTTCAATTTGAAGAGAGTAGGTGTTTGCTTGAATCTCATATTTTAGAGTTATAAGAGAATTTGAGGGATTGAAGTAGGGTCAAATTTGATTTGGAATGTAGGTCCGAAAAATTAGATAAAATACTTAAAACTGTCCAAATTAGAAATGACTTGTGTGGTATTGGATTCGATACTCAAAATTATTCAACTAATAAAACCAAAATCATAGGTTTGAGAGAATCTACTAGGAAAACTTTCAAAGGTCAGTCCTTAGGTACTACTTTTCCCCAAATCTTTACATGCTCACATTGTCGTCGATAATCTCATCTTTGGAAATTTTTTTTTGATCTTAAAAAGGGTCATAGGAAGTTCAATGGTAGAGTCACCAAAATTCCCAAATCCCAAGAGTGACACGCGTCACTAGTTTAGGTTAGGAAATCAGATTTGACGGCTTTACCAGATAGGATTTTTTATTCTCATTTGCTTGTATGTGATACCTCCCTTTCTAAATTTAAAAGTTGAATGTGTTAGCTTTCTTTACATACATCAGCTTATGTGCATCATGATATATTCTTACTAGTTGTATGTTGGTTTTGCCATTTTCTAGTCTTTACCACATTATAAAAATTATGCTAGAATTATGATAGGTATATCTTTTGAATTTTATTTCATTTTGTTTGGTCTCATTGAGAAATATAAAAAGATTTTTGTTTTTCTTTTGAGTTGAATTTTGTTTTGTTTGGTTAAAATTTTGAAAAACTCAAAAAGACTTTTTTTGTGTGTGTATTTTAGTTTTACACATTTTGTGTGACATATACTTGTGTTTGAATCCAATATCATATCCACTTCTATGTGGCTAGAACTTTTGGTTAAGATTTTCAATCCTTAAAGTGTTCTTTATCATGCTTGCATGTAGCAGTTTGATTTTGCGTTGCCTAATAGATTCTCTTTTTATATGGCTCGATTCACACATGGACGAGCTCATTTGAAATTTAACTTCACATGTATATTTAAGCTAAGTGAGATGTTCTCCTATCAATTATTCATCTAGATGTTGCTATGACTATGGAGGATTTGTGCATGTAATAACTGTTTCCCAGATTTTAAAAAAATAGAACAATATTTATCCAATGTAGTTATTTATCAATGGAATCGGGCTGCGAAAGGCAAAATTACTTTGCGTGAAAAACCACCATTGAAATTCAGACTAAAAAAATAGCCCAAGGCCTTCATTGTTTAGTTGGTATGTTCATAAAGAAAAAGAATATTAATGAGGAAGTTTGATTGGATATATCAATAAATTTTCACAATGACTTTGTATCCTAGTTATGCTATTCTTGTCATGACTCTATTGATTTGTAGAATCATCGAAATTCTAGGCTTGTGTGCATTGTGTATGTTTGTTCCATGAGTTCACTTTATCTCATCACATGAGGATATATTTAAGTTAGATAAAGTTTTGCAATCAAATGAGAACTCCGAGAACATGTTTAGGTGATTGGGTCTAAACTATTTTGTTGCTAGTTCACACCCCTTCAATTCCATTTACCATATGCATTTAGACACATTTTTGCCATATGAGCGTGGAAAGCTTAATGGATTTTGTGTCGTGTGTGGTGTTTGTACCTATGTATATGCGCATGTGCGTTATTGATATATTTGTGTATATATATAGTATTTTTTAGTCTTTGCCTTGCTTACTAGTCTATGTATGTCTTGAATTTAAAATTGGTATCTATCTTGTTGCGAGTTTTGTGTGATATCTCATGCTTATCATAGTATAATGTAATGGTATCTTTTGTTATCGCATCGTAGTTGATATCCATTAATCTTTGTATGGATTACTTGGACTTCATTGTTGCCATATGCTTTAATGCTCTTGTCACTTTATGCACAATTGCATGTTTAACTTGTTTTACCTTATCCATATCCCTTGTTTAATTTAAGGAAAGTATTTTCTTTAAATTGGAGAAGAAATAAGTTATTTTATTCTTGACCTTTGTCTATTCCTGAAGAAAAAAAGGGGAGAATTGGTATCTTAACGTTTTATTTTGGGGAGATTTGTCTTAGGGGGAGACGTCTTTCTTAAGTAGACATTATTAGATAAAGGGGGAGAATTTATTTTTCGCATTTAATCTTTTGATATTCCCTATGAATTTAATGGTTTTCTTAAGTGTGCAGGAAATTCTTTTTAGCACAAAATTGGTTAAAGCGGTAAAGCATTTATGAGTCAAGTCAAGCGTCTATTTTTTATTTTATTTTTAGGTGGGATTGTGTCTAGGCGTGCTTGAAGGCCCATAGGATTTTTATGTTTGTTTTTGTCCCGAAATAGCTAAAGGGGGATATTTGTAAGAGAAAATTTCCAATCGAGTCAATTTGTAGCGTTGGCCTGATTCCGGACCACACAATTTGAGTAAGAGGATAAATTATTGTACCTCAAGCCTATGACATTTGAAGAGTTGAAGACGTAGAGGCCAAGTTTTTAAAGTATATATCATTGCTGGTTTTGTGTGCCTTATTTCACGTCATCAACGGTTCATCATTTCCAACGTCTCTAAGGTATGAATGAATTAATATATCTATAGAGACTTGTATAGCTCTTATTTGGGTGTATTTTATAAAGTATTTTTAACGAATTTATTTTTTCTCAAAAAATCATTTTAGATCTTTTTATATAAGTTTTGGGCTTAAAATGAAAAATTAGATTTTCTGAAAAGTCGTTCGAACGAGTTTGCCAGGTCGTTCGAAAGAAGTTCTAACGACATTGCGCATAGTTTTTCTGTTTTCTCGTTAGAAAGTCGTTGGAAAGAAGTTGTTCGAATGAACGAAATATCGAATGAAAAGTTTTTTGAAATCTTTCGAACGAAGTTGGAAACTTTAATCTCGTTCGAACACAGTTGTTCGAACAACATTTCGGCTAGAAATTTTTTCTGACAGTTTTGTTTTTTAACTTCCCACTCTCCCACTTTGTCCAACAGTTTTTAACCATTTCGGGGATGCTTTTTCCAGCAGACTTTTGAAGAGTTTTTCACATACTTAGAGAGAAAATCTTCATTTTCCAAATGTCAATTTTTTGTGTGAGAGTTATTATGAATTAATTTCTTATAAAAACACATGTTTACACACATGTTTATAGTTTAATCCAAGTTCTTATTTGTATATATCTACTTGGATATTGTTTGGTACCGGGTTCATCTCTACCCATTGAGGAGATATTTTGGGTTCTTTCTCTACCCATAAAAGGAGATTATTTTTGCTGCAGGGTGCTCATACGGTGAAAGGCACCGTGTGTGGATTGACGGTGACTAGCCCCCATTGGTGGATTCTAAGATTTCGGTGGACTTGGAGTTGTCCACTAGGTGGAGGTTGATGCGAAAAGGAGCATCGAGGCTTGGACGGAGTCAAGTCATGTGTTGTAAGTATTTTGTATTGTAAGAGAGAAGTTATCTTGGTGATAGGGTGCTTAAATATAAACTAAGGCGTAACATCTAATATTGGAAATAATTTAGCAAACAAGACACTATTAACAATGATAGAAACTCAGTTAAAATGAATCGAACTCTTTAGTGCAAAATCACAAACTCCCATGTATAACTCAATAATAAGGAATAAATAATACCTGTTTTGAAAAATAAATGAACTCTTGAAATAACTAGTTAGATGGAGAGAAAAGAAAACACTCTATATACACCCCAGGTAGGAAGCTCAAACACTAGGTGTGAAGGGATAAAGGTCAAAACTCAATCAATCTCTTTGTTCTTAGTAGAAAGCTTGGATAAAGATATCAATGATGAAAGATCAAAGCTCTTGTTTCTCAGAAGTCCCAATATATCTTTCTTTAGTGTGTATTGCCTATTTTCTATCTACCATCTCTCAACTGAATAACCTAGTCTATTTATATGATATGTCCTAACCCCGTGGAACCTCAAACCCCTTAAAACAGGTTAGCATCCCCATATCGGTCCCTCGCCCATCCTCTAGCGAGGGGAAAACTATTTTGTGTGGCCTAAAGTTGTCTCCCAGTATGGAAGGAAATATTACTTTAATGAAAAGGTACCGATCACTCTACCTAATACATTATATAAAGTCTCCTATCATGGAATTGTTTATAAAAGGAATATTCTTTTAAGCCAAATAATGATTTTCTACTTCAGCATCCCCTCGCCACTTATGAGTACTTTTGATCAAGGGGACTAGTGATTGATATTAACTTGTTTCTTCGATTTATGTTTTCTCGGGCTAGCTGGTATTTTGCCTCGTGTATCTAAAGAGATTAAGTCACGCCTTAACGTTGCCTTGCTACTGAATTCTCTAAACCAGTTCCCTCAAAGGTTCCCTAAGTTAGTTAGTTTGACAGAGCGTGGAAGCTCACCTAAGTCCTGCCAGACCTGGTGCCTTGCGAATACCGATAAACCTCTCCCGTATTATAATACATCTCCTTATTATAATATGTCTCATAAATACACATAACTTAAGTTATAATCGAATATAAAGGTTACATGAACATCTTATTTGGGAAGGCTTCCTCAATGCCTTCTTCAAACGTTTGGACTGGCTTGCTTGTTTCGATCTTCCTCTGCTCTTACTCCAGCTTCCACTGTGCTTCCTTCTTCCTTTATTCGATCTACATTATGAGTTATCTCACATGACTCTTTACACTCCTTTTTAGTCTCATTTGAACTTTGTTAAATCCCCCTCTAGTTTCTCTTAATTTAAGGAATAATCTCTAATTACTGTTTTATCTTTAAGCTCACCCTATATTTGCTTCGTAGAGAAATTTATTGTGTGGGCAAGAAATATCCGTACGAAACACCTTATTCCATACTTTGGGATAATGATAAATTTAGTGACGAGTGCAAATTATTTTCCATTCAACTACAAGCTAAGGCCGATACTTTGACGTTGGGGGATAAACCTAAAGAGAGAAACGCCCGAGGATACTTAGCACCCGGAGGGAACCTTTATTTTAGGTTGGACCGTGGAGACTTTACCTATTCTTATATTAATTACTTGGATGCTTTCTATAGGGTTTTTAGACTTGGTCCAAGTATATCCATGAAACATACTTTGCCGTCCTCAAGAAGGTGGGTCTTCTTCATGCTTGCTGGTTTGAGACTTGACTTTGACCAAGCATAATGCGACCCTTTAACTGTTGGTTTTTCACTAAAATCAAGTGTCCCATACCTTCGTTACAGCTTGGTGTGAATTCAGGATCACCCTTGAAGATGTCTATGAATTTATGGTGCTTAATCCCTATGGTTCTTTTTCATACAACGATGAAAATTTTGACGCCGATGAAGCTACGAACTGAGCAAACTTAGACAAGATTTTTCGTAAATGCATTGGGTATTTCGATAAATCTACATTCTCCTAACTTATCAAATATTACTACCAGGTTCTCCCAAAACTCCCAAAACTGTGAAAGCCAAAAGTAACATCCTCTAGAATCCTTTTGGTGAAGGTAAAGGTTCCCCCTTGGAGTTAGCTACCTATATTTTATGTGTGATTTCTCGCTTCTATCTGTTGAGCAAGCCTAATGACCAATCTCGTTGATATTTGATAAATATAACTGTTAGGTTGGCTCTTGGGGTTAATCTTCCCCCAACGCTATCACACTTGGGTGGATATAACTCATATGGACATGGAACGCTATTTTGGTAGGTATGAAGTTTTCAACTTCACCAACACTATTCTCATAATGGGGTTCCTTGATAAAAGGTTCCTAAATGTTTCCCCCTCAGAGGTTTAAATCATTCCATCAGTCATAAGATGCCTAGACTGCTTTATTGGAACAAAAAATAAAGTAAGAATGAATTACTTCATATTCTTGACAAATGTTCAGCCTTTGTTGCAAGGACTTATGGTGGGAAAACTCAGGCTCATACTTGGTCATTCTTTACCGAGGCCAATATTTCGGTTGAAATGGTGATAGAGGAAATTGTCATCGAGAAACTTTCTCTAGTTATTGTTCTCAATCTTACTCCTAGACGTCTCCCCTCATTCACTGAGTGGGGTGTTATAACTGAATCGTACTACCCCCACTATTCTACCCAAAAGTTTGGGTATGACCAAGGTGTCCCCCCAAGGCTTGTCGAGATGACAATGTCAATGAGACTTTCTCCAGAGTTTTCTCGAGGTTTATAACCACTGCCGTTATAATTATTTATGAGGAGTTGATGGGAAAACTCAACATTCCAAGAAGCAAAAGGTAAGGTGATATATCATTTAGATGGCTCATGCACTTTTATCCAAAGTAACTCAGTCAAATTAGGGAGTGGCTCAAGAATCCTCTTGCCTTGGTCAATAAGTATCCCCTTAATGAGTTTGGATATAAAAATTACTCAGTTATAGGAGTTGAATTTGAGTTGAGCACCAAAAAAAAGAGTTTTACCCCCTCTGATCCCATTTAAGTGATGTGACTCAAAAGGGTAAGAATAAAGTTGTTGTCCTTCTCCTGTTGTTGCAAAAAGACCATATCCCTCTATAGTTGGTTTGTTAGTGGGGAAAGCTTCCATCCTAACTCCCAATAAATCCAAATCAAATAAGAGTGCAAACTAATCACCCAGGGAACCTCTAGAAATCGGTAAACCACTAAATCCAGAATTGGTGAAAAGGTTAGATTGTATGGCTGCTGAGGTCCTTCGTAATATAATACCTTTCCAATTATTCCCCTTGGGAAAACCCCAATTCATCGTGTTTGTAAGGACACAAGTCACCGATTGAGTCTTAATGTAGTGTTGGCACAATTCCGGAAAAAAATTCTTGAGCCATAGGATAAAGTTCTTGAGCATCCTTCAAGCCTATGACACGCTAAAGTTGAAGACGTTGCGGCCTTGATATTCAGGAGAACACCATTGCCGAGTTTCAGTGCCTTGTTTCACGTCATCAACTTCATATTTTAAGTCTCCAAAGGTACGAATGCTTTTATATATTTGTAGGAGACTTGGAATAGTTTTAATGGCTGTAATTTTATTTTAAAATGAATTTTATTTTCAGAAGGTTACTTTAGAACTTTGAATAAAGAGTTTTTGGGCTTAAAATATAATTTAACCATTCTGCCATTTCGTTCGAAATTGTCATTCGAATGAGAATGTCGTTCGAACGAGTTTGCCAACGACTCTTCCCTTTTGGCCACTGGAACTTCGTTAGAATCTCGTTCGAACGAGATTTTCGGCGAAAAAGTATTTTGGCAGTTTTCTCCATGTTCCCACTTCTTTTGTCCCACTAACTTTTGACAGAAGTAATATGTGTGGGAACCAACATTGAAAAACAAACTTTTGGTATTTTCTAAACACATTTTGAGAGAACATTTTTAGGGAGAAAAATTCTTAGTTCAAAGGTTCATTGTTTAGTGTTTTTATCCTTGAATTAATCTCTACAAAACACTTACACCCAAAGTTTAGTTTATCCAAGTTTTTACTTCTATATATTTGCTTGGAGAGTGTTTGGCACCAGGTTTTACTCTACCTAATTAAAGAGTTCGTTTGGGTTTACTTCTACATCCCATAAAGAAGAAGTTCATTGTTTTATTGCGGCGTACTCACACGGTGAAAGGCATTGTGCGAGGCTCGACGGTTGTCCAAAAGCTTCATTGGTGGATTCCAAGGTTCTGGTGGATTTCAAGATTGTCAACTAAGCAGAGGTAGGTACAAGAAGACGCGTCAGGGGCTTAAAGGGAGTCGAGTCGAGTTGATTATAAAATTCTGTACTTAGTGGACTTAAGGCTTGGGACGTCCGAGGTTTTTTTTTCGTTGTGGGTTTTTCCTCGTACATCGGCGCATAATGTGATATTGTTTATTATCTTGCTTAAATCACCTAGAATGCATGCTTAGGTTAACAAGATAAAATTGGTTTATTTATCACACGTATTTAATTTGGTACTATATAATTTGTTTGTGTGAAGGTTGTGTGTGTGTGTGTGTTCACCATAATTCACTCACTTAGGTTTAATTTTAATTTTGTTTTAAAAATTAAAGTTTGTGTCTAATTTAATTTTTCATCTTTTAAGGAAAAAAAATTAAATAAATTTTGGAAAATTAAATTTTTGTTAGTAACCATCTTTATTCTATATTAAAGGAAATTGATTTTAAAAGAAGTTTAAAAGTGGGGGTCTAGGACAACAACAAGTGGTATCAGAGCAGGAGCACTAATTTATTGCGTTAAGGTCCTTTTTAATATTTTTGAGTTAAAAAATGAAAATTTTCCCATTTTCAAATTTTTTTATTTTCGACGGTTCCAATTACACATATTGGAAAGCGCATATGAAATCGGTACTAAAGTAGATCGACGAGAGGGATTGGTTGTCTGTTGTTAACGGGTGGTCCCCACCCACACATTTGGTAGATAATGAGAGTGTTCCAAAACCCACAGATAGATGGAGTGAGAATGAATGTAAACTTGCAAATTTTAATTCCCTAGGTTTAAATGCCTTGTTTAGCGCGATCACACCGGATGAATTCTGACGTATCATGACGTGTGAAGTCGCTAAGGAAGCTTGGGATATTCTACAACTCACTCACGAGGGAACAAGTGTCGTAAAAGCTTCTAAACTCGAAAACCTCACTACTTAATTTGAAACCAGCAAAATGAATGAAAAAGAAACTTTTGATGAATTTTATGCTAGACTTTCAGATATAGTTAATTCATCATTTAATTTGGGAGAAAAAAAATAGTCGACGATCGAGTTGTAAACAAAATTCTTAGGTCCATGCCCGATAGGTTCATTACTAAAGTGACTGTTTTAAATTCTTTACCCACTTTAGCCTCTATGAAATTGGAAGAGTTTGTAGGTGATTTAAAACCTATGAACTAGACATGTTTCCCTCCAAAACAAAAAAGAAAATAGATAAGGGCGTTGTTTTGAAAGCCCAAAAGGAGGAAATACAAGTAGTAGAGAGTGAAAGTGACAGTGACTCGGAAGATATGGCTAAGTTTGCTAGGAAGTTTCATAAATTTCTTAAATTTTAAAAAAAAAAATTAAAAATGATTTTAAGAAAATTTAAAAATCTAAGCATGACAATGCCGAAAAGATCCCTAAAAATCCTAATGAAAACCTTAATAGGGACGAGTCAAATAGATGCTTTGGTTGTGAATGGTTTGGCCATAGTGCTTTTGAATGCCCCACTAAACTAAGGAAAGAGGGTAAATAACCTATTTCATATAATGCTACCCTTAGTGATAGTGATAAGGAAGAGGGATTCTCTTCCCTCATTGAGCGTAACTTCGTCGCGTTTATGGCAAGTCATGTGAGCACCGATAATGAATCTTTCCATTAAAATATACAAATACATGACACTTCCGAGGTCAAAGTTTATGATTCCCTTATTTTTTATGGTTGTGAGAGTGAAAAAGAGAGAGAGAGAGTGAAAATCAAGAAGAGGTTGATGTGAGTGAACTTCAATTTTCATTTCAAGAACTATATGATGAATCTATTAAATTAAAAAGAGCAAATTTGAAGTTAGGAGCTAGTTTAAAAGAGAATGCCAAGGTCATTGATGAGAGTGCGTTAGTTGATGACCTTAGGACACGAGAGAGAGATCTTCGAGAGAAGCTTAAGTATATAGAAGGCGAGAGAGATAGACTTAGAGGTTTGATGAAATCCTTGAAAAAGAATCTTCTCAAGTTTGAAGAGAGAATTGGTTTGCTTGAGTCTAGGATTGTAGAGCTTGGAAGAAAGTGAGAGACTCAAGTAGAGTCAAATTTGATTTGGAAAGTCGTTCGGAGAAATTAGATAAAATCTTAGGAATGATCCAAATTAAAAATAACACTTGTGGTTTAGGTTCGATTCTTGTAACGATTCCCCTATTAAAGACAAAACCAATATTTTAGGAGAATCCACTAGGAACTATGTTATAAATCATTCCTTAAGTAAGTCTTTTCGCCGAGTATTTAAATGCTCTCATTGTGATCGAAAAGGTCATCTTAAGAAGTTTTGTTTTGATCTTAAACGAGGTCCTAGAAAATACCAACGTAAGGCAATCGAGGTAGACAAGATTCCTATATCTTGAGATCGTCGTTCATCGTTAGTTTGGGTTAGGAGATCTGACTTGGTATCTTTACAAGATAGGACTTTTTATTCTCATTTACTTTCACACGATACCTCCCTTGCAAAATCCAAAGGTTGAATATGTTAGTTGTTTGCATACTTTAGCTTTTGTGCGTCATGCTATATCATCATGCTAATTTTATGCTTGTTTATCATGTTTCTAGTCTATACTTCATGATTTATCACATGATAGAATTATGATTTGTATTTATCTTTCGAATTATATTCTCTTCATTTTAGGTTGCATTAAATGAAAAATACAAAAATATTTTAGTTTATCATTTGTGTTTTATCTTATGAGTATTTTCGGCTTAATGAAAAATTCAAATAATTTTTGTTTGTCTTTTGAGTAATTTTTATTCTCTTTTGGTTAAAAATTTCAAAAACTAAAAAATATTTTTGTTTTGTATTTTAGTTTGACACACTTTATGTGGCATACATATACTTGTGTTTGAATCTTTTTTTTTTGCTTCCATGTGGCTAGAACTTTTGGTTAAGATTGTCAGTCCTTAAAATGTTCTTTATTATGCTTACATGGAGTAGTTGGATTTTGTGTTGCTATAATGGATTCTATTTTTATATGCCTCAATTCACACATGCACGAGTTCACTTGAAAATATATTTGAGCTTGGTGAGGTGTTCTCCTACCAATCTAGTCATATACATATTTTATGACGTAAGAGGACTTGTGCATGTTAAATCTGTTGCACGTGAGATTTGTGTGATAAAAAATGATATATGAATGTGCAGGGGGAAGGGCTCCGAAAGAAAATATTATCCGTTGCGAGTAAGCCACAGTTTATGATGGACCTAAAAGAAATACGTGGTCCAAAGGCCTAAAAGAAATATGGCATTAAATTTTTTTTTTTTACCAAGGCCTATGTTTGTTTAGTTGATATTGTCATTAAAAAATAATATGCTTATTTTGAGGGAGTTTGGATGGTATATCAACGGTTTGCACAATGTCCGTGTATCCTAGTTGCGCTTTCATTGTCATGACTCTATTGGTTTGTAGAATCATCAATATACTCGGCTTGTATGCATTGTGAATGTTTGTTCATTGAGTTCAATTTATATTGTCACATGAGGCTATATCTAAATGTGATAAAAGTTTTACAATCAAATGAGAACTCCGTGAACATGTGTTAAGTGATTGGGTTTAAATTTAATTGTTACTAGTTCACACCCCTTCATTTTCGTTTACCACTTGTATTTGGACACATTTTTGCCATTCGAGTGTGAAAAGCTTAATGTATTTTGTGTCATGTGTGGTGTTTATACCTATATATATGTGTGCGTGTGCGTTAGTTGAGAAACCGAATCGGTTCGGTGTGTGATAATTGATTTAAATTAAATTAAATTCGCAAGATTCCAAGTAACACTTATTTAATTCGAGTCTATTTAGAAACATCCCATAAATAAACAACTACGTGTGTGTGTGTGTGTCAAACCATAAATAAAGCATGCGACACAAAGTTAAGAAAAAATCCCCGCAGGGCAAAACCTTTTATTTCATTATAATAAGTAAAGCGCAACTTACACGGATTACAATGAAATACAGTGACACACGAATACCCGCAGGCGTCGGTCGGTGTCGTCAGCAATGAATTCACACGCAGCGAACCCACATGAACCTCAGTCCAATCAATAAGGGAAGAACTGCAGCACTCCTCAATGACACGCAGCCATAAAACTTTGTAGAGACTCCCTCAGCAATGACACGCAACCCTCGGTTGCAAAGATCTCTCCACAAAGGTTTGAACAAACACAAGGTTGTGTTCTTGGGTTACCAAAAAGATTCACAAAGGTTTGGCAATTGTGTGAATGAAAACATGAGTATTGGGACTCAAAAATATGAAGACTAGAGGCATTTGGACTCTCAAAAACGTCTTCTAAAGTCTTGCAAAACTACTCCCCCGAAGGTGGTTTAAATAGCAAAACAGATGAAGAGTTTTGCAAAATAAAAACACTGAAATTCTATCCAGCGTACAAGTACCCCGAACCGGTTCAGGGGTACCCCGAACCGGTTCGCCCCCCCGAACCGGTTCCCCATGCGGTTTGGGATACCAATCTGGTATGGGGTATAAAAAACAACATTCTTCAAGGAATTTTCTCCAACTTCAAAAAGTCGTAACTCCTTCACCGTAGCTCGGATTGAGGTGACGTTTCTTCCAGTATCTTCGTTACGGAGATCTATTCAACTTTATAGTTGACCAGACCTCCGAACTATGGATGTGAAATTACAAAAATGCCCTTGAACTTCCCTATTAAGCCTTATTTCACTGTTTTGACTTCCCTTGCGTACCACTTGCATTAAGTCCCTAAAATCTTGGAACGTGAAGTCGTTGAGGCAGATGTGGGACACATTAATGGAGATGTTGAATGCTTGATTCCCGGAATTCGGATAGAGGCCGTCATGTGAGACCGTGAGGTGACGTGCCAAATGTAGCGGCGTACGACATACACAAATGTAACATGTTGGACATGAGAAAAATGTCCTTACAAATCTCCCCCTATGTCTATGCCGGTACATACATAAAAAATCCGAATTATCAAATATGAAATTGCCTATACAAATCTACCCTCCCATGAACCCAAAACTGGAAAAGGTACAAATGAATAGTCTTCATCGTTTGTTCTACAAATCTTCAGGAATCTCAAATCTTTTCTCATCAGGGTGTGCAATTCAGAGATCATCAATGTAGTACCTACACACATGAGATAAAGAAAAATACCAAGTGATGTATCGAGTTTGAAATGAGATAAACATAGATACCAATATATGATAAGCATTAAAATTCAAACTCCCCCAAAATAAGATAATTCTTTCTCCCCCTTTTTATGATGTCCCCAAATAGACAAATGAGAAGAATGAATCAAATAAGAAAAATCGGGATGTCACGGTATACAAAAAAATACAAACTATTTTTGATTTTTCATACAAAGATATGATACCAATATGAACAAATATGATACAAAAATCACACCATGGATTTAGACTCAAACAACCAAGTCATGGAAACGGAATGAATGGGTGTGAACACATTCGATAGGTAAATCAACTCAATCAATCATATGTGCATGATGTATATGTGTACCCCTAACGAATGAGCATCAAAAGTATCCTTAGGTGTAAAAATTTGTTGAATTTAGATGACATCGTCTTATGCAAATAAACAAATCAAAGTCAAATGATATCCACACCAATAACGTCCAAAATTATAAAGCGCATTTTCAAGCATATCAAGGACGTGCAAACCCATTTTAAATTCTCCAACCAAACTCCCTCGAATATATTATCTTTTAGAGGTAATCTAAATTCTCAAACTTTGGAGAATTGGTGCAAAAACCAAAATGGTCCATATTTTGGCATGAATATCTTTTTATTGCCTTTAAATTTTTTCGGGCTCTTTTAACCTCTTTGGACCTCGGATATTAAAATTCCTCCATTTTTTAGATCCTTTTTAACGATGGCTTTTGCGCAAAGGATAGAAAATTACCTTTCGCAGCCCCTCCCCGTTCTTAAACAAAGCAAACAATCTCACAAAACGGTTTTTATATGCACAATTTCCTTATAAAAAATTATCGCGCTTGGTTTGTTTTAAGGACAGGATTGAAGTGAAAACACCCAACCAACATGTGATAAGACAAGCACACTAATCAAACAAATCCGTGCATGTGTGCATTAAAGGAAATATGAGTCAAACATGTAGGAAGTAACATTTAATTACATCTTAATGACTCCAAACATTATAAAGCATATGGATGAATTGACCTATTGTCTCAAAACACTATCAAATAGTCACATGAAAAAATGGAATGATGTTGTGACTCGGTCATCCAAAGTGTTCATCCATAAACGGTGCAACAAAATACAAAAATCTTTTTGGATTTTCTCAAAATTTTAACAAACTATTTTTTGTTTGTATTTTTTCAAAATTTTTCAAAAAAATAAAACATACAAAAATGATACATACTAGCCATAGGCAAACAATGACATCATGAAAAGCACCCTATGCTAGTAAACAAGTCAAACCTCAATCATTAGGTGCGGAGGGGTTTTCCAAAGGTGGTGACAGCTTATGAAAAACCTCCATCAATTCTTGTGAAGTATTGAATAAAAACTTAACTTGCTCACCTAAATGTGCAAACTCTCTCATGTAGTCTCTGGGAGCATGTAAAGTATCATGTGTGGGTGCATGTGTGCCAGATTCACGTGTAGAAGCAAAACGTGACACATACCCCAACTTAAAGCAAAATTCCCTAAGGTGTCCTCTCCTCTTGCAATGTGAGCAAACATAAATAGGCCTAGGAACACCTCTCTCAAAAACTCTAGGACACACTTTCCTAATAAGAATGGGACGCCTAGGTGGGTTAGGGTGAGACACATGTGAAACTGTCACTAAAGTGGGAACCGGCTCGGGTGCTAATTGGGAAGCAGAAGCACCGTCATGACTTATTCCTAACTTCTCACCTTTACCCTTAAGAACCACCTTTTCAATCTTCTTAGGTGCGTTCTCAAACTTGACTTTGACCACCCTGGCACGTTCGAGATCACTCTCAAGTTGGGATACACGTGTCGTCAGACTAGACAACGTGTCGGTCAAATCACACTTCTCCTTTCTCAAAACCTCCTTCTCTTTCTCCAAATCTAAAACCCGATGACCTAAATCCCTATTATACTTCTTTGTTTTCAAGGTCTCGGTGTACAAATCTCTAAAATCTTTTTGGAGCTCACTTTCATCTCCACTTGAAGCGCTCAAACCATCACTATCACATTCGTGGGCACTATTGTGGGACAAGGTGGGTATGCTCACACGACTAGAAAAAGATACATATTTCTCACCACTAGTCTCATCACCCTCACTATCACTAAGTCTGGCAGGCATGGCTACTTTCTTTCCTTTCTTTCTAAGCCACATAGGACACTCAAATGACTTATGTCCCTTACCCCCACATTCAAAACAAGTGACGTTCTCAAAATCTTCCTCACACTCCTCATCGGAGTCATTCTTTTTTTCTCTCTCACCACTTTCTTTGGCCTTTCCTTTCTTTTTATTTTTCTCAAAAAAATTCTTTTTATTGGAAGAATTATTTTTGTTCATGTTGAGAAATTTTTAAAAATTTTTCACAAACAAGGCCATATCATTAAAATCAAAATCTCCCTCAGAATCGGACTCACAAACTTTTTCTTTCTTTTTCTTAAAATGAGTCTTTAAAGAAATGCCATTATCCTTAGCCTTAATGGTTTTGGAAAACATGTCAATCTCATAGGTTTGAAGATCTCCTACAAGTTCTTCCAACTTAAGTGATTTCAAATTTCCTAAAGAGTTTAAAACAGTGACTTTAGGAATAAAGAGTTTTGGGAGAGATCTCAAAATATTTTTAACTACACGCGTGTTATCGATCACCTCACCCAAATTAAAACATGTGTTAACAATGTCCGACAAACGTGCATAAAAATCATCAAAGCATTCGGACTCAGACATAGTGATAGTCTCAAATTGGGTGTCCAGATTTTGTAATTTTGACTCTTTAACCGCGTTCGTACCCTCATGTGTCAATTTCAAAACATCCCAAGCCTCTTTAGACGTGGTGCACGTCATAATTCGGTGAAACTCATCAGGAGAGACAGCTCCAGAAATAGCACTCAGACCACGAGAATTAAAATTAGACACTTTATAATCATCTTCAGTCCAGGCTGACACGGGTTTTAAAGTGGTGATGTTATTAACAGTGATCGTGGGAGGAGTCCAACCATTTTCGCAAAGCAACCAAACACGCTCGTCAATAGATTTTAAAATCGATTTCATACGAGCTTTCCAGTAGGCATAATTAGACCCGTCAAAAATAGGCATCTGATTATATAAGTGCTCTATAGGAAAAAATGCGAATTTTCACAAAACTGTTTTTTTAAAAAAAAAAAAATCAATATCACACGATTTTGCGGAAAATTGGAATACGCGATAAATTTGCGCAACCTGCTCTGATACCAATTTGAAAAAACCGAATCGGTTCGGTGTGTGATAATTGATTTAAATTAAATTAAATTCGCAAGATTCCAAGTAACACTTATTTAATTCGAGTCTATTTAGAAACATCCCATAAATAAACAACTACGTGTGTGTGTGTGTGTCAAACCAGAAATAAAGCATGCGACACAAAGTTAAGGAAAAATCCCCGCAGGGCAAAACCTTTTATTTCACTATAATAAGTAAATCGCAACTTACACGGATTACAATGAATTACAGTGACACACGAATTCCCGCAGGCGTCGGTCGGTGTCGTCAGCAATGAATCCACACGCAGTGAACCCACATGAACCTCAGTCCAATCAACAAAGGAAGAACCGCAGCACTCCTCAATGACACGCAGCCATAAAACTTTGTAGAGACTCCCTCAGCAATGACACGCAACCCTCGGTTGCAAAGATCTCTCCACAAAGGTTTGAACAAACACAAGGTTGTGTTATTGGGTTACCAAAAAGATTCACAAAGGTTTGGAAATTGTGTGAATCAAAACATGAGTCTTGGGACTCAAAAATATGAAGACTAGAGGTATTTGGACTCTCAAAAACGTCTTCTAAAGTCTTGCAAAACTGCTCCCCCGAAGGTGGTTTAAATAGCAAAACAGATGAAGAGTTTTGCGAAAAAATAAAAACACTGAAATTCTATTCAGCGTACATGTACCCCGAACCGGTTCAGGGGTACCCCGAACCGGTTCGCCCCCACGAACCGGTTCCCCATGCGGTTTGGGGTACCAATCTGGTATGGGGTATAAAAAATAGCATTCTTCAAGGAATTTTCTCCAACTTCAAAAGGTCGTAACTCCTTCACCGTAGCTCGGATTGAGGTGCCGTTTCTTCTAGTATCTTCGTTGCGGCGATCTCTTCAACTTTCTAGTTTACCAGACCTCCGAACTATGGATGTGAAATTACGAAAATGCCCTTGAACTTCCCTATCAAGCCTTATTTCACTGTTTTGACTTCCCTTGCGTACCACTTGCATTAAGTCCCTAAAATCTTGGAACGTGAAGTCATTGAGGCAGATGTGGGACACATTCATGGAGATGTTGAATGCTTGATTCCCGGAATTCGGATAGAGGCCGTCATGTGAGATCGTGAGGTGACGTGCCAAATGTAGCGGCGTACGACATACACAAATGTAACATGTTGGACATGAGAAAAATGTCCTTACATTAGTAATATTCATTATGTCCTCATATATATGGTAATTTATTTTGTCTTTGCCTTGCTTGCTAATCCATCCATTCTTTAATTCATAATTGATATGTATCTTATTTCATATTTTGTTGATATCACATGCTTAGTATCTTATGTATCAAATTGATATCATTTTTTTGCATCTTAGTTGATATCCTTTTATTTGTATGTATTAGTTATGATTTTGTTGCCCATATGCTTTCATGCTCTCATCACTTTATGCTTCATCTTGTTTAATTAGTTCTTTTATCCTTTGTCTATTCCTGGACAAAAAGGGGAAGAATTATAGGGGGAGAAATGGTATCTAATCTATTATACGCTTACCTTAGTTTAGGAGAATTAACTTAGGGGGAGAGCGCTAGCTTCTTAGGTTAATCATAGTAGATAAAGGAGAATTAATTTAGGGGGAATATTTATTTCACATGCATTTAATATTTTAATATTCTTGATATTACCTATACGTTTGATAGTTTGCTTAAGTGTGCATGAATTCTTCTAAGTGGCAACTTTCATCGACAAAGATATTGATCATTGGGTTTTGTGTTAAGCTATGTAATTTTTTTGGTGGGTTGTTTTTTAGTCTAGTAGCGCTTGACGGCCCTTTAGGATTTTATTTTGGTTTTCATCCCGGAATAGCCAAAGGGAGAGATTTGTAAGGACACAAATCTCCGATTGAGTCTTAATGTAGTTTTGGCTCAATTCTGGACAAAATGCTTGAGTCATAGGATAGAGTTCTTGAGCATCCTTCAAGCCTATGACATGCTAAAGTTGAAGACGTTACGATCTTGCTATTCAAGATAACATCATTGCCGAGTTTCAGTTCCTTGTTTCACGTCATCAACTTCATATTTCAAGTATCCAAAGGTATGAATGCTTTTATATATTTATAGGAGACTTGGAATAATTTTAATGGGTGTAATTTTATTTTAAAATGAATTTTATTTTCAGAAGGTTACTTTAGAACTTTGAATAAAAAGTTTTTGGGTTTAAAATATAATTTAACTATTCTGACATTTCGTTCGAAATTGTCGTTCGAACGAGTTTGCCAATGACTTTTCCCTTTTAGACACTAGAACTTCGTTAGAATATCGTTCGAACGAGATTTTCGGCGGGAAACTATTTTGGCTGTTTTCTCCCTGTTCCCATTTCGTTTGTCCCACTAACTTTTGACAGAATTAATATGTGCGGGAACCAACATTGAAAAACCAACTTCTGACATTTTCTAAACATATTTTGAGAGAACATTTTTAGGGAGAAAAATTGTGAGTTCAAAGGTTCATTGTTTAGTGTTTTTATCCATGAATTAATCTCTACAAAACACTTACACCCAAAGTTTAGTTTATCCAAGTTTCTACTTCTATATATTTGCTTGGAGAGTGTTTGGCACCAGGTTTTACTCGACCTAATTGAAGAGTTCGTTTGGGTTTACTTCTATATCCCATAAAGAAGAGATTCATTGTTTTGCTGAGGCATACTCACACGGTGAAAGGCATTGTGCGAGCATTGACGATTGTCCAAAAGCTTCATTGGTGGATTCCAAGATTTCGATGGATTCCAGGATTGTCAACTAAGCAGATGTTTATACAAGAAGACGCGCCAGGGGCTTGAAGGAAGTCGAGTAGAGTTGAGAAAGTCATTTGCCTTGTACTTGTAAAATTCTGTACTTAGTGGACTTAAGGCTAGGGTCGTCCGAGGTTTTTTCTCGTTGTGGGTTTTTCCTCCTACATCGGCGCATAATGTGATATTGTTTATTATCTTGCTTAAATCACTTAGAATGCATGCTCAAGTTAACAAGATAAAATTGGTTTTTTTATCACACGTATTTAATTTGGTGCTATATAATTTGTTTGTGTGAAGGTTGTGTGTGTGTGTGTTCACCATAATTCACTCACTTAGGTTTAATTTTAATTTTGTTTTAGAAATTAAAATTTGTGTTTAATTTAATTTTTCAAAATGATAAGGGGAGAAATGGTATCTAATCTATTATACTCGTACCTTAGTTTAGGAGATTTAACTTAGGGGGAGAGCGCTAACTTCTTAGGTTGATCATAGTTGATAAAGGAGAATTAATTTAGGGGGAGTATTTATCTCACATGCATTTAATGTTTTAATATTCTTGATATTCCCTATGCGTTTGATAGTTTGCTTAAGTGTGCAAGAATTCTTCTAAGTGGAAACTTTCATCGGCAAAGATATTGATCCTTGGGTGTTGTGTCAAGTTATGTAATTTTTTTGGTGGGATATTTTTTTGTCTAGTAGCGCTTGACGGCCCTTTAGGATTTTATTTTGGTTTTTATCCCGGAATAGACAAAGGGGGAGATTTGTCAGGACACAAGTCTCCGATTGAGTCTTAATGTAGTGTTGGCTCAATTCCGGACAAAAATGCTTGAGTCATAGGATAAAGTTCTTGATCATCCTTTAAGCCTATGACATGATAAAGTTGAAGATCTTACTGCCTTGCTATTCAAGAGAACATCATTGCCGAGTTTCAGTGTTTCACGTCATCAACTTCATATTTAAAGTCTCAAAAGGTATGAATGCTTTAATATATTTGTAGGAGACTTGGAATAATTTTAATGAGTGTAATTTTATTTTCACAATGTTACTTTAGAACTTTGAATAAAAAGTTTTTGGGCTTAAAATATAATTGAACCATTCTGACATTTCGTTCGAATTATCATTCGAACGAGAATGTCGTTCGAACGAGAATTTCGTTTGAACGAGTTTTCCAACGACTTTTCCCATTTGGCCAGTGTAACTTCGTTACAATATTGTTCGAATGAGATTTTCGGCGGGAAAAGTTTTTGGCAATTTTCTCCATGTTACCACTTCTTTTGTCCCACTAACTTTTGATAGAATTAATATGTGCGGGAACCAACATTGAAAAACAATCTTTTGGTATTTTCTAAACACATTTTGAGAGAAAATTTTTAGGGAGAAAAACTCTTAGTTCAAAGGTTCATTGTTTAGTGTTTTTATCCATGAATTAATCACTACAAAACACTTACACCCAAAGTTTAGTTTATCCAAGTTTCTACTTCTATATATTTGCGTTGAGAGTGTTTGGCACTAGGTTTTACTCTACCTAATTGAAGAGTTTGTTTGGGTTTACTTCTACATCCAATAAATAAGAAGTTCATTGATTTGCTGCGGTGTACTCACACGGTGAAAGGCATTGTGTGAGGGTTGACGGTTGACCAAAAGCTTCATTGGTGGATTTCGAGGTTCCGGTGGATTTCAAAATTGTCAACTAAGTAGATGTTGGTACAAGAAGATGCGTGAGGGGATGAAAAGGATTCGAGTCGAGTTGAGTAAGTCATTTGCCTTGTACTTGTAAAATTCCGTACTTAGTGGACTTAAGGCTATGGCCGTCCGAGGTTTTTTCCCATTGTTGATTTTTCCTCGTGCATCGGCGCGTAGTGTGTTATTGTTTATTATCTTTCTTAAATCACTTAGAATGCATGCTTAGGTTACAAAGATAAAATTGGTTTATTTATCACACGTATTTAATTTGGTGCTATATAATTTGTTTGTGTGAAGGTTGTGTGTGTGTGTTCACCATAATTCACTCACTTAGGTTTAATTTTAATTTTTTTTAGAAATTAGAATTTGTGTTTAATTTAATTTTTTAAAATGATATTTGGGAGAAATGATATCCAATCTATTATACTCTTACCTTAGTTTAGGAGATTTAGCTTATGGTGAGAGCGCTATCTTCTTAGGTTGATCATAGTTGATAAAGGAGAATTAATTTAGGGGGAGTATTTATTTCACATGCATTTAATAATTTAATATTCTTGATATTCCCTATGCATTTGATAATTTGCTTAAGTGTGCAGAAATTCTTCTAAGTGGCAACTTTCATCGGCAAAGATATTGATCCTTGGGTTTTGTGTCAAGCTATGTAATTTTTTTGGTGGGTTATTTTTGAGTCTAGTAGCGCTTAACGGCCCTTTCAGATTTTATTTTGGTTTTTGTCCCGGAATAGCCAAAGGGGGAGATTTGTAAGGACACAAGCCTCCGATTGAGTCTTAATGCTGTGTTGGCTCAATTCCGGACAAAAATGCTTGAGTCATAGGATAGAGTTCTTAAGCATCCTTCAAGCCTATGACATGCTAAAGTTGAAGACGTTACGGCCTTGCTATTCAAAAGAACATCATTGCCGAGTTTCAGTGCCTTGTTTCACGTCATCAACTTCAAATTTCAAGTCTCCAAAGGTATTAATGCTTTTATATATTTGTAGGAGACTTAAGATAATTTTAATGGGTGTAATTTTATTTTAAAATGAATTTTATTTTCAGAAGGTTACTTTAGAACTTTGAATAAAAAGTTATTGGGCTTAAACTATAATTTAACCATTCTGACATTTCGTTCGAAATTGTCATTCGAACGAGAATGTCGTTCGAACGAGAATTTCGTTCAAACGAGTTTGCCAACGACTTTTCCCTTTTGGCCACTGGAACTTCATTAGAATATCGTTCGAACGAGACTTTGTTCGAACGAAAATCTCGTTCGAACGAGATTTTTGGCTGGAAAATATTTTGGCAGTTTTCTCCATGTTCCCACTTCTTTTGTCCCACTAACTTTTGACAGAATTAATATGTGCGGGAACCAACATTGAAAAACCAAATTTTGACATTTTCTAAATACATTTGGAGAGAACATTTTTAGGGAAAAAAATTCTTAGTTCAAAGGTTCATTGTTTATTGTTTTATCCATGAATTAATCTCTACAAAACACTTACACCCAAAGTTTAGTTTATCCAAGTTTCTACTTCTATAAATTTTCTTGGAGAGTGTTTGGCACCAGGTTTTACTATACCGAATTAAAGAGTTCGTTTGGGGTTACGTTTACATCCCATAAAGAAGAAGTTCATTATTTTGCTGCGGCGTACTCACACGGTGAAAGGCATTGTGCGAGGGTTGACGGTTGTCCAAAAGCTTCATTGGTGGATTCCAAGGTTCCGGTGGATTTCGAGATTGTCGACTAAGCAGGGGTTGGTAAAAGATGACGCGTCAGGGGCTTGAAGGTATTCAAGTCAAGTTGAGTAAGTCATTTGCTTTGTACTTGTAAAATTCCGTACTTAGTGAACTTAAGGCTAGGGTCATCCGAGGTTTTTTTCCCGTTGTTGATTTTTTCTCGTACATCGGCGCGTAGTGTGATATTATTTATTATCTTGCTTAAATCACTTAGAATCCATGCTTAGGTTAACAAGATAAAATTGGTTTATTTATCACACATATTCAATTTGGTGCTATATAATTTGTTTGTGTGAAGGTTGTGTGTGTGTGTGTTCACCATAATTCACTCACTTAGGTTTAATTTTATTTTAGAAATTAAAATTTGTGTTTAATTTAATTTTTCAAAATGATAGGAGGAGAAATGGTATCTAATCTATTATACTCTTACCTTAGTTTAGGAAATTTTACATAGGGGGGGGGGGAGCGCTATCTTCTTAGGTAGATCATAGTTGATAAAGGGGAATTAATTTAGGGGGAGTATTTATTTCACATGTATTTAATATGTTAATATTCCCTATGCATTTGATAGTTTGCTTAAGTGTGCAGGAATTCTTCTAAGTGGCAACTTTCATTGGCAAAGATATTGATCCTTGGGTTTTTTGTCAAGTTATGTAATTTTTTTGGTGGGTTGTTTTTGAGTCTAGTAGCGCTTGACGGCCCTTTAGGATTTTATTTTGGTTTTTGTCTTGGAATAGACAACGGGGGAGTTTTGTAAGGACACAAGTCTCCGATTGAGTCTTAATGTAGTGTTGGCTAAATTCCGAACAAAAATGCTTGAGTCATAGGATAGAGTTCTTGTGCATCCTTCAAGCCTATGACATGCTAAAGTTGAAGACGTTACGGCCTTGCTATTCAAAAGAACATCATGTGATACCCCGAATAATTAAATACCGGGCAGCTACTCCTTTATTAAATTAATACAAAATGCCAAGTTGGTTCAGTTCATAGCATCACCGTCGAAAAACGTTTTAACAACTACTAGCCACCTAATATTTAAAAAGTGAGTTGACAATTTTAATTAAATCTGATTAACGTGCAATAAGTAGATTATGAAATGCTAACATAACCACCACAACATAGTGGCAATAGAATAACCATAAAATAGTAATGAGTCTGGAGGGATACTCCTCGCAACAATCCGAATACTGAAATAAACAAATAATAAGTCTGCATCACTAAATTAATTACAACCCAAAATCTGAAATAACTGAATAGGTAGAATGTCTCTAAAAGAAATGGGGCGACATGCCCAACAAATGAGAAAGTGTGATAATAGAGTTAAGATCGAAGATGGAGGCGTCTACTGGCAAGATCTTGTAACTTCTACAGCAGCTACAGTACGTCACCTGAATCGAACTCCTATGCTTGGTGTCCTTGTGGCTGGGCACCTAAAAGGTTTTTACAAGAAAATATATTTGGAAGCAAACGGGCAGAGCCCGATTGTGAAAACAATTGAAAATACAGCAAGTGGTTTAATATAATTAAACAGTGAATATAAAGTACATGATAGTGTGTGCACTCACATGAGTTCTTCACCTCTCAACTAAGTGCGCACTCCTATCGTACCCGTACCCATTTGAGTTATTCCCATATCTAACTAATCCAATACAAAATCTAACATCACTATACGATTCATGATTTAATTCCCGACATCTTCATTTAAACAGAGAGTTTTACTTTACTTCATAGTTTCCCATATTAGTAATACTACTTACTAGCGATCTTCCATTTTATATTTACAAAAGCGTTGCTATAATTTATACTCACATTTATACATGACAGTTCATTTCAATCAACAGTATTTTATTCTCAACATAAATATACAACATTAGTACCCCGATACTAAGCTGCGGTGCACACTCTGCTATCCAATCTTGGTACATTACGTACATAAGGACCACACATTCAGAATCTCTCAGGAATCGTTCTCAAATAACAACAATTACACAAAATGGACGCGAACATAGTTCACATCACATGGGTCATGCACATACCTACGCTCCTATGATCAGGTGACTTATTAACTTCTCAATAAGTCCTTCTCTGACCTATGTCCTCGAGGTACCAATCTAAATCCCCCCGTAGGCACACAAAGATTAGATGGCCCTAATCGAACATAGACCTACCATGATAGCAAGTATGGTAGGTATGTTATACACATAAAACAACATATACTAAGTGTAAGAGGGTAGTTTAGATAAGATGGAGGCGTAACCCCTTTTGAGTATGGTGATGACAAGGTTAATCAGTAAACACTAGTGATTTAGCCACAAGACACAAAGAACAGTTTAAAACGTATGAAACCCAGCTTAAACCCACAAATCTCTCGTGTATAACTCACAATATAATAAAGAACTCAGAAATAACTTAGATAGAGGGAGAGAGAAGTAAGCATCCTAGATACACCTTAGTAGGCAGGTAAAAGAAACACACACACCGAAAAGGTCATCTTCAAGGATTTCTGTCAAGTTATTAAAGCTCCCTAATAAATGACAAATGGTGGGTGGAAGAACTCTCTGGTTTTTCAATAACTCTTTCTCTAGTAATAATTTCTCAAAATCTTAGAAGAATAATCTCCAAAAGAACTCTTTTTAGAACTTTTTAATCGGTCCTCTTCCTTGGAGGTGGTTGGGGCCTTAAATAGCCTCCACACCACCCCCAAGGCAGCTAAGTCATTAATGCTTGTGAAAAGACCTCCCTCATACCTTATGTCACCAGCATTAAATACCTGATTCACTAGTTGTCTTTACGTCATAAACATTAAATGCCAAGACATGCCTTTTGCCTAACCACTGTGTGTCAGGGGGCTGTTGCCACAGAGGTTGCTTACCAACCGTTTGACAGCCCTAAATACCACGATGGTTTACTCAAGTGCAGACTTGACGTTGTCTAGCTGGCTCGTGACATCACCTACAGTAGATGGGACATAAAGTAGAGGGTTGTTTGGTTCACAGCAAAGCTCCCGATGGAACTCGAAGCTACTTTGATCTAGGTTCCACGGTGAAGATCTTTCGGTGTTTTACCAGGTGTATCTAAGATGGTCAGGACAAGCCCCAACGGTGCCCCAATTCTCAATCCTCCAAACCAAGTCCCTCTAAAGTTCCCACGGTGAGATTGTTCGATAGAGCATGAAAGCTCTCCCAGGCCCTGCCAAGCCTGGTCTCTCGCGAGTACCGTTCGACCTCACACCCATTCATTATTCTCGTTACAACATTACAGTCGTTACAACTCGTAGTAAATATAAACAAAGCTATAATATGACAAAGTAACAATAAGCTAAAGTACGAGTTCCCACGCCAAGCTTCCACGCTGAGCTGCCTCGCTGAGCTACTTCGCTTGAGCTGCCTCGCTGAGTTTATCCTCAGAACACTGTTGCTAATTGGTGGATTATCCCTAATCCCAGGATTACCTTCAGGCCCCCTCTACATTTGCCCCTTCGTGGAGGGATTTTTTGTGGGAACGAGAAGTGCCTCCACGAAAACTTCTCAATCCGATGAACCTTCTCTGTCTGGCCTGCTACTTTTTTCTAATGCCGAGCCTCAACCGTTCTAGCTTGAATATCTGAAATTCTCCTGAAGGACCTGATAATATTCTCCTAGTAATGTTCGAAAAAGTGAAAAATTCTCCCCGATGTAACTGAGTCATAACTAAACAACGTTTGAGCTTCTGACGAGGGGACATCGTGGATTTTTTGAACCATTGGGACATCTTCTTCGTTGGGGGGTTTAGTGGATATGTCTGAGAAAATCTTGGCGCCCAAAAATCAATCTTTCTTAGGAAGGTAACGATGACTATTCCCTAGGTGTCACTTCATGAATGACGTAGCGTTGTCTTTTCTATTGTCAGAACACTTCCCGAAGTGCCACGTGTACATTTGAAATGATTGCAAGCGGCCTCGCACGTGCAATGGTGGGAAACTTAAACGATGAACTTTAAAAATTCAAACGGATAAATCCCCCAAACACTTAAAACCTTCCTTTCTCTTACTTTTCCATTACCTTCTTCAAATTTCCTTCGCTTTTAGAGAGAGAGAGAGAGCTTCCATTGTTGAGCATCTGAAACCTCCATTGCTGTTCAAGCTTGTGCCTTCATTTTCTTGCTCTTATCTTCTACGCCACCTCCTGTGGTTGCTCTCCTTCATTGTCGTGCTCAAGCTCCTCTTACTCAAGGCTTTTTTCGTTTGCTCTAACACTCTGTCATGGCGTCTCCAAGTTACCCCACTATCTCTTCAACCAGTGCGCCGCCTGCTACCGCTGTTGCTACCACTGTTGCTGCCACTACTGCTGCTTCCGCTTTGGACGCTGCCCGTCGTGAACAGTTAAGGTTTTATCGTCGCTCTCCCATTTTTGGCAAGGATGATAGCTTTGCTGCTGCCTGCAAGACTGTCAAATTTGAATGCAAGTTTGAGACCTTATTGCTGGGTGACGAGGACGAAGAACCCTCAAAGTGGGGCTTTCTTCCTTCAGAGGGGACTCTCAGGTTTCGTCTGGAGCGAGGGGACTTCCAATGGTACCAAATTGAGTTCGAGGCACCAGGGGGTTCTCCTGCCCATTTTGCTGCTTGGAACTCTCACATGGTGAGTTCCCATGGTGATATTCTGAGTAAGATTGGCCTTCAACGGGCCAAATGGTTTGGTGAGTTTACTCTCTCCAAAAATAATGCTGCTCTCCCCATTCTTGTTTCCCGTTGGAACGTGACGACTCACACATTCATCGCTGCGTGGGGCGAGTTTACGATAACCCTAGAAGATGTTTGCGAGCTCCTGGGGCTCGAAGCAGCAGGCCATGAGCCTTATACCGATGAGCCTCTCGACGTCCAAGAGATTACTGACCGTTTGGTGTTGGACCGAATATGCCAAAGTTGCATCGGTTCTCCAAACAAAGCTACCTTCACTCCGCTGATTAACTACTTCTTCAAGGGTTATAGTGAAGGCAGTTCTTCAACTTCAACGGATGCCCCTGGTCAAGGTACTTCGTTAGAGCTCCCCGCTTACATCCTTGTGATTCTTTCCCGTTTTCTTTTGACGGGAAAACCAAATGATCAGCCCCGAAGGGACCTTATCAACATATCCCTTCGTTTGGCCCGGGGCATCAAACTTCCTTTGGCTGCAATTGCCTTAGGGTCCCTCTACACCTGGCTCGACAGAACATTGTTCGACATGGAACGATCGCTTGGCCGTTATAACCTGGCCAATTTTGCCAACAACGTCCTTCTAACCGGCTTCCTGTACGTGCGCTTTCCTGTTGTAGCGGCCATGGCCAACCGACCTCCTTCTGGGGAAACCATTCTGCCCCCACGCTCTTATATTTATCACAAGAGGCAGAGCCAAAAAGAGCTGATCGCCTCAATTGACCATTTTGAGGACTTTGTTATGAGGCCTTACGGAGAGGACGTTTTTTTTCATACTTGTGATTTCTTCCAGCACGAATCCAGAGTGGTTCAGGTGGGGGTAGACATTGAAGATCCTCAGTTAGCCGTGGTGCTTCTCATTTCTCCGGGGTATCTGCCGTCCTACACCGAGTGGGGATATTCCAGCGAACATTATAACCCCAATCGGTGCAGTCGTCAATTTGGGTTTGATCAGGGGGCTCCTCGCGCAGTTTTCCAATCTTCAAACCCAAAGGTTAGCTTCAGCGAGGCATGTTCCTTATTTTCCTCTACTGCTGCATGGGGGATAAGTGAATCAATGGCTGGGCGAGTCACCATTCCTTCCAACAAAAGGTAAGGGGATGTGACCGGTCTATTTGCCATGAAGTTCTGGCCGAAACAACTGGCTGACATTGCTGAGTTCATAGATGGCGAGCTCGTGTACCCTCCAGTTCTGTCTTTTCCTGCATTGGAGCTGGGACTTAAAGGCAACTATGTTATTGGGATTGAGTTCCCTCTAAGCAAAACCCCTAAAAGGCCTACCGAAGAGCTTCCTCCGTTATGCCCCATGATTCCTACTGCCATACCCAAAGCCAAAAGTGCTGGGGTATCCAGGAAGACTGCTCCTTCGACTGGAGCCACTGGTGATGAAGGGTCTTCGCAGCCATCAACCAAGAAGGCCAAGAGTGGGGTGGCTTCCACGAAAAAATCAAAGTCCAAATCTCAGACTCCTGTGGCAACCCTTCCCATAGCCTCCGTTCCTCCTCCCATGCCTGCTGAAAAGGCCGAGAGGTTAAGGAGGGAGGCGCAGGCTGAGGTAGATCGGGTAAATGCAGAGTTTCAACGGCGCGCTGTCGTCGTTCCTCCTTCGGTTGCTTTCCCTAAGATCGTCATTGATCCAACTGAGCCAGCTGCAAGGAGGAGGAAAAGTTCGAAGGTTCCTCAAGCCATTGGCAGTGATGTGACAAATACAAGGAGGAAGACTTTAGGCACCAAGTCCCAGAGGAAGCAAGCTCCCACGGTGCAAGCTTCTCATTCTTCTTCCCTATCTGAGGTATGTACACTTATCTTGTTCTCTTTTCCTCTTTAGTTAAAGCAAGCTGCATTTGCTTATATATATTATTCTTAATTACTTTGGTGCATGGGTTTAAAGAAACTGGGCCTCGTCCTCCTAGTCCCCCAAGTCCCCCCATAAGTCGTTTCGTGGGTGGTCGCTGTGGTGCCCTCTCATCCGATACTACCCCACCCCGTTCGCCAATGACCGGGTTTACTTACTCCCGTTGTTCAATCTCACGACGGGCGAGGGAGGCAGCTGTGGAGGGTGAGGTTATAGATCCCATGGATGTCTCTTCACCACCAGAGACAACGCAATCCGAGATAACCACCTCAATCCCCTCTGGCTCACTGGCTTCCCCTGAGGTTGCTCTGCCCATTGTTCTGGCTGCTGCAAGTGACCCTGAGGTAATGATTTCATACTTAATTTGTCTGATCTGGCATTCCTTCTCTTTCACCCCATTCTTTGTGCTGAATTTGGGATGTTGGTTGCCCTAGGTCGAAGTGTCCTCGCTGCTAGCAAACATTGTTCGTCCAACGGTGCTGGCGAGATTTCTGACCACAGTGCCCCTTTTCAATGTCCTGGCTGAGGTAAGTAACACTTGGATATATTTCGCCCTTTTTCTGTACTTGTTCCTCTTTACTAACATTGGCTTTTATATTGCAGCTTTCCCCTGATCTTTCACCACCCTCTTCTTTGGGTAGTCTTTACGCACACAGGGCTAAGGTTGGGGCTTCTTCGCAGCCTGGTGGCTTTTCTGCGCCCCTTCGTGCTGAGGCCTCTATCGGGAGTCCATCATCTATTCCCAATGAACCCCCTACGCTTGCTTTGGTACCTTATGTGGGCGAGGGAACTTTGCCAATAGTTGAGGTTTCTGCGGCCAGAGACCCCGTTGAGGCTGATGAGGTAACAAGTCCCCTCCCAACGGTTCCTGCCCCTTTAACCTCCGTGGTGACTCCCATTCCTGCCCCTGTTGTGACTCAGGTATTTTCTTAATTCTCTGCATAAACTCCACCGTATGTTAGGTTTTTTTTTTTCATAACTCCATCTTATAACGGTGACTTAACAACGAAAACGCTTGTTAAGATTTTTATATATAGTCTCCACCTTATAACGGTGACTTAACAACGAAAACGCTTGTTAAGATTTTTTATATGATCTCCACCTTATAACGGTGACTTAACAACGAAAATGCTTGTTAAGAGTTTTATATAATCTCAACCTTATAACGGTGACTTAACAATGAAAATTCTTGTTAAGATTTTTATATAATCTCCACCTTATAACGGTGACTTAACAACGAAAACTCTTGTTAATATTTTTTATATAATCTCCACCTTATAACGGTGACTTAACAACAAAAACGCTTGTTAAGATTTTTATATAATCTCCACCTTATAATGGTGACTTAACAACGAAAACGCTTGTTAATATTTTTTATATAATCTCCACCTTATAACGATGACTTAACAACGAAAACGCTTGTTAAGATTTTTATATAATCTCCACCTTATAACGGTGACTTAACAACGAAAATGCTTGTTAAGATTTTTATATAATCTCACTGTTTTTTATATCTCTTCTCAGGTTGCTCGGGAGGGTTCCTCACCAGCTCTTTCACTTATAGGCACACCTCGTCAGGAACCTGCTGTTTTGGAAGAATCTGATCATGCTGACCAAGGTTCCATGACTGGTGCCGAGGCAGAAAGTTTATCTGGGTGCGAATTGCCTCTTCCTGACTTAACTCCTCCTGCCTTTTGCCTAATGGTGCTTCACAATTCTCCCCAAATGGCTGTGAGCCATCACTTGGTGATTGAGCAGTTAGTGAACCATCACCCCGAAACCTTCACCGTGGACTGCCTACGGTCCAACATTCCCGTGATGAGTCATCGACTGCAAGGCATGGCGATCGTTGTTGCTGAGATTGCCAGTACTCCCACTTCCAGTGTCACCCGAGCCCTCATTAATCAGTTTCTGGGTTTTATGAAGGAATTGGGTCGTGGCGGTTTTCGTTTTGACTGGCTTATAACGTATTTGAAAACTTTGAAGAGTCAGCAGCTGATCGACCAGAGGGAACTACTGAGAAAGAACCAAGAGGACCAACGGGCTGAGGAGGTTAAGTTAGATGAGCTGGCACCTCTTTTGGAATCGGCGGATGAAGAAGTAAAGAATGCCGAAGAGGCACTGCGTTTGGCCAAGCTAAAATGGGAGAGACTTCTTATTAAACGCGCACAGGTGCAAACCAGTCTAGAGGTTGCTGTCAACGCTCAAAGCTCCTTTGTGTCAGCTTCTTCGGGCCTTCCTGGGGATTTTTTCTCTTCCCCGGACCTATGGTTCCTCTTAGGGTAGTAAACTCCTGTATATATTTTCTTTCTTCGTCCATTCATGTAATTCTTGGGCAATAGTTCCCAATTTTTTGTAATACTCTCTTGTTTAATGAATGAAAGAATGTATATTTTCCAGTTTATCTCTGAGTTATGACTGCTTTCATATCAATGTCTATACTTCATGTCATCAATAAAACTTATATATTCATAATCAAAGACTAGATACATCGATGGTACAAACTTAATTGTTTACACATGATAGACTTTCAGCCATTTATTGTTAATTTTGAATGGCTTATCTTCCTCCAACTTAGAAATTAAGCAATAACCTGAATCATGAGCTTCCTTCATGACGAAAGGTCCCTCCCAATTGGCTACGAACTTTGGCAGAGGAAGTCCCCTAATGTGTTTCACCGCTTCTTTCAAAACGAGATCTCCCTCCACGAACCTCCTTGGTCTTACCAGGTTGTCATATGCCCTAGAGAGCTGCTTTGTATACATTTGAAAATGTTGCATTGCGTTGTCTCTGTGTTCATCCAATGCCTCCAACTGCACATGCCTGTTCTGAGGAAGCATGCTACTTGCGTATCGAGCAGAGGGAACTTCTAACTCTACTGGAAGGATTGCCTCAGCCCCGTAGACAAGGGAGAATGGAGTGTACCCTGTGGGCTTCCTCTTTGTCGTTCGATAGGCCCACAACACTGCTGGTATCTTGTCATCCCACGATCCTGGAAAGTCCTCCATCGTTTTAGCCAAGATATTAACCAGAGTTTTGTTAGTTGCTTTGGCCTGACCGTTCCCCTTCGGGTATGCCACCGTTGAAGTGTGATGAATAATGGAGTACTTGTCTGTGAGCATCGTTACTTCTGAGTTGACGAAGGGAGTCCCATTATCTGAGAGAATAACCTTTGGGATCCTAAAACGGCAAATGATATACTCTTTGATGAAGTTACTCACTACCCCAACCGTTGCCCTTCTGAGTGGTATTGTTTCAGCCCATTTTGTAAAGCACTCCGTTGCTACCAGTATCCATATCTTGCCCCTCGACGAAGGATGTATCGCCCCCATGAGGTCGAACGCCCAAGTGTGGAAAGGATAAGGCGTTGCCATAGAGTGTAAGTCCACCGATGGGGCATGGATCATATTTCCATGAAGTTGGCAAGCTTTGCATTTTCGAACAAATTCGGCAGAGTCTTTCTCCATTATTGGCCAATAATATCCCAACGTCATCAGCTGATCATATAACTTGGCCCCTCTTATGTGAGCTGGGTCATGTGCTTGTTTGTGGACCTCAGTTGCTTCTTCCTTTGTGATGCAACGCAATAGCCTGTTGAAGTACCCCTTCGATAAAGCTGCTCCTCCTGGATATAGAACCTCGGGGCCCTTCGCTTCAGTTCCATCACATCCATTTTCTCCATTGGGACAATTCCATCTTGAATAAAGTCGATATAGGGCTGCCTCCAGTCCGTTTGGGCTTCGATGAAATGGCACTCAGCTGCTTCAAAAAATAGCTGGCAATTATCACAATTCCGTTGTAGTTCTGCCGCATCCTTTTTCATTCTAGGCCAAAAATATCCCCCTCTTTGAATTCTCCTATAAAGAGGTATCTCAGTTGTTTCGCAGTGCTCCTCATGTGTTTTCTTCAACCTCCGCTCTGCTTCCTCTGGCCCAATGCATCTCGATAACTATCCCCCTGCATTTCTGAAGTAAAGATTTCCATGGTTTGTAAAGTATTGGGCTAACTCTCTTAGTCCCATAGCTCCTTCGCCAGACTCCAGTTGCTTCTTGATCTCTCCTCTTCAATCCGTGTCTCCCTCCATCGGTAGTATTGACTGCACCACCGAAGGAGCTGTTCTTCGTTGGATCGTAACGGTAGTCGTATCGTTCCTCATGACCATCTTTTGAGCAATAGTGGCATAAGCGTCTGGATGACGGTTCATCGTTCTAGGATGTCTTCTGATTTTGGTTCGATGGAACTGGCTGAGGAGCCTTTGAATGATCATTCTGTACGGTGCCAAACTCATGTGCTTCAACGCATATTCTTCGTTAACTTGCTGAATTACCAAGTTCGAGTCACCCTTGGCGCAGAGTGAACGAATTCCCCTTCGAAGAGCCTCCAACAACCTTAGTACCAACGCTTCGTATTCTGCTTCGTTATTAGAGAAAGGGAAATCTAGTTTGTAGGAAAGGCAAATCTCCTCCGTTCCTTTTGAAAGGATGACCCTTGCCCCTCCTTTTTTCTCTGCCGAAGACCCATCAAACTGCATCGTCCATTCCTCATCGGTTGCATCCAGATAGTTGGCTTGTAAGTCGTCTCCCGGAATGTCTTCTTTAGGTGGTTCAAACGTTCCTGATGGAAAGATTGCCAACAGATCAGCATACTCCTGGCTCTTGATAGCACGAGGAACCACACACTTTAAATCATATTCGGAGAGAATAAGGAACCACCTAGCTTCCCTGCCAATCAAGATAGTTCTAGCCAACAAATACCTAATAGGATCACATCTAGTTACAATATGAATTGTAAAAGACAGCATATAATGTCTAAGTTTTTGTGCTACAAAGACTAAGGCCAAACAATGCCTTTCTAGGCTGCTATATCTAATCTCTGGTCCATGTATGATCCTGCTGAGGTAATATACTGGCCGTTCTTTCCCGTCAATCTCTTATGCCAGCAAAGCTCCAACGGACCTTGTAGTGGAGGTGAGGTACAGCTGCAACGGTACTCCTGCCTGTGGAGGAACCATGATTTGTGGTGAAACGAGCAACTTCTTCAACTCATCGAGAGACTCCTGGTGATCCTTTTCCCACCTAAACTTTGTGTTCTTTCGCAGCAGCTGCATCAACGGGTGTGTTACCTCGGCCAATCCCGGTACAAATCTTCTGAGGTAGGAGACTTTGCGGAGGAAACTTTTTAGCTCCTTCGCCGTTCTTGGGCATGGCATCTCTAAGATCGCACGTTGTTAATCCTGGTCCATCTGCACCCCTTTTCGATCAACCACAAAGCCTAGAAACTTCCCGCTTGTTACTCCAAAGACGCACTTCAATGGGTTTATCCTTAATTTATACTTCCTACATCGAGTAAACACCTTCTTTAAGTCGTTTAGGTGGGACTCCTCCTTCTTCGATTTGATGACCAAATCATCCACATAGAATTCTACAGATTTGTGGAAGAAATCGTGAAAAGTGGCCATCATTGTTCTTTGATAAGTAGCTCCCGCGTTCTTAAGTCCAAACGGCATTACTTGGTACATGAAATTTCCAAAGGGGTTCTGAATGTCGTTTTCTCTGCGTCCGTGGGGTCCATCTTGATCTGGTTGTACCCTACGTACCCATCCATGAAGCTATACATCTCATGCCCAGCCGTGGCATCTATCAAGCTATCAATGGAGGGTAGAGGGAACTCATCTTTGGGGCAAGCCCTGTTCAAATCTCTAAAATCCACACAGATCCTTATTTGACTCTTGTCCTTCTTCCCTACTGGCACAATGCTAGATAGCCAAAGGGGATGCTGTATTGGTTTGATGAATCCTGCTGCCAACAAATGCTGAACCTCTTCCTTAATCTTCAAGTCCAACTCAGGTTTATAAGTCCTTGTTGCCTGCTTCACCGGGATGGATGAAGGCATCACGTTTAGCTTGTGGCAGCTCACTTCCTCATCTAGCCCTTTCATTTTGGTATACTTCCATGCAAAGACATCTATGAATTCCCGAATTATCCCAACCAAGGCTTCTCATTTCTCCTTACCGAGATCCTTCGCGATGAAGATGGGCCTTGGGTCTTCCCCTTCTCCTGCCAGGTTCAACTGCTCCAACTCTTGTGCCTGGGGCTTTGGTTGATTTTCCATGTAGTCTGGTTCTTCGGCGACCTCCTCCATGAACTCCTGTATGTTGGAGTTGTCTATCACCATACACTGTCCCTGTTGATCCACCAAGAAACACTCATATAACGGGTCAGCCCCATCCTCAGTCTCTTCGGCCTCCCGCTCACATCATTATAAACGGTATACCACCTTCCCCTCTTCAGTGACCACCTTCTTGCATTGCCTGTTGGTAGCTGTTGCCACGACCTTCCTCTTCCTCTCTCTCGAAGCCTCAACGATTCTTCCCCCTGAAAAGCGACTCAGCACGCTTTGTCGTTGGACCTCATGCTCCGCAGGATCCACTCTAAGCCTTACTTTATTTTTGAGCTGCTTCGTGGTACTTTCGGGTCGAGGGATCACCTGATGGGTTTCTTCGGCCCTCACCCCTTCGTTACTCGCGGCTTCTTTACTTTTCTCGTTCAGAGGCCCCATTCTATCTCTGATCGAGGGAACCCATGCCTCCTCCATTCTTCTCATTAGGACTCGAGCATCCTCCTCCAACTCCGTATAAAAGGCCGCATCTACAAAGTGAGCTTCCTCGATAGCAAAAGGCCTTTTTGTTGCCCTAATGGTCACTTCTGTCCCTTTAACATTCGCCTTGGCGCATTGATGATATGTTGATGGAACTAAACCTTTATTGTTCATCCACACTCTTCCTATTAGTAAATGATAGGAAATTGCACTTTCTATTACATGGAACTTGATGTGGGAACTCAGATTTCCCATTACAATTCCCACATTCACATACCCAATGGATTTAGAAGATTGGTTGTCATACCCTGAGATTACTAGAGGCATGGGGACCATCCTTTCTTCTGGGATATTAGCCGCGTGGAAGGAGTTTATCGGCATAATGTTGATGGAAGCACCCCCATCCATAAGCGTTCTTGAAAAACTAACCCTGTTGACACTGGCCGTCACATACAAGGGCCTGTTATGAGGGAACCTTACAGCTCTATCTGCATCGCTGAAGGTCACCTCTGATAGGAACTTTTTCACCAGCCTCGCCATGGGTCCCCTCTATTTCAATGAGGGAACCGCGTCCTTCTTCTTGATGTCTAGGATCGCCCGAGTTATTTCCAATCTGCTCTCCTTTGGTATCCCCACTTGATCGAAGAACCAAGCGAACTTTGGGGATTTTGAAACTGCGCTGTATTCAACGACTGCCTCCATTTCCTTGCCCTCAACGCTGTATACGTCTTCCACGTCTTTAGCGCTTGCTTTATCGTAGGCTAAAACTACGTTAGCCATTCCTGTGGTGCAATGTTCCAGATTTTCTTCGAATTCCCTTTGCTTCATTGTTGACCTTCCTCCTCCTCCTTCTGCCTCATCATCGTAGGCCATTACCAAGTTGGCCCCATGCGCTGGAAGTGGGTTGTTGTTAATGTTCTATGGGGGATCTACAGCGTCCCTGCCTTCATGTACTTGTCAATGATTCTTCTCAGTGTGAAGCAGCTCTCTGTCGGGTGCTGGATCTTTCGATGAACCTGACAATACCTAGGATCCGCCTTCGTTGCGTCATCGGGTTCTTCCATCGGAACGCCTTTTGGTAGGTAGACCGTTCCACCTTGGACCACGGCGTTATAACAGCTCACCGCCTCTTCTATCGTGCACGGTAACGGTGGTGGGTCTTCTCTATCCCTTCCGAACTTCCTTTTGTTGTCCTTCTTCGCCGCCTTACCCCCATATGTTCCTTTGGTGTATCCCACTCGTGGGGGTTGAGGCCTTCCTCCCCCAGGTTGTATCGGCTGCCTGAATATCATAGGCACCGCCACCGGGTTTGGTCGTACGACCAATGAGATGTTCCTTATAGATTTTAAGAACGCCGAAAAAGTTCCCTCGCGCGTCTCATTGATAAGATGGCAAATGTACTCCGGGAGTAGTCCTTCGGCACAGATTTGTAATAGTTTAGACTCCTTAGCCTCCTCTCTCACATCCAGAGACCTTTCCATGAACCTCCGAACGTATGCCACCACGTCTTCTCCTGGTCGTTGCTTCTCTCTCCCTAGTTGGGTCAGAGTGAATTCATCCTCTGCTAGAAAGAACTTTTGGACAAACAGCACATTCATCTCTTCCCACGTGTAAACACTCTTAGGGGCCAAATGAGAATACCACGTGTATGCTTTATCGATTAGGGATTTGGAAAACTACCTTAACCTGAGCTTCTTGTAGTTGCAATGCGCCCCCAAGTGCTCAATAAAACGTTTGATGTGCTCTTTCGGATTCCCATCCTTGCCTGTGTATTTTTCAAAGATGGGGGGAATATAATCCCTCGGGTAAGGCTCATCGTTGTATTCCTGAGGATAAGGTGTCCTAAAGTCGTCATAGACTGAAGCTACCTCGCCTATAGACTGTGAGGAAGCCTGCATGAACTTCAACATCTCCTTTTGCATTTCTCTCGTCATTTCCTCCATGGGCGATGGGGCAACGACCAATGGGGGTATTGGCTGAATGACCGTTACAGTTGGAGCCATCGTTACAGCTGGCGCCGTTGATACTCCGGAGATTCCCACCATCGGATTCACGACTGAGGGTATGCTTGCTGGGGCTGCTCTCGTTGTACCTGCGCCTGGTGGAACCATTGGAGCTGCCCCTGGTGTTACGAAGGAATTGGCTTCGAGTCCTCCCAGCACCGTTGAAGCTGCAAGAGTTTGCAAAAACTCATAGAACTTGCTCATGAGGTGGGTCATCTGGGCAGGTCCCAGCCTAGCGCTCGTGGAAGCCTGCATCACTCCTTGAGCGCCTGTTGTTGTCTGAACTGGAGGCACTTCTATTCGAGGAGCTCCGCTCCTTAAAGCCTCCAATTCTACCGCTGCTTGCTCTTCACTATGTTGGATATCATCAAAGTTGAACCTTCGATTAACGTTATCTTGCGCCATACTCCTTCCTTAGAAGAATGCCTCCCCAGCAGAGTCGCCAAATGTAAGAGGGTAGTTTAGATAAGATGGAGGCGTAACCCCTTTTGAGTATGGTGATGACAAGGTTAATCTGTAAACACTAGTGATTTAGCCACAAGACACAAAGAACAGTTTAGAACGTATGAAACCCAGCTTAAACCCACAAATCTCTCGTGTATAACTCACAATATAATAAAGAACTCATAAATAACTTAGCTAGAGGGAGAGAGAAGTAAGCATCCTAGATACACCTTAGTAAGCAGGTAAAAGAAACACACACACCGAAAAGGTCTTCTTCAAGGATTTCTGTCAAGTTATTAAAGCTCCCTAATAAATGACAAATGGTGGGTGGAAGAACTCTCTGGTTTTTCAATAACTCTTTCTCTAGTAATAATTTCTCAAAATCTTAGAAGAATAATCTCCAAAAGAACTCTTTTTAGAACTTTTTAATCGATCCTCTTCCTTGGAGGTGGTTGGGGCCTTAAATAGCCCCCACACCACCCCCGAGGCAGCTAAGTCATTAATGCCTGTGAAAAGACCTCCCTCATACCTTATGTCACCAGCATTAAATACCTGATGCACTAGTTGTCTTTACGTCATAAACATTAAATGCCAAGACATGCCTTTTGCCTAACCACTGTGTGTCAGGGGGCTGTTGCCACAGAGGTTGCTTACCAACCGTCTGACAGCCCTAAATACCACGATGGTTTACTCAAGTGCAGACTTGACGTTGTCTAGCTGGCTAGTGACATCACCTACAGTAGATGTGACATAAAGTAGAGGGTTGTTTAGTTCACAGCAAAGCTCCCGATGGAATTCAAAGCTACTTTGCTCTAGGTTCCATGGTGAAGATCTTTCGGTGTTTTAAGAGGTGTATCTAAGATGGTTAGGACAAGCCCTAACGGTGCCCCACTTCTCAATCCTCCAAACCAAGTCCCTCTAAAGTTCCCACGGTGAGGTTGTTCGATAGAGCATGAAAGCTCTCCCAGGCCCTGCCAAGCCTAGTCTCTCGCGAGTACCATTCGACCTCACACCCATTCATTATTCTCGTTACAACATTACAGTCGTTACAACTCGTAGTAAATATAAACAAAGCTATAATATGACAAAGTAACAATACGCTAAAGTACGAGTTCCCACGCCAAGCTTCCACGCTGAGCTGCCTCGCTGAGCTTATCCTCAGAGCACTGTTGCTAATTGGCGGATTATCCCTAATCCTAGGATTACCTTCAGGCCCCCTCTACACTAAGCATTCACACATATTAGATATCTAGTATTATTAATATAGGTATACTTCTCGTTCTTATACCGTCATTTAGTGTGATACGTTTACAAGTTCCCGATTTATTCATATTAACGTTATCAACTCTTCTCACGTCGTAATTAGGTACTCTTTTCCTAATCCAAAAATGTCATCTTGTTTATTCTAAGGTTCTAAGTTTTACTCCCCACGTACTCCAAACTCTCGATTCTACTCTCTGGTCAATAAGGGAAGGTTATCACTCCATTAACTAAGTCTACGGAAACATTTAAAATGAAATCAGGCCTAAAAGGCCATTCTGTCAACTCGTTAGAAGTCTCGTTTGAACGAGTTCGTTCGAATGAACTACGAACTCGTTAGAAGTTTGTTCGAACGACCTGGGCACGTCTTCTAACGAGATGGCAGAACACGCCCAGAAATCCCAAAATCCGTTTTCTCTTCATTTTTCTCTTTTCTAAATTCATCCTAAGATCATCCCAATAGCATTTTGATGTTCCTAAACCACTCTAATTCATTTTAGGTCGCTTCTAAACATATTTTTGGGGTCAAATCCTCCTAATCAACATGGAATTAACATTAATCCCCAAATTTTACCCCAAACCCTACAAACATGAACCCAAAATTTTATTGTTCCCAATTACTCACCAATAATCCGTTTTTAAATCATCATATTTAAGTCTTCGAATACTAAATTCTTCCTTAGCCATTCTACATGCAAATCCTATCCCAAATTTAGAGTTTCTCCAACAATTTCATTAGTTTTCCTCAAAACTTTCAAGACAAAACAGTTCCTACACTAAACATGGAAGAAATATTCAATGCACGTAAAAATATCAAATCACTTGCCTTAGATTTGTTCTTCTGAATTGATGTTGGTGAATGAAGGTTGATCTCTCCCTTTTTTCTACAAAATAGATGGTGATGGTGGTTGGAGGTTCTTTTGGAACTTCTTCAAACTCTCCCTTTAACTCCCGTAGCCCACTAACTTACCAAATGCTGATAATGGACATTGTGGGTTCTTTTAAAATATCTAAATTAACACTTAAATTCGTGGGTCTAAATTCCTTAATTTTCAAAATTACCAAAATACCCTTCTAGGTTGTCGGTTTGGTCTAAAAGTGCCCCGAGACCCAAACTAAACCCTCGGCTAGTGTTTTCTGACTATTTCGACCCTTCCGGACACGTTGGCGCACTCAAAATGACCATTCAGTTGATAAAAATATAATTCACTTTTTAATTCAAATAATTTCATTCCTGACGCGACTGACACGCGCGTCCCCACTAAATTTCCAAACTGTCGTAATTCTGTCTCGTGACAATTTTAATATTCAATACTCATGAAATTTTAAATTTTAACATCATAATCAAATACCAACTCACATCTCGCTAGTATTTACATCCGGATTAATTCGTAATTAATTCTTATTTAATTAAATTAATCTCTTAAATAAAAATTAATAAAATTATGGGGTATTACATACTTCCCCCCTAATAACAGAATTTCGTCCCGAAATTCGGAACTCAAGAGTACCTAGTAAAAACAACTCTGGATAACGCTCGTGCATATCATCCTCGCGCTTCCATGTGGACTCCTTGGCATTATGATGTCGCCACTAAACACGTACCAACGGTACTATCTTCGACCTCAGTTTCCGCTCGCTTTGGTCTAAAATAACAATCGGCCCCTCCTCGTAGGAACTATCGGGTTGAAGATCGATGTCCTCTATAGCAATGTGAGTATGGGTCAAATCGTCCCTAAGATATTTCCTCAGCGAGGAAATATGGAACACATCATGAATCTTATGCAAGTGCTCCGATAACCCAAGTCTATACGCAACCAGCCCAATACGCTCGATGATAGGAAATGGCCCCACATATCTCGGTTCCAGTTTCCCCTTCTTCCCAAAATGCATAATCCCCTTCATAGGAGATACTCTAAGTAACACCTGGTCCCCCACTTTGAATTCTCTGAAGAACCTCTTGGAATCAACATAGCTCTTCTGCCGATCCTGAGCTACCCGAATGCGGCTCCGTATCATCTCTATCCTCGCCAAAGTGTCCTGAATCACTTCCGACCCAAGGAGTTTGTTATCCCCCACCTCTAACCAACATGATGGGGAACGACAAGGTCTACCATACAATGCCTCAAATGGAGCCATGCCAATGGTGAACTTGTATGAGTTATTATAAGCAAACTCCACCAGTGGAAGGTACTGCTCCCAACCGCCTCCAAAGTCTAGGATGCACATACGCAACATGTCCTCCAACATTTGATTTGTTCGCTCGATTTGCCCATCAGTCTGTGGGTGATAAGCCGTACTCAACCGCAACTCAGTACCCATGGCCTCCTAGAAACTCTCCCAAAATTGTGAAACAAATATCTTGTCTCGGTCAGACACGATATTCAGAGGCACATCGTGAAGTCTCACTATTTTCGCAATGAAAATCTAGGCATACTGTCCCGTAGTGTAGTCTGTCCTTACGGGTAGAAAATGAGCAACTTTGGTCAACCTATCCACAATTACCCATATGGAGTCGTGACCCCTCTGTGACGTAGGTAACCCCGTGATAAAGTCCATAGATATGCTCTCCCATATCCACGCCGGAACCTCCAACGACTGTAGAAGTCCTGCCGGTTTCTGATGATCCACCTTTACTATCTGATAAGTGGTGCATTTAGAAACGAACACGGTGATATCTCTATTCATCCCGCTCCACCAATACTGGCGTCTCATGTCTTGGTACATCTTATCCCCACCAGGGTGTACAGCGAACCGTGAGCCGTGTGACTCTTCCATTACCTCGTGTCGCAAGTCTTCCCCTTCCAGAATAACCAGTCTCCCATTGAAGCATAATCCCCCGTCTGAACTAACGGTATAGGACTCGGCTTCCTCTGCTAGTAATCGAACTATCTTCTCCTGATAGAACGAGTCATTTGCATAGGCCTTTATCACCCCGTAACAATCTACGGTGTAACAGTCATTACATATATGAACGATCGGGCCACTGCATCCTGGTGTCCCAACTCCTTCCACTTAGCTTTCCACACCTCGTCGACCTCATCTACTGGCCTACGGCTCAACGCGTCTGCTACCATTAGCCTTCCCTGGGTGATATTGGATATCAAACTGATAATCATTCACAAACTCAAGCCACCGTCGTTGACGCATATTCAGTTCCTTCTGAGTGAAGAGGTATTGTAAAGACTTGTGGTCTGTGAACAACCGAAATTTCTCCCCCAGGAGATAGTGTCTCCAAATCCGAAGAGAGAATACGACTGCCGCTAACTCCAAGTCATGGGTGGGGTAATTCCTCTCGTGAGGCTTAAGCTTACGGGAAGCATAAGCTATGGCCTGACTCTCCTGCTGTTGCACACGTCCAAGTCCTTGTAAGGACGCATCGGTGTAGACTAGATACTCAACTCCTGGTCTGGGCAATGATAACACAGGTGTTGAGGTCAACTTGTCATTCTACTCATCGAATGCCAACTGACAGGCATCACTCCAGATGAATGGCACACCCTTTCGAGTCAGATGTGTCAAAGGACCCACTATCTTTGAGAAACCACGAATAAACCTCCTGTAGTATCCTGTTAGGCCCAAGAAACTGCGGATCTCAGTCGGTGTCGTAGGCTGTCCCCACTCCCTCACCGCGGATACCTTCCCCGGATCAACAGATATCCCCCGGTCTGAAATGATATGCCCCAAAAACTGAACCTCCTTTAGCCAAAACCCACACTTCTCATACTTTGCATAAAGCTCGTTCTGACATAGCGTCTGCAAAAGCTGTCTCAAATGCTCGGCATGCTCCTCTTCTGTCTGGGAGTAAACCAGAATGTCATAAATAAAGACGATGACGAACTGGTCTAGGAACTCTCTAAACACCCTATTCATCAAGTCCATAAACACGGCTGGAGCGTTGGTCAAGCCAAAAGGCATAACCCGAAACTCGTAGGAACCATATCTCGTCAAGAAAGCAGTCTTCGAGACGTCCTGTTCCCTAATACGCAACTGATGGTATCCCGATCGCAAATTAATATTTGAGAAGAAGGAAGTTCCTCTCAGCTGGTCAAATAAGTCATCGATTCGGGGCAACGAATACTTATTCCGTATCGTGACTTTATTCAACTCCCGATAATCTACACACAACCTCAATGATCCATCCCTATTCTTTACGAACAACACAGGGGCACCCCACGATGAAGTACTCCTTCGGATAAACCCCTGACCCAACAACTGCTCTATCTGATCCTTTAGCTCTCCCATTTATGTTGGAGCCATACGGTAAGGAGAGTGGGCAATTGGCCCAGTGCCCGACGTCAAATCAATCACAAAATCTATCTCTCTACTCGGAGGTAGTCCAGGTATATCCTGAAATACATCAGTAAATTCCCTAACAACCCAAATCGAATCGAGTGGTATTACCACTTCCTTAGAGGTCTCATCCTCTATATAGTACAAGTGAGTGGACGATCCTCCCTCAGGGCGAGGCATCGCCACTAAAAACATCTCCTGCCCGGGAATGGAAAATATAATACTCCTACTAAAAGAGTCAATCATGGCTCGGTACGCAACTAGCCAATCCATACCAACAACCGCATCGTACTCAGTCATCTCTAATACTAACATATCAGCGGGTAAAGTAAACCTCCCGATCTCTATACCCACCCCTCTACAAATAAGTGAAATCACAGAACCCCTACTCAACGGTGAATCTACACAAGTGATCGTGCTCTCTGCAGTGCCTAGCAACCCCAAAGTGCGTGCAAATCTCATGGCAATAAAACAATGTGTAGCCCCTGTATCAAATAAAATACGCCCCATAGTCCCCTGAATAGAGAACATACCCTCAATAGTAGGTGGATCCTGTGGGACTGCGGCTTGCTGGAGATGATACACTCTCCCATATTGAAGCTGTCCTTGCTGGACTGGGACCACTGGAGTGGGTGGTAATGATGCCATCTGTGGTGGTGCTGGGAGGGCGGCGGGAAACATAGGCCTCTGTGGCTCTTGTCTGGCACCCTGCTGCTGCTGCTGCTGTGGGGCCCTTCCCCTATCAGGACAATCCTGGAATTTGTGGACAATCTTTACACAAACGAAGCACTTCCTCGGGAAGTTTACCCCTCGTTGTCCCTGCTACCCACGGCCTTGATGGCCGTTACCATTCCTACCCTGACCATGCTGGCCCTGCTGAAACTGTTGCTGCTGACCATTCTGGCCCTGCTCGCCCTGATGGCCGTTCTGACCTGGATGGCCATATCGAAAACCTCCCTGTACATTTCTAAAACCCCCAGATCTAAAACTCTTTGAATCCCCCTGCTGGGAACCCTGATCTCCCTGCCTATGCTGACCCTGAGCAGATTGTTCCCCGCTGGCACCATTTCCCCCTGTCGTGCCCTGATGGCTGGACTCTCCTGATCTCTTACTCTCAGACATGTGAAAGCGGTGATCCTGACAGTGAAGTAGTGCCGCGTTAACCACATCAGAATAAGTGGCCAACGAGAGGTTTCCCAACAAGTGCTGACGGATGCTCCAAGTCAATCCATCCATAAATTTCTGAATCTTTTTCTCCTCGGTTGGAATCTCATCAGGAACAATGTTTAAGAGATTTGTGAACTCAGCCTCATACTCGGCAACGGTCTTTCCCTCCTTCTTGAGGTTCATCAACTTCCTCCTCATCTCAGTTTGAACAGCTGACGACAAATATTTACGATCGAACCGCACCCAGAACTCCTGAATAGTGAGGGCGTCCCTCTCCTCCGTGGTGGTAATGGACTCCCACCACTGCAGCGCTGATCCTACTAGCTTAAATGTATCCAGTACCTGCTTCTGAACATCCGTGCACTCGTACATCCTTAAGTGCCTCTGAATGTCCTTCCTCCATTGACTGGATACAACAACGTCGGAGCCACCTGCAAACTCCGGAGGGTGTGCTTTCTAAAAAGCATCACGAACGCGCTCCCGAGCAGACGTGAATGCATGAGCCTGAACTGGCGCGACTACCGGTGCCTGGGGTAGTGCCTGCTGTACAACTGCTAGGGCGACATTTACCGCTTGGGCTACAATAGCTGCAACCTCTGCGGCATTCATGGTGCCCTGAACTGTTGCAGGCTGTGGCTCGGGCTGAGCATCCCTAGGAACTCGTTGTGCACGTTGTGGAGGCATCTGAAATGAGAGTAAAGTCTATAAGTTCGCAGTTATTATCTCAAAATAGCCGAAGAGCGAAACATAAACAAAAGAATACAAGAGTCCTAAAATATAGGGCTCTACATCAAAGAAGGCTTAGCGAAAACATAATAAGCCGTACAGATCCTAAGGACACTAGAACCTGATGCTCTGATACCACCCGTGACACCCCGACTAATTAAATACTGGGTAGCTACTCCTTTATTAAATTAATACAAAATGCCAAGTTGGTTCAGTTCATAACATCACTGTCGAAAAACGTTTTAACAACTACTAGCCACCTAATATTTAAAAAGTGAGTTGACAATTTTAATTAAATATGATTAACGTACAATAAGTAGATTACGAAATGCTAACATAACCACCATAACATAATGAAAATATAATAACCATAAAATAGTAATGAGTCTGGAGGAATACTCCTCGTAACAATACGAATACTGAAATAAACAAATAACAAATCTGCATCACTAAATTAATTACAACCCAAAATCTGAAATAACTGAATAGGTAGAATGTCTCTAAAAGAAATGGGGTGGCATGCCCAACAAATGAGAAAGTCTGAAAATAGAGTCAAGATCGAAGATGGAGACGTCTACTGGCAAGATCCTGTAACTTCCACAGCAGCTACAGTACATCACCTGAATGGAACTCCTATGCTTGGTGTCCTTGTGGCTGGGCACCTAAAATGTTTTTACAAGAAAATATATTTGGAAGCAAACGGGTCAGAGCCTGATTGTGAAAACAGTTTAAAATACATCAAGTGGTTTAATATAATTAAACAGTGAATATAAAGTACATGATAGTGTGTGCACTCACATGAGTTCCTCACCTCTCAACTAAGTGCGCACTCCTATCGTACCCGTACCCATTCTAGTTATTCCCATATCTAACTAATCCAATACAAAATCTAACATCATTATAAGATTCATGATTTAATTCCCAACATCTTCATTTAAACAGAGAGTTTTACTTTACTTCATAGTTTCCCATATTAGTAATACTACTTACTAGCGATCTTCAGTTTTATATTTACAAAAATGTTGCTATAATTTATACTCACATTTAGACATGACAGTTCATTTCAATCAACAGTATTTTATTCTCAACATAAATATACAACATTAGCACCCCGAGACTAAGCTGCGGTGCACACATACTCTGCTATCTAATCCCGGTACATCACGTACATAAGGACCACGCATTTTGAATCTCTCAGGAATCGTTCTCAAATAACAACAATTACACAGAATGGAGGCGAAAATAGGTCACATCACATGGGTCACGCACATACCTACGCTCCCATGATCAACAGACTTATTAACTTCTCAATAAGTCTTTCTCTGACCTATGTCCTCGAGGTACCAATCTAAATCCCCCTGTAGGCACACAAAGATTAGATGGCCCTAATCGAACGTAGACCTCCCATGATAGCAAGTATGGTAGGTATGTTATACACATAAAACAACATATACTAAGCATTCGCACATCTTAAATATCTCGTATTATTAATATAGGTATACTTCTCGTTCTTATACCGTCATTTAGTGTGATACGTTTACAAGTCCCCGATTTATGTATATTAACGTCATCAAATCTTCTCACGTCGTAATTAGGTACTCATTTCCTAATCCACAAATGTCATCCTGTTTATTCCAAGGTTCTAAGTTTTACTCCTCACGTACTCCAAACTCTCGATTATACTCTCTGGTCAATAAGGGAAGGTTATAACTCCATTAACTAAGTCTACGGAAACATTTAAAATGAAATCAGGCCTAAAAGGCCATTCTGTTAACTCGTTAGAAGTCTCGTTCGAACGAAAGGCTTCGAACAAACTACCAACTCATTAGAAGGGGTACTGTCATCTCGTTAGAAGTTCGTTCGAACGAGGTCGTTCGAATGACCTGGGCAGGTCTTCTAACGAGATGGCAGAACACGCCCCGAAATCCCAAAATCCGTTTTCTCTTCATTTTTCTCTTTTCTAAATTCATCCTAAGATCATCCCAATAGCATTTTGATGGTCCTAAACCACTCTAATTCATTTTAGGTCGCTTCTAAACATATTTTTGGGGTCAAATCCTCCTAATCAACATGGAATTAACATTAATCCCCAAATTTTACCCCAAACCCTACAAACATGAACCCAAAATTTTATTGTTCCCAATTACTCACCAATAATCCGTTTTTAAATCATCATATTTAAGTCTTCGAATACTAAATTCTTCCTTAGCCATTCTACATGCAAATCCTATCCCAAATTTAGAGTTTCTCCAACAATTTCATTAGTTTTCCTCAAAACTTTCAAGACAAAACAGTTCCTACACTAAACATGGAAGAAATATTCAATGCACGTAAAAATATCAAATCACTTGCCTTAGATTTGTTCTTCTGAATTGATGTTGGTGAATGAAGGTTGATCTCTCCCTTTTTTCTACAGAATAGATGGTGATGGTGGTTGGAGGTTCTTTTGGAACTTCTTCAAACTCTCCCTTTAACTCCCGTAGCCCACTAACTTACCAAATGCTAATAATGGACATTGTGGGTTCTTTTAAAATATCTAAATTAACACTTAAATTCGTCGGTCTAAATTCCTTAATTTTCAAAATTACCAAAATACCCTTCTAGGTTGTCGGTTTGGTCTAAAAGTGCCCCGAGACCCAAACTAAACCCCCGGCTAGTGTTTTCTGACTATTTCGACCCTTCCGGACACGTTGGCGCACTCAAAATGACCATTCGGTTGATAAAAATATGATTCACTTTTTAATTCAAATAATTTCATTCCTGACGTGACTGACACGCGCGTTCCCACTAAATTTCCAAACTGTCGTATTTCTGTCTCGTGACAATTTCAATATTCAATACTCATGAAATTTTAAATTTTAACATCATAATCAAATATCAACTCACATCTCGCTAGTATTTACATCCGGATTAATTCGCAATTAATCTCTTAAATAAAAATTAATAAAATTACGGGGTATTACACAACATTGTCGAGTTTCAGTTCCTTGTTTCACGTCATCAACTTCATATTTCAAGTCTTCAAAGGTATATATGATTTTATATATTTGTAGGAGACTTGGATTAATTTTAATGGGTGTAATTTTATTTTAAAATGAATTTTATTTTCAGAAGGTTACTTTAGAACTTTGAATCAAAAGTTTTGGGCTTAAAATATAATTTAACCATTCTGACATTTCGTTCGAATGAGTTTACCAACGACTTTTACCTTTTGGCCACTGGAACTTCATTAGAATCTCGTTCGAACGAGACTTCGTTAAAATGAAAATCTCATTCGAACGAGATTTGCGGTAAAAAATATTTTGGCAGTTTTTCGCATTTTTCTCCATGTTCCCACTTCTTTTATCCCACTTACTTTTGACAGAATTAATATGTGCGGGAACCAACATTGGAAAACAAACTTTTGACATTTTCTAACACATTTTGAGAGAACATTTTTAGGGAGAAAGATTATTAGTTCAAAGGTTCATTGTTTAATTTTTTTATCCATGAATTAATCTCTACAAAATACTTACACCCAAAGTTTAGTTTATCCATGTTTCTACTTCTATATATTTTCTTGGAGAGTGTTTGGCACCAGGTTTTGCTCTACCTAATTGAAGAGTTCGTTTGGGTTTACTTCTACATCCCATAAAGAAGGAGTTCATTGTTTTGCTACGGCGTACTCACACAGTAAAAAGGCAATGTGCGAGGGTTGACGGTTGTCCAAAATCTTTATTGGGGGATTCCAAGGTTCCAGTAGATTTCGGGATTGTCGACTAAGCAGAGGTTGGTACAAGAAGACACACCAGGCGCTTGAAGGGAGTCGAATCAAGTTGAGTAAGTCATTTGTTTTGTACTTATAAAATTTCGTACTTAGTGGACTTAAGGCTAGGGCCGTCCTAGGTTTTTTCCCGTTGGGGGTTCTTCGTCGTACATCGGTGTGGCGTGTGATATTGTTTATTATCTGGCTTAAATCACTTATAATGCATTCTTAGGTTAACAAGATAAAATTGATTTATTTATCACACGTATTTAATTTGGTGCTATATAATTTGTTTGTGTGAAGATTGTGTGTGTGTGTTCACCATAATTCACTTACTTAGGTTTAATTTTAATTTTGTTTTAGAAATTAAAATTTGTGTTTAATTTAATTTTTCATCTTTTAAAGAAAAGAAAATTAAATAAATATTGGAAAATTAAATTTTTGTTAGTAACCATCTTTATTCCGCATTAAAGGAAATTGATTTTAAAAAAAGTTTTAAACTGGGGCTCTACGACAACAACAGTGTTGTTGATTCTCAGATTCCCCTAAATAAAATCTCAAACCTTGGTCATTCCAGAGAGGGACCTTCCTCTGTTGCCCCATCTCAACATAAAAAACCTTTGGGTACCAAAACTTTGAGGGAACGAGTAACTCAAGAGTGTGTTGTGCTCCTTACAAGTCCAACATTAACACCACTACCACTAGCTTCCTCTAAATCCATTATTTTGGATCATAGCCTCATGGATGAAAATGTTGTAGCTTGTTCAACATATGATCTCCCAAGGCTACATATTTCTCCTATTCAAGAGGTAACTCTTTATTAAGTTTGTTTATGTGTTAACATATTTCCTCTAACATTTTCTGCATTTTTCTCTTTACTATTTAGGGCTTTCCATATTTTGGTTATTCTCTATCACCTCCACGAACCATCGTTGATAAACCTACCTATGAACCAACTCGAGTTGGTCATACATAGATGATTGGGCTTACATACTTCAGGCATGCTTACTCCACTCCTATGAGTGAGGTAGCGAGTAGACTGTCCCTGAAAGAGGAAACCGTTGGGACTTCAGTCTGTACTAGCGAAGTTTCAACGACACCTAATCTTCCTATCCCAACTGCCTCTGACTCACCATCCTCTAGCATTTTTCCATTGGCTATGATTCCTCTAGCTAACCTGCCCGAGGTAACTTATCTTCTTTGTTTTCTTGAAAACTTCTAAGTATGCCTCCTTAAAATATTATGTTTATGATTCTTAAGAAATATGTGGTGTAATTATCTATGCAATTAATGATTCTCTTCTGCCTTACCATATTATGAGGCTAATCATGAATTGGATTTCACGAGATGCTTTTGAGGAAGTAAATCTTCAACGTGTTTATAACTATTTTCTTACAATATAATCTTCTAGCTCTTAGCAAGTTTCTTATTTTCTTTCTCTGTTGCAGCTCTCCGGGGATGAACTAACTACTTTTTATCCATGAGGTTTCTCTGCCCTTAGTGGAAGCTGCCCCATCCAACCTTGAGGCCATTGCTTTATTGTTATAGTCTACTTCTAACATGGTTCTCATGCCAGTTGAAGCTCAATTTGCTGTGCCAACTCAAGAGGAATATCCCTCTGGTGAAAGTCTTATCGATGAAGCTATGGACGCAAACACTCACTTAGCTCCGATTGTGGTTTTTCAAGCTTCTGAGGTTAATTTAGGTTCCTCTAAAAAACATTTGAAAATACACTTGCATAGTAACTTTACAATCTCTTTGCAAAAAAATATTTCAAATTTCACACCTTTTTGGTGAATTAGCAAAATAATATTTTTTTCCAAATATCACACCTCCTTGGTGACTTAACAAACTCTTTGCTAAGATTTTTTATTTCAAATCTCAGATTTGCCTGTTGACTTAGAAAACTCTTTGCTAAGATTTTTTTTTCAAATCTCAAACCTTCTTGTTGACTTATAATAGTCTCTTCTAATATTTTTAGTTTCAAATCTCGTACCTGCTTGATGACTTAGCAAAATCCTAGCTAATATTTTTAGTTTCAAATCTCACACCTGTTTGGTGCTAAGTTACCTCTTTGATAACATAAAAAGGATGCCCAAATATATGGCTAACTATTTTTTCTCATCTCTTTTCTATAAGGATAAATTTCTAATCGATTGAATTTGTTTGTAATTGGCTTAATTCCAGACAAAACATTTTGAGTCATAGGCTAGGGTTGGTGTTTTCCCTTCAAGCCTTTGACGTGCTTGGATGAAGATGCGACGATAAGGATTTAGAGATCATATTATCGTGTTATGTTTCGTGCTCGTTTTCGTCTTCAAGTTTCAAAGGTCTCACAAGTATGAATGCGTATTGATTAAGCGTGAAAGGTAGCGCGTTGTCATCACGCTACTCGTTGAATTCGTTTCAACGCGTTAATACACAAACCTAAACTACGACTGCACTTGCGATACAAGTATAGCGGTAAGTCGGTTATCGAATCCACATGGAGTGTTCGATAGATTTTAATCGGTCTATTATTTCAGGAATAAAATTGTAAAAGGTGATGGGTTGTTTTAAATAAAAGGAAAAAAAATAAGAAGTTAAGTCTAAACAATAATTAATAAAATGAGGGTCGGGATCACGTACCCGCCATGGGCTAAACACGCGGAATTAGAATTTCGGTTTGAAAACATTTAATCGAGAATTTTTAATTAATCATAAACATAACACATGGAGTAATTTAAGCCAATGATGCGAGATTAAATATTTAATAAAAATGGTCACACGCGGATTAAAATCGGATTATCGCTTCAAATACTAATGTTGCGTGACAATGAAAGTTAAATGCATAATAATCCCATTTTAATTCGTGAGGTTTCAATTAAATACAATTAAAGTTGTGAGACTTTGTGAGTTTTAAGAGTCTTATGGGATAAAGACTCTTGGGATTCGAATGATAATATCGAATGTAATTGGGATACGAGCTAGTTGTGATAAGCTTAATATCCTAAATTTAAAAGAAATGTTATATTCATATTATAAGTAAGTGAATACTTATGGAATTAAATCGAATATGTATATTCGGGATTACAGGCTAATGCTACGAGAGATAGGTATGAATAGCCAGATTTGATGATATTGTATTATGGACCAAAGAGGTGTTCGGATATTTTGGTTGAGTGATGCCTTGATAATAGATTAATTAATGGAGGATTAATTAATTAAAGCTCATAGCTAGAATAATTTATTATAGGATGATATAATAAATTGTTAAATATTATTTAATTAGGAGCGTTCTCTTTATAATGGAAATTTTGAGGAGTACGTCCTAAGAGATGGAAATTCGGGCTAGGTGAGCAAGTCCGGGTACATTGGTTGTGTGACACCAGGGAGATATTTAATTAATTAATGAGTATATTAATTAAATAAGAGTCGGACCATAGACTCGGGGAGGTAATAAATTAATTAATGAGTATATTAATTAATAATTAGAGTAGGACCATAGCTCGGGAATATGTTGGCTAGTGTTACGAACTCAGTACACGGTAAGGCCGGGATATCTTATATACATATATACATACGGTGTGCGATAGTGTATATATACGATGTGTGCATATAAAAATCAGTGAGTAGATATTATTAATCATTAGAGTCGGAACTATAGACTCGGGAAAGTATTATATTAATTAATGTGTATATTAATTAAATTAGAGTCAGACCATAGACTCGGGGAAAATTAAAGGCTAGTGCTACGGATTTTATGCACGGTAATGTCGGGAACTAATCATTATATATATACGGTAGTGTGATAGTATATATATATTGTGTGCTCATAAATACCGGTGACTAGGTATTTATTTAATTTATATGCTCTAGTGCTATCGGGGGAGGTTGCGCGATGTGGGTGAATCCCCTAGCTTGAGGAGTAGGGCGAGTATATCCCCAGGTCATAGCGTCCGTTATATGGGTGAGGGGCTTATCTCACTTTCAGGAAAGGAATATGACCGCCTTCAATGTTTATATTTTTGGCCAAGTTAGTGAGCGATTTTGACTTGGGATAACTAGGTTATGCGAGTATACCTAGTGTGATAGCACTTTAGAGAATACATCTGGTGAGTTATTACTTGGGAGGATGGGTTATTTTTATATTCAACATATGTGTGATTGTTGGAATATAGTTCTACGTATATAATGGAGTAGATAATTATATACGGGTAATTAAATACATGAAGAAATTTTTTATTATTTATATAACTAATGAATGTTATATGGCTTTCAAGGAAAGATGATAGCATTGAGAGACTGCATCCATTGAGTTATAGCTCTGAGGGATGGTTATTATACTTATATAGTGTGTGATATATAAGTATGGTTATACTTGATGTGTGTAGTATATTGTATATACATGAGATGTGAAACATATATACACATACATAATAAAGAATGGAATGTGAGATAAATTCTGAATCTTTCGGGAGTATAAAATTTGGAAGAAAAAAGTAGGGATATACGTATATAAAGGTGAGAATATTATATACGAGGTTAAAAACACTAAAATGTGAATAGTGTAAATAACTAGTGAAAGTTATTCATGATGAAAGGATGAATCATAAGTGAGAGATTATGACGTATAAGCTCAGGCGATAGATTAGAATATATTATAAAGGATGAATAAAGTGATATTCTCCTTCCGGTAGATTTATATCCGGATTTATATGTATATGGATCATAGGTTCTAGTGAGAACTATTCACATATACGGGATGGTATTAAATGAGGATCTTTAGAAGATGGGTGAAATGAATTAGTTAGGCAGGGTAGCTTAACTAAGTGGTTTTAAAAGGTATGCGATAGTTGTGCGCTATTAGAAGAGGGGTGAGGGTATCTCACGAGAGTGCGATACCAGTTTAAATATGAGAAATTTCATATTTTAAAATATGTCAATTATGCACTTGCTAAAATGGTTTCAAACTCGGGCTCTGACCCGTTTCTCTATTTTCCTCTCTTGCAATATATGTATATATTTTAGGTGTCCAGACACAGGGACGCCTGAATGAAGATTCTTTCGAGTCAGACGTTCACTGCAGCAGATGTGGATGCATTTAGGTTCATTTTAGATGCTTCTATCCTTGATATCTAGATAGGAGGTATTATAGAAACATTCGGGCCGATGGCCTGATTGTATTATTTTATTCTTTACCGCCTTTTAGTGGGGCATTCGATTTGGTTGTATTAAATTGTACCGAGTGTTCGGTTATTTTATTTTATTTCATTTCAGTTGTTGTATAAACTGTTGTGATGGATTTATTTGAATGGTTTGGTTAAAAAGATTAGTTAATTAAAATTTTGATGTCAGCCTAATAGGTTATTAGTAATTAAATTGGTTTTCGACAGTGATGCTGAGAATGAACCATATGAGACTCCTGTTTTAATTTGGTATAGGATTGATCACCCGATATTTTATTGGGCAGGGTGTCACAGTCTCAAAATTAACTAACAAAAGAAAAAAAGAATAGGTAAGCAAGTAGAAGGTCTCACACAAAAGCAGGGGACCGATCGATCGGGGTTGGTGGCCGGTCGACCGATGGAGAAGAGCAAAGCACACTTCCAAGGCCACAAGGCAAAAATCCAAAATCCAGTCGACCGCGTGGAGACAGCCGGTCGACCGATTGTTCCCAAGGTTACGCACATTGCTGCTTCAACACGCAAAGACCAAGCTCCATGGCTGTTGCGGTTTCAACAAATCAAGACCAATACCGACATCCTGACGCGACCATAAATGTGTCTAGTGTGCGTGCTATTTAGGCTCAAGTGCAAGCCTGTCGCTCAAGTAATAATCCGATAAGTCGGGTATCGATCCTCAGGGAAACAGGACGAACGAAGTCGTAACGACGTTGGAAAGACGAAGATAACCTAACTTTGACTCTAAAAAGAAGGAAAAGGTAATCCGAATTGTGAAATGACTATAACTAAATGCAATTTTGAAAATGATTAATTAATGAAATCAGGAATAAATGAAATGAAATTATGACGATTTGACTAAAACTTTAACTATGAGATAGGAAAGATAGGTTGGGTTACAATCCCCCAAACCCTAGTAATTTACTTCGTAGGATACTTGATTCATAATTAAAGCTTTAAATGAATCCGTTTTTTAATGCTCCTAAGTATTACGTGTATGAGGGATCGTAGCCCGCACAGTATGTAAGCAAAGGATGAATTAAAACCCGGTCTTTATTTCTCCTAAGTATTACATATATGAGGGATCGTAGCCCTCACAGTATGTAAGAAAAGGACGAATTAAAGAAATATCGTATCAACTACGATACAACTCATCTAAGATTTTAATTCCAACTTCTATTTCCACTATCATGAATTACATCGGGTGGGGTTCATGCACCCCAACCCTAGAAAACTTAGTTGGACATATTAAAACTAGAAGAAAACATGTTTTGAATGAAAGAAAATATTTTTGCTAACAACTAAAAGAGAAGAAGAATGAAAATACTCACTAATGAATTAACTACTGCAATAATGAAAGCAAGAATTGAAGCAAATTTACTTGAATTGCAGAACTGGAGTAAAAACTAGGGTTTCTTGTTGATGTCTTCTCTAAACTAATTATGATGCTTCTCTAACGAATTAGAAGCCTCCTTAATGTCTGGGAGTATTTTACATTTATACTCTATGAATTTCTAAGAGTTTCAACCGTACAAGACTTTTATTTTATAAGTGGATAAGTCCAAATTTTCGATGCCCGAACCGATCCTGTTAATGTGATTCGGTTCGGTTCCATCTTTGACAGAAATTTTTCCTTGAACAGGTTCAGTTCATTTTTCTCTTCTTCGGTTCGTTTCCATCTTTTCGTGCTTCACAGGAAGTTTTCCCAGGATAGGATCGGTTTGTTTTTCAAGCCCTTAGGTTCGGTTCCATCTTTTCAGGAACTTTTCCTCTTTGTTATTTTTAAAGACTTGTAACTTTTGATCCAGAGCTCGGATTAGGATGCTGATTATTCCTAAGCACTTGTAGGCGCGAGATCTTCGACTTTCATTTTGACTTTCTCCTTCCTTGTGTGCACTGAATGCCTGCAAAATAGATAAGAGATACACGAAACTCGGCGTACTAATTAGAAAATGTCAATAACAATGATATGAGATAAATCCACTTTAATTACACTTCAAGGAGCGATAAAAGCCTCTAGATGAAGGGGATAAATGGGAAGAATTTATGCCTAATCAAACCCCCTAACTTAGAACTTTGATCTTCCCGAGCAATGTAAAAGAATCAAAATATGGTCCAACTCTAAAATGGGATAAAATACCTCTTTTGCGGGCGAGAGATTGCATTTACCATATGCAACAAGCCTTTAAATCCCTAGGTTACCCTAGTAGGATGAGTTGTGTCTCGTGAGGGTTTGTAGTGAATATACCCACAAAATTCGACTCAAAGAAGACTCAAAATACGTAAAAATTGTATAACTCAAACTTTTCCAGAAAATAGTCATCATCAATTCATGTTCAAGAGTCTCAAATCATAGTGCTTGTGTGCGGAGCCAAAAATTTAACCGCGAATTTCCACTGATTGACCATTACGTTACTTATCCAAAAATTCATTTTGATTTCAAAATCTCACGGAATGCTCTCACAAACGAATCACTCGAAATGTGGCTATGTTCTCTCGGTATGCGTGATTTATAAGAGTAAGTGTATTAGAACCAAGTTCATGCACACAAATAGAAATACGCAAATTTGTGGTAAATGGATCTCATCACCGGGTTATGGTTATAGGGAAATGGGAACATCATCTCTAATTCATATATTTAATCTCTTTTATTATCTTTTTGTGTTTTAGCTCTTCACGCGGTAACCAATTTTGCAATTTCGGACTCGGTTAGGAATTTTTCGAGTTAAAGGTGTATTGGGTAAAATGGGAATGGTAGGAGAGTCTGGAATTTATGATGTCCAGTTGTGCTTTTTCGGGCTTTTGCTCAATTTTTTTCTTTTTTTTTTTATTTTCCACGCTTTTCTTTTCTTGCCTTTTTTTATTGAGCATATCTATTCTTTTCTTGCCCCTTTTTGTGCACTTTCCAGACTTAATTCCTGGGATTATCAACTTTCACAATTCCGGGCCAATTTGGGGTATTTCGGGTTGCCAAACGAAATGGAAAATTTTATTCGGCTCAATTTTTGGTTTACAAAACGGATAATTTTTCACTACTTTTTCTTGCCAATATTTTTGGGTGACAAATGAGGGCATACTTCATTGTCCGAAATACTAATTACTTTACCATATGCGTCTCAGGATTAATTTAATTTAGAGATTTACTTAGTACGTTTTTCAAGGCAACATCACACACATTTCCCATAACCGGTCAAAGTGAAAGGATTGAGATCCTCGACGACTTATTAAAACGCTTAAACGAACATTGAGTTAACAATTAACTCGGATTGATTTATAAACTCTCAATAAGGAAAGGTTCTAATCTCACCGGGTTTGTTAATCTCCACACTTATTCGCTAAGTCGTCTACGTTCGCTCAATTTCCATTTTTGGTCAATTTCGGCTTTGTGTATTGCTTTTTTACAATTTGAGACTTTAAACCAAATTTTAATGATATTGTTGAAGAATTTGAATTCCTTTTTATATTTATTTTGAAGAAAAATATTTTTGGTTTTTTTCAAAATTTTACGATTTTTTGAAATTTCTGGGCATGTTTGAAAATTTGTGAAGTTTTAGAAAGACGCACTTGTGACCCTATGGCCATCCCTCCACGGATCCTGATCCTCGCGGCGGGTGAGTGCGCGATGGAGGATCCTTAGGTTCCGTGCGTCCTTCTAGGGAGCGCTTCGGCCAATGTCATTTAATATGAGGTGAAGAATGTACAGAGATTAGAGTCGCAAGTCTATTTTACTCAAAACAGACAAAAAAAAAAGGGTAAGCCATCCCGAAGGACAGCATCCAAAGTCATACTGGTGCATATGAAACCAAAATGATTCGAGAAGGGTCCGGAGGCTAAGTTATGAAATGGGAAGGTGTTAGGCACCCATTCCGCCCTTACGGTCTCTCATGGATGTTTGCTATTTTCCTTTTATTTTTCCCGTGATATGTGTGCATGTGTATATTTAGTGGAGATAGGAATCCTCGGCTTCTATCATGGAAGAGATAAAGCGAGTCATCCGTAGGAAGGTATAAAAATAATATTAGAAAATAGGATTTATACGATTATTGTTACGTTGATCGTTATAATGGAATGATAACGCATGTGGAATAATACGCCACTAAGAACAGGTATATGCATATGTATAGATATATGTAATATACGAGAGTGGAGTGTAGAGAAATAGAAAATGAGAGAAAAAGTGAGAAAAGGACTCGAGTCTCGGGTTTTACCCCGAGACGCCTACGCAGCTTATAGAGGCATCAAAGTCCACGTAGTTCGCATGCAAAATGAGCGGTGGGGTTTATCCCATAAATCCAAACGGGGGATCTCTTATTTGTGAGTGTGTGTGTGTGTGAAAAAAAGTGTTTTAGTGTGAGAAAAGTGTGAGAATCCCTATTTGGAATTTATGAGCAAACCCTTTTTTTCTTATTTTTTTGGGTTTTTTATGTATATGAAAATAAGAGATGTGCAATAATACTAAATAAAAAGTATATTAGGATGTGTGAGATGAGATAATAAAAGTGTTAAGTAATAAAACAAGTTATTGCAATTTTATGAGAGTTTAAGGAGAAAGTAGAGAAAATTGGACCTTCTTGAAGATCTTTAGCTTGATCTTGAATGTTGGAGAGCAGCCCTTAAACTTGGATGATGATGGAGGGTAGTGAATTCACCAAGTTTGATGAAAAGGATGATGAAAGTGAAGGTTGGAAAGGGATTTGGGTGTGGAAATCACGTAGACTTCGAGAAAGGTTTTCTGGATATGTTGAGAGTAGTATTTTTCTGATTTTTTGGCTCCCTCTGCAAGTGAGGCTAGGCCTCCTTTTTATAGGCCCAGGGCATTGCTGATCATCATAGCCATGTTTCTGCCGTTCGGCAGGTGCGTTTAGGTACACTACCGATAGGCAGGATCTGGGACCTGCCGTTTCGCAGTGTCTTTCAGACCTTTTCGAAAAATCGACCACAAAACACAAACTATTGATCAGAATTGTGCACAGGGTGGACCGTTGGAAAGGTAATTCAGAGACCTTCGAAAGTCCCTTGGACTTCTCCCGGGTTCGGGAGTTGACTTTGGGTCAAATATGGCTCAGAAGCATTCGTCAGTCCATTGGACGGGGAATCATCGGGCACAAATGGATCGTTCGTCCGCATGGTAAGTCCGAATTGCACACGGGGTGGACCATTGGAAAGGTTAGGAGATGTACTTCGACATTCCAAAGAGTTTGATCCAGTTCGGGGAGTCAACTTTGGTCAACCGGGCCGTAGAAGCATTTAGTGACCTTTCGGAGTCAAACGAATCGTTCGTCCGTACCGTAAGTCAGAATCGTGCACGGGATGGACCATTGGAAAGGGGTTTCAGTGCCCTTCGAAGATTCATTCAGTCTCAGTAGAGCTGAAGAGTTTGACTTCTGGTCAAACGGAGCCTGGGAGTGCCCTATGGCTTCTAGGTCAGTACTCGGGGTATGGCATGGGTTTGTAGTAATGAAGGGAGGTGCTAGGGACTTAGAGAGAGTTTAAGGGGTAACAGAATGGGGTGTCTACAGAGCCCCTTGACGGGTGAGTTTGGAACAAATGATAGTCGTCGAGTAGACAACGTATGATGCTTTTGGGACAGGATAACCAATTCAGTGGGCCGAGGCCGATTCTGCGGGCTTAAAGATGAGGTGACTAATTCTGCGGGTCGAAGCCGATTCTGCGGGCTTAAGGAAGCGAGGATGACCAATTCTGCGAGTCGAAGTCGATTCTGCGAGCTTGAAGGTGAGGGTGACCAATTCTGTGGGTCAAAGCCGATTCTGCGAGCTTAAGGAAGCGAGGATGACCAATTCAGAGGGTCGAAAGCCGATTCTGTGGGCTTAAGTGACGATCTAAGACCGAGGTCAATTCTGACCTATGAGTGGTGACGATCGAGGACCGAGGTCAATTCTAACCTAACTCAGGTGACGATCCAAGACCGAGGTTAATTCTGACCCAAAAGTGGTCACGACCAAGGACTGAGGTCAATTCTGACTTAAGAGTTATAACGACCGAGGGCCGAGGTTAATTCTGACCTAACTCAGGTGACGATCTAAGACCGAGATCAATTCTGACCTAAGAGTGGTGACGACCGAGGACCGAGGTCAATTCTGACCTAACTCAGGTGATGATCTAAGACCGAGGTGAATTCTGACCTAAGAGTGGTGACGATCGAGGACCGAGGTCAATTTTGACCTAACTCAGATAATGATCTAAGACTGAGTTCAATTATGACCTAAGAGTGGTGACGACCGAGGACCACGGTCAATTATGACCTAACTCAGGTGACGATCCAAGATCGAGGTCAATTCTTACCTAAGAGTCGTGACGATTGAGGACCGAGGTCAATTCTGACCTAAGTCAGGTGACGATCTAAAACCGAGGTCAATTCTGACCTAAGAGTGGATAAAGATTGGATTTTGGTTTCCACTAAGGAATGAGATGGGGAAAACGCAGAGTGTCCTTTGGAGACTTTAAGAATGACCTTCTAGAGTTCCACTGGGGAAATTACCTCGTGGTGTTGTGTTGAGCCGGGAAGCTGATTGTTGGGGAAGCGTTTGTGATCTTGGAGATCTCGTGGAGGAAAGGCAAGTTTGATGCCGCAAACTTCACTGGGTAAGTGATTAGGTGGTCCAGGTATTGCTCGAGGAGGTTTGAGACCTTTGGGGGATAGGAGGTGATCCTTAGAGATCCTCCGGGGACGTTGTCGGGAGGAGTTTCACTTGGTTTTTGGGAGTTCTGCTGGGTAAATGGGGGTTTCGCTTGAGGGAGTGCAAAATTTTCTTAGTGAAAATGTTCTAAATTCTTCCTGGGATTTTTAGGAATTATTTGAGGATTTTCTGGTATTTTCTAGGAATTTTTGTACGAAATTTCAAGGGGGTGCCGATTGGCATAGTATGAGAGGTGCCATTCGACAGTGGCAAGGACTTTTGGACTACCTCGGGAAGGTAAGGGGACAATACCGATCGATGGGTGGGGGGTCAATGCTGATCGGCATGACGCTTGGCATCCTATATAAAGGGGGAGAATTCCCCTTATTTTTCATAACTTCTTGATTTCTTTTTTTCTGCAATTTTCCTCTGCAAATCGTTCTAGCGTTCCGATCTCTAAGAAATGGCCTCCTTTATGAGCACTGCACTGTATAGGGAATGGTTGACCATTGATGACTGAGCGAACGTGGAGTGGAGGGCCAGGGCGCCTCTTGCTTTGGGGAGTGATAACTCCTTTGACTCATTCGAGCCGGTTGCCGATGAGCGGACTATGCTGCGGGAGCCGTCGCGTCATCGCTCTTCTAAGGTGGTGAGCCCTGGTGGTTATGTAAGTAACCTGACTTTTGGCATTCTTCTCTTTTTGGTGATTTTTCTTTCGTCCTTGAATTTTGACAAGGTTTCTTCTTTCGTTCTTGAATTGGGGAAACCTGACTTTGGCGATCCTCTATTTTTCTTTGGATGCATTTAGCCGGTGCTGCTGGTAGACTTTTACTGGATCCACGTATCTCCTCGAGGAATTCTTCATTTTTGCGCATTTTTCTTTCATGCATTCGCATTTTCCTTATGCGTCTCTTTTTTATTATGAATTCTTGTCTTTGGCAAACATGGTTCTATGAGGTGATTGGGTGCAATACCCCGCTGATTGCTCTAAAGGACAATACCGTTGGGGACTTCTGCCGATTATATCGATGGGGGAAGGCCAATCGGCAGTCGAAGGGATCTCTGTCTTTGGAGGTAGTGCATCAGGTTTTGAATGGCCTGACCAGTGGTAGGGTAAGACTCTTTTCTTTTCAGTCTTGGTTTTTGGCATGTTCTGATTTTGTATTGACTTATACCTTCTTAGGGATTTTCAGGTGACCTTTTACCCTTGGGGGATATCCATTCAGGATACGGGGGCGATCGGGGTGAACGTGCAGATGAGGCATTTGTTGGCACATGAGTTGGTCCATTCCTGGTATCTGGGGGAGCGAGTGGTTTGAAAGATTACTAAGGAGGAGGTGGTGGTGCCATCTGTTCAGCCTCCTACATCCATGAGGCGGGAACGACTGCTATCGGAGGATGCGAGGATCGTGGCGATGATCGGCGAGTCCTACTTTTTGTACACTGATACGGTTGCATCGTATAATTATATGGATTTTATGACGAGTTGGATGAGGGCGCCCAATATATATGATGCCTTGCCTTTCCCTTCTGCGGGTTCGAGTCGGGTGATGGGGTCTTCCCATAGTGGTGGTGGTCTGGCGGCGACGGCTTCAGAGGTTCCTTTCGTGCGATTGTACACTTCTTCGTACAACATTCGGCGGGCTGATGGATGGATGCTGCCTATGTTGCACCATCCTCATGCTATGGATCCGGAGGAGTTGGGTTTGACAGAGGAGGTTCTTCGTCCTGGGGTATACCTTTTTCCTCTTTTAGTTTCCTTTTCTATTTTGATCCCTCTTTTGATACTGATTTTGCCTTTTCCTTGCAGCAAGTTCGGGTGTCGACCACTTGGCTGAGGGACATCAGAGACTGAACTTCTTCGACAAATGCCCATATTCTGGATGCGATTCCGGTTCCTTCTTGTTTGGTGTCGTTTGCTTCATCCGGGGAGGACTCTGGCTCGGGTATTAGTGGTGCGTCATCTCGCCGTAGAGGAAAGAGAGCGCGTTGCAGGGGTGGAAGCTCTTAGAGAGAGGGATGAGAGAGAGAGAAAATGTGGGTTCGGGCTGAGTCCCGTTGTTTTTTTTCTTTTCTTTTATTTCCTACAAATTTTATGTAACACAGAAGAATATATATATGCAATGCAATGGAGATTTTTATTATCTTTTGTTAATGGTGAGTGAATGCATGCACATGTGCTTTTTACTTTGCTGCTGAGACCTTAAAAAGAGATATTTTTGGGATTTTTGAAGGAAAGTTAAAAATGGGAAATTATATAGGGGTGGAAGAGGATTTTTGAAATTCTGTTGAGAATATCAATTAATATTTTATTGAGTTTCAGATTTTGACAAAAGAGGAAAAAGGAAAATTTTCAAAAATGGGGGGTTGCCGATCGGCAAGCACCTTGCCCTGCCTATCGACAGTCAAGTCCAGTCCCATCAATGTAAAGCTTTTGATTAGTGCCCTATTCACCCTTTGGTACTTTGTGGGGTAGGATTCCCTCCGATTTCTGCAGGGGTTATGTCTTTTGTGAGGGTCCTCGAGTTGAAAATGAGTAAGGGTGGAGTGTTTTCATCACAACCTCACATTCTTGCTTACCTGCCTACTATCCCTTAGTCTTGAAAGATGGCTCTCCCTAGTAACATTGAGTTTGCTAACTACCTCGAAGCCTTGGAAGCAATGTGCTCTTATAACGTCGACTACGATGCTTTCAACATGCGTCGAGTTTCTTTGTGGCGTAATTGACCCATTGAGTGGAACATGCTGATGGCGACGGTACAATTTTGGTATCCCGAAGACCATGTGTTCCACTTTGGGTTGGATGAAGTTTGTCCTACCTACGAGGAATTTTTTATCATGCTGGGGATAAATCCCAGAGTCACCGCTGCTTTATCCGAATTCTCACTTTCTCCTAAGGATTTGTCGGTTGAGCTTCTTCGCATTTCGCCTTTGGCGGCTAGATCACTGGTTACTGGAGGAATGATCTCCCTCCCGGCGGAGTTACAGTTTGTGCATTTACGGGAAGTTGGTGATGCTAGCTATGCTGGAGCCGTTGCTCTGGGCCTGGTTTCAAAATTACTGCTGGTGACTGGGGAACTGCTGGTGGATCCACAACTTGCAGCTATTACTTCATGGATGTCATACCATCGCAATCCTGCGGCGGTGATATTGGAGGAGACCCTGAATGGTTTGGATGCCTGGAGAGAAGGTCGTTCTGATTTCCTGTGGGGTAGCCCCGTGATGCTGTTAATGTAGTTGTCTGAAAGACTTCGCCTGGTGACTCTTCCAGAATATCCTTTATCGGCTGTACCCAACTTCTTTTCGCGTCACTTCTTCAGTATTAGCCTGGATATTGAAAGCTGGGAGAATTGGTTTGTGGATCATGGGGCTCGGAATCTGTACTAGTCAGTGCCTTGGGGGGCAGTTGCTGCCTGTTCTGGAGTTAGGAGAATACTCGTACGTGCCGTTGGTTGGTCTCAGACCCTCTTTTTATTTCCCTTGGCAGCTTCTGCGCCAATTTGACTGGGTACAGGTCGTGTCACCTCAGAGACTAAATTTCTTTCCGGTAGAGGATTTGATTGAGCATCTGCGCATGCAGCTTGGCTCTATGTGGGAGAATCGACATTCGTCGACCCATCCCTCTCAATCTGTTGGGAGAGTTTGGCATATCCCCGAGGATTATATGAAGTGGTTGTGGAGGAGAGTAGTCATCAAGATCTTGGCAGTGGAGACTGGACAAATGTGGTTTGTTTTATTTAACACCATGGAAGGGGGTGTTGTGTTTTTTTCAAAACTAGTTCAGGCTTATCGGTCCATGGAGTGCCTGCGGCACTTTGTTCAGGCAGGGGAGACTTGGGGACCCCAGGATGTAGATGATGATGACGGAGCGGGCTCCTCTGGTAGCTGTGGATAGGACTCTTGGAGAGTTTATTGTGTAACGGGGAATAAATGCAAGGATTTTTTTTGGCCTTTTAGGGAAGTAGGGGGAAGAGAGTTATCCGTTCCTTTTCTTATGTAATTTGTACCGTAATTTCTTATTAGTGAAATAAACAAGTTTCTGATCATCCAGCTATGCCTTTCGATGCATTTTGTGTTTTTGAATTATCTATACCGATCGCTAAGGCATACATAATCCTTTTGTTCATGTATATGTTAGAATGAACTGTCGTTCTCGGAGGTAAGAAAATAATAGTATTTTGTGAAAAAGAAAGGTTCGTGCTCAAGTAAGGTGTATGAACTGCCTACGTACCTCTGGGGTTTTTGAAAAGTTTTGATTTGTTTGAAAAATGGTTTTTGTAGAGGATCAGGCCCACGTAGTTCTCGGTAGGGGGAAATGAAGAGATTTTTTTAGAATAGAAAGGAGACGGGAAGAGTCGTAGCGCGCCGAGATTTCGGACTAGGGGTAAAATTTCTTGAGACGATCCAAGTTGACTGGACGAGCCATTTACTCCCCATCTAGGTCGGTAAGTATGGCGGCACCGCCTGATAAGATCTTCTTCACAATATAGGGGCCGCTCCAATTGGGCTTGAATTTCCCTCTGGGGTCCTAGATGGGTTCTATGTGAAGCCCTTATACTCTTCACTCACTTGAGTCTATATTGTATAAGTGCTCATCTAGTTTGGAAATTGTGACAAAATTATGTACATCCTAGAAACCAAAGAACCTCAGAGATTGGCTTGCTATTTCATTCATATATCTTATTGTGATCTAGATCTAATTACCAACACTCACACACAATAGAATGCATTATGCACATGCCATATTGTATATTTATGTGTGTACATATGTTGAGTATGTTTAAATCCCTAAATTTGATTTTTAAATATTTTTTTGGGATTTTATAAACATTTTTTTATAAAGGTTTTATTAATTAAAACTTGATTTTAGAAGTTTATGGGTTCAATCTCTAATTATTGATTATTGGGTTTTTTGGCTCAAAGTTGGTTTGGGTAGAAACCAAAAGCGGCAGAGACGTCAGGGCTTCGTTGTAATTATTTTATGACACGCGTTTTATATCGATTTATTGCTTAACATCTGTTGCTTGCTGATTGGTGGGATTTGTGTTTCTTCACTGAGTATACAATCGCGTATGCCTACAGCCGTTGGATCAAACCTTATCAACATCCTGCATGTTTTCTTTGGTAATCCCTGTGTATCCCTTTTGAACCAATCAGATGTTTTTTAACCACCGCATTCTGTGAGCCCTTGGATTTAAGTCAAACCAGATTGACTCAATCCTAACCCTTGTTTTTGAACCTGCTTCTCGATCCTTCTCTTCGTCCTATAAAAAGGATCCTCCTCTCAGTCGTCCAAGACTTTTGGCCATTTCATTCCTGAGAATAAAAAAGAGAGAGTAGAGAGAGTAGAGAGAAGAGAGAGAGAAGAGAGAGAAGAGAGAAACCAGAAAGAAAGAGAGAGAGTTAGAAACCCTAAACCTAACCCCTGTTCGTCAATCCTCTTTCAATCCAAACACTCCACAAAAACTCCTACATATCCAAAACACTACCCTGAGTGTTCTTGAGCTTTTGAGAGTTATTTGTGTTGCTGTAACCTCTTGTTCGTTAGATCTTGTTTCCAACTTAAACTGTTTACTTAGATCTACTTTCTTCTTCATAGAAATTTCAGATCTATATTCTGCATGTTACATTGCACTTAGATTTACATAGTTTATTTCTCATCTTGAGAAATATATTGTTGATTCTTTTCTAAAAATTGTTTTTATCTCTAAATCAACAATAAATGTTTTCTGTTTCTAGTTCTCTTAAAACTAAACCTTTGACCTAGTTTGGAATCACACTTGGAGGTTTTCAATCTCGAAAATCTTTTCAAAACTCTGAGATTGATTAAGATCTTGAATGTCTTCTAAGCAAGATATCCGTGGATTCTGGGATTGATTTAAAGGTAAAAAAGGTTCAAAGTTTTGTGAGAAGAGAGAAAAAGAAAAATCATTGCATATAGACTTATATGTAATTTTCTACGACTGTTTGTACTTAATAAGTGTGAGTGTGTGCATGCATGTGTTAGAGAGCACCTCCACAAAAAACTTTCACATTACAACACGAAAAGTGTTGGTAATAAGATCTTGTGAACAAAAGTCGACGTAAAGTGCTGGAACAAATCAGAAGTTAACAAACTGGGAGAACAACATCTACAATCAGAACTGCAGATAAGTTATAAGGACACCAGAGGGTACATTCCTAAAATTATATGGGTCTGAGTTGTATGCATGTTAGTTATATAGTTTGTAACTCATAAATTTGTTTTAGTGATTTTTTTTCTTTTACTCCGTAGAGGGAGTCGTGGATGTTTCCTCAATTGGTGAGGTTTTACCATGTAAAAAATCGTGAACTTAATCTTTGTACATCTCCTCCTCTTATTCTTGGTTGTGCTGAGTTTAAAGATTTGTTTAAACTATTTTATAAACCTGTTAGTCAAATCTTGAATAGATCTCGTACATACTGTTTTGTTAAACACATCTTATGTTCAAATAGTTTTATTTTTTCAAGAAAAGAGTTTCCTCAAAAAGCAGATCGGAGTTACTTAAATAGTTTATTTTTAATAAACGACTTTAGTAACATATTTTCAATTGGGAGAAAAATGAAAGATTTGGTAACTTGACCAGACCTCCTATCTTTGATGGAACCAATTTTGCTTACTGGAAAGTAAGAATGATTGCTTTCATTCAAGGAACTCTGGGAGATGATGTCTGGGACATTGTTGAAAATGGTTACACTTTTCCTACAAAACCATCCACTGAAGGAAGTAATGAGAGGGTTAAGAAAGCATTAAGTGAGTTCACTCAAGAAGAGAAATAAGTTTCTCGAAATAATAACAAAGGAAAGAATGCCATATTTATGTCTATTAATGAACATGAGTTCAAAAGAATCTCATCCTGTACCACTTCTAAGGAAGCTTGGCACACTTTAGTTACTGCTCATGAAGGTGACACTAGAGTTAAGGATGATAAAACTCAAATGCTCATTCAACAGTATAATTCTCTAATTATGTCTGAGACTGAGTCATTTGATGATTTTATATGAACCTAACTGATATTGTTACCAAACTGCATGCTAATGGGATAACTTATGATATACAAGAAATTGTATCTAAAATTCTGAGATCATTACCACAGAAATTTGATAACAAAAGATATGCTATTGAGGAAATGTGTGATATTAATCTCACTCTTGAACTACTCAGTAGTAAATTAAGAACTGTGGAAATGGAACTGGAATTTAAGAAACAACTGACCCAGTCCCATAGAAAACAGACTAGTTCCAATCTAAGCTTCTCTTCTAAATTGATTAAGCCTGAGTTTAATACTTCCAATGATGACTCTGATGAGGAATGCGATATAGAGAGTTTGGACAATCAGATTGCCTTAATGTCAAAATAGTTTAAGAAAATCATTAAGTTTAGGAACAGAATGGAAAATAAACAAGGCAAGTCAAATTATTCAACTCCCTCTAATCACAGACCTCATGAGAAAAGCAATGACAAAAATTACAAGGACTCTCACATTAGACCTAATAGAGACCTTAAGAAGATTGAATGCTATAGATGTGGTAAACTAGGACACATTGCACAAGACTGTAGAGTTAACTTGAATACGCAAAACAAACACACTAGAGCCAACATTTGCAAAACATGGGATGATTCAAGTAACTCTGAAAATGAGGAACCTGAGTCATCTGATGTTTTTGATCCTTGCATGTCTTTCTTTGCCAAGATTATATATAATGATGATATGCCTGTGCTTGTTAGTGAGGATGAATCAAGTAACTCTATGTCTGATGTTCCTAATATTGCTGTTACTGGTTTAGATGCTTTGATTACTGAGAATATTGCTATCTCTTCTTTGGGGTGTGTGAGTCAAAGAGAAAGCGACAATGACGATGTCAATGGGTGTGATTTAAAAGAATGAATCCTTAGGGGTCACTTCACACACTACACTTAGTGACTCGGACAATAAAGACCTCCCAGACATTCACACACTTTATTCTAAAACTCTCAAGAAAAGCGCTAGACTAGAAAAAATTGTGAAAGATCTCACCAAAAAACTGGAAGATCTAAGCTTGATGGTCAAATTGAATGCTGAAGAGTATACTACCCAATGTTTAACTCGTGAAAGTGAAATTAAAATGTTTGATGAAAAACTCAGAAATTTGACTGAAACAAATGAAATTCTGGAGAAAAAGTACAAAGGCAAACTAAAGAAAAGACAACAACGGTTTTCTAAAAATTTACAAAATTTAAAAATAATTCAAACTGTTTTGATGAATTTGTTGCTGAATCAAAAACCAATTATGATGATCGAACTGGAATAGGGTTTTGCCCCAATTTGAAGACACAAACAAAATCTTTTGAACCTATCAAGTTTGTGTCAGGATGCAAAAGGCCTATCGAAACATGCCCAGACTTTCATTCTCTAAAAACTGAGTTTGATTCAAAACATCAAAATTTTAACATTGGGGAATCAAGTTGCTCTAAACATGAAAGTTCACCTAAGGCTAAATACGTCTGCCCCTTTATTAGAAAGAGTGAATCTACATTCAAACCTGTACTACCTAGGAATAGAGTTCAACCTCAAAATTCCTCAAAACCTTTGTTTAGAGACTTTCCTAAGGAGACCCCAATTTTGAGCAATCTTTACTGCTCCTACTGCGACATATACGGTCACTCTTTTGATGGTTGCTATGCTAGGAGACTAGTTAAACCTGTCTATAATCCTCATATCTATCAGAATTTTAACTATTCTAGAAGGAGCCACAATAATTATATACTTCCTAGACAACCAAATAAAAACTCTAATTATAGAAAGAGAAAGACCAAACCTAAAAGAACATTTCCTAGAAGGATTCCTAAGCACTTTCCTAAACCAAATGCTCAAGTCTTTCATAAAATTCAAAATCATGCGCAAAACATTTTTCAGCAAAAATCCAATGCTCGCAAATTTTATCAATTGAGAGCTAATAAGCGCAAAATGAAAACTAGAGCAATTTGGGTTAGAAAAGATGATCTATTACCTCAGATGAAGTGTAACATAGTTGTTACTGCTCTAAAAGCTCAACACACATCATCCGATTGGTATTTAGACTCTGTATGTTCTAAGCACATGACTGGGGATGAAACTAAACTTTTAAACAAAACCAGTTTTGCTGGTGGTAAAGTCATTTTTGGTGATGGAGTTTCATCTCAAATCATAGGCAAAGGAACTCTCCAAGAAGATGGACTTCCTGTTCTTGAAAATGTCCTTCTAGTTAAAGGTCTTAAGGCAAATCTACTTAGCAATTCGCAATTTTGTGACTCAGATCATACTGTTACCTTTTCAAAGAACAATTGAAAAATTTTAAATGATAAAGGTGAATGCATAATTACAGGATTCAGAACCAATGACAATTGCTATACTGTCATGAACAATTCTGAAATCTTTAATGTAGCCAGAATGGATGACAACGAGATATGGCATAACAGAATGGGTCATATAAATTACGGTAATCTTAGTAGACTAACCTCTCAGGAAATAGTTAGAGGAGTTCCTAAAATCAAACCCATTCCTAATATTGTCTGTGGTCCTTGTCAGGAAGGTAAAATTGTTAAGGCACCTCATAAGAAAGTTAATGATATTCTTACCTCTAATCCCTTGGAGCTCATCCATATGGACCTAATGAGTCCCTCCTAAACTGTTAGTCTCTGTGGACACAGTTATATTCTAGTTATGGTTGATGACTTCACCAGATTTACTTGGGTAGATTTTTTAAAATATAAGTCTGACACTTTTCAAACTTTCCTAAAAATTCTTCTTCGGATTGAAAATGAAAAGGACATCCAAGTAAATAGAATTCGTAGTGATAGAGGTGGTGAATTCAAAAACACTGGTATTATTGAATATTGTGACTATAATGGTTACAAACATGAATTCAGTGCTCCTAAGACTCCTCAACAAAATGGAATTACCGAGAGAAAGAATCGTACTCTTCAAGAGATGGCGCGAGTTATGTTACATGCCAAGAATTTACCTAAATACTTTTGGGTAGAATCTATTCGTACTGCATGTCACATCATAAATAGGGTCTATCTTAGAAAGAATTCCAAACAAACTCCTTACGAACTTTGGTACAATAAAAAGCCTAATCTTAAGTACCTTAGAACTTTTGGCAGTACTTGTTATGTATGCAAAGATAGGGAACACTTATCCAAATTTGAGAGTAGGGGAGATAAAGCTATATTTCTAGGATACTCGCCTAACAGTAGAGCCTATCGAGTGTATAATCTTCGCACTAAAACCTTGATGGAATCCATAAATATAATTGTAAGTGACACTATTATAGAGAACAAGACTGGTGAATCTACTATTGAGGAAGAATCTACAAACATTTTAGAAAATGACTCTTCTGAAATAGATAAGTCATTACCAATTAAGATACCTGAAGTACCTAACTGGGTTTCTAAAGATCATCCCATAAATAATGTAGTTGGTAGTCCCAGTGAGCCAGTGTGTACAAGATCCCAACTAAGAAATTATGCACATTATGCATGTTTTGTTTCCCTTGTGGAACCAAAGAATGTAAATGAGTCATTGAATGTCTCTCACTAGATTTCTTCTATACAGGAAGAACATCTTCAATTTGTCATTCATGATGCTTGGTATCTTGTTCCTCGTCCTGATCACAAAAAGGTTATTGGCACACGTTGGATTTTTAAAAATAAGAGTGATGAAAATGGGATAATAATTAGAAATAAAGCTAGATTAGTTGCTCAAGGATACTCTCAAATTGAAGGAATAGATTTTAACGAGACTTTTGCTCATGTTACTCGTTTAGAATCTGTTCGTCTGCTCTTTTCTATAGCTTGTCACATGCATTTTACACTTTACCAAATGGATATCAAATCTGCATTCCTTAATGGAATATTGACTGAAGAGACCTATGTAGAACAACCTAAATGGTTCATTGACCCTCAATATCCCAATCATGTATTTCGTCTTAACAAGGCTTTGCATGGCCTTAAACAAGCACCTAGAGCTTGGTATGAGCGTCTTTCCAGTTTCCTCTTAGATAAAGGTTTCAAAAGAGGTGGAAATGATCAAACTCTTTTTGTCAAACATTTAGACAAACACATAATTATTTCTCAAGTTTATGTTGACGATATTATCTTTGGATCAACTTCCCCCTCAGAAGTAAAATCCTTTTCTGAAACTATGCATAATGAATTTCAAATGTCCCTTATGGGGGAGTTACAATTCTTCTTAGGCCTTCAAGTCAAATAAAATTCAGAAGGATTATTTGTATTGAAATCTAAGTACGCTTTAGAGATAGTAAAGAAAATTGGCCTCGAGAGTGCTAAAGATGCTAGAACGCCCATGAGTACTACGTTAAAACTTTCTAAAGATGAAAATGGAAAATCCGTAGATCCTACTCTATATCGTAGTATGATAGGAACCTTACTATATCTTACTGCCTCGCATCCTTATATTATGTATGCGGTGTGTGTATGTGCTCGTTATCAAAATAACCCTAAAGAGAGCCATTTGAATACTGTTAAACGTATCATTAAATATGTGAAAGCCACTCTAAATCTAGGACTTTGGTACACTAATGACACACCAAGCACTATAATTGGGTACACTGATGCTGACTGGGCTGGGTGTACTGATGATAGTAAAAGTACATCAGGAGCATATTATTATATAGGTAATAACCTGGTAGGATGGAGTAGTAAGAAACAAAACTTCACATCACTCTCGACAGCCGAATCTGAATACATAGCCGCTGGCAGCTGTTGTGCTAAATTACTATAGCTTAAACAAATGCTAAGTGATTATGATATTCAAGAAAACCAATTGCATCTCTATTGTGACAATCAAAGTGAGATTAATATTTCTAAAAACCCTGTTCAACACTCGCGAATAAAGCACATAAAAATAAGGCATCACTTTATACGCGAATTGGTTGAAACTAAGGAATTAGAAATCAATTATCTTCCTACTGATTTGCAACTCATAGATATGTTCACCAAACCTCTAGATTATAATAGATTCATTTCCTTGCATAAATCTATTGGTATGGTTTGTGCTGATTAATACCTTTGCTGATTATCCAAGTTTTTCCCTTTGTCCATTTGAGACAAAATGGGGGAGAAATTTGAGTCATTATGAATATTTGTATATATGCTAAACTGCTTGATCTTAGTGATTCATTACAGGTTTTTGTACAGTTTTTCTCAACTGATGTCATAGGGTATTCAATTGTAAATAGTTGAGTTATGTACTTTTGTTTTCTAGGATTTGGGTAGATAGAATCTTTATAGGAATAGGTTTTTCTTATCTGTTTGTCGCCCTACGAGTCCTAATTGACTCAAAGGAGATTTTGTCTCATATTTCCAAAGGGGGAGATTGAAGCCCTTATACTCTTGAATCACTTGAGTCTATATTATATAAGTGCTCATCTAGTTTGGAAATTGTGACAAAATTATGTACATCCTATATTTGAGTAGTGCTCATCTATATTTGAGTAGTGCTTTGTGATAGATGATGTACTGGGAAGCCAGTCTTCGAAGAGTTGCTCGATTTTTCTTATTGGAACCCTCGGGATACCTACCATTCTTGAAGAGGCACCAGATATCATAGTACCAACAGTTGGCTAGCTCAGGATCTTCTGTGGTGACGAGCTCAATGTGATAGCAGTGGGTTGGTTTATCTTGCTTTTGAACAAGGAAGGGGGTCATTGTGATTCCTTCGGGCATGTCGACCATAGAGGCCAAGGTATCAAGGGCATCGGTTAGGTTATGTTTTGCACGGGGTAGGTAATAAAAGGTGATATCTTGGAATTGGGAGGCTAATTCTTCTAGGTGGGTATGGAAGGGTTGGATCTTCTCGTCCTTGATTTTCCAATTTCTGAGCACTTGACCGATGATGAGGGCAGAATCACCATAGACATCTAGGCATTGAATACCTTTCTTGAGAGCCACGTTGAGGCCTACCGTTCATGCCTTATATTCAGTCATGTTATTGGTGCAGAGGAAATCTAGCTTGATGGCGATGGGAGTGGGAGCATCTAGGGCAATCAGAAGTATCCCAATGTCATATCCCTTTTTGTTGGCAGCACCGTCAAAGAACATTTGCCATCGAAGGCAGTCTTGAGTAGCACAAAGAATGTTTTCATATGGGAATTCGGAGACCCAGATATCGGCTTCATCCATGGTGTAATCAACGAGGTAGTCAGAGATGGCTGTTCCTTTTATGGCTTTCTGCGTGATGTACACAATATCGAACTCGTCTAGGAGCATCAACCATCGAGCAATTCGGCTGGACAAGGTGGGTTTCTCAAGCAGGTATTTTATGGGATCCATTTGGGATACAAGCTTGATGGGGAAGGCGAGCATGTAGTGTCGCAACTTTTGGGTGACCCAGACAAGTGCGACACACGCCTTTTCCAAAGCAGTATAGTTGACCTTGTACCCAGTCAGTTTGCGACTGGCATAATAGATGGCTCTTTCTTTGTGGGAATCTTCAAGGTTTTGGGCTAGCAAAACCCCAACTCTAGTTACGGTTATGGTTAGGTATAGGAGCAAAGGGAGACCAGGTTGTGGTGGCATGAGTACTCGGGGTTGGGTCAGATATTGGTTAATTCGGTCAAAAGCTTCTTGGTAGGCCTTGTTCCAAATCTTGATTGAATCCTTTCGAAGGAGTTTGAAGATTGGCTCACAGATGGAGGTTAGCTGGCTGATGAACCGGACGATGTATTGGAATTTCCCAAGGAAACCTTAGACTTCTTTCTCTGTTCGAGGAGGTGGCATCTCAAGTATGGCTTTCAGTTTAGCAGGATCTTCTTCTATCCCTTTTTCACTGACCATTGATATATCCATATATACCCTCGGCCAGGACGAGGGTGTATTCCACTTGGACGACCCCTAGGAGGCCGACTCCTCATCAGGCCACAAACGACCCCTCGGGGGACGACCCCTCATGAGGCCATAGACGACCCCTCGGAGGCCCACTCCTCATCAGGCCATAGATGACCTCTCAGAATTGGCCATTAGCGCAACCATTGTGAGAGATGAAGACGGTGTACAGAAGCCCGTATATTTTAACAGTAAGGCACTCCAGGGGCAAAGTAAAGAAATCCAAAGATGGAGAAGTTAGCCTATGTCTTGATCCATGCATCAAGAAAGATGAAGCCATACTTCCAGCCCCATACCATGGTCATCCTCACGGACTCCCCTCTTAGGCAGGTCCTGCACAAGCCAGAAAAATTAGGGAGGCTAATGATCTGGGCTATAGAGTTGGGAGAGTTTGACATTGTGTATCAACCTAGGAAGGCCATTAAGGGGCAAGCATTGGCAGATTTCGTGGCTGAATTTACTTGGGGAGATGATGAAACTGAAGATGGGAGCCTCGGGAAGACAGATGCCCTACATGGAAGACTCGCCGAAACACCCGTAGATAAGGCTGAGACAAGCACCGCTAAAGAAAAGGTGGCCGAAAATAACGAAGGAAGATATCTCTTTAGACAGGGATCCCTCACTGAAGGAAATTTTTCAGAAGATACTGTGTGGAGCCTCTTCGTGGATTTGTGTTCCTGTGACAGCGGAAGTGGAGCTGGACTTATAGTGTCAGCACCCGATGGCACCGATATTGCGTATGCACTGAGGTTCAACTTCAAAGCCTCCAACAATGAGTCCGAATATGAGGCCATAATAGCGGGGCTCTCCTTGGCTAAGTCCTTTAGTGTCGGCCAGATTTTTGTCCATAGTGATTCAAGGCTAGTAGTGAATTAGATACTAGGAGCCTACGAGGCCAAGGATGAGCGGATGGCCAAGTACCTTGAGAAGGTGAGGTCATTGTTGAAGAGTTTCAGGGAAGTAAAATTGAAGAGGATACCTAGGCTCGATAATGGTCGAGCTGATGCCCTTGCTAGGTTGGCCTCGGCGACTAGAACAGACATCAAAAGGACAGTCCCAGGGGAAATTTTACTTCGACCAACTATCCAAGATGCTGAGGGAACACTTGGCACTTGCCTAAATATTTCTAAGGAAGATTCATGGATGGAACCTCTGATCAGATACATTATAGAGGGGGAGATGCCAGAAGCAAGGCAAGAAAGTAAGAAGTTGAGATACAGAGCTGCAAAGTTCACTGTCATCGGGGACACCTTGAACAAGAAGGGGTTTTTACTCCCCTTACTCAGGTGTGTGCACCCATCTGAAGTCCCATCCATTTTGCAAGACGTGCATGAGGGGTCATGTTCAAGCCACATTTGGGGCAGGTCCTTAGCTAAGAGGGTGATCACCCAAGGGTACTGGTGGCCGACTTTGGGGAAAGATGCCACGACATATGTAAAAAAGTGTGACAAATGCCAAAGATTTGCCACCATTCCTCACCATCCCCATCATCCTCTTACTTCCATTACATTCCTAGTAGGACCCTTACCTAGGGCCATCAATAACTATCGGTTCCTCATTGTGGCCATTGACTATTTTTCAAAATGGGTGGAGGCAGAGCCGATGGTAATGATCACAGAGCAAAAGACCTTCCAGTTTATATGGAGAAACATTATATGCAGATATGGTCTCCCAAACACCCTTATCTCAAATAACGGGACTCAATTCAAGAATACATCTCTACAGAAGTACTGTGAAAGGGTGAGTATCAAACAATTCTTCTCTACCCCAGGACGAACCTCAGGCTTATGGGAAGACAGAAGTTATAAACAGGACAATCCTAGACGGGATCAAGAAGAGACTTGAGGAGGCAAAGGGAAAATGGGTTGAAGAGTTATATGATGTACTATGGGCCTATAGGATGACGACAAAGACCTCTACCGGAGAGACCCCATTCGTGCTAGCTTATGGCTCAGAAGCCGTCATCCCCACCGAGATTGGTTTTCCTACTCATAGGGTCCGAATGTATGACTCCCAGAGAAATACGGAAGATAGGAGACTTGACTTAGACCTGATTGAGGAAAGGAGGGATGACACCGAGATAAGGCAAGCCTCCTACCAGCAGAGGACTGCAAGGTTTTACAATCAAAGGGTGAAACAGAGACCAATAGCAGTGGGGGATTTGGTCCTCAAAAAGACTTGGAAGAAGCCCAACAAGCTCCGTCCAAATGGCATGGCCCATATAGGGTCATCGATGAAGTTGTCCCAGGGACCTATAGACTAGAAAACCTATAAGGGGAACCCTTTTCCAATCCTTGGAATGCAGATCATTTGAAAAAAATACTATCAGTAGTGTTGTAATACCCCGACGGGCCATAATTGTAATAAGTTTTGCTCCATTAGAACACTTTGGAAAATTAATGAGAAAAATCAGTGTTTCCTCTCATCTTGTGTTTGTCAGTTATAATACGAATGGGATCATCTTTGGGGAACAACCCTAGACTATAATGAGGGTCAATGATGGGGATGACCCCTCCATTGCCCTCAGAAAAGACGAGGGAAGACTTGAAAACCATTAAATTGGTAATTATAACCCTCAGCCTATAATCAGGGTCAATGGTGGGGACGACCCCACCATTTTCCTTAAGAAAGACGGGGGAATACTTTATTAAAAACCATTAATTTGGTAATTGGAACCCTCAGCTAAAATGAGGGTCAATGGTGGGGACGACTCCATCATTACCTTCAAGAAAGACGAGGGCAAAAATTTAATTTAAAACCATTAAATTGGTAATTAGAACCCTCGGCTATAATGAGGGTCAATGGTGGGGACGACCCCACCATTGCCCTCAGAAAAGACGAGGGAAGACTTGAAAACCATTAAATTGGTAATTATAACCCTCAGCCTATAATAAGGGTCAATGGTGGGGACGACCCCACCATTGTCCTCAAGAAAGACGAGGGAATACTTTATTAAAAACCATTAATTTGGTAATTGGAACCCTCAGATAAAATGAGGGTCAATGGTGGGGACGACCCCATCATTGCCTTTAAGAAAGACGAGGGAAAAATTTAATTTAAAACCATTAAATTGGTAATTAGAACCCTCGGCTATAATGAGGGTCAATGGTGGGGACGACCCCACCATTGCCCTCAGAAAAGACGAGGGAAGACTTGAAAACCATTAAATTGGTAATTATAACCCTCAGCCTATAATGAGAGTCAATGGTGGGGACGACCCCACCATTGTCCTCAAGAAAGATGAGGGAATACTTTATTAAAAACCATTAATTTGGTAATTGGAACCCTCGGCTATATTAAGGGTCAATGATGGGGACGACCCCATCATTAACTTCAAGAAATACGAGGGCAAAATTTAATTTAAAACCATTAAATTGGTATTTAGAACCCTCAGCTATAATGAGGGTCAATGGTGGGGACGAACCCATCATTGCCTTCAAGAAAGACGAGGGCAAAATTTAATTTAAAACCATTAAATTGGTAATTAAAACCCTCGGCTATAATGAGGGTCAATGGTGGGGACGACCCCACCATTTCCCTCAAGAAAGACGAGGGAGGACTTAAGCATCAATTAAAATTGGTTAAAAACCCTCGGCTATAATGAGGGCCAACGCAAGGGAACACCCCTCATTCACCCTCAAGAAAGACGAGGGAGGGGTTAGTGATATTATTAACATAAGAAATTCACAATACAAATCACACAAGAAACAAATATGGAAGACAACAAAGAAGACGATATCATAGAGTAAATATTACAATGTCATGTTTGTCCAATAAAAGTAGAGTACAAAAACATTAATTACATGAAGAGGGTATGGGATACAAACAGCCACCCTATTGAACAGCGTCGGAGGGCAATGATTCAACATTGATGATGGGGGTTTCCTCGATGACCACAATTGGCTGATCTTCATACGTGACAGTACCCTCAACATGCACTTGAGATTCCACCTAGGCCAAGGCCTCAACAACCAAAGGGTCATCCAGTTGGACTACTTCGATGGAAGGACGAACCGAAGAGACGACATCACCAAACTTAAGGACGACCCACCGACAGGCCGTCCTGATCCCCCTCTCCAAGTATTCGAGGTTGAAGCCTTGAAACTCATCCGAGAGTTTGTAGGCCTCCACAGCATTGACCTCGACTTTTTTGACATCCGCCTCAAGATCAGTTTTGTGTTGAATCCCCATATTAGTCAAGGCCTCGTCCTTCTCCTTTATGAGCAGATCCTTGGCCTGTAAGTCTGCATCGTGCTGCCTTGTCAGCTCGTCCAAGACCCTGGCATGTTCGGTCCTGGCACTCTCCAGTTTAGCCCTTGCAGTCTCCAACTCCGTCTGCAGATCAACCTCACATTGAATGGCCCTCTCGGCCTCATGAAATTTTTCCTGATTCTCCGCCATCCACTTTGTGGCCGAGGTAAAGGCGCATACAGACTACACTGAAATAATAAACAGTTGTCAAGAGACCGAGCAAGCAGTTTATGAAAGAATGCAACTAAGGGAATGAAGTGAGAACAAATACTTGAGCTAGGGCGTGCAGACCATAGTCATACACTTTTGCTGGAGGCATCTTGGACAAAAATTCATAATCAGCAGCCGAGGGGGAAGAAAATATGGACGCTTTGGCCGCCCTCAGGTTCACGATAAGGGAAGATGGCTCGGCCTCCAGAAGTGCCAAGTTCTGGGACCAGAAGGCCCCCATGCTGGAAGAAGAGGCAGTCCCCTCAGACGCCTCGACCCTTGCCCTCGTCCGTGAATTTGGCCTAGGGTCGATAGGGACCTCGGGCTCTTTCCTCTTCTGCCTGTCGGAGGTCGACTCAGCAGGTGTCGGCCCCACTGTCTGCGTCTTCCTCGGAGTTTGTTGAGGCTCCTTGCCCTTTTTCTTGCTCAAGCCTGATAGCAAACTAGGAGCAGTCATTTCCCAAAGTTGATCTGATATACCAGAAGGGCGACCTGAAAGGAGGACGACACGTCAGAAAAAGGCAGAGGCAAAGATGAAACACTTGAAAAAAGTAAAGAATGAGCAAAAAATAATGTAACTCACATAGCTCTGTCAGGGGGCCGACCCTCACACCAGCTTCCTTGAGGAACTTGGGGGTCATCAGATCTTCAAATTTTGCAATTTCACCCCCTCTCCCTCGTTCCCTCAGATACTCTACTATGTCTTTCTCATCCAGACTAAGTCCGGGATCAGACCTGGCCTTTATCGAGGGGTTTGACCATCTTCTGGGAACCCTCAGACTATCATCCAAATGTTGAGACTCGACGGAAAATTCCCACTTCCCAGAAATGAAGAAAAATCTCTTCTTCCAATCGTGGTTGGAGATTTGCGCCACATGGAGAAGTTTTTTATCAGACCTCCTTACCCCCAGGTGATAGTACCCAGGCTGTTTGGACGAGGAACTGATATTGTAACAGGCTAAAAATACGTCGGCCGAGGGCTCATCAGTGAAAGCATTCTTCCACAGGGAGATGTAGCCTAGGATCGTCCTCCAGGAGTTGGGAGGAAGTTGAGAGGGGGCAACGCCGTGGGCCGACAAGATATTTACGACAGAAGGATGCAGAGGGAATCTGACACCAACCTTGAACATTTTTTCGTATACTGCAACCTCTCCCTCTTGACCCTCAAAGACCCTCTCAGAATCAGAGGGAACCCTCATAGTTATATTGGGGGACACACCGTATGCATGCCTCCACAGCAAGAGGTCACGATCCCTGACTGAGGAAATATAGAATGAGGCATGGGAGGTATCAACTGGTTCAGCATCTGAGTCCTCACCATAATCCTCAGTCCCCTCTCCCTCGGCCTCATCACCTGCCAGAGGCCCTTGAGGAAAAGCCATCTGGAAAGCATGTGGGGATAGGGTTATCACAGGGACAGCCTCAGAAGCAACCATACCCTCGGCCTGTCGGCCTTGGCTTAGATCAGGCGTCTCTCTTCTCCCAGAAGGCCCAACGCCAGTTGGCAACGACACTCTCTCATCCATCTCACCTGAATAACTCTCGGCTGGACGACAGGACGACCCACAAGACTCAGATGGTCTTATTGTGGCTAGAGGAATGGGGAAGATGGGTTGTACCTAAATAGGGTCGACCCCTCGTCTTCTCTCCTCCTCTTCCTCTATTCGTCTGATCTCAACAAATAACTTCTCTCTCAGGGAAGGGGATTCTTCAACTAAATTGTAAAGCCTCCTAAGTATTAAGGGGAAGACCCTACACTTGAGAAGAATTTGGCTAATCCAACTAGGCCAAATACAAACAATCTCTCAATTGACCAGGTTGGACTTTTCGATCAAAACCAAAGAATTGAAGGGTTTTTTTATTAAGAACATTTAAGAACCAGTCGCTAGAGAAGACGCTGGAAAAATTATGAAACGACCTAAGGGAAATTAAACCCTACGACCCTAAAGTAAGAAAGCAAACAAAAATGAAGATAAAGAGGGCACTAGGGCAAAAGAGTTAACTGAGAAGAATAGTAGAACTGCCAAACTCGAAACGTCGAAGTTGTAAAAATGGCTAGGAAGCTGGAAGCTAGAGAGAGAGAGTTCAGGCGCGAAGATGAAGAAGAAGAAAGAGAAACTTCAAAAAATTCTTTAAGTACCTTGCCAATGAGTGGGCCCACTCACCAATGCAGAGCACAACCCACGAGGAGGGCATCATTAGGGCACATAGTCCCAAGCAGTATGCAGTCGCCATGCCTGGAAAACTGGAACGATAATGAATAAAAATTTGACAGGTGGCATACCATCTTGACAAGTGTCATTCATCTAACTGACCATGCACGCATCTCAAGGGCAACACTATCCCTCAACCATCTCGAATAACATAAATGGCTAAGGGCTGGGGGGTGATTGATATATCCATATATACCCTCGGCCAGGCCGAGGGTGTATTCCACTTGGAAGACCCCTAGGAGGCCACAGATGATCCCTCATCAGGCCACAGATGACCCCTCAGAGGCCGACCCCTCATCAGTCCACAGACGAACCCTCGAAGGACGAACCTTCATCAGTCAGTAGACGACCCCTCGAGGGTACGACAGTACGAGGTCAGAATTAGGCCAGACTTACCACCAGAGGGGACTTTGCCCTTGGCCTCGTCTCACAGGCCGAGGGTGACATCATCACAGCGCGTGGTTTGGGAGACGTGTGGAACAGTGCGCGTGAGGCTCACATGGCACATGGAAGATCGTTATAACAGAATCACCCCCTCATGTGAGGGAATATTATGTCATCATTTAGCATCTACAGGTGTCAACATGATATTGGCTAGATCATCATTCACATGCACCATGCATACTTGGGGCGGGTACACTACACCCCCCAAGACCTATATATACTTGTCACCTACAACCCTACAAGGGATGGATAATTGAAAACCCTAGCTGAAACTCTGCTTGTATACACAGTAGAGAGAGAAAGTGAGCTTATGTGCATTGTATCCAAGGCCATTAGTGCCCATACTTAGTGGATCACACACTCACAGTGGATAAATTCCTAATTGGCTGAACCACTATACGTCATTATCTTATTCCTCTTATACTCACCTCATTCTATATACTTATACATACATATCTCCAGGGCTTCCATGGTTACTACTATTTGAGCTCATCATCACTTACCTGGTTGTGCTGAATCTAAGCATCATCAACCATGAATCCCAAGAGTTTTCCCTTTGTAACGCCGAAGACGAATTTTTATGGATTGAGCCTCATTCGATACTGTCATATTCGTTCGAAGAACTTTCAGAGAGCAGAAACATGACCTTCTCTAGTTCTGGACTTGATAATCATATCATCCACATAGACCTCAACCTCTTTGTGAATGAGATCGTGCAGGGTGGTTGTGGTAGCCCTCTGATAGGTAGCCCCAACGTTCTTGAGGCCAAATGGCATGACAGTGCCGCAAAAGGTTCCCCATGGGGTGACGAACGTGGTTTTTTCTTGGTGGTCTGGGTGTATTTTGATTTGGTTGTATCGGGCAAACCCGTCGACGAATGACTTGAGAGTATGACTAGCTGTGTTGTCCACGATCATGTCGATATTGGGCAACGGATAATCATCCTTTGGAGAGGCCTTGTTCAAATCCCGATAGTCTACACACATTCGAACTTTTCCTCCTGATTTCGGCACGGGCACTATGTTGGACAACCACGTGGGATATTCGATCACACGAATGAAGCCTACGTTTAACTGTTTGACCACCTCTTCTTTAACTTTGAGGGACCATTTGGTGCGAAGCTTTCTCAACTTTTGTTTGATCGGCTTGTAATCTGGGAGAGTGGGGATCTCGTGCAGAGCTATTTCAGGATCAATGCCGGGCATATCGTTGTAGGACCATGCGAAGACATCCATGAATTCCTTTAGCAATTCTTCGAGTTGTTCACACTCATGCTCGTCGAGGGTAGTCCCTATCCTAATCTCGCACAGTTGGCTACTAGAACCGAAGTTAACAACAACAGTCTCTTTTTCATTAACTTGAACGCGCTTATGTTGTTTATTATTAACCTTATTTAGATCAGTTAAGAATTGTTCATTTGCAAAATCATCATCATCAAAAGTTTGGTTAGAATCTAAGCAGTTAATGTAAGGCACAGCAAGATACTCAAAATATTCATTTATTTCATTGATAGGAAAAATAGCATTGAGAACCTCATTAAAAGAGGACTCGATTACATTTGAACAAGGATAGACAACAAAAGAAGAAAAGGGGTAAACATTGGGATTATGGGAGATTTCAGCAGGTAGAATCAGCGTAGCATGCTAGTTGAGGAGAGGTGTATCAATATCTTTAATCAGATTGGATGGATCCAGTGATGTAGTGCCTGAGTGAACCATGCAGAGTGTCAGCCCCAGTGTCTGTAAGTTGAAGGAATCGTCAGAGTCACTTTCCTCAGTCTCTTTGATGAGCGGTTGTACTTGGTGTTGGGAATATTCAACCCATGGGTAGCTATCTTGGAAAAAGATCTCCATTCCAGGCTTCATCTTCTTGTCTGTATAGTCATACCATGGTTTCGAAAAGCCGCAAAAGGGAAAGTCCTCACCCTCTTTGATGAATCTTCCGTTCAAGGAGTCACCTGGGATAGCCTGGACACAGTCTAGTCCTCTCTTTGGTCGAGACTGGCGAATCATCCCAAGCTCTTATTCTGACGGTTGATACCCCAAACCACAAGGAGGGAAAGCTGTCTTTAGTTCAATTGGCTCAAGTATACCTTGTTGTCTTTGCCCTAGCCCCAGTCCGGGCATGAAGTGCATGTTTCTGAACATCTAAATTACATTAACGTTGCCATGAGGGTCGTATTCTGAACAAACCCTTTCTTTGAAATCGTCCCTTGCTGGGAGTGGAAGTGTCTCAAATCGAAATCCTGATAGGAGCATATCATTTGACCCGTGCTGTATCTCAAGAATTGGACTGCTGGTACTTACACCATCAGCATTGTCGTCATCGCCCAAGATGGTAATGACTCGTCCATCGGCGAAGAACTTTAATTTTTGATGGAGTGAGGAAGACACACTCTTGATACTGTGAAGCCACGGTCGTCCGAGTAATAGGTTGAAACAAGCTGGGATGTCAATAACTTGGAACTCGACGACAGGGTTTATAGGGCCAGCCCCTATTACAAGTTTTTTGGATCCTATCACCTCTCGATGGGTATTATCGTATGCGCGCACAACAACGGAGGTTGGAACGAGGTCACTTTCTTTCAGGCCTAAGCATTTGAAGGTTCTTAGTGAGCAGACATTCAAGGCGAATCCATTATCGATAAGAGAGAGCGGCACGACCCTCCCAATAACTTCGACGAAGATGTTGAGTGCATGATTGTGGTTTAACCCAATCTTGGGGATTTCTTCTTCGGAAAAGGATAGCATTCGGGTAGAGGTTAAGGATCCGACTAAATTTATCGCTTCTTCCGGTGTAGTAGAAGAATAAACTGTGGGTCTAGGGAGCAACTTGATCAAAGCATTTATGTGCAGCTGGGAAGACATGAAAAGTCCCCATAGGTTGATGTTAGCTTGAGTTTTCTTTAGTTGATCGAGGATCTTGCTCTCCTCGAGGGTCATCGGTGGCATAGGAAGGTTTTCCACACCCTTCCCCTTGTCATTCGCTGGCAATAAACTTGGGATCTGGTAATGTCTCCCTGATCTGGTCATGTGATTTACTGAAGAAGGGAAAAATATGAATCTCATTTCTTCGTCAATCTCAGGATGTTATGCCACCTTGTTTATTTCTCCTAGGAGTTTTTTGAATGATATCATCCCACACATGTCGGCTACCGGGCCAGTTTTTTCTAAAGCTTGCTCTTTATTCGAATTCTTCCCCCCATCGGGTGTCAACAATTATGTCTTTCCATATAAAGTCGATGCATTCCACAACTTCAATGACTTCTTCATATAGGTCTTCCCATTATATGGGGATGTGTAAGGGTGAAGGGACCAGGTGCCTTTGTAGCTTCATAGCGTCAAGTAACTCGATCACACTGCAAATGTTGTTAATTTGTTTGAATAATTCTCCCATGATCCGGACGACATCATCCAAGCTGACTTCATCAGTTGGTACTACCTAACCATTTGACTCTCGGGCCCATTTATGTGCTTCCAAGAACAGTGTGCTGAACCTCTGGCAATAAATGACCATCTGTGAGGGAAATTTCATCCCGAACTCTAGGAGTTGGTTTAAGACTTATGATAATTCCATGCTTCCATTTTCAGAACAGGTACGGACAGTGATGCATGCTCTAGTAAGGAGTGGCAGTGCCTGATCAGTGAGGCTAGTAGGGTGTAGGAGGAAATATGGGCAGATTTGGAGGTGTTTAGGAGAGTATATGGGTGTGAGTTGAGTTGAGGGATCGAATTCTAGGTTCTCTTCTAGAAAGATGGCATTGGCATGATTTGGAAGTGGGTTGTGAGTAGTGTTTGGCTTATGATTGGCTATTTGGGCAATGGTACCCCAGTCAATGAGATATTGGATTATGTTTCGAAGGTGAAAGCATTGGTCGGTGGTATGGCCAACTATTTGGTGAAAGGTGCAATGAGAATCTGCTTTGAAGTTTCTTGGGAGTGGATTTGGCAATGGACGGGGATCCAAGGGTTTGATAAGATTTCGGTTTAACAAGTCTTGATAAACTTTAAAGAGGGGAGCATGGAGCTCAGTTTATTCCCTTCGGACTGGGACATGATGACTTTCTGGTGCCCATGATGCGGTTGGTTGAGAGATGTTGTTGATGGTTGAGACTGTAGCACTGGCAGGTTTGTCATATTTTCTGGGGGTGAACTGCCCGGACACCTTCTTTGGTTCAACTTCTGTCTTGGCAAGACCTTCCTCAATTTCTACTCCTACTTCTCTGAGAGCTCAGAATTGGGGGTAGTATTATCCTCCCATCGTCGGTCGGACATGGGGAAATAAGTTCTTCTTTACTATACTGACTTGTGCTTCTTCGAAAGGTCGATTGGTCATGGTTGCAGATTTTTCCCTCCATCGGGCTATGAAGTTACTGACCGATTCCCCACAGTTTTGTTTGAGCATATCTAAATCACGGCGGGTGACCTCAAGCTCTTTATTATATTTGTACCACGACATGAATTCTCGGGCTACATCTTCCCAGCTACGAATTCTAAATTCCTCGAGAGACAAAAACCATCGGAGGGCGATATCCTTCAAAGTTTGCTGAAATAATTGGGCCATCACTTCTTCAGAAGCCCCTAGTAGAGTCATGGAATGATGATAACTGCGAAGATGAACGATCGGGGGTCCACTTCCTCTGAATTTCTTGATATTTGGCATCTTGAACTTCTCGGGTAACCTCGCTTTAGGATAAGGAGACATGTGGGTGTAATCCATGTAATTACCTAAGATTCTGACTTGGTCGAACTTCTTAGTGAGCACCTTGAGATCCTCTTTGAATTTGTTCAATTATTCTTATTTTAGATTAATGACCATAGGCAAGTTAGCCCCATGCTGGGCAAGATTCGGCATCGAAAGCTGGGCAGGCGACAACCCATTAGCAGGAGGGGCACGTGGAGCATGCTGATATTCTTTGGGAACCCAGATAGGCTCAGGTGGATCCATAACGCGAGGAAATAGGGCTTCGGGCTCTTGAGGAACGGGAACCTAGTTTCGTTGCATCTCTCGGACCTCAGTTTGGAGGTTGTCAATCTTGGATACGAGCTGAGCTAGGACTGCCGTCAGATCCGACTGCACAACGGGTACTAGATCTGTGTTATCCATGGAAAGTTGGTGGATTCCGAACTCAAAAGAAGTAGCAAGGGAGCGGATAGAACTCTGGGGTGATTTGAATAAAGACCGAAGCCAATAGGGAGCCAGGCCAAGGGCTTGCGATCGACCTGAGAAGGCGTAGAATGGGATTTATTTTTGAGAAAAAAAAAGAATGAAAATATTTTCGGATTTTTGATAAAGAGAGAAGAAATGTTTTTTGGATTTTTGATAAAGAAGGGAGAAATGTTTTTGGATTTTTGATAAAGAAGGGAGGAATATTTTTAGAGATGGAAACTCAGCATGATTATTACGATTATTATGTTCTCACTTGCATTAAATTCTCCTAAATGCAAAATGCCGAATGGGACCCGAGCGTGGAAAAATTGGGTTTGTAATATATGCAAAGCTATGGCTGGACTTGTGACCAGGGTCACAGGGTCCCATTTTCAAAATGAGCGAAAAATTTGGGCGGTAGGCCGACCCGGAATTTCGGCAGAGTTTTGGGTCAAAATTGACAATCTAACATGTGTGTACTAGGCTTGACATCTATATGCGGGATGCAGTTGGTTGGGTGAATCAGCAAGGGTTCCCCCCTTTGGCGTGACTTCCACGATATACGTTTTGCTCTTGCGAGAAATCAGTACATGTGGACAAGCCATTTGATATACCTGAGTGTACATGAATTGCCTTAACATATACCTCGTGGGGACGATCCATGTGAGAGCGATTTCGATATAGTCGGCGTACGTGAATGAGTTCCCTGCGATATACCTCCCGTCATGACTTCGGTCAAGTGGTACGATGCAGGGGAACCGTTCGATATACGTTGAAAGTACTTGGCCAATGGAAGGTGAGAGTCATATCGCTTAGGCTAACTGCACCTTGCCGAACCAGCGCCCATCACGAAGTGACCCTCCAATTACTGGGTAAAAATTTGGTTAATAACAATGCTCTTTGGTGATGTCGTGTGAATCAAGCATGATTCTCTTATTAGTATATTATGAAAATGTCTTTCTTGATCATGCCAAACATGGAGCAAAGTACAAGTATGGATGGGTGATACGTGCAAAAAGTGGATATATGTGACCCTAGGTGCACGTGGTGCAAAGTGTATATGGAGAATTTTCTACAAGTGTGTGAATAAAAGCATAAGCATGGGATACACATGAGTAATAAAGGGGAACATGCAAAATTGGGGGAAAATATAAAAAATCATAACACAAATGTAAATAGAGTCTAGCCCTCAAAATAATAGATACATCCCCAGTAGAGTCACCACTGTGGCCATCCCTCCCCGGATCCTGATCCTCGTGGCGGGCGGGTGCTCGATGGAGGATCCTTAGGTCCCGCGCGTCCCTCTCGGGAGCGCTTCGGCCGACGTCATTTGAGGTGAGGTGAAGAATGTAGAGAGATTAGAGTCGCCAGTCTATTTTACTCAAAATAGACAAAAGAAAAGGGGAAACCATCCCGAAGGACAGCATCCAAAGACATTCTGGTTCATACGAAACCAAAATGATTCGAGAAGGGTCCGGAGGCAAAGTTACGAAATGGGAAGGTGTTAGGCACCCATTTCTCCCTTACGGTCCCTCATAGATGTTCGCTATTTTCCTTTTATTTTTCCCGTGATATGTGTGCATGTGTGTATTTAGTGGAGATAGGAATCCTCGACTTGTATCATGGAAGAGATAAAGCGAGTCATCCGTAGGAAGGTATAAAAATAATATTAGAAAATAAGATTTATGCGATTATCCTTACGTTGATCGTTATAATGGAATAATAACGCATATGGAATAATACGCCACTAAGAAAACGTATATGCATATGTATAGATATATGTAATATATGAGAGTGGAGTGTAGAAAAAATAGAAAATGAGAGAAAAAGTGAGAAAATGACTCGAGTCTCGGGTTTTACCCCGAGATGCCTACGTAGCCTATAGAGGCATCAAAGTCCACGTAGTTCGCATGCAAAATGAGGGGTGGGGTTTATCCCATAAATTCAAACGGGGGATCTCTTATTTGTGAGTGTGTGTGTGTGTGTGTGTGTGAAAAAGTGTTTTAGTTGTGAGAAAAGTGTGAGAAGAATGTGAGAATCCCTATTTGGAATTTATGAGCAAACCCTATTTTTCTTGTTTTTTTGGGTTTTTTATTTATATGAAAATAAGAGATGTGCAATAATACTAAATAAAAAGTATATTAGGATGTGTGAGATGAGATAATAAAAGTGCTAAGTAATAAAACAAATTATTGCAAATTTATTAGATTTTAAGGAGAAAGTAGAGAAAATTGGACGTTCTTGAAGATCTTTAGCTTGATCTTGAATGTTGGAGAGCAGCCCTTAGACTTGGATGATGATGGAAGGTAGTGAATTCACCAAGTTTGATGAAAAGGATGATGAAAAGTGAAGGCTGGAAAGGGATTTGGGTGTTGAAATCACGCTGACTTCGAGAGAGGTTTTCTGGATTTGCTGAGAGTAGTATGTTTCTGATTTTTGGCTCCCTTTGCAAGTGAGGTCAGGCCTCATTTTTATAGATCCAGGGCATTGCCGATCGTCATAGCCCTGTTCCTTTTGTTCGGCTAGTGCGTTTAGGCACACTGCCGATAGGCAGGGTCTGGGACCTGCCGTTTGGCAGTGTCTTTCAGGCCTTTTTGGAAAATCAGTCGCAGAACGCAAATCATTGATCAGAATCGAGCACAGGATGGACCGTTGGAAAGGTAATTTAGAGACCTTCGAAAGTCCTTTGGACTACTCCTGAGTTTAGGAGTTGACTTTAGGTCAAATATGGCTTGGAAGCATTCATCAATCCATTGGATGGGGAATCATCGGGCGTAAATGGATCGTTCGTCTGCATGGTAAGTCCGAATTGTGCATAGGGCGGACCGTTGGAAAGGTTAGGAGATGTACTTCAACATTCCAAAGAGTTTGATCCGGTTCGGGGAGTTGACTTCAGTTAACCAGGCCCTGGAAGCATTTAGTGACCTCTCATAGTCAAACAGATCGTTCGTCCGTACCGTAAGTCGGAATCATGCACGGGACGAACCCCCTTCAAAGATTCATTCAGTCTCGATCGAGCTGAAGAGTTTGAGTTTTGGTCAAATGGAACCTAAGGGTGCCCTATGGCTTATAGGCCAGTACTCGGGGTATGACCTGGGTTTGTAGTAATGAAGGGAGGTGCTAGGGACCCAGGGAGAGTTTAAGGGGTAACAGAATGGGGTATCTACAGACCCCCCTAACTTAAACTTTTGCATTGTCCTCAAGCAAAAAGGACGAAAATCTAAATCAAAGAGAATGAAAAGCACGAATAAATAAAACGAACAAATAAAACAGAAATGCAAATTTTTATAGATACTGAGAGCCTGTGTTACAAGGGAGAGGGGAGAAACACACAACCAACATTTTTAAACAGCCAACACGACATAACCAACAAAAACAAATAGTAACAACAGAAATGGGCTTCACTGGGGAGGTGGATTGGAGGGTCCGAGAGAGATGGGATCATACGGGTCACAGAAGAAGGTTGGAGGGGGTCCATCAAAGTTGAGTTCGTACAAGTGAGTTTGGAGACATTGCAATATGCTCGTATCCCTTTGGTATGCCTCTTGATCCCGTTGATATTGTCTGAAGAAGCCATCAAACCGGGTTTCCAGAGCCGAAAGGCGCCTATCAAAGTCTGCACCCGGTGGCTTAAAATCTGAGTCATCGTCTTCGTCGTACTCTTCTTCATCTTCCCCACCCATCACGACATCCTCCGCCTCGTGCTCTTCAACATTGATCACCTCATCTTCATCTACATCAACCACTTCTCGTGCTTCTTGAAGGGATGCCCTTTGGTGGCCACTCCTATTGCGTGATGCTTGTCCAATGGGATCCGGGAGGCGTAGAGAGGCTCGAGGTGGATGGATACCGACATCGGCAAGAATGGAGGTGATGAAACGTGCATGTGGGAGGGGTACCACACCTTTTTGCTCCAATGTCGCATAAAAAATATCGGTGTAAAGCACATGGGCACGATTTATGGTGAAGTTGGGATAAAAAAGGTAGTAAATAAGGGTGGCTTGGCGAGGGTGCATTGCTGAGTCATTAGAGGTTTGAAGCAGGTTGGCATAAACAATATGAAATGTAATGCCCGCCTTATCGTTTAGGTGTCCCATGGGGAAGTTGCCCCTTTCCTAAATCTCGTGAGGTGCGAGACGTTCAATGCATTACTGTTTCGGGATGGTGGGGGCATTGACGGGGTAATCATAGTTGTCCGGGTGCGGGAATCCCTTGGAAGAAAGTTTTCGTGATAGAATGGTCAAGGAGAACGGGATGGGACGGCCGTCGACAAAATCTTGGACCTCAAACTCGCCCATGCAGACGAGGGAGCCATAAAAAGATCGGACCTCATCGGCCCACACGACATTGTGGGGCTCGGTGAGAAATTACGTCCACCCTCGTTGACTGAAAAGAGTGGTGATCGAGCAGAGAAGCTCATCCCATTTAACGACGCGCTCGATGTGATGTTGGCGGGATATGATGAAAAATTTCTCACACCAAATGCGATCCATGTGAGAGAGGTATTCCCCATTACCGTTAGGAAGGACCTCGGTAGACATGTATTTCGGGGGTAGAACGGGATTTGCCATGGAAATTCTGGGGGTGGTGGAAATGGGAGAGTAAGGTCAAGAGAATGAGTAAGTGATGGAGGTGTGAAGTAATGGTAGGATAGAGGTGGAATTTATAGGTGGTGGGGTGGGTTTGGGGGAAAAAATTTGGAGGGAAAGAAGTGAAGGACGTTTGGAGGGAAATAGTGGTGTGAAAGGAGGGAAATAAAGGGATTGGGGAAGGGGAAGGCATCTCTGGAAGAGGAAAAACTGCAGAAATCGAACCGATCCGGTTCAGGGGAGAACTGATTCGGTTCTGGGATTTTTATTTGTTCGATTTATCACAACCGAACCGATCCTGTTAAGGGGATTCGGTTCGGTTCACCTAAGGTAGAACTCACTCCACTCAGAATAAAATCTCTCATTCTTGAATTTTTGAACACTCTCTTACTTATTCTCACACGTGGACTTCCTTGACTCCCTCACGAAGTGCGTGTTGGTGTGCCTAATCCTAACCCTAACCTCTCGTATCCTACCTACGAACTCTGCTATACATAAGAATTCACCCCATACGCATCGGGGGTGCGACTACCTCTCAGTTCAAGATCACTTTACCCCGTAAATGGGGTCCGACAACCAAATGGTGTCGATATCTTCTACGCACGCCTCAACATATAGCTTTAGGCGCTGTCCATTGACTTTGAATGCATTCCCCCTTTTGGGTCTTCCAAATCTACTGCTCCATGGGGGAATATGCTTTTCACAACGAACGGACTAGTCCGTCAAGATCGCAATTTACCTGGGAAGAGATAAAGCCGGGAGTTATAGAGGAGTACCTTTTGTCCCGGTTGAAACTGTTTTCATCGAATAATCTTATCATGTGCTAGTTTCATCCGAGATTTTGCAATCTTGACATTCTCATACGCATCATTGCGTATCTCCTCTAACTCATTAAGCTGAAGCTTGCAAGCTTCACCGGCTTTATCCATATCGTAATTTAATCTCTTAATGGCCCAATACGCTTTGTGCTCCAACTCAACGGGAAGATGGAAAGGTTTTCCATACACAAAGAGGAATGGGTACATTCCAAGTGGGTTCTTTTAAGCAGTACGGCAGGCCCATATCGAATCGTTCAATCGAAGGGACCAATCTTTGCGATCGGGATTGACGGTCTTCTCTAGTATGTGCTTAATTTTACGATTTTCCAATTCAGCCTGTCCATTTGTTTGTGGGTGATATGTCGTTCCTACCTTGTGAACAACACCATACTTTTTCGTAAGTTTTTCAAATGGCTTGTTGCAAAAGTGTGTGCCTTATCACTGATTATCGGTTTAGGTGCACCGATGCGAGAAAGTATGTGTTCATGCTCGAACTTTATCTCCACTTTATTGTCATTAGTCTTGGTTGCTATAGCTTCCACCCATTTAGAAACATAGTCTACCGCGACTAGGATGTATAGGTACCCAAAGGACGGGGGAAAAGGGCCCATGAAGTTAATACCCAGCAATCAAAAACCTCAACAATGAGAATCGGGGTTAATGGCATCATGTCTCGTCGGGTAATCGCTCCCATCCGTTGACATTTATCGCAGGATTTGCAATAATTGTTAACATCCCAGAACATTATGGGTCAGTACAAACTGCATTGGAGAATTTTAGCGGTTGTCTTTTTTACGAAAAAGTGGCCTCCACACGCTTTCGAATGACAGAATTAGATGACTTTTGGAATTTCGTCATTCGGTACACATCGTCGGATGATTTGATCGACGCAATATTTAAAAAGGAATGGATCATCATCGAAAAATATACGTGACCAAGTGATGAACCTTTTCTTATCTTGCGGTGTCCAATCGGGAGGGACAACTCCCGTGATAAGATAGTTCACTATATCCGAAAACCAGGGCAAAGAAGAGGTGGTAAAGAGTTACTCATTCGAAAAATACTCGTCTATGGGTGTAGGATCACTAGGTACGTCGGATGAAAGCCGTGATAAGTGATCGACAATGACGTTTTCTACTCCTTTTTTTAATCTTTAATGGATAGATTAAACTCTTGTAGGAGTAGGATCTACCTTATGAGGCGCGACTTTGCGTCTTTCTTGGAAAGTAAATATTTTAAAGCCACGTGGTCGGTGAAATAAGTGATGGGAGAGCCGATAATATAGAACCGAAACTTATCAAAATCAAATACTACCACTATTAACTCCTTCTCCATAGTGGAGTAATTGAGTTATGGTCCGGTAAGGGTCCGGCTAGCGTAGTATATGGCATGAGCCTTATTGTCTTTTCTTTGGCCCAAAAAAACCCTTATCGCATAATCGCTAGCATCACACATAAGCTCGAATGGTAAGGACCAATCTGGAGCTTGCATAATGGGAGCGGACACAAGCATGTTTTTCAATTTTTCAAAAGCTCTTTGGCATGATATCGTCCACTCAAATGGGATGTCATTCATAAGAAGACATCTTAAGGGTCTCGCGATGGTGCTAAAGTCCTTAATGAACCTTCGATAAAACCCCGCGTGGCCCAAGAAGGAGCGCACGTCTTTTAATGATTTAGGTGGGGGTAGGTCAACTATGATATCTATTTTTTCTCGATCAACCTCGATTCCTTTGGATGACATGATGTGGCCAAGAACTATACCCTCGCTTACCATGAAATGGAATTTTTCCCAATTCAGCACTAAGTTCTTTTCCACACATCGGGCTAGTACTTTCTCAAGATTGGATAAACATAGGTCGAAGGAGGTGCCAAAAATACTAAAGTCGTCCATAAACACCTTTAGCCCTCTCTCAACCATGTCACTGAATAAGCTCAACATGCACCTTTGAAAGGTCGCCGGTGCATTACACAAGTCAAATGGCATAAGTTTGTAGGCAAACGTTCCAAAGGGGCAAGTGAAGGCTATTTTGTCTTGATCAAGTACATCTACCTCAATTTGGTTATATCCGGAATAACCATCTAGGAAGCAATAATAAGAGTGGCCCGCTACTCTTTCAAGAATTCGATCGATAAATGGCAAGGGAAAATGATTTTTCCTAATTCCTGCATTGAGTTTTTGGTAATCAATGAAAATGTGCCACCCAGTGGTGGTACGTTGGGTAACTAACTCTCCTTTGGCATTTTCAATCACAGTCATGCCCGACTTCTTCGGGACGACTTGAATGGGGCTCACCCACTTGCAATCCGAGATTGGGTAGATAATCCCGACATCCAACAACTTTATAATTTTAGCTCTCACCGCATCTTTCATCATGGGTTTTTCCCGTCTTTGTATTTCTCTAGAGATCCTAAAATCCTCTTCTAGATGAATTTTATCGGTGCAAATTAGAGGGCTTATTCCCTTCAAATCAGCTATACACCAACCAAAAGCACCTTGGTGCTTCCTCAAAATCTCTAATAGTTTACCCTCCTGCTCTTCATCTAAGCTAGAGGAGACAATAACATGAAATGTCTCACTTTTAGCTAGAAAGCATATTTAACATTGGAGGGTAGTTTCTTCAACTAAAGAGGGAACCATGCATGCTTACCTTAGCGATAACTCCTCGAATTGGGAAATGCATTTAACATCTCTCGCATCCTCGTCCGACGCTCTCTCATCGAGTAAGCCTCTCAACTCCTCTATCTCCCTCACAAACTCGGTGTAGGCTCCCTCATTCTCAAGACTAGCAGCTATTCAAGCTTCTAAGGCGTCTCTATAGTAAATTTTCTCAAAGTGTTGTCTACAATCTCCTCAATTAAGCTCACCGCGTGAAGATCATCTTCTTCCCCTACTTATTGGGTTATGTTGAAGATGTTTATTTCTAAAGTCATATTCCCAAAAGTGATTTGCATCTGCCCATTTCTATTATTGATAAGCGCGTTAGCCGTAGCTAAGAATGGGCGTCCAAGGATGATGGGAACATGATTTTTCGAGGCAAAGGAGGGATCCGTGTCCAAAATGACAAAATCTATCGGGAAGTAGAAAGTGTCCACTTGGACTATCACGTCCTCAACTATACCCCTTGGTATCTTCGCGGTTAGATCCACTAACCGGAGAGTGATCCTTGTGGGCTTAAGATCAACCAGATCAAGTTTCCTATAAATCGAATAGGGGAGGATATTGATACTTGTCCCCAAATTGATTAAGGATTTTTTGAATTTGTTCTCTCCAATGGTGAAGGAAATGGTGGGGGCACCGGGATCTTTATATTTAAGTGGGAGATCATTAAGAAGGACTGAGTTCACATTTTGTGCTAGAAACACGTTATTCTTTACCTTTATCCTCCTCTTGACTATCAATAAGTCTTTTATGACTTTTGCATAGGATGGAATTCCCCTTATTGCATCGAGGAAAGGTAAGTTCAACTTTACGTTCTTAAGAACTTCTTCACTTATGGTCCCTTTATGGGTAGGAACCAATCTTTGAGGAAATGGCGCGACGGAGGGTGGTTTTACAACGACCTTGGGCTCACTAGTGTTTTCCTTTTCACTCTCGTTCAAGGAGATATCTTTGGCCTCTTTGATGCGGGGTGAATTCTCCTTGTCTTTCAAAACGTCGTGTGGGGGAGGTGATAAATCAACAACTCTCCCACTATGAAGAGTGGTTACAGCTTGGTAGTGCTCCTGCTTTTCTGTAGAGGTGGAACTAACACTAGGTTGACCTTGGGGAGATCTTTGTCCTTAGGAAGAAAACTTTCTCTTCTCTTGGATGCTCAATTCGGATTGCATCTTGGAGATGTTTGCATTTATTTCGGCGAACAAGTGTTGATAGCGAACATTGTTTGCACCTTGAGAATTTATGAATTGGTTTATTGTATCCTCGAGGCTCCTCCGTGGTGGAGCTACATATGAGGCTGGAGGTTGTGGAGCTTATTGGTACTGAGGAGGTAGGACAACCTATGAATGTGGGTTCATCGCAGCTTATGGTTGTCCATAGTTGAAACCAGGATGGTTCCTCCGCGAAGGGTTGTAAGAGTTCCCATGCGGGGCATTAAAATTCCCCTTGAATCCTCCTGTAGAATCCACTTTCTCGGTGTGCATGGCCTTATAGGCAGAAATCATCGGGCATGCCTTTGTGGAGTGGCCTGCCTCACAGATAGCACACACTTTTTCTTTTGAACCATGGCTGGATCCGGAGATATTTCTCAACCGACCATCAAACAACTCTTTCATATCTCTCTGAAGATGATCGAATCGATGGTCTATTAAGGTATTGCTATCCAAATGGTCTGGACCGGAGGTAGTTTGAAGGAAGTTTGATTGATAAATGGTTGTCTAGGTCGATCTTGGTTGGGATCAGATGTATCCCATACTTGAGTAGTCTCTACGACATACTTAAGATGGGCCTCGACATTGCTTGAGTTTTAAATCCCAAAAGGGTAGTTCACACATTGTTTACACAAGTTGTTTGGAAGCTATTGTCAACCCATTATGGAAGAAATATATCACTAGGTGTTTGTCAAAACCATGATAGGGGAATGAGCTTACTAACTCTTAGAACCGTTCCCAACATCTGTCAAAAGACTCATTATCGTGTTGTCGGAAAGCTTGGATTTGAGTCTTGACAGAGTTGGTCTTGTGGTGTGGATAGAATTTTGAGACAAACTTAGACTTCATATCTCTCCAGTAAGTGATGGAGTTCGAGGTTAGAGACCATAGCCAGGTCTTGGTTTTATCCTTTACGGAAAAAGTAAAATGCTTTAGGCGAACGCTATCTTGCGAGCAAGATTGATCACTAAATGTATCACACCCCTCTTCGAACTCACGAATATCCAGCTATGGTTTCTCTGAATCCATGCCACAAAACATAAGGAGAATCTGTATCATCCCATTACAAAAATGGAACTTACCAAAATTATATGGAAGTAAAATGCAATCAGGGGTGACAGTCCGCTCAGGAAAGAGTAAGTCTTTCATGGGACGATATGGGAGATCTCCCTCTTCAGTACCGAAACTCGCTGCATCAGACATCGCACTTGTGCTCTCTTCAAATGACTCTGTGCACTCACTTGGTGTCCTAGATGCATGACTCGAAGTTTGACTCAGGGTGTAGCTACTGATAGAGTGCTCAGGAGTAGGAATTGGAAACCAGAATTGTGGAACGTGAGGTGTGTGAGGGATTTCAGAATTATACTCAACTATCGCATTTTCGTAGATTCTGGTTGGAGTATTGTGTGGAGTCTGAGTGTGTTCAGGATTTTGCATTAAAAGTTTTTGAGAGATGGTGATTTTTTTTTATGTTTTTTGTTTTTTTTGGATTTTTGGAAATTTTTGGTCAAAGTTTTAGATTGACTTGATCTAACCTAAGTCTACCTAAATCCCCGGCAACGGTGCCAAAAACTTGACGCGACCACAAATGTATCTAGAGTGCGTGCTATTTAGGCTCAAGTGCAAGCCTATCGCTAAAGTAATAATCCGATAAGTCGGGTATCGATCCTCAGGAAAACAGGACGAACGAAGTCGTAACGACGTTGGAAAGATGAAGATAACCTAACTTTGACTCTAAAAAGAAGGAAAATTTAATCCGAATTGTGAAATGACTATAACTAAATGCAATTTTGAAAATGATTAATTAATGAAATCAGGAATAAATGAAATGAAATTATAACGATTTGACTAAAACTTTAACTATGAGATGGGAAAGATAGGTCGGGTTACAATCCCCCACACCCTAGTAATTCACTTCGTAGGATACTAGATTCAGAATTAAAGCTTCAAATGAATCCAGTTTTTAATGCTCCTAAGTATTACATATATGAGGGATCGTAGCCCGCACAGTATGTAAGCAAAGGATTAATTAAAACTCGATCTTTATTTCTCCTAAGTATTACATATATGAGGGATCGTAGCCCGCATAGTATGTAAGCAAAGGACGAATTAAAGCAGTATTGTATTAACTACGATATAACTCATCTAAGATTTTAATTCCAACTTCTATTTCCACTATCATGAATTACATCGGGTGGGGTTCATGCACCCCAACCTTAGAAAACTTAGTTGGACATATTAAAACTAGAAGAAAACATGTTTTGAATGAAAGAAAACGTTTTTACTAACAACTGAAAGAGAAGAAGAATGAAAATACTCACTAATGAATTAACTACTGCAATGGTGAAAGCAAGAATTAAAACAAATTTACTTAAATTGTAGAACTGGAATAAAAACTAGGGTTTCTTATTGATGTCTTCTCTAAACTAATTACAATGCTTATTTAACGAATTAGAAGCCTCCTCAATGTCTGGGAGGTATTTTACATTAATACTCTACGAATTTCTAAGAGTTTCAACCATACAAGACTCTTATTTTACAAGTGGATAAGTCGAATTTTTCGATACCCGAACCGATCCTGTTAACGTGATTCGATTCGGTTCTATCTTTGACAAAAGTTTTTCCTTAAACAGGTTAGGTTCATTTTTCTCCTCTTGAGTTCGGTTCCATCTTTTTGTGCTTCACATGAAGTTTTCCCAGGATAGGATCGGTTCATTTTTCAAGCCCTTAGGTTCGGTTCCATCTTTTCAAGAACTTTTCCTCTTTGTTATTTTTGAAGACTTGTAACTTTTGATCTGGAGCTCGGATTAGGATGTCGATTCTTCCTAATCACTTATTGGCGCGAGGTCTTCGACTTTCATTTTGACTTTCTCCTTCCTTGTGTGCACTGAATACCTGCAAAATAGATAGGAGATACATAAAACTCGGCGTACTAATTAGAAAATGTCAATAGCAATGATATGAGATAAATCCACTCGAATTACACTTTGCAGAGCGATAAAAGCCTCTAGATTAAGGGGATAAATAGGAAGAATTTATGCCTCATCACATCCCAAAGATGGCCAAGACCTGCAACTGAATTGCCAAGGACCAAAACCAAAAACTCCAAAACCGATACTAACACCAAATCTAGCTGCTTATTATGGAGTTTAAGCCTAAACCAAAGCGTGAAAGGAAAAAAAAAACCTCCATGAAAAAGACAAAACCCTCCATTGTTGGCCAAAGCCATGAAACAAAGCTCCAAAACTGGCCAAAGAGACCCATTTGCGCGTGTGGTCAATAATCACGCTCCAATTTCGGACCAAAGTCCTTAATTTGGGATGAACCCAAAACCCGAGCAAAACCCGAGCTTGGACCAAAATCGCCAATGGAGTTTGCTGCCAAAATCGTGTTATGGACATGATTATCATTTATGAAATTGTTAATAAAGAAGAAAAGGGACACAAGGGGAATTATATAAATTGTTAATGAATCTCTTATAATTTTTTTCGATTAATGGTTCGTGTTTCCTTCATTTGGACTCCAATTCGCGCATCGTTCACGGCCACGCGAAGCTTTGCTTGAGGTCTACAACTTCCGTGAAGACTTCGGGCGAAAATTGCCAAGTGTAAAATTATTGAAATGCCTCCGAACATGCGAATCGCGAGGAAACTTAACCAGAACGCGCTCAAACTTCATATTAAGTACCGTAACACCTATAAAAGATCAATAATACGTCAAATAACATGGTAGAATATAAAATGGGGGTTGTTTGGTTATCGAGCATAATTATAGCAATTACGGTACCTGAGAGGGCTAAAATGCCTAAGTTCGAGGGTAATAATGTGCAGGATTCGATACAAATCAAAACCCTAACTTACACATTGCTAGTCTCTAGTAATGAAATTCAAAGAAATAATAACTATAAGCAAAACACAACATGGATATATACATAGAACTATAAATGCCACTTTCGCAGGGAACACGATTGCATTTAGCGTATGCAATAAGCCGTTAAACCCCTAGGTTACCCTAGTGGACGAGTGTCGTCTCGTGAGTGTTTTCAGGAATTAAACCCATAAAGATCAAATTGTTTCCTCAAAACATGCCCACACAACCAATATTCCAAACTTAATAACAATTAGATATTTCAACATATTATCAACAAAGCAAAAGATAATTTTGCTCAATAATCTGAAACTATCAACATTAAAAGAATAACTACATGGAATTGAAACCTCAATTGTGAGTGGGGTGTATGCACATGCGAAAAGCTTTGATTCGGTAAAAATGCTTATAGCTCTGATAAAAATTAAAACTTCCACTCAATCCTCTCCGAATATCACACACAACAAATAGAAGCACTCGAAATAGGGTGTAACACACGGGACATGCGGGTATAAAGAGTAATTGTAAAAGGAAACAAGGCCGCGCACATGTCATTAATGAAGAACGAAATATAAAAGTGCAAAATACAATCTCTTGAATGGATATCGCATATTAACCGATATGAAAAGAACTTAAATAGATTATCACTAATGTTCGACCTTTGAATCACATTACCCTAGGATCAAATAGGACTTTATTGGGTTGTAATGTAGGTTTGGGGTTAGGGGTATGAAATCAAAGCATGTATTTACGGATACAAAAGATGTTCAGAGATGAAAAATTTGGGATAATGGAAAATAGTAGGCAAATTCAAAATTGGAAAATGATTTCCAAACAAGCATTAAATATATCAATCGAGAGAGTAACAAGGATTATTGAATCACTATAAACAATATATACAAATTTCTCTTTCATTTTCTTTTCTTCTTTTTCTCACTTTTTCTTTTGTTTCTTTTTTTTTTCAACTTTCTCTTTTTCTTCTCTTTGTCACTACACTTTTTTCTTTTCTCACTCTTTTTATGCTTAAATTGCAACCACGCTACACGACATCATTCAATCCCAAATATCATTCCAAACATAGGTAAGAAAGGTAAAATGTATGGTGTAAAACTACAATATAGAGTTGGTTAGGGGATTTGGGACGAAAAGAAAGGTCATAATAGGGCTCAACGGGGTTTATTAGGGACATGTATAAGGGTAAGGGTAAGTTCGTAAGGGATAAACATCAACGAGGTCCTATGATCATTTCCTAAAGTTTCATGTGATTCTCGGGACTCAACGCTATTGAAAATTATGCTCAAGTGATAATTCAATTAAAATGAAATCAATGAAAAGAAAATGATATCGTAAACAAGATATGTTTTTCAAGAAAGAGAAAGAGTAATGTATGATCACTCAGAAATGAAGAAAAGCACGAAGCTCGCTAGGTTTTTAGTGTACCCAAAGCAACAAAAAGATACCAAGCTATAATTGTCCTACCGAACGATTTTAGAAAATATGCTCAAGTGCTCATGGGTTTTCAAGGTTTAATTCATGCATTTATTCCCAACATTGAATAATTTGAGGATTAAAGTTTAATAACATGAAAAAATAGAAAATACATCATTGAGTTAGAAATTGGATAGGGCAATTATTAAATTTATCGTAGGAAATTAAGGCAAAATGCCCAAGAAAGAGAAAAAAGAATTAAAATCTTTTTGAAATTTTTAATTTTTTCAAAAAAAAGTATGCTTGGAATTAACATATAATCAAATCATGGAGACTACCAATGCATGGATAGAATATCCCACACCCTCTAACTTAAAACCTGATATTTTCGTCCATGTGAATTAAGAACCAAGTTAAAGAGAGAAAAATAGCGATATTTCCCACAATGGAGCGATCTCTGGAAAGTACACATCAAATGATTCTACAAAATATGTTAGTACCAAGCATAACGTAAAGAAGAAACAAAACTTTAACTAATTATACTAGACTAAACTAAAAGGAAAGAAAAAATAAAAAGAAAGAAAGAATAAAAAGCTAACTATGTACAACCTACCATTTGGAATTCTAACTAACTATACACTAGAAGTCTAAATTGTTTTGGATCCACCCAAAAAGGGATGTGACTTTGAAAGATCAACGGTGGACCCTCCAAAGCGAACATGCCTCTCGAAAGATAAAAATTCCGTTTGAACAACGGAAGACATGCATGGGGCGAATAAAGTGAACCATTGTCCATTAAAAGTTTGGGAGGGACAATGGGGGATTTGGATAACAAGGGGGATAGGTACACATGGGTTCCAAAAAAAATGATTTTCCTCCTAAGTATTTTTCAATTGGAATGGGAGGTGGCACACATGAGGGCAAAGATGCCTTCATGGAAGGCGACCCGAGAGAGTACTCCTCATCGGTGAAAAGGTTTGGAACTATAAAGTTTTGAACTGATTCAACGGGTACTAAAATTAGTGTGATAGTATAGATTAAAGATGGGGATGAAAGAAATTCAATATCAAGCGATGAGTTATCATCGCTTGAAGATTGAATTTCGAAAGAAATAGGATCATTTACAATGAAAATTTATTCTTTGAGAATCAAAGAAGAAATGAGTTCATTGTAAATGGATACTACGCCCATTTCTTCCTCATTTTCATTCTTTACTATACCATGGGTTAAGTCAAGAATGATTTGTTCCAAAGTAGGTACAAAGTCCTCATTTGGTTAAAAACATTCTTCGACTTTGGAAGCCTCGAAAGAAAAGTCGTTGTTGGATTCAAAAATTAGATCCAACTCATGATCCCAACAACTATTTTCTTCTTAATAACAGTTTTCAATCCTCTCATTTTCAAGCATGCGCAAGCCCTCACCTAAAGTCATAGGGCGAGGTGCGAATTCTTGCAAATGAGAATTTTAAAAATTATTCTCGGGACTACAATAAAAATCATTAACATAAGACTTTTGAAATCTATAGCTATTAGCTTCAAAATTCTTATCACAAGGATGTTGCGACCCAAAATCAAAATGATCATGCCCAAAATTTATGTAATCCATACTTCGACTTTCGTAATACTCACCCAATGTCATTTTAGATGTTGTAATTTTTTGGGCTTGCAAGTATTGACCAAAAGTCATAGGTTTATGGGAATTTTGAGAATTATCATTAGGATTACCAGAAAATTGGAATAAGACATGCTTACCCCAACAAATGCTCGAGATGGCTATTTCCACAAAGATGATGTGCGGCTGGAAAAATTCAAGCGTTTCTTAGCGCTCAAATGCGCAAATCCTGTAAAAAAGGTTAAAATGAAAAATACAAATACAAAAGAAAAATACTACGAAATAATAAGACAATTACAATCTATAACAAAATAGTCCCTGGCAACCGCGCCATTTAGATTAAGCGTGAAAGGTAACGCATTGTCAGTACGCTAATCGTTGAATTCATTTCACCGCGTTAATACAAAAACCTAAACTAGGACTGTACTTGCGATACAAGTATAGAGGTAAGTCGGGTATCGAATCGATAGGGACTGTTCGATAGATTTTAATCGGTCAATTATTTTAGGAATAAAATTATAAAAGGTGGTGGGTTGTTTTAAATAAAAGGGAAAAATAAGAAGTTAAGTCTAGATAATAATTAATAAAATGAGGGTCGGGATCACGTACCGGTCATGGGCTAAACACGCGAAATTAGAATTTCGGTTCGAAAACATTTAATCGAGCATTTTTAATTAATCATAAATATCACACATGAAGGAATTTAAGCCAACGATACGAGATTAAATATTTAATAAAAAATGGTCACACGCGGATTAAATTAGACTATCGCTTTAAATACTAACGTTGCGTGACAATGAAAGTTAAACACATAATAATACCATTTTAATTCGCGAGGTTTCGATTAAATACAATTTTACACGAAACTTAATTTTCGGAGCTCGACGGCCATCAATGGCGGACACACGACCCAAACTTTATTTAACTACTCACACAATATGATTAAACTAAATTAAACAACTAATTAATAATTAAAACAAGAAATAAATAAATTACACTAATTAACTAGGCATGGAAATTAAATATGCAAGGAAAATAAAAGGAACAAAGCAAGAATAGTATCCACTTACATTAATGGGTGTCAAACCACAACACAAATGGAGGAGAGGGGTGGTCTCCACAACAATACCCAAAGAGTTCCTTAACCTTAGTCTAAAATAAGAGAAAATCAACTAAAATCTCATCTCCTACAAAAATACACCAAAGGGTGTATTTATAGTAAGTTGGAAAATGGAAGAAAAAAAAATGAAAAAGGGTTTAAGTCACCAAATTAACTAACAAAAGAAAAGAAAAGAAAAAAAAAGAAAAAATAGGGAAGCAAGTAGCAGGTCTCGCACAAAAGCAGGGGACCGATCGACCGGGGGTGGTGGTCGGTCGACCTACGGAGAAGAGCAAAGCACACTTCCAAGGCCACAGGGCAAAAGTAAAAAATTCGATCGATCGGTCGCGCCCATGGCTGCCCACATCGCTGCTTCAACACGCAAAGACCAAGCTCCATGGCTGCTACATTTTCAACAAACCGAGACCAATACCCACATCCCAAACATGGTCGAGACCTGCAACTGAATTGCCAAGGACCAAAACCAAAAGCTCCAAAACCGATACCAACACCAAAACTAGATGCTTATTGTGGAGTATAAGCCTAAACCAAAGCGTCAAAGGCCAAAAAAACAAAACCTCTATGAAAAATACAAAACCCTCCATTGTTGGCAAAATCCATGAAACCAAAGCTCCAAAAATGGCCAAAGAGACCCAATTACACGTGTGGTCAATAGTCACGCTCCAATTTCGGACCAAAGTCCTCAATTTGGGATGAACGCAAAACCCGAGCACAACCCGATCTTGGACCAAAATTGCCAATGGAGTTTGCTGCCAAAATCGTGTTAGGGACATGAATGTCATTTATGAAATTGTTAATAAAGACGAAAAGGGACACAAGGGGAATTGTATAAATTGTTAATGAATCTCTTATAATTCTTTTCGATTAAAGGTCCGTGTTTCCTTCATTCGGGCTCCGATTCGTGTACCATTCATAGCGACGCGAAGCTTGATTCGAGGGCTACAAATTTCGTGAAGACATTGGGCAAAAATACCGAAGTGTAAAATTATTGAAATTCCCCCGAACGTGCGAATCGCGACGGAACTTATCCAAAACGCGCTCAAACTTCATACTAAGCACCCTAACACCTATAAAAGCTCAATAATACCTCAAATAACATGTTAGAATACAAAACGTAGGTTTTCTGGTTATCGAGCATAATTATAGCAATTACGGTACCCGAGGGGGCTAAAATGCCTAAGTTCGAGGGTAATAATGTGCAAGATTCGATACGAATCACGTATTTATTTTGAGCCTTGGATATTTTATAATTGGGTGTTAGATTTTTATGAAATGTTTTTAAAAATATAAAGAATTTTTGAAAATTTTGCTATTTCGTTATAACATTTTGGAATGTCATTCAAACGAGTTTTCATTGGTCGTTAGAACAAGATTCCTTCGTTCGAACTAGATATGGAAAGTCGCCTTTAGGGTATGCTCTTTAATGTCATTAGAAGTTTTGTTGGAATCACGGTCGAACGAGAATGGTTTCTTCATTCGAATGAGAAGTCAGATCGTTCGAACGAGTACGCATGTTTTGTTATCTAAAACATATCTTCCCAAGTCCTTAATACTTACCCTTTTGCAATAATTTTCCCTATAAATAGATATGCATGATTAGATATTTAGAGGAGCCTTTTGAGGATTTTATTTCATGAGAAAGTTCTTCTCAAGATTTTCCAAGAACCCTTATTTTCACCCAAAAAATTTAGGATACAATATTCATCTTATATATGTTTTAAAGATACTATTTTTGGAACCAAATTTATTCTCCATATCTTTATGAGAATTATTTCGTTGCAGTGGATTCCATATTTACTGTGTTACGATGAATAAGTGGTGGATTCCGTGTTCCAATACGTTGACGGTTCGTAAGCTTGGATAGGTGGATATCGAGGCATGTGCGAACTCACACATTGTGACGCTTGTGAGGGTGGATTCCTGCATTGTTGCTATGGAGGAGTGATGGAATATTGAAGACGGTACAAGGCTTCTGGGGATCAACTCATTGAGTAAGTCACATGTCATCTTGTGTAATTCTGTATCATAGTTAATTGCGTGGCTGGGACATCCGAGGTTTTTCCATTGTGAGTTTTCCTCGTACATCGACGTGTTGTGCGATTGGTTTATTTATTTTACTTGCTAACATCTACATACATGTTTTAGGGTAAAAAGATAAAATTGGGTAAATCAGTTTGTCGTTAAAACTCGATTTAAAATTAGTGAAAAAGTTTTATTGGGTTAATCTATTTAAGGTTTTGATTTTAAAATAAAAAATATATAAAAATGGATTTTTATTTTTCAATACCATCCTTGCCTAAGAACACACCGTACAAGGGCATTTTGCGTTCATAAATTAGTATTAGAGCGGGTTATGCTAAACTATTGGTTTTTGATGTCGTGTTGTTAGTCATGAATTTTGATGGTTTTAGAAACCTGTTGTTTGATGGGTCGAACAATGCATACTGAAAAATGCGTATGAAGTCAGCACATAAGGTTATAGATGAGCGGGTGTGGCAAGCAGTCTTGAATGGCTGGACTCCACCTACTACTTTAGTTAGAGAGAATAAGATTCCCAAACTGTAGAATCATAGAGTGAGGTTCATCAAAGGTTAATACATTAGAGCTCTAGAGGTTTAAATGCTTTGTTTTGTTTTGTCAACCCGGAGGAGTTTCACCGTATTATGATGCGTGAGACGTCAAAAGAGGCTTGGGACGTACTCCAACTCTCCTGTTGATGTAAAAAACTAGATTTGATGTATTTAATTAATCACAGATAAATATAAAGAAATAAGACAACAGATTTTTAAAGTGGTTCGAACTTAGGAAAACGACCTACGTCCACTATTTTGTATTGCTGGGTATTTGCCTTCGTCTTTTGTATGTTTGCTTATGGAAGCTTACCCCGCTAGTGAGGGTGTTACAAAGTATTTATATCCCATTGGGCTCTCAGTATGAATAGACAATATGCCATTATTTAATAGACATATACATCTGTACATGATAAGAATGTTCATTGAATTCGTTTTTGTCGTTTGATCTTCCTGATTAGATGCTTGGCATGCTGAGTAGCTCGGTGTGTTGTGTAGCTCGGTACTATGAGTTGCTCGACAAGTATATTTCATGCCTCGGAGGATGACATGTGTCTTCATATAATTGGTCCACATCAGCTGACTAAATTTTGTTTCAACAGAATGTTTCACAGTTGAGGTTGGATATGAGAGTATGGAACATTATGCCCAGAAGTTGCTCGGGCATATGTACCCAGTCTTGGTAGATTACATATCTCCAACACTTATGACATTTAATGATTTTGAGCGAAAAATGGCAATACTTGTAAATATTTTGAATCTTCGACAGACGCTTGGGTATTTGTATCTTTTTCATCATTTAGCCGCCGAAAATGCAATCCTCGTCTCTAGTGATCATTACTTTTCTCATTTCCCGAAACAATGCATTTAAAGGCAATAGAATCAAATCCTCTTTTACCTTTTGCCTTTTATACTTCCAAACTCTTTGTCTTCTCACTTTTTCTTCTTACGATCATTCATTATGTCATTCGCCTTAGCTGAATCCTTGAGTTTCTATAAGAATTTCTTCTTTCTTCTTTCCTTGCTTTAGCCACCATGGTTTAACTTATCGAATCATTGGATAAGTTTAGGTATGATTTTACGATTCCTTTTTGGGTTATTCTGGAAGAACCTCCTTGCCCTTTTGATTTATTTTCTCTAGCTGAGGGACATTGGTTTCCTTCTATTTTTATAGTTGAATGTGGTTTTTCTTTCCCGCCTAAACCCTTGTGTTTGGAATTTTGCCAATATTTTGATATTGTTCCTGCAAGAGTTGTTCCAAATACATGGAGGGTAGTTAATGGCATACATAGGTTGAATCAAATTCATAGAACTCATTTAGGGATTCTTGAAATTATGTACTGTTATAAATGGGTTACTAACGATACCACCTTTTATTTAAAACTAGGTATTCTAACAGAGATTTAGTGGTCAATCTCCCTGATGCCATATGGATTATTTTGAACATTTGTGATGAAAAACTGGCAACACCTCCGGCTAAAAGGGAAAAATGTGTACCAAGGTCGCAGCTGTCTACTTTATGGCAATGGGATAGGTTATTTTTAGTTTTTTAATTTAGCTCTATTTTTGTTTGATGAAATGCGTTACTGACACTTATTTTTTGTTTGTTGCAGTTGACAGTAAAAGGAAATCCCCAAAAGAGAGTGACATTAATATAAAAGATTTGAAATTTATCTCGAGGTTGCATCAAGTAATAGCTGGGGAACACGTGAGGTTCGCTTCCTATATGTTGCAATACAAGAACACCATTTCTTCTTTTATTGCTCGTCCTCTCCCTTGGTGATTGACCTTGAGCAAGATCCAACATGTTTTTCATTTACTGAAAAATCTTCTTCTGATTTGGGTACTTCTATTGCTAACCTGATGATGAAGAAGAAGAAAGTGCCTGATCTCTTTGCCAAGTCTACTCCTCGTACTGAAGGGGCGAAGAAAAGAAAATACGATGTTCCAACTGAAGGAACTAAGAAAAAGGATGTTGTTCCTCCTGCCAAAGATATTAGCAAGAAGCCGCTTGTTACCCCTAAAGAGGCAGCACCTTTGATTGAAGGGGTTGTCCTCGTTCAAGAAGAGACAACACCTTTAATTGAAGCTGCTCCTTTAAGGAGATTGAGAAGGGGTCTTGCTGAAAAGCCCGTGGATGCTATTTCCCAACCTACTAGGGTTGAGATTCCTTCTTTAAAGACTAGTTATCCAACCATCATTACTCCTGGCTTAGATAAAAAAATTGATCAGGTCGGGGACTCTTCCTGATTACTGAGCTGTCGAAACTTCAACTTCTTGGGATAAAGTTATCGATTTGGCAGCCCAATACCTTGCATCAGTAAGTGCTATTGTACTTATTCGTCTGATTCTTTATTTCCATATTCATGCTCTGATTTGTGCCCTTCTTCTTCTTGTAATTTTTTTGTTTACTTTAATAATATCGTGGAGAAGGATGGAGCTATCAAAGCCTCAACCTCATCCAGTGGAGTAGAGGAAGCTCTTGTTGGGAAAATAAAATCTAATTTGCCGAGACAGCTCAATAACAAGCTGTTGAAGCGGCCAAAGATGCTTACACAGCTCGGCGAGAGGCGATTACAACTCGATACAAAGCTGATACAGCTCTGCAACAAGCTATAAATGCTTCCAAATAGGTGGAGGAGAAATTGAAAGTCACCGTTTCCAGCAAGTTGGAGGCTGATGGCAAGCTTGAAGAGGCTGAATGGAGTAAGAAATACCTTGAGGAGAAGGTGAAGTCCGCTGAGGAGCTTTTAAGGGAAAAAATTTCCTTGGAGAGGGTGAAGAGAAAAGCTATTGTGAAGAAGTCTTTTAGCTCCGACTGGGACAAAGGATGTAACAAAGCCTTAGCTGCTGTCTCTTCCCAGATGGATTATAAAAGTTTGAAGTACTTCAGATATGGATGGGTTGTAGCTTTGAAGGAGTTAAATGTTGCTGATGATTCTGAACTGTTTAAAAAACACACTCATGACCCTCCTCCTACTATTGAAGAAGAAGAAGAAGATGAAGCTGGATATGATTAATCTTCTATGTTGATAGTAGAACAAACAGCTACTATTACCATCCCTTAATCCTTTGAGCAAGTTCAGCAGACCACCACTATCGAGCAACGCCACTTGCCTTCTGAGCAACCAATTCCTTCTTCCAAATCGGCTGATGATGTTGTAGGGAATAATGATTTTCATCCCATATCCCTACTTAGTTGTAGCAATCTTATCTAGATTGCCTTGGTGCCTAGGCAGTGGATATTTAACCCATATTCTTGCCTAGTTTTAGATGCTCCTTGAAGTCACCCATAATCAAACAGGCCTTGTCTTGTACGATTATTGGGCCAACATTATTGGATGCCTACCAACCGTAGTTGGTGGTTGTTGATATATAGACCAACCGAAGTTGGTGGTTATTGATATGACGACCAACCGTAAATTATCATTTTTATTCAAATTGAAAGAATTGAATACATGTGAATTTCATTATTGATAATATTTTCACAGGTGCTCTCCATTCCATGCATTTTTGAATTCTTCCCCTTCTAAAGTTTCTATTCTATAGGTTCCAGGTCGAACAACCACTGTGACACAATAAAGCCCATGCCAGTTGGCTTGCAGCTTATTATGCTTATAAATGACTTTCTTTAGCACATAATTTCCTGCCTTGAGATCACACTTCCTGACGCGTGTATTGTAGAACATGGCAGTTCGTTGCTAATAAGTGGCATTTTGGATTGTTGCGTCTTCCCAGACTTCCTCGAGCATATCCAAATCTAAGCGTCTCATCAAATAGCTTATTGGAGTGTTGAAATTAAGCACCCTGTGAGTAGGTAGGCCCAATTCAGCGGGTATGACTGCTTCACTTCCAAAGGCTAACATGTAATGAGATTCCCTAATTTCTATTCGGGGAGATGTTCGGTAGTCCCACAACACAGAATGCAGCTCGTTAATTCAATTCCCTTTTGCATCAACCAACCGTTTCTTTAACCCGTTCAATAAAGTTTTATTCGTTACCTCCGTTTTCCCGTTAATTTGGGGATGACCTGGGGTAGAATGGACTTTTTGGATGTTAGACTGTAGACAGTACGCTGCGAACTACTCGCTATCAAATTAAGTATCATTATCAGTGATAAAAGCATGTGGCAGACCATATCTGCAAATGATATTCTTCTAGATGAATTGATAGACCCTTTCATATGCCATATCGATGAGCGACTCAGCTTCTACCCATTTTTTGAAATAATCAATAGTGACTACCAAATATTTGAATCGTCTTCTGGTAGTCGGCAGAGGCCCAACCAAATCTATTCCCCACATGAAAAATGGCTAAGTGGAAGTGATTGGTGTTTGAAAAGCCTGAGGAGTTCTTTGTATAGTAGAAAATCGCTGATATTTATCTCATTTCTTAGCGTAAAATGTACAGTCAGTGCGCATTATTGGCCAGTAGTATCCCTGCGTCGTTATCCTCTGCAAAAGAGTTTGACCTGCTACATGAGATCTACAAGATCCTTCATGAAGTTCTTTCACTAGATCATGAACTTCCGTTGGGTGAACATATTTTTACAGACCTGCGATTATACCCCTTCTATATAAAACTCCATTATTTAAGACATATCTAGCAACTTTAAATTTCAACCTCCTGACTGCAAGTGGGTCGACTGGTAAAATGCCTTCTTCGATGTAAGCCCTGATGGGATCCATTTAGCATGGTCCCATATCCATAGTGATAAACTTGACCGTTAAATCTTCATCGATACTTCTGCTAGCCAGTATCTCAATAGGAATTGTTCTTCGTAGCTCGGTACGTGTAGCTGGGGCTACTCGATCTAGTGCATCAGCCCTTGCATTCTCCACTCGTGGTATTATAACCATTTGGATAACTTTTATGTTGGCTATAATCTCCATAGCTTTGGTGTGATACCTAGACATGAATTCTCCTTTTGCTGCGTACAGCCCGAGCATCTGATTTACTACTAGTTGTGAATCACTAAACACCGTAGCTTGTTCTGCATTCAGTGATTTAGCTAAACTGAGTCCCACAATTATAGTTTCATACTCAGATTTATTATTGGAAGCCTTAAACTGGAAATGCAGAGCGTACTCTATGTCCATCCCGTCCGGACTAATAAGAATTATTCCATCTCCTCAACCTGTTGCACACGAAGAACCATCAATATACAAACTCCATATAGGGATACAATTATCAAATCCTTGGTCTGACAGAGTCCCCCGATGGAATATTTCATGCTTCCTTTCATCCCTTAGCTTGAGGCTTTTACCAGAGGATTCTTGTTGCTCGGTCACTGTCCCTTCTGGCAGGTATACTATTGGAAGTTAATCGGGGATAGTTTCTGATGATCCACTAACATCCGTGAGTTGTTTTGCATTAGACCCCTGTTGGTCGGAGGTATCTGGGTAAGTGAATTCAGCAATGAAGTTTGCCACTGCTTGTCCTTCTAGAGAAGACCTTGGCTCATAGATAAGGTCATATTCACCTAACTCCACTGTCGAATACATTAATCGTCCATATTTTTTCGGCTTGTGTAAGGCCTATCTGAGGGGCATGTCAGTATATACCACTATTGTATGGGCCTAAAAATATGGCTTCATTCTTCTGCTCGCCTCAATTAATGCCAATGCCAACTTCTCCAATTTTAGATATCTTATCTCTGCTCCCCTAAATGCCTTGCTCGTATAATAAACCGGTTTTTTCACTCCACCGTCTATTCTTATCAAAGATTAACTGACTGCATTTTCTGAGACATCCAGGTACAAGTATAACTTTTCTCCCAATACTGGCCTGGACAGTAAATGAGGTGTCCCCAGGTATTTCTTTAACTCTATGAATGCCTTCTCACACTCGTCATTCCACTCAAAGGTCTTTCTAAGCACCTTAAAGAATGGAAGACATCTGTCAGTTGCTCGAGAGATAAACCTGTTTAGAGCCGCTACACGCCCCGTAAGGCTTTGTACTTCCTTCTTGGTGATTAGAGATCGTAATTCTAGCAAGGCCTTTATTTTGTCTGGATTTGCTTTAATACCTCACTAACTTACAATATAACCAAGGAACATGCCTTCTTGTACGCCAAAGACGCAATTGGTGGGGTTCAGCTTCATTTGATACTTCTCCATTTGGTCAAATGTTTAGCTCAGATCAGCTATATGGTCAGCAGCTTTCTTGCTCTTAGTCAGCATATCGTCGATGTAGACCTCCATATTTTTACTGATTTTCTCTGCGAACACCTTGTTCATCACCCGCTGGTATGTAGCACCTGCATTTTTAAGACCAAAAGGCATTACATTATAACATTATGTTCCCTGTGGGGTAATGAAAGAGGTACTCTCCCTGTCTTCTAGTTTCATCTCAATTTGGTTGTAGCCGGAATAAGTATCCATAAATCTCTACAATTCATGCCCCGAAGTAGCATCGACCAGCTGATCTATTCTAGGTAGAGGGAAGTGATCTTTTGGGCAGGCATTATTCAAATCTGTGAAATCCACGCACATTCTCCATTTATTGTTCTTCTTTTTTACCATCACCACGTTGGCTAACCAATCAGGATATTTGACATCCTCAATGAAAGAAGCCCTTTGTAATTTCTCTACTTCCTCTTGAATAGCCTGGTTCTTCTCTAGGCTAAAGACCCTTCTTCGTTGCTTCACCGACTTGATTTCTTTGTTAACATTGAGTTCGTGGCACAGGAAGGCTGGGTTTATCCCCGGCATATCTTCATGACTCCACGCAAAAGTTTGCTTTCTACGCCTCAAAAATGTTACCAACTCTTGATTTTTTATCGGATCAAGTGAAGCGCCAATATGAGTTGTTCTTTTTAGTCATTCATCATCCAGAATAATATTCTCCATTTATTCCATGACTTGACCCTTCACGAGCTCTGATTCGTCTCTGGGTCTAGTGCTTCAATCTCCAATTCTTCAGACTCATCCACTTGGTAAGTGGTGGTTTTCTTCCTGGCATCCTCCAATTCCTCTTGTTCGGCAGATTAGTAGTAGAATTCCCGAGTTAGTTTCTGATCGCCCTTCATAAGTCCCACCCCAAAGTTGGCCAGGAACTTTAAACATTGGTGTACAGTGGATGGCACTCCTTCAAACTTTTTTAGGCCTACTCTTCCCATAATTATATTGTAGGCTGATTGGACATTTTTGTCCATTATAAAGAATCTTATCTTCTTCGATCTACAGGCAGGCCATGTACTAATTCGCATATCCAACTTTATCGTCCTAAGTGGAAAAACTTTCTCATCGGAGAATCCGATAAGGGGCTTGTGATACAGTTCCATCTGGGTGAGTTTAGGTTCAAACTGTTAAAGCAAGGGTAGAACATGATGTCCGCTGAGCTGCCATTATCCACCAATACTCTTAAGATGATCACATCCTTCATCCTCATCTTGATAACCAAAGGGTCTTCGTGAGGATACAAGACTCCTTCCAGATCATTTTTGGAAAAACTGATGACCAGTTTATCCTTGTTGACCTTCCTCCGACGATCCTCTTCTGCCATATTTATCCGCTGTATATAGGAACAAGCTTGGGCCTCATTGAGGTAAGCTTTCCTTTTAGCGATATGATCACCACCTCCTTCATCTCCACCCGTTATCATATTACAGTCAAATGAACCAAAACAGATTGAAATACCTCGCGTTCTGGATGTCTTGGCTTTTTGGGGAGATCGGGGTCTTCTTCTGGTTCATCTTCGTGACCCCTTTTCCTGTCATTCCTTGGTCAGTGAGGAGATTTGAACCTTGATCGTGCTCTGTTGTTGGTTTTCTTATCGTTCTGATGATCAACAAACCGATTCAGCTTCCCTCGCCTAATGAGTGCTTCTATCTCATTTTGGAGAGCTACGCATTGCTTGGTCGTGTGACCATGATCCTTATGGAACTCGCAATATTAGGACTTATCTCTTTTCTCAAGAGCTGTCCTTAATTTTCGAGGACAATTTAATTCCTCGCTATTCTTGATTTCCTCCAATACATGGTTTATATCCACCTTCAGCGGGGTATAATTTGCATATCTCCTCAAGTTCTCCAATGTTTCCTTGCCTTTTAACTTCTTATTCCCCCTATTTTGCTTATGATCTTTCCTCTTAGACCTACATTCAAATTTAGTCTCTAGTTTTTCCTCACCATTCTTCTTCGCAACCATAGCTTCTTCGGCGTTCATTATCTTGGTTGCTTTAGTCATGAATTATTCCATATATTTAGGGGGATCCTTGGCCATAGTGTAGTACAGTTTTTCTGGTAGAAAACCGCTCATGAGGGTTATAATAGCGATTTTCTCCTCATAGTTAATCACTTATAGTTTCTCATTATTAAAACGAGTGATGTAATCCCTTGTGCTCTCTCCTTCCCTTTGCCTTACGCTCAACAGATGTACTACCCTTTTCACTGGCTTTGCACCAAAATAAAAGTTTTATAGAAAGAGCTCTTCCAGTTGATGAAAGGTAGCAATTTGTCCTCGAGGAAGATTATTGTACCATATTTGAGCAGATCCAGTGACAGTCCCCGAGAATGCTCTGCACCTCATCTCATCGGGAACTGTATAGATATCTGTAGCAGCTTGGTATTACTATATGTGGAGGACATGATCAATTTTTCCACCATACTTCGATTTAACTATAGGAGCTTGAAACTTTGATGGTGTGGGAAAATCCATAATTACTTGTATAAACGGTGACCCTTAGACAAAAGTTCTTTGGATATGATTTCTAGCCTTAGCCATTTCCCCTAACTTGTCTTCTAACCGACGGATAGATCCTTTCCATAACTCATTTCCAGCTTTGAAGTTATGGATGCGTGTAACAGATCGCGTTGAATTCTCCTCCTGGGTTCTTTCTGGGTGAGCTGCGAGCCTGATATTTGGACGTGATTGGGAAGATCCTTCCCTTAACTCATTTGGTCATTGAGAATTTCTCAACGCAATCCGAGGAGGATTTCCATTCTTCTTGGGGCCCAAACGGTCAAATGGGGAGACTCTGCTCAACCTCTCCAGAGCGCTCATTCGTTTTGGAGTCAAAATGATGTTTTGTTGAGACTCTACAATTCTTATAGGAGATATCAGGCCGGACTGATAGGATGGATCACCTGAGGTTCCAGTACGGTGAGGTTTAGGACGTCTGGTTCGTGAAGACGGTGGTGGAATGACATTTCATTGACCGGACTGGATGGAGGCTCCATTTTAAAAAGTCTGGATGAACTGTCGCATAGTATCTTATATGGTTGTTTGCCCTCTAGCTAAACTGGCCAAGATTCCCGTGATATCCTTTGCGTTTGGAGGAGCATAGGGGTTAAGAGGAACCCCCTCATTGTTCTTGTGGCTAGATTCTGGGATTTTGATCATTTTGGATAAGTTTTTGGGTGAAAAATGCTACGTATAGTCGTTTCCCACAGACGACGCCAATCTGTTGATGTAAAAAACTAGATTTGATCTATTTAATTAGTCACAGATAAATATAAAGAAATAAGGCATGATTTTTAAAGTGGTTAGGCCTTAGGAAAATGTCCTATGCCCACTGTTTTGTATTGCTGGGTATTTGCCTTCGTCTTTTGTATGTTTGCTTATGGAAGCTTACCCAGCTAGTGGGGGTGTTACAAAGTATTTATAGCCCATTGGGCTTTCAGTATGAATAGACAATATGCCGTTATTTAATAGACATATACATCTGTACATGATAAGAATGTTCATTGAATCAGTTTTTATCGTTTGATCTTCCTGATTAGATACTCGGTATGCTGAGTAGCTCGGCACGCTGAGTAGCTCGGTGTGTTGAGTATCTCAGTACTATGAGTTACTCGGCAACTATATTTCATGCCACGGAGGAGGACATGTGTCTTCATATAATTGGTCCACGTCAGCTGACTAATTTTTGTATCAATATCACCCATGAAGGAACTAGTGCTGTGAAAGCTTCCAAATTCCAAAACCTCACCACTCAGTTTGAAACGATTAAGATGTTGGAGAGTGAGACCTTTGATGACTTTTACGCTAGACTGTCCGACATAGTAAACTTATCTTTTAACTTGGGAGAAAAAATACCTAATTGGTTTTTTTTGCATCAATATTGTCATTCTTTGATCAAATTTTGGATTATTTGTGCTTAAGTTGCCATGTTATGTTGATATACTTTACACAATTGCATGGATTTACACCTTTGCCCTATTTTAAAATTGGTTGCTTATGTTCACATATTTAGGGGAGATTTAATTTTTAGTGGAGTGGTAGTTTTATGCCTTCTAACTTTGTCTATTCCATAACAAAAATGGGATAAATGGTCTATTTCCTTTCATGCTTAGGATATATTTACTTTGGGGGAGACATATTACTTAGGTTGAGATTGTTTTAGACATTGTTAGAAAATTATTCTTATGTGGATTTATACTTATTATATTCTCTTTGCAAATACTATATGTTTAAGTGTGGAGGTTTATAGGTTTACATCATACAAAAAAGTATTCAAGTGAGCAAAGTTACTCAGAGTTTCAAGTGATCAAAACTACTCAAAGTTTGTGTATGTTGAGCGTCTGTACTCTTCTTCCTTTGGGGTTGGGGATTGAGCCTTTTTAGGTAGCTAGACGACCCATATGCTTTTTATTTTGGATTTGTCCCAAAATGTCAAAGGGAGGAGATTTGTAACGACAAATTTCTAATTGAGTTAATTTGTTTGTAATTGTCTTAATTTCGAAAAAAACATTTCGAGTCATATGTTAGGGTTAATGTTTTCCCTTTAAGCATTTGACGTGTTTGGATGAAGACGTAGAGGCAGAGATTCAGAGATTATATCATCATTTCGTGTTTTGTGCTTGTTTCTGTCTTCAAGTTCCAAGGATCTCTCAGGTATGAATGCATATTTATTTTGAGCACTGGATATTTTATTATTGGGTGTTAGATTTTTAGAATATATTTTTTAAAGAATTTTCTAAAAATTTTGCTATTTTATTAGAACAACTAGAAATTTCTTGCGAACGAGTTTCCATTGGTCATTTTAACGAGATTCCTTTATTTAAACGAGATCTGGAATGTCGCCTTCTGGGTACGCTATAGAATGTCATTCGATGTTTCTTTGGAAGCAAGATCAAACGAGAATGGGTATTTTGTTCGAATGAGAAGTCAGTTTGTTCGAAAGGGTACACGTGTTTTTATTTTTAAAAAAATCTTTACAAATCATTAATCCCTATCCTTTTGCAACAACTTTCTCTATAAATAGAGATGCATTATTAGACTTTTAGAGGAGCCTTTGGAGAGTTACTTTTGTGACAAAATTCTTCCAAAGATTTTCTAAGAACCCTCATTTTCACCTAATAAGTTTAGGATCCAAGATTCATCTTACATAGGCTTTAAAGAACTTATTCTGGGCACCATTTTATTCTCCACATCTTTGTGAGAATTGTTTCATTATGGTGGATTTTGTATCTGTTATGTTGTGGTGAAGAAGTGGTGGATTTTGTGTTCCAATCCTTAGACAATTGCTAAGATTAGATTGGGCGGATAACGAGGCGTGTGTGGACTCACACTTATGTGAGTAGTTTAATGAGTATTGCTGTGGAAGAGTGGTTTAATATTAAAGACGCATTAAGATTGAAGACACATCAAGGCTTGTGGGAATCGATTCATTGAGTAAGTTATCTGCCATTTTATGTAATTTCATATCATAGTGAATTGCATGGATGATCGTCCGATGTTTATCCCGTTGTGGGTTTTCCTTGTACATCGGCGTGTTATGCGATTGGTTTCTTTATTTTATCTACTCACACTTACATGCATGTTTTAGGTTAAAAAGATAAATTGGGTAAAACAGTTTATCTCTACACCTCGATTTAAAATTGGTGAAAAAGTTTTATTGGGTTAATATATTTAAAGTTTTGATTTTTAAAATTGAAAAAATATAAAAAAATTGAATTTTTAGTTTTTCAATACCATCCCTGCCTAAACACAAAATGTATAAGGGCGTTTGCATTATCATATTTATCTTGAAAGGAAACATATTGCTACATTTGAAGATGTTCTCTGTTAAGTCATTATACCTTCTCAACAGATGCCTTCTCATGCTGAGTCCTTGAGTGATAATGATCGTAGTTCCACCACCAATGCCCTCCCAGCTAATAGTGAATCTGGGTGTGAGGTTCCACTACCGAGAATTGTACCTTCAGAAATTTGCCAGCAGGTTCTTCAATAGTGCCCGTTTATTCAAGGTTGTCATCGCACGGTGATAGAACAACTAATTCGTCATCACCCAGATACTTTCGCTATGGAGTGACTAAGGTCCAACGGGGTTATAATGGGGTATAGACGCCAAAGTCTGGATATTATTATGGTAGAGATCGTGAATAATCCAACAAATCATCTTGATAGGGCTAAGATCAATCAACACTTGAGAAACCTAAGGGAATTATCTAAGGATGGATTCAACTTTAGTTGGCTCGTCAATCATTTGAAACTCTTAAAGGATGCTTGAATGGTGACTCAAGACGAGATGTACTTGAAGAATGTTGAGGCTCAACATGTTGAGGAGGCAAGGCCGAAGGACATTTATCCAGCTAATGATTAACTTAATAATAAGTTCAAGGCGGCTAAAGAGGCTTTAACGAAGGCTATGAATGACCACGAGGTCACGTTGGAATGAGGGTCCCAAGTTTAAGCGAGAGTCGATGCCATTGTGGAAGCTCAACATGTGGTTCCTCATAAGATATGAAAATTTTTCTTTCTTGTATTTCTGGGCAATAGTCCCCATTTGTAATGTAACTCCATTAAAGTTGATATACAAGGACAAAAATATTTTTAACATTCTCATTTGTGTACGCTCTTACTCATTTGCTTACTTTCAACACTTGTGTTTATAACATAAGTTGTGATCCTTTTTATATGTAAGTGTTTTATAATAATCGTTGAACATTTCTCAAGGAATTTTACAATCAAACTCAAAAGAAAAACGATTTAAAATAAGTAAGTATAACCAACTCTAAACACGGTAAACTTTCAACCACGTGTTGTTAACCTTATTAGAGGGGTACCCAAATAACCCTTATATAAAAAGTTAGTCCTTCTATGAGAAAGCTCAAAATTAGAGCAAAGTAATAACGGGAGAGTAGGCTTAAAATTGCGAGCAAGACCAAGTGATGGGAAAGCTAAGACAAACAAAGCAGTGTTGGGCGAGCAAGCCCAAAATCATTGCCAAGTTACATAAAAAGCTAGTGTTGGGAGAGAAAGCTCCAAAATCACATGTGCAAAGGAAGTTTGGCGAGCAAGCCCTAAGTCATTTGAAAGTTACATGAGCAATCACTATCATCTGGGCTGGACAAACAAGTCTTAGCCACTAATAAACCACAACCAATAATTAGTGAGGGGACGCTACACGAGCAACCCCAAATCACACAAATAATCGTGTTTAATAAAAGTTCATTCGTTAACACTTAGTTTTATTATTTGAACATATGTTTACTTAACAAGAAGCTTTAGCTGAGAAAGCAGGGCTTATGTAGACAACCAATTGGCACCTCTTGAGAGTTTTGGTTTGGACGCGGAGAAATAATTTTTGTTGAGTAAGATAACACTCGACCACTTCAATATCTTAAGAAAGAGAGAATGAAATACACTCACACTTACAGAGTTCACAATTGTTAAATGAGCGAGCAGTCAATGACTTACTCGCAAGATATTTCATATATGTCAATGGAGAGTGGCCTTCAAGGTTGCTCTCAAGTTTTAAAATTTGTTCACGGGGCAAACCATTTACGAACAAATAAAATAGTACATTCTGACGTTAAGGACGATATCACTACTTTTTATCCACTATTACACTAGGTGGCATTTCATAAACAGACAGACCGCGGTAGGCAGTGATAAATAGCAGTATGGAAAAAAATATTTTTAAAGATATCTATCAATATTCCTTTGGCACACATGTGCCACACCAACCATAAGTTTTTACTATAAATAGAGCATTTGGGGCACAATTATCAGGATTAAAAAAATCAACAACATTACCCTATGAAGATCCCATCATAGATATTCTCTCCCCGCTCTCTCCTAGATATTTAAAGTGCTTGTCCCTTCACTCTCAGAGAATCATCATTCTCAAGTGGTTTCATTCATTTTGTTATTATTTAAAAAGTTTCATTCAGTCATTGCCTCCTCTATGTTGTAATAAAAAATTACTTATTGTATTAAAAAAGTTAGTTTTTAATTACTTTCTATTCTTGGAATATTAACACCTTAAAGATAGTTTCTATTGGAGTGGATCATGACTCACCCTTTCATTATATTCATAGACCCCAGTATCATAATCCTCTTATATTTGGTGACTCCGCTGGGAAGGTATTCCCATTGCCATGGATAAAGGAGGTTAAAATGTTGTGAAGCAATTGCTTTTCAAAGATACCCAGGCCAGAAATGGAGTTTAGTGAAACCAAACTACCAATGAGGAAGTTTTGGTTACCAGAGCGAGGGATCATGTCCCTTTTATAGAATATGCGAGCACTTTATTGGCTCCTCCACTGAATGGAATAAATTTTATGAGCATGTTCATTTATTTTCTGAGGTAACATAATGTAGATATTACCAATCTAAGTCAAGCTTGAGTTAAACCAACGGTTGCTCCTATGGATGGACCAGTCACTACAAAATTATTGCCAACCATATGGGTGGCACCAGAGCATGTCTCAACTCCTGTGAGTTCACCAGTAGTAAAGAAAGTGGAAGTTAAGCAATCAGCCTCCAAGGCCGTCACAATGGTAGAAGTAAGAAGGTTTCTCTCATCCAAGAGAGAGTCACCCTTCATATATGAGGAGTTTCAGAACCACTACCCTGATAGCATCAATGAAAAACCATACCCCGAGGGGTATGTTCCACCCAAGTTCATGAAGTTTAACAAAAAATGTGAAAACCTTTGAGATTGTGTCAAGAGGTTTGTCGAATACCTTAACATGAATGACCACAACAATGACAAAGAGTTTAAGTTAAGAGATTTATGCAAAACTCTCATCAGTAAAGCCTACACGTGGTACTCTCACTTAACACCGAACAACATTCCCACCTAGGAGGAGATGCATCAACAATTTTATAGAAATTATTTTTAGCCAAAGACGAGTTCACCCTAAGGGATCTAACCCAAGAAGTGCAAAATATAGGCGAGGAGATGATGCGATACTTCAAGCATTTTAAGGGGAGAGATATAGATGTCCACGAAGACATCGCGAATATGAGATTATTGTAAATTTGTGTAGAGGTACTGATCAAGGAGTATAAATTTTATCCGATTAATAAAACCCAATAGAGTACTTTCATAGAATTCATGCGAGAAACATCAACATTTCTATAATCATTAAGCCAAGGCCCCAATAATGTAGGGCACATATACCACTGCCAACTGGAACATTTCAAATTTCGCAGCGAAAAGCATTGAACTACGTAGAAGGAATACCTAAAGGAAAGAAAGGAGGGCAACTTCCCAAGAACAATGCTACTGGAAAAATAAAGTTTGGGATTGTTATTCCACTGACATTTCCATATAGCTTGGCGGATGATGACACACAATTAGGAAGAAATTATCAAGTCTGAAGAATTATTGAGTGGTGATGTTGTATGTGAAAGATGGATATTTGATTTGGCTAAGGAAGATTCCAAGGATGATTGGGATGAGGAGCTAGAGCGGGAGGAAATAAATGTTGATGTAGTGCATGACCTAGACGAGGGAGGAACATCGGAATCCGAATACTTTTGCAGTGCACATACATATGAGGGAGAAATAGACTCATAGTTTGTAGAGATAGCAAGGATACCGAATTTTAAATCATTCTTCGACCAAATTGGGGTGGGGGGGAGTATAAGACACGAGTAGCAATCATTAAGAAAATATTGGAAACGGTACAAGACAGAGGTGATTATTCCCTCATTTGCATGGCCCCATGGGAAGCATATGACGTGTTTGATGAGGACGTAGGGGCCAAACTTTAAATATTGAATATATCTTATCGAGCTTATCGTGCCAAGTTTGCCTTCACATTTTCGAGGCTCTCGCAAGTATGAATGCATATTGAATATGAGTTCTTGAATATTTTTTAGGGTGCTTGTTTTTGTACTTAAAACATTTGGAACTTTTTCTAAGAAAAATATTTTTTGATTTAATCTCATTAGAATGAGAATTAAGATCATTTAAACAAAATTTAATTTTCGTTCGAACCATTCTATTCTCATTAGAACAAAATTAAGATCTCATTAGAATGACTATATAATGACCATCCAACGAGGGATCTCTGTTAAGGATTTTACACTTCGTTTGAATCTTATTGGAAGGCCTTTTTAATGAGAAAGCAACTTCGCTCGAATGAAATGGAATGTCGTTGGAACTAAAGTGCTAATCTCAATTGAACGACCTTAATTTTCGTTTGAATAAGTTTATCGCCTCGAAATTCGTGTTTTACTATCTGAGGCATGTTGGTCTCATATTTTTCAAGAACTTGGGCATTACTTTGAAATTTAGAAAGGAGGAAACACCTGTTTCGGATGATGAGTTTGACATCAATTCTGAGGATTTAGCCATGTTGGCTAAGAAATCAAGAAATTTCTCACATTCCTAAAGCAATCGAAAGATGCAAAAAGGTTTGAGGAAAACATGCACAAAAAGGCCGATCACTTCCCTAAGAATCTTAGTGATAATTTTAAGAGGGATGATTCAGAAAGATGTTATAGACATGATATTGATCCAGAAGAGGGAAATAAATCATAACATTTAATGTCACCCTTAGTGATAGTGATCCGGAAGAGGGAAATGATTCTCCTATTGAGCGTAATTTTATAGTGTTCATGGCTAGTCATATGAGCTTTGATGAGAAATATTTTCATGAATATATTTCTTTGCATGACACATTCGAGGCCATAGTTTGTAAATCCCATGTGAGTGTTGGTCGAGTGAGTGGAGATAGAGTGATGATGAAGAAGAGGAAGAGGAGAGTGAACTCCAAGTTGCCTTTCACGAATTATACGTGAAAACTTTGAAGGGGAAGAAGGTTAACTTGAAGTTGGAAGCTAAGCTGGAAGAACACGCCATATTTAATGATGATAGTGTTTTGATTAAGGATCTTATGACACGTAAGATGACTATTTGAGAAAGGCTAGTGTACGCTGAGGGTAAGAGAGATAATCTTTGAGGTTTGACGATGGCTATGAAGAAATATCTTCTAGATTTTGAGGAGTCTAGGAATTTATTCGAGTCGAGGATAGTTGAGCATGATGATTGATTGAGAGATTCGAGCCGTGTCAAATTTGATTTGGAGTCTAGGTTGGAAAAGTTGGATAAAATGTTAGGCACCGTCCAAATCAAAGGTGACAAATGTGTAATTGGCTTCGTTGTTCATAATGCTTCCGCTACTAAACCCATGACCATACATTTGAGATAGTTGACTAGGAATGTTAGGAAACGATGACCTTTAGGTCACACCCATCTCCGTGTATTCACTTGCACTCATTGTGGTAGGAAAGTCACCTTAGGAGGTTTGCTACGATCTTTATAACGATCTTAAGAAGTCTAAGAATAGAGTCACCAAGGTTTCGAAACCTTGAAAGCATCATGTTACACTTATTTAGATTAGGGAATCAGATTTCGAGTCTTTACATATTACAATTGTTGATTCTCGTTTGCTTGCACATAATATTTCGCATGCTATATCTAGTGATTGATTGTGTTAAATTTTTTTCCATACTCTAGTTGTGCTTCATGATATGTGTTAGCAAGTTTTATGACATATGTATCTTTTGTATTTTGAATTTTCATTTCTTGAGTTATATTAAAAAGTATAAAAAGATTTTATTTGTCTTTTGAGTTATATTTTGTTTTCAAAAATTATAAAAATTGGTATTCTATTCTAATTTTTTTCAGAATCACACAAAAATATTTTTTGTTTTTGTGCATTTTAATTTTACACATTTAGTTTGTCATATTGGTGTGTTTGAGTCCAATTTATTCCGTACTTTTCATGTGGCTAGGACATTTGGTTATGATTGTTGATACTTAGATTGCTCTTAATCATGCTTACATGGAGTTGTTTCAAACTTGATTTGCTTTATGGATTCGACTTTGTATATGCCTCCACACGCACATGCACGAGCTTTTTGAACGTCAACTTCACATGTATATTTGAGCTTTGTAAGATGTTCTTTCATCAATCTTTTCATCTACATGTTTTGTGACTATGGGTAATTTGTGCTTGTAAGAACGGCTACTCGTGAGCTTATTTATTTAGTATTGAAATATATGAGGGTACATGAAAAAGGGCTATGAAATGAGCAAATATCCTTTGTGAAAGAACCACCGTTTGCAAGAGCCTAATGAAAAGATTAAAGGAAATAAAAACAGAAAAATTTCCAACATCATAGTTTGTTTGTTTGATCTTTCAAACACGATAGCTCAAAAAGAATTGAAAAAAGAAAAGAAAAGAAAATATGATATATGTTTATCTTTTGAGTCTGTTTAGTTGAAGATCAATGGGTTTGCATAATGAGTCTTAGTTATGCTTATTTTTTCATGACGTTATTAATTTGTAGAATCATTAATATTCTATGCATCTGTGTATTGTGCTTGTTTGTTCATAGAGTTCACTTTATCTCGTCACTTGAGGCCAAATCTTAGTTTGATAAAATTTTGCAGTCAATTAGAACTTTTTGAACATATTTGAGTGTTTGGATCATAATTCATTTGTATCTAGTTCACATCCATTCATTCTATCCCACGCGTTTGGACACATCGATACTATGCTAGTTTTTAAAAATTATGTGTTCTGTGTTGAGTTTTGTGGTTCTCTCTCTCTCTCTCTCTCTCTCTCTCACTCTCTCTCTCTCTCTCTCTCTCTCTATATATATATATATATATATATATATATATATATATATATATATAGATGAGTGTGTGTGTGTGTGTGCGTCTGGTTTTCATTGGTATATTTTGCATATATCATACATGGTATCGTGTTTTGAGTATTTGCGATTTGCATTTAGTCCATGTTTTTCATATGTTTTAGCTTAGGATTATATTTGGCATGCTATATGATTATTGATATCTCTCATTATGTGCATCGAAATTCCTTTTCCCAAATTGATAATTTTAGAATTAGTATCAGACTTCATTGCTTACTTATATTGGTATGTTTTAAAAATATTGATATTGTTTGATCATAGTTTGGATTATTTGTGCTCGAATTGACATATTGTGTGTTTGTCACACTTTACACCATTGGATTATTTATTCTCTTTTCCCTATATTTAAAATTTGTATCTTATGATCACATATTTAAGGGGGGTATTTGGTTTTTAAGGGGAGTAATTGTTTTATGCTATCTTGCTTTGTCTATTCCTGAACAAAATAGGGGAAGCAATGATATCTTTACTTTGCATGATTAGGATATCTTTGTCTTGGGGGAGACATCTTACATAGGTTGAGATTGTTGTAGACATTACTAGATGTTTATTTATTTGCGAATTTATACTTGTTATATTCTTTTTGCATTTGAAGGTGTGTTTAAGTGTGCATGACTACATGTTTACCTCAATTCAATAAAGTTTTCAAGCAAAGAAAAATATAGTCAGTTTGTGTGTCCATTGAGTGTCAATAATATTTTTTCCTTTTGGGGTTGGGGAATGAGTGTTTTTAGAGAGCTTGATGGTCCATATTTTTTTTCGATTTTGTCCCGAAATAGCCAAAGGAGGGTATTTTTAAGGACAAATTTCAAATCAAGTCAATTTGTATGTAATTGGCATAATTCCGGACAAAACAGTTGAGTCATAGGATCAACTTTGTGTTATAGATCCCATGATCCGATGACATATTTGATGAAGATGTAGAGGCCAAGCTTCAAAGATTGAATACATCATATCGAGTTTATCGTGCCAAGTTTGCCTTCACGTTTACTGAGGATCTCGTAGGTATGAATGCATACTGAATATGAGTCCTTGGATATTTTTATGGGTTTTTGTTTTTGTACTTACCATTTTTGGAACTGTTTTAAATATTTTTTTAAGAAAAATATTTTTTGATTTAATGTCGTTTGATTGAAAATTAAGCTTGTTAGAACGAAATTACAGTTTCGTTCGAACGACTTCTATTCTCGTTAGAACGAAATTAAGATATCGTTAGAACGACTATTTAACGATAATTGAATGAGGGATCTCTGTCAAGGATTTTAAACTTCGTTTGAATCTCGTTGGAAAGTCGTTTGAATGAGAAAACAACTTTGTTCGAACGAAATGGAATGTCGTTAGAAAAAAGTGGTAATCTCGTTAGAATGACCTCTATATTTGTTCGAACGAGTTTACTGCCTCGAAATTCACATTTTACTATTGAAGGCATGTTGGACTCTCAAGAGCTTTTGGCAAAAAAATATTTTTCTATTTGTTTACCAAATATCCAAAACCCGTGTTTCACCCTTTACATTTAAAGACCCAATATTCGTATTTACTATCCTTTGAGATCTTGAGTTTAGGCACCAAACTTTATTTCTTGTCATCTTCAGAGAACATTTTTTGTACGGTGGACTGCAGGCTTGCTTTTTATTGTGTTTGATGGTTATTGAGCCTCATCAGGGAATACCGAGGCGCGCATGGACTCGTGTGTTATGGCATATTGCGTGGGTGGACTCCTTAATTGCACTATGGAGGAGCAGTGGTAGAGAGAAGAGCGTTAGTGGGGATCGAGTCAGTGAGTAAGTCTACAATCTATGCTTTGTAAAACTATATCATTGTGAATTGTTTGGCTGGATCGTCCGAGGTTTTTTCCTTTGTGATTTTCCTCGTACATCCGACATCTTGTGAATGATTTATTTATTTTATCTACTTATCACTTAGATGCATGCTTTAGGTTAAAAAGATAAAATTGGGTAAATAAGTTTTCCACAACAAAGGTTTAAAATTTGTGCATAAGTTTTTACCGAGTTAATTTAATTTATGGTTTCAATCTATAAAAAGTTAAAAAATATAAAAATTGAACTTTCTGTTTATTTAGTTTTATCCGTTAAGGGGATTTCTCAAATAGGCAGGTGCCTTTGTTTCATAACATAACTCTGTGTATTATCACATAATGAACGAAATCAGTTTCCTAAGGGTGCTTCTAGATGAAGGGGCATCAATAAACATCATTCCAATTAGTACTCTCTATGAGACTAGAATTTCTTAACAAAAAATTGTACAGATGCCACTCATGATCTTTGGCTTAGATAGTGTGGGGATGCAATCACTAGATAATGTAAATGTATGGATTAAGTTGGGAAACTTCACATTCCACGTCAAGTTTCATATCATCAATGCCAAAATGAGTTACCAGTTATTAAAAGGTCAGATGTGGATGTATACACATGTAATTGTGTTATCAACTTTTCGTCAATGCTCGAAAAAAATGTCCGTGGAAGAAAGATTGTGATTAAAGATATAGAGAGACCCTTCTTAGTGGAAGAAGCTCATTTGGTTGATGCAGTATTATACACCGAATACGATGAGGAAAGAAAATTCTTGATTAAAGGAGTAGAGGAGCTCCACGAGGCTAAAAAAGAAGTCAAAGACAAGAAATCAGTGCATGAGATGTTGCGCTCACGAGTGGCATCCTCTGAGAATAAAATAAAATAGAAGATAAAATTAAAAGAAGAGGGAAGACCCAGGCGGACTTGCAAGAAGATTGTTTGGAAAAATCATTTATCGCTTATAACGATCTGAGCGGGCGGTGTTTTGGGATGAGATCATCGATCAAGCATCGGAGCGTTTAGTAATTGATGACTCCCACATAAAAGAAGACACTGAGGAGAAAGATGAGGCACCTGAATGCGTGCAAGACGGCTTGCGAGAGAAAATATAAGAGCTCGATGAGATAAACGTGGGAGTTGAAGGCAACGATGAGCGATCCTTCTTCATTTCTGAAGGTTTATGTCCTAAGCATCAGGAGGAAATCATTTTGTTACTTAAAGAATTTATAGACCTTTTTGCATAAAAGTACACAAAAATACCAGGGATAGATCCGGAGGTAAGTTCTCACTACTTGAATGTTTTGTCTAATGCTTTGCCCGAGAGACAGGCCACACACATGTATAAAGTTGAACTAGATTTGAAGATTAAATCGAAGGTGGATAAACTGCTTGCTGATGGGTTTATTAAACCCCCTTAGCATCTGGTATATTTATCAAGTATTGTGCATATGGCAGAGAAGGATAAGAAATAAATTTGGGTCTGTATAGATTTCAGAGATTTGAACCGTGCTTGTTTGAATGATGAATTTCCTCTGCTAAGTATTGACATTTTGGTGGAGTCCACTGCTATCCCTGATATATATATATAGTTTTATGAATGGGCATGTTGGCTATATAACCAAATTAAAATGGATCCGACGGATTTTGAGAAGATAGCCTTTCATACCTCTCAAGGAAAATTCTACTACATAGTCATGACTTTTGGACTTAAGGACGCAGAGGTGATATACCAGTCAACAATGATTGCAATATTATGACTTGTTACACGATATATTGGAGATTTATGTGGATAATCTGGTAGTTAAATCTAAAAAGGAGAGCAGGAATGTATAAGATCTTAGAAGAGTCTTCGAGTGCTGTCGAAAGTATAAAATGAAGATGAATACCTCAAAATATGCCTTTGGAGTTACTGGAGGGAAATTCCTTAGATTTGTTGTCAACGGGAGGACGTGTAAGTAGATGCAGAAAAGTGGAAGGCTATTTTTATGATGCTACCGCCGAAAAGTCAGAGACAATGTAAGATTTTATCGGTAAAAGTCTCCTATTTAAGAAGGTTTATACCATAAGTGGCATAAGTCACTCACCCTTTCCTGCCACTCGTGAAAGATAAGGCAAAATGGGTGTGGGAAATGGGTAAAGGAAAACATTTGAGAGAGTCATGGAAATATTGAATTCTCCTCAAACCATGGTCCAACCTAAAATAACCATGCCTTTATTGTTGTATCTCACTTCTATGGAGTAAACTATTGGGGCCTTGCACGCTTTGGAAAAATAAGGAGTAGAGTGACTAGTGTACTATTTATCTCAAGTGATCTTGAGAACAGACTCTAGGTACATGACTATAGAAAGATACCATCTGGATTTGGCTATCATAGCGCTAAAAGTTGAGGCACTATTTTCTTACATCCATAGTGCATATCATTACCAAGTGTGATTCCATTAAATACTTGCTTGTGCCGACCATTTTCGTAAGGCGACGAATCAGATGGTTTTTAATACTCTCAGAATATGAGCTAAAGTTCCATGATCCAAAGGCCATTAAGAGTCAAGCTATAAAGGATCCTCGCCAATTTTACAAGTTAAAACTTTGAACCTCTGAGTGAAGAGCTCTCAGAGGATAACTTTCTAACCTGTTTAGCTGAGGAAATGGAAGAATAGAGGATGTAATTTGATGGCTCATTTGTACAAAGCACTGGTGGAGTATGCATCATAATCTCTAGTAATAAAGAGAAGGTCAACCTCTCATACAAATTGGATTTCAAGTTCTCAAATAATGAAACGTATTTATGCGTATTTAGAATTTAATTAATTGAGTAATTAAATAAAAAGTACGTTTTAATTTAAATTACGTGAGTGGAGTAATTTAATGTGATTTAATATTTAAATTACGCGAGTGAAGTAATTTAATGCGATTTAATGATAATTATGATAATTAAGGGATTTAAAATAATTGTGACTATTAAGTATTAATCGAGAGATAGACACTGATTGATATTATGATTCAAATTTACTAAGTGTGAATAGTAAATATTGATAGTTAATTTGTACAATATAGCGAGTGATATGGACGTACTTGATTATATCTCAATCGGGTGTCGCATGTAGACTAAATTGAGGATGAGATAGAAAATGATTTTTAGTGACTCAAATAATAATTTAGAGGTCACATATGATTCCAAAAGGGTCGAATTAGTCAAAATAGTACACATGGGGGTACTAGTCGAGTATCGGGGCATTTTTGGGATAAACTGGAACTGTACGGTGGCGTTTTAGTCTTTTGGCATATGGGGGGTGAGAAGACCTACGAATTTTGGAGTGTTTTATCAACTCATTGAAGGTGTGGTTAGGGTTAGAAACCTCATAACACAAAGGGAAACCATTAGAGATAAGAAAGATCAATCTCAAGGCTAAAAAGGAAAATTGTGGGAGATTTCAAGGAGTTCTTGCACCACAAGTGATTGAGGAAGGAAGATTGGAAGAGAAAGCAACCAAACACCTTCTGCAAACTCGAAATCAGATCATTATCCATTCAAGATAATTGGTTATTTGCAAATTATTTTGAGTTATAATATCTATCCGTAGGATTTATGAATAATTGATTTTGATGTATATTCTTGGAGAAAAATAATTGATTAATTGCATGTTTGGGTAGAAATAGCATGTAGTTAGATTTATATCTGTAGAGGATTGAAAATCAGAGGAATCATGTTTGTTAGCACGAATTAAAATTTGGGTTGATGATTAGAAACATGGGAAGAACATGTCATACTAGGGTTCTTGAATAATTAGAAGATTTAAATTATTCTGGGCTAAATTGGAAGGATTTATAATGTTTAATTTGTTAGAAATCATCCTAGCATATGTAGGAATGGTTAGGTATTGTTAGTTACAAGTTTGGTGGATTATAATGTGAGTTATATAATTGAATATGGTGAAAAACGCATGAGGAAGAGGAAGAAATGCGGCTGTCACTGCTCGATCGATCGACCCAGGTTGATTTGGGGTTCTATTATTGGTTGACTTCTATTCGATTGCCGACACTTGATGGGAACCTTACTGATGACATTTTACCTATGTAGTGACTTAGAGAGTACCAGTAGGTATGTAGTAGGGGTCCATTATAATCATTGAGTGCAAGATTTGAAGTGATGGACCGACGAGGGTAAATCGATCGAGTAATGCATTGAGAATTTGGGATTTGAGTTACGAAGATTTAACGTCATTCCAAGGAGTATACCAGTAGGTTAGAGATAACTTAACTACTGAAATGAATAGAGGGGTAACTAGGTCCCTTAGAGTTGTGTGAATATTCAATTGAAATATGATAGTGATATAAATCATAAATTAATAAGTATGACGAATATTAAAGAGGAATATTATGTATGAGCACTATTATTAGGTTGCGTGTATACCTACTTGTAAAAGGTTAGTGAGACTGAGGTCTATGAATAACTGGAGAGGGTGAGGCGTGACCCACTCCAATGGATGATGTTTGTAAGGTTCTTAAGAACTTCTAGAGCAGCTTCTTATGACACCTTCTCCTTTTGGTAAAAATGGATCTCATGTTAGAAGTCCCTCCCTACAAGAAGATGAACTTCCACAACAATAATAGTAACTTTTCTCAAGAGGAACTCCTGAGAGTGATGGTTGTTAGTAGGGATTGAAAGAACAAGGCACTCAACACTTAGAGAGAGAGCATGGAGAGAATACTAGAGAGGTTCTGGTGTGATTTTGACAGAGTAACAGTGCTATTAAGTTTTTCTATCTCTCTTTCCCTTGCCCTTGCCCAGGGGTCCTATTTATACTTGGGCACTAGGGCTGAGTTGGCACTTTTGGCGCCAAAAACTTAGAGGGTTGGTGAGGGACAAGGCCTGTAGTGTACCATTTGTTCCTACCTGTGTGCAGCAGCCTGTCCCCTTGGACAGGTGCCACCTGGTGCAAACCAAAGCCAAAAAGCAAATATATCTCCTAATTGGGACAAAATATTTGATTTGGTAAATATCTTTTTAAACGGTAACTTTTGGTACAAACTTTGTAAACTTGAGAGGGGTCTCAAGGACCACTTCCTCTAAAATCTTTGTAAGTTATAGGGGGTCTTGAGGAGCCCCTTCTAAAATAATTTTTCTTGAGAGGGGCCTAGAGGACCCCCTCCTTTAAAATTATTTTATAAAAAATTATTTTCTTGTGAGTAAACCTTTGGCTATTCACCCTAGTTGTGTCTGACTGTGAGGTGCGTGAGGATTGGGTGACCCTAGGGTCTTTATACTAGTATTCTCTTAATCCTAAAGTGCTAAGTGGTTGAGCTTGCTCAACAAACCTTATTCCTCAGCCGCCAAGCCAAAACTCCCAAGAGATCCCAACTAGCCTACTTGAGCCCTGCTTGCTCAACTAGGCAACTTGTACAAGAAAATCAGTGTTAGTATTTCTGTTATTTTTAAAGAATGACTTTTCATGATGAGGGGTTGCTTATGGTAGCCACCCCCTCCTCCTAACTTGGTTTTCTGGGAGCTGAGGGGGGGGGGGGGGGGGGGGGAGGGGGGGGGAAGGACCTTGAGGGTTCCTCCTCCAATATGAGTTTCTTCTGTTGAGGAACCCTAGGGGGTTCCTTCTCAAATATCATTTTTTGCTGTTGAGGAACCCATGGGGGGTTCCTTATCAAATGTCATTTTTTACCGTTGAGGAACCCTTGGGGGGTTCCTTCTCAAATGTCATTTTTGCTGTTGAGGAACCCTGGGGGTTCCTTCTCAATGTCTATTTCTTGAGAGGTACCCCAGGGGGGTTCCTTCTCAATGTCAACTTCTACTGTTGAGGAAACCTAAGGGGAGTTCCTTCTCAATGTCAATTTCTTGTGAGGGACCCTAGGGGGTTCCTTATCAATGTCAATTTCTTACGAGGGACCCTAGGGGGTACGCCAACTTCTATGAGGGACCCTAAGGGGTTCCTTATCAATGTCAATTTTTGCGTGGGACCCTATTACCTAGGGGGTTCCTTCTCAATGTCAACTTCTGTTGTTGAGGCACCCTAGGGGGTTCATTCTCAATGTTAATTTGACCCTAGGGGTTACTTCTCAATATGAAGTTCTGTCGGGACCCTGGGGTTCCTTCTCAATATGAGTTTTTGTCGGGACCCTGGGTGGGGTTTCTTCTCAATATGAGTTTCTTCCGGGACCCTGGGTTTTTTTTCCTTCCCAATATGAGTTTCTCCTGGGACCTTGGGGGGGTTCTTCTCAATATGAGTTTCTGTCGGGACCCTGGGTGGGGTTCCTTCTCAATATGAGTTTCTGTCGGGACCCTGGAGGGTTTCCTTCTTAATATGAGTTTCTTTCGGGACCCTATGTGGGGTTCCTTCTTAATATGAATTTTCTGCTGTTGAGGGACCTTGGGGGGGTTCTTCAACCTTATATTTACTGAAGACTACGGAGGGGGTATTTGAGGGACCCTAACCCTAAAATTTAGTGGTCAAACTTGAAACACCCTTCTACACTACTGAATTATATGGATACTTAGGTGGAGAGAATACCTAAAGTATAATTGCCTATATTAGGGCCGAGGTAGGATTCTGAACTAATATGTGGAAATAGTAAGTTGGGGTCGTGATGAAAAATTTCCGAACCAATCTATGTATAAAATTTCATTAGTGGGGTTGAGGTGATTTTTCCGAAACACTACCTGAAATGAACTTGGGATCGAGGTGACATTCCGAACCAAACTCTCACTTGGTGTCGATGGACCATTTCGAACCAAGAGTCCTTGATGTGTGTTAAGAGGACGTAGTATTAATGAATGAATTTATAAGTATATATTATGTGTGAAATGTATACTGTATTAATAATCTACTTATGCGAGTTAGTATATATTGAGATGCCGTGATTACACCTAAAAGAAAATAAGTAGGGAAACTTAATTATAAATCGATTAAAGGTAACAAGACGGGAACAGTTATCTACGTATATACATTATGAGATATGGTTATTATTACATATTATATGGGCAGTATGGTAAGTTAGTCACGTAGATAAGTTCAGTTTAATACTAGAGTTCAATTAACTTGAGTAGTACATCTAGGTGGGATAGGTACGAGACGTTAGGCATGCACTGTAGATGAGGGGTGAGGTAACTCAAGAGAGTGTACGCAAATCTCAACAAGTGTAATCAATAAGTCATTTTACTGTGATAATCACTTGCTAAATATTTTCAAAACGTTTTGAGTACTAACTCTTTCTATCAAAATATTTTCAAAACCCTTTTAGGTGTCCAGCCACAGGGATGCCAGACGTGAGGATTCAGTCCAGGGACTCGAGCTGCAGCATTGCGGAGGCTGGTAGGACTTTTCATAGAAGATTAATTATTTCATATCTAGTGTGGGATTTCCTTTTAGTACTCTCTATTGGGACATGTTGTCCATTGTCTTTATTTCAGATATTCAGTTTTGGATTACTTTGGCTTTATTTAGCAGTATTTGATTTTAGCCAATTATTGACTCGTCAAGACTTTATCCTTCATATATTGCATGATGGTTTGAATTATTGTATAGTGTGAATGTTTAATTATTTACGCACGAGTAGTGTTCTTGGTTTAATGAAGTATAAAATTTGGCACCGGTCTAATTTCACTTAGGTGATTAGTAATTAAAAAGTTTTTGACAGTGATGTTAAGAATGAAATAACTGAGAAACTTGTTTTAATTTAATTTTTGACTGATCACCCGGGATTTAATTAGGCAAGGTGTCACAGATGGTATCAGAGCATCAGGTTCTAGTGTTCATAGGATCTGAGCGGCTTACTAAAATTTCAGCGTTTCATTCTTTTGATGTAGAGCCATATTTTAATATTGTTGTTTTTGTCTTTGCGTACTTAAGATATCGTACTTCCGCTATTAGATTTTGTATAAAATGTGTACTTATACAATTCGATCTATTTTCAGATGCCACCGAGGAGACAACGAGCGGAGAGGGCCGAGGCCAGAGATGGGGTGAGGGAGGTCCATCAGAAGCCACAGGTACCGCAACCACCATCCCCACCCAAGATGATTTCTACTACTCTGGTGGAAGTGATAGTGGCTCAGGCAATTAAGAAAGCTATGAGGGCCATGACAACCCATTTTTCTCAGCCCCAGGCATAACCTCTAGTGGCACCAGCAGTTCAGGTCCCGGTAGGGCCTCCTTATTGACAACGAGTTAGGGAAACCTTTCAGAAGGGCTATCCACCCGAGGTTTAGGGTAGTACTGACGTGGTGGAGGCTTACGACTGGAAGAAGAATATTCAGGACCATCTGCGCATGCTTGAATGTACTGAGGTGCATAAGAAGATGCTTACTACTTTTCGTCTGTCGGGGGCAGCTTTACAGTGGTGGGAGTCAGTTACCACCCCAGATGAGAGGGACTTGATGACGATTTCTGAGCTTTGGGTGAGATTTGACCGCAAGTACTTCCTGCCAGCAGTAGAGTCAGAGATGAGGAAGAAATTTAGTGAAGTGGTTCAGGGTGATTGATCAGTTGTTGACTATGAGGAGGAGTTCACCCATCTGGCTAACTTTGTTCCAGACGAGGTGAGCAACGAGGAGCATAAGAAGTCCAAGTTCATGAATGGTTTGTCCTGGAGGATCAAACAACATTTGATCGGTAACCCAACACTGATGACATATACATATGTCATCAACACTGTACTAGTGCACTACCAGGATCATCGGTTCCATGCGAAGGGAAGCAAGAAGGGTGATCCAAGCCATCCGGGCAAGGCAAATGGGGGTAGTGACAATAGCACACCGCAGCAGCAGACTGCAGGTCAGCAGGGACAGGATTCCCGACATCAGAACTCGACCAAGAGATTTAGGTATGGGAGATATCGATCTGACAGACAGGGCCCCCAGAAGAAGGTTCCTCAGGGCCGTCAGGGCCAAGGGAACCAAGGGGGAGGCCAATAGGGCCAAGGTCATTAGGGCCATTGTCAGGGCCAACAGGGCTAATGGCAGAGATAGTTCCAGGAGCAGTGTTTCACATGTGTCCACCAGGGTCACAAGAGTAGGACTTGTCCACAGGGAGATAGGGCACAACAGCAGGGTGCCCAACAGGGGCAACAGGCTCCGTTAACCCCAACACTGACACAACCCCGCAATATCAAACTGGCCAAACGCACTGTGGGCGTGTGTACAACGTTCGGGATGTTCCTATACAACTAGCACCCCAGGCGCCACTGACATTCGCAGGTACATTTCCTATCCATGGGCATGAGGGTAGTATTATGTTTGACATGGGTGCGATACATTCTTTTATTGCCACTAGATTTTCACGAGAAGCCGTTCTTTTAGAGACCGACGACACTCATCTTATGTGTGTTGAGTCACAGATGGGTAGTGGGTCACTTATACACTCGATCTGTAGGGGTGTGGACATTATGATCGGGAGATTGAGTCTAGAAACATACCTTCTAGTGTTAGATATGGAGGGTTATGACATCATCCTAGGCATGAATTGGTTGGCGGCTTATAGGGTGATGGTAGATTGCAATGAAAGGACTATCGTGTTTGCTATTCTGGGACATGATATGTTCCTAGTGGCGATGCCTCTGCCCGAGGGAGGATCGCGCACTCACTTATATTACATTGATGAGGAGACATCACATGAGGAGGTTGTTTCTTTGAACTCAATCCCAGTCGTGAGGGATTTTGAGGATGTCTTCCAGGAGATATCAGGGTTACCACCCAGCAGGGAGATTAAGTTCATTATCGACTTAGCACCGGGGATGAGACCAATTACTAGAGCACTATATTGCATAGCCCCTTCGGAAATACGAGAATTGAGAGAGCAGATACAACAGCTATTGGGACAGGGTTTTATTCGGTGGTGTACATCACCGTGGGATGCACCAGTGCTATTTATGAAGAAAAGTATGGTTCGCTTCGTTTGTCTGTAGACTAGAGGGAGCTGAACAACGGTGATGATACGTAATAAGTATCCGTTACCTAGGATTAATGGCTTGTTTGATCAGTTGAGAGGGGCTGCAAACTTCTCAAAGATCAATTTGAGGTCAGGTTACCATCAATTGTGCATTCGAGAGGTGGATGTACCTACGACAGTTTTCTTATCTCGGTACGAGTCATACGAGTTTAGAGTGATGCCGTTTGGGCTCACTAATGCGCCTGCAGTGTTTATGGACCTCATGAATAGGGTATTCAAGGAGTTTTTGGACCCGTTTCTGATCGTATTCATCGACAATATACTGGTTTACTCTCGTATGGAGGAGGATCACACCGATTACTTACATATGGTTCTTCAAACATTACGGGACCATCAGTTGTACGCCAAATTCAGGAAGTGTGGATTTTGGCTTTGGGAGGTTCAGTTTCTTGGCCACATTGTGTCGAAAAAAGCCATTGATGTTGATCCAAGTAAGGTATCAGCGGTGAGGGAGGTGGGACAGCCCACGACACCGATCGAGGTTAAGAGCTTTTTGGGGTTGGCCAGTTACTATCATCGCTTCATCAAGGGGTTCTCAAAGATTGCTGGTCCTTTGATGAACTTGAATCGAAAGGGAGTACCATTCATGTGGAGTGACTACTGTAAGTTATCATTTGAACTAAAAGGCAGGTTGACATCAACACTCGTACTTGCATTACCTAAGAGTGGGTTGGAGCACAAGGTCTATACTGACGGATCCTTGCAGGGACTTGGGCTGTGTTATAGCAGGAGGAGAGAGCTATAGATTATGCATCTCAAAATCTAAAGCCACATGAGAAGAATTACCCCACTCACGACTTTGAGTTGGAAACGTTCATTTTTGCTTTGAGTATATGGAGACATTATCTTCTAGGAGAGCAGTTTACTATGTTCACAGATCATAAGTCACTTCAGTATCTCTTCACACATAAGGATCTGAATTTGAGGCAGAGATGGTGGAACGAATTAGTGAAGGATTACCAGTTTGATATATAGTATCATCCTGGTAAGGCTAACGTGGTAGCAGACGCGTTGAGCCAAAGACCGACTGGATAGTTGGCACAGGTTTGGAAAGCGAAATGGAGCGAACTTCGACATGAGGATGAGGTAGCCAGAGCATACAAGGAAGTTTTATCTATCAATCTCGAGAGTGTTATGCGGGTGGTGAGGGAACATGCAGAGGATCCGTTTTATCAGGACAAAGTACGACGGTTACTTGCCGAGGGCAAAGAGTTCTACTCCATCAGATCAGAGGGTGGACTACGGTTTAATGGGAGACTGGTAGTACCCGAAGATGAAAATTTGAGGCATGAAGTCATGATGGATTCGCACGGGTCGAAGTTTGCGGTATATCCCAGAATGGATAAGATGTATCGGGATATGCGACGATAATATTGGTGGTCGTGTATGAAGCGAGACATAGTAGAGTTTGTCTCAAATTGTGTTACATGTCAGCTTGTGAAAGTTGACCATTAGATACCTTCAGGGATTCTACAGCCACTGGATATTCGCGTGTGGAAATAGGAGAGAATTTTGATGGACTTTATTACTGGGCTATCGACATCGCAGAGGGGTAACGATTCCATATGGGTGATAGTGGATCGGTTGACCAAGGTAGATCATTTCTTGTCGGTTCGTACTGATTTTGATACGATGCAGTATATTCAGCTATTCATTTCAGAGATCGTTAAGCTTCACGAGGTTCCAATTAATATTGTGTCTGACAGAGATAAAATATTTATGTCGCATTTCTGGTAGAGTTTTCAGGAAGCCATGGGCACAGTCTTGTGGTTGAGTACGACGTATCACCTGCATACAAACTGGCAGACTGAGAGGGTAAATCAAATGCTTGAGGATATGTTGAGGATGTGTATCCTAGATTTTGGGGGAAGTTGGGAGCGATATGTTCCATTGGTAGATTTTACGTATAATAACTCTTACCAATTCACTCTCGGTATGGATCCATTCGATGCACTTTATGGGAGGCCTTGTCATTTGCCCAAATGCAGGTTAGAGGTGGGGGACAACAAGATATTGGGACCGAAGATGATACAGGAGACTTATGCCAAGATAGAGTTGATTCAAGGACGTATTCGAATAGCTCAGGATAGGCAGAAGAGTTATGCTGACGCCGGTAAGAGACACTTGGAGATAGAGGTGGGCGACCAAATGGTTGTTCAGGTATCTCCTCTGAAAGGGATTATGAGGTTCGACAAGAAGGGGAAGTTAGCGCCGAGATATGTGGGACCGTTACCTATTATTGATAGGGTGGGACCGGTAGCATACAGATTGGGACTCCCAGAGCATCTTTAGCGGATACACAACGTGTTCCATGTGGCGTCGCTGAAGAAATATATGAGGAGAGAGAGATAGACTTCTAGCACGTTCCATTTGAGGAGATTGATTTGTAGCCAGATGTCTCATATGAGTAGAGACCTATGGCTATTCTGGATCATAGCAAGAGTAATCTTTGATCCAAGGTGGCACCGTTAGAGCGAGTACAATAGGGACACCACAATGTTGACGAGTTGACATGGGAGCGGAAGGAGGATATGCAAGAGCAGTATCCAGAGTTATTCACCACAGGTATATCCTAATTTTGAGGACAAAATTCCTTTGTAAGGGGGGAAGTATGTAATACCCCATATTTCTGCGTATTTAGAATTTAATTAATTGAGTAATTAAATAGAAAATACGTTTTAATTTAAATTACGTGAGTGGAGTAATTTAATGTGATTTAATACTTAATTTACGCGAGTGAAGTAATTTAATGCGATTTAATGATAATTATGATCATTAAGGGATTTTAAAATAATTGTGATTATTGAATATTAATCGAGAGATAGACACTGATTAATATTATGATTCAAATTTACTATGTGTGAATAGTAAATATTGATAGTTAATTTTTACGACATAGCGAGTGACATGGACGTACTTGATTATATCTCAACCGGGTGTCGCATGTAGACTAAATTGAGGATGGGATAGGAAATTATTGTTAGTGATTCAAATGATAATTTAGAGGTTACAGATGATTCCGAAAGGGTCGAATTAGTCAAAGTAGTATACTCGGGGGCACTAGTCGGGTACCGAGGCATTTTTGGGCTTAATCGGGACCGTACGGGGGCGTTTTAGTCTTTCGGCATATGGGGGTGAGAAGACCTACGAATTTTGGAGTGTTTTATCAACTGATTGAAAATTTTGTTGGGGTTTGAAACGTCATAACACAAAGGGAAACCATTAGAGAGAGAAAAGAGATCATTCTCAAGGCTGAAAAGGAAAATTGTTGGAGATTACAAGGAGTTCTTGCACCACAAGTGATTGAGGAAGGAAGATTGGAAGAGAAAGCAACCCAACACCTTCTTCAAACTCGAAATCAAATCACCATCTAATCAAGGAAAGTGGTTATTTCCAATCAAGGCAAACTCGAAATCAAATTATTTTGATTTATAATATCCATGCGTAAGATTTATGAATAGTTGATTTTGATGAATATTCTTGGAGAAAAATAATTGATTAATTGCATGTTCGGGTAGAAATAACACGTTGTTAGATTTATATATGTAGAGTATTGAAAATCAGAGGAATCATGTTTTTTAGCACGAATTAAAATCTCGGTTGATGATTGGAAACATCGGAAGAACATGTCATACCAGGGTTCTTGAATATTTAGAAGATTTGAATTATTCTGGGATAAATTGGAAGAATTTATAATGTTTAATTCGTTGGAAATTATCCTAGCATATGTAGGAACGGTTAAGTATCGTTAGTTACAATTTTGGTGGATTATTATGTGAGTTAGATAATTGAATATGGTGAAAAATGCAAGAAGAATAGGAGGAACTGCGTCTGTCATTGCTCGATCGATCGATCGACCCTTAAATGTCGATCGATCGATGATCATGGTCGATCGATCGACCCATGATGATTTTTGGATTCTTTTGTTGGTTAAGTTCTATTCAATTTCCGATGCCTGAGGGGAACCATAGTGATGACATTTTACCTATGCAGGGACTTAGATAGTACCATTAGGTGTATAGTGGGGGTCTGTTATAATCATTGAGTTTAAGATTTGAAGTGATGGACCGACGAGGATAAACCGATCGAGTAGTGCATTGGGAATTTGGTATTTGAATTATGGAGAGAGTAAACGTCATTCCATGGAGTATACCAGTAGGTTAGAGATAACTTAACTTCTTAAATGAATATTGGGGTAACTAGGGCCCTTAGAGTTGTGTGAATACTCAATTAAAATACGATGGCGAGATAAATCATAAATTAATAAGTACGGTGAATATTAAAGAGGAAATATTACGTACGAGAACTATTATTAGGTTGCGTGTATACCTACTGAATTATATAGATACTTAGGTGGAGAGAAAAACTAAAGTATAATTGCCTATATTAAGGTCGAGGTAGGATTCTGAACGAATATATGGAAATAGTAAGTTGGGGTCATGACGAAAGAGTTTCGAACCAATCTATGTATAAAATTTCATTAGTGGGGTCGAGATGATTTTTTCGAACCACTACCTGAAATGAACTTTGGGTCGAGGTGACATTCTGAACCAAACTCTCACTTGGTGTCGATGGACCATTCCGAACCAAGAGTCCTTGATGTGTGTTAAGAGGACATATTAGTAATGAATGAATTTATAAGTATATATTGTGTGTTAAATGTATACTGTATTAATAATCTACTTATGTGAGTCAGTAGACAATGAGATGCTGTGATTACACCTAAAAGAAAATTAAGTAGGGAAACTTAATTATAAGTCGGTTAAAGGTAACAAGGCGTGAACAGTTATCTAAGTATATACATTATGAGATATGGTTATTATTAAATACTATATGGGCGTTATGGGAACTTAGTCACGTAGATAAGTTCAGTTTAATACTAGAGTCAAATTATCTTGAGTAGTACAACTAGGTGGGCTCGGTGCGAGACGTTAGGCGTGCACTATAGATGAGGGGTGAGGTAACTCAAGAAAGTGTATGCAAATCTTAACATGTGTAATCAATAACTCATTTTACTGTGATAATCACTTGCTAAATATTTCAAAATATTTTGAGTAATAACTCTTGCCATCAAAATATTTTTAAAACCCTTTTAGGTGTTCAGCCACAGGGATGCCAGACGTTAGGATTCATTCCAAGGAATCGTAGATGCATAATTGTGGTGGCTGGCAGGACTTTGCATAGACGATTCATTCTTTCGGTTCTAGTGTAAGATCTCCTTTTAGTAGTCTCTATTGGGGCATGTTGTCCATTGTCTTTATTTCAGATATTCAGTTTTGGATAATTTTGGCTTTATTTAGCAGCATTTCATTTTAGCCGATTGTTGACTCGGTAAGACTTTATCCTTTATATATTGCGTGATGGTTTGAATTATTGTATAGTGTGAATGTTTAATTATTTCCGCATGAGTATTGTTCTTGGGTTAATGACAGATAAAATTTGGCGCCGGTCTAATTTCACTTAGGTGAATAGTAATTAAAAAGTTTTCGACAGTGATGGTAAGAATGAACCAACTGAGAAACCTTGTTTAATTTAATTTAGGACTGATCAATCGGGATTTAATTAGGCAGGATGTCACAAATGGTATTAGAGCCTCGGGTTCTAGTGTTCATAGGATCTGAGCGGTTAACTACGATTTCAGCGTTTCATTCTTTTGATGTAGAGCCCTATTTTAGGACTGAATCTTTTGTCTTTGCGTACTTAAGATATCGTACTTCTGCTATTAGATTTTGTATAAAATGTGTACTTATACAATTCGATTTGTTTTCAGATGCCACCGAGAAGACAACGAGAGAAGAGGGCCAAGGCCAGAGATAAGGTGAGGGGGTACCATCGTACTTCTGCTATTAGATTTTGAATCGAAAGGGAGTACCATTCGTGTGGAGGGACTACTGTCAGTTAACGTTTGATGAACTAAAAGGAAGGTTGACATCTGCACCCGTACTTGCATTGCCTAGGAGTGGATTAGAGTACCGGGTCTATACTGACACATCCTTGCAGGGACTTGGGGGTGTGTTACAGTAGGAGGAGAGAGATATATCTTATGCGTTTCAAAATCTAAAACCACATGAGAAGAATTACCCCATCCACGACCTCGAGCTAGCAGCGGTCGTTTATATGACTAGCTAATGACCCTGGTATACTATTGGCCAACGATGGAAGCTGACTCTACAAGTTTTGTAAAAAAATGTAAAGCATGCCAAATTCATAGCAATATGGTTCATTCCCCCTCATTGAGTTTGTCAGGCCTAACTATTCCTTACCCATATCATGCTTGGGCATTTGATTTGGTAGACAAGATCATGCGAGCCTCTCATAGTAAGGCCTTCATTCTGGTTGGCATAGAACTGTATACCAAGTGGGAATAAATAATTCCTCTAAAAATGATAACTGCTAAAGTAGTAACGTTGTTCATCCGGGAATACACAATATGAAAATTTGGCATCCAAAATTCATTTAACAGAGTTCACCTTTACTCACAATACCTTGAAGGGATACATTTTCAAAATAGAGTCCTCAACATAATATACAGAGTTAGGAAGTACACATTTTTCAAAATTTCTGATGAAATTAAACTGTTTGTATGTTGTTTATAACATTAGGAGATAATTAACTCCCAAGTCTTATTTAATGTTAAAATAAGGCAAGTATCCCATAAAATATGGAAAAGTCAAATAGATTACTCGCCATTTTACGAGTAGGCATTCCCATTTGAAAAAAGGGAATGATAATTACTATATTTACTCATAAAATTGTGAGCAAGTACTCCCACAGAATAAGGGAAATCTCATACCATACGAAAAAGTGAAAATAAAGAAGATTTAAATGAAATATAAAGACCGGTATCATGATTTCTTGCTCATTTATAAAATGACCTGATCAAATTAGAGTAGGCCATGATATTACAAATACAAAAAAAAACTCTTAACAAGTGGTCAATCAAACGAAATAAAAAGAAGATCCGTCTTCAAGCGGAAGCCTTCAAATTACGAGCCAACTTCTCGAGCTATATTCCTTATAACTTGGCCATTAGATTAGTATCATCTGCTTCACTGGCCAAAATTTTAGCCAACTCAGCTTTCAAGGATTTGATTTTCTTACGAATGTTGTCAGCCCATGAAGGATGTCGCTCGGCTTTAGCCTGCTCAAAAGACCGGTCTCGTAATAGTTTTTTGGTAGAAGAATGGAGAAGTTTATGAAGGAAGGCATCAAGCAAATCAAGCTTGAAGTGGTAGCAGTTCTCCATGTCTTTAATGGAAGCTGAGAAAATTCGAAGAGCAAAGCCAGTAACTTCCCTTTGAGGAGTAGAAATGAATTAACGAACATGGTTAGAGAGTGCCTTCAGGTTGACAAAAATCATGGTATCAATATTTCAAACACTCCAGGTGGTAAAAGTCTCAGGGTGATGCTCAAAGATTAAATCAAGAACAGTTCGACCTTCTACCCAAAATTTGTTGGGGGTGGCGCTCACTCTACATACCCCTCATATAAACATTAGGAGCATCCATATCTATAGCATCAAAGCTATTGTCCATGAAACTATCCTCGGAGTAGGAAGAAGACTCCTCACCCCTAACTATGTCATAATGGGTGAACTTAGAGGACTGCTCGTTTTCAACAACAACCTCCTTTGCCTCACTCGTTTACTCTTATAAAACAAGAAAGATGAAATGAATAATTTATGTAAAATTTCCTGAGGAATACAAAGAGTAACAGTAAAGAGACTTACTAGCACACCAATAGGAGTCAACATGATACCGAAATGCCTCCCTTTGTCTAATTACAGGATCCATAGTAACAGAAGCACTCATGAAAATAACTTGAAAATAAAGCAAGGGGAAGAGATCATTCAAACACTTGCACAGTAAAAACAAGTAAAAGAATAAACAAGGGTATAGCAAATTAATACCTTAGGCTCGGCAGTTACAGGAGCGCTCATAGCACTAACCCGAAAATAAGGAAATCAGAAAGTGTTATTTGATCACTTGCATAATAAAAATAAGTTATAAAATAGCCATGTATGACAGAATAATACCTGGGGAACACTCACAACAATGCTCATAAAATGTTTCACAGTCAAAGGAATGCTTTTGTCACTAACTTGAAAAAAAAGAGATGGGAAGGTTTTATTTGAGAACTTTCACAGTATAACCAAGTTATAAGAATGTCAGGAGTGACAGAACGATACCTGAAGAGAATTCAAAGCTATGTGCGCAGGAGGTCCCGCAGTTAAGGGAACACTCGTAACACTCATCTAACACAAAAATGAGAGTGTAAGAAAAAAATATCACTTGAGCACTTGCACAAAAGAAACTCCAGGTATATCATATTGATACTTGAGAGGCCACAGGTGGCAGAACGCTAGTGGTTGTGCCCGCTTGAAATTACACAACTTAAAGAAAACTCTCGTTGCCAACCTTATATATATATATATATATATATATATATATATATATATATATATATATATATATATATATATATATATATATATATATATATATATAAATGAGGAAGCAACTATTTGAGTGATTGCATAGAGAAAAGAATTTGTACATAAGAAATCAATGAATATTAAGTTAATGCCTGAGGTGGCATAGGTGATGAAGTAGCAACACTTGATGGAGATGCAACAGACAAGGGAGTACTAACAACACTCGCCTAAAATGAAAGTAAAAATATAGAGTGTGTAAGTGTTCCAACACACGCAAAGAAAAACATGAGGTGCTGAAAGCAAGTATAAAGCTGAATTCAAGTACCTGAACTCCAACTACAGGGGAAGCACTCAAGTTTATCTGAGGTGATGGAGGGACACTCGCACTAACCTATCGATAAAGAAGTTGTCAATAAAAAGTTACTAAAAGAAAGAAAATTATATAACTAGTTTCCTATGTTGAACAAGTGATGTGAGCAACAAGTCCACTCAAAGCCACTCCAGTGATAGGCTGAGAAGGAAGCGTATGCACATAGGGCCTATTGTCTAAAGGAAGACATACCTTGGGGATATATACAACCCACGGATGATTACTCCTACGAAAAAATGTATGCCCCCAATAGTGAGGGGATCATTCGTGATAAATCCCTGCAAAAAAATAAAGGGTTAATAATAAGTATTGATATTTTGGTTAACAAAACAAGTATTTAAAGAAAGAAATAAAGGAGGTGTTTGAAGAATACCCCTCCAGAGCTAGTTGCAACACTGACTGGGGGTTGGCCTGAGGAACTGATCCATGCAGAAGAAGCGAGTGGCCTACTAATAGGTTCAAGAGGGGCTAAAGACACTTATCAAAAGAAAAAAAAATATAAGATACTGGAGGATATAAAAAACTTGATAAAGACCTTTATGGATTGAAGAATACTTGGATTGAACATGAAGCTATAGAAGAACTCCCAACGGTGATGGGGTACACAGAGTAGAGTTGGAAGAAAAATAATTAAGAATATTAGTTCACAATGACAAGTGTTTGAAAATTGACAATAAAAAAAGGAGGGGGATATCTATGTCCAAGACATAGAGTTCCTGTGATATTAAAATGGAGTGGGAGGAACAGAAGGGGAAGAGGTGAGAGAACTACTCTCACCCACAGGAGCCACCCATCCCTACGGACGAAGCCTACTAAAAAATGGTGGAGAGTTCGTAACAAAATTCACAACTCACATGAAGATATTATAAAGAGAAAACTAAGTAACTACATTAAACACTTATAGGTTCATCACAATGAGTTCTCCTATAAGGAAAAGGCCTAGTGGTTGGGCTAGTGTAGGAAGGGGAATAAATCATGGTATCATTGTAATCATTACTGGGATGCTCAAAGTCCAAAGTTGTACCCCTTGTGGCTTATAAAAAAGGAGAAGCATTAGACGAAAGAACTTCACTGAAGCCAAGTAATTTAATATCATTTAAATAATAAATATGATAATAATAGGAATGAGTGCTTTTATAATCAACAAGTTCCTCTTCAAATAAGCAAGATGAGGAGTTACCACTCGTAGTTCCATTACTTATATTTTACTAAGTAAAAAAGGAATAAATAGAGTACTTTCCACTAAAGGAGTAGAAAGTGGAGCACATGATTAAACAAGAGTGTCTTCGAGAGGATAATATCCTTGCTCATGAACAGTATAAATATTTCCTTAACTCTAAGAATGTCAGAATATAAACCCTGATTTTCTACTGTAGAAGGGCAAACTGGATTGTATGATTTCCTTTTCTATCTTATTGTTCGCATTCTCACCGGAGAATAAGCAGAGGCTGATTTACCAATCGTGACACGAATAAAATGTGGCACCCCACCTAATTAAACATCGGTTGATCATGCCTTTATTAAATTAAAACATGTTTCTCATATGATTCATTCTTAGCATCATTGTCAAAAACTTTTTAATTACTAACCACCTAAGTGAAATTAGACCGGCGTAAAATTTTACCTTTCTTTAAAATAGATAAAAACTCATGCGAAAACATTTAATTAAACATTCATAATAATAAGTCCAAATAATCTCACAAGATATATAAAAATGAATCAAGTTTTGCATAATAAACCATCGGCTAAAGTCCAAACCTAAATACTCAGTAACAAAAGAATTGAATGACTGAAAAACTGTCAACGGACAACATGTCCACACATGGAATATAAAATGAGATCCTACACTAGATCTGAAAGGAAGAATCGTCTACTTGGCGTCCCTGTGGCTAGACACCTAAAAGGTTTTAAAAATATTTTTATAGCAAGAGTTTGTACTCAAAATGTTTTGAAAATATTTAGCAAGCGTTTATCATAATTTATTATCCATTATTGATTACACATGTTAGGTTCACATACACTCTCTTGAGTTTCCTCACCTCTCATCTAATGTGCACACCTAACATTCTATACTTACCCCACCTAGTTATACTACCAAATCTAGCTAGACTATAGTAATATCTAAACTTATCTACACGCCTAAGTTCCCTGTACCACTCATATAGTACGCTAATATAATTTACACCTATCATGTATTATTCCCTTTTTAGGTAACTTTACACCCTTGTTATCTTTTACATTTTGTCATTATAGTTTCACTATCATCATTTCACCTTCATAATTAATTCTCTCTCTACTTAATTAAAATTACCTAGATATATCATCATACATCTATATCTTTAGCAGTCTACTATCACACATAAGTAGGCTATTATGTGGTATATATTATGCATACAATATATACTATAAGTGTATACTCCCCTAAAATGTCCTTATATCACCCATTAAGGATTATGGATCCGGATGTTCCCTCGACCCAATTTATCGTATCATTCACATTGGTCCGGATAGCCCCCGACCCTAATGTAAATGTTATATATATATGTAAGAGGGTAGTGAGACTGGGGTCTATGAATATCTAGAAAGGGTAAGGCGTGACCCACTCCAATGGACACTGCCTGCAAGGTCTTCTGGTGCAACTTCTTAAGAAACTTTCTCCTTCTGGTAACAATGGAGCTCGAGCTTCAACTCACTCCCAGCAAAAAGCTGAGCTTTCACAATAAAAATAGTAATTTTCTCAAGGGAAACACCTGAGAATGATGGCTGTCAGTTGAGGAGTGAAAGAACAAGGCACTTAGCACTAAGAGAATGAGCAAGGAGAGAATACTAGGTAGGTCTGGTGTGATTTTGATAGAGTAACAGTGAAAGTTTCCATTATTCTCTCTTGACCTTGCCCAGGGGTCCTATTTATACTTGGGCATCAGGGTTGAGCTAGCATTTTTAGGTGCCAAAATTGAGAGGGTTGTTGAGGAACAATGTCTGAAATGTACCATTTGTCTCTACCTATAGGCAGCTCTGCCTGTCCCCTCTGGCAGGTGCCACCTGGTGCCAACCAAAGTCAAAAATCAAATATGTCTCCCAATGAAGACAAAATATCTGATTTGGTAAATATCCTTTGAAATGGTAACTTGTGGTACATACTTTGCAAATCTTGAGAGAGGAGGCCTTAAGGGTCCCTCTCCTCTAAAATCATTATTTTTCTTGAGAGGGACCTTGAGGACCCCCTCTTGTGAGAAAGACATTTTTTTGTAAAGAGTTAATTTCTTGTGAGCAACTAGCTCTTTGGTTGCTCACTTCACTTATGACTAAGTGTGAGGTGTGTGTAGTCTTGAGTGACTCCTGGGTCTTCCTACTAGTATTATCTCAATCCTATAGTACTAAGTGGTCGACCTTGCTCAACATACCTTGTACGTCAGTCGCCAAGACAAAACTCTCAAGAGGTTCCAACTAGCCTACTTGAGCCCTGCTTGCTCAACTAGGCAACCTGTACAAGAAAATAAGTGTTAGTACTTTTGTTATTTTAAAGAATGACTTTTCATGATGAGGGGTTGCTTATGGTAGCCACCCCCTCATCCTAACTTGGTTTTCTAGGAGTTGAGGGGGGAGGACCTTGAGGGTCCTTCCTCTAATATGACTTTCTGCTGTTGAGGAACCCTGGGGGGGGGGGGGGGGGGGTTCTTCTCAAATATCATTTTGTGCTGTTGAGGAACCTTGTGGGGGGTTCCTTCTTGATGTGAATTTCCAGTGAGGGACACTAAGGGCTTCCCTCTCAATGTCAACTTCTGCTATTGAGGAACCCTAGGGGGTTCCTTCTCAATGCCTATTTCTTACGAGGGGCCCTAGGGGGTTCCTTATTAATGTTAACTTCTGTTGTTGAGTAACCCTAGGGGGAGTCCCTATCAACATGGGCTTCCCCTAGGGTTACTCAACAACAGAAGTTAACAAGTCCCCCCTGGGTTACTGCAGAAACTAAAGTCAATCGTGTCTTTGCAAGGTACAAGTTCATTCAATCCTTTATTGGCAACTAGGTGTGTCTTGACCAGTGGAATTCTGTTTGGAAAAGAGGGTATCTCGTTTGATTTGCACGTGGCTTTGGGTTTTGCATTTGAGGTAGCCGCTGCCAATGGTTCACCGCGGGTGGACCCAATACCCGAGGGTTCCTCGCAGATGACATATTTTGTTAAGGGTTCCTCTTCGTGACTGCAATTGGCGGCTGGTGGTTCTGATAATTTCCGAATTTCTTTGGGTGGGGGTATTTCGACCTTGGATTCTGTCATGGGTTACTCATGTGCTTTCTCTGTGTTCGTGGCTGGAGGTTCTGTTGCCACAAGTTTTTTTGTTGACGAGGGGTATTACTTGGGGTTCCGCACGAGTTGGGTTTCTACCAGAGGATTCCTCGACTATTCCAAGTAGTTACCTGTTTGATTTTCCATCTGGAAGTGGTGTAGCTAAGGGCTCCTCGCGATACCCATTGCATACCATGTGTTCCTCGCCGATGCCACAAATTGAAGTCGAGAGACTCCATTTTGCTACGGGTTCCTCGCGGGTGGACTCCATACCGGGGGTTCCGCACCGCTCCAAAATTTGGGTGGGTCTGTGTGGGTACCCGAAATAAAGAACTATGGGCCTGGACGAGTAGCCCAGTCCTGGCGGCCCAAAGTCCAGGCCCCTCATCTTTTATAATCGATCCAGTCTCCCCTCACGATCCCATGAAGGGAAGTTATGGGGGAAATGGAAAACGTGGAGGAACCCATCACCCCCATTCATCTACATGCACATGTATATATTAAACCCTAGGTCCGGGACAAAAGGACAAGTTGTATTCTCTATAATCACTCTCCGGAGTATATAGAAATAATATCGACTGCACCACCGTGGACGTAGGCACATCTTGGCTGAACCACGTACATCCTTTGTTGTGTGATTGGAATCTTGTATTCCTTGTTCTCTTCTTGATAATCTTTCTCTCATATTTATTTGTGTTGCATAATAATTTCTTCTACAATTGGCGCCGTCTGTAGGAAGCGTTCATCTTTCCCTGAGAAGAGCCCACATCAAGAAAGGAGTTTAAGATGCCTGGTCACAACAATAATGCCCCCCAAGCAGGAGATATTCAAGAGCCACCTGCTCCTCGCAGGATTAGGTCTGAAGTCCGACGTTCAGATCAGAGAGCTCGCCTGGAAAGACCAGCCTCAGAAGAAAGTCAGGGACCAGCGAGGTCCACGCAGATATCCAGGCTGATTGATGCGTACGAGGCAAGGCTCCACGAGCAGAGAGAGTCTTCTCGCAGGTACGAGGCTGAGAATGCTCACTTGAAAAGAAGAATGGAAAGACTAGAAAGGGAGTTTCTTCCTGATAACCGGAGACGCCCATATCGCACTCCTAGCCCTCAGGCGAGCAAGTCTCGCAGCCGAGGAAGGAACCCTAGGCGAGAATATAAAAGGGACGAAGGAGGCGAGTCAGACGAAGACCTCCACGAACAGCTGCGAAGAGCTCGCCGCCACCAGAGCCCTGCTCGCAGTGACGAGCTTATACGAAATATGGTCCGAAGAGAGATGGACCAGCATCCCGCTCACCATGGGACAATATCAACTAGAGAACTCGAGAGGCGAGCTCTCAAAACCCAGATGAAGTCACCTTTCACGAAAGAAATCGAAGAGGAGGAAGCTCCCAAGAAATTTGCCATTCCAAGGTTCAAGGTTTATGACGGAAAGACTGATCCCATCGATCACGTCAGGCAATACCGATAGGCAATGAACCTCTGGAGTCACCGGGATGCCCTGATGTGCCGTATTTTCCCCTCGAGCCTTCATGATCTAGCACAGAAGTGGTTCGAAAGGCTCCCCCACCGGTCGATAAAGAATTTCAAATCCCTAGCTGAACTCTTTATGGTCCGATTCATTACCAGTAGCTCCAATCCCAAAAGGATGGATGCTCTACTGACAATGAAGAAAATGCCTCAAGAAACCCTCCGAGAATACGCGAAGAGGTACTGGGAGTTATTCAATGAGACCGAGGACTGCGCGGAGGAGGTGGCAGTGTCCTCCTTCAAAATTGGGCTCCCTAATTCTTCCCTCCTCTACCAATCCCTGACGAAGAAGGAAGATATGACCATTGACGACCTTATGGCCCGAATCGAGAAATACGCAAAGGTGGAAGATGTCACCCGCTCTAATACAGGAGAAAATGGTCGAGCTAAGCTCACTACCAAGGTAGGTGAGAAAACTGAAAACCAGAGGAAAGGAGGAAAGAACGGGGGCAAAAATGGCTCCAAAAATGGAGGGAACCAGGACGCATCGAAAGCATTCCAGGCGGTAAACACCGTCTTCAAAGAACCAATTTACAAGGTTCTCGTGAAGATCAAGGATGATCCATTCATCAAGTGGCCCAGGAAGATGGGGGGAGATCCCTCGAAGAGGAACAATGCGTTGAGATGCGCTTTTCACAAAGAGGGAGGGCACAAGACCGAGCACTGCAAAGCTCTTAAGTCTCAACTCGAAGAATTGTCCCAGTCCGGGCATTTGAACGACTTTGTGGAGAAAAGGGCAGAGAAAGTGACTGCCAACAGAGAGATGAGACCCGACAATGTGCTGGAGGATGATGCTGGACACGAGTTCGCCATAATTCACGGAGTATCTGACGTTAAGCAGATACAAGGGAACTCAGCTCGAATGGAGCTGAAAAAACTTAAAACGGTAATACAGGCCTTTCAAATCGATCCAGTAAAATCACAGTCAGGAAAGCATCGACGAGCAGAGGACGTCAACTATAACAAGCATATTGTTTTCATGGATGAAGATTTGATGGGAGTAAGGACCCCACATCATGATGCCCTGGTCATTACACTCAGGATAGCCAATTTTGACATTGACAAGCTGCTCGTCGATCAAGGAAGCTCATCCGAAGTAATGTACCTCGACCTGTTCAGGAAATTAAAGTTGAGCGTCGTCAACCTAAAGGAAGCTAATGTACCTTTGGTCGGCTTCGCTGGGAAAATGACCATGCCCCTAGGCAAAATAGTTCTACCAGTTCATGCTGGGAATGTCTCCAAGATGATTGAGTTTTTGGTAGTTGACATCGAATCACCGTACCAGGCCATCCTTGGCAGAGGATGGCTTCATGCAATGAAGGCGGTCTCCTTGACCTACCATTAGAAGCTCAAGTATGTAACTGAGCGAGGAGTAATGGAGATCCACGGCGACCAAGCGATGGCGAGGAAGTGCTTCATAGCAGCCATCCGACCAAAGCCAGAGAAGAAGGCCGGTCAACCCAGCGAGGAAGTTGAAAAGGGTGTGATACCTTCTAAATAGCAACTAAAGTATGGAAGACCAGGAGTAGAGGAGACAAGGCTCCTCCCCTCCGAGCGTGTCATCGAGGACCTGGTAGAAGTTATAGCCAAAGTTGGTGACAGTAGCAGAGTCTTCTTGATTGGAGAATCTCTCACCGATCGAGAACAGAAGGAGTTGACGACCTTGCTGAGACACAATGTAGATGTTTTCGCATGGGAACCATACGAGCTGCCTGGAATTGATCCTGATATGGTCTGTCATCAGCTGCACGTCGACCCCACGTTCAAGCCAGTCATGCAGAAGGCACGAAGAACTGCACCTGAGAAGGCTAAGGCGGTCGAAAAGGAGGTCAAAAAACTACTAGATGCAGGATCCATACGGGAAGTACAATTCCCCAAGTGGTTGTCCAACCCAGTAGTAGTCCCGAAGAACAATGGGGAGTGGAGAGTTTGCATCGACTTCACTGACCTCAACAAAGCATGACCAAAGGATAGTTTCCCCCTCCCAAAGATAGACCAACTAGTAGATGCCACTGCAGCTCACGAGCGAATGAGTTTCCTGGACGCATACTCAGGATATCACCAGATCCCCTTGTATGCCCCAGACCAGGACAAAACGGCGTTCATTACGACAGTTGGGTTGTATTGCTACAAAGTCATGCCATTTGGGCTCAAGAATGCAGGAGCAACCTACCAGCGGCTGGTCACAAAAATGTTCAAGGATCAAATGGGAGACACAATGGAGGTCTACATCGACGACATGCTCGTTAAGAGCAAGAAGATGGAAAATCACCTCTCAGACCTGTCAAAGATCTTCAAAATCCTCAGGAAGTATCGAATGAAGCTTAATGCGAGCAAATGTTCCTTCGGTGTCCAATCAGGAAAATTTCTTGGATACTTAGTCAGCAAGAGAGGCATAGAAGATAATTCGGACCAGATCGATGCAATCAACAGGGTACAACCACCTCGAACAGTCTGGGATGTGAAGAAGCTCACTGGAATGCTAGCTGCCTTAAATCGCTTCATTTCCAAATCCTCCGAGAAGTGCAAGCCTTTTTTTCAGCTTCTAAAAGGGAATAAACCAATAGAATGGAGCCCGGACTGCTCGCGAGCATTGGATGAGCTCAAGTCTTACTTAATCTCTCCACCGCTGCTTGTCATACCACAACCAATGGATTCTTTATACCTATACCTCTCGGTATCCAGTCACACTGCCAGCTCGGCGTTAATATGCGAGATCGAAGGAATCCAACACCTCGTTTACTACGCGAGCAAGACCTTATTAGACGCCGAGCAAAGGTACCTGCCATTAGAGAAGCTCGCCTTTGTACTAGTGATAGCCTCGAGGAAACTGAAGCATTACTTTGAAGTTCATACTATCATCGTCCTTACATCGCACCCCCTTAAGGCGATCCTAAGGAAAGCTGATTTGTCAGGCAGATTGTCTAAGTGGTCAGTCGAGCTCGGCTGGTTCGACATCCAATTTCAACCAAGGACCGCTATCAAGGGTCAGATCCTTGCTGATTTCATAGACGAATTCACTGGCGAAGAACTCCCAGACCAACCTCAACCAACAAAGCAAAAAGAGAACCCAGCAACAGTGGAAACCTAGAAACTATTCGTTGATGGAGCCTCTAACTCAAAGGGGGTAGGCGTAGGCATCGTCCTCATCACCCCAGAAAACATCATCCTTGAGCAAGGAATCAGGCTTGGATTTGCAGCCTCCAACAACAAAGCAGAGTACGAAGCCCTAATAGCCGGTCTCCAAAAGGCGCAAATTCTGGGAGAAAAATGTTTACAGGTGTTCGTCGATTCTCAACTTGTCTCTAATCAGATAAGTGTAGATTACAACACGAAGGATGAAAGGATGGCATCCTACCTCACCCTGGTGAGGAAACTAATGACGAGCTTTGAGGAGATCAACATCCAGCATTTTCCCAGAGGACAAAATAATCATGCCGACGCCTTAGAATCCCTAAGCTCGGCAGTCGATTCTAGTCTTAAAAGGGTCATTCCCATCGATTTCCTCACTTGTCCAAGCATTAACCACAACAGCAAGCTGCCAAATGTGGAACAAATACTCCAGGTGGGATCAGCCCCCAGCTGGATCGACCCCTTAAGAGACTATTTAAAGGAGGGAACTCTCCCTGAGGATAAGAAAATCGCCCACCAGATAAGAGTCAAAGCTTCTCGCTTTGACTTATCCACAGGAGGCGACTTGTATAAGAAGTCCTTCTCCGGTCCCTACCTTAGATGTGTCCACCCAGGCGATGTCGAGCAAGTGCTGCGTGAGCTTCACGAAGGAATCTGTGGAAGTCATGTCGTAGGAAGGTCTCTAGCCTTTCGAGCAATGAAGGAAGGCTATTGGTGGCCATATATGTAAAACGACTCCGCAGTATATGTCCGCAAATGCCCAAAATGCTAGCTTCACGCTCCAATGGTCCACCAACCAGCCAGCGACCTAAAATCCCTGACCAACCCGTGGCCCTTCGCCCAATGGAGGATGGACATCGTGGGACCACTACCCACTACTGCCGGCAATCTCAAATACCTGTTGGTTTCAACTGACTACTTCACCAAATGGATCGAGGCAGAACCATTGGCAAACATCTGAGACGCTGACATGATAAGATTCATATGGAGGAATATAATCACTCGATTCGGAATCCACAGAACCATCATCACTGATAATGGGACACAATTCGAGAGTGGCCCCTTTCAGGACTTCTGTAACGAGCACGGGATCAGGCACAACTTTATTTCGGTGGCCTACCCTCAGAGTAATGGCCAAGCAGAAGCTTCCAACAAAACTGTGATCGATGGATTGAAGAAGCGACTAGAGCGAGCCAAGGGCGCATGGGCAACCGAGATACTCCATGTCCTATGGGCATACCGAACAACTCCTCGGTGAGCAACATGATAAACCCCATTTTCGCTAACATATGGCATGGAAGCAGTCATTCCACTAGAAGCGGGCTTGCCAATAATGAGATCCGACCTTGTCGACCAAGGCCAGAATGATGGGACGCTGCTCACCGAACTCGACCTAGCCGACGAGCGTAGAGAACTGGCCCTGGTGAAGCTTGCGAGCTATCAACAATAGCTCGCTAAGCACTACCACAAAAGGGTTAACCCGAGAAGATTCCAAGTTGGGGACTATGTTTTAAGAAAAGTCATGGGCAACGCGGTGAAGTCATCAGATGGAAAGCTAGGCCCAAACTAGGAAGGACTGTTTAAAATAACTAAAGACGACCTGCGAGGTGCCTATCATTTGGAAACGATGGAGGGCAGATAGATACCATGAGCATGGAACGCAGCTAATCTCAAAAAATTCTATTTTTATATTCTCAAGGAATTCTATTGTTGAATCTTTTTCTTGTATTTGTTATGTGAAAGGACAGTTTATTTCCCTTATTACTAATGAAATCAGTAACAGTTGCATTTCATCACACATCTTTTCCAAATCACAAGCACGATGGTCGACATAGCAGGGGAATACCCCTCCTCAGGTCATCGTCATGAAACACGAGAGACCTCTTAGCATTGCCCTTGGCAATATATAAAGCCCTACAGAGGATTCTTAGGCAATGCGACCAGATTTTATACTGGCCATCAAACCTACTTTGGTTGAGCAAAATCCTGATCGGATGAAGACATCCAATACCAGGTGTGTCCTCGCTAATTGCCCTACCTAGGCCTAAGGGAGTGTGACGACACAACCTAAAAGGTAAAGTGGGGCATAATGGTATTTTGGTATTATACTGGACTGGGGGGGGGGGGACACTTGCATGGAAAAATAAAAAGGATTATCAAGCAGCAAGAATATAAAAAGATTGGATGAACATGTTTAGTCGGCAAAATCGCCCAAAACACAAATCTTTCATTGATCTCTTATATTTACAACAGTGATAATACATGTTTAGTTGGCGAAACTCGCCCAAAGCATTTACATTATTAAAAAGGACAAAAGAATAACAGCTTGTTATATTTACAAAAAAGATAATACACGTTTAGTCGGCGAAGCTCGCCCAAAGCGTTTACATTATCAAAAGAAAAAACTTGCAAAAAATTCAAGAAGGAGGAAGCCTCCGAGCAAGATAGTCTGCCACCCTAGCTCTTCGTCCATCATCAGGAGCAGGGACCTGCTCTTCCACAGCCTCATCTACGTCCAACTCTAACAGTTGTCAGGGAATAGCATCAATAGGGATCTATCTATCATCCCTCCTGAATGGATTGGGCATCAGAGTGGAGGAGAACATCTCGTGACGATACCATAACACTAAGTTCCTCGGGACCTGGAGTTCTTTCAAGGCACTCAACCACCCTCTGATGAAAGAAAGTTCTTCGAACTCGGATAATCTTGTGGGAGCATCTAGCCAGCCTTGGTCATAACCGTCAGCCCATGCTTGTCGAGGACCCTTCTTGAATAAATGCCGCAATCGAGTAACGTCCCTTTGAAGCCCAGCAGCAGTAACATATGATCGACGGACATCATCACTGAGCTCTTCCATCTCCTTATCCCGTTGTTCTCTTGCTTCCCTGTTCCTGCCCCTGGTGCTCCTACCAGCTTGCGGGAGGGGAGGACGAGTGGAACCTCGCTGTATAGGAGTATGTCCAGCTCACGAAGACGAGGAGCCTTGCAGAATTGTTGAAACAGTGCTCGGCGCATGCTCTCTAAGTTGCAGGACTTCCCTCCTCAGGTTTTCATTCTCCTGCTGGAGGAATTCCCCAACTTGATTTATCAAAATGGCCTCTAGCAACCTTGCTCTCAGTACATTGACTTCCTCTTGTACACAGGCACCAATGACTTCCATCTCCTGGAGTCTGTCCTTCAGCTTAGCCACTAGCTCGGACTAATCCTTATATTTTTGGTTCCTTGACTTAAGAGACTTGCAAAGCCTAACAAAGGTCTGACAAACCTGAGGACTGGCATTGGGACCAATAGTCCTGCCTAATTGAGATGTGGCAGGAATATAGTCTTCTACATCAGTCAACTACAATACATAAAAGGGCATGGGAAAGAGAAATCAATCAATGCATTGGAAAAAGAAGCCTTTTTATTTCATTAATGAAGGTCAAGTACATCGAGATGGAAATGAAAAATTTACAAGCAAAAGTACAAAAATAGCCCTAAGGGAGGATTAACTAGCAACCTCAGGCTGCCCAGAGGTGGCTGGCTGCTTCCCCTTGTCAGCAGCAGCAGAAGCATCCCCCTCTACAGAGATGCCCTCATTCTCCTGGGCAAGACCAGCATCGACAGGAGTTATCTGAGAAGTAAGATCAACACCCTCGATGGCCGGGGTAAGGGCTTCTTCTTCCACGGTTGGCCTTGGACCCGGGTCATGCTCGTCGAACAGAGGAGACTCAGCGTCAACACCAGTAGCTAGGAGGGCCTTGTTCCAGCCCTTCTTGAAGTTCAAACGATTGATATAGCTTATTTGAACTTCGGCGTCTTCAAAAGCAGCAGTCCATCCGGAGTTGTATGAGTCCTCCTTGATGGCGGCTACCTGGGACTCCTTCTCCTTCAGCTGATCGGTCAGAGCCTTATTTTCCTCCACAACACCCAACTTGATCGAGCAAACTAGGTCATAGGCCTACCTCAACTCGCCTAGCTCCTTAACCGCAGCGTCCCTCTCTCGGTTAGAATTGTTAAGGGACAGATCAGAAGAGACACGGGCGGTGTCAGCAGCCTTCAGATCAGCCTCTAGCCGAGAACCTCTGACTTCCAGAGCGGACTTCTCCTTCTCCAGCTCGCCATTCATTCTCACCAACTCATCACGAGAAAGGTAAAGCACAGCGAAGTCCGTAACAAACTACCATAAACAAAAGAAGAAATTAAGAAGGAGAAATAATCGAAACTTGTTAAGGAATTAAAAAAGGGAGAGAACCTTACCAAGGCTAGTCTCTGGCAAGCTTGAAGATCTAATTAATCAGACCCCAGCGCCCTCTGGCGATCTGCAGGAAGAACTACCCTCTCAAGCAATGCAGAGCCAGCTGAGGGGAAGTGGAAACCGAGGCCCCCTCGGGCAAAGCTGACACCGGGACCAAGGCTTGCCTAGCCTTCGTCCTCGACTCCATCTTCCTCCTCTCTTCCTCTCTCTCCCTCTCCATCCTCTTCCTCTCCTCCACCTTCTTCTTTTCCTCCACCTTCTTTCTCTCCTCCTTCTTCTTTCTCTCCCTCTCTCTCACCTGCTCTTCCTCTCTCTTCTTCCTCTCTTGCTCCTGAGTGGACCGAGAGCCAGTAGCCACGGCCCCAGAAGAAGACTTTTGCTTCTTTGACCTCTGTGCAAGAAGCACATGGTCCTCATCATCATCGTCTCTAATCAGATTCTTCCTTGGAGGCATCTCTTCGCCTGAACTACTGGAAGTGCTCGACGATCCTCGAGCTTCAGAATCTTCTTCAGAAGAACTACGACTATCAGAGCTCCCTCTGCCCATATTGCTCGCAACTCCCGCAGGCTCACTCTCAGAATTGCTCTCCTCTTCGTCCAACTATATAGGCTCAGCAGTAGTCTCTCCGAAAGAATCAAACTCTGGAACACTATCCACAGGCCGTGCTATGAAGCTGGAGCCTGCGTTCTTGTACTCGAGCAAAAAGGCAGCAGAACTGGGGTGCTCGCCGTCACCCAAAGGCTCCCTGATATTCCAATCTTTCACCAACTCTGAAGTACGGACCTCGCTGAGAGCAGGCTCCAAATTATTTGTCCTCGCTGTGGAAGAAAAAACCAAGAAAGGTCAGAAAAGTCACAAGTCAGCAAAGGTTGAAATAACAGTACAATGTCTACCTATATATTCTTCCCCGTAAAAAGGGACAGTGAACCTCTCAGACCTCGACCCATCAAACTGGGGAGGGAACTGCCAATTCCTAACAAGGACACCCTCTTACTAGTAGTCCTTATGGGAATCAGGTAGGTTTACTACCAATACCCTATCAGGACTCCTAACTTTGAGGTATAAGACACCTGAGCTAGTTCGAGAGAAGGAATAATAGAAACAGATCTCGGTAAGTCCTAACCTAGTACCATACAACTGGTTTATTCTATGGACTCCATTTACTATCTTCCACACATTGGGCGAGCACTGTGCGGGAACAATACTGAAATAACCAAAAAAATGCAAAAATAGATCATTAGGGGGAAAAATGAGTCCCCCCTAGGAGAGCAACAAGGCATGGATCCAGTGGGCATCCTCTATATCCCTAACGTTCCTAGGAGGGGAGGCACAACATTCAATATCTACCCACTCAGGAATTTTGTAGAACTTCCTGAACTCAGAGATTGACCTATTTCCAATCTTCGCCATTGAAAAACTCAAAGAAACTCTACAAACCAAAGAGAAAGTGCAGAGAAAGGGCACGAGAAAGTTACAAAACAGAAGATCGGTTCGAGTGATGAAGAGGCACGAGCTCAAGACGACTACGAAGCAATGGGAATGGGGATTCAGAGAAGAAGGTACGAGGCACTAGAGTTCTCAAAAGAAGGAAAACTACTGGAAAGGCTAAAACGATGGATGAATAGTGGCTATCCCAACAAGCCTTCAATTCTAATCATAGCGCACGGATAGCGAAGCGGGTGCCGCCAAAGCAACTGCACAATTTTTAAAGAATCATAAATCAGCCATGATGGCTGCTCATTTAAATCCATTGGACCCATAAACATGGCCCAAAAAATTTTGGGGCAAATTGTGGGTACCCGAAATAAAGAACTATGGGCCTGGACGAGTAGCCCAGTCCTGGCGGCCCAAAGTCCAGGCCCCTCGTCTTTTATAATTGATCCAGTCTCCCCTCACGATCCCATGAAGGGAAGTTATTGGGGGAAATGGAAAACGTGGAGGAACCCATCACCCCCACTCATCTACATGCACATGTATATATTAAACCCTAGGTCCCGGGCAAAATGACAAGTTGTATTCTCTGTAATCACTCTCCGGAGTATATAGAAATAATATCGACTGCACCACCGTGGACGTAGGCACATCTTGGCTGAACCACGTACATCCTTTGTTGTGTGATTGGCATCTTGTATTCCTTATTCTCTTCTTGATAATCTTTCTCTCATATTTATTTGTGTTGCATAATAATTTCTTCTACAGTCTGTTATTTAGAGTTCCTAGACATTTCCTATAGTGGGTTCAAAACTATTTATGGCCGTGGGTTCCTCATCAAGCACCACTTCTCTATCAACGGGTTCCTCGTGTATTAACTTTTCATCTAAGGGTGTCTCGTCATCAACACCAGGGATTACTAAGTTGGTTCTTATGGACAAGGGTTCCTCGCGAGCCAGCCTTACCTCTATTGGTTCCTCGCAAAATACAATTTTTTCTAAGGGTTCCTCGTAGATGCCATTTCTCGTAGTGCATTCAATCCTCTTTATGGCCGCGCGTTACTCATCAAGTGCCACTTCTCTGCCACTGGGTTCCTCGCATGCTAGCTTCCCATCCGAGGGTGTCTTGACCTCTTTCCTTGTCAGGGGTTCCTCACCTAGTGATATTGTGTTTGTGGTTTTCTCATAGTTGGATTTACCGCATGGGGCTGCTGCCGTAACTCCCTTTTTGGTGACAAGGGACACCCAGGGTTTCTCGTCCGTGGGTTCCCCGCGAGTTGGTGTTTCTAGAGATACTACTATGGTTGAGAGTTCCTCACTTAGAATTTCTATAATGATGGGTTCTTTTCTTGAGCCAATGGCTCTTAGTAGTTCCTCGACTACATCATCTTCTTCTCAGGCATGGAAAGACTATATGCGCACGCGCCAGGGTTGAGATTTTGGTGTCTATCGCCGCACCCCCTTTTTTGGTCCAGCTGACAACTTCATGACTTCCCTCGCCCAATTTGAAGAAAAAATTGCTAATACTATTCTCGAGCATCCTCATGTGGGGTTGAGCGAGTTCGCTGATTCTCCTACTATCTTTCCAGACTCTATTCTCTGGGTCCGGGTCGATCGCGGTGATTTTCCCTATTCTAATGTTGAAGTTAAAGCTGTGGGGGGTGCCACGGAGGAATGGGCTAGCTGGGTTGATTATGTTCAGAGCATTCCTGACTACGTGATTGTTCTTAGGGAAGTGGGACTTCTCCTCGCTAAATCTTTTACTGTCTCGGTGGAGTATGGACTCTCACAAATTTGTCATAAGTTGGGGAGAATTTACTATGACCCTAGAGGATGTGTGTGAGTTGTACACTCTTCCTTTATTTGGGCAACATGTCTTTTCTGATGACTATGAGGATCCTTTAGAGCGGGAGATGGTGGGGGAGCTACAAGCATCTCTCAGAGACTGCTCAAAGTATGTAACTATAAATGTGACTGGTCATACCAAGCACTCCTTTGTTAAATGTCAAAGGTATTGGTTCAGATATTTTGAGCAACTGTAGAAAGGGGAGACTTCTGACGCAGTCCCCAGGACCCAGGATGGACTCAAGCTTCACTTTCCTTCACACTTAGCCGCTTTCCTAGTTATATCTTTTACTCAATTCCTAATGCCCGGTAAGCCTAAAGATTCCCATCGCGAGCTTCTTTTTAAATTGGTTGTACGTTTATCTCGCGGTAGGTCGGTTCCTATAGCTGCCTTGACTCTTGGTAACCTTTACACCTGGATGGACCGGGCAATTATAGATGTGGAGAAGTCTTGCGGTCGATATGATGCTACCAATTTTGCAAACTCCTCTCTTTTAATGGCCTTTTTATTTGAGTATTTCCCCCACCTTACTTCTGAGTCTCAGGCTTGCCATAGCAAAGCTTCTCGACTTCTATGATGGCATGAAAAAATTCCCAAGAAGCCCTTGGGAGCATTCATTGATGATATTGAGGAGTTTCAGTTTCGGCCTTATAGTAAGTGCCCAGGCGACATCTTTATCTGTCTTTCTTTTCTTGGAGACGACGGAGCTTTCTATGGCCCTTCAGACGTGGGATCTGTTTCTACATGTCCTCATATTAATGTGGTGATGATGCTGTTACCAGGCCTCCTTACTTCTTAGAAGGAGTTGGGTTCGCGTGTTGAGTTCTATCATTCCGAGAGAGCAAGATTGCAGTTTGGCTATGATCAGAGCATTCCCACCCCTCTTTTTCCTTCCTGTAGTGATCCTTCTGAGATATTTTTAGAGGCGTACACCAACTTCACCCTCAAGAGACTATTTCATAAAGTTAGTGGCCTAGGGGTAATTTATGTGCCTCCTCGCGATTATCATCCCGCATTTACTTCGTCTTGGTTCCTGTTCTAGCAGCGACAGATTCGCCTAATCTAAGATTGTATAATTAGTCCCCCTCATGAGAACAACCCAGTCAAATATTTTAAAGCCCAACTTTTGGTCAAGCATACACAGAAGGAGTCCTGGTTTCTTAGCACCACTTATAGGCCATCTTTGGAGCAGACCACCCCCACTTTAGTGAAACCCCTTTTTGAGGAATCCCTTAAGCTCCCATCAACTGAGCTTCCCCATGCGAAGTCTAAAGGATGATCTAAGAGCAGAGGGAAAGTGAACACCCCTACCACAGGCAAGAGGAAGCACCCAGATGTGGATGTGTATAATTTCATTCCTTCCACCGCCGCTTTTACTCCCTCCTCTCCTGTGAGGACCCGGGCTGCAAAGAAGAGGAAATGGAATAGGGCTGACGTTATCGCTTCCTTCGTAATGGAACAAGGGTCCGATACTGATGATCTTGGAGGGAAGCTACTAGACTGTGAAAGAGAAAGGTTACAGGTCACATCTATTCCCATTATAGAAGGTATTATATCCCAATATTCTTTACTTAGTGGAGCTAGTTCTCTCAGAGTTTCACCCCCTAAATCTCTCTCCCCCTCATTAGAAGAGGAACAAGTTGACTAAGGAAGACCATAGTTCTTCTTTGAGTGATGTGGGCGGCTTGAATGTTCATAGTGAAGGAACTACTGACACTTATGCTTTATTATCAGTCTCGAGAGAGTCTTCCAGCGATGATGAGGCATCTAATTCTCCTGAAGGAGTTATCTCCACCACTCGACCTCTTCTTTATGGCCAGACTATGCGCCCTGCTACTGTAAGTGTTTCTTTTATTGGAAATTTTATGCATATGATTTTATTTCTTTCCCCTCATTATTTTATTTACTAATGAAAGTATTCTGACATATTTTGCTGGCCACTTCCACAAAGGCAAGTAGTTATCCACTTCCCCCACTATGACTGACACCTTTTCAGTGGGAGAGGAACTCTATGCTCATTTCTTCCCGAGGCCTCTTCAGAGAGGTTTGGTACCCCTTATTTCTTTTTATCATTGAATGTAATTTGTTGACTTCCAATTACATTTTGTTTGCATATGATGGTATTTCCTTGCAGCTTTCATTTGTGCACCATACCAGCACCAGGACCACTTCTGTGACTTCTCATTATTCTCAGATTTTCCTTCTAATTTTCTCAATTTTCATTGTGCTCTTTTCCTCTTTATTTATTCTTTTTCTTTACCCATTTATGATGTGCATAGGGTTGTGCCTTGTGGCGCCGTCACTTCGTCTTCTCTTACTTCGGCGGTGGGCACTTCTACTGCTGGGCCCTGGGCACCTCATCATCTAAGGTGTATATTTTTGAAAGTTTGTTTTCCTTCAGTAGTAAGTACTCCATATCTTTTGACCTTTTGCATTTTCTTAGGGCCAGGCAACTTTTTCATTTTCTTCTCAAGGAGGGACTTTTCCCTTTCCTGATGTTACTATCCTGGGGTTATCCTCTTCAGGTAGGATCTCTATTCCCCGGGTCCATATATCTATGGATCTCTATTCCTGATGTTACTATCCTGGGGTTATCCTCTTCAGGTAGGATCTCTATTCCCCGGGTCCATATATCTATGGATGGCAAGCCCTTGGTTCAGTTAATCTCTCGCATCCCAGTATTTACTGTGGCTTCGACTATTGAGCCCACGCTTCAGGTTAGGCCTTTCCATTCGAGTGTGGAATCTCCTTTTCCTTGGACATATGATAAATAACCTATTTTGACATTTGCAGGCTATCAGCACATCCCCTGCTGCACCGGCTGTTCTTTTCCACTCCTCCTCTTTGTATGGGACCCAGGTATTTTAACATCTTCTAGCTAAATATTTTCTTTTCTGACTAGCCTGTTAATAGCGAAGTCCTCTTCACTTCTTTTACATTTATCTCCTGTTTCGACGGTGTCTCTTGCTACTGTTTCTTTAGCAACCCCTGTGCGCGGGCCATCTTTGTTGCGGAGTTTTGAAATTTTCATTATTTAATTGAGGTATTATTTCATTTATGAGGTAGTCGATTTACTGACTTTTACCCCTTATTCTCATTTGCAGCCTCACCTATCCACTGTGACTACCATCATTGAGGTTGCTCTTTTGGGAGCACCTGCAGCTGAGGTAGCCTCTTTAGGAGCACTGGTTACTAAGATAGCCCCTTTAAGAGCATCCAGTGCGACTGCTATCTTTGAGGTATCTCGTTTAGGAGCACCCTAGACTGATGCAACCTCCTTAAAAGTACCGGTTGCTGAGATAGCCCCTTTAGGAGCACCAGCCACTGAGGCGTCCCCTTTGGGAGCCCCTGCACCTCCTCCTTTGACTACTATGGAGGGCGTTAATCAGGTACAGTATATAAGGATATCCATTTTCCTTATGCTATTCTTGCATCTATATTATTTTTTTCTGTTTAAACTGTGCAAGCACTCTCATCTTCACCGTTGTTGCATTATTTCTACGTGAGTGATGTCGCCTCAATGACTATGGAGTCTGATGAGGTTTATCCAATATTTGTTGAGTCTGAGAGTGGGATGGCTGTGAGAGAGGTATTAAACTAGCATACCCTCTTATTTTTATGTTCCCCTCTTTTCATCTTGCGTATACTATGCAAGTGTTATCATATCACCTTTGTTTCATTATTTTCAGGTGACTGAGATTACTTCGATGATTGTGGAGTCTGATAGTGGGGTGGCTGTGAGAGAGGTACTAAACTAGCATACCCTCTCATTTTTTTGTTCCCCTCTTTTCGTCTTGCGTATATTGTGTAAGTGTTATCATATCACCTTTATCTCATTATTTCCAGGTGAATGAGATTACTCCGATGACTGTGGAGTCTGGTGGTGGGGTGGTTGCAAGAGAGGTATGAAACTAGCATACCCTCTCATTTTTCTATTCCCCTCTTTTCATCTTGTGTATACTGTGCAAGTGTTATCATATCACCTTTTTCTTATTATTTCCAGGTGAATGAGATTACTCCGATAACTGTGGAGTCTAGCGGTGGGGTGGCTGCGAGAGAGGTATTAAACTAGCATACCCCTTCTTTTTACTATTCCCCTCTTTTTTTCTTGCGTATATTGTGAAAGTGCCCTTACCTTACCCTTATTTTATTGTTTCCAGGTAAGTGAGGCGGCTGCTCCTGTAATTGTGGAGCATGTTGAGGGGATGGCTGGGAGAGAGGTATTATACTGGCATACCCTCTCTCTTTTTATTGTTTCCCATTCTTTTCTTCTTATATATATTGTGCAAGTGTTCTCATTTTCACCTTTGTTTCATTGTTTCCAGGTGAATGAGATTGCTCCTCCGGTGGTATTTGTGGAGCAAGAAGGGAGCGTTGAGTTGTACACTTCTCAGGTGTTTGACTATCACATATATGTTACCCTTCCTTGGTTGTTGGTTTGTGAATTGTGTTAATAGTCCCTAACATTTCTTATGTTTAGCTTGGTGCCTCCACTTTGGCTGATTCTCTTCAGATCGACGACAGCATGATCATCCCTTTGAGTTTGGGGGTAAGCTTTCTATCATAGCTAGGGCCTGGCTCATAATTATCTTTCTTCTCTTTTGACTTATCGTGATTATTTATTTTCAAGTCCTTATTGATGAGTCTGTCGGGGCAACTGTTGAGAGAGATCATAGTTCTAAGGCCACTCCTATGGTCGTTGATGCTAATTCTGGTGGGGAGTCTTCTTTCCTCCCCTCTGAGGTAGGGTCTTGCCATTTCGACGGTGATGGAGAAGTAGAGGCTGCTGCAACCATTGTGGGTAGGCTATGGCGTGAGGAGCTACCTGGAAAATTCAAGACACATGAGCATCAACTCTTGGATCCGATCTTAGAGCATCACCCTGAGATATTCACTCCTCAGAGCATACTTCAGATTGGCAGTCTCACGGCATTCAACCTGAAAGCTCTTGCCAGCCATGTTCATGAGTTCTTAGATACCTCTCCTGCTAAGCTGACTGGCTCTTCTATTTTACTATTCTTGTATGATCTACACGACTTGCAGCAGTTCGATCATTTTCATTTGGATTGGTTTGATGCGGGAGTTCACCACTTTCTGAGTGTTCCTTACCGGAAGATGGTAAGACTTCACACTTTTAGGAAGTTTGTACCGAGCAACAGCAGCATGAGGCCGCGAGAATCTGGAATTAGATCACATTACTTCAGGATAAGCTCTCCAGACTTGAGTCTGGTGATCAAGAGGATGAGGCTAAGCTGACTAGGCTAGAGGTGGAGTTCCTACAAGAAACTAGTCCGTCATATGCCGACGCCCTCACCCGCGATGACTTATTTTTTGTTATTTCTAATGGATAGGCTAGTTCTTGTTTTGTGTTATTTTGAATTTTATGTGTACATCACAGATCATTCATGAATGAAAGAAATAACACTTTGTTTCTCCTGCACTTTTCTTTTCCCTTGCTCTCCATCTATATTGTTGGTATTTGTTTTATATGACTTTCTCTAACTTCTGTGAGCATTTGGTCTACTGATGGTTGCTCCATATATTACGGGGTACTTGCATTAATCTAAGCAAGTTATGTATATATATACGTTGTTCTTTTTAGAATGCACCTCTTGTAACTGCGAGGTGTTTGCATCTTACTGTTTTGGATCACCCCTCCTGTCTGTGGGGGTGCTTTTACACACCATTACTGATGTTCATAAGGACTAGATTGGAGAGGGGGGTGACCCATGTCTCCTTACTTCAAGTCTTGTTTCATTAAAGTAGCTAGCCCCTAGTCTTTGGGGTCCTTGATCTATATTCTCTCTAAGAGATTCAATTTTCTTTAAAATATTAAAGAGGAGGAATTTAACCCCTTTCTTCAAATTTTCTATTAATTTAGTCAAATAAAGCCATTATTACTTGGAGGTTGTCCTCCTACTAGTCAGGTGACTAAAGGGGAAACGGTCTTTTATGTCTGGGAGGACTTTGCTCAGTATACTTTCTCTTAGGAGGGACTTACCCCCCCAAGTGTAGTGAGCAAAGTTCCTATTTTTTTGTGTACTCTCTTCGAGCATAGTAGAGAGTGTGTATATATATATATATATATCTATATAATAAAGTAGGTAACTTATGTATGTCATAAGATTGAAGTATGATGTCATGAGATGTTTTTATTACGCATTACGTATTTTACCCTTGGAAATTTTGTATTCCCCCTCTTTTTCAACACTCACTTTGTTTCCCCCTTTTATTTAAAATTTAAAAATAAGGACAAAATAGTATTTTACCCTTCTTACACAATTACCCACACCCGATTACCAGGAAAACTATCTTCCTCTTCGGATCCCCACCCCAGTTTCTCACTGAAACTCTTTCTCCAAAGAAATACCTGCTCTCCTCTCTCCATACCCACTGCTCTCTCCATGCTCACGATGTGATGTTATTATCTCTATTTGACTAATGTTTTGATTTTGAAATTCTTTCATCAAATCCTTTGTGGGTTCGTTTGGGATGGAATGAGAAACGATCTCCTTAGTATCTCATTCTCTCTCTATAATGAGAGTGTCTAAATACGTGAGTATCTAAATATTTACTTCCTTTTTACCCTATTAATATGAGTCTTGGATCAATTTTTTTCGAAACATGGGTTTGCCTTTAGATTTCTTTAAATTAGGGTTTTTGAAACCTAATTTATAAATCTATCTATTGTGATTTCATTTTTATGGTTGGTCTTCCTCCAATTAATTTCTTTGAAACCTAAATTTTTAGATACCTTAGACTAAATTTATTATTTTTTATGTTTTAATTTTAGGCACCTCACCCGTGGATTGAGCTTCAACATTGATTCAAAGGTACTCTCTCTCTCTCTCTCTCTGTGTGTGTGTGTGTGTGTGTGTGTGTGTGTGTGTGTGTGTGTGCGCGCGCGCGCGCGCGCGTGTGTATTTAGGTCTTAAGATTTACAGAATAAGGTTCTAAGAAAGAGTGTTAGTTTAATGATGTTGAGATTTTAGGTTTAGGTACATAGCATGGGCTCTCATGGTGTCTAATTTGAGAAATTTTGGTTTTAGGTACACAACTTGGGTCTCATATGTGTTTTTACATTTTGGGTTTACATATATTATATATGTCATAATTTGTTCTATATTGATTTGGTTCTTGCATGTATTATTTCTATTCTCGATCTATTATTGAAGGCTTTTAGGGGTTTTGGATATCAACTGTGTCTTATGTTATAAATGTTACTAACAACTTTATTTTGGGTTTTATGAATGATCTCGTGTTGATTATGTAATTTTTTATTCTTTTTTGGGTTCGCTATAAAATGTAACTATAATAAAAAAAATATATGACATAAATTTTGAAATGGTTTTGTGTTAATTTCTTTTATATCGAAACGAGGGACGTGGCTTCTCATTATATATTTAGGTAAGAACTGTGTTGTTTTGTTTAGGATTTAATTTGATGTTGGTACTAAGTTTATGTATACTGAATTCCCCTCGTTTAAAAATTGTTGATTTGGATCGCATATTTATGAAATTGAACCCAAAGCAACACGTATCCAGTTGATCCCAAAGAAACATGCATATTTCTGTTAAGCGCTTACATATATTCCCCCGTTAACCCCATGTACACATACGTGTATACCGTAAATTTACTTTCTTTCGATAGTGTGCCCCAATGTTATTATGCTAAACAACCACCAGCCATTTGAATCTTAATTTTTTTAACCTAACGTGGTCCTTCTTTTCTTGATTTTATGCAGCATACCCTATGAACAATACCGAGGAAGGGATTTTTAGGCAGTTGGTTTTGCAGAGTGCATAATCTCATCATATCCTACAGCGGATGACGACACAATACATTTCTCCAGCATAGTTTTGAACACCCTTAAGGTTTAGGACTTTGTGCCATAAAAAAACAAAGCACAGTTGTTTATTACTGTGTTATTTTTCCTTTCCCAGAATGCACCATCCTTTATCTTTGTTTGGTAAGCTCCCTACCTCATATAACTTCTTATTAGTGTCATTTTAGGCAAATTTGTTGTTAAATATCAACTCCTAATGTTCTGCTACTTCGTGGAAATTAATATTTTTACTCATGTATTTTTTTATTACACTTATCTTACTGATTTATTATGTTTCAACAACGGGGGCAGGGCAACAAACACTAGGAGAGGAACATTGCGACATCACTTCAGGAATTTTTAGGCTGCCGACATAATGAAGGCCATTAATGACACCAGAGAGAGGTTCGGAATGTTAATCTACCGATTCCCCAATGAAGAGTCCGCTGCTGATGTCTTTGATCGCATTTCAAGGTTTATTGAATCTCTGTGGAGGGATATAGACATGAATAGGCTTAACCATGACCCCTTGGATGACCTAAACCTGATTATCATTTCCCACAGGTTGTCCTTACACGTCTTCCTCATGAAGTAGTTCAAGTGGACCGTCGAGCAGTTTGAGTACCTAAAAAACCTCGATAACTTTGATTTTTGAGTAATGCAGTTAGGAGAGGGGGGGGGGGGTGAGTGCAACCTGGCAGTCCAACTTACGTTGTGGTCATTCACCAAGAGTCTTAATGCTGAGCACTGTAATCAATCTTACGTTGTGATCAGCACAAAGTGCTTTGACTAACTTAATATAGTTAGGTTGGTTATAGTCCTCTCCCAAAACACAGAGTTTTCCGGCATGCTTCTCAATAACCTTTGCACCTTTGAGAGAAAATATCAAGAAAGTGTTGCGTAGTGAAGTCTTTAATGCACCACTCATTATTTTTTATAATATGAGACACTTAATTCATAGTGATTAGTGCTTAAATATTTCATCACCTGCTAGGTAGTGCTTCTAAAGTGTTTGTCTAATAGGTCATGGTTGTTGCATTCATATGCTAGGTAGTGCTTAAATATTTCATCATCTGTTGATTTCATCAATTCAATTGTAGAAGTCAAGGTCTCTAAATAGTCATGGATGTTTCTTTTCTTCATTTTTTTTGACACTGGTATTTGATGTTTTTATACAGTTATTTTCCTATTTTGGGGCACTAATTTTATCTTCAATTGAATGTTTGTTATAAAGGTGGATGTGCTTCCTACGAAATTAGAGCCATGTTGCAATAGATTATATACATGTTATGGATATGCATAATATATGTTATGGCTATGAGAAGCACCAAATTTTCATCTCTTATACGAACTTGAATGTTTTCATCTCTTATACTGTAGCTACGAAAAAACCACTTTTTTGGGTAAGAATAAACCCTTGGGATTTCAACACTAATATTTCATTGGGTGATAGACTTTAAAATGCACACTTGCTTTAGTGTAGCAGATTTAGGTTTGAGCACTTTGTTGCAGTTCAAACAGCATAACTCCTTGCCCAAAACTGTTGTACAATAGGCCCAAGTGTTCTTTTGTGTTTGTATGTTAAAAGGTTACACGAGTTGGATTTTTACTTGACTAAATGCCTATTTTTGGTCTAATGGAAGTATACTGATTATGTAATCAATATACGCGAACTTTATTCCTACATGATTCGTAGGATTAATATCTCCACTGCGATCAAAATGAAAAGCAGAGGTCAAATTTTTTGTTCGCTAACAGTTTGTGCTATGCTTCAATGTTCACGAGTGCAATAATGACCGTTATTTGCCGACTTTTAATGTTGGCAGATTTTTTACATTTGTTTATTGTAGGTTAATGTTGTAGGACTTTTTCATGAAGAAAACACAACATGGTTGAAAAATGCATTGTCTTTACGGCTCTATTTTTATTTTGAAATTCCTTAATGGCTCTTAATTTTTAATCTATTCCCTGCATTTTACTTAGACTAAAAATTATAGATTGAAGTTTTCCTTCCGGGTTAGAATTATGAAATGGTTTATATTGTCCTAAACTTGATTTTATTTTGGTTTTTCATTTCATCATGTTCCTTTCATTTTAAGTGGATTTTGTATTTTGGCCAAAACTTGATTAACTTGAGTATGCCTCCACATTTTGCTTTTGTTTTTCAGTTGGTCCTTTTTATATTGAATAATAACAGCATATTGCAATATTAATTGGATGGTCTTAACAACATGTTGCAGATCACTATTCGGCTCAATTTTGGGGATCCCATCAAGTGCGCAGCCAGGTTGATCGAAATGGGGTAGTGGTTCATGTTGGAATGTTTTGATGGCGGTTCATTAAATTTATTCGCTTATATTACATTCAAAATTTCATTAGTTGTTTGGTCATGTGCTAACATGTATGAAAACTTGAAGTTATTGTCTTCTGCTCCATTTATAGGTAATGTAGTGTTATTGAGACATGGTATAAAGTTTGTATTAGGCATGTGAGGTTTTGTATGCGCAATGGTGTTTGAGTCTAGGAGTTTGTTTCATTTGGGTTCAACTAATTTTGGGTTATCTGCTAACTTTAGTTTTAATATGTTGGGCATTTTAAAAAAAATATATATATTTTTATATAATTGTTTAAATTCATCTGGAATGTAAAAATGTAACCAAATTACATTTTAGGCACACAACATGTCCTGATAAAAAAACGCCATCACTTAACAAAATTTTCACTATGTCAATTTTTTTTATTGATAATATCTTATATGTTGATTGGTTATTTGATTTGGTTAAAGATTCTCTCTGCTTTTAGTGTGATTGTGTGTATGTTTAATTGAGTGATTGTATTGATGATAAAAAAAAGCTTCCTCATTTAGATTTGGAAGTGTGCATGTCGAATACCTCGGTTCACTTTTATGTTTAGGTGTCTGTCATTGGTTGGAGTGTTTGTGGTAGTTGGTGGTGGCATCGTGTCGTGCGCCCAAGTACTAATATTGGCCTTAATGACACGATTAATTTGTCGAGTTTGTATTATCCCAAGTACTAATGTTGGAGTGTATTAAAAAAATGCAATCCCTAATGACACAATTAATTTGTAGAGTTTTTATTTTAGAAAATGATGTTCCTATCCAAAAAAAATTGCCATTACTTATATTAAAAACATCATGACAATATAAGTAATGTAATGATGTTTTTAATATAAGTAATGTCAATTTTGTTAGGATAAAAATAACATCCATTTTTTAAAATAAATAACGAAAGTTTTTTTTATTAACGTCCATTTTAATAAAAAAAAAATTATCAGCGTGCCTTCAGGCACGGGCATACCCTAGTGTGTGTGTGTGTATATATATATATATATATATATATATATATATATATGTTCCCCACCCCCCTCTTTTTTAAAGAAACATACATATGTATATATATTCTACTGGGTCTTTCTCATATAGATGAGTAATCAAGGCAAACATTAATAATGATCAAAAGTGTTGCTATTTCATTTCTTTACTTTTGTGTACTGTTTTACAATATGGTATTGCTCTATAACTTTTATAAAAAAAGAACTTTTCTAGTATAGGAGCAAACCTAAATTTCTACTACAAAAATGATTTTTTTTTGCCTTACTAAGCATGATACCTCTTCAACCACTTGCAGTTGGTGGACTGGAGCCAATCACTCTCCGGTTCTGAGATCTGGCAATAACCCGACTTCCCAACCCCTCGGACAATAAAGGGGCCTTCCCAGTTGGGTTTGAACTTTGATACCGACATACTGCGGAGATGGTGAGTGGATGCTCGAAGAACTAAATCTCCTACCTGGAACTCCCTAGGATTGACCAAGTTCTCCTAAGCTCTGGACAGTTGCTGGGTGTAGACTTTGAAATTCTCTTTTACCTTGTCTCTATGCTTGTCCAGTTCCTCCAGAGACACATGCCTTTGGTCATTGATGAGACCGTTATTGAGAGCAACTCTGGCTGAGGGTATCACCAACTCCACTGGTGGGACATCTTCGGTCCCGTATACTAGGGAGAATGGGGTGAGCCATGTCGGTTTTATTTTTGAAGTACGATAAGCGCATAACACCATGGGAAAATTCTCATCCCAAGCCCCTGGAATGTCCTCTAGCATTTTTTTTAAAATGTTTATCAAGGTCTTATTGGTAGCCTCCGCTTGGTCATTTCCCTCAGGGTAGGATATGGTTAAGATGTTATGCACGATTTCATATATGTCTGTGAGGAGGGCCATCTCCTTGCATATGAATTGATTCCCATTATCTGTAAAGATTACCTTGGGTATACCAAACCTGCATATGATATACTCCTTTATAAACTGGGTTACCACTTGGGAGGTCACTCTCCTTAGCGGGATGGCTTTTGCCCATTTGGTGTACAATTATATATCCACAATGATAAAATCCTTGCCGTGAGAGGCTGGGGTGATCTTTCCAACTAGGTCAAACGCCCATGTATGGAAGGGATAGGGAGCTATCAGACTTTTTAGGCTAGTGGAAGGAGCATGCACTATGTTTCCTTGCACTTGATAGGCTTTGAACTTCTTAACATACCCGATGGAGTCGACCTCCACAGTTGGCCAATAGTACCCCAGCGTCATCAGCTGGTCATACAGTTTGGATATGCACCTCTCCATGTCCTTTCATCACTCTCTCCATATCCTCTTTGGCTATGCACCTCAGCACCTTCTCATTGTACCCCTTCCTGTATAACTCTCCTTCCACCAAATAAAAATGGGCTACTCTCTTCCTGAGATAGATTTCATCCGCTCTTTCTGCGGGTAACTCACCAGTTTTCATATATGCAATATGCGGTTGCCTTCAATCTTCAGAAGCTTCTACAAAATTAGATTTTGTGGGCTGATTGAAGTGATTTTGTCATTTTAAATAGCCTTACTGCAAGCGAGCATCCTCTGTTCACCTTGTAGGCCAATTGTAGCCCCTCGTTGCAGCCTTCGATAAAGCGGGATGTCAGTATCCCCACAATGTTTTTCATGCATTTCTGCTAACCTCCCTTTTGCTTCTTACTCCCCCCACACCTTGATAGGAATCCTTCAGGACTCTTAAAGTAAAGTATTCCTTACAACAGGTGATAGTTAGCTAGTTCTAACATCTTCATGGTCCCTTCTCTTGTCTCCAACTGCTTTACCACTAGGTATCTCCAAGCTTCTATCTCATTGCTTAGGAATAAATATTTCACCGTATGAGGTATATTCCTCTGACGCACCATGATTGTTGCCTTCGCCTCATCCATATCCAACTTATGTTCTATCGCGGCCAGCGCATCGGGGTGCCTGATCATTATTCGTGCATACCTCTCAATAGTCACTTTCAGGAATTATCTCAACAGCCTTTGGGTGATATACCTGTAGGGTGCCAAATTGGAATTCTTGAGAGAGAACTCTCCATTAACCTGTTTTACTACCAGGTTAGATTCCCCTCGGATGCATAATACTTTGACACCTCTCTGGAGTGCCTCTAGCATACCCAAAATGAGAGCTTCATACTCAGCCTCATTGTTCGAGCATTTGAAGTCTAACTTTAAAGAGAGAGTGATATTTTCCTTTCTATTCGAAGGTATGATGCCCGCGCCTCCTGTGCATTGAGCACTAGAGCCATTAAACTCCATTTCCCACTTCTCAATTTCTTCTACCATACATGATTGGAAGTTCTCACCGGGCAGTTTCTCACTGGGGGCTCAAAATTTTCTCTTGGGAAGTGGGCCAATAGGTCTGCCATTGCTTGACTTTTGATTGCCTTTGGGCACTTCACACTTTAAATCATATTACCACAGTATCAAAAACCACCTCACTGCTCGTCCCACAAGTACTTTTCTTGCTAGCATATACTTTATAGTGTCGCACTTGGTGACTATGTGCACTGTGAAGGCTAGAAGGTAATGTCTCAACCTCTGAGCCATAAAAGCCAACGCCAGACAATGCCTCTCCACGCTGGTATATCTAGATTATGTTCCAAAGATTACTCTTGACAGGTAGTAGACATACTTTTTTTCTCCTTCCTCCTCTTGTGCCAAGAGTTCCCCTATGGATCTCTCTGTTGAAGTGAGGTAGAGCAACAATGGTGCTTCGAGCTCTGGGGGGGATCATCGTGGATGGAGAAGCTATAATTTCTTTAACCTTCTCAAATGCTTTCTTCTTCTCTTCACCCCAAATCCACTTGGCTTTGTCTTTCAATAGGGGCGCTAACGGATGAGTTACTTCCGCTAGCACGGGTATAAACCTCCATAGGTAGGATACTTTTCCCAGGAAACTTTTAAGTTGCCTCTGGCTCTTGGGGGGTGGCATCATCAGGGTGGATTTCCTCTTCTCCGCGTTTACTGGCACCCCGTGTCTGTTCACAACAAAGCCTAAATAATTTCCTGCAGTAACCCCAAAGTCACACTTAGAGGGATTCATCCTCATCTTATACATGCGATACCTCTCTAATACCTTTATAAGATCTTGTATATGTTTGCTCGCCTTCTTGGATTTCACCACCAGTTCATCCACATAAAACTCTAGTATATCATGGAATAGGTCATGAAAAATTACCATATGGTCCACTGATATGTGGCCCTAGCATTCTTCAATCCGAAAGGCATAACTGTGCAGTGGAAGTTCCGTAGTGGCGTGCGGAAGGCCGTCTTCTCTGCATCTGTCAGGTTTATTTTATCTGGTTGTAGCCAACGTACCCATCCATGAAACTATACATTTTATGTCCTACAGTAGTATCAACCAAGTTGTCTATATTCGTCAAAGGGAACTCGTCTTTGGGACATGCTCTATTCAGGTCGCGGAAGTCGACACAAATTTTAATTTGGCTTTTATCCTTCTTTGCAACTGGCACTATGCTGGAGACCTCCGACTTTATCTTTAAATCTAAGTCAGATTTATATGTGCATGTAGCTTGCCTTACTGGGAGGTCATTGGGGAGGATGTTCAATCTATGGGAGTTCACCTCTAGGTCTATTCCTAGCATCTCCGCGTACTTCCAGGAAAAAACATCAGTGAACTCCCTCAGTAAGCCAATGAGCTCTTCCTTCTATTTTGGTTCCAAATTCTTGGATATTAGGATGGGCTTTCTCTCACCCCCTTCTGGCCCCAAATTTATTTCCTATAATTCTTACAGTTGCTCTCTGGGTCCATCTTGCATGCATTTTGGAGCTTCTTCTGGTTCCTCAACATGCTTAACGATATGGTATTCATCAATAATAAAACACTCAAGCACCGGGTCGATGCTCTCATCCTAGAATACCGCCCGTGTAGATAGTTATAAGCAGTAGATGACCTTTCCATCAGGTAAGAACATCTTCTTTCAAGTTCGAGGAGGCTTAGCCACCCCCTTTACTTTCCTCTTGCCCTTCGCTATGTAGGTGATCACCCTCCCCCCAATGATCATGAACGGACTTCTTCTGCGGGACACTCCCTTCAACTATTTACGTCCTTTCTAAATTTATTGGAAAGACCTTCTTTTCCTCATCTAATTCTGTGTAGAATGTAGCATCCACCAGATGGGCGTCCTCAATGGCGAAGGGTCTCTGCTTGGCCTTAATCACTATCTTTGTACCTTTAATATTGGCTTTTGCATATTGATGGTAGGTGGAGGCCACTACATCGTAGGTGTGCATCCATACCCTCCCAATGAGTAGTTGGTAGCTAGTGTTAGCATTGATAACATGGGAATTAATGTGGGAGGTGAAATTTCCCATCTTGATTCCCACATTTATATATCCAATAGATAGCATTCCAGTATTATGAAATCTGAAAATTACTAGTGGTACCGGTACTACCTTCCCCTGGTCAATTCCTGTTTCATACAACGTACTGATGGTCATGATGTTAATATATGCTCCCCCATCCATTAACTCCCTGGGAAATTAGAATCCATTGACCATGGTTGTAACATACAGTGGGCGGTTGTGGAAGTAAGGCACCTGACTAGCTGCTTCTGAAAATACTACCTCAGAAGTGTACTTCTTAATTAGCCTTCCAATTGGCCCCTGCCAATTTAGCGAAGGATCTCCACACTTCTGCATGGCCTCCAAGATTTTCCTTATGATGGCTATTCTTGTGTCATACTTCACCCCTATTTAGTCAAAAAACCATTTGAACTTGGGACTCCTTGCTATGGACTCACATTCAAAATCTAGGTCTACCTCATACATCTGGGCATTTCAAACATACTCTGCTTCGGAGGTCCCCACTCATAAGAGCGAGGATGACATCTACCTCACCTTCTGAGGGGGTCACTTCCTCAATTTCCCCATTTCCATCTTCTTGTACCGGAGTGAAGAACCACTCCTCTCGCTTCCTTTCTAGCTCAAATCTGCTCAGTGATATCTTTTCCAATCCCTCACATAACTAATCACCGCTCTCCCACTCCATCAGATCTTTGGTAGCTTCTTTATCATAAGAAACTACCATGTTGGTGGTACCGAAGTAATGTGCTGGAAGTGGGTTCTCATTAACATCCACAGGAGGGATCTGAAAGGTACCATTGGCCACCTGCTCGCCAATGATCCTTCGCAAGTAGTAACTGTCTTTGGTAGAGTGTTGCACCCGTTGGTGTAACTTATAGTATTTTGGGTTGGCTTTGTCAGCTGTAGTCGAAGTTTCTCCTTTAAAGTGAGGAGGACCTGCCACCCCTTCTCGTACTAAGGTATGGTAATAATCTATAGCCTTAGCTATGCTACAGGGTAGTGGCGGTGGGGCATCTTCCCCAAACTTTCTCTTATTTCCGGGACTACTATTCTTGGCCCCAGAGCCTCATTTCTATACTTTGGGATTCCCATCCACCTGTTGACCACCTGCCTCCTCAAAACTTAAAATGTCCCGAAAGTCAATGGAACATGTGTCCTCCAACCCGAGGCCCTTGGTTTGATAATCATAGCTATGTTGTTGGCAGTCCTGGTGAACTCTCTAAAAGTTTCGTTTCTAATTTTATTGATCAAGTGCAACTTGTATTCCTATAAGAGTCCTTCCACACATATCTGTATCAACCTTTCCTCTGCCACATCCTCGTGGACATCTAAGGATCGCTCACGAAATTTTTTAATGTACTGCATTAACTCTTCCACTGGTTTCTGGACCTCTTTTTCTAGGTGCATTAATGTGAATTCATCCCCCACTACAAAGAACTTCTGAAGGAATTGCCTATGCATATCCTCCCAAGTAGGGATCATATTAGGTGCTAAATAGGAATACCATGTGTAAGCCTTCCCTGTGAGGGTCTTAGAGAATTCCCTCAACCTCAGGTTCTTATCACCATCATACACCCCCAAGTACTCGACAAACCTCTTCACGTGCTCTCTAGGGTTCTCCCTTTTGCCGCTGAGCTTGATAAATTTTGGTGGGATATACCCCTCAGGGTATGAATTCTCATTTACCTCCTACGGGTAGGGTTCTTGTAACTCCTCATATAGATGAGGACCCTCCCTTTGGGAGGAGGAGAGAAGTTTCCTCACCTCCTTCATGGTAATAGCCTTAGAGGGTGACTCCTCCAAACTCATGCTTTTAGCAGCTGGTGAGCCTGACAGTGCCACAGCCTGCTCCGGCACCACCTTCTATAACAGAATCGTCTCCACTGGAATCGCAACTGGGTGGCTACCCCTCTAGAAGAGGCAGTAGCTGGTGTTACACAACCTTAACCCAAACTTGATAGGACTACGTTATTTTGCTTCAAGAAGTTGAAAAATATTGCCATAAGATTCATACTTGCCATCAGAGCCGCTGCCGGCGAGCTGGTCTGCCTTCCCTGAGGAGAAGGCGCCTTGGCTCCGATCACCACCACTTTTTCCTGGGTAGTCTGGTCACTGTGATCTCCATTCCCAGATGGAGTGTCTTAAAAAACTAGTTGCTTAGAAATGTTTAAACCTTATTTGTCCATTAAAGCAAGAATACCTCCCCAATGGAGTCGCCAAATGTAAGAGGGTAGTAAGACTGGGGTTTATGAATATCTGGAAAGGGTGAGGCGTGACCCACTCCAATGGACACTGCCTGTAAGGTCTTATGGTGCAACTTCTTAAGAAACTTTCTCCTTCTGGTAATAATGGAGCTCAAGCTTCAGCTCACTCCCTACAAGAAGATGAACTTTCACAACAGAAATAGTAATTTTATTAAGGGAAATACCTGAGAATGATGACTGTCAGTTCAGGAGTGAAAGAACAAGCCACTTAGCACGAAGAGAATGAGCAGGGAGAGAATAGTAGGTAGGTCTGGTGTAATTTTTATAGAGTAACAGTGAAATTTTCCATTATTCTCTCTTAACCTTACCCAGGGCTCCTATTTATACTTGGGCATTAGGGTTGAGTTGTCACTTTTAGGCGCCAAAATTGAGAGGGTTGATGAGGGACAATGTCTGAAATGTACCATTTGTACCTACCTGCAGGCAACTCTGTTTGTCCCCTCTGGCAGGTGCCACCTGGTGCCAGCCAAAGTCAAAAAGCAAATATGTCTCCCAATGAAGACAAAATATCTGATTTGGTAAATATCCTTTGAAACGGTAACTTGTGGTACAAACTTTTCAAATCTTGAGAGAGGAGTACTTAAGGGTCTCTCTCCTCTAAAATCATTATTTTTCTTAAGAGGGACCTTGAGGACCCCCTCTTGTGACAAAGTCTTTTTTGTAAAGAGTTCATTTCTTGTGAGCAGCCGACTCTTTGGTTGCTCACTTCACCTGTGGCTAAGTGTGAGGTGTGTGTAGTCTTAAGTGACTCCTGGATCTTCCTACTAGTATTCTCTCAATCCTATAGTGCTAAGTGGTGGAACTTTCTCAACATACCTTCTCCCTCTGCCGCCAAGCCAAAACTCACAAGAGATCCCAACTAGCCTACTTGAGCCCTGCTTGCTCAACTAGTCAACCTGTACAAGAAAATAAGTGTTAGTACTTCTGTTCTTTTAAAGAATGGTTTTTCATGATGAGGGGTTGCTTATGGTAGCCACACCCTTATCCTAACTTGGATTTCTGGGAGCTGAGGGGGGAGGAGCTTAAGGGTCCCTCCTAGAATATGACTTTCTGCTGTTGAGGAACCCCAGGGGGGCTTCTCAATTATCATTTTTTTTTTATGTTGAGGAATGCTAGGGGGTCTTTTTCTCAAATATCATTTTCTGTTATTGAGGAAACCAATGGGGGGTTCCTTCTTGATGTGAATTTCTGGCGAGGGACCCTAGGGGTTCCCTCTCAATGTGAACTTCTGCTGTTGAGGAACCCTAGGGGGTTCCTTCTCAATGTTAACTTTTGTTGTTGAGGAACCCTAGGGGGAGTCCCTCTCAAAATGGGCTTCTTCCACCACCTAGGTGAGGTCTCTTCTTGAATTGAGTTTTTGCAGGAACCCTTGGGGGAGTCCCTCTCAACATGGGCTTTTGCCACCACCTGGGTGAGGTCTCTTCTCGACTTGAGTTTCTGCAGGGACCTTAGTGGAGTCTCTTTCAACATGGGTTTCTACCGCCCCCTAGGTGAGGTTTATTATCAATATTAGTTTCTGCAGGTACCCTAGGGAGGATTCCCTCTCAAAATGGGCTTCTGTCGCCCCCTAGGTGAGGTTTCTTCTCAATACCAGTTTCTGTAGGGACCCTGGGGGAGTCCCTATCAACATGGGCTTCTGCCGCTACCGGGGTGAGGTCTCTTCTCGACTTGAGTTTCTTCCAGGACCTAATAAAAAAAATTATTTTGGGGAAGACACCCTTCTACAATCGATATATTGGTCTGAATGTTCCATCGACCCCAATATTATTTATTTTCGATATTGGTCCGGATAGCCCTCGACCCCAAATCGAACTTTCATCTATTGGTCCAGATGTTCCCTCGACGCTAATACATTTAGTATACTTTAGGTATCCACATCACCTAAGTATTATTACAATAGGTATTCACACAATCTAATATCCATACATGTACGAAATATCTCTCTCTCGTATACTCATCTTACATGTGGTTTAAATATTTGTCTCACTATCGTATATATCTGAGTGCTTAGTTTCAGTCATTAAACCAATATTTCCCTACTAGTCTACTTATACATTCAATTCCCAAACTCCACGTAATTCATTATCTTTCTCTCTAATAATTTACAACGCATATCAGTCCAATTCCTTCTCATCTTCATTCTCTCAATAAGAATCGATTACAATTCTACTATAAGCCCACTGTAAGATAATAAGTCCCTCATTATTATATTAACCAAGTTCCGGTAGTTTTTCACAACAACGAATTATGGATACTAGCCTCAAATGAGAAATCTTTGATTTTCATGTAAACCGAATCGATTCACCCCCGACCGAATCGATTCTCTTTATCGAATCAATTTGGTCCTGACCGAATGGATTCTAAATGGTTTAGTCAGGTAATCTGCTTCGTGTTCATGCATTTTTCTACGTTTTTCACCATTCACGTTCATCCCAACCTCCATGTTTCTTCACCAAAATCTTAACCCATAATATCACAAATCATATATAGGTATTATGATGATTTTAAACGTTTAAAACACCTTCAATCCATACCCAATTCAGTCAAGGATGAGTTAAAATAACTAATTCTTCAAGAACTCTAGTTTTTGTGTTCTTCACACATAATCATCCCAAATCCTAGATTTAATTCGTTTTAATCATGATGTCTCCTATGATTTCAATTCCTCTATAGGTGTAAATCATTCTACATGCAATCCCTAACCAACATGCATCAAATTTATTCCTTTTCTCCCAAGAACATGGATTTAATCAAAATTATTATCAAAACCCAACGCATGGGTATTATAACTTCATATTTAATTGCAATAAACAAATTTCCTTAATAGAAGAGGTCTGATTGTGTGATGTTGATGACGGATTGATGGTTCTCTCTTCAAATCCTCACTCCATAGATGATTAGGATGCAAGATCAAGGTCCAATTCTTTAAGAACACCTCCTAAGCCTTAAGAATGGTTTCTCTCTTCTCTCTAATGGCCTCTTTTGGGTTTATGAGTTTCTAACCCTAACCCCAAATATCTAATTATCAGATATAGGACTCTAAATTTCGTAGGTCCCTTAATATTTATTTTTCAAATGACCGAATCGCCCTCAATAGGTGCTAATCTGGTCTAAAATTGACCTGGGACCCAAACTATACCCCCTGGGTACACTATTTCGACTTTTTTGGCCCATTCAGAATCATTCGTGACCTCTAAATTATCATTCGAGCCACATAAAATATATTTTTTATCTCGACCTCAAATTAGTCTACACGCTACTCCCGGTTGAGATAAAATAAAATACGCACATATCACTCGTTATGCCGTATAACACTAATCATCAATTATTTACTATTCACACTTAGTAAACATTATATCATAATATTAATCAATATCTATCTCTCAATTAATATTTAATAATCACATTTTTCATTTAATCACATTAAATTACTTTACTCGCGTAATTTAAATAAAATATATTTTCTCAATTAATTCCCGAATTAATTAAATTATACATACGGAAAAATACGGGGTATTACATACTTCTCCCTTACAAAGGAATTTTGTCTCCAAAATTCGGACATACCTGCAGTGAATAACTCTGGATACTGCTCTCGCATGTCATCCTCCCGCTCCCATGTCGACTCATCAGTATTGTGGTGTGCCCACTGAACTCGCACTAGTGGCACCACCCTAGACCGTAGTTTATGCTCGCTATGATCTAGAATAGCTACGGGCCTCTTCTCATACGAGACGTCTGGCAGTAAATCAATCTCTTGAAGTGGAACATGACTGTTGATGTAAAAAATTAGATAGCTCTAATTATTCAATCACAGATAAATAAAATGAAACAAAGATTTTTAAAGTGGTTCAGCCTTATATGAATGGCCTACGTCCACTGTTATGTTATTGCTGAGTGTTTGGGAATTCTCGAGTATATGTTCTCTCAAGAAATTCTGGTCCCCTTGAATGAGGGTGATACAAGGTATTTATAGCCCTTAGGCTGTACATGAATGGGTTGATACATTAAATGATATACATATGAAATGGTAATACATTTAATGCAGCGTGTGCGTCAAGATGATAAACATTCAATGAATAATTGAACTGTTGATTATCTGGCATTTAATGCTACGGCCGAGATGCAGTTCGGACCGCCTTAGTTGCTCGTTGATCAGGAGTTCCTCGGAGCGCTAGTGTACCTCGGAGTGCTGAAGTTCCTCAGTGTATCCTCGTTGCTCGGAGAGAACATGAGTTGGTCGGGAAAATAAAACTTCCTCGTTATTATTGTGAAAAGTAGATTGACACGTGTCTTCATATTATTCGTCTATATCAGTATATTAATTTTGGTATCAACAGAAGCCCCCAATCTTTCATATTTCGAACTTTGAGGAGTATGAAACATTCTTTCTCGGTATATGGCGATATTAAATGACTTTCCTGGGTTTAGGAGCCTTTTCTTCATATTTGAATTTCTTTCAAATTCACAGAATCCGCCTTTTTCGAATTTTTATGAGTGCTTCGATCTTCGTGCATTTTTGTCCTTTTAACCGCCGGTGGCGTATTAGTTTCTTTTGTGTAATCATTTCCTTCGCTGCTTCCCAAGGTAAAGTATTTAAACTTCTTAGGTAACCATACCGTCTTCTACCTTTTCTAATTTTCTACATTCAAGCTTTATGTTCTCTCTCTCCCTTGTGCGTTCATCTTTTCCTTCGCTAGTTGTCAGCTCTTCCTTTTTCCTGTAAGATTCTCTTCTTTTCTTCTGTATTTCTTTTATTCACTATGGTTTATATTGTGGAGTCTGTTGAGAAATTTCGTTCCGATTTTTCAATTCCTTCCTGGGTAACTCTGGAGGTTCTTTCTGAGCCTTTAGATTATTTTCGATTGGCTGAGGACATTGGTTCCCCAGTCTATTCATTGCTGAATGTGGATTTTCTTTTCCGCCAAACCCCTTATGCTTAGAGTTCTGTCAGTACTTTGACGTTGTTCCTGCAAAAATAGCCCCCAATTCATGGAGAATAATTAATGGGGTTTATAAATTAAATCTAACTCATGGAACTCGTATAGGGATTCCTGAGATTATGTATTGATATAGATGGGCTATTTTAGATAATGTTTATTACTTAAAAACTAGGTTTTTAAATAGGGCTCTTGTAGTTAACCTCCCTGATGCAAATAGAGATTATTTTGAACATGGGGTGGTGATTAAAAATTGGCAATATGCCCCCTTGGTTAGAGATGCAGTATACCAGGGTCCTAAATGCCCCCCATATGGCAATGGGATAGGTTTATTCTCATTTTCCTTTATTTATGAAATTATGCTTTTATCATATTTGACAAAATGTATGACTGATATTTCATTATGTATATCATTTGCAGTTGATAGTAAAAGAAAAACTCCAAAAGAATCAGAGGTTAATATTAAGCATCTGAAACTTATCTGGGGTTTGCATAAGAACGTTGCAGACGAGCACATCAGGTCTGCATCATATTTGCTGCAGTATAGGAGCTATACGACTTCTTATACTGCTCGTCCTGTGATTAGATCTGTTGAACCATCCTCAACTCCAGAGGATTCTTCTTCAGATTCTCACATCCCTTTAAGTCAAAGAATGGGTAAGAAAAGAGCTCCCCCTGCTCTATTTGATGATACTACTTCTGCTGCTGAAGCCAAGAAAAGCAAAATTGATGTCCCAGAGGGGACTAAAAAGGTGGATGTTGCACCTACCAAAGCTACCGAGAAGCCCCCAATGGCTCCGAGCAAGAAGGTTGCTCCTGTGGAGATAATTGCTATCTCTCCGACCAAGAGCTCTTCCTTGGTTGAAACTGCTGAAGTCCCTTTGAGGAGATTGAGGAAATCGTCCTCAGTCAATTTGGCTGAAATTGCCAATCTGGCTGAAACCATCTCCTCTCTACCAGCTGGTGGTGTTGGTGTTCCAACCATCATTCCTCCGAGCTCTGCCATGATCTCGGTAAAAACTTGGATCATACCCGAGGTCCAAGGAATTGATGAAAAGATTTCTAGGGATATGCTGACATCCCTAGCTACTCGTCACCTTGCTTCGGTAAATTTCTCACACTATGAATTTCCTTTCTTTCTTTGAATACTTGTATTTTTGTACTGACCTGTCACTTTTTCCTTTGTTTAGCTGGTGAATTATTTTAACAACATCGTGAAGAAAGATGAGGCAATTAAATCTTCCATCTCCTCGTCGGGGGTAGAGGATGCTCTGCTGGGTTTGACCCAATCCTTGAAGGATTCTCGTCAGAAGTATAGTGAGGACAAAGCTGTCTGGGAGAAAAAGTTGTCAATAGTTGAAGCTGAGAAGGTGAAGTTGACTGAGATCTCCAAGAGTTTGGAGAACAAGGTGAAAAGTTTAGAGATTGAGCATCAAAAATATGACGACAAGCTCAAGAACTTTGGAGAGCTTGAAGATAAGCTGAAGAAGGCAGAGGAAGAGTTGTCCGTCCTGCGAGATGTAAAGCGCCAAAAAGAAGAATTGGATGTGAAGTTAAAGACTGCCGAGGATCTTCTATCCGAGAAGCTCTCCTCGGAGAAACTGAAAAGAAAGCTCGCAGTTAAAAAATCCTTCAGCGCTGGCTGGGATAAAGGATGGGACAAAGGGATTGCTGCGATGACATTCCAAGTACAATACGGGAAGTTGAAATACTTCCGAGATGGCTGGGTAGCTGCCCTGCAGGAATTGAAGATCAAAGATGACTCTGGGCTATTCCAGCTACACCTCCCTGGTCCTCCCCCACCAATTGTAGAAGAAGAAGAAGATGAGCCTATCTCTAATGAATCTTCCATGGCCATAGGTGATCAAGTCCTTGCATCTCTACCTTCTACCAATGAGGACATTTCTTCCATGCCTCCTCCTCCTGAGAAAATTTCAACTCCTGCTAATCAAGCTGCTGTTACCACCGAGCAACCAAGCTCCTCGTCCCAGCCTCCCGAGAAAGTCTTGGGAGACAAGGAAAAGGTGTGAAGTTGTTCGGTATCATTTCTATCTTTCATTATTTGTAATCAAACAAGGTAATCTTTTTGTGATCTAATAAAATACATCTTTGTTCATCTCTGTTGTTGATGATTTGTTTTTGTTGACTGTTGTCTTCTTTTCATTATTAGTTTGTGGCTAGAATGGAACTGATATCTGCTCATGATACAAAGCTGATGCAGCAATGCCATGAATATTATAAAGCTGGTCATACAAATTTAAGTGTATCAGAAATTGTTGACATCCTTGTCCATGATGCCTTAGAACAAGCAATTGAGTCTTATCGATACTTGAAGGATTTACTTGACCGAGCTGTGGCCAACAACGTGGCCTACTATGACTTGATTGAGGAGCTTCATTATTCCTTAGAAGATCTTCAGAGTCAGCACAATGAATCAACTGCTTTGTTGCACAAGGAATATGAGAATAGGTATCAACAGCTTTCCTCTGAAACAGGTCACAAAAAGATCATCGCTGGGTACGATGTTAGGGAGAGAACCCTAAAAGGTGAAGTTGAGGCCTGCAGACAGATCAATGAGTTGCTGGAACAAGAGAACAATAATTTGCAGAAAAAGTTGGCACAGTATGAGTCTGCAGCTTCCTCTTCCACTGTTTTAGTACCGGTTACCGATGAAGGTTTCTCGTTCTTAGAGGTTGAGAATGCCAAATTAAGGCAAGAATTGGATACGTTAAGAAAATCTGGCGTTTTTACTACTGCTCGGGGACGAGGAAGAGGGTCTCGTGGGCGAGGAAGAGATGTTCAAAATGTTGTCGAGGAGCAAAATTCTCCACCTGCTCGGAGTCGATCAAGAGTTCTCAGCCGTAATGTTGAAGAATCTCGTACTCTGTCAACATTGGAAACTCAAGCATACCAATTGAACGCCAAAGATCGGGATTTATCTGAAATGTCCAAGAAAAACCTATCTTTGGAAGATCAACTTACTGCGACGAAGTCTGCTTTGAATGATAAAGATTTTTTTGCCAGGAACCTTCACGATAAACTAGAGAGAATAACTTTCCAATTTCACAAACAACCTCGTGAGTTTTGGATGGCAGGCTACAATGAAGCCCTTTGTCACTTGGATGCTCGTCTTGAAAGTGCCAGTAACGAAGGTTATAAACAAGGATGGTTGAACGCCCTGGGTGTGTTAAAGCTAGAGCAGGGCCATTTCTTATGGGATTATCATGCTCCTGGGATACTAGACTTGCCTGTACCGCCTTATAAACTAGACATGGAGTGGATCCCAGCTCGTGCCATTCCTCAGGGCTTAATTTCAAAATACCTTGGCGACTATAGTCTTCATTCTCAGATTGAATTATCTCGTCCCGAGAATCTCTTGGATACACCTTCTGTGATGAACGTCAGAATGCTCAGAGATATTAATTTCATTAATTCTCCTCTTTGCCTGGAGGATCCTCCTGCTGGCGAGGAACCTGTTTCAAAAGCTAAAGGAAAGAAACCGATAGAATAGGTTTTTCAATGTAACAGTTAGCACATATATATAGCTTGTAATTTATTTTGATTTTAATGAAAGACTTTCATTTTCTGTTTGCAAATCTATATTGCTATTGTTTTGTGTTTATCAAACATTTTTACATTTGTGCATATGTATCTATTAAAAAGATAACAATATTGTGTTGTTCATCAACCAACTTAGTAATAAAAATTACAAGGATCAATGTTGCTCAATCACTTAATAATAAAGTAATGAGTATAAAATGTTTAAAATGTTTCCAACCAACCAAGGTTGTTAAATTGTGTTTGTCGACCAACTACAGTTGATGGGTTTTTGTCTCCAATCAGCCATACTTGGTAAATTTTTTCATAAAATGTGTCCGACCAACCAAGGTTGATAATTTATCCTCGTCGACCAATTACAGTTTTGATCACCGACCAACTATACTTGGTTCAGCTTGGAATTCTTGTATTTTCTGGAATGATTTTACCTTCCGACCAATATAAATTGGCATATTTTGTTTCTTAACCAACCAAAATTGGCATTTTTAAGACTGTTGTTCTTTCTCTCTTACCAACCGGAGTAGGTCATGGGTTTGAACTGTCGGGTTCTTTCGAACTATCTTGTCCACAAGCTCTTTTACCAACCGAAGTTGATCACGCAAGTGTATGCCTCCTAACCAAAGGAGTATATCATTTGTTCTCTCTATTTTACCAACCGAAGTTGATCACGCTCGAACTATCAGGTTATTTCGAACTATCTTGTCCACAAGCTCTTTTACCAACCGAAGTTGATCACGCAAGTGTACGCCTCCTAACCAAAGGAGTATATCATATTTTCTCGCTATTTTACCAACCGAAGTTGATCACGCTCGAACTATCAGGTTCTTTCGAACTGTCTGTCCACTAGTTATCTTACCAACCGTAGTTGGTCACGCTAGTGTACGCCTCCTAACCAAAGGAGTATATCATTTGTTCTCGCCCTTTTACCAACTGGAGTTGGTCGTGGGTCTGAACTATCGTCTTCTTTTTGCTGTCGAGCAGCGTAGTGTACAACACTAGTATTCCCTGAAAAACTTTCAAACAAAGGAGAGAAAAATGGTGAAAACATCACCGTTTTATTCATATTGATGGAACCGTTGTACATTTTACATCATTGATAATACTTGCGAAGGTGTTCAACATTCCAAGCATTCTTGAATTCTTCTCCTTCTAGAGTTACTATTCGGTAAGTTCCTGGTCGAACAACTTCTGTAACTCGGTAAGGTCCATGCTAGTTTGCCTCCAATTTATTGTGCTTCTGAATTACCTTCTTTAGCACATAATCTCCTTCCTTTAAATCGCATTGCCTCACCCTTTTGTTGTAGAAAAGAGCTGTTCGTTGTTGATAAGAAGCATTCCTAATGGCTGCCTCTTCTCTGACCTCATCGAGCATATCCAAATCCAGTCTTCTCATCAAGTCACTGACAGGAGAATTGAAATTCAGTACTCTATGCGTTGGAAGACCCAACTCGGCAGGTATTACAACCTCACTTCCAAATGCCAGCATATATGGTGATTCTCCAGTTGTTGCTCGGGGAGTTGTTCGGTAAGCCCACAATACTGATTGTAGCTCATTAATCCAGTTAGCTTTAGCTTCACTTAGCCTTTTCTTCAAACCATTTAGCAGTGTTCTGTTCGTCACTTCAGTCTGTCCATTGCTTTGAGGATGTCCTGGTGCTGAATGAACCTTCTAAATGTTCGACTGATGACAATAGGCAGCAAATTCCTCATTATCAAATTGGGTTCCATGGTCTGTGATGAAGGCATGAGGGAGACCATATCAACAGATGATGTTCTTCCAAACGAACTGGTATACCTTCTCGTATGTCATATCAATAAGCGGCTCAGCTTCTACCCACTTAGTAAAATAGTGCACTACAACGACGAGGTACTTGAATCTTCCTCGGGTGGTCGGCAGTGGTCCAACCAAATCAATTCCCCATATGGCAAATGGTCAAGGAGAAGTTATTGGTGTCAACAATGCTTGTGGAGTTCGTCAGATAGAGGAAAAACGTTGGCACTTGTCACATTTCTTAGCATAGGCTATAAAATCAACCCTCATCGTCGGCCAATAGTATCCTTGAGTCATTACCCTTTGTAAAAGTGTTCGACCTGCCACATGAGCTCCACAAGACCCTTCATGGATTTCTTCAATCAATTCTTTCACCTCGGAGGGATGTACACATCTCTGCAAACCTTCCATAATTCCTCGTCTATATAAAATACCATTAGTTAATACATACCGAGCAGCTTTATACTTTAATTTCTTGGCAGTGAGCTTATCCTCTGGCAATTCTCCCTCTTCAATATATACCCTGATGGTATCCATCCAAGATGGTCCTAAATCAAGGGTAATAACATTCATCGTCAGGTTTTCATCTATGCTCCGACTTTCCAGTACTTCAATTGGTATTGTTCTTCGCAGCTCGGTACGAGTAGCTGATGCTAGTCGGGCCAGTGCGTCTGCTTGTGCATTCTCTATTCTGGGTATTCTGATCAATTGAATGGTATCAAATTCTGCCAACAATTCCATCACCTTTGCATGATACTTGACCATTAGTTCTCCTTTAACCGCATATGTTCCCATCATCTGATTCACAATCAATTGAGAATCACTGAATACCATCACTTGTTGCGCTTCCATAATCTTTGATAAATTAAGACCTGCTATCATGGCCTCATACTCAGCCTCATTATTGGAGGCTTTGAATTGGAATCGCAAAGCATATTCCATGTCAATCTCGTCTGGGGTGTTCAAAACAATTCCTGCCCCGCAACCTGCTGTGCAAGATGAGCCATCTACATATAATCTCCATATGGGCAACTAGTCTTCAAATTTCTTATCTGACAGAGTTCCTCGATGAAATATTTGTTGCTTCTTTTCATCCTTCTCTGACACTTTTTGCTCCTCGTCGATCATCTTTTCTCGCTCTTTTACCAACCGAAGCTGGTCTGAGCTCGAAGATGATGATCTTTCTTCATCCATAAGTCCTTTTACCAACCGGAGTTGGTCTGGATTTATGTCTGTTGATCCTGTAACATCCACAGGTTGGTCAGCGAGCAATTTTTGTTCCTCGGGGGTATCAGGATATGTAAACTCTGCTATAAAATCTGCTACAACTTGCCCTTTCAATGATGATCTGGGCTCATACACAATATGATATTCACCGAGCTCTATTGCCCAGTACATCAATCTCCCTGACTTTTCCGGCTTATGAAGGGCTTGCCTCAGTGGCATGTCGGTATAAACGACGATGGTATGGGCCTGGAAATATGGCCTCATTCTTCTACTTGCTTCAATTAATGCCAATGCCAATTTCTCCAGCTTTGGGTATCTGATTTTCGCACCTCGGAAAGCCTTACTTGTGTAATAGATTGGTTTCTGGACTCCATTCTCCAATCTGATCAATGCTGAACTGACTGCATTCTCTGATACTGCCAGATACAAATACAACTTCTCTCCTGTTATTAGCCTGGACAACAATGGAGGTGCTCCCAAATAATTTTTCAAGTCTTGAAAGGCCTTCTCACATTCATCAATCCACTCAAAAGTTTTTCGAAGTGTTTTGAAGAATGGGAGGCATTTGTCAGTTGCTCGGGACACAAATCTGTTGAGCGCTGCAACTCGTCCTGTAAGACTCTGCACTTCTTTCTTTGTTATTGGAGATCGCAACCCTAAAAGAGATTTGATCTTATCTGGATTTGCTTCAATGCCTCGCTGGTTGACAATGTACCCGAGAAACATTCCTTCTCGTACTCCAAATGTGCACTTCGTCGGGTTGAGCTTCATCTGGTATTTATCCAGTTGATCAAATGTCTGAGCTAAGTCAACTAGATGATCTGCAGCTTTCTTGCTTTTTGTCAGCATATCATCGACATAGACTTCCATGTTGCAACTGATTTGTTCGGTGAAAACCTTGTTCATCAGCCGCTGGTATGTCGCTCCTGCATTTTTCAAACCAAAAGGCATAACATTATAACAATAAGTTCCCCTAGGGGTAATAAAAGAAGTACTTTCCCTGTCTTCAGGTTTCATTTTGATCTGGTTGTAGCCAGAGTAAGCATCCATGAAGCTGAGCAGCTCATGTCCCGAGGTAGCATCCATTAGTTGATCAATTCTAGGCAATGGAAAATGATCTTTTGGGCATGCCTTGTTAAGATCGGTGAAATCAACACACATTCTCCATTTATTGTTTTTCTTTTTTACCATCACCACGTTTGCCAACCAGTCTGGATACTTCACGTCTTCAATGAATTGGGCTTTCTGGAGCTTCTCGACCTCCTCTTGTATAGCCTGATTCTTCTCGTGGCTAAATACTCTTCTTCTCTGCTTTACAGTCTTGATCTCCTTATTCACATTGAGCTTATGACATAAGAAGTTTGGATCTATTCCTGGCATGTCTTCATGACTCCACGCAAAAGTTTTCTTCCTGTTTCTCAAGAAAGTTATCAACTCCTGTTTTATTGAAACATCCAACGTAGAACCTATCTGGGTTACTCGTTCAGGGTGCTCGTCATCCAGAATAATATTTTCTGTAGATTCCACCACCTGTCCTTTAATAAGTTGGGATTCATCTCGAGGATCCAGTGTTTCAATTTCTGTACCTTCATCCACCTGGTAGGTAGTAGTCTTTTTTCTTGAATCTTCAAGTTCCTCTTGCTCGGCAGACGAATAATAGCATTCCCGAGCTACTTTCTGATCACCTTTCACAACTCCTACTCCAAAATTTATTGGGAATTTTAAGCACTGATGCACTGTAGATGGAACTGCTTCAAACTTCTTCAAACCAACTCTTCCCATGATGATGTTATAGGCTGACTGCACATTTTTATCCATCACAAAGAAGCGTATTCTTTCTGTTCGACAAGCAGGCCAAGTTCCAATGAATATATCCAACTTGATCATCCCAAGTGGAAAAACTTTCTTGCCACAAAACCCAGGAGGGGTCTATGATAAGGTTCCAATTGAGATAATTTCAGATTCAAACTGTCAAAGCATGAATAGTACATGATGTCTGCCGAACTTCCATTGTCTACCAACACCCTTGAAATCACTACTTCCTTCATCCTCATTTTAATCACCAGACGATCGTCGTGAGGATAAAGAACACCTGCTAGGTCATTTTTTGAAAAGACAATGACCAGTTTCTCTTTGTTTACCTTCCTCGGACGATCGTCCTCGGCCAGATTTATTCGCTGAATATATGAACAAGCTTGAGCCTCTCCAAGGTAAGCCTTTCTTTTTGCAGTAAGGTCTCCTCCTCCTGCATCTCCTCCTGTAATGACATTACAATCAAATGACCCAAAACGTATAGAAAATACCTCTCGTTCTGGATGTCTTGGTTTCTTGGGAAGGTCGGGGTCATCATTTGGATCATCTTCATGGTTTCTCTTCTTTTTCTCCTCTGCTCGACGAGGAGATCTAGACCTCTCTCTAGCTCGGTCATTATTTTTCCTTTCACCTTCCCGATTAACATATTTTGATAGCTTTCCTCTTCGGATGAGTGTTTCAATCTCGTTTTAAAGAGCTATGCAATTTTTGGTCATGTGACCATGATCTTTATGAAACTCGCAATATTTATCCTTACTCCTCGAATCAGGATCTGACTTCAATTTCTTTGGCCATTTTACCTCCTCGTTGTTCTTGATTTCTTCCAAGACATGATGAATACCCATTTTCAAAGGAGTATAATTGTCATATTTCTTCAAGACTTCCCATGATGATTTATTATTTCTGGAGCGTTTATCACCGCCATTTCCCTTATGCTCTTTATTCTTAGATTTTTCGACTTCCACCTTGGTGTCTTTATCTATATTCTTCTTTGCAGCCATATCTTCCTCGGCATTCATGATTTTGGCCGCTTTTGCCATCAGTTCTGACATAGTTTTAGGTGGATCTTTCGCCAAAGTATAATACAACTTATTAGGCAACAACCCACTCATCAAAGCGGTGATTGTTGTCTTCTCTTCGTAATCTATGACCTACAGCTTCTCGTTATTGAAACGAGTTATGTAATCTCTAGTACTCTCACCAGATTTTTGTCTAACACTTAACAAGTGTGCTACTCGTTTTACTGTCTTTGCTCCAAAACAGAAATTGCCAATAAACAACTCGGCCAACTGAAAGAAAGTTGAAATCTTACCCCTTGGAAGATTGTTGTACCATATCTGGACAGCTCCAGTAAGAGTTCCTGAGAACGCTTTGCATCTCATCTCGTCGGGGACGACATAGATGTCGGCAGCATCTTGATATTGCTCTATGTGAAGAACAGGATCTGTCTTTCCATCATATTTGGGGGTCACTACAGGTGCTTTGAACTTTGACAGTGTAGGAAAATTCACAATAGCCTGTACAAAAGGTGTTCCTCGAACAAACGTTCGTTGTAGGGGATTCTTTGCTTTGGCCATTTCTCCCAATTTATCCTCCAACCGTTGGAGAGATCCTTTCCACGCTTCATTTCCTTCCTCGGGCCCATTGGTTCGAGCAATAGATCATTCTGAAGTAGCCTCTTGAGATCTATCTTGACGAGCAGTCGGTCGTGACTGTGCTGATCCTTCTCTTAGATCTGACGGTTGTCAAAAACTTCTCGACATGGTCTTAGGTGGACTCCTATTCCTCCTAGGGCCTAATCGACTGAAAGGAGACACCCTACTCAGTCTTTCTAAAGCACTGGGTCTTTCTGGAGAGAGGGTGATATGTTGATTAGTATCTGTCGCCCTTATTGACGAAGTTCGCCCAGGTTGATAAGAGAAATCATCAGACTCCTCATTACGACGTGACTCAGTACGCCTGGATCGTGAAGAAAGTAAATAAGTTTGCCTCTGACCACTTTGCTGTCCTGAACGTGCAGGTGCACCACCACGAAGGGTTTGTATGAGTTGCCTCATTATTTCTTGCATGGCGGTTTGTCCTTGAGCCAGATTAGTCATAATCCCGGCTAGATCTCGAGGTGCAGAGGGATTCTGAGGATTTCCAGTATTTCTAGCGTTTCGATTGCTAGATTCTGGATTATCCGCCATTGATGATGGACGATTTTTGGTGAAAAACGATAGTAACAATCGTTCCCACAGACGGCGCCAATCTGTTGATGTAAAAAATTAGATAGCTCTAATTATTCAATCACAGATAAATAAAATGAAATAAAGATTTTTAAAGTGGTTCAGCCTTATATGAATGGCCTACGTCCACTGTTATGTTATTGCTGAGTGTTTGGGAATTCTCGAGTATATGTTCTCTCAAGAAATTCTGGTCCCCTTGAATGAGGGTGATACAAGGTATTTATAGCCCTTAGGCTGTACATGAATGGGTTGATACATTAAATGATATACATATGAAATGGTAATACATTTAATGCAGCGTGTGCGTCAAGATGATAAACATTCAATGAATAATTGAACTGTTGATTATCTGGCAGTTAATGCTACGGCCGAGATGCAGTTCGGACCGCCTTAGTTGCTCGTTGATCAGGAGTTCCTCGGAGCGCTAGTGTACCTTGGAGTGCTGAAGTTCCTCGGTGTATCCTCATTGCTCGGAGAGAACATGAGTTGGTCGGGGAAATGAAACTTCCTCGTTATTATTGTGCCAAGTAGATTGACACGTGTCTTCATATTATTCGTCCATATCAGCATATTAATTTTGGTATCAACAATGACAGAAGTCTCTCTCGCTCCTAAAATACTTTTTCAGTGATGACACATGGAACACGTCGTGTATCCACTGAAGATGCTTTGTAAGTCACATTATGTAAGCCACTGATCCCACCCTCTCAATCACAGGTAATAGTCCCACAAACCTCGACAGTAGTTATCCTTCTTGTCGAACCTCATGATCCCCTTTATAGGATACACCCACACTAGCACCTGGTCACCAACCTCTAACTTGGCGTACCTACGGTCTACGTCATCGTAGCTCTTATGCCTGTCTTGAGCTATCCAGATGCCCTCCCGAATTGTTCGATCTTGGCAATTGTCTCCTGTATTGTCTCGAGGGCCCCAATAACATGTTTTCCCCCACCTCTAACTAGTAAGTAGGCAAACAGCAAGGTCTCCCATATAATGCTTCAAATGGTGCCATACCGATAGTGAATTGGTTAGAGTTTTTATACATAAACTCTACCAAGGGAAGATATCCCTCCTATCCTCCTCCAAAATCTAGGATACACATCCTCAACATGTCCACCAACATCTGGTTAACTCTCTCAGTCTATCCGTATGTCTGTGGATGATAGGCCATACTCAACCTCAAATCTGTAACCATGGCCTCCTGAAAGCTCTGCCAGAAATAAGATACAAAAACTTTGTCTCTGTCAGACACTATGTTAATTGGTACCCTGTGAAGCTTAACAATCTCTTAAATGAATAGCTACACATACTGCATTGTCTCGAAGTCAGTACGAACTAGAAAGAAATGTGCCACTTTAGTCAACTGATACACTATCACCCAAATGGAATCGTGCCCCCTCTATGACGTAGATAACCCCGTAATAAAATCCTTAGAAATGCTTTCCCCCTTCCACATAGGAATTTCAAGTGGTTGTGGAATCCCTATAGGCCTCTGATGGTTAGCTTTCACGAGCTGAAAAGTAACACACTTCGAGACAAACTCTTTTATGTCTCTCTCCATCCCATCCCACCAGTACTGTCTCCTCATATCTTGGTACATCTTGTCCCCACCAGGATGTACCACAAACCTCGAACCGTGAGACTCATTCATAACTGCAAGCCTCAAATACTCATCCTCAGACACTACCAACCTCACAGTGGAGCGAAAGACTCCCTTTGAGCTTACCGAATACGACTCTGTACCCTCAGCTAACCGTTGTCATAAAAGGTCATGAAAAAAATGGTCCTCTTCCCATGCCTTCACCACATGCATAACGATCTCGGGGGTGATAACTATAAATGCCATGCACGCTCTAGTTACCTTATCCTCATACCAGAGCTCCTCCCACTTCTCATTCCATACCTATTCTAATTCTCCAGTAGGTCTTTAAATCAATGTGTCTGCAACCACGTTAGCCTTACGAGATGATATTGTATATCAAACTGGTTGTCCTTCACGAATTCTAGCCATTGCCTCTACCTCATGTTCAGATCCTTCCATGTGAAGAGATACTGAAGTGACTTATGATCCATAAATAATGTAAACTGCTCCCCTAATATATAATGTCTTCATATCCTCAACGCAAAAACAACCGCTATCAACTCGAGGTCGTGGGTAGGGTAATTCTTCTCGTGGGGCTTTAGCTTTTTTGACGCATAAGCCATTGCCTCATCCCTTGCTGTAATACACCCCCAATTCCCTATAAGGATGCATCAGTATAGACCCGGTAAACCAATCCTCCCTTAGGAAAAGCAAGTACTGATGGTGATGCCAATCGGTCCTTTAGCTCATCAAAGGCCAACTGACAATGGTCATTTGACACAAATAGTACTCCTTTATGAGTCAATTTATTCAAAGGCCCAATAATGTTTAATAACCCCTTAATGAAACGACGATAATATCTGGCTAATAACAAGAAGCTGTAAATCTCGATCGGTATCGTGGGTTGTCCCCACTCCCTCACCGTCGATATCTGACTAGGTTCAACAACGATGCCCCCATCGAAAACAATGTGGCTAAGAAATTATACCTCCCGAAGCCAAAATCCACACTACCCGAGTTTGGTGTACAACTGATGGTCCCGTAGCATCTACATAACCATATGTAAATGCTCAGCGTGCTCCTCCTCCGTACTTGAGTAAACTAGGATGTCACTTATGAACATGATCACAAACTGGTCCAGAAACTCTTTGAATATCCTGTTCATGAGATCCATGAACACTACTAGCCCATTGGTGAGCCCAAATGGAATCACCGGAAACTCATACGACCCGTACTGCGATTGGAAAGTGGTCTTAGGTGCTCCTCCCTTCAAATGCGCAACTGGTGGTAACCCTACCTCAAGATAATCTTTTAAAAGTCTGCATCCCCTCTCAACTGATCAAACAAGTCATCAATCATAGGCAATGTATACTTAATTCCTATCATCACCTTGTTTAGTTCCCTGTAGTCGACACACAAGCAAAACGAACCATCCCTTTTCTTTACAAATAACACCGATGCACCCCACGACGATGTGATCCGTCGAGTGAAACCCTGACCCAAAAGATGTTGAATCTGCTCTCTTAACTCACACATCTCTAGAAGGGCCATATGGTAAGGTGCTTGGGTAATCAGTCTTGATCCCGGTGAAAAATTGATAACAAACTCAATCTCTCTACTGTATCATATAAGTGAGTGCGCAACCCTCTATCCGGAAGAGACATCGCCACAAGGAACGTCTCCTATCCCAAAATGGTAAACACAATAGTCCTCTTATAGTAATCTACCATCGCTCTGTAGCCTGCTAACCAGTCGATACCTAGAATCACGTTATACCCTTCCATATTTAACACTAGGAGGTCTGTTGCCAAACTTAATCTCCCAATAAAGGTGCCTACTCGTCTATTCTCACTTCCTAAAAGATGACAAAAATACAACGCTCTCACTCCAACTATGCTCTCAGTCCTGAATCAACATCGAGCTAAATCTCTCCGCCTAACAATAGACCAAGTTCTTATTCTGAATCACCTCAGTAAGTGTCCCTACTCTTCGGGATAAATTACAGTAATACAAACACATGCCTTTAAGTCTCCACCCATTACTAACTAGGCCCTTCCAGTGTTCACACCCGCCTCCCTGCCGTTGGAACCCACTATCCCCATTACCCATGGGGACTAATATTTTATTCAATCATATTGTGGCATACTCGAGTCACCTAAATTTTTTTTCCATTTACTTATGGTCAAAAATAAAATATCATACCTTTAAACTCTGGTGGAGCCATCGATGCCCGTGGCATGACTGTATATCGGATGTTATAAACATGTTCATCATGTGGTTGTGGAACTGGTATTACAGGAGGTACTGGTACCTGCGGTCCTGCTGGGCACCCTACTACTGTGCCCTATCCCATTGTGGGCAAATCTTTTTCTTGTGACCCTGTTGTCCATATATGAAACACTTACCCTGGAACCGTCCCTATCCCTGGTCCTACTGTGGGTAAGTCTTCTTCTTGTGACCCTGCTGGCTACATGTGAAACACTGACCCTGGAAACTCCACTGGACACCTCCATCCTTCCCTTGGTCATAAGGGTATTGAGTATCGTTTCACTGTTATTTAGGCATTACATCGCTACGGTTGCTTCTGGGCATACTGGACTGACTAGGTTCCCTTGATCTTTTACTCCCTATTAGTTGTAAGTGATTATCCAGGTAGTGTAACAATGAGGTAGTCACTACTTGTGCTATGATACCCTACATCTCTGTGACAGTTACCATCCCCCATGGTACTTGAGGTATTTGTTATACTTGTACTGCCTTATACTCTCCAACTGCGCCAGTCTGTCGTTCTCGTTCTAAAGACATCTAAAATTTTATCGAGTTATGTTAGTTCATCATTAATACAATATTTAACAACAGAAGCACGCTATCTCAAACACGTGAAGATAAAAAGCAACAATTCTATCAATAGGGCTCTATATCAAAAGAACGCTATGCTGAAATTAAAGTAAGCCATACAGATCCTATGGACATTAGAACCTGATGCTCTAATACCATCTATTGCACCCCGCCTAATTAAACATCGGTTGATCAGGCCTTTATTAAATTAAAACATGTTTCTCATATGGTTCATTATTAGCATCACTATCGAAAACTTTTTAATTACTAACCACCTAAGTGAAATTAGACTGGTGCCAAATTTTATCTTTCTTTAAAATAGATAAAAACTCATGTGAAAACATTTAATTAAACATTTACAATACTAAGTCCAAATCATCTCACAAGATATATAAATATGAATCAAGTTTTGTCGAATAAACCATCGGCTAAGGTACACAACTAAATACTCCATAATAACAAAAGAATTGAATGACTGAAAAACTGTCAACGGACAACATGTCCACACATGGAATATAAAATGAGATCCTACACTAGATCTGAAAGGAATAATCGTCTAGACAAATCCTATCAGCATCCACAGTGGTATAACTCTGAGTCCCTGAAATGGAGTCTTTAAACTTGGCGTCCTTGTGGCTGGACACCTAAAAGGTTTTGAAAATGTTTTTATAGAAACAGTTAATACTCAAAATATTTTGAAAATATTTAGCAAACGTTTATCACAATTTAATATCCATTATTAATTACACATGTAAGGTTCATGTACACTCTCTTGAGTTTCCTCACCACTCATCTAATGTGCACACCTAGCATTCTATAATTAGCCCACCTATCTATACTAACCAAGCTATCTAGACTATAGTAATATCTGAACTTATCTACACGTCTAAGTTCCTTGTACCGTCCATACAGTATGCTAATAGAATTTACACCTCTCATATATTATTCCCTTTTTAGGTAACTTTACACCCCTTGTTATCTTTTACATTTTGTCATTATAGCTTCACTATCATCATTTCACCTCTATAATAAAGTCTCTCTTTACTTAATTAAAATTAGTTAGATATATCATCATAAATATATATATCTTTAGCAGTCTACTATCACACATAAGTAAGTTATTTATGTGGTATGTATTATGCATAAAATATATACTATAACTGTATACTCCACTAAAATGTCCCTGTATCCCCCATTAATGATTATTGGTTCGGATGTTCCCTCGGCCCCAATTTATCCTATCATTCACATTGGTTCGGATATCCCTCGACCCCAATGTAAATGTTATATATATATATTGGCCCGGATGTTCCATCGACCCCAATATTATTTATTTTCGATATTGGTCTGGATAACCCTTAACCCCAAATCAAACTTTCACGTATAGGTTCGGATGTTCCCTCAACCCCAATACATTTAGTATAGTTTAGGTATTCACACCGCCTAAGTATTATTGATGATGTTGTAAACAGTACCACCAGATAAAGAGGTAGTAGAGCTCAAACAGGCATAAAAATGGAAGAAAATAACAACACATACATGTAGGAGATGAGGAGAAGAGGATAAACACACCAATATAAGTGGTTCAGCAATTGCCTACATCCACTGTTCAAGTGAGTGTAAGTATCACTATCAGAAGAGGGCTCTAATGGACTTAGCAATACAATCACTCCACTTTCTCTATTTACTCTAAATGCACCAGATTTTGGCTAGGGTTTGTAATTGAGGACCTCTTATAAGGTAGGAGAAGACGAGTATATATATTGCCTGGGGGGTGTAGTGTACCCCCAGGCATGCAATGAGCATGTGTAGAATGATCTAGCCAATCTAGTGAAGCCACCTGTCAACTATCACATGTAAAGGATGATGATAAAATATTCCTTCACGTGCCAAGAAGATTTGGTCATAACAGTTTGTCCACGTGGGATATGCCATGTTGGGATCTTGTACTGCTCGTACGTAGATGTCATCTGGGGGGGTCTCTGCCAGGCCGAGTGATGATGCTAAGATTTAGCACCACCAGGTAAGTGTTAGTGAGCTCAAACAGTAGTAGCCATGGCAGCCATAGAGATGCAGGTATGTAAGTATGTAAGTGTATAGAAGGGGATGAGTATAAGAGGAAATAAGACGATGATGTATAGTGGTTCAGCCAAATTGGCCTACATCCACTGTGAGTGTGTGATTCACTATGTATGGGCACTAATGGCCTTGGATACAATGCACATAACCCTCTCTCTCTCTCTACTGTGTGTGTACAAGCAGAGTTTTATCTAAGGCTACTGTTCATGGATCGATCCCCTGTAGGGTTAGGGGTGACAAGTATATATAGGTCTTGGGGGGTGTAGTGTACCCCCCAAGTAAGCATGGTGCATGTGAATAATGATCTAGCCAATCCCCTGTTGACACCTGTAGATGCCAAATGATGACATAATATTCCCTCACGTGAGGGGGTGATTCGGTTGTAACGGTCTTCCACGTGTCATATGAGCCTCACGCGCACTGTTCCACGCGTCTCCCAAACCACGCGCTGTCATGACGTCACCCTCGGCCTATGAGCCGAGGCCGAGGGCAAAGTTTCTTCCGGCAGTGAGTCTGGCTTGATTCTGTCCTCGTACTGTCGTACCCTCGTAGGGTCGGCCGGAGCCTGGTGAGGGGTCGGCCCCTCGCAGGATCGTCTGGAGCCTGGTGAAGGGTCGGCCCCTCGTAGGGTCGTCTGGAGCCTGGTGAAGGGTCGGCCCCTCGTATGGTCGTCTGGAGCCTAGTGAAGGGTCGGCCCCTCGTAGGGTCGTCTGGGTCTGGTGAAGGGTCGGCCCCTCGTAGGGTCGTCTGGGTCTGGTGAAGGCCAGTTGGGGCCTGTTGAAGGGTCGGCTCCTCTTAGGGTCGTCCGTTGTGGAGGCGATCCTCCTAGAACATAAACGGGTATATCAATCACCCCCCAGCCCTTAGCCATAGGTGCTGTTGAGATGGCTGAGGGATAGTGTTTTAAATGAGATGCAGGTATGATCAGTTAGGTGAGTGACACCTGGTTAGGTACTCATTGTTGTTCCAGTTTCCAAGGCATGACGGCTGCACACTGCGCTTGGGTCCTTGCACCCTAATGATGCCTTCCTCGTGGGCTGTGTCCTGCCTTGGTCAATGGGCCCACTCATTGCTAAGGTATTTAAGGTATTTTCAAACCCTCTTTCTTCCTTCTTCTTCTTCGCGCCTAAGCATTCTCTCTCTCTAGAATTTTCAGCCTACATCGCCATTTGCAGCCTTCGATTCTTCCTGGCCTAGCAGCGTTCTTGTTCTCTCCTCATCAGGTAACCTCTTTCATCCAGTGCTCTCTTTTTCTTTCACTTTCGTTTGTTTTTTAGGTTCGTAGGCGGCCATTTTCCTTAAGTTGTGCCATAACCTTTTCCGGTGTCTTCTCCGGTGTCTTCTCCGGTAACTGGCTCTTGGATGTTCTTGAGTGTTCTTGAGTGAAAACCTTTGAGTTCTTTGTTTGATCCAAAAGTCAAACCTGGTCCACTCCCCACTTGTTTGTAGCTAAATTAGCGAAGTCTAGTATAATTTCTTTAAGTGTTGGGTCTTCCCCTTAATGCTTAGGAGGCTTTACAACCTGGTGTCTGAATTCCCGTCCTTGAGAGAGAAACTATTTACCGAGATCAGACGAATAGAGGAAGAGGAAGAGAGGAGACGAGGGGCCGACCCTAATTGGGTACGACCCATTTTCCCCATTCCTCTTGCCACCATTAGACCATCTGAACCCTCTGAGTCTTGTGGGTCGTCGTCTCATCCGGCCGAGACACCCAACCCAAGTGAGATGGACGAGGGAACTTCCTCTCCAACTGGTGCTGGAACTTCTGGTAGAAGGGACTCACCTGACCTTAGCCCTCCCCGAGAGGCCGAGGGTACGATCCCCTCTGAGGCTGTCCCTGTGACAACCCTATCCCCCAACGCCTTCCAAGTAGCATTTCCTCAGGGTCCTCCTGCAGGTGATGAGGAGGATGAGGACGATGATACAGATGATGAGGTTGATACCTCCCATGCCTCGTCCTTTATCTCATCTGTCAGGGATAGGGATCTTCTGATATGGAGGCATATTTACGGAGTGCCACCTGGGGTGACTATGAGGGTTCCCTCCGAGGATGAGAGGGTCTTTGAGGGTGAAGAGGGAGAAGTTGCAGTCTACGAGCAAATGTTCAAAGTAGGTGTCAGACTTCCCTTTCACCCTGCCATTATAGATATTCTGTCGGCTCTGGGCGTCGCCCCCTCGCAACTTCCACCCAATTCTTGGAGGACGATTCTGGGGTACATCTCTCTGTGGAAAAACGCTTTCACTGACGAGCCCTCGTCCGACGTGTTCTTGGCCTGCTACAATATCACCTCTTCATCTAAACAGCCCGGATACTATCATCTGGGAGCGAGAAGGTCTGAGAAGAAGCTGCTCCACGTGGCTCAAACTTCCAATCATGATTGGAAAAAAAGGTTCTTCTTCATATCTGGGGCATGGGAGAGCTCCACCGAGGCGTCCCCTTCTGCCGATGCTCCGAGAATTCCCAACAGATGGTCTAACCCCTCCATGAAAGCTAGGTCAGACCCCGGACTTAGCTTGGAGGAGAGGGATATTGTTGAGTATCTGAGGGGACGAGGGAGAGAGGGTGAGATCCCAAAATTTGAAGATTTGATGACCCCCCGCTTCCTTAAAGAAGCTGGTCTGAGGGTCGGCCCTCTGACAGAACTATGTGAGTTATACTGAACATTTTCCCTTCTTTACTTATTTTGAAGTGTTCTCTCTTTATCTCTGAACTTTTCTGATTCATCGTATCCTTTTCAGGTCGTCCTGCAGGCGTGTCAGATTATCTCTGGGATATGACTGCTCCAAGCCTTCTTGCTGGTCTGTCAAAGAAGGGGAAGGAGCCTCAGCAAGCTCCTAAGAAGACAAGGGCCTCAGGGCCGACAGTTATCGAGCCGACAACTGTTAGCCACAAAAGGAAGGAGCCTGAGGCTCCAGTCGAGCCTCGTCCTGACCCTAAGACGAGGGCCAGGGCCGAGGCCTCTGAGGGAGTAACCTCTTCATCAAGCATGGGGGCCTTCTGGTCTCAAAATTTGTCCCATCTGAGGGCCGACCCCTCATCTCTTATTGCCAACCTGAGGGCAGCAAAGGCCTCTATGTTCTCTGCACCGGCGGCCTCCGACTTCGAGTTCTTGGCGCAGATGCCTCCAGCCAAAGTGTATGACTACGGTCTGCACTCCCTTGCTCAGGTATTGGCCCTGACCTTTAATTTCATTCTTTCACAAAGTGTTTCCTCGGCCCCCCTTGATGTATCTTCATTTTTCTTGCAGTCTGTCTGTGCCTTCACCTCTGCCAGCAAGTGGATGGCCGAGAATCAACAGAAATTCCATGAAGCTGAGAGGGCCATCCAGCAAGAGGCTGACCTACGGACAGAGCTGGACACTGCGAGGGCCGAGCTGGAGAGCACAAGGACTGAGCATGCTAGAGTCCTTGATGAGCTGACGAGGCAGCATGATGCCGATATGCAGGCCAAGGACTTGTTGATCAAGGACAGGGACTTGTTGATCAAGGGCAAGGATGAGGCTCTGATCAACCTGGAGGCCCAACATAAGACTGATCTGGAAGCAGCCATCAAGAAAGCTGAGGCTGATGCTGTGGAGGCATACAAAACTTCAGATGAATTTCAGGGCTTCGGCCTTGAATATCTTGAGAGGGGGATCAGGACGGCCTGCCGATGGGTCGTCCTCAAATTTGGCGATGTCGTCTCCTCTGTTCGCCCATCACTGGAGGGTGTTCAACTGGACGACCCCCTGATTGCCGAGGCCCTCAACCAAGTGGAGGCCCAAGTCCAGCTCGAAGGGGTCGGTACATCTGAAGATCACCCGGTGCTGGTTCCTGGGGAGACCATTCCCATTGATGTTGAGGCTCTGCCCTCTGATGTCGTCCCCTAGGGTGGCTGCAGCCCATACCCTTATTTTTGTAATTTTGTTCAAAGGCTTTGTAAAAACACTTGATACTTATATTTGCTTAATACCAGTCTCTTCCATAATTGCTGTCTTCCTTATTTCATTTTATTATGGCTTGCTCACTGTTGATGCTACAAACCCTTCCATCGTCTTTTTTGAGGACCACTGTGGGGTCGTCCCCTAATGTCTTCTCTCGTCTTCTTTGAGGACAGCGGAGGGGTCGTCCCCTCCACTGGCCCTCATTCTAGCCGAGGGAACAACTAACCAAATAAATGGATTTTAATTTAGTCTTCCCTCGTCTTTTTTGAGGAGAGTGGAGGGGTCGTCCCCTCCACTAGTCCCCATTATAGCCGAGGGATCAACTATCCAAATTAATGGATTTTAATGTAGTCTTCCCTCGTCTTTTTTGAGGACAGTGGAGGGGTCGTCCCCTCCACTGGTCCCCATTATAGCCGAGGGATCAACTAACCAAATTAATGGATTTTAATTTAGTCTTCCCTCGTCTTTTTTGAGGAGAGTGGAGGGGTCGTCCCCTCCACTAGTCCCCATTATAGCCGAGGGATCAACTAACCAAATTAATGGATTTTAATGTAGTCTTCCCTCGTCTTTTTTGAGGAGAGTGGAGGGGTCGTCCCCTCCACTAGTCCCCATTATAGCCGAGGGATCAACTAACCAAATTAATGGATTTTAATGTAGTCTTCCCTCGTCTTTTTTGAGGAGAGTGGAGGGGTCGTCCCCTCCACTGGTCCCCATTATAGCCGAGGGATCAACTATCCAAATTAATGGATTTTAATTTGGTCTTCCCTCGTCTTTTTTGAGGAGAGTGGAGGGGTCGTCCCCTCCACTGGTCCCCATTATAGCCGAGGGATCAACTAACCAAATTAATGGATTTTAATTTAGTCTTCCCTCGTCTTTTTTGAGGAGAGTGGAGGGGTCGTCCCCTCCACTGGTCCCCATTATAGCCGAGGGATCAACTATCCAAATTAATGGATTTTAATTTAGTCTTCCCTCGTCTTTTTTGAGGAGAGTGGAGGGGTCGTCCCCTCCACTGGTCCCCATTATAGCCGAGGGATCAACTAACCAAATTAGTGGATTTTAATGTAGTCTTCCCTCGTCTTTTTTTAGGAGAGTGGAGGGGTCGTCCCCTCCACTGGTCCCCATTATAGCCGAGGGATCAACTAACCAAATTAATGGATTTTAATTTAGTCTTCCCTCGTCTTTTTTGAGGAGAGTGGAGGGGTCGTCCCCTCCACCGGTCCCCATTATAGTCGAGGGATCAACTAACCAAATTAATGGATTTTAATTTAGTCTTCCCTCGTCTTTTTTGAGGAGAGTGGAGGGGTCGTCCCCTCCACTGGTCCCCATTATAGCCGAGGGATCAATCTTTCCATGCATGCTAGGACTGACAATAGGATGAAGGAAACTCTGATATTTCTCATTAATTTCCCAAGTGTTCTGTCGGAGCAACCCTAATTACAATTATGGCCTTTCAAGACCTTACAACACTACTGATAGTATTTCTTCAAATGATCTGCATTCCAGGGGTTTGAAAAAGGTTCCCCCTCTAAGTTTTCTAGCCTGTAGGTCCCTGGGACAACTTCATCGATGACCCTATATGGGCCATGCCAATTAGGATGGAGCTTGTTGGGCTTCTGCCAAGTCTTTTTAAGAACCAAGTCTCCCACTGCGATAGGCCTATGTTTCACCCTTTGGTTGTAAAACCTTGCGGTCCTCTGCTGGTAGGAAGCTTGCCTTATCTCAGCATCCTCCCTTCTTTCCTCAATCAGGTCTAGGTCAAGTCTTCTCTCTTCCGTATTTCCCTGGGGGTCATACATTTGGACCCTATGAGTAGGAAACTCCACTTCGGTGGGGATGACTGCTTCTGATCCATAAGCTAACATGAATGGGGTCTCCCCGGTAGGGGTCCTTACTGTCGTCCTGTATGCCCACAATACTGCATATAACTCCTCGACCCATCTTCCTTTTGCCTCCTCAAGCCTCTTCTTAATCCCATCTAGGATTGTCCTGTTCGTAACTTCGGTTTGCCCATTGGCCTGAGGTCGGCCTGGGGTGGAGAAAAATTGTTTGATACTTACCCTCTCACAGTACTTCTGTAAAGAGGCATTCTTGAACTGGGTCCCGTTATCCGAGATGAGGGTGTTGGGTAGACCATATCTGCATATCACATTCTTCCAGATGAACTGGAAGGTCTTCTGCTCCGTGATCGTGACCATCGGCTCGGCCTCTACCCACTTTGAAAAGTAGTCAATTGCTACGATGAGGAACCGATAGTTATTGACTGCCCTCGGTAAGGGTCCTACCAGGTCAATCCCCCATACTGCGAACGGCCATGGGGATGTAACAGAGGTAAGAGGCTGATGAGGTTGGTGTGGGATGGTAGCAAACCTTTGCCATTTGTCACACTTTTTAACATATGCGGCAGCATCTTTCCCCAAAGTCGGCCACCAGTAGCCTTGGGTGATCACCCTCTTCGCTAAGGATCTACCCCCAATGTGGCTTGAACACGACCCTTCATGCACGTCTTGCAAAATGGAAGGGACCTCTGAGGGATGCACACACCTAAGTAAGGGGAGCAGAAACCCCTTTTTATACAGCGTGTCTCCGATGACAGCGAACTTTGCAGCCCTGTACCTCAGCTTCTTCCTCTCTTGGCTCGCTTCTGGCATCTCTCCCCCTCTAATGTATCTGATCAGGGGGTCCATCCATGAAGGTTCTTGAGAAACATTCATGCAAACACCAAGTGTTCCCTCGTCGTCTTCGATAGTTGGTCGAAGCAAGATTTCTATCGGGACTGTCCTCCTTATGTCTGTCCTAGTAGCTGAGGCCAACCTTGCAAGGGCGTCAGCACGGCCATTGTCAAGCCTAGGTATCCTCTTGAATTTCACTTCTTTGAAGTTTTTCAGCAATGACCTCACCTTATCAAGATACCTAGCCATCCTCTCGTCTTTGGCCTCATAGGCTCCTAGTATCTGATTCACCACCAGCCTTGAATCACTGTGAACCAAAATTTGGCTGACACTAAGGGATTTGGCCAAGGAGAGGCCAGCTATCAAGGCCTCATACTCAGCCTCATTGTTGGAGGCTTTGAAATTGAACCTCAGGGCGTACTCGACGTCTGTGCCATCGGGTGCTGATAGTATCAGTCCAGCACCACTTCCGCTATCACAGGAGGACCCGTCAACGAAGAGGCTCCACGGAGTCTTTCCTTCAGAAAAATTTCCCTCAGAGAGGGACCCCTGTCTAAAGATGTATCTTCCCTCTTCGTTTTCAGTCACTTTCCTTCTAGCGGTGCTCGTCTCAGCCATTTCTGCGGGTGTGTCTGCGGGTCTGTCTTCTGTATCTGCCTTCCCGAGGGTCTCACCCTCGGCCTCATCTTCTTCCCATGTGAACTCAGCCACGAAGTCTGCCAAGGCTTGCCCCTTAATGGCTGTCTTAGGCTGATACACAATGTCAAATTCCCCCAACTCTATAGCCCAGGTCATTAGCCTTCCTGATTTTTCAGGCTTGTGTAGGACCTGCCTAAGAGGAGAGTCGGTAAGGATGACCATAGTATGGGACTGGAAATATGGTTTCATCTTCCTTGAGGCATGAATCAAGGCATAGGCCAACTTCTCCATCCTCGGGTATCTCTGCTCTGCCCCCTGGAGTGCCTTGCTGTTGAAATATACGGGCTTCTGTATCCCATCTTCGTCTCTTACGATTGCTGCACTGATAGCGGATTCTGAGACAGCAAGGTACACGTACAGTCGTTCACCCTGCACGGGTCGTGACAGCAGCAAGGGAGACCCTAAGTATGATTTCAGCTGCTTGAAAGCCTCATCACACTCTTCGCTCCATTCAAAGGCTTTCCTGAGGATCTTGAAGAATGGTAGACACCTGTCTGTAGCCCTTGACACAAATCTGTTCAAGGCAGCCACTCTCCCTGTGAGCCTCTGAACGTCTTTAATGGACTTGGGGGTCTTCATCTCAATAAGGGCCTTTATCTTTTCAGGATTGGCCTCGATGCCTCTTTGATTGACAATGAACCCCAAGAACTTCCCTGCTCCGACCCCGAAGACACACTTGGCCGGATTGAGCTTCATTTTGTATTTGTCCATTGTATTAAAGGTCCTTTCCAGGTCTGCCACATGATCCTCTGCCTTCAGACTCTTGGTCAGCATGTCATCTACGTAAACCTCCATAGACTTCCCAATTTGGTCTTCGAACATTTTGTTTACGAGGCGCTGGTACGTTGCCCCCGCATTTTTTAGGCCAAAAGGGCATGACCCTGTAACAGTACGTCCCCTTGTCAGTGATGAAGGCAGTCCTCTCTGAGTCCTCAGGGTTCATGAAAATCTGGTTATACCCTGAGTAGGCATCCATGAAACTCATGAGCTCATGGCCTGCGGTAGCGTCTACCATCTGGTCGATGCGGGGGAGAGGGAAGCTGTCTTTGGGACAATGCTTGTTGAGGTCTGTGAAGTCCACGCACATTCTCCACTTGCCGTTGGCCTTTGGGACGATGACTGCATTGGACAGCCACTCAGGGTAGATGACCTCTCTGATAAATTCAGCGTCTTCTAATTTTTTAACCTCATCCCTGATGACCTCATACTTTTCTCTAGAGTAAATCCTCCTCTTCTGCTTTACCGGCTTCACTCCCCCTACCACATTGAGTTTGTGGCACATGATTTCAGGGTCGATCCCTGGCATATCTACATGACTCCACGCGAAGACGCTTCGCCTTCTCCTCAACAGTTTGATGAGGTCTTCCTTGATACTGGGATTAAGAGATTTGCCAACTTGGACGGTTTTTCCCGGGTCATCCTCATCGAGGATGATGGGTTCTACCTCCTCAGCGGCCTCTCCTTTTTTGAGCTTCGTCTCATCCCTGGGGTCTAGGGTATCAATGTTGTAAGTGGCTGTAGCCCTCTTGTGTGCCTCCCTTTCTTCAGCGGAGTTGTAGTAGCATTCTCTCGCTGTCGTCTGGTCTCCCTGAACTTCCCCCACCCCATAAGGGGTAGGGAACTTAACCATCTGGTGGACCGTGGACGGCACAGCTTCAAACCCCTTGAGGGCCACACGTCCCAGTATGATGTTGTATGCCGAAAACACATGCTCATCCAGTACAAAGAAATTGACCCTCTTGGTGAGCCATCTCGGCCACTCGTCCCCCATCCTGACATCAGCCTCATATATTCCTAGAGGGTGAACCTTCTCCCCACTGAACCCAATCAATGGATGATGGTATGGGACAAGTCTGGCACGACTGAGGCCCAAGGCCTTGAAGCATGGCCAAAACATCACATCTGCGGATGAGCCCCCATCCACCAGGATCCTCGGCACTTCGCACCCGTGCACCCTGGTGGTGATGACGAGAGGGTCATCATGCGGGGCCAATAGGCCCTTGAAGTCCATTCTTGAAAATCCCACAATCAAAGTGTCCATATCAACCTTCTTCCTTTTTTCTGACTTGACCTCTACAGAGGTTGAGTGCACCGTCTTCATCACTGCCTTAGCCTCAGCGACATGGGCCTTCCTTTCGGCGACCTCAGACCCTCCTCCTGCTAAACCCCCGGAGATCATTCCCACCCCGAGGGAGATCGTATTGAGCCTCTTGACAGGGCCGTGGTCGTCTCTCGGCGGGAGGTCGGGGTCTTCCTCATCATCAGAGGGGTCGTCCCCTCTTTTTTGAGGACCTTCTCTGCAGGCATCGACTCGCTTCTTTCTGGGGTCGTCCCCTCGGCCCCTCTTGAAGTCGGCTTTATCGACGTACTTTCTGAGCTTCCCTTCCTTCAGCATCTTCTCAATCTCATCTTTCAGAGCAAAGCATTTGTCTGTTACGTGGCCGTGGTCTTGGTGAAATTCACACCACAGGTTCCTATTTCTCTTGCCGGGGGCTGCCCTCAGCTTCTCAGGCCACTTCAGCGTCCGGTCACTCTTTATCTCATTGAGGATCTGTTCACAGCTGACCGTCAGAGGGGTGTACCCCGCGAACTTATCATCCATGGTCCTCTTCCTCTTCCTCTCTTTGTTCTTCTTGGGGTATTTATTCCCACTTGCACCTCCTTTTTCGTCTTCATGTTTTGCGGCCATCGCCTCTTCGGCGTTCATCACCTTCCCTGCTGTTGACAACAGCTCAGCCATCGTCCTTGGAGGGTCTTCGGCAAGCTTCCATAATAGCTTCCCCTTCTGGAGCCCTCCAATCAGGGCTGTCATAGCTATGCTCTCCTCATAGTCTTCCACCTCCAGCTTCTCTTTATTGAATCTGGCTATGTAGTCTCTCAGAGTCTCGTTCTTTCCCTGCTTAACATAGAGCAGGTGTGTGGTCTTCTTCTGTGGCCTCACCCCAAAGCAGAAATTATGGATGAACAGGTCTGCCAACTGCTTAAAGTTTCCAATAGAATTTTTTGGAAGAGACGTGTACCAGACATGCGCCGCCCCTGTCAAGGTACCAGAGAAGGCACGACACCTCATCTCATCTGAGATAGAGTATATGTCTGCCGCCGACTGATACATTTCCACGTGGTGGACAGGGTTGGTGCTCCCATCGTATCTTGGGGTGACCACGGGAGGCTTGAACTTCGATGGCGTGGGGAAGTTCACTATCTTTGCCACAAAGGGTGAGCCCATGGTGTATCCCCTCTGAAGAGGGTCCCGGCTCTTCAGTATGTAGCCAATCTTATCCTCTAACCTCTGGATTGAGTCATTCCAGGGCCTCACAGGGTCGGCCTGGCCGATGTTATCCCCTGCTGCCTCTCGGAGGTGGATGGAGGGCTCCGCTACGGCAGGCCTGTGTCGGCTATTTACTTCCCTTTGGCCGTCATCCCGTCTTTGGGGTCGGCCTTCTGCTTCTTTCCTAGATCTCGCTGCGCTTCTTGACTTGGACAACTTGTCTCGCAGGTCATTCACTGGGCCCAGCCTCTCGAAGGCCGACCCCCTGCTCAGGCGGTCAAAAGCAGAGCCTCTTGGGCGATCATCAGGGTTTGGTCTCCCGCACTTTCCTCTACTGTCCTGGAAGGGTCGTACTGTATTGTTGGAGACCTCATATGGCTCCCAGCATTCTACTGGAGCCTCTTCTTCCTCCAGATCATCATACCTGTCCTCGGGGCAAGGGTTTCCTTGCCTCCCCAGGCGTAAACGCCGGGGGTCAGCAACATCCCTACGCCGCTGAGGGGGTGGCAGGTCTTTATGTGGTGCCTGGGGTGGTCCCCTGGCCTCATGATGTCCTGGAGCTGCTGCCGGAGTAATCATCTCAGGTGAGACCCCGGGTGGTCTCAGTATATTCTGACTTAGAGCTGTGAACTGCTCCTGCATTATCCGCTGGCTGGCTGCCAGAGACTTTAGGGCTGCTGCCACATCAGCCATCTCAGACTGAGGTGGTAGCTGACTGGAACTGGGTCTTCCCCCATCATCCGGCGGGGGAAGTGGTGGCGGTGGCATCTCAGGTGCCATGTGCTTGAGTTATGAAGAGCTGAACTGAAGAAAATACTGGTTAGCTTGGGAACCTTAGTGGGTCTCTTTCAATGGTGAAACACCTCCTCTCAGGGGGAGTGTTGGTTCACCACCAGAGTGCCCAGTGAGGTCAAGCTGTACAAAGGAAGAGATGTCTTCTCGTTCCCACAGACGGCGCCAAACTGATGATGCTAAGATTTAGCACCACCAGGTAAGTGTTAGTGAGCTCAAACAGTAGTAGCCATGGCAGCCATAGAGATGCAGGTATGTAAGTATGTAAGTGTATAGAAGGGGATGAGTATAAGAGGAAATAAGACGATGATGTATAGTGGTTCAGCCAAATTGGCCTACATCCACTGTGAGTGTGTGATTCACTATGTATGGGCACTAATGGCCTTGGATACAATGCACATAACCCTCTCTCTCTCTCTACTGTGTGTGTACAAGCAGAGTTTTATCTAAGGCTACTGTTCATGGATCGATCCCCTGTAGGGTTAGGGGTGACAAGTATATATAGGTCTTGGGGGGTGTAGTGTACCCCCCAAGTAAGCATGGTGCATGTGAATAATGATCTAGCCAATCCCCTGTTGACACCTGTAGATGCCAAATGATGACATAATATTCCCTCACGTGAGGGGGTGATTCGGTTGTAACGGTCTTCCACGTGTCATATGAGCCTCACGCGCACTGTTCCACGCGTCTCCCAAACCACGCGCTGTCATGACGTCACCCTCGGCCTATGAGCCGAGGCCGAGGGCAAAGTTTCTTCCGGCAGTGAGTCTGGCTTGATTCTGTCCTCGTACTGTCGTACCCTCGTAGGGTCGGTCGGAGCCTGGTGAGGGGTCGGCCCCTCGCAGGATCGTCTGGAGCCTGGTGAAGGGTCGGCCCCTCGTAGGGTCGTCTGGAGCCTGGTGAAGGGTCGGCCCCTCGTATGGTCGTCTGGAGCCTGGTGAAGGGTCGGCCCCTCGTAGGGTCGTCTGGGTCTGGTGAAGGGTCGGCCCCTCGTAGGGTCGTCTGGGTCTGGTGAAGGCCAGTTGGGGCCTGTTGAAGGGTCGGCTCCTCTTAGGGTCGTCCGTTGTGGAGGCGATCCTCCTAGAACATAAACGGGTATATCACCGAGTATGAGACCCCCATGTAGCTCTGCTTGATGTTCTGGTGTGTGGTCTCGACTGGGTATATTCGGCAGAGAGACTATCAACCTGGTCCCGACTGAGGCTCCTCGCAATTTCCTATGAGTGGTGCTCGCGAAGACTACTCTCAATGTCTCGCTCAACATCGACTTTTACTTGTAATGTCTCACATTAAGTGACATTATTACTCCCCTTTTTTCCTCGGCGTATACCGAAAGTTCTGACCCGTGAACTTTTCTCCACGATGTTCATTGCTGAACCTTTTATACCTTACTAGCATCATCATTCTTAGTACGCTCAAGTCGCTCTCAACATTTGACTAGTTATAACTCCGTTCCGAGTGTTCTCCATAATAGTTAAATTTTTCCCTCCTCAAGGAATACCCCTTATTTTTTAAATGGCTTCCCACAGCCTTCCAACCAAAGTCGGGTGTGCTACTGTGATCGCGCACGTATATATGGATTATCATCATTCAAATGACGCTTAATCCACTCTACCACTTTCACTTCGTTATGTTACTCTCATAAACATATATTCCACGCATCTATTCCCACATCCCATCAACTCGGACGATTCTAGCATCAGCTAACCAGGATGCCCACACACCCTATAAACCGTGCAAACTAGTGTAAGCATCACATACGCTTCACACATAACATCCAATTCTTTATTTCCCTTATGCTCACAACGTGGATACAACACTTAGGTACTCTCAATCACCCTAGAAATTGAAATTTTGAATCATCCTTAACATAGTTCCCCCTTCAACTCGTGGTGATAAAACAAAATTTTTTATGCTTACTTACCACAGAACCGGCTCCACTAGCCTTAAATCCTACTTTAACTTCCATATTTACAGTTATAACTACTTTCTCTTATAATGATCGAGGTACCGGACTCATGGACTAATGACCAAACATCTCCCTATTTCCAACCTTACGCTAAGTTTCATGTGTGGGATGTCTCACAAAGAAAAATCCAAATAAGGAACCCTCGGATACACTACTACCTAGCATTGACGGTTATCAAAATCCATTAGGGCTTCCGTCCAAAATAGGTACCCCTATTTTCCCCTTGACATTCACAATTACACTTGAACAAATAACTTTTCGCCAATTGTACTATCGCTTGGCATTGGTGGTAATCACATTCCATAAACCCCGTACGCATACAATCGGGACTCTCAAAATCCTGCCCCCAAATATATGAATACAAGTCTTAATTTCCACCCCTCTAAAACATAGATATAACAATGCGCTTTTCTTATCACCAAGTCCTGATCGCTAAGCATAATAACGAGTGAAATCTTTACGCTTAATGGTAAACCCAATACACATTGAATTATAATAACAAAGTCCCTATACACACTGGGATCGAATATATCGAGGCCACTATAACCTTCGAAGTCTCAATAATATATAATCTAAGTGTGAGCCCGACCCTCTCACGGATGAGGTCTCGCCAGAACAAAACATGCTGCACCAGGGCAATAACCCCGATAGCCTTGCAATCACTTCCCACTATTGTTTGAACCATTACTTATAAAACAATAATATGGATAATATCATACAAGTATAACGCATCAATAAGACGAGTAATCTCAATAAAGTATATAACACTAAAGATAATCCCGCTACACTAGGGAAAATATTCACATAATAATAACGTTATAGATATACACACTAAACTCGTCTCACATGAGAATCTAGAAAATAACAAAATATAGTGACTCACTTGTGTCACATAAAACACGCCTCATCCTCCGAGGATAAAATTCATACTTCTGCCTTGCCAATCGCCTTGGTTATTCAAATGGTTTTTGAATGTAACACACCTGTCTAAACCAAAACAAAAATTACTTTAATTTTTGCCCTTTACTAGGCACCATATTTTTGTCCCTTTTACTCGCTTCGGGAAAAGTTTACTCATGTGGGTTCACTCTCCACAAAATAGTTCTGTGCGTAATCCAATTACCAATGGTCATACTAACCATTTTAGAGTTGTTCTTCTCTCGTACTTTGGTAGGCTCAATTCCTGATGGCGACCCCAGTTGTTACCTTAACTTTGTTGGCCTAAAGGAACATGCTACTAGCTTCAATATCCCTTACTGAGTTCACCATCGCTTGGTAAGAATTTATCTATCCGAATCATTTAAATGGGCCCCCTGACGAGTCTCCCCCTTGTGGTGCTTCATTACCACCGTTTCATCCAATCTTATTCTCTAAATAAATCTATCGATTCCTTTAGCTCCTTTCACAAAGAATCATTAAAACCTCTACTGACCAATCATGACATTATCACCTTCTTAATCGGACGTCTAGAAAAATTACCTTTTGGTGTTGTTAACTTTTCTTACGAGTCGATCTCCCACTTGAAATCCTCACCTCCACTTGTATCTACATCCCTTAATACAAGATTCGCTAACAGTTTAGATTCATATTCACAAATGGGCCTCTGTTCAGCCCTCCTATAATGAGTTAAGAACAACATTCACTTCTTATCCTGAACATCTGATGAAGGAACCTGTGGTCAAACTGTACCTAAGATCCTTCTATAGACATAGTATTCCACTTCTAAAAGTGGTGGCTGACTCCCACCATTATAACTTCGTTCTGATGAGCCAAGAAAAATTTTACACCAATTTTTTTTCTTTCAGTTAGCCACACTCCGTCACATGTCCAAGACTTTGGATATTTTACCTCCTTTGGCTAACACACACAATCCCTACATTTCTAGAATTTCCACCGACGGTTCTCCTACAAGCTTCGTTCGACTCTTTCCCAATCGTACCACGTTGGGTGAGCCTACGTTTGCACCATTTTTTACCATTGCATCACTTGTAAATCATAGGTTGCGTCCTAGTTGTCTTTACAGTCCTGGCTTCCTGTGCTATAATAGGGGTGACCTTAATTACGGTCATTACCCTCGAATATACTCTACAACCTCAACTAAGCCCCGCCTCCTATTGTCCGCCCAACAACATTTTTTTGCCATACTTCATTGCTCGAACATGCCCGAACACAAATAAGATTCACTTGATATACATACATTATAGAAAGAGAACGAAATCTCTTCATAAAAGCCAATAATCCTAACCATATGGCTCTATATCAAACAAAGCAATGCTGGAAGCATAATAAGCCACACAGATCCTAAGGTAGAACCTGGTTGGTTCATTCTTAGCATTACTGTCGTAAAACAATTTTCTTTATTAATCACCTAATAAATAATTAAGCTAAGTGACAAAATGTTTAATTTAACAAATTAAGTCCGATTGTTATTATTAACTATGAAACCAGTTTCACGAATACAAATCATAGTATTAAAACCAAACCATTAAAATGAAAGAACATGCTAGATAAATCAATCCAATTAAAATATCCCAAATCGTAGGACAATGTAATAAACTAAAATAATCGCAAATAAACTGAATACTGACATAAATAAAGAGTGCAAATATCTGGACTAGGTAAAAAGTGGAAATGGGCGACACATGCCCTATCTGATGAGAACTAAATGAAAGACTAAGAAGACAAGGAAGAAGTCATCTACTGCAAAGACCTGCAACTCCCACACTAGCTGCAGAACATCAACAGTTCAAAGATTCAAGCTTGATGCCTCTGTGGCTGGGCACCCGTAACACACACACACACACAGATATATATATATATATAATAAAGGAGGAGGGGGTTTTTGTCTAAGCCAATTAATGGCTGAGATCGAAAGTTGTTGAGTTTGGTCTTTATCAACTAACGGCTCACAATTTGACACGCTTGACCCGTATCTAAGGGTTAAAAATGTTGTACACGCCAAGACATGCTAAATGTACTCTACTGTGCTTTGCCGACACGTTTATCTCTTCTCTCTTACTTTAACTTGAACTATACACTCCCAAATTTCAACACTTCTGTCACTCTCTCTCATAACCTCTTCCACTTCTCTCTCTCCCATCGAATATTGCAACCATCTACCCTGCTACTTCTCTCTCTGCAGCCAAAAATTTCTCTACGAAGCTTAGATAACCTTAGCTTTGATAACTTAAAGCTTTGTTCTGGTAGATCCGAAGCTGTAGATTTGAAGCTTTTGAAGCTTTTACTTCTCTCTCTCACGCCGAAGATCTAAAGCCGTAGATCTGAAGTTGAAGATCTGAAGCCGTAGATATGAAGCCATAGATCTGAGATTTGGATGAGTTTTCACATTCCTGGGGTTAATTTTTTGGTGACTTTCCACTTTCTTGGGGTTAATTTGTATGAGGTAGGAGTTATAGGTTATCCCAAAACTTTTTTTTTCTCAATGATCTGAACGCATACGATTTTTTGGTTGAGATTTGGGTGAGTTTTCACTTTCTTGGGGTTAATTTTTTGGTGATTTTTCACTTGGGGTTACTTTGTATCAGGTAGGATCTGAAGCCGAAGATCTGAAGCCATAGATCTGAAGCCATATATCTGAGATTTGGATGAGTTTTCACATTCTTGGGGTTAATTTCTTGATGACTTTCCACTTTCTTGGGGTTAATTTATATCAGGTAGGAGTTATAGGTTATCCCTAGAACTTTTTTTTTCTCAATGATCTGAACGCATACGATTTTTTGGTTGAGATTAGGGTGAGTTTTCACTTTCTTAGGGTTAATTTTTTGGTGAATTTTGACTTGGGGTTACTTTATATCAGGTAGGAGATATAGGTTATCACTAGAACTTAGTTTTTTTTCTAACTGATATAGGTTACAACAGCTCTGAAGTCATACGATTTTTTGGTTGAGATTTGGGTGAGCTTTGGGCTTCGTTTTTGAAGGTCTTGACTTCTACTCTTCTGACCGTAATTTTTGGTTTCGATACAGGGTCTCTCTTCTGTTCTCATCTGATTGTATTTTTTGTTTCAAAACAGGATATTGGGTCTGATCAGGTATGGGGATTCCTATGGTATCTGATCAGGTATGTATGTGTAGTTCGAGTTTTTTAGCTGTGGGTTTGTTTTTTGTTTCAATTTGCAGATTTAACATATGAGAAAAAGTGTATCTTTCCTTTTTTTCTTTCATTACTTTTACATTAAATTGATTATTTTTAGATGCACGTGTTTTAATTTTTTTTAATGCAATTGTTTGGTATGTAATCATCCTCATTTGGTGAGTGTTGAAGGGTTATACATTGTTTGAGTTTGTAACTGTGTTAACTTTATTTTCATTTCCTCTATATCATTTTCATTTCATTTTCCTCTATTATCTGTATTGTTAAAGTTGTTTTCATTTCCTTCAACTTCACCTTAAATATCTTATTTTTGTGGTACTCAACCAATGACATAATCCCTGATTTGGTGAAATGCTCAGAAAAATCCTCTTTCACGGTATGATATATATAGGTAATGCTCAGAGAAAGCCTCTATAACCATTGTGTCTTTTGTTTTTCAGTTTTTTATGTCCATGTTTATCTCTCAACTCCTTTAATTTTGTTTTATGAAAGTTTTGATACAATAAATTCATTTATACCAGTACGATCTTCTTTAAGCATCTATGAACCCAAGTTGTTCTTTTGGTTTGTTCCATTCTAACTGCTTCCTTTAAAGTTGAAACTGAAATACATAGTTAGTATAAATACACAAGTTAAAATAAATAGAAAGTTTGAATAATTTGAGTAGTCTTGCCTTTTATTTTTATTTTTGGGTTTCTTATTATCTTTGTGAATGTGTAGTACTATTTAAATCACTAATCTCATATATATACGACACATATTTTTTTTGTCTTACGCAGATCTAAAAATGTTCGTTATCTCTTTTTCTCTCTCTATATATATATATATATTTGTTTTTCTTATTTACAGGTCTCAATGTTTTTTATGTGGTGTTTTCTCCGGCGACTCATTTTCTTGGGCAAGGGATATGGTGGTTGTGGCCGAAGTGGAAGTCTTTGATAAGATCATAAACAAATATTTTAGAAATAATTGTTATTCTTACCTCGTGTGTGAATAACAATTTCTCTCTCTTTTTTATATAAACTCTCAAAGTTTACTTTATTAGTTTATTGATAGTGAAAAAAGTGAGTTTCTTAAAGTTTATTCTGTTTGGGAAAGAGCAGGTGCAGGAGAATCTTGAACAAGGCTGGAGATTACATATAAACCTATACAAAAACAAATGGTAAAAGGATATATACACAAACCTATAACTAATATCCTAAACAAAACCTATTTAACCAATAGTTAATGTGGTAATAGTATGAAATCTACTAGGGGTAATAGGACGCAATAAGCTGGTAAAACAAAACCTATTTAACCATTAATCTAATATGGTAGAACACAAACCTATTTAACTAATAAGTTGGTAATAGGACGAAATAATATATATTCAAAAGTAAAAGCCTATATCACCACCCTTAAGGTCCTAATAGGTAAAAGCTTATATCTACTCTAACAGCTAAGGTTGGCATCCAATTAATTCATAACATCTCTCAACCAAACTAGCGTGAGGATACTGCTAAAGGTCAGAGCAAGTGGAAGAAAAAAGCTCAGAGCTTTGGCAGGACTTTTGTCCTTTTGACAGAAGAGTCCAATGCAACAACTCTTTGTCTTTTTGACAGAAGATGCAACCTATCCTCAAGGCACATTTAAGGGGATTTGAACAAGTCCGTAAATTCGACTGATTGGTTTTCTCATAAAAAATTTGATGAGACATTACACGGGGCTACATGTATTGACCAACCTGTCATAGGGTCTGCCCCTATTTCTTTGTCAGGTCTACATTGAACTGACGCTTCTTTAGTTGGTCTGGAAATAAATCTTTTGATGATATGGTGTCACATGATTGTCTTGCAATAAAGCTTTATGTACAAAGATATTTAGGACACTACCATTGACATGGGTAATATGTCCCTAGCCAAAGTTGTAATACAAACTATTTGACTATATTATTAGTAATTTGGTTTTGTATATTTTAATATGTTAATATTAATTATGTGGATAAAAAGTATAATAAATAATGTGAGTGACCATTGTTGATACCCATTGTATTCAATTGTTATAATTTAGATAATTTTTTTTTGTTATAAGTGGTTATTGTTTAAAACTTTAATCCAACAATCTCCCTTGGACTCATGTGTATTTGAAATATCATATTCTCACCCCTTAAAATTTAATGACAATAAAATTATATGGTTGTGATGTGTTGAAATTCATATGGATTTAAGATAGTTCCATCGATAGGGAATGTCAACTGTTTACGACACGGGAACATATTTATCACGGGAATAAATTTATCGTCGTGCCATGGATAAGGGTATAAAATAACACGGGGACAAATTTATCACCGTTCCATCGGCACGGGTACACCCTAGTATATATATACAAGAGAGAGAAAAGATGATAGGAAACGGGTCAAAGCCTAAGTGTAAAAAAACTTTAAAATAGTTTAGCAATTATTTAAATGATTACCAGTTGATATTACATACATGTTAGTACTCGACACTCTCTTGAGAATTCTCATATCTCATCTAGTCTGCACGCCTATCATACTTATATAATGACTCATAAGACTAATCCAATTATCCTCCCATAGATTCTGATTCGCGAGACCGTAAGTCTATGATATATTTAGGTAACCTCTTATTAAGGATTATTTAAGTCAATTATGTATATCTCAATACGGTTATGAAATCTCAAGCATGTACTATGATTAGGAGTATTTATTGAATATTTATCTACTTACTCACACAGTAGAAAAATCCCAGATATATGTATATATATTAGTCACTCATACAGTATATATACTAATCGGCACCCCACATAAAATCTATGGTGCTAGCATACTCTACTATCAAGTCCTCGTATCTCTCATACAAAAAGGGAAACACTAGTTCAAAATCACTCTCGAACTGTATTAACACAAAACACATATATTGGAGGCGAAGCATAGTTTCAAGTCACTAAGAGGTCAACACATACCCTCACATCTCTTAGGACCGTCTGACTATCATTCTCGGATAGCCTGTACCAAGGATCCTATGTTCTAGAGTACGAGTCAATATCCCCCATAAAGGTCACATAAGAATAAGACTGTCCCGACGCGAAAACCTCTGTGATAGCAAGTAGCGCGGGTATGATTAAACACAGATATTAAAATAATATATATACATGCACTCTTATATATATATATATATTTACATTAATCAGCTAGGTACGCCCACGACCTATAACATAATTTAGGCATGCGTAACATATAACGCTCGCGTTCTACGTATAAGTAAATCACCCTTTTTATTCTCTCAATTATTACAAATCCTTAAGTACTTCTCGACTCTCGAAGTGTATCCTCTCGAATAAACATAAAATCAGTAGGTTCACCCTCACTACTCTACTGGTCTAAGTCTTTCTTAACTATCCTATGACATACTATAACGTATGCACGATTTCCCACTAAATTTATATTCCCGAAACCCCACAATTAAATCTTATATAAACTCGTCTTACCCGGACTCTACTTATACCCTACTGGTCCTTCTCATGTCCCATTAAGATATTTAAATTATCCAAAGGTCCTTACGCATTGGGGTTGAATTAACATAAAAAGGGGAAGAAGTTTCAGTTTTCAAGAGGGGTCGATCGATCGATGAAAAGTGTCGATCGATCGATCGATCCAGTCGATCGATCGACATTCTTGAGTCGATCGATCGATCAAGCAGGTGTTGGCCCAGTTTTCTACAATTTAAACCTACGGGTTTCCTTAACAATAATTCCTCAAAACCTCCATTTATTTGTCCCAAACTCCCCAAAAAAATCCAACAGTTGTATCATACTACCTACATGATTTCTAACATGAAACATATGCGAATTCATCAAGGGCCATCAATTAAAGGGTTAATTCAATTATATACATCAAGAACCCTATTTTAATCCTCATGATCAATATCTTCCTAATTCTTCCAGATTTTAACCTTCACTGAACATCAATTTCATGGTTAATCATCTATATGCAACAATAGGGTTGTCCTAACATGATTTCTATTCAGAATTTGAATATAAATCTCCCATATCTCAATTATATTTCATTAAAACATAATTTATTATCTCCTACACTAGCATGGATGTGTTATCAACTAAAGAACATCAATTTAGATACTTTCCTTAGAGATGGAAGTCTAAACCGTTGATGATGATGGGTATGGTTTCGTTCCTCGTTCCCCGATCTACGCTTTGGTGGTGGAATTGGTGAGGATGGTGTTGGCTAAGTGGTTCTCTCCCTTGGAAGCCTTCCCTCTTCTATTTTCCTTAGCCTCTCTGCAACTCCAAAGTTTCTAACCCTCTAGGACTTTCTCTTCCCACATATATAAACTCTCTATTTATGTTATTAATTAAGGCCAAGAATGGGTAATTAGTAAAATGCCCTCTCGGGTTACCGATTAGGCCTAAAAACGTCCCGAGATCCAAACTAAACCCCGGGGTACACTTTTCTGACTATCTTGACCCTTCCGGACACATTGGCGCACTCGAAAAGACCATACAGGCAAATTATAATTAATTCAATTTTATTCCATTAATTTAGTCCCAACACGACACATGTGTGTCCCGATTTAATTTCTATACTTGTCATATTATTCACTCGCGAAAATTTCTCATATATTACTTTACTCATCTAGTAATATTCAACATTATTCTTACCAATAAATACTAACTCTCATCACGCTAGTAAATATGTATTTTCAAATTTAGATTAATATTAAATTAATTTATCCCAATTTAATTTAATTAATCCCATAATTAAATGCCATAAAAATACGGGGTATTACACCGACCCTTTGGAGAAACATCCTATGGTGGGAGGTTGGGGTCAGCTTCTCCATAATCGTTGAATTATTGGTCATTTGTGTTTGTTTGGACATCTCATCTCGGATGGCCATACTTTTTCTTGGAATCATTATCAACAACACTTTTGTCAATATAATTTCTAAGCTTTCCCTTTTTCAGGAGCTTCTCAATCTCGTCCTTGAGGGAAAAGAATTTGTTAGTTGTAAGAACGTGGTCTTCATGAAACTCACACCATTTACTCTGGTCCCTCTTATGTGGAGGAGCTCTCAGCTTCTTAGTCCATCTCAAGTCTCTATCTTCTTTAATCTCATTTAAAATTATATCAGGACTTACTGTGAGTGGAGTGTAGCCAATAAATTTGTCATCAGCCGACCTCTTCTTCCCATCCTTATCTTTGGCTTTATGAGACTTGCTTCCACCAACTTCATCCTCTTATTTGGAAACCATGGCTTCCTCGGCATTCATGATCTTTCCAGCCTTTGAATAGAGTCATTTCATGGTTTAGCAACGTCAGACTGGCAGAGGTTGTTCCCGGTCACCTCCAATGGGTGAACTAAGGGTTCCCCAGCTACTGCATAATGACGACTGTTGACCTCCTCCTGACCACCGTCTCGGCCGTGTGGGGCTCGACCATGATGGGGCCGACAATACCCACCCTCTCTTCTTGAGCCAACAAGACTTCTTATCATAGATAGCCTTTCCCTCAGGTCATTAACTGGGTCGAGCCTTGCAAAGTCTGACCCTCTACTTAAGCGATCAAAAGCTGACCCCTTTGGCTTGCATCATAGTCTCATCTTTCACCCTGAACTTTTCTATTCTGAATAGGTCGTACAGTGTTGTTTGAGATCTCATACGGCTCCCAAAAGTCTTCTGGAGCATCCTCGACCTCAATATCATCACAAATGTCCTTCAGCCAAGGTTTCCTTGCCTCCCTAGGTGTAAATGCCTAGGGTCAGCAACATCCCTTCGCCGTTGGTGAGGAGCTAAATCCTTAAGTAGTGCCTGATGTGGTCCCCTGGCCTCTTGGTGTTGCCCTTGAGCAACTGTCGGAGTGATCATCTCCGGTGAGACTCCTGGCGATCTCATCATTATGTTTTGGCTGAATTGGTCAAACTTCTCCAGATAGCCTACTGACTGGCTACCAAAGACTTCAAAGCAACAAATACCTCAGCCATCTTGGACTGTGGTGGTGCTTGGCTAGAACTTGTCCCTCCTCCACCAAAGGTGTTGGTAATTTAGGTGCTATATGTTTGAGCTGTGATGAAGATACTGATGAGATTGAGAACCTTAATGGATCTCTTTTAATGGTGAAAGAGCTCCACAAAAGGGGGAGGACTGGTTCACCACCACAGTCTCCGGTGAGGTCAAGCAACAAAGGAGAAAAAGATGAATCATCTTATTCCCATAGACGGCGCTAAAATGATGATTTTGTAAATAGCACCACCGGATAAAGAGGTATTAGAGCTCAAACATGCATACCAATGGCAGCAAATAACAACACAGATATGTAGAAGGAGATGAGGAGAAGAGGATAAACACACCAATATAAGTGGTTTGGCAATTGCCTACGTCCACTGTGCAAGTGAGTGTAAGTATCACTATCAAAAGAGGGCTCTAATGGCCTTAGCAATACAATCACTCCAATTTCTCTCTCTACTGTAAATGCACCAGAGTTTTGCTAGGGTTTGTAATTGAGGACCTCTTACAAGGTAGGAGAAAACAAGTATATATAGTGTCTGGGGGTGTAATGTACCCCTAGGCGTGCAATGAGCATGTGTAGAATGATCTAGCCAATCTAGTGAAACCACATATCACTATCACATGTAGAGGATGATGATGAAATATTCCTTCACGTGCCAAGAAGATTTGGTCATAACGGTTTGTCTACGTGGGATATGCCAAGTTGGGATCTTGTACTGCTCATACGGTAGATGTCGTCTGGGGGGTCTCGGCCAGGTTAAGTATGAGACCCCCATGTAGCTCTACTTAATGTTCTGGTGTGTGGTCTCGACTGGGTATGTTCGGATAAGAGAGTATCAACCTGGTCCCGATTGAGGCCAAGACGACCTTGATAATGGAGAGGGCCGAGGCTGAGTTAATGAGTCAGTCCCCTGATATGAGTCCTCCTTGGTCTCCATCATACTAGTCCTAACAGAGGCCGAGATGACCTTGATATTGGAGAGGGCCGAGACTGAGTTGATGAGTCAGTCCCCTGATGGGAGTCCTCATTGGTCTCTATCATCCTAGTTCCGGTTGAGGCCGAGACGACCTTAATATTGGAGAGGGCCGATGTAGCTAACTATTGTCATATTTTGAGACGAGGCCGAGTTATAGGCTAAGGCCGAGGCTAACGTCTTATGTTCCAACCCTTTGGCTGATGTATCAAGTTCACTACATGATGGTCGAGGTTACTTCCATGATGTTTGAGGTTGCCAATAATAGACTGATGATCTTACGCTGATAGATACAAATGTAGTCTCAGCTATAGTGATCAGGACGAGGTTAATTAAGTTGTGGCTGACCCTACTGAGGTCGACCCTTATCTGGATGATCCCGCCAATGATATGTGAGGCTCTTGTGATGACTCGGCCATGAGATGTGATGCTCGTCGTCCAAAGAGACGAGAGTACATTTTGGTCATATAAATTATTATAATAGGTATTCACACAACCTAATATCCACACATGTACGGAATATATTTCTCTCGCGTACTCACCTTACATATAGTTTACAAATTTGTCTCACTATCGTATATATTTGAGTTCTCACACAACTCTATGGGTCCTAGTCACCCATTTGTTAGTTTCAGTCATTAAACCAATATTTCCGTACTGGTCTACTTATCAATTCAATTCCTACACTCCTAGTAATTCATTATCTTTAACTCGGATAATTTATGACACAAATCAGTCTAATTCCTTCTCATCTTCATTCTCTCAATAAGACTAGATTACAATTCTACTATAAGCCCAATGTAAGATAATAAATCCCTCATTATTATATTAACAAATTTCCGGTATTTTTTCACAACAACGAATTAGGGATACTAGCCTCAAATGAGGAATCTTGGATTTTCTGGTAAACCAAAATGATTCACTTTACCGAATTGATTTGGTCCTGGATGAATCGATTCGAAATGGTTCAGTCAGGTAATTTGCTTCGTGTTCATGCATTTTTCTACGTTTTCACCATTAACATTCATCCCAACCTCCATATTTTTTCACCATACTCTTAACCCATAATATCACACATCATATATAGGTATTAGGATGATTTGAAACGTTTAAAATACCTTCAATCCATACCAAATTCAGCCAAGAACGAGTTAAAATAAGTAAATCTTCAAGAACCCTAGTTTTTGTGTTCTTCCCACATAATCATCCCAAATCCCAGATTTAATTCGTTTTAATCATCATGTCTCCAATGATTTTAATTCTTATACATGTGTAAATCATACTACATGCAATCCATAACCAACATGCATCAAATTTATTCTTATTCTCCCAAGAAAATGGATCTAATCAAAATTATTATCAAAACCCTATGCATGGGTATTATATCTTCATATTTAATTGTAATAAACAACTTTCCTAAATAGAAGAGGTCTGATTTTGAGGTGTTGATGATGGATTGATGGTTCTCTCTTCGAATCCTCATTCCTTATATGATTAGGATGCAAGATCAAGGTACAATTCTTCCACCACACCTCATAATCCTTGAGAATGAATTCTCACTTCTCTCTAATGGCCTCCTTCGGGTTTTTACGTTTCTAACCCTAACCTCAAATCTCTAATTATCAGATATAGGACTCTAAATTTCGTAGGTCCCTTAATTTCTATTTGTCAAATGAGCGAATCACCCTCAATAGGTGCCGGTTTGGTCTAAAATTGATTGGGAACCCAAACTATACCCCCTGGGTACACTATTCCGACTATTTCTACCCATTTTGAATCATTCGTGACCTCTAAATTATAATCCGAGTCACTTAATTCTATTTCTTATCTTGTCCTCAAATTAGTCTATATGTTACTCCCGATTGAGATAAAATAAAATACGCACATATCACTCGCTATGCCTTATAACACTAATCATCAATTATTTACTATTCACACTTAGTAAATATTATATCATAATATTAATCAGTATCTATCTCTCGATTAATATTTAATAATCACATTTATCATTTAATCACATTAGATTCACTTGCGTAATATAAATAAAACATATTTTCTCAAATAATTCCTGAATTAATTAAATTATTCATATGCAGAAATATGAAGTATTACATACTTCCCCCTTATAAAGGAATGTGATGGAAAAAGGCAGCCAAATGGGTTTTTGATCCTAATTTTGGCCCATCTTGACTCCGAGGCATTTTGGTCTTGATCTCCTCCTTATACAGTGGTTCGAAGTCCTTAAACCAATACATTTTCCATTTGGAAAACGTATGCTTCCTCATCCCAGTTTGGGTAAGAGTGACTCAACGAGCACAATCTGCCAAGTCCTGATGTAGTTCCTTGTACATCTCTTGTTCTAAGGAATGCTTTTATTCATCATTAAAGACTTGGTTCCCCCAAATTGGCAGACTAGTCAATTCACAAACATCCTTAAGGGTAATAGAAAATTCTCCCCAGCTCGTGAAAAAAGTGTGCGTATCCACACTCTAACGAGACATCAAAATATTAAAAGCACTCATACTTTTAGGTATAGTGCAAGATTTTAAACTGTAATAGTTTGAGCAAGATCCAACTCATTGATTATGGCACAATAAGATTGAACGTTAAGGTCATAGTCTATCCACAATGCTCACTCTTGTAGGGACCCTCCATAGACATCAACATTCACATTGGAAAAGGGTAAATCACCCCTATTCACTTGGTTTTGTAAAATGCTATCAGCGAGCACCACAGGGGCATCTTCAGAATCAGGAAACCCCAAGAGTGGTCGCTCATTTATATTTTTAATAAATTTTACCTCAGATCTTTTGAGTGAGGGCATGTAATCATCGTCCTTGCCGAAGAAAGAGGCAAGGCGGTAGATTAAAAAAATCCCTTTTAGCCCTAGAATCCAAAAATTATCATTAGACATTGGCATGGTAGCAACACCACTCACCTCCCCTTGAGAAAACCCAAAACCACCAGATATGGTGGCAATAGTGGTGGAGGTAACCATCAAATAAGAGGCATTATTGGTGGTACCAGTGGAAGCGGAGGTAGTGATGGTGGCGTGGATGGGTAAAGTGCCCACCAAAACTTTAATCACAGAGGTAAATGAAGTAGAGGAAACATTTGGTGAAGAATAAGCCATGGATTGTGGAAGCTTAAAGGAAGAATGGAGAAAGAAGAAGATGGGTTTTTGAGATCTAAAATTTCTTTTGAAATTTCTCTCTCTAAAAAGTAAAGGCAAGGGTTGGTGAAAGTTTAAAATGATAAAGAGAAGAGTATTTATAGAATGAGGAAAGATGCTCCCGACAGTTCGAAAAAGGGGTAATTATTAACCAAACCATTGAAAAGGCCTTCTAAGGCAACATGTGTCTCCTTGAGACACTAAAAAGTTGTCCCAAGAATAGTTATTTGTCAATACATTAAATGCGCAAATAAAAAATGTTGATTTCTAGCCTCCTCGAATTCCCAAAATTTCATATTCATACACAACCCTTGCTCTTCAACCAAGGGAGTACTTTGTATAATGGGGCTAGTGTATATGGGTAGCCAAATAACCCTCATATAAAAAGATAGGTTTTCTGCGAGCAAACTTGAAACCAAAGCAAAGTAATAATGGGACATTATGCCCAAAATTTCGACCAAGTCCAAGTCATAGGGGAGCTAAGACAAATAAAATAGTGTTGGGAGAGCAAGCCCAAAGACGCACTAGCAAAGGAAGCTAGGAGAGCAAGCCCAAAATCATTGTCAAGTTACACAAACAAGGTAGTGTTGGATGAGTAAGCCCTAAAGTCACATAAGCAAAGGAAGTTAGACAAGAAAGAACTAAATTATTTGAAAGTTATACGAGAAGTCATTATCATATAGGCTGGATAAATAAGTAATGAACATTATTAAACCACAAACAACAATCAACAAGGTAAATAGTCCATACACAACAACTAAATCAAATCAACTGAATAAAACCCGTAACACTAGCCTATATAATCCTGTGTCTATGGCCGACTCAAATTAATAAATTTTCTCATTAATTAATTTATTACCTTCCCGAGTCTGCGATCCGACTCTAATTAAATTAATTCACACATTAATTAATATAGTGTTTTTCCCGAGTCTACGATCCGACTCTAATTTAATTAATTAATTTACACATTAATTAATATAATACTTGGTGTCGCTCAACCATTATACCCGTACTCGCTTGCTTGGCTCGTACCATCGTTAATACCCGAATCTATATTCCGCCCCTTAATTCATTAATTACACCTTCATTTATTTAATAAGGCAGTATTATTCCAACTACAGTACCAGAACATTTTTCCCTCGGCCCGGAATTACTACTACAATTTATTTCCCCACAACTCATCCATTTGTGACATGCCATTATCATCCTTTGAAACCTAATCGTATATTTTCCTGATAATGTTAGGAGTATGAGATCCACATGCATTTATCACTAAATAAAATATGGGAATTAAATCTTAAATTAATTTCCCCTTATGTATAAAACTGGCGAACCTGCTAAAAATCTGGGACCAACGATCGATCGATGCCTTGGGTCGATTGATCAATCGACCAGTTCCCTTTCTTCTCCTATTTTTTGTTCAGCCATTAACGCAAATCCGAGCTTTCTTTTCTCAAATCCCAATCTCAATCCATCATATTTATCATCTTTTTACATCTATTACGAACTATAATCATCATTTAAACCTTTTAGTGATAACTTGCTTTTTGTGTGTTGTCGTTGTTGCACCGCAATACAAGCAATGATAAAAATCCTAATACAAGCCTTCTAAAAATATAAAAATGGTACAAAAAACAAATAAAGTCCAAAAAACAAATGAACTACAAGTTGAAATCCGCTCCGAGCTTCACGATCCCAAGAATGGCAACGGCGCCATTTGATAACTTTGCTTTTTGTGTGTTGTCGTTGTTGCAAGCCAAGTTAATCAAAACCTCAATTACCTACAAAAAATTATAAACTCAAGTGTAGAGGTAAGTAAGGGTATCAATCCATATCAAGGGCGTAAGCTAGAGACAAATTCAATTGTAATTCACTTTTTATTTTCTTTTTGTGCTTTTTTTGCTTTTTTAATTTTTTTTATCTTTTCAAATATTAAAACAATTGGGTGAGGTGAGGTGAAATAACACTAAACTAAAATGTGAGATGAAAACAACAAACTAAAAAGTGACTAAAATGGAAAATAAATTCTAACACTAAAATATGAGATAAATGAGGTAAATAAATTTGAGAACAATTAAGGAGTGGGATTACACCACAGATTTTAGCTATTCTAATTAATTAATTTAATTAATTAAATTCTCACAAATTAATATCAAACTTACAAATCAACTCTCGTTGCAAATATAATTTTAATAATAACCTTTTAGAAAATTAAGTTTAACACCCCACAACTCTAGAAAAATAGATCTACACTCCTTTTAATTAATCACCCACTAGGATCGATCAATAGAAATTTATGTAAATCTTTAAAAATAAATTTAGAGTTGAAATTGAAGTTATAATACCCCACTTAAGAAACCCCTATCTCTAGTTCGAATCTAAAATGGGTATTATAACTAGAATTTTGATTTTCTCTCGAAAATCATTTACCCTCTCTCGAGGTGTAAATTTAAGGGTGAGGGATCAAAATTAACATTCAAAGGGAATTTTCAAGTAATCAAACTAATTAAACTAAAATAACATCAAATAAGGGTTTCCCCCCACCCCTTGAAAGGGGATTTAGCCTAACATGGTATGAAATTTGACAAATTAATAATCAAAGGCATAAAATAAATGAGAATAGAAAAGAATAATCCAACCCAATCTCTTGATGCTTAATTGAACTTCAATCCATGAGTTGAAATCAACATCCCTCAATTTGAATGATCCAAACAAAATTTCATCAAATATTTCACTCAAATTAATTCTCACAACAATTTATTTTTCCATTACTATCTAAAAAAAAAAAAATTAATCTAAAAACCTACACTAAAATGGTATTTCTCTCTCTATTTTCTATGATATGATCTCCCCCTCAAATGGCGTCTTGAGTCTTCTTTTATAATGGATGCATGGCACACATGGGGCTAAGGGGTATTTTGGGAATTGGCTTGAGTGTGCATGGAAATGGTGAGAGGAGTGTGAGGTCATGTGGGTGAGGGGTGAATGAGAGTATTTTTTGGAAAAGGGAAATTAAGTTAGTTGGGGGTATTTTTGGAAATGGGGTAAAAGGTTTGTTTAAATGGGTTTAGTTGCACATGTGGGATTTGGGTTTATTTGTTATTTGGATTTTTGCTGAGATGAAATCGTGGCTTGTGTTAGGAGCATAGGAAATGAGTTGGGTTTTGAATGGGAAATGGGTTTGGGTTGAAATTGGGAGATGGGGATTCATGAAACCGGGCTTGGGGAAAAGGGGTTCGATCAGGGTTCGTTTGGGTTTGGAATCGCAGGAGGAAGAGGATGGGTGTTGTCGGCCGGAGGTGGTTTGAAGGAAGTGGCTGAGTTTGGCTAAGGGTGTCGGGGCTACGAGTTGGGTTTTTAACAGCGGGTTTATGGTTTCGGTTGCTGTCGGAAGGGGGTAATGGGTTGCGGCTGGGTCGCAACTGGTCGTTGCCGGCGGGTAGGGGGTCAGTGAGGTCCGGTTTTGGGTCTCTATGGTGGTGGTGAAGGTGGATGAACTCGGGTCTTTTGAATGGAGGTTTGGGGAATGGATATAGGGTTGAAGGTGGTGGTTTGAGGGAGGTATAAGGATGAGAGAAATGGATAGTGGGAAAAATGGTTATGGAGGTGGGTTTTTTTTTTGGTGAGAGGAGAGAGAAAGTGTTTGAGGTTGAAGATGACTTAGGTGGGGTTAATGTGTGGGTGGGTGTATGGGGATGTGGGTGAGGGTGAGTAAATGTGTTTGGGTATATGTATGGCATAAGGTATTTAGGGTGTGAGGGGTTGTGAGTGTGTGTGTTTAATTTGGACCCAACTAAAATAATAAAGACTCAACTAAACTTAATAAAACTAAAAACAAAAATAAAATCTAACTAAAAATAAAACAAACTAAAAACAATAAAAATATTAAAACTGAAAAAAATAAGATCCTAGGCCATATAAAAACTGAAATAAAACAAAAGAAATCAAAGCTTAAAATCTAAATGAAAACTAAGGTCCTAAAAAAATAATCTAATAAAACTAAAAAAACTAATCCTAATAAAATAAAAACTAATAAAAATAAAAATAAAGATAAAATAAAAATACACTAATAAAATATAAAATAGAAAATGAAACCTAAAAATTCTAAAAAAATCTAAAATAAATCCTAAAAATAAAAATAACTCAAACTAAAAATCTAAAAAAAATCTAAAAAGGTACAAACTAAACACACACAGCCTTGGGGTGCTGATTTGGGCTAAGTTTAGGTTCGGGTTTGGTTACGGGAGAGGGAATTAGCTCCAATTTACTGCAAGTTGCCTCGAAATATAGATTTTGACACTGCCACTTTAATTAAGTCTGCATATTGAACAATTAAGCGCATAAGACCCATATTGTCGAGAATTAGCAACTAAAATACATCTATTCGGGGTATAAAATGTACACTTTTGGGTGTTTATCATTTAGCATCATTGATTTTTACAAATCTTCACCCACTGAAGAACACAAATTCCTATGGTATAATCCCAATTATTGCTCACAAATCTGATTTCACAATCCCAATCAATTCATCTCTAACACTGGTGTTCTGTTATGGTTCTAATGCCAATCAATACTGAATGCTTCTATAACATCAATTGGACTATCAAATCACTCAAGAGGTTCAATTTCAATAAAAAACCAATTTCATGTAATAACCCACCCCAAAAATGAATTTCAGTTTACACCTCCCATAATATGAATTGATTATCATAAAGGAAATCACAACAGTTAACCAATTGCCTGGAATTGTTCGTAGAGTCTGATCTGTTGGTGTAGAGAATGGTTTGATGACGAACACCCACTTTGTCCCTCGATTTGACTCCAAAAGATCCCCAATTAGTTCTCCACCTGCTTCCTCTGCTTTTCTCTCAAGCCCTTATGTTTAGAATTCGTTACATGTCGTACAACACTCCCTCAATTAGGTTTAAAATCCCAAATCACGTTTTTAGTCATATGGGCCTAATTAATATGGCCCAAATCCCCCGTTTGGGTTCGACTATGCCCAAAAATACCCCGAGACCCGATTACTACACCCAGGTACTCTTTTCTGACTATCCCGACCCCTCTGGACTCAACCGTGCACTCAGATTTGTCATTCGAAATACTTTATAACATTCTCAAATTTCAACCTCAAAATGCGACACCATTATTTAAACAATTGAACTTAAAGTCGCCAATCATAATAATTCTTCCCACTTAAATAAATTCTCCAATCATCAATTTAAGTTTCTCCAATTTAAATAATTTTATTTTTCCCAAAAATAATAAAATATTAAATCCTCAAAATTACGGGGTGTTACATACTCCCCCCCCCCCCCCCCCCCCCCTTACAAAGGAATTTCGTCCTCGAAATTAAGATAAGCCTAGTACTCTAAGCTTCTAATATCACTCCCTAGTCCTGTACCTCTAAGATCGCTAAATCTATCTCTCTCGCTTCTAACTATGGGTTACACAAATATGCATTTTTATTACCCAGGGCTCCCATACACCCTGTACCTGTGCTTAATCGCACTTAAGTTACCCTAATTAACCAAGGTGCACATACACCCTATTCCCGTGCTTAACCGAACGAAAGTTACCCGACTATGCTAGCCATAACCCATAATATAACTTCCAACCCGTAGTTATATCACATATGTGAATAATAGTCGGGGTACCCAACCCATGTACTAAGGACCAAACATCTCCCCACTTTCAACGTTGCGCTAAGTTTCATGCATGGGATGTCTCACAAAGCGAAATCCAAAAAAGGAACCCCCCGATACACTACTACCTACTATTGTCGATCGTTGATATCTGTTAGACCCTCAGTCCATAGCACGTACCCCTAAATACTTGTCTCTTAACACAAAAGCATACACGCCTACTCTTATGCTACAAAAGACAACATAAAATATCGCGCCCTTACTATCACTAGTTCTTGAGAAAAATAAACCTCGAGCTATCTCTCCCTGCTCGAAAATAAATCTAACCATCCTGATTCATTTCAGTAGACACCCCTACTTACCTGGATAAACTATAAGAACGCAAGACATCCTTATGTGTCTATCGCACCACACAATACAACATACACACACATATATATGGGCTAGACGCCCTATCAGTTGGAACCTAGTAAAAGTCATTTATACCCTAGTGTCGCGAACACCAAAACTTACCCTCACTATCCACAATAGTTCAAATCCATCTCTATATAGCCGATGTTTGGAAAAATCATCTACCTTACTCCCATAATTCTCGAAAGTAGTAACTCCTCGCATAATACCAACCTTCTTTCTGTGTACATCCCCACTCTCTCGTAGTTAACACTAGGGAAATTCGCTACCCCACGAAAATATAAATATGTAATGTGGATATTTCATCCAGTGCATCCACTAAATTTGACTTACTCGCAAGTTCTAGTGAACATAATTTTATATTGTGACACCCTCACTGTCACCCAAAATATACCCCATACCCATATAATAAGGAAAATTACCTCCATACTCTAGAAATCATGGTTGATCCTCGGGTCCCTGAGCGATTTCCCCCTGCCCGAATGCACCCATGATTTGTTGTAGTGGTTGTACATCCAGAACCTTGTCTTGTAGTTGAACCCTTCCTCGCTTAGGACAATCTCTCTTCACGTGTCCCTCTTCCCCACAAACGAAACACCTCATAATAAATTCACCCTGCCACTGATCCCTTACTTGTAGGACTTGTCGAAAGTCCTAACCATCCTATCGATAGCCCCCAGATCTAAATTGTTTAGCCTGATTCCCTTGCCAGAAATCCTGCCCTTGGTGTCCCCCTGTCCGCTGTTGGGACACCCCACTAGTACTGTTCCCTCCTGTTTTATCCGACTAGCTGGGTTCCACTCCCCTCCTGCTTCCTTTCATGTGGAAGCGATATTCCTGGCAGTGTAGGAGTGCTGCATTGACGACGTCTGTATAAGCTACTAATGCGGGGTTACCAATCAAATGTTGCCTGATCCTCCAGACTAACCCATCTATGAACCTTGACTTCTTTCTTTCTTCGTTGCTTACCTCATCCAGTACAAAATTTGCAAACGAGTGAATTCTTCCTCATAATCGACCACTGAACGTCCCCTTGAGTCACCTCACTGAATTTTCTCCCCATTTCGGCCTCAACTGCTGGCGGGAAATACTGGCGGTCGAACCGAACCCAAAACTCTACAATAGTTAATCTATTCCTTTCCTCAACTGTAGTGATTGACTCCCACCACTGTAGCATTACTCCCACTAACCTAAAAGTGGATAGGAATTGCTTTTTCATCTCATTGCAATCTACCATGCATAGGTGAGGCTGAATATCTCTCTTCCACTGACATGCTAGCACCACATCTGAACTCCCTCGAAACTCTGGTGGATGGCCTTTTTGAAAGACCTCTCATACTTTTGCCACTCCGACGGTCCCGGGTGGGCCTGAACATCCGGTACCACTAACGCCTGTGGTTGATCTCATGGAAAGTACCTTGATTTTGCGATCATCGTCGCTTCAACTCCCTGCGCATCTAATTCAGTTACCTGTGCATCCAAAATCATCTCTCGCAGTTGTTGCGGTAAATCTGGCTCCTAATGAGCCTCTCTAGTCTCATATCCCCCTTCCGCCCTAGTTTCTCTCTCTCTCATGGGCGGCATCTGAAATGAGAATCGAATCGTATGAGTTCACCATCAAATATAGAGTAATTGGTAGAAGAACGTAATTGCGCATGCGTATAAGAATACAACAATCCTATGATAGGGCTCTATATCAAATAACGCTAAGCTGAAACGTGAAAAGCCGCACATATCCTAAGGACACTATAACTTGATGCTCTGATACCATCTGTGACACCCCACCTAATACAATATCGGGTGATCAGTCCTATATCAAATTAAAACAGGAATCCCAGTTGGTTCATTCTTAGCATCACTGTCGAAAACCTTTTTAAAACTTACTAACCGCCTAGTATTCCAAAAATTCAGTGCCAAATTTTTAACTTTGTATTTAAATAAGACAATAACATACGGAAATACATATAAACCATACATAACAACTAATCAAATCAATAGAATAAATAATTAAATTACTTGATGAATAAACCGTCGGCCACCAAAGTAAATAATCCAATAACAATCATCCAACAACTGAATAAATAAATCTGAAAAATGTACTGAAAATTTTGGGCAACAAGTCCTAAGTAAAAGTGAAACTGATATATGATTCCTACTCTAGGAAAGAATAAACAATGCATCTAATTCAAGCTCATGCTAGCATCCACATCTGTCGCGGCTATGTGTCCCCGGAATAGAATATCAAATATGTCATCCCTGTGGCTGGACACCTAAAAGGTTTTGAAAATAATTTTATAGCAAGGGTTAGAACCCAAAACATTTTGAAAATATTTAGCAAGTGAATTAACTTCATCATATAAAATGTATGAATGTGCTTCATATTTAACTTAGTGTGGCATTCTCTTGAGGACATACAAACCCCTCCACTAATTTGCACACCTAACGGTTACCTTAACCCCACCTAGTTGTACTATCCCGTCCAACTAGTCCTTGTATAATCCTCCCTTGCCTTTCTACTCTAAACCGAGTATTATTATTCATGGGTTATAAGTTATCTCACCAATTAACCTAATTAATTCCTTTTAAATAATATCCTATAACCGTGACACAAGTTATATAAAGTAAACACATCACACACTATATTTTTACCCACATATAATATTTAATACCATTATATACTTATCTTTACTACAACATCTACACATATTTCACATGTATATTCTTCCTTCCGAGTATACCCTTGACGGATAATTTCCGCTAAAGTGTTATCTCACTAGGTGTGCTCACATAACCTAGTTACCCAAGTCGGAATAGCTCACCAACCTGGCTCAAAATATAAACGTAGTGGAGGCGATCATATTCCTTCCCTAATAGTGAGATAAGCCCCTCACCCATATACCGGACGCTATGACCTGGGGATATACTCTCCCTGCTCCTCAAGCTAGGGGATTCACCCACTTCGCACAACCTTCCTTGATAGCCCTATAGTATATAAATTAAATAAATATCTAGGCACCGATATTTAATAGCACACACAATGTACATACGTATATACTATCACCACACCGTATATACATAATACAGATCCCGGCTTTACCTTGTACTAAAACCCGTAACACTAGCATGTATATTCCCAAGTCTATGGCCGACTCAAATTAATAAATTTTCTCATTAATTAATTTATTACCTTCCCGAGTCTACGATCCGACTCTAATTAAATTAATTCACACATTAATTAATATAATACTTGGTGTCGCTCAACCATTATAATCGGACTCGCTCGCTTGGCCGTACCATCGTTAATACCTGAGTCTATATTTCGCGCCCTACTTCAATAATTACACCCCATTCATTTAATAAGTCAGTATTATTCCATTTACAATACCCGAACATTTTTCCCTCAGCCCGAAATTACTACTACAATTTATTTCCCCACAACTCATCCATTTGTGACATACCATTATCGTCCTCCTAAACCTAATCGTATATTTTCCTGATAATGTTAGGAGTATGAGCTCCACATGCATTTATCACTAAATAAAATATGGGAATTAAATCTTAAATTAATTTCCCCTTATGTATAAAACTGGCGAACCTGCCAAAAATCTGGGACCATCGATCGATCGATGCCCTGGGTCGATCGATCGATCGACTCAGTTCTCCAATTTTCTGTTCAGTCATTAACGCAAATCCAAGATTTATTTTCTCAAATCACAATCTCAATTCATAATATGTATTATCTTTTTACATCTATTACGAACTATAATCATCATTTAAACCTTTTAGCATCATGGATTTTTACAAATCTTCACCCACTCAAGAACACAAATTCCTATGGTATAATCCCAATTATTGCTCACAAATATGATTCCACAATCCCAATCAATTCATCTCTAACACTGGTGTTCTGTTATGGTTCTAATGCCAATCAATCCTGAATGCTTCAATAACATCAATTGGACTATCAACTCACTCAACAGGTTTAATTTCAATAAAAATCCAATTTTATGCAATAACCCACCCCAAAAATGAATTTCAGATTACACCTCCCATAATATGAATTGATTATCATAAAGGAAATCACATTTAACCACTTGCCTGGAATTGTTCGTAGAGTCTGATCTGTTGGTGTAGAGAATGGTTTGATAACGAACACCCACTTTGTCCCTCGATTTGACTCCAAAAGATCCCCAATTAGTTCTCCACTTGCTTCCTCTGCTTTTCTCTCAAGCCATTATATTTAGAATTTGTTAACTACCGTACAACACTCCCTCAATTAGGTTTAAAACCCCAAATCAAGTTTTTAGTCATATGGGCCTAATTAAAATGGCCCAAATCCCCCGTGTGGGCCCAACTATGCCCAAAAATACCCCGAGATCCGATTACTACTCCGGGTACTTTTTTTTACTATCTCGACCCCTCCGGACTCAACCGTGAACTCAAAATTGTCATCAAAAATACTTTATAACATTCTCAAATTTCGACCTCAAAAGTGCGACACACCATTATTTGAACAATTGAACTTAAAGTCGCCAATCATAATAATTCTTCCCACTCAAATAAATTCTCCAATCATCAATTTAAGTTTCTCCAATTTAAATAATTTTATTTCTCCCAAAAACAATAAAATTTTAAATCCACAAAATTACGGGGTGTTACAGTTTTATTGTTTGAACATAGGTTTAGTTAACAAGAAGCTTTAGCCGAGTAAGCAGGGCTCATTTATAAGGTTGGTTCGGACCTATTGAGAGTTTTGATTTGGAGTTTGAGCATTAAGTTTTGTTGATTAAACTAAGACTCAATCGCTTTAATATCATAGGAAAGAGAGGAAGCGGAAGGAAGGGACCTAAGAAGTCACTCACATATACTCAAACTTACGTAGTTCACAATTCTTAAATAAGCGAGGAGTCAATGACTTACTCGAAAAATATTTCAGATGTTTCAATGGCGAGTGGCCCTCAAGGCGGCTCGCAAGTTTTTAAATTTGTTCACCGAGCAAACCATTTATAGTAAACAAAATAATACACTCTGACATTAAGGCCGACAACACCACTTTTTGTCCACTATTACACTAGGTGTCATTCCACACCATCCCTAAGGTTTTACTATAAATAAAGCACTTTGGACACAGTTATCAGGGTCCAAAAAATCAACAACATTACCTTGCGTAGATACCCTCACAGATATTCTCTCCATGCGCTCTCTTAGATATTTGAAGTGCTTGTCTCTCCACTCTCAGAGAATCATCATTATTAATTGGATTCATTTTTTTATTATTGAAAAAGTTGCATTCAATAATTGTGTACTCTATGTTATAATCAGAAAGTTACTTATTTTATTAAAAATGTTGGTTTTGGTTTACTTTTTGTTCTTGGAATATTAACACCTTGAAGATAATTTCCAATAGAGTTCTTCACACCTCACCCTTACAGTATATTCATAGACCCCCGTATCACTACCTTATTATACCTTGAAAGGCCTATCTTCTTGTATCTTGGAGATCGAGCAGTGTCGTGAGTCATGTGCTTATTTGACAATGAATGATCCCTCTTAACTGGCTACAAAATTTTGCAATGGGAGTCCTTTAATGTGCCTCACTGTTGCTTTTAGAACCAAATCTTATTCAACAAACATCCTTGGATTAACTAAATAGTCATAAGCCCTAGAGAGTTGCGTTGCATACATATAAAAATATTGCCTCATGTTATCTATGTGTTTGTCCAACACTTCTAGTTGAACATGCCTATCCTGAGGCAACATGCTGCTTTGTAAGGCATATATGGCCGAAGGAACTTATAGTACGATGGGAAAAATTTCTCCAACTACAAAGACCAAAGAGAAAGGTGTATAACCAATTATTTTCCTTTTGGTCATTTAATAGGCCTATAGTATTGATAGAATCTTTCCTTTCTACGCTCTAGGAAAATCTTCCATCGTCTTTGCCAAGATATGGACTAAGGTCTTATTTTTTACTTTAACTTGACCATTGCCTTTGGGCTAGGATACCATTGAGTTGTGATGTATAATTCAGTGTTTGTCTGTCAGCAAGGTTACCTCCTTATTGATAAATTGAGTTTCATTATTAGAAAAATAACCTTGGGAATGCCAAAATGACACCACTCATATTGTTGCTCTCTTCAAGGGTATTGCAACTGCCCACTTCGTAAAACACTCTGTTGCCATAAGTATCTAAATTTTCCCCCTTGAGGGAGGATTGATTACCGTCATAAGGTCAAATGCCCAAGTGTGAAATGGATAGGGAGTTGCTAAAGAATGAAGGTTTACCGATGGAGCATGGATCATATTTCCATAAAGTTGGCATGACTCGCACTTTCGAACAAACTCAGCTGAATATTTCTCCATGGTTAGCTAATAATAGACCAAAGTCATAAGTTGATCAAACAATTTGGCTCCCCCAATTTTAGCTAGATCATGGGATTTCTTCAGGACTTCCCCGGCCTCGTCATTTATGTTGCACCTCAAAGGTCTATTGAAGTATCCTCTCCAATAAAGCTTCTCCTCTTAAATGTAAAACCTTCAGGCTCTCCTTGCATAATAGGTGTAATGGTGGAAGTAACTTCGAAAGGAATTCAACTTAAATGAACTACGAAAGGTGCCATGGGTGTGACGAACGAGATGGGTCCATGGTTCCCCTCAAAAACATTATGGATATTGTCATTTGTAAAAACTCCATAAATTTTCCTATGAGATGAACATTTTAGGGAGCCCTATTACTGTGCTCGTGAATGCATGCATCACCGTGGCAAGTTTTGTAATAGTTGTGATTGGGGGAACCTCCACATGAGGAACCCTGTCCCTAGGAACCTCGTGTTCCTTCCCTTTTTGTTCCTCTCTCCATTAGATCTCCTCAAAGTTAATAGCACAAGTAATATTTTCCTGATATTTGTTAAAAGAATCCCTAGTAGAGTCATTAAATATAAAAGACCAGTACTCTTGGTGCTAGGGTGCTTAAATATAAACTGAGGCGTAACCTCTAATAATGGAGATAATTTACTGAACAAGATGTTATTAACAATTATATATTGAAATCAGTTAAAATGAATCAAACTTTTTAGTGTAAACTCATAAACTCCCGTGTATAACTTAATAAAAAATAATCTATACTATATGTTTAGAGCAATAAATGAACTCTTGAAACAACTAGTTAGAGGAAGAGAAAAATAAGCACTCTATATACACCCCACGTAGGCAGCTCAAACACCATATGTGAAGGGATAAAGGTCAAGAGGGAGTTTCTCTTTATGTATGTTATTGCATGCATGATGCTCTTTGTTGTTTCGAGTAATTTTAGGCATAACTATGATGATTATAACTCCAACCCATTGTTCAGGCTCGACTTTAATGTGTCGTTATTGGTCTTATGGACTCACATGTGCATTTCTCTCTACTATTCTCATTATATGGCTAATGTGGAGTGGGCTTAGTAGGGGTAATCAAAATTGATTTAGATTTCGGGTTTTTCCACGGAATAGCCAAAGGGGAGCTTGAAAATGTAATTTTATAATTAATATTAGTTGGCTAAATTTCACAATAAAACATTTGAGTCATTGTGTCATACGAGCCATCTAATATTGATACGTTTTGAGTGAGGCACAATCCTTTGTTTAGATGTATTTTAACATACAATCCACTCAATAATTGCAGGACTTCCATTGCAACATACGCTGAAGACCATATCCTTTTGGTAGTTTTGGGAATTGAATTAAGGATACAAACTAGCACATTTTTCAAAATGTGCTTTTAAAATGTTTCAGCAAGTGATTTTTTTCTCTGATGTGTTGTGTTATCAAAATGATTAACGACCAGATTGTGCTTAATACATTTTGAAGCTTTTTATAACATGTTTCTTCAAAACCATTCGCACAACCCTATTTTGTGTCTGTGCGCATGTATATGTTCGTACGAACATCCTTTGTTCCCATGCACATGTATTTTCATCGAGGTAGGTATTGTCTGACTTCATGCGCATGGAAAAAAGTCTACAATATGAACAGAGGAGCAGATTTTTTAAAAATTTCTATAATTAGCTCATTTTCCCTCCCATTTCATTTGACCTAAAAACCTCATAACTCAAGTATATTTATGAGAGTATTTTCTAGGTTGAAAGCATTTTTCCACTGCAAGTTTATTTATAATTTCACTTTTTCCCTCTAAATTGATAAAACTTAGATATACACATGATCTATGCTTTTGAGAGTGTTTTGGTTCATATCCACATAGTCTTTTTAGTTCAAATCAATTATCCTTTGAATTGTACGATCACATACTCCTTGGTCTAAAATAGGATGCACTTTGATTCATTAGAGGATTTAAAGTGTGGCATTGATTCCAAGGAAGAGAGTAGGATAGTTATTCATATCATGGATCTCGTTATGAAATTCCCTCATCTATAGGAGAAAGTTGCAGGTTCATAGGACCCCTTGGTGGGGGGTTTTTCCTCATAAACATTGCTTATGGATAATTGTGATTGATTTCTATTCATATGCACATATTTGATCACGCATATCACTTAGATCACTTTTAAATCTAGTGAATTGACTTAAAATTGACTAATAGATTACCCTAATTATATTTTTGTGTGAGTTAATCAAGACATTGAATAACGACTTTGATAAAACATGTGTTAGGTGGTACGAATTTACAAGAAAAATCGTTTAAATTCTAAAATTGATCATAAAATCCAATCAAACCTATTCACCCCCACTAGGTTTGGTGTAGGTTAAACAAGTTCATTAATAACATGAATTCCTCACAATTTACTCCTCATGCTTGAGGATGAGTTTTTTCAAAGGAGGAAATAATGATGTGTATGGATGAATGGAACATGCATGGAAGAAGGCTAAGAATGAAATTTATATTTAAGTTTAGTTTTCTATGTTTCACTTTATTTTATTGTATTATAGGGTTAATGATAGGTCTATATAAATGCTATTATATTAAACGATTGTAAAGCCCTAGACCCATTTACCTATTAGGTATTGACGACCTCACTTTAGATTTTTATTATTACCCCAATAAATTTCCCCTTTCACCCTTTAGTAAAGTCACTATACACTTCTTCAACCTGAGTATTACTCTCTCTCTCTTGAGGGTGTTTCTGTTGTTCCCTTGACGACTTCATTTCACTTTTAATCCAAAGTCTATCCCCAATTTAAAAATTCAGAAAAATGTACAAACACCCCCTCAAGTTACTTTCATCCCCCATCCCAATATTCCTTCCCATTTATTACATACCACCCCTAAAATATTTGGAAATTTATACCCCAACACTTCTAAAAACTATTTGGAGACCCTCCCAACTTTTGAAACTTGTATTTTAGCACATATATTTTTTTATATATCCAATTGTCCCCAAAATGTTTGAAAATTCTACTTCAGACCTTCAACTTTTTAGAAATTTGATTTAAGCTAGTAAATTTCCCCAATCCCCCAATTAGATCCCAATTTCCTTCATCGGTGCCTATTACTGCTTTGAAATGTTGTGTAATGGAGATGGTGATGTTATTTATGAGCATAATATGTAGGTTTGTGCCTAATTCGAGTGGTTGAGTTGCAACATCATCGAATAACTGCAAACCCACATCGATTACTTGGAATGAGTAAGTTACATTTTACACAAAGGGCTTCGGATATTTCAATTCAGTTCCATCCTTGTCATAGAATACGAGGAGCACCACTAAAGGCTAAATCAATGTTGTACGAAGTAACTTGAGGTAGAAGTGATACACGATCATTGGACATATGAGAGGGCAAAGTGTTTGGCTTGATATTTTGACTATTTTTTCGTCAGTACAACACATTCTACCACCACGTCATTTATATGTACGAAAATGATGTATGATATCTAATCATGCGTGATGATGTTTTCTCTAAGGGTGACGATGACCCATTAGTGGCTGGTATGGATTTCAAGTTTTTTCCTTGTGATTTCATCCCTATTTTTTAGGAAAATAGAAAGATTATACGTACTTGGTTTTGTGATTTTGATATTTTTGAGATTGGAGACTTCTTCCCCATCTTCAGGGAAAAAAAGGTTGGGTTTATTATTAGGGATTTTTTGACATTTTTGTTGAGGACGTTTAGATTAGCACGTATATTTGCAAGGTGGAGTCATATGATATGGTTGATTTCTTTCCACTCTTTGGGAATGATGATGATTTTGATGGAGTTAGGTACACAGTTGTTTCCCTTGAGTCACTTGTTACTATAGGTGGTCGAGACTGATTTGGGGTATGTGGACTCATTTTGAGAGGCATTCGAGGCATGTTTTATGGTCAAGTTGAATAGCATAGCCACTAAGGTGCACTTCATAGGAGATATGGACCTCACTTGGCATTACTTCCCGCTCCCCTAAATGAGGGCATGTCTACTATTATTATGGCAAATGTCGAGAACGCGTTCTTGCTCTTTGGCCATGGTTAGATATCCTGATTACTCCCCATTTCTGCTTGTTTATTAGACGATACGAGGGAAATTTTTTAGGATAATTTCCTTCTCAGATGGGGGAGTTGTAATACCCCGTACTTTTATGGATATTTAAATTACATGAGTAAGTGTAATTTAATGATTTGAGAATTTTAAACGAAAGAGAATTTAAAGTGAGGGCTAAATATTAATTGGTGAGTTTTGGGTTATTATCGATGTGTTCTATATTTACTTACGGGAATAAGTAAATGAAGTTGGATTATTTTATATCATGTCGCGGTTGGAAAAAGCGACAAGTAATAATGTTTTATTTGGAAAATACAGGCGGGGTTGTATTGGATTGAAAAAGGTGAATTTTTGATAAGTGACTCGAATGGGAATTTCAAGTGTACGGTTGGTCTCGGATGGGCTGAAATAGTCAAAATAAAGCACCCGGGGTGTAATGTTTTGGTTGCGAAATTTTTGAATCAGTAAGGACTCTCTTTTGTGTACACGAGTCAATTTTGGGTTTAATAAGGGGGTAAACCTTATTTCTCTCTTATAAGGCCACAAGAGAAAGAGAAAGAAAGAAAAGAAAGAAGGAAGGAAAAAAAGGGAGAAAAAGAGGAGAATTTTGGCCAAGCTGCGGTACATCCCGGCACGAGGTCATCGGATTTATCCAGCGAGGCAAGTGTTTAACTTGCTTTAACTATTTATGTGGTGAAAACTATATGATTTGGGGGTTCGGATTCTTGAATCAAAATGGGATTTTTGGATATGATTTCATATAAATTGATGTTATAACAACTCCGTATGATATCTGAGTTGAAATCCATGTTAATGGTGTAATTTTTGGTGAGAAATTAGGAAAGTTGAGAAATTTTGGGTTTAACTACGTTAGGGTTTAAATTTTAGTTCAATTGAGGAACCCCATGAACAAATTAATGTGTTGGGTAAAAATAAGTGTGTAGATGTTTATAGTTATGGTTGGTGATGTTAGAAACCATAAATTTTGGAGTTGGAGAAGACGAGAAACTCTCGATATGATCACGTCGCCGGATCGATTCGTTTATCTGAGCACTAGACCAGTTCATTTATTTTGGCCATCGGTTCATTTTTGAAAACCATACTGGTTCGTTTATTTGGCCATTGTTTCGGGTTCGCACGTGTCAATTAAATTTGAGAATTTTTTATTGGATTAAAAGGATCGGAGAAGGATTCCTTTTAGAAGATAAACATTAGGGGGTCCTAAATAGAGTGTGAGGCCCCTAAAAGTTAATTGAGTGATATACAAATCTCGGGTTAGCGAGAACAAGATCCGATCAATAATTTTAGGAGTTCTTGGGATGAACGAAACTCGAAAAAATGATTTCGGTGGGTATATATACATTATGCATGTAGAATGTATGGGTCGATAGTTTATGAGTGAAATCTGAATGTGTGAGTAGGATGAAATTAGAATACTAGCTCGTTGTGATAAGCTAATATTCATGAATTTATCAATGTAATAATTGTATCATAAGTGAGTAAATACTTATGGGATTAAAATAAATGTGTGTATACTTATGAATTAATACGAATTGGTATATTCAGGATTATAGGCTAATGCCACGGGAGATAGGCATGAATAGCCGAATTTGATATATATATATATATATATATATATATATATATATATATATATATCGATCGAGAGGGGAGTATATATATGGCATGATTATAAATATATATGTGTGTGAATGATATATTTGTGTGGAACATACCCCTCTAATGCTATTATGGGAAGTTACGCGATGTGGGTGAATCCCCTAGCTAGTGAATGCAGGGAGAGTATAGTCCCCAGGTTACAACGTCCAGTTATTTATGAAGTCTGACTTTTATCATGGGTGAGACATCCTAGGTATGATTCGTCTCGCTTTCAGGTGAGGAGATTCCCATACACTTGTGTTATGTTTTTATCAGGTCAGTGTCAGATCTCGACCGGTGATACCCAGGATAATGTGTGTATTACCTGGAAGATGATAACATTCTAGAGACTGCATCTATTGTGTCATAGCTCTGAAGGATGATTATTATACTTATATAGTATGTGATATATAAGTATGGATATACTTGATGTGTATAGTATATTGTGTGTGTATATATAAAATAAAGAATGAAATGTGAAATGATTTCTGGTTCATCCGGGATAATAAGATCCGGAATAAAATTATGAGATATGTATATAAAGAGGAGAATATTATATACGAGATTTATAACACTAAAATGTGAATAGTGTATAATAACTAGTGAAAGTTATTTATTATGAACGGATAAATTATAAGTGAGAATTTATGATGAAAGCTTAGGATATTATATACGCGGGGTATGAGATAGCGTATGGTGATTTAGAGGTTTTGAGAGATGCTAGTTAGGCTGGATATCATAACTAGGGTGTTTAAAATATATGCGTTAGGTGTGCACTGTTAGATGAGAGGTGTGGGATATCTCATGTGAGTGAAACACCAGTTTAAATATGGATAATATCATATTTTAAATGTATAAATATTTTAAACACTTGCTAAATATTTTCAAAACGTTTTGGGATCTGACCCGCTTGCAAATATTTTAAAAAGCCTTTTAGGTGTCCAGACACAGGGACGCCTGGATGATATTATTCCATCGAGTCAGACGATGCTACAGCGGCTGTGGATGCTAGCAAGAATTTGTTTAGATGCTTTTATCCTTGTGATCTAGATAGGAGGTATCGGGAGTTATATTCAGGCATGTGGCTCAACTGTTGTCATTTATATTATTTGTTGCCTTTTCGTTTGCGCCTATCTGATATGTTTATATTAATTGTGTGGATGGGTCCACTGTGTGTTTAAGTTAACAAGATTATAAAGTTTAAAATTTGACACCGGGCCTAATAGGTTATTAGTAATTAATTTGGTTTTCGATAGTGATGGTGAGAATGTTCCATTATGAGAATCCTGTTTAATTTTTATAAAGGATTGATCAATCGAGATTAAAATAGGCGAGGTGTCACAGATGGTATCAGAGCATCAAGTTCTAGTGTCCTTAGGAATCTGTGTGGGGGTACTATGTTTTCAGCGTTGCTTTCTATTTAATATAGTACCCTATGCTTAGGATTGATAATTCCTATGGTGAGATTCCGTTCTCCTGCTATAATGTATAATTATAGTGAATCTTATATGCGTTCGAGTGTGTTTCGTATGCCGATATGCGAAGAACGATCGATGAGGGTCGTTGCGAGAATAGCAGGAGGCGGGGCTCAGTTGGAATTATAAAATATTTTGGGGACGATGACCGTAGTCAAGGTCACCCCTATTATTGCTTGGGAAATTGGGGCTATAAGGGAATGCTAGGGTGCAACATATATTTCAAGTACCGCTATAGCAGTAAGTGGTACCAAATTAGACTCACCCAGCGTGGTTAGAAAGGGAGAGAGTCAGAGGGGTCTTTGAAGAGGACCACCCGTTGGAATTTTAGAAAATGCAAAGATTTTGTATGTTAGCCAATGGATGTAAGATACCCATTGGCTTACAACAGAGTGTAGTATAACCGGATGTGAAAATTTAGGGTCAAATTTTTCTTAACTCGTGGGAGCAGTGTTGTGGTGGTGGGAGTCAATCACCACATTTAAAAAGTGAAATAGTAGTCAATGGAAGGATATTAGGTATGGTTTGACCGCAAGTTCCTTCATCTATTGTTCAGGAAGAGATGTGAATAAAATTCTAAACTTATCACAGGAGGACCGGACAGAGGACTTGTCTAGCGAACTTTGTACCCGATGAGGTAGGTACAATGGAGTAAAGAATCCTTAAGTGGGTGATGGACTCATGAGAAAAGTTTTTATCACTTGAAGAAAATTCTGTTGGGTCGATTGATGCAGATGGTGACAATGTTGTGCTTTTGGCAGTGATGATATTAATGATTCTTTGTGAAGGGAGCTAAAAGAATTAGAGAATTTAATCAGAGAGTAAAACTGGATGCAATGGTTCTAGTGAAACACCACATGGGAGACCCATCAAGGTTAAATTCTTATTGAGTGATTGAGGATTCAGTTAGGGTTGGGAAGGCCAATAGTGTGTTACTTAGGGCTTGTGGAGCTAAGGGAACAATGAGGGCAATCATCAGGGCCGAGGCTACCAGGGTCCGAGAGAAGGACAACCCTAATACAGCCAGCGTGGCCAAAGATAAGTGGATTATATGGAGATATTTTTTATGTGGAGAGTAGGACCACATGCATTGATTTTGCCCAAAGTGGATGAAGGGACAAGAGTATGGTGCCTAGTAAGGGAAATGATTAAGATAGTTCTTGGTTCAGTTTGGACATACGTGTTATATTCGGGAACCATTTGAACATCCAAGGCGATTTGGCAAGGTAGAAGTATGGGTTTTATCCTCGAGTGAATGAGGCATGCTTTATATGACATGAGCAATTCAGGGTATTTTGATTAGCTTTAGATTCGCGTGTGAGACGAGTTTAGTGTGTATATTGATAACATTATTATGTTAATGTATTTTTCGTGGTATAGTGGGGTTATCTTTGGTTTCATCAGCAGGAGAGCGGGTTTAGTCAGTGTAATTATATATCTTATTGGAATTACTCATTTTAGTGACGTGTTTTATGAGTATGATATGATCCCGGGTATGGACTGGTTAGCGATGGTTAGAACTATAGTGGGTGGTTATTGCAAGGCTATCGTGTTCGTTGTTCCAGGGCATGATGTGTTGTTTTGGCGATGCCTCACCTGAAAGAGGGTCGAGCTCGCATTCATTTTATATTATGTTAAAGACTTCAGAGAGTATTGTTATCTCATAATGTTGGTCTCGATGTTCAGGGACCTTATCGATATGATTCGAGGTGCATTGGGTTTACTATCGAGCGAAGAGATTTATCTCGTTATTATGTTTAGCGCTCAGGACTTGGTGATAGGAAGAGAGCATTGTTATATCACTCTGTTAGAGACGTGGGAGTTGAGATTTATATTTATATGTTTGGGGACATGATTATTGAGAGTCTCAGTTATATGTATGAAGTTTGTGGAAATTGATTACCGCCAATGCTAAGTGATAGTTAGTTTGGGAAAGTTCTTTATTTAAATGTGATTGCGGGATGAGATACGTATGAACCTCGATAAATATCGTGAGTAGAGAGACGTTGATGGATGCTAGGGAATTAGTTTTGAATGTTGATCAATGAAAGTGTAGAGGAAATACTCTGAGCTGAGAGTTATTATATAATATAAGGCCAAGGGAGACGGTAGTGCTGTGAGTGAGAACTGAAAATATTTCTTCTCATCGTGAGTTGAAGGGTGGAATGATGTTAAGGAGAATTAAATTCTGATTTACGGGGTGATTGAGAATACCCAAGTGTTATAGCCATGTCGAGAATGCGAGGCCAGTTTTGAGGAAAGTGCGTTAAGTGTGTGACGTTTCCAGTGTGATGCCAATGTTGCACGGATTATAGGGTGTATGGACTCCCTAGTTAGTTGAATTCAAAAATCATCTGAGATAGGAGAATGTGGGAATAAATGTGTGGCATATATGCTTGTGGGTGGTTATAAACAAGATGGAATGGCAGGATGGATTGAACATCATATGAGGAGGAGGAGGAGGATCAAAGTATATGTGTGCAATGAGAGTAGCACAGCCGAGATGAGTTGAAAGGCTATGGGAAGCCATTTAAAAGGATATCTCTTGAGAAGAGGAAAGTCCAACTATTATGTGAAAGTAGAGCGGAGTCCTACTCAGTTGAATGATTGAGGGTGGCTTGCGCATAGATAGAATGTTGATGTCTATAGGGTAAAAAGGGCTCAAAAGTGATCATTGTGGTAAAAAGTGCACGGGCCGTGATTTTGGTATACCCCAGGAAAATAATGGGAGTATAAAGTACCACTTAATGTGAGACGTTATAAGTGGGAATTGATGTTAGGTGAGACATAGTGGGATTGTCCCTGGGTGCACCGCTCACAGATGGAAATAGGTTGGTCCGAGATGATCAACTAGAAATTTTGTATCAAGCCGACGATTCCAGTGATAGAAAGGGCAGATGGGCTGGTAAAGAAGAATTGAACCGGTGCAAGGTGCCGCCCAATATTATTGTGAATCGGGATGAGATCCAGAACCCCACCTCCGATAGGGATTTTCTGGAAGCAAGTCGTGTCACCTATGGCCCGATGAGTATACAGGAGGTGATTTACAATGTTGGATAATGCGAATAGTGAGCATTATGATCTGTACATTGGGAAAAGAATTAATCTATTTCTAGAGTTGTGTGTAATAACTAGTACCAGTTTATTATGGGAAAGGTGCCATTTGAGTTTTTATGTGGAAAGTCAGTCTGTTGTCGAGAGGGGCATTAACCACAAACTGTTTGGGGGGTGACTTTTGAGCGTCGTGAGAGTTACGTCACTATGAAATGAGTTTTGAAGGACTAAAAGGAGTGGTCAGATGTTCTCATGGTTTCTCTCAGGATGGGAGTTTTGTGTTGAGATGGATATAGGAAACTGGCACTTAGTGATGTGTGGACTTCCAATAGTATTAAGGCGATGGAGCTAGTGATGTATAGGCTCATCTTATTCGGATGTCGTTGGTAGAAGCACAAGGTGTGGTGTGCCGTTATTGAGGTGAGACCTTATGACTGATGGAGTATATAGGTATAAAGATAATTGAACAAGCTTGTTGTTAAGCAGGGGCTATAGTGAGTAAGCCTTTATACATCTGGGTCCCACTAGAGGGTGAATAGTGGAGTGACCATACCATTGTCGTGATTTGATTTTGGGTACTAAAGGGTGTTGTGTGGCTCAAGATCCTAAGTTTTTGGTACTGCACTTATCCGAATTTTGAGGACCAAATTCCCTTGTAGGGGAGGACTATGTAATACCCCGTACTTTTGTGGATATTTAAATTACATGAGTATGTGTAATTTAATGATTTGAGAATTTTAAAGTAAAAAGAATTTGAAGTGAGGGTTATATATTAATTAGCGAGTTTTGGATTATTATTGATGTGGGCTATATTTACTTACGGGAATAAGTAAATGAAGTTGGATTATTTTGTATCATGTTGCGATTGGGAAAAGAGACAAAAATATTAATTTATTTGGAAGAATACGGGGGGAGTTGTATTAGATTTAAAAGGTGAAATTTTGATAAGTGACTCGGATGGGGATTTTGAGTGCAAGGTTGGTCTCGGATGGGCTGAAATAGTCAAAATATAGTACTCGGGGGGTAGTGTTTGGGTTCCGGGGGCTTTTTGGATCAGTAGGGACTCATATTTGTGGATATGAGTTAATTTTGGGTTTAATAAGGGGATAACCCTTATTTCTCTCTTCTAAGGCCACTAGAGAAAGATAAAAAGAAAGAAAGAAAAGAAAGAAGGAAAAAAAGGAGAAAACTAGGAGAATTCCGATCAAGCTCCGGCGGATCCCGGCACGAGGTCGTCGGATTTATCCAACGAGGCAAGTGTTTAACTTGATTTAACTGTTTATGTGTTTTTATAATTCATATTGTAGCTGGTGAAAACTATATGATTTTGGGGTTGGGATTCTTGAATTAAAATGATTTTTTTGGAAATGATTACATATAAATTGATGTGATAACAACTTCATATAAAATCTGAGCTCAAATCCATGTTAATAATGTAATTTTTGGTGAGAAATTGGGAAACATGAGAAATTGTGGGTTTAACTAAGTTAGGGTTTAAATATTAGTTAAATTGAGGAATCCCTTGAATAAAGTGATGTGTTGCGTAAAAATAAATTTGTAGATGTTTATAGTTATGGTTGGTGATATTAGAAACCATAAATTTTGGAGTTGAAGAAGATAAGAAACTCCCGAGCACACCGGTTTGTTTATTTTTGCCATCGATTCGGTTCGTTTTTGAAAACCGAATCGGTTCCTTTATTTGACCATCGTTTCAGTTCGCATGTGTCAATTAAATTTGAGAAATTTTTCTTGGTTTAAAAGGATCTGAGAAGAATTCCTTTTAGAAGATAAACATTAGCGGATCCTAAATAGAGTGTGATGGCCCCTAAAAGATTAATTGAGTGATATATAAATCTCAGGTTAGCGGGAATAAGATCCAAGTAATAAATTTTAGGAGTGTTTAGGACGAACGACACTCGGGAAAATGATTTCAGTGGGTATATATACATTATTCATGTAGAATGTATGTGCCGATAGTATATGAGTGAAATCCGAATGTGCGAGTAGGATGAAATTGGAATACTAGCTCATTGTGATAAGCTAATATTCAGGAATTTATCAATGTGATAATTGTATCATAAGTGAGTAAATACTTATGGGATTAAAATAAGGGCGTGTATACTTATGAATTAATATGAATTAGTATATTCGGGATTATAGGCTAATGCCACGGGAGATAGGCATGAGTAGCCGGATTTGATATATATATATATATATAAAGAGAGAGAGAGAGAGAGGTAGTACATATATGGCATGATTATAAATATATATGTGTGTGAATGATATATTTGTGTGGAACATACCCCTCTAGTGTTATCATAGGAAGTTGGGCGATGTGGGTGAATCCCCTGGCTAGTGAATGCTGGGAAAGTATAGTCCCCAGGTCATAGCATCCAGTTATTTATGCATTGTGACTTTTATCAGGAGTGAGACGTCTTAGGTATGATTCATCTCGCTTTTAGGTGAGGAACTATGGCCACTTCCCATACGTTTGTGTTATGTTTTTATCTGGTCGGTGTGAGATCTCGATCAGTGGTACCCAGGATTATGTGTGTATTCCCTGGAAGATTATATCATTCTAGAGACTACATCCATTGAGTTATATCTCTGAGGGATGGTTATTATACTTATATAATGTGTGATATATAAGTTCAGATATAATTTATGTGTATAGTATATATATACAGATAAAAATAAAGAATGAAATGCGAAATGATTTTTGGTTCATCCGGGACAATAAAATCCGGAATAAAGTTATGAGATATATATATAAAGAGGAGAATATTATATACGAGATTTAGAACACTAAAATGTGAATAGTGTATAATAACTAGTGAAATTTATTCATTATGAACGGATAAATTATAAGTGAGAATTTATTATTTATAACTCGTGCAAAAACTTAGGATATTATATACGCGGTGTATGAGATAGAGTATGGTGATTTAGAGATTTTGAGAGATGCTAGTTAGGCTGGGTAGCATAACTAAGGTGTTTAAAATACATGTGTTAGGTGTGCATTGTTAGATGAGAGGTGTGGGGTATCTCATACGAGTGCGACACCAGTTTAAATATGGAGAATATCATATTTTAAATGTTAAAGTATTTTAAAAACTTGATAAATTTTTTCAAAACGTTTTGGGCTTTGACCGCTTGCAAATATTTTATAAAACCTTCTAGGTGTCCAGACACAAGGACGCCTGGATGATATTATTCCTTCGAATCAGACGATGTTGCAGCATTTGTGGATGCTAACAGGGATTTGTTTATATGCTTTTATCCTTTTGATCTAGATAGGTGGTATCGTGAGTTATTTTCGGGCACGTGGCCCAACTGTTGTCATTTATATTATTTGTCACAGTTTCATTTACACCTATTAGATATGGTTGTATTAATGTTTTATCGAGAGTTATCATTATTGTTTAATTTAATTCAATTAATGTTTATATTAATTGTATGGATGGATCCATTGTGTGTTTAAGTTAACAAGATTAAAAAGCTTAAAATTTGACACCGGGCCTAATAGGTTACTAGTAATTAATTTGGTTTTCAACAGTGATGCTGAGAATGATCTATTATGAGAATCTTGTTTTATTTTGATAAATGATTGATCAGCCGAGATTAAAATAGGCGGTGTGTCATAAGAGTCTGTTGATGGTAGTTTTGTTCTTTTACTACCAACCTCCCATGCTCAAGATGAGATTTTTCAAGTGGCCAGGAACGATGTATGTGGGTCTTACGAGAGTCATTTGAAGTTTTCCTTTTATTATTTTTCTTGTTTTAGTTATAGTTATTAGGTTAGCTGGATTCTATAATAAGTACTTGTAAATAGAATGTTCTAGTTCATGTGATGCCATTAACGTTGTCACCCATTACATCAAATGTGACCTAAGCCTTACTTAGTGGGCAAGTAATATCCCAATTCTATATAGTTATCTTTCCCCTATAAATAAGTCCATTGGCCTCCTTTTGTAATCAATACTGAATTTTAAGGGATGAATTAGATAGTTAAATTGGGCCTTCGTCCTCTAAATTTTGTTATTATTATTATTATTATTATTATTATTATTATTATTATTATTATTATTATTATTATTATTATTATTATTATTGTTGTTGTTGTTGTTGTTGTTGTTGTTGTTGTTGTTGATACCAAATTTAGTCTGCTGACGTGGACTAATCACATGAAGACACGTGGAGATCTACCTGTCAAATACAAACATTATGGACGAGCAACTCAGGCGCCCCGAGCAACTTAAGCGTGCCGAGCAACCTAAGCGTACCAAGCAACTTAAGCGGTCTGAGCAACTTAGGCGGCCCGAGCAACTTAGCGTGCAGAGCATCTGAATCGAGAGAATTAAAGGACGTCTGCGCATTATTATCATACAAATGTATATGTCTACTGGATAACAGTGCATTACTCTTTCACATGTATAGCCTCAAGGCTATAAATACATTGCAACCTCCTCATTAGAAGAGGACTCTGGATTTCCTGGTAAAACCTATTATCGAGAATTCCAGATAAATAGTCAGCAATACAAGAACAGTGAATGTAGGCCATTTTCTTAAGGCTGAACCACTTTAAAAATCTATTGTCTTATATTTATTTATTCATTTTTATCCGTGATTAAAATAATTAGATCGAATCTAGTTTTTTACATCAACAGATTGACGTCGTCTGTGGGAAACGACTGTACTTAGCGTTTTTCACCAAAATAATTCATCATCAATGGCTGATAATCCGGAATCCAGTAATCGAAACGCTGGGAACCCTCCAAACCCTTCTATTCCCCCAAATGTTCAAGATTTGGCTGGCATAATGGCTAATTTAGCACAAGGGCAAATGGCCATGCAGGAAACTATGCGTCAACTTATACAAACTGTTCAGGGTGGAGTGCTAGTCCAATCAGGACAACGAAACGTTCAAAGAAATACTCGTCTACCCTCTTCACGAACTAGGCGAACACAATTCCCAGAGGAATCTCAATCTAGATGCACCGAATTATATCGTACTAAGAGATTTAATGATCCTTCTTATCAACCTGGTCGGACTTCGTCAGTACGAGCTACAGATTCTCAACGAAACATTACTCTATCTGCAGAAAGGACTAGTGCTCTAGAAAGGTTGAGTAGAGTCTCTCCTTTTGATCGTTTGGGCTCTTGGAGGAATAGAAGTCCTCCTAGGATTGCATCGAGGAACTCTCAACGACCATCCAATCTAAAGGAAGACTCTGCCCAATCACGACTAGCAACTCAATCCCAAGAGGCAAATTCAACGCGATCAGTTGCTCGAACCAATAGGCCCGAGGAGGGAAATTACGCATGGAAGGGCTCTATTTAAAGGTTGGAGGACATATTAGGGAAAATGGCTAAGGCCAAGAATCCTCTACAAAGAACTTTTTTCCAAGGGACACCATTTATACAGGCAATTGTGGATTTTCCCACACCATCAAAGTTCAAAGCTCCTATGGTGACGCCTAAATATGATGGAAAAACTGACCCTGTCCTTCATATAGAACAATACCAAGCAGCTATCGATATCTATGCAGTTCTAGACGAGATGAGATGCAGAGAATTTTCACGAACTCTTACCGGATCAGCTTAGATATGGTACAACAACCTTCCTCAGGGGAAAATTGAGACTTTCTTTCAACTGGCAGAGCTCTTTATCGGGAACTTCTATTTTGGAGCGAAGCCAGTCAAACGAGTAGCACACTTGCTAAGTGTTAGGCAGAAGGCAGGTGAAAGCACTAGGGACTATTTTACTCGTTTCAATAATGAGAAACTTGAAGTAATTGATTATGAGGAGAAAATAGCAATTACTGCTCTGATGAGTGGACTGTTGCCAGATAAATTATACTACACTTTAGCCAAAGATCTGCCTAGGACCATGGCAGAATTGATGGCAAAAGCAGCCAAAATCATGAATGCTGAGGAAGCTATGGCTGCAAAGAAGAATGCAGACACTAAGGAGACCTAGGTGGAAGATGGTAAAACCGAAAAGAAGGATCAGAAGAATAATGGTGGCAACAAGCAATTAAAAGGAAAGAAAGCACTGGAGCAGATGAAGAAATTTGGAAATTACACTCCTTTAAAGGTAGATATAAATCACATTCTGGAGGAGATCAAGAATAGCGAGGAGCTAGCCTGGCCAGCAAAAATGAAGGCAGATCCTGACAGAAGAGATAATTCTAAATATTAAGAATTCCATAAAGACCATGGTCATACGACCAAATAATTCATAGCTCTTCAGAATGAAATTGAAGCACTCATCAAACGAGGAAATTTGGCTAAGTATGTTGATCGCCGAAGTGGTGGAAAGACCAATGACTGAGGAAGGCAAATATCCAAATCTCCTCGTCGAGCAAAAGAAGAAAATAAGAGAGACCACGAAGATGATCCAGTAGATGACCCCGATCTTCCCAAAAGACCAAGACAGCCAGAGCGTGAGGTATTTTCAATCCATTTTAGATCATTTGAATGTGATGTTATTACAGGTGGAGATGCAGGAGGTGAAGATCTGACTGCAGAAAGAAAAGCTTATCTCAATGAGTCTCAAGCTTCCTCGTATATATAGCGAATAAACTTGGCAGAAGATGATCGCCCGAGGAAGGTAAATAAAGACAACCTAGTCATTGGTTTCCCTAAAAATAACCTGGTAGGTGTACTATATCCTCATGATGACCCATTGGTGATCAAGATGAGAATTAAGGAAGTGGTGATTTCATGGGTACTGGTGGATAATGGTAGCTCGGCAAACATCATGTTCTACCTATGTTTTTATAGTTTAAATTTGAAGCTAGCCCAGTTGGAGCCATATCATAGACCCCTCCTCGGCTTTACTGGTGAGAAGGTTTTTCCACTTGGGATGATCAAGTTGGATATGCTTATCGGTACATGGCCTGCTTATTGAATAGAAAGAGTACGCTTTTTCGTAATGCATAAAAATGTCCAATCATCTTACAATATCATCATGGGAAGGGTAGGCCTGAAGAAGTTCGAAGCAGTGCCATCTACTGTACATCAATGTTTAAAATTCCCAACCAACTTTGGAGTAGGAGTGGTGAAAGGCGACCAAAAAGTAGCTCGGGAATGCTATTATTCATCTGCCGAACAAGAGGAATGCGAAGAATCCAGAAAGAAGACTACTACTTATCAAGTGGGTGAAATAGAAGACGCAGAGATTGAAACTTTAGACCCTAGAGACAAGCCTCGGCTCGTGAAGGGACAGGTCATGGAGGCTACCAAAAATATCATTCTGGACGACGAGCATCCAGAACGAACAACTCAAATTGGTGCATCACTGGATGCATCAATAAAACAGGAATTGATAGCATTTCTGAGATGCAGAAAGCAGACTTTTGCATGGAGTCATGATGATATGCCAAGGATAGACCCAAATTTCCTGTTTCACGAGCTCAACGTGAACAAGGAAATCAAGCCAGTAAAGCAACAAAGAAGGGTGTTCAGTCCTGAAAAGAACCAAGCCATACAGGAAGAAGTAGAGAAACTACAAAAAGCCTCTTTTAGTGAGGATGTCAAATATCCTGAGGGTCTAGCAAATGTGGTGATGGTAAAGAAGAAAAATAACAAGTGGAGGATGTGTATGGACTTCACTGATCTTAATAAGGCATGACCAAAAGATCATTTTCCTTTGCCCCGAATCGATCAACTAGTGGATGCTACCTCAGGGCACGAATTGTTAAGTTTCATGGATGCTTATTCTGGTTACAACCAGATTAAAATGAAGCCTGAGGACAGGGAGAGTACCTCTTTTATTACCCCAAGGGAACTTATTGCTATATTGTTATGCCTTTTGGACTTAAAAATGCAGGTGCAACATATCAGCGACTGATGAACAAGGTCTTTGCAGAGCAAATCAGTAATAACATGGAGGTTTATGTTGATGATATGCTGACAAAGAGCAAGAAAGCTACTAATCATTTAGTTGACCTAGGTCAGACCTTTGATCATCTAGAGAAATACCAAATGAAGTTAAATCCCACCAAGTGCATATTTGGAGTGCGAGAAGGAATGTTTCTTGGGTACATTGTTAATCAACGAGGTATTGAGGCGAACCCTGAAAATATCAAGGCTCTATTGGAGTTGCGATCTCCAACCACGAAGAAGGAAGTGCAAAGCCTCACAGGGCGAGTTGCAACACTTAATAGGTTTGTGTTAAGAGCAACACACAAATGCCTCCCATTCTTCAAAACACTTCGAAAAACTTTTGAGTGGAATGATGAGTGCGAGGAGGCCTTTCAAGAGTTAAAAAAATATCTAGGAACACCTCCATTATTGTCCAGACCAGTGATGGGAGAAAAACTATACTTGTATCTGGTAGTTTCAGAGAATGCAGTCAGCTCGGCATTGATAAGATTAGAGGATAGAGTGCAGAAACCAGTCTACTATACCAGCAAGGCTTTCCGAGGAGCAGAAATCAGATATCCAAGGTTGGAGAAGTTGGAACTAGCGCTGATTAAAGCAAGAAGAAGAATGAGTCCATACTTCCAAGACCATACCATAGTGGTGTACACCGATATGTCATTAAGACAAGCTCTGCATAAACCGAAGAAATCAAGAAGAATGATATAGTTTATGAGCCTAGATCGTCGCTCAAAGGGCAGGCAGTAGCGGATTTTATTGCAGAGTTTACTCAGGAAGATGCCTCTGAAGAACAGGAGTTGAATACAAACCAACCTGTGGATGTTATAGGATTATCAAATTTAAACCCCGACCAATTTACGTCGGTAGACGAGCAAGAGAAGATGATCAACGAGCAACAAGAAGTGCCAGAGGAGGACAAAAAGAAGCACCAAATATTCCATCGAGGAACTTTGTCTGATCAAAAATTTGATGATGAAGTGTACCTATATGGAATTTATATGTGGTTGGATCTTCATGCACTACAGGCAGTGGAGCAGGAATTGTTTTAAACAGTTCGAATGAGATTGATGTGGAGTATGCTCTACACTTTCAGTTTAAGGCTTCTAATAATGAGGTCGAGTATGAAGAATTGATTATGGGCTTAAGTCTAGCTAAAACCATGAAAGCAGAGCAAGTCAGTGTGTTCAGTGATTCTCAGTTAATCGTAAATCAAATTCTGGAGGTGTATACAGCAAAAGGAGAATTAATGGCCAATTAGCATGCCAAAGAAAAGGAGGTTGTATCGAGTTTTACTACAGTACAGTTGATTATAATACCAAGACTAGAGAATGAGAGAGCAGATGCCCTAGCTCGGTTAGCATCAGCCACATGCACCGAGCTATGGAGAACAATCCCAATAGAAATCCTAGCTGGTCGGAGCATAGACGAATATCTTATGATAAATTTCATTTCCCTCGACTTGGGACCATCTTGGATGGACCCCATCGGGGCCTATATTGAAAAGGGGGCTTTGCCAAATGATAAACTCGCAGCCAAAAAACTGAAGTTTAAAGCTACTTGTTATGTATTGACCAATGGCATCTTGTATAGACGAGGAATTATAGCAGGGCTACAAAGATGTGTCCATCCCTCCGAGGTAAAAGATTTGATCAAAGAGGTTCACAAAGGGTCTTGTGGAGCCCATGTAGCAGGTCGGACGCTTTTGCAAAGAATAACAACGCAGGGATATTACTGGCCAATGATGAGAGCTAATTGCGTAGCTTATGATAAGAAGTGCGATAAATGTCAACGTTTCTCTTCCATCCGAAGAACTCCCCAGGCATTATTGACACCTATAACGTCCCCTTGGCCATTTTCCATGTGGGGGATAGATTTGGTCAGGCCACTTCCAACGACCAGGGGAAGATTCAAATACCTCGTAGTTACTGTGGATTACTTTACCAAATGGGTGAAAGTTGAGCCTCTGATTGATATGACATACGACAAAGTATATCAATTTATTTAGAAGAATATTATCTGCAAATATGGTCTCCCACATGCATTCATTACGGACCATGGAACCCAGTTTGATAACGAGGAGTTTTTTGCGTATTGTCATCAATCCAATGTACTGAAGATCCACTCTGCACCAGGCCATCCCCAAAGCAATGGGAAAACTGAGGTGACAAATAGAACGCTGCTGAATGGTTTGAAAAATGATTGGATGATGTAAAGGAAAATTGGATTAACGAGCTACATTCTGTGTTGTGGGATTATCGTACCACACCACGAACAGCAACAGGAGAATCTCCATACATGCTGGCATTTGGGAGTGAGGCTGTCATACCTGCTGAATTGGGTCTACCCATGCATAAGGTGCTTAATTTCAATTCTCCTATCAGTGATTTGATGAGAAAATTAGACCTGGATATGCTCGAAGAAGTTAGGGAAGAAGCAGCAATTAGGAATGCAGCATATCAACAATGAACAGCTTTGTTCTATAACAAAAGAGTAAAGAAGTGTGATTTGAAGGAAGTGGATTATATGCTGAATAAAGTGATCCAAAAACATAACAAACTGGAAGCCAACTGGCATGGACCCTACAGAGTAATAGAAGTTGTTCATCCCCTTGGAAGGAGAAGAATTCAAGAATACATGGAATGCAGAGCATCTGCTCAAGTATTATCAATAATTGAAATTCCTATGTAATGCAGTTTCTTCAACATGAATAAAGTGATGTTTCATCCAGCTTCTTTCTTTATTGAATTTTTTTTCGGAGTATTAGTGCTACACACTACAAACCAAATTCAGAATAATTACCACCAACTCCGGTTGGTCGGGAATCAATTACCACCAACTTTGGTTGGTCGAGAAATAATTACCATCAACTCCGTTTGGTCAGAAAACAATTACCACCAACTCCGGTTGGTCGGGAAATAATTATCGCCAACTCCGATTGGTCGGGAATCAATTACCACCAACTCCGATTGGTCGGGAATCAATTACCACCAATTCCGATTGGTCGGGAATCAATTACCACCAACTCCGGTTGGTCGGCAATTCAATTACCACCAACTCCGGTTGATCGGGAACTCTATACCATCAACTCCGGTTGGTCGGCAAACTAGACAAGAAGCTGGACGACCTCCCGGGGCATCCACTGTCTAGGCAATAAGGTAATCCATATGAGATTACTACAACTAAGCAGGAATATGGGGTGCAAATCATTCCATTGCTTAGGCCCCAAAGAGTGACAAGTCACTATAATTAAACAAAAAATGGGATAAGTATAGTATATACATACATATATTTACCAACTAACAAACAAAGACATTCTACAAATTATTTAGAAGACAATGAAATGGCAAAATAATAAAAATTTCTTCATTCAAATCAAGTAGAATTACATATGATGTAAAAAATATACTTCATTACATAAAAACCCTATTCTATTGGTTTTTTCCCTTCTTCCTTTGAAACAAGTTCTACCCCAGCAGGAGGATCATCCAATGCATAAGTGGAATTTATAAAATTTACATCTCGTAGCATTCTAACATTCATTACAGATGGCCGATCAAGCAAATGTTCTGGGCGAGATATCTCAAAGTTGGCATGAAGACTGTAATCGCCGAGATACTTGAAGATTAAGCACTGGGGAATTACCCGAGCAGGAATCCAACTAATGTCAACCTTAAAAGGATGCACAGGAAAATCGAGTACTCCAGGGTTATAATAATCCCATAAGTAATGGCCCTGCTCTAATTTTAGCACACACGGTGCATTCAACCACCCTTGCTTGTACCCCTCGTTATTTGACTACTGGATCCTAGCATCAATATGGTAAAGAGCTTCATTATACCCATACATCCAAAACTCTCTGGGTTGTTTATGGAACTGATAGGTTAACCTCTCCAGATGCTCATAGAGACTCTTCACCAGAATTTCCTTATTTTCCAAAGTAGAACTCTGGGAAGAGAGTTGGTCGGTAAAATTCAGAATCTTCTTGGACATTTCTTCCAAAGCTTGATTCTTCGCCATCAGCTGAACCGCCTGATTCTTCAAAGTCGATTGAGTTCTTGCTTCTTCAATAGACATCCGACCATCCATTTCTCGTTCATGAGAAGAAGATCTTGCTCGTCCACGAGTAGATGTAGAGGGTCCAGCTCTTTTCAAAGTTTCCAACTCATCTCGTAAGTTGGCATTTTCTACCTCCAAGAAAGAAAAACCTTCATCATTAACGGGGACCAAGGCTCCCGAAGAAGATGCAGCAGATTTGAGTTATTTTATCTCTTCTTGCAAAGCAATGTTATCCTGCTCCAACAACTTAGTGATATGCTTGTGCTCTTCAACTTTAAGCTTCAGAACACTCTCTTTCTTCTCATGAGTAGAGATAAATTTATCATACCCTTTGTCAGCACTCAATTACTGATATTTTTACTCGTATCCTTAATGAAAAAGTGTGGAGGATTCTTTGTACTGCTGCTGGAGTTCCTCGATTATTCCTTGGAGATCTTCAATCATCTCATAGTAGGCCACATTATTGGCAACATCACGATCAAGCAAGCATTTCAGGTATTGGTAAGCTTCAACTGCTCGATCAGAAGCACTTGGTCTGAGGATGTCAATTAACTGGGCCTTATTAAGATCTGCATGACCAGCTTTAAAATAGTCGTTGCATTTCTTCATTATTAAGATCAGAATTAATGGCCAGGTATTCGTTGAATTTCTTCTTTAACCTCCTCGGAGGAGCATGAACACTTTCAATTAAAGATGTTGTCTTTATTGGTGATATAATAACAACATCACTTGAAGGAGAAACATCAACAGTCTTGCTCAGGGCCATAGGGGACTTTTCGACAACCTTCTTGGCAGCAGCAGGAGGGGGTACATCAATGGTTTTTATCACCTCTTCTGGGATATCTTGTTTACTTTTCTTTGCCTCCACAGTGGCAGAGGCAGATTTGTCGAAAAAGGCAGGAGCTCTTCTCTTATTTATTAAATCGCTGATGGGAATACTCTACTCAGAGGAAGAACCTTCCACACTAGTCTCAGAGGCTGGTACTTGGTCAAGATCAACCACCACTGGACGAGGACGAGCTGTGAAAGATGAAGTGTAGCTTTGTATTGCAGCAAGTAATAAGCAGATCTAATATGCTCCTCAGTAACAGATTAGTGCAAGCTCCAGATAAGTTTTAAGTGCTTTATATTAAACTCAGTTTCCTTGGGAGGTTGCTTTTTACTATCAACTGTAACAAACAAAATCAGTTCTCAGTGATGCATTTTATCAAATACAAAGAAAATAAGATTTCAAAAATAAAAACAACCTATCCCATTGCCATAAAGTGGACACCTGGGACCTTGGTATACATCATCTCCATTTAATGGAGGGTGTTGACAATTTTTCATCACAACACTATAAAAAAAATAATCCCTATTGGCATCGGGAAGATTGACAACTAACGCTCTATTCAAAAACCTAGTTTTTAAATAGAAAGTACTTTCACTGGTTACCCATCTCTAGCAATACATAATCTCTAGAATCCCTAAACGAGTTCCATGAAGTTGATTCAACCTATGTACGCCATTAACTATCCTCCATGTGTTTGGAGATATTCTTATAGGTACAACATCAAAGTATTGGCAAAACTCCAAACACAAGGGATTTGGCGGGAAAGAAAAGCTACATTCAGCTACAAAAAGACTGGGGAACCAATGTCCCTCAGCCAAAGAAAAATAATCAGAAGGTTCAGAAAGTTCTTCCAAAATAACCCACGAAGGGATTGAAAACTCGGATCGAAATTTGTCTAATGATTCAACAGGATAAACCATGGTGAATAAAATAAAGAGGAAGGAAGAAAATCTTACTGAGAAAATAGAGATCAGTTGTCAATGAATGATGGAAAGAACAAAGGCACAAGACAGAGAAAAGATGAAGAGTTCAAAGATACAAATTTGAAAAGTGAAAAAAGATAGGATTTCTACTGCATTTAAATACTTTACCTCGGGAATAGAGAAAGGAAATGATTACAAGGAAAAACGTTTGCGTTTTCGACGGCTAAAAGAAGAAAAGGGCACAAATATCGAAGTGGTCATGAAAATTCAAAATATTTATGAAGCCTGAAACTATGAACTCAAAAAGGAGTTATATACAACGAAAATTTTCCTAAAATCCATGAAGATCAATAATCCAAACAGTTTTCAAGAAAAATGTTCCACACTCTCCTTCAACCTTAACTGTGAACCATTGGGGGCTTCTGTTGATACCAAATTTAGTCTGTTGACGTGGACTAATCACTTGAAGACACGTGGAGATCTACCTATCAAATACAAATATTATGGACGAGCAACTCAGGCGCCCTGATCAACTTAAGCGTACCGAGCAACCTAAGGGTACCGAGCAACTTAAGCGGTCCGAGCAACTTAGGCGGCCCGAGCAACTTAGCGTGTAGAGCATCTGAATTGAGAGAATTATAGGATGACTGCGCATTATTATCATACAGATGTGTATGTCTACTGGATAACATCGCATTATTCTTTCACATGTACAGCCTCAAGGCTATAAATACATTGTAACCTCCTTATTAGAAGGGGACTCTGGATTTCCTGGTAAAACCTATTATCGAGAATTCCAGATAAACAGTCAGCAATTCAAGAATAGTGGACATAGGCCATTTCCTTAAGGCTGAACCACTTTAAAAATCTATTGTCTTATATTTATTCATTCATTTTTATCTGTGATTAAAATAATTAGATCGAATCTAGTTTTTTACATCAACAATTATTATTATTATTATTATTATTATTATTATTATTATTATTATTATTATGTAGTTTATATATTAAATCGCTCTTGCTCCCAACTACACATCATGTGATACCATTGAAACCCCCCAGACTAGCCACGGGGAATTGGTACTGTGGCTAATTTATCGAAGATTATACCAAGTGTACCTCCTATGATTAATTATGTAATGGCCATATACAATTTTAAGACGGAACCCTAACCCATCATCAACCTATTTTACATGGTAGTGGATGAACTAATCAGGTTTTAAAACAACTGTCAACCTAATTGTTAAAGGGTTCTACAACGTGATGATTCTCCCTAAAGGGGCTTCCTTGCATATATAATCATTTGCCCACAGAGGATCAATGTTATTAGACACTCCATCAATTTTTAATACAAGTCATAAAAGTGATAGATATTTTTCTTTAAGGAGATCATTGTCCTATCTTCGCTTCCTAATTCATTTGAACTTAGTTTTGGATTGACTTTTGAATTTTGATTTCTTCATTGGTTTAACTTCCTTAGTTGGAATTATGGATTTCCTTCCCACACGGTTAACCCTCTCCTCTCTTATATCTCTTTATTCTAGACTAGAAATCTCACTATTAAACACTTCAAAGGAATTTTTATTGTTCTCTTACAAATTTAGCTAGTTAGGACATTGAATTTTATCAATTTTTTTAGGGTTGTATTTTCTCTTGGTTGTCACTATCAAAAATTTTTTACCCCTCCCTTTCATTCTATTCCAATAGGTGTTTGAATGCTCTTGGTATTCATCTCCTCCTCATTTCTTATAGGTTGATGAGTTTCCTAGTATGCATACTATAGGGACTTTGAATACCAGAATGACCAAAGCAATTGCATTTTGAGTAAAGTAATGGGAGCCAAGGATTATTGAATAAAACTTTAGTAAGACTAACATCCTTTCTATCAAATTTTAGAGATTCCCAAATGACACAATTAGCATAATGTATACGAGCATGGCTCCAAAGAAATTAAGGGATATTATAAATGTGAACCTAAATTGCGATCTTCCTCACTTATCTCTTCATGTCTTCAAAATTTCCATTCCATGCGTCAAATACCATTATTTTTCCATTAATCTTCAAGTTTCCTCCCCTTAGATCCTTCAACCTATCTTCTTCAAGACTAAAATTGAAGTAGAAGTTGAAACCATCATAGATTGTCTCAGAAACTACCCTTACATTTTTAGCTATTTCTAGTAGCTTTGGCTACTGTGCTAAAAGGTGGTGTTTTTTTTATGTAAAAAAACCAATAATATTTTCATTTCAAAATATTTTAACCAGGCCACATACATATGGCGGGCATTTAAGGGTTCCTACCTTGGTCATAACATATTTGTAATAGCGCCTTTATTAAAAATGCAATAGGGGAATCTGCCACTGCCATTGCCACACCTAAACTCACTTAACAACCCAGCACAACAGATAAGTTCACCATAACAGCAATCACAGCGAGAACCAATGTGACACCCCACTTATTAAAATAAGAGGTGGCCAGCCCGCTACTCTAATAAAAATAGGAATCTTAAATGGTCCATTCTCAGCATCACTGTCACATAATAATAGTACGAGACAACCACCCAATATTTTAAAAAACGGATGTCATATATTTTTGCAAATTTGTTAAAAGCAATTTAAATAATCCCATTTATAACAAAAGGATGATAATGTGACACCCCGACTAATTAAATACCGGGTAGCTACTCCTTTATTAAATTAATTCAAAATGCCAAGTTGGCTCAGTTAATAGCATCACTGTCGATAACATTTTAATATTACTAACCACCTAGTATTTAAAAAGAAAGTTGCCAAATTTTAATTCAAGTCTGATTAACATGCAACAAATGTAATGAAGAAATAAACAACACCATTCCCCATACTGAAGTAAAATGAATAAACATCACATAACAGTAAATAAAGTCTGGAGGAAAAACTCCTCACTACAATCCCACAACTGAAATAAATAAACTGAAACAATACATGCTAAAGTCTGAAAACTGAAATGTAAAAGATGTCTCTAAAGAAATGGGCAACATGCCCTACAACTGATAGATGGTGACTCTGGAATCCAAAAGATAGAAGCGTCTACATGCAAATCCCTGTAGCTTCCACAAGCAGCTACAGCTCGTCACCTGAATGAGTATCCTATGCTTGGTGTCCTTGTGGCTGGGCACCTAAAATGGTTTTACAAAGAAAAAGAGATTTGAAAAGCAAACGGGTCAGAGCCCGAATGTGGAGTTATATTTTAAAAACCTGCAAGTGCTTTAAAAACATTTAAAACATTAAATGCAAAGTACATGTTAGGACGTACACTCGCATGATATTCTCACCTCTCGTCTAACTGTGCACTCCTAACGTAAGTACCCATCTATAACGACCCATACTACTAGCTAAGTGACAACATAACTAGCTAGACTGCCAAAGGTCCTACCCATATTACTCGGTTCCATTAACATATAACGCTCGTAATTATATAGGGATTTAACGTAAACTCAGATACTCAATATGCAATATATAGAACTATCAGTTAACTCGTTATATTTCTCGAAACAACACCGTAATATATATACAATATTAACATGAGGATTCCCATTAATTTAAATGTATATTATCACATCGTAAATATACAATATAAGCACCCCGAGAACTAAGCTGCGGTGCACACATACTCTGCTATCCATCCCGGTACATCACGTACATAAGGATCACATATTCCAAATCTCTCAGGAATAGTTCAGATAACACAAATCACAAATAGTGGAGGCGAACACAGTCACCATCACATGGGTCACGCACATACCTACGCTCCCATGATCAGCAGACTTATTAATATCACAATAAGTCCTTCTATGACCTATGTTCATCGAGGTACCAGTCTATATCCCCCCCGTAGGCACACAAGGATTAGAGGGTCCTAAGCGAACGCAACCTCCCGTGATAGCAAGTATGGTAGGTATGTCATACACACAATCCATATACTAATACTAAGTAAACACACATCTTAGTAATACCGTATTTTAATCGTAGTATGTATCGCATTCTCGCACTAACTATAATTATCACAATTTATACTATTCCGGTTTGTAATTATACTCGCTATAATTTCTCATGTCGTAGTAGACACTCACGTCTCAACCCAAACCGTCCATGTAATACAACTCTCGTATGTAAATTCCTCCTCATAAATGCCCAAATGTCCCAATTCTATCACTATATCATCAAAGGAATGCTATCTATATCCTCGAACAAGTTTACGGGTCTCCAAAAATCGAAACAGTCCAAAAAGGACCAAACTGTCAATTCGTTAGAAGTCTCGTTCGAACGAGTGTTCGAACGAGTTTGGACTGTCAGCTCGTTAGAAGTCTCGTTCGAACGAGACTGTTCGAACGAGATCCAGTTCGTTCGAACGAACTGTCCCTTCTAACGATATCTCGTTCGAACGAGATATCGAATGAAATTCCTACTCGTTAGCAACGACTGGTCAACTCGTTAGAAGCTCGTTCGAACGAGTTCGTTCGAACGACCTGGGGACTGCTTCTAACGAGCTACCAGATTCGGCCCAGATTTTCCCCAATTCGTTTTTCACCATTTTTATCACTTCTAATCTCCTCCAAGGTTCATCCCAATAACGTTTTAGGGTCTCTAATTCATCCTAAACATATTTACATCATCTCCTAACATGTTTTCAAGGATTGAATCATCATAACATCGACTAAATTTACAAATCTCTACACTTTTCCCAATTTCTCTAGAACATGAACCCTAGGTTTATATCATCATCAAATCCCAGAATTTATTTCGTTTTAATTCCTTCAAATCACATTTAATATAAGGGAAATCATATACCTATCATACTACATGCAATTCTCTTCAAAATTTTCAAGTTCTAAACTTCAAACTACATGGGTTTTCATTATCTTTCAAGAACAGTTGTAATTTATCAATTTTCTAACATGGGGGAAACATTCTACGAATTTAAATATGATTAAAACACTTGCCTTGGTTTGATTTCTGATTTTGGTATAGGTTTGGTGAAGATTCTGCAGAGTTTCCTCTCTCTCTAAGCTCCTTCTCCAATGGTGGCTTAAGGTGGCTAGGGTTTGATTTGGGGAAGATTGTAAACCTAATGTTAGCCTCCGTAGCTTAAAGGGTTAATATGGGTTGGTTATGGGCTTAGTGGGTCAATATCCACGTCAGATTTAATTAACCAATTTTCGTCACTTTAAATTCCTCAAAATGTAAAATTACCAAAATACCCTTTAAGTTGCCGGTATGGCCTAAAAATACCCCGAGACCCAAACTATACCCCCGGCTAGTGTTTTCTGACTATCTCGACCCTTCCGGACGTGTTGGCGTACTCAAAACGACCATACGGATTATAGATTTTAAATTCACTTTTATTATCAAAATATTACACCGTGACGCGGCGGTCCCACGCGTCTCAATAAAATTTCCAAATTGCCGTATAAATCTCACGACAAATTTTATAATACCAAATACATATATAATCATATATGCACATAATCAAATACCAATTCGCATCTCATTAGTATTTATAACCCGGATTAATTTCCAATTAATACGCATTTAATTAATTAACCCCCAAAATAAATATAGTCAAAAGTACGGGGTATTACAGATAAATATATACCTAACAATTTACAAAACATGATTGAATAAGTTGTCAGTTAACAGACTGATATAAAAAGGTAACACCAAGTATACCAGTAGATATGAATAATAAACTAGGGCAACACGCCTGAATATACAGACGGATCATAACTAGAATATCCAAAAGATTGGAGCGTCTAATACAAAAATCCTACAATACCCGCACAATGATGTAGCTCCTTAACACTGGAAGGGAGGATCAAAGTGGGCTCCCATACGGCGGAGCACCAGAACATAAATAAGAACCACACAAAGAGGAGAAATATAAACAAGTCAGGTCCTGGTTTGAGATGATATACATGTGAATAAAATGCATAACAGTTAAGAATGTTAAATATCATAAACAGGTTAAGTTCTCTCTTCATTAAAAGAATCATCCTCACCTCTCTTCTAAGTGAACATCTTATCACAATACCATTCCATTTGCGTTGAACTACCCATCTAATTAAGAGGAGTAACCTAACTCTATTCAACATGCTTAATTTCCAAATTCTTAAAATATATCTTCACAGATCAATTAATTATTATAGATCATAGGCAATTAATGTTGATTCACGGTTTCATTTAAATCATTCATATGAAATACCATTTTGTAAGGACATTTTTGTCCATCATCAATATGTATGTCATACGCCATTACACCGTTGAATAAATTCAAGATCGCTTCTACATCAACGGATACGAATATCAAAACTTCAGAAGAAAGGAATCAAATTTTTTATCAGCTGGATCGGTCCGCCTGTCTTAAAAAGGAACCGGTCCGCCCCAGACTAATCCGCCCATTTGGAAAAAGAATCGATCCGCCTACGGACCGATTCGCCTCAAGCCGAACCGATCCGCTTTGTACCAATATACCCCGGATCGAATGCAAACGGAAGAAGGGTATTTCAAAAAGGAATCGACCCGGCCCCGGACCGATCCGGCATCCGAGCAGACCGGTCTGCCTGGGATAAATTCGTACAGAGCCGTGAGTTGTAATATCTCTTTTGGTTTCTTTATTTTAAGCCATCTTCGGGGAGTTTGTTTCTAAGACTTTTCAAGACGATTTTAAGAGTCCTAAATACTCAAAGTCTTCACCTTTTTGAGTCCCAAGACTCCTATTTTGATTCACACAACTTTGCCAATCCTTTATGAATCTTTTTGCAACCCAAGAACACATCCTCGTATTGGTTCAACCCTTGTGGAGAAGCCGTCTCTCTTCTTCATTACTGACCACCTGGAGTTCCTGCGGGAGATTCCAGCCGACACTGTTTCTAGCCGTTGCTTTGAAGGTTTGACGAAGACACCGTGCGTTACACTTGTGGGCGATTATCAGGTTGTATGTAAGTCAATGGTCTTGTAAATTCTTCAAACTTCTAGAAATAAAAGGTTTTGTCCTTCGGGGATTTTTCCTTAACTTTGTGTCACATGCTTCATGTATTTATGGTTTGACACGCGCACACACATAGATGCATATTTAAGGGTTGATTTACTTTGGTTTAAAAGTAGACTCTAATTAAATAAGGGTTCTTGGAAGCTTCGAATTTAATTTAATTTAAATCATTATCACACCCCGAATCTATTCGGTTTTTCAAATTGGTATCAGAGCGGGTTGCACTAATTTATCGCGTATTCCTATTTTTCGTAAAATTTGTGTGATATTTTTTTTTCAAGTTTGTAAATATTCGCAATTTTTCCTATGGAGCACTTATATAATCAGATGCCTATTTTTGACGGGTCTAATTATGCCTACTGGAAAGCTCGTATGAAATCGATTTTAAAATCTATTGACGCACGTGTTTAGTTGCTTTGTGAAAATGGTTGGACTCCTCCCACGGTCACTGTTAATAACATCACCACTTTAAAACTTGTGTCAGCCTGGACTGAAGACGATTATAAATTGTCCAATTTTAATTCCCATGGTTTGAGTGCTATTTCTGGTGCTGTCACTCCGGATGAGTTTCGCCGAATTATGAGGTGCACCACGTCTAAAGAGGCCTGGGATGTTTTGAAATTGACACATGAGGGTACGAACGCGGTCAAAGATTCAAAATTACAAAATCTGACCACCCAATTTGAGACTATTACCATGTCTGAGTCTGAATGCTTTGATGAGTTTTATGCACGGTTGTCGGACATTGTTAACACATGTTTTAATTTGGGTGAGGTGATTGATAACACACGTGTCGTTAAAAAGATTTTGAGATCTCTTCCAAAATGCTTTATTCCTAAAGTCACTGTTTTGAACTCTTTGGGAAATTTGAAATCACTTAAGTTGGAAGAACTTGTAGGAGATCTTCAAACCTATGAGATTGACATGTTTCCCAAAACCATTAAGGCTAAGGATAATGGCATTGCTTTAAAGACTCATTTTAAGAAAAAGAAAGAAAAAGTTTGTGAGTCCAACTCTGAGGAAGATTTTGATTTTAAAGAAATGGCCTTGTTTGCGAAAAATTTTAAAAAATTTCTCAAAATGAATAAAAAAAATTCTTCCAATAAAAAGAGATCTTTTGAGTCAAATAAAAAGAAAGAGGAGGCCAAAGATAGTGACAAGGAGGATGAGATCAGGTGCTTTGAGTGTGATGGGAAAGGGCACATAGCTAGAGAGTGTTTAGTGATAGTGAAGGTAATGAGGGTGATGAGGGAGATGAGTCTGATAAAGGTTTGGGACATGGGATGGTTGTCGCCTTTTCTAGTCGAATGAGCACACCCACTTTATCTCACAAAAGTGCACACGAAAGCGATGATGGTAATTTGTGTTCTTCGAGTGAGGGAGAAAGTGAAAGTGAGAGTGGAGATGAAAGTGATCTCCAAAAATATTTTAGAGATTTGTACACCGAGACCTTGAAAACAAAGAAGTATAACAAGGATTTAGGTCGTCGGGTTTTAGATTTGGAGAAAGAGAAGGAGGGTTTGAGAAAGGATAAGAGTTATTTGACCAACACGTTATCTAGTCTGACGAAGCATGTATCCCAACTCCATAGTGATCTCGAACGTACCAGGGAGGTCAAAGCCAATTTTATGAACGCACCTAAGAAGGTTGAATAGGTGGTTCATAAGAATAAAGGTGAGAAGTTAGGAATAAGTCATGACGGTGCTTCTACTTCCCAATTAGCACCCGAGCCGGTTCCCAATTTAGTGTTTGATTCACGTGAGTCTCACCCTAACCCGCCTAGGCGTCCCATTCCTACTAGGAAAGTGCGTCCTAGAGTTTTTGAGAGAGGTGTTACTAGGCCTATTTATGTTTGTTCCCATTGCAAGAGGAGAGGACACCTTAGGGAATTTTGCTTTAAGTTGGGTTATGTGTAACGTTTTCCCTCTACACGTGTTTCTGGCACACATGCACCCACACATGATACTTTACACGCTCCCGGAGACTACATGAGAGAGTTTGCACATTTAGGAGAGCAAGTTAAGTTTTTAGTCAAAACTTCACAAGAATTGATGGAGTTTTTTCATAAGCTGTCACCACCTTTGGAAAACTCCTCCGCACCTAATGATTGAGGTTTAACTTGTTTACTAGCATAGGGTGATTTTCATGATGACATTGTTTGCCTATTGCTAGTATGTATCATTTTTGTATGTTTTATTTTTTTTGAAAAATTTTGAAAAATACAAAAAGATTTTATTTTGATAAAATTTTAGAAAATCCAAAAAGATTTTTGTATTTTGTCTTGCACCATTTATGGATGGACACTTCGGATGACCGAGTCACTACATCATTCCATTATTTTCATGTGACTATTTTATAGTGTTTTGAGACAATAGGTCAATTCATCCTTGTGCTTTATAATGTTTGGAGTCATTAAGATGTAATTAAGTGTTACTTCCTACATGTTTGACTCATGTTTCCTTTATTGCACACATGCACGGATTTGTTTGATTATTGTGCTTGTCTTATCACATGTTGCTTGGGTGTTTTCACTTCAATCCTGTTTTTAAAATGAACCAAGCGCTATAAAATTTGATAAGGAAATTGTGCATATAAGAACCGTTTTGTGAGTTTGTGTGCTTTGTTTGAAAATGGCGAAGGGCTGCGAAAGGTTCATTTTGCCTTTGCGAATACTAAGCCATCGTTAAATTGGACCTAAAAATGGAGGAATTTTATTATACGAGGTCTAAAGAGGTTAAAAGAGCCCGAAAAAATTGAAAGGCAATATAAAGGTGTTCATGCTAAAAAGGGGCCATTTAGGTTTTTGGACCAATTCTCCAAAGTTTGAGAATTTAGATCACCTCTAAAAGAAAATATGCATGAGGGTGTTTGGTTGGAGAATTTAAAACGGATTTGCACGTCCTTGATATGCTTGAAAATGCGCTACATAGTTTTGGACGTTATTGGTGTGGAAATCACTTTGACTTTGATTTGTTGATTTGCATAAGAGGATGTCATCTAAGTTGAACAATCTTTTCACCTAAGGATACTTTTGATGCTCATTCATTAGGGGTACACATATGCATCGTGCACATATGATTGATTGAGTTGATTTACCTATCGAATGTGTTCACACCCATTCATTCCATTTCCATGACTTGGTTGATTTAGTCTAAATCCATGGTGTGATTTTTGTAGCATATTTTTTTAAATGTATCTTATTTTTGTATGAAAAATTGAAAAATCAAAAATAGTTTGTGCATTTGTTTTTTAGCATCTCCTTGCAAGAGCACGTTTACCATATTGTTTGATGCCATGTTTTGTGTACCGTGACACCCCGATTTTGCTTATTTGATTCATTCTTCTCATTTGTATATTTGGGGACATCATAAAAAGGGGGAGAAAGAATTATCATTTTATGGGGGATTTTGAATTTTGGGGGAGTTTTTTTAGATTTGATAAAGTACGCTTTCATCATATGTTGGTATCTATGTTTATCTCATTTCAAACTCGATACGTCACTTGGTATTTTGCTTTGTATAATGTGTGTAGGTACTTCTTTAATGATCTCTGAATTACACACCCTGATGAGAAAAGCATTGAGATTCCTGAAGATTCGAAGAGCAAATGATGAAGTCTTATTCATTTGAATCGTTCCAGTTTTGGGTTCATGGAAGGGTAGATTTGTATAGGCATTTTGATATTTGATATTTCGGATGTTTGTTTTTATGTATGTACCGGCATAGACATAAGGGGAGATTTGTAAGGACATTTTTGTCCATCATCAATATGTATGTCATACGACGTTACACCGTTGAAAAAATTCAAGATCGCTTCTACATCAACGGATACGAATATCAAAACTTCAGAAGAAAGGAATCAAATTTTTTGTCAGTCGGACCGGTCCGCCTGTCTTAAACAGGAACCGGTCCGCCCCAGATCGATCCGCCCATTTGGAAAAATGACCGACCCGCCTCAAGCCGGATCGATTCGCTTTGTACTAGTATACCCCGGATCGAATGCAAACCGAAGAAGGGTATTTCAAAAAGGAACCGGTCCGACCCCAGATCGATCCGGCATCCGAGCAAACTGGTCCGCCTGGGATAAATTCGTACAGAGCCGTGAGTTTTTATATCTCTTTTGGTTTCTTTATTTAAAGCCATCTTCGGGGAGTTTGTTTCTAAGACTTTTCAAGAAGATTTTAAGAGTCCTAAATACTCTAAGTCTTCACCTTTTTGAGTCCCATTCACACAACTTTGCCAATCCTTTGTGAATCTTTTTTCAACCCAAGAACACATCCTCGTATTTGTTCAACCCTTGTGGAGAAGCCGTCTCTCTTCTTCATTGCTGACCACCTGGAGTTCCTGCGGGAGATTCCAGCCGATACTGTTTCTAGCCGTTGCCTTGAAGGTTTAACGAAGACACCGTGCATTACACTTGTGGGCGATTATCAGGTTGTATGTAAGTCAATGGTCTTGTAAATTCTTCAAACTTCTAGAAATAAAAGGTTTTTCCCTTCGGGGATTTTTCCTTAACTTTGTGTCACATGCTTCACGTATTTATGGTTTGACGCACGCACACACATAGATGCATGTTTAAGGGTTGATTTACTTTGTTTTAAAAGTAGACTCTAATTAAATAAGGGTTCTTGGAAACTTACGAATTTAATTTAATTTAAATCATTATCACACCCCGAACCTATTCGGTTTTTCACATTTCCTTGAGAACAATTACAATCATAATATAACGGTTATAAAACCATCCTTCCGGGAGTCGCCCCACTGGATGCAACCCTAAATGCTATCATCTTCCAGTGCCTATAATCAAGACCACCTAGGTACCCAAAATCGCAACACATGGCCATACACATTCGATAGTGAGTCATAAACATACCCAGAATTACCTCACTTCGAACAAAACAATCATACAATGTAACGATCGATACTATGACCTGAGGACTATATTCTCCCTGCATCATTAGCCAGGGGATTTACCTCATTCGTGTAACTTTACTTATGATAGCATTTAGAGAGGTATGTATGTACGTGCCATAATCACAAGATATATGAATTAAATATTCACTTCTTCATTTCGAAACCATATGTGCATAACAATTTAGGCTACAAAGTATAAATACTCTTATACTAGCCCCTGAAAGTCCAAAATAATACCACCCAACTCTACCCTAGTCCTAGGCTCATTCACTAAATGAAATGAGACATTAAGTTCTCATAAATAGTCCCCGAAATAAGCTCGTATACCCCCTTACTGACCTAGGGAAATAATCGACCTTATGTGAGAACCTAATACTCTTTAATACATCATATGAGAAGGTTCCTAAGCCTCAAACCTAAAAGAAAAAGAGTGGAAACCAAGTTGGAAAAATCTCTTAAAATAGCAAGATTTTCGAATCGATTCACCTAGGGCCGAATCAATTCGCCCCTGAAAGCGAATCGATTCGCACAAAAAGCGAATCGATTCGGTTGAGAAAACTAACCTTCTGTCTAAGATCGAATTGATTCGGCCTTAACCCGAATTGATTCAATTTCTCTGACCTATATCCACCATATTAGTGAATCGATTCCCTAAGGGGGACGAATCGATTTGCCTGGGTCGAGAGGCCCAGTTTTGGCTACGGGTTAATATAAACCTAAGTCCCCAAATCTCTTTCTTCTTCGATCCAACCCATCATCGTCAACTCATAACTTCTCTAAATCACTTAACCAACTTAACCTACTAGAAGGGACCATTTAAAATAAGTTTAGATTATATAACTTAGGATTTAAACAACAAAATCACCAATCTCCATTAATGGTTCAAACTCAATAACACTAACTATATATACAAATTATTCACACCCCATCATACATTTATGCAAGTTAGAAACTTGCCTCAAGATTTTAGTCTCGGATTTCTTCTTCGTTGAAACGATTCCAAGCCCAAATCTCCAATTTCTCCTTATTTATCTTCTTTCTCTCAAGCTCTCTCTTCTCTGTAACTTTCTAGGTTTCGAGACACAAATGAGTAATCAATGCTCTTGCAAGAGTTAAATGCCTAAATATATTAAGTCCAACATTAAATGATACTACATACTTAAAATGACTCGTAACATCATATTTAAGTTATAACTTAGCCAAAAGTACCCCGGAACCCAAAACACACCTGGCACTTATTTTGACTATCTCAACCATTCCTGGACTAACTGTGCCCTCTAAATTGACATCCGGAATATCGTTCATTATTTCTTATTCTAACGTCATATTAACTTTCTTAATAATAACCCAATTGGAATATCAACCATAACCGTCTCTTAAAGCACCACGATGCAACATAACATGATATTACACTACTTACATTCTCGAAATAGTAAATATGCAATACTCATAAATGTTAACTCTTAAATTACTTAAATTAATATTTACTTCAATTTCCTTTATTTTATATAACTAACCCACATGGAAATTTAATATAAAAATAATTACTCAAAAGTAAGGGGTATTACATACTCCCCCCTACAAGGAAATTTGTCCTCAAAATTTAGGTGTACCTGGTAAAAAGAGGTGTTGGTACTTTTCTCAAATATCGTCCTCTCATTCCCAAGTTGATTCCTCGACATTGTGGTGTCCCCATTGGACTAGAACCAAGGGCACCACTTTCGACCTTAGTCTACGCTCACCGTGGTTTAAGATGGCAACCGGTTGTTCCTTATACGAAATATCGGGATGCAACTCAATATCGTCCAATGGAACACGATAATGAAATCCCTCGCATTTTTTATACTTTTTTAAATATGAAATATGGAATACATCATGAATTCGTTATAGGTGTTCCGGCAAAGCAAGTCGATATGCCACGGGGCCTATCCTTTCAATAACGAGAAAAGGGCCTACATATCTTGGCGCAAGTTTGCTTTTCTTCTCGAATCGCATAACACCTTTCATGGAGACACCCGCAATAAAACTTGATCCCCCACTTCCAAATCCACATGCCTCCGATTTGCGTCGGCATAGTTTTTCTGGCGATCCTATGCAATCATAAATAGGTTAAGTGCACTCTTCATTACAACAATCATCCTCACCTCTCTTCTAAGTGAACATCCTAGAGAAATACCATTCCATTTGAGTTGAACTACCCATCTAATTAAGAGGAGTCACCTAACTCTATTCAACATGTTTGATTTGCATGTTCATAAAATATATCTTCACAAATCAATTAATTATTATGGATCATAGGCAATTAAAGTTGATTCACGGTTTCATTTAAATCATTCATGTGAAATACCATTTCCATGAGAACAATTACAATCTTAACATAACGGTTCTAAGACCATCCTTTCAGGAGTCAACCCACTAGATGCGCCCCTAAATTCTATCATCTTCCAGGGCCTATAATCACGACAACCTGAGTACCCTAAATCGCAACGCATGGGAATAGGCCATTCACCTTCGATAGTGAGTCATAACCATACCTAGAAGTACCTCACTTCGAACAAAATAGTCATACAATGTAACAATCGCTACTATGACCTGAGGACTATATTCTCCCTGAATCATTGGCCAGGGGATTTACCTCATTCGCGTAAATTCCCTTATGATAGCATTTACAGAGGTGTGTATGTACGTGCCATAATCACAAGATATATCAATTAAATATACACTTCTTCTTTTCGAAACCATATCTTCATAACAATTTAGGCTACAAGGTATAAATACTCTTATACTAGCCCCTGAAAGTCCAAAATGATACCACCCGACTCTACCCTAGTCCTAGACTTGTTTACTAAATGAAATAAGACATTAATTTCTCTTAAATAGTCCCCGAAATAAGCTCGTATACCCCCTTACTGACATAGGGCATTAATCCCCCATATGTGAGACCCTAATACTCTTTAATACATCATATGACAAGGTTCCTAGGCCTAAAACCTAAAATAAAAGGAGTAGAAACCAAGTTAGAAAAATCTCTTAAAGAAACAGGATTTTCGAATCGATTCGCCCCTGAAAGCAAATTGATTCGCACAAAAAATTAATTGACTCAGCTGAGAAAGCCAACCTTCTATCTAAGCCCGAATCAATTCGGCCTTAACTCGAATCGATTCGATTTCTGAAACGTGTAGCCACCATATTATCAAATCGATTCCCTAAGGGGGACGAATCGATTAGCCTGGGTCGAGAGGTCCAGTTTTGTTTACGGGTTGATATAACCCTAAGTCCCCAAATCTCTTTATTCTTGCATCTAACCCAACATCATCAACTCATAACTCTAAATCACTTAACTAAGTTAACCTACTAGAAGGGACCATTTAAAACAAGTCTAGCTCATATAACTTAGGATTTAAACAACAAAATCACCAATCTCCATTAATGGTTTAAACTCAAGAACACTAACTATGTATACAAATTATTCACACCCAATCATAGATTTATGCAAGTTAGAAACTGGCCTCAAGATTGTAGTCTCGAATTTCTTCTTCGTTGAAACAATTCCAAGCCCAAATATCCAATTTCTCCTTCTTTTCTTCTTTCTCTCAAGCTATCTCTTCTCTCTAACTTTCTAGGTTTAGAGGCACAAATAAGTAATAAATGCTCTTGCAAGAGTTAAATGCCTAAATATATTAAGTACAACATTGAATACTACTACATACTTAAAATGACTTGTAACGTCATATTTAAGCTATAACTTAGCCAAAAGTACCCCGGAACCCAAAACACACCTGGCACTTATTTTGACTATCTCAACCATTCCCGGACTAACTGTTCCCTCTAAACTGACATCCGAATATCGTTCATTATTTCTTATTCCAACGTCATATTAACTTTCTTAATAATAACCCAGTTGGAATATAAACCATAATCATCGCTTAAAGCACCACGACACAACATAACATAATATTAGACTACTTTCATTCTTAAAATAATAACTATGCAATACTCATAAATATTAACTCTTAAATTACTTAAATTAATATTTACTTCAGTTTCCTTTATTTTATATAACTAACCCACATGTCAATTTAATATAAAAATAATTACTCAAAAGTAAGGGGTATTACAACCAACAAGACGTGCACTAGCCCATGCATCTGATAAGGGAAGAAAAAAGGGGTAATATATAGGGTTGAGGACAAAAAGGACTCCGAAGGGAAAGGACATTACAATATGAAATTATAAAGTGATAAGTGTGCTAAACCAAGTGTTATTGCCTAAAACTAGTATACTGATTATCTTAGCTTGAATATGATAACTATAAGCAAATAACATATAACACGTCTTAATTAATGAAATATAAACTCTAGAGAAAATAATTGAGAGATTAGAGAAAAAGAAATAAAATCGGATTTACGTGGTTCGTCCCAAAATGATGCCTACATGCTCATATGCAGTGTTTGTTGTGTTGAATTACTAGGCGAAAGCCATGAACAAGTACAATAATTAAGATTTCAAGTTCTCTCTAGAGTTGGATAACACAGCAGGAAGGAAAAATATTTTGGATGCCCCAAAAGTGTGGGTGGCATGTCCTATTTATAGGCTGTTAGAAGAAAGAGAAAACAGAGCGCAACATTTTGCACCTTTTGTAGGTTAGGTGCGTACATGCTTTACATACATGGTGAGAGAATAATCATAATGTTAGTTATTTCCACATGGGGAGAGTATTTTCATATCTCCTCTATGTGCACGTGCAATAAATTTTATTGATGTTCTCCAATCACGTAGTACACGATTGTTATAATGAAGTTAGCTAACAGTGTTAGCTGAATGCTAACTAGCAGGGTCAGATTAACTATGTGGATTGGCTGGGCCAAACTCATTCTGAGGTCGACTTGGTTGCTAGTTGGGGATGACCTCATTTATGCTGATGTATGAACCCATGTTTCCTCTTCTAATTGGTCCACGAGTTTTCCCATATTTATGGTACAACACCAGGTATATTTGTCTAATTACCACATACAAAAAATGTTATTTTCATCTATTTCCCTTGGTATATTTGGAAGGGTAGAAATGTATATATGTTGGAGAAAAAAGATCCCTTTTCCCCACTTGATTATTAATTTTAGCCACTCTCACATATGATATTATTATTGCATGCGGGAGGAATAATAATCAAGTTAAGATAACAAACTATGGACCTATGTTATGGACTTTCCCTTGTGCAGATGGTATTAAAGACAACACGGATCGAAAAGTGGTATGAGACTAAAAAGATTTGAGGTTTTTCAGGTTTAGCTCAAAATGGCCATGACGTAAGGCGAGCCAGATTTTATGAAAAATGTGGGGAGAATCATCTAGTTTGATGGTGAAATTAGAAAATATTTATCAAAACTCAAGCTGATTAAGGAATGGGGATGGACAAATGCTAAAGTGGAAACAAACTCCAAAATGATGACATGGCTTGTGAAGAAAGGGAAGCGGTGAATTATTCATATGCCAACCTCATTAAATATTGCATCAAGCTTATGATAATGACCAAAAGAAAAGTTACCCATGTATTGAGGGAGGGTAATAAATGTGTCGACCAAATGGGGAGGGAAGGAAGTAATCAAGAAGATGAGTTTATGGAAGTCACTGAACTTCCTGATGTGATTCTAAGTTTTCTTGCCCAATATATGCAGGGTATCTCCATGGTTAAATGAATTTAATTATTGCCATTTATTTCATACCCACCAAAAAAATAAGGATGCAAAAAGACACTAGGAGATCGAAAAAAAATTTATAGATCTTTTCTACATGAATGTTCAGTATGAGTCGAAAAACTTGAAATGTTGAGGCCTTTTTAGTTGTCGATAAGTATTTTATGTCTTCAATTCCCAATTTTCATCTCCATTTATAATTTTCAAAATGCGTCCATTTATTAGGAATAAATTCTTATTTTCAAAATGGATTTTATGTAAAATTAGGGTTCAGATGTAATTTACAAAACATTTAGGGTTATAATGAAATTGAAGAAAATTCAAGATCAAAATGTAACCTATAGGAAGTCAAAAGCTCAAAATAGAATTCATAGAAAGTTCAAGGACAAAGATATAATTCTCCAAAATTTCATAGCCAAACTATAATTAATAGAAAATTAAGAGATTAAAATATAATTTAGCAAAAAGTTAAGGGTCACGATATAAGTTATAAAAAAATTAGGATCAAAATGTAATTTTGAGACTTCAGAAAATAAGTGAAAACCTTGTTATTGTGGTTTTCCAATTTCTACAAAATTGGAAACTTTGAAAAACAGTATTCCAATTTCTATTTTGGACAAATATCAAACTTGAACGCATTTTCTAATTTTTTATTTTTGTGGAAACAATTTGGATATTTTTTAGGAAAACTCTCTTATTTTGCACCACTAAACAAGGCCTAAGCTTTGTTAAGGGTGTGAATTTTTGAAAACCGCATGAAAACACAACATGAAATTAATGGTACTGGCTTATAATATTATTATTTATATGTCTAAAATAATATTTACTAAATTACTCATTTTGTCCCTAAATTATCATGGTTGTTTCAAAATGGTCCTTGGACTCTCTAAAGTGTTAATTAAACCCTCAAACAATAGGAACAAATTTAATAAATCCCTTTCGTTAGTTTAGACCATTAAATGCGACAGAAAATAATTTTTTTTAAACAAAAATGTAAGGACATTGTCCGTCACATTTAGTATGTCGTATACTGCTACAAGTTTGTCGAAGAATTGGGAAGTTTGCATCTACAATCGACAATCCGAATTTCAAGACGACTTCAACAATCATGCCCAACAAGGACGAATTTGGTAAAATGTGTTTTAGTTCCATTTACATTTTGCATTGAAAGTGTTGGGATATTTTTATAAAAATTTAAATGTTTTTTGAAATGATTTTAATCATAAAAGTTTTGGATAAATACTCCTGATCCCGTAAACAATTTTTCTTTTTAAGGATTCCAAGTTATTCAATTTTTAAAAGTTTTTTAAAAGAGGAGTGACGGTAGTTCGAACGACATCACATCTCATTCGAACGAGATGGAGTGTCGTTCGAATGACGTCGTGTTTCATTGGAACGACATGTATTTTTACCCTACACGTCACTGCCTTAGATTTTATATAAATAAGGGTGTCAGGCTACTGTATTTCGTGTGGAGAAAATACTGGTTTTCACAGAGTACGTTTTTCTATTCTCCAACACATTTGAGGGTTCAAATTCTGTTTTACAATTCACAAAATCCCAAGTACTTTATGTGAGTTGTTTTATAGAACCTGATGATACGAGAAATCATCCACTAGTCGTTCTCCTACCAGTAAATCAAGTGTGTAGTGCATATTAAGCAAATAGAGCAAGTAAAGAGAGGTAAAAGACAAGATATAGAGTGGTTTAGCCTCTAAAATAGGCCTATGTACATTGTGTTTCTCCATTGTCATTAGGGGTGGCCGTGGGCCGGGCCTGGGCAGGTCCGGTCGGGCTCGGGCCGGGCTTGAAAAATTAAGTGTTATCCCAAGCCCGCTCGGGCCTAGACCGGGCCTTATTATGTAATCCCAAGCCCGCCCAGATTTGAAAGCTCTTTACCCAGGCCCGCACGATCGGGCCCTATTATGTTAATTAAAAGATTTTTTTTTTAAATTAAAATACCTATTTTTTTGTTTAAAGACCATTATTTTTAATTAAAAATATGTTTTAAACTCCATATATTACAAAGTCCATATATAAAGTTTCTCACTTTACATGAAAAGACTTGGTATACGTTTTTATATTTATAGAAGTCCCCCCCCCCCCCCCACACACACACACATATATATATATATATATATTTCGGGCCTCGGGTCGGGCCGGGCCTCATCGGGCTTACGAACTCATGCCCAAGCCCGCCCGAAAAAAAATCGGGCCTATAAAATTTTGCCAAGCCCGCTTTGCGAGCCTATTTACCTTACCCAAGCCCTATTTTTTTATTGGGCGGGTTGGGCGGGCCTCGGGCCTATGGCCACCCTTAATTGTCATTATATATGTTATTTGGTACATAGTAGTTATACCTAAAGAGGCATATAAGCATGAGAGTAAATGAGAATACATGATAGTAATGAGGATTCCAATGTACCGGAAAGATGGTTGCGATGCCGGTGAGTAGCCCCCCCAGCAGAGCTCGGTGGCGTAGAGAGAGTAATCAATACTAAGCTTGACACTGATGTAGGAAATGAATCCACCCTCCTATACCGAGGAGTTGAGCTCTATTTATAGGTGTTGTTGTATTGCTGGTAGGTGAAAAAGGAGGTGAGGCCAGTTAATATGATAGGACTAGGGCCGCACCATGTAGTAAGTTGGGTCGCGCCCTATGCAAGTGAGGCTACTGCAGATGCCAGTAAGGCAGATATGGATCAGGCCATAGCCTATAAGTTACAGGACGCGGCATTAATCTTTTTCACTTGCCCATTGTATCCGTGTCGCGGATGGGTACTATATTTGTACTATCAATAAGACCCCAAGTCGTAGTGCCAAGAGATTGTGATTGGGGCTGCGGCTGAATAGTCAAGTCTTCTTAAGATGTCGCGGTACGTCCAAGGCGACGCTTCGTCTTCCCTCACCCTCTTATATAAATTTTTTCGGCCGTGGACTTCATTATGTTTCACAAATCTTTGAGATCATATCAAAAGCAAATCCTTATTCATACTTCATCTTGAGTTTTTCGGGGACCTTTCAAGCCAGTGTCTGGTGGTGTTGAGGTGGTTTGAAGCGGAGCAACTAAATTTCACCCATTTCCAGGTAATTTTCCAACCAAAAACTTCCTGTGGTTCAACTTTTTGTTGTTTTCTTCTGATTTTTGATAAGATATGCTACTAACATCCATGTTAAGCCAATGAATGAAGTCTCTTAATATTCTATTGTTGATCCACATGATTTTTTGAATTCCCAGTTCGTAGAGACATAATAAAAATATATCATTGAATTTTACAACTGTTCTTGATGTTCTTGAACAAACTCTTCACATTCTAGGTCTTCTATCTTCAAATTTATCAACATTAAATAGTAACTTGTTTGAGTATATAGCCGCGGCATAAGGAATTCATGGCTACGAAATAACAAAATCCCTTAGCACTTTAGGGTTGTGTTTGATCAATGTTTACAGACTTCCAATATTAAGTAGTTCAAGAATTGTTTGCGGCCTGTCAATCTCTCCATGAATTGAGAACTCATTTAGGCTAGCTCGAATGATTACTCGTTATAACTTCAAATTGCAAAATAACTGTTGCAAAATTTCTCTTGAATATGATTGTAGACTTTTAGGTTTCTGCCTTTATTTCTGATGTTCTTGAGAGAGATTTCACATTCTAACACCTCTGATCATGCGTGGCCGCGGTATGAAAAAATGTCCCTTTAGTAACATTAAGGTTGTCCTGAATCAATGCAACCTTCAAATATTGATTTATTTAAGAAATATCTGCAGCATAAAGAATGTTGTTGCGGCAGGCTCTAACATAATGCCGCGGCATGTACTAAATAAGATTCCTTTAGGCTCGGATTAGAATCCGCAGCATTTTATCCCATAGTTTAATGACTACGGCTTGCAATAAGACCATCCTTCCCCCAAAACAATATGTCGCAATGATAATCAACTTCTAGGGATTTAGAACCCAACACGTGGTATACTTGGCCAATTTTGCCTAACATTTCTTATTTATCCTCTTCTTGATATATCATTATACCTGTCGCGGCCAATGAGAAGCCTTAGGACCATATTGGCTGCGGTGCCTAACTGTGGACTCACTGCCTTTCAGGTACTCCTATAGCCATATGAACTTTGACCCAGATGAATTTCTGAGAGGCTTTTATAATAAACACTTTGGAGCCTCTCCTCCTGAACTTCCTTCTGTGTGGCCTTTGAAATGAATTGGACCTTGCCAACTAAAATATTGCCCTAACTGTGTGGCACTAGATTCAGATTCAAACCGAGACTCCGTGGCCATAGAGGAAGAGCCCAATTCTAGTAACCATCCGATGGACATAGATGAGAATGTCGCGGCAGGGGGTACATCGAATGTTAGGGATGAACCTGCTGGAATATCTGGGAGGGCTGAGAGGCCTCTAACTGCACTTAGAATCCGCAGAGCTATGACCTAAGAATGGGTTAATCAGGTAGCTGAGGCCTTCGAGTTCCCTGAGGGTTTAATGTGCTCAGCACCTTTCACGAAACAAAATCCATGCACAACACTTGCTGACGATGGGGTCTGCTTCCCCTTGCACGCCTTCATTTATGGGTTGAGGTTGCATGTCCCTGTTCCCATTAGGAGAATTCTCCAAACAATGAGGTTAGCCCCAACCTAATTAGATCCCAATGGATGGAGGGCCATTCTTGTAGTTATTGTATTATGGGAGAATCAATTCAAGAGAGACATTACTCCTGCGGAGTTTTTCAACTTCTACCGCCCAAAGGAAAACTCTGTAAAATTTGTGGTACTATTACTTTTTTGTCTGCGACAGAGATGAGACCCTTTACTCTGGAAGGCCTATCAGTGTAAAGAAGTGAAAAGGCAAATATTTTTACATTTTTGGAGAAGGGTGGGAGATCCACCCTGAAGAGATTAGGAAGGAAAGAACCTTTAGGATGTCGCGGTAATGGGGGTGTCCCTCAAAACTTGGTACTTTTTCAATTATAGCCGCATCCCCTCTTAATAGTTTCATATTATTCTCCACACTTTGATTTTGTACTAACCTTTGTATTTTTCTACAGTTCTTGACAATTTTTAGCTGAGTAAGCGGCAAGAGAAGAGAGTTGATAAGGCCGCATCGGTTCTTGCTGAGGAGAAAAAGTTCAGAACACTTGTGACCTTTGCCTCCATCTTTAAAGTAGGATAATTCCCCAATAAATCTATTCCCAAATAGATGGGTGCTGAAGGTATTACTATTTTTACTTTTTAATTTCACGGCACTTGTTTTCAATCTTTGAATATTGACCTTATTTTATTTTATTTCAGGTGAGGAAATTGATAGGTCTCGGTTAGCGGCTAAGCTTTCTCAGATGGATGAGGACGCGGCTGTCCTCAATAACACTATAAGGCAAAGGAAGAGGAAAAGGACCAAGTCCAAATCTCTCATCGCAGTTACTACTAGTGAACAAGTTGAGCCTGTCGCGTCCTAAAATCAGGTTGTGGAACAAACTATTCCTATCGCGCCCCAACATCAGTCTGCGGATCATACTATTCATGTCGAGCCCTAAATCCAAGTTGAGGAGACTTCTCATAAAATTCTTGAGGGAAACTTTAACGATAACATTGGAGCTCACTTGGTTACGGGATGTCTTATGTCATATCTCTCTGACAAAGGTGGACGCGGCACCTATCCTGTCAATGAGAGAAATTATCATCCCCCTACATCAATAATTGTTGTTAATGAAAATTTTCCTCCTCTGCAAAGCAGACGTCCGTGGCCATAACTGCGCGAGATAGATCCCCAGTCTTCTTGGGAAAAAACTGCCCGTGCTGTCCACAGGATAAGGACGGCGATGGATGGAGCCGACCTAGATCGATTGGTGGATGAGGAGCACGAGGACGTAGAGTCTTATATCCTCCACAGTCTTCTAAGGGTAAGTAATTACATCTTTCCAATATTCTCTATAGTTTTTGCTTCATTTGCTAACTCTATATACATTTATAGGCTGCAGAAGATGTGGCGACCCCGAAACTCAAGTATGAGGGTCTATATCGGCTTAAGGAGGCCGCGAATAGCATTCATAATGCTTATTTGGCCAAGGAAAAAATTGAATCTTTCGAAGATGGAAAGAAATCTTTTGTCGTGGTCCTCCAGGTGGCTCAGATGAACCTTCAAGCCACTGTCAAAGCCAAGGAGGAAGCTGAGGAAAATTTTAATCAGTCCGTAGAGGCTCTCAAGGCTTACCAAGCTCAGACTGTGAAAGCTGCCAAGTCCGTGGAGTTTGCAAACGGCAAGCTCGAACTTTTTAAGAAGAAGTACGAGGAGTTGGAGACCAAGGTTATTAATGATGTCGAGGGTCATATTGCGAAGCTAAAGAAGTTATAGGACAATCATGCTACGGTAATTAAGAAGATAGAGGATGACCATGATGCAATCATCAAGAGAAAAGATGAAGATCATGTCGTGGCCCTCCAATTGGCCATTAATAACACCGTTGAGTCCTATAAAGGCTCCCCATTAATAATTGAGATTATATCCACGGCTACCAAAAGCTAAGATACCAGGTAGCAAAGAACTTCCTATATGCCACGGCCATAATTATGTCTTGGAGATTGGGCGATGTTGAGCATGATGCCTGCATAGCTGAAATGAAGGTTGTAGCCAAAGAGAGGGTCAAGCTAAGGGCAGAGGTTGTGGAAGCTTATGAGGAGATAATGACTGCCACGAAAGGAGAGGAAGGTGATGTAGAAAATGACGTTGCTTCCTAAAATTCACTCTGAACATGGGTTACATCCCTTAATTTCACATTTTTGTTGACATATACATTGGGTTGCGGCTCTTTAAGTCTTTGGACCACCGCGCTTTCCTTTAAATAAGGTTCCTCAGAATTGGTCGCGCCCTGTTACATTTTTCCTTTAATTTTTTCCAGCATTCAAGTCTTGATGCCGTGATATTTAGGTTACGGCTGGTTTGCAACCTAGCCGTGGAATTTTAGCAATACACCAATATCCACTATTTTTATCTGTTGCATCTACTAAATTATCGAGTGGACTCCTTGATGGATATAACCACATTGATAGGGTTGCAGTGCCTTTTCGACCCTTGACAAAATTAATGATAGCATGCTGGGCTGAGGCCCTTCAATTTTTGTAGCTTTGGCATACTTCATGATGACAGCAACACAACATCCTTTAGTCGCTTCAATTTCCTTTCAAGGCTTTCCATTAGTCTCTTCGATTGGGTTATTATCAGCCCCCCCCCCCCCGGCCTAGGTATTATAAGGCTTCCCCAAGCCATGTTTGGATATATATAATGCCTTCTCAGGCTATAATGGGATTATTCACAACTAATTAAGTCTTTGACCCCTGTGGGTTATTTTCAGGCCTTCCCGGGCTAGGTATTATGAAGCTTCCCTAAGAAAATGTGAGATAACCAAGTTAATGATCCACCAAGTTAATGATGTTTTTTGGGGGAGTAATCTCCCTAGGCTAATGACGAATATCGAAAGCTAAGAACGGGCATTGTAAGCCCTTATGAGTGATGTTGCAGACCAATTTAGATAGCTGCTCTCAATAGTTTCTTTCGCCATTTTCAATTGTCACTTGCTTTCGGATAGTCAGGCATCTTGAAAGGACATAATTCTCATGTCCGTTATCTTACAGTTTTGTATGGCGTACGCCGCTACATTTGGCTCGTCTCTACACCATCGCTCAAGACGGCCTCTATCCGAAATCCAAGCATCAATCATTCAACAACTCCATTAATGAGTCCCTCATCTGCTGCAATGACTTCACGTTCCTTGATTTTAGGCTCGTAATGCAAGTGGAACGCAAGGAAAGTCAAAACTGTGAAATAAGGCTTGACAGGTAAGTTCAAGGTCATTTTTGTAATTTCACATTCGTAGTTCGGAGGTACGGTCAACTGGAAAATTGAAGAGCTTGCCGCAACAAAGATACTGGAAGAAACGGCACCTCAATCCGAGCTACGGTGAAGGAGTTATGACCATTTGAAGTTGGAGAAAATTTTCCAAGAAAAAGACTTAAAGAAATGCGAAGTGTTTTGTTCTTGGACCAGCGCAATTTTTCGAACCGAAACCCAAATCGGTTCGGTGGGGCGAACCGGTTCGCAGGGGACACCGAACCGGTTCGGTGTACCTGACGCTGGATAAGATTTTAGTGTTTTAAAATTCTGGATCTCTTCATCAGTTTTTCCTATAAATACCAACTTCGGGAGAGTTATTTTGTAAGACTTTGATAGACGAATTTGAGAGTCCTAATACCTCAAGTCTTCATATTTTTGAGTTCCCAAACTCATGTTTTGATTCACATATCATTGCCATATCTTTGTGAACACTTTTCGGTAACCCAAGAACACAACTTTGAGTTTGTTCAACCCTTGTGGAGAAGCCGTTCTCTTCTTCATTGTTGCCCTCCTGGAAAGGGAAAATTCCAGCCACCGACATAGGAACCGACACCTGCGGGTATTTCTGTGTCACACTGTTTCTAGCCGTTGCTTTGAAGGTTTACCGAAGACACCGTGCGTTACACTTGTGGGCGATTATCAGGTTGTATGTAAGTCAATGGTCTTGTAAATTATTTAAAGTTATAGAAATAAAAGGTTTTGTCCTTCGGGGATTTTTCCTTAACTTTGTGTCGCATGCTTTATATTTGATGGGTTGATTTAGATGCATGTTTAAGGGTTGATTTTATTTGGCTTAAAAGTAGACGCTAATTAAATAAGGGTTCTTGGAAACTTGCGAATTTAATTTAAATCGATATTACACGCGTTCTCAAATTGGTATCAGAGCGGGTTACGCTAATCTATTGCGTATTCCTATTTTTCGCAAAATCGTGTGATATTGATTTTTTTTGAAAAATCAGTTTTGTAAAAAAAAATCGCAATTTTTCCTATGGAGCACTTATATAAACAGATGCTTATTTTTGATGGGTCTAATTATGCCTACTGGAAAGCTCGTATGAAATCGATTTTAAAATCTATTGACGAGCGTGTTTGGTTGCTTTGCGAAAATGGTTGGACTCCTCCCACGGTCACTGTTAATAACATCACCTCTTTAAAACCCGTGTCATCCTGGACTGAAGATGATTATAAATTGTCCAATTTTAATTCCCGCAGTCTGAGTGCTATTTTTGGAGTTGTCTCTCCTGATGAGTTTCGCCGAATTATGACGTGCACCACGTCTAAAGAGGCTAGGGATGTTTTGAAATTGACACATGAGGGTACGAACGCAGTTAAAGAGTCAAAATTACAAAATTTGGCCACCCAATTTGAGACTATCACCATGTATGAGTCCGAATGCTTTGATGATTTTTATGCACGTTTGTCGGACATAGTTAACACATGTTTTAATTTGGGTGAGGTTATTGATAACACGCGTGTCGTTAAAAAGATTTTGAGATCTCTCCCAAAACCCTTTTTTCCTAAAGTCACTGTTTTGAACTCTTTGGGAAATTTGAAATCACTTAAGTTGGAAGAACTTGTAGGAGATCTTCAAACCTATGAGATTGATATGTTTCCCAAAACCATTAAGGCTAAGGATAATGGCATTGCTTTAAAGACTCATTTTAAGAAAAAGAAAGAAAAAGTTTGTGAGTCCGATTCTGAGGGAGATTTTGATTTTAATGATATGGCCTTGCTTGCGAAAAATTTTAAAAAAATTCTCAACATGAACAAAAATAATTCTTCCAATAAAAAGAATGTTTTTGAGAAAAATAAAAAGAAAGAGGAGGCCAAAGATAGTGATAAGGAGGATGAGATCAGGTGCTTTGAGTGTGAAGGGAAAGGGCACATAGCTAGAGAGTGTCCTACAAGGATAAGGAGAAAGGGGAAAGAGACTGCTATGCCCGCCACCCTTAGTGATAGTAGTGAAGGTGAGGGTGATGAGACTAGTGGTGAGAAGTTTGTAGCTTTTTCTAGTCGTGTGAGCACACCCACCTTGTCCCACAATAGTGCACACGAATGTGATAGTGATGGTTTGAGCGCTTCAAGTGAGGGAGAAAGTGAGAGTGAAAGTGGAGATGAAAGTGAGCTCCAAAAAGCTCTTAGAGATTTGTACACCGAGACCTTGAAAACAAAGAAGTATAATAGGGATTTAGGTCTTCGGGTTTTAGATTTTGAGAAAGATAAGGAGGTTTTGAGAAAGGAGAAGTGTGATTTGACCAGCACGTTGTCTAGTCTGACGATACGTGTATCCCAACTCGAGAGTGATCTCGAACGTGCCAGGGTGGTCAAAGTCAAGTTTGAGAACGCACCTAAGAAGGTTGAAAAGGTGGTTCTTAAGGGTAAAGGTGAGAAGTTTGGAATAAGTCATGACGGTGCTTCTTCTTCCCAATTAGCACCCGAGCCGGTTCCCACTTTAGTAACAGTTTCACATATGTCTCACCCTAAACCACCTAGGCGTCCCATTCCTATTAGGAAAGTGCGTCCTAGTGTTTTTGAGAGAGGTGTTCCTAGGCCTATTTATGTTTGCTCACATTGCAAGAGGAGAGGACACCTTAGGGAATTTTGCTTTAAGTTGGGGTATGTGTCACGTTTTGCTTCTACACGTGTTTCTAGCACACATGCACCCACACATGATACTTTACATGCTCCCGGAGACTACATGAGAGAGTTTGCACATTTAGGTGAGCAAGTTAAGTTTTTAGTCAAAACTTCACAAGAATTGATGGAGGTTTTTCATAAGTTGTCACCACATTTGGAAAACCCCTCTGCACCTAATGATTGAGGTTTGACTTGTTTACTAGCATAGGGTGATTTTCATGATGTCATTGTTTGCCTATTTCTAGTATGTATCATTTTTGTATATATTCTTGTTTTGAAAATTTTTTTAAAAATCCAAAAAGATTTTTGTATTTTGTTTGCACCGTGTATGGACGAACATTTAGGATGACCGAGTCACAACATCATTCCATTATTTTCATGTGACTATTTGATAGTGTTTTGAGACAATAGGTCAATTCATCCATGTGTTTTATAATGTTTGGAGTCATTAAGATGTAATTAAGTGTTACTTCCTACATGTTTGACTCATATTTCCTTTATTGCACACATGCACAGATTTGTTTGATTATTGTGCTTGTCTTATCACATGTTGGTTGGGTGTTTTCACTTCAATCCTGTCCTTAAAACAAACCAAGCGCGATAATTTTTTATAAGGAAATTGTGCATATAAAAACCATTTTGTGAGATTGTGTGCTTTGTTTAGGAACGGGGAGGGGCTGCGAAAGGTAATTTTCTATCCTTTGCGCAAAAACCACCGTTGAAAAGGATCTAAAAAATGGAGGAATTTTAATATCCGAGGTCCAAAGAGGTTAAAAGAGCCCGAAAAAATTTAAAGGAAATAAAAAGATATTCATGCCAAAATATGGGCCATTTAGGTTTTTGCACCAATTCTCCAAAGTTTGAGAATTTCGATTACCTCTAAAAGATAATATATTCGAGGGAGTTTGGTTGGAGAATTTAAAAAGGGGTTTGCACGTCCTTGATATGCTTGAAAATGCACTTTATAGTTTTGGACGTTATTGGTGTGGAAATCATTTGACTTTGATTTGTTGATTTGCATAAGACGATGTCATCTAAATTCAATAAATTTTTACACCTAAGGACACTTTTGATGCTCATTCGTTAGGGGTACACATATGCATCGTGCACATATGATTGATTGAGTTGATTTACCTATCGAATGTGTTCACACCCATTCATTCCGTTTCCATGACTTGGTTGTTTGAGTCTAAATCCATGGTGTGATTTTTGTATCATATTTGTTCATATTGGTATCCTATCTTTGTATGAAAAAATTGAAAAATCAAAAATAGTTTGTATTTTTTTTGTATACCGTGACACCCCGATTTTTTTTTATTCATTCTTCTTATTTGTCTATTTGGGGACATCATAAAAAGGGGGAGAAAGAATTATCATTTTATGGGGGAGTTTGAATTTTGGGGGAGTTTTGGGATTTGAGTTATGCTTATCATATATTGGTATCTATGTTTATCTCATTTCAAACTCGATACGTCACTTGGTATTTTTTTCTTTATCTCATGTGTGTAGGCACTACATTGATGATCTCTGAATTGCACACCCTGATGAGAAAAGATTTGAGATTCCTGAAGATTTGTAGAACAAACGATGAAGACTATTCATTTGTACCTTTTCCAGTTTTGGATTCATGGGAGGGTAGATTTGTATAAGCAATTTCATATTTGATAATTTGGATTTTTTATGTATGTACCGGCATAGACATAGGGGGAGATTTGTAAGGACATAATTCTCATGTCCGTTATCTTACAGTTTTGTATGTCGTACGCCGCTACATTTGACTACATTTGGCTCATCTCTACACGATCACTCACGACGGCCTCTATCCGAAATCCAAGCATCAAGCATTCAACAACTCCGTTAATGAGTCCCTCATCTGCCGCAACGACTTCACGTTCCTTGATTTTAGGCTCGTAATGCAAGTGGAACGCAAGGGAAGTCAAAACAGTGAAATAAGGCTTGATAGGGAAGTTCAAGGTCATTTTGGTAATTTCACATTCATAGTTCGGAGGTACGGTCAACTGGAAAATTGAAGAGCTTTCCGCAACAAAGATACTGGAAGAAACGGCACCTCAATCCGAGCTACGGTGAAGGAGTTATGACCATTTGAAGTTGGAGAAAATTTTCCAAGAAAAAGACTTAAAGAAATGCGAAGTGTTTTGTTCTTGGACCAGCGCACTTTTTCGAACCGAAGCCCAAACCGGTTCGATGGGGCGAACCGGTTCGCAGGGGACACTGAACCAGTTCGGTGTACCTGACGCTGGATAAGATTTTAGTGTTTTAAAATTTTGGATCTCTTCATCAGTTTTTCCTATAAATACCAACTTCGGGAGAGTTGTTTTGCAAGACTTTGATAGACGAATTTGAGAGTCCTAATACCTCAAGTCTTCATATTTTTGAGTTCCCAAACTCATGTTTTGATTCACATATCATTGCCATATGTTTGTGAACACTTTTTGGTAACCCAAGAACACAACTTTGAGTTTGTTCAACCCTTGTGGAGAAGTCGTTCTCTTCTTCATTGCTGCCCTCCTGGAAAGGGAAAATTCCAGCCGCCGACATAGGAACCAACACCTGCGGGTATTTCTGTGTCACACTGTTTCTAGCCGTTGCTTTGAAGGTTTACCGAAGACACCGTGCGTTACACTTGTGGGCGATTATCAGGTTGTATGTAAGTCAATGGTCTTGTAAATTCTTTAAAGTTCTAGAAATAAAAGGTTTTGCCCTTCGGGGATTTTTCCTTAACTTTGTGTCTCATGCTTTATGTTTGATGGGTTGATTTAGATGCATGTTTAAGGGTTGATTTTATTTGGCTTAAAAGTAGACGTTAATTAAATAAGGGTTCTTGGAAACTTGCGAATTTAATTTAAATCGATATTACACGCGTTCTCACATCTTAACGGGCGTTGTGGGCCCATTTAGATATTATCATTCCCGATATAACATATTATCTTGAATCGAGATTTGTTCAAGACAAAATGGTCTTTTATAAGATAACATTTCATGGAATGGGAATCAAAATATGGCACTATAAAGTGAACTTGATTTCATATATCTATTCATATATATAAGACTTTACTATTTAAATACCAAGTTAAAATGGAACTATTCAAAAGAGTTCACTAAGAAAAGAAATAGATAAAATAAAATATGGGCATAAAAAGAGGAATGTGGCCTATCTATCTAGGTTACATCCCTGAGGCATCCTTGAGGAATTATTGCAGCATCCCCTGCCTTATGAGCCTATCAATTTCATCTTTCAGAGCGTAGCACTTCTCGATGTCATGGGCGTGATCCTGGTGGAATTTGCACCACTTGGCTTTGTCCCTTTTGCGGGGTGGAGCCCTCAGCATCTATGTCCATCTGAGCATCTTATCCTCCTTTATGAATTCTAAGATGTCCTCAATTTGGAAGGCCAATGGGATGTAGGCCTTAGAGCTCCCCGCTGCTTTCTCTGATTTCATTTTCTGGATCTTGCTGAATGCTTCCGCGATTGGGACTTCTAGGGTTGCGACAACAATAATCATGGGTGACACACAAACATTGGATGAGGCTGCGACCTCAAGCATGAGGACCCTCTGAGTTAGATAGTTGACTTGGGTTTGGAGTGAAGCATGATTGTCGTAGAGATGGTTGAGGTGATTGTACAATTGCACAATCTCATCTTTGACTTCTGTGCTCTGGTTGGATTTTCTTTGCATTTTTTGCTTTGTTAGTCTTTACAAAATATATAATCTGAGACAAAACTAGCAGAAGTGAGTAATCACAGAAATATTAGATTAACCAAGTATGAAGTTGGGATGCAGCGTTTGCACTGCTGCATGACGTTATTAATGAGGTTGCGGCCAGTGAATCACATAGGTGTACTGATGTGGCCTTTGTATGACATTCACCAAGGTTGATATAGAGATCACCTGAGTCCGTTCCTTGATGTTTTGAAGCCTCTATAATGCAACTGCACTAGTAGAGGCTGCGGCATTTAAGGCAGTTGAACTACCACGTCGCATCCCGCACTGGGCAGCAAAGGGAACAACCCTAAAATTGAAACCTAGAAACTAATTTTTCTCTCAAAACACATGAAGGGTATACCTACTAGGGTCTATTAATAAGAGAATACCCCCATGGTGCACAAAATGGCACAGTTCCAATGGAAAACCCTAGATCATAGGTCAAGAACAACAAAAAGGGAGTAAATATAATTTTTCCCTAATCACTCATCTTTACGGGGCTAAAGCCCATCATGTTTTTCAGCATTATCTAGATGAAATGATATCACAAGGGGGTATGTAAAATATATCTGAGGTCATAAAAGAGAGACCCATAACAGATCTGAATATACGAAATACCCATTTAAGGGTGTAAATATAAAATAGAGCTCAATAACTAGAACTTACTCGTGAGACGATGATCTAGAGGATCCCCACGAATAAAATAAGGTGTTTAAGAACTCGAAACAAGATTGAAATATCTCGGTTCCCACAGACGCCGCCAAATTGATGATACGAGAAATAGTCCACTAGTCATTATCGTACCAGCAAATCAAGTGTGTAGTGCATAATAAGTAAATAGAGCAAGTAAAGAGAGATAAAAGACAAGATATAGAGTGGTTCAGTCTCTAAAATAGGCCTACGTCTACTGTGTTGCTCAATTCTCATTCTATATGATGTTTGGTACATAGTATTTATGCCTAAAGATGCGTACAACTATGAGAGTAAAGGATAATACATGATAGTAATGAGGATTCCGGTGTACCCGAAAGATGGCTGCGATGCCGGTGAGTAGCCCCTCGGCTGAGCTCAGTGGCGTAGAGAGAGTAATCAGTACTAAGCTTGACACTGATGTAGGAAATGAATCTGCCCTCCTATCCCGAGTCGTTTACTTCTATTTATAGGTGTTGTTGTATTGCTGGTAGGTGAAAAAGGGGGGTGCGGCCCGTTAATATAATAGGACTTTGGCCGCACCCTGTAGTAAGTTGGGTCGCGCCCTATGCAGCTGAGGCTGCGGCAGTTGCCAGTAAGGCAGATATAGACCAAGCTGCAGCCTGTAAGTTATAGGCTGCATCATTAATCTTCGACACTTGTCCATTGTATCCGTGCTACGGCAGGGTACTATATCTGTACTATCAGAACCCAAAGCGTAGTTTTGTTATTGTTCATACTTTTTGGGGAGATCTCTACAGTCGAGAGTTGCGTGCTATTATGGAATGAGTCATTACAAGGTTTATGACTGTGTGTCATTTATGATCTTCTGCGTGTTGATTCTTTGCTAAATACTGCGTGTCCATTGTGGTATAGCTGCGTGTGAACCATTGTTGAAATGTATTTCATTATAATCCGATCTAAGTTGCGATTTACAGTTATAGTGAAATCAAAAGGTTTTACCCTGCGGGGATTTTTCTTGAAATTCGTGTCACATCTTTATTTATGTTGGTAGACACTTGCACGCACATAGTTTATTTGAGTTTAAGGGCTGAATTGATTTGATTAATAAATTGACTCTAATTAAATAAGTTTGTGATTGGAATTTGCGCAACTATTTGAATCAATATTACACACGGCACTTACAAATTGGTATCAGAGTAGGTTACGCTAATTTATCGCGTATTCCTATCTTCCGCAAACTTGTGTGATATTGATTTTTTTAAATATGATTTTTGAAAGTTTGTCGCAATGTTTCCAAACGAAAACTTATATAATCGGTTGCCAATTTTTTACGGGTCCAATTATGCCTTTTGGAAATCTAGTATAAAATCCCATTTAAAAGCAATCGATGAGAGAGTTTGGGTCATTTGTGAAATAGGTTGGAACCCCCCCACGGTCACCGTAAATAATGTCACAAATTTAAAACCTGTATCAGGATGGATTGAGGATGAGTTTAGGTGGAGCACTTACAATTCACGAGGGTTAGTGCAATTTTCGGACACGTCACCCCTGACGAATTTCGACGTATTATGGCGTGCACTACATCTAAAGAAGCGTGGGATGTTTTATAACTCACCCACGAGGGAACTAATGCTGCCAAAGAGTCTAACATTCAAAATTTGACCACTCAATTTGAGACAATCACTATGTTAGAGACTGAGTGTTCTGAAGACTTTTATGCATGTTTGTCTGATATTGTCAACACTAGTTTTCACTTAGGTGAGCCTATACCTGATGCACGAGTGGTTAAAAATATTTTAATATCACTGCCTAAACATTGTATCCCTAAAGTTACTGTTTTAAATACCTTAGGAAACTTGAATCGTCTGAAATTAGAAGAGTTGGTTGGAGATCTACAGACATACGAAATTGACATGTTTCCCGACATTGTCAAACCTAAGTATAAAGGGATAGAACTTAAAGCCCACTTGAAAAAGAAAAAGAAAATGAGTTTGTGTGAGTCCGAGTCTGAGTCTGAGGACAAGTCTGATTTTGACATGACCCTGCTTGCAAATAATTTTAAAAAGTTTCTCTAGTTTTCGAAACAAAATTCTTTCAATAAAAAGTTTTCAGAGAAAAACAAAAAGAAAGACAAGGCTAAAGAAATCATTGATAAAGAGAAAGAGTGTGAAGAAAATTTTGAAAATTTTAAATGTTTTGAGTATGAGGGGAAAGGGCATAAGCCGTCTGAGTGTCCCACTAGAGTTAGGAGAGAGGGCAAGAAAGTTGTCATGCCAGTGACCCTGAGTGATAGTGAGGAAGATGTGAATGATTTCGAGGATGAGTCTTCACAAAGGAAGTGTATTGCCTTTTTAGCAAGTCACGTAAGCACACCCACTTTGTCCCACTACGATGAGGACACTTGTGCACGTGATGCCCCCGAGGAGGTTTTGAGTGTTTCTAGGGAGTCTGAGAGCAAGTGTGCTAGTGATGATGAGAGTGAGCTCCGGATTGCGTTTCGAGAGTTGTACACGGAGACCTTAAAAAGTAAAAAAATGAATAACAAGTTGGGTCTCAAGGTGAAATATTTTGAGAGTGAGATTGAGATTTTGAAGGATTTTGAGTCAAAATCAAGTCAACTCGAGAAAGTAAAGGTATATCTGAGTGAGCAATTAATTGCTTTGAATAGGGAAAAGAGTGAGATTGTAGCTCGCATGTCACAATTAGAGACAGATCTTAATAACGCCCTATAGGCTAAAGTCACTTTAGAGAACGCATCTAAGAAGGTGGGAAAGATAGTTCTCAATCCTGTTTTGGGTGGTGGTGAGAGTTTAGGAAAAGGTCATGACGGTGCATCCACTTATTTTGTTGCACCCGAGCCGGTTCCAACTTTAGTAAGAGATTCACATGGTTCTCATCCCAACCTACCTAGGCATCCCATTCCAGTTAGGAGAACCTGTTGTAGAATTTTTGAAAAACTAATTCCTAGGCCGGTTTATGCTTACTCCCATTGCAAAAAGCGAGGACACTATAGGGAATTTTGTTTTAAGTTGGGTAATGTGTCACACTTTGATCCTACATATATTCACTCACATGAACCCACTCATGATACTTTGCTTGCACATAATGATAGAGAGTTTGCACATATTCGCGAGTAAGTAAAGTTTTTGGTCAAGATTCACATGATTTAATGGAGTTGTTTCAAAAGATGTCACCATCTTTAGAGAACTCCACCGTACTTCTCGGTTGAGGTCTATACATGTTTACTAGCATATGGTGATTTACATGATGACACTTTTGCCTATTACTAGTGTGTACCATTTGTACTTTATTTTTCTTATTTTTTTGTACTATTTTAGCACTATTTGGATCTGTTTGCCCATTTCAGGAACTCTTTTTATGAAATTTTCCTACTGGAAAAAATTGCATGTCGATCTGAATGATCGGGAATTTTATATTTTCTCGTTTGAACGTGATTATATCTCACGCGAAGTGCTGTCGTTCGAACGACATGGCACTTCGTTCGAACGACCCCTGGAATTTTTTTTGCAGTCCCCTGTTTCATCCCGTTACATGTTATTGGTTCTGCTGGGTTGTTTCTGAACAATGTTTGAAAAATACAAAAAGATTTTCTCTTTTTAGAAAATTTTGAAAAATCTAAAAAGAGTTTTGTTTTTTGTTTGCACCTTATATAAATGCACATTTAGGATGATCAAGTCACAACTTCATGCCATATCCATGTGACTGTTTGATAGTGTTTTGAGACAATATATTGTGTCATTCATGTGCTTTACAAAGTTTGGTGTCTTTGAGATGATATAGTGTTTCTAGCTACATGATTGACTCATTATGTCCTTTATTGCACAATGCACAGATTTGTTTGACTTTTGTGCTTGTCTATCACATGTTGGTTGAGTGTGAGTGTTTCTGCTTTAATTATGTCTATACAACTAACCAAATGCGATAAAACTTGACAAAAAGTAGTGCATGATATAAACCATTTGTGAGATTCGTGTGTTTTATTTTTGAAAAACGGTGAAGGGCTACGAAAGGTACTCATTTATCCTTTTCGATTAAGCCACCATTTAAAGGAACCCTAAAAGTGAGGAATTAAAAATTATCCGGGGTCCAATGAGGTTTAAAAGAGACCAAAAAAATTAAAAGGCAATAAAAATAAAATTATGCCAAAAATGGGCCACATTTTTATTTCATCACCTCATATATAAAAATCATTATCTTTTAATGAGGGAGTTTGGATGGAATTTTCAACGGTTGCACATCCTTGAAAGTCATAAAAAACATTACATAGTTTTGGACGTTATTGGTGTTGAAATCATTTATACTTTGATTTGTTGATATGATGAAGATGATGTCATCTAAATTCAACTATTTTGCACCAAAGGAATAGTTTGATATTCATTCGTTAGGAGTACACTTATGCATGGTACACATATGATATGATTGAGTTGATTTTCCTATCGAATTTGTTTACTCCCATACATTTCGTATCCACGATTTGGTTATCTTAGTATAAATTCATGGTGTGATTTTTTTTAACATCAATTTTTGAAAATCTGAAAAATAAAAAATTTGTGTGTTGTTTCAAGTGACACCCCAATTTTCTTTATGTGGTTCATTCTTTTCCTTCTCTATTTCGGAAAAATAAAAAGGGAGAGAATGAATTATGATATTATGGGGAAGATTTTATTATGCTTACATGTTTTATGTTTATATCATTTCAAACTCGATACGTCACGTGATTTTTGCTTTATCTCATGTGTGTAGGTACAATTGAAGATCATTATGTTGCACACCCTAATGAGAAATAGCTTGGAGTTTAAAAAGTTGATTGTTGAGGAATCATTTGAAAGTTTGAAGACTTGTTTAGTTTATCTTTCCATATTTGAGTTTTTGGGAGGGTAGATTTGTATAGGCCATATTTTGATTGATAATTCGGATATTTTTATTTTGTACCGGCATAGACATAGGGGGAGATTTGTAAGGACATTGTCCGTCACATTTAGTATGTCGTATATCGCTACAAGTTTGTCGAAGAATTGGGAAGCTTGCATCTACAATCGACAATCCGAATTTCAAGACGACTTCAACAATCATCCCCAACAAGGACGAATTTGGTAAAATATATTTTAGTTCCATTTACATTTTGCATTAAAAGTGTTGGGATATTTTTATAAAAATTTAAATGTTTTTTGAAATGATTTTAATCCTAAAAGTTTTGGATAAATACTCCTGAACCCGTAAACAGTTTTGCTTTTTAAGGATTCTAAGTTATTTAGTTTTTAAAAGTAATTTAAAAGAGGATTAGTGACGGTCGTTCGAACGACGTCACATCTCGTTCGAACGAGATGGAGTGTCGCTCGAACGACGTCGTGTTTCGTTCGAACGACATGTGTTTTTATCCTACACGTCACCGCCTTAGATTTTATATAAATAAGGGTGCCAAGCTACTGCATTTCGTGTGGAGAAAATAATGGTTTTCACAGAATACGTTTTTCTATTCTCCAACACATTTGAGGGTTCAAATTTTGTTTTATAATTCACAAAATCCCAAGTACTTTGTGTGAGTTGTTTTATGGTACCAAAAGCATAGTTTTGATATTGTTCATGCTTTGTGGGGAGATCTCTATAACCAAGAGCTACGTGCTATTATGGAGTGAGCTGTTACAAGGTTTATGACTGCATGTCATTGAGGATCTTCTGCGTGTTGATTCTTTGTTGAAGACTGCGTGTCCATTGGGGTATAGCTGCGTGTGAACCATTGCTGAACTGTATTTCATTGTAATCCGATGTAAGTTGCGTTTTACAATTATAGTGCAATAAAATGGTTTTCCCCTGCGGGGATTTTTCCTGAAATTTAGGTCACATCTTTATATATGTTGGTAGACACTTTCACGCACGTAGTTATTTGAGTTTAAGGGCTGAATTGATTTGATTCATAAATTGACTATAATTAAATAAATTTATGATTGGAATTTGTGCAACTATTTGAATCAATATTTCACACGACACTTAAAAAAAGAGTTTTTATGAATATTTAAGGGTAAAGTTATAATTTAACTATAATGTAATTAAAAGTGAGAGTGTGCCTCTCGATGGTAACTACCCAAACAAAAATTTATTCACCTAATTCAAGAAAAAAGTTTGTTAATTTATTATTACAAAAAGGTTTAACAATCCAAAATTTTATGTGACAAGATATTTTATTAAGTTTTAGAATCTCTAAAGTTTAATATTCTTAATTAGACAATGATTCTATAAGTTACGAAAAGAGTAAAATAAGCATAAGACCGGATGTATGAAGGAAAAACCCACTATTGGGAAAATATCGGGCCGATAAGAAAGAAAAATGCACCATGGTAGAGTTTTAGAATTCAAAGAAATAGACTTACAACCTCACGGTGCTATAATCGACTAAACACTCTTTTCCATAATATTCTCCCTACAAAGCACCAACAGCTGAAGTACAATGCACAATCGCGATGGATTTTTATTCGCAACCAATGCCTTCGAATCTTTTGACCAAAACTCTACTTCTTCATAATATAAATAACTTTTGTTATTCCGGAACGAAACTTTCAAATAACCAAAATGCTACACCTAGGATCTTTGGGGGAATCATATAGTTATGTGAGTTGGTGCGTTTGATAAGTATGTGGTGCTTTAAATCTTAAAACAAGTTTTTCCAAGCCAAGGAAGAGTAAATATTTACTCACCAATAAAGATTAGATTTTTTAAACTAGGTGAGCAAATATATCTCTATTAAAAATAATGGCTTGAAAGAATTCAAAAAAAAGGAGTCAAAAAATGTTTTCTCAAATATATGAAACATTTTTTATCAACAAAATATTTTTTCAAGGCTCTCACTCTTGGTTTGGAAGAATAGACAACACACTAACTTAGAACCTTTTGATTTAAAAATGTTTAAAGGCTCAAATACCCGACGTCACACTCTTAAGGCGTTAAGTAGTCACGTTAGAGTCTTAATCACCCAAAAAGTTTTACTTGACACATTAACTAAGAAGATATTTAAAAAGATCTTATACCAAAAGACTTTTGATGCTGCTAAAATGTAACTACATGCTCACTGCAGTGAGCTATTGTGTCACTGTGGTGAATCTGAAGTGATCCAAGTTAGCCACTAGGCCAAACTTTTTGCATGGGGACACAAAAAACCAGCAAGACAGTGTCGCTATAGCGGGGATGACCATCGTTCTGGTAGAACTACTGTGAAGAAATTCGTGCCTTTATACGATATTTTTGAATTCGGACAAGAACTTCCAGTGACAAGTTTCGTTATTGAGAGGTTGGTCACGTATATATCCACATATTTGGTCTAGTTTCACTTCAGAAGATTTTCAAGATATGATTTTTAGGAAAAATCCAAGAATGTTTGTTTCTCACATGAACACTCATACTTAAAATACACAAAGAGATGCAATTCTTTATAAAATAGATTTTTCTACATGAAAAGTATATTTGCATGTGTATTTGAAAAAATTAAAAAAACAAGGTTAGTTAACAAGGCTTTCCAATTATAAAAATACATTAACTAAGGTGAATCGAAGTCCACTAAGTTGTATACCTTTTTCCTAAGTGGTATGCTTGAGGTTCGGTATTGAGTAAATATAGTTTGTTAATGAAGCTTTTCGGCGACCTCTTGGATAAAGACTCAAACATGTTTTGGTCAAGGAATTAATAAAAATTTATTGTATGGATCACATCGAGTATACTATACTCTTATAATATCCCCCTTTATCGAATTCCGAGACAAAATATAAAATGGATAAATTATAAGCAAACAAAGGAAATATACCATTTTACGACTCACCTGTCCAAGGGAAAATACAAAAATAGAAAATTACATTTGTTGAAGATAACTAATCATTACAAGAGACTCAACCAACTTCAAGAAGCTCTCATTTAAACTTTCCTATCACACACTAGCCAACTCATCAAAGTACTAATGTGAAGAAATATGACAAGAAAATATGATATATACGAACATGCAAATATTATGTTGTGAACATGAATATCATATCTATTTAAAAAAACTCCCCCTAAAATATACAATTCCTCTCAACAAAGATGATATAGAAAATAACAACTCTAAGCAACCTAATACGCTTTACTAATTATACTCACCCTATCTACAAACTTGTTCCCCCTTTTGTCCCGAAAAGTGACAAAAGAGATAACTAAGCACATAGTAGGATTAAGTTCTTAAAGCATTTTAAGAGAGTAAAACATGTTGATCAAAACAACAAATATAAAAGAATCATATAGTGTGTGAATAATTAACATGTTAGTATAGGAAATATATAATCATATTATAAAAGTCCTAATATCAATAAGTTAAACTATGCATGGGAACATAACATATATCAAGCAAAGATATACGGAATGCCAAAATATGCTAAGCATTCAAAACTTATGAGTTTATAAGGATTACAATGAATATAATCAATTTGAACGAAAATCCAAATAACTTTAAACAAAACCCAAAATAAACAAAAAATTACATCACAAATCGATAATCTCTCTATTGGCGTTATGCAAGGAATCCCTAACATTCTGCACATGCATATCAAACTGTTGTTAAGTGTCCTTGCAGAAGGAAGAGATCATCGAACCAAATGATGATAATATACTAGAACCCAGTTGAGTAGACATCCGGGAGACGGTAGAATCCAACTCATTTTTAGTTTGAGGGAATGGACTAGATGCTCTGATGTAGGTTCAGGACAGTGAGGTGGTGGAGGAGCGACATGCGATGGTATAGTGGTGTCATCAAGGTCATTAAGTTGAGCAATTGACTTATAATATGAATGAATAATCAATATAGACATCATCTTTTCCTTAACTTCCCTTGGAAGTAAAAGAAATCCACTCTCCAAAAGCAAACGCACGATCAAATAATCGTACGAAAAATTGTAAAATTTAAAATTATCATTAGTGTGATCAAAGATCCAGTCCAAGATCAAGTCACACAAACACATATCAATGCCCAAAATTATGGCATACAATAATCGTTCACGTTTGGAAGTTACGTTGTGAGGGTGGTATGTGGGAAAAATACAGATAACCAATCATACTTAAGATGTAGAAGTTTTTAAGAAGATAAACATGCGAAAAAGTCCTACCATCCCATTCCTGACAATAGTTATCGCTCAAAAGGGTGATAGCATCCTGGTTTCTAGGTCCACTCAAATACTTCCCGTAAATATATTTGGGATACTTTTCATATGGAACACCGAAATGATTTCTTATCCACTCTAAAGAATGTTTCACTTAAATTTACCTAACTTTCGCAAAAAGAGTTATATTACCTTTATGATCCTTACCACTTATAAGAGTGTAATAGAATTCTTTCACCGTGTTAGGCTAACATTGTCCAGGTTGAGAGAAAATATCAAAATAATCTATTTTGTCCAAAAACTCGTGTAGACGTATGTCAAAACAATATTCTAAATCTATTAAACTCTATGAAACGTGTGGCGAAGAGTTCATCGAATCTTGAGTGCTTAGAGGAATTCGAATCACTTGAGCTTGATTTTAGAGCCATAAGATAGCCTGAAATCACACACCTTGACCTAAGAACATAAATCCTTGTGAGATATGGAAAAGAAAACCAAGGATCATATATTAGCATTATGAGTAGACAAACCCCAAAAATTTAAAGAAAAAAAATACACACTAAATGCTACTTAGGAGATTTTATATAAATTCAAGATAAGTAGAGACTCATCAATCATAGAGAAGATTTCATCAAATTATATCAAAACAACTATCACCAAACCCTAATAAAAAATGAAATTAGATAATCCATGAAACACGAACTTACCAAGAGTTTGATATAATCCGCTAGAGTGAGGTAAAGGCAACTTAAAAGGATACCAAGATCTAAAAATAGGAGGAAGGTAGGAGGTGTCTCTAATGTTGAAAGATGTTTTGATAGACAAAATGGGTGCGTCCTAAAACAGTCCCGATCGGGAGTTTTAAAACTCCTGAGTTTTATCACGACTATAAGAGAGTTGTCACATGCTGCACTGGCATCACTGCAGCGAAGCTCTTACGACATAGGTTGTGCCAGGTTCAAGTGATCAAAAACTCTGCAAAAAGAACACAAACAAAAAGTAATTGCACACACACACACACACACACACACACACACACACACACACACATATATATATATATATATATATATATATATATATATATATATTCTTACCTAAAAAGTAGGTACATTTTAATCCCTAAAATACCATTTTGAATGACCAAACAAGATATAAAAGGATCATACAATGGCTCTTGGTTATGTCAAATACTCTACAAAATGAATGGTTTTAGCATTCAATAGCCCAAGGTCAAATTAAATCCATATAAAAGATAGAGCGATTCAAAGACATAACTAGTGATAGAAAGTGAATAAAATGGACATTAATCCAAAAAATCGAATAATGAAGATCAATGTTTGAACTCACTTTTGAATTTTTTTGACATTATGCAACAAAAAGAAACCCTCCTTTTTCCTTAATTTTCAACTATCATTTTTCTCCCTCAAATAGAGATTTATAATAAAAACCTTTTAAGTCTTATATCCCTGATGTTAATCAATTTTTGGATAAATAAAATCTTTAAGACAATGCTTTTGATAAAATTAGTCATGTGGCGACTTTCTCTCATTCGTTACAAAGGGTGGGGAACTGTTTCTAATTTTTAAAGGTAGTTCTCATGACCTAAAGTTACATCCATTACCACACCATCACTCATGATTTTGAAAATATATATATTTTCAACTCCAGCCATGACGATAAAAACTCTCATACACAAAAGGATTAATAATGACATCCTTTCATCAAGACATCGCATAAAACTTTTAATTTTCGATAGAAGAAGAAAACAAGTCCTTTAATTATATTTTACATGGAAATGCTCAAGTTTATTATGCGGTGAAAAAGTTCATGAGTTATAACGAATACTGTAAAATAACAAGCTTAATTTACCAAGTCAATTCAAACTATAAAGTTTAAGCAAGGAGTATTAAAATCCATAAATAAAACCATTAGTACAAAAACTAAGCATGTAGGTTTGCATTAAAGCTTATGGGATAAAACAATACTTAACAACCATAGAAGACAAATATTGTACAAGGCCATAAAAAATTTAAAGGTATGAGCAACACAAAGATCGTATCTAACGAGTAAAAGTAGTGATAGAGAAAAATCAATATGTCTATCCAAAAAGAGTAAACCAAACACTTTAAGACACCTAAACCACTATAATCCTATTTATTTTTAAATATGGTCAAAGCCTTGGATCATTTTATTAGGGATTATAGTTCTCACCTATCAATGATTTATTTAGAAATCCTATCAGGATCAAGTCTTAAAGATTTGGATCTAGGAACCAAAGTGGTAATTGTGGGAGGATCATATATTTTTCCTTTGCCCCTTCATTTGGAAGAAACCTTTTGAGGGGATTCAACTTTATTATCGAACTTTCTACCCATATCAAAATCACATAAGTGTGAACTGGTTGAAATATAACACAAACCTCCTTTCGGTGTCATAATTTATGATAATGTGTGAACCTATATGGTTATGGGTTGATGGGGCTCTTGATATGTTGAAAAACTCCTTCAAATGTCCTTCCTTATTGCAAAAGGAACACATAAAAGTAACCTTACCTCGGATTCCTTTTGATATGGAATGAGTTGAATATTCTCTAATGGGAGATGAAAAAATGGATTGGGATGCTATGAAACGTTGGTTAGACATAGAACCAGCACTTTCAAAACCAAGTCCTCGTTTATTCGTAATGGACAGCTTATCACCAAAAAACATCTTATCCAACTTTTTAGACCTACCTACCATTTTTATCTTAAAAGTGGTCGTGAACAGTATCTTAGTCTCAAACAAAGAGATTGTTCCTCTAGGGATATTCTCTAGTTTTCACTCTCATGTAGGGTCATCCCAAGGAATTCAATATCCATGTGAAGAAAGTCAATATAACTTCTTTTAAAATGTGGTGCACTACTCACCGCATGTGGAGAAATAAACTCACTCACATAATGCTCACTCACCATAGCCATTTGATTCTTGGCATTGGCTAACTTGGTGGAGAGCTCAACGTTATATGCACAAGAGTATTAATTATATGAACTTTTGTATTGAACTTTCTGGGTGTATTCAGTCTCTATAGTATGACTGTCTCCGATCACATTATCATTATCATTAAAAAAAAGCATCCTTATTTGTTCTTTAATCGTCAGGTGAGTAGGAATTGCAATGATGTAGAATTCCTTAATTCTTCCTTAGTATGTCCTCCACATGTGTCGTGTATTTTTCCACCATGGCCTCATAAATTGTAATGTGTCCCACTTAGTGGGAACATAATTATGGGAATATTTGCACATAATGCCCATATCTAGGGATATGTGTGTCAATGCTCCCTTAGGTAATCCTTGCACTTGAAGCATGCGGCATGGGTGCGTGATAAAATGTCTCCCTATGCAAGGGAGACATCAGTTCACATTCTCTTTCGTGGTAGGGGATAAAAGGGGTTTGAAAAAGCTTTGGATCCTTATTTGAAGACAAATTTATGAATCCCTTTCTCATTTCTCTCTTTCTTCCATTGTTATTGCAGAGAAATATATCCTTTTTTGAAACCATAATATTTCAACCTTTTTCTTCTCTACTCCACTAATATGCCATAGTTATTCACCTTAAGAAGTAAAAATTTATCTTATTAAACGACGTTGTGGACTTTCATGTTGGTTATAATGCACCTAGCTCCAATAAGGTAAGAACCTCACCTGATGAGGAGGGCGTTTATGACCTCCCTCCTCATGAGGATTCTTTCATGGCGATTGTTATAATAGAGGGGGCTTGTTTTCCCCTCTACCCAAAACTATTAGAGGCAATTCATTTTTACAAAATCCAACCAATCTAGGAAAATGGAATCTTATTCCGCATTGTAATGGGTAGAATGACCATAAATCAAACGCACCAAACCGACAAGATGCCTTTTAACACACCTGTTGGGGGAATAACTTATCGATAGGGATCACACTAAGACAAAAGGCAGCCCCACCTACTTCCTCTTTCTCTAGGGTCCAAACCTAGACAGTCATCTTTTTGAAGGTCAAAGAGCACTGATTCGTATCGAAAATTACACTTTATACCCTTTTAACTTGTGCATTTTAGCCCCCTCGGGTACTTTAATGCCTATAATTATGCTCGGTAATCAGACAACCTTCTTTTTATATGCTAACATGTTATTTGATGTATACTTGAGCTATTATAGGTATTAAAGTGCTTAGTGTGAAGTTTGGGCGCGTTTCGATAAAGTTCCATCGCGATTCGCACGTTCAGGGGAATTTTTGTAATTTCACACTTCAGGATGTTTGCCCGAAGTATTCACGAAAGTTGTATCCCTTGCGTCAAGATTTGTGTGTCCATGAATGGTGCTCTAATCGGAGTCCAAACGATCAGGGAAGAAATATAAGACTATTTTTATTATTATTTTATTAATATATTAACAATCTACTTAATTCCATCTATGTCCTTTTCTCTTTCATTTTGCAAGAGCTTCCATGGGCAATTTTGGCCAAGCTCGGGTTTGTCCTCGGGTTTTGGGTTTGTCCCAAATTGATGCCTTTCATCCGAAATTGTAGCTTGGGTCGCATGTGGAACCAGTTGTGGGTCAGTTGGCTCGAGTTTTTGGAGTACCCACTTTGACATTTCCATGGCTTTGGCCATTTTTTGATGGAGATTTGGGATTTGGTTTTTGGCCATTTTTTGGATGTTGCTGTCGACTTACACGAATTGGTGTAGCAGCGTGGGTCTTGGTTTTAACGCATTTTGATGGTGGTTGGCAACGTGGTGGCTTGGGCTTGCAGCCATTATTGGAGGCCAAGGCTTAGTTACGATGTGGGTATGTTGCGATGTGGGTATTGAGCTATGAAGGAGATGGAGTTCTTCCATCACTGGTCGATCGGCTTCCGCCATGCGGTCGACAGGATTTTGAGTATTTGCCTTGCGATCTTGACAGTAGCCTCTCCCCTGTTAACCAGTCGACCGCGATTTGGTTGTCAGTCGACCGATCCTATTTTTGTTACCGAGTTGCTGTTGCCACCTCTTTTTCATTTTTTATTTGTTTTTCTTTCTTTAGTTAAAAGAGACTTATCCCCATATTTCTATTTATTTTTTCTTTTCTTTTTGTTTCCTTTTTCCCACTTAGTATAAATACAAGACTTAGTTATTTATATTTCCTCTCAATCATTTTAGTTAGTTTTTAGGTTTGTTTTTGAGAGCTTATATCTCCTGGGTTAGTGCATTTGGGGTGTTTTGTTGGATATAACCCCATCTCCTCCATTTTCTTGGTGGTTTGACACCCATTAATGTGAGTGGATACTATTTATTGTCTTCTCTGTTTCTTTTATGCTTTGTGCCCTAGTTTTTCATGCTTTCCATTTATTTCTTACCTAGATAAATTGTAGTGTTAATTTAATTAGTTGTTGCTTAATTAATTAGTTAGTTTAATTAATGATTTTATTTATGTGTAGTGGCTAGTTTAATCTAGGTTGTGTTGGATTGAACTCACCTAGGGTTGATTTGGTTGCTTTGCTTTGGTGATGGAGTTTTACGTGTTTATTTTGAGTGGGTTGTCCTAGTTATTATGTCTAGGAGATTTAATCGGGTATATCATGTATGCTCCGTATTTACTACCTTGCGTGCGTAATTTACTGGGTATTTGTTGACGCCAAAATCTTATTAGACTTTTATGCGAATTTAGGGGTGTGACAACTATGGGTTTAATTAACTGTCGAAACAAGACCCAATCTTAATAACTCGTTGACCCATGTAACCATTTTATACTAACTAACTCTGGGTGAGGGATATTCGATGCAACCTATAGTTTTTATTCCCTTTGTTAACGTAGTTTAAATACACTATCGCCTAGTATAATCTTTTGCTTTATTTATCTGTTATTTTGTTAGCAATTATCTTTTACACTTTTATTTTAGCAGTAATAAATCAATTAATTTCTAGCAACTCGTCTCTTTGGAATTTCAATACCCGGACTTGTCCACTATACTCCCTTAAAAGAGTGTAGTCATAAGTTTAGGTTTTTGTATTGAGGAGGTGAATAGAAAAAAACTATTAGCATCTTGACACGCGCTACTTTTCACCCTTAATCAAGCCCATTACCATTGATGACTTAACATTTCAAGACGTCGACGTCTTATTTTCTAAGCTCAGGCTTCCATGTTGGCTAACGACATGTTGTCCTTGATAAATTTAAAAGTGTCGTATATTCACAAGAAAGGGTTCCACGATATGGTGTTGGTAAGTTCATTTCCTCTCTTTTTTTTCTTGTATAAGATTTTTAAATCATCCATTTGTTAACCGGTCTTCTTTGTACTTTGTGTTTGCAGTCCATGCAAGATATATATCCTTCGTGATCGATCCATCGTCTTGTAAAATCATCTTAGCGACAAAGATAACAATATAACTTAAATATTGGACAAGTTAAAGCCAAATAAAACAAGCAAGGAAAAGCTGAAAAGGAAGTTGAAACCATGCAATTGGAGTACAATAGGATGGATTCCCAACTCATCGAGCTAAAGAAGGTATATTCCTTAAAGAGCATGGAGAAGCTAATCCTCCATAAGAAAAATATTTTTCCTTTCTACCGATTTAGAGCAGAAGAAGGAAGACCCTTTAATAAAGGCTTTGAAGTTGGCGTCTAGGAGGTCACTAGGTAACTTGACTATCATGAGTCGGTTGTGCTTAATAAAGGTTAGATCTCCAGCCTCTAGAGGTTAAACATCTTCGAGGGTAATCTTATGTATCTTGGGCACCTCCTATCATGGACGATGAGGAAGCTTCTTTGGCGTCGAACCAAAAAACCAATATACCTAAAACTGAGCTTGTTCTCCCTGAAGGTTGGGTTGAATAAGGAAATAAGGTTGCCAAAAGATAGGGGAGGTCACTCCTAACACCTTATCCTGTAAGGGTTTTTTATTTTTAGCTCTTGATGTAAGAGTTTTGGTCATCTTTTGTAGGCTTTGTGCTATTTTATCAATCAATGAAAATTTCTTATATTTATAATACCTTGTGCCATCCATTTTTGTATGAATGTTTAAGTTATTTCTTCATGTTATCGACAGAGAGTAGGTTTATGAATGGCCCCACTGACTTATCAGATTTGATGATATATTAATCTTCTTATTTAATTAATCATTTAATTGGTGGAGGGTAGGTTTGTGACCGACTTCACTAACTCGTGAAATTTGATAATGATTAAATCTTCATATTTGACTTAATATTTCATTAGTGGAGGGTAGGTCTATGACCTACTTCACTGACGTGTGAAATGTAATAATAGGTTGATCTTCTGGTTTATCAACTTAGTTAATTAGATGAGGGTATGTCTATGATTTACTTCAGTGACATGTGAAATTTAATAGTAAGATAACCTTCTTATTAAATTATCATTTTACCATGGTTCTTTAGGTAGAGTTTTGCATGTTTTAGATGGAACCAAAGTATTTTATGTCATACCACCCATTCCTAAGTGATTTTGTGCCTATTTTATGTCAACCATCCCATTCTTGGATTGTACCATCGTATTCAGGTTGGCTTTTTCCAGTCCTAAGTAAAACTAACTTATTTTAGGTCGTACCACCCATTCTTTGGTGGGTTTGTGCCCATTTTAGGCCGACCAATCTATTCTTGGGTTGTAACTCCATTTTCAAGTGAGTTTTATATGTTATAGGTGCAACCTACTTGTTATAAATCATAACATCCATTATTAGGTGGATTGGTGCCTATTTTAGGTCGACCAAGTCATTTTTAGGTTGTACCACCGTTTTTGAGTTGGTTTTAGGTCAACCAACCCATTATTGGCTTGTACAACCATTTTGATGTGGGTTTGTGTAGGATCAAATCAAAAAATACAAGTATACAAGTTTTTGAACTAATGTCATGATTACCACGAATCATCTTTAGTCATTTAGGATATGTATTAATACAAACAAGTTCTTACAAATATAATTTTTTAGGGTTTATGGCATTCCACAACCTTGGTATTGTTGTTCCATTTAATTCCTCTAAGTAAAATGGATCGGTTCTTCCTTCTGAGAAAATATTGTACGATCTATGCCAATTTGGTGCTAATTTCCCATTATAAGGCATCCTAGCAGATGGGAGCAATTTCTTGAGTATTAGGTTTTTGGAAAAGAATTATCTAACTTGAAGTTATTGTTATGTTTCTTGCCTAGCTCTTGTTAGTAGGTTGCCAGGTGAATAAGATCTTGTTCTCTTTATCCCTTTGCTAGAACCAGCTCATGGGCAAGATGACAACCATTATGGTCGTCATCATGGATCTCGAACCTGAGTGTGGGTAGGTCGATCTCAAAGGGAATGACTTCTCCCATTCCATGAGTAATAAAGTAAATTATTTCTCATGTTGGTCTTCTCAGAGTCATTTTGTAAACCCAAATGATGAAGAGGAGTTCATTAACACACCTTCCTTTGGCATTTTATAATCTACATTTGATCCTGAGGAGTCAATTTTTATTAGTGATGTATGATTGCTAAATGATTTGGGGGAATCCTTTAAGCATAGTGATTGTGGATCCCATACTCAGAGAAAACGTCTCTGAAAATAGTGTTGTCGAAATAGATTTTGTATTATTGCCCTAGGGATGCCAAACCTAGTGATTATATTTCACCATACAAAATGTCTAGTGTCGAATTCCCTATTGTGTGTCAGTGGTTAGAGTTCCACCCACCTGATGAAGTAGTTGGTTGAAATGATCAAGAACTTTTGATCACCTAAAGCTCTAGTAAGAGGCTTGATAATGTACATGTATTACTGTGCGAAGGGTGAAGGACTTGTGAGAGGGTTAAGGTCGCTCATCGGTTAATTGATGACAAGGAGAGTTTTTTATTTATGGATGAACAACATTGCATCATTTTGCATGAAAGGAGACTAATATCATTGTGATATTACCATGTAGGCTAAAGATCTTCCTTCTGCTTTGGTGCCACAACTACCTTCATGCATTTCCTTGAGTATTTATTCACTTGATCTGGGTGAACACAATTAAGTAGGGGCCATGAATGATTGTATTTAGATTTTTCCCTCTGAGTTTAGACAAAACCTAAACTACCTAATTTTTTAATTTATGGGACTCTTGTTATCTTATAGGAGGTCTTCGTCTTCAAGTATGTGATGATTGAATCCATCAAAATTGCATCTCAATTGATCTCTATGAGTCGTGACAGTTGCATCTGACTCAGATTCATGAACATTAAGTTAACCAATTTACTCTACCTTGTTAATCCTCTTAAATTAGTGTCATTTGTTGAGTATATTGTAGCTAAAGTGCTAGTGTGACTATTGTAGTTCCTCTATAAATTTTCAATCGACTCTGACCTAAAGGTCTTAAAGATTATCATGGATTTATCAAAATATAAAATCATTATAGTATAGCCAGCTAAATATTTTATACTTAATTGATTATTAATCAAGAGGGAATCATAATGTATGGTTATATCTTGTACCCCCATAACGATAGCTCTTTTGAAGCTAATAAATATTGCTTTATATTCTACTTCATTATACCCCAATTTAAAACTAAGTCTAACGGCTTGCTTGATGAGGGATCATTGTTAAGCGATGAAGATGATTCCAATGTTAGTTCCTTATCTGTTAGATTCCCTGTCAATAAAGAATCACCACTTCGAGGAATGATTGGCATGCTCTAAATTGAACATCTCTAAGACAGGGTTTGGTTCAATGGCCTTCTCTTTTAGGCTTCCCGAGAAATAAACTATGAAGTCACCTAATACCTACCGTATCTAACTGAGCCAGTTTTAAAGACCACTTATTTATCTGGTTGGAAAGGATAACCTTCTTCAAAACTCAACTTTGGTGTGATCATCAAAGTAGTGTTTTAACTTCCTTGACTACATCACTATTTCCAATGACATCTTTGATTGTGGTCATCTTTTTTATGTCCTATAAAGCTTTCTTCTGATTCGGATTGCCTCTATACCTCTTTGAGTTAAGAAATATCCCAAGAATTTTCCCAAGCTGACCTCAAAAGCATATTTGTAGGAGTTCAACTTAATTCTCTAGATTCTAAAAATCTCAAAGGTGTTGTAAAGATCCTTGATGTGATCAAACACATATTTTCTCTTAATATTCATGTCGTCAATGTAAACTTCCATGGTTGAACTAATCAATTTTCTAAACACCTTGGTCACAAGATGTTCATATATTTACCCAACATTCTTGACGTAGAATGGCATAGTTCTATTACAATAGACTCCTAAGGTGGTTATGAAATAGGTCTTCTCTTAGTCGGGGTCGAACAATGGTATCTCGTAATTACCCGAGTAGGCATCCATAAAACTCATGCCATGATGGCCCATAGTTGAAGAAATGATATGGTTTATTCTTAGGTGAGGAAAGTTAACTTTTGGGTAGGCCTTGTATAGTAAAATTAAAACAAACCCTCCACTTTCCACTCTTTTCTTAACCACGACCGTGATGGAGATTTAATTTAGGAACTGGACTTCTTTGATGGGGTTGCTTGAAGTAGATTATTAACTTCATATTAAACTGCCTTAACCTTATCTCAGGGATGAATTCTTGGAACTTTGCTCCACAGGCCGATATACAAGATCCACATGCAATAGTTGACAGGCAACATCAGGGTCGATGCCTGGAAGATCATGGGGTTTTCAAGCGAAGACGTCATCATTCATTAATAGGATGCCAATGAGATTTTATACCACATGCTTTTGTAGCTCAAAGTTGATTATAAATATCTTCTTTATTTGCAATGAGTCTAGAGTAATAGATTTAATTTTATCCATTCGTCGATTGGCTCTTTCACCCCAGTTGAGTCCTCTTTGGTTATTATTTTGGTTAGCTGCCCTTTGAGGTGTCATTGTTATAGTTCTTCTTGGATTTGGATTGATTTTGTTTGATGGCAGTGACACAATAGCTATGAGTTTAATCTTGTTCGCCTCTGACTTCGATGATTCCCTGATTGGTCACAAACTTGAACTTTTGATGAACTAAAAAGGAATGACTTTTAATACCCCGAATTTTCACAACCAATTGTATGAGGATTAATTGCACATTTTCTTGAAGATATTTGGACTTTATATTGGATTTAAGATATATTTCTTAAGTTTTATTATTTGAATTATATTAAGGATTAACATATTTAATTAAGTGAATTATTTTTAATATATGCAGTGAGACTTTTGTTATGGTTTATTTAGTTAATTTTGGTGGCGACTTAATTTTGGAACTTGTTAGTGGAAAAAAATCACTCAAAGTAATAAAAATAAGTACCCATGGATTATGAATCCCTTTGTGCTAGTTATTAGTTTACTAATATTTTTATTTGGAGCCCATTTGAATACCTTAATGGAGGCCCGTATGAGAACAATGGGATTCACAATTTTAAACCCTCTTTAGTAACCTCTTAGTATATTAATGTTACATTAAAACACCTAGGACTTGATAGAAGGATATAGGAGTATATATAACATTATATGTGAAGATAACACACAAGTAATATGAAAGATAAAGAGATTTCTACAAATTCAAGGGTTAGAGAAGAAGATGAAGGGAGCAAAAGAGGTGCTGAATTTTTTTAAAATAAACCCGTCACTTTCAGGCTATTTTCGATGCATTATATCTATGAATATGACTTCTTCACCTACTATATGTAGTAGATAATTGAATTGGGAACGTGTGAGCGGTTATTTCATAATTTTCAGAGATTCCATGAATATTTTTCCAACAGTGCATAGGGTTGAAATTTATGGGATTATTTTGCAAATTGAGGTAGGTTCATTATCTTGTCGTTATTTTGTGTGCTATACGTCTTCACCTTTATTTGTATACATATATTCCATGCTACGTGTTGCATCTTTATATGTTATACTCGTATGTAAATATCATCCTTGTTTCATGCATGATTATGTGATATTATTTTTATGCCCCGTAAATAAGAAATTCGTAATTAGATAATATTACGCATGTGATTGGGTTATAAAATTGAGTAGAATTATATTTTTTTTTAAATTGGAGTGTTGGGTGGTAATTGAAAAGAGAGACAATCAAGAGTCCACACCATACGGAGGGAAGTACTGTGGGAGTTTTATATATGGGAAACTTAGGATGAGTAGTGATGCGGGGAGATCTTAGGATGTTATATTTATTCATGGGTCGATAGTTCGTGTTCATATTCATACACTCTTATTTATGTGCATGCACGAGTATGTCTACTTCACTTGGAGTTTATCTATGAGCCTACTTAGTTTCTTTGTCACTCCCCTTTAGTTTATATATGCATGGAAGGTTTTGATTCAAGCAGCGGATTATTTATTGATTATTGTGGCGCAATTAGGATATGGATTACAGGGATGAGTAGACAACTTTATACTTTTTTTTAAAGAATTATATTTTCTTACTGTAAAAATTATTGCAAAAGAATTTTTTAGATTTAGTGAGAATAAAGAGTTTATTTATTTTCTTATTCTTCCACATTATTTAATCGTTTTAACAAAGTTTTTAAATTAGATGCATTTTTACATTTTTTTTCGTGGCACTCGGGGATTTATTTTCTTGGGGTGTTACACGGTTCTCACAATGAGGAGCCACCCCTGCGCCGAATGACATTGGAGGGTGACTTTTATTAAATAACATGAAATTCGATCTCAAAATTTGTAGTACCGACCATAACTGGAAGTTTGGTCTTTCTTAGTGGTGTTTCCACATTGACATTAAATCCGATCAAAGAACCGACTTTAGTATCCAAGTCTTAAATGTTTTATCCAAGTTTGTAAGGCATATTGACGTAGATGATCTCTGAATAACTTCATTAGTCGACAAGTATCCTTTTCACATTGAAATTGACCACCCAAAGAGTGAGGACCAAGGATTCTTATTGGGGACGTTGACACCGACCAGGTATTCATTAAGGAACATGATTACCTAATTATAATCCATCTTTTTTTTCTCCCAATTCTTGAGGATCGTGTTGTATATTTCCACCTACAATGCTTCTTGTATGCAAGCTGCGATTGATACTCTCTCTCAGATTTTTTTCATGTACATTATGATGGATCAATATAGTCGTGAGTATCTATGATCATTACATATAGAGGGGGGTCATCATAATCTTTCTTCAGGGAAATAATAACTCAAACTAAATATCGTTCCTTATCAGCTTCAATATACTCCTTAAAATGGTCAAACTAAATAAGATTCTGTAGGTGGCGCTTGAACATCTTACAATTCTCATTCTTTTGGCCTTGATCTCGATAGGTTCACCGTAGATTGTTGTTAACATCTCCCTCTCATTAGGATACCTTCAGATCTTAGGATTCTTCTTGTAGTATGTCTTATCATTTATCTAAGGAGCTTACAAAAGTGTTTCTTGAAAAAAATATCCACAACCTAATAGGCATTCTTATTAGTCAGTCTATTTGTTCGTCGTTAAGAACTCTACATGTTATCTCTTATTTTGGTATATGTGGGTTGTGCTCCTCCCTTCGGAGTTTATAATCTCATACTCCACTTTGGAATACTTCTCGATAAGAGACATAAGATCATCCATCAACAATATTAGCTTCTTTGTGACAGACTTATAAAGGTAATCAGTTCTGGGAAGTCAAAATTTAAACATAGAAATTTCCAATTTCTCATTATAATCGTCAAATTTGTTAAACATATCCTAGTACCTCTGAGTATAATTCCGAAGGGAATCCCTTTTCTCCTCCTAAGGGCATTTAGAAAGTCCTCCTCCTTGATTGTCTTGTTGGTGGTGATGCAATGAGGAGTGAACTACTCGGTTAATTCCCTAAAATTGGACGTCGACCTAAAGGATGGATTTTTAAACCACTCAAGTCTAATCTCACAATATTATATGGGGAAACAAAGAAAATTAAGGTTCAATGGTTTCTCCAAAGGGGAATGAACTGTTTGTAATCACAGATATCATGGGATGGATCGGTCTTGCCGGAGAACTTCTTTAGGGGATTCAATTTCTCTATATAATTAGTGAATGAGGAAGACGACTATTGACCATGTTCTTTTAAATAAATATCCTTCGGGGTTCGCGCTAGGTTAAGGTTTAAGCATCCTCCAACTCCTTTTTTATGAACTCACGCAGGTCGTCCCATTCCACGCTCTTCTTGGGAGGAAGAATTTTGAGCGAACTATTGATGTTATTAGATTTAACTGGATAAACTGATCGATATCCTTAACTTAATAATCTATGAATGGAAGAATGCCCTAATTGAGTACGATTAGATCCCGTAAGGGGTGGTCTTAGGGATCTGTATGCACTGACGTTTCGATTGACCGGAGGAGTCATGGGTGAATGATTCCTCATTCTTTTACGGCGTTCAAGGTTATGGCAGATAGACCCACGTACTTCATATTATTTTCTTAATATATTCTTGAACTTGTATATGTCCTCATCGTGTTCATTAAGTCGTTCCTTAAAGAGGTTAAGAACATGTGACATAGGATTCCAATGGGTGGGATCCATAGAATGAGTGGTACGACGATTAGGGATAGATTTGCAATTAATGCAATCATGTGATCAGGAATTATTGAGGGGGGGAGGAAATTTCAAAGGTTTTGTTCTCTCCTCATCATCCATATCTCAGATCATACTCTATTTCTAACATCATAATAATACGACTGATGTTCTTCATGATGGTAAAGTGTTGGAATTCAAAACTTTCCCAAAAAATGGAGCGAAATTGTAGGGGTATTAGATCCTAAAATAATGTTAAATACCCAAAACACCCACAAATATAAATGCAGTAAGCAAGATGACATATAGATATGTGTCGTCCGGTAGATCGACCTGCCTATGTCCACGGTAAAAGGGAGAGGGATGATTTTTATTAATCAAAGAGGAAGATGATTTGGAGTTTTAGAGAGTTCTAGCTCATACTCCAATCCATGGGTCCAATTCTGTTATATATCTTTTCCCATAATAGTAATGCTCTAGAGGAGTCCTAAATACGTAAATCATTGTATTGATCTTGCATGGTGTATTTGCCATGTATCTTCAATCTTATCTCTTAGGTTGTTGAGCTTTAGTAGGAATTTCTCAAGTCACATTATCATTATCATTATAAAATGTCATCGGGTGACTAGGACTTGCAATGATGTAGAATTCCTTAAGTGCAATGTGTCATGCCATATGGATTACCTGACTCATAACCCCTTCACCATGTAACAAAAACTCGATATGACTACAGCCCAATTGAAACACAACGTGACACATAATTATTTTTTAATTAACGTGAACTAGATAAAACGTGACACGGAATAAAATGTGTTTTTTACCTAACACTGATATGACCTAATAAAACATGACATGGCATAAAATATTTTTTTATCTAACATTAACATATTTCAAATAAAACACTACATGAGGTGTTTGTTTAATCTGACATGAATACGACCCAATTAAAATATAAAACAACATGAAATCATATTTTTTACATACAATGAACACAATAAAACACAATATAACACAAAATCTGTTCTTATTTAACCCGAGCACAGCCCAATTAAAATGTGAAACAACAATATTTTTTTTCAACCTAAAACTAACACAATCCAACTAAAACTCGACAACGATTTTATTTTCTCACATGAATATGACCTAACTGAAACACGACAAAATAAAATTTGTGTACCTAACACAAACCAAGTATAACACGACGCGATTAGATATGAGATATTTTTTTTTGTAAAAAAACACGCACGAAATAAAATGTGACACAACATGAAAATGTATTTTTGTGCCTAACATGAATATGCCTTTGATCTAATACAAACATGCCACAAATAAAACACGACATGTGGTCTTTGTTTAACCCAACAAGAATAAACCTCAATTAATATGCAAAATGACATGAAATCATAGTTTTACCTAATATGAACAGACCCAATTAAACATGACATGACACAAAACCTTTTCTAACTTAACCCAAACACTTACCAATTAAAACGTGAAATAAATGAAATCATTTTATTTTTCTTAATGCGAAGACGACCCAATAAAAATATGACACGACACAATATTTTTTACCCAATATTAATACGGACAAACTAAAATATGAGATGCAACGAAAAAAAAATTCTACCTTACACGAGACGAAATCGTGTTATTGGGGTCGTTTTCATGTTAAGTAAAAAACTGTTTTGTGTTGTGTAGTATTTTAACAAGGTCGTGTTTGTGTTAAATATAAAAAATATTTATATCTTGTCATGCTCGTGTTAGGTATAAAAAACATTTCAAGTTGTGTTGCGATTTATTTGGGCTACTATTCGAGTTCATGTCGTGTCATTTCAAAGTTACGTAAAAAGTTATATTATGTGTAGGTAAAAAGTGATATTGTATGTCGTGTTATATTTGGCCTCTGTTCATGTTAGGTACAAAATGAGATATCATGTAATGTAGTGTTTTAATTTTTGTGTGCTCGTGTTAAGTAAAAATACGATTTCATGTCGTGTTGCAATTTATTCCAGTTGTGTTCGTGTTAATTAAAAGAAGATTTAATGTCGTGTCGAGTTTTACTTAATTCATGTTAGGTAAAAAAATAAACATTTCATCTTGTGCCGAGTTTTAACTCATATAGTTTTAGCGTATATAATTTATTGTATATATATATATAGTTTGTGTGCATGTATATATATATATATATATATTCTGACCGATGGCATGTAACCTACTTAAACAATTTATTTGACATAATGGCTAAATTAGTTGCAATTAAATAGTTTAGGGGTTGAATTGGCTAATTTTTAGTTTAGGGACCGAAATGAAACTACCTATATAGTTTAGAAGATTAGGGTTTAAAAACTTTTATTAAAAAATACTTTATATTTTTAAAAACATTTTTATCGAATAATGTGTGTGGCATGTTCATTTTATAAAAGTGGGTCAGAAATACGTATTTTTAAATCCACGCTTTTAAAATAACATAATTTTATTTCCAAAAAGAAATTTTTTAGTAAAAAACTTATATATATATTGATTTTGGAAAATATGTGTTTTGACACAATTAGTATATTGACCACATTAGTATTTTGGTTAACTTTTAGCCTTAATTAATTTTCGACCCCACTTCAAATTTGATTGCTTAAGGTACCTACATGTTCCTCTCAGGGAGGTGAATTACGTGGTAAATTCATTTTGTAATAGTATTAATATTCTCATTATTCCCCCAACTTAGTTAAATTATCTTAGTCTATTTTCAAAATATACTTTGAGTCCTAGTCCTTGAGGTCTTTCTGACAAATTCATACAAATCATTTAATAAATGTCTTCATTATCTCTCTATGGCATTGTATCATTTTGTGCCACTCTAGGAAAGTTAAAATTACTTAGATGGACTCACTACACTCTTTACACCTTTTATCACATTTAAGTTTTTCTTAATTGGAAAAGAAATATTATTTTTGTGTTTGTATATATCTTTATGGCTATGAAAGTTATTATTTTTTAATATTCCATAAATTATATGATATAAATTAAAATTGAATTTTATATTTAGAATTTAATTTACAGCTTCGCTACAACTAAGTTACTGCTAAGTAATGCGATGAGGCGAAAATCGAGTGGTCGTGTAAGGAAGCTAGTCATTGTTATCGGTCTAAACCCACAATGTAAAAATCTAAACTTTTATTACACTTGTTTTATAAGTATAGCGACGAGTTATGGTATCAAGATCCACAAGGAATGTTATTTAGAATTTAGTTGATTTATTAATTCACAAATAAAAGTGTAAAAGATTATTTTTTATTTAAATTATTTCATACTACAATTAAACTAGGAAAGTATTGAAACAAAAGTAATTAACAAGAATTGAAACTATATGATGAAAATTACATCCCTCACCACGGACGAGTAAGCTTAAACGGTTGCATAGAAAGGAAAGTGTTTTCAAGATTATTCTCATTTGTATATTTAATCAAACCTAGAGTTGTCACCCACTAAATTATTTTGGTATCAATAAATACTCCCTGAATTACACATGAAAATTCGCAAACATGGTGAATACTTGATATACTCCATTAAGTTCCCTAGGAGCAAAATCAAGAATAATTAACCAATTGAATCTAACCTAAACCATCGTATCACACCATAACAAAGCAACCAATTAATCCATGTTGAGTTCCATAATCTCAACCTAAATTAAGCTAGACAGAAAGCATGGTAATTTTTGGAATTAAAGGAAAACTATGAGGAAATCAATAAATAAATGAAAGCAATTAACTGGCAAATCTTAAAACTAGCTATGAAGGTTATATAAATCGAGAAAATAATGAATAGTAACCTTACATATAATGGATCAAACCCTAGGAGAGAGAATCTCTCTAATCCAAAGAAAATCTAAAAATATCCAAAATAAACGATATTTTACAAAGAAAAACCCAACTTACTCAATATAATAAATTGGATTAAACACAAGAAAGAAGAAAAACATCTCAAAATCTGCAATGACCAGTCGATCGATGGTCATGAATTCAGCCCCACTGCCTTCGATTTCTTTACAAAATAAAGAACCATCGATCGACCAATGGGGATCGATAGATCGATGCCCTATTTCCAACCCTAATTTTTCTTTAAAAGGGAATGGAGGATGCTTCGGTTGAACAATTATAATTTCTTTGTTAGGAGTCGGAATGACGTGTCATCAGTGAGTACACGAAGTTAAATCATAGAGCTACAAGTTTCGTGAAGAGTTTGGACCCAAAGCCCAAATGCTGAAATGACTAGAATGCCCCCGAAGTTTAATTTTACGTTGAAACTTTCTCGAAAAGTAATCAGTTGCACTGCTAATCATTACAAGACCTGTAAAAGCCCAGATAAACCTTGCAAAGCGTATATATATATATATATATATATATAAATGAAGGTTATCTAGAAAATGAGCATAAATAGATGAATTAACAGATACAATTGCGCTACAATGCATAAGAATAAAGTGCACTAATATGCAATAATCACACTCATTGACTTAGACAGTGATAGTCCCAAGTGATGAAATTAAAAAAACAACTAAATAGAATAACAAAAACTATAACCAAAGTAAAAATGCCACTTTTGCGGGTATGAGGTTGCTTTTAACACATGCAACAAGACGTAAAACCCATAGGCTACCCTAGTGGATGAGTGTTGTCTCATGAGGATTTTCAGGGATAACACCCACAAACATCAAACTTTCTTAAAACATGCCCAAATAATCAATATGCCAAGCTAAAAAATAACTATATATTTCAACATATTGTTAAAAAATAAAATGAGATTTTTTTGCTAATAATCCAAAATTATCAACATTAAAAGAATGACTTCATAGAATTGAAACTTTAAATGTGTGTGGTGTGCATTCACATGAAAAAAATTTAATTTGGTAAAAACTCTGATAAGGTGGATAATAATTAAAGCATGCGTTCACTTAATCCTCTCCAAATATTACACTCAACAAATAAAATCACTCGGAATGGGATGTAACACACGAGGCATGTAGGCATAAAGAGTAAATGTAAAAGGAAACAAGACAGCGCACATGTCATCAATGAAGAATGCTATATATAAACTGAAAAAATGCAGTCACATGAAAGGATATCATTCATTAAAGGACATGAAACTCACTTTAACAAATTATCGAAGTTATTTAGACTTTTGAATCACATTCACATTAGTATCACAAAGGACTCTTAAGGGTAATAATTTAGTCTTGGAGTTAAGGTTATGAAAAAATAGTATATATACGGATTCAGAAGTTTTAGGGAGAATACATAAAAGAATGGAAATTCGTGGGCAATTTCAAATTGGAATATAAATCCCATACAAAGTAATGGACATAAAAATGGAGTATAACTTTCAATATTTTATCCAAAAACTACGCGATTCTTCTTTTTTAAATCCCTTTCTTTTTTTCTTTTTCTTTTCTTTTATTTTCTTCATTCACTTTTTCTTTCCTTTTCTATTTCTTTTTCTTCTTCTTCTTCTTCTCGAGAATAAAATTCAACTCATATTGTTAATTCTAGCCACGTAAAAAAAATCATTAAATCCCAAGTATCAATTCAAAAAAAGGTATGGAAGGTGTATATGTGGTTTAAAAACTCCAATGTGCAGTTCGTTACGGGATTTGGGTTTTGAAATGAAAGGTTAAGGCTCAAAGGGGTTATTTAGGGTTAGGTCAAGGTAAATACAGATTTAATAAAAAAGAGGACATACGATCCTTTCCTAAGGTTTACACGATTCTCGAGTTAAAACAATGTTGAAAATCATGCTCAAGTAACACAATTAAAAATGAACTCAATTAATTAATGATTAATGAAAGAAAATAAGATTACCGACAACTTTAATGTATTCAATGAGAAAAGAGTAATGTATAAACGCTCACAAATGAACAAAAACACAAAGCTTGCTCAGTTTTAGTGTACACAAAGCAACAAAACATCACCAAGTTAAAAATTATCCTACTTGATCATTTTACAAGAAATGCTCATTTGCTTATGGGTTTCAAAGTTTAATTTGTGCATTTATTCCTAATATTAAAATTTTGAGAACTAAAGTCTAATAACATAAAAAATAGAACATGCATCATTATTTGACAATTATATAGGGAAATTATATCATTTATCATTGGACATTAGGGCAAAAGGCCCAAAAAAGAGAAAAGAAAATATTTTTTATTTTTTTTAAATAAATAAACATACACAAGGCTCAGTTAATAAAAACTAAGATGATAAATCACGCCCCCTAAATTTAATTGTACATTGTCCTCAATGTAATAAAAGACATTACGAAAAAAAAGGGATCAAAATAAGTTACCCAATTTGGAGCGATCCCCGAGATAGTCAACAGTGAGCCTGAACAAATATAAGAAGAAATATAAATAATATACAAGAAAATGGTTAAGCTTAAGTAAGTATGGCCAATGTCACAATAATATAGAATGCCAAAATTGAAAATATTGGATAAATTTATGGAAACATTTAACTTTAATAAGAATGCTAATCTGAGAACATCAAAATCCAATAAGCAACCATCCATTACATCATTCTTTCAAATTCCACAATTACATAAGAGTAAATTTAACACTATTAAAAAATAGAGGTTTGACTAAAAATAAAAATAAACCATCCTACAATAAACATAAAGATAAAATAAATATCCCACAATAAAACGATCTAAAAACCAAAAACATCAGTGGGTTCCGGTGCCTCTGGATCATGCGTATATAGATCCTAGAAATACTCAAGAACGGGTGCATCCTGGCTCCGCTGGAAAGAGTATAGCTCCCCCATCATCATATGCATCATGTGTAGTCTTGACAGCAATCGTTCGTGTCCTGCTAATACACCTCCCACCTCTGATTGGAGCGGCCTAGAAATTTTGTATATCAGGTGTCGAGGGTCAAAGGCACCTCCTGCTTGGGTCCCACCTGCTCATCCTATCGCAACTTGGTCTCCTCACCCGACTCATCCTCCTCCACCCTCACCCTTTTTTGTGTGGGTTACCCCCCAAAGGAACCTGAGCTCTTCTTGATATTATGTTTTGTTAAAAGGTTTAGTGGGCCACTTTTCAATCGGCATCGAACTTGGGGTAGCTATGCTCTGAGCATATCCTAGTAATAAAAGCAGGAAATGGGAGGGAATACATCTTGGCCCTCTCCTTTGATGTGGCATACATCATGTCCAAATAGATGTCGGTAAAATTAATATTGTCGAATTGTTTAATAAAGCGTAAATGAATGTCACATGTTTATGGTGAACCTCTGACCGATTGGATGTAACCATAAACAAGCGCACATTAATGTAATGTAGCAATCTGGGAAAATCCTTCATGCATACCTCCTTAAATGCTTTCTTTTGGATCCAACTTTCACCTGGTTCCAGAAACTAGATCAATATGTCCAACCCGAATATATTCCCATCACCCAACATTACAGACCACTTTGGATCCACCACACCATTCATGTAATGAGTGAGGTCCTTACAGGTGATTGAAATTTTTACAACCCTAACCATTGCCTCATACGAAGTTTTCTTTCCTTTCACCACCATAAAATATGGGTAAAAAATCTACACATGTTCTTCATTAATACGCCCATTTTCAGGGAGGAAAATATCCCAATTATGTCTTTGTAGGAGGGTGCGAACTTTGTTGGGTATATCAAAATAAAAGCATAGTGGTATGCCAAAGGCCCCTACTTGACTTTATAATATGCTTGATACCAATCACACTCCGTCTCACATTTAACACGTTCAAAACCCCGTGATGTCATGCACTTATTCGAATCATACTTCAAAATTTCTACCATTTCATCCTACAAAACAATAATTAGTCAAAATAATATAAATTGTAAAGAAAAATTAATAATCATGAGGTAAAAAAATTTAAATGGCATGCGTCGGTCGACCGGCGTTTTAAAGTGTGTGAAAACAGTGAAAACGTACCACATTTTGCCAAATTATGCCAATGTGTGACAACGAGTGAAAATCATGCAAGTATATGGTAAAGGTGAATAGTAAAATCCGTTTAAGCATTTTATCAAACACATCGTATGCGCAGTGTGGAAATGGGGGGTGGGGTGATATTTGAACCAACTAGAACCCCCCATTCATGAACAATCACAAAAATGTAACAATATATGGGCTCGTGAATGAGAATTCACAATAATATAGCATTTAAATCGTGAAAACGTGTTGGAACAATTTTACAATGTGAGAAGCACAAGAATACCCCCTCAAGTGAACAAATTCAACACAAAAATTTAATAAAATAGTGTTTAATCAAACAAACCATCCAATTTCATCAATCAACATGATAATCGTGTGAAAGTGTACTAATTAATGAGAAAGATAGAGCATTAATATGGATAAATTGGAAATTGGAACACAAACCATGAATAAAGTCTCAAATTCTACCTAAATGTATCAAGCCAACCCAAATGAGTGCTCTATTCACCAATAATACATATAAAGAACATAATTAACGACATAATTAACGACAATAGTGTGTAAATTAATGACAAAATAAAAAAAGACAAACATTCATGGGAAAATTTGCATTTGGAGCAAGTTTATGCATACAACACTTAACATGCCCTAACATTGAAATTAATAACCAAAAACTCCAAGAAATGCACATAAAATTAAAGAATCATACTTTGGATATTAGAACAATGGATTAAAGGAGTGATTTTGGGCTGGAAATGGGAAGAAGAGAATGAGGGCTTGGAATGTGTCAAATCGGGTGAGGGAGAAACATGGTATGTGCTGGAAATGAGGGGTTTCACTCGACTAAAGTGGGCAATATCTGATGAGGTCGATCGATCTTCATCGAATGAGAAATGATTTAGAAAAATTGCCTACTAGAATTGACATAGGTAATAACCGATGCCATTGATCGATCGATGGATCAGGATCGATCGACCAAAGGGGGAAATTTTTTTGCTCTTTTCCTACTTTTTTGGGGATGAGATGGGGAGAGGGAAATACAAAAATAGGATGGAAAATATAAATATAAATAAAATTATGAGAGGGTAAAAGGGGTGGGGTACACTAGACCAAATATGTCGAATTGTCACGGTCATTGACCGTGACAAGCCCAACTTGTCAAGGTCAATGACCGTGATAAGTCTGGGGGTGAGAACTTTTGTTGTCACGGACTTGTCACGGTCATCGACTGTGATAAGTTAATTAGTCTTGTCACGGTCTTTGACCTTCATAATGTTTCTCACGGTTAAAGACCGTGACAAACCAGTGACACGTCTTCAAAAAATTGTCACGGTCAATAACCATGACAATTTTGGGTAGAATTTAAAAAAATCTGTTGGGCAGTTTGGTTGCTGCCACTGCCCAGCAATATATTTGTACCTGTTATAGAAAAATTGTACATGTTCAAACAGCATATATCCAAATAAAATGAATGAATGCACCAATTCATTGCATATATATTTCCATATCCAAATGTCCAAATCAAAACAATTCAAATATAATTCAAGTGTCGACATAAAAATAGATACAAATAATGTCACAACATAGTGTCTGGGGCAGGATCGAGGAGGAAGGAATGCCACATGATATACGTATTGAGACACCCCTCAATATGCGTCACGCCGCATTATTCGCGCAACGGGGAGTTCTCCTTTGTGGGTATCACATGTGTAACGACCATATTGGCCTCGATGTTTTAAAGGTTACATCCATGAACCGGCATACCCTCGATGGTATTCGGGTCCCTCAACCCCCTCGCTATCCACTGGCCATCACATATGTCGCGTAAAAACTCTCACGGCCAACCGATTGTTGACATAGGCTGCTGGACGGGATCCAAGTAGGGGACTTGATCATAAAGCGGTGAGTCTGCACGTATCGGTGATGAAGAATCGATGTCTACGCCCTCGTCCTCCTCCACCTCCACCACATTCTCCTTCCCTTGGCCCTGGCCCTGGCCCTTTTCGCCCAACTAACGCTTCATGAATGTGTACATATCTAGGACCGTCGCCTCCAACCTTGATAGTTTCACATCATGTGTGTCCACCTGATGAGCCAACCCGGTGTTGCTCGTCTTCATTCCGGTGATCCTAGATTTTCCCACCCGCAAGCTCACTCCCTAGTCCTCCCCTTGCGATCAGCACCAAGCACTTGATTGAGTGCATCTGTGGACAAAGATGCCTTGTCGGCATCAAACTACGACTCATGCACTTCCTTAAGCTTTGCCTGAAACGACAAACAACACATGATTAGTTAAATAAGTAAAAAAAAATTATAACGTAATTCATAAAAATTAAACCGTCGGATTACTTAAAATCGTGGTCGCGATGCTCGGGGACACCTCCTTATCCTTATCCTTCTTCATCCAAATTGACACATAGGCATCGAGCATATGTGGACTACCCCCAGGGCCACTCCCCGTCCCCTGAAATAAAATAATTCAAAATTAGTAAGTAACGCAAAGCAAAATAATGTAGAATAACATATTTCTATAATTATAGAAAAATAAAAACTTACCATCCTGTGCTCCACCTCGGTGTAAGACGTCCGTCCGGAGTAGTGCACGTCCTTCTTTTTTACCCCGTTTTCTCTCCCCGATTGGCGAGATGCCAATTATTGCTCCTCAATCTCATTATCAATGAACTTTTGCCAATGTGCCAATGCGATCGACTCCTTAGGCGGGACGAACATATGCATTACGATAAGGGACTCTCAGGTCTTCCCAAAGTATCGGGCCCGCAAATTCTTCTTCCATATCTTGTGTTCCTCCTTCAACTGCTCCGACACAGAATCATGGAGTTTTGGGGGCAGGCTGAATTGTTCCTGTCAAACAAATACAAAACAAAAATAATGTAAGTGTTGGTCACGAATAAATAGAAATAGAAATAGAAATTGAAATTGAAATATAAATACATTACCGTAGTGCCGCCCAAATAGATAACTTTATCTTATTTGGCACCTCCCTCCAACTGGTGTACCTCGGGCCGATAATCGTCTTCACCAGCTCGAGGGGTCTAGTTAATAAGTCTGTCTTATTCTCAACGGTCATTCCCAATTTTCCCCATTTGGGGAGCCTATGGGCTGAGGATCCCTCATCGCTTCCACTACCGTCGAGCCCTAAAGAAGTCATCATCGTCATCATCATCATCATCATCCTTGCCTTAATCCCTGAAGGAGACATTTTCTGTAAAAAAAAAAAATTGTTGTTATTAGTACAAATCCAAATGATTTAGAAGAATACAAATGAATTAGAAGACATATAAACATTTTATGTGGTCGTGTCACTCTCGAATGGTTCGTGACACGAAGTAATTTAAAAAAAGAGTTGACCCCCCCCCCCCAACCACCACACACACACACATATACAAAGGAAAAAGAGAGAGAGAAAATTATCAAGTACTTATTAAACTATACAAAGTAAACTGATGTCCGATAAAAGTATTAAACTATTGTCCGATAATTGGAATACTTATTACAAATCTAAAAATTGTTTCAAATTCGGGATATCATCAAATATGGATTGATATTCGGTAGGAGCAGCCAAGTCATTCACACTACTGTTTAGACGCTTTGGTGCATGTAAGACGATTGACCATGGCTCGTTGTTGATATACTCTGAGTAAAACACTTGTTTGACCTTTTGACATGCATAAACAAATGGCTCATCGATCACGTGTTCATTGCTCTTCAACTCGGACAAATCCATCACGATCAAATTGGTGTGAGGATCAACTTTACAAGCATTTTGATCCTCAACTCTTACCCAATCATATAAAAATGCAACCTCTTTGAAGCTTACATAGTTCAATTCAAATATATTTCGAATTACATCATAGTAAGTCCTGGGACCAACCCCCCCCCCCCCATTGCCCCACACACACTGTCCCCGCCCCAACTGCTACGCAACACCTACCCTCCACCCCCCCACACACACACGCACAATACACACACACACACACACACACAATGCCCCCACCCCTATATAAGAGTGCGATAACGAACGATTGCCAAAATTTTGAAAGTTGGGCAATCCAAAAATTAGAACGGCTCGAGATGGACCTATGTGGCACCCTACGCGGGGTCCACATAAGTGAAAATAAGGGGGGAAATTTATTTTATTTTTTTTCAAATATATTTTTCAACAAAATCATTCTTGGGACAAGCGATCTCCGATAAATCAAGTCCATTGAACCTACAAAAAAGTAAGTACCAAGAATAACCAAAAAGAATAACGAAAAAATTAACTAATTACACTAGATAAAAAAAGAAACTAATATTTACAACTAAACTTCAACTAATAAATTAACTATACAATAGAAGTTGAAAATTTTTATGGTCCTCCCATAATATAATTGGACTTTAAGGGATAATTGAATGGTACTCATTTGATTTCATACCTCCCAGAAAATACGAATTCCATTTGCATAGCGGAAGGCATGGTCTGAGAGGTGAAAAATAACCATCCCAAATTAAAAGTTTTTAGCGGATGATGGGGGTTTGGATTCAATAGAGAATAAGTAAAATTGGGATTCGAAAAATTATGAATTTCCTTCCAAAGGTTTTGCAAATGGAATGGAAGGTGGGGCACACGTAAGGGATAGTCCCATCATAAAAATAATTTCAAGAAAGCATTCCTTGATAAGAATCGAATCAAAGTCCTCAAGACTTTCATCCGATTATTCTAGTACTTGTAATAGTTTAATAATTGTGAATGAAGATGGTGAGGAAAGAAATTTAATATCAAGAGATGATTCATCATAGCTCAAAAATTAAAGTTCAAGGGAGATAAGATCATTTTCAATAAAAATTGCTTCCAAAATTGTTTGAGGTGAAAAACAAGTCTCAACCCCTTATTTGTTTTTCAGAGAAGAAATCATATCATTGTAAATGGATTCTACATCGTTTCTTCATCGTTTTTGTTCTTAATCATATGTTGGGTGAAAAGAAGGATGATTTGTTCCAACGAAGGCATCCTTAGTAAAAAAAACTTTGATTCCTCATTTGGTTCAAAATATTCTTCATTTTCCAAAGCTTCAAGAGAACAATCATTGTTAGTTTCAAATAATACATCTAAAACATGTTCCCAGAAATAATCTTACTCCCGATAGTAGTTGTCAAATTCTTTAATTTTTTGACTTTGAAAAAATATACCAAATGAATTTGGAGATTTTGCAACTTCACCAAAAAAGAATAATTTTAGACCTATTATCGTAACTTTCAAAATTATTATTATAACAAGTTTGAAGGTTATTGTGCCAATAGTTCTCAGAACTACTATCACGAGATTCTTCAATGTTGTTATCATAAGAATTTTGTGGAATTTTATCAAGAGAATAATTTTTGGAAGTCCCCAATTCATTTGTTTGATTTTGTAAATACTCACCAAAATTCATAGGCTTTTTAATTTCCTCCGTTTGTAAGTATTCACCAAACATCACATTCTTGCGGGGACTTTGAAAAATATTTAAACGAAAAGATTGCAAACCCGAAACACCAATTCAATCATCGAGAACACCGGAGTAAGACAAACTTACCAAGTAGTTGGTCGATGAAAAGTTCACAATGTGGTGCGTGGCCGATAATTCAACGTTTCTTGGCGCTCATATGTGCGAGTCTACAAAATAAGTTAAAACAAAAAGAATGATACAAAAATATATACAAAATTCTAAATCAATGAAATTATAGAAAACACCAATCCCCGGCAATGGTGCCATTTTTATGAGGAAAAAAGTGAGCGGTTGTGTAAGGATTATAGTTGTTGTTATTGGTCTAAGCTTTCAATGAAAAACCTTAACTTTTAATACACTTGTTTTATAAGTATAGATGCGATTGTGGGCATCGAAATCCACATAGAACGCTGTTTAGCATTAAATTGATTTATTACTTCACAAATAAAAATATAAAAGATTGTTTTTGGTTTAAAAATTTTATATTAAAATTCAACCAGTCAAGTTTGAAATGAAACTAATTAATAAGAAATGAAACTACGTAATAAGAATTGTATCCCTTACCACAAACTAGTCAACATAAACGGTTGCTTTGAGAGGAAATCGCTTTCAACATTAATCTCATTTGGACAATTAATAAAGCCTAGAGTCATCACCTTTTAAATTATCATAAAACTCAATTTGATTTTGGTGTTAACAAATACTCTCGGGATTGCACATAAAACTTCTCGATCATGGAGCATACGCGATATACTCCATTAACTTCCCTAAGTGCAAAACCAAGAACGATTAACCAATCAAAACAATCATAAACCATCTTATAAATCAATCGATTAATCCATGTTGAGTTCCACAATCTCAACCTAAAATAACCTAGATAGAAAGCATAGTATGACTTGGTATCAAAGGAAAATAATTAACTAGCAAAGCTTGACTCTAACTATGAAATATTATATAAATGGAGAAGATAATGAATAGTAACCTTACATATGATGGAATAAACCCTAGGAGAGAGAAGCTCTCAAATCCAAAGCAAACCCAAAAATATAGAAATAAATTCATTTTACAAAGAAAAAACCAACTTCATCTTTATAATATGTTCGATTAAACAAAAGAAAATAAAGAAGAAAGGAGCAAAACATCTCAATCTCTACAATGATTGATTGATCAACTGGACATCAACTGATAAATGGTTATGAATTCATTCCCACTGCATTTGATTTCTTTACCAAATGAAGAACCATCAATCGATCTATGGGGATCGATCGATCAATGTCTTGTTTCCATCCTTAACTTTGCTCCAAAAGAATATGAATGATGCTTTATTTAAATGGCTATAATTTCTTTGTTAGGAGTCGAAATGACATGTTGTCGGTGGTTAACGACTCGGAGAGATAAAACTTTTGTGAAGAGTTCGGGTCCAAAGCCCCAATTCTAAAATGTCTAAAATTCCCCTAAAGATGGATTTTATGATGAAACTTTCTCGAGGAGTAATTAATTGCACCGCTAAGCATTCCAAGACCTCCAAAAGCTCAGATAAACCTTGTAATATATATATATATATCGTAAATGAGCGTAAATCAAGGAATCAACGGACACAATTGCATTAGAATGCATAAGAATAAGGAGCACTAATATTAAATATTAGTGGCTAATAATAATGCTTTGTTGCAGTAATAGTTCTTCGTTGCTCACGGAGTGATGTAAAGCTTTTAGTCTTGTATCCCATGAATTTCATCATTTTGGCCTCACTGTAATGATGTTCTTTTCGTTGTATGCAACAAACAGTGTGAAATGTACTCGTGAACTTGATCTTGTGTATTCTACATAGGAGTGAAAAATCAAAAAATTATTCATATTTCTATGACTTTAGTGCCTAGATTTACTTTATGGGTTACTCTTATCTATTTTCCTCCCATAGCTTCTCTCATAAGCTAGTTTGTGAATGTTGGTAATGTAACACCTCGTATTTTTGAATATTTAATTTTAACATTTTAATTACACGCGTGCTCGTAATAATATTTCTCATTTAATAAATATTAATTAGTGAGAATAAAATTAATATTTATGCAGAAATAAAATTTACGCAGTGTGATTAAGTAAATTAATTTTAGTAAATCGATAGTACATCGTAACGAGTAATAACGACGGGAACTGACAGTATCTCAACCTTGACATATGGGTAGGTTATTTTAAGGTTGAGATGTAATATTAATGTTTGGTGAGTTAGACGGTGAGTTAGACGGTGATTTTGAGTGCACAGTTAATTCGAAATGGATCAGAATAGTCAAAATCAAGTACCCGAGCGTAGAGATTGATTATCGGGAGCTTTTTAGACTAGTTGGGACCCATTCGGGGGCATTTAGTCACTTTATCTTAAGAGATTAACCTAATTACACGATTAAGATGTTTAAATGGGATGTTATGGTTAAAAGGCAGCCATATTACACATTTTAAACCTCTAGGACTCTTTTGGTGAGAAAAAAAGGAAGGAGAACATAAGAAAGCGTGGAAAAAGGCTATCTTTGACAAGATTCAACCACCATTCAAGGCAAGTGTAAAACTTGCTTATTGATTTTGTGTTTGTTTAGATTCACATCAAAATTTTCAGAGTAATAACTAATATTGGGATGGGAAATCAACATGTAAAATGGGGTTTTGGAAAAGGGTTACATACGATTTATGTGATGATTCAAATCTTGTTTTTTGTTAGAGTAAATCTTGATTTCGATGAAATTAATCTTGCTTTCTGTGAAATATAATGCTTATGATTATTTAAGTTGCGTATGGGAAATAATTTAATTAAAGAAGTAATTTAAAGAGGAAGAAACCTGGAATTTGGGATAAAATTCTTGAATATGTTGAATTGGTGAAATCGGGATGATGATTATTAAATTTATGAGTATTAAGATGGATTTAGATTAATTTTTATGTATAAGACCCCTTGGAAGATTAAAAATATGTTGGAGTTGTTAAAGGATGAGAATTGAATGGTTGGAGATTAGAAAACCAGTCACTTTAATTCAATACCTGGACTACTACCCAGAATCGAATCTAATCGGCCGCATAGGCGAATCTATTCGATAGGCGAATAGATTTAGCTAGGAGTCTGAATCGATTCGAACCCGCTATGAGGGACAGTCGGGTCCTTTAATGAATTTAGAGGGGCTTTTGAGATATCGAAATTCATAAAAAGATCCTTATGGTATTGTGGAACTTTGGGAAATATTATAAATGGTTGTTCGACCTCGGGCACGGGAGAGTAGACTTGAAGTTTGTCTGTGAGTGTTTAAGAGGTGTAACACTCGGAATATAAAGTACGAATTGGGATAAAAAGAATTCGGGAAATACTATTTTTAGTTATGGGTTAGTTGGGAAAGTTTGGGTATTTCAGAAAGATTATGTAACGATTCTTAATTTAATTAATGAATAGTTAAATGTTTAAGAGTCAGGGTTAGACTCGTGACTTATAGGATAGTGCCTCGGGTGTTAGGCATGGATTAGCCGGACTTGAACCCTCTCTTCTCTCTCCCAAAATCATGGAATATTTACTGAAACCCTCGCTTAATGGCTGCGCCGCCTCCCATAGCAGGTAGCATACCACCTGACATACCCTTAAAACTGACGAAGACAACTGAAAGAAACGCTGTGAAATCCTTTGCAAATATTCTTTCAAAAAAATCTCCTACTCAAACTCAACTTGCGATCATTTTTTCTGCACAACACAAAAGGGAGATTGCACTGTTCTTTTCAAATGACGATATCAGTTCTCTAGCTGCGCCATTCAAGCATACACTGATAGGGCAGTTCCAACATGGCAGGCCCTCGTTGGAAATAATAAGGAAAACATTCTTAAATTTCTCCCTCAAGACAGGCTATTCTGTAGGTTTGTTGGACTCTAAACATGTGTTGATCCGTCTCCAATGCGAAGAAGACTTCCATCGCATGTGGTTGAGAGATCTTTGGTACATACACAGGTTTCCCATGCGTGTGATTAAATGGACACCGGAATTCAAAGCCATCATGGATAGGCCCTTGTCCCAGTTTGGATTAACCTCCCACATCTTCCAGTTCATTTCTTTTCCAAGACTACACTGTTCTCTATTGCAAACGCTATTGGGAACCCCATTAAACTGGACGAAGCCACTGGTTCTCTTTCTCATCCAAGTATGGCTAGGGTTTGTGTAGAGGTAAATGTGTTGAAATAACTACCTAAGAGGATTTTGTTAGGTTCTCCAGAAGCAGGGTTTTGGCAGAAGATTTGTTACGAGAATCTACCTAAATATTGCAACCTATGATCAAAACTTAGCCATGACAGTTTAGACTGTAACTCGGAAGTCGAAAATATTAGTGTTAACATGGTGGAAATGAGCAAACAAATGCAACCAGAAACTAGAATCATATCACACCAACACGGAACACAAAACTTGAAACATTTGGTTTGGAAACCTACAAAAAAGAGTCAAGGATCTAAGACTGGGGAGGGTATAACAGATAGAGGGATAGCTAACATTAGAGATACAAGTTGTTCAACACAACCTTTTTCTAGTCCTAATACTTCGGAGTCAACTGAAGCTCATTTGAATATGGCTAAAACTGGGCTATCATTAAAGAACCTTTTTGATATCTTGGCCACAGACAACCAGGAACTGGAAGAAGGCGAGATATTGTTGGAACACAGCTGTTACAGCTAACAGCTGCTGTTAACAAAGCGCAAAACTTTGAAAAGCCTTTAGACAGTGTCGCACATCGGTGGGAGAGATAAAATGTGTTGTCTATATTTATAATTTTTTGGGAACAAAGGTTCAGTTCTTTGGGCATTCAATATTTTGTGGGTATGTGGGGCAGACCTTATGGGCCAAGTCAAGCGCGTCGCCGCCGCCGCCGTCCAGCCCGTGCCCGTGTCCGGGTCCTGGGCTTGGGCTCATTGAGAATTAATTTTTTGGACAAATACATAACTGTTTTTTGGGCTTTAAAGTTTTCAACACAGAATTTCCTTTACAGTTCTGAAAAAATCTCCTTCTCCCAGAATACTTTTTTCCATAATAATTAATCTCGTTCTGACAGACCGGATTGATTCTTGTGCTTTATCAATCCATAATTTAATTTTGGAGGCTGTTTTATCCTGGGGGTGACGGGGCTTCGAGACTGTCAGCACACTTTGGGCAGAGCCGCGAAACACCTTAAAGAGAGCGACATTGTCCGCGACTCAGCCGTGTTCTTGACTGTCCAGTTCAGGATTTCTTATATTTATTCTGCCCCAGATTTATTTGCTCCAAAAATTGGGTAATTTCGTTCCTAATTTTAATTCTGCATTTAATTCTTTATTACTGCAACAACAATTTTAAGGTGCTCTAAATTCTGCCATGGACGAAATTAACTCCAGTAACCTAAATAAGCCTTTCAAATATGAACGCACTCATTTTAAACGTTGGAGCAAAAAATTGCTATTTTATTCAACTACGAAAAAAGTCGCATCATGTGTTCAATTTGACAAACCCGTAGTAAATAATCCACCTACTGTTGAGGAAAGCAAAACAATTAGAACTTGGGAGGAAAATGATTTTTTGTGCAAGAACTATATTCTGAATGCTCTAAGTGACGAACTTTATGACTATTATGCCAATTATAAAACTGCGAAAGATGTTTGGGAAGCACTTTTTAAAAAATATGACACGGAGGAGGCGGGTGCTAAAAAATATGTCGTCAGCCGTTATTTGAAATTTCAAATGACGGATGACAAATCTGTTGTTGCTCAAACCCATGATTTGCAAATGATTGCCCATGAAATTATTTCTGAGGGCATGGCTTTAGATGAGCAATTTCAGGTGACTGTAATTATTGATAAATTGCCTCCACTGTTCAAAGAGTTTAAAAATATTTTGAGGCATAAGTCTAAAGAATTTTCACTAGAGTCATTAATTACTAAATTGAGAATTGAGGAGGAATCCCGAAAACAGGACTATAAAGATGAAATTCTTGTTGTGTCTAACAACAAAAATCAGAAAAAGAACCACACTCCAGTTGTTTTAAAGGTAAATAGAAAAAATATGAAAAATCAGAAAAAGAGCCACAACCAGAATTTTAAAAATCAGACTCAGACTCAGAATAAGTATAAGAACCCTGGAAATGGACAGTCTAGCAACTCGGGACAGTTTCTCTGTTTCAAGTGTGGCAAGCCTGGCCATATGGCTCGCAAATGTAGCAATGTGCCACAAGCACAAGTGAATTTGACCGAAGAGGACCTATGTGCTATGATTTCAGAAATCAACATAGTTAGCGGTGCCGAAGGGTGGTGGTTGGATACTGGCGCTTCCCGCCATATCTGTTATGACCGTAGTCTGTTTAAGACTTATTCTGAGACTGCAGATAAGAAGGTGTTGTTGGGTGATTCTCACTCCACTGAGGTTGCTGGTACTGGAAATGTGGAATTGAAGTTCGCTTCGGGAAAGACTGTTATCCTCAAAGATATTCTTCACACTCCCGATATAAGGAAAAATTTGGTTTCGGGTTATCTTCTCAACAAAGCTGGCTTTACTCAAACTATTGGTGTTGATTTATTTACTTTGACCAAAAATGGAATTTTTGTAGGCAAGGGTTATGCCAGTGATGGGATGTTTAAATTGAATGTTGATGCAATGAATAAAATTTCTCCTTCTGCTTATATTGCTTGTTCATTTAATATTTGGCATGCTAGGCTTTGTCATGTTAATAAACGACTTGTTAAAAATATGAGCACTTTAGGATTAATTCCCGAATTATCATTAAATGATTTTGAAAAATGTGAATGGTGTAGTCAAGCAAAAATCACTAAGACACCACATAAATCTGTTTTTAGAGAATCTGATCCACTTGATTTAATTCATTCGGATATTTGTGAATTGGATGGTGTCACAACTAGAAATGGCAAACGTTATTTTATAACTTTTATTGATGATTGTTCCGATTATTCATTTGTGTATTTAATGAAAAATAAAAGTGAAGCGTTTGACATGTTTAAAAATTTCCTTAATGAAATTGAAAATCAATTTAATCGGAAAATAAAAAGGTTACGTAGTGATAGAGGCACCGAATATGATTCTGGACTATTTATTGAATTTTATAAAACCCACGGTATTATTCACGAAAAAACTGCCCCTTATTCGCCCGAAATGAACGGTAAAGCCGAAAGAAAAAATAGGACATTAACTGAATTAATTGTTGCTATTTTATTAAATTCAGGGGCTGCCTCACATTGGTGGGGTGAAATTATTTGGACTGTGTGTCACGTGCTTAATAGAATTCCTAAGACTAAAATGAAAATATATCCTTATGAAATTTGGAAAAATATTAAGCCCAATGTGTCATACTTTAGAACGTGGGGGTGCTTAGCCTATGCACGTATACCCGACCCTAAAAGGTCTAAATTGGCGAGTAGAGCATATGAGTGCGTTTTTATAGGCTATGCTATTAATAGCAAAGCTTATCGAAATTATGACTTGAAAAATCAAGTAATTATTGAATCAAATGACGCCGATTTTTATGAAGATAAATTTCCTTTTAAATTGAGGAATAGTGGGGGAAAGTCATCCACTAATATTTCTTTAAATAAAAATAAAGAAAATAATGAATCCATTTTAGAAATTCGAAAAAGCAAAAGGGCTCGTGTCGAAAAATATTTTGGTCCCGACTTTTATGCTTACACTTTAGAGGAGGATCCTAATACTATTCAAGAAGCCTTATCTTCTTTAGATGCCGATTTATGGCAAGAGGCTATTAATGATGAAATGGATTCTTTGGAAACAAATAAAACTTGGCATTTAGTGGACCTTCCTCCTGGATGTAAAACTATTGGGTGTAAATGGATTCTTAAAAAGAAATTAAAACCTGATGGCACTGTTGAAAAATATAAGGCACGTCTTGTTGCTAAAGGTTTTAGACAAAGAGAAAATGTAGACTTTTTTGACACATTTTCACCCGTGACTAGAATAACGTCTATACGTGTACTATTTGCTATAGCTGCTTTAAATGATTTAATTGTACACCAAATGGATGTTAAAACTGCATTTTTAAATGGAGAATTAGAAGAAGAGATTTATATGGATCAACCTGAAGGTTTTATTGTACAAGGTCAAGAAAATAAAGTATGTAAATTAGATAAATCTCTTTATGGACTCAAACAGGCACCTAAACAATGGCATGATAAATTTGATAGCATAGTCATCTCTAATGGGTTTAAAATAAATGAAAGTGACAAATGAATTTATTATAAATATGTTTAGAACATTTGCACTATTATATGTCTTTATGTTGATGACTTGCTTATATTTGGTTCCAATATTCATGCCGTAGAAAATGTTAAATCATTATTATGTGCCAACTTTGATGTGAAGGATTTGGGTGAAGCTAGTGTAATATTAGGAATTAATATTACTAGGTCAGAAAAGGGACTTTCTTTGGATCAATCTCATTACATTGAGAAAGTTCTAAAGAAATACAATTACTTTGACTGTAAACCTGCTAGTACTCCATTTGACCCTAGTGTAAAGTTACTTAAGAACACTGGCGACAGTGTAAACCAAAATGCTTATGCAAGCATTATTGTTAGCTTACGTTATGCTACAGATTGCACTAGACCTGACATAGCTTATGCTGTGGGAGTACTATGTAGATTTACTAGTAGACCTAGTATGGAGCATTGGCATGCTATTGAGAGGGTCATGCGGTACCTTAAAAGGAAGATGAACCTCGGATTACACTATAATAAGCATCCCGCTGTCCTTGAAGGATTTAGTGATGCAGATTGGAACACCCTATCTGATGATTCTAAGGCTACTAGTGGATATATATTTAGCATCGCTGGTGGTGCAGTTTCTTGGAAATCTAAGAAACAAACTATTTTGGCTCAATCCACTATGGAGTCTGAGATGATAGCGCTAGCTACTGCTAGTGAAGAGGCAGGATGGTTAAGAAACCTCCTGTCAGATATCCCATTATGGGAAAGACCGATTCCAGCCGTTTTGATTCATTGTGATAGTACCGCGGCTATTGCAAAAGTTGAGAACCGTTATTATAATGGTAAGAAACTACAAATACGTCGTAAGCATAGTACTGTTAGAGAATTTAGCTCTACGGGTGCTGTGAGGGTGGATCATATACGGTCTGAACAGAACTTAGCTGATCATTTGACGAAAGGACTAGCTAGGGAGAAGGTGTGGAACACCACGAAAGGGATGGGACTAAAGCCCTTGGATAAATAGTTGTACATCGAGGATCTCATCCTGTAATTTCCTCATACCTCGCTTTTAGTAATCCCTTATTTTATTATGGCTTACACTTTCTTAAGTGAATCATTAACCCAAAAATTCCCTTCTCAATGTAACAACCGTCAGAGAAATGACCATGTCCCTTACCCTAGCCCTGTTGACCTCCTTTGTCCTTCTATATAGTCCCAATGGCTCTGAGGAACGAATATATTGCGGACCTTGTTGGTCCAACTTGAACCCACTACTCTTGGGTTGGTAACCCTTAACCTAACTCTCTTAGCACGATTTCCCTTACCAAAAATCATGATCTTCATGTTGTTGTGCTCCACTAGCACAGTTCCCAGTCTGACTGGTCTCACTTTCTCAATATGAATAAGATCAACACAGATGACCCTACTCTCCACACATGGGGCACCTTCTTGCGCTTTCCCCTACATTTTGACTCACTGGCCATGTCGGGTTGTCCCCCTCTCAGACTTAGTAGTCTTAGCCCCAGTTGTCCCTTTGGCTACGCTGGCCCTATGGAACTTAATTTTGGCATCTATGGCCCTGATTGACTCCATCGTTATTTTGTAGGAATTTAATCTATCAAAATCATATAAATGGTTTCCCTACCGGGTATACTCTCATGTGGTGCTTCCCTAACACCGTTAATTCTAGTCTTGCTCTTCAACTAGATTCACTAACCCTCCTGGATCACTTCTTTTAGAAGTTTTGATATGAACTTGCAAACTTGCAACCTTGAAGACATCGACATTAACATCCTAACAGGATTTCTCATCCATACTTGTGTATTCTACTCACGGCCCTTTACCAATTATAAACCCTTTTATATTCTATGTACCCCCTTTTTTGGGTACAAAGTTAATTAAGCAATCAACCAGTATATTATGATCGGTCACTATCTTACCCATTTATGGTAAGTTTCAAAATTCCATTCGCATATATGTTAGAACAGCAGATGGAAGACCTCACGGTTAAACTATACCCATATTTGTCATTGAATTTCACACATAATGTGGTGACTGACTCTTATCGCCTAATACTGCTCCTACGAGCTAAACAAATTCACGAAATTAAGTCTAGGGGTGTTCGCGGTCCGGTCCAGTCCGGTTTTTAGGATTTTTAAAGACCGGACCGATTAAACCGGTCCTTAAAAAAAATAGACCAAGATCGGACCGATTGTATCGGTCACCCGACCCTTGTCGGTCCGGTTTCTTATTGGATCGGTTCGGTCTAACTTGTCGGTCCTAATCTTATTAAATTAATCATTTTAAAAATAAAAATCACCTTTAATCAGTGTCCATTTTTTAGCATAAAATCAGTCCATTTTTTCGCATAAACCCTGTCCAAACTATTATCTATAATATATACAGAACCATAATAATATATTCTTAAGAACCATAAGAATAAAATAAATAAATTAAATAGTCACACAAGCAGTGGAGAGGGGATACATACACAAGCAGTGGAGAAGTGTACCAGTTGTGATGAGGGGAGGAGATGGCAACGCTGATCAAGAAGCGTACACAAGAGGTGGATGATGGCAGAGGCGAGTGAGAAGCGTACCAGCTGCGGAGATGGTAGCGGAGAGGCAGTGGGGAGGAGATGGCAGCGGAGGGTTCTAGCTGCGATGAGGGGAGGAGATGGTACCTGCGATGAGGGGAGAGGAGAGCCATGGCAGTTGCGAGCCTGCGATGAGGGGAGGAGATGGCAGCTGTGATGAGGGGAGGGGATGGCAGCTGCGAGCCTGCGATGAGAGGAGAGGAGAGCAATGGCATAACCATAGAGAGAGGAGAGAAAAATGGCATCGGTAACAAATGAAGAAAATAAAGAATGGATAGATAAGTTTAGGGCAGTAAAAGACACAAGGCTTTTTTTCTTATTGACGATCGTACCCTCCCTCTTGTGTTCATATTAATATATATAAAAATATAATTAAAATATATATTAATATGAACAACCGGTCCGGGTCGGTCCAAACAGGTTATTTAATGTGGCGGACCGAGGACCGGATCGACTAGACCGGTCTGGAAAAAAAAAACCTAGACCGGACCGGTGATAAAAAAAACCGATAAAAATAGGGCGGTTCGGTTCGGTCCAGTTCGGTCCACCGGTCCAATCGGTTTTTTTAACACCCCTAATAAAGTCATGGGTGTTATTGCACTCCATCCTACACAGTTGCCTTTGGATTCTCTACTTCTATAGGCCCGTAACCCTTTCTCTCTTCCCCGCATCTTACAGGTGGCTCTTTAAAATAGTTCTTCTGACTCCCTCACCCTTTGCTGATGAAGCTGGGCAAGTCTGAAATACTACCAACGTTAACTATAATGGTATTTGGGGAAGTTACTAGTTTCGAGTGATTTTTCCATTATCACTTGCTTGAATAACTCTCATGGTGACTTTTGTCGTGATCATTATTCCCCGAACACTCTATATCTTTTGTTGAGCTTCTCCTCCTGCAGTCCTTCTTACGGCCCTCATTGGTCGTCCTATTAATTTCGATGAACGAAGCACAACCGAACTCGTATATGAATCACATCAACTATACTTAATTACAGAAGAACATAAGTCGCAAACGTAGAGGAATACAACAATTCTACAAGAAGGCTCTACATCAAAGAACGCTACGCTGAAACGTGAATATCCGCAAAGATCATAAAAGACTCTAAAACCTGATGCTCTAATACCACCTGTGACACCCCTCCAAATTAAATACCAGGTAATCAGTCCTTTATGAAATTTAAAACAGAATATTTGGTTGGTTCATTCTTAACATCACCGTCGAAAAATATTTTTCTTTATTAATCACCTAAATAATTAACTAAGCTAGTGCCAAAACATTTTTATCCAAATATTAATGTCAATTAATTTAAACCATTTAGCACATTCACCATTTTATTGAATAAACAAATAATGAATAAAACATCATCTAACTGAATATGATAAAACTAGAATAATCGTCCCTGTCAAACAAAAGCCAAACCATCAATCTGTAACACCCCGCCTAATTAAACACCGGGTGATCAGTCCTATACCCAATTAAATCAGAATATACAGTTGGTTCATTCTTAGCATCACTGTCGAAACACATTTTCACATCACCTAATACTCAATTAAGCTGGTGTTAAAAACTTTTTCCATTTTTAATTTAATTAAAACCATTCCACGACACAGAATAATAATATCCAACAACACATCACAGCTGAATTAACTATAACAAGAATAAATGTGACTGGAATAACTCTCCAGTTGAATTATAACTTTTACACTAAATAAAACTGATGTCCACAATGTTTACATAAATAATTACAACCTCTAGAATCCTGGGCGACATGCCCGAAATGAAGTAGACGATACAGATGAGTGAATCAACAGAAAGGAAGCGTCTAAACAAAATCTGCATCTCTGCTAGTAGCCACAATCCATCGGAACATCCATAATCTATGTTGGGCATCCCTGCCACTGGATACCTGATGTACAAGATATAGTAGAGAAGAGAATATGCAAGGAAACGGGTCAGAGCCCGATTGTAAAAGATTTTAAAAATAGCAAGTGCTTAACAATTACAATTAAGCATTTATTATGTACATGTTAGTTTCTCGGACTCTCTCTTGATAATTCTCACCTCTCATCTAGAGTGCACACCTATCGTATCTTATTATCTTCCTAGTTAAGGTTCCCTCCTAACTAGTTTCCACAACCTAATTCTAACCCATGTCATAAACCCGTATGTCCCATACCATACGTAATATAATTATTCATATTCATTTCTCTTTAATATGAACTAGTCTTGTTACAACCTTAGAATTAAGTGTTCACTTACTTAATTTAATTCAGATTTCATTATTTACTTCAATCTACAACATTACACAGTAGATTAAATCACAGTTTATATTTTTAATCTACAATTTGACACAGAATATTACATCTCTATATCTAAAATGTCACAAAGTAGACTACATCACCGTTTATATATATAATATCACACCAATTATATATATACTACTATGGCACCTCCCCAGTCACAGTTGCGGTGCATGCATACTCTGCTATCATGTCCTGATACATAATGTCACTGTATAGAGTACTGATGATTCGGAGTCTCTTACGAATCATATCATAACACAAATATTTTGGAGGTGAGCATACTCCCTAGCCAAATGGGTCACGCACATACCTACGCTCCCATTCAACCATCGAAACTATCATATACCGATAGCACGTGTCCAAGGACCTATACTCAGAGTACGAATCTAAAATCCATCCCAATTGGGCGCACAAGGATAAGAGCGTCCACAATGCGAAACCTCCACCCTGATAGCAAGCATCGTACGTATGTCATACACATAACAAACTATAATATGGGTATACATCCCACCTATATAAATATAACATCAATAAGGTAGGCAATCATCTCGCCTATATATATATATATATATATATATATATATATATATATATATATATATATATATATATATATATATAATAATAGGCATCCATCATACATGTATACAATCATAGGGCATACGGACAACCCATATAATAAATCCCATACATAGTATAATTATATCCCGAATATCCTACGTATATTTTTTATTAAGACTTTAATTCTCAAAGTATATATTTCCAAACTTATCTACCCGCACGATGGTGATCATTTAATCCTAAAATAAATTCATTAGGTAAACATCACGTCCTACAAATCCATGTCATCATGACTCCCGAATTTCTACGAATTAAATTCACTTTAATTAGGTTTATTCCCAGATAATCCCTAATTCACTCTTAACCCTTTATTCTACCTCTCAAGGTTAATCCCAATTATACCTAAGGTTATACCGGTAATATGAGTCTCTTACTACTGGTCCTAACCTTGAATTATCATTTATCCAATTTACACCCTAAATAATATAATTCTCCAAAATAACTCATTTAATTAATCACTCGTTAATTTCCCCTCATTCAAAATCCCAAAATAATATTTTTCGGGTCTTAAGTATATCTAACTGCCCTTCTCTAAGTCGCATTATATTCAAATGATAATCACTAAAGATTTATAAAAGGTTTGGGATTTAATCAAGAATTAAAAGGAACAAGTTCATATTTTCTGGTGAGGTCGATCGATCGAAGGTCAGGGGTCGATCGATCGAGCTTCATGGGTCAATCGATCGATCACCCAGATATCAGCCTAGATTTCTGCAACTTCTATCCTACGGGTTTCACATCTTTTAACCAATCAAATCTCCATTTTAATGTCCCAAAATTCTTATAATCCTTACCACATGATATAGCAACATATGTAAATGATTCCTACTGGTCTAAACAACCTATAATCATCAAGAGTTTGGATTAAAGTGTATATATTTCATATTTTCCAGAAAAACTAAAATATATGTTACCTCAAAAACAATCTTATAACTTTGTGAATTTCTACAACATATGATGTTTATTTTGTGGATTAATGTCTACCAACAACATGAGATTTATCCTACATATTTATTCTTTCCAAAAATGAATTAACATCTAACTAGTTTATCTCCAAAACATGAAATTTCTCATAATTTCCAGAAAACTCATATTTTACTATCTCTCCAAGAACATCATATAAACTAAGATTTTCTTCACCAATAATTCCCAAATTTCATGGATTAAATTCTATACTCTAAATAAAATTAATCCTACATCATTCTCCTTTCAAAGATTTAATTAACATCACCATAATTCATCTTTGATTATGCATCTTTTCAGAATTTTCTAAACAACCTAATATGGACAATATACATGTTAAATTTATAATAATTAATCACTTGCCTTTAGATTGTAGGTTTGATCCGTTGGGGATGTTTGTCCATTTTTTGTTCTTCCCTTCTCCGAGCAACTTTCGGTGGTGGTTGGTGGTGGTGACTCTTGGTGGTTCAAGGTGGTTGTCCTTTGGTTTCTAAGAAAAGTATCTTCTTCTCCCACAATGACTCTTCCTTTTCCCCAGAGAAACTCCTCACTCTCTCTCAATTTCTTTTTCTCTAAGTTTGTAGAATGAATTAATAATCTAAACCCTTTAGACTTATAAATAATCTCCCAAATTCGTGCATACTATTCACCTCCCTTGTAAAATGATCGAAATACCCCTCTGAGGTGTCTTTTCGGTTTCAAAGTGCCCCGAGACCCAAATCAAACACCCAAGTAGACTTTTTTGACTATTTGAACCCTTCCGGACACTTTGGTGCAGTCAAAATGACTATTCGGATGATATAAAAATAATTCACTTTTATTTCATTAAATTATAATCCCGACACGACTCAAATGCGCGTCCCGACTTAATTTCCATAATTGTCGTACACCTAATTCGTGATAATTTTATAAATTCATAATCAATTGTAAAATCATAATCATATATATTACTTTAATAACTAATTAATATTCAATATAAATCACATATTACTTTATTCTCGAGTAATATTTAAATCCAGATTAATTTTCAATTATATCACAATTAATTCTTATTAATCCATTTTAAAAGTCATTAAAAATACTGGGTATTACATACTTCCCCCCTTACAACGGAGTTTCGTCCCGAAATTCGAAAAATAAAAGTATAGCAGGCAAGAACAATTATGGATAAGTATTGCGCATCACATACTTGCGCTCCCAAGTAGACTACTCTATACCACCCATACAGTACACTATCGAGTACCCCTAATAATGAACACCTCATTTATGATCATTTTAACCCCAGGTTACCCTGTCACGTAGGTTCTTGTCCAAGCCTTACAGTTTAAGTTTCACTACTTATACTTTATTCTAGATATTCACTATCTAACCCTATACTATATGCACTTAAATAGATTAACCGTTCTTTAGATAATTACCATCTCATCTTACACTTATCATACACAAGTAGGCTAATTGTGCGGTCTATATTTTACACACAATATATACTATAAGTTTCAAATCATATATCATATTCGCAATAGTTCCTGGTTCCTCACTTTTATCCCACAAGTAGGAGAAATAATAAGACTTACCGTACCATACTTCATCTGGCCCCATTCCCAACAATAAACTTATAAGAGTTATAGTACACCAACTTCACTAGTGGAACGTACGTCTATCGTCCTCCCTTAAGATTCAAGGGTACAAACATAATTTATCTTCCAATGTCAGATTTGTCCGCTTAGTCTGCCTATTATTCTGCGGATGATGGATCATACCCAATCAAATCTCGGTACCCATGCCTTGAAAAATTCTTCCAAAATCGGGAGGCAAAGTCTCATCCAAATTGGACACAATATTAAATAGTACCCTATGTAACCTCACTACCTTGGTCATATTAAGATCAAAGCATATTGTCTCGTAGTATAATCAACCCTAACTGGCATAATGTGATCTACTTCAATCAACTGATCCACTATCACCCATATAAGATTGTAACCATCCTCACGATAAAATCCTTACGAATACTCTCTTAATACTACTTAGAAATCCCTAACGGTTGGAGAAACCTCTGCTGGTTTCGAATGGTCCACCCTAATTCCAACAGACAGGGGGGCCCCTACAAGAGGAATATAGCCAAACGTCTCTTCATTTAAATCCTATTACCATAGTCATTTATAGCCTGTTACATTTATTATTTTACCAACTATATCTCTAATCGTCATAAATGACCGAACATTCAAGTCTCGATATCTAAAATTCTACATTTATTTTCCATATCCCATATCTCCAAAATGGGGAACAATATCAGATTTAATTACCTAGGGTGCCCATACACGTTATATTTCTTGCATTCTTGTACAAGTAACTTACACTATTCTTGAATCAATTTTCGCTCACTTTGCATACTGATATGGTAGAGGTGCACTCAATCACCCCACTAGTCATAACTTGATCACTCTATCAGTGGCCTCATTGTTTTATTCATAATGTTACTAGGACTAGGCGACTCTCAAGTCATAATATAATTATTAACTCTAAATTTTAAAAAAAAAGACTAAGGTACGAAATTATGCACTATCGACCAAACTTCTCTCCCACTCCCGACGCTCACTAATTTCAAGCGTGGGATGTCTCGCAAAGCAAAATCCAAACAAGGAACCCCCTCGATACACTACTAATTAACATAGTCGGTTGTTGAGATCCATAATGGCCCTCTGTCCATAATCTGTACCTTCTCATAATTTCTTAATGTTGACAAAAGTCTACTATCCATGCTTATATATCCATAAAAAAAAACATAAACCATGATGCTCTTACTATCCCAAATTCTCGGCGCTATATAATAAGTTATTTCTCGTTGTTCAACATAATATAGCTTGATTCACATCAGTGAAATAAATATCTACGCACACATATAACTAGACAATATTTTCACTAAGTTCTATGATATCATGATATGTAGGCCCAACCCTATTTTAGTTGGCGCCGCACAAAATTAATTTTACTCCCCCATAGTATTCAGCACGATAGTCTTATCACTCAATCTACTATCGTTTAAACATTTGGTAATTTATCACTACATATTTCCATAATAAGTTCTATTATGCTAACTCAAAGCAGTTGAAGATTATAATAACACAATATACTCTTAGGACCCACCCGGTTCACTCACGAGCGACACCAAGAAGTCCCGCTATCAACGAGAAACATTTTTGTACTCAGACTGTTGAAACTATCATTCCCACTAACCTCGACTCGCACGTGAATTTAGGGTTTCAATTTATATATGACTGATGCGACACACAATGTCACTAGAATTAATCCTTTATTCCCAAGGATGAAATAAAACTTCATCAGTCTCTCCTGATCACGTAGGGTCCTTATATGCACTTCTCAAAGTCAAAACAACTCACGATCACTTGCACCAATTATACATCTAGGATTTCATTCTATAGTTATACCCACCCGTTGTGTACAAATTATTCACTCCCATGGTTTACACGCCCATTATTGAAACGTTGGCCCATAATATCTAGGCCTCAATTATGGTCTTACCGACCTCCCTTTTTCTTCTTGGACCCCGTCGACCTTTAAATACGATATGCTACTATTACCGAGGACTCCACTGGTCCTATTAAAACCTACCACTCTTGGGTCGTAAATTTCTCGGGCCTAATTCTCTTGACCCAATTACTCCCCTAGAAGTATCACTCCTCCAGTTGTTATGCCTAATTGGTATGGTTTACTATTCCTAAAATTTATCGGTCTCATTACTCAATGTGGCCACATTTAACACTAAGTAGTTTCTCCCTCTACACATAGGGTAATTTCCCTTACTATATCCTCGTTACTGACCTTTTGAACGTCCTTCTCTTTGACCTATCAATCTTAACTCCCAATTGTTATTCCCATTATTCTTTTTGGCTCTACGGGTCCTATGGGATACATTGGCGACTACACTATTCTTGGCTGATTTTATCGCCACTAAGTAAGGGTTTAATAATGTCACTTTAAGTGGGTCCCTTACTGGGTACACCTTCCAGTGATGTTTTCTTAACAATATTGAATTCAATCTTGCTCTTCGGCTATGTTTCCTACCCCTTCTAGTCTCGCTTTCATTTGGAAACATCATTGAATTTCTTGGTAACGTTAATCCTAGTCGTTTTCGTAAGATTTCTACTCACACTAGAGTATTTCACTCTCGAGTACTTTCACTTAATGAACTCTATTTATCTTCTAAGCACCCCATTCTTCCTAGGGTAAGGAGTACGTTAAACAAGTTACTTCTCTCTTTCTAGCCCATAAGAGATAAGTTTTGGAATTCCTTTTATATCCTGATTAAAACATCAAATGAACGATTTCACTATTAAACCATACCTAAAATTCTTATTCCAGCTTCACACGGGTTATTATATGTGATGTTTAACTCTCATCACTTAAGTTTGCCCTTCTTAGAATAATTTTACTAGAAAAATTTCAAATCCCGGGTGTTACTACTCTTCACCCTTCACAATTGTCTTTAAACTCCTTCCTTCACAAGAGTCCTTCTGACTCCTTCACCTTTCACATACAGTGTCAGACAGAATCAAAATAGTGTTAAAACAGTAGGCTTTTAACACAAAATGCAAAAACTCATAAAAACTTAAAATGTGAGTTACATGCAAACATGGTACCGATGTGCTCAAACATGGATATGAAATGAATGGGTGTGAAACTACAACAAATGAGTCACAATTCCAACACATCGAAACGATCAAGAAGCTCTAATTGATAGCGATAAATCATCAAACTTTATCATAGCCATATGACAATTAAAGAGTGAGCTTAATGAACTAAACATACTACATGCACACAAATCCAGAATTTTGACGATTCTACAAACAATAGTGTCAAATTGCAATGTCTCAACATTAGGATTAGATGTGCAAACCCGTTTAAACTTTCTCCAACCAAACTCCCTCATATATATATAATTTTTCAAGTTCTTTTGAGGTTTCTAGCATTCTCAACTTAGGAAAAATCTTATTGGCCCTTTTTCTTAGCATATTGTATTTTCTTTTGGGCTCTTTTAAACGATGGCTTTCACGACGAGTCAATTTTGAACTCTCGCAGTCCTTTCCTGTGAATCACTCATCATTTTTACCAATTTTAAATCCTCACGGTAAACGGTTATTACATGCACACTTCTCCTTAAGTCTACTTACGCATAGATGACAAGATTGAGATAAGAACGCCTCGCCAATTCAAATATGCAAGTGAAGTCAAACATCCATATAAACTCGTGCATGTGTGCAATGTTGGCATATATACAAAGTCGAATCAAAATGCATATCAACTTCGAAACCACCCCATATAAACAATGGTTAAGATCATTCTGAGTATTGATAATAATGACCAAATGTCCTAGCCACATGGATAATGAAACGATGGGGGGTCCAAACACACCAATATGCCACATCAAACATGTAAACTCAAAAACAAAAACTGAAAATATTTTTGGCTTTTCAAACATATTTTCTCAAAAATAAATCTTTTTGTATTTTACAAATAGGACTCAAACAAATGAAAAAATAAAATACAAAGAGATAAACATGTCATAATACTAGCAATGAATATATCATGAAGTAAACTAGCATATGAAAAACATGCAAGCAACTAACCATAAGAAATAGCAAGAGATGAATCATGTGCATGCATGTGAGAATTAACCAACGAAGCATTTAGCATCTCCAAAACGAATTTCCTAACCCAAACAGGTGTATACCTAACAAAATGGGTTTGGGGAACCAATGGGACACTACGTTTAATCTTCCTAGGGTTTTTTCTAAGATCAAAACAAAAACTCCTAAGGTGACCTTTCCTACCACAATGCGAACAAGTGAAAACACGATGAGGAATGGGACCTTTAGGTTAACCTTTTTTAATACCCTCGGATGTGGTTGACGCTCTAAAACAAAATATGGTTTGGGATTTTACAATCGAACCACTAGAATAAGATAAGCCACTACCATCACTACTCGAGTCATTTAAATTATTTTTTAACTTCAAAACTTTTGACTCAAGAAAACGATTAGACTCCTCAAACTTTCGAGACTCCTTCTTTAAATTTTCAATTACCCCTAAAAGGTTATCTCGCTCCCCCTCAATGTGAACAAACTTATCCCTAAGAGCCTTTTCTCGTGCCACAATGTAATTAATCGAATTATTTTCCTCAACGGCACAAACACTAGAATTTCTCAAATCCTCTAACTCTTTTTCTAAAATGAGGACTCTATCATCACTCTCCTTTTTGCCCAATTTTAATATATTAAAATCTTTAAACAAGGAACTAAAGTGCTCACGATAAATATCTCTTTCAATTTGAAAGCTTTACAAATATTCAATCTTATTTTTAAAATCGGAATTTTCTTTTTCCAAAACTTCAATACGTTTTGCAAACTTTAAATTCAAACAATGTAAATCGTCAAAGCTTAGATAATCCATCGAGAAAAAACAAACACATGGGATGTAAATAAATACACGGGATCACAAAACAAATAAATAATGTTTTCTAGCTCTGATACCAATTTGAAAAGTGTGAGTGGCCCGATATGTGTGTTTTCTTTCAAAACCAATTTTTCTCCGAAAAAGATCTAACTTTTAGTTAAGCACCAAACCAAGTTATGAAAAACTCAATTCTTACTTTAAACCAATTTTATCTTGATTAATCCAAAACATGTATCTAGTGATTAAAATAAGTAAAGTAAAGTAAAGAATACTCACAACGCCGGATGTAAAAGAAAAAAATCCAAAACGGGAAAACAACACTAGACGGCCCAAGCCAGACAATCACTATAAACAATGGTTTTACAAAGACAGATTAGCCTTACACTAAGACTCGATCCCAACGGGTCTTGACGCTCCTTTTGATCTTCAACCATTCTTCAATAGTGCCCACACAGCAATTCCGTCTTCCACGATCTATGTCCACAACACACGCGTCCACGTATGTCTCGGTGTCCACCGAATGGACGATATCGAACACGATGTCCGTCGCTTCTTCACCGCAAAACCCTTTGATGTTCAATGTGTAGAACAAACAACTTTGGTGCAGCAAGATCACTTAAACAGATAAGAATGATAACTCATATCTTTTCAAACTCTAAGGATGTGTTTAAGACTTTTAAACCTTAGAAAACATGTGCAAACCAGGTTCTGGTTCGTAAAACTCTTTGCCAGAATGCACACCCACGAAATTCTGATGCAAACAGTGTTTAAATAGGATTTAAATGCCACTTCGAAAAACATGTCGTTCGAACGACTTAAGCATGTCGTTAAAGCGACATCAGCATTCGTTCGAACGAGATCAGAGGTCGTTTGAGCGACAGAGTTGACTTTTTGATTTTTTGTTCAAAACGTCTCTTCAAAGAGAGATTTAAATAAGTCAAACTCCTATTCGAACTTATCATAATAAAAACGTAGTATAAACCTTTTAAAACATTTAAACACATTTTTCTTTATAAAAATTACATCCTTATCTTTTATAAAATAATTTCGAGCACAATTAATTATGCGCATTCATACCTGAGTGATCTTGGAATGAAATTAACTTTGAAGATGATTAAACTTGTACCAATTAAACTTCGGCATGATTTAATTCTTTGAAGCTTTGCCGCAACGTCTTCAATTTATTCAATACGTCATAGACCAAGTGGGATCATGACAAAATAAAAACTCCCTATGACATATTACAAACACAGTTTTGTTCACGGAATTAAGTCAAAGCAATACATGGACTCAATTGGAAATTTATGTCCTTACATAGTCTTATTACAACCTTAGAATTAAGTGCTCACTTACTTAATTTAATTCAGATTTCATTATTTACTTCAATCTACAACTTTACACAGTAAATTAAATCACAGTTTATATTTTTAATCTACCATTTCACACAGAAGATTACATCTCTATATCTACAATGTCACAAAGTATATTACATCACCATTTATATATATAATATCACACTAATTATATACATACTACTATGGCACCTCCCCAGTCACAACTGCGGTGCATGCATACTCTGTTATCATGTCCTGATACATAATGTCACAGTATAGAGGACTGATGATTCGGCATCTCTCACGAATCATATCATAACACAAATATATTAGAGGCGAGCATACTCCCCAGTCAAATGGGTCACGCGCATACCTAAGCTAGTATTCAACTGTCGAAACTATCATATACACCGATAGCACATGTCCAAGGTCCTATGCTCACGGTACGAATCTAAAATCCCTCCCAATTGGGCGCATAAGGATAAGACCGTCCACAACCGAAACCTCCACCCCGATAGCAAGCAGCGTAGGTATGTCATACGCATAACAAACTATAATATAGGTATACATTCCACCTATATAAATATAACATCAATAAGGTAATCACACAACCATATGATAATAATAGGCAATCATCTCACCTATAATAATAATAATAATAATAATAATAATAATAATAATAATAATAATAATAATAATAATAATAATAATAATAATAATAATAATAATAATAATAATAATAATAATAATAATAATAATAATAATAATAATAATAATAATAATAATAATAATAATAGGCATTCATCATACCTGTATATAACCATAGGGCATACGCACAACCCATGTAGTAAATCCCATACGTAGTATAATTATATCCCAAATATCCTACGTATATTTTCGATTAAGACTTTAATTCTCAAAGTATATAGATCCAAACTTATCTACCCGCACAATGGTGATCATTTAATCCTCAAATAAATTTAGTAGGTAAACATCACGTCCTACAAATCCATGTCATCATGACTTTCGAATTTCTACGAATTAAATTCACTTTAATTAGGTTTATTCCCAGATAATCCCTAATTCACTCTTAACCCTTTATTCCACCTCTTAAGGTAAATCCCAATTATACCTAATGTTATACCGGTAATATGAGTCTCTTACTACTTGTCCTAACCTTAAATTATCATTTATCCAACTTAAACCCCAAATAATATAATTCTCCAAAATAACTCGTTTAATTAATCACTCGTTAATTTCCCCTCATTCAAAATCCCAAAATAATATTTTTCGGGTCTTAAGTATATCCTGTTGTCCTTCTCTAAGTCATATTATATTCAAATGATAATCACTAAAGATTTCTAAAAGGTTTGGGATTTAATCAAGAACTAAAAGGAACAAGTTCATCTTTTCTGGTGAGGTCGATCGATCGAAGTTCAGGGGTCGATCGATCGAGCTTCATGGGTCAATCGATCGATCACCCAGATATCAGCCCAGATTTCTGCAACGTTTATCCTACGGGTTTCACATCTTTTAACCAATCAAATCTTCATTTTAACGTCCCAAATTTCTTATAATCCATACCACATGATATAGCAACATATGTAAATGGTTCCTACTGATCTAAACAACCTATAATCATCAAGAGTTTGGATTAAAGTGTATATAATTCATATTTTCCAAAAAAACTAAAATATATGTTATCTAAAAAACAATCCTATAACTTTCTGAATTTCTCCAACATGTGATGTTTATTTTGTGGATTAATGTCTACCAACAACATGAGATTTATCCTACATATTTATTCTTTCATAAATGAATTAACATCTAACTAGTTTATCTCCAAAATATGAAATTTCTCATAATTTCCAGAAAACTCATATTTTACTCTTTCTCCAAGAATATCATATAAACTAAGATTTTCTTCACCAATAATTCCCAAATTTCGTGGGTTAAATTCTATACTCTAAAAAAAATTAATCCTACATCATTATCCTTTCAAAGATTTAATTAACATCACCATAATTCATCTTTGATTATGAATCTGTTCAGAATTTTTTAAACAACCTAATATGGACAATATACATGCTAAATTTATAATAATTAATCACTTGCCTTTAGATTGTAGGTCTAATTTGTTGGGGATGATTGTCCACTGGTGGTTCTTCCCTTATCCGATTAACTTTCGGTGGTGGTTGGTGGTGGTGACTCTTGGTGGTGCAAGGTGGTTGTCCTTTGGTTTCCTAGAAAAGTCTCGTCTTCTCCCACAATGGCTCTTCCTTTTCCTCAGAGAAACTCCTCACTCTCTCTCAATTTATTTTTCTCTAAGTTTGTAGAATAAATAAATAATCTAAACCCTTTAGACTTATAAATAATCTCCCAAATTCGTGCATACTATTCACCTCCCTTGTAAAATGACCGAAATACCCCTTCAGGGTGTCTTTTCGCTTCCAAAGTGCCCCGAGACCCAAATCAAACATCCAAGTAGACTTTTTCGACTATTTGAACTCTTCCGGACACTTTGGTGTAGTCAAAACGACCACTCGGATGACATAAAAGTAATTCATTTTTATTTCATTAAATTATAATCCCGACACGACTCAAATGCGTGTCCCGACTTAATTTTCATAATTGTCGTACACCTAATTCGTGACAATTTTATAAAGTCATAATTAATTGTAAAATCATAATCATATATATTACTTTAATCACTGAATAATATTCAACATAAATCACATATTACTTTATTCTCGAGTAATATTTAAATCCGGATTAATTTCTAATTATATCACAATTAATTCTAATTAATCCATTTTAAAAGTCATTAAAAATACGGGATATTACACAATCGTAATAATACGAAATCCAACTGAAACTAAAATACTGAAATGAAATGAGTACAATGTCGCTCGAACATAAATAAAATAAGGATGGGCGACACATGGCCTAACTGATAATCCTAAAGCAAAGAACTGAAATCATAGATGTGGAGGCGTCTGAATACGAAGACCTGCAACTCCCTTAATAGCTGCAGCACGTCAAAAGATCCAACAGTCTAAGCTTGTCGCCCCTGTGGCTGAACGCCTAAAAATAATTTCACAAGAAAAAGAGATTTTGCAAGAGACGGGTCAAATTCCGAGTGTAAAATATTTTAAAATAGTTTAGCTAGTATTTAAAATGAAGTGAAGCAAATATAATACACATGTTAGCTTTTCGAACACTCATTTAACTATAACGTAGACATCCACTTTCTAATTATCACTCGTAGTAATAACCCGTATTTCCCACAAGCTATTATTATTAAATGTCCTTGCATTTATTATTCCGAATGAAAGTTACACAATAAGTTTAAGTGTTACCATACTTAAGTTACTTAAGAATCTATCAGCTTCCTTATCTACAAATTTCACACAATTGATAATATCGCAAGTATATATACATATTCAGTACTGTATATAATATATACTAATACGGCACCCCTAGACTCAGCGGTAGTGCATGCATGCTCTGCTATCTAGTCCCGGTACATCTTGTACTAAATAAGGACTACCGATTTGGAATCACTCACGAACCGTATAGTACAAATAACACATATTGGAGGCGAACATAGTTCCAAGCATATGGGATATGCACATACCTACGCACCCATATGACCGTTGACTTATCAACTCACTAATAATTCGTTCCTAGGTTCTATGTCCTGAGGCACCAATCTAAAATCCCCCAGTGGGCTCATCAGGATGAGACTGTCCCCTTTCAAAACCTCATGCGATAGCAAGCAGTGTAGGTATATCATACACATAGTAAATCAATCATATAATAGGTATTCATCTCACCTATATACATTCATAACACAAATATAGATATACTCACGTCCCATATCATAAATCTCATACGTAGTCTATCATTATCCCGAATATCCTACTTTTAATTGAATGACAGTTTCACTTTTTATTGTACGCTCACGAGTATTACTCACCACTCAAAGTGTACCATTTATTCTACCTATAAGATCAGTAGGTGACTCACTATATCCTACTGTTCTAAATCATCGTTGTCCTCAAATTCTCGTAACTCGAATTAATTTCCAAATTCGATAATCCTCTCACGTTCACCTAATTACGTTTATCCTTAAATACGCCATTATGAGATCAAGAATAATAGACACCTAGGCCTACTGTCTTCTAACATAAGTCCAAGTGTATTAAAACAAATCCCAAGAATAAATTCCAAATGTTTTTTTTTAACCATAATAAACAAAAGGAGAAAACTGGCCAAAACTGGGCACCCGAATCGATTGGGCGTGATCCGAATCGATTCGCCTTGCCGAATCGATTCGTCTAGAACCAAATCCATTCGTTCGTACAAGTATGGAAAATTTTGCACATGTGTTCTTACGAGTTTCTCCAATTTTCAACCCAAAATCCTTATTTTAATCGTCCCAAACAACAATTCAAGCATACTAAATGTTATACTAACATAATTAAACAAGTTATAATGTTCAAGAACTATAATTTCATTGAAGGGCATCAATTAATTGGGTTTATCTCAAGTATAAGCATTAAGAACCCTAGTTTGTCATATTCTTTAAGAACTACCATAAAAGCCCATAATTATTCATCAATATTAATCCAAATTTTGTTGGTTATCATTTATATATCATGGGGAATCAAACCTATATTAATTTTAATTCCAGATTATGATACAAATCCTTCAATTTCATCCAAATCATATACAATACATGTTTAATTTCCACCTACACTACTATAGATGGTATTATTGCTCAAAGTTTGCAAGTTTAAACACTTCCCTCTCGAAGGAAGGTCTGATCCGCTGGTGTAGTTAGTATGGTTGCGTTCTTTATTCTCTGATCTACGCGGTGGTGGTATCGGTGGCGCAAGATGGTGGTTCTTAGCCTTATACTCGTAATATTAGCTCTCATTCTTCCTCTGTGACTCTCCCTTGGATTTTGTAAGAGGTGGGTTCTTCAATACAGTTAGTATTAAGTTAGGCGTAACCCCTTATCAAGATCGATATTATCACTGCTAAGCACGCAATAAAGATAGTAGCCGCATGTAAATCAGAGATAAAGAGATTCAATATTCAAGCTTGCATTAAAGAGCATGTTAACACGGGAGACATATGGCAAGCACAACAAACGAATAGGACCAATAGGTGACATGGTCGGAGGGAGAAAGAACAAGCACTTCAGGCACAATAAAGGTAAGGCAGGAACTTCAAGCTCAGTTGATGCCCAATTATAGGTGCATTAAATGTGTATGGGAGTTAATGCACTCGCGAGGGTTCTCTGATATAAGGAAATTTGTGCAGTAATTCTAAGCTCAGGATGATCCCTCTATGATTTGTTTATTTGGTTTATTTATTTGGTGTAGAGGTTGCTCGAGTCAGCATGCCCTCGATCCCTCTGGTGGGGTGCATTAAATGAACGAGATATTGCATTCAATGCATGGGATCTGATAGTTTTGGCCGAAAATCATTCTATTGGCTGGAATTATTGTGGGAATTAATAAGGGATATGACTCGTCAGCTTGAGGCTTATTCTAGGGTGGCTAGATGGTCAGGTTTTGGTGAACTAGACCTGTCATTATAAGGATAAAAATACTTGATTGCTACATTCTTGAGTCCCTAGATGTCAGACGTTATGACATCAGGTAGTGATTCAAACAGTGACTATTGTTAGTTATCTAGTCACATCAGTCAGGCGGGCTGGCACCCAAGGTACCTCGAGGGGGTAACTTCGAGGGGGAAAGTATTGAGGGAGATCGGGTACCTCGAGGAGGTTCACTTGAATATGTAAGCAATTAGTAAGCTCAAGTGACATTTGTCCTGGGTGAAGTTTTGCCCAAGTGTGCCAAGAGGGTTGGTAATAATTCTCAACCTTGTCTTGTTCTCAATCCTCCAAACCATATCCCTATAAAGTTCCCAAGAGGAGGTGGCTTTATAGAAAATGAAATCTATCCCATACCCTGCCAGGCATGGTCCCTCGTGGGTACCAAACAACCTCATTCGACATGTATATTCATAAGATAAAATACATAATATAACATTTTATTTCTTATTACAAATTATTGTCATCCAGATGACTTTGTTCTTCGAATTGGATCCTTCGAGCCAGGTCCGTTGGAGACTCTTCGAGATAGGGCGCTTCGAGATACTTGCTATGAAGGATCCTCGAGGTGGGTCCTGCGAACCACTTATATGGAGGATCTTTGAAGTGTGTTTGTGGTATATACTTCTTTGTGAACGATCAATCTACCTCGCTAAATTAATCACTCATCGGGGAGGACACCCCCTACAGATTTTATGAATGAAAACCATAACTTCCCTTACGTATTAGATATATTCCCTCTCCTAATTTCATAAGTCATTAAAGCCCAAAAATAGAAATTACCAAAATGCCCTCTCGGGATGCCGGTTTGACCTAAAATTACCACGGGACCCAAACTAAACCCCCGAGTAGACTTTTCTGACTATATCGACCCTTCCGGACACATTGGCGCACTCGAAAGGCCCATTTGGATTACTTAAAAATAATTTACTTTTTTCCCATTAATTAAGTCCTAACATGCGTGTCCCGACTTAATTACCGTAATTGTCAATTATCTTATTTCTCACTCGTGGCAATTCTCATAAATTCACAATCATATATTACTTTATTCACTTAGTAATATCGAATATAATTCTCACTAATAAATACTAACTCTTATATCACTAGTTAATATTTATTTTAATCCGGATTAATTATTAATTAATTTCCCATATTTGATTTAATTAATCCAAATTTAAAAATTATTAAAGATACGGGGTGTTACATAAGCGTAATTTGTTCCATCAAACATAGATAGTCTATTTGACAAATATCTTTCCATATAACCTCCGAGATTCATTTAAATAACTTTTAGAAACTAGCTATAATACTAATTTGAAATTACTCGGTTATATGGCTTAGGTCTAAATTCGTGAAATACACTCCAAGATATAATCACACAACAACAAGCTATAACTACAACTAGGGCAACAGTTAGTTGTTTTCTAATTTTTAGACTTGATTACTAAATCCTGAGTGAGCATGTAGGATTTGATATGTAAATAGAAAGAACATAACCAAAACGTTGTGATGTACGAGAAAAACCTGAATGGGAAAAATCTCGGACGGCCAGAACTAGACAAAATCTACTACGAATATGGTTTTATAAGAAGACATAAAAGACTTACAGACTTAACCCTATAAGTAATGTTGATGTTGTCTTTAACACCTCCGTCCATAATATGTGTAGCTCCAAAATGTTGCACGACACCTCATGTGTCTCTGTATCCATCGAAAGCCTTCACCGTATCCAATCATACAGAAGTCCATCGCACAAAGTGATGATAATGGTAGGATGATGGTTTTTGGGTTTAAGCTGTTGGAAAATGATCCAGAAAAATCAAGTAAAAGTTGAAGAGTATTTGTAAAAGTGTTTTGGGTTTTCCTCAAGTCAAAAAAAATATTCACCCCAGCTTTCTCATGACCTGCTTATGTATTAGAAAAAAGGGAAGTGGTGGAGCATGGAGGTTATTTGGGAAAACTGAATAAAAATTAACATTTTGAAAAACTACTACGGTTGTTCGAACGAGATTAAGACTTGTTCGAACGACATGCTTAAATGTCAAGTAAACGATAAAGAAATGAGGCCTTCAAACGAGATTTCAACACAAACAAAAAGGACATCATTAAATTCTCGTTGGAAGTCATTCCAACAACGTGTAGTAATTTCATTCGAACATGAAATTAGCGAGGGTATCTAACGATAAGTTAGAAAATGGTAAAACATATCTCGTTCGAAGTGTCATTTGAACGAATTCATTTGAACGAGGTACCAAACGTCGTTTAAACAACCTTAAATGATGTAGAAAAATAAATTAAGATTTAAAGGATTTTTTTATATAAAAGGAAACCAATGAAAATGATTCTCCAACAAGTTAAAAGCGGGTCATATACCTTTGGGAAATGTGAGCGATTGAATTTTATCTTTGATGTGACATAAAATCCCGGTAGATCCAATTCTTCAATGCGGGTTATAATATGACACCCTAAATAGTCTAAATATTTTGTCCAACGGAAATAGCCAATACGAAAAATTGACTCAATGTGGAAATTTGTCCTTACAACCAAAACAACAACATGTATAAACCACTACCTTAAATAATTTACTAATGATTGATTATGATGAAATCTTAACATAAATGAAAGAATGGTGACCATTGTTAAGGGTAAGAATAATAGGACTATTAAGAGAAATAGAGTAATTGAATTCGATACTTATTCTTTAGTACTGAATTTGCATATATAAAAAATGCCACAAAATAGGTCAATAAGTTTTGTTTATCATTCACAACTATTCCCAAGGGTCGGCCTATCTCCTAAACCAAGTAAAAAATGTCAGAAAATAATGCTTTTGTTATTTGCGTTACGCATCATATGGTAAGGAGGTAAGCCAACATTGATATTTCCGATATAAACAAAAATGAGAAAAAAAATGTCATCAATATGCCAACAGACAATCAAACAAAAAAGGAATAAAAATAAATAAAATCTCTTCATCCATAAAACTATTATGAAACATCCATAAACAATGTATCCAAAATAGAATTGACAGTGTAGAATTTGAATTCAAAGCTAATTTATTATTGCTTTTGACATTATTATAATTTTCCAGAACGTTCGTGAATATTACCTAAATTACAACCGTCTTACTCATTTCTTGCTAAAAATTTGGAATGATATGGAAGGAAAAAATTAAGCACAAGAGAATGATAGGTCCGATACCGATTGTGTACTCCCAGCCAAACATAACATAGTTCTACTCCATTCATACAAAGAAATCTATAGTAAAGTGATCAATTATATATTTAAGCAACGTAATTCGCAGTAGTCAACAACAAGGACATTATTGAAAAATAAATAAACAAAGTGTTAGAAAGATATATTATGCGTTCATTAAATATATTACCGTAAATATGAATAATCTATGAGAAGATTGAGGATTGTTGAAACTCAAATAAATTCTATAAATAACGTAACAACGCGTCATATAATAACAAAATAGAATAATCTCTTGATCAATTTGTCAATCACAAAACATATTAAGGATTGTTGAAACTCAAATAAAGTCTATAAATAAATGAACAAACACTTCATCTAATAAAAAATAAAATAATCTCAGTAGTACTTTATCAAATACAAAACATACATCTCATACCAAAAATTATATATGTCACGATAAGTTTGGACAAATGCAAACTTAATGGTTCATAACAGAGTACTTTTAAAATAGCAAAATACCAATACCATTATTTTATGATTATTGAAATAGGTGAAAAAACAATCCATAATACCAATCCCGTGAGGACGTTGAAAGCTTAATACCAATACTTGTATTTGTTGATGGTTAAATATTATAAACATGAAGAGAGTACTCAATCTAAAATGTGAACCCACCTAGGCCTGTCAATGAATCGGGTTTCGACCCGGACCCGACACTACAAGAATTTGCATCATTAGGAACAATATTTAGCAACACAAGCTATTTCTTTTACCAAAGATACCCTTTTGGCAATAAAACCTTATTTATGTTGACAAAAGAAAATTTTACATTGCACTTCAACATAAAATAAAACTTGTTGCCAAAAGCTAAAATTTTAAGCGGGATACTATTGAAGTGAGGGAGGGAGATAATTTGAACCTTTAGCAGCATTGTGTCATTTTGCCAAAAGTGAGATAACTTTCTTGTGACACCCCGACTAATTAAATACCGGGTAGCTACTCCTTTATTAAATTAATTCAAAATGCCAAGTTGGCTCAGCTAATAGCATCACTGTCGAAAATATTTTTATTATTACTAACCACCTAGTATTTAAAAAGTAAGTTGCCAATTTTTAATTAAAGTCTGATTAACATGCAACAAGTGAAAGGAAGAATAATAACACCATTCACCATACCGAAGTAAATAGAATAACCATCACATAATATAAATAAAGTCTGGAGGAAAACTCCTCACTACAAATCCACAAACTGAAATAATTAAACTGAATACTGAATCGATACATGCCAAAGTCTGAAAACTGTAATGGAAATGTAACTCTAATGGAACTGGGCAACATGCCCTAAAACTGAGGAATACTGAACATGGAATCCAAATGATAGAAGCGTCTAAAAGCAAGTCCCTGTAACTTCCACAAACAGCTACAGCTCGTCCACTGAATGAGTATCCTATGCATGGTGTCCTTGTGGCTGGTCACCTAAAATGGTTTTACAAAAATAGATTTAAAAGCAAACGGGTCAGAGCCCGAATGTGGAGATATTTTAAAAACCTGCAAGTGCTTTAAAAACATTTAAAACATTAAATGCAAAGTACATGTTAGGACGTGCACTCACATGGAATTCTCACCTCTCGTCTAACTGTGCACTCCTAACGTAAGTACCCATCTAACCGCTAGCTACGTGACATCATATCTAGCTAGACTGTCATAGGTTCTACCCTTATTACTCGGTTCCCATTAATATTATAACGCTCGCAATTAAATAGGGGCTTAACGTAAATTCAGTTTCTCATAAAAGTAACATAACTCATTATAGATTATCCCTTTTATTTCATTCCATAGTTACACACAATACCATATGAAAGTTCCCAGTTTATTAAGCGTATATTTTCCACAACATAAATATACAATATAAGCACCCCGAGACTAAGCTGTGGTGCACACATACTCTGCTATCCATCCCGGTACATCACGTACATAAGGAATCACGTATTCCGAATCTCTCAGGAATCGTTCAGATAACACAAATCACACACAGTGGAGGCGAACACAGTCACATCACATGGGTCACGCACATACCTACGCTCCCACGATCAGCGGACTTATTAACATCCCAATAAGTCTTTCTCTGACCTATGTTCATCTAGGTAACCAGTCTAAATCGGGCAACACAAGGATTAGAGGGCCCTAAGCGAACGCAAACGTCCCGTGATAGCAAGTATGGTAGGTATGTCATACACACAAATCATATACCAATACTAAGTAAGCACACATCTTAGTAATCCCCGTAGTTTAATTGTAGTACTTATCGCATTCTCGTACCAACTTAAAATATGTACAAGTTATATAATCCCGGTCCATATTTACACGCGCTATAATTTATTCTCACGTCGTGGTAAACACTCACGTCTCAATCCCATATTAACCATTATTTAAGTCACTCGTATATAATTTACTCCTCATAATAACCCAAATGTCCCAAATCTATCAATATATCATCAAGGGATGTTATCTCTATCCTCGAACAAGTTTACGGGACTCCCGAAATCAAAACAGGCCTAAACTGCCAGCTCGTTAGAAGTCTCGTTCGAACGAGGTTGTTCGAACGAGAGTTCGTTCGAACGAGCTGGGCTATCTAACGAGATCTCGTTCGAACGAACATCCCTCTCGTTAGAACCCCAAACTGTCAACTCGTTAGAAGCTCGTTCGAACGAGCTCGTTCGAACGACCTGGGTAGGTCTTCTAACGAGTGACCAGAATCAAGCCCATAAATTCTTATATACGTTTTTCCAATTTCTCTACACCTCAAATCTCATCCAAACCTCAATCTAACCATTGTTTAAGGTCTCTAATCGTCCCTAAACATGTTAAAGTCACATACTAACGTATTTTAAAGGATTAATTCTTCCTACACATCATCAAATCACAAGTCTCTACTCTTTTCCCCAATTTTTCAAGAACATAAACCCTAGATTTTTCTCATCATCAATTCCCAGAATTTAATCCGTTTTTACATCACATAAATTTGTAATTTCTGAATTCAATCTTCCAATAACGTTTCTACATGCAAACCTATACCCAAAATTAAACTAATAACTTCCAATTTCATGGGTTTTCCTTTATCTCTCAAACAAGAATGATTATTAAGATTTCTAACATGGAAGAAACATTTACTGCATAAAGAATGTAATTTAAATCACTTGCCTTGATTCGATCTCTGATTTTGATGACGATTTCCTCTCTCTTTCTGCAGAATTCCCTCTCTCTCTCTTTCTCCAAGCTTCTTCTCCAATGGCTATGGTGGCTAGGGTTTTCTTTGGGAAAGTAATTAGAAACCTAATTCTAATAACCTACGTAACCTATTGGGTTAACATGGGTTGGTTAGTGGCTTAGTGGGTCAAACCCACATCAGATTTACTTTACTAATTTTCGTCATTTTTAATTCCTAAAAATACGAAATTACCAAAATACCCTTTATATTGCCGGTATGGCCTAAAAATACCCCGGGACCCAAACTACACCCCCGGCTAGTATTTTCTGACTATCTCGACCCTTCCGGACGCGTTGGCGCACTCAAAACGACCATACGGTTAATAGAATTTAAATTCACTTTTATAAATAAAATAATTATATCCTGACGCGACTGTCACACGCGTCCCAATAAAATGACCAAATTATCGTATATCAATCTCACGACAAATTTCATAATTCAATATTCATATAACATCATATATACTCAATATAGTCAAATACCAACTCACATCACGCTAGTATTTTATCCGGATTAATTCCCAATTAATTCACATTTAATTAATTAATCCTAAAAATAAGTATAGCCAAAAATACGGGGTATTACATACTTCCCCCCTAATAACTGAATTTCGTCCCGAAATTCGGAACTAGAAAGTACCTGCTAAAAACAACTCTGGATAACGTTCGCACATCTCATCCTCGCGCTCCCATGTGGACTCCTCGACATTGTGATGTCGCCACTAAACACGCACTAACGGAACTATCTTTGACCGCAACTTCCTCTCTCTTCGATCCAAAATAGCAATCGGCCCCTCCTCGTAGGAGCTATCCGGCTGGAGATCGATGTCCTCCACAGCAATGTGAGAATGAGCCAAATTATCTCTAAGGTATTTCCTTAGCGAGGAAATATGGAACACATCGTGAATCCGATGCAAATGCTCCGGTAACCCAAGTGTATACGCAACCGGTCCGATCCGCTCAATAATAGGAAACGGCCCCACATACCTTGGTGCCAACTTCCCCTTCTTCCCGAAACGCATAATCCCCTTCATAGGAGATACTCTGAGCAAAACCTGGTCCCCCACTTGGAACTCCCTGAAAAACCTCTTCGCATCAACATAACTCTTCTGCCGAACTTGAGCTACCCGAATGCGACTCCGAATCAACTCAATCCTTGCCGAAGTATCCTGAATCACTTCCGACCCAAGTAGTTTGTTGTCCCCCACCTCTAACCAACATGCTGGGGAACGACAAGGCCTACCGTACAATGCCTCAAACGGAGCCATGCCAATAGTGAACTGGTAGGAGTTATTATAAGCAAACTCTACGAGTGGAAGGTATTGCTCCCATCCACCTCCAAAGTCAATAATGCACATGCGTAGCATGTCCTCCAACATCTGTTTTGTGCGCTCTGTCTGCCCATCGGTCTGCGGATGATAAGTCGTACTCAACCGCAATTTCGTGCCCATGGCCTCCTGGAAACTCTCCCAAAATCTCGAAACAAATATCTTGTCTCTGTCAGACATGATATTTAGGGGCACACCGTGAAGTCTCACAACCTCTGAAATGAAGAGCTGGGCATACTGTCCCGCAGTGTAGTCAGTCCTTACGGGTAAAAAATGAGCGACTTTGGACAACCTGTCCACAATTACCCAAACGGAGTCGTGACCCCTCTGCGACGTGGGCAACCCCGTGATAAAGTCCATGGATATGCTCTCCCACATCCACACCGGGACCTCCAACGGCTGTAGAAGTCCTGTCGATCTCTGATGATCCACTTTTACTAGCTGGCAAATGGCGCATTTCGAAACAAACTCAGCAATATCTCTCTTTATACCACTCCACCAATACTGCCGTCTCATGTCTTGGTACATTTTGTCCCCTCCGGAATGTACCGCGAACCGTGAGCCGTGCGACTCTGCCATCACCTCATGTCATAATTTCTCCCCTTACGGAACTACCAATCTCCCATTGAAGCGTAATCCCCCGTCTGAGCTGACGGTATAGGACTCGGCTCCCTCTGCTAGTAATCGAAATATCTGCTCCTGACAGAACGAGTCATTAGCCTGTGCCCGTACTACCTTCGTGACAATCTGCGGTGTAACGGTCATCACAGACATGAAATATCGGGCCACTGCATCCTGGTGTCCCAACTCCTTCCACTTTGCCTTCCACACCTCTGCCACCTCATCTGCTGGCCTACGGCTCAACGCGTCTGCTACCACGTTAGCCTTACCTGGGTGATACTGGATATCGAACTGGTAGTCTTTCACAAACTCAAGCCACCTACGCTGCCGCATATTCAACTATTTCTGCGTGAACAGGTATTGTAGGGACTTGTGGTCCGTGAACAGTTGGAACTTCTCCCCCAAAAGATAGTGCCTCCAAATCCGTAGGGCAAAAACCACTACTGCCAACTCCAAATCATGCGTGGGGTAATTCTTCTCGTGAGGCTTAAGCTTACGGGAAGCATAAGCTATGGCATGTCTCTCCTGCTGTAATACACCTCCAAGCCCTTGTAGAGACGCATCGGTGTAAACCAAATACTCAACTCCCGGTCTCGGCAATGCTAACACAGGTGCTGAGGTCAATTTGTCCTTCAATTCATCGAATGCCAACTGACAGGCATCACTCCAGATGAATGGCACACCCTTACGAGTCAGATGTGTCAAAGGACCTGCTATCTTCGAGAAACCCCGAATAAACCTCTGTAGTATCCTGCTAGGCCCAAGAAACTATGAATCTCAGTCGGTGTCGTGGGCTGTCCCCACTCCCTCACCGCGGATACCTTCCCCGGATTAACAGATATTCCCCGGTCAGAAATAATATGTCCCAAAAACTGGACCTCCTTCAACCAAAACCCGCACTTCTCATATTTTGCATACAGCTCGTTCTGACGCATCGTCTGTAAAACCTGCCTCAAATGCTCGACGTGCTCCTCCTCTGTCTGGGAGTAAACCAGAATATCATCAATGAAGACAATGACAAACTGATCTAGGAAATCCCTGAACACTCTGTTCATCAAGTCCATAAACACTGCTGGAGCGTTGGTCAAACCAAAAGGCATAACCCGAATCTCGATAAGAACGTAGTCTTCGAGACATCCTCCTCCCTGATACGCAACTGATGGTATCCCGATCTCAAATCAATCTTCGAGAAGAAAGAAGCTCCTTTCAACTGGTCGAATAAGTCATCGATTCGAGGTAACGGATACTTATTCCGTATCGTGACCTTATTCAACTCTCGGTAGTCCACACACAATCTCAGTTAACCGTCCCTTTTCTTCACAAACAAAACTGGAGCGCCCCAAGGTGAGGTACTCCTGCGAATAAAGCCCTGACCTAACAGCTGCTCTATCTGATCTCGTAGCTCTCGCATCTCTGCCGGAGCCATACGGTACGGTGAGCGTGCTATAGGCCTCGTATCTGGCAATAGGTCTATAACAAAGTCTATCTCTCGACTGGGGGGTAGGCCTGGTATCTCCTGAAACACATCCGAATACTCCCTGACAACCGGGATCGAATCTAAAGGAATCACAACCTCCTTAGAGGTATCCTCCTCTATGTAATACAGATGAGCGGTCGATCCTCCCTCTGGGCGAGGCATCGCCACTACGAACATCTCTTGCCCCGAAATGGCAAAAACAATGCTCCCGCTGAAGCAATCAATCATGGCCCTATAAGCTACGAGCCAATCCATACCGATAATCACATCGTGAACATGCATATCTAATACCAACATATCTGCAGGTAATACCAGACTACCAATCTCTACTCCCACTCCCCGGCATATAAAGAATATAAGTGACCCACTCCCCAATGGTGAGTCGACACACGTCACTGTGCTCTCTGCCGTAGCTAACAATCCTAAGGCTTTCGCGAAATGTGTAGCTATAAAACAATGTGTAGCCCCCGTATCAAATAATACCCGACCCATAGTGCCATGGATAGGAAACGTACCCTCAATCGCAGGCGGTGCCTGTGGAACTGCTGCCTGGTGGACGTTGTAGACACGTCCATACTGTAGCTGGCCCTGCTGGAATGGGTGGCAATGCTGCCATCTGTGGTGGTGCGGGGAGAGCGGCGGGAAACATAGGCCTCTGCGGCTCCTGGCGAGCACCCTGCTGCTGCTGTGGGGCCCTGCCCCTATCAGGACAATCCTGTCGTTTATGGCCTGTCTTGCCACAAACAAAACACTTCCCTGGGAAGTTCCCTCCTCTCTGCCCCTGCGGTCCCCGGCCCTGGTGGCCGTTACCGTTCCTCCCTTGGCCCTGTTGGCCCTGCTGAAACTGCTGCCCATTCTGCCCCTGTTGGCCCTGATGGCCGTTTGGACCCTGATGGCCCTGACGGAAACCTCCATGTCCCTGTCTGTAATTCCCCGATCGGAACCTCTTCTGATCCCCCTGCTGGGAACCCTGCTCACCCTGTCTCTGCCCCTGAACAGATTGTGCCCCACCGGCACCATGTCCTCCTGTCCTGCCCTGATGGCTAGACTCTCCCGATCTCTTGCTCTCAGTCATATGAAAGCGATGATCCTGGCAGTGTAACAAAGCAGCGTTAACCACATCAGAATAAGTGGCCAACGAAAGGTTCCCTAACAGATGCTGACGGATCCTCCATGTCAACCCGTCGGTGAATTTCTCAATCTTCCTCTTCTCTGTTGGTATCTCATCCGAAACGATATTCAACAGATTTGTGAACTCGGCCTCATACTCGGCCACGGTCTTACCCTCTTGCCTCAGACTCATCAATTTCCTCCTCATTTCCGTGTGAACAGCTGACGAAAAGTACTTGCGGTCGAACCGCACCCAGAAGTCCTGAATAGTGAGAGTATCCCTCTCCTCTACGGTGGTAATAGACTCCCACCACTGCAGTGCAGATCCAACTAGCTTGAAAGTAGCTATCACCTGCTTCTGGACGTCCGTGCACTCATACATCCTTAAGTGCCTCTGTATATCCTTCCTCCACTGGTTCGAGACAACCACATCTGAGCTATCTGCAAACTCTGGCGGATGCGCTTTCTGAAAAGCGTCACGTACACGTTCCCAAGCAGACGGGAATGCATTTGCCTGTACTGGCGCTGCGACCGGCGCCTGAGGTGTTGTCTGCTGGACTATGGCAATTGCGGCATTTACCGCTTGGGCTACAATAGCTGCAACCTCAACGGCGTTCATCATGCCCTGAACTGGAGCGGGCTGGGGTTCGAGCGTTGCATCCCTGGGAACTCATCGTGCACGTCATGGAGGCATCTGAAATAAGAATAAAGTTTATAAGTTCACTGTTTATAAACTTAAAATAGCTGAAGAACGAAGCATACACAAAAAGAGTACAACAGTCCTAAAATATAGGGCTCTATATCAAAGAAACTTAGCGAAAACATAATAGCCGTACAGATCCTAAAGGACACTAGAACCTGATGATCTGATACCACCTGTGACACCCCGACTAATTAAATACCGAGTAGCTACTCCTTTATTAAATTAATTCAAAATGCCAAGTTGGCTCAGCTAATAGCATCACTGTCGAAAATATTTTTATTATTACTAACCACCTAGTATTTAAAAAGTAAGTTGCCAAATTTTAATTAAAGTCTGATTAACATGCAACAAGTGAAATGAAGAATAATAACACCATTCACCATACGGAAGTAAATAGAATAACCATCACATAATATAAATAAAGTCTGGAGGAAAACTCCTCACTACAAATCCACAAACTGAAATAATTAAACTGAATACTGAATCGATACATGCCAAAGTCTGAAAACTGTAATGGAAATGTAACTCTAATGGAACTGGGCAACATGCCCTAAAACTGAGGAATACTGAACATGGAATCCAAATGATAGAAGCGTCTAAAAGCAAGTCCCTGTAACTTCCACAAACAGCTACAGCTCGTCCACTGAATGAGTATCCTATGCATGGTGTCCTTGTGGCTGGGCACCTAAAATGGTTTTACAAAAATAGATTTAAAAGCAAACGGGTCAGAGCCCGAATGTGGAGATATTTTAAAAACCTGCAAGTGCTTTAAAAACATTTAAAACATTAAATGCAAAGTACATGTTAGGACGTGCACTCACATGGAATTCTCACCTCTCGTCTAACTGTGCACTCCTAACGTTAGTACCCATCTAACCGCTAGCTACGTGACATCATATCTAGCTAGACTGTCATAGGTTCTACCCTTATTACTCGGTTCCCATTAATATTATAATGCTCGCAATTAAATAGGGGCTTAACGTAAATTCAGTTTCTCATAAAAGTAACATAACTCATTATAGATTATCCCTTTTATTTCATTCCATAGTTACACACAATACCATATGAAAGTTCCCAGTTTATTAAGCGTATATTTTCCACAACATAAATATACAATATAAGCACCCCGAGACTAAGCTGCGGTGCACACATACTCTGCTATCCATCCCGGTACATCACGTACATAAGGAATCACGTATTTCGAATCTCTCAGGAATCGTTCAGATAACACAAATCACACACAGTGGAGGCGAACACAGTCACATCACATGGGTCACGCACATACCTACGCTCCCACGATCAGCGGACTTATTAACATCCCAATAAGTCTTTCTCTGACCTATGTTCATCGAGGTAACCAGTCTAAATCTGGGCAACACAAGGATTAGAGGGCCCTAAGCGAACGCAAACGTCCCGTGATAGCAAGTATGGTAGGTATGTCATACACACAAATCATATACCAATACTAAGTAAGCACACATCTTAGTAATCCCCGTAGTTTAATTGTAGTACTTATCGCATTCTCGTACCAACTTAAAATATATACAAGTTATATAATCCCGGTCCATATTTACACGCACTATAATTTATTCTCACGTCGTGGTAAACACTCACGTCTCAATCCCATATTAACCATTATTTAAGTCACTCGTATATAATTTACTCCTCATAATAACCCAAATGTCCCAAATCTATCAATATATCATCAAGGGATGTTATCTCTATCCTCGAACAAGTTTACGGGACTCCCGAAATCAAAACAGGCCTAAACTGCCAGCTCGTTAGAAGTCTCGTTCGAACGAGGTTGTTCGAACGAGAGTTCGTTCGAACGAACTGGGCTATCTAACGAGATCTCGTTCGAACGAACATCCCTCTCGTTAGAACCCCAAACTGTCAACTCGTTAGAAGCTCGTTCGAACGAGCTCGTTCGAACGACCTGGGTAGGTCTTCTAACGAGTGACCAGAATCAAGCCCATAAATTCTTATATACGTTTTTCCAATTTCTCTACACCTCAAATCTCATCCAAACCTCAATCTAACCATTGTTTAAAGTCTCTAATCGTCCCTAAACATGTTAAAGTCACATACTAACGTATTTTAAAGGATTAATTCTTCCTACACATCATCAAATCACAAGTCTCTACTCTTTTCCCCAATTTTTCAAGAACATAAACCCTAGATTTTTCTCATCATCAATTCCCAGAATTTAATCCGTTTTTACATCACATAAATTTGTAATTTCTGAATTCAATCTTCCAATAACGTTTCTACATGCAAACCTATACCCAAAATTAAACTAATAACTTCCAATTTCATGGGTTTTCCTTTATCTCTCAAACAAGAATGATTATTAAGATTTCTAACATGGAAGAAACATTTACTGCATAAAGAATGTAATTTAAATCACTTGCCTTGATTCGATCTCTGATTTTGATGACGATTTCCTCTCTCTTTCTGCAGAATTCCCTCTCTCTCTCTTTCTCCAAGCTTCTTCTCCAATGGCTATGGTGGCTAGGGTTTTCTTTGGGAAAGTAATTAGAAACCTAATTCTAATAACCTACGTAACCTATTGGGTTAACATGGGTTGGTTAGTGGCTTAGTGGGTCAAACCCACATCAGATTTACTTTACTAATTTTCGTCATTTTTAATTCCTAAAAATACGAAATTACCAAAATACCCTTTATATTGCCGGTATGGCCTAAAAATACCCCGGGACCCAAACTACACCCCCGGCTAGTATTTTCTGACTATCTCGACCCTTCCGGACGCGTTGGCGCACTCAAAACGACCATACGGTTAATAGAATTTAAATTCACTTTTATAAATAAAATAATTATATCCTGACGCGACTGTCACACGCGTCCCAATAAAATGACCAAATTATCGTATATCAATCTCACGACAAATTTCATAATTCAATATTCATATAACATCATATATACTCAATATAGTCAAATACCAACTCACATCACGCTAGTATTTTATCCGGATTAATTCCCAATTAATTCACATTTAATTAATTAATCCCAAAAATAAATAGTGCCAAAAATACGGGTATTAGATTTCTACAACATAACCCCATGTTGCGAAAAGAGAGTGGATTTGGGAAACAAGAATTCTTTGATGCCAAATATATTTTCTATAAAATTTATATCTTTAAAATACATTAAAATCTTAATAAATAAAAACCTAAAATAAGAAAACACCCATTTTCCTTTTCTATTTCCCTCACTCTTTTGATGAATCTATACTCCTCCGGATGAATCTCTACTCCGCCGACCACCATAGCAGGTTCGTCTATCTACCTCTCTCACATGCACACACGCACAACAGAACACATGCACACACGCATACCAAAACACCATAGCTGGATGAACCTTTGTTTGTTTTGTATTTTAATTGTTCATCTTTTGTTGTTTGTATAAATTACTTATTTTTGTGTTTATTCCTCTCTCGATGAGCTTCAATGATGCCATATCCTCAATGCACGCTCACCTATTATACCTTCAAAAGAACCCACGTTGTTTTTTCATATAAAACCCATGTGTTCTTCAATCTGTAGGGGTTGTACCCATGTGTTCTTCAATTTCAGATCTAAATGCCTAAATGTTATTTTGGTTTGTTCAGATCTAATTATTCATTTATGTTTTTATCCCAGTTATTCATCAAATTTTCTATTGGATATGTTTTAGTTTCAACATTTTACAAAAGGATTTTGGCAAAATGCCCAGATGAATGCATTACTTTTTTGTGTGATTTATAATGACTCCTAATAGACTAACAAATTATTACAGGTGCTTGGAAAACAAAATGGCACATTTTTTTAATGGGTATGACAATAAATGCAATACTTGCAGAGTTAAGATTAAGATAAACTGTTTATTTGAACAAGAATAATAATCTTTGCTTATTGATTTTCTCACACGGAGTATGGAAGTAGCTAATGGGAGAAAAATACCTATGGAATGCCAAAAGTAACTCATACCATTATGTTTATAATGCTAAGAAATACATAATAATGGTTTGAGATGATTGGCTTAAATACCCTTAAATTGATCACATTAAATGGTATATTACATTCTTAAGTTATTGATCTTAGTTAAATTTAAGCATTGAGATGGAGTACAAAATGGAGATAGGTTTATTATGTTTATTACTATATGCAGAATGTTATGCATCAAATAAATAAACTTTGTATCAACATATGGAACATTGTGTTAAGGGATGTGTGATAAATGTGTACTTTAACCATTGAACAGGGGCATTACTTAGGCATTTTGAATTGAAGTAATTGGTTTGGTTTCTAAGATGCAATATTTAAGTAAAAACCTCCTTTTGTATCTTTTACAGTGATATATTTGCTATATCATGATTCGTTTATTATTGATGGTATTATCTCTTCAAAGAATGGTACAAGTTGTTTGTTTCTTATGTTAATGAAGCAATTGGTACTTTGTTCAAACTTTAGATTTATTTTTAATAGTTGGTGCTTTATTGTAAATTAGTTTGTGTGTACTTTGTTATATTTTTTTCAATTATAAATTGCATGATATGCGTTTGTGTTGTCTTTATTTCTTACACAACATTCACTATTGTTTGGGTTTAAATTGGGGTTGTGAGTTTTTCTCTAGTTTTTCCTTTTTTTTAATTAATGAATTATAATGTTGATTGTTAATTGATGTGGTGATCCTTGTCATTATTTTTAAGCAATAATTTAACATCAATGCCAAAATACAATTCATATTTTTTTTACTTTTGATTTCTACACACAAGGTTTACTAATATGCACACGATTATATTGTTGCAAACTTCAAGACCATGATCATAAAGGATTCCTTATTTGTTTAGCAGCTGGTCAGGTAGTATTTGTTAGAGTAAATGTTTTGTCAATTTCATTAGGTAATAAACTAATTATTAGTTGTTATCTCTTACATTTAGTTATTTTTCTATGAAATTAATAGATATTTGTATGCCTACCATGTGCTTAAGAAAACCTCCATATCGGTATCCTACTTTGTAAATTGACCTCTTTTCTTAGGATATATAGTAAATGCACACGTTTTATTCTTCATAGATGTAACTAGAATGTTTCCATTGATGTTTGGTTAGTTATGGTAAAAATAATGGATCTACCTCGGTTTTCAATGTGTGTAATGTTCTTGGGTTGTTTTCAATGTGTGCAATTTTTTTTCTTCCATTAACGCTCATCAGTATTTGTGACCCCAACTTTTGGCATGCTTGTAAGCCAAATTTGGACACGGAAGTCTTCTCTTGTTGCCGAACATGCATCAACTGTTAATTTAAGTCCAAATTCGATGAGTTAATGCCTTTTAAGTCCACCATGCCCAACATACTCGTTTAAGGGCTGAATGAATGCCTTTTAAGTCAAAATTTGAAGGAGATGATTTGAACACTTAATATGCGAATGTATATGAATTTTTTCATTTCCCTCCATTTCACTAATGTGCATGAATTGAAAACCTCATCACTATGGAAATAATATGCACCGAATTCATACCTAAAGAATAATTGTATGCCTTCTCAAGATTCCTAATCATTTCGTACATCACACTAACGTGCTCACCAGACCCCCAAGCATGTGTGTGTTGCACAAAATGAGTTAAAATTCACCTAGAATTACTCATACCTAAAAGAACAAGCTTGTATGAGTGTGTAAGAGGTTAAGTTGATCTCACTCACAAGAGTCTTTTGGTTGATATCTGATGTAAGAACAGAGAATGGAACCCCAGGTTTAGCTTCTTAACCCTGTTTTGAGTCCTCAATTAATTGCCTACTCAACCTTTTAAACATTTGTTCATTCAAGAGTCAATTTTAATTTGTTTCAGTATATGTTTTGCAATATGTAAAATCTATATATCTATATTTTGTAGTGTGTAAAATCTGTGTGCCAAACTATGTTCATGTAAGCATTTTATTTTCCAATGGACAAGTGGAATCATCATTCAGAGTTGCAACATTACACATTGTGATATTGTCTATTTCATATCTTGGTCGTATATAACATTACACAACATTACACATTGTGATGTTCTCTACATGGTTGGCTTGGTGAAACAATCTCTTATGAAAAAATTTGTTACTACTATTTTTTTAGTTATTATTCTATTTTGTTTTCTATATCTACAATGTTTTTTGATTTTGTAAGCATATTTTTTTTATTTGGAAACGCTTTCAATTAATGCAAAATGAAGGGAGTGTCCAATACGTCTTAAAGAAGATATATCAAGTTTAATATTTGCAGCTCATCGGTGCTTAGGTATTCCATAATTAACGATAATTCAAGATGTTTTTTAGAGGAAATATGTAAAATATTGTGTTGGTGTAGCTACTGATCTGCGACCCAATTGTGGCATAAATCGCTCGCTCAATGACAAGCTATCCGACAAAGGAACACAATGGAATTCGAAGGCATAGCATCAGCTGCTAAAGCAGTTGGTGAGTTCGTGAAGCAAGCAATCGTTGCTGCCTATCTCGCTAGCATAAACTCCTATCAGGTCACCCAAACATCTTAGTACCCATTGATCCGTATCAAATATTACATATTTCCACCCTATATCTTTATGCATTCTAGCGCTTTTACAGTCCTTAATGCCTATATTTATGCTCATTAACCAGACAACCTTGGGTTTGGATATATACATGTTTTGCAGGGGTTAATTGTGCTTTTATAGGTATTGGAATGCTAAAAGTGAGGATCCGTTGCATTTCGAAGAAGTTTCATCGTTGGACTCTACTTCAATGACATTTTAGTCAATTCATATTTCTTATCCAACTCATGGAAATTCCACGGATGAGTAGTTCGTTGAATTAACATCGCGTGGCCGCAAACTATGCGTCGTTTGGAGTTCGGACGAAGAAGATATGCCCGTTCCCGCTAATGGACTTTTCCCCCTCTTCATGGTCCAAATGATTCCAGGAAACAGAGTACCGGTCGACCGCGATTTCATATTTTTCCATGGGAAGGAGACAGTGCACTTATATAAGAAGGCGCGGTCGACCGCTCCCCTGCGATCGGTCGACCGCGTATGCCAGATATTTTGAGATCTTTCCTTTTCTTTTCTTTTTCCATTTCTTTTCTTTACTTTTTCCCACTTACTATAAATAGGTTTTTTGTAGTAAATATCAGATATTAGGTAGGATATTAGATTTTAGAGAGTTGTAGCTTAGGGTTTGGGTGATTTTGGAGAGTTCTTCTTTGATTCTTCTTGGTTTGACACCCAATTGGGTTGTAAGTTATACTATTCATTCACCCTCTCCATTAATATAGTTGTATTTCATTATTTCTTGCTTTGTAGTGTAATTTACATGCTTTGTTAATTAGTTTACATCCTTTGATTACTTCCTTTCTAGTGTAGATTTACCACGTTTATTTACCGCATTTTTAATATGTTTTCTAGCTAATTTAAATTAGTTTGTGCTTGAATTGAACTCACTCGAGTTGACGCGTTGCTTGGCTTTGGTGACGTGGTTTACGGGTCTATTTCGGGTGCGTTGTCCTAGTTACTGCGCCTCGGAGATTTGACGGGGCATATCATGTATGTCCCGTGCTTACGACCTTGCGTGCGTAATTTTCGGGATATTTGCTGACGCCAAAATCTTATTAGGCTTTTATGCGGATTTAGGGGCGTGACAACCATTGATTCAATTAACTGTCGAAACGAGACGCATTCTAAATAATTCGTCGACCCATGTATCCATTTTATACAAATCAACTCGGGTGAGGGATATTCGACGCAACCTATAGTTTTACTCGCTTTATTAATCTAGTTTCAACACCCTCGCCTAGAATAATATTTCCCTTTTATGTATCTTTTCCTTTTTAGTTTGTAATCACCTTTTGCACTTTTATTTCGGAGTATTAAATCATATAAATTCTAGCATGTCGTCCCTGTGGATTTTCGATACCCGACTTACCGTTGAGCTTGCCTCACAAGTGTATTCGTAATTTAGGCTTGTTTATATTGAGTAGGCGAAACGAAAACAACAATCGCGCACCTTACACGCGCGCGCATTTCGCACTCGGACAAAATGGCGCCGTTGTCGGGGACTAGTTTGTTTTATACTTTATTTGATTTAGTATTTCATAGTATTTTCTTTCTATTTGTATTATTTGCTAATATTTTGCAGGGCTTCCACATTTGAGCACTTAGAAACGCTCGAATTTTTCCCGCGCGCACTTACTTTGTTGAATCCGCCACTTCGAGCCATTTTTGTGGTAAGCATGTCTTATTCCAATTCTTTCGGTAATCATTGTTATAATTCTCAAAATTCTCACAAGCCTGTGGCTTTCGGTGAATACTTAGAATCCCAAAGTATAACAAATTCAAATATGACTTTGGGCGAGTATAACGAAAGTTAAAATTTGGGTTATTGGAATTTTGATGATGACGATAATGATTTTGGGCCTCTACCTCCTTATAATAGGAATTTTGAAACGAATTCGAATAGTTTTCAAAATTCCTATAATAATGAGTTTTCGTTTAAGTTCGATGGTAATTTTTAAAGTTCTCATTTTCATGGATCCGCACCTCGACCTATGATATTCGGTGAGGGCTTGCGTATGTATGAAAATGAGAAAGTTGAAAATCGTTATCGGGAAGAAAATCGTTATTGGGAACATGAATTGGATTTATTATTTCAGTCCGACGACGATTTTGCTTCCGAGACTTTTGAAGTCGAGGAATGTTTTGAACCAAATGAGGTACTTTTGCCTACTTTGGAACAAACCATTCTAGACTTTGCCCATTTCATAATAGATATTGAAAGTGAGGATGAAAATGACGTAATATCCATTTGCAATGAAATGGTTTCTTCTTTGGCCCCCAAAGAAGAACATTTCATTGAAAATGATATTATTTCCTTCGAAACTCAATCTTCATGTGATGATGATTCATCTCATGAGTTTGAATTTCTTTCATCCCCATTTTCATTCTCTATCATCACACCGTCACAAGTACCTGATGATTCGGTTTCAAACTTTAATGTTTTAAACATTTTCACCGATGAGGAGTACTTGCTCGAGTCGCCTTCCACGATAGCATCCGTGCCTTTGTGTGCGCCGCCTCCCATTCTAATTTCAAAATCATTGGGAGGATATTCGGCTTTTCTTGGTCCCCACGTGTTTTTGTCACCCGTTCAATCCAAACCCCCCATCGTCCCTCCAAAACTTTTAATTGGCGATGGTTTATTTCTTCCGCCTTACACATGCCTTCCGTTGTTCAAACATAATTCATATTTTTTGGAAGGCATGCTTGTATGTGAGGGTACACCGGTTATCCTCTAAAGTTAAATCGTTTTTACGGTGGACCCTCAGTTATTTAGACTTCTTGTGCATAGTTAGTGTGAAGCCTAAATAGTAGGTTGTATATAGTTAGCTTTTTATTCTTTCTTTCTTTATTTTTTCTTTCCTTTTTAATTTAGTCTAGTGTAATTAGTTAACTTTTCGTTATTTTTTTTTGCTATGCTCGGTACTAACTTGTTTTGTAGATTCTTTGGACTTGTTCTTATGGGGATCGCTCTAATTTTGGGTAATATCGCTCTTTTCCTTTCTTTGACTTGGTTCTTAATTTACATTGAGGACAATGTCAAGTTTTAAGTTAGGGGGTGTGGGATATTCTATCCATTTCACATTTTAGTCAATGTTTTTTCTCACATGTTAGTTACTTAGTATGCTTTTCTTAGAAAACTTAAAAATTTCAAAAAGGTTTTCTTTCTTTTTTCTCCATTTTTGGGCTTTTTGCCTTTGTTTTCGATGATAAATTTCAATAATTGCCCGATCCAATTGACAACTCAATGATGCATGTTCTTGATTTTAGAAGTTATTATACTTTAGTCATCGATTATTGATATTGTGAATAACTTCATGAATTAAACTTTAATCCCATGAGCACATGCATTTTTTTTATTCTATTGATTTTGTTTAAGATTTTTATAACTCGGTAATCTTTTGTTGCATTGTATATACTTACACCGAGTAAGCTTTGTACCTTTCATCGTTTGTGAGTGTTATACAGTATTCTTTTCTCATTGAAAACGTTGAATTCGTTGGTAATCTCTCTATTATTTCATTTGAACGTTCATTAATTGAGTTCATACTTGAAATGTGTTACTTGAGCATGATTTTCATATATTGTTTTGATGCGAGAATTGCGTAAACCTTTGGAAATGATCATAGGCCCTCTTTGTTATATCACCCATATTAGCCTTGACCTCACCCTTACATGTTTACCCTCGTTAACCCCTTTGAGCCTAAATATAGCCTTTCGTTTCATAACCCCAATCCCATAACCAACTCCAAATTGGAGTTTTAAACCATACATACACTTTCCATACCTTTGTTTGGAATGTTACTTGGGATTGACGTTGTTGTTGTGATGTCGGTTGCAATTTAGTCATTTGAGAGTTTGAAAAGTAAAGAAACGTAAAGAAAAGTGAAGAAAAAAATAAAGCGAAAAGCAAAAAGCAAAAGAAAAAAATGAGAAAAAGGAGAAAAGAAAAAGAAAGAGAAAGTTGTAAATGTTGTATACAGTTCAATAAGCTTTGATTACTCTCCCCGATGATATATGTAATGCCTTTTTGGAACTTATTTTTTAATTTTGATATTGCCCGCATTTTTCCATTATCCCGAGTTTTCATTCCGAACACTTTGAATCCGCACATACATATCCTTCGTTTTGTACCCAATCCTAGCCTACATTACAACCCTATACAAGTCCTATGTGATCTTAGGTTGATGTAATTCAAAAGTTGAAATAGTTTTGATAATCTGTGAAAATGCATTTCGCCTCTGTTAGTGTGCGGTATCTTTCATTGAGATTACTGTTTTTCAATTTATATATAGCGTTCTTCATTTGTGACATGTGTGCAGCCTAGTTTCCATTTCCATTTACTCTTTCTGACCGCATGTTCCGTGTGTTACCTCCCTGTTTCGAGTGAATTCACTTGATGAGCGTAAAGCCCGTGAGGATTGAATGTATACTTGCTTTAACGTTTATTCGGTTTATATAAGTTTTTCGTCAAATCACACTTTGCATGTGCTCGCTCCCCTCCCGCATTTTAAGGTTTCAATTCTACGAGGTGCATTCTATAATGTTAATGATTCGGACTTTTGTTTGAATTCATTCAATGTGCTAATAATGCATATGAAATCTTTTTCGCCATTATTGGGCTTGTCACATGTTGGTTTGGGATTATTTTGAGGAAACCATGTGATGTTTGTGGGTATCATCCCTGAAAACCCTCACGAGACGACACTCGTCCACTAGGGTGACCTAGAGGTTTAACGGCTTATTGCATATACTAAATGCAATCGTTTTCCCTACGAAAGTGGCATTTATATTTCGATGCATATATACGTCTTGTACCAGCTTCTGTGGACTGGTTTTGTTTGTTTCATTATTAGGGACTAACAATGTTTAAGTTAAGGGGTGTGATTCGTATCAAATATTGCATATTTTCACCCTATATCTTTATGCATTCTAGCGCTTTTACGGTCCTTAATGCCTATATTTATGCTCATTAACCAGACAACCTTGGATTTGGATATATACATGTTTTGCAGGGGTTAATTGTGCTTTTGTAGGTATTGGAACGCTAAAAGTGAGGATCCGTTGCATTTCGAAGAAGTTTCTTTGTCGAACGCTACTTCAAGGGCATTTTAGTCAATTCACATTTCTTATCCAGCTCATGGAAATTCCACGGATGCGTAGTTCGTTGAGTTATCATCGCGTGGCCGCAAACGGTGCGTCGTTTGGAGTTTGGACGAAGAAGATATGACCGTTCCCGCTAATGGACATTTCCCCCACTTCATGGTCCAAATGATTCCAGGAAACAGAGTACCGGTCGACCGCGGTCCAAGGACCGATCGACCGCGGATTCATGTTTTACCGTGGGAAGGAGACAGTGCACTTATACAAGAAGGCATGGTCGACCGCGCCCCTGCGACCAGTCGACCGCGTATGCCAGATATTTTGAGCTCTTTCCTTTTCTTTTCTTTTTTTCCTTTTCTTTTCTTTACTTTTTCCCACTTACTATAAATAGTTTTTTTGTTGTAAATATCAGATATTAGGTAGGATATTAGATTTTAGAGAGTTGTAACTTAGGGTTTGGGTGATTTTGGAGAGTTCTTCTTTGATTCTTCTTGGTTTGACACCCAATTGGGTTGTAAGTTATACTATCCATTCACCCTCTCCATTAATATAGTTGTATTCCATTATTTATTGCTTTGTAGTGTAATTTACATGCTTTGTTAATTAGTTTACATGCTTTGATTACTTGCTTTCTAGTGTAGATTTAACGCGTTTTTAATATGCTTTCTAGCTAATTTAAATTAGGTTGTGCTTGAATTGAACTCACTTGAGTTGACGCGTTGCTTGGCTTTGGTGATGTGGTTTACAGGTTTATTTCGGGTGCGTTGTCCTAGTTATTTCTCCTAGGATATTTGATGGGGCATATCATGTATGTCCCGTGCTTACGACCTTACGTGCGCAATTTTCGGGATATTTGTTGACGGCAAAAATCTTATTAGGCCTTTATGCGGATTTAGGGGCGTGACAACCCTTGATTCAATTAACTGTCGAAACGAGACGCATTCTAAATAACTCGTCGACCCATGTATCCATTTTATACAAATTAACTCGGGTGAGGGATATTCGACGCAACCTATAGTTTTACTCGCTTTATTAATCTAGTTTCATTACCCTCGCCTAGAATAATATTTTCCTTTTATGCATCTTTTCCTTTTTAGTTTGTAATCACCTTTTACACTTTTATTTCAGAGTATTAGATCATATAAATTCTAGCATCTCGTCCCTGTGGATTTTCGATACCCGACTTACCGTTATGCTTGCCTCGCAAGTGTAGTCGTAGTTTAGGTTTGTTTGTATTGAGTAGGCGAAACGAAAACAATGACCGCGCACCTTACGCGCACGCGCATTTCGCACTCGGACACCCATGTTTATGTTCACTATGCATTTGGGTATTTAAAAATCAAAACATAGTAGTAAAATAAGGGGTTGAATGGATTATATTATTTTTAACACGTTTTAGTTTTATTTATTTTTGTCTTGGTTTAGATTTTTTTTTTGTTCATTTTTAGCACATAAATTGGTTCAGTTTTAGTGCTTTTATAGTTAATATTTATGTTTTTAGGACTTTACTTCAAATTTTAGGGATTTTTATGAAAATATTTGTTTCTTTGTGTTTTTCGTTTTGGTTGGACAGTAGCGGTAGTAAAATCATGAATAGGTAGTCATTATCTTAGTATTCATTTTGTTCATGAATAGGTATGCATTATCTATCTCTCATTTTGATGTCATTTGCCAAATCTCTATCCCATTTAGATGACCTTTATTTGGAAAATCTATGTCATTGGTTCTCACTTTAATGGTACTAATAGCTATTGATCATGGACATTGTTTGATGTATTTTTAAACAGGAAAATGAACTATTGTTTACTGTTTTTTGACAGGAGCACAACATAACTATTTCATACTTGATTTTGAAATGGGAGAAATGGGGGAAATGATACAAGATGTGGGCATGGATGATTTATATGTTTGGCAAAAGTATTTGTATCAAATTTTGGTGGCTCACTTAGATATCTATGGGTCAAAACGGGAAAACGGGCATACTTTGTCCTTTTGCTTCTCAGGTTAGTTTTTATCTCGCAGTTGTCTTGGTATTTTTGTTTATAAAGTTATGAATCCAATATTTCCTATTTCTTTGGGTTTAATAATATGAATTAGATATTTGCAAGTCTTACACTGTAATTGATCAAGAAACAGTTGAGTTAGTAACACTTTTTAAATAGTTTATTGAATATATTACTCACTTCATTTCTCATATGCTTAATTTTTTTATTTTTTACATAGATAATTTAAAGTGTCTTGATTTGATGAATTTTAGTTTTTTTTTTCCAGTTATTGATTGTAATGATTAAATGTATGCAGATGGTTTAATGTAGGATTTTATATTCAGCGTGTATTAGTTCATTAAGGACCATTCTTCTAGTCTTGGAAGGATCAGAGGTTATGCGAGGTTAAGTGCGTTGTTCAGCACGTAAGATGAGTTCTGGATTGCAGATATCTTCTCTTTGGCCCTCAAGATAAGTTCTTCAACCATCGTCAACACCGATTTATAGACAACAAATTCAATCCACCAATAATTATCGTGGATTTTTTTTCACTCTCACATGGAAAGTTTAGCTCAGATCAAAGCCACTCCTACTCAGCTGAATTGAAAGTCTTCTTTCAGTCCCTGATTTGTCAACAACACTGAAACCACTCGGCTCTTGGATTCTTCCATCAATTCAAGATAATTTACTTTTTCATATTTGGCATAGTAGATTAAGACATCCATCTGCAAAGATTGTATAAAATGTTCTTAATAAGTGTAATCATTCTCTCAAATGCAATAAAAGTGAATTTGATTTTTGTTTAAAAAAAGTACTTGCCTGTGTAAGTAAAGTTGATAAGTTTTAGTATAACTATAAATATTGTAGTACCAATTCATTTATCATTTATACAAATCGGTTTTAATATAATGGAGGATCATGGTATATGGCGTGTTAACGCTCCAATAAAACACAACGATCACTGCTTTATATACATTGCTTACAAATTATAAATTGTTATTATCTTTTGTAGTCGGATTAATGATAATTTATTTTGTATGTTGTGTAGAATGATTATGGATTTGCAATACATGGAAAAGTCAATGGATACGGAGAAGTCATGTATGTAGCTACTCGGATACTTATTTAAGTTTATGTTATGATAGTCAGTTTTTACTTTGACGCCCGTGATAGGCTTATTCGATGATCTTTTAAATGTTCTACTATATTTTTACACTTGTATGATGTTTATGTCTGTGCAAGCTTATATATACTATATTTTTAGATGTTAAATCGGTGGAAGGGATTTATTGGTGATTTATTTGCGGCTTTTGTTATTGTTGTTGTTGGGTTTATTTTAATATTAAAACAGGTTGGATTACATGAATAAACAAAGGAAACTCTACCAAAATTTTATGAAATAAATAAGTGTTCTAAATTGATTAAGTCGAACACAAAGCATTTGAAAATTAGGCATTGGTGAATGAAAATGTAAAAGAACTAATAAACATATCAGAATGAGGCATGCGTAGTCACGACGTAAATTTGAAAAAAGTTAGACTTATGTATAAAAACAAGTCGTTAAAGGGTAAAAACATAAAACGACAACAATACGGTCCCGTTAGAGGTACGGACACCTATCTTGGGATCAATGTAACTCGTAGGAACCGACCGTGTAGTCCCGTGACTCTCGTTTTGAGTGTACGACGTAAATTTGCAAAAAGTTAGACTTAAGCATAAAAACATGTCATCAAATGGTGAAAATATAAAATAACCACAAAATGGTCCCGTGAGAGGAACGAACACCACGCACGGGACTACTGTAACTCGTAAGAACCAACCGCATAGTCATGGGATTCCCGATTTGAGTGTACGACGTAAATTTACAAAAAGTTAGACTTGGGCATATAACATGCCCTCAATGGGTGAAAATATAAAATAACCATAAAACGGTATCTTAAGAAGCACGAACACTTCGTACGGGTCCAATGTAACTCGTAGGAACCAGCCGCGTAGTTACGGGACTCATGGTTTGAGTTTACGACATAAATTTTCCAAAAGTCAGACTTAGGCATAAAAACATGCGGTTAAAGGGTGAAAACATAAAACAGCCACAAAATGGTCTCGTAATAGGCAGAAACACCTCGTATGGGACCAATGTAACTCGTAGGAATTGGCCACATAGCCACGACACTCTCGGTTTGAGTATACGATGTAAATTTGCAAAAAGTAAGACTTAAGCATAAAAACACAACATTAAAGTGTGAAAACGTAAAACAACCACAATATGGTCCTGTGAGCGATATAAACACCTAACATGGGATCAATGTAAATCATAATAATCGACCTCGTAGCCATGGGACTTTCGGTTTGAGTATACGACGTAAATTTGTAAAAAGTTAGACTTGCACATAAAAACATGTCGTTAATGAATGAAAACGTAAAACAACCACAAAATTGTCCCGTAAGAGGTACGAACACCTCGTACGGGACCAATATAACTCGTAAGAACCAACCGCATAGTCACAAAACTTTTAGTTTGAGTATAAAATATAAATTTGCAAAACGTTAGACTTAGGCATAAAAAGTGTCGTAAATGGGTGAAAACGTAAAATAATCCCAAAACGGTCCCGTAAGATGCTCGAACACCTCGTACGAGACCAATGTAATTCATAAAAATTGACCGTATAGCCACGACACTCTCGGTTTGAGTATATGACATAAGTTTGCAAAAAGTAAGACAAAAGCATAAAAATACATCATTCAAGGGTGAAAATATAAAATAGCCACAATACGGTCCCTTAAGAGGTACGAACACCTTGTACGGGACCAATGTAATTCATAGGAATCAACCGCATTATCACAGGACTTTCGATTTGAGTATATGACGTAAATTTGTAAAAATTTAGACTTACGTATAAAAACTTGTTGTCAATGACTGAAAACATAAAATAGTCACAAAATTGTCCCGTAAGAGGTACGAACACCTTGTACGGGACCAATGTAACTCATAAGAACCAATCGCGTAATCACGGGACTTTCGGTTTGAGTATACAACGTAAATTTATAAAAAGTTAGGCTTGGGCATAAAAACATGTCGCAAATGGATGAAAACGTAAAATAACCACAAAACGGTCTCGTAAGAGGCACGAAAACCTCGCACGGTTTCGACTATCGTCATCGACTCATCGTCTTCACTTTAACTCACAAGTTACATACTCAATAAAATTATTTATATTATTTCTATACATCTCAAGTATCAATCCACACTGTGAGTATAATATAGATATATGTATATAGCGGTTGTTGGAGGCGCAAGTAGAGGAGACAGAGAGGTTAGGTATTGTGATGGCGCGTGCTACATAACAATTATATATATATATATATATATATATATATATATATATATATATATACACACACACACATATACACACTAGTATTGGACCACAAATTCAATATAAAAATGGAAACTCTACGGACCAACAATCTGATATAACTCTTGGTATTTCTGACCCAGCCCTCCAACTTCCTTAGAGGAGCAAACCTTATCCCAACCCACTATATTTCCGTCTCATTTGAACCCCAAACAAAACCACGTTGTCAAGTTCATCCGTAATACTTTGTCACTGGCAGGACTAATTACACTCACACAGTCTGCCCACAATTCATACTTACACGATGCAATCCACATCATTACCAAGTAGTATTGCGGATGAACTTGACAATGGGGTTTTGTTTGGGGTTCAAATGAGACGGAAATATAGTGGGTTGGGATAAGGTTTACTCCTCTAAGGAAGTTGGAGGGCTGGATCAGAAGCACCGAGAGTTATATCATATTGTTGGTCCGTAGAGTTTCCATTTTGATATTGAATTTATGGTCCAATACTAGTATATATATATATATATATATATAACTGTTATATATAATAGTATATATATATAACTGTTTATACACAGTTGTAACAGTTATATATATAATAGTCATTATAACTGTTATTTAACTATTTATATATTACTGTATAATTATATATATAACAATTATATGTTATATTTAATAGTTATATATATATCTGTAACGTTAACCGTTTATAATTATAAGCTTCAGGCAACATGGTATTTGGCGTGTTAACGCTCTAGTAAAACACAATGATCACTGCTTTATACGCACTGCTTATAAAATTATAAATTGTTATTATCTTTTGAAGTCAGATTGATAATAATTATTTTTTGTATTTTATGTATAATGATTATCGATTTGCAACATATGAAAAAGTCAATGGATACGGAAGAGCTAGGTATGTACCTACTCAGATACTTATTTAAGTTTATGTTATGATATTCCGCTTTTATGTTGATGCCCGTGATAAGCTTATTTGATGATCTTTTACACGACTATATCTTTACACTTGTATGACGTTTATGGACGTACGGGCTTGTATATACTATTTTTAAATGTTAAATCAGTGGAAGGGATTTATTGGTGGTTTAGTTACGACTTTTATTGGGTTTATTTTGATGTTAAAACATGTTGGATTTCATGAATAAACAAAGGAAATTCTATCGAAATTTTCTAAAATTAATGTGACACCCCGCCTAATTAAATACCGGGTGATCAATCCTTCATTAAATTAAAATCAAGGTAAACGGTTGGTTCATTCTTAGCATCACTATCGCAAAATAAAATTTCCAGTTTAAACACCCTAAATAATTAAGTTAAGTGTCAAAACAATTTAAACCTTATTTCTATTTTATTTAATTCCATTATGAAAACCTTTTTAATAATTAATAGTTTAAGAATCGCATAATTGTTAATAGGCAATTAACACACAAGAATTTAACCATTCAGATAAACCAATACCAAGTTTAAAAACTACAAATGAAGTCATCCTGACAAGAATTAAATCCCAAAGAGTACCGAATACTGAAACTAAATGAACATAAATCTCTGACAAATCCAAACTGAATTGGGAAACGGGCGACATATGCCCTAACTAATCAGAACTAAAACAAGAGTAGAATCAGCAAAGAGGTCGTCTAAGCAAGAGCCTGCAACTCCTACATAAGCTGCAGCGCGTCCGGTCCAAAGAATCTAAGCATGACGCCCCTGTGGCTGGGCACCTGTAATATATACATATATATACAAGAGAAAAGAAATAACAGGAAACGGGTTAGAGCCCGAGTGTAAAACAGTTTAAAATAGTTTAACAAGTATTTAAAATGCTTACCGGCTAATGTAACGACCATGTTAGCATGCGACACTCTCTTGAGAATTCTCACCTCTCATCTAGTGTGCATGCATACCGTACTATTAATCTCAGAAGTTTATTTTAACTTAACTTCCCAAAAGGTATCATCCCGAGAAAATACTATGGCTAAGATAATTAATTTATGAAAATTAAACTCTCTCATTTATCTTACGTTACTTAGAATACTCGGCATTATTATGAAATTTCCAAACACTTGTAATAAAGTTGGAGTATTTATTCACTTCTTAACTACTTTTATGCACAGTAGAAAGTTCTCATACTTAAGTGTGTGTGTATATATATATATATATATATATATATATATATATATATATATATATATATATATATATATATATATATATATATATATATATATATATATATACTATAGGCACCCCACATAAAATCTATAGTGCTGGCATACTCTGCTATCAAGTCCCCGTATCACTCGTACTAAGGGAAATACTAGTTCAGAATCACTCTCGAACGGTATTAACACATAACACATACAAATGGAGGCGAAGTATAGTTCCAAGTCACTAAGAGGTCAGCACATAACCTCACGTATCTTAGGACCATCTGAGTATCACTCAAATAGTCTGTATCAAGGATACTATCTTCTAGGGTACAAGTCGTTATCCCCCCATAAAGGTCCAATGTAGATAAGACTGCCCCGACGCCGAAACCTCTGTGATAACAAGTAGCTCGGGTATGATTTTTACACAGATACATAATATATGTACAATCACACAGTCATATATATATAAATAGTCACATTTTCCAAATTAGGTGCGCCCACGACCCATAATTATAATTATCCGTTCTTAGCACATTTCACTCGATCATCTCACATAACGGATTTGCCACTTTTATTCTCATATATAATTTACTTCATACGTACTTCTCATCTCTCGAAGTATTCTATCTCCCTAAGTATAATTTCAGTAGGCATACTCTCACTTACCTTCTGGTCTAACTCCCTTACGAGTCTCGATCTTTTATTAAACGTATGCGTGATTTATTATGTGTGAATAACTCCCCGTCAACCCATAATTCCATCCTACATTAAATTTCACTCAACGGAGTCTACCCATACCCTACTGGTCTTCTTTATAACCCATTATTCTCTAACAATAATAATCAAGGGTTCCTATGCATTTTAACCGGATTAAACTAAAAGAAGAAAAATACGCAATTTCCCAGGAGGGATCGATCGATTGAGGAATGGGGTCGATCGATCGATGTTCTTGATCGATCTATCGATCAAGCAGTTATGATGAATTCTGCCATTGACAAGTTACGGGTTTGCCTATCCAACCTTAACCAAATCACCATTAACGGTTCCTAAACTCCCAAACAACATTACTACTGGTACTACATACCTAACTACATGAATTCCTACGTGAAATATGTCCAAATTCATCAACAATAGCTAATTAATGGGGTAAAATTTACATAATCTTCAAGATCCCTAATTTTTCTTTTAATTTCCATTCTTCAAATTCTTTTCTAGATTTCTTGCTTCTAAGTCCATAAAAATTCGTGGTTAATCCTCTACATGTGATTGAGCGGTCCAGAATATATATACTTCCTCTACAACATGTGATTTAAAGTATCTAAGGTATTAAATTCTTCCATGAAACATGTTCTTAACAACCCTAAACTAACATGATTGAAACATTAACTAAAAACAAAGAAACATAGATACTTGCCTGGAATTCAAGGTTCTGATTTGTGGATGAAAAAGGTATGGTTGTGTTCCTCATCGCGCGATCTACGATTTAGTGGTATTGGCAGTGCAACCGGATGAGTTCTTGGCCTTGTATTGCTTGGAAAGCTCTCCACCTTCTTCTCTAATGGCCGTTCTTTGGTTTTGTGTTTGTTAACCCTAAAAGACAACTCCTAAAGGTTGATATATCCTTAGAAAATTCGTGGGTTTAATTACCCAAACATATAAAATGTCTATAATACCCTCCCGGGATGCCAATTAGGCTTAAAAATTCCCCGAGACCCAAGTTAAACCCTCGGGTACATTATTTTGACCATCTCGACCCTTCCGGAGACATTGACGCACTCGAAATGACCATACGTGTGACTTATAATTTATTCACTTTAATAATAATAATTTAGTCCTGACACGACACAGTCGCGTCCCGAATTAAATTTCCATAATTGCCATTTTATTCACTCGTGATAATTTTAATAAAATAAATCTCATATATTACTTTACTCATCCAGTAATATTCAACAATTTCCAATAATTACTAACTCACATCACGTTATTAAATATAAAAAAAAATCGGATTAATATTAAATTAATATCATAATTAAATTTAATAAATCTTCAATTTTAAAAGCCATAAAAAATACGGGGTATTACATACTTCCCCCCTAATAACGAAATTTCGTCCCGAAATTCAAAAAATAAGGTATGCCTAGTAAAAGTAGATCTGGATATTTTATTAATACCCAAAATGAACTTTCGGGTAAGGTGGATTTCTATAGTTCCCCCTCCTCACAATAAACCTATTTAACACTCTCAATACTATTAGTTATAGAGTCTTACCTTCATAACGACACTTCACATTGTGCTCCAATCTGTTGCTATTCGCTTAAGACGAGCCTACACATCATTGGCTCCCATTGTCTCAATATTATTGGGAGGCCGCACCTCACTACGTAACAATTACTCGTATTTATCTAAACGCAAAACTCCCTTTGTGAGAGAAACCATCCGAACATTTGACCACTCTTGTCAGTTCTTTGAATCTCGATTCTCGGTGACGTAACTCTTACGACATTCAAAAGTCACTTAAAACAGCCGTGGTAATTCCACCAAAGTCATCAGACTCTAACTCGACGGATCAAAAATCCTGATTATCCACTCACCTCTAAACAACCAGAGAGAGAATAGTTAAGGTTTTTCCACACAAAATTTCAATAAGCAGTTTTTCCACAATAAACAGGTCCGAGTGCTTCCACGAAACTTTACTGTACTAGACGTCACTTGCTAGATACATCCGTTGTGGAAATTAAATGATCACCATGCATTCAAAATTAATTTCACGTGGTTCCACTAATCTTTAATCACCTCGCCTACTCCCCGGCTAAGGGTGATACAACCTACTCAAAATGAAACGTTATCCCCATTGCTTCCCGAAACTCTGGTTTGAAGGTGGGGTTCAATGATCCCATTCTAGTTCAAAATAATAACGGGAAGAACCTCTTACCGACGCGTTTCTTATTTACAAATAAAGGTTGGGCACACTGTTTAATAGTGTATACCATCCAAAAGAATATTAATCACTTTCTTTTAGGTCAACTTGTTCCACACATTCTAAGGAACTCGTGACCTTACCTTGAATTTGACACCCCATCCAAGAAATTTCACACAATTATTCTCTTCTATTTGAGGAATCGTAGGTTTGCTACAAAATTCTCTGGTTGATCCTCTCGTTCCAACCGATTTCTATCTATGAGTGATGCCCGCGGAGAATACTCACTATGTCCCGCTCAACATCGACTTCTACTTGTAATGACTCACATTAAGTGACACTTAACACCCCCCTTCTTTCTTTTGCGTATTCTGAAAGTTTTGACCCGTGCACTTTTCTCCACGATGTGAACTTCTGGGACTTTTATACCTTACTATCATCATCGTTCTTTGTACGCGCAGCTCACTCTCAATATTTGACTAATTACAACTTCGCTTCGAGTGTTCTCCATATAGATAAACCCTACCCTTCTCAAGTAATATCCCTTTTTAAATGGCTTCCCACAGCCTTACAATCAATTTCGGGTGTGCTACTCTGATCGCACACATATATATGGATTTATCGTCTTTCACACGACGTTTAATCCACTCTACCACTTCCACTTCGTTATGTTAGTCCCACAACCATTTATTCCACACGTCTATTCCCACGTCCCTTCAACTCGGACGATTTTTTATTTTTATTTTGTAATACCCCGTATTTTTGTGATATTTATTTATGGGATTAATTAAATTAAATGCGTATTAATTGGAAATTAATCCGGATTAAAATACTAGCGTGATGCGAGTTGGTATTTGAATATAATGTGCATATATGATTATATATGAATATTGAAGTATGAAATTTGTCGTGAGATTGAAATACGGCAAGTTGGAAAATTTTATTGAGACGCGTGTGACAGTCGCGTCAGGAAAATATTTATTTTAATTAAAAAGTGAATTTTAGTTTTATTAACTGTATGGTCGTTTTGAGTGCGCCAACGCGTCCGAAAGGGTCGAAATAGTCAGAAAACACTAGTCGGGGGTTAAGTTTGGATCCCGGGGCATTATTGGGCCATACCGGTAACTTATAAGGGCATTTTGGTAATTTCGAAAATTGGGTAATTAAAACCCACGAAAATTAGAGTTAAAAATCTGACTTACTATTAACCCACTAAGCCATTTCCAACCCCAATTTAGGAAGTGGGCTACGGGAGAAGTTATAACTTGGCAAAACCAACCCCACCTCCATTAACACCTTGAGAAGAACTTGTAGAGAGGGAGAGAAAGAGAAGGATTCTGCAAAGAGAGAGAAGGCAATTCAACCTTCAGAAATTCGTCATCAAATCAGAGATTCAAATAGGGCAAGTGGTTTAATTCTAATTAATTTCGGAGAATGCTTCTTCCATGTGTAGGAATTTATAAAATCTTATCGGTCTTGGGAGTTTGATAAAAAGCCATTAATTTGGAATTAGAAACTTGTATTGTGATGAGGATTTGCATGTAGAACTATATGTAGGTGAATAATCTAATGTTAATACGTTTTGGATGAAACAAAAACGGATTTATTTAGACTCTTTGATGATTTATAAATTTTAGGGTTCATGTTCTTGAAATTGGGGATAAATGTATGGATTTGATATTTGGATGATGTTTATAGTGATTTAATCCCCACAAAAATGTTAGTAGGTGACCTATGTATGTTTAGTACGAATTAGGAACCTTAAATTGATGTTGGAACGATGTTTAGAGGTGTAGAGAAATTTGAAAAACGAGTAAAGAAATTTTCTGGGCTTGAATCTGGCCACTCGTTAGAAGACCTACCCAGGTCGTTCGAACGAGCTCGTTCGAATGAGCTTCTAATGAGTTGACAGTTTGGGTTCTAACGAGAGGGATGTTCGTTCGAAGACTTTCGTTCGAACGAGATCTCGTTCGAAGGCCTAGTTCGTTCGAACGAACTCTCATTCGAACAGCCTCGTTCGAACGAGACTTCGAACGAGTTGACAGTTTAGGCTTTTTAGCCTGTTTTGATCCCGAGTGTCTCGTAACCTTGTGTATTCGTAGAGATAACCTTCCCTTGATGATTAATTGTTACATTTGGGATGTTTGGGACATAATGAGGAGTCAAACCTAGAAGTGTAGTTTGAACCTAAGGGAAAATATGAAGTAGGACGTGAGTGTATATTACGCTGCGAGAACTATTGACGGCCTAATTTATTATATTAACCGGGAATATATGAATTGTGTAGTATTATATGTCGGTACGAGAATGAGAAGTGTACCACCAATATATTATGGTGATTACTAAGATGTGTGAATACTTAGTATACGTATTGATTTTATGTGTATGACATACCTACCATACTTGCTATCACGGGAGGTTTACGTTCGCTTAGGGCCTTCTAATCCTTGTGTTGCCCGGATTTAGATGGGTTACCTCGATGAACATAGGTCAGAGAAGGAATTATTGGGATGTTAATAAGTCTGCTGATCGTGGGAGCGCAGGTATGTGCGTGACCCATGTGATGTGACTGTGTTCGCCTCCATTATTTGTGATGTTGTTATTTGAGAACGATTCCTGAGAGATTCGGAATACGTGATCCTTATGTACGTGATGTACCGGGATGGATAGCAGAGTATGTGTGCACCGCAGCTTAGTCTCGGGGTGCTTGTATTGTATATTTATGACGTGAATAATATACACTAAATAAATGGGAACTTTCATGATTAGTATTGTGAATAATATTATGGTAATGATTTGAAAAAACAAAACGGGTTAACTGATAGTGAATGGTATTTCTAATTGAGAATCTGAGAGTAAGTAAAGTCCTCTATTTAATTGATAATGTTAGAATATAATATGGGAATTGAGTAGTAAGGGGTAGAACTTATTATAGTTTGGTTAGATATGGATGTCTTATAGATGGGTACGGTACGTTAGGAGTGCACATGTAGTCGAGAGGTGAGAATTTCATGTGAGTGCACGTCCTAGAATGTATTTTGCATTTAATGTTTTAATGTTATTAAAACACTTGCTATTTTTTAAATGATTTCCACTTTCGGGCTCTGACCCATTTGCTTTCAAATCTATTTTTGTAAAAACCATTTTAGGTGCCCAGCCACTAGGACACCATGCTTAGGATTCTCATTCAGGTGACGAGCTGTAGCTGTTTGTGGAAGTTACAGGACCTTGCTTGTAGACGCTTCATCTATCTTGACTCGATATTCTTCAGTTATCAGTTGTAGGGCATGTCGCCCATTTCTTTTAGAGGCATTTCATTTATTTCAGTTATTGAGACTTCTGGCATGTAATTATTCAGGATTCAGACTTGTATTATTATTTTTTAGTTGTGGGATTGTTGTGAGGAGTTTTTCTACGGATTTATATTTATGTTGTTGGTTATTCATTACTTCATTATAGTGAATGGTTGTTATTCTTTCATTATTCTTTTACTGCATGTTAATCAGACTTAACTTAAAATTTGACACTTACTTTTTAAATACTAGGTGGTTAGTAATTATTAAAATGTTTTTGACAGTGATGCTATTAACTGAACCAACTTGGCATTTTGAATTAATTTAATAAAGGAGTAGCTACCCGGTATTTAATTAGTCGGGGTGTCACATATTTTTATTTTTACATCAGCTAATCAGGATGTCCACACACCCTATAAACCGTGCATACTAGCGTAAACATCACAAATTCTCCACACCTAACACCCAATACTTCATTTTCCTCGTGCTCACAACGTGATTACAACACTTGGGTACTCTCAATCACCCTAGAAATCGAAATTTTTAAATCCTCAACTCGTGTTGATGAAACAAAACTTTCAATGCTTTCTTACCACACTACCGGCTCCACTGGCTTTAAATCATAATTCAACTTCCAACTTATAGATATATTTATCTGCTCCTATTACGACCAAGGTACCGAACCCATGGACTAACGATCGAATATCTCCCTACTTCCAACCTTACGTTAAGTTTCATGCGTGAGATGTCTTGCAAAGCGAAATCTAAACAGGGACCCCCCCAATACACTACTACCTAGCATTGTCGATTATCGAAATTCATTAGGCCCTCCGCCTATAGCATGTACCCCTTTATTCCGTCTCTTGATAGAAAAGTTACATCTCCTCCCGTAATTACACTTAACAAAGAACATTTCGCCAATTGCACTAACGTTCAGTATTGGTGGTAGCCCCATTCCATAAACCTCGTTATATAAAGTCAGGACTCTCGAAATCCTGTCCCCAAATATATGGGTATAACTCTTATCTCCCAAATCTCTAAAGGATAGATATATCAATGCGCTCTTTCTATCACCAAGTCCTGAGCGCTAACCATAATAATGAATTAAATCTTTTCGCTCAACAGTAAACCCAATACATACTGAATCATAACAACAAAGTCCCTACACACATCGGGATTGAATATCTCGAGACCATTACCCTCCCCGAAGTCTCTAAAATAGATAATATAAGTGCGAGTCCGACCCTCTCGCAGGTGAGGCCTCGCCAGAACAGAACATGCCGCACTAAGACAACCACTCCGATAGCCTCGCAATAATTGCCTACTATCGTACTAATCATTTCCATAAAGTTATAACCAAAATAATGTCATAGTTGGATATTATATCACTAAAACGAGAAATCTCAATAAAGTATATACCACTATTAATACACTCCTTCAACCTGCTCCTTAATCCGTAGCTAATGGTATCCTGATCTCAAATCTATTTTCGAAAAGAAGGTTTATCCTCTCAGCTGGTTGAACGGGTCATCTATTCGGGGTAACGGATATTTATTCCATATCGCGACCTTGTTCAGTTCCCCGGTAATCCACGCATAACCTCAGTGAACCACCTCTTTTCTTCACAAATAACATTGGGGAGCCCCAAGGCGAGGTGCTTCTACAAATGAAGCCCTGGCCTAACCACTGACAATCTCCTTAGAGGTATCCTCCTCTATGTAATACAAATGGGTGGAAGATCCTCCCTCCGGGTGAGGCATCGCCACCAAAGACATCTCATGTCCCGCAATGGCAAAGATAAAACTCCTACCGAAACAATCTACCATGGCTCTGTACGTAGCGAGCCAATCTATGCCAATAATAACGTCGTGCTTATGCATATCTAAAACTAGCATGTCTACAGGTAAAAAATCAAACTACCAATCTATATACCTACACCCCCGTATATAAAGAAAAATTAAGGACCCTTTCCCAAAGATAAGTCTACGCATGACACCGTACTCTCAGTAGTGTCTAAAAATCCTAAGGCCCATGCAAAGTGAGTATCTATAAAATAGTGTGACGCCCTAGTATTGAATAAAATGTTACATAGTACTAGGAAGAAGGAACGCACCATTAATGGCCGATGATGGCTGCTGAATCTCAGTATGCTGGATGTTGTACACACATTCGTACTGTTTCTGCCCCTACTGCTAGGGTACCTTACCCTTATCTGGGCAATCCTGCCTCCTATGACCCATCCTGCCACAATTGAAGCATCTACCTCTAAACTGCCTCTTTTTACGGTTCTGTTGATTTCTACCCTGATGCCCAGTCTCACCTTTTCCTTAGCCTTGTTGGCCTTGCTGAACATCTTGATGAGAAATGATGTCAAGTTGAGGACAGTCCCTCCACTTGTGACCCGATTGTACACACTTATAGCAGAGTCCTGAAAGTTCTCGTTGGTCGGGTCGGAGCTCCCTTCCAGTCTGATTCGGACAAGTTCGACGTTCATGACCGTCCATTCCATATTTGAAACACCTCTTTCTGTCTTCACTCTAACCCCGACTTTGTTGGCAATACAAGAGCTGTGTTGCCGAAAGTTGTTTTCAGTATCATTTACCTTACATTTTGCAACATAATTTGTGTCGCTGAAAGGTTGCTTTTGGGCAACACAAATATTTTAGTTGCTGTCGAGTGACCTTTGGAAATATAAATAATATTTTTTATTATAAACTTGACTAATCATAAAATAACTTTGGCAACATAATTGCGTTTTGCCAAAAGTAAACCTTCGGCAACACAATCTTGTTGTGTTACCAAAGGTTTTCCTAGACAAATAATGAGCAACAAGTTGGCAACATAAATAAATATGTTGCCGATACCATTTACCAACACATTTCTAACTTTAGCAACATAATTTGTATCCCGTGCAAATTATTTTTTCTTGTAGTGATCCAGACCCGATTCGTTAAACCCGGTTCTGAGAACTTTTATGAAACCCGGTTACCCGATTGCACGCTAACTAAATGGATCAGATATGGATATAGGTAGACCCGATCCGTTAAGTACCCGACCTGAAATCTCTCTCTCTACACACACAAACACACAAACACACACACACACACATACACTATATATATATATATATATATATATATATATATATATATATATATATATATATATATATATATATATATATATATTTGGGTCGGGTTCTCGGGTCCTTAACGGGTCCGGGTCTGGACAAATTTTTTAGACCCGACGGGTAATCGGGTAAGACCCGATCAACGGAAAAATGTCCGAATCGAATATAGATATAGGTAGACCCGATTCAGACCCGACCCGTTTACAGGCCTAAACCCACCATATATACTTGCAAGCTTCGAGATAAACATCTAGATTTTTGACATAAGAGTATATGTCATATAATGTCCATGTATTAAAGCTTTCATCAATGACACTCAACTTGATAGTGTTTGAAAGGGCGTAAATACTTTATGATCCGAAAATTCCATTCGCACGCAATTACCTCTTTGATCAAAAAATCATCTAACTATCCTTCTCATTTTCAAATACAAAAACAAATAAAATTTACAAAGAAAGTAGAAGAAAATGATGGAATAAAAATACTAAATCTACACCTACATTTAAAAATTATAATCTATAACAAAGTAATCCCAAAGTTCATAAAACTGAAATATTTTGAAGAACTAAACCCCCCCAAATGCAGAATTTGATAAATACCTTTGGTTGTTATTGACGAAATTGTTCTTGCTTGATCGATTAAGGGTATGAGGTAATTTTATGGGAATCTATGAAGCAATTTAATGGGGGAAGACATTGCCGTAGTATGAGGGTGTTGTGCAGAGTCTAATAAAAAAGGGAAAAATGGAAAAGGAAAATGATTTAGTCATTAAGGAGAGAGAGAAAAGAGATTTTAAGAAGAACCGATTTTTACCATTAGTTAACGCTTAGTTTTTTCAAGGCAAAGGCCACATGTATTTGGAGTATAGGTATGGGTATTCGAGAGGCTTTAATGCATTAACTCGGAGACATATAGATAATCGTAAGACCCAACTACGATGAATGGTGATATATAAAAGATGTTGTGTAAAGCCACGTGAACAATCTAAGAGACGATTAGAATTAATGGGTGTAAAACATTTATAATATATAAAAGATAAAAGATCATATAGATCGAGTTTATATTTTTTTCCCTTATAAAATAATGGATCACATACCAAAAAGTCCCTCAAATATTTTTTAATACACTCTTAGTTCAAGTCTTTTATTTTGTACTAAAAAGTCCTTTATTCTCTTATCTTTAAAGGTCCACGCCAGCGGCATGGTAAAGCCTTTTTAACATGATGAAGGACTTTTTGATGCAGAATAAAAAGACTTAGAGTAAACGCGTATTAAAAAAATTTCGAGGGACTATTTTGTATATAGCCTTAAAATAATTCCACTTATTTAGAGTGTGAATAAGAAGAAAAAAAAAAGGAAATAGGAAAAATAAAGAAAGCATCCCTTAAAACCAGTAAACAAACAAAACAATCCTTTAGTTATTAGTGGAAAGAGAGAAACCAAAAGAGGAGCTGGAATCACATGGAGCTGTTTGCCTAATGGGTCCTCCTTCCGGCCCGCCGCCCGACAATTGTTAGCTCATCCCAAAATAATTCAATCTTCTTCTCCTCTCCTTTCCTAAATTATGGCCGACGATAAGGTACACCCCTATCCTATCCTCTCTTTTTCATCATTTTTAAACTTACTTCTTCCCGATTAAATTATCTCTCTGAACAAATCCAATCTAATTCTTAACAAATTTAGATTTATGGATCAGCAAACATGAGATGACCATCATTTAACTCTCAAGTACGAGATTCAGATTTTTCTTTTTCTTTTTCTTTTTCTTAACCTATCTACGGTTTGTCTCTGTCAGTTTGTTTTTCTTTAATATGGGCTTGATCTTAGCCAAACCTAGGTGGATCATAGATTTTTTTTTTGTTGGATCATAGTTTTGGTTTGTAATTGAAGGCTGATCTGTGGTTGTTTAACCCTTTTTTGCGTGTGCAGGAGATGTCTGCTTCAGTTGTTGATGGGAATGGTGCGGTATCCGGACACATCATTTCCACCATTATTGGAGGCAAGAATGGCGAACCCAAGCAGGTATACAATATTTTGTTTGTAAACTACTTTTGTCCAAATATTGGAGTTTCAAGACCTCACACGGGTTACGATCTTCACAAACTGAATTGGGTTTATTATTAATTGGTGTTACAACTAGGACTTGTTAAGAATAAGAGGGTGCGTTTGGGATCTTAATTGGAGTTGGAATTTTTTTAGTTCGAAAAGTTGCAAATTTGAACTAAAAACGAGCGAATTCCAATTCCAAGGTACGGAATTGGGGATCTCGACACATTCTTAATGTAATACGGCCAGAAATCATTCTAGAGGATTGCAAATGTTTAATCATTATTCCCATGTAAATTCTCTAGTTTTACTTAAATTCTCTTATCATGGGATCATTATTCGTATTATGATGTTTCTTGCAGACTGTCAGTTACATGGCAGAGCGTGTGGTGGGCACCGGATCATTCGGAGTTGTTTTTCAGGTATGAAAATATTGTTTTAGAAAATTAAAGAACGGTCTCATTTCAACTTCACTTAGTTTTTGTCTTCATAGATAGTCCTTTGGTGAAAAAGAATATTTTGATGTAGTCTAAATACTTTACCTGATCTAAAGGTATATAGATAGCATCTAAGTTTTGTTTCTCCAGGAATCTAATTGTAAAAGACCCATATTATATTTTTACCTATTCGGCTCGTACCAGCATTTTAATATCATCTCGTGCTCTGGTGTCTTTCTTTACTCTAGGCAAAGTGCCTCGAAACTGGAGAAACTGTGGCTATAAAGAAAGTTTTGCAAGACAGGAGGTACAAAAATCGGGAGTTGCAATTAATGCGCACAATGGATCATCCGAATGTGGTTTCTCTGAAGCATTGTTTTTTTTCAACCACAAGTAAAGATGAGCTCTTTCTCAACTTAGTAATGGAATTTGTCCCGGAGACCATGGATCGAGTTTTGAAACATTATAGCAACGTGAAACAGACAATGCCACTCATATATGTGAAACTTTACACATACCAAGTGCGTGTTGGCCTCCCTTATAAGGTTTCATTGTTGTCTCTTCTTCTTCTTCAATTGTTATTTACTTCGGGTTATTTTCCAGATCTTCAGGGGGCTGGCATACATGCACACGGTTCCTCAAGTATGCCATAGGGACTTGAAGCCTCAGAATGTTCTGGTATGCATTTTTTTGATTGATGACTTGAGATTAAGAGTAACGGCGGCTTGTTTGATGTCATTTTTGGCTTTCCACAGGTTGATCCTCTTACTCAGCAGGTCAAGATTTGCGACTTTGGAAGTGCAAAAATGCTAGTATGTGCAATTATCTACATTCCGATGTCTAACCGGTTTTTTTTGATGACTGATTATAATTTCCCCAAGCATAGTAGGACCTTTATCATTGTCGGTGCCAAGGTTGTCAAAACATGTATTGGAGCCTCATCGTTTCCCAAAAATATTGTAGATCATATTGCATATCTTACCGTTTTTGTAAGATGCACTTTATCAAATAACCGAGAGGGAGTCTTTTAACTATGGATACTTATTTGAAGGGCGTCCCGTTCGTCTGTCTTCACTCTCTTCTTCCGTCTCCCCCCTTCTTCCTTCTGCTCCTCCCCTTCTTTTTTCTGCTCCTCCCCCTCTTTCCTCTCCGGTCTGACCTTCCCTTATCAACATCCCATGCGCCTCTTCTGTCTCACCTTCACCCGGTCGTACCTCATTGCTCTCGTCAGTGTTATAATAGTTATAAAACTAAATAAAATTGATGTCTTAATGACCAACAATTCAAAATATTGTCATGACAGAAGTTTGAAGTCTTCGTGTTCCTAGCTGTAATCACACTCCCCACGAAATGACACAAGCCTTCATTTTTTCCCTTATCAACATCCCATGCCCCTCTTCTATCTCACCTTCACCCGGTCGTACCTCATTGCTCTCGTCAGTGTTATAATAGTTATAAAACTAAATAAAATTGATGTCTTAATGACCAACAATTCAAAATATTGTCATGACAGAAGTTTGAAGTCTTCGTGTTCCTAGCTGTAATCACACTCCCCACGAAATGACACAAGCCTTCATTTAATGACACAAGCTTTCATTTTTATCTTCATCTCCATCTCAATCCTCTGATATGATATCAATGGCATCGATCTCATCATAAAATATTATTAGACACCCCTTCCAACAATTTCTTGCACAAATAATGTGATGTTTAGTTTAGTTGTGCATCACCTGTGATGATTTTCACAATAATTATATCTCAATTTTAACAGGGTATAGCTATTTGCACTCCACTTTAGCATAGTTGTCAAAATCGTACGATTCATGATTCGAATCGTATGATTCGATTCTCACATAAAACGATTCAACTTCATACGGGGTTTAAAAATCAGGCTAAATCGGCGATTTGGAGAGTGATTCATGATTCGGGTCCAATTCACGATTCAAGCCCGATTCACTCTTTTGTGTGTGTGTGTTCGCGGTATTTTTATTTATAACCATATGCGTGTTTTAATAAAACAAATAAAAAAGAAGCAAATAACAAAGGATACTGTTACGAAACTGAGTTTTAGAGAAAATGATGTTCTCTTCGCTTGATTATTATCAACCGACTTTTCTTGTCTATTTTCTTGGCTAAGTGTCTTCTTTTGTCTCTTAATCTGTTTGGAAGAAAGATAGAAAGGTTTCTCTTGGTTGTATTAAGGTTTGTTTTTATTATTATATGTTGTATGTTTATATTGTATTGTTTTTATTATTATATGACATTTATGTTGTGTTATTATATTTTTGTGTTTAATCTTCATGTGTTACATTTGTAACCATTTGACGTAATATATTTTTGTGTTTAATCTTTATATGGGTGCTTTTATTATTAATATTTGGCCATTAAATGGTTAAAAAAAGTAATAGATATGTTTTAGGTCATAATATGATTTATTATATATTATAATGTGTTCTCTGTTCATTTATATATTATTTTGTTGTATTTTCCACATTTTATACAGATTCGATTTGCGATTCACAAGGTTTCCACATGTATCATTGAAAATCTTACATACGTGTCCCAAAAACCCTTCACAGAGTATTAGAAGTATTTTTGGGGTTCTAGTGTATCAAAGTGGAGTTCTAATAGCCGTACCCTTTTCACCTTTTATCTTCTCGTCTTTTATGTGTCTATAATGATCATGTATTGGGTCATGACCCTTGTTGGACTTGGACGTATCCAAGTAAAAGTCTACATATTTTTATTTTAACAAAAAGAGTTTTATGAAGATAACACGAAAAAGTTCACTTAAAGATAAACATATTCTAAAAGCGATGTATCGTATTGTATGTATCGGTCTCATCTGGTATCATATATGTAGTATTGTGTATCGTGTGGTACAGCTTAAAAATGATACACTCTGTGTATCATATTGTCTTACTCATGAAATGTATTTTATGTCGAATCACACGTCACTCGATATTGGCAAGTTGGCAACGTTGGTTTGTGTAAGTTTGTATGTTGAACCTTGTGACAGAGCATCGCTCGTAATGTAACTTGAAAAATTACAATTATGGGTTGTAGTGGTTGTTCATCCAACCACGGAAACAGCCTCTCTGCGTATGCAGGGGTAAGGCTGCGTACATCCAACCCCCCCAGTACCCCGCAGTGGCGGGAGCCTCGTGCACTGGGTTTTCCCTTTTTTAGTGGTTGTTCATGCCCTATTGACATTCTTTGTAAATTGATGCACATTTGGGATGTGTGTCTTTTTGTGTTTATATTCTCGTACAATTGACTTGTTGACTTGTTTCATGAGTTTTCAGTGCTTCAATGAGCATAGCATGTTTTTAACCAGCCCATATAACTAATACAGTTTTAATGTATCTAACTTTGAACACGAGTTACCAAATATCTGCTACACTTCATATCCTGGACACCTATACCACCCAACCCTTAAACAGATTTTAATTATCATGCTTGGGGCACAAACATTATGCTTCCAGTTACCAATTACTTTTTTCTGTGATTTATCTATCGAGGTTTAAATCAACGAGGTCCTATTTGGAAGAGTTTTATAGCTTTGACATGGCTGATTTTGCCACATCCTTCCTATATCAAAGTGCTTTTTATGCATTCAGAAGAGTGAATAAACTTTTCTGTATGAAAGATACAGACTCTAAAATTCAAGTTTGTTGAGTCTACAAATCATTAATTAATTTTTTCAGCATTCTTATAATATAATCTACTTTAAGAAAATCATATAATTCATGACTGAAACTGCTAGCTATTATTATATCTCTTTGTTGTTTCTAGTGTCTGTGATTGAACTTCATGCTTATGGATCTTCAATATTATGCATCACGTTTTTATTATAGATCCAATTGTATCAGGTGAAGGGTGAAGAAAACATATCGTACATTTGCTCACGGTTTTATCGGGCTCCAGAACTTATATTTGGCGCAACAGAATATACAACATCAATTGATATATGGTCAGCTGGTTGTGTTCTTGCTGAGCTTCTTCTAGGACAGGTTGGCATCTATTTTTAGTTTTCTGCTTCTTATTACAATATTTTGAAACGTACTGGACTCATTAGTTGTTCCATTATCCTGACTCTTGTGATATTAAAATTTGTCTAGCCATTGTTTCCGGGAGAAAATGCAGTGGGCCAGCTTGTAGAGATTATCAAGGTGCAGTTTGATCATTAGTATTTGAAATCATGCAGATCATAATATTATAGTTTTTAATATTTCACTGTTTAGGTTCTTGGCACACCAACACGGGAAGAAATTCGCTGTATGAATCCGAATTATTCGGATTTTAGGTTTCCTCAAATGAAGGCGCATCCTTGGCACAAGGTATCCTTATATTCTCCTGCTACATTTTGTACCAATAAGTTGCCATATACGAAAAAAGTAATCCTACCAATTATCAGATTGGGCTACATCATTGTGATTTGGAGATTGAGATTCTTGATTTTTGTGAATTCCTCCAATTCTTTATTCCTACATGCATGGAGGCTGGGACACAGTTTTCATTGGGCCATATTAGTGGGTTGGCCATTGTAGAGAATAGAGAGAGAGAGGCACAATTATTTACCAACCTTAGCGATTACATACTGCCAAGGCATTATGCCCAACCCCCTCGTTGGATAACTTTGCATATGGTTATTACTTTCCTACCAACACCATAGTTGGTGATACCCCCAGTCTGCATTTGGTTTTCTTTGTCCATATATGATATTGTGTATATGCATTGTGATTGTTATGGCTAGGACATGTAGAACACATTCCTAGACTTACATATATAGAACTGCAGTGGTTATCTAATGATCAGAGAAACTGATGCAAATCAAACGCCAAGGTTTTAAAAGGCGCGAGGCGTAGTTGAGGCGTTTCGCCTCTGTGAGGCGAGGCGTAAGCCTCAGCTTTTTTCCACAAAAGCCATATATATACATATATACATACACACACACATATATGTATGTATGTATATATATATATATATACATATATCTACCTTTGCTGCTGTATATATGTATATTCTGCTGTATATATATATATATATATATATATATATATATTTATGTTGCTGCCGTAAATATTTTGCTATATATATATATATAGAGCCAGGCTATAGTACATCATGCTCTATACATCACCCATGCATCACGCCTAATTTTAGGCCCTAAAAAACTTTTTTTTTTCAAATTTTATATTTTTCCCGTGAAATTAACCTTCCAATCAACCCGTATGCAAAAAATTTAGGTCAAAATACATTTTGTAGCTATTTTTAAAAAATCCACAAAAAACTGCTACACAAAAAACTATATATAGATACATATATACAGCAGAATATATATGCATACACACAAAAAAAAAGAGCAGAGAACATATCTATATATGTCGTACGCCTCATCCGCCCCAAGGTGTTACACCTCAAGGCGTATGCCTCTCACAACAAAGGCGTAAGCCTCAGTCAACTACCCTAGAGGCGTAAGCCTCATGCCTCATTCCTTTCGCCTCGCCTCGAGGCGCGCCTCGTTTCGCCTTTTAAAACCTTGTCAAATGCAACAGACGAACACAGTCACAAAACAGTCTCTCAATTCATCATTAACTATCCGTACACGAGGGGTTACATTTGTGCCCAAGATAACCTAAATGTAACAACTACTAAATACTAGTAACCAATCATGGTAATATTACCAGGACTGTTGTTTATTCTCCTAATATTAGACTCCTAAAATTAAAATACAATTTTGATTAAATTTCGGACTTCATGGACCTATTTCACGTGCGCATTGTGTCATCGTTTGCACCGTTCTCCCCTCCTTTGAAAAAGCACATTCACGAGCAATATGGGAAAATTTCCGTTCTGCCCCAAATTAATCAATAGTTGTGTTTTCCTTTTTAGTCTTTCCAAAATTGATAGTCGTGTTTCTAAAAATAGTAACAAAACTAGTTCAGATTACCAAGTTGTTGCCCATCCAATTAACACTCATAACCAACATTCATAGGAGAACAATGATCCAAATGCATGCCTTGTATTTAAAAATATTCACCATTTTTAAGAGGACAGATTTGGAAAGTTTGTTTTTCTCCAATTTGCTTGGCCCATATTTCCCAAGCAATTGGTGGTGTATTGGGGTCAACTCATAGTTCCAGCCCAGTAAAATCAAGTGGTCATAGTGGACTGAAGTTTTTTCTGGGACCAAATCTACTTTTAAATGATTTATATGCATGACACTGGTGCAAGAAGGCAGGTCGAGTAATATGTTTAATTGTATTTTACCCTATTATTTACTATTAGGTATTAGGCTTAGTAGTCTAAGCCATGACATCACAATTCTCAACTACCTTAATCTAGAATATTCCAAAAAGATATTACTTTTGTCACTTTGGCAGCAAGTGGCATGAGACGGGACGTGAGTCTAATTAAATTAAAGATTACATGCAATATTTAAAAAGGCGCGAGGCGTAAGCCTCACAAAAAAAAAATTGAGAAATTATACAAGTCAACTAAATTCACAAATAAACTAACACATTAAATAATGCCAAAAGGTCCATAATCATTAAATCCAAGCAACTAACAAAACATAAAGTGCGTCGTTATTAGTAACTAATGTCAAGGTTCTAAAAGGCGCGAGGCGCAGAAGTCAAGTCTCAAGCCTTACGAGCCTAGGCGTAAAAAGACATTTTTCCTTTTTTTATTATTTTAATTATTCTAAGGCTAGTAATATAATAAAATAATAAATACCTTGAATTTTGAAAATATATCCATATGTTTGGTAGTCATCTTTCTCATATGCATGCTCCATAACCAATATTTGTCAACTAATCCTTTGTTTTTAAAAAAAAAGTGTGCCTTAAGCCTTTTACCAAGAATAAGGCGTAATAAAGCGTAGGCGATGCGTTTCTCTCAAGCCTCAAGTCTAGGCGGGCCTTTTCGAACACGGACTAATGTATTGTCATCATATAATTAATTATAAATATAATTAATTGATTAGTATGTATATAATCAGAATATATATATTGTGTGTGTGTGTATGTGTAATATATATTAACCAATTTATTTATAAAAGTAAAAAACTATGAAATTTTTGTATTTACTTCACATTGATTAATAGTTTTGTATCCAAAAACTATGATTTTTGTTTTAATCAATTCATAATCAATTAGTACATATGTTATATATGTAAAGTTCAAATTGAATAAAGGTAAAGGAAAGTACAAACACTAATTTAATTTAGTAGAATTATAACAAAATTATTGCACTATCTTCAAAGTATGTATATATATACCAATTGTTGACATATATTAAAATAACAAAAAAACAGAGTTCGTGATGGAAGAAGAAAGGCCCTGAGGCGCATTGAGGCGTAAGCCTCAAATTCAACCCTAAGGATTAAGCCACAAGGCGATTTTTTTAGTGATTCCTCGAGGAGTACGCCTCTTTTGAATTTTAAAACATTGATTGTTCGCCTGTGTCGTGCTTAACTTCTTATTTTTTTTTACACTGCCTGTCCCAAGCCCGGAAAAAGGAGGAGGGTTGCGTTAGGTAGCTGACAGCCAGCGTAAAACTTTGTCAGATCCTTATGAACATGAATCCTATGAATATACGTGCTAATGCTAGGGCATTCCCCTTAAGCGATGCGTTGCGCCTGCCACCGGGTGTCTCGAAAAATAGGCAAGGGGCGTTGCGCCTGCCACCGGCTGTCTCGAAAAATAGGCAAGGGGCGTCGCATCCGCGCCCGGATGCGACGATAAATACGCAAGGGTTCCTGCAACAAGCTGGACGTGTGCGGGTAAAGAAGCTAGTCCAGGATACTAGACTTAGGTTAGCGACTTGGAACATAGGGACTATGACAGGAAAATGGATGGAGTTAGTAGATACCATGATAAGAAGAAAAGTTAATATAGCTTGTTTACAATAAACTAAATGGGTCGGTGAGAAAGCTAGAGAAATAGAAAATACAGGATTTAAATTATATTATACAGGAAAACATAGAAATAAGAACGGAGTTGGAATAATAGTAGATAAAAACTTTAAGGACGATATCGTAACCGTTATTAGGAAAGGTGATAGACTTATACTTGTAAAATTGGTATTAGGTGAAAACATAATTAATATTGTTAGTGCTTACGCACCTCAAGTAGGGTTAAATGAGCACACTAAAGTACAATTTTGGGAACAAATGGATGAACTAATTCAAGAAATACCCCTAGGTGAGAAAATTTATATAGGTGGAGATTTTAATGGCCATGTAGGAGAAGATCGTGTAGGATATGAGATGGTGCATGGAGGACATGGTTTTGGAGATAGGAACGAGGGGGGATAGTCTATCTTAGATTTTGCGATGGCTTATGATTTTGTACTAGTAAATACATGTTTTAAAAAGAGGCTTGAACACTTAATAACTTATAAAAGTGGAACACATAAGAGCCAAATAGATTTTTTCATTACTAGGAAAGGAGACCGATTAACGTGTGAAGATTGTAAGGTTATCCAGGGAGAGAGCTTAACCTCACAACATAGGATAATGGTGTTGGATATAAATATTAAAAATCAATCACGAGTGCGAAAAGTGAAGATTAACCCACGAACTAGGTGGTGAAATTTAAAAGGAGAGAAATTAGAACTATTTAAAGATAAAGTATTAAATGAAGCAACATGAAATTGTGAAGAAGAAACTAACATAATGTGGAATAAGATGGCCACATGCATTAGGAGAATATCAAAAGAAATTCTTGGAGAATCAAAAGGCAAAGGGCCACAGTCTAAAGAAACTTGGTGGTGGAATGAAGAAATACAGAATATAGTAAAAATTAAAAGGGAGTGCTTTAAAACATGGCAAACAAATAGAAATGAAGAGAATTTTGAGAAATATAAATGGGCTAAAAAGGAAGTTAAGAAAGTGGTAAGAGATGCTAAGTTAAAAGCGTATGATGATCTTTATACAAAATTAGGAACACAAGAAGGGGAAAAAAGTATTTATAAGCTTGCTAAACTTCGGGATAGGAAAACAAAAGATTTTAATAACGTTAAGTGCATCAAAAGTGATGATTCGAGAGTCCTAGTCAAAGATGATGAAATTATGGAAAGATGAAAAAACTACTTTGAGAGGTTATTAAATGGAGATAATGGGATTAGATTAGATATAGAGGAACTTAGGGAGACTCGAGAAAATATATTTTTTCGTAGAATTAGGACAACAGAGGTCAGGATTGCTCTAAAAAAGATGAAAACAGGGAAGGCTTTAGGACCAGATGGTATCCCTATTGAGATTTGGAAGTGCTTAGGGGAGGATGGAGTATCATGGCTTACAAAATTATTTAATAGAATTTTAATGACTAATAGGATGCCCGATGAATGGAGAAAAAGTATTTTAGTACCTATTTATAAATATAAAGGAGACATACAAAGTTGTTCAAATTATCGTGGTATTAAGTTAATGAGTCATACAATGAAACTTTGGGAGAGAGTGATTGGATATAGATTGAGATTGAAGACAACAGTATCTGAGAATAAATTTGGGTTTATGCCTGGGAGGTCAACAATGGAAGCAATCTATTTATTAAGGAGATTAATGGAGAGGTATAGAGAGAAAAATAAGGATCTTCATATGATTTTTATAGATTTGGAGAAGGCGTATGATAGGATACCCAGAGATATAATATGGTGGGTTCTATATAGAAGAGGAGTGACTCGCAGATATATTGACGTGATCAAGGATATGTATGATGGTGCGATGACTACAGTAAGAACATCAGGTGGAGAAAGTAGTGAATTTTCAATTACGGTAGGGCTACACCAAGGTTCAGCATTAAGTCCTTATCTCTTTGCTCTTGTTATGGATGAGTTGACTGGACAAATACAAGATAAGGTGCCACGGTGTATGCTATTTGCAGATGATATTGTTTTAGTCGATGAGACTAAGATGGGGATAAATGCTAGGTTGGAATTGTGGAGAGAAACTTTAGAAACAAGAGGATTTAAAATAAGCAGAACTAAAACAGAATATGTGGAGTGTAATTTTAGTAGTAATAGGAGGACAAATGGAGATGTAGTGAAATTGGAGGGTCAAGAAATACCTAGAAATGATCATTTTCGTTATTTATGATGGATTATACAAAAAGATGGAGATATTAGTGATGATGTTATGCATAGGATTAGAGCAGGCTGGGTTAAGTGGAGAAGTGCGACCGGCGTTCTGTGTGATAGGCGTATACCTTTGAAGTTAAAAGGAAAATTTTATAGGACGGCCATTAGACCCGTCATGTTATATGGGACAGAGTGTTGGGCAACCAAGAAACAAAATGTGCAGAAAATGAGTGTGGCGGAGATGCGAATGCTAAGATGGATTTGTGGTAAAACTCGAAAGGATAAAATTAAAAATGAACAAATTCGTGAAACGGTAAAAGTAGCTCCTATAGAAGATAAATTGAGAGAAAATCGACTTAGATGGTTTGGACACGTCAAGCGTAGACCAAAGGATGCTCCTGTAAGAAAGAGTGATTTAGTTAGTATTGATGGTAACCCAAGGGGTAGGCCTAAATTAACTTGGTGGGATATTATAAAAAAGGACATGATATCATGTGGTTTAACCGAAGATATTGCACTGGACAGAATGGAAAAATAGGATTCATGTAGCCGACCCCAAATAATTGGGAAAAGGCTTTGTTGAGTTGAGTTGATTACACATGTATTTACAAGCCCCGAGTATGATATCATGGGTGATATCATAGGCTTAGTAGTCCAAGCCTTGCCATCACAATACCTAACTACCCTAATCTAGCTTAGCACAGGGATGCAAAATACCAGAACGTAGCTCTGGCTGTCTCTGGCCATGTTGCACGCACCACCCTTGTTCAACGTAATATGCACCGACACTGTGGGTGACCAACCGTTCCTGCTTCATGAGGGTTTTGACCTCCCATTCTGATCCATTTATTGATAGAGATCGATGACGATTCCTTTCGTCGGATTGGTTTCACCAAAAAGCTTGAACTGATACCAAAGAGGTAAGTCGTTACCAGCAACCTTTTCTCGTTGATGGTCTTCAGTGAAAACTTCGGCGTCATCGGGGAGTACTCTTACTTCCCTCGCCTTTCCAGCTCTCCAACAAAGCCCTAGCGGATTTAGTTCGCAAGGGCGTTTCTCACAAAGTCCACGATCCATTCCTGTTATCATCGTTGGGTTCTTCTTGTCAGAGTGTTATTTGTCTGGGTGTAACTAAACATCGTTTCTGTTATTGCATCAGAAGGGGTCGAATATTGGCACTAGTTACCCGCCGCTCCGGCAGCAGCTTTGATGATTGCTTGCGTCATTATTGCGGCCTTCTGCTTCTGCATCACCCACTCAAGTCCAGATCCCATCGCAAATTCGTCTATGGGCTATTCGTAAAGAATGGGTGGGGATTCCTTATTGTCATCAAGTTCGTCAATATTGGGCCGAGCTATTTCAGCCTCGTCGCTGTCCATACTGCCCTCGACGATTGACGCCTTCAACCTCTCGAACGCCTGCACAATCGCTTCTGAGATTGAAGCCATTCAAAGTTTGCTTCATCCCGAGTGTAATTCATGACTCACGATACGATAATAATACACGTGAAGAACATGCACTACCACCAAGATACATGGGTCTCATCCTCTTTATCACTTTTTTAATATACTATCAACTTATACATGTCAGATATATATGGAATTGTTCATGTCATTTCTTACAAACTGTGGTTGTCTCGGCATAACCAGACCTGTTTCTGTATATTTCTATTTTCTTGTTACAGGTTTTCCACAAACGGACTCCTCCTGAAGCAATCGATCTTGTTTCACGGCTCCTGCAATACTCACCAAGTCTTCGCTGCAGTGCTGTGAGTTTGTCTGCTTTCATTTCTAATGAATATTTCATTGATGTCTGTCATTAAGGGTAATTTGAGGAGTCATTATTTTCAAGGTCTTAATTTCAAATGAATACATATGTTTTCTACAGTCCTATGATTTATGTTGATATAATTCTTTCTCTTCACCTTGTCTTGAAGTTTTTATCAAGGCAAGAGAGACCCATTCTCTTTTTTGATTTTCTTTCTGCTCCTATCATTTGGCATGCCCATATTTATTGCTCTTTTATTTGAAAACACTTTTTGTTTTTTGCAGCTAGAAGCATGCACACATCCCTTCTTTGACGAGCTTCGAGAACCCCATCCCCGCCTGCCAAATGGTCGGCCATTACCATTGCTTTTCAACTTTAAGCAAGAGGTATGCCTTGTGATTTGTTAGTTTACATATTTGAGAGTAACCAATGCAGCAATGATACTGACAGTTGTACTATCTTTTTTCGTCCATCTGCCCCAGTGGGTCCAAGGTTTGAGCAGCCATAGTAGATGAACTATTACCCCCCCCCCCCTTCTCTCTTTGATAACAGCACATTTAAATGTACCCCCTAGAAGTTCAAAAATTAGACTTATCCCTTTGCGAACAAATAAGTTTCACTTTGAACAATCATAACATACAAAATCATAATCCGTATGTCTGTCCTTGGGAGGTAAATCTGGGTTTAAATGTGCTATTATCGCAAGATGGGTAAGTAAAAAGAAGCTACTATATTACATTTTAGTTTTTTGTGTAACGAATCATCTGAGTGAAAAAGAATTGTAGGACATAGTGACAATCTATGAAGCTTTGATATGGAAACGTGATACGTGATCCGACACAAGTCGGCACGCCGACACTATATGTACAAAAATGTTGGACACGGACGCGTTGAGAACATATGGACTATCATTTTCATTTATGTATATATTACTAAAATAAAAAATTAACATTGTTCCAATAGTTTTAAGATATTATATTTTAACACCTCTAATCAGAAATAACACATCTTAATCAATGAAAATTACTTTGAATTCCATATTCTTGAGGGTAATTATATTGTAGTCCCCAAAATGTGTTTTTTGAGCATGTCCTGATGCATATAAGCATGTTAAAAAATAAAAGAATATTTAGGGCACTCTAGTTGTAACCGATAGGTGTCCAAGAGTCGGTGTTAGATATACACGTGTCAGACACTGGCACATGACCCGCGGGAGAGTGCCGGTGCTTCATAGGTGACAATAAGCAAAGTCTGTAAATTAAGTTTTTAAATTTAAAGTCATATTATAGAATGTTCCCCCACGCATATATATGCAGCCTCTCTAATGTACATACCAATGAATATACTCATTTTTTTTAAAATAGTAAAAAAATGTATTTTTTAATCAAACACGGTAGATATGCTCTACATAGTAAGGAGATCATCTACAAAAAAAAATTATCAAAAAATTCAACCCGGAAATGGTTGAGATGATGGCAAAATTTTGACGGCCGAAAATGCTCATATATACCCTCTTTTCATTTCACCCATTTTTAGGTTGAATTTTTTGATGATTATTTTTGTGGACAATCTCATTATGGAGATCGTGTATACAAAATTTGGTCAAAAAATAATTTTTTTTACTATTTAAAAAAATAGGTATGTTGCTAAGAGGTATGTTGGAGAGCCCGACTATATATATATATATATATACATGTTAATAAATATGAAGGCATTGGAGGATGTATCTTAAATATCGTAAAGATACTGGTATTGAAGTGTGGACGGGGACATCTGATTCAGTATCAATGTCAATGTGCTGTATAAGTAGACTTGTCAGTTGGCTTGATGCTGGTAAATTTGGGTGGCCATTCGCGGGTGGGCTTGATTTTTGTGTGTGTGAGTGGGTGGGTGGATCTGGGTCGCTTGCCTCCCTTTCTATTTAGGGTCATTTGACCTTAGACACCACTTGTTAAGCTGTATATAACTTGCGTGCCAAAGCTTAATGTATTATCACTTTGGGGTACCATTTCCCTTGTGGCGTCTGTTTTCAGACGTTTGGAGCCAGTTTTGAAAATTGTTTCAGTATCAATGAAGAATTGTGATTCCAGGAAGAAGCATTGTGTTTCTAGGATGAGGCCATTGTGGATGATTTGTATGGAGCCTTTGGTGATGAAAGGCGATGTCTCCTCTGGGCACAAGTCGTTTCTGGAGATGTCTAAGGTTCAGCCGTGGCCTACTAACCCATTTTCAGGAAGGGTGTTGGGGAAGGGGTTGGTTTCGAGATAGGGGTGGCATCTTTTTCTTAAATTCTGGAATTTATGAAGAGATGTTTGGTTGGTCGTTTGTTTTTGTTGTGTTATGTGTTGGTGGGAGGGGGTGAGTGACATTGGGAGTGCCTGCGGTCGGAGACGTCATCTTGGGTTAAAGAGAGGTGGAAGCCTTGTGTGTGCCTGACCCTAAAGTTGGTAAGTTTGTATAATTCTACCCCCATATAGAATTGGTCTTTCTCAAGAACGGGATCAATTCTTAACACCCCTGGGCTTTTAACTTCTTGCTGAGTTTATGCTTAAAAATTGTGGGAGCCGGTTGCATATTATTAATAGGGATCAGCAATTCTGTTGCGGTGGAAAGTCTGAACGGACCTGTCGAGGGTCATACTGTTGAAGAAGGGCTTATGATGACGACTAGTTTGGCCATATTTTCTGACGGTTTTAATGGAGGTGAGGATGAGGATGGTGATGGTGCGGGGCAGGGCAGGTAGTCTGTCCTGCTTTTTTCGGGTCGGGGAATCCGTGTCACTGATCTGGTCAGGGATCAGGTTTCTCGCGATTTCCCTGTTTTGTAAGAACAGTTCAAACAAACATAAAACCAAGAATCAATTCATGAATTTAAAAAAAAAATCCCACATTGTTGTAGACATAGATTACAGGCACTTTAGATCTGTTTGTTTACTACTAACAGAGAAGTAATTCACGGATTAAAAAAACAAATTGCTGATTGAGTGTCGAGATTGCTGCAAAATTTGGACAGAGGTAGCATCAATTTACAAATTTCATGAACACAAATTGTCTTTACATTCTTTTTTGTTATGCAGTTTTAATCAAAACTATCAGTATCCATATTATTCGTTAACTTGTGATCATCCTTCCCAAATTCGTAAATATTTGTTGTATATGTGGGATGGCCTGGGACAAGAATTAGATGGAAATCCAAGCAAGACCCTCGTTTCATCAGCTAGCATGTCTGAAATCTCCTTACATCGTCTCCCTGGAGTTGGGCTCCTTGTACCCCACTATCGCAGACCAGCCCGAATTTTCATTTGTGATAGAGAGACCGAAGGGGTGGAGAAATTAGCCCCCCAATCCCGACCCAATTAGGGCGGGCCTTGCAGGAATTTGGCCACCCCTGGATGGAGGGCGGCAAGTTGGTATGTCTATGTTTGGCCCTGGTTGCTGCTGAACCCTCCAGTGAGTGCCGTATCGTCCGTGCCTCCTTTGAAGTTTACCAGATGCTTCTTAAGTTTCAGATGGGTCTGTTTTTGAGGTGCGGAGTTGAGCGCTGTCACAAAGAAGGATGATTGTGCTGCTGCTTTTATTTGTTTGGATGTGAAAAAGGAATTGTCATCCTTGGCTCTGGTTGTGGGAGATCAGTTTGGAGTCGTGAAAGGTTTGGTTGTGTTGAGCTGTTCTTTTCTACCTTGTATGAAGAGAACGTGAGACGGTTTTGATCCCGCAATTCTTGAAGGGGGGATGATGAGGATGTTGGTTCATTGGAGGAGCTAGAATCCTGTGAAGCATTGACACGGGTGCGTTCATATCCAACATGACATGGACACGGTAACACTGAAAATCTAAAAGAATTAGGATACGACACAACGGAGGCACGATGACAATATGTATATATTATTAATAGATAATTATGTGTGTGTATATATGTGTTTCATCTTTTTTGCACTTCAAGGTCAAGGATGGTGGGTGTTGGTGTAAGGTTGTGTTGACATGGAGGGGTGAGGGTGACTTAGCTGAAGAAAAGGAGGAAAAAAAAAATTTATTTGAACAACGAATTCTATGGCGCTGTGTTAACATGGAGGGGGTAAGGTATGTGTTGTTTTAATTAAGGGATTTAAGCCCTCTAATTCCTTAAATCTCCAGTTCAAGTACCATAAGGAATTTTATAAATCTTTCTCTAGTTATCTATATGAAGGAAGATTTGAAAGAATTAATTTAAAAATTTCCATTTGTGTAATAGTTAATATAATCATAGTTATGATTCTTCAATGATTAATTACCTTGGTATCTTAATTATATATATAGTAACATAAAAAGGTCGTCCCCAGAGTACACAAGGTTCCCGCTTAACTGCAGGGTTCGGGAGAGTCAAACACGAACCCGAATATGACACGACCCGCCAACACGAATAATAAACGGGTTGAGTTAGTGTCAAACACGTATAACTCGAAAATGACACGAATAGACCTGTTTAACTCGTATTTTATGGAAAATATATTAGATAATTTATATATCTTGATAGGCATTCTATAAAATTCATGGTATGATAAATTATTTATGTGTTGCAAGAAGTTGAAATTAATTAAATTTAAGTTATTGTAGGCCTATGAGTGGTATGATTGGTTAAGAGAGAAGAAAAAAATTATTTTATATTTTACTTAATGGGTTATGCGGGTCAACCCGAACACGACACGATAATAAATAGGTCGGGTTAGTGTTTGCTCATCTGACACGATTAGTTAAATGGGTCGGGTTAGGGTTGACTAATACTTAACACGAATCCGACATGACACGACCCGAACACGAAACGACGCACACGAATTGCCACCCCTAGGTTTCTATTCTGAAACTCTTCAAACTTTAAAATGAAAAAGTTGCTGCAAATTGTGGAGAGTGCATCTATTTCATCAGTATTTGCCGATAGTGATTAATCAAATGTCTATTCAATTGCTTTACTGTGGTTGCAGTTGTCTGGAGCGTCACCAGAGCTTGTCAATAGGCTGATACCAGAGCATGTGAAAAGGCAAATTGGTCTACAGTTTTTGCACCCACCAGGGACCTAAACACGCGGTTAGAGGTCAGCTGATCATCGGGTTATTGTAGAGAACATAAAGGGATTTAAAGCATCTTCCCGAGGAAAAAATATTCAGTATCACGGTTATTGTAATCAGACTCGCATTACTTGATGGTTTCTCTCTCATCCCGTGATGAGAGAGAAATACTGATAACAATAACCTGTATAACGAATATCTTCTCCTCCCTGAGACATACTTTGATGGGGACAGGTACAGAATACTGCAGTTCGATGGGTTCTGCACCGCTATCTGTCATTAACAACCGGCTCCACCCAATAGGGAGGGGAAAAAAGGAAAAGAAAAGGAAATCCTTTTTGTATATGTTTGAAATAGAATTATATGGATAGGGTGGTTGTGGATTTTGATCTACTTGTGTTGTGTTTTTATGTGGTGTTTGTTTATGGCTGAATTTTCAACTGTCCCAAAAGAAAGTTGTTACTATTGTGAGTACAAATTTCTCCCTTGTATGTATACTACCAGATGCCAATTTGCCTTTTTCCAGGTCCCATGTATTTCATCTGCTGTTATTTTCACCTCGAACAATAGAATTGAAAATATATGCATATTTATAATATAGAAATGTCCGGTTATGTCGACAGCAAGTTTTGGCATTTTCCTATGTTTGGTCTCTGTTGAATCATCCCGTGTCTAGAGCGTCATATTGAGAACAATGTGCAATTGGGTCATTTTATTTTGTGCTACTGTTGGGGACATCTTGTTACAAATGCGGTTGCTCATTTGATCACCTTGACCTTAATTATAAAATGAACAAAAAATTGCCTGAATTTCCTGGAGGGATATCTGATTGCTCCATTAGTATTTAATAGGACATGGAAGGCCATACGCTAGAGACATTTATGATCTTAGGCATGCATATATCAGTTAGAAGTGGCAATTACAGCCCATATTTATTAAGCTACCCATAACAACCCCTAATGGGATTTATATAGATTCAGTCTGGTTATTTACATGCCAAAAGCAGGCTGGTCACGGGTTGCTTGTGGCTTAAAATCTCATACCATTTAATTTTCTCTCAAACCCTAAATAGATGCCCCTCTTCATTTTGTCAACCCTAGCCTGTCTCCTGCAACATTATCTTGTTCTTAGAGCATCTGCAGTGGTGGTGTGACTCGGCGAAAGCTAACTTTACTAGCTATGTGGCCTTTTTACCTTTTGCCCAAATGGACAACATGCAATTGGGGGATTCCTACTAACTTCTGTAGTTCGTAGGAACTTCTTACGGACAAATGAAGTTCGTAGGAAGCTCTTACGAACTACAGAAGTTCGTAAGAACGGTCATAAAACGGTAACATTTTCCTCCGTGTATTTATTCACCATTCCTTTTGTCAATTCTTCTTCATATGACCTTCTTCCTCATTCCTCATCTCAATTCTCTGCATCTAAAGATTTATCAATTCCTCTTCCTCCAGTGCCTCAATTTTCTTCATCTTCTTCCATCAGTTCTCTCATCTTCTTCGTTATTAATTCCTATATCTTCTTCTCTTTATTTCCTAAAAGGTTTATATATTTCTCACCAAAACAGTCCCATATAGTACCTAAATAAAGCAGCCCCAAACTTTTTGCATATTTCCTCTAAATTTATTCATATACACCATGGAATTAGGTAGAAAATGAAAAAAATACATTAATATCGGGAAATAAAAAAAACACGGGTCGACTTCAACAACAATTCCCGCTCCTTCCGCGCCAATTGAACCGTCGAATTTTGTAATTGGCAACTATACCCGTATTTACGACGGACTTTCACACGCGTCGGACGGAGAAACTCCGATCATAAACGGAAATAAATTCGAATTTCGGGGGAATTGGGCGGGGTCAATGAAATTGTACAAATTGATCGAAGAGAAAAAATCGGATATCAAGGCAATTATCGACAGTGCCGGTTTTATGTCAATTTTTTTTTCTATGGTGATGCCCAATTCCGATCAATGTATTGTGACGGCGATGATCGAACGTTGGTGGGACACGACGCATACCTTCCAACTACCATACGTCGAGCTTGCCTTCACTCCACTCGACTTCACAATGCTTTTCGGTAATAATTTTTTATTTATTTCGTTGTACTTATATTCATAATTGTTTCAAAATGTGAAAATAATATATTGTACTTAAATTCATAATTAATTGTTTGAAATATATTTTATGGTAATTATATTCATAATTATTTAAATATATGACAAAAAAAATTAATTATGTACCAGCATTTCGATTGTTTCAGTATATGAAAATAATTATTTATATTCATAATTGTTTCAATATGTGAAAATAATTTGTTGTAGTTAAATTCATAATTAATTATTTGAAATATATTTTATGGTTTTTATATTCATAATTATTTAAATATATAATAAAATTTTTAAATTATGTACGGGCATTTCGATTGTTTCAATATATGAAAATAATTTGTTGTACTTAAATTCAAAATTAATTGTTTGAAATATATTTTATGGTATTTATATTCCTAATTATTTAAATGTGTGACAATTTTTAAATTATGTACATGCATTTCGATTGGACAAGGACGACCAATTCAAATTCTACGAATTGAACAATATACCAATTTTGGTAATACCATAAATGAATTTTTCCCCAAAATTCATATACAGAGATTTATCGGTGCGGGAATTTCAGTTTCTGACCTTAAAAAATACATAGAAAATTATCAAGGTTGAACCTTTACCAGATTATATGTCCCCAATCATAGCTCGGGCATTTTGGTTTTATGTATTCGGGAGTGTATTTTTTTCAAATGCTCACTCCACTTCCGACCTTGGCTATTTACATTGTCTGGAGGATATTCCTGCCATCGGCACATACGACTGGGGTTCGGCTATTTATGCCCGTATTATATAGTCTTTGGACAAAGTCAGTCGCCGATCGTTGACTAGTGTTGAATGCATGTGGCAATTACTCGAGGTATATTTTCGTTTCATCTTATTTAATCGCATATATGAAATTTATGTTTCATTACAATATATGTCAACTTATTCTAATGAATTAAATTTACTGACAAATTTTGCAGTATTTACATCACGAGTACATGGCCACGACATGTCCTATTCTCGTCGATCTGTCCATCGATGCGTGGCCCCGCATATTTCGTTGGTCGAGGGGGAACAAAAAGAAAGTCAAGGGAGCACAATGGTTTAACATCTCAAGCAGTCAACATCAGCTTGAGATGCGGTCACCCGAGTCCATTATATGGCAGCCATACGAGACTTCTGCCTGCCGTGACTCTGATATCATCTTATATGCTCGTGAGATATTGGGGTTACAGATGATTTTTTGGGATCCCTTATTTAAGGGTTTTTGGTACTTGGGTGACCGGGCCATCCGACAATTGACTGGGCAAATATGTATTGCAGATAACCCACCATCGAGTTTGTCTTGTGTCTCAGAACACGATTTTCAAGCAGCTGCTGCCCAAAATTGGCCTCTCGCAAATCAACACATAAGAGATGTGTCCCAAGAAGAGTATAATACCTATTGGAAGGTAGTAGCACTCGGGCCATTACTACCGCCGATTGCCAGATATGTTAATGTAGATTTGATTGGAGTTGGTTCAGTGGCACCTTCTACGTTGCGAATCCCACGAGCACAAGCACCGACAAATGAACCGCATGTGTATGAGACACAGTTCTCTGCTGGTGGTTCTACGCACGTCCAACCACCGAGGCAGAATTGGAAGGTTGACGTCGGCCTACCGGAGGGAACTTCATATACTTTAGATGTCCCGAGACCTGACTTTTCAACCAACGCACCTCCAGCTCAATCTTTGACGCAGTTAGAATGACGTGAGTTCTACATCGAAGCAGCAGATAACATTCGGGGTCTCCGCCATTTAATATTACACGAGACACGTCAGCGAGAGGATCAACTCAAAGCACGTGATGATCGCATTGAGGAGTTGTAGCGTAGACTAGCACGTTTTACTATGCCTAGTAGTGGGTTTGAGGGTGGTACTAGTTCTAGTCGTCCGAGTGTTTACAAACCTCACCTAGCCCCACCCTCTGACCCGGTCCCGACATATGAGTCGCAACAAGCTTGGGGTAATTTATTTGGGTCTGACCCTTGCACAGGTTCACATGCAGATTTAGGTGCATATTATGAGTTCGGCCCGGGGCGCCAGTGATGTATAATGTACTATTGAAAAATGTTATGAATAAATTTTGTATTGTTGTCTCAATTTAATTATGATGAAAAATGTTATGATGTATAATGTCTCATATTTATGAAAATTATTATGATGTATAATGTCTCATATTTATTTTCATTTATTACATATGGAATGATGACAACCAAGTTATTACACTGTTGTTTACTTTATTAATCTTGTAAATTATATGGCACTCAAAATATATGGTAAAAAATTATAAATATATGGTAAAATCAATCAAAATATATGGTAATAAAATAATCAGCACAACAATTATTCCGATTGGACTTTATCATTTATTAGTATTGAAATAATGGCTTAAGTAGTACAAACACTATTACATATATGGTAAAATATATGGCACTCAAAATATATGGTAACAAAATACTCATCACAACAATTATTTCGAAATAAATTTATCATTTATTAGTATTGAAATAATGACATAAGCAGTACAAACACTAATACATGATCGAAATGATTATTATGAATATGTGTTCAAACGCTTAGGTCGAACCTAGTAGAGGTACAACATAATGGTTTCCCATTGCGCACTAAACACTTAGGTAAGTAAGATTGTTGCCTATCGGAATCAACATATTCTTCGTTATAGTTTGATATATTTGGTTCGTACTCTTCCCCATCATTTTCATATATGCAATCCGAAAAGTAATCATAACTGGAATTGGTGTAGTCGAAAATGTCGTTATCTGATGCTAATGTAGAGTCGTTATATATGTTAATTAATTGTTTCTGAATGTGACGACCTGATAGCATCGCGCGTTGTGCTTTGTGATAACGTTGTAGACGCCTCTCCATCTGCCATATCTCTTCTTCCAATAAATCAAGACAAAACATATCCGCTTCTTCGGGATACGATATTTGCCAAAGTGCGACAACTCGATTTTTTGGCACGGATATGTGATGGTAATGGTAAAGCACCTCCGGGTCACACCTTTCATCATATTTATTTGGCCATGTGAGGTGTTGCCAAGGATACACAACTCCGTCTTTAGGTTCCGAATTGGGAGATATTATGAATATATGACCAAAGTCATTGAGAAAACGTCGAGAAGTATCAATCGGATATGTTTGGAAAATTACTTTTTTCCCATACCAATCGTTACCAGCAATATCCGTGTAAGAGCTATCGTAAATGGATGAATAGTAGGGAGATGAAGCCCTCTTTGAAATATAAGACAACGGTAGATAAAAATTGTTGCAATCCTTCTAATTTATTTATAAGTAATTTTAAACCTTCGAAGTTATAATTTTATTTTACAATGGTAATAAATATTTATAATATTACAAAGGCACACATACCAATTGTAAAGATAAAGTAACTTAACATAAAGCTGACGACGATTGTAAAACTATACTAAACAAAACTAAAGTAAACTATAGTAAATTGACATACAGTAACTTGACATACAACATATTGACAAACATCAAAGTGAAGAAATTATCTGTAGCTCACATACCAAGATATTATCTGTAACACACTTACCAATAGGATATAACACACATAAATTAAGATTTTACCTATAGGATATGATACATATAGTAAATAATAGAGCACACATACCGATATATTATCTGTAGCACACTTACCAGGATATGATGATTATAAATAGTTTTGTACCGTAAAACTATACAGGTAAAGTATAATATTTATGCTACATCTTAATTAGTTTGTAACCAAATTATATCATGGACTCCTCTAGTTCTAGCAATGAGGGACGGATTTTTTTGCTCCAATATGCACAATTTAATGAAGGTGGATCATCCGATGATTCAGACGAGGAAATGATTATTATGATGGAGATTACCCGGTGGTGTGCTGAAACAAATATAATTCGTGATGGGAAAGAAATCGAAACGAGACGTCGAGTGAATCGTAGGAGAGAAAGGGGACATGAAACACTATGGGAAGATTACTTTGGGGAAGATAAGGTATATAACGAGTATTTTTTTCGAAGGGGATTTAGGATGCGGTATAGCGTTTTCAATCACATCCTTGAATCTGTTTGCCTTTATGATAATTACTTTGTTCAGAAGAATGATGCTTGTGGTCGTCAAGGTTTAAGATCTCATCAGAGAGTGTTGGGGGTAATTCGACTGTTAGCTAATGGAGGTTCCCATGACGTGTGGTCTGAGCAGTACGCTATGAGTGAAACCACTCTATTGGAAACTGTTATTAGATTTACAGAGGAAATTGTGAGAATTTCGGTCCCTAGTACGGCAGAATTCCGACACAAGGCGGCGTCACAAGGTTACTCGAACAAAATGCAAATAGAGGTTTCCCAGGAATGCTAGGCAGCATTGATTGCATGCACTGGTGCTGGAAAAACTGCTCCACAACATGGCACACTCAATATAGTGGACGTAAAGAGTCACCTACTATAATCCTTGAAGCGGTTGCCTCGTACGACCTATGGATTTGGAAATCGTTCTTCGCTGTGCCTAGTTCTTGCAACGATTTAAATGTCTTGCACCGGTCTAACGTCTTTCAGGAATTGCGCAATGGGACGGAAGCTCCCATTAATTACACTGTTAATGGAAATTCATACGACATGGGTACTACATTGGAGATGGAATTTACCCTCCTTACGCTACAATAGTTAAAACATTTAGGAACCAACAACGGATTACACAAAAACAGAAATTATTTTGCAAGTACCAAGAAGCGTGTATAAAAGATGTTGAACGTGCTTTTGGTGTACTACAAGCCCGATTCGCTTTTGTTTGGGAACCTTGTAAATTATGGAATAGGGCATCACTATCAACCATAATGAAATCTTGCATTATAATGCATAATATGATTATTGACGATGAGCGTAGAGACTGTCCATGGCAAAATGAATACGAACAAAATGATGTAAAACCTCATATTTTGAGGGTCCAAACTAGTTTCTACGACTACCTCACGCGGGATGCAAAGATAAGAGATGCAACTAAAATTAACAGTTACAGAATGATTTAGTGGAGCACATTTGGAACACCCACGGTGATGAAATGGTGGGTTGAAGAATTAAACGTATTTCTGATATTAATTGTGGCTATTCGGTTTATTAGTTACATTTTCAATTCGTAATTGTACGATTTTTAATTTGTAATTGTACGACTATTGTATTAAAACTAAAATTAATAAACAGTACTGACATTACATATATTTAAACGTTGACATTGGATTTATTAAAATGCAAACTGGGTCACTGTACATATACTGAAAGTAAATGACGAAAATAAAACAATGAGGATTCAATAAAACTATAATAAATACTACTAGTCATTAATTGAACCGCTTGGACTTGACGTAGTGTTAGACGACCCGTCATAGTTCGATTGTAACTCGAAAATCGCTGCTTCGGTGGCAACAACCATCGCTGTTAGGTCGTTGAACCTTTTATGATGAAACTGCTTTTGCATATCATTCATATTGTTCATATCTAGTTCCATGATGTACGACTGCTCTCGGCCTAGGCGCACGAGCTGATCTTGTTTTTTGGTGATCTGATCTTGTTTTTTGACGAGTTGATCAGCTCGCTTCATCTCGATGAACGCATCCATTTGAGAGTCAAATTTAAGGGCACCATTATTCTTCCACTCCTGCTTGCTTTTAAACATTGCATTGAAGTCTTGACAACGTTTGAGTACCACCGTGTTACAATCCAAGCTGTTAGAATGCGCTCGTTGACGTGCACGTTATTTCTCACCCTTCCTGTCTGGGGGTCTATTCGATACGTCTCGTACCCCCGGAGTGTCATCTTCTTGTACAGGTGTAGGGCTGTCGTCGTTCCCCGCTGTGTTTTCCAAGTCAAATTTTGGTAAATCTTTTAAAATTTGATAGCAGTTATTGAACGTAAAATGTTTGTTGGTTTTGGCGCGGTACGCGTCGCGTGCATTAGTAACCGCTTGGAACTCGTTCGTCCCGCTTCCCATATTCTTGATTTGGTGAGAAAGCTTTGCAATATATAGCATTATTTGATGCGATATATGATTATAACGTGTTGATAGCATGGATCTCGCACGAGTAGTTGTAATTCCATGCGCGACGTTATACTCATCTTTCACGGTGTCCCAAAATGTACCCGTTGATATCGAGTTTCCTTCAATACTTCGGGCTGTATATTTAGCATAAATGGTACATAGTACTTCGTCCTCAAAAGGAGTCATATTAGGTTGTCGAGTTGTACCGGAACTAATCGGTTGAGAGGACGACATATTTTCTATAGAAATAAAATATATTAAGAATGGAAATAAGGAAATCACACGGAGGAAATTATACTCTCAAAATTTATAAAGGGTGAGATTGAAAATTTGTGAGGAAGGTGGGTTGTATTTATAAAGAAACTCTATCAATGGCCATTAAATTAACCAGCAGTAAAAACAACTTCCTACAAACTTCTTTTGTTCGTAGGAATTCTTACGAGCTTCTGAAGTTCGTAGGAACTTCTTACGAACAAAAGAAGTTCGTAGGAACTTCTTACGTACAAAAGAAGTTCGTAGGAAGTTCATACGGAGATCAGAAGTTCATAAGAAGTTTTTACTGAATCACTAGAGATCCAGTAACTTTGCAAATCCTTTAACTTTCCTCCTGCCAATTTTGCCAATTACCTCTCACCCCTGTACGTCTCTCAGTTTGTAACTTTGCAAATTTCTTTGTCCAAACTCCCCACCATTGTGATGCTCTTAGCACCCATCTCTCTCTCTCTCCCCCAACCATAATAACCCTCCAAAATGGAGGAAATTGAACTCAGTCAGAGGCAAACCAAAGATATTCATAAATCACATTGCAATGGAGTTCCTACAAAAATCTAGCTTATGAAAGTACTCTTTTATGGGTCCGCACTGTACGAACTTATTTTTTTAAAAATATTAAAAAAATATTTATTGGGTTGATTTTTTTGTGTGTATTTTAAACATTTCAGGGTACTAAAAAATAAATAAATAAATCAAATCACAATGATTTTTTTTGCTATTTAAAAAAAAATGGGTTAATGTAAAAAAATTATTTTGGGTTTATTTTTTATGGGTCCCTTGGAATGTTTGAAATACACAAGTAAAAAAACTCCAGTTTTTTAAAAATATTTTTAAAAAATAAATTCGTACGGTGCGGAGCCGTAAGTGAGTCCGTACCTGATCCTCTCTCTCTCTCTCTCTCTCTTCATATATTTAGGGAGAGGTTCAAAAGTGGACCTAAAAGATGAACATTTTAATGAAAATCAACAAAAACACCTTAACCCCCATTAATTTTAATTCCTATATTGTAATTGGTACGCGCTAGTGGCAACGGACAAATACACGACACGCGGGTGGGGGGTAGGGTTTGTGTATTAAAAAACACGCGTGTTCGTTGCCGTTGGCGCACCAATTACAACATAGAAATTAAAATTAATGGGTTGTTAAGGTGTTTTTGTTAAGGTTCATTAAAATGTTCATCATTTATGTTCACTTTTGAACCTTCATATATATATATATATATATATACACATTGATTTTTACATAAAAAATTTATTGCATTGAATTGGTTGTACATATCCATTAAAAATAGGAGGAATGTAAAAACAGAAATGTGTCTGCTCGGACCGAACCCGATCCAAATCGTTGCTCAACCCGAATTTGGCATCTACTTTTAAAGTAGTTCTCATGAGTATATTCAGTATGAGGATGAATAATAAGAAGGCAACCGATCTTAAACTTAAGCTAAGAGGGTATTATGAAGTCTATGGTCTTTATGATGAACCAAGAGCTCTTAGGAAGCAATTAATTGGGTCCTCTAAGTACTTTTAACTCACTTAGAACTCATAACACTAAAACAACACTAAGTCACATGAATGCTCTGCTTAGAACACAATATGAGAGTTTGAAGTGGTCCAAATCCTTATACAAATACTAAATATGTTTCTTAACACTGTCTCTATTAGTTGAATCACTTGAATTCAAGTTGTTGCATCTTTCCCAAGCATTCCTTACATAACCAGTTGCTAGGAGTAGCTGAGAAGTGACAATTGAAGCATAAACGACAATAGATGAGTTCTGTCGCTATAATTGAAGGGTTGGGTGTTGGTGGAAGGAGTTTTAAGAGAGTGGTGATCATTGGTATTAAGTTTGCTTGGTTATTGGAGAGATTTCATGAGCTTGAGGTCGTAGTCATGAGATAACGTGGCCTTGCTGGACCTTAGAAATGAATAATATGAGCCGAGTGACCTTATTTCTGGGCCATGGACATTTCCCTCCTTAGTGGAATGTCATGGAGGGTCAATGATGTCCTTGCCTTGTAACACGAAGTCTGTTTTCAGGCCCTGAGGTTTATTCGCGGTTCTGGATATTTAGTGCTATCTTGAAGTATCATTCTTAAAGGCATTTGTTTGAACCACGACTCTTAACCTTCTAATGGACTATAAGGAGGAATATTTGAGGTCTGTCTGTTTATATTTTAACTTCGACTTGGAACTTGAGGCCTCCTATGATTTGAGTTCAGTTTGAGGTTAAAGATCATATTTGGTATCATTAATAACTCTCTATTGTTTCTTTCATAACATGGAAGGGACAACAGTTAGTGAATTTATTGGAAATACATTGAGGTGTTTTACCTAACGATTCTATTACAAAAGAGATCTCGATGGGTTACTAGCGTTACAGTGAGGCAGGTGGGGATTCAGATTGGTGCGATTGTTGGCATGCTCCAGTAAGTCGTTTTCCCAAAGCCTATAAATGCACCAATTTGTTATTGATTTATCCGATCCTTTTATGCAATTATGAACTTCTCTTATCTTTTGTTTCCACTCTTTATGCTATCAGTTTTTCCCTAAAATCTTCATGGTTAACTGTCATGGCTCCTATGAGATCATCCTTCAAATGTCCTAATTGCAACAAATGGACATTCTTCAGGGGAGGTTGTCCATACCACTATGAGAGAAGACATCCCTCTTCCTTCTTGAACTGAAGTTAGGCCCTCCGTGAGGCTTGCTGGGATAGTAACTCCGAACTAATGTTATAATACTCCACTCTACCACCATTGATATTGTCCACAATTTAACCATCGCTCACAGCGGTATGAGATTTTATTCTATCTCACATCCACAAACTGGTGCTAATGGGGTTTGAACTTCTGGCATGTGGTATTATAAACGACATGACTTACCAGTGGAGCTGAAAAGGCATCGCTGTTAGAAGAATGAAAATCTACATATATAAACCATTATTTTTCCTCACCCAAGTGATGTGAGATGTAACTCTCTAGCTACCAAATCAACCAGTCTGTTACAATCCACCCCCCTTAGGGAGACCAACATCCTCGACGATCACCCAACACGTTGGCTCTCTTATTCCCGTTGGGTACTGGTCCTGATACCATTCTGTAACACCCCACTCTACCACCATCGATATTGTCCCTAATTTAACCACTGCTCATAATCGTATGGGGTTTTATTCCATCTCACATTCACAAATTGATGCCAACGGAGTTTGAACCCTTGACATGTGGTGTCATAAACCACATGCCTTGCCAGTGGAGTTGAAAAGGCTTCGGTGTTAGAAGATTGAAAATCTACATACATAAACCATTACATTCCCTCACCAAGGCGATGTGTGATGTAACTCTCTGACTACCAAATCAACCATGGTACCGGTATGTTATATATACCAGTATCTATAAACTTATTTTGCTGGTGGGGATCAAGAATCCTCAATTATTATCGCTGAGCACCTCAAAGTTTGGAGGGAATGCTATCAAATTCCTAGATAGATGCTTCTAAGGTATACCGAGCTTCATGGAAAGTCCACTTCAATATCCTTGCTCACGTAGGAGAGGTCTTCATTATCGTCAGACTAACCTCTACTCAATTGGTAGCCAAATTATAAAGACCACTGATTGATGTTGTTTTGGCATTTAGGTAATCAAGCAATGGGAAATTTGGCATAACCCCAACATAATTATTCCATTTCTACCACTTCTAATCTCAAAAGAATAAGGGAGATACTAGTCTGAAGTATTTGGACCCCAAGCATGAGGTCTAAGGCTTTGTGAAAGACAATAATAATGCCCCAAAGAATTAAAATAAAAGATTACTCTTCATTGAGGGAAACTGGCTTCAAGAAGAGTCTCAGGCGTGGGTATCCCTGGGAGTAGGGGTGCACACGGTTCGAGTCGTTTCAATTTTACTACTAAATCAGAACTAGAACTGAGGTTGTCCGGTTCTAGGATTTTGGAACCGAAACCGGTATTTTTTGGAACCGAACCAAACCGAACCGATGGTTCTTGGGTTGGTTCGGATCGGTTCTCGGTTCTAGGTTCTAATCGTAATTTTTAATAAAAAATCAAATACTTTTGAAAAATATTTTTGTAACTCAAAAAAATATTTGTTCTTCCTTAATGTTTTATCATTTTAATCTAATATAATTTTCAAGTTAAGTGTTTTATTAAGAAGTTGGGAGTTTTTAATCCTACATTATTTATTTAGATTTCTAGTTTAGCAGTAATTACTGGTAGTCTTATTACTTGTTGGCATTTGGTATTTGGTGAAATAATAAAACCATGCAATAGAAAATATTAATTTCAGTTTTTTCCTACATTTTTCTTAAAAGAACATGCCTAGATAATCAAAATAGAGCTCCGATAAACATGCCCAGTAAGATCCATACACTATAAAGTAAGATCCAAAAATGAAAATGTGAGCTCCGAAAATGTTTACTCCATATACACACCATATACAGTAAGATCCGCAATTGAAAATAAGGAACGGACAATATTTGTTAAAAAAAGAAGAGAAGAATTTGCTGTTACTGATGGTATCTTCTCATTTTGTTTACTCCGATCAAAATAAATCTCTCATTTTGTTTCCTTTCCTGCATTCGTCGATAGATGACGCCAAGTGGTGGAATATTGTATGCCTGTCATAGCAGTTCATATGTCCTCATGTCCAAGATGATCGACTATGAGATCGGAGGAGAGAATATGAAAACATAACCCACCAAAATTTGGGTCGGGGCAACGAGAAGGAAAAGATGCTCGAAATCCCATTGTTGGTACACCTTCGAGATGATTTCTGGCTTCTTACCATCTTCCATATCCAAGGAGAGTTTTCTATGAAGTTCTTCAGTATTAATCTCGTCTTTGAAGTTCAATAATGATGACTAAAATGTTTTGAGAGAGGGATGGATGAAGGGAGCAAAGAGAGGTATCCAATGGCGGAGAGAGAGAGAGAGAGAGAGAGAGAGAGAGAGTATGAGACGACTGAAATGCTTTGAGAGAGGTAAGTTAGTATATATATGGTTAGGTTTACAAAGGGGGAGAGAAGCGTAATGTTTATTTAAGGCTTTATATTAATTGTATAAATATATATCGGGTCCGTTTCGGATCGATTTTAGGATTGTATTAATTTTTTGGAACCGGGGAACCGAACCGAAACATCGATTTTTTTAGGACCGAAGCCGAACCATTAGTCCTAAAACCCAAACCAGTACCATCGGTTTGGTTCGATTTATCGGATTTTTGGTTTCACTACACACCCCTAGTTCGGAGTGAGCCCCCGATGATTAAGGGCTTGCCTTTGAGCGATGATGAGTTTTCGAGGATAAAAGTTGTGCTTGTGATGTCGACTATACTTTTAAAGTCTAAGTTTGGGTGGGACCTCAGAGGTGGAGGTGTACGCATTGGCTAAGATAATTTAGGGTTGTTGTGATTTTATTTCCTATAAAAGAGCTAATTAGGAAGTCAAGGTTCCAGTTGCCACTGAAGGGGAAGTTAATCTTGATGATCCTACACATTTTGATACCATGATTGCTGCCTAATAACCCCTATAGGAACATTGGAGTTTGACCTAAGATAGTATTAACATCAATTAGTTTTTCCTTACCTTTCTCTGGGGTCTCATTTAGTTTTGCTACAAATTACTTCAAGTAGAACCTTTTAATGACCTTTTCCATAACCTCCTTTAGGAAGAAATAGTCATTAGTGTTATGGATGTGTTCCTTGTGGAATTGAAAATGTATGACCAGTCTCTTTTATCCTGGTATGACTTCATTGACATAATGTTCCGAAGTTTTACTTCCTAATGGAACTCTTCTAAGGTAGCCCCCGGGTGGGTGGGTGGGGTGTAGAAGGTTTAACTTCTGGTGCCCTATTCTTTCTCACTTTCTTATTTTTTACTTCAACATTTTCAGGTGAAGATTATCCAAGGAAATCAAACACATTCTTCCTCTTTTCTTTATGAGGGATGGAAAAGGATCGATGTTCTAACAATAATGGCCTCTTCAACATTCATGTAGTTTTTATTCCTTTCCAGGATATTGATCATGGATGAAGGTGGCCTATTACTGAAGGACCTTAGTAGAGCCTCAAAAGTGAAACTTGTAATAAAAGCAACTACAGAACACTATAATTTAAATCATCTACTAGTAAATCTTCCTAGTTAAACCTCTTGGCACATTTTCTAAGGGTCTCTCCTTCTCTTCGACTGATGTTGAGGAGGGATGTGTCTTGTTTACACATCTTCCGAGCTCCTATGAAGTGACCCATAAAAGATATGTCAAACTTTGTGAAATTCCTTATGATCACCTATTTGAGTCTGGTGAACTAGTGTCTTCCCATGCCTCTCAAGGTGGCAGAAAATGCCATGCACTATACCTCATCAAATGTATCTTGTAGCATCATCAAAGACATATAAGTTTTTAGGTGGTCTATGGGATCTTTGGACCTATCAAATGGTCCTATAGAAGGTCTTTCCACTTGGAGGAAGGGCCTAATGTTGAACCTCATTAGAGAAACATAAGGGAGTTTGTAATGCCATCTCAATAGTGTCAGGAGTTTGGGCTTTATATTAGTTAAGGAAGTACCTAACCAATCTTTCATATACTTGATTTCGTCATCCCATGGTTTACAATTTCGTAACCTCCATGAGAACGGCCTTTTGGTAGTGACAGTCTATCTCTCACTGGAACACAAGTTTGTGACTTCCGCGTTCATGGAAAGACTATCGTGTGCTCCTCAGCATGGCTTTCTCCATCTTATTATTCGTGATATGGGTCATGGTTCCTCTCCTCATGGGAAGAGTGATAATATGATGCAACTAGGTTAGGCGTAGGGGATGATAGCCTTGCAATGATGGTTGCAAGTTGGTTCTCTAGATCCTTTTAGTGAGACTCCATTTCCCTTATTCTCTTGCCCAATCTAGCATTGGTGTCCATTGACAGATCAAGTTTCAATGCTTGGTAGATTGACTTTAGAGAAAAATCATTCCGACAAACGATGCCAAACTAATGGAGTTGAAATCAGTCAGGACCTCAATCTCAGGCGTTCTTAAGTTATAAATAAAAGACATAATGGTTTATAGTGGTTAATACCTTTTTGCTGCGGTACCCACATCCAATTTTAAGGTGCTTCACTTGAGTATATTTAGTATATGATGAATAATACAAAATTAACCGATCTTAGACTTCATCTAAGAGGTCATTACAAAGTCTAAGGTATTTGTGATGACCTGAGTGCTATTATAAAGCAACTAATTTCATCCTCTAAGTACTTATAACTCAGTTAGGACTCACATGAGTAAACCATATTAAACCACTTGAGTGCGATGCTTAAAACGTAATATGAGAACTGGAAGTGGTGCAAACTCCTTATATAAATACTAAATATGTTTCTTTACACTTTCTCTAATGGTCAAATCACTTGAATTCGATCAGTTACATCCTCTCCATATAACTTATTATATGGGTTGAGTGATAGTTGAAATATGGGAAACTATGGATGAGATTTATTTCTATAGTATAAGGGTTGAGTGTTTATGAAAGGAGTCGTAGGTTAGTGGTGATGGTTGTTGAATACGTTAAAGAAAATTTAATGCAATAGGAAAAATCACAAGTGGTGATTGGGGGTTGGTAGAATAGTGTATGTACTTTCTACTAACTCGCCAAATTAGTCTAGAATCTTTTCTTGGTTCATGTGGAAATTTACTGAGCTTGAGGTCATAGTCATGAGCTACTAAGGATGGATCGACCATGTACAAATTATCCCCAATCTCGCGGAGGTGTGGGAGAGATGACTGAGGTCGATTTTTCTTTGACATGGCCTTATTGGGCCTTAACAATTAATAAGATGAGTGGAGGAACCTTCATTTTCTGGACATTTAACTATTAATGTCCTTTCCCTCATTGACTGGATGTTGTGGAGCACCACAGGGGTCCTTTTCGCACAACATGAAGTCTGTGTTCAAGTGCTGAGGTTAAATGGCAGTTCTGGACACTTAGTGTTTCCTTGGAGTAACCTTCTAGGGGGCATGTTTTTCGAGCCAAGGGCCTTGAATTTCTGCTGAGTTTGGGAAGGAATATTTGAGGTCCTTACATCTATATTATAGCTCCAGTTTGGAACTTGAGATATCCTCTCATGATTTATGGTCGGTTTTGAGTCTGGATATCATATTTGGCATCATCATGAATGAAAGTCCAATCTTCCCACGCGTTATCGTCTGGAATTATATTGGACCACTGCACTGAATTTGGGGAAACTTTTTTTTGGACCTATTTATTCTCCTCTCAATAATATTAACATGTTCCACTCTCATATGTCCATGAGTTCATACTAGAGGTATATGTGGAGATGTTATGATGGCGTGACTAATCTTTTTCTTCATTTGCGAGAGATGAAAAATGGGTTGTACTTTAGAGCATGTTTGGAAATTTTAGAGAAAAAAGAAAAGTACGTTTTAAGAGGAGAAAAAGAAGATAAGAGAAAGGAAAATAAATTTATTTTTGTTGTTTGTGAGTTTACAAAAGAAGATAAAGTTTATTTCTTTCTCTTGTTTGTGAGATTAGAAGAAAATAAAGGAAAAAATAAAAATTACTATTATACCCTTACAATGAACAAATACACAATAATTTAGTAATGTTTGTAGACTTTATTTTTATATTATTAAAGGTGATACTACGTGTTTTGGGTTCATGTTTTTCCCTAACACGACAGACACTTTTAGACACGAATAGGATACAACCCATTTTTTAATACGACACAACCAACAAGATTAATAAGTTTTACATCCAATTAAGCACAATATAAATTGAAATTCTTAAAGTTAAAAGTTAAAGGAGAGTAATATTTTTTACTTGACACATACTATTTTATTTTGGGTGATTTTACTATGTTGGACGAAAAATGGAAGATGGACTTATCACAATTGTATATGGGATGATTCCAATTCCTATTACCATCTAATATGAAATATGTTTTTAAAGGTTCTTATGAAAAGCTGATCTCGTATGAAGTAGAATGTAATCGTCCTACCCACGTAGGTAAAACACATGGAAAAAATCTCCAAAATGCCCTTTGGAATAATTGGCCACTGATTTCCACCTCCCAGTAGTTTTCTGACAAGGGATATATCAGTTAAAATCCCAATAGGCGAATTTCGAAAGATAACTTCCCGAATATCAAATTCATATACTAATTACCAAAGATTAAATACTCCGAAAGGGTCTATCGTGAAGATATTATGTTATTAAATGATTATAAATGGTTAAGACTTTGTATTAATATAAATAAGATCCCTATTGCGAGGAGGGGAAATATTGACATTCGTTCACAATTTACACCCTTGTAATCCTAATTTGTAATCTCAGTTAGCAACCCTAGTAATCCAATTTAATCTTTATAATCATCTAAACTTAACTTTCCCATGGACGTAGGCAAGGAAAACTCCCCGAACTAACTATATTTTGGCTTAATTGGTGATAACATCATCATATATTCAAATCTCCTACAATTTGATTTCGTTTGTGGGAAATATTCCATCCAAGTACTTCATTTTCCATATTTTCCAATATGAGTGCTAACCAATCATTTCAAACCCTATAAAGGAAAGAGGATTCCATTTGAGATCTGAATTGTAAGGCAAGCTTATTCCCTTAATTAATGTAGCGATGCGAAATCCAGTGGACGTTCAATCTTCTATTCTAGACTTATTCGTTATAGTTTCTATCGTAATACACCTTCTAATAAAGAAATTCCAGGACTCTTTCTACTACTAGGAAGAGTGACTATTGGAGATATATAAAGAGATTCATTGGTATGATGATGAGAATGCTTGTCAAGGTAGAAAAATAAGACAATAATTAAAGGGTCATGGATCCAAGTCTTATGAACTTGATCGTTATTAGTGAAGAAGATTTTGCTTATAATATGGAGTCTGGATCCAAGAGTCACCACGTTAATCTCCCCGATCCATGTCAGATTCTCTTCCCCTTACCGATCAATTAAAATGGATGATTTACCCATTAAGAGGTATTAGGGGAGTCGTTGAAACCTTCCTAAATATTTTCCTCCCCCACCAACCAGGATACCGAACTAGGAGAGTATATGAGATATGATAAAAAGGAGTTAGAGGCCCGATTACATGCCCACAGAGTTCACACCCTTAGGACTTGGCCATGAGGGATTTGGGCATTGGATCAACTTCACACTTAACCCTTTAAATTGAGAGATTAAAGACCCCAAAGAAGTTATAGGTTCTAAAAATCACTACATACGATGGTAAAATTGACATTTCTCATCACATCCGAAACTGCAAATAATCCCTGTTCCTCTAGTGCCATAAAGATGCGTTCATGATTCGAGTTTTCCCTTAAACTCTAAAAATATTAGCCTAAATTGGTTTAAGAATATAACCCTAGGTCAATCTCCAAGTTCACGGAGTCGTCCGAGCATTTCATCACTAACACCATGGTAGTCAAAGATGGACTCCGTAATTTACCTTCACCAAAAGAAAGGAAAATCATTTAAGAATTATTCTCAAAGGTATTGGGGAATATTCAATAAATTGACAATGGAAACTAGGCATTCTCATCATTCAAGTTTGGCTTCACCTTTATATAACGTGTACCGATCATTAACAAAGAAGCCTTACCGATCATTAACAAAGAATCCATCGTTGTCCATGGGCGACCTCATGGCACGTATTGAGAAGTATGTCAAGGTAGAGGATGAGATTATTAACTTGGATGACCAAAATGATCGATCCAATAAACCAACAAAGAATGGTTAGCCAATAAAAGGAGTAAAGGGAAACAAAATGTTTTCCAAGAATAAAAAATGAAAATCAGAAGAAGAGCACTGACAAGGATAGGGTGCAAACTAATGAGAACACCGACCAAGGGATCAATATTATCTTAAAGAAACCAAACTCTCTTATGGCCTTACAACTCTAAAGGAAGTATATGCCTTAAAGATGCCATATCTTACTACTCCCTTCCAAAGTCTCCTATAGCTTGGTGTAAGCCTCTATGGAAAAATTTCATCTCTCCTAGCTCCTCCCTTATCTTACGGAGAGCTCTTCACAACAGGTTGCCAAATTTGTATAATCTCCAAAAAAGATGAATCTTGATGTCCTATATATGTATTCTATGTGCTAACAATTGTGAAAGTACTAATCATATCTTTATAAACTGTGATTTCTCTATGCAGATTTGGAATTGGATCTTTAATTCCTTTAACAAGAACCCCCCCATGTCAACTCCATGTTATAACTTTAAGTAAATGTTCACATAATGAAATAGATCTCTCAACGAAAAGATATTTGGATAGATGGGTTCGTCAAATGCATCAATCTCATTTGGTGGACAAAAAATAAGGTGACTTTTGACAATGTTAACCCATTGTCAAAGGTTATTGTGATTCGGCTCAATGCACAACTCAAGCCAATTAACTCCATTTATAAAGGCACTGGGTACAACTCCATGGAGGACATTGTTATTATTCCCAAACTAGGAGTTCATGGTAGAAATGGACCTACTCCCACCTTCACCCCAGTTTAATGGATTTCCCCTCATAATGATTGGGTTAAGATAAACCCAAATGGTCATGATTAAAGAACCATAGGTACTTCCACTGCTATTGGTGATTTTTGTAATCATAGAGGCTTATTCAAGGGGTCTTATGGCCTTAATATTGGTATTCACACGACCTTCTATATCGAGCTTCCAGAGGTTATCACAGGGGTTTATTTTTTGTGGGAAAAGGGATGGATTGATATCTGGATCGAAACTATTTCTATGGATGTGATTTACCACATCAAAGCTCTAATTATCATTTACAGTGAGAGCTACCCACCAGATGGATCAATTGAAAATTCAGACTCTCGAATATGATAACCCTCTACTTGAACATCTACAAAGAGGGAAACACACTGATAAGCCATCCCACTTGGCTTTAGCTCACCACCACTTTAATTGGTGGGACACTAGGACACATGAAATCCACTCTCTCCTCACCGACAATCAAAATGGTCTGCCTAGATATAGAATGAGTTTCTCTTAGGGTGTTCGAGGCATATGCTCTTCCGTGATGCATCTTCTCCCCTATAGTCTCAATTCTATTTTATGTTTGATTTTCTCAATTGTATTTATTTGTATCTATAGGTATCTCTCTTTTATAAAATCCTCCTTTTATTAATATATTTTTCCCTTTTGCGGGTATTCCATAAAACAATATCCTCCCCCAAATAAAGGGAACAACCTTTCTTCAGAAGGTAACAAAAATGGGGGAGATGCTAACCAAGAAGGCAAGTGTTTCCGTTTCACTTGCCACCTAGATCATGGTCACTATTTACATCATATTATTACCGACCAATAGAGTGTAGCCAAATAGAAATACAAACTGATAATTATAATCGAGAAACATCAGGAGCCAGTTTAATACAAATGGATACACAAGAAATTGACACTTGTCATGACCTTGAACGTGATCAACAGTTAAGTTGGGATTGTAGGGGCGTGAGTGCACCTAGGCGGGAACATTTAAATAGGTAACCACCCAACAGTTACAATAGCGATTGCATGGAAAAGGACTCTATACTAAAGAAACTAAAGGATGAAGGAAAAGAGGATTCCCTAAAAAAAACTACATTTACTCATTTAAACTCTTTTTTCTTTAATCCTTTCCTTTTTAATTCTTTACAGTTTTTATTCTTGTTCGAAGTAGTTTGCAAGGTATATATGATTTAATCTTCTTTATATTTTGTGAAAAGTTCCTTTGCCTTTACATTTAAACTGCCTTTAGTTTTCTTAGTTTAACTTCCTTTACATTCCTTAGTGTAAACGGTTTAATTTTAGTTTATTTATTTTACTTCACTATTTTATTTTAGTTCGAACCTTTTTATCATCTTTAGTTATGAACCTTACATCTCTTTGCTTATATTCTAATTTTTTAGACTTGTTTAACTCTCATTGTGAAGTATCCTCAAGGTGGAGCACGACTCTTCTTAATTGAGGCATCGAACGTTATAAGATCGCCTGATTATCACAAGGCTAAGATAATAAATTAATTGATAAGACCTTAACCTTACCGGGCATGCTCACAAACAATCAAAATAATTAAATAAACCAAGACAGTGAAGTATATTTTTGTCATGCCCAGTCGGAAGATAGTGATATGTAATTATTTATCTTGGCTAGAATAAGAATGAACGCTGATGGAACAAAGAACATTGATGATATTGGTACAACTAGCCAACATGGCACCACCACATAGAAAATAGTGGTTGAAACCAATCAATAGTTATAGCCAATGACTGAAAACCAAGATTTGAATGTGACAACGACTCCAAGGGTAAAAAAATCCAAGTGGAACGCCTATTATGGAGTTGTCTTCAAACTCCTAAGATCAATTAATACATTAGTTAAACTCGATACTTGAACATCTTGGAAATATACTACATAATATTAGTAAATGATCACAATAGTAACCAGTAGGTTGGCTCCACCTACTATTACAATATCTAATGGTCAAAGGTACACACCACAAATTGGTGTAAACATGACCATAAAACCCAATATTTTCCACCTTGTGTATTATAGACGCCACAATGGGGAGATCAATTTTTGAACATACCTAAGGATGGAAAACTATACCACTGGTTTAGGTGTGAATAACCCTACTTGAGGGTTTAGGAACATCAACACTTACCAACAAGTGGGTTACAACAACCCATTAGGAAGAATGCCCATCCTAGAAGTGGGAATGACTAGGCCATACTGCAATGAGCCTAGTTTAGGTTTTTTAGGGACGTTGTACTATGGAGTAGTCACAAATCCTATGTTCGAATTTGAACTTGAGGGAGTTGGGAAATACTAAAAGATTTGGTAATGATCCCCTCCAAAGGGCAGACAATAAAATTCCTCAGGCATGTCAACTAATGCCTTTCCAAACTCAACCAAATGCTCCTCCTCAGATCCCACCACCATTAATATAACTGATGCCAGTGATAAATCACGCAGTTGCCCAACCAAATTGGCTGTTTACCTATGGGAGTAGGGAGGAATTATGGATCTCATACATGAGAATTGTTGACCAATGACTCGGGTGGTGCAAACTCCAATCTATAGGAAGTTATACCCTGAATGGTTAGATATGATTGATCTTACCAAGGGCTTTAAGTTCCCAATTTTCTCAGGCGATGAGAGTAAATACACAGTGGAACATATAGCAAGGTTCACTAGTAAATGTGATGATGCAGTAACTGATGAATACCTCAAAATACATTTATTCTTTAGTTCCCTCACTAATGCAACTTTATATTGGTTTATAAGCATGCCACCTAATACTGTTAAAACACGCCAACAAATGGAAGATATGTTTCATGCATAATTCTTTAAAATTGAACCGAAATTGTCTATGGCTGACTGGGATAGATTAAGTCAAAATCCAGATAAAAAGTCATCCAGTTTCATAAATAGTTTAAAAGAGCTTGGAACAATGCAAGGTAGTGTTGTTTGAGTATGAATTTTTCAAATTAGCTTAAAATGGCCTAGAATTTAAGCTTCAAAAGAAGTTTAATGCTACTCAATCAAGATACTTGCTGGCATAAATCGCTAAAGTATCCAAATATGAGGATCTTTAGATGAAGAGAATGAAAGAAACATTTCTTCTTTTAAAACATATAATATGGACCTAAACCTAGAAATATATGCTATTGAAATAATTAGAACTCAAACTATAGTTCATGAACACTTGGTTCAACATAACACAATAATGTAGTCCTATGCACCAAAACAAAGGGGATGATTAAGAAATATTCCTTTGACATCTATAAGGTAGAAGAAATTTTTGATTATCTTCTAAGGGTTAAAATGATAAGACTGCCCAATGACGTGAAAATGCCAACAATAAATTAAATGAAAGGTAAAAATTATTGTAAATGACATAATGTTTATTTCGATTCAACTAATGATTGTTATGTTTTTCATAACATGGTGCAAGAGTTGATAAACAAAGAGGAAATCAAATTCCCTAGGAAAGAGGAAAATACTATGGGGGTTGATGAAGACCCATTTCCCAATGTAAAAGAAATGTGAACCAATATGAAATCTATACAGTTACCAAGGAATAAAGTTCACGTTGAGTTCAAAATGAAGACAAAGGACGATTCCATAGATTCAAAGCTTGAAGTATCTACTAACGCAGATAAATAGGTCTTAAAATATCTATTTATTAGGTATGGGCGCTGAGATGTGTCAATTTGTTACTATAAAAAGTAAGCAACAACAAAATCCCACGAAAAATGAAATTGGTGCTTATTTTACCCAAACCCACGAGTTTCAGAACCAAGAGGGTTTCTAAGGAATTGGCCTAGGGGAGATGAGTCTATTAAATGTCATCTGTCATACTCTAGGAAACATAAAGACACCAAGGAAATACCAGTACATCAGTCCAGGCTTCAATGAAAATACATCTCATAAATACTTAGGATCTTCAGGGTGAATAAGGATAAAAAAATCTAACCTATGGTGTACGGAGGAGATAATTGGTTCTTTTCTCAAGATCCAAAGGTTTCCCAATAATTCAGTAAGATGCCTAGGAGGCCAAAAATCATGAAACCCCAACAGGTAGCTCCAGGGATGTGGCATCTAGTGCAACCACCAAAATTAAAGAAAAGAGAGCCATAAATTATGATCTCTTACACACAAAAAAGGCGGATCAAAAGAAAATATAGGGCCTGGCAAGAGTCCCCAAAGATTTTATATCAAAGTTGATAAGAAAGAATCACGTCTTCATCTTCGAAGCCAAATCCAAGGTTCCATAGAATCAAGAAGATAGCCAATATCCTTCAAACATGTTGGTCGAGAAGATTAAAGTGTTGGAAAAGGCCATGGGCGTGGATGAAGATAGAACATCTAAAGTGAGTTACTCTAGTGAAGAAGAGAAATAGGATATTATGGCTATGGATGCAACAAGACCTGCTCCAAGGATTTCTCAATATCAATCAATCAAATTTGGGTCTCTACCACAACAGGGGACACTCAACATGATAGTGCCTCCCAAAGAGGTTCGAAGCTAGCGAGGGGCAAGAAGTCCTAGAGATAAAGATTAATGAAGATGGGCACTTAGAGGTAGACAACTGTAATACCCCGTACTTTTGACTATATTTATTTTGGGGATTAATTAATTAAATGCGTATTAATTGGAAATTAATCCGGGTTATAAATACTAATGTGATGCGAGTTGGTATTTGATTATGTGCATATATGATTATATATGAACTTGGTATTATAAAATTTGTCGTGGGATTTATGTACGGCATTTTAGAAATTTTGTCGAGACGCGTGGGACCGCCGCGTCACGGTGTAATATTTTGATAATAAAAGTGAATTTAAAATCTATAATTCGTATGGTCGTTTTGAGTGCGCCAACGCGTCCGGAAGGATCGAGATAGTCAGAAAACACTAGCCGGGGGTATAGTTTGGGTCCCGGGGTATTTTTAGGCCATACCGGTAACTTAAAGGGTATTTTAGTAATTTTACATTTTTAGGAATTAAAAGTGACGAAAATTAGAGATGTAAATCTGATGTGAATTAAACCCATTAAGCCCATTAACCAACCCATATTAACCTAGAAGGCTATGTAGGTTGTCATTTAGGTTTTCTAAGTTTCCCCAAATCAAACCCTAGCCACCTTAAGCCACCATTGGAGAGGAAGCTTGGAGAGAAGAAATTCTGCAGAGATTCTTCACCAAAATCAACACCAAATCCGGAATCAAACCAAGGCAAGTGACTTTATTCCATTTAATTTCAGAGAATGTTCCCTCCATGTTAGAAAATTCGGATTTATGGTTTGTTCTTGATAAAATATGAAAACCCATGTAGTTTAGATCATAGAACTTGAGAAATTGTGAAGAGAATTGCATGTAGTATGATAGGTAGATGATTTCCCTTATAATAATTGTGATTTGAAGGAATTAAAAAACGAAATAAATTCTGGGATTTGATGATGATATAAACCTAGGGTTCATGTTCTAGAGAAATTGGGAAAAGTGTAGAGATTTGTAAATTTGGTTGATGTTATGATGATTCAATCCTTGAAAACATGTTAGGAGATGATGTAAATATGTTTAGGATGAATTAGAGACCCTAAAACGTTGTGGGGATGAACTTTGGAAGAGATTAGAAGTGATAAAAATGGGTAAAAACGAGATGGGGAAAAATCTGGGCCGAAGCTGGTAGCTCGTTAGAAGCAGCCCCAGGTAGTTCGAACGAACTTGTTCGAACGAGCTTCTAACGAGTGGGCCAGTCGTTACTAACGAGAAGGGATCTCATTCGATATCTCGTTCGAACGAGATATCGTTATATGGAACAGTTCGTTCGAACGAACTGGGATCTCGTTCGAACAGCCTCGTTCGAACGAGACTTCTAACGAGTTGGCAGAGGAACCTCGTTCGAACAGTCTCGTTCGAACGAGACTTCTAACGAATTGACAGTTTGGTCCTTTTTGGACTGTTTTGATTTTTGGAGTCCCGGAAGTTGGTTCGAGGGTAGAGTTAGCATTCCTTTGATGATATAGTGATAGAATTGAGACTTTTGGGCATTTATGAGAAGTAAATTATATACGAGAGTTGTATTACATGGACGGTTTGGGTTGAGACGTGAGTGTTTACTACGACGTGAGAAACTATAGCGCGTATGATTATAAATCGGATTAGTATAAATTGTTAAAATTATAGTTAGTACGAGAATGCGATACGTACTACGATTAAAATACGGTATTACTAAGATGTGTGATTACTTAGTATTAGTATATGGATTGTGTGTATGACATACCTACCATACTTTCTATCACGGGAGGTTGCGTTCGCTTAGGACCCTCTAATCCTTGTGTGCCTACGGGGGGGGGGGGGGGGGATATATACTGGTACCTCGATGAACATAGGTCATAAAAGGACTTATTGTGATATTAATAAGTCTGCTGATTATGGGAGCGTAGGTATGTGCGTGACCCATGTGATGGTGACTGTGTTCGCCTCCACTATTTGTGATTTGTGTTATCTGAACTATTCCTGAGAGATTCAGAATATGTGATCCTTATGTACGTGATGTACCGGGATGGATAGCAGAGTATGTGTGCACCGCAGCTTAGTTCTCGGGGTGCTTGTATTGTATATTTATGATTTGAATAATATACATTTAATTAATGGGAGTCCTCATGTTGATGTAGTGTATATAACTACAGTATTGTTTCGAGAATAACATAACGGGTTAGTGATATATATATATATTGCATATTGAGCATCTGAGTTACATTAAATCCCTATCTAATTACGAGTGTTATATGCTAATAGAACCGGGTAATAAGGGTAGGAACTATTACAGTCTAGCTAGTTATGATGTCACTTAGCTAGTAATATGGGTAGTTATAGATGGGTACTTGCGTTAGGAGTGCACAGTTAGACGAGAGGTGAGAATATAATGTGAGTGCACGTCCTAACATGTACTTTGCATTTAATGTTTTAAATATTTTTAAAGCACTTGCAAGTTTTTAAAATATAACTCCACATTCGGGCTCTGACCCGTTTTCTTTTCAATTTTTTTTTCTTTGTAAAACCATTTTAGGTGCCCAGCCACAAGGACACCAAGCATAGGTACTCATTCAGGTGACGAGCTGTAGCTGCTTGTGGAAGCTACAGGGATTTGCATGTAGACGCTTCTACCTTTTGGATTCCAGAGTCACTATCTATCAGTTGTAGGGCATGTTGCCCATTTCTATTTAGAGACATCTTTTACATTTCAGTTTTCAGACTTTAGCACGTATTGTTTCAGATTATTTATTTCAGTTGTGGGATTGTAGTGAGGAGTTTTTCCTCCAGACTTTATTTACTGTTATGTGATGATTATTCGTTTTACTTCAGCATGGTGAATGGTGTTATTTATTTCTTCATTACTCTTGTTGCATGTTAATTCAGACTTAAATTAAAATTTGGCAACTTGCTTTTTAAATATTAGGTGGTTAGTAATATTAAAATGTTTTCGACAGTGATGCTATTAACTGAGCCAACTTGGCATTTTGAATTAATTTAATTAAGGAGTAGCTACCTGGTATTTAATTAGTCGGGGTGTCACAGGTGGTATCAGAGCATCAGGTTCTAGTGTCCTTTAGGATCTGTACGGCTATTATGTTTCCGCTACATTTCTTTGATGTAGAGCCCTATATTTTAGGACTGTTGTACTCTTTTTGTGTATGCTTCGTTCTTCAGCTTTATTAAGTTTATAACCGTGAACTTATAAACTTTGTTCTTATTTCAGATGCCTCCACGACGTGCACGACGAGTTCCCAGGAATGCAACGCCCGAACCCCAGCCCGCTCCAGTTCAGGGCATGATGAACGCCGCTGAGGTTGCTGCTATAGTAGCCCAAGCGGTAAATGCCGCGATTGCCGTGATTCAGCAGGCACCGCCTCAGGCGCCGGTTGCCGCGCCAGCACAGGTTAATGCATTCCTGTTTGCTTGGGAGCGTGTACGAGACGCTTTTCAGAAAGCGCATCCGCCAGAGTTTGCAGGTAGCTCAGAGGTGGTAGTCTCGAGCCAATGGAGGAAGGACATACAGAGGCATTTGAGGATGCATGAGTGCATTGATGTTCAAAAATAGGTGCTAGCTACTTTCAAGCTAGTGGGATCTGCACTACAGTGGTGGGAGTCTATTACCACCGCAGAGGAGAGGGATACTCTCACGATTCAGGAGTTCTGGGTGCGGTTTGACCGCAAGTACTTTCCATCCGCAGTTCATACAGAGATGAGGAGGAAGCTGATGAGTTTGAAGCAGGAAGGCAAGACAGTGGCTGAGTATGAGGCCGAGTTCACTAACCTGTTGAATATCGTTCCAGACGAGATTCCAACAAAGAAGAAGAAGATTGGGAAGTTCACAGATGGGTTGAATTGGAGGATCCGTCAGCATCTGCTAGGGAACCTATCGTTGGCCACGTATTCTGATGTGGTTAACGCTGCATTATTGCACTGCCAGGACCACCGTTTTCATATGGCCGAGGGCAAGCGGTCGGGGGAGTCTAGCCATCAGGGCAGGACTGGAGGACATGGTGCCAGCGGGGCACAACCTGGTCAGGGGCAGAGACAGAATGAGCAAGGTACCCAGCAAGGGGATAATAAGAGGTTCCAGTCAGGGAACTACAGGCAGGGACAGGGAGGTTTCCGTCAGGGCCATCAGGGTCCAAACGGCCATCAGGGCCAGCAGGGACAGAATGGGCAGCAGTTTCATCAGGGCCAGCAGGGCCAAGGGAAGAATGGTAACGGCCACCAGGGCCGGGGACAACAGGGGCAGAGGGGAGGGAACTTTCCAGGGAAGTGCTTTGTTTGTGGCAAGACTGGCCATAAGAAGCAGGATTGTCCTGATAGGGGCAGGGCCCCACAGCAGCAGCAGCAGGGTACTCGCCAGGAGCCACAGAGGCCCATGTTTCCCGCCGCTCTTCCCGCACCGCCACAGATGGCAGCACTGCCACCCATTCCGGCAGTCCCAGCTCAGCAGGGGCAGTTACAGTATGGACATGTCTACAACGTTCACCAGGCTGCAGTTCTACAGGCACCGCCCGCGATCGAGGGTACGTTTCCTATCCATGGCACTATGTGTCGGGTGTTATTTGATACGGGTGCTACACATTGTTTCATAGCTACACACTTCGCGAAAGCTTTAGGATTGTTAGCTACGGCAGAGAGCACAGTGACGTGTGTCGACTCACCATTAGGGAGTGGGTCACTTATTTTCTTTATATGCCGGGGAGTGGGGGTAGAGATTGGTGGTTTGGTATTGCCTGCAGACATGTTAGTGTTAGACATGCATGTTCACGATGTGATCATCGGTATGGATTGGCTCGTAGCATATAGGGCCATGATTGATTGCTTCAGCGGGAGCATTGTTTTTGCCATTCCGGGGCAAGAGATGTTTATAGTGGCGATGCCTCGCCCAGAGGGAGGATCGACCGCTCATCTGTATTACATAGAGGAGGATACCTCTAAGGAGGTTGTTATTCCTTTAGATTCGATCCCGTTTGTCAGGGAGTATTCGGATGTGTTTCAGGAGATACCAGGCTTACCACCCAGTCGAGAGATAGACTTCGTTATAGATTTGCTACCGGGTACGAGACCTATAGCACGCGCACCGTACCGTATGGCTCCAGCTGAGATGCGAGAGTTACGGGATCAGATAGAGCAGCTGTTGGGACAAGGCTTTATTCGCAGGAGTACCTCACCTTGGGGCGCTCCAGTTTTGTTTGTGAAGAAGAGGGACGGTTCACTGAGATTGTGTGTGGACTACCGAGAGTTGAATAAGGTCACGATACGGAATAAGTATCCGTTGCCTCGAATCGATGACTTATTCGACCAGTTGAGGGGAGCTTCTTTCTTCTCGAGGATTGACTTGAGGTCGGGATACCATCAGTTGCGTATCAGGGAGGAGGATGTCTCGAAGACTGCGTTCTTGTTGAGATATGGTTCTTATGAGTTTCGGGTTATGCCTTTCGGCTTGACCAACGCTCTAGCAGTGTTTATGGACTTGATGAACAGAGTGTTCAGGGATTTCCTAGATCAGTTTGTCATTGTCTTCATTGATGACATTCTGGTTTACTCTCAGACGGAGGAGGAGCACACCGAGCATTTGAGGCAAGTTTTGCAGACACTTCGTCATAACGAGTTGTATGCAAAATATGAGAAGTGCGGGTTTTGGTTGAAGGAAGTCCAGTTCTTGGGTCACATTATTTCTGACCGGGGAATATCTGTTGATCCGGGAAAGGTATCAGCGGTGAGGGAGTGGGGACAGCCCACGACACCAACGGAGATTCGTAGTTTCTTGGGTTTAGCAGGATACTACAGGAGGTTTATTCGGGGTTTCTCAGAGATAGCAGGTCCTTTGACACATCTTACTCGTAAGGGTGTGCCGTACATTTGGAGTGATGCCTGTCAGTTGGCATTCGATGAGTTGAAGGACAAATTGACCTCAGCACCTGTGTTAGCATTGCCGAGACCGGGAGTTGAGTATTTGGTTTACACCGACGCGTCTTTGCAAGGGCTTGGAGGTGTATTACAGCAGGAGAGACAGGCCATAGCTTATGCTTCCCGTAAGCTTAAGCCTCATGAGAAGAATTACCCCACGCATGATTTGGAGTTGGCAGCAGTGGTATTTGCCCTACGTATTTGGAGGCACTATCTTTTGGGGGAGAAGTTTCAGCTGTTCACGGATCACAAGTCACTACAGTATCTGTTCACGCAGAAGGAATTGAATATGCGGCAGCGTAGGTGGCTTGAATTTGTGAAGGACTACCAGTTCGACATCCAGTATCACCCGGGTAAGGCTAACGTGGTAGCAGACGCATTGAGCCGCAGGCCAACAGATGAGGTGGCAGAGGTGTGGAAGGCGAAGTGGAAGGAATTGGGACACCAGGATGCAGTGGCCCGATCTTTCATGTCTGTGATGACCGTTACACCGCAGATTATCACGAAGGTAGTACGGGCACAGGCTAATGATTCGTTCTGTCAGGAGCAGATAGTTCGATTATTAGCAGAGGGAGCCGAATCCTATATCGTTAGCTCAGATGGGGGATTACGCTTCAATAGGAGATTGGTAGTTCCGGAAGGGGAGGAATTGCGGCACGATGTGATGGCAGAGTCGCACGTCTCACGGTTCGCGGTACATCCCGGAGGGGACAAAATGTACCAAGACATGAGACAGCAGTATTGGTGGAGCGGTATGAAGAGAGATATCGCTGAGTTTGTCTCGAAATGCGCCACTTGTCAGCTCGTAAAAGTGGATCATCAGAGACCGGCAGGATTGCTACAGCCATTGGAGGTCCCGGTGGGGATGTGGGAGAGCATATCCATGGACTTTATCACGGGGTTGCCTACGTCGCAGAGGGGTCACGACTCCGTTTGGGTAATTGTGGACAGGTTGTCCAAGGTCGCTCACTTTTTACCCGTAAGGACTGACTACACTACGGGACAGTATGCCCAGCTCTTCATTTCAGAGATTGTGAGACTTCACGGTGTGCCCCTAAATATCGTGTCTGATAGAGACAAGATATTTGTTTCGAGGTTTTGGGAGAGTTTCCAGGAGGCCATGGGCACGGAATTGCGGTTGAGTACGGCTTATCATCCGTAGACCGATGGGCAGACAGAGCGCACCAATCAAATGTTGGACGACATGCTACGCATGTGCATTATTGACTTCGGGGGTGGATGGGAGCAGTACCTTCCACTGGTGGAGTTTGCTTACAACAACTCCTATCAGTTCACTATTGGCATGGCTCCGTTCGAGGCATTGTACGGTAGGCCTTGCCGTTCCCCAGCATGTTGGTTAGAAGTGGGGGACAACAAACTACTTGGGCCGGAAGTGATTCAGGATACTTCTGCAAGGATTGAGTTGATTCGGAGTCGTATTCGAGTAGCTCAAGACAGACAGAAGAGTTATGCTGATGCGAAGAGATTTTTCACTGAGTTCCAAGTGGGGGACCAAGTTTTGCTCAGGGTATCTCCGATGAAGGGGATTATGCGTTTCGGGAAGAAGGGGAATTTGGCACCGAGATATGTGGGGCCGTTTCCTATTATTGAGCAGATCGGACCGGTTGCGTATAGACTCGGGTTACCGGAGCATTTGCATCGGATTCACGATGTATTCCATATTTCCTCGCTGAGGAAATACCTTAGAGATAATTTGTCCCATTCTCACATTGCTGTGGAGGACATCGATCTCCAGCCGGATAGCTCCTACGAGGAGGGGCCAATTGCTATTTTGGACCGAAGCGAGAGGAAACTGCGGTCAAAGATAGTCCCGTTAGTGCGTGTTCAGTGGCGACATCACAATGTCGAGGAGTCCACATGGGAGCGCGAGGATGAGATGCGCGAGCGTTATCCAGAGCTATTTTTAGCAGGTACTTTCTAGTCTCGAATTTCGGGACGAAATTCAGTTATTAGGGGGGAAGTATGTAATACCCCGTACTTTTGACTATATTTATTTTGGGGATTAATTAATTAAATGCGTATTAATTGGAAATTAATCCGGGTTATAAATACTAATGTGATGCGAGTTGGTATTTGATTATGTGCATATATGATTATATATGAACTTGGTATTATAAATTTTTTCGTGGGATTTATGTACCGCATTTTAGAAATTTTGTCGAGACGCGTGGGACCGCCGCGTCACGGTGTAATATTTTGATAATAAAAGTGAATTTAAAATCTATAATTCGTATGGTCGTTTTGAGTGCGCCAACGCGTCCGGAAGGGTCGAGATAGTCATAAAACACTAGCCGGGGGTATAGTTTGGGTCCCGGGGTATTTTTAGGCCATACCGGTAACTTAAAGGGTATTTTAATAATTTTACATTTTTAGGAATTAAAAGTGACGAAAATTAGAGATGTAAATCTGATGTGAATTAAACCCGTTAAGCCCATTAACCAACCCATATTAACCTAGAAGGCTACGTAGGTTGTCATTTAGGTTTTCTATGTTTCCCCAAATCAAACCCTAGCCACCTTAAGCCACCATTGGAGAGGAAGCTTGGAGAGAAGAAATTCTGCAGAGATTCTTCACCAAAATCAACACCAAATCCGGAATCAAACAAAGGCAAGTGACTTTATTCCATTTAATTTCAGAGAATGTTCCCTCCATGTTAGAAAATTCGGATTTATGGTTTGTTCTTGATAAAATATGAAAACCCATATAGTTTAGATCATAGAACTTGAGAAATTGTGAAGAGAATTGCATGTAGTATGATAGGTAGATGATTTCCCTTATAATAATTGTGATTTGAAGGAATTAAAAAACAAAATAAATTCTGGGATTTGATGATGATATAAACCTAGGGTTCATGTTCTAGAGAAATTGGGAAAAGTGTAGAGATTTGTAAATTTGGTTGATGTTATGATGATTCAATCCTTGAAAACATGTTAGGAGATGATGTAAATATGTTTAGGATGAATTAGAGACCCTAAAACGTTGTTGGGATGAACTTTGAAAGAGATTAGAAGTGATAAAAATGGGTAAAAACGAGATGGGGAAAAATCTGGGCCGAAGCTGGTAGCTCGTTAGAAGCAGCCCCAGGTCATTCGAACGAACTCGTTCGAACGAGCTTCTAACGAGTGGGCCAGTCGTTACTAACGAGAAGGGATCTCGTTCGATATCTCGTTCGAACGAGATATCGTTAGAAGGAACAGTTCGTTCGAACGAACTGGGATCTCGTTCGAACAACCTCGTTCGAACGAGACTTCTAACGAGTTGGCAGAGGAACCTCGTTCGAACAGTCTCGTTCGAACGAGACTTCTAACGAATTGACAGTTTGGTCCTTTTTGGACTGTTTTGATTTTTGGAGTTCCGAAAGTTGGTTCGAGGGTAGAGTTAGCATTCCTTTGATGATATAGTGATAGAATTGGGACTTTTGGGCATTTATGAGAAGTAAATTATATACGAGAGTTGTATTACATGGACGGTTTGGGTTGAGACGTGAGTGTTTACTACGACGTGAGAAACTATAGCGCGTATGATTATAAATCGGATTAGTATAAATTGTTAAAATTATAGTTAGTACGAGAATGCGATACGTACTACGATTAAAATACGGTATTACTAAGATGTGTGATTACTTAGTATTAGTATATGGATTGTGTGTATGACATACCTACCATACTTTCTATCACGGGAGGTTGCGTTCGCTTAGGACCCTCTAATCCTTGTGTGCCTACGGGGGGGATATAGACTGGTACCTCGATGAACATAGGTCATAGAAGGACTTATTGTGATATTAATAAGTCTGCTGATCATGGGAGCGTAGGTATGTGCGTGACCCATGTGATGGTGACTGTGTTCGCCTCCACTATTTGTGATTTGTGTTATCTGAACTATTCCTGAGAGATTCGAAATATGTGATCCTTATGTACGTGATGTACCGGGATGGATAGCAGAGTATGTGTGCACCGCAGCTTAGTTCTCGGGGTGCTTGTATTGTATATTTATGATTTGAATAATATACATTTAATTAATGGGAATCCTCATGTTAATGTAGTGTATATAACTACAGTATTGTTTCGAGAATAACATAACGGGTTAGTGATATATATATATTGCATATTGAGCATCTGAGTTACATTAAATCCCTATCTAATTACGAGTGTTATATGCTAATAGAACCGGGTAATAAGGGTAGGAACTATTACAGTCTAGCTAGTTATGATGTCACTTAGCTAGTAATATGGGTAGTTATAGATGAGTACTTGCGTTAGGAGTGCACAGTTAGACGAGAGGTGAGAATATAATGTGAGTGCACGTCCTAACATGTACTTTGCATTTAATGTTTTAAATGTTTTTAAAGCACGTGCAGGTTTTTAAAATATAACTCCACATTCGGGCTCTGACCCGTTTGCTTTTCAATTTTTTTTTTTCTTTGTAAAACCATTTTAGGTGCCCAGCCACAAGGACACCAAGCATAGGTACTCATTCAGGTGACGAGCTGTAGCTGCTTGTGGAAGCTACAGGGATTTGCATGTAGACGCTTCTACCTTTTGGATTCCAGAGTCACTATCTATCAGTTGTAGGGCATGTTGCCCATTTCTATTTAGAGACATCTTTTACATTTCAGTTTTCACACTTTAGCACGTATTGTTTCAGTTTATTTATTTCAGTTGTGGGATTGTAGTGAGGAGTTTTTCCTCCAGACTTTATTTACTGTTATGTGATGATTATTCGTTTTACTTCAGCATGGTGAATGGTGTTATTTATTTCTTCATTACTCTTGTTGCATGTTAATTCAGACTTAAATTAAAATTTGGCAACTTGCTTTTTAAATATTAGGTGGTTAGTAATATTAATGTTTTCGACAGTGATGCTATTAACTGAGCCAACTTGGCATTTTGAATTAATTTAATAAAGGAGTAGCTACCCGGTATTTAATTAGTCGGGGTGTCACAACAACCTTGATCTTTTTTGTGTCGAATTTCGATCTCATATATGGTTTCGAAATTCCTATTAAATATATGGCCAATAACATTGATCCTTTTTTTTTTATAAAGGCTTAGGTGGATGGAACATTAATAAATAAAATATTGGTAGATACCGGCGGTCGTTAACATAATTCCAGACTCCATGTTTTCTATAATAAATAAAAAAATGCTAAATTCTTCCAGACTCAAATCACGATCTCTGGTTTTGATGAAGATAAAAAGTTGACTAAAGTTATACTAATAATAAATATTAAAGTAGGCACAAAAAATTCTAAAATTGATTTCTTTTTCATGGATGGTAAACCAAGATTTAATGCTTTAATTGGTAGAGATTGGATCTAATCTGACAAATGTATCCCTTCTTCCATGCATCAGAAACTATAATTGATGAATGTGGATCGGAACATAGAGGAGGTGGATACAAATACTTTTCCATTACAAACTATCTCTAACTATGTTAAAGCTTAACTCTACCAAGAAAATACGGGGCCTATAGAGGTAGACACATTAATACTCAATGCATCAAAAGGAGAAGTCTTAAATGGAGCTTGGTAAGAACTAGACTTTGGTTTGATGGGAGCAAATAAAATAAACAAAATAGTTTATTAATGGGTAGCACACCTATTGTTTTGGAAAAGGCTAATGAAACTTTGGCCATTGTGTTGTATATATTTAGAGAGCTAGACTGAAAATAAAAATCAGCGAAGAAAGTGTAATACCCCGTATTTTTGGCGATATTTATTTTGGGATAAATTAATTAAATGAGAATTAATTGGAAATTAATCCGGGTGAAATACTAGCGAGATGTGAGTTGGTATTTGACTATATTGAGTATATATGGTGATATATGAATATTGAATTATGAAATTTGTCGTGAGATTGATATACGGCAATTTGGTCATTTTATTGGGACGCGTGTGACAATCGCGTCAGGATATAATTATTTTAATTATAAAAGTGAATTTAAATTCTATTAACCGAATGGTCATTTTGAGTGCGCCAACGCGTCCGGAAGGGTCAAGATAGTCAGAAAACACTAGCCGGGGGTGTAGTTTGGGTCCCGGGGTATTTTTAGGCCATACCGGCAATATAAAGGGTATTTTGGTAATTTCATATTTTTGGGAAATTTAAAGTGACGAAAATTAGTGAAGTAAATCTGATGTGGGTTTGACCCACTAAGCCACTAACCAACCCATGTTAACCCAATAGGTTACGTAGGTTATTAGAATTAGGTTTCTAATTACTTTCCATAAGAAAACCCTAGCCACCATTAGAGAAAAGCTTGGAGAGAGAGAGATAGAATGAATTCTGCAGAAAAGCTCCATCAAATCAACATCAAATTCAGAGACACTCAAGGTAAGTGGTTTATTATCGTTTAATTTCAGAGAATGCTCTTTCCATGTGTAGGAATTTAATAAAATTGATTTGTTCTTGGTGAAATATGAAAACCCATGTATTTTGGAGTTTAGAACTTGAAATATTGAGGAGAATTGCATGTAGAATGGTAGGTAGATGATTATACTGATGTTATTAGTTATTGGATGAAATTAAAATGGATTTAATTGGGTTAATTCATGATTTAGAATTTTAGGGTTTATGTTCTTGTAAAAATTGGGGGAAAGTGATGTGATTTAATGATTTAATGATGATTGGGATGAATTAACTCCTCAAAATATGTTAGTATGTGACCTAGGTACGTTTAGGGATGATTAGAGACCTTAAACAATCGTTGGATTGATGTTTAGATGAGTTTTGAAGAGATACAAATGGTGAAAAACGAAACTAGAGAAATCTGGGCTCGAAACTGGTCGTTCGTTAGAAGACCTCCCCAGGTCGTTCGAACGAACTCGTTCGAACGAGCTTCTAACGAGTTGACCAGTCGCTTCTAACGAGGGTCAGTTTCGTTCGATAATCTCGTTCGAACGAGATCTCGTTAGATAGCCCAGTTCGTTCGAACGAAATCTCGTTCAAACAGCCTCGTTCGAACGAGTTGACAGTTTAGGCCTTTTTGGCCTGTTTTGATTTTTAAGAGTCCCGTAAACTTGTTCGAGGATTGAGATAACATTTCTTTGATGGTGTATTAGTATATTTGGGACAATTGAGTTATAATGAGGAGTAAATTATATAAGTGTGGATCAAACCAAATAGACATTTGAGTCGAGACGTGAGTGCCTACTACGACGTGAGAATAAATTATGGAGCGTATAAATATGGACCGGTATGATATAAGTTGTATATGTTAGGTTGGTACGAGAATGAGATAAGTACTACAATTAAACTACGGGATTACTAAGATGTGTGCTTACCTAGTATTGGTATATGATTTGTGTGTATGACATACCTACCATACTTGCTATCACGGGAGGTTTACGTTCGCTTAGGGCCCTCTAATCCTTGTGTTGCTCGGATTTAGACTGGTTACCTCGATGAACATAGGTCAGAGAAGGACTTATTGGGATGTTAATAAGTCTGCTGATCGTGGGAGCGCAGGTATGTGCGTGACCCATGTGATGTGACTGTGTTCGCCTCCACTATTTGTGATTTGTGTTATCTGAACTATTCCTAAGAGATTCGAAATATGTGATCCTTATGTACGTGATGTACCGGGATGGATAGCAGAGTATGTGTGCACCGCAGCTTAGTCTCGGGGTGCTTATATTGTATATTTATGTTGTGGAAAATATACGCTTAATAAACTGGGAACTTTCATATGGTATTGTGTGTAACTATGGAATAACATAGAGGGCTAATCTATAACGAGTCGTATTACTTTTGTATAAGAACCTGAAATTACGTTAAGTAACTATTTAACTGAGATCGTTATATTGTTAATGGAACCGAGTAATAAGGGTAGGACCTATGACAGTCTAGCTAGATATGATGTCAATTATCTAGTGGTTTGTGTCGTTTTAGATGGGTACTTACGTTAGGAGTGCACAGTTAGACGAGAGGTGATAATATCATGTGAGTGCACGTCCTAACATGTACTTTACATTTAATGTTTTAAATGTTTTTAAAGCACTTGTAGGTTTTTAAAATATCTCCACATTCGGGCTCTGACCCGTTTGCTTTCAAATCTATTTTCTTGTAAAACCATTTTTAGGTGCCCATCCACAAGGACACCATGCATAGGATACTCATTCAGGTGACGAGCTGTAGCTGTTTGTGGAAGATACAGGGAATTGCTTTTAGACGCTTCTACCATTTGGATTCCTGATTCAGTATTTATCAGTTGTAGGGCATGTTTGCCCATTTCTATTAGAGACATCTTTCCATTTCAGTTTTTCAGACTTTGTCATGTATTGATTCTGTATTCAGTTTAGTTATTTCAGTTTGTGGTATTGTAGTGAGGAGTTTTCCTCCAGACTTTATTTACATTATGTGATGGTTATTCTATTTACTTCGTTATGGTGAATGGTGTTATTATTCTTTATTACACTTGTTGCATGTTAATCAGACTTTAATTAAAATTTGACGACTTACTTTTTAAATACTAGGTGGTTAGTAATCATTAAAATGTTTTCGACAGTGATGCTATTAACTGGACCAACTTGGCATTTTGAATTAATTTAATAAAGGAGTAGCTACCCGGTATTTAATTAGTCGGGGTGTCACAGAAAGGACCATAAATTGGACCGACTATGTATTCGAAGAAGATAGAGAGGAGGAAATACCTCAGGACAATGGTGATGTACAATGTTCGCCAATGGAATATGAAGAACTCATGGTAAACCAACCAAATCCTTTATTGGAAGTGAACTTAGGAATCGAGAAAAATATATGGGTGACATACATTAGTCCAAACCTTAGCAAATAAGACAAACAACCGGTTGTGAACCTTTTACATCACTACAAGGACTATTTTGCTTGGGAATATGATGGGTTTCCTGGTTTAGATAGGATATTGGTGGAACATAGACTGCCAATCAAATAAGAATATAAGCAGGTTAAACAATCGCCATGATAAATGACTCCAAAAGTCACAACAAAAATAAAAGAGAAAACTAAAAGGTTGGATTCATTAGAATTGCTAAGTGTGTTAAATGGCTCTTTAACATAGTGCTAGTTATTAAGATAGATGGCAGGCTAAGAGTTTGCATTAACTTCAGAAACTTAAATGAAGCCATTCCAAATGATGTATATCAAATTCCAGTGATAGACCTACTAATTGATTGATCTTCTAGTCGCGCTATCATGTCTATAACGGATGCCCACCCAGGTACAATGAAATACACATAGCTGAAGAAGATGGATATAAGATTTCTTTTAGGTGCCTTGGAAATTTGGGGACCTTTCAAATGGATTAAAATTCCGTTTGGATTAATAAATGAATGGGACATTACCAAAAGAGAATAAATACCATTTTATATGACATGGTTGACACCTTTTTTGAGTGTTATTTTGATGACATAATCATAAAATAAAATATAATGACTGATTATATAACACACCTTCAAAAATCCTTCAAAGAAATAAGACTTTATCAACATGAAATTTGTCCTTTAAAATGTTCCTTTCAATTTTTAGCAGGGTATTTCCTGGGATATTTAGTACACCAAAGGGAATTCATGTTAATATGAACAAGGCCAAGGTCATAATTAAAAGAACATCCCCTAAGAACAAAAAATGATTGGAAAGGTTTTTGGGATAAGTTAATTTCCTTAACATATTTACGTCTAATGAGGCAGGAAAACTAAAGTATTTTCTTTTTCTTGAAGATAAAAGATCAAGATAAACTAGAGTGGGAGGAAAAAGACAAACTAGCTTTCCAGATGCTCAAGAGATACTTGGATAAGCCACTACTTCTCAAACCTCCAAGGGATGATATGACACTGATACCTCAATTGGAATTCTATTGGCGCAAGATTGTGTATAATCTAAGTATATTTCTAAATGACTATGAATGTTGATACTCTGTAATAGAAAAATTATATTTATCCTTGTATTTCACAACAATGAAATTAAGCTATTGCTTATTCCCTACAGAGGTGTATGTTATCTTAAATTTTTAATTTGATTAAATACATGATCCCAAGGCCTATTTTGCATAATAGGATTGGTAAATGGATGTTAGCTCTATATGAGTTTCGCCCACACTATGTACCTCAAAGGGGCTATAACAGTCCAAGCACTGAATGGCGTTTTGGCAGATCATCCGTGTGGGGATGATCCATATGGTGAATATGAAATAGAATACATATACTTAAGTCCTTAAAAGTTATGGTTTTTTGGATCGAATACTAAAATAAGGTCAGGTTTAGGGGTAATTATTAAGTCCCATGAACATATTAGAACCAAACATGGATAAAGATTGGAAGAAAACACATGCTTCAATAATCAAGTGGAATACGAAGTTATCATAATGTCCCTAGAGATCCTTCAAAGTTGTAATGCTTTTGTAATAGAAATCTATAAGGATTCTCTACTGGTTATAAGAAAATTAGCTGGTGAATACATATGTATCAATGATGGTTTAAACTTATATAAATAAGTGGATTTGAACTTACTATACAAATTTGATGAGGTCACATTAAACTATGTTCCCAGATTTTTAAATGAAGAGGCTAATAAAATGGCTCAAAAAGCTTCAGATTTTAAGCGTGATGATTTCTTCGAAGCTAAGTTAAAATTAAGTTCCATTATTGGAATCTTACCACTACTTCATAATAGATGTAATTTTGTTGAAATAAAAAATATAGATGTTAATGAGGTTGGGAGAAAATCATTAATTGAATATTTAAGTGACCTAAATATTAAGTCTAGTAGGGCTGTCAGGTTAAGAGCATCCAGTTATGTTATGTATGTTGAAAAGCTATTCAAAAGAGGTGATGATGGAATGATCCTATAGTGCCTAAGAAAATAAGAAGGTTTAACATCCATTGCCCAAGTCCATGAAGGCATATGTGGGGCTCATCAACATGGTCCCAAGATAAGATAGTTGCTAAGAAGGCATGTGAGAGTGCAGCTACAACAGAAATATTGCGACTTCTCAAATAAAATCCAATTTTAATTAAACCCAAATTTTAGTTAAACCCTAAGACATGCATCTAGATGATTTATCAAATAAAATATAGCATGCAGGATAAAACAAACAATTTCAGGAAAAATCCCCCAAAGGGGCAAAACCTTTTATTTTCACTATAATTTGTAAGAAAACGACTTACAATCGGATTACAATGAAAATACAGTGACTAAGAATTACCCTCAGGTATCGGATTCTGTAGTCGGCGGCTGGAAATATCCCTTTCTAGGAGGGCAGCAATGAATCCACACGCAACGAACCCACATGAACCTCAGTCCAATCAACAAAGGAAGAACCGCAGCACTCCTCAATGACACGCAGCCATGAAACTTTGTAGAGACTCCCTCAGCAATGACACGCAGCCCTCGGTTGCAAAGATCTCTCCACAAAGGTTTGAACAAACACAAGGTTGTGTTCTTGGGTTACCAAAAAGATTCACAAAGTATTGGAAATTGTGTGAATCAAAACATGAGTCTTGGGACTCAAAAAATATGAAGACTAGAGGTATTTGGACTCTAAAAAACGTCTTCCAAAGTCTTGCAAAACAACTCTCTCGAAGTTGGTATTTATAGGGAAATACATGAAGAGACCCACGATTTTAAACTGCTGAAATTCTATCCAGCGTACAGGTACCCCGAACCGGTTCGGGTACCCCTGCGAACCGATTCGCCCCCCCGAATCGGTTCCAAGCTGGGTTCGGGAAAGTGTGCTGGGAACAGGTGCTTAAACACTTAGAAAAATTCCCAGAATTTTCAATGAACATATCTCCATTTTCAACGGGCCATAACTTGTTCACCGTAACTCGGATTGAGGTACCATTTCTTCCAGTATCTTTGTTGCGGCAAGCTATTCAACTTTCCAGTTGACCGGTCCTCCGGACGATGGCTGTAAAATTACCAATTTGCCCTTGAACATCCCTATCATGCCTTGTTTCACTGATTTGACTTCTCTTGCGTTCCACTTGCATTATGAGCCTACAATCAAGGAACGTGAAGTCGTTGATGCAGATGAGGGACATATTAGTGGAGATAATGCATGCTTGATTCCCGGAATTCGGATAGAGGCCGTCATGTGAGATCGTGAGGTGACGTGCCAAATGTAGCGGCGTACGACATACACAAATGTAACATGTTGGACATGAGAAAAATGTCCTTACAAATCTCCCCCTATGTCTATGCCGGTACATACATAAAAAATCCGAATTATCAAATATGAAATTGCCTATACAAATCTACCCTCCCATGAACCCAAAACTGGAAAAGGTACAAATGAATAAGTCTTCATCGTTTGTTCTTCAAATCTTCAGGAATCTCAAATCTTTTCTCATCAGGGTGTGCAATTCAGAGATCATCAATGTAGTACCTACACACATGAGATAAAGAAAAAATACCAAGTGATGTATCGAGTTTGAAATTAGATAAACATAGATACCAATATATGATAAGCATAAGTCAAATCTCTAAAACTCCCCCAAAATTCAAACTCCCCCAGAATAAGATAATTCTTTCTCCCCCTTTTTATGATGTCCCCAAATAGACAAATAAGAAGAATGAATCAAACAAGCAAAATCGGGGTGTCACGGTATACAAAACAGGGCATCAAATAATATGGTAATAGTGCTCTTGCAAGGAGATGCTCAAAAAATTTTCACAAAAAATTGATACTATTTGAAAAAAAATATGATACAAAAATCACACCATGGATTTAGACTCAAACAACCAAGTCATGGAAATGGAATGAATGGGTGTGAACACATTTGATAGGTAAATCAACTCAATCAATCATATGTGCACGATGCATATGTGTACTCCTAACGAATGAACATCAAAAGTATCCTTAGGTGAAAAGATTGTTGAATTTAGATGACATCGTCTTATGCAAATCAACAAATCAAAGTCAAAATGATTTCCACACCAATAACGTCCAAAACTATGTAGCGCATTTTCAAGTATTTCAAGGACGTGCGAACCCGTTTTAAATTCTCCAACCAAACTCCCTCTTATATATATTCTTTTAGAGGTAATCTAAATTCTCAAACATTGGAGAATTGGTGCAAAAACCTAAATGACCCCTTTTTGGCATGAATTTCTTTTTATTGCCTTTAAATTTTTTTCGGGCTCTTTTAAAGCTCTTTGGACCCCGGATAATAAAATACCTCCATTTTTTAGGTCCAATTTAACGGTGGCTTTTGCGCAAAGGATAGATAATTACCTTTCGCAGCCCCTCCCCGTTATTCAAACAAAGCACACAAACTCACAACACGGTTTTTATATGCACAATTTCCTTATAAAAAATTATCGCGCTTGGTTTGTTTTAAAGACAGGATTGAGATGAAAACACCCAACCAACATGTAATAAGACAAGCACAATAATCAAACAAATCCGTGCATGTGTGCAATAAAGGAAACATGAGTCAAACATGTAGGAAGTAACACTTAATTACATCTTAATGACTCCAAACATTATAAAGCACAAGGATGAATTGACCTATTATCTCAAAACACTATCAAATAGTCACATGAAAAAAATGGAATGATGTTGTGACTTGGTCATCCATAGTGTTCATCCATAAACGGTGCAATACAAAAATCTTTTTGGATTTTCTCAAAATTTTATCAAAATAAAATCATTTTGTATTTTTCAAAAAAATTCAAAAACAAGAATTTATACAAAAAGTACAAGTCATCACACTAGTAAAAATATATCATGAAACCACAACTAGTGTATGACAAACATGCAACCACAATCAACCAAAAGATTTCACATGGGGTGAATCACGTGCAAGCAAACGGGAATCGTGGACAAATATACCATAAGCCTCTAAATCCGATTTTCTAACCCAAATTGATGTGTAACAAAGTGTGGGGGTTTTGGGAATCGAATTTATTCTTTCATTAACCTTCCTAGGTCCATTTAAAAGCTTGTAACAAAATCGCCTAAGATGACCTTGCCTACGGCAATGTGTGCAAGTGTAAATCGGGCGGTGTGTGTTACCTAAAGGTGGCCCTCTCCTCAAATTTATCGGTTGCTCTTTCCGAATTTGCCTAGGTGGGTCTCTCCTAATGATCCTAGAAGGTTCTCTCACAATGTTCTTAAGGGGTGATTTCCTAACAACTTTAGGTGCCTCTTTCTTAACAAACCTAGGAGGCTCTCTCACACGTGTGGGAATGGGTGCAACATATTTTTCAAGACCAATCCCACCCCTATCCGTTTTGATCTCGACTGTGCCTAAAATCTTATCAAGTTTTTCAGACCTAGACTCCAAATCAAATTTCACTTTACTTGAATCTTTCAATTTCACCTCAAGTTCACCTATCCTAGATTCAAGTACTCGTTTAGAATCCTCAAACTCTAAAAGCTCCTTTTTCATAGTCTCCATCAACCCTCTAAGACTATCTCTCTCACCCTCGACGTACTCAAGCTTCTCTTTCAAAATTTTCACATGAGCCCTATGTTCTTCAACTAAAAAATCATTATTTTTTATGGCACACTCTTTCAACTGAGCTTTCAATTTCAAATTTTCTTTCTTTGTTTTCAAAGTTTCAGCATAAAGTTCATTGAAAGCAGTTTGCAAGTCATGCTCATCTACACTTTCCTCCTCACTTTCATCCACACTCCCATCACCTTCACTATCATCACTAATCACATGGATGGGAAACTCTCGCCTAGAAGCATAAAACACTTCTTCTTCCGAATCACAATCACTAAGGGTAGAAACATGAGAAATCGGTTTATTCAATTTCTTCTTTAAATTTGTGGTACACTCATGTAACGTGTGACCAACACCCTAACAACAAGGACACTTCTCAGATTCGTTTTCAACAGAAGATTTAAAGCAAGAGTTCGTGTGAATTTTCCAATTAATTTTTTCAAAAATTTGACATCGAAGATCATCAAAACCATCAAAAGCCGTTTTTGTGCAAAATCAGAATCAAATCACAATAACTTAGTGCAACAGGCCCTGATACCAATTTGACGACGTGAGAGGTCAAATTGTATAAAAAAAAATCCTTTAAAAATCAGGATCACGCAATAAATTAGCGTAACCCGCTCTGATACCAATTTGAAAACGTGAGTAGACAAATTGTATCAGAAAGTAAATCCTCGAAAAATCAGGATCACGCGATAAATTAGCGTAACCCGCTTTGATACCAATTTGAGAGTGCAGCTACAGCGCAAATATTGCGACTTCTCAAATAAAATCCAATTTTAATTAAACCCAAATTTTAGTTGAACCCTAAGACATGCATCTAGATGATTTATCAAATAAAATATAGCATGCAGGATAAAATAAACAATTTCAGGAAAAATCCCCCAAAGGGGCAAAACCTTTTATTTTCACTATAATTTGTAAGAAAACGGCTTACAATCGGATTACAATGAAAATACAGTGACTAAGAATTACCCTCAGGTATCGGATTCTGTAGTCGGCGGCTGGAAATATCCCTTTCTAGGAGGGCAGCAATGAATCCACACACAACGAACCCACATGAACCTCAGTCCAATCAACAAAGGAAGAACCGCAACACTCCTCAATGACACGCAGCCATGAAACTTTGTAGAGACTCCCTCAGCAATGACAGGTAACCCTCGGTTGCAAAGATCTCTCCACAAAGGTTTGAACAAACACAAGGTTGTGTTCTTGGGTTACCAAAAAGATTCACAAAGTATTGGAAATTGTGTGAATCAAAACATGAGTCTTGGGACTAAAAAAATATGAAGACTAGAGGTATTTAGACTCTAAAAAACATCTTCCAAAGTCTTGCAAAACAACTCTCCCGAAGTTGGTATTTATAGGGAAATACATGAAGAGACCCACGATTTTAAATTGCTGAAATTCTATCCAGCGTACAGGTACCCCGAACCGGTTCGGGTACCCCTGCGAATCGGTTCGCCTCCCCGAACCGGTTCCAAGCTGGGTTCGGGAAAGTGTGCTGGGAACAGGTGCTTAAACACTTAGAAAAATTCCCAGAATTTTCAATGAACATATCTCCATTTTCAACGGGCCATAACTTGTTCATCGTAACTCGGATTGAGGTGATGTTTCTTCCAGTATCTTTGTTGCGGCAAGATCTTCAACTTTCCAGTTGACCGGTCCTCTGGACGATGGCTGTAAAATTACCAATTTTCCCTTGAACATCCCTATCATGCCTTATTTCACTGATTTGACTTCTCTTGCGTTCCACTTGCATTATGAGCCTACAATCAAGGAACGTGAAGTCGTTGATGCAGATGAGGGACATATTAGTGGAGATAATGCATGCTTGATTCCCAGAATTCGGATAGAGGCCGTCATGTGAGATCGTGAGGTGACGTGCCAAATGTAGCGGCGTACGACATACACAAATGTAACATGTTGGACATGAGAAAAATGTCCTTACAGCATGTTTTTTTATTATCCTTCCATTTTGAAAGATTGCATAAACTTTGCTAAAGGATGTAAAAATTGCCAACAACATCACATTCTAAAGCATATGTCTGCTATTGATTTGCAATATGTGGTGAAACCTTGGACATTTAAAGGATGGGCAATTGATGACATTGATAAAATATATCCTCTATTCTTCAAAATGCACAGTTTTTTACTTACAATAATAAATTATTTTACTAAATTGGTAGAAGCCAAGGCTTTGAAGTCAGTTAACCAAAATGAATTCGTAGACTTATTGTAAGATATTATGTATATGTTTGGAATTCATAAACCATAACCTCAGGCGATGAAAGTATATTTGAGTCAGAATTGGTGTTGGAATTTACTTTAAAGTTAGGGATAACTCTTACTAAAGCGTCACCCTATTATGCTCAATCAAATGGAAAAACATAGTCTATAAACAAGGTGATTAAAAATAACCTGAGAAAAATGATTGAAAAGAATCAAAGAGATTGGCCCAACTTGCTACAAGAAGTATTATGGGGTTATAGGACCCCTAAAAGTTCAAGTACTAGAGTGACTCTATATACTCTGACTTATGGGCAAGATGTTGTGATTCTAGTCAAAATCACTCTAAATTTACTGAGAGTGATAACCCAAAATGAATAGACTATAAAAGGATATGATCAAGCTACGCACAAGGAGTTAGAAAAAAGACATGGAGATAAAGTGTCACATATTGGTCCAAAAGAAGAAAATAGTTGACAACTATAACAAGAAGTGAAAAAGAGGACCTTTAATGAAGGAGATTTGGCTTGGAAAATCATTTTACCTCTTGGATTAAAAGATCAAGCATATGAAAAATGGTTCGTAAAGTGGGAAGGTGCTTTCCAAATTAATAGAGCATTCAAATGAGGATCATACCAGTTGAGGGATATGAATTGTCATATACACAGGAGGAAAACAAATACTTGATTCTTAAAGACCTATTATCCAACCATATGGGAAGCAAGATAATAAAGGTACAAAAAAAAATGAGATATATTGGTAATTATGTGATGTTAAAATGTCTGAGTACAAAAGACCTTAAATTAGTTCAGTATCTTTTATACATGGCTCATTTGGTCTTAATGTGTACTAGTTTTTCTAAAAAAATGTTGCATTTTTGGTAGACATCTATATTTTTCCTACTAATTTGTTCAGCTTTGATTGGAAGTCAACTTACTCAATGGAAAGCACTCTCAGCTCAGCATTTACCTGAGATATCCTTATATCTAGTTGCTTATTTTTTGTAAAAATTATTTCCCTCTTAGCATTGAGAATCTTTAGCTCATGTAGGACTCTAGCTACCTTAGTTTTCTATTAAGAATATTGGGCTTGATTAGCAGGTAAATAATTTTCTTCTATATCCACTTGGGCCATCATTACTTGAAAGACTAAGAGAGATAACATATTAGTTGTTAGATCTTAAATAACATATCCCTCAAGATCATCAAATTAGTAAAGGCAAGAACAAGATGTAGCCCAGTAAAAAAAAGAAAAGTCATTAAGAGCTTCAAAAGGTAATCTAGTAAAGCCTCGAAGCAGCTTCAAAGACTGAGAAGTCTTTAATTACCAATATAGATGAGCATGTTGAGCTTGAAAAATGTGCTACAATTGATGTCAACACTAGAAGAAACATTTGATGTTGGAAAAGAGGCTTGAGACATCATTTATTGAAGTTGTTCTTGGAAAACATCAACTTCCCCAAGGGACATTAACTTTGGAATACCCACAGTTGGTGGGACAACCTCAGCCTGTGGAGGAGTTTCCCTTAAAGGAGAAACCTTTAGTTCTAGAGCCACCCAATTAGGAATAACAAGTTACTTAGGGGTAGACTCAGTAGGGTCATATTATTTATTGGGATCATTTGCCCTAAAACTTTAGCTGCCAACAACCTTATCTGTGGGGATGTGAGTGCAGTCAGGAGAATCAACATTTATTGGAGTTGATTACACCTTTGGAATTCGGTTATAGGTTGGAGTAAATTCCTGAATAAGGATATCAACTGGCACAGTTATTGGAGATGAAGGAGGAAGGGATTTATGGTCATAAATAAGCATAGTTTCCCTCACCTTAACTGAAGTTTTAGTTGAAAAAATGGAGTTCTAAGTTAAAATTGTTGATATAATAATACCATAATCACAAAAGACTTCATAATAGGACAAGACATTAGTATACTTATCAACTTAACCTTATATGAAGGTTTTCTAGATATGGATTCATTATTATCCTCTTTAGAACATTGAACATGACTGTTAGAGGAGGTTCAATAGGCTCATGAGTGGTTAATAAAGTACCAACAAGAACCTTAAATGAAGGTTTCTTCCACGACTATCTAACAATATGGATACCATCTTTCGCTTATTCTTCCTCTTCTTTATCTTATTCTTCAAGTACACGTTTCCTCTTTCCGGAAGAAATATTAACAACAGGAGGGGGTGGCGGGGGGGGGGGGGGGGGGGAGGTATCTATAGTACAAAATGGCTAAGCAGGGACCAAAAGCTAAAGATAAATTTTGAAAAATTAAAAGGAGCCTTAGTAGAGGAAAAATTGACTAAGGGGTTCATGGATGAATGTTTTTTTTTAAGTAAAGCTCAACGTGAAATGACCAACACTATTTAAAGGCCTCAGTCACTCCAGCATTGAACTCAACACCAGCTATGCTAAAAGTTCTTCAAATCTTGTCATATCATGCTAACCTTGACATAATAACTTCTTTAGGGATGTTAGAGATTATGGAAAGCAAAAATGGACTAGATGTACTCCTTTTAAGAACAAGAATGGTTTGGTATAAGCCAAACTGTCTAAAAAATTAGGCAGACAAATAAATCTCTACACAAGATTTAGAACTAAATGCCTTGGTGGTGGTGGTGGTGGGTGTAATGCCATAAAAAAATCCTTGGGAATTAAGAAAGTTCCCCAGCAAACATTTATTTCCTCAATGTCGATGGATTTATTCAAAATGGAAAAATTCCAATAAGGGGATAGATGAGCCTTCGATAAGGGTTGAAGTAGGAACCTTAGATGATCAAGTTTGAGATCTTTGAACATGCTAGTAAGAGCTTTGAAGCCCTTATTACCAGGCTTGGTGGGGTAGAAAGCATTGAAATGGGTAATACTAGAATTGCCTTTGGCATGACGATTCTCTTTGAAGTGGGCATGTAATCATATTTATATGTCCCACATTGTCCCACCTTGATTAAAGTTAAAGGGGTCATTGTAATACCCCGTATTTTTATGTGTATTTATTTTATTATGAAATTATGAAAATTTGGATTAATTAATTTAAGAGAGAAAAATTAATTTATAATTAATCCGACTTAATGGTAATAATTACTAACGTGACGAGAGTTAGTAGTTATCGGAAATGATTATGTTGAAATCATGTTGAGTAATAATTGTGTTTAACGTTACGTAGTGAGTAACGTAATAGACGGTCTTGGAAATAATATTATGGTAGGGATGAGATACACAACAGTCATGATATAATTATTTGGGACGCGCGTATGAGTCGCGTCACTGGCATGTATTTGGGGGTTAAAAAGGTAAATTATATTTATGTAAATCGAATGACTATTTTGAGTGCTCCAGAGTGTTCGGAAGGGACGAAATAGTAAGAAAATACTACTCGGGTATTTTATTTGGAATCCGGGGCATTTTAGCCCAAAATAACATCCCAGAGGGGTATTTTGGTATTTTGGGATTTTTAGGTAATTAAATGGACGAAAATTGGGATGCATTAAGAGCATTGAGGGTTAGTGGCCTGTCAGTTTCAACTTATGTGAGAAAAAAAGAGAAAAGAGAGAGAGAGAGCCAAGGAAGAAGAAGACTCCATTGGAGCCTTAAGCCAAGAACTCAAGCTTTCACACCAAAAAGTACACCAGCGTGTAGATCGTGTCAAGAGGATCATTCCCATTCCAATTTCAGCCCAAGAATCAGAAGTTCATTCCGAGACAAGTGTTTATCTTGCTAGTTGATTTAGCATATATTGTTCTTGTTAAACTCTGTTAATGATTTAGATAATAAATGATGGAAATTTAGGTTTCATTAGGTTTAATCGTAGAAGAACATTAGATTTTGGTGATGGGTTACATGTAGAAGATTTACCCTATTTGTAGAATATTAAATCCGGAGATTTTATGTATAGATCCTGAATTGAATTTAAGGATTTGAAATACTTAAAGTGATGGCTTCATTATATGAGGATTCTTAGAGATTTTAGAAATTATTGATTTCCCTTTTGAAAACATAAGGGTTTGAATACTAATTTGTGTTAGAAATTGCCCCATAATGATTAGGGTTAGTTTAGAAGCCTTTAAACTGATGTTAGACGAAATTTGGATTGAGTTTGAGGTTTGAATGTTGAGAAAAATCAAAATTTGGAAGAACTGGGTCTGTTCGGAATTTTCGTTAGAAGACCTGCCCAGGTCATTCGAACGACCTCGTTCGAATGAGACTTCTAACGATATTTCCAACGACCTTTCTAACAAGTTGCTGTGTTCGTTCGAAGTGGGAACTTTGTTCGAACGAACTCATTCGAACGAGAATCCTGGAACTTCTAGAGAAATTCCAGAATGGGTTTTTAGGGTTTGTTTGGGTTGGAAATCTTCCTAGGGTTATCTATATAAGTGTATTAACCTTCGTGAGTTACGGGTGGCTTAAATTTTCAAAGTATTAAGTAATTAAGGGGTAATGGTACTTGGGGTATTGAATTTGAGTGGAAACTTAGGAGGGGATGTAAGTCCTAGAGAGGCTTTATATATATGGGTATCGAGGAGAGTAATGGCGTTAATAATACTTACGAATTATAGTATTTGGGTTATGTAATTACCTATTAATGTATATAAGTTGTGTGCATGCTTATTACTTTGAATATCATGTGTTTGGCATACCTAGTTACTGGTTATCGAACGGGGGTTAACGCGTTGTGGACGACCATATCTTGTGTGCCTTTGGGGGATTTTGAGTCGTACCACTAGAGCATGGAACCTAGGTACGGTCTATCTGTGACAATGATAGTAATGACGATCGTATGGCTGCGTAGCCCATCGGCTTGGGACTATGTTCTCCTCCAATATGTGTATATGTTTTATTTAGTTCTTGAGATATTGAACCTGTTCTCCTTTATGCGTGAGCATTGCAATGGGATTAGATAGCCGAGTATGCCTAGCACCAGGGGTTTCTTAACCTTGGGTGCTATATAGATATAATTGTATGTATACGTAGTGAGATTTTATGTATGTATACTGAGTTGCTATTCTTTGTTTCTTGTTGGCTACTTTATTAAAGTATATACTTATTGGATCACCAGTTGGGAGTAAAGAATGCTATGAGAATGAGTTACAAAATCCTTAAACCTATTCCTAATAATAGTAATATATTGATTTTGGGTTATTTAGATATTATATCCGGCATAGTGATTTTCTTAAATATAGTCAGGTAAAGTGACGAGACTAGTATGGGTAGTTAGGCTTGGTAGGTGTGCACATTAGATGAGAGGTGAGCATCTCAAGTGAGTATGCTAAGTTACCAGGGATAAATTATGTGCTAATTAAATCAATTTAAGCACTTGCTATAATTAAACTGTTTTCTACTCGGGCTCTTACCCATTTTTCTGTTAATCTCTTTTTTTGTTCTATTATTTTAGGTGCTCAGCCACAGGGACACCAGACTTAAGAAATTCCATTCATTTGCCGAGCTGCAACTGCTGTGGAAGCTACGAGATATTGCTAGTAGACGCTTCTGAGTCTATTTCTACTTATCTATCAGTCATTTATTTCAGTTAGACATGTCGTCCCTCCTATTTTACATTCAGATATTTAGAGTTGTTTTATTATATCGTTAGACTTCGATTTCATGTTATTGGAATATTGTATGGAATTTTGACTGGATGTGTTTATTCGAGTTCTTTATTTTACTTTAGTAAGTTCTTACCTTATACTATTGTGATGTATGATGATGTTTAGATATTACTCTTTACTGATGTTGGTTAATAGCAAGATAAAATTTTAACACCAACCTTTTTAAATATTAGGTGGTTAGTTTTTATTAAATTAAAATTTGAGTTTTCGGCAGTGATGCATTATCTGAACCAACTTAATATTCTGAAATTAATTAATTAAGGACTGATCACCCGGTAATTAATTTGGCGGGGTGTCACAGGTGGTATCAGAGCCAGGTTCTAGTGTCCTTTAGGATCGGTACGGCTTATTGTGCTTCTAGCGTGGCTTTCTTTGATATAAAGCCCTATGTTTAGGGCTATTGATTTCTTTGGTGAGATTCCATTCTCATGCTATAACGTATATATTAGTGACACTTATTTTCATTCTGGTGTGTTCGTGTGCCGAATAATAAAGTGTGACAGGCAAGGGCCATTAGGCGAAAAACAGGAGGCAATACTCAATTGAGGTTATAGGGAATATTTAAGAAGGATGACCGTAGTTGAGGTCACCCCGATTATGGCACGGGAAGCAAGGACTGTAAAGACGGCTAGGGCACAACGTGCGATTTCCAAGGACCGATATAGTGGATGCCAAATTATACTCACCCTACATGATTGGATTGGGAAAGAGGCAGGCAAAACATTAAAGAAAACCATCTGTGGAAATTCGAGAAATACAGAGATTATGTGTGTTAGCCAACAGAGGTTAATGGTGAGAGTCAACCACCACATTTAGAAGTGGAATGCTATGTCAATGGAGGGATCTTAGGTACAGTATGACCGCAAGTTCCTTCATCAGATGTTCAGTATAAGATGTGAGTGTTGTTCTGAACTCATCACAGGAGGGCCGAACAGAAGTCCACTTGTGAAAATGAATTTAAATTTTTCTTAGAGAATCTTGTATCAGAGGAAGTATATACCAATGGAGAAGAGGATCTCGAGTGGGAGATCGACTCATAAGAAAAGTTACAACACTTAAGGGGGTTCTATTTGACGGTTGTTTCAGATAGTGACAATGTCGCGCTTTGTACATGAAGATGTTAAAGCTTCTTTGTGTGGGATGCTCAAGGAATCGAAGAATTTAGTCAGAGAATAAGACTGGGTGAAACGGTGTTAGTGAAGTACCACAAGGGGGAGACCCATCAGGGGACCCATTTAAATGATTTAGATAGCTGAATTCTTACAAATTGATGGTGAATTCAGTAAGGGCTATTGAAGTCAGTAGCATGTTACTTAGGGATAACAAAGCTAAAGGAATAACAGGAGTAGCCTCAAGATCAAAACTACCAAGTTCTAGAGAAGGACAATCCTAACATGGTCATTATGATAGGAGATAAGTGGATTAGGTGCTGAGGTATTTTGTGGAAGAGTAAAACCACACGCGTTAAATCTTTCCCCGAGGCGAGTAAAGGGATAAGGGTATGGTGCTTGCAAGGGTAATGGTTACTGTAGTTTTGATTTTGTTCGGACAAACGTGTTATGTACGGGAAACCATTTGAACAACTATGGCAATTGTCAAGGTAAAAGTATGAGTTCTATACTCAAAGGATGAGGCGTATTTTTTGTGACACGAGCAAGTCACTATGTTATGATTATTGCGAGATTCATGTGAGAGAAGAGTTTAGTACGTATATCAACAATGTATCATTATGTGTATGTCTTCCATGATGTAGTGGGGTTACCTCTAGGGTTATCCACGGAAGATAAATGGGTGTATTTTTAGTGGTATATATACTTTATTGAGATTACTCATTTTAGTGATGTATTATACGAGTATGATATTATCCTGATTACGACCTTATAGTAATGGTCAAAACGATTGTGGGCATTGATTGCAAGGCTATCGGGGTTGTTGCCATAGTACAACATGTTTTGTGATGGAAAGGCCTGACATGCAAGAGGGTCGGGCTCACACTTGTATTGTTTATTTTAGAGACTTAGCGGTCTCAAGATATTCGATAACGGTATGTGTGGGGACTTTTTTGATATGATTCGGAGTATATTGGGTATACCATTGAACGCTCAGGACTTAGTAATAGGAGAGTGCATTGTTATATCACTCCTTTAGAGACGGGGGAGTTAAGACTTTAAGTTATATGTCTAAGGATAGAATTTTGAGAGTCCTGATTGTATGATTACGAGGTTTATGGAATGTGATTACCAGCAATGTTCAGTGATAGTGCCTTTGGGAAGGAAAGTTTCTCATTTAAGGGTAATTACAGAAGGAGATATAGCTTTTATGTCAAGAGACAGGAATACAGGGGTACATGTTATGGACTGAAGGCCTAACGGATTTCGACGACCGACAATGCTAGGTAGTAGTGTATCTGGGGGGGTCCTTATTTGGATTTCACTTTGCGAGACATCCCACGCATGAAACTTAGCGTAAGGTTGGAAGTAGGGAGATGTTTGGCCATTCGTACATGAGTCCGATACCTCGGTCGTTATAGAAGTATGAAGATATAACTGTAAGTCGAAAGTTAAATTCCGATATAAGGCCAGTGGAGACGATTGTACGGTGAGGATATATTAAAAATTCTGTCTTATCACCAAGAGTTGTAGGGTGGAGCGATGTTAAGGAGGATTTAAGATCTCGAATTCTGAGGTGATTGAGAATGCGAAAGTTCTATAGCCACGTTGTAAAAATAGTGGAAATAAAGAATTGGGAGGTAGGTGTGGAGCGTATGTAACGTTTAGGCCAATATGCACGGTTTATAGGGTGTGTTGGAATCCCAGTTAGCTAACGTCAGAATCGCCCGGGTTTAAGGGGCGTGGGAATAGATGTTTGAAATATATGCTTGCGGGGATAATATCACAAAATGGAAGTGGTGGAGTGGAGTAATCGTCGAGTAAGAAGAAAAATAATCCATATACACAGGTGTGATTAGAGTAGCATGCCTGAACTTGATTGAAAGTCTATAGAAATCCGTTTAAAAAGGGGGTATCCCTTGAGAAGACTAAAATTCAACTATTATGGAAATTTGGAAGCAGAGTTCTACCGAGTTGAATGTTGAGAGTGACTTGTACATGAATAAAATGGTGATGTCAATAAGGTATAAAGAATCCAGATGTACACATCGTGGCGAAAAGTGCACGGGTCCGAACTTTTGGTATACGTTGAAGAAAGAAGAGGAGTGCTAAGTACCACTTAATGTGAGATGCATTAAGGGGAAGTCGGTGTTGATCGGGACATAGCGAGTAGTCTCCGCATGTACCACTTGTAGATAGAAATCGATTGGAACAAGATGATCAACCAAAAAATTTGTATCAAGCCGACGGTTCCAGTCATGGAATAGGGAGGCCAAGTTGGCAAATTTCTTAGATGGATTGCCAACTTCAGGATAAGGTCACGATTTCCTTCGAATGGTTGGAACAAGTTGACCAAAATAAATGGTAATTGTTATTACTTCGGGTTAAGTACACTATTAGATAGTGTGCCCCGACCTTTTTTTGACAGAAGTATCGCACCGGTACGTAGTCCTACCCAGTGTTGTTGTGAACTAGGATGAGATACTAGAACCCCGCCTTCAATACAAGATTTTTGGAAATGGTGGGGATGATATTTCATTTTGAGTCAGCCGTATCACCTATGGCCGAGGAGTAGGTGGATGGTTATTGACGACTAGTGGAGCGGTATGAAAGAAATTGTAGACTCATTGTGATCATTTCATTTCCACAACGGATATGACTACTAAGTAAGATAGTACGATAATCTCGAGAAGATATTACCTAATGATAGAGTTGTGTGAAAGCACTCGCACCTGTTTATTATATATAAGGGGCTTATTGAGGTTTTGTGTGGAAAGACCCTAACGATTCTTCCTCTCGATGCTTAGAAATGAGCGGATAATCGGAATTTCGAATTGGTCTAAAGTTAGAGTACGATGGCTATAGTGGAATAACCATAAACCGTGTTAGAAGGATTTTGACTGCCGTAAGAGTAACTTTTTTGGGAACCGAGATTAGATGAACGGACAAGAGTAGTCAGATATTCATATGGTTTCTTCCGGGATGGGAGTTTTGTGTTTAATTAAATACGGAGTTAATACGAAGTGAGGTGGAACCTCCCAAAGATATTGATATAATGGGTCCAATGATGTATATCATAGTCTTATTCGAATGTTGTTTGGTAGGAGCACAAGGTGAGGTGACGTTATTGAGGGGTGACCCTATAACTGATAAAGTTTTGGACGTGTTAAAAAAGCTTACTGTGAAGCGGGAACTATACTGATCGAGCCGTACCGTTAAGTTATTTTTGTGTACTGGAGCATACCGACTTTTACCAAGTATGCCTTACTTTTCCAAATTTCGGGACGAAATTCGATTATTAGGGGGGAAGTATGTAATACCCCATATTTTTACGTGTATTTATTTTATTATGAAATTATGAAAATTTAGATTAATTAATTTAAGAGAGAAAAATTTAAGAGAGAAGACTTAATTTATAATTAATTCGACTTAATGGTAATAATTACTAATGTGATGAGAGTTAGTAGTTATCAAAAATAATTATGTTGAAATCATGTTGAGTAATAATTAGGTTGAACCTTACGTCGTGAGTAATGTAATAGACGGTCTTGGAAATAATATTATGGCTGGGATGAGATACACGGCAGTTATGATATAATTATTTGGGACGCGCGTATGAGTCGCGTCACTGGTATATATTCGGGGGTTAAAAAGGTAAATTATTTTTTTATAACTCGAATGACTATTTTGAGTGCGCGAGAGTGTCCGAAAGGGTCAAAATAGTCAGAAAACACTACTCGGGTATTTAATTTAGAGTCCGGGGCATTTTAGCCCCAAACCACACCTCGGAAGGGTATTTTGGTCTTTTAGGATTTTTAGGTAATTAAATGGACAAAAATTGGGATTAATTAAGAGAATTGAGGGTAGTGGCCTGTCAGTTTCAACTTACGTGAGAAAAAAAGAGAAAAGAGAGAGAGAGAGCCAAGGAAGAAGAAGACTCCATTGGAGCCTTAAGCCAAGAACTCAAGCTTTCACACCAAAAAGTACACCAGCGTGTAGATCGTGTCAAGAGGATCATTCCCATACCAATTTCAGCCCAAGAATCAGAAGTTCATTCCGAGGCAAGTGTTTATCTTGCTAGTTTATTTAGCATATATTGTTCTTGTAAACTCTGTTAATGATTTAGATAATAAATGATGGAAATTTAGGTTTCATTAGGTTTAATCGTAGAAGAACATTAGATTTTGGTGATGGGTTGCATGTGGAGGATTTACCCCATTTGTAGATTATTAAATCTGGAGATTTTATGTATAGATCCTGAATTGAATTTAAGGATTTGAAATACTTAAAGTGATGGCTTCATTATATGAGGATTCTTAGAGATTTTAGAAATTATTGGTTTCCCTTTTGAAAACATAAAGGTTTGAATACTAATTTGTGTTAGAAATTTCCCCATAATGATTAGGGTTAGTTTAGAAACCTTTAAACTGATGTTAGACGAAACTTGGGTTGAGTTTGCGGTTTGTAATGTTGAGAAAAATCGAAATTTGGAAGAATTGGGTCTGTTCGGAATTGTCGTTAGAAGACCTGCCCAGGTCGTTCGAACAACATCGTTCAAACGAGACTTCTAACGAGATTTCCAATGACCTTTCTAACGAGTTGTTGAGTTCATTCAAAGTGGGAACTTTGTTCGAACGACCTCGTTCGAACGAGAATCCTGGAAATTCTAACGAAATTCCAGAATGGATTTTTAGGGTTTGTTTGGGTTGGAAATCTTCCTAGGGTTATCTATATAAGTGTATTAACCTTCGTGAGTAATGGGTACCTTGAATTTCCAAAGTGTTAAGGAATTAAGGGGTAATGGTACTTGGGGTATTGAATTTGTCTGGAAACTTAGGAGGGGATGTAAGTCCTAGAGAGGCTTTATATATACGGGTATCGAGGAGAGTAATGGCGTTAATAATACTTACGAATTATAGTATTTGGGTTATGTAATTACCTATTAATGTATATAAGTTGTGTGCATGCTAATTACTTTGAATATCATGTGTTTGGCATACCTAGTTACTGGATATCGAACAGGGGTTAACGCGTTGTGAACGACCATATCTTGTGTGCCTTTGGGGGATTTTGAGTCATACCACTAGAGCATGGAACCTAGGTACGGGCTATCTGTGACAATGATAGTAATGACGATCGTATGGGTTCGTAGGTATGTGCGTAGCCCATCGGCTTGGGACTATGTTCTCCTCCAATATGTGTATATGTTTTATTTAGTTCTTGAGATATTGAACTTGTTCTCCTTTATGCGTGAGCATTGCAATGGGATTAGATATCCGAGTATGCCTAGCACCAGGGGTTTCTTAACCTTGGGTGCTATATAGATATAATTGTATGTATACATAGTGAGATTTTATGTATGTATACTGAGTTGCTATTCTTTGTTTCTTATTGGCTACTTTATTAAAGTATATACTTATTGGATCACCAGTTGGGAGTAAAGAATGCTATGAGAATGAGTTACAAAATCCTTAAACCTATTCCTAATAATAGTAATATATTGATTTTGGGTTATTTAGATATTATTTTCGGCATAGTGATTTTCCTATATATAGTCAGGTAAAGTGACGAGACTAGTATGGGTAGTTAGACTTGTTAGGTGTGCACATTAGATGAGAGGTGAGCATCTCAAGGGAGTACGCTAAGTTAACATGGATAAATTATGTGCTAATTAAATCAATTTAAGCACTTGCTATAATTAAACTGTTTTCTACTCGGGCTCTGACCTATTTTTCTACGAATCTCTTTTCTTGTTCTATTATTTTAGGTGCTCAGCCACAGGGACACCAGACTTAGGATATTCCATTCATTTGTCGAGCTGTAGCTGCTGTGGAAGCTACGGGATATTGCTAGTAGACGCTTCTGAGTCTATTTCTCCTTATCTATCAGTCATTTATTTCAGTTGGGCATGTCGTCCCTCCTATTTTACATTCAGAGATTTAGAGTTGTTTTATTATATCGTTAGACTTCGATTTCATGTTATTGGAATATTGTATGGAATTTTGACTGGATGTGTTTATTCGAGTTCTTTATTTTACTTTAGTAAGTTCTTACCTTATACTATTGTGATGTATGATGATGTTTAGATATTACTCTTTACTGATGTTGGTTAATAGCAAGATAAAATTTTAACACCAACCTTTTTAAATATTAGGTGGTTAGTTTTTATTAAATTAAAATTTGAGTTTTCGGCAGTGATGCATTATCTGAACCAACTTGATATTCTGAAATAAATTAATTAAGGACTGATCACTCGATAATTAATTATGCGGGGTGTCACATTCATCTTAAAGATTAGAGAAACTTGTGTATAGAGAACACAATAGGTAAGGGGATAGAGCCACGTCTTTTCCCTTTACAAGGATGGTCACAGAAGAAGAGTACTCCAAAATAACCTGTTAAGGTTTGACACATAAGGTATGCTTTCATAGCCAAGTCAAAAGAAAACAATAATACTCTCTATCAGTCACAACCTCAGTATCTTTCATGTGCTTTTTCATAAAAGTGGACTAAGACAGAAGGGCGTTTTCATTCTCGAATTTTGCAGGGATTTTAGTCGGCGGAATTTGAGGATGAACATCCTCTACAACGGATTTAAATCCATTCAATTATTAGATGTCAAATATTGTGGGGCCATCTACCCCAAAGTTAAACTCTAAACAATTAAATGATGGGTTCCAAAATTTAATGGCACTGGAGATAACAAATGGATCATACTCAATGTTAATCAAGCTATGTCTGATCGCATCCAAAATACCATATTTCTCCATCGATGTACCTTTTCCTTGAGCATTCAGTTCACCCACCGTGGACACTCGTCATTATCCAAATGTTTGGGCTAAAACCTAAGCCTAAGAGAAGAGGGCCAAACCGGGGGTTGAAAATAGAGAGATTCAAGGGAGTATTATCCTAAAAATGGGCCTAGAATAAAGAAAGAAGCTCTATATCGTAATTGAATATGGAAAATAATATACCTAACAAGAATAAAGCATTTATCCATGAATTCCTAAATAGTTCTTTTAAATTGGATTTCAATATCTGGGATTTTAGAACTAGAAGCCATTGGTGATGAAAAATTAGGAAGAGAGAAAATAAACCATAGAGACTAAATGATGCTTGGAGAGAGAAAGTGAATGGTAAAAAAGGAAGAGAAACCAAGGGAAAAGTTTAAATATCTCAAAAATACTATTTGAAATGCAAGGATCGTACCAAGATAAGTTCAACACGCGTCTCAAAAGGTTTTCTTTACAAAAGGCAAATTTACAGGATGTGGAAAGATAAAAAATGTCTTTGTGGGTGGAATCAATCTGAAAAGACTCATGATTAGATTTGCATATTTTTAATGGCCCAAGTAATTGAAATCAAGAGTTGGTAGTTTCAAGGAAGCCAAATATATTGGTGGAGAGGAATAACAAAAGTTGTCCCCTTATGAGAATTAATTATTCAAGTAAAGAGCAAAACTTTTTTATTTGGACACACCTATGCGTACAATTGGATATGGTGGGACCACTACCAATAAGAAAACATGCATGCATAATAGGAAAAAAATGATTTTTTTAGTTCTAAAGGTACAAAAACAATTATAAGTACGTATGACATACCAAAGTTGGTTATAACATAAGATTCCCATCAAATGGCTAAAATAAACATCATGCCAACATGGAAGACTTGGTTTAATTAAAATTAACCATAAAAATAAGGATAAAATATATCAAAATTAGTGAGACAATATACAACATTGGTTCAACCATAAGCCTACAACAATCATTCAAGGCAAAAGTAAAATTTTCCTTTGATACCAGAGATTGGAGATTAAAAAATTGAAAAAAATAATAACAATACTTTTTTTGGATTGAATGGTAGTAAGGGAACAAATAAGTAATGAAATGATGGAATTTACCACAAGTAATTTATGTGTCTCTCCTCAAAATCCAAATAGTCCTTATCTTGTGCCAACCCAAAAATAATGGTCCATGATATTGGAAGTTCAAAACTGCTTTTTGTGCCTTCTCTTTCATCTCCCCGACTTTGAGGAGATTACTTTCTGATGAAATAACTTCTAAACCTAGACTTGTTGGATCATTTTTTCCATTTAGATAAACCCTTTCTCTTTTTACTCCTCTAAAACCTTTCTGGAAGTAGTACGAATCCATCATGAGTTTTAGTTCAGCCCTCAGAGTCATCCAACTCAACTAAAAGTGGACTTACTTTCCTAATAAAAGAGGGATAAGTTTTAACGAAAGAGGAAATGTAGGTTTTGGGACTGCGAGGATAATTTTCTAAATTTGGAATGACCATAAATGCCCAGCAAAATTATTTTGGGCTTGGCCTTTCTACTAGACAAAAAGGGAGAGATGAGAAAAGGCATATAGGACTTCCAAATCTTTGACAACATTAATGCATGGGAAAGGCACCTCAAAGAAGGACGAACAATATCCATGCCATATTAAGCATATGGATCCAGATCATATATTGGATCCCCTGTTAATTTTCATAGGTAGACTAGCAAGTTAGAGAGATCACTAGAAAAACTCAACTCAGTCACTAAAGCTGCAAAGGTGCCTAAGTTGAAGCTATTTTTAGAGAGGATGAAAGATTTTTAATACCATTAGAGATAAAATGGTTTGAGAGTTGTACAAACTTCTAGGAAAAATAATCTACAATCCCATACATAAGGACCTCGTAAGTGGCATAATTCTAGACAAACAAACGATCCAAGTATTCGCTTGCATCGGCTCAAAAAGAAAAATAGAGTTTACTTGGCATTGGACAATCATAAGCTACCCTAAGTTCATGAGTGAAGGTGGGGTAAGTAACTTATGGCAGATATTCAAAGGTAAAGCGGGGACGAATGAGGGTGTAAGCATCACTTATGTCATTAAAAGGAGGAGCTAGTAAAGACCTATTATGGACAAAGGTAGGATAATGGCTTTAATCAATAAGATTTTGAAGTCAGGTTTAGTTGCTTTAACCTCATCCATATATTTATCACAAGCCTCCAAACTTTTGACTCCATCTGTGGCCTCTAAATCATCAATGTGACGCTCATCAACCTCAGTAAAAATAACCGTTTCCTCACAAGAAGGAGGAAAATGGAGGATTTAATCAGCCCAACCATTGAAGAGCTTGAACTGATATGAACGATCTTAATCTCCAAATGTCTCAGATAAGTCCTTTGAAGATTGGTCAATTTTTTCGACATCAACAACATGAAATCCACCCAAAATAAGTGGAAGGATAAAAAAGGGTTTGAAATTGGGGGACACTCAAAATCATAAACATAATCCCAAGTGCCCCAGTCACTAATGTTATCAAATTTATCGTGACAAACTGATTTAAAGTGTCAACAACAACCTACCAAGCATCTACACTCTTTCTTGATGGGTTTGTAGATAATCTAAGATCAAAATCTCTCTCAGATTTGGCATTGTTGTCTTCTTTGGAAGCCATTGTTAATACATAAATGATAGGAGAAGAAAAGACAAGAATATCAGTTGAAAGACCAAGATAACGATGATTTAATGATGAAGATCCTTTCATTGACAAAAAACTTCTATTTATGCACCATTTAACTCAAAGTAAATATGACCATGGATACACCACTAAGGACCTAGATACCAAGGTTAGAACTCTAATATATTTCAACAAAAATATAAGAACAAATTTCTAGTTGAGTTAATTTGTATGTGTTGGCTTAATTCCGAACAAAATTATTTGAGTCCTAGGATTGAAGTTGTATTTGTGATCTTTTAAGCCTATGACATTTTTGTTAAAGATGTAATGGCCAAGTCGAAGTGATCACATCATATGCTGTGTTTCGTGCCTCGTTTTTGTCATCAACAGTCCAAGGATCTTTCAGGTACGAATGCTTATATTATGTTGGGCCTTGGAAATTTATTATTGGGTGTTAGAATTTTTGCTAAAATATTTTAAAATGACTTCATATTTTTTTAAGAAAAATTATATGATTTTTGGCAGGTCGTTAAAACGACTTTCTAGGTAATTCGAACGAAATTGCTTGTTCGTTCGGATGACCATTTAAAGATGTCACTTTTCGTTTGTGCTGATTTCTCGTTAGAAGTCTCATTCTCATCTCAATAGAATAAGATGGTTTTGTCATTCGAACGAGATTGAATGTCTTTTGAACGACCGAAGAAGTTTTTCATAAAAGTCAGTTTTCTTAAAGCAGTTTTCTCCATAACTTCCCACTGCTCTTTCCCAACCATTTATGTATTGCATGAGCTTAGTTTATTCAGAGACTTTTCCAACATATAAGAGTGAGAAACCTTTAGAAAAGTTCAAGGGTATTTTGTTCTAAACTTATGGTTCAATTTTCATAACAAAAACCAAGTTTACACCCAAATTGTTTTATGATCCAAGCTTCTACATAATATATGTTTAAGATCAAGTGTTGACAATGGGTTCATCATTATCTACATCAATGAGATTGTTTCTTACGAAGGATTCCTTGTTTTTTGGTGTACATACGGTGGACTCCATATGCCTGATGGTAGCAGTGTTTCATCGGTGGAATCTTAGATGTAGGTGGACTCATACGTTGTCACTAGGCAAAGGTTGAAGTAACGAAGAGCGTCAAGTCTTGCGAGGGCATCGAGTCATTGAGTAAGTCTTCCGTCATGTTCTTATAGTAAATCTATACTTAGTGGACTTATGGCTGGGCCATCCAAGGTTTTTCCCATTGTGAGTTTTCCTCGTACTTCACAGTGTTATGGTTTTGTACTTTATCTTGAAAATTCTCACCTAGATGCATGCTTAGGTTTAACAAGATAATATTTTTCTTAATCACAAAAATGGTGTAATTGGTAATTTATTAATTTTGGTTGTGTAATTTTAAGAAAAAGTTTAATTTGAAAAAAATCGTGTTTAGAGTGGTTTGTAAAATTTAAAGTTGAATTTATATAATTTGCATTTCCAAATTGGTAATAAAGAATTATGTATAATTGTAGGCCCCTCATAAGTGGCATCAAAGAAGAATATAAAATTGTGGGCCCTCACAAGTGGTATCTGAGCGGGTGCACTAAATTGTCATGTTAGATATTTTTAGGTTTAAATATGGAAAATTTGTCATTTTCAAGGTATATTATATTTGATGGTTCTAACTACATGTGCTGGAAAGAGGGTACGAGGTCAACACTTCAGTCGTTAGATGTGCGGGTTCGACTATCTGTCGTTAGAGGGTGGTCCCCACCATCTTGTCTAGGAGGAGAAGTTTGTGTTCCTAAACCTCTAGAAAGAGAAGTGGGGATGGAATTAAGATAGAAAATTTCAATACTTGAGGCTTTAATGCTCTTTTTAATGTTGAAAAACTGGAGGATTTTTGTCGTATTATGATGTGTGAAATGTCAAAGGAGGCATGGGATGTACTCTAACTCACACAAGAAGGTACTAGTGCTATTAAGGCTTCCAAACTTCAAAACCTTGCCACTCAGTTTGAAACCATTATGATGTTAGAAAGTGAGTCTTTTGATGAGTTCTATGCTAGATTGTCTGATATTATGATTTCGTCTTTTAACTTGGGAGAGAAGATACCCGATGACTGTGTCATAAAGAAAATTTTGAGGTCATAGCCCGATAGGTTTAATCCTAAAGTGACCATTTTGACTTCTTTAGGATCTTTAGACTCTACGAAACAAGGATAACTTTTAGGTGACTTACAAACCTATGAATTTGACATGTTTACCTCAAAGGATGTAAAGAAGAAAGATAATGGAATAGCTTTGAAATCCCAGAAGGAGAAAACACCTATTTAAGATGATGAGTCTGACATCGACTCCGAGGATATAGGTACGTTTTCTAAGAAGTTAAAAAAATTTCTTAAGTTTAATAAAGAGAAATTTAAAAATGATTATAAGAAATTTGAGAAGTCTAAGTATAACAAAGTTGAGAAAATCCCTAAAAATCATATTAATGATCTTAAGATGGACGAGTCGAATAGATGTTTTGGTTGTGAGGGTTATGGTCATAGGGCAGCTGAGTGTCCCACTAAACTAAGGAAGGAGAGCCAGAAACCTATTAGTTACAATGCCACCCTTATTGATAGTGAACCGTAAGAGGGACCCGATTCCCCCATTGAGCGCATTGATGATTATTCTTCCCATGAAGATATTTCATTGCATAACACTTATGAGGCCATTATTTGTGAATCCCAAGTGTTTGATGGTAAAATGAGTGGAGAAAGAGTGAGAATGAAGAAGAGGAAGATGAAGTGAGTGAACTACAGGCTACCTCCCGTGAGTTGTATCCGAAATCTTTAAAATTAAAAAAGGCAAACTTTGTCACGACCCCAACCCAATAGTAGTAGGGAATGAGTGTCTTGACATGCCACCAAGGCATTCAATGTTATGGACTTAAAATATTTCTTAAAATAAATGCAACGGAAATACATTCACATGGTCATGAATCGTAAACTATTGAAAAAAATGGAATTACGTCATCAGAGCTTTCTAAAAGGTAACTTCGTATATATTAAAGTATGAACGGATTACAAATTATGCCAAAATTAAAAACTTGTTACTAAAGAGCCAAACATGCTCTATCTCCTAAAAACAAACGTTATATTTAAAAGTATAACAAAAGAGCTCCTTAAGCTAGATCTTCAACATAGTCCTTCTACACTCCATCCTCCAGTCTAATTTTTTCCTGAAAAATCGTTATTTATACAACATCAGCTAACAACTAAATAGGATTTAATCTCCCGACATTCCAAGGTTTTTAGAAAATAGATACCTATTCAAGTCAAAAGAGAAGGCATATATATATATGGATAGGAACTTGCAGTAAATAGATACATATTTTGAAATGATAGTATATATATCACAATTGGATAGCTCAGAATAAGAAGAATGCAACAAATCAAATGTGATATATTTTTCTTTCAATCATATCATTTTAATGGCCAAGTACACTCTAATACCGTATTCTTCTACCGTTTTATACCCCAGTAGTTGAGGGTCAATCGAACATGTTCGTCACAACGCCTTATTTAGGGCACACCAGCGATAACCCAGCTGGGAAGGTCAGTCAGTAAAGAGGTCCCTTAGGCCGAATCAGATTTTCAATATTCAATATCCTTTTCAATAATCATTTTAATCGGTATGTCTATATGGACAAATATAAACATATCACAAATGAATCAATCATCGATATCACATGAATTTTGAGAATAAAAGAAGTTCATAAAATATATATAGTTTGCATAATATCATATAATCAAAATACGCAAGGAATTTCAGAGTACTCACCTAAAATAGAGGCTCAAAAATATAGAAATTGAGTCTTGGATCACACGTTAATCTAATAAATACTATAAAGGTTTAATTATGTATTCTAAATAAAGCCCAATTCTAAATATTGTGTTTTAATCCTAAAATATCTTGCTGAAAAAGGTTACTAAAACCATTTTCTCAATTTTTAATATTCATTCATCGTATTTAAAGAATTCAATTCATAGTTCTTCCTAATCAGTTGGTTCCCAGTAGAGATGGAGGGTCACAGGGGCACCACTTAAATACCATCTCATCTAGACATAACATTTCCGAATTTATTCCCAGTAGAGATGGAGGGTCACAGGGGAACCACTTAAATACCATCTCAACTAGACAGAATTTCACCGGGACTGACTTTGAAATTACTTAAATGAGATTCCATAATACGAGCAATTGCTTACAAAAATCATTTTAAAAAGAGTATATATATATATATATATATATATTTTTTTTTTTTTCAAACAAGTTGACATATTTTGAAAATAAAATCAATTTAGATTGTTTCCAAATTTTAAGTTTTGATTAGTAAAGTCTTTAGTGTATTTTACCAGCATAACTACTAAGTAAAGCTATAAAATACGAAATTAAAACTACAAAAATGAATTATAACATTTAAATAAAATCATACCTACGAAATGAATTCTTTCTTCGAAATTATACTCCTTCTTAAGATATTTCCCAAGCTTTCTATCACTCTTTCTTACTATAATTCTCAAGGAATTGGTGTGAGTTTCAAATGAACCTTAAGGCCCTATTTATAGGTTTCCAAAAGTATTATGGTGTTGACATGTGTCTAGGTGATCAAGCATTTACGGTGGGAAGTCATCCTTTGGGTGTCGCATTCCGAGGTGGTCTTGCAGTCTTAACATCACCAAATGATGACAAGTGTTTTAGCTTTCTCTCTGAAGATGACATGTGTAAGGTGGAGGTGACCAGCACGTGGTGGAAAGGTGATAAGGGTATAAGGGTCATTTCACACATGAAGGGTATTTTGGTAATTTCACACTATATATTTTCAATATTTCTTGGAGGTCCTTGAAAATATTTTATTTAAAAAATGGCCCTTTTTATGTTTTTATTTTAGTCCATAAGATTTCATAAAATTATATTTTCTACCCCAAAACTTATTATATACCTTAAGGTATGTCATAAGACTTCGATTTGATCCTATTTACGATTGATTCTTCATATTTAAAAATGGGGTTTGTTATATTGATAGCCAATAACACCACATATCTAATAATACAAAATTTATAAGATAGTAAGTAACACATGAGTGTAAAAACAAACTATATACATATAAGCACATAAAAGTGGGGTCATTACATCCTACCCTCCTTATAAAAAGTTTAGTCCCCAAACTTGACTCATATTAATTTACAAACAAGTATGGATATCTCTCCTTTATTTCATCTTCCCGCTCCCACATTGCTTCTTCAACTGAATGATTTCTCCATAATACTTTGACTAGTGGAATTATCTTAGTCCGTAATATTTGATCTTTATGGTCCAAAATTTCTACCGGATGCTCAATGTATGACAAATCTTCTCTAACTTGAAGAGGTTTATGACTTAAGATATGTGTTGGATCTGGGACATATTTATTTATCATTGATATGTGAAACACATTATGTACACTAGAGAGTTCAGGTGGTAAGGCTATTTTATACGCAACAGCTCCTATCTTTTCCAGGATTTCAAAAGGTCCTATGTATCTTGGGCTCAACTTCCCTTTCTTCCCGAGTCGTATTACTCCCTTTGAAGGAGATACTCGCAAGAACAAATAATCTCCTTTTTGAAATTCTATCTGTCGGTGTCGATTGTCAAAATAACTCTTTTGATGGCTTTGAGCGATTCGAAGTCGGTCTTGTATCAATTTCACTTTCTCTGTTGTGATCTGAATCAATTCTGGTCCCAATAATTTTCTTTCTCCAAATTCTACCCAACATGTGGGAGACCGACACTTTCTACCATGTAGTGCTTCATATGGATCCATTTGAATACTTGCTTGATAACTATTATTATAGGCAAACTCCACTTATGGTAAATAATCATCCCAATTCCCCTTCAAATCAAGTACACAGGCCCTAAGCGTATCCTCTAAGGTTTGAATGGTTCTATCAGATTGTCCATCTATTTGAGGATGAAAAGCGGTGCTGAAATTCAATTTTGTTCTCATGGATGCTTGTAGGCTTTTCCAAAAGCGAGAAAAAAATCGAGGGTCATGATCAGAAACAATTGAAATTGGGGTTCCATGAAGCCTAATAGTTTCTCGTACATACAACTTGGCTAACATTTCTAATGAATGGATAATCTTAATGGAAAGAAAATGATCAGATTTAGTTAACCTATCAATAATTACCCAAATAGAATCATTACCATTTGAACTCCTTGGTAAACCTGTCACAAAATCCATGGTAATATGTTCCCATTTCCATTCAGGGATAGGTAGAGGTTGTAATAATCCTGATGGTTTCTGATGTTCAGCTTTTACTTGTTGATAAACCAAACAGTGAGATACTAATTCTTCTATCTCCCTTTTCATATTGTTCCACCAAAACACTTCTCGAAGATCTCTATACATCTTGGTATTTCCAGGATGAAACGTAAATCTCAAGTAATGAGTTTCCTCCAAAATTTGCCTCTTTAGTTGGGCATCACGTGGAACACACACTCTATTTCCAAACCTCAATATATCATCCCGTATCACAAATTCAAATCTCTTCCCTTCAATAACCTCTTCTCTGATCTTCTTCAATTGTGGATCATTTACTTGTGCAATTTTGATCCTTTCCATCAACGTGGGTTGTACTTGTAAGGTTGCGATTATTCCTCCTTTTCTATAAATACGTACATCTATTTCCATACTTCTCAAATCCGCTAACAAAGGTTCCTGATTTGTAATGAGACATTCTAAATTTATTGTAGACTTCCTACTTAAAGCATCAGCTACTACATTTGCTTTCCCTGGGTGATAATGAATATTTAAATCATAATCCTTTATCAATTCTAACCACCTTCTTTGTCTCATATTCAATTCTTTCTGAGTAAATATATATTTCAAACTCTTATGATCGGTATAAATCTCACAAGTCTCACCATATAAATAGTGTCTCCAAATCTTAAGAGCAAAAATTATAGCAGCTAATTCTAAGTCATAAGTTGGATAATTCTGTTCATGTGGTTTTAATTGTCTCGAGGCATAAGCTATTACTTTCCCATTTTGCATTAGCACACATCCCAAACCATTTTTTGAAGCATCACTGTAAATCACCAATCCTCCTGTCCCTGAAGGAATAGTCAAAATTGGGGCAGTTACTAATCCATTCTTAAGTTCTTGAAAACTATTCTCAACTTCCTCAGACCATACATATTTTACCTTCTTTTGTGTTAACCTGGATAGAGGTTTGGCAATGCTAGAAAATCCTTCAACAAATCTTCGATAATAACCTGCTAATCCAAGGAAACTATGAATCTCTGTTACATTAGTTAGTCTAGGCCAATCTAGTATAGCCTCGATCTTTTGAGGGTCAACCGATAGTCCCTCTTTGGAAATGACATGTCCTAGAAAAGAAACGCTAGGCAACCAAAACTCACACTTCTTTAATTTTGCATATAATTTCTCCTTCCTAAGGATTTGTAATACTATCTCTAAATGCTTCTCGTGTTCTTCAATACTCTTGGAATAAATAAGGATGTCATCAATGAAAACAACCACACATTGATCCAAATATTTCCTAAACACTCTATTCGTCATATCCATAAAAACGGCTGGTGCATTAGTAAGTCCGAATGGCATCACAAGAAATTCATAGTGACCATATCTAGTACGAAAAGATGATTTTGAAATATCATCTTCCTTAATCTTCAATTGGTGATATCCTGACCTAAGGTCAATCTTAGAAAATACTTGCGGTCCTTGTAGTTGGTCAAACAAATCATCTATACGAGGTAAGGGGTTTTTCTTCTTAATGGTTACCTTATTCAGTTCACGATAATCTATACATAACCTCATTATCCCATCCTTCTTTTTAACAAATAACACTGGAGCACCCCAAGGGGATATACTTGGTCTAATAAAACCCTTGTCTAGCAGATCTTGTAATTGAACTTTTAATTCCCTTAATTCTAAAGGTGCCATGCGATAAGATGATTTTGAGATTGGTATAGCTCCAGGAAGAAGGTCAATCGTAAACTCTATTTCTCTACTAGGAGGTAGACTGGGTAAATCATCCGAAAAAACATCTGGAAAATCTTTAGCTATAGGGATCTCTTCTAAACTAGGATCCTTCATTTGCAAATCAATAACACTTGCAAGAAATCCTTGAAATCCTTTCTTAAGAAGACTATAGGCTTGCATTGCAGAGATAATACACATGGGAGATAGGACGCCAGTTCCTTCAAAACTGAATTTTGGTTGGTTAGGAATTTGGAAAGTAACTCTCTTCTCAAAACAATCTACATTAGCATGATATGATGCTAACCAATCCATCCTCAAAATGACTTCAAAATCTCTTATGTCTAAAACTATCAGATCGACAAATAGTTTATGACTACTAACATCTATAGGGCAAGATTTATATACTAATGTACCCGTCAATAAATCACCAGAAGGAGTAGAAACGTGTATGTTATGATTCAAGGGTTCGGGAATATTAGGAAAGCGATTAACAAAACGTAAAGGCACAAATGAATGGGTAGAACCAGGATCTATTAAAACTTGAAAAGGTTGTGCACATATAGAAAGTATACCTGACACAACTGCATTAGAAGCCTTTGCATCAGAAAGATTAGAAATTCTACCTTGTTTACCATGATCTTTATTGTCATTAAAAGTATTTGTTGGCGCCATCCCTTTGTTAGGTCAATCTCTCATTTTATGTCCCTTTTGGTCACACCCAAACCAATTTCCCGTTTCCAAGTAACATGGTTACCCTCTATGAATATTACCACATCGTTGGCATCTATCAACATTAAAGGGTTTCTTCACAAAAGGTCGCCCTGTATTGGGTATAGTCCTAAAGGGATTATTATTGGGGTTCCTTCCTCTTTGTTCCCCAAACTTTCTCTTCCCTTCTCTAATCTGATTATATTCTTCACTGTCCTTCTCAGCTATCGTTGCTCTAGTCACCACGTCAGTATATGATGTTAAATTCAGGATGGAAATTAGACTACGAATATTCAACCTCAACCCACGTTCAAACTTCTTGGCCTTTAAAGTATCGGTTATCACAACATGAGGTGCAAAACGGGATAATTCGATAAACTTCGCCTAGTATTGACTAACCGTCATATTTCCTTGAACTAAACTCATGAAGTTGGCTGCTTTCTGGTCTTGTACCGTTTCAGGAAAGTATTTCTCATAAAATATCACTAGGAAATCATTCCAACCTATGGTATTATTTCATTCCTCGTATATTCTCTTAGTCATTCTCCACCAATGTTCGGCTTCACCTTCTAACATAAATGTTCCAAATGATACTCTTTGTTCATCAGTACACTTAAGAACATCGAGTATATTTTCTATTTGCATCACCCAACTTTCTGCTTCAGTGGGGTTAGGAGTACCTTTAAAAGATGGAGGAATCAACTTCTTAAATTGTTCAATAGTACATTTACTTAGTTCAGGAATCCTTGGTACTCCATTATTTACCTGATGCTGCACAATCTTTGCTAGACTTTCGATCGCCTTGTATGCACCTTCCAGTCCTTCAATACTTGAATCACTAGTTCCCATAGATGATCTTCTCTTAATCATTTTCTACAGTCATGGCAAAACGTAAGATCTACTATACTATATCAAGATTGAAAACTAAAATACCAGTTATAAATAATATAAAACATAGGGAGGGTTATTACATAAATCAAATATTTAATACTATCTCCTAAGGATGGAAAAATGAAATCTATAACGTTCGAAACCTATGTTCAGTAATCTACGGGTTCATAACCTATGCTCTGATACCACCTCTGTCACGACCCCAACCCAATAGTAGTAGGGAATGAGTGTCTTGACATGACACCAAGGCATTCAATGTTATGGACTTAAGATATTTCTTAAAATAAATGCAACGGAAATACATTCACATGGTCATGAATCGTAAACTATTGCAAAAAATGGAATTACGTCATCAGAGCTTTCTAAAAGGGAACTTCGTATATATTAAAGTATGAACGGATTAAAACTTATGCCAAAATTAAAAAATTATTACTAAAGAGCCAAACATGCTCTATTTCCTAAAAACAAACGTTATATTTAAAAGTATAACAAAAGAGCTCCTTAAGCTAGATCTTCAACATAGTCCTTCTACACTCCATCCTCCACTCTAATTTTTTCCTGAAAAATCGTTATTTATACAACATCAGCTAACAACTGAATAAGATTTAATCTCCCAACATTCCAAGGTTTTCAGAAAATAGATACCTATTCAAGTCAAAAGAGAAGGCATATACATATATGGATAGGAACTTGCAGTAAATAGATATATATTTTGAAATGATAGTATATATATCACAATTGGATAGCTCAGAATAAGAAGAATGCAACAAATCAAATGTGATATATTTTTCTTTCAATCATATTATTTTAATGGCCAAGTACACTCTAATATCGTATTCTTCTACCGTATTATACCCTGGTAGTTGAGGGTCAATCGAACATGTTCGTCACAATGCCTTATTTAGGGCACAACAGCGATAACCCAGCTGGGAAGGTCAGTCAGTAAAGAGGTCCCTTAGGCTGAATCAGATTTTCAATATTCAATATCCTTTTCAATAATCATTTTAATCGGTATGCCTATATGGACAAATATAAACATATCACAAATGAATCAATCATCAGTATCACATGAATTTTGAGAATAAAAGAAGTTCATAAAATATATATAGTTTGCATAATATCATATAATCAAAATACGCAAGGAATGTTAGAGTACTCACCTAAAATAGAGGCTAAAAAATATAGATATTGAGTCTTGGATCACATGTTAATCTAATAAATACAATAAAGGTTTAATTATGTATTCTAAATAAAGCCCAATTCTAAATATTGTGTTTTAATCCTAAAATATCTTGCTGAAAAAGGTTACTAAAACCATTTTCTCAATTTTTAATATTCATTCATCGTATTTAAAGAATTCAATTCATAGTTCTTCCTAATAAGTCGGTTCCCAGTAGAGATGGAGGGTCACAGGGGCACCACTTAAATACCATCTCATCTAGACAGAACATTTTCGGATTTATTCCCAGTAGAAATGGAGGGTCACAGAGGCACCACTTAAATACCATCTCAACTAGACAAAATTTCACCGGGACTGACTTTGGAATTACTTTAATGAGATTCCATAATACGAGGAATTGCTTACAAAAATCATTTTAAAAAGGGTATATATATATATTTTTTTTCAAACAAGTTGACATATTTTGAAAATAAAATCAATTTAGATTGTTTCCAAATTTTAAGTTTTGATTAGTAAAGTCTTTTGTGTATTTTACCAGCATAACTACTAAGTAAAGCTATAAAATATGAAATTAAAACTACAAAAATGAATTATAACATTTAAATAAAATCATACCTACGAAATGAATTATTTTTACGAAATTATAGAACTCATTCTTAAGATATTTCCCAAGCTTTCTATCACTCTTTCTTACTATAATTCTCAAGGAATTGGTGTGAGTTTCAAATGAACCCTAAGGCCATATTTATAGGTTTCCAAAAGTATTACGCTGTTGACATGTGTCTAGGTGATCAAGCATTTACGGTGGCAAGTCATCATTTGGGTGTCGCATTCCGGGGTGGTCTTGCAGTCTTAACATCACCAAATGATGACAAGTGTTTTAGCTTTCTCTCTGAAGATGACATGTGTAAGGTGGAGGTGACCAGCACGTGGTGGAAAGGTGATAAGGGTATAAGGGTTATTTCACACATGAAGGGTATTTTGGTAATTTCACACTATATATTTTCAATATTTCTTAGAGGTCCTTGAAAATATTTTATTTAAAAATGACCCTTTTTATATTTTTATTTTAGTCCCTAAAGTTTCATAAAATTATATTTTCTACCCCAAAACTTATTATATACCTTAAGATATGTCATAAGACTTCGATTTGATCCTATTTACGATTGATTCTTCATATTTAAAAATGGGGTTTGTTATATTGATAGCCAATAACACCACATATCTAATAATACAACATTTATAAGATAGTAAGTAACACATGAGTGTCAAAACAAACTATATACATATGAGCACATAAAAGTGGGGTCTTTAAAAACTTGAATTTGGAAGCTAGGAAGAGAGAATGTTAAATGATGAGAGTGTTTTAATTGAAGATCTTGGGGCATGTACGAGGACTCTTCGAGAGAAGCTATATTATATTGAAGGTGAGAGAGATGGTCTAATAGGTTTAATGGAGGCTATGAGGAAAGAACTTCTTGAGTTTGGAGAGACTAGGCATTTGCTTGAGTCTAGGTTAGTGGGTCTTGAAGGTAAATTAAGAGAATCGAGTCGTGTCAAATTTAATTTGGAGTGTAGGTAAGAGAAGTTGGATAAAATTTAGGCACCGTCTAAATTAAAGATGATAAGTGTGGTATTGGCTTCGATAATCCAAGTGCTTTTTCTAATAAAGACAAAACTGTGATTTTAATAGAATTAACTAGAAATGCTAGAAAAGGTCAACCCTTAGGTAATACTTCTTATCGTGCTTTTACTTGCACACATTGTGGTAGGAAGGTCACCTTATGAGGTTTTGTTTTGATGTTAGAAATGGTCCTAGGAAGTCCAAGGGTAGAGGTACCAAAGTTACTAAAATGCGAGAGCATCAAGTTACACCTATGTGGGCTAGAAGATCCGATTTGAAGGCTTTATATGATAGACTTTATGATTCTCATTTGCTTTCACATGATACTTCCCATGCTAGATCTAAAGGTTGATTGTGTTAGCTTTGTTTACATAAACTTATTGCGCTTCATGATATATTCTTGCTAGTTGTATGTTTGCTAGTCATATTCCAGGGTATACTTCAATTATATTCTGTTAGAATCATGATAAGTGTATCTTTTGTAATTAGATTTTACATTTATTGAGTCTTATTGAAATATACAAAAAGATTTTACTTGTCCATTGAGTTGTCTTTGTTTTTAAAATTTGTTTAAAAATTTAAAATCTAAAAAATATTTTTTTTTTATTGTTGTGTATTTTAGTTTTACACTTGTTGTGTAGCATATCCTTGTGTTTGAATCCTATATCATTCCTCATTTCCACGTGGCTAGAAAATTTGGTTATGAATTTCAATTCTTAAATTTTTCTTTATCATGCTTGCATGGTGAAGTTTTATTTTTATTTTCTTAATGGATTATCTTTGTATATGCCTCCTCACACACATGCACGAGCTCTTTTGAACGTTAACTTCACATGTATATTTGAGCTTTGTGAGATGTTCTCCCATCAATTTTGTCATCTACATGTTTTGTGACTGTGGGGGATTTGTGCATGTAAGAATTGTTGCCCATGAGATTCATTTGAAAAGTATAGAAAAGAAAAGAGAGTGCACAGAAAAGGGCTACAAAAGGAGAAAATCTCCTTTGTGGGAAAGCCGTCGTTGGCAAGAGCCTATTGAAAAGATTAAAAGGAATTAAAACAAAAAAATTTCCAAAGGCCAACATAGTTTAGTTTGTTTGATCTTTCAAAAGAAATAACTTCAAAAGAATTGAGAAAAGAAAAGAAAATATGTAATATGTAACATGTTTATCTTTTAAGGGTGTTTAGTTGAAGATCAACTGGTTTGCAAAATGAATCCTTGTTATGTTTATTTTATCATGACGCTATTGATTCGTAGAGTCATTAAAATTCTAGGCTTGTGTACGTTGTGCTTGTTTGTTCTTTGAGTTCACTTTATCGTATCACATGAGTCTAAATCTAAGTTGATAAAGTTTTGTAATCAAATATAACACCTTGAACATGTTTAAGCGACTGGGTCATAAATCTTTTGTCTCTAGTTCACACCCATTCACTCTGTTGACCTCATTTGGTTTATACACATTTATGCGATATGAGTGTGGAAAGATTATTGTGTTTAGTGTCTTGTGTGGTATATATATATATATATATATGTGTGTGTGTGTGTGTGTGTGTGTGTGTGTGTGTGTGTGTGTGTGTCTGTGCGCGCGCGCTTGCTTATGATTTATTAATATTTTTGTGTATATTTATATATATGGTATCATTTATCTTGATTCTTTTCTTTGGCATCTTGTTCTTGTATGCTATGTGTTCATATCAATATCTATCCTGCTGTGATTTTGCATTAGATCCCCATGCTCATCTTAGTTCATTCTAGTGATATCATTTTTCTTTTGCATCATAGTTGGTACCTATTATTCCTTATGTGGATTAGTTGTTTTTGTATTGCCAAGTTGCTCTGTGTTCTTGTATCACTATACACCATTACATAATATAGTTGTTTTTCCTTTTTGCTTAACCCTTATTTCATTTAGGGGGATAATTATTTTAATCGAGAGAGAAATTAGTTATTGTATGCACCTTAATTTTTATCTATTCCTGAACGAAAAGGGGGAGAAATTGTATCTAACTCTTTTCATTTGGGGAGAAATTGGGGGGAGACGTCATTTCTTAGGTATACATTGTTAGAGAAAGGGGGAGGATTTAATTATGCAATTTATTTTGCTATATTTCCTATGCATTTATGGTGTGTTTAAGTATGCAGGTTTGCAATCATGTGCTAAAGTTTTAATGCAAGCAAAGCCTTTTCAGAATATGTGTCGATTAAGCGTCATTTTTTTCTTCATTTAGGTTGGGATTGAGTCTTTTAGATGAGCTTGACGGCCCATATGGATTTTATTTTTGGTTTTGTCCCGGAATAGACAAAGGGGGATATTTGTAAGGACAATTTCTAATTGAGTCAATTTGTATGTGTTGGCTTAATTCCTGACAATACTATTTAAGTTATAGGATAGAAGTTATATTTGTGACCTTTCAGGCCTATGACATTTTTGTTGAAGACGTAGCATCAAAGTCGAAGCGATCACATCATATGCCGTATTTTGTGCCACATTTTCGTCATCAACATTCCAAGAATCTCTTCGGTATGAATGCTTATATTATGTTGGGATCGGAAATTTATTATTGGGTGTTAGAACTTATACTAAAATATTTTAAAATGACCTTATATTTTTTTTCAAAAAAAATAATATGATTTTCCCAGGTCATTAGAACGACTTTCCCAGGTCGTTTGAACGAGAATCCATGTTTGTTTGAACGACCATCTAACGAGGTCACTTTTGGTTTGTGCTAATTTCTCGCTAAAAAGTCTTGTTCTTATCTCGTTCAAATGAGATGGCCATGTTATTCGAACGAGATTGAATGTCATTTGAGCGACCAAAGCAATTTTTCATAAAAGTCAGTTTTCTTGAAGTAGTTTTCTCCATAACTTTCTACTGCTCTTTCCCAACAATTTATGTAATGCGGGAGATTAGTATATTCTAGATAATTTTCCAACATTTAGGAGTGAGAAACCTTTTAAAAAGTTCAAGGGTATTTTGTTCTAAAATTATGGTTTAATTTTCAAAACAAAAACCAAGTTCACACCCAAATTGTTTGATGATCCAAGCATCCACATAATATATGTTTGAGATCAAGTGTTAGAACCGGGTTAGTGATCTTTACATCATTGAGATTGTTTCTTAAGGAGGATTCCGTATTCGTTAGTGTACATGCGGTGGACTCCATATGTGTGACGATAGCAGTGACCCATAGATGGACTCCGAGACGTAGGTGGACTCTTGTGTTGTCCCTAGGCAGAGGTTGCCGGAATGATGGGCATGATGGATTGTGAGGGAATCGAGTTATTGAGTAAGTCTTCTGTTGTGTCCTTGTAGTAAATCCGTACTTGTTGGACTTATGGATGGGTCGTCCACGGTTTTTCCAATTGTGGGTTTTTGTCCTACTTCACGACGTTGTGGTTTTGTACTTTATCTTGCAAATTCTCACCTAGATGCATGCTAAGGTTTGACAAGGTAAAATTGTCTTAATAACGAAAATTTTATAATTGGTGCTTTATTAATTTTAGTTGTGTAAGTTTAAGAAACGGTTTAATTTGGGAAAATTCGTGTTTGGTTTGTATAAATTTGAACTTAAATTTATCTAATTTGCGTTTTCAAATTGGTATCTGAGCATAATATATAATTGTAGGCGCCTCACAAGTAGTATGAGAGCATAATATATAATTGTAGGTCCCTCACAAGTGGTATCAGAGCATAATATATAATTATAGGCCCCTCACAAAAAATGTCAAAATTCTGTTGGGGAAGATTAAATTACCCGTCAAAGTTGGGATGATCAACTAGAAAATTGAGTTTCATATTGTAGGATTTGCGTCTCCCTAAAACACCATCTTTGGAAGATGGTGGATTTTCATAATAAGAGTTTTTCCTTCACTTCTGCATCAAAAGATGAAGTTTATGATCGAGCAAGGAATAATGGAGACTAGGGGTGACTAAAAGATAATCAAGAGTTGATTTATGGCCATTATCAAGAAACATAAAGATCATACAAAGAAAGTCTAGGATGTTAGTGATTCAAGGGCTGACCAATCAAACACTACACCAAAAATAGCAATTTGTCACACCTTGATATTAAAAAACTGGCACACATTAAAACTGTGCCAAATTTTGGCACGGTTTAATGATAATCTGGCACACTTTAAAACAGTGCCAAAATTTGGCACTGTTTAATAGTGTGCCAAAATTAAGGACACTTCACTAAAATATAAATATCTTAAAAAAAATTAATCCCTCAAACTTTTTTGGGTCTCTCTCTCCCTCCCATCTTAATAGCAGGCCCCCCCCCCCTCTCTCTCTCAAACAAATCCCATATAGTTTTTATCTCTTCCGCCTCAAATAGGTGATACACTCTCTGCAACTCACAACTCAAATCTCTCTATCTCTATCTCTGTAACTAACAGACCTACAACAGAGGTACATTTGGTGCCTTTTATTTTTACTCACTTATTTATCTCTTTCATTTTTCATTTCGTATAAATGTTTTTGTTTGTTGTTGATTTTCATGTTGTGTTATTTTGTTGTGAGGTTGAGAAATTAGGGTTTAATGGGGAATAAGTTGAGTAGGAGGAGACAAGTGGTGAATGAGAAATACATTAGGCCTCAGGGTTTGTATCAACATAAGTATGTGGATCTTAAGAAACTTAGGAATCTTATACTCGATTTTAAGCTAGCTCTTTACTACCCTGAAGTTGATGAATGTGGATGTGGTTTTTATTTTTTCTGCTTGATAGATCCTTGGGATAAAATGGAGGTCGACTTGATCCGTAGGGGAATAGGAGAGCCTAACTTTACTAAGAATATTTTTCTCACTTAATAGTGCAAAATACATCATTGTTTATAATTTATTAAAAGGAGTTTCGACACAGAATCTAAAAATTAGCTTCAACATGTTGATAAGAGGAACAAGGTTGTTCCAAGTTTTCACAGTAAATAGTAGGATCAAATCTGTACTGATATGCATTATAATTATAAAATCTTTACTAATTGAGCGCTGAGAGTTTGTTATTTGATTTGCAGATTCAAGGAGAATTTATAAAATTTGATTATTAACGTCAAAGTAAATGTTGATGCACCTATTTAATACAAGGTCTTGTACTCCTACTCTATTTATTATTATTTTTATTTCATAATTATAGACCTTACTAAGGCATGTTTCATTATATAGATACCCCCATTGAGTTCACTTTATGACAAGTCAGTCATCTTGACAATTTCATATGCTCTGCACTCTCATAGGGAGATGGCGTAACAAGTACATTTCTTTCAACAACTTGAATATTCATAAAGGAATTGCACATGTTTGGTGCAACATGTGCATTTCTTTCAAGTTACAATTTCTTTTCATTTCTTTTAATGGTTTTAAGTTTTGTTACTTTTTTATTTAAAATGTTTTGAACTATTGTTTTGAGGATTATTTGAAGGTTGATTTTGAAGGATTGAGTGTCCATTTTGAGGGGTGGTTTTTTATTTTTAACATATGCATAGTCTATTGATTATTTGAGGGTAAAAAAAAATATATAATAATAAGTTTTTAGGCTCCTCATATGAAGGGTGGTTTAATATGCCGTTCGACACTTCTAAATATTTAGTGTGCAGTTTCTTGTGGTTCTACATAATTATTAATGTCTGATAGTGTTGTGAGTTGTGGCTCACTTTATAATATAACTCTATATCATTGTTACATTTGAGTCATTTGACAAGTTATGTGATAATATAGTTAGTATAATAGTCTCACATCTTAAATCCCAAGAAATCATGGACCGCACGCCAACAGTTGTAAGTGCTAGGGAGAAACACTTACTGACCCATAATTATAATTACTACATACAATTATTATTATAGATAAATAAAAGAAAAGAAAAGAAGATAAGAGAAAAATTGGCATTAAACTTCTTGTGCGGAAAAAAATTCACACGTCTATTAAATTTCACTAGAAATCCATGAGATTCCCTATTAAACTTGCATTTTTCACATTATAAGCTGTGGAGGCTATCTTAATCTACCATTTTCATCCATCTCTGCAGTTTTATCAAAAATTATTTTAATAACAGTAATAATTGTTATAATCTCTCCTATTTAGTTTGAATTGAGATGTATTAGTGTGAAAATCCAAATACTTGTGATTTCTAGCCACTGCATTATTTTTGAAAATGAATAATTTTTATCATTTATATATTATTTGCAAATGCCACTTGGGAACAACACCTTATAAGTGACCAAAGGTGATGATACATTATGCCTTCATAAATACATACAAATGTAATATATAAAAACTAATAAACAATAGTATTTTGTTAACATTATTCTTAAAGCCATATGATAAATTATTCAACTTGGAACTCGTTTGGCCCTGTTGCGAAGATTTGTGATATTGTAATCGAATGTATTTTATTATCAAGTGTTAGGAGTTATTTATATCTTGCAATTTTTTGGCTCTTTGCCTTTCTTAAATCAATGATTTTATGAATAGGTGTTAATCATTGATGATGGAAGTGTGGAGTGAACAAGTAGTAGCTTTCGACTTTGTGAGGATACGCTCTGTAGATAAAATAAGGGTAATTATTCTTGGAAGAAATTATGGCAAGGTAGAAGCTATAAGAAAAGTGAGTCCAATCTCAACAGAGTCATTCACTCATGATACGGTTGATGATGGTTTTCCTGACTCTAGAGAGAACACCTGTTATTTTGCCTATCATATCCTCATAGTCACCAAGGAGCATCATTTTAGGGATCTGTCTTCTGCTGATTCAAGTCTAAGAATTCCATAGATGCCAGTCGTGGTATTTGGTTCTCGTGCTCTTTTCTATGACAAAGCTCAAGCTATAGTTAAGTATTAATTCCCCTCACTTCTTGAAACTTATCTGCAAGCTCTTAATAGGTGAATCTTTTGCTAGGTTTATTTGTGTTATCATTTTGTTGCATCCCCTATTTGGAAATAATCTCTATCAATAATTTCTTGCATCTCTTTTAATGAAGAACATTTCAAGGAGATCAACCAACTACTTATTCTTGAAAATCTTAGGTACTAAAGCTATCATTTATTACTATCTGGGTTTTTGATCCTTGGAACCCTTTCTTAGTCCGAGTTATTGTTTTTATTTGGTAAGTGCATTTAACTAATTTTTTTCTTGATGCCTTTGTATTATTTGGTACAATGTCATTAGGCAAAATGATCAGCTTTCCAAGTATCGGGACACAAAATCAACACGAAGCATTATGCTGGTTGAGTTTAAAAAACTTATAGAAGCTAATCCATTGTTCTATGACAAGCTTACACTTCCAACATTCATGGCTTCACGATTGCGAACATTAATAAATCATAAGTACTATAGTTTTTTGCAGGCTATTTTAGTTAACCCCACATAATCCCCAGAAGATGAAAAACACTGTTATGCATTTGTTAAATACAAGCCCTCTAATTTACTTAACCCCCACATATTTTAAAGACTAAAATACATTCTTCCGCATGGTTTCATCTTCCCATAAATCGTAATCACAGTTTCTACTAAAGTGTAAAGGCTAAACCGAGGAAATGATAAGAATCAAACCAAAAAAATATGAGAAAATGTTATAGGATTTTCATAGGTTTGCAATTGCAAACCACTTTGATGGGCTTGCAATAGTAATCCTCAGTTGCATTCACCGATAAAACTATAAAGATTCATTACATCACAAACATATCCATTATAAGAAAGTAGGGACCTAGACTCTAAAAACATGACGATAATTTGAAAATATCTAGTTTCGGCTTAAAATCATGCCATTAGAGGGTGAAAACCCAAACTGGCGCCCAAATGGCCCCATAAGAGGCACTAACATCTCACACGGGACCAATCTAACTCGTTGGAACTGATCGCGTAGTCGTGGAATCTCAGTTTGAGAATATGATGATAATATCTAGATTATGTTTAAAAACTAGTCGTTAGAGGGTTGAAAACCAAATCCAACCTCTAAATGGCCCCTTAAGAGGCATGGACACCTACCACGGGACTAATGTAACGTTTTGGAACCGATCGCATAGTCACGGGTCATCCGGTTTGAGAATATGATGATAATTTGAAAATATCTAGATTAGGCTTAAAAATAAGCCATTAAAGGGTGAAACCCAAACCAGCACCCAAACGGTCTCGTAAGATGCACGAACACCTCGCATGGGACCAATGTAACTTGTAGAAACTGATCGTGTAGTCACAGTTCTCCCGGTTTGAGAATATGATGATGATTTGAAAATATCTAGATTAGGCTTAAAAATAAGCCGTTAAAGGATGAAAACCCAAACTATCCCCCAAACGGTCCCGTAAGAGGCACGAACACCTCGCACGGGACCAATGTAACTTGTAGGAAATGATAATGTAGTCACGGGTCTCCCGATTTGAGATTATGAACCGATTTGAGATTATGATGATAATTTGAAAATATTTAGATTATTCTTAAAAATATGCCGTTTGAGAGTGAAAACTCAAACTAACCCCCGAACGGAAAGAGGCACTAACACCTCGCACGGGGCCAATATAACTTGTAGGAATTGACCGCGTAGTCACGGGACATATGGCGTGAGAATACGATTGTAATACCCCGTGATTTTAATGACTTTTAAAATGAATTATATTTTAAATTAATGGATTAATTGGATTTTATTATTAATTAATTCATTTGGGTTTTATCCGAATTGAGGATATTAAAATGGATGATTCTGAATATTACTTAAAGATATTTAGGTAATATATGAATGTTATGTCATTGATATGACGGTGTGATATAAAATCGGTAATTTGAATTTTTATTCAGACGCGGTATGGGACGTGTCGGGACTAATTTATTAAATTAAAAAGGAAATTTATTTTCTATCGACCTTATAGTCATTTCGACTGCGTCGTTGCGTTCGGAAGGTTCGAAATAGTCAGAAAAGTCTATTTGGATGTTAATTTTGAGTCTCAGGTCATTTGGAAATGAAAAGACAACCCAAAAGGGCATTTTGGTTATTTTTACAAGGGGGATGAATAGTGATTTCGGATTTTGTCTTATTATAAGTATTTGGAGATTAGTGTATGTAGGTTCATTTCATCCCTTCTACACAAAATTGAAAAGTCATCTTCTTAGAGAGAGTGGAAGGTTGCTTGGAAAGAAAAAGAAGTTTGCTTGGGAAGGAGGAGAACCAAAGGTCAAAGGTCACCACCACCATCACCACCTATGTTATTCAACCCCAAAGGGTCAGATCTTTATTAGAGGCAAGTGTTTGATATTTGCAATTTAAGTTCGTATATTGTCCATGTTAGAATAGTTATAAAAAGAGATGATTTTCATGCTTGGAAGATGAAAGGATATAGTTGTTAATGGATTTTTGGAATCTAAAAATATATAGGAATTAAACTCATGTTGTAGGTAGTTAGTAATCCAATAAATATTCATCAATCTGTGGAAGAAATTCTGAAAATAATTTAGTGTTCTTGAAGATAATATGTTGATAATTTTCTGGAAAAAGAGGCAAAAACGAGTGGAATGAGAAGAGCCAATTTGGAATGTTTAGATCTTCTTTTTGAGTGCATTTGGATGAGATTTAAGAAAAACTCAAAACACATACCTGACTCAATTTTTCGTGTAGAATCCAAATCTGAAGTCGGATTGATGATTTGAATAATTTTTGGATCTGATTTTTCTGAGTATTTAAAATATGAGAATTCATGATGTTGTTTCTTTTTAATGTTTGTTCTTATCCCAAAACTTTTGTAGATCTTCGGTGATTATTAATTGGATATTATGGGACTTAGAGAAGATCAGTAAGCCCTAGTTAAGATTTGAATTAATTTGATTGGGATTTAATTGATTAGAATTATGATAATTAAAGTTAAAGAGATTTCAGTTGCTAGATTCATGTGTTGGATTCTAATCTGTTTGTATGAGGATTAAGGATAGTTCAAGTAGGGGAGATTTAATATAACACCTGGGTAGCCTTAGGGTTAAAATTTAAACATCAAGGACTGAGTTTAAGCTCATTATTGATTTCACAAGGACTGAGTGTAATACAAACACTTAGTAGTATGGCTCCTGGATAGAGATGGGAGTTTAGAACACATTTGGTTGAAAGAGGGGATGAGGTTATTCCGATCGCGTATTTGAAGTTGACGGACCTCCTCGATTGAAAAAGTTAAGTAGTAGTGTATTGGAGGGGTTCCTTGTTTGGATTTCTCTTTGTGAGACGCTCCGCGCATGAACCTTAACGACGTCGGGAGTGGAGAGATGTTATAGGATGCGAGGATAATTAAATTATGAAGTAAAGATATGACATTTTAATACGTGGGATTTAAAGAGATATAATGCTACGTAAGGGAATAATCTAAGGTTAATGTGAGTACCTTGTTGTTAGTATACTATAGGTATGATAATACCTATTTGATTGATTGATGATTTATGTGTATGACATACCTAGCTTACTTGCTATCGGTGGGAGGTTTGCGCGTGAGGGCAGTCATATCCTGATGAATCCATGGGATCTTTGATTTGTCTCTCGAGAACATAGGTCTATGAAAGACTTATCGGGGAGTTGATAAGTCCGCTGACTATGGGTACGTAGGTATGTGTGTGACCCATGGGTATGAGAACTATGTTCGCCTCCAATGATTGTGTTGTTGTTTGTGGTTCGAGGAATCTTAACGAACCTTCAGTCCCTTATTCGGCGACAAGCGATATTGGGACATGATAGCAGAGTAATTCATTGCACCGCAGCTGTGACTCGGGGTGCCGTATTATATATGAATATATATATATATATATATATATATATATATATATATATATATATATATATATATATATATATATATATATATATATATATATATATATATATATATATATAATGGATTAAATGAATGATTGAATTTATTGTGGTTAAATCATCTATCTACGGTGATAATTGTAGATAACGGTGAATAGAGAAAGATAATTGAATTAAGTTAATGAATGTTTATTGAAAAACTTAATTCATAATAATGAAATGATTCATGTTAATGAGAAACGATGAGAAATGTAAATGAATAATAATGTGACGTATGGTATGGGACATACGGGGATTATGATATGGGAATGGAATTATAATATGGAGACTAGAAAAGAGGAACCATTAACTAGGAGGTTAATAGGAAACGTTAAGTGTGCACTCTAGTTGAGAGGTGAGAATAGCAAGTGAGAGTTGGATCTAACATGTACATAATAAATGCTTTATTGCACTTGTTAAATACTTGTTGTTTTAAAAATCATCTACACATTCGGGCTCTGACCCGTTTCCTTGCATATTTTCTCTTCTATTGTATCTCTATATCAGGTGTCCAGCAACAGGGACGCCAACCATAGTTGATTGTGACGAGCTATGGAGCTATGGAGTTTTGCTTAGACGCCCATTTTCATTTGATTCACAGTATTCTTAGTTAGGGCATGTCGCCCAAAATATTTCAGTTATCTTTTCTATCGAGGTCAAATACTATTGTATTCGGGTCTTTTTAATACAGTTGTTACTGATGGGATTACTGTAATGGATTAATACTATTTGGGAATGTTTATTCCAACTGCATTTAAATTCTTTTGTGTTATCTATTCAGTTAAGTGTTGTAGAATAAAATGTATTGTGTTATTCTTAAACTGGAAATGGATTTTGTTGAATTAAAATTGTGAAAGTTTTTAACACCAGCTTAATTGGGTATTGGGTGAGTTGTAAATGTTTTCGACAGTGATGCTAAGAATGAGCCAACTGTATATTCTATTTTAATTTGGTATGGGACTGGACACCCGGTATTTAATTAGGCGGGGTGTTACAGGTGGTATCAGAGCATCAGGTTCTAGTGTCCTTTAGGATCTGTATGGCTTACTGTGTTTTCAGCTTAGCGTTCTTTGATGTAGAGCCCTATGTTTAGGATTGTTGATTTCCTTGGTGGGATTTCTTTCTCCTGCTATAACGTAGATATTAGTGAATATTATTTGCGTTCGAATGGGTTCGTACGAGAAGTATGGAAGATGAGGGCCATTGAATGGATAGCGGAGATTGTACTTAGGAGGTTATGAAGTATGTTCGAGTATGATGACCATAGTCGAGGTCACCCCTATTATGGAAAAATTGAGGAGAGTCATCAGTAGAAGTTCTTGAAATGCGGGAATTTTGTGTGTTACCTAGCGAATGCAATATATTTAAAGGCTTGGGCAAATAGTGGAGTGTGGTTAACTAGAACTGGAAAATTTGGGTAAAATTTTTCTTGACTCATCGGAGCAAAGTTATAATATTGGGATTCAACAACCATCACCCGCAAATGAGGGTATGTTTCCTATCTAAGGAATTATGAGGCGTATTGATTTTTGTAGCAATTAATATTGTGTGGGAAAAAAAGGTTGCTAAACTTAGCCTATATCATCGTTATTTACGTAGACTCACTGAGGGGTGTGGGACACCTATATATTACATGTTATCATGTGGGTTTGATTTTTATCATGGGATTACTTACTTTGGGCATGTCCGAGCATGATGTGACTATCATCATGTATTGACTTGTGGTATACGAGAGCGTATGTACTACTATTAGCCAGTATCTTGTCTTCTAGAGAAGAGTAGATGAGTAGACTCTATTTGAAATCAATAAAAACTTAAATTTTTTTTTTGCTTAAATCGATAAACCTGATATTTTTTTTCTATAAACCAAATTTTTATATACTATTGACTAAGGACCTTAGGAGTTTCGATGACCGACTACTTTAGGAAGTAGTGTATCGGGGTGGTTCCTTGTTTGGATTTCGCTTGCGAGACACCCCACGCATGAAACTAATAATCGTTGGGAGTTGAAATAAGTTAGGTCTTTAGTATATGAGTTTATAACGTTTGCGAAATTTTTTTTATATTGAAAGTGGTACGATAGGGTGTATGGGCGCCCTGGATGATTGGATTGTAGTAGTTTTCAAAATTGTGAAACAGTAAGTAGTTGTGACTTCAGGATTTATTTGTTCAATACGAGAGGATCATTTATTTTTCCCAAAGTTTGTCACGAGGATGGTATAGGGAAGGTTGGGTAAAGTTTATATTCGATTCAGTTGGAACTATATGGTGAGGCTTGGCGTATAACATCGATAGGGATTTTCGTTAATGTATTGTATGGGCGGTACGTCTTAGATTTCTTGCGATGTGAGATTTATACTCGAAGTTGAACTTACCGGTATGATTTATATTCCTGAATTTCAGGACGATATTCTGTTATAAGGGGGGAAGTATGTAATACCCCATGATTTTAATGACTTTTAAAATGAATTATATTTTAAATTAATGGATGAATTGGATTTTATTATTAATTAATTCATTTGGGTTTTATCCGAATTGAGGATATTAAAATGGATGATTCTGAATATTACTTAAAGATATTTAGGTAATATATGAATGTTATGTCATTGATATGACGGTGTGATATAAAATCGGTAATTTGAATTTTTAGTCAGACGCGGTATGGGACGTGTCGGGACTAATTTATTAAATTAAAAAGGAAATTTATTTTCTATCGACCTTATAGTCATTTCGACTGCGTCGTTGCGTTCGAAAGGTTCGAAATAGTCAGAAAAGTCTATTTGGATGTTAATTTTGAGTCTCGGGTCATTTGGAAATGAAAAGACAACCCAAAAGGGCATTTTGGTTATTTTTACAAGGGGGATGAATAGTGATTTCGGGTTTTGTCTTATTATAAGTATTTGGAGATTAGTGTATGTAGGTTCATTTCATCTCTTCTACACAAAATTGAAAAGTCATCTTCTTAGAGAGAGTGGAAGGTTGCTTGGAAAGAAAAAGAAGTTTGCTTGGGAAGGAGGAGAACCAAAGGTCAAAGGTCACCACCACCATCACCACCTATGTTATTCAACCCCAAAGGGTCAGATCTTTATTAGAGGCAAGTGTTTGATATTTGCAATTTAAGTTCGTATATTGTCCATGTTAGGATAGTTATAAAAAGAGATGATTTTCATGCTTGGAAGATGAAAGGATATAGTTGTTAATGGATTTTTGGAATCTAAAAATATATAGGAATTAAACTCATGTTGTAGGTAGTTAGTAATCCAATAAATATTCATCAATCTGTGGAAGAAATTCTGAAAATAATTTAGTGTTCTTGAAGATAATATGTTGATAATTTTCTGGAAAAAGAGGTAAAAACGAGTGGAATGAGAAGAGCCAATTTGGAATGTTTAGATCTTCTTTTTGAGTGCATTTGGATGAGATTTAAGAAAAACTCGAAACATATACCTGACTCAATTTTTTGTGTAGAATCCAAATCTGAAGTCGGATTGATGATTTGAATAATTTTTGGATCTGATTTTTCTGAGTATTTAAAATATGAGAATTCATGATGTTGTTTCTTTTTAATGTTTGTTCTTATCCCAAAACTTTTATAGATCTTCGGTGATTATTAATTGGATATTATGGGACTTAGATAAGATCAGTAAGCCCATATTAAGATTTGAATTAATTTGATTGTGATTTAATTGATTAGAATTACGATAATTAAAGTTAAAGAGATTTCGGTTGCTAGATTCATGTGTTGGATTCTAATCTGTTTGTATGAGGATTAAGCATAGTTCAAGTAGGGGAGATTTAATATAACACCTGGGTAGCCTTAGGGTTAAAATTTAAACATCAAGGACTGAGTTTAAGCTCATTATTGATTTCGCAAGGACTGAGTGTAATACAAACACTTAGTAGTATGGCTCCTGGATAGAGATGGGAGTTTAGAACACATTTGGTTGAAAGAGGGGATGAGGTTATTCCGATCGCGTATTTGAAGTTGACGGACCTCCTCGATCGACAAAGTTAAGTAGTAGTGTATTGGAGGGGTTCCTTGTTTTGATTTCGCTTTGCGAGACGCTCCGCGCATGAACCTTAACGACGTCGGGAGTGGAGAGATGTTATAGGATGCGAGGATAATTAAATTATGAAGTAAAGATATGACATTTTAATACGTGGGATTTAAAGAGATATAATGCTACGTAAGGGAATAATCTAAGGTTAATGTGAGTACCTTGTTGTTAGTATACTATAGGTATGATAATACCTATTTGATTGATTGATGATTTATGTGTATGACATACCTAACTTACTTTCTATCGGTGGGAGGTTTGCGCGTGAGGGCAGTCATATCCTGATGAATCCATGGGATCTTTGATTTGTCGCTCGAGAACATAGGTCTATGAAAGACTTATCAGGGAGTTGATAAGTCCGTTGACTATGGGTACGTAGGTATGTGCGTGACCCATGGGTATGAGAACTATGTTCGCCTCCAATGATTGTGATGTTGTTTATGGTTCGGGGAATCTTAACGAACCTTTAGTCCCTTATTCGGCGACAAGCGATATTGGGAAATGATAGCAGAGTAATGCATTGCACCGCAGCTGTGACTCGGGGTGCCGTATTATATATGAATATATATATAATGGATTAAATGAATGATTGGATTTATTGTGGTTAAATCATCTATCTACGGTGATAATTGTAGATAACGGTGAATAGAGAAAGATAATTGAATTAAGTTAATGAATGTTTATTGAAAAACTTAATTCATAATAATGAAATGATCCATGTTAATGAGAAACGATGAGAAATGTAAATGAATAATAATGTGACGTATGGTATGGGACATACGGGGATTATGATATGGGAATGGAATTATAATATGGAGACTAGAAAAGAGGAACCATTAACTAGGAGGTTAATAGGAAAAGTTAAGTGTGCACTCTAGTTGAGAGGTGAGAATAGCAAGTGAGAGTTGGATCTAACATGTACATAATAAATGCTTTATTGCACTTGTTAAATACTTGCTGTTTTAAAAATCATATATACATTCGGGCTCTGACCCGTTTCCTTGCATATTTTCTCTTCTATTGTATCTCTATATCAGGTGTCCAGCAACAGGGACGCCAACCATAGTTGATTGTGACGAGCTATGAAGATATGTAGTTTTGCTTAGACGCCTATCTTCATTTGATTCACAGTATTCTTAGTTAGGGCATGTCGCCCAAAAGATTTCAGTTATCTTTTTAATCGAGGTAAAATACTATTGTATTCGGGTCTTTTTAATACAGTTGTTATTGATGGGATTACTGTAATGGATTAATACTATTTGGGAATGTTTATTCCAACTGCATTTAAATTCTTTTGTGTTATCTATTCAGTTAAGTGTTGTAGAATAAAATGTATTGTGTTATTCTTAAACTGAAAATGGATTTTGTTGAATTAAAATTTGGAAAGTTTTTAACACCAGCTTAATTGGGTATTGGGTGAGTTGTAAATGTTTTCGACAGTGATGCTAAGAATGAGCCAACTGTATATTCTGTTTTAATTTGTATGGGACTGGCCACCCGGTATTTAATTAGGCGGGGTGTTACAACGATGATAATTTAAAAATATCTAGACTTTGGCTTAAGAACATGCGTTAGTGGGTGAAAACCTAAACTAGACCCCAAATGTCCCTGTAAGAGGCACAAACACCTCGTACGGGCCCACTGTAACTCGTAGGAATTAATCGCGTAGAGGCGGGTCTCTCAGTTTGAGAATATGACGATAATTTGAAAATATCTGAATTAGGCTTAAAAACAAGCTGTTAAAGGGTGAAAACTCAAACCAGCCTCCAAACTGCCCCATAAGAGGCACGGACACCTCGCACAGGACCAATGTAACTTGTTGAAACTGATCGTGTAGTCACGGATCTCTCGATTTGAGAATATGATAATAATTTTAAAATATTTAGATTATTCTTAAAAACTTGTCGTTTGAGGGTGGAAACTCAAACTAGCCCCCAAACGGCCCCGTAAGAGGCACGAACACCTCGCACGGGGATAATGTAACCCGTAAGAACTAACCGCGTAGTCATGGGATATATGGTTTGAGAATACAATGATAATTTTTAAAATATGTAGACTTTGGCTTAAAACTTGCTGTTAGTGGGTGAAAACCTAAATTAGACCCCAAATGGCCCCGTAAGAGGCACGGGCACCTCATACGGGGCCAATGTAACTCATAGGAATTGATCGCATAGTCTTGGATCTCTCGATTCAAGAGTATGACAATAATTTGAAAAAAATTAGATTAGGCTTAAAAACAAGCCGTTAAAGGGTGAAAATCCAAACCAACCCCCAAAAGGCCCCGTAAGAAACACGAATACCTCGCACGTGACCAATATAACTCGTAAGAATTGATCTAGTATTCACGAGTCTCTCGGTTTGAGAACACAATGATTATTTGAAGATATTTAGATTTGGCTTATAAACAAGACGTTATAGGGTGAAAACTCAAACCAGCCCTCAAACGGACCCGTAAGAGGCACTAACACCTCGCATGAGACTAATGTAACTCGTAAGAGCTGACCACATAGTCACAAGAGTTTCGATTTGAGAATATAATAATAATTTTAATTCCTATATGTAAATTTTCAGCTTGAATAAGTTTTTTTTTAAATTACTCTGTTACTAATATCTTCTCCTTTTTGTATCTTATTTTTTTGTAGGATAACGTTTTATCGTTAGCTTTTATCCACGTGGAACACATGAAGTCAATGGTTTACAACAAGGAGATTATTTATTTAATGTCGTTAATATTCAGGATTCTATTTTTTTGTGTTATGGCCGTGCGGGCTTTTGTAGTTTTGTTGTTAGCTTTTATGGCTGTGCGGGATTTCATAATTTTATTGTTGTATTTTATGTCCGTGTGGGCTTTACATTGCGTAAGTTTAATAGTAGCAGGTTTTAGAATGTCCAGAAAATAGAGGAAACTCTGCCCAATTTTTTTGGTCTATGATCTATTAAGACTTGTAATATTTTGAAGTTTGTATGTACATTAGTTTATCAACAGTTTTCGAGATTCCCAATTTTTGAATTTTCTTGTTTTCAAATAATTAATTTTTTTTCTTTGACCCAAAAATTTTGGCACAGTTCAAAACCGTACCAAAAGTGTATCAAATTTTGGCATGGTTTTGAACTGTGCCAAAAGAGTACCAAAATGTACTCAATCTGGCATAGTTATAAAGTGTGCTAAAAGTATAACAAAAATATCAAATTCTGGCACAGTTTTAAAGTGTGCCGAAAGTGTTCCTGTTTGGTCAAATCTGGCACACTTTTAAACTGTGCCAGAAAAAATGACCATTTTGGAACATCTGATTCTGGCAAAGTTCAAAACCGTGCTAAATTTGATCTAGCACAGTTTTAAACCGTGCCAGATTGCTATTTCTGGTGTAGTGAAAATAAAAATAAAAGGGAGCTCATCCAAGGGTTGAGTAAACCATAACAGATATTGATGATCGGGCTATGAAAGAACTACATATGATTACAATTGACCCATCATAGTTGGAGAAGTTTTTCCTAACCTATTCAGATTTTCCTAAAGGGGAAGCCAATCAAATTATTCAGTTCCTCAAATATAACATTTATGTATTTTCTTGGTAACCATATGACTTACTAGGCATAGAACCTGAAATTGCTTGTCATTGGATGCATATGCATCTTGGTATCTAACCCATCAAGAAAAATGGAGGAAGTTAGCCTTATAAAAGGTGAAGATATTGAATGATAAAATTAAAAAATTAATCCATTCCCACTCCATTTGGGAGGTTTAATTTTTTGATTAGATAATCTACATAGTTGTTGTTAGGAATAAGAATGACAAGTTGAGAGTTTGTGTGGACTTCACATATCTGAATAATTCTTGCCCCAATGACATTTTCCCTATTCCACGGATCGATAAACTTGTAGACTCAATGGCATGTGACGACTTTCATGATTGCCTATTTCAAATAACATTAAATACCTACATTCGTCCATAATAAAGAAAAAAACTTTGTTCATTATGAACCTTGGGTTGTAATGGTAAAAAAAACATGCCATTCAGCCTCAAGAAGCCATGGGATAAATCAATGGTTAATCACTAGGATGTTCAAGAAGTATATCGACATAAGCATTGAGGTCTAAATTGACGATATGCTTGTAAAGCGCAAGTTTGAAACCAACCACGTTAAATACCTCAAAAATACCTCCAATATCCTTATAATATACAAAATGAATCTCAAGGTTTTAAAATATGCCTTTAAGGTCAGCTCGAGAATGTTCCCAGTTTATCCTGTCACCCAAAAGGATATAGAGGCCAATATCGATCAGAGCAATGCCTTATTGGAGATTAAAAGGCCGATCCTAGTTTACGAAATAATGATACCAAATATTATCTCCAAATACAAAGTCTTGGAAAGAGGTCCAAAATTTTTGGTTGTGGTTAAAATAAGATTTTTATGAACTCAGCCTGCTTGCCTACCTACTTAAGGCCTTAATCTCATTGGGAATCCTACTAGTTGGATGAAGGTCCGATGATGCTTCTATGATGGTCGTATAATTCGCTCAGAGCCTTGACTAGACCTTAACTCCTTTTTCTTATAAGAGGATCTCAAAATCCATTATCTGCTAAGTACTAATCATTCAGAAGGCCTTCAAGAGTCCTTGGTCATCACCAAGGAATCTATTACTTTAAGGGAAGCTCAATATATATTATGTAGGTTAAAGTATACTTTAATCATCTCCCTCAGACCTCATTAGGGAAGGTTCCATATACTTAAGGTAGAACACTTTCGGCACCATATTCCCCGACCTTAAGATCAAGAATGGAAATAAACAACCATGCAGATGCTGTTCTCAATCTAGTAGGTTGGAGAGAAAATACACAAACTATTTTACTAACTTCTACTCATAACTTCTGATATTTCTTAGTGCATTAATGTGTTATTGTTGGACCTAAGGCGAGGGGAAGTCGGGTGCCTTCTTATTAGCTTCATTAGACTGGGCCCTCGACATTATTTAACACCAAGTCTAATTTTATACATGCTTGGGCCTAGGATTTTGTAATGCCCTGACCTAGGTTTTGGTCACCGTTGGGTCAACCCACACCGAATTAAGGAGATAAAGAGGGAGGGGGAAGTCTAATTTTATTATTTAGTAAAAATTCTTTAATTGAACCATTTATTAAGGATTAAAATCATCATCATCATCATCATCATCATCATCATCATCATCATCATCATCATCATCATCATCATCATCATCATCATCATCCTTGCCTTAATCCCATCATATGGGGTCTAATATATTATAAACAATATTATCATTCAAGTTTAATTCCTTAAGATATCTTCTTATAATTTTCTCCCACGATAGCTTACGGCGGACCCTTTCTCTTTTACCCTATATTTCAAATAATCTTTCTCTTATTATAGGTGCGCCTACTGGCCTACGGAACACATGTCTGTACCACCTAAGTCTACTTTCTCTTAATTGATTACTAATTGGAGCTACTCCTAACTTTTCTCTCACATAATGGTTTTTAATTTTATCCTTTATAGTAATTCCTATTATCCATTGTAGCATCCTCATCTCACTAACATGGAGAACTTGTTCATGTTTTTTTTAAAGGCCAACACTTTGCTCCATATATGGTCTCTGTCCTAACAACTGTTATATAAAATTTTTCTTTTAATTTTTTAGTTATTCTCTTATCGCATAACACCCCACTTGATTGTCTCCATTTCATCCAACCAACTGTTATTCTACTCTTAACGTCCTCAATAATAACCCCATTACTTTGTATCACTGAACCTAAATAAAAAAAATTATTACTTTGGTTTATCATTTTTTCTTCAGTCTTCAACATTATGCTATCCTACACCTCATTATTAAATTTACATTTTCTATATTCAGTTATATTTCTACTATTTTTTATTCCTTTAGACTCGAAGGCTTTTCTCCAAGTATCTACTCTCATCACTAAGCCCTATTTTCAAGTGACACTAAAACTATATTATTTGCAAACAACATACACCATGGGTCATCTTTATGAATGTCCTTAGTAATCTCATCCAATACTATGACAAATAAGTAAGAACTTAAGGCCAATCCTTGATGTAGACCCACTTTAATCATAAAATCATTAGTTTCTTCACAAATAGTTCTTACTCTAGTTTTTGTGTTATCATACATCTTCAATAACTTTAATATAACTCATAGGGATTCTTTTCCTCCTTAAAGCCCCCATATTATATCCCTAGTGTTAACGTCCAAAACTGGAGGCAACAAATGATAAGAGAAATAATTGATAAGAAATAATTCTTGTAAAGAATGGGGATGAGAGACAGTGAGAGCGCAAGGAGTTTTACGTGGTTCGACCCTTGAATCGAAAGCCTATGTCACTGGTGGTATTATTACGTTCCTGTGTGTGTTTACAGTTTAGGGTTTTCTTGATACAACTCTAGGTTTGAGAAGGTATAAAAAAAGTAGTTCCATTCACGTATCTGTATCCTATTTATATGCGGATATTAAATATTTACAAAGAGATAGAGTGCCATTATAATTAGGGCAGTTACATGTTTATACACATTTATTATAATGTACACCTGCATGCCTTGAGGTGCGAAACTATTTTGATGACGAGACCTACGAATAATCATGAGGTAAACAATCTTGGCGGCTGTGATTCCACGTGTTTGATAAGGTATGTTTGTTATGTAAATGCTCACAGGTATGTATGTGTATTCCATTTTAAGGTAAATAGGCAGGCCGAGCACTCCAATCACTGAGGCGACCTCTTTAGGTGATGAAGCTGAGAACATTTCGTAAGTGCTCCTAGGTTAGTGGGATTTATTCTACACTGAGATTATGTAGGTATGACAGAAAACCCCTAAGACCTTTGTCATAAATGTCTTAATGTGTGACCCGATGAGTGGGAGAGGTGTTATGTGATGCTCATACTTCACTGATGGAGGTCGGATCACCTTGGTCGGCTTACCTCGTGGTCGGCTCATCTTGGTTGGAGACTCGTGGTCGGCTCATCTTGGTCAGCCAAAGTACGAGCAGATTTCCTTCGAGTTTCTCATGAAATGTCAAGGACATGTGTTAGGTAACTAAAAAGTTATTTATGTAATGATGGAGACCGGTCACGTGCATTGATACTCTGTCCCGTTATTTTGATTTTTTACAGATTTGCTGATGTTTTATCTGCAGCATCTGTTAAATCTTTTCATCAAAGGATATAAATACACGCCTCTTCTTTTGTTTCCTTCACTTAGAATATTTTCACAGAGTTGAAGAGACAGAAAGTTCTTGAGCGTCGTTTCTATCATTGTGAAAGCTTAATCATTTCTGGTTCCAAATTCTTCAGCGCCTTATCCTTCATACTCCTTAGCTTATTCCGCCATCGTCTAACTTTATCAGGTATGCCTTTCTTTTCTTTTTCTAGGGTTTGATTGTTCTAGAATTTTGTTGGTTGATTCTTTCCGTTTACCTTGGTGGTTCCTTCATTTAGATGGTCATTTAGTTGGCTGGCCTAGGTTTAGCTGACTTAGTTCTTAAGGAAACATATGAATTTCCCCCTAACGTCGATAGAGTTTACGAGTTTGTCAGAAGTTTAGAACCAGAGTGCCCTGGTATCACTGAAAGGAGGTTTCCCTATCCTATACAGGCGATTAGACCAGAGGAGGAGCCCGATCATCCCCATTTAACCCTAACTCTCCTTCTAGTTATGGTTCATCCATTGACATAGGTGTGCCCTATATTTCTTCCCCCGTTCTAGAAACCCCTTGCTTTATCCCTTCTGTTAGTGAGGGTGAGTTTCCAAATACTGTTTCCATGGATCCTTTGAACCCTGATTCCCTATTTCAAGATCCTAAAAGGGATAGGGCTGAGGATAATAGGCAAAAAATGTGGTTCGCTAGCTTTCTATGGCAGGATCTCATGTTGAGGCTTCTAGGGATGATGAAGAGAAAGAAGAAGATACTGTTGGCTCTTCTAGTAATTATTATCCTGTCGAGACAGATGCCCGTTGGTATCAATGCACGGTGACTGAGGAAGAAATTGAGGCCATAAGAGAGAGATGCGCCTTTTCTATAATTATTCAGACTATAATTCTAGGCATTTTTGGGAGGTGTTACTCTGTTTGAGGCTCAGAGGAAATTTTCCTTACCTTATGGGCCCTCCAGGTAGGGCTAAAGCTTCCTATTTATCCCACCATTCATTCCATTTTTATAGGTTACAAAGTGACCTTAACCCAATTACCTCCTAATGTATATAGGACTATATTGGGGGCAATGATGTTCTGGAAATCTAAGACATGGTTTAACTTGATGGGGGACCATTTTAGGTATGTATGCAGCTTGACGGATAATGCCAAAGCCCCTGATTATTATTATTTATCTGCACGGAAACCTCAGTATAGGACGGTCAGAATGTTCCAATATAGTAATCACAGTTGGAGAGGTTCGTATGAGTTTATCAAGTGATATTGGGAATTAAGGGCTCATGAAAGGGACAGGCCATATCGGGTCCCCAGAGAATGGAATGGGACCAATGTCATAGGTAACACTTTCCTACTTTTGTCTTCGTGTTTTCTTATTTTGGCTTAATTTAATGTTTTGATATTGCTATTATGCCTTTGAGTTTTTCAGTGAAGCAAGCCCCCAGGATACTTAAGTCGTTGGCCGATCTGGTTTCCTCTTATTGTGAGGCCCCCCCACTTTTGAGGATCTATTTATTGTAGAGAAGTTTATTACTGTTGGGTATCACACTCCTTAAAGTGGCAGGATACCTTTGGAGTTTGAAGTTCCCCTTGACGGTTGGGTGGACAAAGAAAATCACATTGAGACCGGTGACCAAGCTGTTGGGGAAGGTAGCTCAGAAGCAGGCAGGTTGTAGCATCAAATTGTTTAACCTTTGCCTTAGTTGGATATTCGTACTGATACATATTAGTTCACTTATCTTGTCATGTGGGGAAGAACATCCTTTCGAAGAAACTCTAGGCATGTCTCCTCATTCTAGTAATCGTAAAACATTGACTGAAGCTCATCAAAAGAGAGATTGGTTCAACCAAAAGTAGGTAGAGGCTGATCGGACAGTCATTTCTGGGGTGTCCGACTAGGATACTCAGCGTCATGAGGCAGCTATAACTTCTAAGGGTAAGGGAAAAGCCCCCATGGAGCCCTTAGATGGAGATAAGAAGTCGAGATTAGGTGAAGACGATAAGCAGCCTCTCCGTAAGATTCTGAGGGGAATTGGTCGTGCACCCGAACCTAGAGTTAAATAAGGCCCTGGGCACACATCTCGCTATAGGAAGGTTTCAGAGTTTGACTTTAAACCTGAGCACAAAGTCATATATGAGGACTTAAAGTCTGACCCTAAATATGTCTTTTATTATGTAAAAAATGCCTTGGACCTGCTCGGCTACTAGGGTCATATGAGGGACTTTGAGTTCTTGCGCTGTTCTGACACTGATTCCCTATGGACCCTGTCTCAACACTGACTGTCTGTGGTACGTATTTCTTATCAATTCTCAGTCACATTTATAAGTGTTCCATTATTGTACTCTGATAATGCTTTATTTCTTGTGGCCTAGGCATCCATGACCTGTACCGTCCTGCGAGAGAAATCCCTTATCAGCTAGGTAGCTTACAATGAGCTAGCCGAGGAGAACAAGATGCTAAAAGACAGATGTGATCAGGTTTATGAGGAGTTGAAGGAGAAGGATGGGCAGCCAGTGTCCAAAACTGAGCTACATAGAAAAATGGAGCAAGAAAATGTGGCTCTCAAGGAGAAGTCTAATATTGATGATGCCAAGATCCAAAGCCTAAATGATGCTCTCGCGGTGGAGAAGGAGAAGTATGAAAAAAATTTGCAGGTGGCTCACGATGCTTTGGTCGCTGCTGGTGCCGCTACTGTTGAAGCCTTCAAATCATCGGGAGACTTTAACAGTGAGTGCCTGGGGTTTTTCTTGGACAGGTACGAGGAACTGAAGAAGAGGGTGGCCACTCACTTCCTCGATATTGATGAAACCGTGATTGGATAGCAAGGAGATGATGAGGCGGCTGCCAACCTTGCTAGGGAAGAGGGGACGCCCCACCTATGGAGGGTTGAAGTGATAGATTCTTCTATTTATTTTTATGACTCATATGTCTGCTTGACATTGGATCTGTAACTTTAAACATATATTTTTGATATAATCTTTACTGCGCTTTTGTCTCTTAAAATGTGACTTGGCTTATTAACATCTTGTTGCTAAGAATGAAAATATTAATTGAAATGCTTCTTTTCACTACCTGTAAGGTTGTACAGAGCTCTTATATAGTGTAACTGTGTATTGTCACTAATATAACTGTTCGTGACTAACGACGTCGTACAGGTTTCAACCAACCACATTGTGTTATAACCTGTGAGGTCACACATCAGACATAATCAACTACCTCTTTCGTGACTAACAAAGTCATACAAGGGTTTGGTAAAATTCAAGGGGGTTGGATTATTTAACTGTTCGCGACTAATGAGGTCGTATAACTTTTCTAGCCGACCACATTATTCGCAACCCATGAGATCTTACATTTAGTCGACCACCTCGTTTGTGACCCGCGAGGCCATATAAGGGTTTGGTTGATCTGTGGGAATATGTTTGTTCTAACTAGAGTATTCTCGATTTATGGTGCCGACGTAGTACGATTATTTAGACACGATTGGTTGCGCCACTTTGTATACTTATCATAGGCACAAAAATTAATGAAACAAGAGAATAAACTTTGTTTAATTAAATAAAATGGTGATTGATGCATAAATTTAATAACTAGCTGGATACTGATAATTCTTTCTAAGATGCTTCGAATTCCAGGGATTTTTGAACTGCTAACCCTCCAAAGTATCAATTCGGTAGGTCCCTGGCCCGACGACATTGGTTATTCTGTGTGGTCCATGCCAGTTCGGCTCCAGCTTATTGTTCTTTTTTATTACCTTCTTGAGAACGTAGTCCCCCTCTTTCAGTATGCTCGCTTTTACCCTGCGATTGTATTAGCGTGCCACCCTTTGCTGATAGGAGGCCACACGCAACGCTGCATTTTCTTTGACTTCCTCTACCTGACCGAGGTTTAATATCTGCCCCAAATCACTTATTGGGGAATAAAAATTAAGGACTCTGTGACTAGGGATCCCTATTTTAGTGGGGATGACTGCCTCCGTGCTAAAGGCGAGCATGTACGGTGTTTCTCTGATGGCTATTCATGGAGTGGTTCGATATGCCCAGAGCACACTATGGAGCTCGTTAATCTAATTCCCCTTTGCTTCATCGAGTCATTTTTTGATTCCGTCTAAGGTAGTCCTATTGGTGACTTCGGTTTGGCCATTTCACTATGGATGCCCGGATGCCGAGTGTAGCTTTCAAATCATGGATTTAGTGTAGTAGTCTTCAAAGTCTTGGTTATCAAACTGTGTGCCGTGATTAGTGATAAATGATAACGGCATGCCATAGCGGCATATGACCATTTTACAGATAAACTAAAATACCCTTTCATACGGTATCTCTACTAGGAGCTCGGCTTCCACCCATTTATTAAAATAGTCTACTACCACCACAAGGTATTTGTATCATCCTTTTTTTCTTGACAACGGTCCAACCAGGTGTATACCCCACATGGAGAATGCCCAAGGTGACCCAATCGGGGTTAATGGAGCCCTCAGGGAATGGTGGATCTTTGTAAATCATTGACACTTATCACATCTCCTCGCATAATCTGCACAGTCTACCTTCATGATTATCCAGTAGTACCCTTGGGTTGTTATTCTCTTAACCTATGATCTATCGACCGAATATGCCCCACAATATCCTTCGTATACCTCCTTGATGAGCTTGTTAACTTCTTGTGGATGAACACATTTCATAAGTGAGATGGTGTACCCTCTCCTATACAATACTCCTGCTTCCAAAACATACTGGGATGCCTTATAGCATAACTTTTTAGCTTCGTGTGAGTCTACCAGAAGCTTTCCCTTTTCAAAGTACACCCGCATGGGATCCATATAGGAAGTTCCCAAGCTTAGCTCTACTACGTGAACTGGTGCCTCAATGCTCCTCTGTGCAAGCACTTCGATTGGTATAGTTCTTCCTAGAGATGTTCTGGTTACTGAAGCTTATTTGGCTAGGGCATCAACTCGTACATTTTCCAACCTGTGTATTCTCAACACTTTTTCTTTTATGAATTCGCGTAACCTCTGTCGAACTATTTCAAGGTACCTTTCCATGGATTCCTCCCTAGCTTCATAAGCTCCCCATATCTGGTTGACAGCCAGTTGGGAATCACTGTGTGCTGTAATATGATCGACGCCCATGGATGCTGCTAGGACGAGCCCTGTGATAAGGGTCTCATATTCCGCCTCATGTTCGGAGGATTCAAATTGGAAGCGTAAGGCATATTCCACATCTATATCATATGGTGTGGCGATTACGATGCCAAAACCACTCTATATCGAATAGGACAATCCATCAACATATAGCTTCCATAATAGGCAATCTGGTGTGAAGTCGCCTCCCTCAATTTTCCCTTACTTAAAGAGTCGGTGTGACTCGTCGTGGTGTCCATTTTCTCCTTTGGTAGAGCAATCGCCTTGAGGAGTCTGCTCTGAGTTTCTTTTGCTCGTGGTTTCTTCTAGGCATGGTGGTTTGTCACTAGGGGTAGAGCTCTCTCCCGGAGGAGTCTATTACGCTGATTTATAGTAGTAAGTGAACTCCGCAATGAAGTCTACGAATACCTACCCCTTTATTGCTATCCTCAGCTCGTATTGAATATCGTACGCACCTAGTTCCACCACCCATGCCATGATCTGACCGGACTTTTTAGGTTTGTGTAGGACTTATTGTAATGGTAAGTCGGTGTAGATCACTATGGTGTGAGCCTGGAAATACGACATCATCCTTCGCAAGGCTTCTGACATGTCTCAAAATGTGTCTCTAGTGTGTGCTAATTATGGTTCAAGTGTAAACCGGTCGCTAAAGTAATATCCGAGTAAACCAGGTATCCAACACAGGGACTAAGATGTATACACGTAACGACGAATAGGGAAGACGCGTAACCTCACAACTGACTCAGATAAAGGAAATTTTTATGATTATATTAATCAAATAAAACGATTTAAATTAAACTACTATTTAACTATGCATGCAAGAATTAGTAAACTACAGATGTATTACTATGAAAGAGAAGCAAGGTCGGAATACCATCCCCCAACCCCTTATGAATTAAACTGGATACAAAAATAGTCGAGAATGAAATAATTAATTAAATACATACTTTATTCCTTTCAAGCATTACACAAATGAAGGAATGAACCCGCATAATATGAAATCAAGAATCAAAATAAAGTACATGACGAGATGGTCAATATGCGCGTCGCACTCTTAAACACCCTGGTTACCTAGGGCAACGGAGGTTTAAAGTCCTACGATGTTTGTATTAACTATATGACACATTCCAACTAATTATTTAATTCAAGAACACATTTTTATATCCATGCAAACCATTTAGGGTTGGGTTCATGCATCCCAACCTTTGAAAATCTAGCCAGACATGACGTAAGTGCTAAGAAAGATGATTTGTACGTTGCATGTACTGAGAATCATGATGAAGTTAGATCTAAGCACATATGAGTAGCGCTTATCAAAGAAACAATGAATTAACAAAGAGAGAAACAAAAGAGCAATATTGAACTTTACTTGTTTTGAAGAAAAACCTTGAATTCTATGCTAAAAGAGGAACAAATTGTTGAAGAAAAACAATCCTAAGGTTCTTCCCTTCAAGAATCTCCAAAAACTATGTAAAAACTACTCTCCTAATGTCTGGTCATACCCAAAGATATATCTACCACGTTTTATCAAGTGTTTCAACCTTGTACAACTCTAACTTTTAGAATAAAAAACAAAAATTTTGAATTGCCGGACTGGTCCGATTTTGGCTTCTTTAATGGGTAGAACATGTCCGGTGCTTTACAGAGTGCTGGATCGGTCCTGCTTATTTTTCACCAGTTCGGTTTTCACCTTCCAAGTGTTGTGTACCGGTCCACTTCTTTGTCTACCAGTTCGTTTAGGCTCTAGGTTTCGTGTCTGGCTTCCTGGTGTAAAGTTACTATTTTGGTCGTGATTTTACTTCACTTGTTTCTTTCTTGAGTTTGAGTTTTTTCTCTTTTCATCACCTGTATAAAATATATGCAAAATGTAAGCAAAATATCCAAAACTCGATGCACTCGTTGGAAAATTTCAGTAGCGAATATATGGGATAAATCAATATAATTTACATCGTACCAGGTGATAAAAGCCTCTAAATTATGGGGATAAATATGAAGAATTTATGCCTAATCAAAACCCCCTAACTTAGAAATTTGATCGTCCCGAGCAATATAAAAGAATCAAAGCAAGGTTTATACACTTAGCAAACATGTTATTAGGATAAAATATCTCTTTCTCCGATAAGCGATTGCATTTAGCGTATGCAACAAGCCTTTAAACCCCTAGGTTACCCCAGTAGGACGAGTGGTGTCTCGTGAGGGTTTGCAATGACTATACCCACAAAATTCGTTTTCGACTAAAAGAATGCTCAAAATAGTAAAAAATTGTACAGTTTAAACTCCCAAAAAATGGTCATTGTAAATTTGTATTCACAAGTCTCAATTCGTTGTGTGTGTGTGTGCGAAGCAAAAAATTAAACCGCTAATTTCCACTGATTGATCATTACGTTACTTTTCGAAAATTTGTTTTGATTCAAATGCTCACGAATGCTCTCACAAACGAATCACTCAAAATGTGGCTATTTTCTCTCGGTATGCGTGATATATAAGAGTCAATATAATGGAACACAAATTCGCGCACACAAATTTGAAATACCAAATTTTTATGGTGAAAAGATCTATTCATCAGAGTACGATTATTGGAAAACGGGAAACATAATCTCTTATTCACACCAATTAATCTCTCCTATTATCTTTTGTGTCTTAGCTCTCCACACGGTAATTAATTTTGTTATTCAGACTCGATTAGGACTTTCTCGGGTTTTGAGGTGAATTTGGTAAAATTGGGAATGGTTGGGAAATTCAGAATTGGAAAATGTTCTTAAGATGTCCGTTAGTGATTTTTCGGGATTTTGCTCATTTTTCTCTTCTTTTTCCATTTTCTTTCTATATTTTCTAATTTTCTTTTCCTGCTATCTTTGTTGAGCATTTTTCTTTTATTTTTCTTGCCCCTTTTTATGCACTTTTCGGACGTATTTTCTGAATTTTTCATTTTTCACAATTCCGAGCCAATTGGATTTTTCGGGTTATCAAACGGAAAGGAAAATTTTTATTAGGCTCAAACTGGGTTGCAAAGGAATTTTTTTTCATAACTTTTTATGGCTAATATTTGTGGGTAAACAAATGAGGGCCTACTTCATTGTCCAAATTGCTAATTGCTTTACCATATGCGTCTCAAGAATAATTTAATTTAGAGATATTTTAGTGCATTTTCGAGGAAACATCACACACATTTTTCATAACCGATCAAAGCAAAGGAATATAGATCCTTAACGACTTTTTTTTATAGAAAAATTTAACTTTGATTTAATTTAACTCGGATTGATTTAAAAGCTCACATGAATGATAGGCTCGAAATCTCACCGAGTTAATTAATATCCACACTTATTCGTCAAATCGTCAATTTTCGCCCAATTTCCATCTTTGGTCAATTTCGGCTTTGTGCATTTGATTTTTACAATTTGAGACTTCAAACAAAATTTTAGTGACATTTTCGAAGTTTTTAAATTCCAATTTTTATTTTTTTTTGAGAAAAACATTTATTTTTGACTTTTTCAAAATTTTCAATTTTTTCCCAAATTTTCTAATTTTTTGGGCATTTTGAAATTTGTGAAAATTTTGAAACGCTCATGTACCCCCCTAACTTAGACTGTTGAAATGTCCTCATGCAAAGAAGGACTAATAATACAAAGAAAAGAGAAGAGTGCGTAAAAATAAACAAAGTGCAATAAAGCGCAAAAAAGATAACGAACTACATAAGGAATACCAAACAATGCAACACCAAAACAGGGCCTATTGTGGGGGTGGATGAGAGGTTCTAGGAGCATTGGGGGCATACGGATCATAAAAGTAAGTGGGGGTTGGAACACCCTCACTTATATGAAACTTGTAGATCTCGGCTTAAAGGTGGACCATCATGCTTGTATCTCGACGATAGGCCTCTTGGTCCGTCTGATAATCCCTCAAAAACTCTTGGAAACTCGTCTCTAAATTCTCAACACGACGAGTGAGATCCTCTCCCACCGAATCATAATCAGAGTCCTCTTCCTCATTGTACTCAGGATCCTCCTCTTCCATCTCAACATCCGCGTTCTCCGCAACTTGTATCACCTCCCTTTGTCGTTCACTTCGTGTGCGGGTTTCTTGCCCAATGGCCTTTGGAAGGCGGGGAAAGGCTTGGGGGGCGACAAAATCGACGTCGCGTGAGGATGGATGTGATGAATTGGGGTTATGGTAGGGGGACTTACCTTTGCCATCCATAGCCTCATGAATAATGTCAGCGTAGAAAATACTTGGAAGATGGATAGTGGCGCGGGGATCGAAAAGGTGGTATAGAAGATTGGCTTGGCGAAGGCGGATAGCCGAGTGGTTTGATGTTTGGAGAATATTAGCGCAGGCAATTTGGAAGGCGATGCGGGATTTTTTAGGAGGTCTCCCCTCGAGAATGGTCTCTTGATTACATTCATGTCTGGGATCAAGGTGGAGGATGCACCCACCTTTCGAAATTAGCACGACATTAGTGGGGTAGTCGTATTGGTTTGGGATTGGAACATTCATGGCTCATAATTTTTGGATTATGATTTCGATCAAGAAGGGAATGCACATCTCATCTACATATGCCTCAGCCTCTAATTAGCCCGTGTAAACGAGAGTGCCATAGAAAGATCGCACCTCATCCTCCCAAATGATGGGATGTGGCTCCCCGAAGAACCAACACCATCCCGTCGGGAGAAATAGATTGGTGACCGATTGTGGAAGTTCAACCCATTTGACTTGGCGCTCAATATGCATTGAGCGGGATGGAGAGAATAAATTTTCGCACCATCTTTTTTCTTGGCGGGAGCTGAACTCATTGTTGCCATCAGGAAGGATGTTTGTAGAGTTGTATTTTGATGGAAGCGCTCGAGCTGCTTTAGCGGCCATGGGAGGAATCTTGAGAATTCTAGAAAGATAGAGTATGAGATTAAGAAGAAGAATTTGGAGGTGTGGATAAAAATGGAGGATGGGAGATGAATTTATAGGTGAGTATGTGGTGTGGGGGTTTGGAATTTGGAGGGAAATGAAATGGAGGGGAATAGGGGATGAATTAGGGAGGGAAAATAGATGGGAAATGGAGGGAAGATGAATTTTGAGGGAAAAGGGGATGAACATTGGGAAGGAGAAGAATTTTGCAGACCGTCAAACCGGTCCGGGTTCTGGTACGAACCAGCCTGGTTATTTTTTTTATTTCAATCATCTATAGCAGGGAATCGAACCGATGGTTATGGGACTGAACCGGTACGCTACACTATTATAGTCCCTTATTTTCTTCTCCTAAATGCACTAAGTGTGGGATTCTTCTCACTCGATTTTCCTGACCCTTCCAAAAGTTTCCCTACCTGTGATTTAGATCCTAAATACTCACCAACTCCCCTCGAAACACTCTACGCTCGCTCGTGTTATTCCTTGGCATTCATCTCCCTACGAACTTGCAGCTTACAACCTCTAACGATCCTAACCTAAAACTAGGTAATGTACACAAGAATCACCCCATACGCGTCGGGGGTGAGATGACCTCTCGTTTCACTCTCACTCAACCCCATAAATGGGGTCCAACAACCAAATGGTGTCGGATTCTTCAACACACGCTTCTAAATATGGATTTAGGCGTTGTCCATTAACTTTGAATGTGTCTCCCCCCTTTGGATCTTCCAATTCAACGACTCCGTGTGGGAACACTTCTTTCACTATGAATGGGCCTATCCACCATGAACGTAATTTATCGGGAAACAATTATAGGTGGGAGTTGTAGAGAAGCGATTTTTGTCCCGAATGAAACTCTTTGCATCCGATGATTTTATTATTTACAAGTTTCATCCTATCTTTGGATATCTTGGCATTCTCATAAGCATCATTGCGCATCTCTTCCAACTCATTCAATTGAACCTTGCGAGGTTCACTGGCCTAATTATAATTCAACCTCTTGATTGAAAAATGATATTTGTGTTCTAACTCCACGGGGAGATGGAAAGGCTTGCCATACACGAAGCGAAAGGGGGACATTCTAAGGGGGTTCTTGTAAACGGTACGATAAGTTCTTGTAAACGGTATGATAAGCCCATAGTGAATCATTCAATTGAAGGGATCAATCTTTTCGGTTAGGATCGATGGTCTTTTCAAGAATGTTCTTGATTTAATGATTCGCTTGCTTGGTTTTCCCTTTAGTTTGGGGTTGATAAGTAGTCCCAACTTTGTGGACTGATCCATACTTTCTCATGAGTTTTTCAAACGTCCAATTACAAAAGTATGCGCTGTTATCGCTAATGTTTGCTTTCGGTGCTCCGAAGCGAGAAAGTATGTGTTCTTGCAAGAACTTAATCACCACCTTATTTTCATTAGTCTTTGTAGCTATGGCCTCAACCCATTTTGACACATAGTCTACCGCGACTAGGATGTATAAAAAACTAAAGGAGGGTGGAAAAGGGCCCATGAAGTCAATACCCCGACAATAAAAAAATCTCAATGATGAGTATGGGGGTTAATGGAATCATGTCTCATCAGGTGATGGCTCCCATCCTTTGACATCTACATAAGATTTGCAATACACATTTACATCCTGAAAAATTGTGGTCTAATAGAGACCTCTTTGAAGAATCTTAGCGGTCGTATTTTTTGTCAAAAAATGGCTTCCACATGCTTCCATATGACAAAAGCGGATGACACTCAGAATCTCGTCATCCGATACACAACGTCGGATGCTTTGGTCCCCGCAATATTTGAATAAATATGGATCGTCATAAAATAACATGCATGACCAAGTAAGTAACTTCTTTATCTCTTGCGATGTCTAATCAGAAGGAATGGTTCCCGTGACAAGGTAGTTAACTATATCCGCAAATCATGGGAGAGAAGAAGTGGCAAATAATTTCCCATCCAAAAAATATTCATCTATGGGTATGGGATCACTAGGCACGTCGGATGAAAGATGGGACAAATGGTCAGCAACGACATTTTCTACTCCTTTTTTGTCTTTTATAGAGAGATTGAACTCTTATAGGAGTAGGATCCACCTTATAAGGCGCAAATTATAACCCTTTTTGGAAAGGATATATTTAAGCTCCGTGTGGTCAGTAAATCAAGTGATTGGTGAACCGATGAGGTAAGAGAAAAATTTATCTAAAGCAAAAAGTATCGCTAACAATTCTTTCTCCGTGGTGGAGAAATTGAGTTACGGATCGATTAACGTCCGGATAGCGTAGTAGTTGACTTGAGTTTTCTTGTCTTTTCTTCTGCCCAAAACAACCCCTGTTGCAACATCATTCGCATCACTCCTAAGCTCAAATTGAAGGGACCAATCCGGAGCTTGAATAATGGGGGAGGAAACAAGCATGCTTTTCAATTTATTAAAAGCCCTTTGGCATGCTTCATTCCACTCAAAGGGGGCATCCTTTATAAGGAGGTTACTCAAGGGTCTAGCAATGGCACTAAATCCTTAATAAACCTTCTATAGAAACCCGCATGACCCAAGAAAGAGCTCACATCCTTTAGCGATTTAGGTGGGGGAAGCTCGGCTATGATGTCTATTTTTTCCCTATAAACCTCAATTCCGTTGGACGACACCATGTGACCAAGAACTATTCCTTAGGTAACCATAAAATGGCACTTCTCTCAATTTAGTACCAAGTTCTTTTCCACACACCGGGCTAGGTTTTCAAGATTCGCTAGACAAATGTCAAAAGAGGGTCCAAAAATGCTAATGTCATCCATAAAGACCTCACAACCTCTTTTAACCATGTCTCTAAATAGACTAACATGCACCTTTGAAAGGTCGCGGGTGCATTACATAATCCAAATGGCATATGTTTGCAGGAAAACGTGCCAAAGGGACATGTGAAAGTCGTTTTCTCTTGATCAAGCACATCTACTTCAATTTGGTTATATCCAAAATATCCATGAAGGAATTAATAACATGGGTTTCTCGATACTCTCTCTAGCATTTAGTCGATGAATGGTAAGGGGAAATGATCTTTTCTAGTGCCCGCATTGAGTTTTTGGTAATTAATGCAAATGCGCCACCCGGTGGTGGTACGTTGGGGAATTGACTCTCCCTTGGCATTCTCTACCACAGTCATTCCCAATTTCTTTGGGAGAACTTGTATCGGACTTACCCATTTGCTATTCGAGATTGGGTAAATAATACCCCCATCCAATAGCTTAATGATCTCCTCTCTCACTACATCTTTCATAGTAGGGTTCAATCGCCTTTGCATCTTCTTTGAAGGATTCACATCGTCCTTGAGGTGGATTTTATGTATACAAATCAAGGGACTTATACCTTTCAAATTCTCAATAGTCCAACCAAAAGCACTTCGGTGCTTCCTCAAAATCGCTAACAATTGGCCTCTTTCTCTTTATCTAGGCTAGAGGAGACAACAACGGGAAATGTTTCATCCTCTCCTAAATAAGCATATTTTACATTGGAGGCTAGTTTCTTAAATTCGAGTGTGGGAAAATTTTCATCAGAAGGGTCGTGCGTGACTCCCTCGAGGGTAACTCCTCAAATCTAGAAGCCCAATTTACATCTCTTAAGTCCTCATCCGACGTTCTCTCATCTAATATCACTCTCAACTCCTCCACCTCCCTCCCAAAGTTGATGTACGTCCAGTCACTCTCAATTATTGATACAAGACATGCTCCTATGGCATCTCCACTGATATTTTTTTCAATGTTCTTCTCTACTATCTCCTCGACAAGATTTATCGCATGGAACTCGTCTTCCTCACCCACTTGCCTAGTAATATTGAAGATATTTGTTTCTAGGGTCATGTTCCCGAAAGTGAGTTGCATTTTCCCATTGTGAGTATCGATTAATGCATTAGCCATTGCTAAGAATAGGCGACCAAGTATGAAGGGAACATGGTTACTCGAAGTGATGGAGGGTTCCATGTCCCAAATGATAATATCTACCATGAAGTAGAAGGTGTTAACTTGGACTATCATGTCTTCAACAATGCCTCATGGTATCTTCATGGTACAATCCGTGAGTTGGAGAGTGATTGATGTGGTCTTGAGGTCCCCCAAATTGAGTTGCCTATATATGGAGTCGGGAATAATGTTGACACTCGCCCCTAAATTAAGTAAGGATTTTTCTATTCGGTTCCCTCCAATGATGCACGAAATGATAGGTGCACCATGATCTTTAAACTCGGGTTAGAGGTTATTAAGTAGAACAAAGCTCACATTTTGTGCTAGGAAAACGTTCCTTTTCACCTTATGCCTTCTTTTCACCGTTAATAAATCCTTAAGGGCTTTAGCATAGGCGGTAATTTGCTTTATGGCATCGAGAAAAGGTAAATTCAACTGTACTTGCCTAAAGATATCTAGCACATCATCCCGGGGGATATCTTTTTGGGGAAAAACCAACCGTTGAGGGAAAGGCATGGCGGTGGGTGGTTTCACTATGACTTCAGGCTCACTAGTATCATCCTTTTCACTCTCCTTCAAGGGGCATCTTCGGCCTCTTTCATGCAGGGAAAAACCTCCTTGTTTTGACGTGTGTCGTGCGAGGGAGGTGATAAATCAACAACTCTCCCACTACGTAGAGTGGTGATGGCTTGACATTTCTCTTGATGGTCATTAGATGTAGAGGTAACACTAGTTTGACCTTGAGGAGGTCTTTGACTTTGAGTCGAAAACTTACCCTTTTCTTGAATACTCAATGACGATTACAACCTTGAGATGTTTGCATTTATTCGGTAAACATGTGAGAATTTTGTGCATTTATTACATTTTGAGAATTAATGAATTGGTTCACAACATCTTCAAAATTTCTCCGTGGTGGGGTGATATATGGTGTGGGAGGTGGTGCTTGTATATGTGATGCTTGTTGAGAATGTGGAGGTGGAGGTGGGGTAACGTGTTCATTAGGATTCAACGCATCATGTTGTTGCATGTAGCTAAAACCAGGATGGTTCTTCCATGAAGGGTTGTAGTAATTCCCATGCAAGGCATTGAAATTACCCTTAAGTCCTCCTATCACTACACCAAAATGGTCAAATTGGTACCCTTCAATCCGCCAGCCTTGTCACGGTCATTGACCATGACAAAACACACACATTTTTTTCACGATCAATGACCATGATAAGGTCGCGACAAAGTCTTGTCACGATCATTGACCGTGACAATCCTATAATGTTGTCACGATTAAGGACCGTGACATGTTCGTGACAATTATGTCAATAAAAAAACCCTCCCTCTTCTTTTTTCCCACCGATTCTAATTCCCTCCATTTCTCTCTCTCTCTCTCTCTAAAGACTGCACTCTCTCTATACGCTTTTGGTACGTTTTATCTCTCTATTTCTCCTCCATTTATATATATGTGTATGTAAATGTGCGTGTGTGTGTGGGGGGGGGGGGGGGGGAGGGGGCAGGGCTGGGGGAGGGGAGGGGGTGTATATGTGCGTGTGTGTGTGCATATGTGAGTGCGTGTATATGTGTGTGTGTGTGTGCGTGTGTGCTGGGTAGTGGCAGTGGGGGGAGGGGGCAGGCTAGGGGTGGGGGGGCAGGGGTTGTGGGGTTGTGTGTGTGTATATGTGCGTGTGTGTGCTTTTTTTAATTAAATTTTTATTGATTTATTAGATAGTGCGCTTCATATTTTAGTTCCCCTTGTAAAAGAATTGATTGATTAAATATTGATTAGTTGTTAATTTTTTTAGTAAATTAATAATTAGTGCCCCTTTCATATGCAAGTAGGATTGCCCCTCATTATAAATTAGTAGATTAATAATTGTATACTTTAATTGTTAGTTTAATTGATGAAAAGAACCGGAGTCAAACGGGGCCCCAAAGAGCCCGATGGCCTCTTGATCGGTACTTGGAGTGCGACCTAGGGTTAAAATTATCTATCATGCAAGACAAGAAATAAAAAATGTGGAATTCAGGAAAAATCCCCTAAATGGGTGGAAGCTGAACCTCTTATTGATATGACTTATGTGAAGGTGTATCAATTTATTTGGAAGAATATCATTTGCAGATATGGTCTTCCCCATGCATTCATTACTGATCATGGAACCTAATTTGATAACGAGGATTCCTATACAAGGCATGGGAGAGGGAAAGAAAGAAAGGAAAAGAAAGATAAGAGAGAGAAGAGGAAAGGAAGAGAGAAAAGAGGAAGAAAAGGGAAATTTCGGCCAAACTCTGTGGGATTCGACTCGATAAAGATCTTTGTTTTATACAGTCCAGTAGTGGCTATTCGCCTGACTCTACCTTCTTGTGCAACCAGGCGAGTCTCGAGGAAGGTTTTCTTGATTAAGGTGCGTTTTGATCCTGACTTTTCAAAATCTATTTTTTATATCTCGATTTTTCTAAATATGCCTTTTAGGGGATTTGATGATTTTAGATGTCACTTGTGTGACGGGACTATTTAGAAATATCCTTTTAAAACTCTTGTTAGAAAGAAATAATCTGAGTGATGTCTTCTGAAAGAATCATATCCCTAGTGTGGCCCGGTGAACCCCTGAAATTCGAAACACCTTAGGAAATATTATCACTAATCTATTAACCATTTCATTTATGTAGATCTCACTATCGCAATTAATAAAACTCATTTTTCATTAATTCCATTAACCCTCTAAGGTTATCTATCTCGCCTTCTACATATTCAACTGACACAAGTGACATCTAAAATAATCAAATCCCCTAAAAGGCATCTAACATCATTACAAGTGACATCTAAAATCATCAAATCCCCTAAAAGGCATCTAAATATCCCGTTCGAGAGTCATTACCCCTGTAATGAGATCTCTCGAATTGTCCCGTTTGGACGGTTTGAGACCGCATAATTTCTGTATAATAATATTCTTAATGGCTTAAAGTTATTACTTTTGGAGGAAGTTCTGCAGTCGTATCCTAATGTTCTCTAGGTACATATTAGATTGACAAGTGTGACTGTTAATTCAATTGATCAATTGAAATAACACTCACAGTTGCCAATCTATGTCGTGTACTTGGACAACTACGGGGATATGCTGTCAAATTTTTCTCAAATCGTAACAATGGGCATGAGATGTTAAGTATATTACATAAATATGCGGTCTTGAACCACTCACCCTTTAGAGGAGATGGAGGAAATAGGAATTTCTATTATAAATTGAATTTGAATTTGAAATTTAAAAATTGAATATAAATAAGATATAATTAAATAAAACATACTATAAATCTAAGTTTTGTTTATACTAATCTATGAATATACGCTTCTTACCTTTAATAGGTGATTAGATGTGGTAGTTGTGATGGGTTATCCAAAATACAAAGAGTGGATGGGCGAGACAAATAGAATGGGGTATGTGTTTCGCAGAGGTGCTAATGAATTTATGAAATACGCAAAGAGATGTCATAATGATGAAGAGTTTCCGTGTCCGTGTGCTAGGTGTAAGAATGGTAAGGTGTTTGAGTGGAAAATAGTTGAACTACATTTGTTAAGATGGGGTATGCAAGATATTTATCAATTTTGGGGTTTTCACGGTGAATTGAAAGTTCCTTTTGTCCCCGAACAACCTTCAACATGTAGGATAGATGTATAAGGGAACGACGTAGATCATAATATATTAGAGGATTTAGTTGATGATGCGTATGGAGTTTATGACGCGGAGGAGAATGAGGTTACTGATGATGTACAAGATTCAAGTGCTCGTGAAGATATCACGATAAACCTTGACGATGACTACCAAAGTTTAAAATTTATGGAGACCCAACCATTATACTCTGGCTGTGACAAAGATCAAATAACTTTACATGCCATGGTTGGTTTACACAGTTTGAAGACACAGTACAGTTTGTCTAGAAATAATGTGACAAGAATTCTGAATTGGATGAAGGGCTTACTACCCAAGGAGAATACGCTTCCAATTAGCTATCCTATTATGAAGAATAGTTTGAAAGGTTTGGTAATGAAGTATAAATTGATTCATAATTGTGTGTATGACTCCATACTATACCGAAAGGAGTATGAAAATCTCGATCGTTGTCCGGTATGCGAAGAACCTAGATATGTCCAATGTACTGGTAAGGAAGGAACAAGCTCAAAAGTGCCTCAAAACTGTTAAAATATTTTCTCGTTGGGCCTAGATCAAAGAGATTTTTCACAGTACCATGGATAAAGGAGGTAATGACTTGGCATGCTAGGACAGAAGTAGGGGGTAATCTCATGTATCATCCTATTGATTCTACAGCTTATAGGAGGATGAATTATGAGTATCCCAATTTTTCTCAAGAACAACGCAACATTCGTTTGGCTATATCAATAGATGGTTTCAATCCATTTGGAAATCTAAGCATCAATCAGAGTGTATGGCCAGTGATCCTAGCTCCACTCAACCTCTCTCCTTCATAGTGTATGAGACCTAAATTTTTGATGATGTCTTTATTGATACCTGGGCCAAAGGTACCAATTGATGACATCGACGTCTACCTGGATCCTTTGGTAGAAGAATTAAATGAGTTATGGGAAGAGGGTGTGCAATCATTTGACTATTTTTGAAAAGAAGAGTTTAAGCTGAAAGCTATGTTGATGTGGGAAATTCATGATTTTCCAGCTTATGGGACATTATCCAGTTGTGTAGTACATGGTTATTTGGGGTGTCCTATTTGTGGAGAGGAGACTGAATATCTTTATCTATCCGCTATCTCAAAAAATGTATACCATTTCCATAGGAGGTTTTTACCCCCGGCTCATAGTTTCAGATTTGAGAAAGGTTCCAATTTTTTATTGGGTGAGGTTGAACATAGGCTACCGCCAAGATAACTTTCAGGTTCAGAAATTGAAAGTTAATCTTCTGAATGTGGCCCTAATAGGCTAGGTAAGAATCCCAAATTTAAGAATGTCAAGCATAAGAAGACCCCAATTAGGAATGAAACTGAGATAAGGAAGGCATGGTCTAGGAGGTCAATTTTATTTGACTTGCCTTATTGGAAGAATAACCCGGTGCGCCATGTATTGGATGTGATGCATGCAGAGAATAACCTCGCTGAACATATTGTGGGCACTTACCTTGAGGGGAGTCATTCGAAGGATGGAGAAAATGCGCAAAAAGACCTTAAATCGTTGAAACTTAAGCCACAACTATGGTTGAAAGAAGATAGTAGGGGAATGACAATAATTCCCCCTGGTGCGTTTACTTTGACGAGTGGGGAAAGGAAGGTTCTTTTAGACACAATATATAATTTGAAGGGCCCATCTAATTTTTCGTCCAACTTGCAAAGGATTGTGAATTATGCTACTCATGATTTACATAAGTTTAAGTCCCATGATTGGCATGTGATCATGCAATTGGTTCCTTTATTGTTTAAGCACCGTTTCTCCAAGAACAAAGATTTGCGGAGGGCTACTATGCAAATTAATATTACCTTCTCATTATTATGTGAGAAGGTAGTCAATCAAGAACACATAGTGGACACAAAATTGGCGGTGACCGAAGTGATTTGTGTGTTGGAGAAGTACTTTCCCCCAGTATTCTTTGACATAAGTGTTCACTTGTTGGTACACCTATGCGAAAAGGCACTTCTTTGTGGTCCAGTTAGATATCGGTGGATGTATCCGTTTGAAAGATTGATGAAGTTTTTTAAAGATTACGTCAAGAATACGCGATACATTGCAGGATCAATTGCAGAGGAATACATCACCGTGGAGTCATCAATATATACTCGGGAATATATGCCTGACTCGACTTGCGTTGATGACACTGATGAGTTCATCGATGATGGCTCGATTTGACACACAAGAAGATGTCGAAGAATGGAAAAAAGTAAGTTTAAATTATTTTAAGTTTTACATTATTTTAGAATATTTTAGATTATTTTATACATGATTAATTTTGTAATATGCAGAAAATATGAAGCCTCTGAGAACAATAAAAGAAAAAAAACAATGGTACAATTAGATATCGAATTTAGGCTGTGGTTGTCACAAGAGGTAATTATAATGAAAATGGACGTTATATAATGTTACGTTACACTCAAACTTTACAACTAATCTCATTAATTTATATATATTCTCAGCTCTTAAAGACGGATGATGCGACATTAAGGATTGCTCGTCCAGCCACTGGACCCTTGTTCGTGGCACAAGAGTACAAAAAGTATCGATTAAACGGTTACGTATTCGGCGCAATAGTGTACGAGGAAAGTACAAATATACATAACTCGGGCATTTCATACAAGGCTCTTTCTTTCTTTCGAGCGAGCGCAAAAGATAAAAACCTCGTTGAAGCTGAAATGACTTACTATGGTGTAATTTGAAATATAATTGAATTGGATTATATAAGCTTCAAAGAGGTTGTATTTTACTGTGAATGGGTAAGAGTTGAGGATAAAAACGCTTGTAAAGTTGATCCTGTCACCAATTTGATCATGGTTGACTTGTCCAAGTTGAAGAGAAATGACCATGTGAGCGATGAATCGTTTGTTTGTGCATTTCAAAAGGTCAACCAAGTGTTTTACTCAGAGTATATCAGCAACGAGCCGTGGTCTATTGCCCTACATGCGCCAAAGCATCTAAATAGTAGTGTGGATGACTTGGCTGCTCCTACTGAATATCAATCCATTTTTGATGATAACCCGAATTTGAAACAATTTTTCAATTTGTAATAAATATTCCAATTTGTAATTTATCAATCCATTTTTAATGCTTTTAATTGATTTGCACTTTATCATTTTCACTCTTGTGTAGTGTGCGTGTGTGGGCAGTAGGAGTGGGGATGGGGATGTTTCAGTTTTTTAGTAATTGTACATATTATGAGTTAGATGTTGTTGTTTTGGAATTCAGAATTGAGGTGTTAAACAGTAACAATTCATTTGGGATTGTAGTAATTGTACATATTTGCGTGTCTTCTTCTAATTCATTTTGATTTGTACTAATAACAACATTTTTTTACAGATAATGTCTCCTTCAGGTATTAAGACGAGGATGATGATGCTGATTATGATGATGTCATCTGGGCTCGGTGGTAGCGGAGGCGACGAGGGCTCCTCGGCCCCTAGGCTCCCCAAATATGGAAAATTGGGGATGGACATCGAGAACAAGACGGGGCTTTTAGCGAGATCCCTCGAGCTTGTAAATACGATCATTTTGACCCGAGGTACACTAGTTGGAGGGAGGTGCCAAATGAGCTCAAGTTAGCTATTTAGGCAACACTACATGTAATGTATTTGTATTTATATTTATATGAATATTTCAATTTCAATTTTGATTTTGATTTCGATTTCATTTGATATTTATATTCCTATTTATTCGTAACTAACATTGTATTTATTGGACAAGAACAATTCATCCTGGATCCATAGCTACGCGATTTCGTCTTGGAGCAGTTGAGGGAGCAACACAAGACGTGGAAGAAAAATATACGGGCCCGATACTTTGGGAAGACTCGAGAGTGCGTTATCCGAATGCGTGAATCCGTCCCGCCAAAGTAGCCGATCTCATTGGCACAATGGCAAAGGTTCATTGACAATGAGATCGGGGAGCGACAATTGGCATCTCGCCAACCAGGGAGGGAAATCAAGCGAAAAAGATGGACGTGCACTACTCCGGCCGGACGTCTTACGCCGAGGTGGATCATAGGATGATGGTAAGATTTAATTTTTCTATAATTACAGAAATATATTATTCTGCATTATTTTACTTTGTGGGGCCGATACTAATTTTGCATTATTTTATTTCAGGGGACAGGGAGTGGCCCTGGGGTAAGCCACATAGGCTCGATACTTATGTGGCTATTCGAACGAAAAAGGGGAAGGATAAGGAGGTGTCCCCGAGCATCGCGGCCACGATTGTAAGTAATATGACAGTTTACTTTTTGTTAATTACGTTATAATTTATTTATTTAACTAATCATGTGCCTTTTTTCATTTCAGGCAAAGCTTTAGGAAGTGCATGAGTCGCAGTCATATGCCGATAAGGCATCTTTGTCCACGGATGCACTCAACCAAGTGCTTGAAGCTAATCGCAAGGGGAGTACAAGGGGATGAGATCATGGGTGGGCAAATCTAGGATCATCGAATTGGAGACGAGCGACACCGGGTTGGCTCGAATGGTGGACTCGCATGACGCGAAGCTGTCCCGTTTGGAGGAGATGGTCTAAGATATGTTCTCATTAATGAAGCGTTCGTTGGGAGAAGACCATAAGTGGAAAGGTAAGGAGGAGGTGGTGGAGGATTAGGTGTAGGACGAGGATGTGGATCTCTCTGCTTTATCGCCGACACGTGCGGACTTTGATGATCCAGTCCCCTATTTGGCTCCCTTCGATCGACCGATGTCGACACTTGGTTGGCCGAGCATGTTTATACTAAACATATTTGATGGCCAGAGGATAGGGAGGGGGTTGAGGGACTCGAATACCCTCCAGGGTATGCCAGCTCATAGATGTTTGCTTTAAGACATCGAGTCCAAGGTGCTCGTCACGTATGTGATACAAGGGAATGATAACTCCCCATTGTGGTTGTGCGAACAATGTGACACGATGTATATTGATGGGTGTGTCAATTTGTATATCGTGTGACCTACTCTTCTCCTCAGAGCTACCCCTACCCCAGACATGTAGTGACATTATTTGAATTGAATTATTTTAAGTTATTACATTTGAATTATATTTGGATTATATTGTGATGCATATTTTTTTGAATGTATAGTTTCATTATCTCTATTTTCTTTGGATATATGAACTTTGAATAGGTATAACGTTGCTATAACAGGTACAAATATACTGTTGGGCAGGGTAGTGGCCATATTGCCCAGCATATTTTTTTTTTAATTCTGCCTAAAATTGTCACGATCATTGATCGTGACAATTTTTTAAATATTGTCACGGGTTTGTCATGGTCCTTAACCGTGATAAAATTTATCAAGGTCAAAGACCGTGACAAGTCCATGACAACAAACGTTTTCACCCCCTGAATTGCACGGTCATTGACCTTGGCAAGTCCAACTTGTCAAGGTCAATGACCGTGATAATCTGGCAGATTTGGTGTAGTGTATCCCATCCACTTTCTCATGTAGCATTGCTTTGTAGGCGAGTGTCATTAGGCATTCCTTCGTTGAATAGCCCGCCTCACAAATAACACAAACCTTCTCTTTCATTGCTCGAGTGGATCCAGTTGGTTCTCTTAGGCTTGATCTGACTACGTCACCCACATAATAAAGACCAGACGCAGAAGAAGCGGTGGGAGTTTTTTGAAATGGTTTTGGGTGTTAGGATCGGATGTGTCCCACGCTTGAGTTGCCTCGATGACAAACTTAAGGTGGGCATCTACATCGCTTTCATCTAATTCCCAAAATGGTTTCTCGCACATTGTCTTAACGAGTTGTTTAGAAGATATGCCCTTAGTGAAAGAAAGATATGAGATGATACTTCTCAAAACCATGATGTGGGCATGTACTAACTAGCTCGTTGAAACGTTCATAACATCGATCAAATGGCTCATTTTCTTATTGTACGAATGTTTGAATTTGAGATTTGATGGAATTTGTTCGATATTGGGGAAAGAACTTTAAGAGAAATTTGGATTGCATTTCCCTCCATGATCCAATTGAGTTCGGTGATAAAGACCATAGCCATATGTTTGCCTTATCCTTCAAACAAAAAGGAAAAAGTTTGAGTCAAACAACATCTTATGTGTAATCTTGATCGCTAAAGGTATCGCATGCCTCTTCGAACTCACAAATGTGGAGGTAAGGATTTTACCAATCTATACCATGAAAGGTGGGAAGAATCTGGATCATCCCATTGTGAAAGTGAAATTGTCCCGCATTATACGAAAGTGAAATGCATCCCGAAGTGACGGTTCGCTCGGGATATAGGAGTTCTCTCATGGGACGATACATCATTTCACCCTCACCTTGACCATAACTAGCGTTATTCAACATGGCTCTCTTTCCAATTGATTTGAATTCCTCACTCGACATACTCAGAGTGTGACTTGTGATAGAGTTAGGCGATGTAGGAGGTGGAACCCAAAATTGAGGAGCATTTGGAGTGTGTGGGCAATTGAGATTGTACTCGACTATTGGATTCTTGTGAATTCTAGTGGGGGTTGATTAAGGAGTTTCGTGAGGATGTTGCTTGAAAGGACTTTGAGAGATGTTTTATCTTTTTGGCTTTTTATTTTTCTTATTGTTTTTGAATTTTTGGTTTTATGATTTTTTTGGGCTTTTTAATAAGTAGAGTCAAATTTTAGATTAACTCGACCTAACCTAAAAGTATACCTAATCCCAGGCAACGACACCAAAAACTTGATACGACTCAAAATGTGTCTCTTGTGCGTGCTAATTGCGGTTCAAGTGTAAATCGGTCGCTCAAGTAATATCCCACTAAACCAGGAATCGAACACAGGGACTAAGACGTATACACATAATGACGAATAGGGAAGACGCGTGACCTTACAACTGACTCAGATAAAGGAAAGAAAATATGATGAATTTTTGTGATTATATCTACAAACGAAAATGATTTAAATTAAACTACTATTTAACTAGGCATGCAAGAATTAATAAACTACGATTTAAATCTTTTTGATTTTTACTCTTTTGCCACTCTTTAAAACTTACTCACTTATTTTGTATTATCTTTTTCACTTCGTCATTCCACCACCAAGTCTCTTTTTAATGAATCTTTTCCCTTTAGTCTCACCTAGAATTTGCTTACCTATTTTCTCGATATCATTCTTCGCTCTTGACCAAATGTTGTTAACATTGTCGTCCCAATTCCACTACATGTTTAACATGAAATTTTTCTTAAATTCCATCTCTCTGTATCATTTTCAATCATTTCATTTTATAGCTTGATAACCTATTTTCTCTTTTAAGTACTTAAATCCTTTAATGGGTAAATCTATTACTAATAGGCGATGTTGATTTGTTAAGTTTTCACATGGTATAACTTTACAGTCTTTGCATGTTTATAAGTCTCTTTTTCTATGTAAGCAATAATCTATTTGAGTTTTATTCTCTCCTATTTTAAATGCTATTAAATGTTCTTCCTTTTTTTTTCAAAAAATGTGTTTGTTAATGCTAGATCGTATGCCTTAGAAAATTCTAGAATAGTTTCCCTTCCTTCGTTTCTCTTACCAAAACCACAATCTTTGTGTATCCTTGGATAACCATCTCGTTATACTCTTACATGCCCATTCAAGTCATCTCCTAAAAATATGCTTTCATACGTAGGAATTTGTTATGATACTTCATCCAATAATTCCCAAAATGAATTCTTTACAATTTCATCTAAAGTTCATTGGGGCGTGTAAGCACTTATAATATTCAATATTATTTTATCTAAGACAATCTTAATGCTCATTAATGTATCTCACCATCTTTTAATATCCATGACTTTATCTTTTGTATAGTGATCAACAATAATACCCACTCCATTTCTACGATTATCTATCACTCCTGAGTAAAATAATTTATAACCTTATCCTATCTCTCTGGCCTTTTCACCCATCCATTTAGTTTCTTGTACGCATGCTATGGTTTTATTTCTGTAAACAAAAACTCAAAATGTATCAAACAAAAAAAAACAGATCGCTCCGATTTTGAGAAATAGATCGTATTTTTCAGGTTTGAGAATCGGATCGAATCGATCGGGGTATGAGAAATGGTTAAGATCTTTCGAGTTTTAGAACATATTAGGTTGTTAGATCGGTAAAAGAAAAGTCCTCTTTAAGTAATTAAGTCAATTTACAAGGTTTAGTAATAAAAATCCAATTTAATTCGCAATACTAATTAAATACTAATTAAACCATAATCATCCCTATATTATTATAAACCAAGACCAATAGCCCTAATAAAAGTTAAAATGTCCCAATTTATCAATGTTTTAAAAATAATTTAAACAAAATTTTTGGGCCACTAACGATGTTGATTGCCCTCTAGGGCCTTACTCCCGCCTTCCCTACTCGAAGTACCTGGGGTGGGGTTGTGGTTTTAACATAAAAACTAAGGGCCAGAAAATTCTCAGCAGGGAGAGTACTACTAAGATATATGTTTTCTACAAAAGTACTATACATATAACATGTATTTAATCAATTCCAAAAATGTTTAACAATTTAGCTAGTATTAATGCAACTACCGTGCAAACCACCCGAGCGACGAGATCATACTCACACTTAACCATTTCATACCACCATTTACCGTGTCAAGAGACTATTAACCACATTTTATTTATTAGCCTCCTTTTTATCACGTTTCATTAGGTTGTCTTACTTACACATTTCCAAGCACAACCATTATTATTTCCTTTTTCCATTATCTTTTTACGTAATCTTCTAATATTTGCATACTTTAACGGGCTCCACACCGCCGGCTATGCTATCATATGCTTTGTCCTGTGATTTTAGGTATTTCATCCCAGGGCTCCGGTCCCTTCTTAATTATTTCCGGTGTCATCCGAGTCCATATCAATGTGTTTTAACATTTTTTCTAATATCCACATTATTCCATCATTTTAGTTCTTTAATCATTTCTTCGGTTTAAACCACCATTTCATCTTGTTAACATGCCATTTTATCCATTTTTACCTAAAATCGACTGATAAGGTCTAATGAGAAAATTCGACCACTAGGACCCTTAGTTTGTCAAAATTACCATTTTGTCCTTTCTTTCATTATAACTTTGTGAAAAACACGTCTAATTCATTATGGCAATAAAAACCAACAATTTCTTTCAAAACATTCTTTATATGATTTTATGTCGAAAATCATGCCTCATTATTTTATGTCTTCTACATAAAAGATTTGCATAATTTTTCGAATTCAACTCTAGTCATTTAAACGATGATTGACCTCGTTCGAATGACAAACCTTTTCATTTGAATGACAAGGGACTTCGTTTGAATGTACACTTCCAACAAGATTCCAGAGAGCGAGGGAAATTAACCATTTTCCAAGTCGATAGAAGCTCATTCGAACTTCGTTCGAATGACTTATGTTTCCCATGAAATGAACTTTAGGCCATGAAAACTCCGATTCGACTTGCACGAAGGCTACGATGATGGTTAAACCTCAATATTCATTCACAAATACAACTTTATATGAAAAGAGATAAGATTTAGGGCACGGGTAGTACTTTCTCCCCACCTTAAGAGATTTTGATCAGAGTCGCCGATTTATTTTTTATATTGATATTTGTGGTATGAGTTCGGGGATCGTGTTATGAGTGGGGAAGGTATTTGGAACTCCAATCATGATTTATCTGCTTTATATGTTCTTTTCTTTATACTTTTAAATCACTGATCAAATAGAAGATAAGGAACTTTTTAAGAAACCTTACTTATTAGAACCCAAAGACATTAGACACTTTATCTATTCCTAAAGAATTATTGTCCTTACGAAGCAAAGCTAGTGTCCTTCACAGGATGGACAACAAGGTGATGCTTGTGAGTGAACATCTAGATTTCTCTTGTGTTTGTATGCCTTAAAGGCGTGATTATGTGTAAGTGTATTGGATTGGTCTCATGAGAGAGAAGTAAATTTTTCTCCTACCTACCCATTTTCTACGGGATTAAAGACAATATAGTTTTGTATGCAATTTCTTGCCTAGAATATATTTTAGGCGTGAGTGTGTTCAAGTGTGAGTCTTGTTGTGGAGAACATGTTTGAATGTTATGGTATTCACAATTTGACGAGGGGAGAACTCAAAGTATATGGCCAATGCCTACTGGATGCAGGGCTTGATATAATCTATTTTAGCGTGAAGGGTGTTATGTTTTATAGACAATGAACCTTTGAAGTTACAGATATGGATCTGTCTATCCTTAATCAACCAACTTATAATAGGGAGGCTACACATCTCTTGGACTATATAATTCTTAGATGGATATGATTTAGAGATGTTTTGACATCTCGTGGAATGAATGTGGAAAGTCACATGTTAATATATTGTGTACCTCGGGCTGGACAATAGTGTGTCGCAAGGAGATATTTATGATATCTTAGAGTGCGATGCGTTATTGGAACGTATTGTAAGGTGATATATCACAAGGGATTGTGATCATGAGTGGTCCCCATTTTTATTCCTACCTACCCATTTTTAGTAGGTGTGTAAGTGATTTTGAGACATCGTGACATCTCGTGGGGTGAATGCGGGAAGTTCCGAGTTGAGATATTAAGTACCTCAAGGTGAATTCATGGGAAATTGCAAGGTACCATGTGTTATCAAAATGTATTTCAGGGATATTTCACAAGGGTTTGTGATCAAAAGTGGGACTCATTATTGCGCCCATGTACCCATTAATTCATAGGATCAAAGCCTACGTAGTTCACCCGTTAGGTGGTTATGGGGGTGGATGGATGGGGAGAAATATAAATGTCCCTTTAAAGAAAATATATTGAGGGATATATATATATATATATATATATATATATATATATATATTTATTTAAAAGGCTTGTTCTCATGAGTGGGACATGGTATTGTGATTGTGTGATCACGGAGTCATAATATCAAAGCCTGTAGTTCGTATTATGGGTATATCGACGTGTTTGTATGCATCGTGTGATTGGGAGATATCGTGATATCTCGTGGGGTGAGTGCGGGAAGCTATAAGTTGAGATATTGTGTACCATGGGGTGGATAACTGGGTGTCCAAAGAGATATTTAGGATATATTGAGGTGTCATATGTTATTGAAATGCATTGTGTGTGATATATCAGAGATATAACAAAAAATATTGTTATCATGAGCGGGTCTCTCTATTGTGCATATATACCCATTTGTATGCGGATTCAAAGCCAACATCATTTATATTGCGATGGTTTGCGGGTTAGTGGTGCGTACTTATAGGATGGAGGGGTGGGGAGAACTATAAGACTCTCTATAGGGGAAATAATTTCAGGGAATTATTATAGAGGCTTGTGCTCATAAGTGTAACTCTGTATTGAGCCTACGTGCCCATGGGGTCATTGGATCAAAGCCTATATATAGTTCTTATTATTTTAGGGGACATAACATAAATGATGCAGGGTCTTGGTAATTTTAGAGTTTACCTTATCTGGACAAAATTTATGTTATGTAAAGGTATATTATGTCTGTGTTTTTAGAATAAATGATCAATGACCTTCCGATAAATATTCATTTAGAAACATAATTTCAGCTATATCCTCTTTTAGAGCGGGGGATATTTGCTTGGTTAAGAGATGTGGGTTATTCAGGCTTTCGAATTTGATTGCATAAAATATTTAGGGATGATCTTGTACTCGACTTCGTTACACAAAATAATTTTTTTACATGAAAAATATGTTTACAAGTTGTATTTCTTGTAACATGATTTGATTAGTTATTCTTACTTCATAAGCATGATAACAAATAAAAATAAAAATTATTGCATAAGTAAAAGGCTAAATGTTGGATGAGGACAAGACTTTAAAGTTTTTAAACCTTGTATATTGCATTCCCGATCTCATGGTGAATCTAGGGTGTGGTGTTATATTAATCCAGGGTATTCTTTAATCCAAAAATTTTTAGAGGTTAAGGCTAAAGTTTAGAACATTTACCCTTGGAGTGTGAAGAGGGTTAGGAGTAAATTTTAACCTCGAGGGATGATGGCGTACCTTTGGGTTGATGTTCAATTGAGGAACTGGATGATCGGAGTCCCATAGGGGAACACAACTTTTTCGAGGTTTGGTCCTAGAAAATCATACTTTCACTCATGATTATCATGGCGAGACTCTGAGAGAAGGTTTTTCTGAAAACCAAATCGATATTGTGTTTTTGGAACTTCTTTTTTAGTTAAACTAATTAATGTTGGGGTTTTCCAGTGGGTCGGGTCTCATTTTATAGGAAATAATCTGGGTGCCTTGTTTAACCGATTGGTTAAACACATGAACAACTAATAAATTGGTTGTGACATTTGCCCGATCGGTTGCTTGTAATTTTTAACCGATCGATTGAACAAATGAGCACATGATGTTTACGATTAACAGGACTATTAATAATTTTGTTGGATTTTCCCCAAAATTAGGGACTTTCATTTGTGATTCAAAGTCAAAATATGGTATTTTTCATGAGACGGAGGACCTAGAGGATGTTGGCATTGTACGCGCATGTGCATCTGATGTGTGTGGTAATTCCACCCAGATACTTTGGAGATGTGAAAGGATTTTTAGGTGATCCACAGGTGTTTCCCAAAGATTATTAGAGGGAGAACCTAGCCTATTTGAGGAACTAAATGATGGAAAACTTAGACGCATGGGTGATACTCAGATATGGATCATTTATCACAAATCAGACAAAATTGATGGGCAATTTATGGGTGGTCCCTAGGTATTGACTGAGTATTTTAGGAGTTTATCCTGAGTATTCTACAAAACTGGAGGTTGCATGGGTTAACCGCATGCATATCGAAACCTAGTGCGGAATAAACACCTAATAGTTCAAAAATCCTAGTGAATTTATGTGTGTTCATTGGGTGTTTCCCCATGATTTTTAGGAGTTTGTCCTGAGTATTGTGGGAGACCAAATGTCGTGCAGGTTATCTCCACATACCAAAGCCAGATACGGAATTAACACCTAACAGTTCAGAAATCCTTGGAGATTTATGTATGTTCCTCGAGTGTTACCCAAGGATTTTAGGAGTTTGCCCTAGGTGTTCCAGGATATAAGATGTTGCATGGTTAGTCGTGCATAACGAAACTGGGTGTATAATGAAAACCTAATAGTTCTGAATTCCTAGGGGATTTATGTGTGTTCCTCGAGTATTACCCAAGGAATTTTTGGAGTTCATCTCAAGTGATCAGAGAGACTTAATGTTGCATGGGTTAGTCACGCGTAACAAAACTCGGTGCAGAATGAATACATGATAATTCAAAAATCCTAGGGGTTTTATTTGTTGCCTATCTTTTTTAAGAGTTCTTCATGAGTGTTTCGCAAGATTGGATGTTGCACCGATTATTCGCGTGTACCAAAATCAGGTGCGGAATGAAAGCATGATAGTTAGGAAATCTTAGGGGATTTATGCGTGTTCCTCGAGTGTTACCCGAGGATTTTTAGGAGTTTGTCTGAGTAATATAAAGGACTGTATGTTGTGAGGGTTACCGTGCATATCATTTGAAGTCGATGAATTGTTAAATTTTGAGATATCCATTTAATGCATTCAATAAACACCATTATCTTTCTTCAACTCCTTTCATCAACACTCCACCTTCCTACTGTGAGCTCAAGCTCAGTCATGGCCAACCATAGCTTATGCTTCATTTTTCACTAACTCCCTATAGTAGGATATAAAAGGGACACTTGGGGAGGTTATATGTATCCAAATTTGAGTTATCTTTGTGTATTATTAAGTATAGTTGATATATTTTCCTTTTACGATAGAGTTTGGACTACTTCCTGCTCCTACTTTTTAGTCTAAGCTCCATACTTATGTGACTTAACTTTATTTCAATCTAGTGAGTCCTATGTGAGTAATAAGTACTTAGACATTCCAATCAATTTGAACATAAGGTCCCCTTTTTCATTACAAAGCTCTCAAACAGTTCATGGCCACTTTAGCCAAATCCTAACGTTGGTAACATTTTTAACATTCATCCTCATATTGAATATACAAGAGAGAATTAAGAGTGGATGTAGGTACCCTTTAAAGAAGTTGAACCACTATACGAACTTGGGACCATGTCATTTTAATTCAATACACCTCCACGTACTCTAAGGAGGCATATTTGGTGAGTTAAGGTCTTAACCAATTTCAACATGATTGATTTTTCACTAGTTGTGGAAATAATTGTTCTCCAAAGTCATATTTATCAAAATTTCTCATTCCTTTATTGTCACCATGACAACCAACATTTGGTTAGAAAATAATGTGAAATAAATGGAGGATCTCTAGGAAGAAATTACTCTTATAATAGCAGGAACCCCCCACTTACACTACCATGAGCCTCAATAGAGGCCCAACATGTTGAAGGGGATAATCAAGGACAGAATCCCCAAGAGAAAGAAAGGGAAGTCTATGATAGGAAAATCAAAAGGTTCATCCATACCCTTAGAGGTCTTGGATGCAAGTCCCATCAAGAAACAGACTCTCCTTTTTGGGAGAACACTCCCAAGTATGTTGCCGAGTGATCAAACTTTGAGGCAATGAAATAAAGAGGATGAAGGAATCGTTAAGAAATTTACTTTACCAATAATAAAGAAAAAACATCGAACCCTATTGATTTAACCCTCTAAAAGAAACTCTCTCTATTCTCCAATGATATATGACACTATGGCCTTCCTCCCAACCAGAGGATGCCTACTATTGAGCCATTTGATGGGACCAAAGAATTCATTAACCACTTGTAGACCCACTGAACCCTCATACTTCTCTAAGAAAACTCTATCAAGATGTTTTAATGAGGTTTTCCAGTTACTCTAAGGGACATGACAAGGAATTGGTTTTCTAATCTTAAGTCTGGAACCATCAAGAACTTCACTGAGTTGGTCAGGTCGTTAGTTATCCACTTCGTTGGATCTCAGAAGGTGCTCAAGCCTTACACTTCTCTCTATAGTTTTACATAAAAGTTGGGGGAGAACCTCTATGAGTATGAGAAAAATGATCAACCTTGAAGCTGCGAGCTTGATGACCTAAACGATACTATATATGTTATAACCGTTATTATAGGACTTATTTTATTGGCTCTATTGAGATCCATTGGTAAAAGTCCACCTTAGTCCATATTGATCTCTTTGATAGTGCTCAAAATATATGAATGCGGAGGATGTCGGGTCAATAAGAATGTCTTAATTTCCTTAATAACCTCAAATAAATAAGGGAGGGTGATGTACGCTCTCTCGCTATTAGGTAAAATCATATACAACAAAAAGGAGTCCATAACAAAGAAGGGAAAAAAGTGTTGCCCTCGAGACTAATAATTTTATTTGACTCGTGATCTCAATTGTAGAGGTATTATCAACGGTAGAATTGAAGAACATATTTCCTAAACCTAATCCAATGAGGATTATGGACGAAAAGAGATATAAATCCAAGTATTTCCAGTTCTATAAAGACCATATTCATAACACAAATAATTATTTTTTCCTCGATAAAGCCATAAAAAAGGTCATCAAAATGGTCAATCTCAAGTAGTTTATGTCCAAGACCGATGAATATCAAGAGAAGGGTAGATAAACGATTACAATCATTGATGTAAACACCATTTTAAGTGGTTTCTCTGGATGAGATACCTCTTTTCCTGCTCAAAGAAGCCATTTAAATGAGGTTAACCAAGCTTTACTCATAAGAAACACTAAAGTTATAGTATTTATGATGAATTTCCCTAAGACCGACCTCAGTAGTGTCCCATTACCCTATAATGACCCAATTGTCACTAGAAATGCCAAAATGCACTAGATCCTCATCAACATTGGAAGCTTCATTGATATCATCTTCATGGATGCTTATGTGGTGATAGGCCTCACTATGTAAGACAACCTGCCTATCATGAACCCATTGGTAGTTATTAGTAGAGAAAAGACCTATTTTGCAGGATATATCACTCCTTCCTCTCCCGACGAATGATGAAGAAGGTTTTTGCATTACTATCTAGAGAAAGTTACTAGTGCTAAATAGTCCTTGGCTTACATTGTTATATTAGGCAGACCTTCCTCAATGAGTTGGATATAGTGATCTCAACAAGAAGGATGATCATGTACTTCAGCTCCCATTTTAAAGTGAGGGAGGTCCATGGAGCCCGCATAAAGGAATGATAATGCTATAATAAAACCAAGCAAGAAAAAAGGCTTGTAGATGCTCTTTAAACACACATTCTTGGGCCAGAGGACTAGACAGAAACCCCAGGGCACATAGGTAAAGCTCATAGGGTCCCTTCAAATGATGCAAAGACCTTAGGAGAGGTCTAGAAATCATAAGTTCGGTAACCTCAGGCATAGAGTTGTGAGTAAATTTAGAAATGACTTTTGTAACCTCATTTATGAAATGAAATGGAAAATAATGTTTTGTTACCTCATTGAGTTCACTTACCCAAATTTTTAACAAGAGTCTTGTTTACACAATATTTAACCATTTTATATCCTAATAATTTTTTGACACGTGGACAATCATTAGGAGAAATCAAGGGCGGTTATTACAGTAATTTAAATGAAAGTTGTGGGTGGTTCAAGGTAGTTAATATTTGAAGAATAAAAATATTCTATAAAACCAAAATCCTACAACGAATCAGTCGCACCAAAAATCATTGGAAAAAATGCCAAAGATTCATGGAACAGATTTAATGATGATCTTCCCAATTTTCCATTATAATTTTGCAATGTCGAATCAGAACTCAGGGGTTCAATTTTTTTTGTGTTTGAACTAGAATTTGGGTCGAAAAAAGATATCTAAAGTCACAATTAAGAATTTACTAGAATGTGTTCTTTGAACAAAATCACAAGGTTCCCTCAAAGTTTTCTAAAGGTCCTTTACGGATTGTGGATCACAATAGTTGATGATAGGAATTAAGTAGATTGTTGTTTTTACACAATTTATAAGCCAATTCGCTTAAAAAATATGGAGCCATGGTTATATCGAAGAAGTTTAAGGATGACAATATTCATTTTCTTTGGTAACTTTTGAAGAGGAAAATTGATGAGATTATTGACCATTTGTGACCTTAGAAGTTGAAAAAGAATGAGATTATTCATAATTGTTTTGTAAACTTTGAAGTTGAAAAAGGTTGAGATTATTCACCACTTTGGTGACCTTTGAAATTGAAAAATATTAAGATTATTCACCATATTTGTGACCTTCGAAGCGAAAAAAGGCTAAAGTTATTCACCTTCCTTGGTGACCTTATAAGATGAAACTAGAAAATGAAGTATGTTGTTGTTATTATTGGTTTTTGCTTTAAAAAATATATCGGGTAAAATGAAGTTCTACGCCTTCCATAAATTCAATGATGTTTTTTCATGGCTTCAATTATCAAGTTTCCACCACTTATATCTTTGCTCAAAACTCAGATGGTGTGGGGGATATGTTTACAGTATATTTGACCATTTTTATCACCTAATAATTTTCCTACATGTGGATGGAAATTGGGAGAAATTAGAGGTAATTATATGGTGGTTATTGCAGTAATTTAAATGAAAGTCGAGGGATGTTCATGGTAGTTATTATTTACGTCCAAATTAGATGTTATTTGGAGGAAAATAGAGGAAATATTGAGCTGAATATTAAAATTCAAATTGTAGGTTACTTGCAGCTAAATCAGAGTTAGTTATTGAGAGAATTAATTCAAATTCGAACTGTATTTCCATTCTATCATTTACTTTATGTATTTCTGTAAGGACATATTTTTTTATCTTGTCCCTAGTTCCAAGTTTACATCGTATATGGCGTATCCCGTTACATCCGTCAAGGCATTCAAGTTCACTCGTTAAAAAAGATGGATCCGAATATCAAGCATCTTCAACAAAGTTCTACGAATTGATCTAATTTTAGTATGGATTTAATTTTGTGTTACTTAGATTTTTTACTAAGTATTGAGATATTTTTTATAAATTGTTTTTTCAAAATGAGGCGTTTTTCAAACTTAGAATGTTTTCTGAGATACCTGTAGGCAGAACTTTAAAAAATCATTTTAGTCCTTTAAACGACATTGCAATGTCGTTCAAATGACATGGGCATGTCGTTCGATACCTCATTTGAAGCCCCAAATATCATATGGCTCAAATGAGAGCATACAATTTTTTTAAGGGTCATTTGATAGGGTTGTTCGAAGGAAATTATAACGATGTCACACTGTCGTTCAAACGACCTGATGAAATCGTTCGAACGACTTTTCGCCGCCCCAAAAATTTTGTTTGCATATAAAAATCTATTTTGTGAAGCTTTTTGATTAAGACTTTTCATTTACGCAAACTGCAAAATAGTTGCAACTAAATCTTCACATTTTAGGGCAAAAAAACTTTTTAGATTCACATAAATCATCCCAAATACTTTTGTGAATATTCTTTGGAACCTAAACACTTCTATAACGAAGTTATTCTTGTAGAGAGCAATCTTCATTGTTGATCTTGGGGATACTCGAGGGTATTCACTGATGAAGGAGGAACTACGGTTCTTGTGATTTTAGAGGAAGTTATTGCTGATTGAAAGTTATGATCTTTGTGGGTTCTTATGGGAATTCGTTGTAGTATTTCTCTAAAGTGTTTTAAGTTACGATTTCCCAACATTAGTGAAATAAAGGTTTTGCCTTGCAGAGATTTTTCCTGAACCTATGACTGCATGCTTTATTGATTTATTTATTGAATCACATAGATGCATGTTTAGGGTTTAATTAAAATTGAAATTTGTGTGAGATTTACACCTAGTTAAATGAGTTTACTCCATTGAAATATTACGAACTCTTAAATTGGTATCACATTTGCCTTTTCAAATTAGTATCAGAGCAGGTTTCACCAAATTATCGTGAGATCCTTTTTTCGCAAGATTTTTGTGATATCATTCTTTTTGAAATATTAATTTTTGAAAAATCGCAATCTTTCTCATGGATAACTTATATAATCTGATGGCTGTCTTTGATGGTACAAATTATGACTATTGGAAAGCTCGTATGAGATCTTGTTTAAAAGAAATTGATGAAAGAGTACAGCTCGTATGTGAAAGAGGGCAAACTCCTCCCACTGTCACCGTTAATAATGTAATTAATCCTAAACTTGTGTCTGATTGGACTGATGATTAAGTGAAGTGCCTATAACTCCTTAGGCCTTAGTTCTATTTCTAGTGCCGTCAAACTCGATGAGTTCCGATGTATTATGACGTACACCACCTCAAAAGAGGCATGTGATATACTTGAGTTGACACATGAGGATACCAATGCTATTAAGGCGTCGAAATGGAAAATTTTGACCACCCAGTTTGAGACTATCACTATTTTAGATCCCGAGTGTTTTAATGAGTTTTATGCTATCTTATCATCCATTGTTAACATGAATTTTAATTTGGGTGAGAAATATGATGATTCGAGGGTTGTGAATAATATTTTGAGGTCACCTCCATTCTGATTTATTCCAAAGGCCACCGTGCTTAATCCTTTGGGTGTATTAGATTCACTTAAATTAGAAGAACTCGTAGGATACCTTCATACTTATGAAATCGACATGTTTCTCCAAATCATTAAGCCTAAGGATAGATGGATAACTTTAAAGACTCAAGTTAAGAAAAAGAAAAAAAAGAGAGTTTGTGAGTCTGATTCTGAGGGTGAGGTTGATTTGGATGACTTATCCTTATTTTATATATATTTTTAAAGTTTCTCAAATTTTCCAGATAATTCTTCCAATAAAAAGATTTATGAGAAAAATAAAAAGAAAGATGAGGTCAAATAGAGCGGTGAGAAAGAGAAAGATATAAGATGTTATAAGTGCGAGGGAAAAGGGCACAAGGCATTTGAGTGTCCCATTATGCTAAAGAGAAAGGGGAAGAAAATTGCTAATATGACCACTCTTAGCGATAGTGACATTGAGTTGGATGATTTCGGGAATGAATCACCACATGAAAAGTGCATTTCTTTCATGGCTGGTCATGTAAGCACATCTAGTTTGTCCCACGACGATGAGGACACTTGTAAGCGTGAGGGCCTCAATGATGTTTTGAGCCATTCGAGGGATAGTGAGTGAGAGTATGGGACGACAAGTGAGGGAGAAGGGGATCCCCAAAAAGCTTTTAGAGATTTGTACATCGAGATTCTAACACCCCGTATTTCTGTGCATTTAATATTTAATTAAATCGGCTAATTTTAAATTACTTGTGTGTCATAATTTAATTTAATTAATTAGTATTAGTATTTGTTTAAATATTAATCGGGAGGGTAAATGGTTAATATTTATGGAATTTATATTACTAAGTGAATAGTAATAATTTATTTATGTCATAACGAGTGATAGTGACGTGTCATTTATTTATCTTAACCAGGAGTCCGGTATAGATTATTTTGGGGTTGAGATAAATACTTTAGGTAAATTAATTCGGATGACAATTTTTCATGTACAGTTGAGTCTGGATAGGCCTCGATAGTCGAAAAAGAGTACCCAGGGGTGGTAAATGGGTCTCGAAATAGTTTTAGGCATAACCGGGCCCACACGGGGGTGTTTTGACCATTTTAATAAATTCCACAAGCCTAAAAAGGGGATTGTCTTAGTAAAACCTAAAAGTGAGAGGGTTTGGTAGCCATAACTCATTCAAGAAACCCTAATTAAGTAGTGCAGAAAAGAGGAGGAATTTGTAGAACTCTTGGGAGCCAAAATCAAGAATACGTTTGGGTGATCTTTGTCAAATACTCTTCTACACCAAAGGATTCAGACCCTATGAACCCTAAGGCAAGTGGTTAAACTTGATTTTAAATTTATTGAAGTCTTGAATTCATATCATAGTGGGTGTGATAAACAAATGATCTTGGGCTGGGTTAACAAAAAAATTGGGTTTTAATTTGTGGAATAATACGCATAAGGTTTGGATTGAGAAAAATTATTAGTTCGTAGGTACTGTTGAGGAGTTAATTGATAGATTAAGAACGACCTATTAATTGTAAGGATTTGGGGAGAATCATTATTTAATTTCATACCAGGATTTAAGTTGGTGTGGGTTTGAAATGTTTACTGTGAAGAAATATGGGAAATAAGGCTAAACTTTGGGGAGAAATATGGGAAATATGGGGAGAATCATTATTTAATTTGAAATGAACTGAGCGACGAAGAAGAAAAGGAGAAAGCCAAGGATCGTTCGAACGACCTCGCTTTTGTTCGAGCCATGGATTGAATCGTTCAAACGACCTAAGTTTGGTTCGAGCGACGGCCAGAGTCGTTCGAATGACAGGCAGAGTGGTTCGAGCGATGGGGGGAATCCGACAACCCTTTCCCTTCTACTGTTTGGTCTGGATTCTTGTTTAAGGGGGGTTACCGTTATGGTTCAGTACCTATGTTTTGGCATTTGTGTGAAAAATTTCTATTAGGATAAATAGTGGGTTACTAAATAGGGTAAATTAAGGTTGGAATTTGAGAAATTTGGAAACCTTAGATTAAAATGTGTGCCAAACTTATTAAGAAGAATTTTGGATCATAAATTCTGAATATTATATTTTCGGGCCAAGTTAGTGCGTCCGGGTTTATTGGTTGAGGGACACAAAGGTAATAAGTTAATTAATGTGTAGTTAATTAAAGTTTAGAGTCGGGGAATTGACTCGGACCTTTTGGGGCTAGTGCTGTGAGTACTTAGGAACGGATTCGGCCGGGTTAATTTATTATAGGGTTATGTAATAAATTATGGGTATATGGAATAAATTATGGAGTACCCAGGGATGGAATAAATTATAGACTTAGCCACTTCAGTTATTTCATTCCTAAAGTAGGATTCAGTCAGTATTTTATTTGGGCATGTCGCCATAGTTATTTCATTTGCTTTAGTCAAATGATGTACTCAGTTTATTATTCTGGTGGTTTATATTTTCGAACTTGGGTTTTGTAGCCAGGGGTTTATTCGGCAAGGCTTGTATTTATTCATTTTCAGTATTATTTGACTCATTTATTGTGCGAATGGTTTAAATTATGTTCATTCTCATGTTGTTGTTGTTTGATAAAAAGATAAAGTTTGGCACCGTTCCTTTTTGAATACTACGTGGTTAGTAACTTTTAAAAAGTTTTTCGATAGTGATGCTAAGAATGAACAAAATGAGATTCTTGTTTAATTTGATATAGGACGTATCACCTGGTATTTTATTAGGTGGTATGTCACAGAGATGTTGAAAACCAAAAAGTTAAATAAAGATTTAGGTCTTAAGGTGTTAGATTTGGAGAGAGATAGAATTTTTAAGGGCGTGTGAGGCATCGTCGAGTTAACTCGAGAAAGTGAGAGTTTCTTTATGTGAGAAGTTGATCATCTTAGGTGAGGAAAAGAGTGAATTGACTAACACTATGGCTAGTCTTACGAGAGATCTTCAATCTTCATTGGAGACTCGTGAGAAAATTAAAGACGTATATTACAACTCGAGAGAGATCTCGAACCGTCCCAGGAGGTCAAGGTCACTATGAAGGACACATTTAACAAGGTTAGAAAGATGCTCCTCAGTCCCTCTTTGGGTAATGTTGAGAGATTAGGAATAGGTTATGACGGTGCATCTACTTACCATGTTACACCCGAGCTGGTTCCCGAGTTTGTGATAGATCCTTATGGCTCTCAACCTAACGCACCTAGGCATCCATTTTCCCATAGAAGAGTGTGTCCTAGATGTTTTGAGAGAGGTGTTTCTAGTCCAGCCTATTTTTGTTCCCATTGCAAGAAAAGAGGACACATTAGGAAATTTTTCTTTAAGTTGGGTAGTGTGTCTCATAGGTATTTGCCTCATTATGCCACTACACTTGTTCCCACACGCACTTCCACACTTGTTACTGCACATGCTCCTGCACATCACATGAGAGATTTTGAGCGTTTTTGAGAGCAAGTTGAGTATTTAGTTAAGACTTCACATGATTTGATGAATGTTTTTCATAGGATGTCACCACCTTTGAAAAGCTCCTCCAGACCTAATGATTGAGTTTTAGATTTATTTGCTAGCATATGTTGTTTTTCATGTTCATATCTTTATGCCCTATTGCTAGTGTGTACGACGATTATATCTGTTTTTTTTATTTTGATATATTTTCCAAAAAACATATTTTTTTTTTTGTTTTTGAAATTTTTAAAAAAAATACAAAAAGATTTTTTATTTTTTGAGAAAAAAAATTGAAAATGCCAAAAAGATTTTTATTTTTGATAATAATTTTTTGAAAAACTCAAAAGATTTTTGTAGTTTGTTTTGCATCCTTTATGGATGGACATTTAGGATGACCAAGTCACAATATCATTCCATTATCCACGTGACTTTTTGATAGTTTTTTGAGACGCAATATTATTTCATCCATGTGCTTTATAATGTTTGAAGTTATTGAGATGTGATTAGTGATTACTTTCTATATGTTTGACTCATAGTCTCCTTTGATGCTCTCATGAACAATTTTATTTAATTTTTGTACTTGTCTATCACATATTGGTCAAAGTGTTTTCATCTCAATTCCGTCTTTAAAATGAATCAAATGCGATAAAATCATATAATGAAAGTAGTGCATGTAAGAACTTTTTCCCGTGAAAGTTTGTTTAATATTGAAAAAAACTATGAGTGAACATGGGAAAGGACTGCGAGAGGCAAGTGAACTCATCGTGAGATCCACTGTTTGAAAAGAGCCCAAGAAAAAATTAAGGCAATAAAAAGAAAAATATGCCAAATAGTTTAGTTTGATTGATCTTTTAAAAGAAAAAATAGGAAATAATATCATGTTTATCTTTTGAGGGAGTTTGGTTGGAAATCAACTGGTTTGCACATCCTGACAAAGTCTTGAAAAATCATTACATAGTTTTAGACATTTTTGGTGTGAGAATTAGTTTAGACTTTGATTTGTTGATTAGATTGAGTCAATATCATATGAATTCAATATCTTTACATCTAAGGACGATTTTGAGTTCATTCGTTAAGAGTAGGCAATATTTATCGTGCATATATGTTATGATTGTTTGAGCAAATTTTCCTATCGAATTTATTCACACCCATTCATTCCATATTCATGATTTGGTTATCTTAGTGTTAATTCATGGTGTGTTATTTTTGTAAATTTTTCTCTTTAAAAATATTTAAAAAATTAAAAATAGTTTGTGGAGCCTTGTGATATTCTCCTCGCATAAGCTTAATTAATATATGTTTGTGATGATTTGCTATGCTTGTTGTGACCCACTCCGTGTTACTATATTTTATTCTTTTCCTTTTCTATTTCAGACAAATAAAAAGGGGGAGAACGAATTATGAATTATGGCGGAGTGATAGGTTGAATTACAGGGAATATTTGATATTTAATTTATGTTTATCTCATTTAAAACTCGATACGTCACGAAGTTATTTTCTTTGTTTATTGTAAGTAGTTTTATTGTGTATAGGACTTTGATGAGCATTTGAAGATTTGAATGTTGAAGATTTTTAAAGACTTACATATTTAGTATCTTTCCATTTTTGGGTTTATGGGAGGGTATTAGATTTGTATAGGATATTTGTTGATAATTCGAATATTTTTAATTTGTATCAAAATAGCCATGGTATGAGATTTTTAAGGACATATTTTCCATCTTGTTCTTAGTTCCTAGTTTCCAACGTGTATGGCGTATCCTGTTACATCCGTCAAGGCATTAAAGTTCACTCATTCAAGAAGTCGGATTTGATAATCAAGCATCTTCAACAGAGTTCTATGACTTGACTAATTTTGTATGGATTTAGTTTTGTGTTACTTCAGATTTTTTACTAAGTATTGGGATATTTTTTCTATTTTTTAAAATGAGGCGATTTTCGAACTTAAAATGTTTCGTGAGATACATGTAGGAAAAAATTAAAAAAATAATTTTAGTAGTTCAAACGACATTACAATGTTATTCAAATGGCATGAACACGTCGTTCGATAGCTCGTTTGAAGCCCAGGATCTCATATGGCTCAAATGAGAGCGTACTGTTTTGTTTTTTAAGGGTTTTTTGATAGGGTCGTTTGAAGGCACTTCTACTGACATTGTACTATCGTTCAAACGACCTGATGAAATCGTTCAACTGAATTTTCATCGCCTAAAAAATTTTGTTTGCCTATAAAAACTTGTTTCATGAAGCTTTTTGATTCAGACTTTTCATTTACACAAACTGTAGAACAACTGAAATTAAGTCTTAACTCTTTAGGGTAAAAACACTCTTTAGATTCACACAAATCATCCCCAATACCTTTTTGAATCTTATTGGAACCCAAACACTTTCGTAATAAAGTTATTCTTGTAGAGAGCATTCTTCATTACTGATCTTGGGGATACTTGAGGGTATTCATTTCTGAAGGAGGAACTGCAGTTCTTGTGATTCTCGAGGGAGTCATTGCTGACTGAAGGCTACGGTATTTATGTGTTGTTACAAAAATTCATTGTAGTATTTATCTAACGTGTTTTAAGTTGTGATTTCCAAACATTAGTGAAATAAAGGTTTTGCCCAACGAAATTGTTTTTTGAATTTAATTTTTCCCGAATCTATGATTGCATGCTTTATAGATTTATTTATTGAATCGCATAAATGCACATTTATAGTTTAATTAAAATTAGAATTTGCGTGAGATTTGCATCTAGTTAAATAAGTTTAATCCATTGAAATATTGCGAAGTCTCAAATTGGTATCACACCCGCCTTTTCAATTTCCTTTAATTTCAAGCATTGTATGTTTATTTTCCTTTAATTCAATGAAAGTTAATTTGTATTTCACCATTTACTTTCTGTCAAGTTTTAAGTCCCTTTAATCTGCTTTTTAGCTCATAAAAAGTCCTTTTACACTAGGCATGCCTATGAAACCATACATATTTTATGTGGATGATCCATTATCTTTTTATGGATGAAATTTTTAGCAAATAATTCATGAGGTTAAAAAACCATTGACTTCCAAGTAGCATTGGATTTAAATCTTACATTGAATTATAAGGATTTAATCCTTGGTTATCATAGTTCTGAGGTCTAAGTACCATTGACTTTTATTTTGAGGATTTTTCAAGGCTTTAATCCTTGGCTCCAAAGAGCTCTTAAGTCCAATGACACTAAGATTTGGTAATGGGCTGTGAATTATAAGGACATAATCCCTAGTTCTGAAAGACCTTAAACGACTGATCACCCTACATATCTATATTTTATCATAATTTTAAGTATTTAATCTTTATATCAATGGTTATGAGGTCCAAGTGCCCTTAACTTTAAGTTTTTTCCAAAGTTTTAAGGCTTTAATCCTCATCTCAAACAGTTCTAAGGTACAACTGCATTGAAGTTTTAAATTTTTTTTTCCAGAGTTTGAAGGCTTTAATACTTATCTCAAATATTTCTAAGGTCAAAGTGCTCTGAACTTTAATTTTTAATAGTTCTAAGGATTTAAGCCTTTGGTCAAATGGTCATAATCTCCAAGTGCCCTAAACTTTTATTTTATTTTAGAGTTTTAAGGCCATAAATCTTAGCTCAATAATTTTGAGGTCTAAGTCCCTTGAAATTTTATTTTGTTTCGAGAGTTTCAAGGATTTAAAAATTAGCTCAAACTGTTTAGAGGTCCAAGTCCCCTAAACATTAATTAAGGCTTTAGTCCTTCTGAGGTCTAAAGTTTCGAACTTCAAATTTTTAAGAGATTTAAGGCTTTAATCCTTAGATAAAATGGTTCTAAAGTCTAAGTGCCCCGATCTTTATAACATTTTTAGAGTTTTTAAGGCTTTAATACTTAGCTCAAATGAATCTATAGTCCAGGTTCCATTTTTTAAGAAAAATAGATGATTTTATTGATTTAAGAGAGATTAGCCCTCTCTAGATGGCTTACAAAAATAAAAATAAAGCTATCTATGCATCATTCTTGCAGAAAAATGAAAATTTAGAATATCTAGGCTACTAGATTTTATAAAAAATCTTGGAGTATCTTATAGATTTGAAAATATTGAAGAATGTTTTGGGAAATGCCATATGAAGATAGATTTACTGCAACTTTGTTCATTTCCCTTGGGCACAATTTTATAGAATAATGAAGATTCTGAAAGAGATCTTCAACTCCTTTAATATCATGCTTGATTCTCCATGGGATGCTTGTAGGAATACCAGACAAACCATTGAATAAAATACTTGAATCAGTTTCAATATCAACTTGAAAGTGATGGTTTTAAAGACAGTAGTTGATGCTTTCCTTGATGTCTTAAACTTGAGCTTCTAAACTAGATCCTTGATTAACAAAATTAGAAGATTCCCATATAAAGCTACCATTATTATCTCTTATAACAAACCCTATACTAGACTTTGAGTTCTCCCTTTCAGTAGCACCACAATTAAGCTTCAATCTCCATGAATAAGGTCTTTCATACTGCTTAGCACCTCTGAATATATCAATAGGTTTCTTATCATTAATTTTGAACATAGTCAAGGTATCTTGAGAAAATTCTTTATGACCTCCTTTCAAATTCAACCTTCGACCAATATCAGATATTTTGAGAATCACACTTTCAATTATGATGAAATGCTTCATTGGTTTTGCTTCATATAAGGCTTTGTTCCTGCTTAGCCAAAGTTCCCAAATAATGCATAAAGGGATCACCTTGAAGAACTATTTCGAGAAATCTGAGCTACCTGACTGCAGCCACCACATAATAATGGAACCATGAATATTTGAAGGCAACTGATTGATACCCATAGTACCATTAAAATACTTCCAAACTTGAGATGCAACATGATCTGATATAAATAAATGAGTTAATGATTATCAAGCTTTATGACAACAGTTATACCTTGATGCAAGTCTAATCCCAGTAATTGTACGTTTTCTTCTTAAGGAACACATCTGGATAAAAATTTCCAAGCAAAGACTGATACTTTTAGAGGGAGTTTTAGATGCCAAAGATATTTATAAGATAATGAAGAGAGTCTTATTGGTCTTAAAATCTTATGGGATGATTGAAAAGAAAATGAACCACTAACTAAGGCTTTCAGATCAGATTTGTTGAAATACAAATAGAATTCTCCTCCATAACTTCCCAAGATGATTGAATCCTCTTAAAACACTTTGAACAATTTGAACCTTCCATGTTTGAATAATTGGACTTCATAAATTGAGACCGTAGGCTACAACCTACTATATAATTCTAAGCAAGTTTTATATTCGAGGCAGACCTGATTGCATCCATACTTCTTATACCTAAAGCACCTTCTTATTTTGTGAAACATAAAGAATCCCATTTAATTTAATGAAACTTCTTCCCATAATCTTTGTTCACCCCCTAAAAGAAGGAGCTTATCAACTGATTGTTTGATTTCAGAATCAATTTTGGTGGGATTAAAACAAACAATGTATATAAAGGCATATAAGTAACGACATATTTGAATAAGAGTTATTCTACCTCCCATAGACAAGAATTTTGATTTCCAACTATGAATCTTTGTAGTTATAGATTTAACACGATTGTCAAAGTATAAGGCTTTACTTCTACCTTTAAATAAAGGACTCCCCAAATAAGTAAGAAGATCTAATTTACATTTAAAACTAGTAGTATCTGCTATTCCGTTTCTAATGGTTGGAGAAGCTTTATCGCTGATCTTGAAACAACTTTTCTCCGTACTGATTAACAGACCTGATTCCTTTTCATAATTCTTCAATAAAATAATCAAATTCTTTAAACTCCTCTTCATCCCATTTTTAAAAATAATGAGAGCATCAACATATCCTAAATGACTTATCAAAGGGCAATTTCTTGGATGATAAAATGGAGTGATAATTATCTTAGACATGCAATCATTTAAACCCCTACTGAAAGCCTTTGCCATAATGAACTTTAAAACTTTAATCCTTAGCTAAAATGGTTTTAAGTCCCAATGATCCTAAACTAAAAACTTCTTTAAGTCTGTGGTCCTAATCCATAATTCCAACTATGCCGATTTGGGAAAAACAAAATGAAATGCATCGTCATAAAGAATTAGGGGCCAAAGGTCATAACATAGTGACTTTTAACTTATAAAAAATAAAAAAAATCCAAAATTCTTTTTGACAAAGAACATATGAAAAATTTATATACGGCATTAAGAACCAAATATAAGGAAATAGAGAAAACATATTTTCATTCATATTGATCATGATTAAAGAAGGCCGCTAAGTGAAAAAAAGAAAAAAAATACACTAGGAGGTTCAATCAGCCTTATGATCATCACCATCGGTGTTATATAGGTTTGAAGGGGTTTATCAATTTTTCCATCCTTTATGCTTGAGACTCTGGATTATTTAGAGGTTTTTGTAGCTTCTCCATATTCGTCCTCATTTGAAGAAGAATCAATATGAAGAACTCCAAAAATGTCGAGGTTAGGGTATATAGATGATACCTTAGCTTTATAATAAACAAAACCATCAACACAACGGCCACTAATAGAGGTTTGATAAGCCTCAAACCTAACATACGCCACTAATTGAGACTTAACAATATTGTTCAACTAACCTTGGACATTGGCATGGTTTGCCTATATTAAAAGAGTTTCTCATTAAGACTTAGAGCCTGGGAATAATATTGGTCCCTATCCAACTCGAAATCATCCAGGACAACCTTCAAATTCACTAAGACAATGGAAATTTTAACCCATATGTATTTTTTTTTATATATATCCTTATAACTAGTCCTCAAGGTTTCATAGTTTCCCTTTAACTTTTTAAGGTTTGATGAGGTCTTTTACTGGACCTACTCTACCTCCTTATATTATCTTCAACACACTGCTCGAAGTTCATCAAAACCTTATGATCAATATTCATTTGAGAATGATACTCGCTAGTATTTTTGACATGAAAACTAATCAAATTTTTATTAGAAGCTACCTGAGCCCTCAACCTCTCCTTCTCAGATTTAAGGACCTCCAAGTTGACCTCTAATCTCTACAATATTCTCCTAATATAGTAGGAAATGCTCCTAACCTCTTATACATGCTATATACTTACGCCAAGCCCATCGTGCCTTAAGGGAAGAGGCCATCATGGCCTAAAATAAGTGCTGAGTATGAAAAATAACAAAGAAATCACAAATTTAAGCAAAATAAGAGGTAACAAGAAGATATTAAATAAAGATACAAAACATGACACATATACCTTACCTATGAGATGGACAAGCTAGCTTGTATTGGCCTCAACACTCTGGAGTTAAGGGTTTCAATCATGGGAAGGCAATTTACCTTCACTGTGTATTTCTAAGTATCCACAACCAAAGCATATGTGTTTGAATCTTTTGAGGCCTGAGATGGATGTAAGCAAATATATTCTCAAGGTATTTATACGGGTAAAGAATCTCTTTAGCACCTACAAAGGTATGTCCTTCATCATAATTTTTCCCTTGTCTTTATTGAAGTTATCATGGACCACCGTCAAATTCATTAGTCCATTCTTCCATAGTAAAAATTTTAGACACTTTATGAATTTGATGGTGAAAAGGGGACCAAATCCTTCATCATCCTTATTCTGTGAGATCAGAGGATGCAATCCCCATGAAATAAAATGTTCTCCTTGGACAATCCAAAGGGTCATACTTAAATCATTCACCACTTATAGTGGAGGTTATATTTCACTAGGTGCTTGAACATCTAGATCAATCATGGGGTTAGTATCATTTGATTCCTCAGTAGATGACTTAAAATTTGAGCAAGGGGACTCAACCTCCTTCTCCTTAATGGGAAACGCCTTAAGAAGTTGAGGAAGGTTAGGATTTTTTATATCTTGTCCTTTTTACCCCTCATCAACCTTGGGGAAACAAAACTCTACTCATGTAAGCGACTGTCTATCTTCTTATATGGATTTTTATCCACCACCCTTGCTAGAGGCAAAAGGAATCGATTTTGTAAAAATGAAAACAATGTTAATTGAAAAAAATGTGAAAGAAACAAAATAAATGTAATACCCCGTATTTTTATGCTATATTAATTTGGGGATTTATTAATATTAATGTGAATTAATTATTTAATAAAAATCCGAAAATTAATTATGTTATAATTATTAACGTGATCAGAATTAGTAATTATGGGAAATTTGTTTGAATATTACTAATGAGAAAAGTAATATATAATAGTGGCCATATTAAATGTCACGAGTGAATAAAATGACAATTTTAGAAATTTGAGTCGGGACGCGCCCGTGTCGCGTCGGGACTAAATATTGATAAATAAAAGTAAATATTTTATAAGTTGTTAGTATGGTCATTTTGAGTGCGCCAACGCGTCCGGAAGGGTCGAGATAGTCAGAAAAGTATACCCGGGAGTTTGATTTGGGTCTCGGGGCGTTTTTAGGCCTAATTAGTACCCCAGGAGGGCATTTTAGTCATTTTGTATTTTTGGGTAATTAAAGCCACGAAAATTAAAGGGGTTATATCAGATGTTTAGGATATCTCCTGGGGTTAGATAACTCAAAACACTAGAACGTCCATTGGAGAGGAGAGGAGAGAGCTCTCAAGGCATTCCAAGGCTCAAAACTCACCCGTTTGCACCGCCGCCACCGCCAACGCGTAGATCGCGAGACGGGGAACGCAACCATACCAAATTCAACACCAAACCAGATTTCTGAAAATCCTAAGCAAGTGTTTATCTTGCTTATTTCGTTGATGCATCATCCATATTAGTTTAGGAGTTATTAGGATGAGATTTAAGGAAGAAAAACCCAATTTGAGATAGGAAATTTTCATGCAGTGATGATTTATATGATATTCTGGAAACCCTTTGTCATGTAAAGGATTAAGAGTTTGATTAAGAAAAGAGTTCTAATCAGATACAAACACACAAAAAAAAGAAAAAAATTATTTCGGATGATCGGACCGTTGGAATTGGATGAAATTTTACAGAGAATTAGCTGAAGACGAGAGGAAGCTATAGAAAAAAATTCGGCTCGATTGGACCATTCAATATTTTTTAATATTTTTTTTGCAAGAAAGTTTTATGTTTTGAGGACTCTTAGAGATAATAAAAATTCAATTAAAACTCCATTTTAATTCCGATTTCGAAACCGTTTGAAATTCTCATCTTTGAAAATAAAATTCAAAATCCTATAATGTAAGGCGAAATCTATATTTTTGGGATATTTTGCATAAGGGATAATGTAAGTATATATTAAAGGGGAGAGACACGTAAGAGAGAGTTACGTTGGAAAATAAATGGATATCTACTGAATTGTACATTTGGAAGAATAGAGTCCATGAGGGTTACGTAGTAAGTTGGAAAAACCCTTCGAATTAATGTTGGAAACGAACCATTATACTTGATAAATAATAATTGGAAAATGAGGATAAATGTTATGAATGTGGGTTATTGGATAAACCTAAATTGATATAATAAAAGTGGTATATTTATATGATTGTGTATGCATATGTTATATACTTGTGAAAATCATGCCCGCGCTACTTGCTATCCCTGAGGTTTTCGCGCTGGGACGATCTTATCTCGTGTGCCTTATGGGGGATATTGACTCGTACCCTAGAAGATAGAAATCCTAGGTACAGGCTATCGAATCGGTAGTCACGGTCTTAAGAGACGTGAGGGTATGTACTGACCTCTTGGACTTGGAAACTATGCTTCGCCTCAATATTGTTTGTGTATGTATTTATACAGTTCGAGAGTGATTCCGAACTTGTATTCCCTTTAGTACGATTGATACGGGGATTGGATAGCAGAGTATGCCCGCACCATAAAATTTTATGTGGGGTGCTGTTAGAATATATATATTATACGAGTATTTAATATATATATGAACTTCTGAAATATGGGAAACTGCCTACTGTGTTATGGTAAGTAAGACATGTATAATGACTCAAATTGGAAATACTTGTTTTGAAAAGTATAATATGATATTGAAAAAACTTTATGAATCAATAAAGTTAAAATGAACGTTTTGTACTAAATGAAATTATCCTTTTTAAACCATGATGTTGTTAAATCTTAAATTTTGAGAGCCACCTAAGATAAGTTAAATCCTTGGGGAAGGATAGTGTGATATATGATGAGATAAACCATTGGGAAGGTTAGTGCGATAGGATTGCACATTAGAAGAGAGGCGAGAATTTCTCAAGAGAGTGTCGCACTAATATGTTGTTGCATTGGCCTGTATCAATTTAAATACTTGCTAAACGAATTTTTAAATCATATACACTATCGGGCTCTGACCCGTTTCTATTCCTCTTTCTATCTTGTATATATATGTATATATTACAGGTGCCCAGTCACAAGGGTGTCTTGTTTAGGATCCCTTGGAAGGAACGTGCTACAGCTTAGGTGGGAGTTGCAGACCACTTGCTTAGACGATTTCATTTAACTGATTCCACTTCTATCATTCTCCTTATTGGGCATGTGTCGCCCTTCTCACTATTTATCTGTTTTATTGGGACATTTGTATTTCAGTTATTTCTAGTACTGTTACTTTGGGATTTATTCAGCATGTATGTTTTACTTTAAGTTTTAAATGCTGGGATTGGGTTGTTAAATGTTAAATTATTGGATTGATTGTTTAATAAAATAAATAAATAAAATTGGAAAGTAATGTTTAAAAAATGGTTTTGACACTTAGCTAAATTAAATAGGGTGATAAATTTGGAAAAGTTATTTTTACGACAGTGATGCTAAGAATGAACCAACTGTTCACCTTGATTTTAATTTAATAAAGGAGTGATCGCCCGGTATTTAATTAGGCAGGGTGTCACAGGTGGTATCAGAGCATCAGGTTCTAGTGTCCATAGGATCTGTACGGCTTATTTTCGCTTTCAGCTTAACGTTTTTGCTATAGAGCCCTATTTTTAGGATTGTTGTATTCCTGCTTTTACGTTTACGTCTCCAGCCATTTGGGATTTGATAATGACTGGAGACTAATAAACTTCTTCATGTTTCAGATGCCTCCGAGACGTGCACCGAAGGATAGGCGTGCCCAGGCCGAGCAGCCAGCAGCTCCGGCACAAGGCACTGTGAATGCTAATGAAGTAGCCGCCATTGTTGCTCAGGCGGTGAATACCGCGCTAGCGGTGGTTCAACAGGCTCCACCCTAGATTCAGGCAGTGGCGCCAGTACCAGCACAACTTCCATCTTCATAGGAGAGGGTTAGGGACGCTTTTCAGAAGGCGCATCCCCCAGAGTTCTCTGGTACCTCACATGTCATCACAGTCAGCCAGTGGAAGAAAGACATCCAGCGGTATCTTCGTATGTATGAGTGCACTGATGTGCAAAGGCATTTATTGGCTTCCTTTAAGCTGGTGGGGCCCGCTTTGCAGTGGTGGGAGTCCACTACCACCTTGGAGGAGAGGGACACGGTCCCTATTCAGTCGTTTTGGGAGAAGTTTGACCGCAAGTACTTTCCACCCGCCGTGCAGACTGAGATGAGGCAGAAATTACTGAATTTGAAACAGGAGAACTCTACTGTTGCTGAGTATGAGGAGGAGTTCACGAGACTTCTCACCATAGTGCTAGATGAGGCACCTACTGATAGTAAGAAGATAATGTTGTTTGTGGACGGGTTAGCTTGGAGGATCCGTCAACATCTTATAGGGAATCTATCTCTGAGTACTTTCACTGATGTACTCAATGCTGCGTTACTGCATTGCCAGGATCACCGCTTCCATCTTCAGGGAAGCAAGAGAGCAGGAGAGTCTAGCCAGCAGGGCAGGACCGGGGGTAGTAGTGCTAGTGGGGCACCATCTCATGGACAGACTCGTCAACATGAGCAGAGTTCCCATCAAGGGGACCCTGCTAAGCGATTCCATTCAGGTGATTCCAGGCAAGGATTTGGGGGTTATAGGCAGGGCCAGCAGGGCCATCCTAATCAACAGGGCCAACAGCGTGTAAATCAGGGCCAACAGGGCCAGTGGCGGGGAGGTAACGACCAGTAGGGCCGTGGTCAGTAGGGTCAGAGGGGAGGTAACTTCAGAGGCCGGTGTTTTGTATGCGGCAAGCATGGTCATAAGCGCCAGGATTTCCCAGACGGTAATAGGGCCCCACAGCAGCAGGGTGCCCGTAATGAGCCACAGAGACCACTTTTTCCAGCTGCCCTCCCAGCTCCAACCCAAGTGCCAGCCCTACCAGCCATTCCAGCAGCTCCAGTGCAGCAGGGGCAGTTACAGTACGGACGTGTCTATAACGTCCACCAGGCAGCAGCTCCATAGGCACCACCCACGATTGAGGGTATGTTTCCTATCCATGGTACTATGGGTCGGGTTTTGTTTGATACCGGGGCGACGCATTGTTTTATAGCTACGCATTTTGCGAAGGCCTTAGGGTTGTTAGCCATAGCAGGGAGCACAGTGACGTGTGTCGACTCACCACTGGGGAGTGGGTCGCTTATCTTCTTTATATGCCGGGGAGTGGGGGTAGAGATTGGTAGTTTGGTATTACCTGCATACATGTGTAATACCCCGTATTTTTATGCTATATTAATTTGGGGATTTATTAAAGTTAATGTGAATGAATTATTTAATAAAATCCGGAAATTAATTATGTTATAATTATTAACGTGACGAGAGTTAGTAATTATGGAAAATTTGTTGAATATTACTAATGAGCAAAGTAATATATTATATTGGTTATATTGAATGTCATGAGTGAGTTAAATGACAATTTCGGAAATTTAAGTCGGAACGTGCTCGTGTCGCGTCGGGACTAAATTTTGATAAATAAAAAGTGAATATTTTATAAGTTGCCCGTATGGTCGTTTTGAGTGCGCCAACGCGTCCAGAAGGGTCGAGATAGTCAGAAAAGTGTACCCGAGGGTGTAGTTTGGGTCTCGGGGCGTTTTTAGGCCTAATTAGTACCCCGAGAGGGCGTTTTGGACATTTCACCTTTTGGGTAATTAAACCCACGAAAATCAGAAACATATATCAACCATTTAGGTTAGTTAGCTAGGGTTAGAAAACTCAAACACAAGTGACGGCCATAGGAGAGGGAAGAAGAAAGCTTCCAAGGCAATCCAAGGCCCCAAAAGTTATCCGTTTGCACCACAACCACCACCAACGCTTAGATCGCGCAACGGGCTACGCAACCACACCAAAAACATCTGCAACTCAGAACGTCAAAAATCCCAGGCAAGTGTTTATCTTGCTATTTTTGTTGGTGCAATTTCCATATTAGTTTAGGAATGATTAGGGATGAAATATATGGAAGAAAACCCAAATTGTGATAGGAATTTGCATGTAGTAAAGACTTAAACTTTATTCTGGAAGTCTCTTGTGATGTAGAAAGATAACCCATGAAATTTTGGTGTAAATAAGAAAGAAATTCTGGGATAAAACAGATTAGAATCATGAGTTAGAGATTTTTAGGGTTCTTGAGTTTTAAATGAATTATGGCATGATTAATCCATGTTTAGTGATGTAAATTGATATGTTTTACGTTGAAAATACCTGATATGATAATATAAGGTTAGAAGTATCAATTCTGGGACGATTGGGATTAGAAAATATGGATTTGGTGTAAATTTGGAGATGAAACCCGTAACTGCAATTCTGCAGATTTTGCAGACCTGCTTGATCGATCGATCGAGCCCAGATCTTCGATCGATCGAGCCCCAGACCTCGATCGATCGACCCATCCTGGCAGACTCCTATTTCCCTTGTTTAATTAGTTAAATTAAATTTATCGCTAAATAATTCTTGGGTATTCTTAATAAAATGTTTTGGGAGATAGGAAAGACCAGTACGACATATGAATAAGTGTTGGGAACTTTATTATAAGACGAGAATTTTTCTTTTGGGATAATTATATAATGAACGATGAAACTACGTATTTCAAGTGAGAGATTACGGCGAATAGCTACGTAGTGAATAGAGGTATACCTACTGAATTTTCTACTTGGAAGGATAGAGTCCACGAGTGTCACGTAATAAGTGAGAAAACTCTTCGAGTTAAGGTTAGAGATGAAACCTTATACGTAATACTAATAATGTGAAATTAAGGATAAATGTTGTAATTATGGGTGACGAGAGGAACCTATATTAATATGATGAAAGTGGTATATTTATATGATTGTGTGTACATATATTATATACATGTGAAAAACATACCGCGCTACTTGCTATCCTTGAGGTTACCGCGCTGGGACAGTCTCATCTCGATGGGACCTTTATGGGGGATATTGACTTGTACCCTAGAAGATAGATATCCTTGGTACAGGCTATCGAATTGATAGTTCAGACGGTCCTAAGAGACGTGAGTATGTGCCATCCTCTTAGAGACTTGGAATCTATGCTTCGCCTCGATATTGTTTGTGTATGTGTTAATACAGTTCGAGAGTGATTCCGAATTTGTATTCCCCTTGATATGAGTGGTATGGGGTTTGGATAGTAGAAGTATGCACGCACCATAGTTTTATTTGGGGTGCTGTTATTTTATATATATTATACGAGTAGTTAATATATATATGAGATTTGGAAATTTGAAACTGCCTACTGTGATTTGATAAGTAGGACATGGTTGATGACTCAAATAGTAAATACTTGTTTTGTGAAAGTATAATATGACACTGGGAAACTTTATAAATTAATAAAGCTAAAATGAGCGTTGTGCTGCTAATTGGAAGTATTCTTTTTAAACAATGATATTGTTCGGTTTCGAAATCTTATGAGTAAGTTATGATAAGCTAAATTATTGGTAAGGTTAGTATGGTAAAATGATAAGATAAACCGTTGGGAAGGTTAGTACGATAGGCATGCACATTAGAAGAGAGGTGAGAATTTCTCAAGAGAGTGTCGCTCTAATATGTTGTTGCATTGGCCTGTATCAATTTAAATACTTGCTAAACAAAATTTAAATCATACACACTATCAGGCTCTGACCCGTTTCTTTTTCTCCCTCTCTCTTGTATATATATGTATATATTTCAGGTGCCCAGCCACAGGGGCGTCTTGCTTAGGATCCCTTGAAAGGAACGTGCTGCAGCTTAGGTGGGAGTTGCAGGTCACTTGCGTAGACGGCTTCCTTTATTGACTCCACTTCTAGCATTCTCATTTATTGGGCATGTGTCGCCCTTTCCATTATTTCATTGTTATTGGGACATTTGTAATTCAGTTATTTCTAGTATTGTCACTATGGGATTTATTCAGTTTGAATTGTGTTACTTTATATTTTCCATGTTGACATTCGATTGACGAATGTTTTAAATTAATTGGATTGTGTTCCAAGTTTATTGTGGTGTGATTCTTAATTGTTGAAATGTTGTTAATAAATAAATAAATCATTTTCTATTAATTAAAAATTTGGAAAGTAATGTTTAAATATGGTTTTGACACTTAGCTTAATTATTTAGGGGGTTAAATTGGAAAGTTTATTTTTACGACACTGATGCTAAGAATGAACCGAACTGTTCACCTTGATTTAATTTAATAAAGGAGTGATCTCCCGGTATTTAATTAGGCGGGGTGTCACAGGTGGTATCAGAGCATCAGGTTCTAGTGTCCATAGGATCTGTACGGCTTATTTTCGCTTTCAGCTTAACGTTATTGCTATAGAGACCTATTTTTAGGATTGTTGTACTCTTATTTTACGTTTAAGTCTTCAGCTATTTGAGATTTGATAATAACTGTAGACTAATATACTTCTTCACGTTTCAGATGCCTCCGAGACATGCTCCGAAGGATAGGCGTGCCCAGGCCGAACAACCAGCAGTTCCGGCACAAGGCACAATGAATGCAAATGAAGTAGCCGCCATTGTTGCTCAGGCGGTGAATACCGCACTAGCGGTGATTCAGTAGGCTCCACCCCAGGTTCAGGAAGTGGCGCCAGTACCAGCACAACTTCCATCTGCATGGGAGAGGGTTCGGGATGCTTTTCAGAAGAGCATCCCCCTGAGTTCTCTGGTAGCTCTGATATTGTCACAGTTAGCCAATGGAAGAAAGACATCCAGCGAAACCTCCATATATATGAGTGCATTGATGTGCAAAAGCAGTTATTGGCTTCCTTTAAGATGGTGGGAGCCGCATTGCAGTGGTGGGAGTCCACTACCACTTTGGAGGAGAGGGACACGATCCCTATTCAGTCATTTTGGGAGCGGTTTGCTCGCAAGGTATTTTCCACCCGCCGTGCAGACTGAGATGAGGCGGAGATTACTGAATATGAAACAGGAGAGTCTTACCGTAGCGGAGTATGAGGAGGAGTTCATGAGACTTCTCACCATTGTGCCAGATGAGGCACCTACTGAGAGCAAGAGGATTATGTTGTTTGTCGACGGGTTAGCTTGGAGGATCCGTCAGCACCTTATTGGGAATTTATCTCTGAGTACTTTCACTGATGTACTCAATGCAGCGTTACTACATTTCCAAGATCACCGCTTCCATCTTCAGGGAAGCAAGAGAGCAAGAGAGTCCAGCCAGCTGGGCAGGACCGGGGAAACGGTGCTAGTGGGGAACCATCTCATGGACAAACTCGTGAGGACGAGCAGAGTTCCCATCAGGGGGACCCTACTAAGCGATTCCATTCAGGTGATTCTAGGCAGGGATATGGGGGTTATGGGCAGGGTCAGCAGGGCCAGCCTAATCAGCAGGGCCAACAAGGCCAACATCGACAGCAGGGTCAGCAGCAGGGCCATCAGGGCCAACAGGGCCAGTGGCGTAATGGTAACGGCCAGCAGGGCCGCGGTCAACAGGGCCAGAGAGGAGGCAACTTCAAGGGTCGATGTTTTGGGTGTGGTAGGCACGGCCATAGGCGCCAGGATTGGCGAGAGGGCGATAGGGCCCCACAGTAGCAGGGAGCCCGTAATGAGCCACAGAGACCACTTTTTCCACCTGCCCTCCTAGCTCCAGCCCAGGTGCCAGCCCTACCAGCCATTCCAGCAGCTCCGGTGCAGCAGGGGCAGTTACAGTACGGACGTGTCTATAACATCCACCAGGCAGCAGCTCCACAGGCACCACCCGCGATTGAGGGTATGTTTCCTATCCATGGTACTATGGGTCGGGTTTTATTTGATACGGGGGCAACACATTGTTTTATAGCTACGCATTTTGCGAAGGCCTTAGGGTTGTTAGCCACAACAGAAAGCACCGTGACGTGTGTAGACTCACCACTGGGGAGTGGGTCCCTTATTTTCTTTATATACCGGAGAGTGGGGGTAGAGATTGGTAGCTTGGTATTACCTGCAGATATGTTAGTTTTAGACATGCACGAGCATGATGTGATTATTGGTATGGATTGGATCGCAGCTTATAGAGCCATGATTGATTGCTTCAGTGGGAGCATTGTTTTTGCCATTCCGGGGCAAGAGATGTTTGTAGTGGCGATGCCTCGCCCAGAGGGAGGTTCGATCGCTCATTTGTATTATATAGAGGAGGAAACCTCTAAGGAGGTTGTGATTCCCTTAGATTCGATCCCAGTTGTCAGGGAGTATTCCGATGTGTTTCAGGAGATACCAGGCCTACCCCCCAGTTGAGAGATAGACTTTGTCATAGATTTATTGTCAGATACGAGACCTATAGCACGCGCACCGTACCGTATGGCTCTGGCAGAGATGTGAGAGCTACGAGATCAGATAGAGCAGCTATTAGGTCAGGGCTTCATTCGCAGGAGTACCTCACCTTGGGGCGCTCCAGTTTTGTTTGTGAAGAAGAGAGATGGTTCACTGAGATTGTGTGTGGACTACCGGGAGCTGAACAAGGTCACGATACGGAATAAGTATCCGTTTCCTAGAATCGATGACCTGTTCGACCAGTTGAGGGGAGAAACTTTCTTTTCGAAGATAGATCTGAGGTCAGGGTACCATCAGCTACGTATTAGGGAGCAGGATGTTTCGAAGACTGCTTTCTTGACGAGATATGGGTCTTATGAGTTCCGGGTGATGCCGTTCGGACTCACAAATGCTCCAGCCATTTTCATGGACTTGATGAACCGAGTATTCAGAGAGTTCTTGGATCAATTTGTCATCGTTTTCATAGATGACATTTTGGTATATTCACACTCCGAGGAGGAGCATGCCGAGCACTTGAGGCAGGTTCTTCAGACTCTACGAGAGCATCAGTTGTATGCTAAGTACGAGAAGTGCGGATTCTGGTTGCGAGAGGTACAGTTCTTGGGGCATGTTGTTTCTGAGCAGGGGATAGCAGTTGACCCGAGTAAAGTATCAGCGGTGAGGGAGTGGGGACAGCCAACGACACCGACGGAAGTGCGTAGTTTCTTGGGGTTAGCTGGTTACTACAGGAGATTCATTCGGAGATTCTCCAAAATAGCGGGTCCATTGACGAATCTGACTCGCAAGGGAGTACCATTTGTTTGGGATGATGCTTGTCAGTTGGCTTTCGACGAGCTGAAAGACAAGCTTACTTCAGCGCCAGTCCTTGCGTTACCGAAGTCGGGTATGGAGTACCTGGTTTACACCGATGCGTCCTTACGGGGACTTGGGGGAGTACTTCAGCAGGAAGAGAAGGCTATAGATTTTGCCTCCCGCAAGCTTAAACCGCATGAGAAGAATTATCCCACCCATGACCTGGTGTTAGCAGCGGTCGTCTTTGCATTGTGGATATGGAGGCACTATTTGTTGGGAGAGAAATTTCGTTTGTTCACAGACCACAAGTCGTTGCAGTACCTGTTCACTCAGCGAGAGCTGAATATGCGTCAGCGCAGATGGCTAGAGTTTGTGAAGGACTACCAGTTCGACATACAGTATCATTCGGGAAAGGCCAATGTAGTTGCTGATGCGTTGAGTCGTAGACCGGTAGACGAAGTAGCAGACGTCTGGAAAGCAAAGTGGAAGGAGTTGGGTCACCAGGACGCAGTAGCACGTTCTTTCATATCCGTCATGTCAGTCACACCCGAGATTGTTATAAGGGTGATACAGGCACAGACCACAGACCCGTTTTGCCAGGAGCAGATTGTGCGACTTCTAGCCGAGGGTGCTGAGTCCTATTCTGTTAGTTCTGATGGAGGTTTGCGATTTAATGGGAGATTGGTGGTTCTAGAAGGAGCACAATTACGTAATGCAGTGATGAATCATTCTCATGGGTCCCGATTTGCAGTACATTCGGGAGGTGATAAGATGTACCAGGATATGAGGCGACAATACTGGTGGAGTGGGCTGAAGAAGGACATTGCTGAGTTCGTGTCTAAGTGTTCTACCTGCCAGCAGGTGAAGGTGGACCATCAGAAATCGTCAGGATTGCTTCAGCCATTGGAAGTACTCGCGTGGAAGTGGGAGAGTAATTCCATGGATTTTATTACAGGGTTGCCTACATCACAGTGGGGCCACGATTCTATCTGGGTGATTGTAGACCGTTTGACCAAAGTGGCTCATTTTCTGCCGGTGAGGACAGATTACACCACGGGTCAGTATGATCAGTTGTTCATCGCTGAGATTTTTAGATTACACGGGGTGCCCCTGAATATTGTGTCAGATAAAGAAGATTTTCGTGTCACGTTTTTGGGAAAGCTTTCAGGAGGCTATGGGTACTGAGTTGAGGTTGAGTTCAGCTTACCACCCACAGACAGATGGACAAACAGAGCGTACTAATCAGATGTTAGAGGATATGCTACGCATGTGTGTTCTCGATTTTGGAGGAGGTTGGGAGCCACATCTTCCACTGGTAGAGTTTGCCTATAATAACTCTTATCAGTTCACGATTGGCATGGCTCCATTTGAGGCTTTGTATGGCAGACCTTGTCGTTCCCCAGCTTGTTGGCTCGAAGTGGGGGATAATAAGTTGCTAGGACCAGAGGTGATTCAGGAGAACTCCGCGAGGATTGAGATAATCAGGAGTCGCATTCGGATAGCCCACGACAGGCAGAAGAGCTACGCCGATGCGAAATGGTTCTTTCGGGAGTTTAGTGTGGGGGACCAAGTGTTATTGCGTGTATCTCCTATGAAGGGAGTGATGAGGTTCGGGAAGAAGGGGAAGTTGACTCCGAGGTACGTGGGACCATTTCCCATCCTCGAGAGGATTGGGTCGGTTGCATACAGGTTGGGACTGCCAGAACATTTACATCGCATCCACGATGTATTCCACATCTCGTCATTGAGACGATATCTTCAGGATGATATGGACCATACTCACATTGCGATAGATGAGATCGACTTACAGCCTGATAGCTCTTACGAGGAGAGACCGGTGGCTATCCTAGACTATAGTGAGAGGAGATTGAGGTCGAAGATAGTTCCACTTGTGCGGGTCCAGTGGGAGCGTCATAATGTGATACCCCGTATTTTTATGCTATATTAATTTGGGGATTTATTAAAATTAATGTGAATGAATTATTTAATAAAAATTCGGAAATTAATTATGTTATAATTATTAACGTGACGAGAGTTAGTAATTATGGGAAATTTGTTGAATATTACTAATGAGCAAAGTAATATATTATATTGGTTATATTGAATGTCATGAGTGAGTTAAATGACAATTTCAAAAATTTAAGTCGGAACGTGCTTGTGTCGCGTCGAGACTAAATTTTGATAAATAAAAAGTGAATATTTTATAAGTTGCCCGTATGGTCGTTTTGAGTATGCCAACACGTCCGGAAGGGTCGAGATACTCAGAAAAGTGTACTCGGGGGTATAGTTTGGGTCTCGGGGCGTTTTTAGGCCTAATTAGTACCCCGAGAGGGCGTTTTGGACATTTCACCTTTTGGGGTAATTAAACCCACAAAAATCAGAAACATATATCAACCATTTAGGTTAGTCAACTGGGGTTAGAAAACTCAAACACAAGTGACGGCCATAGGAGAGGGAAGAAGAAAGCTTCCAAGGCAATCCAAGGCCCCAAAAGTTATCCGTTTGCACCACAACCACCACCAACGCTTAGATCGCGCAACGGGCTACGCAACCACACCAAAAACATCTGCAAATCAGAACGTCAAAAATCCCAGGAAAGTGTTTATCTTGCTATTTTTGTTGGTGCAATTTCCATATTAGTTTAGGAATGATTAGGGATGAAATATATGGAAGAAAACCCAAATTGTGATAGGAATTTGCATGTAGTAAAGACTTAAACTTTATTCTGGAAGTCTCTTGTGATGTAGAAAGATAACCCACGAAATTTTGGTGTAAATAAGAAAGAAATTCTGGGATAAAACAGATTAGAATCATGAGTTAGAGATTTTTAGGGTTCTTGAGTTTTAAATGAATTATGGCATGATTAATCCATGTTTAGTGATGTAAATTGATATGTTTTACGTTAAAAATACCTGATATGATAATATAAGGTTAGAAGTATCAATTCTGGGATGATTGGGATTAGAAAATATGGATTTGGTGTAAATTTGGAGATGAAACCCGTAACTGCAATTCTGCAGATTTCGCAGACCTGCTTGATCGATCGATCGAGCCCAGATCTTTGATCGATCGAGCCCCAGACCTCGATCGATCGACCCCTCCTGGCAGACTCCTATTTCACTTGTTTAATTAGTTAAATTAAATTTATCGCTAAATAATTCTTGGGTATTCTTAATAAAATGTTTTGGGAGATAGGAAAGACCAGTAAGACATATGAATAAGTGTTGGGAACTTTATTATAAGACGAGAATTTTTCTTTTGGGATAATTATATAATGAACGATGAAACTACGTATTTCAAGTGAGAGATTACGACGAATAGCTACGATAGTGAATAGAGGTATACCTACTGAATTTTCTACTTGGAAGGATAGAGTCCACGAGTGTCACGTAATAAGTGAGAAAACTCTTCGAGTTAAGGTTAGAGATGAAACCTTATACGTAATACTAATAATGTGAAATTAAGGATAAATGTTGTAATTATGGGTGACGAGAGGAGCCTATATTAATATGATGAAAGTGGTATATTTATATGATTGTGTGTACATATATTATATATATGTGAAAAACATACCGCGCTACTTGCTATCCTTGAGGTTACCGCGCTGGGACAGTCTTATCTCGATGGGACCTTTATGGGGGATATTGACTTGTACCCTAGAAGATAGATATCCTTGGTACAGGCTATCGAATTGATAGTTCAGACGGTCCTAAGAGACGCGAGTATGTGCCATCCTCTTAGAGACTTGGAATCTATGCTTCGCCTCGATATTGTTTGTGTATGTGTTAATACAGTTCGAGAGTGATTCCGAATTTGTATTCCCCTTGATATGAGTGGTATGGGGTTTGGATAGTAGAAGTATGCACGCACCATAGTTTTATTTGGGGTGCTGTTATTTTATATATATTATACGAGTAGTTAATATATGTATGAGATTTGGAAATTTGAAACTGCCTACTGTGATTTGATAAGTAGGACATGGTTGATGACTCAAATAGTAAATACTTGTTTTGTGAAAGTATAATATGACACTGGAAAACTTTATAAATTAATAAAGCTAAAACGAGCGTTGTGCTGCTAATTGGAAGTATTCTTTTTAAACAATGATATTGTTCGGTTTCGAAATCTTATGAGTAAGTTAAGATAAGCTAAATTATTGGGAAGGTTAGTATGGTAAAATGATAAGATAAACCGTTGGGAAGGTTAGTACGATAGGCGTGCACATTAAAAGAGAGGTGAGAATTTCTCAAGAGAGTGTAGCTCTAATATGTTGTTGCATTGGCCTGTATCAATTTAAATACTTGCTAAACAAATTTTAAATCATACACACTATCGGGCTCTGACCCGTTTCTTTTTCTCCCTCTCTCTTGTATATATATGTATATATTTCAGGTGCCCAGCCACAGGGGCGTCTTGCTTAGGATCCCTTGAAAGGAACGTGCTGCAACTTAGGTGGGAGTTGCAGGTCACTTGCGTAGACGGCTTCCTTTATTGACTCCACTTCTAGCATTCTCATTTATTGGGCATGTGTCGCCCTTTCCATTATTTCATTGTTATTGGGACATTTGTAATTCATTTATTTTGTATTGTCATTATGGGATTTATTCAGTTTGAATTGTGTTACTTTATATTTTGCATGTTGACATTCGATTGACGAATGTTTTAAATTAATTGGATTGTGTTCCAGGTTTATTGTGGTGTGATTCTTAATTGTTGAAATGTTGTTAATAAATAAATAAATCATTTTCTTTAATTAAAAATTTGGAAAGTAATGTTTAAATATGGTTTTGACACTTAGCTTAATTATTTAGGGTGTTAAATTGGAAAGTTTATTTTTACGACAGTGATGCTAAGAATGAACCGAACTGTTCACCTTGATTTAATTTAATAAAGGAGTGATCGCTCGGTATTTAATTAGGCGGGGTGTCACAACATGTTAGTCTTAGATATGCATGAGCATGATGTTATTATCGGTATGGATTGGCTCGCAGCTTATAGAGCCATGATTGATTGCTTCGGTGGGAGCATTGTTTTTTCCATTCCGGGGCAAGAGATGTTTATAGTGGCGATGCCTCGCCCAGAGGGAGGTTCGACCGCTCATTTGTATTATATAGAGGAGGATGCCTCTAAGGAGGTTGTGATTCCTTTATACTCGATCCCAGTCGTTTGTGAGTATTCTGATGTATTCCAGGAGATACCAGGCCTACCTTCCAGTCGAGAGATAGACTTTGTCATAGATTTATTGCCAGATACGAGACCTATAGCACATGCTCCATACCGTATGTCTCTGACGGAGATGCGAGAGTTACGAGATCAGATAGAGCAGATGTTAGGTCAGGGCTTCATTCGCAGGAGTACCTCACCTTGGGGCGCTCCAATCTTGTTTGTGAAGAAGAGAGATGGTTCACTGAGGTTATGTGTGGACTACCGGGAGTTGAACAAGGTCACGATACGGAATAAGTATCCGTTGCCTCGAATCGATGATCTTTTCGACCAGCTGAGGGGAGCAACTTTCTTTTCGAAGATAGATCTGAGGTCGGGGTACCATCAACTACGTATTAGAGAGTAGGATGTTTCAAAGACTGCCTTCTTGACGAGATATGGGTCTTACGAGTTCAGAGTGATGCCATTTGGTCTCATAAATTCTCCATCCGTGTTCATGGACTTAATGAATCGAGTATTCAGAGAGTTCTTGGATCAGTTTGTCATCGTCTTCATAGATTACATTTTGATATATTCACACTCCGAGGAGGAGCATGCCGAGCACTTGAGGTAGGTTCTTCAGACTTTACGAGAGCATCAGTTGTATGCTAAGTACGAGAAGTGTGGATTTTGGTTGCGAGAGGTACAGTTCTTGGGGCATGTTGTTTCTGAACAGGGGATAGCGGTTGACCCGAGTAAAGTGTCAACGGTGAGGGAGTGGGGGCAGCCCATGACACCGATGGAAGTGCGTAGTTTCTTGGGGTTAGCCGGATACTACAGGAGATTCATTCGAGGATTCTCCAAAATAGCGGGTCCATTGAAGAACTTGACTCGCAAAGGGGTACCATATATTTGGGATGATGCTTGTCAATTGGCTTTCGACGAGCTGAAAGACAAGCTTACTTCAGCACCAGTCCTTGCTTTACCGAAGCTGGGTGTGGAGTACCTGGTTTAGACCGATGCCTCTTTACGGGGACTTGGGGGAGTACTTCACCAGGAAGAGAAGGCTATAGCTTTTGCCTCCCGCAAGCTTAAGCCGCATGAGAAGAATTACCCTGGAGTTAGCAGCGGTCGTTTTTGCACTGCGGATATGGAGACACTATTTATTGGGGGAGAAGTTCCATTTGTTCACAGACCACAAGTCACTGCAGTATCTGTTCACTCAGCGAGAGCTGAATATGCATGAGCGCAGATGGTTAGAGTTTGTGAAGGACTATCAGTTCGGCATACAGTATCATCCGGGGAAAGCCAACGTAGTTGCTGATGCGTTAAGCCGTAGACTGGTAAATGAGGTAGCGAACGTCTGGAGAGCGAAGTAGAAGTAGTTGGGTCACCAGAACGCAGTAGCCCATTCCTTCATATCTGTTATGACAGTCAAACTCGAGATTGTTACGAGGGTAATATAGGCCCAAACCACAGACCCGTTTTGCCAGGAACAGATTGTACGACTTTTAACCGAGGGTGCTGAGTCCTATTCTGTTAGTTCTGATGGGGGTTTGAGGTTTAATGGGAGGTTAGTGGTTCCAGGAGGGGCAGAATTGCATCATGCAGTGATGACCCAATCTCACGGGTCCCGATTTACGGTACATCCTGGAGAAGATAAGATGTACCAGGATATGAGGAGGCAATACTGGTGGAGTGGGATGAAGAAGGACATTGCTGAGTTCGTGTCTAAGTGTTCTACCTGCCAGCTGGTGAAGGTGGACCATCAGAAACCGTCAGGATTGCTTCAGCCATTGGAAGTACCCGCGTCAAAGTGGGAGAGTATTTCCATGGATTTTATTACAGGGTTGCCTACATCACAGCGGGGCCACGACTCTATCTGGGTGATTGTAGACCATTTGACCAAGGTGGATCATTTTCTGCCGGTGCGGACAGATTATACCACAGGTCAGTATGCTCAGTTGTTCATTGCTGAGATTGTCAAATTACATGGGGTGCCCCTGAATATTGTGTCAGATAGAGACAAGATTTTTGTATCACGCTTTTGGGAAAGCTTTCAGGAGGCTATGGGTACTGAGTTGAGGTTGAGTTCAGCTTATCACCCCCAGACAGATGGACAGACAGATTGTACTAATCAGATGTTAGAGGATATGCTACGCATGTGTGTTCTTGATTTTGGAGGAGGTTGGGAGCCACATCTTCCATTGGTAGAGTTATCAGTTTACGATTGGTATGGATCCATTTGAGGCTTTGTATGGCCGGCCTTGTCGTTCTCCAACTTGTTGGCTCGAGGTGGGGGATAACAAGTTGTTAGGACCAGAGGTGATTCAGGAAACCTCCGCGAGGATTGAGATGATCAGGAGTCGCATTCGAGTAGCCCAGGACAGGCAGAAGAGCTACGCCGATGCGAAACGGTTCTTCAGGGAGTTTAATGTGAGGGACCAAGTGTTACTGCGTGTATCTCCTATGAAGGGAGTGATGAGGTTCGGGAAGAAAGGGAAATTGGCCCCGAGGTACGTGAGACCATTTCCCATTATCGAGAGGATTAGGCTGGTAGCATACAGATTGGGACTACCAGAGCATTTACATCGCATTCACGATGTATTCCACATCTCGTCGTTGAGACGGTATCTTCGGGATGATATGGCCCATACTCACATCGCGATAGATGAGATAGACTTGCAGCCTGACAGATCTTACGAGGAGAGACCGGTGGCTATCCTAGACTATAGTGAGAGGAGATTGAGGTCGAAGATAGTTCCACTTGTACGGGTCCAGTGGGAGCATCATAATGTGGGGGAATCCACCTGGGAGCGCGAGGCCGATATGCACGAGAGATATCCAGATTTGTTCTTACCAGGTATGCCTTATTTTCTGAATTTCGGGACGGAATTCCATTATTAGGGGGGAAGTGTGTAATACCCCGTATTTTTATGCTATATTAATTTGGGGATTTATTAATATTAATGTGAATTAATTATTTAATAAAAATCCGAAAATTAATTATGTTATAATTATTAACGTGATGAGAGTTAGTAATTATGAGAAAATTTGTTGAATATTACTAATGAGCAAAGTAATATATAATAGTGGCCATATTAAATGTCACGAGTGAATAAAATGACAATTTTAGAAATTTGAGTCGGGACGCGCCCGTGTCGCGTCGAGACTAAATATTGATAAATAAAAGTAAATATTTTATAAGTTGTTCGTATGGTCGTTTTGAGTGCGCCAACGCGCCCGAAAGAGTCGAGATAGTCAGAAAAGTATACCCGGGAGTTTGATTTGGGTCTCGGGGAGTTTTTAGGCCTAATTAGTACCCCTGGAGGGCATTTTAGTCATTTTGTATTTTTGGGTAATTAAACCCACGAAAATTAAAGGGGTTATATCAAATGTTTAGGTTATCTCCTAGGGTTAGATAACTCAAAACACTAGAACGTCCATTGGAGAGGAGAGGAGAGAGCTCTCAAGGCATTCCAAGGCTCAAAACTCACCAGTTTGCACCGCCGCCACCGCCAACGCGTAGATCGCGAGACGGGGAACGCAACCACACCAAATTCAACACCAAACCAGATTTCTGAAAATCCCATGCAAGTGTTTATCTTGCTTATTTCGTTGATGCATCATCCATATTAGTTTAGGAGTTATTAGGATGAGATTTATGGAAGAAAAACCCAATTTGAGATGAGAAATTTTCATGTAGTAATGATTTATATGATATTCTGGAAACCCTTTGTCATGTAAAGGATTAAGAGTTTGATTAAGAAAAGAGTTCTAATCAGATACAAACACTAAAAAAAAATTTATTTCGGACGATCGGACCGTTGGAATTGGATGAAATTTTACAGAGAGTTAGCTGAAGACGAGAGAAAGCTACAGAAAAAAATTTAGCTCGATCGGACTGTTCAATATTTTTTAATATTTTTTTTGCTAGACAGTTTTATGTTTTGAGGACTCTTAGAGATAATAAAAATTCCATTAAAACTCCATTTTAATTCCTATTTCGAAACCGTTTGAAATTCTCATCTTTGAAAATAAAATTCAAAATCCTTTAATGTAAGGAGAAATCTATATTTTTGGTATATTTTGCATAAGGGATAATGTAAGTATATATTAGAGGGGAGAGACACGTAAGAGAGAGTTACGTTGGAAAATAAATGGATATCTACTGAATTGTACATTTGGAAGAATAGAGTCCATGAGGGTTACGTAGTAAGTTGGAAAAACCCTTCGAATTAATGTTAGAAACGAACCATTATACTTGATAAATAATAATGGGAAAATGAGGATAAATGTTGTGAATGTGGGTTATTGGATAAACCTAAATTGATATAATAAAAGTGGTATATTTATATGATTGTGTATGCATATATTATATACTTGTGAAAATCATGCCCGCGCTACTTGCTATCTCTGAGGTTTCCGCGCTGGGACGATCTTATCTCGTGTGCCTTATGGGGGATATTGACTCTTACCCTAGAAGATAGAAATCCTAGGTACAGGCTATCGAATCGGTAGTCACGGTCCTAAGAGACGTGAGGGTATGTACTGACCTCTTGGACTTGGAAACTATGCTTCGCCTCAATAATGTTTGTGTATGTATTTATACAGTTCGAGAGTGATTCCGAACTTGTATTCCCTTTAGTACGATTGATACGGGGATTGGATAGCAGAGTATGCCCGCACCATAAAATTTTATGTGGGGGTGCTGTTAGAATATATATATATATTATACGAGTATTTAATATATATGAACTTCTGAAATATGGGAAACTGCCTACTGTGTTATGTGTTATGGTAAGTAAGACATGTATAATGACTCAAATTGGAAATACTTGTTTTGAAAAGTATAATATGATATTGAAAAAACTTTATGAATCAATAAAGTTAAAATGAGCATTTTGTACTAAATGAAATTATCCTTTTTAAACCATGATGTTGTTAAATCTTAAATTTTGAGAGCCACCTAAGATAAGTTAAATCCTTGGGGAAGGATAGTGTGATATATGATGAGATAAACCATTGGGAAGGTTAGTGCGATAGGAGTGCACATTAGAAGAGATGCGAGAATTTCTCAAGAGAGTGTCGCACTAATATGTTGTTGCATTGGCCTGTATCAATTTAAATACTTGCTAAACGAATTTTTAAATCATATACACTATCGGGCTCTGACCCGTTTCTATTCCTCTTTCTCTCTTGTATATATATGTATATATTACAGGTGCCCAGCCACAGGGGCGTCTTGTTTGGGATCCCTTGGAAGGAACGTGCTGCAGCTTAGGTGGGAGTTGCAGGCCACTTGCTTAGACGATTTCATTTACTTGATTCCACTTCTATCATTCTCCTTATTGGGCATGTGTCGCCCTTTCCACTATTTATCTGTTTTATTGGGACATTTGTATTTCAGTTATTTCTAGTACTGTTACTTTGGGATTTATTCAGCATGTATGTTTTACTTTAAGTTTTAAATGCTGGGATTGGGTTGTTAAATGTTAAATTATTGGATTGATTGTTTAATAAAATAAATAAATAAAATTGGAAAGTAATGTTTAAAAAATGGTTTTGACACTTAGCTAAATTAAATAGGGTGTTAAATTTGGAAAAGTTATTTTTACGACAGTGATGCTAAGAATGAACCAACTGTTCACCTTGATTTTAATTTAATAAATGAGTGATCGCCCGGTATTTAATTAGGCGGGGTGTCACAGGTGGTATCAGAGCATCAGGTTCTAGTGTCCATAGGATCTGTACGGCTTATTTTCGCTTTCAGCTTAACGTTTTTGCTATAGAGCCCTATTTTTAGGATTGTTGTATTCCTGCTTTTACGTTTACGTCTCCAGCCATTTGGGATTTGATAATGACTGGAGACTAATAAACTTCTTCACTTTTCAGATGCCTCCGAGACGTGCACCGAAGGATAGGCGTGCCCAGGCCGAGCAGCCAGCAGCTCCGGCACAAGGCACTATGAATGCTAATGAAGTAGCCGCCATTGTTGCTCAGGCGGTGAATGCCGCGCTAGCGGTGGTTTAGCAGGCTCCACCCCAGATTCAGGCAGTGGCGCCAGTACCAGCACAACTTCCATCTGCATGGGAGAGGGTTAGGGACGCTTTTCAGAAGGCGCATCCCCCTGAGTTCTCTGGTAGCTCACATATCGTCACAGTCAGCCAATGGAAGAAAGACATCCAGCGGCATCTTCGTATGTATTAGTGCACTGACGTGCAAAGGTAGTTATTGGCTTCCTTTAAGCTGGTGGGGGCCGCTTTGGAGTGGTGGGAGTCCACTACCACCTTGGAGGAGAGGGACACGGTCCCTATTCAGTTATTTTGGGAGCGGTTTGACAGCAAGTACTTACCACCCGCCGTGCAGACTGAGATGAGGCGGAAATTACTGAATTTGAAACAGGAGAACTCTACCGTTGCTGAGTATGAGGAGGAGTTCACGAGACTTCTCACCATAGTGCCAGATGAGGCACCTACTGATAGTAAGAAGATAATGTTGTTTGTGGACGGGTTAGCGTGGAGGATCCGTCAGCATCTTATAGGGAATCTATCTCTGAGTACTTTCACTGATGTACTCAATGCTGTGTTACTACATTGCCAGGATCACCGCTTCCATCTGCAGGGAAGCAGGAGAGCAGGAGAGTCCAGTCAGCAGGGCAGGACCGGGGGTAGTAGTGCTAGTGGGGCACCATCTCATGGACAGACTCGTCAACACGAGCAGAGTTCCCATCAGGGGGACCCTGCTAAGAGATTCCGTTCAGGTGATTCCAGGAAGGGATTTGGGGGTTATAGGCAGGTCCAGCAGGGCCATCCTAATCAACAGGGCCAACAGCGTGCTAATCAGGGCCAACAGGGCCAGTGGCGGGGAGGTAACGGCCAGCAGGGTCGTGGTCAGCAGGGTCAGAAGGGAGGTAACTTCAGAATCTGGACCTAACTACTTGGGCATGTGGACTATATTAGGGACCTAAAATAAATAATTAAATTGAAATCCAAATAAATACTTTGAAGTGACAAATTAAAATTATCGTAATTTATTTCCTTTTTTATTTAATCATAATTAATTTTGCTAAATAATAATGACTGCACTCCAATTTAATTATCTCAGAAATCAATGGGATATAATGAAGTCTTATTTGCAAAGTTAATAGTGATACATAATATGATTCCCTTCATGAAGCTTTCGATACCCGCTTGGTCAAATCAATTTTTCGATAATTTACTTTAACCAATATCTAATCAATTCCTTTATTCTCAGACTTAACTTATTTTTATACTCCACCGGATTATAAATAATTCACCGATCAGGAGGATATTGCAATCCAAGGTATCCTCCGATGCGAATTCCTCTAAAATAAGATCCCAAACCTAATTACATAACTATCAACTAATATATGGGGATCATTTAATTCAATTTAAAATCGAATCGAACCCATATCCATCAAAGCAAAAATTATATAAGCATCCCAATCCTCATTTCTCGGGATTAAGAATCTATGTAACCTTTTCAAATAGTGTTAGATTTACCGAGTCTAATAAAAATAACCCTTAGAGTTAAATCTCATGGGTGGTGCTGTTCAATACATTCTTGACATGTACCGATCACAATCATTTGTCGAACTATCGTACAAGTTCTCGAACCATCATACAAGTTACCATAGTTTGAGATAAACTATTAGGATTGCATCGAAACCATTTCGATAGGATGTCATATCCTTATTTAGTTTTTTTAATAGTTCTAGAACCAAAATTCCAATCCCTTTATGATCAATCCGAGCCCGATTCAATAGAATTCCTCCTAAGCTCTATTGACCGACATATAAATGAAACATTATATTTAAACAAATATAAAGCATTATCAAAAACTTGATTTTATATCAAAGCGAATAAAAAATCTTTTATTAATCAAAATAAAATGTTTACACATGGTTTTAAGCATAAAACCCCAGCATCAACAACCGTTAAAATAATTGTTTCAAGAATTTCATACCTTAATCTTGAGATCCTTAAGTCGTTAGCAGTAATAATAGAATTCTCTTGAGCCGATTTAAGAATCTAGGATCTTGGGTACCAAATTAATTCATAACCATAGTGTTATAAGGCCTCACTAGTGGTTAGGCATTAGCGGGGGAAGGTATGAGGGTATTTTTCCCATAGTCAAGTAGGTAACCTCCAAGTGGTGGGTTCAACCATTACAAGAGGGGTAGGGCTTGCAATCTTAGGGAATGATTTCTTAAGTGCCACAAAAGAATTGAAGAGAATATGGGAAGGAAATATAAGAACAGGTCAACGGAGCAAAAAAGTTAGAAAAATTATAAGATTGAGTTTATTCGAAAACCTGAAGAATGAGGATAACAACCATAATTATTTACTAGCTTAAAATAAATCACCATTACTCCATTAAATCATGCCAACTGTCTTCTCAAATATGATGTCCACTCGATCCACTGAAATGACGGTCATGCCCTACTAGATCTCACTTATGATAAATTTTAAAGGTAAAATATTACTTTACCCTTACAAGTTATTTTATTAACTATTGCCCCATCCATGTTATGAAAGAAATAAAAGGATATTACTAATGATACCAATTATGATCTTTAACATGAAACCTTGTAAAGAGGTCCCTAGTTCTTGGTTGTGGTAAAAATAAGATTTTTACTACCTCAACCTTGTTGCCTAAGACCTGAGGATCACAGGGAGCCCTGCTACTTGGATGAGGAACCTACTGACACTTCCGTACATGTTATAGAAGTTCCCTAGAAATTTCATCAGACCTCAACTCCTTGTGCCCAAGTCATTCGTATTCAAAAAGTACCACACATTCCATTCTTTGCCTATAATTAGTCATTTAAAAGGTTTGCAAGAATCCCTTGTCCACCACTAATGACTCCATTAACTAGAGTAAAGTTTATCATCTCCTTACCATGTCAAAGTAGACGTCAATAATATCTCTCATTCCTCAGCAGGGTTGAGTCCTGTCTACTTAAATACATAAAACTTTCAACAACACATTCCTATGATCTTAAGATTTATAATGCCAACAAATAACAGGTAAAGTTCTTCTCTCAGTTTGGCACATTAGTCCGAAAGTTCACATAGTTCTCTATAAATCCTTATTCAAAACTTGTTATGTGTCCTAGTGCATTAAATACCACTAATTCATTCCACAACCACCACTACGCTACTTCAAATCCTTTAGCCAACATTACATTCTAATATAAAGACAAAGCTCAGTTATGGCCACCCATGCCTTATACATCATTTCTCTCCAAATACCAATAGTTAACCATAAAAGGGGCACATTAGGGAAGGTTTCAAGGATCCGAATTTGAGTTATTTTAGTGTATTATTAAGGATAGTTGATATATTTTCCATTTACGAGAGAGTTAATACAACGTCCTCCTCTTACTTTATAAACTATGAACTTTATTTAGGTGATTTAGCATTATTTTAGTCTAGTAAGTCCTAAGTGAGTAAGAAATACTTAAAGAAGCCAATTAGTTTCTTCATAAAGGCCCTCTTCTCATTACAAAGAACTCATACATTTTATGATCACCTCAACCAAAGTATTAGACTGGTAATATTTTTAATATTCACCCTCATATTGAATATACAAGAGAGAAACACTTTAAAAGTGGAGATAAGTACCTCAATAGAGGCATTTGACTACTATACATAATTATGTACCTATCTTTTTAACTTAAGAACACCTCCTCCTCCTCTTAGGAGTCATATTTGGTGAGGATGGGATCTTAATAAATTTTAGAATTGTCCAGAAGTGCAAGTTACATATTACATGCTTGTAACACTCAATTAGTTCATATTTAGGTCATCGAACAATTACAGGCCATTCATTTATGCATTGGAGAAGTCTAACATAATAGTCTAGATGAATAATATGATGAAAAATTGGAGATAATCAAGTAGTACCTTGGGTCTTCACCTTTATTGTCAATGTAAGTCATTGGTAAGAAGATACACATATATTTGGGTCTAATATTTTTATTGATACCAAAAATTATCCCGCTATGTGGACCGATAATACAGAAACACGTGTCATCCACCTAGGCATTAATCGAAGTCAGCAAGGTCAAGTTACCGACCAATTGAAGGAAGACCGACAACAGGTTAAAGAAGACCGAACAACAATGACAATAAATTATCAACAGTTATAAATGTTATTAACATTGTACAGATATAAATGCCTATGTTCTAAAGGCATTCCATCATTTAATATTCTAATTCTTGTACACCCACAAAGGGCTATAAATACATTGTAAACCCTACAACTAAGGGACATGAGAAAAACGAGACAAGATGAAATTGAACGAGCCCAAGGCAATACACAACAGTGGACGTAGGCTCTTTTTTATAGCCGAACCACTTTAAAAATTCTTTGTATCCTTTATTCATATTTATCTGTGATCAATTAATTAGGACAGTCTAGTTTTTGCATCAACAGATTGGCGCCGTCTGTGGGGACGTATTTTTAATCGTTCTCATTCATTCAAACACCTAAATGGCTGATATTCCTGGACCAATCATATAGAAACACATGTCATACACCTGGGCATTAATCCAAGTCAAGAAGGGCAAGTTACCGACCAACAGGTTAAAGAAGTCCGGCAAACACCAGAAAGACCGACCAACAATGATAACAAATTATCAACAGTTGTAAACGTTATTAACATTATACAAATGTAAATGCCTATGTTCTAAAGGCATTCCATCCTTTAATATTCCAACTCTTGTACACCCTTAAAGGGCTATAAATACACTGTAAACCCTACAACCAAGGGATATGAGAAAAACGAGATAAGAGGCAATTGTACAAGCCCAAGGCAATACACAATAGTGGATGTAGGCTCTTTCTTATAGCCAAACCACTTTAAAAATTCTTTGTCTCCTTTATTCGTATTTATCTGTGATTAATTAATTAGGACAGTTTAGTTTTTTGGATCAACATATTAACATCGTCTGTGGTAATGTATTTCTAATCATTCTCATTCATTCAAACACCTAAATGGATGATATTCCTGAATCAAGTCTCAGGAATGATGGCATTCCGCATGTCCCTTCCGCCCCACCAACGACGAATGAATTAGCTGGAATTCTGGCCAGTCTTGCAAGAGGCCAAGAGGCTATGCACGACACTATCATGTAACTTACGCAAACTTTTCAAGAAGGAGAACTTGCCCTGTCTGCCAGTGAAAATATGCAACCACCACCACCACCAAGAGGTGGCAGGCGAAGCCAGTCATCCTATCGCCCAAGATCAAATTCAATATCCAGGGTGTTAAAATATTTCAATACATAGTCCTACTCTCTAGAAAGTCTAAGCCGTGCTTCTCCATTTGATCGTTTAGGACCAGGAGGAACGTAAATGTTCCTAGGGCAATGTTATGAAATATTCAATGACCATTTCATCGAAGGGAAAGCTCTACCCAATCAAGATCAGACGCCTGACATACTGCTCGGGCCAAGCAGAAATCTCAAAAGGAGAGTTCAGCGAACAAAAAAATAGCAACGCATAGTCTGATGATGGTAATAACGCTTGTAAGGGCCCTATTCAAAGATTGGAGGATAGGCTATGAGAGATGGCTAAGGCCAAAAACCCACTGCAAAGAAGCTTTGTAAAAGGATCTCCCTTTGTGCAAGCAATTATGGATTTCCCCACCCAAACAAAGTTCAAAGCTCCAATAGTTACTCCCACATATGATGGGAAAACTGATCCAATCGTCCATATATAACAATACCAAGCAACAGTTGATATTTATGTAGTTCCCAACGAAATAAGGTGTGTAGAATTATCTGGAACAATTAATCTGAACTTCCCAAATCTAGTAGAATAACCTTCCTCAGGGACAGATTTCCACCTTTCACCAGTTGTATGAGCTATTTATTAGCAACTTTTATTTTGGGGCCAAGCCTGTAAAAAGGGTGGCACATTTGTTTAGTGTAAGACAGAAGGAAGGAGAGAGCACCAGGGACTACATATCTCATTTCAATAATGATAAGCTGGAGGTTATGGATTATAAGGAGAAAACTACTATAACAATGAGTGGATTACTCCTAGAGAAACTCTATTATAAACTTGCTAAAGATCCCTCAAATACCATGGCAGAATTGATGGCTAACGCAACTAAAATCATGAAGGCCGAGGAAGCAATGGCAGTCAAAAGGAGATAGGGAGTAAAAGTTGAGAGCAAAAATGACAAGAAGGATCATAAAGCTTCCAAGGATCACAAGGAGTTAAAACAAAAAAGAATTATAAAAAAGCTTAAGAAATATCACAACCAAACTCCACTAACTATGGGAATTCATCATGTCTTGGAGGAGATCAAACACAACAAAGATGTGCATTGGCCTGATAAGTTGAGAAGTTCCCCTACCAAGAGGGACAAAACTAAATACTGCGAGTTCCATTGAGACCATGGTCATACAACAGATCATTGCCTTGATCTTCAAAATGGGATTGAAACTCTTATTCGAAGAGGAAAATTGAATCAGTTTGTTGATCAAAAAAATAATGAGGTAGCTCGGCTCAGATTAAAATCCCCCTGCCGACCTAGAGAGGAGAAGAAGAGGGCTCATGAAGATGACCAGGATGATGATCCTGACATGATAAAAAAGCCCCGTCAATTGGAACGCAAGGTATTCACACTCAATTTTGGTTCTTTTGATTGCCAAATGATTATAAGTGGAGATGCAGGAGGGGGAGATCATACAGCAGAGCAAAAAGCTTACCTCAATGAGGCTCAAGCTTGCTCATACATATAGAAGATTAATCTTACTGAGGAAGACATACTAAGGAAGGTTAATAAAGATAAGTTAGTAATAGGTTTTTAAAAAGATGATCTATCAGGAGTATTGTACCCCCATGACGATCCTCTAGTAATTAAAATCAGAAAGGAAGATATCATTGTCTCTAGAGTGTTAGTAGATAATGGTAGCTCGACGGATATCATGTTCAATCCTTGTTTCAGTAGCTTGAACTTTAATCTCATCCAGTTAGAGCCCTATCATCAACCATTAATAGGTTTTATAGGAGACAAAGTCTTCCCTTTAGGAACCATTACGATGGAAGTAATGATTGGTACATGACCAACCATCCGAATAGAGAAAATCCATTTCTTTATAATGGATAAAAATATCCATTCAGCATGAAATATGATTATGGAAAGAGTTGGATTGAAGAAGTTACAGGCAGTGCCTTATACCATTCATTAATGCTTAAAGTTCCCGACCAACTTTGGTGTAGGAGTCATGAAAGGTGATCAAAAAGTAGCTCGGGAATGCTACTATTCATCTATCGAGTAGGAAGAGCTAGAAGAAACAAAGAAGAAAACCATTACGTACCGAGTGGATACCTCTAAACTTGAAGAAGATACTGAGGTTAAAACCTTAGATCCATGGGAGGAGACAGAGCTAGTAAAGGGTCAGATTATAGAAGTGACATAAAGCATTTTGTTAGATGACGACAAACTAGAGCGTACTACTCAAGTTGGAACAACGCTGGATCATGTTCTTAAATAAGAACTAGTAAGCTTCTTAGACAGATAAAACATGTGTTTTCTTGGAGTCACGAAGATATGCCAGGAATTTATCCTAACTTCCTTTTCCATGAGATCAATGTTAATAAAGGAATCAAGCCAATGAAGCAAATGCGAAGAGTGTTAAGCCTCGAGAAGAACCAAGAAATACAGGAGGAAGTTGAAAAGCTTCAGAAACCAGCTTTCATTAACGAGGTGAAATATCCAGATTGGTTGGCCAATGTAGTTATGGTAAAAAAGAAAAATAACAAGTGGAGGATGTGCATAGACTTCACAAATCTTAACAAAGCATACCCAAAGGATCACTTACCTTTGCCTAGAATAGATCAACTTGTGGATGCTACCTCAAGACATGAGTTACTTAGTTTTATAGATGCTTATTCTTGTTATAATTAGATCAAAATGAAGCCTGAAGATAGGGAAATCACTTCTTTCATCACTCCCTGAGGAACTTACTGTTATAATGTTATGCCTTTTGGTTTGAAAAATGCAGGTGCTACGTATCAAAGGCTGGTGAACAAGGTCGTTGAAGATCAAATAAGAAAAAATATGGAAGTGCACATGGATGATATGCTTACAAAGAGCATAAAAGTGTCTGACCATATTGTCGACCTCAACCAGACTTTTGATCAACTTAAGAAGCATTAGATGAGATTAAACCCAACCAAATGCGTCTTTGGAGTACAGAAAGGAATGTTCCTCGGGTACATAGTAAATCATAGGGAAATTAAAGCAAATCTAGACAAGATTGAGGCATTACTTGAGATGCAGTCCTCGACTTGCAAGAAGGACGTGCAAAGGCTAACTGGGCGAGTAGAAGCTCTCAACAGGTTTATGTCCCAAGCTACAGATAGGTGCCTACCATTTTTTAAAATACTCAGAAAGAGTTTTGAGTGGAACGAAGAAGGTGAGAAAGATTTTTTAGAGTTGAAGAAGTAATTGGGGTCACCTCCACTTCTTTCCCGACCAATTATGGGGGTAAAATTATACTTGTATTTAGCTGGCTTTGAATCTGTCGTGAGCTCTTCTTTGATCATAGAGGAGAATAGAGTTCAAAAGCCTGTTTACTGCACTAATAAAGCGTTTAGAGGAGCAAAAATCAGGTACCCTCGCTTAGAAAAGTTAGCACTAGCATTGATTGAAGCATCTAGATGCATGAAGCCCTATTTTTAAGCCTATACGATAGTAGTATACACTGATATGCCATTAAAGCAGGCTTTACACAAGCCAGAGAAATTTGATAGATTAATCTACTGGGCAGTGGAATTGGGGGAGTATGACATTATCTATGAACCAAGGTCTTCTTTAAAAGGGAAAGCAGTAACAAATTTCGTAGCTGAATTCACTTTCCCTCAGGTACCTGATCAACAAAACCATCAGTCCGAGAAAGGATCAGGAGAAAATAAAGTTGTTGACAATCAAGCTCCTGATGAACTTTTACCAGGAGAAGCCATTGCTGACCTACCAGATTCCTCTTCAAGAATAAAGGAGATGTCAAAGAAGTGTGAGGAAGCAGGAAGAAAAAAATTCCACTATGGAATTTTGACAGACCAAGCATTTGCCAATGATCTCCTAATATGGAACTTATACGTTGATGGGTCATCTTGTGCAATTGGCAGTGGAGCAGGTATAATACTTAGCACTCCTAATAATATTGATATTGAATATGCTCTGCGATTTCAATTTCAAGCCTCAAATAACGAGGAAGAATACAAAGATCTTATTGTGGGCTTAAGTCTAGCCCAATCACTAAATGCCCAGTAAGTTGTGGCACATAATGATTCTTAGTTGGTAGTTAATAAAATCTTGAGCTTTTATGGAGCTAAAGGTGAATTGACAGTCAGATACTTATCCAAATCAATGGAGGTAATAGAAAAATTACCAGCTTTTCGGATGAATAGAATTCCAAGAGTGGAAAGTGCCCGAGCAGATGCTCTTGCTCGGCTAGCTTCAGCTACTAGAGTTGAACTCCGACGAATTATTCCTATTGAGATTTTGGCCAATAGGAGTATAGATGAAGATTTGATGATCAATTTTATTATTGTAGACACGGGGCCATCTTGGATGAATCCCATAAGAGCATATATTGATGAAGGAACCTCGCTAGAAGATTTAGTGGAAGCCAAACAATTAAAGTATAAAGCTACCAGATATGTACTAGACAAAGGAGTTTTGTACAGGGGAGGATTGACAGTCAATTTACAACATTCTGTTCATCCAGTAGAGGTTCCAGACCTAATTTAGGAAGTACACGAAGGATCTTGTGGAGCTCACATTGCAGGTAGAACACTTCTGCAGCGAATAAGTTCACAAGGATATTACTGGCCAACTATATGAGCGAATTATGCAGAACGTGTAACAAATTCCAAGGATATTCCAGCATTCACAAGACCCCACAGGATGCTCTCACCCCAATCACTTCACCTTGGCCATTTTCAATATGGGGAATAGATTTGGTCGGGCCATTGCCAACTACTAGAGGAAGATTCAAGTACTTGGTTGTTGTTGTGGATTACTTTACAAAGTGGGCTTAATCAGAACCATTAATAGACATGACTTATGAGATGGCCTACTAATTCATTTGGAGGAACATTATTTGCAGGTATGGGATACCTTATGCCTTCATCACCGACCATGGAACACAGTTTGATAAAGAAGAATTTGTAGCTTATTGTTCTCAATCCAACATCCAAAAATTACACTCTGCTCCAGACCACACTCAGAGTAATGGGCAAACTGAAGTTACAAATAGAAATCTGCTGAACGGGTTGAAGAAAATGCTTGATGATTCAAAGGGAAACTGGATCAACGAGTTACATTCTATTTTATGGGCGTACCGAACAACCCCGAGGACTGTAACTAGAGAATCCCCATACATGTTAGCATTTGGGACTGAAGCAGTCATATGTGCTGAGTTGGGTCTTCCATCCCATAAAGTTTTAAATTTGAACTCTCCTGTGAGCGATCTAATACGAAGGTTGGATTTGGATATGCTAGAAGAGGTGCGAGAAGACGCTGTTATGAGAAATTCAGCTTACCAGTAACGAACAACTCGATTTTATAATAAAAGGATGAAGGCGACCAACTTAAAGGAGGGAGATTATGTACTGAATAAGGTGCTCTAGAAAAATAATAAACTTGAGGCCAACTGGCATGGGCCCTATCATATTTCTGCAGTCATCTGACCTGGAACTTACAGGATTGAGACTTTAAAGGGGAAGAATTCAAGAATCCATGGCACGCTGAGCATCTTAGAAAATATTATCAGTAATGTAATTAAGTGTACTCAGTTCAATATTAATTCTAGTATCAATAAAATGATCTTTCCTTCAATTTCTTTTCTTCCAAACTTTTTGGGAGTACTAGTGCTATGCACTACCTTTATATTATTTACATGATCTCGAATAACTTAAACATCGAAGTTGCTAGAAAAACTTCAAAATTTTGCCCGGCAAAAGTAATAAGTTGCTCGGAACAAGCAACACTTGATCGGTATAAGCAATAAGTTGCTCACCAAACAAGTTATTACGACCTCAAGACGGTCAACAAATATAAGGATAAAATAAGATCTTTATCCTACTGGATAAAGTGCAAGAAGAACTTTGCGAAGATTCCTCAAGAGGAATGTAGGCACATATTCCACTTACGCCTGGTCACACCACTGGTAACTAATATAGAAAACCTAAGCATTTAGATGTGTTAGTGAAACCTTTGGTGACATGTGGGTAACTGGCTTCAAATTTATATTTTAATCTAAGTACGCTAGTAGAACCTATATATTAATTGGTAATTGATACTAAATTTAGATTTTATTCTAAGTGTGTCAATAAAACTAGTGAAAAAGAAGAAATCATTAACACATTCAGAGATTAATAAGATAAGACAATCAAATATATTTTCATTCATTTGAATAATGATTACATACATATGTTCACATAAGAAATATAGGACATTATTCTAAAGGGCATTTTCCCTCAGCTTTGGAAACAGGATCCATGCCTGCTGGAGGATCATCTAAAGTATAAGGAGAATTGATGAAATTAAAGTCTTGAAACATTCTCCTATTGTTGCTGCTTGGTCGATCTAATAGATAAGGAGGTCAGATAATTTCCAACTCGTCGTGCAACTCATAGTCTCCGAGATATTTAGAAATCATGGTCTAGAGAATTGTGTTTGAAGGAATCTAATTAACATCCAGTTTAAAAGGAGGATATTCAAGGTCTAACAACGCAGGATCATACCACTTCCAGAAAGGACTATTTTATTCTACCTTCAACACTGTTAGATAATTGGTCCAACCCAATACATAGCCTTCATTATAAGTGTTTAAACCTAGCATCAAAATGCCCCAAAGCTTCATTATAACCTTCCATCCAGATCTCTATAGGTAGCTTGTGAAACTGGAAGGTCAGCCTCTCAACTTGGTGATGCAAAGCACACTTAGCTTGCAGCTGAGAAGATTGAGTGGCGTGTTGATCGAATTGTGTTTGAAGATTCTGGGACATATCAATAAGGGCTAGGTTTTTGGCCTTCAGATGGGTAGCTTGGTTGGCAAGAGTTTATTAAGTCCTAGCCTCATTTGTGTTTCCTAAAAATCTATTTCTTTCTCGGGAAGAAGAGGCAAACTTGGTATTTTTTAATGCTTCCAATTCTTCCATTAATCTAGCATTTTCATCTTCCAAGAAATAATGAACTTCGTCGGTAGTAGAAAAAGTAGTAGAAGAAGTCTTCAAAGCAATTACCCCATCTCTTAAATTTTATATTCTCCTCTTCCAAAAGCTTGGCAATGGCTCTGGCTTTCTCTACTTCACGATTAAGCAATAATTCTTATCTTCGTAAAAAAGAGACAATTTTTTCTAACTTTTGTTCAAAGGCCCAACATTAACTCAAGGCCTTGTACTTATTCTCATAACTATCATGCAAAAGTGCCTTGGATTCCTTATTCTCCTCCTGGAGCTCTTCAATCAATTCATAACAGGCAATATTGTTGGCCACTGCCCGATCAAGAAGGTATTTCAGATGAAGATAGGCTTCCTTGGCTTGCTTAGACACACCTTCCCCAAGAAACTTCAGTAGATATTCCCCAGTCAGAGATAAATAACCAGCTTTAAAAAGCTCATTGCATCTCTGGAGTAGCTCGGAGTCCGTAGAAGATAAGTGTTCCAGTCTATCCATGAACTATTAAAAGCAGTAAGAGTATCCAATCGACAACAGAGTATAAAGTATGGAGAAGATATAAGCAAAAGAAGAAGAAAATTTCTTTTCATTGATAAGTTGTTAAGTACAAATACATCAAGAAAGGAAAAATTACAAGTGCAGAAGAAAATAAAAACAAAAGCGGCTCAGAAAGATCTATGCCTTCTTCATGTTTAATGTAGGCTCAGCAGAAGTAGAAGTAGTAGTAGGCAGAGGTGGATAGTTATTAGATGGTGGATCAAAAGAGTCAGCAACCTGGTGTTGATTGGAAAAATCCAACACCAATAGGGATTCACTTGAACCCCCATCATCTTCAATCTCCTCATCCATGTTAGGGGGAGCCCCTGGATCATGTCTGAGGAAAAGTTCAGAATTTTAAGGGGTACCGACCTCCATGAGGGCTGCTGACCAACCATCCTTGAAACATTTCTTCTTCTTCACAAAGTTAATTTACAAAGAAGCAGCCCCAATGGATTTGTCCCATCTCTTGTTGAAGCCATTCTCCATGAACTTATCTTTCTTAGGTCCCTCAGTAAAAAACATTGCCTTCTCAGCATCCAAATCCTTCTAAAACTTAGTGGTTTTAGATTTTTTAGCATCCAAGTCTTTCTGTAGAGTACTAAGTTAACCCCGAGCATCCACAACATCTTCTTCTGTAACTCTGAATTTTTCCTCCCATTTCTTCTGCTCATTGGCTAATGCTTGTTGGGAATCAAGCCATAACTTCTTAATCTCATCAAAAGCTTCTTCAACCTCCTGAGAAAAAGAACGCAAAACCTCATCCTTCTCCAGCATGTTGTTGAAGTCAATAAGAAATTACAAAAAGAAAACATGGTGAGTTAATATCATAAATATCAAACAAAAAGATAATGAAGGGAAATAAAATTACCAGAGATAGTCTTTGAGCAACCCTTTCAGAACTCCTTAATCGGGGCAATGCAGCTATAGCACTCCTATAGTCTGTCAAAGTACCAGACTTTATTAATTGTCTGGGTAAACCAGGGCCAAATTCCACTGGTGAAATAGAAATAGATAAATCAACCAACTCTTGTTGGCCGGGGTTGACTGAAGACCCTTCTATAGGCCTAGAAGGGGGTCTTCTTCTCAACCTCTTGAGCTGACTTTCATCATCTTCTTTAGCAGGAATATTCTTCCCAACGTTCCCCTTATTAGATGGGGGACTTTTCCCAGCATCCTCCTTATTGGATGTGGTCTTCTTCCCAGCATCTTCTTTATTTTTAGCTCCATCAGCAGCTTGTTTGGAGGAGCCAATAGCAGCTATGTCACCCAAGATATTGGGAAACTTCCTCTTCCCCATAACAACATCAAGAGGTAGATTTAAATCCAAAGAAGAAGAAACAACAACAAATTCACCATTGCGAGATACAATGGTAGAGGATGTGGAGACGTGGTCTTGGTCAAGGTTGATTAAAAGAGAGGTTGTAGCTACAATTGGGCAAGAAACAAAGGAGGTGATGGTATTTCTATACTGCAGCAAGTATGAAGATGTTCTAGTATGATCTTCCCCAACTTTCTGATGAATGACGGAGATGAACTGCAACTCCCTAAGGTTGTTGTCACTCTCCGTGGAACACTTTCTATTTCGATCAACTGCAAGTAAAAGTCAAGAAAATATACATCAATATTAGCAGTTAACATATTATGCAAAGAAGTACAAGAAAATAAATACAACCTATCCCATTACCACTTAGTGGGAACTTAAGCCCCTAATACTCAGTATTCCTAGTCAAAGGAGTATGTTGCCAATTTTTAACAACTACTCCATGTTCAAAGTAATCTCTATTGGAGTCAGGAAGGTTAACTATTAATGCTCTATTCACAACCCTAGTTTTCAAATAGAAAGTGGTATCACTAGTTACCCACTTATAGCAGAACATGATTTCTAGGATCCTTAGATGGGTCCTATGGAGTTAGTTTAATATATAAACCCCATTAACTACCCTCTAGGTATTGGGGGCTACTCTAGGTGGGATGATATCAAAATACTGACAAAATTCAAGACAAAATGAGTTTGGGGTAAAGGTAAACCCACATTCAACAATAAAAATGGAGGGAAACCAGTGACCCCCAGCTAATGAAAAAAATCAGCAGGTAAAGTGGGATGTTCTAATTCTACATATGAAGGAATATTCCATTCATTTATGAATTCATCAAGAGAAGTAACAGGATAAACTATGATTGATGAAGAACAAAAAGAGAAAAGAAAAAGATTCTTACAGAACTTAAGGACTCATCAAGAACTGAAGAACAAAGATCGATCGCATAAGAGAGAGAAAAAGCTTGAAGACACAACGGTAAGGAAAAAACTCAAAAAGTTTGAGGTAAGAGACGATCGTGGATTTTCCTGCCTTTATAGGTTACCTCAAGAATTGGAAAGGTAATGATTAAAAGGGAACATCGATTGAACTATTAATGGTAAAAGACATAAAAGACATATTTATCCAAAAGCGATTCGCTAAAGTTGTGGATAATTACAAAAATATGTGCCAATAATTAAAGTGATTAAATTTACAAGTATGGGAATTCGAAAACCAACCAAGTCTCAAAATTATTGCCCAAGCAACTTTAAGAGCTAAATGTTCCATACTCTTGTAAAAACCTCAATCATGAAGCATTGGGGGCTTCTGTTGATACCAAAAATTATCCTGCTACATGGACTAATCATATAGATACACGTGTCGTCCACCTGGGCATTAATCCAAGCCAACAAGGGCAAGTCACCGACCAATTGAAGGAAGACCGACCAACAGGTTAAAGAAGACCGATAAACACTAGGAAGACTGACCAATAATGACAACAAATTATTAACAGTTGTAAACGTTATTAACATTGTACAAATGTAAATGCCTATGTCCTAAAGGTATTCCATCCTTTAATATTCCAACTCTTGTACACCCTCAAAGGGATATAAATACATTGTAAATCCTACAAATAAGGTACATGAAAAAAATGAGACAAGATGCAATTGAACAAGCCCAAGGCAATACACAACAGTGGATGCATGCTCTTTATTATAGCCTAACCACTTTAAAAATTCTTTGTCTCTATTCATATATATCTGTGATAAATTAATTAGGACCGTTTAGTTTTTTACATCAACAATTTTCATTCGACTAGTGGAATATTGGTCTAAATAATACAGGGAGAGACGTAGCTAGTTTACTATGCCAACTACATTCTCCTAATATCAGTTGAACAATATCCAAGGAATTATAACAGTGATGGTGACGCCGTGTACACTTTATCCTCAACAATTGACCCTAATTTGAAAAAAATCAAGGTGTAGTTAATCAAGAGACCAAATATAGAAGAACCAGAGCCAAAGATAGTGGCTATAGGGATTGGGAAGAGATTTAGTTTGATGGAACCCATCACCATGTACCTTAAGAATGGTGATTCCCAACTGGTAAGAAGGAATCCCAATAGTTGAAGGTGAAATTGGTAAGTTTTGCCTAAATTCCTGGGGCTATGTCTACCGACATTCATTCACCGTCTCTCTTCTCAAGTGTGTTCACCTAGATAATGTATAAGATATGCTTAAAGATATTAATGAAGTAAATTTTGGTGCCCACATCCATGGATGATCACTAGCATAAATGGTGATATCTTAGGGCTACTGGTGTCCCTATATGTAAAAGTTTGGCATTAATGTTTTTTAGAAGTGTCCAAAGTTCCAGGAATTATCCCTAATCATCTGGAAACAAGCATGAGATTAAATTCTATAATGATTCCTTGGTATTTTGCCCAAGATCATGGATATAATCGGCCCATGGAACTCTCAAGTTCCCCATCATAATGAACAAGTACTTCACGAAGTGGATAGAGATAAATCCATTAACCCACATAAGAAAAGTTGACCACAAGAGGTTTATTTAGAAGAACATCATTAATAAATATGAGACACCACGAGTTTTATTACGAAAATATGTGAACCAAATTGAAAATCATCAGTTTAGATACTCTATATCAAGTATAAAATTCGCAACCACTGTGATTTAATGGTCTTCCCCTAGAGCAACGAGCTGGCCGTGATCTCTAAAAAGATAATTCTTTTAGACAAAATATTTAATCCAGTTGGCAACCGACCAACAAATGATTTCTAAGAAGCACAATAAGAACATCAAAGATCGTCAATTCAAAATTAGGGACTTAGTAGTTAGAAAATTTATTCAAAGGGAAATAAAACCCTTTGATCACAAGCTAGATCCTAACTGGGCAGGTCTACATCAAATTGCTTCACGAGGATGAATGATCTCGTTCTATTTAGAGCAATTAAATGGAACATAGGTGTACAAGACATATCATTCCACGATCCTGAGGAAATTTCATCATTTGATTTTAGTTAGCTTTATATTAGTGGACTAATTAAATAAGATTTCTCTAGTTATATTACTAATAAAATATCAAAGCTCTGACTTTGTCTTTATTAATGCGTCACCTCCCTACAACGCTGATGGCGATCTCTAATTTGAAATAAAGAGCACCAATAATGCACAAATATACTTATAATAGGCGTACTTGATCTTGAACATATCAATTTGGCCTAAAGAGGGCCAAATATGATTAAAATAACATGATCGGTCTAAAATAAATCAAATCAGCCTAAATATGCCCGAATCTTTCTTAGAATAGGCAAGATTGATCTAAACTAATCGAATAAATCAAAGAGGACCAAATATACTTATAATAGTAAGGCCCGATCTGAAATAGATTAAATTGGCCTAAAGAGGGTTAAACCTACTTAGAATATGTAGGATTGATCTAGAACCAAACAAATCAGCCTAAAGATAACCAAACGTGCTTAAAATAGGCATGTTTGATCTAATTTAGATCAAATCGGTCTAAAGAGGGCAATCGTGCTTAAAATAGACAGACCTCATTTTAAATAGATCAAATCGACCTAAAAACAGAAAAATCTTCTTACAATAGGAATGCTTTATATATAACATATAAAATTGGCCTAGATAGGTCAAAACGTACTTAGGGTAGACATGATCGATCTAGACTAAAATCAAATCGGCTTAAAAAACGAAAAATATTCTTAAAAATATAGGTTTCATTTAAAACATATCAAATTGGTCTAAAGAGGGCCAGACCTGCTTAGAATAGGTAGAACTAATCTAGAATAAACCAAATCAATTAAAAGAGGGACTAATCTTCTCAGAATAGGAAATTTTGATCTACAATAAATTAAATCGATTTAAAGAGGACTAAACCTCACTTAGAAAGTGTAAGTTTGATCTAGAACATATCAAATCATCTTAAAGGGGATCAAATCTGATTAGAATAGGTAGACTTGATCTCAAATATATCACTTAAACAGGTTTAGTCCACTTAGAAAATGCTGACTGAACTAAATTTAATCAAAATAACCTAAGGAATTAGGTCTACCTCAAATGGTTCAAGTCTAATGAGGGACCAAAGTTTCCTAATGGGATAAAATTGATCATTTATGGTAAAAAAGGAGTTAAAGTGTCCATTTGAGGTGGATACATATAATTGAAGAGCCTCTAATGGGAATAAATGGAAGGGGAAATAAAAACCCCCTTCAATCACTACGGTGATAAACATTGTAAAGTGGCTAGGATTAAGGCCAAAAAGATCTGGACTCTGGGGAGGTATCCCGATCTTAAGTCTCTAAGGGATATTATACATACCAAAGAAGTCACTGAAGTCATTTTTTAAAAGGATACCTCATATAACAATGTATATATAAGAAGATATTTTTGAAAAAAAAAAGAGTTTTGATAAAGGTTGCTGAGAGATATTAAAGAATAAAAATGGAAAAAATAGGAGATAATGTACCCATCGAAGGCAAATGAAGAAGAAAAATGAGTTCAAATGAATTTTAGACCCCATATAATGTGAATAGCCAAAAATTATGAAGCGGCAACGCCTCAATTTAGGTGTTGCTCTCCCAAGTTTCCTATGTTACATGTTTAATGAACTATGATGGCCAAAGAAAAAATTCGATGGAACACGTAACCCTACTAATCAAGGATTACATGTGAAGGATCCCCTACTATTGAGCTCCCACTAAAAATAAGTGGGACACACATTAAAGTTCGAAAGAGCCACTAAAGCAACCACGTGTGTTAATTCACTTACAATATCAGGACGACCATGACTAATGCCAACTTAGCATAATCCCAAGGAAATCAAAGGAAGATGTAATTGTCTTGGACCATGTAGGCCGTACATGTGGAAAAAAACCCAAAATGCCCCTTGGATTAATCGGCCACCGACTTAAAATTTGTCATTAGTTGGACGACTAGGGATAGATCACTCCAAATACCTATAACTTAAGAGAATCCTGACATATAACCTCCGTAGCAATAAATTCATATACTAACTCAAGTGCTCTATTGAGGATACACTGTAACAAAATCTAATCATTAAGATATTATGTTATTCAAAGTTATATATGGTTAGGACTTTGTATCAATATAAATAAAAACCCCTTTATGAGGAGGGCACATGTTCATAATCGGTTATAACTTTCACCCTTGTAGTCTTAACTTGGAGTCTCAACTAGCAACACTAACACTCCAAGTTAATATTTCAAACAAGAGTCTCTGACCCCTTCATTTCCCATGGGCGTAAGAAAGGACGAGTTTCCAAACCATGTGTATCTTGTGGTTTACATCCCTCATAACACTCTTTGATAAATCAGTAAATAAATTATTATCAATACATATCCCCTACACCTTATATGTATGTGTATTGAATAAAATGAAATTATATGAGGGGATGGAGAAGTGAATATAAGATGTTGACTAGGAGGGAGAACATGAGAGGTTGTAAAATTGTAATTTATAATATAAACTTACCGGATGGGATAGAGAAGCGAATATAAGATATTGTCGAGGATGGGGAACCTGAGAGGTTGTTAAATTATAATTTATAATATATGAATAAATCAGCGATTGTGATTTATAATTTACTGATGAGTTAAGTGGTCAATGTAGTATTATCACTAACACTTAAACTTACTCTTCTATCCATTTCTTTCCAATTTAGAGAGAGTTTTCATTAAAATTAAAATAACTATCTCTCCCATTATATCCCATTCTCTCACAATTAAATTCCAAATAAAAGAAAGGATCAATTTTACCTCTCTGTCTTTTTTCCATTCCATTTTTAAACACGCCAAATAACTTTTAGAGTTCGCTAGATATTGTAAATTGTAACCCGCAACTTTAATTTCTAGCAAGGATATGAAATGATCCATAAAATCTTTCTATTGGATTTCATTTTCTTTAGATGGCAACATTGTTTTTTCTAATGGGGCTACAATCTCAATTAGACAAAATCTCCCACATTAAACTCCCTTTTCCTTCTCCGATTGTTTGGGTTTTGTTTCATTCTATGTTGGGATTGCAACAAACTATCCCCAAGAATATGCATCATTATATATTTGTCCTCTATCAATCCCGTAAGCTACTGGCATGTAAATTTTGATAGAAATATACCATTGAGGTGGGGCATATCGATTGAGGAATATACCATTAAGGCGGGCATAGTGGTTGAGGAATATACCATTAGGCGGGACATATCTGTAAAGGGATTGAATGGTAGTTTGTGTTGTATTATAATTCAATAAGGAATATCCATTTACACGACTGTATAGCCCTTTAACCTGACATACATCTCGGAAATGTTTCCATGCATTGATTCACTATCTCAACTTGACCACCTAATTATGCTTCAAAGGTGGTTAGTTATGTTGAGTGTCAATTTTGTGTCTAGAAGTTTTAACAACTCTTGACCAAAACTCACTTTTGAAGAATTTATTTCTATATAAGATATTTAAAAAAAACTCCTTGTAATACCTAGTATTTTCATAGCTTTTAAATAATTATTTATCAATTGGAAAATAAATTAATAAATACGATTATTTATTACTTGTTTGAATTAGTAATAATAAAATACTTAATTTAGATAATAATCAAAATTTTCATCTTATCTGATTTTTGTTTCGCATATTATAAATAATTAATTGGCGATATTAATTATATGATATTTGACTATGTACCATTACGCATAAAATGAGTAATTGTGTATTTGTAATTTATGTTATGAGGTTTTTACCATGTGTGGTTAGATATTACAATTAGATCGGACTATAGAGTGACACGAAGGTCCGAAGATGTATTTTTATTACTTTGGATTGGGCTCACGGGGTAGTTATACATTTGGTCTAAGTTTTAAACTAGTTTGAATAGTATTTTGGGATCATTTGGAGGAACAAAATTAGGCCTTTTAGTGATATGCAAATTTAGAGTTATTTAAGGGGTGTTAACCCTTATTAGTTGAACATTTTACACACAAAATGCAAACCCTAGATTCCTAAAATATTTGGAGTTGAGGAGAGCTTTGGAATGAGAATAAAAGATCGAGAGAAGGAATCAGTGATTCATATTTTCCACAAAGAAATCTATTTCTTATCATCATGTAATCTGTAACTTATTTATAATTTCATTATCACATATTTTACATGGGATTAGAAGAATATTTAAGGTGTAAATATAGTACTCGATCATATTAGGTGTTGGGTGAATACGAGTTCATGTTATAACATTGTTTAGTGTATATGCAAAGTAATCTTGAGGAAGTTTTTATGATAAAATATTATTAGATCCATATTTTATGAGGATCATATGTTAGAATCCATGTTTATGATTGATTCCAATCCCCAAATGTCGGCTTGTATAATTTAATCTAAGGTTAATGGTCTCAAAACCCTTAATTAAGTCCCACTTTTATTTATTTTAATTTCCATACTTATATATATATATATATATATATATATATATATATATATATATATATATATATAATTGTTTACTTATGTGAACATACCATATCGGACTCGTGGAGAATATATTGGTCAGGGTTTTTGGTTTAAATTATAATGACCACGTACCGCATTCCTTCCTGATGAAGCAAGAATTTGTGGAGGTCGATATATTTATCAAATGTTTAATTGGTCGCCACCTCATGATGTGAGACACGGATAACCCGATCCCTTGGGTGAGTTTTTATATAGCCAATGGTGTGATTGCATGGTGATATGCTTTGATCATAGGTTCATTCAGTATAAATCCATGACATGAGATGATGGTGACCTAATTCATTAAACAATTTTTTGTATGGGACTACTCGGTGGTGTGATTGCATAGTGATACCCTATTTATAACTGTGAATGTTTTTTTAAATCCGTTAGGTAAGCGACTCTTACGAGTCTACCGATAGAGTTACAAGAAGGTCCCCGAAGGTAGATGCCTTCGTTTGGTTATTATAAGAGTTATGTAAATGTATGATATTATCCCGGTGATGGGAATTTTATTAAAAAAATCCTATATCATATTTTAGTGTTTTGATATGAGATTATGTATATCATATTGTTCGGATGACATGAATAGAGATTGGTACTGGATCGAATTATGTACATATGATATAGTCCAATGATGGGCACATTAAATTAAGAGATACTAAGTCAAGATAATATGTTACATTATGATATCGTGTGCATCTTGATGAGTAAAAGATTGATATTGGGTTGTATTTTGTACATGTGAAGTTAGTTGTACCCCACGCTAGTATTTTGTTATGTGATATTCTTATATTAGTATAGTGTTAAAGACTATTAGTACTACTTATAGCTTGGGTTGGGACTCTTATGTAGTATTTCACTTATGATGAAAGGCTGAGGTATCTCATGTATGTGATGATGATACTGAATATCACCCAGAGATATATTCAGATCACTTTCTAGGTTTGTGCAATAATGGTGAGATAAGACTTCATTTCAACAAGCAAATTATCAAGTAGAGAAGATGAGATATAAGGAGGAGACACATTATTTAAGTGGTTCGGTGATTCAGCAAAAACATTTCATATTTATCCCCTTAATTTCTGTACTTTTATGTTCCCGTGCATTGTAATTAGATTGTATTTATCTCATAATTATGCTACTAACCTTTTCGAAAAGTATTTCCTATTTTATGTATTTCTCTCATATTTTACAGGTATTTAGTGCAAGTTAATGCGAGGAGAAAATCAAAATAGTGAAAGAAACGAAGGAAAGGAAAGTCAAGGTAAATCTTGTAATTTTCCATCCAGAATCTGGAGGCGGAGCCAAATGCAAGGTTAAAGAGATTGAAGTTATGAGGACATTAGAAGAAATGACACTAAAATTCGAGCTGTGGTTAAGAAGTTATAAGCTTTTGATTATGACAAATCCAAGGGCAAAAGTGCAATATAAGAAATTCCCCCTAGCAGAATCGATTTGGCATTGAGTATAACCGGTTCGCTAGGGCGAACGGGTTCGAGTACAAGGCAAACCTATTTGACATACCTAGTACGAGAATTTAACTTTAAGCCTTATTTTTAGCTAGTGAGTTGTATGGTTTTAGGTGTCTTCCAAAACAATCCAGGACTTATGTTAGTTCACATGAGGAGTCTAATAACTCAGTTATGCATAGTTTTGCATAATTTTTCAAAGAGAAGAAATCTAGGAATAAAAGGAACAAGAAGATTCAATATTTGTCCTTCACATGGATGCAAATTCAATACAACATTTTATATCTTTCTGATTTTTTTTAAAGATTGGTTTGTGATCATTCTTCTCTATTTATTTCTTCTTTGCCATTGATTACATGATTTCTTTCCATATATCTATAATCATGTCTTCATGCAATGTAAATGATTCATGCTTAGTTAGATTTAATATGTCCGGGTTCGGATACATGAACCCAACCTAGGTATATAAGTTGGATATGAAATTGGATAAAATTGTATAGATAATTCTTAGGTTTGATATTTTGTTAGAACGAGTATTATATGTATCTTAACTTTGTTTGCCCTTGGTAATCGAAGTGTTTGAGGGTATAATATGCGTTTTGACAATCTTGTCATTCACATTAAATTATTTATTGACTAGATATTGTGCGGAGTAAAATTCTCATATGGTTAGTACTTTGAAAAATATCTTGTTTTATTATAATTATAAAAATAGTCTTTAAAATTTTTGTATCCAATGAAAATAACGACAGTTTGGGGAATTGGATCCTGACCCCACTTTTCTCAAATCGTTTTCAAAACTTAAAAATTTCAATTTTTGCTCTAGTTTAGTTAAATTGCATTTGATAGTTAGCTTACTTTAAATAAGTAGAATATCACATAAAAAATCTTCACGTTTTTATTTTCTTTCGGAGAGTCAATATTTAGGTTTTAGACACCGTCCCTTAGTGGTCGTTATGATTTCATCCTATTCCCTATGGATCGAACCCAACTTACCAGGATTATTACTTGAGCAACCGACTTGCACTTGAACTGTAGATACACGTACTGCACATACTTTTGCATCGTATCAAGTTTTTGATGCCGTTGCCGGGTATTAGGTAGACATATGAGATTAGGTCGAATTAACCTAAGAATTTGACTCTAAGTATTAAAAAGCCCCAAAAAATCATAAAACCAAAAAATTCAGAAAACAAAAAAATCGAAATATCCCCAAAAAATTTGAAAAATAAAAATAAAAATATTCTCTCGTGCTTTAAATGCAAAATACTCAGCTCAATCTTAATTCAAATCCCAATCCTCCTATGGTACATAAAAATCCTACAATTGAACTCACTCCTACTAGCCCTCACACTACAAAATCTCCAAACTTCAGGGTACCACCTCCTACACCACATAATCACACCATGACTCATCTGTCTAGGAACTTCGGTGAGAAAAGTGATTTCATAAGTGAGAGTGCAATGTATGATCATGCTTGTTTCGAAATGTGTGAGTGAATGATGCCGTATAGCCCCGTAAGAGACCTCTTATACCCCAAATGAGTTGTCGCTCCGGGATGCATTATATTCTCATATAATGTAGGGCAGTTTCACTTTAGGCATGAGATGATTCAGATTCTCCCAACATTTCACTGTATGGAGTCGGAGAAGACCTACCTCCATATTAGAGAGTTCGAGGAAGCGTGCGAGACATTTAATGATCAAACGTGCACCCAAGATGTAGTGCACCTTCTACTTTTCCCCTTCTCTCTTAAATATAAGGCTAAGACTTGGCTTTATTCACTAGCACCTAACTCAATAGGCACGTGGAGGGATATGCAATCTAAGTTTCTCCAAAAATTCTTTCCCGTACAAAGGACCAATTCTATTAGGGCTCAAATTCAGAGATTTAGGCAAAATAAGAACAGACCCTTCGATATATGTTGGGAGAGGTTCAATGAGTTAATTAATATATGCCCACACCATGATTTTGAGAATTAGAGACTCATCTCTTACTTCCATCATGGGCTAAGATTAAGTTTCAAGAAACTCGTTGAGACTATGTGCCTGAGAGAGTTCTTAGGGTTAGACGGGGACGATGCGGAGGAACACTGAGACTACTCAAGCATGGGACACATCAGATCCGAACACCCAACCCAAAGATTGACACATGTACATGACTTCTTCCTCATTTGGATTCTATCAATTAGACAAGAAGTCGAGTTAAAGCTTCAAATTAATCAGCTAGACAAGAGGTTAGAGGACGTGGTCGAAGCTAGGGAGAGATATATCTGGCTCTACTCGAGTTATTAAGGAGGAAATTTGCGCTATATGTGAGGTGGGACATTTAAAAAAGTAATTTTCGACGATACCTGCCTATAAAGTCATGCTTTAAGAGAAAGTTTAGGCGGTGGGAGCCTTTAATGGTAATTTAACTCCCCTCACGGAATTATTTTAATCCCTTATGACGAAACCATCCCAATTTTAGTTGTGGGCAACCGAATGCAGTAATGAACTCGAATCCACATGTTTACTAACAACCTCTACCACTCCCACCATATCAACAAGCTCCACCCATGGAAGCACCTCATGCCACACCTTATTTGATCCCACTACGGAAGAGTCGCGAGGCCACACTTGCCCAATTTTTGCAAACCCAGTCAACGATTAATGCCCAAAATGCTCAAAATTTTATCGACTTAAGGGCATCACTTTCTAATCTGCAATCTTCTTTAATTGTCTAAAAGAAGGAAAGTTTCCCACCCAAGGACAATGACCTCCCCAAGTTCAAAACTATGTTAGCTTTAATCCTGATAAAAATCAGGATCAATGTAACGCGCTAACCACTTTACATAGTGGAAGAGTTGTTGACTTGTCACCTCCTCCACACGATTTGAAAAAATACAAGGAGGTTTTGCCCAGCACGCAAGAGGCCGAAGATGTCCCCTTGGAAGAGAATGAAAGAGAAGACACAGTTAGGCCCGAAGTGGTAGTGAGACCCCTTATAGCCGCACTATACCCTTAACCGTTATCCCTCCTCCTAAAGAGGCCGCCCGTGATGAGATTTTGTATGTGCTTAAGAAAGTGAGGCTTAATTTACCTTTTCTTGAGGCTATCAAGCAAATTCCTTCATATGCAAAATTTCTCAAGGACTTGCTCATGGTCAAACGTTGATTAAGGGTAAAGAAGAAGGTGTTCTTAGCATGAAACATAATTTCAGCACTTTTGAGTGACCTCCTGCCTAAGTATAAAGATCCGGGTGCACCTACCATTTTGTGCATTATTGGAGAGAATAGAATCGAGAGAGATATAATATATTTGGGGGCGAGTGTCAATATTCTCCTTACTCTATCTATCAAAATCTTAATTTGGGAGATCTGAAGCCCACCAAAATTACTCTCCAACTTGCGGATCATTCCGTGAAGATACCCCACGGGGTAGTTGAGGACCTGATCATCTAAGTCGATACTTTCTACTTCTCGATGGATTTTGTCATTTGGGACACGGTGCCCTCCTCCCCGTTGAGTCATCATATTCCCATTATGCTTGGTCGCCCGTTCTTCGCTATGGCTAACTCGTTAATTAACACATAATGGTCAAATGCAAATCACATTCGAGAACATGACACTTGAAACAAATATCTTCAACATTACTAAGCAAGTGGGTGATGAGGACTATTTACATGAATCGGATCTTATCGAGGTTATATTATATGAACAAACTAAGGGTAATAATTTTGGTGATCCATATGAGGCGTGTTTAGTGACGGTTATCGAGAGCGGGAGAAAGCACGTAGATGACAGCAGGAGAGAGCACTTAAATGAGAGTGAGAGAGAATATTCAAAGATTGATAAAGAAAGGGAGTTAGGAGATCTAAGCCTAGAAAATTTTGAAAAAGAATTTGGGCGAATGGATGAAAAAATCATTGTTGAAGTCCAATCGTTATTGGAATCTTTTAGTCACTTAGAGGAGAGCAATTGGAAAGATAAAATAGATACATTCCTTCATTGTGACCATCCACTCATGCCACTTGAGTTCTCGGATGCGATCTAGTAGATGACTAGAGTTTCATCAGAATTAGACCCCGATCCATGCATTCTCCACTTTAAGGGAAATCTAAGCTTAGCGTGTCCTTCCAAATTTCACTATGATAGTCTCTCCAAATCTAGACAATTATGCTATAAGGTGATTGGGCACCACGATTATTTCATTCACCTCATTCATAATGTGCCTTGAGGTATCAAACTTCTCTATTAGATCCAATACCAATTGTTTTTACTTTTGATTTATGATATGGAAGAGACGGTGGGGATAGTCTTGGACCCCATACGCGGGGTTTGGTCAGTTTAAGGGGCGAGAGAGAGGTCGCCGCACCCCTAACATGTATAGGGAGCATTTGTTGTATAGTCAGGGTTGTGTGTGTTTTAGAACGTTTAAGGTTTGTTCGATTCCGCATTAGCAAGAGTTAGGAACACAAAATTTTTCCCTACCCTGCTCCGAGAGAGTGTAATTCGCAAAACGGTGAGTTTTTGATGAGGTTTGGCCAATTAAAGTGAAAGGAAGGTCTTAGTAGTGAATTTAGAGGTGTTTAGTCATCCCCATGCCTTAACCTATGAAATAAGGGAGCTTAACCTTGAGTTTGGACAGAAAGTTGAGCCGAACCAGTTCGCTCTAGGGCCGAATCGGTTCACCAGACCTGCCCAAAAATATGATTTCTTTTTCACCTTTTCCCACCAAATACATTCCCTTTTTCCACCCAACCTTTCCCGTTCCCTCCCTATCCGAAAATTTCATCCTTATAACTCCCTCCCACCTAAAACAAATCCCAATTCACTCGTGATCCTGATGCTCCCAGCCCCTCACACTAAATCTAATGGGTATATTTGTTGTTCCTTTGTTATGTAGTTCTTATGATTTTAGCAATGTATTTAAAAAAAAACTATGTAATTTCCTTTCCTTGTTAATGCATTTTAATTGAGTTATTTAATGAAAAAAATTTGCATTTTAGTTATTCGTTCATTTCATTTTTGCACTCTTTCTTTTCTTATTTTAGTCATTTTGATTGAGGACAATGAAAAAGTCTAAGTTAGCGGGGGTGAAAAGTGCGTCTTTTGAACTTCACAAATTTTAAAATCCCCTCACAATTGAAAATTGTCAAAAAGTTGATTAATGTCTAAAATTTCAAAAAAATTGAAAAATTGAAAAAAAGTCAAAAATATTTTTCTTCAAAATAAATAAAAATTGGAATTTAAAATCTTCAAAAATATCATTAAACTTTTGTTTAAAGTCTCAATTTGTAAAATCCAATGCACTAAACCAAAATTGACTAAAAATGGAGATTGAGCGAAAATTGACAGCTTAACGAGTAAGTGTGGAGATTTTTAACTCGGTGAGATTTCGAGCCTATCACTTTTTTTGAGTAATTAAATTACTTCGAGTTAAAAGTTAAATCAAAGTTTATTTCAATGATTAAAAAGTCGTTGATGATCTCAAAATTATAGCTTTGATCGGTTAAGGAAAATGAGTAAGATATTATTTTGAAAATGCGCCAAAATATCTCATAATTAAAATTATTCTCGAGATGCATATGGTAATGTCATTAGCAATTCAGATAAATGAAGTTAAACCATTGTTCGTTACCTAAAAAAATATTAGCCATAAAAAGTTGTGATAATTTTTATCCTTTTGCAAGACCAGCTGATGGTACAGTGGGTGCGGCAGAGCGCTTTGACTTGGACCTTTTTCTCTTCTTTTGCCTGGTTGCGTTATTGAGGGCAACCGTGTCCTCATCCATTTCAACCAATTGAGCCGCTAGGATCTCCCTATCTATCTCCTCACCTGAAGAAGAAATGAACTAATGTCAAAATTTTAAGGTTTAAAAACACTTATCGCAGCGTTAATATAGAAATGGATTAATACCTTCCACGACTATCACTGTTGGCAGAGATTTGTTGGTGAAATAACCTCCCTCAAAAATTGAGGCTGAAGTCACTAAGGTGTTGAACTTTTTGTCGTTTGTACTTACTGCCACAACTCTTCTTATTCTGCTTTCCTTTTGCTCAATTAGTGGCAAATTATCAAGAGCTTCATAGAAAGTTCAATATTACTACAAAAGCAAATGAAGGAATATGGCAAATACAAACTGTGAAAATAGGACGCGGCATGTATTCAAAGGATGCAGCCTTATTTACTTAGCTTGGAGGGGCGTCCCCACCGTGGTGGCATCCTATAGGATTTCTCTCTCAGTATCATCTGGGTGGATTTCCCACCCTTCTCCAAAAATAAAAAAATACTCTCCCTTCCAATTTTTTACACTGGTGGGCCTCCTAGTATAAAGGGTTTCATCATTATTGCGGATGGTAAAGTAATAATACCATGCAAATTTTATAGAATTCTCCTTAGGTCTGTAAAAATAGAAAAATTCTGCGGGAGTTTTGTCCGTCCTAAACTTATTCTTCCACAGCACTACAGAGGCAAGAATTGCTCTTCAACCATTGGGATCTAGTTGAGCTGGGGCTAACTTCATAGTGTGAAAAATTCTCCTAATTGGGACTGGAATAGGAAGCCACGACCCATATAAAAAAGCGTGGAGGGGGAAGCAGACCCCATCATCAGCAAAAGCGGTGCATGGACTTTGTTTCGCGGACGGTGCTGAGAAAATCACATTCTCTGGGAACTCAAATGCCTCAACAAATTTATTAACCCATTACTAAGTCATAATATCGAATATTTAAGGCTGCAGGTGGTCTTTTTGCTCTATTTGATGTGCTAGAAGGCATGTCCCTGGCCTCAGAAGGTCCACCAATCGCGGCATCAATGTCCATAGGGTTAGTGCTTGAGTGGGTTTCCTCTTCCATTACCTCGGTCTCTTTCCTACAAGTGGAGTTCGTGGAGTCAAAATCTAAAGTGATGTAATTTGTGCAATCTTTGAGCATGAAAGGCCTAAATGTACTTAAAGGACGCATGGAAGGGAGTTCGAGAGGAGAAACCCCAATATGTTTGTTCAGAAATCCTTCAGAAATTCATCAAGATTCCAACTCATATGGATGCAGCAAGACTTAAAAAGTAAAAAGTCCATTGTTAGGTGCCGCACCCAGGATGGTTAGATAAACCTCATAAAGGACGAGGCAGGAACAATGTAATAACAAGTTTGGAAGCAAAATAAGAGTTTCATCAATTTCATCTAACTACATTAAGTGTTGGGATATGGAAACCTAGAAATCGAATTATGGCCGCGACATATTATTTTTGGGAAATGAGGTCTTAGATATGTTCTTACGTGCTGCAGTCCTTGCCTTTTTTGACAAAAGGCTGCGGACACTATCCTAAAGCTAAACCCTAAGGGAAAAAGGGACTATTTATCATATAAGTACTAACATGATGTCACAGCCAAATATGATATTTGTCACGACCAAACTCTTAAGTAGGTTAAGACTGAAGGTTGACTAACCTAAAGATCGAAGCCTTGGAATTTGAAAGGTTTTCTCAAGAACATCAAGAAAATAATGGTGTGTTTTCAATGCTTAGACTACCTTAAAGCCAATAAATGTGATCCTACACAAGTATAGTTCATTGGTCTATGTTATTACTTGATCCTACAAACTGGGAATTCAAAAAAGACTAAAAATATAAGCCCAACCAACAACGTTTACTTCTTGAATTAATGATGGAAGATTAAGGGTTTATTCTGCTATTTAGAAAGGGGTTCTATGCCAAGCAAGCTTTTATTATGATTCGGGAAAATCAAGGGATTCAAGCAAGCCCAATGAGATTATGGAATTAATAGTATGGATTCAAGTGATAATCAGTTTATTTACATGGTTATTTTAGAAGATATGAGTTCGTACATATCATTTACCAGTGGAAACCAAGAACAAACAACAAATAATCGAATTATAGAAAGATTCAGGAGGTTATTGGTTGAAAAATTACCTAGAGATTGATAAACGCAGGTTGCTCATCCTCCTAACACCACAAGACACCACTTAAGGCTTGTCAAAAAATTCAAAGGAAGAAATGGTAGAATTTAGCTCTCGATACACTCGCAAGGATTTGGAAAAGTAATGAAGGCCACGACGAGTTGCCATTTATATAAAAGGCCACGGGAAGATGAAACGTCACATTTGAATTACCGCGACAGACTGAGGGGAGAATACTTTATTACTCATTCGCAGCCACAATCATTATCTCTTGGCACTACGGCTTGGGGGCTTATTGATATGGCAAATATATGCCCCTACTGCAGAAGTACTATGATAGGCATGCGCCGAAGCCTCACTGACGCAGCCTTACATACATAAGCTGCGACCATACACTATACGGTTTAGCCTCATATATTATAGGATGCGGCTCTAGTCTGTCCTCTTATCTAGCCGCATCCCTCTTCATCCATAGTAATAATACAAAACCTGCATCCCCTTTAAATAGAGGTCCACACCTTGAGATGGGGGATCCTAGTTTCGGGTTCAGTTTTAGTACTGATACCTAGTTTAGAGATCACTATGCTCTCTACACCTCTCGGTCTAGCTTGGGGGCTACTCTCCAACATCACAGCCATCTCTTCGGCACTCCCAAAATCATCACAGACAAGTATTCTCTTCTCTCAGCCTATTACGACATTATAAACCTGTACTACAACACATTTAATGAGAGTGAGGTACCAAAGTGGATGTAGGCTCATTTTTAATAGCCGAACCACTCTATATCTTATCTTTTATCTCTCTTTACTTTCTCTGTCTGTGTATTATGTATTTTACATTTGACTTGCTGGTACGAGAATGACAAGTGGACGATTTCTCGTATCATCAATTCCCATTATTACCCAAAACACCTTAACCTAAAAAAGTCCGAACTGAGTCTGAATAACAAAATTAATTACCCCGTGGAGAGCTAAAATACAAAAAGATAATAAAGAGATAAAATGGTGCGAATAAAAGATGATGTTTTTCATTTTCCAATAATCGTAACCCATTTATGAGATATTTTCACCATAAATATTTTCGTTTTTCAAACCGTGTGCGTGAAATCGTGTTCCATTATATTTACTCTTAATATCATGCACACCGAGAGAAAATAGCCACATTCAGCGTGATTCATTTGTGAGTGCATTCCGTGAGAAATTGAATCAATGCAAATTTTTTAAAAGCAACGTAATGATCAATCAGTGGAAGTTAGCGGTGCATTTTTTGACTTTGCACACACACTCACACACACTTACGAATTGAGATTATTGAATAAAAATTTAAAGTGATTATTTTTTTGGAATTTAAATTGTATAATTTTTAATTATTTTGATATTTTATTTGAGTCGAAAAATCAAATTTTGTGGGTAAATTCATTACAAACCTTCACAAGACACCACTCGTCCTACTGGGGTAGCCTAGGGGTTTAACCGCTTGTTGAATATTCTAAATGCAATCGCTTGCCATTAAAAAATGTCTATCCCAACAATTGTTTGGAAGTTCATTTAAATCATACCCTTATTCTTTAACATTGCTCGAGATGAGAGACGTTCTAAGTAAGGGGGATTTGATTCGGCGTAAATTCATATTTATACCCTTAATTTCGATAATGTTATGGTCCCGTGCATCGTAATTAGACTAAATTTATCTCATAATCATGCTACTAACATTTTCAGGAAGTATTTCTTGTTTTGTGTATTTTTCTCTTATTTTACAGGTATTTAATGAAAGTAGATGCAAGAGGAAAATCAAAACAGTGAAAGAAATGAAGGAAAGGAAAGTCAAAGGCAATCATGTAATTTTTTAGCCAGAATTCAGAGATGTAGCCAACTGGAAAGTTAAAGATCTTGAAGTTATGAGCACACTGGAAAAACGGTACCCAAATATGAACTACGGTGAAGAAGTTATGAGCTTTTGAAGATGACAAATCCAGGGGCAAAAGTGCAATATAAAAAATTCCCCCTAGAAGAACCGATTTGACATGGAGTAGAACCGGTTTGCTAAAGTGAACCGATTCTAGTACAAGGCGAACTGGTTCGACAGACCTGATACTAGAATTTGACCTTTAAGCCTTATATTTATCCAATGAGTTGTATGGTTTTAGGAGTCTTCCAAAATGACCTAGGACTTTTGTTAGGTCACATGAGGAGTCTAATAATTCACTTATGCATAGTTTTTGCATAGTTTTTCATAGAGAAGAAAGCTAGGAAAAAAAGGAACAAGAAGATTCAATATTTTTCCTTCACATGCATGCAAATTCAATACAAGTTTATATATCTTTTCGAATTTTCTTCTAAGATTGGTTTGTGATTATTCTTCTCTCTTTATTTTTTCTTTGCCATTGATTACATGCTTTCTTGCCATATATCTATAATAATGTCTTCATGCAATGTAAATAATTCATGCTTAATTAGATTTAATATGTCCCGCTTGATAATTTGAGGGTTCGGATACATGAACCCTATAGGTATATAAGTTGGATATGAAATTGGATAAAATTATATAGATAATTCATAGGTTTGATATTTTGTTGGAATGAGTATTATAGGTATCTTAACTTCATTTGTCCTAGGTAATTATAGTGTTTGAGGGTGTAATACGAATTTCGACAATCTTGTTATTCACATTATATTATTTATTGACTAGATATTGTGTAGAGTAAAATTCTCATATATTTAGTACTTTGAAAAAATTAATGTTTTCTTCTAATTATAAAAATAGCTTTTGACAATTTTATATCCAACGAAAATATCGATGGTTCGGGGGATTAGATCCTGAACCCATTTTTCTCTAATCTTTTTCAAAACTTAAAAATTTTAGTTTTTTCGTTAGTTTAGTTAAATTGCATTTGACAGTTAGTTTGCTTTAGATAAGTAGAAAATCTCATAAAAATTCATCACATTTTATTTTTCTTTCCAAGAGTCAATATTTAGGTCTTAGACACCTTCCCTTAGTGATTGTTACTATTTCATCCTATTCCCTGAGGATTGACCCTGACTTATCGGGATTATTACTTGAGCAACTAGCTTGCACTTGAGTTGTAGATACACGTACTGCACACACTTTTCGCATCATGATATTCGGGCTTGGCCTACGTCCCCCGTGCAAAGAGTAAATAGTTTTCACTATATAATAAAAACTGAAAGCCATTAATGAGATGACAAGCTTTTCTACACTCTCTTTCATACAAAGTAATATGGTTTCTAGAGAATGATATATCCCTATAAGGGATGAAGATGAGTGCCTTTTATAGTGTTGGGGTGCGTAATATCACACCCTAGCATGTTGTCTGTGTGAATGAGATAAAATAAAGAATGAGAATGTAATAGCTATACAATGAAATGTGTAACTCACGATAGCTGAATATTCCATTCACGTGGGGGATAATATGCCATAACTATCCTGGTCACATGTGCCAATATTTCCCTTGTCACATGTTCCACGCATGTAAGCTATATCGGAGCTAGAAGGACTCGGCTGACCGAGACTAATGAGATGTCTTTATTGAAGGATAAGGACAAGGATAGGCTAACTCTGTTCCTGGTAAATATAACTGATGATGAGATCTTGATCTAATTACAGGCAGAGGCCAACACTATGGCCTCTGAGGGTGGGAATTTCAGTACAGGATGAGTTCGAGATGATCCATTAGGGGATATATTGTCGCGGTGGGTATCGTCTCAATGAGTCCAGACTTATGTATATCAATAACCCCTAGACCATAGTCTTCAATGTCAATGGGAGATAATCGAGTGGAAAAATCGAGCGTCTGTGTAATATGCTAATTGTTGTTATCGGCTTCCGACCACAATATAAAAAAACCTAAACTTTAACTACACTATTATGGAGTATAGCGGCGAGTCTGGGTATCGAATCCACATGGAATGTTTGATTGATGATAATTGATTTATTACTTCAAAAATATAATGTAAAAGATGATGATGGGGTGAGAAAGGGAAAAGGGAAAAAATAAAGAAGTTAACAAAAACTAATTGGAAAATTAAGGCAGGGAAACAATCCTCCTAGTATATTTACCGGGTATAAGACTAGTTATGAATTAGACAATTGATTAAATTCAGTCTTTATTAATCTTAAGCATTATATATATGAGGATACTAGTCTTCACCGTAAATAATCAAAAGTAATAATAAAGCGGTGTCGTTATAGCTACACTCACGTCGCACTCTTAAGCATCCTGATTACCTCGGTCAAACGAGATCAAAAGTCCAACGACGGTTGTGATCACTACACAACACGATTCAATCATTTATTTAATTTAGGGAACTAGTTTTACATACATGTAAATCACATCAGGTGGGGTTCACGCACCCCAACCCCTAAAAATTCTACCCTATCATGGTGTAACTATGGTTAACTACACAAGAATCCATTAACAAGCATGTGAAAATAGGGAAAGAATGATAAAAGTACTGTAATTTAAGGGTACCAAGATTGAAGAACAAAACCATGCAAGAAGAAATCAAAGATTGAAGAAAATCCGGAATTGAAGGTGAAAAATATATAAATTCATCTCCTAGATATTCCTCCTTGATTAGGAGCTTTAACATGAATGAAATATGAATAAAAAGAGTCTTAATGACTAAATATATAGGCTAGAGGTCGTTTAGAAGAGTCCCGAAAACATAAAACTCTTTTGGCTGAAAAATAAGGACAAAATAAAAATCTCGTATCTAGCAATTTTGTCACACTTAGAAAGCGTGACTAATGTTGTAACGGATCTAAAGCGTGACAAATGACAGGACCGGATCTTTTATTTTTAATAGGTTCGGAGCGCCCTTGAAATTCCTCCATAACTTTTTCTTGACTTTTCTCATCTTCAAATGAACATAACGTCTTCACCGTAGCTCAGATTGAGGTGTCGTTTTTCCAGTGTTCTTGTAATTGAAAGATCTTCAACTTTCCAGTTGGACCCACCTCCGGACTAAGTCTGTAAAATTATGAAAATGCCCTTTAACTCCCCCTTTCTTGGCTTCTTTCACTATTTTGAGTTCTCTTCTCCAACTTTCTTGCATGAAATACCCGTAAAACACATAAGAGATATATAAAACACAAAATACTTGCCAAAAGGGGTTAATAGAATAAATATGAGGCAAATCCAAGCTATTTACACCGAACAGGATCATAAAAATACCGAAATTAAGGGGATAAATGTGAAGAATTTATGCATAATCAGGAGGCTAAGGTGTAAGTTTGTCCAGTGCCAAGCAGTTAGATTTCCTCTCAATATTAGAGCATATCTTATTGATTGAAGTGGGATGGCATGTTGTGAGGGGTGTAATTTTAGTACCTCAAGGTTGACAGCTATGAGTTAGTGTGGGGGCTAGTGTGCAACTCAAGTGGCTGCACTAAAGCATGCTTCCCCAAGAATCGCGCTCCAATAATTATTTATGGGACTTTATGCGCGCTTTAGTTGGTTTAAAAACCAACCCATTAACTTCTTTCTCTTTATTCTACCATTATCTATTCTAGTATAACAAGATCTCGAACTTTCTCTTTTTGCATCCTTTGTTCTCCGGTGACCTTCTTTTTTGTTCTTATCCTTTTCGACGTCGTCTATTTCCCGAATACCATCTCTATCCTTAATTTTTAATTTCTAGAGATCTTTCTTTTCATTTTTACCTTATTCTATTATTTTTGACAACTTGAAATTTTATTCGGCCACCATTTCTGGTGGTACTAGGCTGGGATTAAGGTATATCTGGGCTGATTTAAGACTTAGTCATAACTTTAGGGTTAAAATTTGGTGGCCTTTGGTTGAGTTTTTCGATGAGTTTTCCATCCAAATCTCACCGGAGTTATTCATCATGTTCTTGATTGGTTCTTTCCAAGAACCTTTTAATTTCTTTATTTTGATTTATGTCAATTGTGGTCAACTTCCATTCTTATTTTTCAGGTATTGCAAATTATTAGAACTAGGGGAAGAGTTTCCCCATCTTCGAGAGCGTATTTTGTGAGAGATATGTAGGGTCAAGGCTGAGGATAGGAAAAATGCTGAAGTTGAGTCTCAACTTCCTCTCACCCCCACTACTCTGTCTGTAGTTCAACCGTCTCCACTCCTTACTTACCCAATTTTGGTTGAGTGAAGAGTTGTGATTTCATTGAGTAAGGATACAATGTCAGTTGCATATTCCAAATACTCTTTGTCTTCCCCTTCTTCCTTAGGCTATAGCCTTTATCATATTCCAAAATCCCATACGGGATTGGAGAAATCTAGGGTTGACTCTCTTAAAGTGCCTATGCAGATTCACCTCGACCGTCTGGATAAGGATAAAACATCTGAATCAATTAATTATAGTTACCCTACCACTTTGGCTTGCCAACAGGGGGATCCTAATCCTGAGATATAAGATATCTATAACGATAAGTCAGAGGTAGAAGTTGCAGTTAATGTTCCCCTATGAAAATTTCTACCTCGGCCATGATCAAGACTGAGTTCAAAAGTCACGACCCACGTGATAAGGATCCTGCCATTGAGGAGGATGAGGGAGAAAAAAAAGAAGAGTATATGCTGGACACAAGTGTGAACTCGGCCATACCCAGTGATGTACGTGAGATCGATCTCATTATTTGGAGACACTTTTATGGTGTTAATTCCTCCATTAAGATGAGAGGTCCCTCCGAGAATGAGCAGGCCTGCAGTTGTAAAGTTGAAGTAGAAGTAGTTATTTATGAGAAGATGTTCAAGATTGACTTTTTTCTGCCAATTCACTCGTCTATCATGGAAATACTTGCATCCATTGGCATGCCCCCTATTCAGGTGACACCCAACGCTTGGAGGACACTAAATGGGGTTATTCAGCTCTGAAGGATAAGATATGCGGAAGACATCCCAGTTGATGTTTTTGGGGCTTGCTATATTGTTTCCATGACGAAAGTTTCGCCCTTTTATTACCATTTTGTGGCTCATAGCCCAGATAGGAAGCTTGTTCACATCAACCAAACTACTAACCACGATTGGAAATATCGCTACTTCTCTATATCCAAGAACTGGGAGTTTGATGGCAGTGTGCCATCTGCCGTTGACGATCCAAGAGTCCCTAGGAAATGGGACAGAATTTCAATGTCGGCTAAGATGGATCCCATCCTAAGCATTGAAATGAGGAAAAACATTAACCAATTGTGCGACAAAGGCAATAAGGGGGATTAAGAACTTATTTAAAAACTTTAACTTTACTGTAGTTTGATTTTTTGTTTAGGCCGATACTTATTCATTTGTTCTTTTTTGCTGATAATCTAGAATGCATTTCTGATTTGGTTTGGGAGATGGAAGCTCCAATCACAGGTAATATCCTAGCCCATCTATAGGGCAAAACCATAGCGCCGAAACAACCTCGATAAAAGTCAACTATAACCGAGCCCCATGCTGTTGATGGGTCCAAGAAATTAAAATACATCCTTAAGGGGACTTTTGTCAATCCCCCCGCCCCTCATAAAAAGAAGAGGGTTACCCCCTAGGCACACCACTAACCCCATCATCCCCATAAAATATGACATTAAACACCTTCTCATCTGGCCTAATTGGGTATGAACGTCGACTCCCTTCTCAAGAGTCAACTAAGGGACCGAGAATTATTGTGATGTCCTCTAGTGTGAGAATTAATATTTTAATGCCCAAGACCCCTCTTGGGTCTTTAGCTTTACATTTCACATGGACACACATGTAAAGTTCATATTCTCTCTATTATACTTAATTTTTCTTCAACTGTTGTGCCCTTCATACTAACTCATCTTCTTATTTTGCAGTCAATCATTGCCCTGCAAAACATCTAGTTGTGGGCAACTGAGGCCAATAATAAGGTTAAGGCAATTGAGCATGCACAGTCAGAGGTCGACAATCAGAGGGAGCAACTGGAAAACATTAAAGATGATTATGTTGCCACTACTATTGAGTAGAGGAAATTCCATAAGGAGAGAATGAAGATAATGAAGGATGATATTCAGGCCAAGATTTATCATTTAAAGGAGCAGTTGAGGAAACGGGCTGGTGTTGAGGCCGAGAAGATGAAGGCAATCGTTGAGAAATATTTCGTAAATTTAAAGACCTAGAGGATTTTTTTGACTACGCTATTCATTACATGGAGAAAGGTGCCAAAATTGTTTTTCGTCGAGTATCAAACATGCATCCTAAAATGGCAGCCAATGATCCTCAACTGGCCGAGGTCATTACTTATTTCAAATAGGCTGATCCCAAGAGTATGAAAGACCTAAATCAGGTGCAAGATGAGGTTGAGGCTATTATGACTGCAGTCGAGACTATCATATCTAACTTGGAGGCCACATAAGGGGTTGGCGATGAGGAAGGTAATACCGTTGTTCAAACTGAGAACCCAATTATGCCTATCAAGACAAATCAAATTCTTGTGGAGAATTAAACCTTCACTTTTTACGGGAAGCCTTCTTCGATCACATATTCCCCTTTTGTATAGGGCATTTGAATAATCTTCATTTATGAACAAGTTTATTTATAATAACTTCCTCGTTATTTCTCTTTCCTGGATTGTGATATGGTTGAAAATGATATCGCTGTGGTTTTTAACACCAACTTTTGTGTTTGAGCTAACTCTTTTCCTTACAAGTTTCCATGTTTGATGTGGTCTTATCACCAAAATATTTTATGTTTAAGCAGATTATTTCACGGGGTTTACTGTTTTAAGTTGTTCTATGATGACTTTTTAGAGACGAGACTCCCTAATCACTCTCGTACCATCGAGGGTGAGATATTAATTAATTTTACATAATTAACTAATGTTCATCATAACCAAAATTAATTGATTTTATATATCCTTCACCATTTAAATGATGTTAATGGGATCTCCCTCCTTTCGGCATTTTTTGATTGAGATTAAGGAGTCGAGACTCCCTAATCACTCTCATACCGCCGAGAGAGATACTACTTAATTCACCATAATTAAATGGCGCTCTTTATAACCATAATTAAATGATTTTATTTATCCTTCACCATCTGAATGATGTTACGTGGATATCCCTCCTCTTGGTGTTTTTAGATTGACATTAAGGAGCCAAGACTCCCTAATCACTCTCAAACCGCCGAGAGAGAGTTATTAATCAATTCACCATAATTAAATGATGTTCTGTGCTTAAATGCCATGAAAATTAGATTAATAGAAATAAAATATTAGATAACACATGAAACATTTCTCATTAGAGACTTTGATTCATATAAATGGAGGTAAGCCTCAAACATAATTCATTGAATATGAGACTAAAAGACTATTGATAGTATCTTTTCAAGTGATCTACATTCTAAGGATTAGAGAATGGTTCACCCTTAAGATTTTCAAGCCGATATGTGCCCGGGACAACCTCCTCGGTCACCCTGTAAGGCCTATGACAATTAGTGTGTAATTTGTTGGCCTTTTGTAATACTTTTTTAAGAATAAGGTCCCCCATGGTAATAGGCTGAGACTTCACTCTTTTGTTTTAAAAACTGGCCACTCAATATTGATAACCGATCTCCATGACTGCAGCATCTTCACATCTTTCTTTAACCATATCTAGATCAAGTCTTCTTTCTTAAAGTTTAGATTTTAGTTTATACGTTTGGACTCTGTGACTTGGGAGCCCGATCTCTGTTGAAATTATAGCCTCAGATCCATACGCCAATATAAACGACACTTCCCCTATCAGAGTCCTTTCTGTAGTCCTGTAAGCCCATAAGACACTGCACAACTCATCAACCCATTTTCCCTTTATGTCCATAAGATTTTTCTTTATCCCGTCCAAGATAGTTTTATTTATGACCTTTGTATGACCATTGGCTCAGTGTTGGTCGGGTGAGTGGTAGAATGGCTTGATGCTGACCCTTGCGCAATATGCTTTTAGGGACTTGTGTTTATAAAGCTTTCCATTATCTGATATTAGGGTATTTGGGAGGTCATACCCGTATATGATGTTTATCCAAATAAATTTCAAGAATTTTGCCTCGGTAATTGTTATCATAGCCTCGACTTCCACTGATTCGTATCGAATATTGCATTTATTTACCTTCTAAAATTATGCATTTTAGCTCCCTCGGGTACCTTAATTCCAATATTTATGCTCATTATCCAGACAACCCCTATATATATATATATATATATATATATATGCTTTGCGAGGTATAATTGAGTTTTTGTAGGTATTAAAGTTCTTAGCGTGATGTTTGGTCGCATTTCGAAAAAGTTTCGTCATAAAGTGCACATGCAAGGGCACATTCAAGAGCATTTTTTCATCTTATCATTTGGGTTTTTGGCCTAGTGTTCTCATGGAAATTATAGGCCTCTCAGTTAGCTTCGTGTAGCCTCTGACCCCACCTGATTCCGATTTATAATGAAAAAGTTACAACATTTTTCAAATATTAATCCGGGATAAAGTATGAAGACTATCAGGGGAGAATTGATTCACCCATTTTGAGGAATTGATTCGGTTTGGACCATAAATAAATTTTACCTGTAGTCGAATCGATTGGGTTTCTATAGCAGAATCAATTCTGGCCTGGACATTTTGGCTTTTTGATTTACAAGTTTGTCCTTAGGGTTTTGTTTAAATGGATATTTGTTCTTATTTGTCTAGGGATTCATTTTTAGTAAGTTTAAAGAGTTTTTGGGTTTGGGATCTCTTCTCCCTTTTTTGGTCCCATTTTGTGTATGTAAGTGATACGACGCAAATATTACGTATTTCACCTGTTAACCTATGCCTTATTAGCCTCATTGGGTATCTTAATTCCTATATTTTTTCTCGTTAACCAGACAACCTCTGTTTTATATGTTAACAGGCTTTGCAGGGGTAAATTGAGCTTTTGTAGGTATTTAGGTACTTAGTATGGAGTTTGGATGCATTTTGGTGAAGTTTCGTACACAATTGGACGAGGAAGGGTATTTTAGTAATTTCATAGTTTGGTAATATGGTCCAATATCTTCACGGAAGTTGTATCGAATGCGCGAATCAGAGTTATATCGAAGAAGTTACAGAAGTTCCAGCGGAAGAGAATCACAATATATCAAAGCAGGGGAAGAAGTTACAAAATAGGGGAGCGAATCGATTCAGCCCTTACTGAGTCGATTCACTAGTGGGAATATTGAACTTTTCTCCTAGGCTAATCGATTCGCACTTTGGCGAATCAATTTTCTTAAGAGAAAAGTGTGAGGTCTCCATATTTGGGCTTATGCAGAAACATTTATGCCATATGACCGAATCGATTCTCCTTTCTCCAAATCAATTTGGCCTATGCCAACCATTGAGATATTTCCTTAGCAAATCGATTTGGACTTCTCCGAATCGATTCAATCCCCTATTTTTCAACTTCTTATTTACAAGTTTGCCATTTTAGGATTTGTATACATAACATTTTCTCTCACTTTGAGAGGGAGAAATGATTTGTAGATTATCTTTGTTAGGGTTTAGTGTTGGGAGCCACCCTCTCCTCCATTTTCCTTTGGGACTTGCCCATTTTGTAAGTTTTGTAATACTATTCATCTTCTTCCTTATTGTATTTATTGTTATATCTTTATGTCCATTGATGTCAGTTACTTTTCTTGCCTAGTTAATCATTTATTGTGTTTATTTATTGCTTTAATTAGTCTATTAATTTGTTAATTAGTTTATTTATGTTTTGCCCTTAGTTAAATAGGACTGGGTTAGATTTTCGCCATTAATGGGCGTCGAGCTCCGAAAGTTAAGTTTCATGTAAAATTGCGTTTAATTGAAACCTCACATATCAAAGTCGAATTATTATGCGTTTAACTCTCTTTGTCATGCAACGTTAGTGTTTAAAGCGATAATCTGACCATTTTCTGTTAAACGTTTAATCTCGCAACTTTGGGTTAAATTCCTAATTGTGTGATGTTTATGCTTAATTGAAAATGCTCGGTTAAATAGCTTTTGAACCTGAATTCTAATTAGTAGCTGTTTAGCTTGTGTGGTGCGAATGCAATCCCGACTCTCGCTTTTATATTATGTAGTGTTAACTTCTCTTTTCCCTTCTTCACCATACCCCCATAATCTTTTACATTTTTATTCTTGAAATAATAAATCATTTACAATCTATCCAACATTCCCTGTGGATTTCTTACGATACCCGACTTACCGTTGTACTTGCCTTGTAAGTATAGTCGTAGCTTAGGTTTTTGCATGTGAGCGGGAGCCGATAACAACGTCCAGCATCCTCATACGAGCACGGGGTTTCCCTCCCATAAAAATGACATCATTTTCGGGTATTGTTTTATAGATAGTAGTTTCTTTATTATTTCGTAAAATTTCTTTTATTCATATTTGTATTCTTTATTTTCCCCTAACTTTTTTACTTGCGCTAGATTGTTTCGAGAAATTGAAATTTTGGTGCTTGTTGTTTGATTGAATTAGCTTATTTTGAAATGTCTCATCATAACTCTTTAGATAAATTTAATTGTTATGCTAATATTTCTCAAAGTTACACTCCTAAAACAATGCGAGAATGCCTACAATTTCTTGAGTATTAGCGTCTTGCACGTGAAAATCAAGAAGTTATAGGTAATACCTGATTGTCTTGGGATGGAACTTTGCATTGTGGGAATAAGGAATTGAATGATGAGGTTGCGATTTATAATACTTGGACAAAGAAAAATGTCCAACTCGATGAGATCATTTCTGCTTCAAAAAGCCAGGTTGAGGTTGAAACTTGCGTTTCACCTACACCCCTTTTTGAGGAAGAAATGATTAAGAGTGATCCAAGCACTGTCGATTGTCCTTCACTTACTTTATCCCCCACTATTCCCGAACCATTAAATTTATCATAAGAATCGGTTGACAGTCTTGAGGACTTTGACCCGATTCTTGAACGAGAACGTTATTTTGAGATGGTTCATCTCATGGGCTATTCACTTGCACTAGCCCCACCTCCCCTTATAATTTAAGAACCCTGGAGATGTGATTTTAATTTTTTCGAGATTAATGTAGTAATGTCTCCTTAAAATCCAAAACCCCCATCATCCCTCTCAAACTTTTAATTGATGATGGTTCATTTCTTACGCCTTACACACGCCTTCTATTTTTTAAATGAAATTCTTATTTTTGGGAGGTATGCATGCTATGGAGGGTCCACCGTTGATCTTCCAAAGTCAAAATGTTATTTGGGTGGATCCTCAATTATTTAAACTTCTAGTGTATAGTTAGTTAGAAGTCCAAACTGTAGGTTGTAAATAGTTATCTTTTTAGTTTTCTTTCTTTCTTTTTTCTTTCCTTTTAATTTAGTCTAGTGTAATTAGTTAAACGTTTTGTTATTGTTTTTCGTTATGCTCGGTACTAACTTGTTTTGTAGATTCTTTGGACTCGTACTTATCGGAGATCGCTCCATTTTGGGTTAATATATTTCTTTTTCTCTCTTTATGTTGTGTCCTTGATTAGCATTGAGGACAATGCAACATTTAAGTTAGGGGGTGTGGTATCTTTTATCCATTTCTTTGTTTTGCTCATGGATTTTATCACATGTTAGTTACTAAGTATGCTTTCTTAGAAAAAATTGAAAAATTTTCAAAAATATTTTCTTTCTTTTTTATCTTTTATTGGGCATTTGGCCTTGTTTTCAATGAGAAATTTTAATAAATGCCCGATGCAATAGACAACTCAACGATGCATGTTCTCGATTTTAGAAGTTATTAGACTTTAGTCCTCAAATCATTGATATTATGGGTAACTTCATGAATTAAACTTTAATCCCATGAACACATGAATTTTTCTTGTTCTATTGATTTGGTTTAAGATTTTTATAACTCAATAATCTTTTATTGCATTGTATATACTTACATCGAGTGAGATTAGAGACTTACCTTCATTTGTGAGTGTATACACTATTCTTTCCTCTTTGAAAATGCTGAATTCATCAGTAATCTCTCTATTCTTTCATTAATCATTCAATAATTGTGTTTATATCTTGAAATGTGTTACTTGATTATGGTTTTCAAAGTTGTTTTGACTGGGGAATTGTGTAAACTTTAGGAAATGATCATAGGCCATCTTTGTTATATCACCCATATTAGCCTTGACCTCACCTTTAATATTTCCCTAGTCAACCCCTTAGAGCCTAAATATAGCCTTTCGTTTCATCACCCAAAATTCCATAACCTACTCCACATTGGAGTTATAAACCATACATATTACCTTCGATACCTTTGTTTGGAATGATACTTGGGATTGAATGATGTTCGTGTTACATGGTTGCAATTTAAGCATGAAAAAAGTGAGAAAAATGAAGAAAAGAAAGAAGTGAAAAAGAGAAAAAGAGAAGTGAAAAACAAAAGAAAAGAAAAATAAAAGAAGAAAAGAAAAAGAAAGAAAAAGGTTTATATGTTTTATAAAGTGTTCAATAAGCTTTGATTACTCTCTTATTGTTATATTTAATGCTTGTTATGGAAATCCTATTCCAGTTTTGAAATTGCCCAAAATTTTCCATTATCCCAATTTTGAATACGTACATACATATCCTTCTTTTCGTACCTTATCCTAGCCTACATTATAACCCTATTCAAGTCCTATGTGATCTTAGGGTGAATTTAATTTAAAAGTCATAATAGTTTCGATAATCTGTGAAAATGCATTTCGCGTATTTTAATGTGTGATATCTTTCATTGAGATTACAGTTTTTAATTTCCTATGTATCATTCTTCATTTGTGACATGTGTGCGACCTAGTTTCCATTTACATTTACTCTTTATGCCGCATGTTCCGTGTGTTACCTTCTTGTTTCGAGTGAATTCATTTAATGAGTGTAATGCCCGTGAGGATTGAATATATGCATGATTTTATGTTTATTCGGTTTATATAAGTTTTTGCCAAATCATATTTTGCATGTGCTAGCTCCCCTCCCACTTTTAAGGTTTAAATTCTATGAAGTCCATTCTATAATGTTAATAACAACGGACTTTAGCTTGAATTTGTTCAATATTCTAATAATGCGTTTGAAATCTTTTTCATATTATTGAGTTTGTCGCATGTTGATTGGGCATATTTTGAGGAAACTATATGATGTTTGTGGGTTTCATTCCTGAAACCCTCATGAGATGACACTCGTCCACTAGGGTAACCTAGGGCTTTACATCTTATTGCATATGCTAAATGCAATCGTTCTCCCGCGAAAGTGGCCTTTATATATTTATCCCATTTTTTACTATCTCTTATCTTTGGTTTACTTATAGTTCTTATTGTTTCTTATTTCATTGCTAGGGACTAGCAATGTGTAAGTTAGGGGGTGTGATACGATGCAAATAATGCGTATTTCACCCGTTAAGCTACGCCTTATTAGCCCCCTTGGGTATCTTAATCCCTATATTTATGCTCGTTAACATGTAAAACAACATGACAACCTCAGTTTTACATGTTAACATGATTTGCAGGGGTTAATTGAGCTTTTGTAGGTATTTAGGTATTTAGTATGGAGCTTGGACGCATTTTGGTAAAGTGTTGTACACAATCTCACGCGCAAGGGCATTTTAGTCATTTCCTAGTTTGGGCATCTGGTCCAACATCTTCACACAAGTTGTAGCCCTCTGTGCAAGCTTTGTGTGGCCGCAAACAGTGTGCAAATCAGAGCTATATCAAAGAAGTTACGAAAGTTCAAGCGAAAGAGAATCACAATATATTAAAGCAGGTGAAAAAGTTCCAAAACAGGGGAGCGAATCGATTCGGACTAGCCGAATCGATTAGCTGTTAGGAATATTGACCTTTTTGTCCTAGGCGAATCAATTCACATTTTGGCGAATGGATTCTCTTAAGAGAAAAGTGTGAGGTCTCTATATTTGGGCTTATGCAGAAACATTTATACCATATGACCGAATCGATTCTCCCTTCTCCAAATCAATTCGTCCTGTGCCATCCATCGAGATATTTCCTTAGCGAATCGATTTGGACTTCTCTGAATCGATTCGGTCCTCTTTTTTTAACTTCTTATTTACAAGTTTTCCATTTTGGGATTTGTATATATAAAATTTTCTCTCATTTTGAGAGGGGGCATTCATTTTTAGATTAGTTTTGCTAGGGTTTAGTGTCGGGAGCCACCATATCCTCCATTTTCCTTTGGGCCATGACCATATTGTAAGTTTTGTAATACTATTCACCTTCTTCTTTATTGTATTTATTGTTATAGCTTTATTTCCATTGATGTCATTTACTTTTCTTTCCCAGTTAATCATTTATTGTGTTTATTTATTGCTTTAATTAGTCTATTGCTTTGTTAATTAGTTTAATTTATGTCTCGCCCTTAGTTAAATAGGGTCGGGATTGCGTTTTCGCCATTAATGGGCGTCGAGCTCCGAAAATTAGGTTTCGCATAAAATTGCATTTAATTGAAACCTCGCGTATCAAAATCGTATTATTATGCGTTTAACTTTTTTTGTCATGCAACGTTAGTGTTTAAAGAGATAATCCGAATTTAATCCGCGTGTGACCATTTTTCGTTAAACGTTTAATCTCGCAACTTTGGGTTAAATTCCTTATTGTGTGATGTTTATGCTTAATTCAGAATGCTTGGTTAAATAGCTTTCGAATCGGAATTCTAATTAGTAGTTGTTTAGCCCGTGTGGTGTGAATGCAATCCCGACTCTCGCTTTTTATATTGTGTAGTGTTAACTTCTTTTTTCCCTTCTTCACCATGACCCCCTATCATCTTTTACATTTTTATTCTTGAAATAATAAATCATTTACGATCTATCCAACATTCCTTGTGGATTTCTTACGATACTCGACTTACCGCTGTACTTGCCTCATAAGTGTAGTCGTAGCTTAGGTTTTTTCATGTGAGCAAGAGCCGTTAACAACGATGAGCGTCCTCACACGAGGACTCGGTTTCCCTCCCATCAGTAATTACTATTCATCTTCTCTTTACTTTAATCAAAGCTGTATTTTCTTGCTCTTGCTTTGTTATCTAAATTACTTGTTTTGTTAATTAGTTGTCGTTAGTTTATTAGTCGTTTTCATTCTTTAATTTGTTGTATTTATTGCTTTAATCATGTGTAATATCTAGTTTAAGGGTTGGGGTCACATTTCCGCCAATAATGGGTATTGATCTTTGAAATCTAGGTTTTGGGCAAAAATGCATTTAGTTGAAACCTTGTGTATTAAAGTTGGAATATTAGGCGTTTAACTTCCTTTGTCACTAAACGATAGTGTTTATTGCGATATTTTGCAATGAATTCATTTGTGACCATATTCGAGCAAAAGTTATTCCTTCATTTTTGGATTATATTTCTTCATCTTTGATGTTTATAATCAATTGAATATGCTCGCTTAAATGTTTTCGAACTATAATATATTTTATATGATGTTAGCCCGTGGTGGGGATGTGATCCTAATCTTATTTTCTTAATATTTATTTATTTTTAATTTGGGTAATTAACTTTTTTCCTTTTCCCCTTTTCAACGATCATTATATTTTATTGTTATTTGAGATGTAATAAATCAATTAAAGTCTATGAATCGTTCCCTGTGGATTTTCAATACCCGAACTAGCCTCTATACTCCACAAGAGTATAGTTAAAGTTTAGATTTTTTTTCATTGCGGTCGAAAGCTGATAACAGCAATTAGCGTATCTACACAGATGCTCGATCTTTACCACATCAACATGGCACCGTTACTGGGGAATGGTGCATTCTAGGATATTAGTGTTTTAATACTTTGTATATTCTCTTTACTTTCTCTGTGACTTGTACTAAATTGTTTCGAGAAACTTGAAATTTTGGTGCTTGTCACGTATTTGAATTGCCCACTTTAAAATGTCTCATCGTAACACCTTAGCTAGTGGTAATTATTATGATAAAACTTTTCAAAATTACACTCCCAAGACTATGCGTGAATTCTTCCAAATTCTTGAAAATGAAAGAATTAAGCGTGAAAAAATTTCTCCACCACCAATGACGATGGGTGATTACATGAAAAATCTTGAAAATGAGAGAGTTCAACAAAGTGATTGGGAAAATTTGAAAATTAGGGAAAAGGAATTGAACGATCAACTCGAGAGTTATGAAGCTTGGAAAAATGAAAAAAAATGTCCAACTCTATGAAATGACTCTTCTTCGAAAATCTCGGTTGAGGTTGAAAGTTGCTTTTCACCTCCACTCACTTGTGAGGAAGAAATCATTGAGAGTGATCCAAGAACTTTCGAATTTCAACCTCCTATCAATATTTAAAATTCTTTGGAGTTTGATTATCCTTCTTTTCCTTTGTTTCTTACGGTATCAAAACATTGCAACTATCGCAAGACTCGAATGAAAGTCTTGACGACATTGACCCCATACTTGAATGAGAATGTTACTTTGAGATGCTTTATTTGATGGGCTATTCACTTTCACTTTCCCCATATCCCATTCTAATTTAAAAATCATTAGGAGGTGATTTTGAGTTTTTTGGGATCGATTTGATCTTGTCCCACATTTTATCCAAACCCCCCATCATCCACATAAAACTTTTAATTGATAATGGTTCTCTTATTCCGCCTTACACATACCTTCCGTTGTTCAAACGGAATTCCTATTTTCTAGAAGGTATGAATGAAAATGAGGGACCACCGTTAATCCCTCAAAGTCAAATCGTATTTTGAATGGACCTTCAAAATTTTTAAATTCTAGTGTATAGTTAGTTAAATGTTCAAATTGTTGATTTACATAGTTCATTTTTTTTCTTTTCCTTTTTAGTTATTTCCTAGTGTAATTAGTTGAAGTATTTGTTTTCTATTTTATTATGCTTAGTACTAACATGTTTTGTCTATTCAAGGGACTTGTACTTATCGGGGATCGCTCCATTTTGGGTAACATCTTTCTTTTCCTCACTTTATGCTGTGTTCTTGATTCTCATTGAGCACAATGCAACATTTAAGTTAGGCGGTGTGGGTTATTCTTCCCATTTCTTTTTAAGTTTCAATGATTTGATCACATGTTCGTTCCAAGCATGCTTTGTTGTGAAAATTTGAAAATTTTCAAAAATATCTTCTTTCTTTTTTCTCATTTGTTAGGTATTTTGCCTTTGTTTCCTTTTTAAATTTCGATTAATGCCCTATCCAATAGACAATTCAATGAATCATGTTCTCTATTTTAGAAGTTATTAGACTTTAGTCCTCAAATCATTGATATTTTGAAAAACTTTATGAATTAAACTTTAAACCCATGAGCACATGCGCTTTTCTTGTTTTCATGATTTGGTTTAAGAAATTTGTAACTCAGTAATATTTTGTTGCGTTGTATATACTTACACCAAGTGAACTTTGGGTTTTTCTTCATCTGTGAGTGTTTATACATTACTCTTTCCTCTTTGATAATGTTAAATTCATCGGTAATCTCACTATTATTTCATTGATCTTGCATTAGTTGAGTTCATATGAAATGTGTTACTTGAGCATAATTTTTGAAGTTATTTGACTTGAGAATTGCGTAAACTTTAGGAAATGATCATATTCCATCTTTGTTCTATCACCCATATTGGCCTTGGCCTCTCCTTTTATGTTTCCCCCCGTCAATCCCTTTGAGCCTTAATATAGCCTTTAGTTTCATAACCGAAAATCCCATAACAAACTCCAAATTGGAGTTATATATCATACATATTACCTTTCATACCTTTGTTTGGAATGATACTTGGGACTAAATAATTTTATTATTTTGTGGTTGCAAGTAAGCACGTCAGAGTGACAAACAAAAGAAAAAAATAAAGTGAAAAACAAAAGAAAAAGAAGAAAAGAAAAGAAAGAGAAAGTATTTACATATTATATATAGTGTTCAATAACCTTTTTCACTTTCCATTGTTATATCCAATGCTTTTTATGGAAATCATATTCCAATTTTGAAATTGCCCACAATTATCTATTATCCTAAGTGTTTTGTCCCCAAACACCTTTGAATCCGTAAATATTTTCTTCATTTCATAACTATTGCATATAAAAGTTGCACTCCCATATGGACTAATGATGAATGTACACCTGTCCTCCAACGTGGCCAACCAGCCCACTTGATCGGCCTCAAAGACACTTAGTCGGCTGAAATGCCGTCCAACTCCAGAAGGCCAACTAACATGAATATCAATAGTTACTCGGAAGGTATGTCAACCAACACTGAATTATAAGAGTTTTATTTATTGTACACAGTTGTAAACACCTAGAAATATAAAGGTGCTCCATCTCTAGGGTTTGTAATGACTATAAATACGAACTACTGCCTCAACTCAATGGATAACTCGAATCACTCATATGCACACCACACTGAGCTATTATAAAGTCTAATTAATGAAAACCAACAGTGGACGTAGGCTATTTTACAGCTGAACCACTCTAAAAAACTTGTCTCTAGTGTGTGTGGTTTGGGTTACTTATCTTATTTTTATCCGTGATTATAAAATTGGAATTATTTTATTTTTAGACATCAATAGATTGGCGTCGTCTGTGGGAACATTTGTCTATCATCGTTCTCTACCATTTGTTTCATTTCTTTGCCTTTAAAGAAATGAATGACCCTTAAAATAGCGCTCTAAATGAGGGAAATACCATCATCCCATCTTCTCCTCCTAGCGCATATGACTTACAAGGAATTCTGCTCAACTTGGCTAGAGGTCAAGAAGTTATGCAAGAGTCTGTTAAGAAATTGGTCCGCACATTGCAAGCTAAGTCCCATAATTCTATAAGGGATACGCCAACACTGTCATCTAGACATTAAAGGAGTTATCATTATCATTCTTATCATGAAGAGTCATACCGTACAGGTGCATATTCTTTATTCTGGTCAACGGATTACTGTGACGGTGTATCTTCCAAAGAAAGACCAAGTGTTTTGGAAAGGCTAAGTAGGGAGTGTGCCTTTGATCTCCTAGGCCACCCTGTAACTAGAGGACATCATAAGGAGCAGGAGTGTCATTGTCAATACAGAGAAGGATCTACAAGATCCAGGGCCAGTATGAGAGGCTCTGTGCATGTCGAGAAGACCTCTTAGGAGGAGAGTTCAACACATAGACACAGTAAAGCTGTTAGATCCACCTCAACCAAGTCTAAGATAAAAGGACACTCTAGAAAGGGATCCATGAAAAGGTTGGAAGATCGTCTCAATAAAATGGGCAAGACCAAGAATCCATTGTAAAGGAGTTTCATTAAAGGATAACCTTTCATCCAGGTAATTTTGGAATACCCCACACCTTCCATGTTAAAGCCGCCAGTGGTTACTCCCAGGTATGATTGGAAAACTGATCCAGTCTTGCATATAGATCAATATCAAGCTGCTGTCGACATCTACACAGTTTCTGACGACATGAGGTGTAGATCTTTCTCCAGTTATATCATAGGGATAACCCAGATTTGGTATAATAATCTCCTAAAAGGTAAAACATCTAGTTTTCATCAGTTAACCGAATTGTTAATTGATAACTTTTGTTTTAGGACTATGACAATCAAGAGTGTCACTCATCTCCCAACCGTGTGACAAAATCTAGGAGAAAGCACTAGAGAATATATTACACATTTTAATAATGAAAGACTAGAGTTGGTGAACTATGAGGAGAAAATAACCTTTTACCGCACTTATGAGTGGGTTGTTTGATAAAGATCTTTATTATGCTTTAGGAAAGATTCCACCCAAAACCATGACAGAACTAATGGCTAAAGCTGGAAAAATAATGAATGCCAAGGAAGCTATGGAAACTAAGGAATCTCTTGAGACCAAAGTCGAAGGTCAGAAAAACAATTCTAATTCTTTCAAAAAGGATCAGCAAGATAAAAATCTGGATCAAATAAAGAAGTATGATGAATATACCCCGCTCAACAAGGGTGTTCATCGTATTCTAGAGGAGATAAAAGGAAATAAAGAACTGAATTGTCCTGGAAAGTTGAAGACACCCCCCCAACAAGAGGGATACGTCCAAGTATTATGATTTCCACAAGGTCACGGGCACAACACCAATAGCTAAATTACGCTAAAGAATGAGATTGAAAAACTTATTTACTGGGGAAAGTTGAGCAAGTTTATTGATCAGAATGGCTATCGAATTGATCAAAAGTGGTCTGAATCTCCAGCCTCAGCAAGGGATGGAAATAAAAGAGCAAGAAATGATGATTTTGGAGAAGATCCAGACATTTTGAAGTAGTCTGATGAGCCAGAGGTGAAGGTTGGCATAATATCCTTTGGATTCCATTTCTTTGCAGGTGGTGATACTAGAGGAGGATATGCCATAGAAGAAATGAAAGTTTATTTAAATGAAGTTAAAGCCTGATCAATTGTCGAACAGATTGATATGGAAAAATCCAGTGATAGTCGGCTAAAAAAAGTCAACAAAGACAGACTAGTGATTACATTATCCAAAAATGATTTGAGTGGGTTATGTTACCCTCATAACAATACATTACTTATCACATGTAGAGTTCATCATGGCAAAGTTACAAGGATCTTGGTTGACAATGGGAGATTAGCTAATGTAACATTTTATAACTATTTCAAGATCCTAGGGCTGAAGATCAACAACCTAGAATCGTATTATAGGCCTCTCTTTAGATTTTTTAGGGAGAAAGTATACCCATTAGGAACCATCACGCTAGAAGCCTTGGTCGGCACCAGGCCAGTGAGCAGGAGAGAAAGAATTCACTTATTTGTGTTAGATAAAAATGTCCTGTCAACTTATAATATCATCATGGGGAGAGTGGGAATCAAGAAGTTAGAGGCTGAGCCATCTATAGTGCACCAATGCATGAAATTTCCAATAAATTATGGAGTCGGTGTAGTAAATAGTAGTCTTAAAGATGCTAGGGAATGTTATTATACATCGGCCGACCAACAAGAGATGCAACTAAAGAGCACCGCCACTTTCCACATTGACACTCTAGATCCTCGGGAGGTAGAAACACTAGTGAAGGGGTAAGGTATGGAATACACAGAAGTCATTATGTAGGACGATGAGAATCCAGAAAGAAACACCCAGATCAGTTCTAGGTTATCTCCTCTCTCAAATCAAAATTAATTACGTTCGTTAGAGAAAGGAAAAATGTTTTCACTTGGAGCCATGAAGCTATACCATGAATTGATTAGAACTTCATATGCCATGAGCTTAATATTTATCCAGGCTCAAAGAAGATCAAGTAAAGGCGAAGAGTCTTTAGCCCAGAGAAAAATACAATAATCTAGGAGGAAGTGGAGAAATTATAGTGGGCACAGTTCATTGAAGATGTCAAGTACCTTAATTGGTTGGCTAATGTGGCGATGGTCGAGAATAAAAATAATAAATGGCATATGTGTGTAAATTTTACAGATCTCAATAAGGAATGTCTAAAAGATGATTTCCCTTTACCAAGGATTGATTAATTAGTTGATGCTACAGCATGCCATGAGTTACTAAGTTTTATGGATGATAATTCTTGTTATAACCGGATTAAGATGAAACCTGAAGACAAAGAAAACACTTACTCCATTACCATCCGAGGAACTTACTGTTACAATGTCATGCCCTTTGGGTTGAAGAAAACTGGAGCTACCAATCAGATATTAGTGAACAAGGTCTTAGAAGATCAGATCGATAAAAATATGGAGGTCTACGTAGATGACATGCTCACCAAGATCAAACATGTTGTCGAGCACATTGCGAACTTAGCTCAAACCTTTGATCAATTGGAAAAGCACCAGATGAAGCTCAATCCAATGAAATGCATTTTTGGAGTATAAGAAGAGATGGTATTAGGGTACATTATTAATCATATGGGAATAGAAGCAAACCTAGACAAGATTAAAGCCTTGCTTGAAATGCAGTCCCCGACCAACAAGAAAGAAGGTCAAAAAACTAATAAGAAAAGTAGTTGTATTGAACTGTTTTGTCTCATGAGAAACTTAAAAGTGTCTTCCATTCTTCAGGTGCTTAAAAAGACCGTTGAGTAGAATATGCATGTGATAAGGCTTTCCTAAAGCCAAATAAGTAATTGGGTTCTCCCTCACTCCTTTCCCGACTAGTTTTGGGAGAAAAATTAAATTTATACTTGGTTGTTTCAGAGTCAGCTGTAACCTTATTGATTCCCAGCACCTGGTTAAAAATTAACTGAGAGTCACTATGAGCAATCATTTAGCTACATTGAGTGCCTTGGCTAGATAAAGTCCTGTCAGTAGGGCCTCATATGATGATTTGTTATTAGATGCTTTGAAGTTGAACCGCAAAGCATACTCTATATCGATTCCATTTGGGGATGAAAATATTAGACCTACCCACTGCCACTCTCACAGGATGATCCATCCACAAATAAGCTCTTAATGGGACCTAATTTTATGAAAGGAACCTCATCTAACCCTCATTTCTTGATCAAAAGATATTCTTCTACCAGACAATCTACCTTGTCGGTTGGCACCTCCTCGAACACTAATTCCTTTTGAACGATTGGGGGCATATAGGCCCCTTTTTACTACTTTGAAATCATTTTGAGTGATCTAGGTAAACTCTGCTGCAAAATATGCTTGTGCTTGTCCCTTGATTATGCTTCTCGATTGGTATACGATGTCATACTCACCTAACTCCACTCATCAATCCACTAACCTACCCAATTTCTTAGGTTTATGAATGACTTGCCTAAGTGGAGTGTTGGTAGCACCACCATCGTATGTGCCTGGAAATAAGGTTTCATCTTTCTTAAAGCATGAATTAGGGTGTACTCTATCTTCTCCATCTCCGGGTAGTTTAACTCGGCCCCTTCTAGAGCTTTGCTATTAAAATAGGCAGGCTTCTAAATTCCATCAACATCTTGGACAATCACGATGATGATGGCTGGCTCCGAGACATCCAGATATAAGAATAATTTTTCTCCTTGAATTGGATAAGAGAGGAGCATTGGATAGCCAAGATAAGCCTTCAATTCTTAAAATTCCCTTTCACACTCTTCATCCAAAATGAAAGCTTTCCTTAGGATTTTGAAGAATGGTAAACACTTTTTTGTTGCTCTGGAGACAAAACGGTTAAGGGAAGTCACTCATCCAGTTAACCTCTGGACATCCTTAATTGTTCTTGGCATCTGTATATCAATCAGTACTGTAATCTTAGTGAGATTTACTTCAATGCCCATTTGATTAATAATAAAAACCAAAACATTTCTTGTGCTGACTCCGAACACACACTTTGTTGGATTTAGTTTCATTTTATATCTGTCTATTGTATCAAAAATCCACTTCAGATCGACCATATGTGTCTCGACTTTCAGACTCTTCGTAAGAATATCATCCACATACACCTCCATCATCTTTCTAATTTGATATTTGAACATTTTGTTGACTAACCTTAGATAGGTTGCCCTATATTCTTCAAGATGAATGACATTACTTTGTAGCAGTAGATTCCTTTATCTGTACTCACCGTGCATTAAAATTTGGTTTTACCAGGAGTAAGCATCCATAAAGCTCATGAGTTCATGTCCTGCTATTGTATCCACCATTTGGTCAATCTAAGGTAATGGAAAGCTATCCTTTAGGCAAGACTTATTAAGGTTTGTGAAGTCAACACACATCCTCCGTTTCCTATTTTTCTTCGGCACAATGATGACGTTGGAAAGCCATTCTGGGTACTGGACCTCTTTGATAAAGTCTGCGATCTAAAATTTCTTTACCTTGTCTCATATCACATCACATCAATCTCTTGTAAAGGTGCCTTGCCTTTATTTACTGACTTAGACTTTTTATCTATATTGGGCGGATGGAAAATAATTTTGGGATCAATCCCCGGCATATCTCCATGACTCCAGGAAAATATACCCTGTCACTCTCTTAGTAACTTGATTAATTCCTCCCTTATTTTTGCTCTTAGGGATGAGCTAATTGGACATTTTTTTTCTGATTCTCCCTCATTGAGGATAATGGATTCTATCTCCTTAGCAGGCTCTCTCTTTTTGAGTTTTCATTCTTCCCTTGGGTTAAGGGTATCAATGTTCTAAGAAGTTGTCTTCCTTTTTTGGGCTTCCCTCTCCTCATCTGAGGTGAAATAGAACTCTCGGGCCTCTACCTGTTCACCTTCTACTTTCCTAGTCTGTAAGGATTCAAGAATTTCATTATTTGGTGTACAGTGGAAGGCGCAACTTTAAATTCTTTTAGTGCTACTCTCCCCGAGATAATGTTGTAGGTCGAGAACACATGTTCATCCATCATAAAGAAGATGATTCTCCTGATCATACATCTTATCTAAGTTCCTATACATACATTAATCTTAAAGACTCTAAGTGGGTGTACTTTCTCTCTGCAGAACCCGATCAAAGGCTAGTGGTAGGGAACTAGACTCTTCTTACTTAGCTTCGGACCTTTAAAATAGTCCTAAAACATGACGTCTATCGAGATCCCACCATCAACTAGGATACTATCTACGTTGTATCCATGAACTCATTTGCTAATAACTAGAGGGTCATTATGTAGGGCCAAGATCCCCTTGAAGTCTAGCCTTAAGAATCCCACTATTAGGCTATCCATATCAACTTTCTTGAGGTTACCAGGCTTGGCTTCAATCTTAACCGAGTTAACTTCGGACTTTTGGTGTCTTTTTTACTTCAACTACATGATCTTTCTTATCGGTCGCCTCAGTTCCTCCACCTTCTAGTCCACCATAAATCATATTAACACCAAGGGAAATCATACACAAATTACCTTTTACTGCCAGGAGTTTTGTCAAAAGATCGAGATCATTGCCACCACTATCATGTGACTCTTACTCGCTTTTATTTTTTTGAACTTATTTTCTTTATTTGTTGTCTTTTCTTTTGTTAAAACTTTCTTATACCCTCGTCTCAGCCACCACTCTTATCTACATGCTTTTTGAGCTTTCCTTGTTTTAACAGTTTCTCTATTTTGTCTTTGGGGAGAAGCAACGATCAGTTGTATGGATGTGGTATTGGTGGAACTCGAACCATTTACTTTGATCTCTCTTGTGGGGTGGGTAATTAAACTTCTCAGTCCACTTGAGCTCCCTATCGTCTTTTATTTCATTCGATATTAAATCAGAACTTTCAGTTAATGGAGTATACTTGGCAAACTTATCATCTTTCGACCTCGTTTTCCCTCCTCATTTTTGTTTTGACCGGACTTACCATTAACATCCTCCTTCACGTCACCTCTCTTGGCTTCCATGGCCTCCTCCACATTTATGATTATCTCGACTGTAGCCAGAAGTTATGTCATGGACTTTGGAGGATCCTTAGAGAGGTTCGATAGGAGTTTTCCTAGCTGGAGCCCATTTATGAGGGATGTCATCATAATACTCTCATTGTAACCTTACACCTATAACTTTTCCTTATTAAAGCGGGAGATGTACTCCCTCAGAGGTTCATTCTTCCCCTATTTGACATTCAGCAGATGAGTCACGCGCTTTGTCGACTTTATGCTCAAAACAGAAGTTGTGGATAAATTTTTATGTGAGTTGCTTGAAATTATTTATAGATACTCTTGGTAGGCTGGTATACCACATATGCGTCATGCCTGTCAGAGTGATGGAGAAAGTTTTCCACCTCATTTCATTGGTAGTTGAGTAGATATCGGTATCTTACTAATATATCTTAATATGGTGGATGGGGTTAATGATGCCGTCATATTTGGGTGTTACACTTGACAACTTGAATTTTACAGGAGTGAGGTAATTGATAATCTTCTACACAAATACAGATCCCTCCATATATCCCCTGTGTCTAGGGTCTCATCTCTTAATCATATTATTGATCTTGTCCTCTATCCTTTGAGTCGAACTGATTTAGGGCTTTTCCTCTTGTAATACATTGTCTCCATCTCCTTATATAGTAACCACCTTAAGAACTGGTTCTCTGTCAATAGCTATCTTCTTCTGTTAACTTCTCTGTGATCCTCTCTTTCATGCTCTCATCTCGATCTTTTTTCATTGCGACGACCAATGACTTGTGTGACTCCAACGCTGCGAGAGAACTGGTCTCGTCTGACTTAACCCATAAGGCTGAGACGATCAAATGATGATCCTCTACTTAGTTTGTCAAACCCCGAGCCTCTATAATAACTCTGGGAAGTATGTTGGACATTTTTTCCTTAGTAGGTTAGTTTTAGAGTAGCCTTAGGATGATAAGAGGTGTCGGAGATTTCATACCTTTCCCGCAAGCCTTCCTCGTTGCAGGCATTCCTGAATTTTCTTTCCAAGGAGGAGATGATGTGGATCAACGATATTCTTCCATTTTAGATGGTCTTGTGCCTTCTTTAATGGAGTCGGGGGTGGTCCCACTACAATCGGATATTTGCCTCCCTGGAGTTATCAGGTTCACAATTGGATCATTGAGAATTCTGCCCATTATGTCTTGGCTGAAGGCTAAGAACTTCTTCTGCACTTACTGTTGGCTGGCTATAAGAGACCTCATGCCACCGCCACGTCTGCCATTTTGGATTGTTAAGGAGATTGGCTGGAGCTATCCCCGACGTTATAAAGTAGATTAGTGGAAATATTAGGTGATAATTAACCAAACAATAAAGAGAATTAGAGAAAAAGAAGAAAACTAATAAATAAGTTGAATTAATAAAGCTCAACAAATGCTTAACTCAAGTTCTTTCAATGGTGATTAAGCTCCAATAGTGGTGGATCTAGATCACCACTAGAGACATGGAGGAGTGTGCTCAAGATAAGATGAAGAAGAAAATAAAGTAACTTCCCACATGCGATGCTAAAATGATGATACTGAATATTACCCAAAGATATATTCCTCTTAGTTTCCAGGTTTGTACAGCAATGGTGAGATGAGACATAAATTTAACAATCAAATAATCAAGTAGCGAAGATGAGATATAAGGATGAGACAAAGTATCTAAATGGTTCAGCCTTGGCCTACGTCCACTGTGCAAAGAGTAAATAGTTTTCACTATAATAAGGTTGAAAGTAATTAATGAGATTACAAGGTATTATACACTATCCCTCATACAAAGCAGAAGGGTTTATGTAGAATGATCAATCCTTGTAAAGGATGAAGATGAGTTCCTTTAATAGTGTTAGGGATGCATAATATCACCTCCTCGCATGCAGTCTGTGTGAATGAGATAAAATGACGAATGAGTGTGTGACAGTTATACAACACAATGTGTAACTCATGATGGCTAAATATTCCCTTCACATAGGGTTTGATATACCATAATTGTCTTGGTCACGTGTGCCAATATTACCCTTATCATATGTTCCATGCATGTAATCTATATCGGATGGAGAAGGTCTCGGTTGGTCGAGACTACTAAGATGTCTTTGTTCAAGGATGAGGGTGAGGATAGGCTAACTCTTTTCCTGGTGAATATAACTGATGATGAGGTTTCGGCCTAATAACAGGCAAAGGCCGAGACTATTGGGTCCGACACCAGGTTCCCACTATTTTTAAGTCCAGCAGTGTGCTCAATAATTAATGATGATAGTCAATGGGTGAGGTGGTCTCAGAATTTGAGACTATGGAACATGCCCCTGGTGGTGGGAAGTTCAGTATATGATGTGTTCAAGATAATCTATGAGGGGATATCTTGTCATGGTGGGTCTCGTCCAAACGAGATCAGACTTATGTATATCATGTGAGTTTTAATAGGTTGGCACGTTTATCATAATTGAGTCGCATGATTATAATACTTTGATACTATATGTCATTTCTTGCAACTTTAGGTCATTGAACCAAATCTATAAACCCTTTTTCCCCCGAGTATTGTTTATATTATAAATAGGAACATCAAGGTTGGGAAATATTGGTTGGAGATTCAGTTTACCATCCTTAGAGTAGGCGTTGTTGTTTCATTTCTATTCTTACTAGTATTCATGAGTTTATTCTGACCAGATGTGGTTTCGGTTGGATTTTTCATTTCAGTTGAGACTATTGTACAAAGGAGCTTATTATAGGATTTTTATTATATCTCTGTTCAGTTGTTCTTATTATCGTTCATCATCGTCATCATCATCATCATCATCATCATCATCATCATCATCATCATCATCATCATCATTATTATTATTATTATTATTATTATTATTATTATTATTATTATTATTATTATTATTATTATTATTATTATTATTATTATTATTATTCAGTCGTGGATTTTTTTACTGTCATTTTATTTATCGTTGACGTTGATAGTGATATAAATTGCTTAGCGCTCCCTATCTTCGGCGTTTCATCCTGAACAGCTGCACATGGTAACTATGGGGTGTTACACTCCATGTAACATCAAATATAGTTTAACTATGATAGTTGTTGCATATGGATGTTTCCTCGGAATAAAATGAGAGTACTTTGTGAATTTATCCATGACCATCATGATGAGGTCCATGTGTTCTTTTGGGTAATTTAATCATTTTATAAAATCCATGGCAACATGTTCCCAAGATTTCTACAATATATGCAAAGGTTGTATTGTACTCGAAGGTAGGAAATGCTATAGTTTGTGTTATTGGCATATATCACAAGATGACACCAATTCTTTCACTTCCTTTGCAAGTCTAGACCGCACAATAAGAAATATTTCTCATGTCTTTGGTAAGAGTCCCATGTCTCTTCATGCCCGCCCAGTTAAGAAAAGTGAATGGTTTGGAAAAGTTTGTCTTAATCATCCCCTTTGTTCCCACATAGCCTAGGCCCTTTTTTATGAGACTTACACCAGTTTGTAGTCTTTAACCACCAAATGGGGCAATAAAACTGAAATCCATTTTCTCCCTCTGATCCATGTATATCCTCCTTCCTTCACACAGGAGTAACTATTGATAAATATTATAACTTTTTTATTTTCGTATCTCTTTTAAACAAAACATCCACTACTCCATTCTATACCTCTTTATAATTGACATCATAATCTAATCAAATCAGCTTAATTAATCATTTTATATAATAAAGTCGGAACCCTCTATTTTATGAAGAACTTAAAATTTGTTGATCGGTTCTTATAGTGAAACGGAGGCCCATAAGATACACCTTCCACTTTATAAAATCTTAGATTATTGACAACATATATTTTTCATAGACCAAGATCCAAAGTCCATTTTAATTATGGCTTCTTTTGGTTGTTGAAATGTTAATTCAATTTCTATAATCCATTTGAATCCTTCATTCTTTTATAATTCTATCTTTGGAGCCATGCCTTTTTATAAATCTTTCGTTGAATAATGTTAAGTCCAAGAAACCCTTCATCTTTTAACTGAGATTAGTACGGGCCAAATTTTTAGATCCTCCACCTTTTAAAGTTAATTAATACCCTTTGGCCATTGATAACGTGCCTTAAATATATGATGTTAATTTAGATAAAAGCACACTTGATTTACTTAGTATATAGATAATTAAACCTTAATTACAATGGGTAGATTTTGCAAGTTCTCTAGAGTTGTACACTAGTATGTGATTAAAGAGAATAAATACAAATATTTACAACACATGTTTAAACACTTTATTCATTAAGATTTGAAAGGTGGTGGGGGAATTAGTCAAGACTAAGGGCATGATTAAGAGCTCAAAATTTTAATTATAGGTTCAAAATATTGTCTTTTTTATATCTGATTCTCTCAACTTAACCTGGTGATATACATAAGTATAGACTCATCTATATGTCACCCACGTAACTGACCATGCCACAGTCTCGTCTCACAGATGAGATCAGTTTTCTCACCCATACCTACCAGTGGTTTTGTCCTATGGTGTTCTCGTTCGAATGACATCCAAGCACCCTTCCAAGCTCCCTAAGTCTTTCTTACAAAGGAGACTACCCCCTCACAATAACATGGGTATTGGCCTCAGATGAAACTCATATTATAGGATATAAATCTTAAATCTAATATGGGTTCATTAATCACAGATGACCACCCCGACTCATCTCAATCTCCAGCATGGAACCTACCTCCAATATGTTTTAACAGTCATAAAAAGCATGATAAGGTCACTTCAGTCATATTGTACGCAAAATCATTATTGAAGATCAGTAACCCTTATGGGGAATATTATTTATGATGTCCTTACTTTGTGTACACATAGTTGGAACTCTCTCATAGTCCATGACCTTAGATGGGCATGATACACATGTTGGGGGTGACAATGAGCACCCCCGGCCTATATAAGGCACACTATGTCTTGTTCACTTGGATTGATCTTTTGCAAACCATAATGTCACTTAACATAATTAATTCTAGAGAGAGAATGATTGAGTGTGTATCTTCCATGACCATTAGTTCCATATTATAGTGAAATCGTTCCCATACTATAAATAGTTGACTTAGGCCAAGCTCGAATGACTTAAACACTTGTGTTCATCTCTATTTCCTCTCATCGATTCTATTGAATTTCTTGTCAATTACTTTCTTATTAAATTTATGCAATACATATATCCAGGTTGAATCCATTGTATGAAATTCTTATAATCAATTTGGCACCGTATGTGGGAATGTGTTTATCGTTATCATTTTTAGCTTGGTTGTCCTTTCGCATCTCTGGTTGTGATTAAAGTCCACTATTATTCGATTTGAATCACCATTGGAAGATCTTGAGTTGAGGAGTTAATCAGCTTCACTATCAGATTCTCTTTTTTTGGGTTTTTTTGCACCTTGGTTATTGTGGTTACTCTTTATGATCAACGATGTCTTCTGATCCACCAATAAACACCGGGGCTTCTTTCATCCAACCACCTCCTCATTCTGAGATAGACGACATAGCGACGGAGTTGAGATCTCTGGTGGCCATTCAACAGGCCAGACAATACTAGTTATTGGCTTTCAACCAAGATATAATGAGTCAAATCCCAAAGGACCCGATCGTATCACTTCGACCTCCATGAGAGGGGACACACCACCAGCAATCGGGATATCACCCTCATATCTAATCAAAGAGGTTCAGTATAGCCTGAGGAGAAGAGATATCAATAACCCCCATCGTTATCGCCTTGGCAAGGAGGTGCAATGCAGACTTTAGAATGTGGCATATGAAGAGAAGTGAAGTTGGGACTACGGCAGTTGGTACGAGACAACAAACACATCCTACCCGTCAGGCAAAACCCTTCTCTTACTTATAAAGGTAAAAGTATTTAATACACCGCTCAGAGTCGTTATAAGTACAATGTGTTCACAAGGCTAAGAATATTGTAAGGACATATTTTACTTAGTCCGTTTACATTAGAGTATGTCGTATACCGTTACAACCATGGAAGAAAAGTTCAAGTTCAATCATGATCAAGACATATCCGAATATAAAAGTTCTTCAACAAACAAGCCTCTGCGAGATTGATTTTTAAAAGGTTGTGTTTAAGTCCCTTAATGTTTCATTTAAAGTGTTTGGATATTTTTCTAAAATGTTTTTATCAATCTCAGGCATTTTATTGAGTCAAAATATTTTTTTAAGAATTACAGGCGGAGTTTTAAAAAATAAATATTTTTCGCTGAGGTTATTCAAGAGACATTGGGTTGTCATTAAGATGACAACTTGAAGTCATTCTAATGAGGATTCAAGTGATATTGCATCTTGCGCGAAGCAATCACGAGAAGCTCACTTGATGTTTACATCTAACGGCCCCATACTGTTTCATATTTGTAATATTCGTTTGATGGTCGTGTGATCGCGTGGATCAAACGACATTTGATGTCATTCGAGTGACCCCGCTGACTCAATTATTTTTAAATACCTGTTAAATGAGTCCATTTTGCTTTAGAATACCTGAGAGTTTCAAACTATGAAAATTATAGAATTTTTGTCTTCCCCATTTTAGGGCTTTTTAACTTTGTTTTGAATCACAAATTATCCCAAATACTTTAGTGAATAATTTTGGAACACAAGATAAAATTTTGGTGAATTTTCTCTTGTAGAGAAGACATCTCTACTGCCAACCTAGTACCACTTGAGGGAGGTGCTTGCTGAAGATGACTGTGGTCATTGGGGATACTTGCGGGTGTGCCTTACGAAAGATAAAGTTATGATTCTTGTGGCTTCGTGTGCGTTGTTTAGGGAGCCCCTTACTGATTTAGTTTGCGGCCTATGTGAATTTTCTACGATAGATTCATTGCAGATTTTGCTATGTTGTAAGTTGTGATTTACTGTTCATAGTGAAATAAAGGTTTTTACCTGAAAGATTTTTTTCTTGAAACTGTATCTTTTTTCTTCATGCTTCATTTATTCGATGGTCTTTGTTGATAAAAAAAAATTATCCACCTACGTGGACCAATCAGAAGTAAACAAGTTTCTCCCTACGTGGCATAAATCTTAGTCCGTAGATAATTTCTCAACAGGCTTGCCAACCAATGTGGAGAATACAGACCATCATTAAATATGAAAAGCCACGACATGGGAAGTACAACCAAAGGTCTTATCACATGTGGTTCATATAATAGACCATCACATTCATTATGTATGGTGTAAATTCTCAAATGTATAAAGGCATTCCAACCCTTGATCTCCGAGTCACTATAAATACATTATATTCTTTTCATCAAAGGCAGGATAGAACGAATTCTAGGATATTCTGATTGACAAGAATACTTGGCTTTCTGTAATATCTGAAATCAATACCACAACAGTGGACGTAGGATTTCTTACATAGCCGAACCACTTTAAAACCTTTTGTCTCTCTTTTAATTATCTCATTATAATTCTATATTTTATTCGTGAATATAAAATTGGAACAAGTCCATTTTTTTACAACAAAAGATTGGCACCGTCTGTGGGAATGTGTGTCTAATAGCCCTTCTCAATCTCGTGCATTCTTGTTCAAGGAAAAATGAATGATTTAGAACCCTGTGCCAGGAACGAAGGCAACCCAATCGTTCCATCTGCTATGGCTGCAACAACCGACCTAAATGGGATTCTTGCTAATATTACTAGGGGTCAAGATGCTATGTAGGAAATAATGAGATAATTGGCACAGTTAATACAAATAAGATTTTTAGCCTTATCCAGGCAGTAAGCAATTCTATTACTAAGGAGAGAAATGCCACCTCCACCTCTAAGGCATAGTTGACACAGCTATTCCATATCATCTTATGATAAGACTTATCACCAAGGAGTTAGTTCATTAAATATAGCCTTAAAGTTATATGATGACTATTCTTTCTCTCTTTAAAGGGAAAGAATCCTAGAAAGGTTAAATAAAGCTTTTCCTTTTTATCTTTTGGTTCCCCGAGCAAACATAAATCCTCCTAGAGTGTTATTCAAGAACACTTAATATCCAGCTGACCATTGTGAAGCCTCGGTCAGGTAAAGATCAAGCGTCCGAAGATCTGTACACACTGAGCAGACTTCTCAGAAAGAGAGCCCAACGCAAACACATGGTTAGGACAGTCGAGCTACTTCGCATAAATCTAATGCAGGCAATTCATCATGGAAAGGATCAATCCAGGGATTGTAACATCAGCTGGTAGACATGGTAAAACCAAATAATCCCTTGCAGATGAGATTCATCAAAGGATCACTTTTTATTCAGGAGATTGTGGATTTTCTAACTCCATCTTAGTTTAAAACTCATGTGGTCACCCTCAAATATGATGGAAAAATTAATTCATTCTGTATATTGAGCAATATCAAGCTACCACTGACATTTATTCAGTCCTCGATGAGATGAGATGTAGAGTGTTCTCAAGCACCAATACAGGATCTACCCAATTATGGTACAATAACTTGCCCTAAGGACAAATTACCAACTTTAACCCGCTTACCGAGTTGTTTATTAACAATTTCTATTTTGGATCCAAGCCAGTGAAGAGAGTGTCTTATCTCTTGAGTGCAAGGCCGCGAACCAGGGAATACATCACGCATTTTAACAACGAGAAATTGGAAGTGGTTGACTACTAAGAAAAAACATCCATTAGCGCTCTTATAAGTGGATTTCTTCTTGAGAAACTGTATTATTCTCTGTCCAAAGATCCTCCTGAAACCATGACTGAACTCATGGCTAAGGTAGGAAAAATCATGAATGTCAAGGAAGAAATAGCACTAAAACAGAGTCCAACCACTAAGCCTGGTAAGAAGGACAAAAAGGAGTAGAAGGAGCAGAGTCCGAAGAAGGATGACAAACTTAAAAAGTATGGAAATTATACTCCATTGACTGTTAGCATTCACCATATCCAAGAGGAAATTAAACACAATAAGGATTTGCGATGGTCTGAAAGATTGAGGGCACCTCCTAATAGGAGGGACAAATCTAAATATTGTGAGTTACATAAGGATGATGGCCATACAACAAATGAATGTATCGGCGTGAATAATTAAGTGGAATATCTTATTCTTTGAGGAAAACTGAACAAGTTTATTGATCGACAAAAATGCAGAGAAGCAAGGGGAATGTCAAATTCTTTATGCAAGACCAGAGATGACAGGACGAGAAACCATGAAGATGATCCCGACCTGCTGAAGAATCCTAAGCAACCAGAGAGTTAGGTATCTATAATGATTTTGTCTCATTTGATAGTCATGCAGTTATAGGTTGCGATGTAGGTGGAGGATATCACACTACTGAGAGAAAGAACTACTTGAATGAGGCCCAGGACTGTTCTTATATCCAGAGAATTAATGTGAACAAATATGATTGGCCCAAGAAGGTAAAAAAAGACTAATTAGTAATCAATTTTTTAAAGAACGACCTCTCTGGGTAACTATATCCCCACGATAATCCATTGATCGTTAACTTCAGGATCCAGGATGCTGTCATCGCCAGGGTTTTGATTGACAATGGGAGCTCGACAAATATTATGTTTTACCCTTGCTTTCAGAGCTTGGAATTGAAACTCAGTCAACTGGAACCTTACGACATGCCATTAATAGGTTTTTTAGGTGAAAAGTTCTACACTCTTTGGACAGTCTTACTAGAAGTGTTGTTCAGCACCTCGCCGGTGAGTCGTACTGAAAAATACACTTTTTATAATGGATAAAAATGTTCAATCTACCTATAATATGATCCTCGGTAGGGTATGATTGAAGAAGTTTGAAGTTGTACTGTCAACTGTCTATGAATGATTGAAGTTTCCAACTCATTTTGGGGTATGTTTTATGAAAGGCGACCAAAAGTTGGCTAGAGAGTGCTACTACTCATCAGCCGAGCAAGAGGACTTAATTGAGTTGAATAAAAAGGCCACCACTTATCAGGTAAATACCACCGACTCCAATAGTGAGTCTAAACTTAAAACTTTAGATCCCCGAGATAGGAAAAAATTAGTCAAAGGGAAGATTGTGGAAGCTACCGAAAGCATTATCCTGGACGATGACAAGCCAGAGAGGACTACGCAGATAACACTGGATCCAATCCTTAAATAGGAATTGGTTATGTTCTTAAGGCAACAGACAAGTGTATTTTCTTGGAGCCATGAGGATATGCCTATGATTGACCCCAACTTCCTCTTCCATGAGCTCAACATCAATAAGGATGCCAAGCCTATCAAGCAGAGGCGTAGCGTTTGCAGTTCGAAGAAAAATCAAGTTATTCAGGAAGAGGTGGAGAGCCTTCAAAAAGATAAATTTATTGAAAATGTTGAGTATCCAGCCTGGATGGCCAATGTTGTAATGGTAAAAAAAAGATAAATGGAGGATGTGTGTGGATTTTACTAATTTGAATAAAGCTTGCCCAAAACACCATTTTCCCCTGCCTAGAATGGATCAATTGTTGGATGCAACATCTGGACATGAGCTTTTAAGCTTCAGGGTATAACTAGATAAATATGAAACCCGAAGACATGGAAAATACAACCCTCATTACCAATCGAGGAAACTATTACTACAATATAATGCCCTTTGGGCTAAAAAATGCTGGAGCGACGTATTAGAGGTTGGTTAACAAGGTGTTAAAAGAGAATATAGGCAAGAACATGGAGGTTTATGTGGACGATATGTTAATAAAAAGTAAGAAGGCCTCATTTGACCAGTTGGAAAAACATCAAATGAAGTTGAATCTGACTAAGTGTGTGTTCAGGTTGCGGGAAGAAATGTTTCTCGGCTTCATAGTTAATCAAAGAGGAATTAAAGCTAATATAGAAAAGATAAAACCTTTAATAGAAATGAAGTCCGTCGACTTGCAAAAAAGATGTACAAAGGCTCACTAGTATAGTGGCATATTTAAACAAATTTGTTTCCCAAGCAACAGATAAATGTTTGCCGTTCTTCAAAGTCTTGAGAAAGAATTTTGAGTGGAATGCTGAAAGAAAAGAAGCATTCCAAGAATTGAAGAATTACATGGGATCACCACCTTTGCTATCCCAGACAGTTTTGGTAGAGAACTTATACCTATACTCGGTTGTTTTTGAATCTGTAGTTAGTTCGGCCTTGGTTAGATTGGATATTGGGATCGAACAACCAGTTTACTACACCAGAAAAACATGCAGGGGAGTCGAGATCGGGTATCCACGCTTGTAAACGTTGGCTTTAGCAGTCATTGTAGCCTTCAGGCGTATGGAGCCCTATTTCCAAGCACACACTATAATTATGTATACCGATCTACTTATTCGGTAATCACTCCTCAAACCTAAGAAGTCAGGAAGAACTAGGAGAATATGATATTATCTACTAACCATGTTCTTCATTGAAAGGCCATACTTTGACGAATCTTATTACTGATTTCACCTATCCAGAGGTTCTCGACTAATAAAACTTGCCTACCGAGCAGACTTTTAAGAAAGAGAGATCAACTCAAAGGCATGCTGAAACTACTTCTTATCAACCAAAATCATCTAGAACTCAGGAAATGGCTCAGAAATATACAGAAGAAAGTAAGAAAATATTCCACCATGGAGTTTTTTTAAAAGAAAGCTTCAATGGTGATATCCTGTTGTGGAATTTATACGTGGATGGATCTTCATGTGTGACCCACAGTGGAGCAGGTATAATACTTAATACTCCTGATGATATTGATAATGAGTATGCAATTAGGTTTTAATTCAAAGCATCAAACAAGGAGGCATAATGCGAAGCTTTGATAGTTGGATTAGATTTGGTCAATTTATTAGGCTTCGAGCAAGTATTGGCGCACAGTGATTCACGGTTGGTAGTCAACCAAGTGCTTCATTTATATGGAGTTAAAGGAGAGTTGATGATTAGATACCTTGACAAAGCTATGTAAGTTGATGCCAAGTTTCCTGTGATACAAATTAACAGGATCCTAAGAATAGTAAACGCCCGAGCTGATGCCCTTGCTCGGCTAGTGTCAGCAACAAGAATTGAGCTCAGCCGAACAATCCCAATAGAAATCTTGCCTAACCAAAGCATTGATGAGGAATTAATGGTTAATTTCATTATTGTAAATTTAGTACCTTCCTGGATGGACTCCATCAAAGCCTATATTGAAGATGGAATCCTACCACCTGATCCCAAAGAGGCCAAAAAGCTCTGATATAAAGAAGCAAGATTGTGTTGGACAAAGGGTTTTTATACATAAGGGGATTATTGATCTCCTTGCTACATTATGTTCATCTAATGGAGGTGGACAAGTTGATCAAAGAGGTGCTTGAAGGTTCTTGTGGAGCTCACTCAGTTGGTCTGTCTCTGCTCCAAAGAATCAACACGTAGGGATACTACTCGTCGACTTTGAGGGAAAATTATAAAGCCTTTGCAAGAAAATGTGACAAATGCCAGAAGTTCTTTTCAATTCACAAAGCACCCAACTCTACTCTAGCCCCAATAACTTCGCCTTGGCCCTTCGCTATTTCGGGAATTGACTTAGTCGACCCACTACCGACCATCAAAGGTAGGTTCAAGTATTTGGTCGTTATGATTAACTACCTCACAAAATGGGTAGAAGCAGAGCCGTTGATTGAGATATGATATGAAAAAGTGTATTAGTTCATTTGGAAGAACATCAAATAAAAATATGGGCTTCCCTATGACTTTATTATAGGCCACAAAACCCAATTTGACAACGATGAGTTTGAAGCATATTGTGTCCAGCCCAAAATCCATAAACTCTATTCTGCACTAGGCCATCCATAAAGTAATGGTCAAACAGAAGTCACAAATAGAACTTTGCTCAATGGATTGAAGAAAAGGCTTAATGCTGCCAAAGGAAACTAGATCCACGAATTGCATTATGTTCTTCGGGCTAACCGAACAATGCCGAGAACAGTAACGGGAGAATCACCATACATACTTGCATTTGGGAGAGAAACAACGGTGCTAGTCGAGATAGGCCTACCAACTCACAGGGTCCTGAATTTTAATTCTCTAACTAGTGACTTGATGCAAATATTGGATTTAGATATATTAGAAGAAGTAGGAGAAGATGTTGTTTATAGAAATATTGTGTACCAACACATGACAGTTACCTTTTATAACAAAAGTGTCAACTCGTCCAACTCTAAAGAAGGTGACTATGTCCTTAAGAAGGTCATTCAGAAGAACAACAAGCTTGAGGTTAATTGCCATGGCCCATATATCATCTCAGCAGTCATCCGACCAGGAACCTATCGGCTTGAAATATTGGCAGGCGACCAATTAAAAAAGCCCTGGAACGTCGAACACCTCCGAAAATATTATCAATGAATCAAGGGATTGTCATAATTGTATTAATCTTGCTTTATGTTCAAGATAACTTTTGTTCAAGTTTTAATAAAATTTTGATTTCAGTCCTTCAATTTTTTTTATTTTTTCCAGAGTACGACGATATACATCCTCTAAAAATAACAAATAAACATGTCTCTTGGTCTTCAGCTCTTTTCAATCAACTACACATACACACTTAATCAGGTTAAACTTATCTGCCGATGTGCCGATCGATAAAACATATTTAATGATGATGCTGTAAACAGCACCACCAGATAAAGAGGTAGTATAGCTCAAACAGGGATAACAACGGAAGCAAATAACAACACAGATATGGAGAAGTAGATGAGGAGAAGAGGATAAACACACCAATATAAGTGGTTTGACAACTGCCTACGTCCACTGTGCAAGTGAGTGTAAGTATCACTATCAAAAGAGGGCTCTAATGGACTTAGCAATACAATCACTCCACTTTCTCTCTCTACTGTAAATGCACCAGAGTTTGGCTAGGGTTTTTAATCGAGGACCTTCTACAAGGTAGGAGAAGACAAGTATAGATAGAGCTTGGGGGGTGCAGTGTACCCCCAGGCATGCAATGAGCATATGTATGATGATGTAGCCAATCTAGTGAAGCCACCTGTTACTGTCACATGTAGAGGATGGTGATGAAATATTCCCTCATGTACCAAGAAGATTTGGTCATAACGATTTATCCAGGTGGGATATACCATATTGGGATCTTATATTGCTTGTACGGTAGATGTCATTTGGGGGGTCTCGGCCTAGATTCTATCATCCTGGTCTTGACTGAGGCTGAGACGATGTTGATCCTGGAGAGGGACGAGGCCGAGTTGATGAGTTAGTCCCCTGATGGGAGTCCTCCTTGGTCTCTGTCATCCAAGTCTCGTCTGAGGTCGAAACGACCTTGATGCTGAAGAAGGCTGAGGCTGAGGCACAATTTGATGATCTATGAGGTTGAGGCCGATACTGAGCTGCTGTATGAGAGCTATAAGGCTGGGGCTGAGGCCGACGTCTTCTGTTTCAACCCTTAGGTCGAGGTATCAAGTTCACTGCATGATGGCCGAGGTGACTGCATGATGTCTTAGGTTGCTAATAACAAATTGATGACCTTGCGCTGATAGGTGCAAATGTAGTCTCGGTTATAGTGATCAGGCTGAGGTTGATTAAGTTATGGCTGACCCTACTGAATTCGACCCTTATTTGGATGATCGTGCCAATGATTAAGCCGTGGTCAACCCTTATCTGGATGACCTCGCCAATGATTAAGCTATGGCCGACCCTATTGAGGTCGACCCTTATCTAGACGACCCTGCCAATAATTAAGCCATGGACAACCCTACTGAAGCTGACCCTTATCTGGATAACCTTGATAATGATTAAGACGTAGCCGACCCTACTAAGATCGATCCTTATCTGGATGACCCCGCCAATCATTAAGCCATGGACGACCCTTATCTGGATGACCCTGCCAATGATTAATTCGTGGTCGACTCTACTGCGGCCGACCCTTATCTGGATGACCTCGCCAATGATTAAGACATGGTCGACCCTACTGAGGCCGACCCTTATCTGGATGACCCTACCAATGATTAAGCTATGGCTGGACCTACTGAGGTCGACCCTTATCTGGATGACCCCATCAATGATATGTGAGGCTCTTGTGATAACTCAGTCGTGAGATGTGATATCCGTCGTCCTAAGAGACGAGGGTACATTTTGGTCATATCACTTAATCAGGTTGTATTTATCAAATTCTAGATGCACCAACAACTTAAGGCACAATCATTGTTTTCCCAAGATTAAACATCATGTATGACTTCGTATTTACAAGTCACGAACACAAAATAACCATTACTTTGTGTATGACTCTGTATTAACAAGTAAAGAACATGAAGTAATTTTTGACTAAGTTAATTACAGAACGCTTGGTCGGCCACAACACTTTAATTAATGTATGACTTCGTCGTTGACAAGTCAATAACAAGAAGTCTGTAAAACTTTGTATACACTAAAAAGTTACAAACAAGTTTTACCCGATTAAGTTCAATGCAGGAAGACATGTAAACATTCCTAATCATTGGAATACAAACATATATTCCTCATACACTTGGTCACCACTGATAACAAATGATAAACTTGGATCAATAAATTTGAGTGCGTGAGTAGAATCTATGGCCTTACAAGTACATTTTAATAATTCATTTTTAGTCAATAACTAAGTTGCTGATTGATTAAGTAATTAAGAGTTAACAAAACAAAAATATGTATTTGTATTCATATATTGACTGTATTACACTCAAATAACAAAATAGAGAAAAACTATTTAATAGGACTTTTTCCTTGAGCTTTGGAAGTTGGCTGAGTAGGTTGCACTCTCTCTCTATTCCAGCAGGAGGATCATCCAAAGTATTAGGAGAATTAATAAAATTGAAATCTCTTAGCATTCTCTATTTGCTGTTGCTTGGCACATGTATTAGATGAGGAGGACGAACTATCTCATGAACATTATGTAAACCATAATCTCCCAAATATTTAGTGATCAATCACTGAGGAATAACATCTACAGGGATCCATGATATGTCTAACTTAAAAGGAGGATTTCCACAATCTAGCAGATCAGGCTCATTCTAGTACGACAACTCGTTGTTACTATCATGCTTTAATAAAGTCAAGCAGTTCATCCAACCTCACTTATAACCTTCATGATGGCTTCGGTTTACGTGATTATTAACTTGGCCAAGAGCTTCGTTGTATCCTTCCATCCACACCTCTCTCGGTTGTTTATGAAATAAAAAGGTTAACCTTTCAACTTGATGTTTAAGTTTCTTCATAACATCACTCTTCAGCTTCAACGGCACGAATTGATTGGCAATGGCCTTATCCTTAGCTTCCAGTTTTGTAGACAAATTAGCAATAAGTTGACTCTTAGCTTTTAGCTGGGCAGCTTGGTGGGCTAATGTTTTCTTAGTCGTAGCCTCATCAACAGTTAGTCGGTTATTCCTTTATTGTCTGGAAGTTTTTCCAGGCTTGGATTTCTTTAGGGCTTCAAGTTCCTCCATAAATCTGGCATTCTCAATCTCTAAGAAAGATTCCCCTTCGCCGGCACCACTAGCAGAAGAATGTTTCAAAGTATCTAACTTATTTCTCAGTTTATTATTCTTCTCCTCAAATAAATTGCCAATGTCCAACTTTTAAAAGACTTCTACTCTGCTTGAATAGGTCAGATTCAGTAGAAACTATTGTTTGCTTCCTGGCGTCAAACTAAAAATTGCAAGTGTAAGAGAACAAGTATGATTACTAAACAATCATAACACAAGTATGAGAATTCATTCAACCAAGTAAGAAAAGACGAAAATATGGTAAGCACAACACATATAGCAGGAAAGAGGAAACGATTTCAACAATGACCAAAAAAGTGTTACAACTTGTTGAAACTGTTAGTCCTATTATAAAACAGATGAAAAAAAGAAGAAAAATAACAAAGGAGTTAAAACTTCTCCTTGTCCTGGATATTACTTCAAGAAGGTTGGTCGGTAAGAGGGGAAACTTCATCTACAGGTTGAAGGGAAGATTCCCCAAATCCCTCATCGTCATCAAACTCTTCCTCCAAGTTGGGAAGAGAGCCTGGATCACGTCTAAAAAATAATTTATATTCTATTGGGGTACCAACCTCCTTAAGGGACACTGACCAACCATCATTGAAAGACTTTTTTCTCACAAACTCAACTTGATTAGAGGTGTCTTGAAATTCTTTGTCCCGACCCTTATTGAAGGAGTCCTCCTTAAGCTTCTTATTTTTAGACTTCTTTGCGACCAATTTAGAAGATAGACTGTTAGATTTCTCCTCGTCAGACTTTAGAAGACCCTTACCTGTAGCTATTTTTTCCTTGATCACCTTGGCTTTATTATCAGCAGATGAAAATTGGCCTCAACAGTGTCTAACTTTCATTTAGCAGCTGTCAAATTAGTCTCGACAGTGAAAAATTTTCCCTCAGCTAAAGTGGCTTTATTTACAGCCTTCTACATCTCCTCATCCCAAGCCTTCTGCTTGGATTCTAACAATTGCCTAGAATCCTTAACAAACTTCCTCAGATCCTCAATGGCGTCTTTAACTTCTCCACCAGAAGAACAAACCTGCTCCTCCTTCTCAAGTATTTGATTAAAGTTCGCTAAAAACTGCACAAAGAACAATATCAGATTAGAAGGATCATTAAAAGAAAAAAAACATAGCAAAAGGCAATTAATAAAAGAAAATACTACCATTGTCAAACTATGGCAAGTATTTTCTATTAATTTCAGTCTTGGAAAATGGACAAGAGTTGCTTTGTCAACAGAGCGAGTACCAGTCTTGATCAATTTCCTGGAAACACCAGGATGGGTAGTTATAGAGGATGATTCAGCAACAGTCAAGTCCTCTTGAATCTTCTCGACCAACTCCTAGTCAATAGTAGAGATTTTCTCAACTTGCTTCTCGGGCAAGCTTTTCTTCAACCTGCTAAAGTGAGGAACAATAATATTTACTTCCTAAAAAATGATGACCTAAGGAACCTTCTCCTTCTTAGAAACCTTTGACACTTTTCTTGTCTTCTTAGCATCCCCATAATCTTTGTTGGCAGGTGGAGACAGGGCTCCAGTAATCAAGTCAGGGATTTTTCTCTTTCCCATATCAGTAAGTGGAGAAGAGGGAATAGTTAAAATATACAACAACTTAAAAGTGGAAGAAGTTCAAAGATCCTTCTCTGCACTAGTAGATTCTTCCGCAGAGGAAGTAGGGATCAGTTCTTCCTCAAGATTAATGGGATCAACAACTGTAGAAGTGGTGGGTTGAGCAACAAACAAAGTTATAGAGCTCCTGTACTGCAGCAGATAAGAGGTATCTCTGGGGCGTTCCTCGCCAATTCTTTGATGTATGCTCCAAAGGAACTTCAATTCATGAATATTTGCATTCTCTTCTTTGGGACACTTCTTCTTGATCCCAACTGTGCAAAAAAAACAAGATAAAAGCTATGGATTAACATATCATCAAACAAATGGTAAAATAAACAAATGACTATAGCAGTAAACTAAACAAACTATGTCATGACCCACTTGGGGGCATCAGGGCCCATCATACACTTCTCCTATTTATAAAGGAGCGTGTTGCCAATTTTTTGCAATGACCCCATAACTAAATTAATCCTTATTTTTTGTTAGGCAAATTGACAACTAAGGCCCTATTGATAAACCTAGTCTTCAAATAGTATGTACTGTCACTAGTAACCCATTTGAAACAAAACATCAGTTTTGGGATTCCAATATGGGTTCCATGTATTTAATTCAGCCTATGAATTCCATTGACCACTCTCCAAGTATTGGGGGCTACCCTAGTTAGGACAACATTAAAATATTGGCAAAATTCTAAACAAAACCTATTAGGGGGAAATGTGAATCCACATTCTGCAATGAACAAAGAAGGAATCCAATGACCCTCATGCAATGACAACACCTCAATAGGGGGTATGGGAATTTCTAATTCAACCCAATTAGGAATATTCCTTTCCTGCCTAAATTCCTCTAAGGAATCCCCATACACTATATAAACCATGGCTATAGAAAAAGAAAAACATAAAGAGAAATGAAAGGGGAAAAAGAAAGCTTACAGAGAAAATGGAGGCTAAAGCGAAGGAATATTGCAAAGAAAAATCTCAGAAATAGAGAACTTGGGGAAGAAGTAGAGTACGAAAGCTTGGAAAGGTTTGATAAAGGAAATCCGACAAAATCTCACCTTTTATAGATTACCTGAGAAATTGTGCATAAAATGATCACCTGCTTCGACGATTGACATTCTGAAGGCTTTGGAGTTCTGATAACACAAAAAACACCAATTTACCCTTTGGAGGTTCGCTAATTTTCAAATTATTTACAAATGCCATTGCAAAATCAAAACATGGAAAAATTTTACAAGTCCCACATCTCGGCATGCGTTGACCAACACTGAAGAAAATCTACTCCATCCTTTCAACAAAAGCATCAAGAATGAATTACTACGGGTTTTGTTGAAACAAAAAATTATCCACTTAGATGGACCAATCATAAGTGGACAAGTGTCTCCCTACGTGGCATAAATCCTAGTCAGCAGATAGTTTCTTGGAAGGCATACCGACTAACGTGGAGAATGCAGACCATAAATATAAATAAAAAGCCACCACACGGGAAATGCAACCAAATCTCTTATCACACGTGGTTCATATAACCAACCATCACATTCATTATGTACGGGTGTAAATGCTTAAATTTATAAAGGCATTCCAACCCTTGATCTACGGGTCACTATAAATACATTGTATTCCTTTCCACAAAGGCAATATATAACGAATTCTAGGATATTCTTATTAACAAGAGTACCTGGCTTTCTTTAATCTCTGAAATCAATACCATAATAGTGGATGTATGCTTTCTTACATAGCTGAATGAATTTAAAACCTTATGTCTCTATTTTAATTATGTCATTACAATTCTATAGTTTATCTGTGATTATAAAATTGGATCAAGTCCATTTTTGACATCAACAGCTTGATACACTTAGATGCATCTTTTGGGTATAAGAAGATAAAATTGGTTTAATTAAATTTATTTTCATAATAAATTTGAGAAATTTGGAAAAGTTAGTTTGTACCTAAAGCACACATAACAGGGCCTTTAAGTGTAGTCTCAAATTGGTATCAAAGCAGGTTGCACTATTTTATTGTGTTTGTGATTCGGTGTCTTTAAGTATTCCTTTTAGAGGGTTTGATGATTTTAGAACACATTTGTTTGACGGGTCTTACTGGAAAATGCATATGAAGTCTGCACTTAAGACCTTAGTTAAAAAGGATGACTCTGAGAGGTGTCTTTTTTATGAAGGGTTTGGTCATAGGATAGATGAGTGCCCCACTAAACTAAGGGAGAATTTTAATAAAACGATAATTCATGTTTCTACCCTTAGTGATAGTGACCCTGGAGAACAAAATTTGTATGCCGATAAATTAATCCTTTCCACCACTATGGATAATAATGTGAGTGATGGCGTCAAATCTTCTAACGGAGATAATTATTACATGATTCTTCTATAATCACGGGTAATGAAACCCAAGACAGTGAGCGTGATGTGAGTGAGGATGAGAGTGAAGATAGGAGAGACTTGCAAGATGCCTTCAATGGATTGTATGAACAAACTTTTAAGGTAAAGAAGGAAAAATTGAATTTAGAATCTAAGTTGAAAGAACGTTCCATAGAAAATGATGCTTTGATTGAGGATCTTAGGGCACATGAGAAGGATCTCTAGGAGAAAATAGAATATGTTGAGGGCGCGAGAGATAGTCTTCGAGGTTTAATGGTGGATATGTAAAAAAATCTTCGAGAGTTTGAGGAGTCTAGGCATTTGCTTAAGTCTAGGATTAGAGAACTTAAGGAGAAGTTGAAAGATTGAAGTAAGGTGAAGTTTAATTTGGAGTCTAGGTCGGAAAAGCTAGATACAATGTTAGGCATTGTCTCAATCAAGGATGATAGGTGTGGTATTATCTTCGATAATTATGTTGCACCCATTCCCAAAGCCAAACCATACGTGCAAGAGAGCCACCTAGGAACTTTAGGAGAGAGCCACCTAAGAAGGATATAAGAGGACCATCTTTAGGTAACGTTCACCGCCATATCTACACTTGCACACATTGCGGTAAAAAAGGTCACCTTAGGCATTTCTGTTACAAACATCGAATGGCTCTTAGGAAGTTTAACAGTAGAGTCAATTCGGTTCCCAAAACTCCCTTGCTCGTTACACACCAGTTTCGGTTAGAAAATCGGATTTGGAAGCTTTAGGACGTTTGGTTCATGACTCTCAACTGCTTGCACGTGATACTACTCATGTGTAACACCCCACCTAATTAAATACAGGGTGGCCAGTCCCATACCAAATTAAAATAGAATATACAGTTGGCTCATTCTAAGCATCATTGTCGAAAACATTTACAACTCACCCAATACCCAATTAAGCTGGTGTTAAAAACTTTCCAAATTTTAATTTAAGAAAATCCATTTCCAGTTTAAGAATAACAAAACACATTTTATTCTACAACACTGATAACCAAGTAGATAACACAAAAGAATTTAAATGCAATTGGAATAAACATTCCCAAATAATATTCATCCATTACAGTAATCCCAACAATATTAAATATATTAAAAAAACCCGAATACAATAGTATTTGACCCCGATAGAAAAGAGATAACTGAATCCTTTGGGCGACATGCCCTAACTAAGAATACTGTGAATCACAAAGATGATAAGCGTCTAAGAAATACTCCATAGCTCCATAGCCTGTCATAATCCGCTAAGGTTGACGTCCCTGTTGCTGGACACCTGATATAGAAGATACAATAGAAAAGAAAATATGCAAGGAAACGGGTCAGAGCCCGATTGTGAATATGATTTTTAAAACAGCAAGTATTTAACAAGTGTAATAAATCTTTTATTATGTACATGTTAGACCCAACTCTCACTTGCCATTCTCACCTCTCAACTAGAGTGCACACTTAACGTTTCCTATTAACCTCCTAGTTAATGGTTCCTCTTTTCTAGTCTCCATATTGTAATTCCATCCCAATATCATAATCCCCATATGTCTTAACCATACGTCACATTATTATTAATTTACATTTCTGATCGTTTCTCATTAACATGAATCATTTCTCATTAATATGAATTAAGTTTTTTCAATAAACATTTATTAACTTAATTAAATTATCTTTCTCTATTCACCGTTATCTACAATTATCACCGTAGATAGATTTAACCATAATAAATATCCATTCATTCATTTAATCCATTATATATATATATATATATATAATATGGCACCCCGAGTCACAGCTCCGGTGCAATGCATTTCTCTGCTATCATGTCCCAATATCGCTGGTCGCCGAATAAGAGACAAAAGGTTCGGTAAGGATTTCTCGAACCACAAACAAAAACACAATCATTGGAGGCGAACATAGTTCTCATACCCATGGGTAACGCACATACCTACGTACCCATAGTCAGCGGACTTATCAACTCCCCGATAAGTCTTTCATATACCTATGTTCTCGAGCGACAAATCAAAGATCCTATGGATTCATCAGGACATGACTGCCCTCACGCGCAAACCTCCCGTCGATAGCAAGTAAGGTAGGTATGTCATACACATAATCATAAATCAATCAAATAGGCATTTTCATACCTATAATATACTAATAACAAGGTACTCACATTAACCTTAGATTACACGTAGCATTATATCTATTTAAATTCCATGTATTAAAATATCATATCTTTACTTCATAATTTAATTATCCTCGCATCCTATAACATCTCTCCACTCCCGACGTCGTTAAGGTTCATGCGCGGAGTGTCTCCCAAAGCGAAATCCAAACAAGGAACCCCTCCAATACACTACTACTTAACTTTGTCGATCGAGGAGGTCAGTCAACTTTAAATACGTGATTGGGATAACCTCATACCCTCTTTCAACCAAATGTGTTCTAAACTCCCATCTCTATCCAGGAGTCATACTGCTAAGTGCTCGTATTACACTTAGTCCCTGCACAATCAATAATGAGCTTAAACTCAGTCCTTGATGTTCATATTGTAATCCTAAGGCTACCCTCACTCAATACACAAGATTCAAATAGGTTTTTCCTCAACATATATTCAGTAAGAAGTCACTAATATCCTACTGGTCCATAACATTATTTCTCCCAAACTACTACGAGTTTAGTTCTCCTTTTAATTAAGGTTAAAACCAATAGTTTCAAATCTATTATAAACACATATTACTTCACTTAGGATTAAACCCTCTTGTAAACTTAAGGATACCCAGGTGTTATATTAAATCATCCCTACTGGTCCTATCTTTAATCCTCATACATCCCCATTTGGAATTTAACAAATGAATCTAGCAACCGAAATTCCTTTAATTTAATTATCATCATTCTAATCAATTTAAATCCCAATAAAATTAATTCAAATATTATCAAGGGTCTACTGATATTTTCTAAGTCCCATAATATCCAATTAATAATCACCAAAGATCCACAAAAGTTTTGGGATAAGAACCAACATTAAAAAGAAACAACATCATGAATTCTCATATTTTAAATGCTCAGAAAAATCAGATCTCAAAATTATTCGAATCATCAATCCGACTTCAGATTTGGATTCTACACGAAAAATTGAGTCAGGTATGTGTTTTGAGTTTTTCTTAAATCTCATCCAAATGCACTCGAAAAGAAGATCTAAACCTTCCAAATTGGCTCTTCTCATTCCACTCGTTTTTGCCTCTTTTTCCAGAAAATTATCAACATATTATCTTCAAGAACACTAAATTATTTTCATAATTTCTTCCACATATTGATGAATATTTATTGGATTACTAACTACCTACAACATGAGTTTAATTCCTATATATTTTTAGATTCCAAAAATCCATTAACAACTATATCCTTTCATCTTCCAAGCATGAAAATCATCTCTTTTTATAACTATCCTAACATGGACAATATACGAACTTAAATTGCAAATATCAAACACTTGCCTCTAATGAAGATCTGACCCTTTGGAGTTGAATAACACAGGTGGTGATGGTGGTGGTGACCTTTGACCTTTGGTTCTCCTCCTTACCAAGAAAACTTCTTTTTCTTTCCAAGCAACCTTCTACTCTCTCTAAGAAGATGACTTTTCAATTTTGTGTAGAAGAGATGAAATGAACCTACATTCAACTAATCTCCAAATACTTATAATAAGACAAAACCCGAAATCACTATTCATGCCCCTTGTAAAAATAACCAAAATGCCCTTTTGGATTGTCTTTTCATTTCCAAATGACCCGAGACCCAAATCCAACATCCAAATAGACTTTTATGACTATTTCAACCCTTCCGGACGCAACGACGCAGTCGAAATGACTATAAGGTTGATAGAAAATAAATTTCCTTTTTAATTTAATAAATTAGTCCCGACACGTCCCATACCGCGTCTGACTAAAAAATCCAAATTACCGAAATTATATCACACCGTCATAATAATGACATCATATTCATATATTACCTAAATAACTTTAAGTAATATTCAGAATCATCCATTTTAATATCCATAATTCGGATAAAACCCAAATGAATTAATTTATAATAAAATCCAATTAATCCATTAATTTAAAATATAACCCATTTTAAAAGTCATTAAAATTACGGGGTATTACATACTTCCCCCCTTATAACAGAATTTCGTCCCGAAATTCAGAAAAATGAACCATACTGATAAGGTCAACTCCGAGTATAAATCTCACATCGCAAGAAATCTAAGTAGTACGCCCATACAGTACATTAACGAAAATCTCCATCGATGTTACAACAACTATCATCATATAGTTCCAACTTAATCAAATTTAAATTATACCCAATCTTCCCTATACCGTCCTCGTGACAAAGTTTGGAAAAAATGATCCTCACTTATTAAACAAATAAATCCTGAAGTCACAACTACTTACTGTTTCACAATTTTGAAAACTACTACAATCCAATCATCCAGGGCGCCCATACACCCTATCGTACAACTTTCATTATAATAGCAAAGGTTATAAACTCATATCCTAAAGACCTATCTTATTTCGACTCCCAACGGTTATTAGTTTCATGCGTGGGGTGTCTCGCAAGCGAAATCCAAACAAGGAACCCCCCCGATACACTACTACCTAAAGTAGTCGGTCATCGAAACTCCTCGGGTCTTTAGTCAATAGTTTATAACCTCTCTATAGGTTTTATTAATTCGAATAAAGTCTACTCATCTACTCTCTTATAAAATACAAGATGCTAGCTATAGTAGTAGTACATACGCTCTCCTATACCACAAGTCAATGCATGCCGATAGTCATATCATGCTCGGACATGCCCAAAGTAAGTAATTCCGCAATAAAAATCAAACCCACGTGATGACATGAAAATATAGGTATCCTTCACCCGTCGGTGAGTCTACGTAAAAAACAGTGCTATTGTCAAAGTTTAGCAACCCATTTTCCCATATAATATTAATCGCTACGAAAATCAATATACGCCTTATAATTCCTTAGATAGAGAACATACCCTCATTCGTGGGTGGTGGTTGTTGAATCCCACTATTATAACTTTGCTCCGATAAGGCAAGAAAAATTTTACCCCAAATTTTCAGTTCTAGTTAACCACACTCCACTATATGCCCAAGCCGTTGAATATATTGCCTTTGTTAGGTAACACACACAATTCCCGCGTTTCAAGAACTTCTACTGATGTCTCTCCTCAATTTTCCATAATAGGGGTAACCTCGACTACGGTCATCATACTCGAACATACTTCATAACCTCCTAAGTACGATCTCCGCTATCCATTCAATGGCCCTCATCTGCCATACTTCTTTGTTCGATCACTCCCGAATGTAAATAAGATTCACTGATATATACGGAATCTTACCAAAGAGATCAACAATACTAAACATAGGGCTCTATATCAAAGAACGCTAAGCTAAAAACACAGTAAGCCATACAGATCCTAAAGGACACTAGAACCTGATGCTCTGATACCACCTGTAACACCCCGCCTAATTAAATACCGGGTGGCCAGTCCCATACCAAATTAAAACAGAATATACAGTTGGCTCATTCTTAGCATCACTGTCGAAAACATTTACAACTCACCCAATACCCAATTAAGCTGGTGTTAAAAACTTTCCAAATTTTAATTTAACAAAATACATTTCCAATTTAAGAATAACATAACACATTTTATTCTACAACACTGATAACCAAGTAGATAACACAAAAGAATTTAAATGCAATTGGAATAAATATTCCCAAATAATATTAATCCATTACAGTAATCCCAACAATATTAAATGTATTAAAAAGACCCGAATACAATAGTATTTGACCCCGATAGAAAACAGATAACTGAATCCTTTGGGCGACATGCCCTAACTAAGAATACTGTGAATCAAAAAGATGACAAGCGTCTAAGCAATACTCCATAGCTCCATAGCCTGTCATAATCAGCTAAGGTTGGCGTCCCTGTTGATGGACACCTGATATAGAAGATACAATAGAAAAGAAAATATGCAAGGAAACGGGTCAGAGCCCGATTGTGAAAATGATTTTTAAAACAGCAAGTATTTAACAATGTAATAAATCTTTAATTATGTACATGTTAGACCCAACTCTCACTTGCCATTCTCACCTCTCAACTAGAGTGCACACTTAACGTTTCCTATTAACCTCCTAGTTAATGGTCCCTCTTTTCTAGTCTCCATATTATAATTCCATCCCAATATCATAATCCCCATATGTCTTAACCATACGTCACATTATTATTCATTTACATTTCTCATCGTTTCTCATTAACATGAATCATTTCTCCTTAATATGAATTAAGTTTTTTCAATAAACATTCATTAACTTAATTCAATTATCTTTCTCTATTCACCGTTATCTACAATTATCACCGTAGATAGATTTAACCATAATAAATATCCATTCATTCATTTAATCCATTATATATATATATATATTCATATATAATACGACACCCCGAGTCACAGCTGTGGTGCAATGCATTACTCTGTTATCATGTCCCAATATCGATGGTCGCCGAATAAGAGACAAAAGGTTCGGTAAGGATTTCTCGAACCACAAACAAAAACACAATCATTGGAGGCGAACATAGTTCTCATACCCATGGGTAACGCACATACCTACGTACCCATAGTCAGCGGACTTATCAACTCCCCGATAAGTCTTTCATAGACCTATGTTCTCGAGCGACAAATCAAAGATCCTATGGATCAGGACATGACTGCCCTCACGCGCAAACCTCCCGTCGATAGCAAGTAAGCTAGGTATGTCATACACATAATCATAAATCAATCAAATAGGCATTTTCATACCTATAATATACTAACAACAAGGTACTCACATTAACCTTAGATTATACGTAGCATTATATCTCTTTAAATTCCACGTATTAAAATATCATATCTTTACTTCATAATTTAATTATCCTCGCATCCTATAACATCTCTCCACTCCCGACGTCGTTAAGGTTCATGCGCGGAGTGTCTTGCAAAGCGAAATCCAAACAAGGAACCCCTCCAATACACTACTACTTAACTTTGTCGATCGAGGAGGTCCGTCAACTTTAAATACGTGATTGGGATAACCTCATACCCTCTTTCAACCAAATGTGTTCTAAACTCCCATCTCTATCCAGGAGTCATACTGATAAGAGCTCGTATTACACTTAGTCCTTGCACAATCAATAATGAGCTTAAACTCAGTCCTTGATGTTCATATTGTAATCCTAAGGCTACCCTCACTCAATACACAAGATTCAAATAGGTTTTTCCTCAACATATATTCAGTAAGAAGTCACTAATATCCTACTGGTCCATAACATTATTTCTCCCGAACTACTACGAGTTTAGTTCTCCTTTTAATTAAGGTTAAAACCGATAGTTTCAAATCTATTATAAACACATATTCTTTCACTTAGGATTAAACCCTCTTGTAAACTTAAGGATACCCAGATGTTATATTAAATCATCCCTACTGGTCCTATCTTTAATCCTCATACATCCCCATTTGGAATTTAACAAATGAATCTAGCAACCGAAATTCCTTTAATTTCATTATCATCATTCTAATCAATTTAAATCCCAATCAAATTAATTCAAATCTTATCAAGGGTCTACTGATATTTTCTAATTCCCATAATATCCAATTAATAATCACCAAAGATCCACAAAAGTTTTGGGATAAGAACCAACATTAAAAAGAAACAACATCATGAATTCTCATATTTTAAATACTGAGAAAAATCAGATCCCAAAATCATTCGAATCATCAATCCAACTTCAGATTTGGATTCTACACGAAAAATTGAGTCAGGTATGTGTTTTGAGTTTTTCTTAAATCTCATCCAAATGCACTCGAAAAGAAGATCTAAACCTTCCAAATTGGCTCTTCTCATTCCACTCGTTTTTGCCTCTTTTTCCAGAAAATTATCAACATATTATCTTCAAGAACACTAAATTATTTTCATAATTTCTTCCACAGATTGATGAATATTTATTGGATTACTAACTACCTACAACATGAGTTTAATTCCTATATATTTTTAGATTCCAGAAATCCATTAACAACTATATCCTTTCATCTTCCAAGCATGAAAATCATCTCTTTTTATAACTATCCTAACATGGACAATATTTGACCCTTTGGAGTTGAATAACACAGGTGGTGATGGTGGTGGTGACCTTTGACCTTTGGTTCTCCTCCTTCCCAAGCAAACTTCTTTTTCTTTCCAAGCAACCTTCCACTCTCTCTAAGAAGATGACTTTTTAATTTTGTGTAGAAGAGATGAAATGAACCTACATTCAACTAATATCCAAATACCTATAATAAGACAAAACCCGAAATCACTATTCATCCCCCTTGTAAAAATAATCAAAATGCCCTTTTGGATTGTCTTTTCATTTCCAAATGACCCGAGACCCAAATCCAACATCCAAATAGACTTTTTTGACTATTTCAACCCTTCCGGACGCAACGACGCAGTCGAAATGAGTATAAGGTCGATAGAAAATAAATTTCCTTTTTAATTTAATAAATTAGTCCCGACACGTCCCATACCGCGTTTGACTAAAAAATCCAAATTACTGAAATTATATCACACCATCATAATAATGACATCATATTCATATATTACCTAAATATCTTTAAGTAATATTCAGAATAATCCATTTTAATATCCACAATTCGGATAAAACCCAAATGAATTAATTTATAATAAAATCCAATTAATCTACTAATTTAAAATATAACCCATTTTAAAAGTCATTAAAATTACGGGGTATTACATACTTTCCCCCTTATAACAGAATTTCGTCCCGAAATTCAGAAAAATGAACCATACTGATAAGGTCAACACCTTGTGACACCTAAGGATGTTTTTGAGTTCATTCCTTAGGAGTATCCATATTAATCATGCACTTATGTTATGTTTGATTGCATTGATCTTCCTATTGAATTTTTTCACACCCATTCTTTCCTTTTCCACGATTTGGTTATCTTAGTGTAAATTCATGGCGTGTGATGTTTTTTGTAAATTATTTTTGTTTAAAAGAATTGAAAAATAAAAAATAGTTGGTGTATGCTTTTGAGTTTATCCTTCCTTGATCGTAGTTGATATTTTCGTGATGTTTTACTACGTTTTGCATGACACTCCTTATTTAATTTCCATTTATTCTTTTCCTTGTCTATTTCGGATAAATAAAAAGGTGGATAACGAATTATGATTTAATGGGGGAGTTTATATTGTGGGGGAGATTTGAGATTTAATATTTTCTTTTATTTACGTTTATCTCATTTCCAACTCGATACGGCATGAAGGTATTTGTTTCTTGTCTCATGTGTGTTAGTACAAAATTTGAGGATCATAATTTGCACACCTTGATGATGACAAAGAACAGTTAGAGATTTTAAGACTTCAACTTGAAGATTTTTTAAGAAAGTTTAAAGACTTGAATTTTTAGTACCTTTTCATTTTTGGGTTCATGGGAGGGTATTAGATTGTATAGGACATTTGATTTGATAATTTGGATTTTTTTTAATTTTGTATCGGCATAGACATAAGGGAGATTTGTAAGGACATATTTTACATAGTCCGTTTACATTAGAGTATGTTGTATCTTGCTACAACTGTAAAAGAAAAGTTCAAGTTCAATCATGCATCAAGACGGATTCGAATATCAAAGTTATTCAACAAACAAGCCTCTTTCAGATTGATTTTGGTAAGGTTGTACTTAATCCCCTTAATGTTTTATTTAAAGTGTTGGAATACTTTTTTAAAATGTTCTTATCAACCTCAGGAATTTTATTGAGTCAAAATAATTGTTCAAGACTTGTAGGCGGAGTTTCTAAAAAATAAATATTTTTCGATGAGGTCATTCAAGTGACATTGGGTTATCGTTCAAACGATAACTGTAAGTCATTCGAATGAGGATTCAAGCGATATTGCATCTTGTGCGAAGCAATCGCGAGAAGCTCCCTGATGTTTACATCTAACGACCCCATAATGTTTCATATTTTTAATGGTCGTTTGATGGTCATGCGATCCCTTGGATCGAATGACATTTGATATCATTTGAGCGACCCCACCGACTCAATTTTTTATAAATACCTGTTAAATGAGTCCATTTTTCTTTAGAAGACCTGAGAGTTTCAAACTATGTAAATTGCAATTTGCAGAATTTTTATCTTCTCCTTTTTAGGGCTTTTTAACTTTATTTTGATTCACAAATCATCCCAAATACTTTAGTGAATCATTTTGGAAGCCAATACATAATTTTAGTACGGTTTCTCTTGTAGAGAAGACATCTCTACTGCCGACTTGGTACCACTTGAGGGAGGTGCTTGCAGAAGAAAACTGTGGTCATTGGGGATACTTGTGAGTGTGCCTTGCTGAAGATAGAGTTGTGGTTCTTAAGGGTTCTTGTGCGTTCTTGTGGGAGTCCATTGCTAATTTAGTTTGCGACCTATGTGAATTTTCTGCGGTAGATTCATTGCAGATTTTACAATATTGTAAGTTGCGATTTACTGTTCATAGTGAAATAAAGGTTTTTTTCCCATAAAACTGTATCTTTTATCTGCATGCTTTATCTATTTGATGGTTTGTGTTGATACCAAAATTATCCACATACCTGGACCAATAAGAAGTGGACAAGTGTCTCCCTACGTGGCATAAATCCTAGTTAGACAATAGTTACTCAGGAGGCATGCCAACCAATGTGGAGAATGCAGACCATCAATATAAATGAAAAGCCACCACACGGGATGTAAACCCAAAGGTCTTATCACATGTGGTTCATATAACAGACCATCACATTCATTATGTATGGGTGTAAATGCTTAAATGTATAAAGTCATTACAGCCCTTGATCTCTGGGTCATTGTAAATACATCGTATTCCTTTCATCAAAAGCAAGATAGACCGTATTCTAGGATATTCTGATTGGCAAGAGTACATGGCTTTCTGTAATATTTGAAATCAATACCATAATAGTGGACGTAGGCTTTCTTACATAGCTGAACCACTTTAAACCTTTTATCTCTCTTTTAATTATCTCATTATAATTTTATATTTTATCCATGATTATAAAATTGGAACAAGTCCATTTTTTGACATCAGCAGATTGGCACCGTCTATGGGAACGTGTGTCCAATAGTCGTTCTCAATCTCGTGCATTCTTATTCAAAGAAAAATGAATAATCTAGAGCCCAGTGCCAGGACCGAAGGAAAACTAACCGTTCCATCTGCTTCGCCTGTAGCAATCGACCTAAATGGGATTCTTGCAAGTATTGCTTGGGGTCAAGATGCTATGCAAGAAATAATGAGACAATTAGCACAATAAATACAAGCCAGATCTCCATCCCTATCCAGGAAGCAAGTAATTCCGTCACTAAGGAGAGAAATGCCACCTCCACCTTTTAGGCATAACCGACACAGATATTCCAGATCATCTCATTATAAGACTTATCACCCAGGAGTCAGTTCATCAATTAGAGCCTCAGAGTTCAATGATGACCATTTTTCTCTCCCGAATGGCCAAACGCCCTGGAAAGGCTAAACAGAGCTTTGCCTTTTGATCGTTAGGTACCCCGAGAAAACAAAAATCATCCTAGAGTGTTATTTAGGAACATTTAATATCCAACCGACCATCATAAAGCCTCATTCAGGTAAAGATCAAGCGTCTGAAGATCTGTACACACTGAGAAGACTTCTTAGAAAGAAAGCTCAATGCAGACACGTGGTTGGGACAGTCGAGCTGCTTCACATAAGTCTGACACAGGAAATCCATCATGGAAAGGATCAATCTGGCGATTGGAACATCAGCTGGGAGAAATGGTAAAAGCAAATAATCCATTGCTGAGGAGTTTCATTAAAGGATCCCCTTTTATTGAAGAGAAAGTGGATTTTCCAACTCCATCTTAGTTTAAAGCTCCTGTGGTCACCCCCAAATATGATGGAAAAAATGATCCATTATGTACATTGAGTAATATCAAGCTACCACTGACATTTATTCAGTCCCCGATGAGATGAGATGAGATGTAGAGCATTCTCAAGCACCATTACAGGATCTACCCAAATATGGTATGATAGCTTTCCCAAAGGATAATTTGTCTACTTCAACCAGCTTACGGAGTTGTTTAGTAACAATTTATACTTTGGAGCCAAGCCAGTGAAGAGGGTGGCTTATCTTTTGTGTGTAAGGCAGCGAGTAGGAGAAATAACCAGGGAATACATCACGCGTTTTAATAATGAGAAATTAGAAGTGGTTGACTACTAAGGAAAAAACATCCATTACCGCTCATGCGAGTGGATTGCTTCCCGAGAAAGTGTATAATGATCTGGCCAATGATCCTCCTAAAACCATAACTGAACTCATGGATAAGGTAGGAAAAATCACGAATGTCAAGGAAGCAATGGAAGCAAAATAGAGTCCAACCACTAAGCCTGATAAAAAGGACCAAAAGTAGTAGAAGGAGCAGAAGCCGAAGAAGGATGAAAAACTCAAAAAGTATGGAACTTATTCTCCATTAACTATTAGCAGTCACTATATCCTAGAGGAAATCAAACAAAATAAGGATTTGCAATGGCCTGAAAGATTTATGGCACCTCCTAGCAGGAGGGACAAATATAAATATTGTGAGTTCCATAAGGATCATGGCCATACAATAAATAACTATATCTATTTAAAGAATGAAGTGGAATCTCTTATTCGTTGAGGAAAACTGAACAAGTTTATTGATCAGCGAAAAGGCAAAGAATCAAGGGGAATGTCAAATTCTCCATGCAAGCCAAGAGATGACAAGAAGAGAAACCATGAAGATGGTTATAAAGATGATACTAACCTACCGAAGAAGCGTAAACAACCTGAACCTGAGGTATCTATGATAAGTTTTGTCTCATTTGATTGTCGTGTAATTATAGGTGGCGATGCGGGTGGAGGACATCACACTGCTGAGAGAAAGGCCTACTTGAAAGAGGCCCAACGTGTTCTTATATTCAAAGAATCAATCTGAACGAATATGATCGGCCCAAAAAGGTGAACAAGGATAAATTGGTAATCGATTTTTCTAAGAACAACCTCTCTGGGGTACTTTATCCCCATGATGATCCATTGGTCATAAAATTCAGGATCCAGGATGCTATCATCGCCAAGGTTTTGATTGACAATGGAATCTTGGCCGATATTATGTTAGGAAACTAACAATTAGGTCTCTTGGTAATTTTTTTTTAAACATTTAAGGAAAATTTACTCTTAGCTCCACTTGTTATGCCAATAGTGTTTACTTCTACAAGAAGAGAATTAGTGGACCTAAGTGTTTAAAATTTATCAAAATTCCTTTAGTGTTTAAAATTTATTTATGAGGGACCTAAGAGTACTTTCCCTTATTATGTTTTACCCTTTCTTTCAGAGTTTAGATTTGAAAGTCAGCCAACTGGAACCTTACCACATGCCATTAATAGGTTTTTCAGGTGAAAAAGTCTACCTTCTTTGGACCGACAAGCTAGAAGTGTTGTTCGGCACATGGCCGACGAGCCGTACTGAAAAAATACGCTTTTTTATGATGGATAAAAACGTTCAATCTACCTATAATGTGATCCTCAGTAGGGTAGGATTGAAGAAGTTTAAAGTTGTACCGTCAATAGTTCATAAATGCTTGAAGTTTCCAACTCATTTTGGGGTACGTGTTATAAAAGGCGACCAAAAGGTGGCCATAGAGTACTACTACTCATCAACCGAGTAAGAGGACTCAGTTGAGTTGAAAAAAATGACCACCACTTATCAGGTAGATACCATTGAGTCCAACAGTGACTCTAAAGTTAAAACTTTAGATCCCCGAGATGGGACAGAGTTAGTCAAAGGGGAGATTGTGGAAGCTACTTAAAGCATTATCTTATACGATGACAAGCCACGGAGGACTATACAAATCGACTCAGCACTGGATCCAATCCTTAAATAGGAATTGATTATGTTCTTTAAGGCAACAAAGAAATGTATTTTCTTGGAGCCATGAGGATATGCCTGGCATTGACCCTAACTTCCTCTGTCATGATCTCAATATCAATAAGGATGCCATGCCGATCAAGAAGAGGCATAGGGTTTTAAGTTCGAAGAAAAATCAAGCTATTCAGGAAGAAGTAGAGAAGCTTCAAAAAGCTTAATTAAAAGAAGATGTTAAGCATCCAACCTGTATGGCCAACATTGTGATACCAAATTCAGGCTGCTGACATGGACCAATCACTTGAAAACACGTGGATATTTACCTATCAAATACAAATAATTTGGACGAGCAACTCAGACGTCCCGAGCAACTCAGGCGCCCCGAGGAACTTAAGCGTACCGAGCAACTCGAAAGCAGCGAGGAACTTAAAATTACCAAGAAACTCAAGCGGTCCGAGCAACTTAAGATACCGAGCAACTCAACATATCTGAGCCTTTGAATCGAGAGAATTAAAGGACGACTGGGCATTAAATTCTCATTATTATCGTACAGATGTATATGTCTACTAGATAACAGCGCATTGTCCTTTCACATGTACAACCTCAAGGCTATAAATACATTGTAGCCTCCTCATTAGAAGGGGACTGGGGATTTCTTGGTAAACTTATTATCGATAATTCCAGATAAATAGTCAATAATACAAAAATAGTGGACATAGGCCATTCTCCTAAGGCTGAACCACTTTAAAAAACCATTGTCTTATATTTATTTATTCATTTTTATCTGTGATTAAAATAATTAGATCGACTCTAGTTTTTTACATCAACAGGTAAAAAAAACGATAAGTGGAGGATGTGTGCGGATTTTACTATTTGAATAAAGCCTGCCCAAAAGACCCATTTTCCCTGCCTAGAATTAATTAATTGTTGGACGCAATGTCTAGACATGAGCTTTTAAGCTTCAGGGTATAACCAGATAAAGATAAAACCTGAAGATAGGGGAAGTACAGTCTTCATTACCAATCGAGCAACCTATTGCTACACTATAATGCCCTTTGGGCAAAAAATGCTGGAGCGACATATTAGAGGTTGGTTAACAAGGTGTTTAAAGAGAAGATAGGTAAGAACATGGAGGTTTATGTGCAGGATATGTTAATAAAAAATAAGAAGGCCTCAGATCATATCAGTGATCTCAGTCAGACATTTGACCACTTGGAAAAGCATCAGATGAAATTGAATCCGACCAAATGTGTGTTCAGGGTGCAAGAAGTAATGTTTCTTGGCTGTATAGTTAATCAAAGGGGAATTGAAGCTAATATAATAAAGATAAAAGCTTTGATAGAAATTCAATCGCTGACTTGCAAGAAATATGTATAAAGGCTCACTAGTAGAGTGGCAGCTTTAAACAAATCTATTTCCCAAGCAACAGATAAATGCTTGTCGTTCTTCAAGGTGTTGAGAAAGACTTTTGAGTGGAATGCAGAATGTGAAGAAGCGTTCCACGAATTGAAGAATTACCTGGGATCACCACCTTTTTCTATCCCAACCAGTTTTGGGAGAGAAATTGTACTTATACCTGGCTATTTCTGAATCTACCGTTAGCTCGACCTTGGTTCGATTGGATAATGGGATCTAAAAACCAGCTTACTAAACCAGCAAAGCAATTTGGGGAGCCAGAATCAAAGGGTTAGCATTTGTTTTCCTAAGACCAAATGGGCATTGTAGTTGATATATCATCCCAAATAACATATATGGGACAAGGATAACTAATCATCTCAGCCAAGATCGTCCAAGTCATCTTCCAGGCCAAAGGGAATGCAGATAGGTAAATAGTGCATAATAAAATCCACTTGAAGATTCATCTATGAAGTGAAAGGTGTAGATTTTAACATTGTTGAAGATGAAAAGCCTTGGAGCATCTCGATCCGTAGGCTGGAGGATAAGATCGACTATCTCATCAAAAGTTATCACCCCAATCACAGGGGATATATGGAGGTCTCTCCTTTTGTAAAAAGCATTATTAGTTACACAACACTTGACAAGTTTAAATCGCCTATTATCACACCCAGATATAACGAAAGCATCAACTCTGTTCATCGCATAGAAATATACCAGTCAGCGACCAACATCTATTCCACTCTAGACGAGATGATATGCTGGGAATGTTCTAGCACTCTCACTGGTGTTGCCCATGTGTGGTATACTGGTCTACCATTAGGAAGGACAATTTTTTTTAAATAGTTGGCTGAAAAATTTATCCATAACTTTTGTTTTTGCATGAAACCTGCAAAATGCATGACTCACCTATTGAACGTTAGGCAAGCAAAAAAGGATTCATTGAGATTTCATTTCTCGAATCAATAAAGAGAAGCTAGAGGTTAAGGACTATGATGAGAGAATTGTAATGATAGCCCTCATTAGTGGGCTTTAACAAGGAATACTCTATTATAACCTCTCCAAAGATCCTCTAAAATCCATGACAGAACATCTAGTTAAGGCTGAGAGAATCGTGAATGTGAAGGAGGCCATGGAGGCCAAGAGAGGAGACAAAAAAGAGTCAGGTAGCAACAAATATGGACACAACCAAGACAAAAAGTGGGGAAAATAATTCAAATGATGAAAAGTCTACAAAGTACACCCTACTGACTGTCAGTCTCGATATCATTCTGAACGAGATCAAAGATGATAAAGAAATTAATTTCCCCAAGAAACTGAGGGCCCCTACGCATAAAAGATAAAAGATCAAGTAGAGTGAGTTCCACTGGGATCACAATTGCATAAATAATAAATGCTTCGCTTTGAAATATGAGATTGAGAAGTTACTGAAGCAGGGAAAGATATGAAAGTACGTCGTTAAGGGTGGATATCGAGAAGACAACATGAAGAGATATTCCACATCGAGGGACGATAGGACAAAAAAGAAAGAAGTTCAAGTGAATCAGAGAAATAAAGATTCAGACAACTACGAGGAGGACGATCTAGATCTCCTGGTAAGGCTTGAAGAAGTTAAAAGTAATCTCCAAATGATCTCATTTAATGTTAAAATGATCTCAGTGGGAATAACAAGTGGAGGAATATAGCCAACAAAAAGAAAGGCCCATGTAACTGAAGCCAAGGGTGGGCCAAATAGAATAGATGTTAACTTGACAGAATTTGAAGGAAAATTGGGCAAGCTGAAGAAAGTGGACATTGAGAGTCTCGTAGAGGCTAGATTTCAAAGGAATTATAGTCCCACAAGACGACCCACTTATCATCAACACATAAGTTCACAGTTACAATGTGTCTCGTATCCTGGTTGATGGTAGAAGATCAACCGATGTTATATTCTGGGGCTTCTTTAAAGGCTTGAAACCTATAAAGAAGATAGCCATCCTATATCATCATTCGCTGATTGGATTGAGTGATGAGAAGTTGCACCCATTAGGAATGTTTGAAATGGATGTTTGCATGGGTAAGTGACTAAGATTCTTGAGAGGAAGAATAAATTTTTTGTGATAGATGGGAACGTACTTTCAGCCTACAACATCATCCTAGGGAGAGTAATATTGAAAGAGTTAGAAGCCATGCCTTTCATTGTACATTGGATGATGAAATTCTCGGCTCCTTATGGAGTAAGGGAAGTTAATGGTGATCAAGTGGAAGCACGCGAGTGTTAATTCATCTTGGCAAAAGAAAGAGAAGACCATAAGAGGAAAATTACCTCAACAACATTGATACCATTGATCCAAGATATTATAAAAAAAATATCCTTTAGAAGAGATAGAATCCATCGTCCTCAAAGGGGACGAACAGAAAAAACCATCTAAATTAGCTTGTCCCTTAAACCTTCCTTGAAGAAGGAACTTGATGGATTGCTATGAAGAAGGCATAATATCTTGGCATGGAATCATAGTGATATATCGGTGATTGACCCTAATGTCATCTATCACAGACTAAATCTGGACGACAAGGTGAAATCAGTAAAGCTAAGAAGAAGAACTTTCTCCGGGGACAAATCTAAAGTCATCCAAGTGTAAGGACAAAATTTTCTATTGAGTTCATTGTAAGTATTTGGCTTATTCTCAGAACAAAGCATTATTTTTTAGACATAGATATATTTTTTATTGTCACGATCCCACACATTCTATGACATAGAGTTTATTGAAGATATTGTGGCAAGCTTCAAAGATCTATTATGTCGAGATTCATTTGGTGTACGTTTCACTACTTCGTTGCCTTTCGATCTCTGAGGTATGAATATGTAATGTTTATGGGACTTAAAAAATTTATTAGGAAGTTATTTTTATTAAAAAAATGATTTTAAGAGTTTTAACTTTGTTTATTATGAGATAAGGATTTTTTAGAGTCATATTGAACCTTCCCTTATGTTTAAAAGGATCAAATGACATTCATAGTCATTCAAACGACATGTGGAGGTTGCTCAAATGATCTGGATTTGTCATTCAAATGACATGGCTTTCTCGTTCGAATGACAGCCTCATCTCGCTCGAACAACGCGCTGACTCAAGTTTTCTATTTAAGGCATGTTTCACTCAGAATTCGAAAGTTGCAGAACCAGGAAAACGTTTTACAATCAATACATTTTTGCACAAGTTTTCCAAGGTTTTCAAATTCTAAAAACATTCTTAGAGTTTCAAGATCCTAGCTTTCATTTACATATGCTATAGAGATCTTTGTTTGCACCATTTGGGGTTTCGTTGATCACTTTGAACGTTGGGTTTTACGATAAAGAGACGAAGGAGTTCGTGTTCAACATCGTAGACGTTGTCAAGCTATATATCAGTGGACATCGAGACATTCGGGGATGCATGTGCAGTGGACAAGTATCATAGAAGGACTTATGCGTGGGCACTGTGGAGGAGTGGTTGAAGGATCAGAGGAGCGTAAAGACAAGTGAGGGATTGACTCGTTGATTAAGTCTATCGTCTATACTTTATAATACCACATCAAAGTGATTGTCTGGCTTGGGTCGTTCGAGATTTTTTCCCTTAGTGATTTCCTCGTACATTCGGCGTCGCTTTTGTGAACTTATTTATTTTACTTTCTTTAATCACCTAGATGTATGTTTAGGATTAAACAAGATAAAATTAGGATTAACTAAAATTCGTTCACATAATTGGTGCGTATAAAATTTGAAAAAGAGTTTTTTAAAAAGAAAAGTTATTTTTAACATCCTTAAAACATATTCGAAAGAAAAAGGGACCTACAAATTGGTATAAGAGATATAAACATTTTTTTTGCGTGTGTTGATCCCTTGTGTTTTTAAGGATGAAATTTGGAAATTTTAAAAGTTTTAGAGCTCCTGTTTTTTATGGCACAAACTATGCTTATTGGAAAATGCGAATGATAAGTGCTTCAAAATCAATTGATGAGCATGTGTGGTTAGCGGTCGAAAAGGGTTGGACTCCAATGGTTACATGAGAGGGCGAGGCCACTAATTAAAAACCCATTGAGTCATGGACCCAAACTGAACATAGACTTGTAGTTTATAATTGATGACGTGTGAAACTTCGAAAGAAGCTTGGGATATACTTGTACTTACTCACGAGGTTACTAGCACGGTTAGGGTATTTAAACTTCAAAACCTCACTACACAGTTTGAGACGACTAAGATGTTATAAAGTGAGTTATTTGATGAGTTTTACACTATATTGTCAAATATAATCAACTCGTCGTTTAATTTGGGAGAGAAAATACTCAACAACCATATCATAAAGAAAATCTTAAGGTCGTTCCAGATTAGATTTGATGCAAAAGTGACCGTTTTGAAATCCTTGGGTATGCTTGAATCGACGAAACTAGAAGAGATTGTAGGTGACCTACAGACTTATGAACTCGATATGTTTACCTCCAAACAAGTGCCGAAGGAAGAAAAGGGAATTTATTTGAAAGCCCAAAAAGAGGAGAATAAAGTTTCGAATGATGATTCCGATTTTGAGGATGTAGCCTTGTTGGCAAAGAAGTTCAAAAAGTTTCTTAAGTTTCAAAAGCAATCGAAAGATGCCAAAAGACTTGAGAAATCCAAGAACAACAAGGTCGATCCCACCCCTAAGGATAAGAGCAAGAAGGTTAAGAGGGATGAGTCGGATAGGTTTTTTGGGTGTGAGGGGTATGGTCACAAGGTTGCCGAGTGTCCCACTAGACTTGAGAAGGAGAGCAAGAAACCAATAACATATAATGCCACCTTAAGTGATAGTGAATCGGAAGAGGGAGAAAGTTCCCCCCATTGAGCGTAACTTTGTAGCATTCACAGCATGTCATGTGAGCGATGACGATAAATCTTTCCACGAGGATTCTCATGTGCATGACACTTTTGAGGCTGTTGAGTGTAAATTCCAAATAAGTAAGAATGAATCTAGTGAGGATGAGGAGATGGATGTAGGAGAGTCGCAAGTTTCCTTTATTGATTTGTATGCGGAAGCGGTAAATGTGAAAAAGAAAAACTTGAAGTTGCAAGATAAGCTAAATAAGTGTGCCGCAGAGAATAACGACACTTTGATTTAGGATCTTAGGGCACAGGAGAAGACTTTTAGGGAGAAACTGGAATATATTGAGAAAGAGAGAGATAGTCTTCGTTGTTTTATGGTGGCTTTATAGAAAGAGATTCTAGAGTTTAAGGAGTCTAGGCATTTGCTTGAGTCTAGGATTAGTGAGTTAGAGGAGAGATTGAGATACTCGAATAAGGTGAAGTTTGATTTGGAGGCTAGATCAAAGAAGTTGGATATGATGATAGGCACCGTCTAAATCAAGGGAGATGGGTTTGGTATAGGCTATGATGATCATGTTGTTCCCATTCCCAAATCCAATACCAATCATGTGATAGAGCCCACTAGGAACGTTAGGAGAGGTCATCATTTTGGAAATCATCCCCGCTGTGTTTACACTGGTTCCCATTGCAGTTGGAAGGGTCACCTTAGACGTTTTTGCTATGACCTTAGGAATGCTCCTAGGAAGTTAAGGAATAACGTCGTTTCGGTTCCCAAAACCCCCAATGCTTTATTTCACACCTACTTGGGTTAGGAAATCGAACTGGAAGGCTTTTGGAATTAAACTTCATGGCTCTTGTGTGGTTGCACTTGATTCTTCCCATACTAAATCTAAATGATGATTGTGTGGCCATGTTTGTCATACGCTAGTCTTTGCATCATGATTTATATATTACTAGTGTTATGACATGTGTATCTCTTTGTATTATATTTTTTTATTGAGTCTTAATTGAAAAAATACAAAAAGATTTTATTTTTGATTAAAAAATTCAAAAAATACAAAGAGATTTTTGGTTTTAAATATTTTTAAGAAAAATACAAAAAGATTTTATTATTGGGTAAAAAATATTTTTAAAAAACACAAAGATTTTTAGTTTTATTTTTGTGTTATGAGTTTTTCATGTTTGATGTAGCATATTGGTGTGCTTGGACCCCCGTCATTTCATTATCCATGTGGCTAGGACATTTGTTCATAATTGTTGATGCGTTGAATGATCTTAACCATTGTTTATATGGGGTTGTTTCGAAGTTGATATGCAATTGAATTCGACTTTGTATATATGTCATCTTTGTACACATGTACGAGTTTATATGAATGTTTGACATCTCATGCATATTTAAGCTTGGTGGGACATTCTTATCTCAATTTTGTCATCTATGCTTAATAAGGCTTAGGAGGAGGTGTGCATGTAAGAACTGTTTTACCGTGAGGATCGATATTTCATATATTGAAAAAATGATGAGTGTTCAGGGGAAAGGACTGCGAGAGTAGAATCAACTCGTCGTGAAACCCATAGCTTAAAAGAGCCTAAAAAAATTAAGACAATAAGAAGAATTATGTGCCAAAATAGGGAAAATAGGATTTATCTAAGTTGAGAAAAATAGAGACCTTGAAAGATCTTGAAAAAGAAATTATATATTTAAGGGAGTTTTAGTTGGAAATTTAAATGGGTTTTCACCACGAATCCTTATGTTAAAAATTGTATTATGACGCTATTGTTTCTAGAATCGTCAATATTCTGAATTTGTGTGCGTGTTGATTATTTAGTTCATTTATATTAAATTGTCACATATGGCTAAAACTAAGTTTGATGACATTCTGCTATCAATTAGAGCGTCTTGAACGTTTTAATGTGTCGGAGCCCATTCACTCCATATCCATGTTTGAGCACATTGATACTATGTTGGCATGAAACTCACATTGTTTTACTTGTTTTATTTTTTCTATTTTGAGTCTATTTTTCTACTCTCTGGTATTTCCAATTGACGTTTACAGGAAATTTTTCCACTGGACAAAACTTCAACCTTTTTAGAACTGGAATTGAGAAATTTTGAAATGACATTTGAACCTCATTTGAGTGACAATATCATATCGCTTGAAGTTTTGTTCTCGCGAGATAATGCAAAATGTCAGAGAAGGGTCGCGAGAAGGGGTGTTCGTGTGAGAGACTACTAGCTTGGGGTTTGTAAGATCGTTTGATGCATGGTTGAAACGACATGCAAAGTCATTCAAACGACCTAGCATTGTTATTCGAGCGACCTGAGGGATTTTTTAGAATTGTTCTTGTTTTGTTCCCGTTTCATTTATATGATGATTTTCTTCAGTTTTCATACTTCTGGACAGTTCTAATGCAGTTCTTATTTATAATCCATGCTTAATTGCTAACACTGCATTATTTGTTTAGTCCCATCATTACTGATTTTAATGATTTCTTTCATCTGACTTCTATTTACTAGCTATGATTTAGTACTTTGTGATTATTTTTAGCTAAAAATTAATGTTTATCTAGATATGCTTTATAGATTATCACATTCTAGATTTGATGTTTGTTTATCTTTTTCACTTATTGTTTATTCAAGACAAAAAAGGGGAGAGATATATGTGATGCAGCGGGAGAGTTTAGTTTGTTTGATGAGCACATAGTTTTTGTTGCGTTACAAATTGATATCATCTACTTTCATGCTTATATATTGGTATTAATTAGTTCGCAGATATTGATATCCTGATTTCAAATTGGTATCATAATTTGCTCACAAGTTTAACAAATGCTTTATTTTACATATTCTTATTTTTGTATCATTTGTTCCTCCATACTTCACTGGGTGTTTATCTTCTTCATGGGTGTATGTATTCTTCATCGAGTCAATATTTTAAGACTACTCAAATTCAGACATCTCATGCTTGCTGGACCAATATTTACTAGTCTTGTCCTGTAATTTTTTATTTGGGGTTTTATGGGATGGGATTTAGGTGTCTTACAGCTTGACGTCACAACTTAGGCATTTTACTGTTTGGGTTTTGTCCCGGAATAGTCAAAGGGGGAGATTTGTAAGGACAAAAGTTCCAATTGAGTCCATTGTAAGTTTTTGACTTTGTCTCGGAATAAAGCATTATTTTTGAGTCATAGATAGATTTTTTATTGTCATGATCCAACATAGTCTATGACATACAGTTTATTGAAGATGTTGTGGGCAAGCTTTAAAAATATATTATGCCGAGATTTATTTGGAGTGTGTTTCACGTCTTCATTTCATTCTAATCTCTCATGTATGAATGCGTAATGTTTATAGGACTCAAAAAATGTTTTTAGGATGTTATTTTTATTATAAAGTGATTTTAAGAGTTTTAACTTCGTTTATTCCGAGATAAGGATTGTTTAGAGTCGTATTGAACCTTCTTTTATATTTATAAGGATTAAACGACTTTCACAGTTGTTCAAATGACATGTGGAGGTCGCTCAAACGACGTGGCTTTGTCATTCAAATGACATGGATATCTCGTTTGAACGACAGCCTTATCTCGCTCGAATGACTCGCTCACTCAGTTTTTTATTTAAGGCGTGTTTGACTCAGAATTTCGAAAGTTGCAGAACCAGAAAATAAGTTTACAATCAGTACGTTTTCTGCACAAGTTTTCTAGGGTTTTCAAAGTCTAAAAACATTCTTCGAGTTTTAAGATCTGATCTTTCATTCACATATTCTATAGAGGTCTTTGTTTTAATCATATGGGGTTTTATTCATCATTTTGAACGTTGGGCTTTACGGAGAAGAAAAGAAGGAGTTTGTGTTCAACATCGTAGACGTTGAGAAGCTGTATCGATGGACACCGAGGTATTCATGGACGCGTGTGCAGTGGATAGGTATCGTAGAAGGAGTTCTGCGTGGGCACTGTAAAAAAGTAGTTGAAGGATCAGAGGAGCGTCAAGACATGTGGGGGATCAAGTCATTGAGTAAGTCTATCGTCTGTACTTCTTAAAACCACATCATAGTGATTGTCTAGCTTGGATCGTTCGAGGTTTTTTCCCTCAGTGGTTTCCTCGTACATCCGGTGCTGCTTTTGTGAGCTTATTTATTTTACTTGCTTTAATCGCCTAGATGCATGTTTAGTATTAAACAAGATAAAATTGGGCTTAACTAAGATTGGTTCACATAATTGGTGCGTATAAAATTTGGAAAATAGTTTTTAAAAAAAGAAAAGTTGTTTTTGACATCCTTAAAGCACATTAAAAAGAAAAAGAGGCCTACAAGAAGAAGTAAAAAAGCTACAGACAATGGACTTCATCAAAGAAGTTCAGTATCCAGAATGGTTATTCAATGTTTTCATGGTTCCAAATGAGCACGCTAAGTGGAGAATGTACGTAGACTTCACAAATCTTAACAAGGCTTGCCCAAAAGACATTTCCTTTCCCAGAATTAATCAAATGGCGGATGTCATAGAAGGGCATGAACACATGAGAGTCATGGATACCTACTTAGGTTATAACCATATCTCCATGTTTGAGGGTGACACCTAAAAGACATCCTTCATTACTGATAAAGGGACCTATTATTATAAGGTGATACCTTTTGACTTAATCAATGCAGGAGCTACTTACTAAAGGCTCGTCAAAGTGATTTTCAAAGACCAGATCGGTAAGATGATAGAAGTCTATATCGAAGATATGTTGACAAAGAGTCTAAAGGGCGAGAACCATATTGAAGAATTAGAAAGAAATTTTGACACCATGGACTGCTACATGATGAAGTTAAATCCATCCAAGTTTGTCTTCGATGTAGGCGCATAAAAGTTTTTGGAGTTCATAGTCAATCAGAGGGTCATTGAGGCAAACCTAGACAAAATAAAGGCTTTGATCGACATGAAAACCCCAAGAAACACCAAGATATCCAAAGACTTATTGGCAGAGTTCACTTAATAGATTTGTCTCGTGAGCAACCGACAAATGCCTGCCTTTTTTTAAAATTTTGAAAAAAGTGTTTGTGTAGGATGAAGAATGCGAAAGAGCATTCAAGGAGTTGAAAGCCTATTTAGTCTCACCAATGCTTCTGTTTTAGCCCATTTAGTGGAAACTTTTGTATTTATACCTGTCTATTTTAGAGTTAGCTATCAGTGCAGAGATTCTCCAATATAATAGAACTCAGAAGTTGGTGTATTATTAAATCAGAGCATTACAAGGGGACGATGCGAGATGCCCAAAAATGAAGAAACTTGCATATGCTATGATATATGCATCAAGAAAAATGAAGCCTTTTTTTCAGTGTCATACGATAGTAGTGCTCACCGACACACCTCTTTAATAATTTATCCATAAATTCGATACATCGGGTAGGCTAATGGCTTGGTCGATTGAGTTGGGTGAGTTTGATATCATCTATCAGCCAAGAAGTGCAATCAAGTGGCATACTTCATAAGATTTTGTAGCAGAGTTCACTTGAGAGTCGGTAGATAAGACCGAAATAGAAATTCAAGATGAGTGCTCAAAAAATATAAAAACTCATAACTAAGAACAAACGAGAATACGATAGCCGACACTACAGTTGATGATCCATGGCTGGATTTATTGCTTAAAAATGGTGTCCTTGTTGAATATCCTTTCTCGATAGATATGCGAGTCTGAAGTTTGTTTGTCAATGGCTTCTCCTGTGATGCGGGTAGTGGGGCATGGCTAATTTTGTCGGTCCCAAATGAGACCGATATTGAGTATGGTATGAGGTTTAACTTTAAAGAATCTAACAATAAGTATGAATATGAAGCCTTGTTAGTAGGACTTGCACTAGTGAAGGTTTTGGGTATCAACGAACTTCATGTCCACTACGATTCACAACTAGTGGTGAACAGGTGTTGGGAATTTACGAGGTAAAAGATGATAAAATGGCCAAATACCTTTAAACAAAGACGACACTAGCTATAACATCATGTATTTTTGAATAATTATGTATTAATTATTTTGGGTATTTTAAATTACACGCGTGCAATAATATAATTAAAATAAAACATTACGTATTTTTATAACTATTAATTGGGTGAGATTAAGATTAATATTTATGTAGTAAATTTACCAAGTGTGTGGCAAATAACATGTGATAATTATTATACGTCGTAATGAGTAATCAAGATGGGACTATGTCATATCTCAATCGGGGGTACTGTGTACGCTATATTAAGGTCGAGCTGGGAAATTTATGTTGGGTGATTCGGATTGTGATTTCAAGGTCACGATTGATTCTGAATGGGCCGAAATAGGCAAAAAAGAATACTCGGTGTATTAATGGGGTCCCGGGGCATTTTTAGAGCAACCCGACACTATGTAAGGGTGTTTTGGTCATTTGGAAGTTTAGGGTTGGAAAAACTCCAAATTTTATAGTTATATGTCGGCCACTTGGGTGTAGAGGATAGAGTTACAATACTTGGGAGATAATAAAGGCCATAAGAGAGAGTAGGAGAAGAGTTCTTAAGCCAACATACACCATTTTTCACCATCGTCGTTGCCGGATTCAAGAACGGAAAAGAGAAGATGTCTCCATCATCTAGCAACAAAAATACACCATTCAACCCTAAGTCAAGTGTTTAAACTTGCAAACTTCTGAGTTGTTATAATATCCATGTTAGTGTAGGATGAATATCACCATAAAATTGTGATTTTGGGGATTTGTATAGGGAACCAATTTATGTTTTGGGAAGAAATCATGCTAGATATTATCCCTATACGATTATGGCATGAAATCTGAGAATGAATGATTATACAAATGATAAAAATCTAGATTTTGTAATGAATAAACCTAAAAAGTATTATATTAGGGTTTATATGAGAGATTGAAGATTTAATCTTGTTATTATTGGATTTCATAAAGATTTGATGTTAAGTTTACATTAAAATCTGTCCATATACATGTATTTGATGATTGGTTACTTTGTATGGGAGTTTGGGGAGATCTAATTAAGGTTTAATGGGTTAAAATATAAATGTCATTTTCAGAGAAAGTGATCTGAGAAGGTATCGATCGATCTGTGGGGAATCAATTCGGCCGAATCTCGTTCGAACGACTTAAGGTTATCGTTCGAACGAGTTTATTATGTCATTCAAATGAACCTAGGTTTTAGGTCATGGATATTAAACTTTTCATTCCGAACACGTGGTCGCCAATTTCTTATTTGTCTGATTTTTTTAATTAGTTATGAATTTTCTACAGAAGGGTGTCTGCGATCGAAATCTTTAGTAGGAAATTAAATAAGGGTTTGGAATGGTTTATGAACTATGTGAGGACTTTGGGAATTTCAATAGAACTATAGCCTGGGCTTAGGTTTAGTCATAATGAGGATAAAATGAGATTAGGGCATACGATATTTAAACGATTGTGTTAAGTATAGGAAATTTAAAACGGGTTACGGGAAGAGTAGATGATAACCCAAAATTTATACGAGTAGGTTAGTGATGTTTTAACTACTGAAATTATTTAAGGGATAACTAAGACCCTTCGGATAGTAAGTGATACTCGGGAAAATAAGAAAAGAATACTAAGTGTGAATCATTAGTACTTTGGGTATTCGAGAGACATATACTACGTACTGGATATATTTATAGGTTGTGTGTATACTTATACTGGATGTACTTATAGGTTGTGTGTATACCTATGCTAGATATATTTATAGGTTGTGTGTATACCTATTATATGTGTATAAGCATGCCTACGTTGCCTGCTATCACGGGAGGTCACGCATAGTGGACGATCCCACCTTGACGATGCCAGCGAGGCCTGGATCTGTGCCCCAGGCATAGAACTTAGGGATGAGCACTATCTAAGTGTACAATAGTGTGGTCGATCATTTGGGTGCGTTAGGTATATGTGCAATCCCAAGGCTTAGGACTATGTTCACCTCTATTATGTGTTTATTTGATTTATGGTTCGAGGTAGATTACGATCTGGTAGTCCTTGATGTGGTACATGAGGTACATTGACTCGATAGCAGAGTATGCATGCATCATAGTTCTCATTCCAGGGATGTTGTAGTTGTGTGTGTGTGTACACATACACACACACACACACACACACACACACACTTGTGATTTGTTCTCTTGTGTGGTAGTAGAATATATAGATAGTGTGTATCTAAAGTGACTTAAGTAAAATAAACTTAATTAATGGTTCAAATATAATATCTGGAAGATATTGATCATGGTTTTATGGTAGCGTAACGTATGGGCGGTACGGGTGAGCATGTTAGTGGTTAATAGATGTGTTGGGACTAGTTAGGTTGGATAGCATAGCTAGGTGGGTTTATTAGCAAACATTAAATGTGCACTACAGTTCGTTGAGATGTGAGGAACTCAAGGGAGTGCGCGAAACTAACACGTGTATAATAACTGCTCTTATAGGATTTTAAATACTTGCTAAATATTTTTCAAAGGTTTTGGGCTCTGACCCGTATCAAATCTATTTTTAAAAACTTTTAAGTGTCCAACCACAGCAATGTCAGGCATGATGATTCATTCCAGGGATTCGTAGTTGCAGTACTTGTGGAGGCATGCAGAACTTGTGAGAACGTGTGTGCTTGCGTTCAAATGATCAAATTATATTTAAAACACCTTTTAACCCAAATAAACCCTAAGCATGCAACTAGGTGTGATTGAAACAATATGAAATCATGCAAGAGTTATTCAAACACACATAATTGAGGAAAAATCCCCCACAGGGGCAAAACCATTTATTTTCACTATAATTTGTAAGAAAACGGCTTACAATCGGATTACAATGAAAATACAAGTTGACTAAGAATTACCCTCAGGTATCGGATTCTGTAGTCGCGGCTGGAATTATCCCTTTCTAGTAGGGCTGCAATGAAGAAGAAGAACGGTCTCCTCCACAAGGGTTGAACTGCAAAACTGCGTTCCTGGGTTACCAAAAGGATTCACAAATGTATGGATTTTGTGTGAATCAAAATACCTAGAGTATTGGTACTCAATAGGTGAAGACTTGGGCTTTCTCTACTCTGAAAATCGTGTGTAGAAGTCTTAGAAAAACCACTTCCCGTAGTGGGATTAAATAGGAGAACTTGAGCCCTAAAATTAGGATAATGATCTGAACACGATCTGATTGGAATTATCCTCGTCGGATCGGTCCGGTCTCTTTAGGCGGATCGGTCCGGATGAACCGGATCGGTTCTTTTATCTGAAGGCGGATCGATCCGGTTGGCATCGGATCGGTTCGGCATTTTGGCTTCATCGGTTCGCTATGGATCCGGGGTACACTGGCCTCACCTCAGCAGGCAGATCGGTCCGGTCTCTTTAAGCGGATCGGCCCGGAGTAATCGGATCGGTTCTTTTATCTGAGCCGGATCGGTTCGGTCTGTTCCCTGATTCCTTTTCTGCTTTTGATATTCGGATTCCGTTGATGGGCGAATGATTCTTGAATTTTCTCAACGGTGTAACGGCGTACGACATATAAAATGCTAATGGACAAAAATGTTCTAACAACTTGAGTAAATGCTTCAGTTATTTCATTCCTAGTTTATGATTCATATTCAGTTATTTCAGTTGGTCATGTTGCTCATTAAGTTTACGCATTTATTTGGATTTATTTCTTTAAGTATGAAACTTTGTATTTATATTCATTTTATTTCAGTTAGACTTATGATATGGATGTTGGATTTGGAACTGATGGTTTATTCGACATTTACTTATTTATCTATTTTATCATGCGATGTTCTAGACTTCATTTATTGCGAGAATGGTTTATATTAATTTTATTTTTGCATATTACTGTATGTTAATGAAAGATAAAATTTGACACTGGTTTATTTTAACGTAGGTGGTTAGTTATTTAAAAGGTTTTCGACAGTGATACTAAGAATGAACCAAACGAGATTCCTATTTATTTTAGTAAAGGAATGATCATCCATGATTAAAATAGGTGGGGTGTCACACAACGAGTTTCCAAGGGGTAAAAATGGAATGAATTCCAAGAAATGAGAACGGAAGAGTAGACGCCCTTACAAGGCTTACGTCGTCCAGAAGAGCGAAAATTTGAAGAATGGTTCTAGTCAAAATTCTCCAGGAACTGAGCATCAAGAGAGAAGAAGATGGCACCACATAATGCTTTAACTTGAACTTGGCACCATCATAGATTTTCCAATCATTGAGTATTTAAGGGATGGAAAGATCACTAAAAGTAGAGCCGAAAGAAGAAAGGTACGCTACCAAGCCACAAATTTACTATTGTAGGAAATGTATTGTATAAAAGAGGCTATCTTCTCCCATTTTTGATGTGTATGTACCCAACGAAAGTAAGTTATGTGCTCAAAGATGTTAATGAGGGTGTACACATGAGTCATATCGGAGAACAATCAATAGTAACGAAAATTGTCACCCAAGGCTACTATTGGCCGAACCTGGCTAAGGACGCAATCGAGTGCGACGATAAGTGTCAGCATTTTGACAACATACCTCACCAACATTACCAGCTATTTTCTCCTATATCGCCTCCATGTCCCTTCGCGATATGGGGAATTTATTTGGTTATACCACTACCAATAGCTGAAGGGAATTTTCATTTTCTTTTCCTCACGATTGATTATTTTTCAAAGTGGGTGTAGGTAGAGGCTATGGTAACTATCCTTAAAGAGAAATGTTTTATATTCATTTGGAGGAATATCATCAACTGATATGGACTCCCAAACACTCTGATATCGGACAGTGGAAATTAATTCAAGAACAAGTCCTTAGCTACCTATTATGGTAGGGTCAAAATAAAGCAGTTCTTCCCAACGCCAGGCTAATCTCATGCAAATGGGTAGACCAAAGTGAAAAACCAAATGATACTAGATGGGATAAATAAAAAGTTAGAAAATGCCAATGGAAAGTGGGTTGACTAACTGCATATTGTACTATGGGAATATCGAACGACTGAAAGAGCACATATAAGGGAGGCACACTTTATGCCGGTGTATGGGTTAAAGGCAGTTATACTAGCTAAAATTGGGCTGCTGAGTTATAAAGTCCAAACGTACGATACTAAGATGAACTTGGAAGAAAGAAGAGTTATTTTGTATATGATTTAAGAACGCTGAGAGGATGCGATTATAGGTAGTCGACCTACCAACAGAGGGCCACAAAGTTTTATAAAAAAGGGGTCAAAGCTCATCCAATCAAAGTTAGTGATCTCGTACTTGAAAAAGACATATAAAAAGCTGACAAACTTCACCCTAATTGGCATGGACAATATAAAGGCCCAGAAGAAATAGTCTCAGACACCTATCATTTGGAGACTCTAGAATCAGAGCCATTCATCAAACCATGGAATGCCCACCATCTGAAGAAATATTATCAGTAAAGAAATTATAAAACATCTTGAGAGTTGTTCCAATGAAATTGAATATTACGTATAATAATATGAATGAAATGAAGTGTTATCTCAAATTGTGCAATTCTATTTTATGGATATTGTATAGTTATGAAATCTCTTTCTCAGCTGTACGAGAGTGTTTGGATTTTCACATCCTAAGCATGTCTCAATGTAAACCCTGAGAGGTGGGAAAAATAAACATCATTATTGTTATCGTGAAACTTAACATCATTATTTTATGGTGAAAGTAATATAAAAACTCTCTCTCTCTCTCTCTCTCTCGGCAGCACGAGAGTGTTTGGAGTCGTCTCCTAAGCATATCTCAATGTAAACCCTGAGAGGTGGGAAAACTACACATCATTATTATTATGATGAAATTTAACATCATTATTTTATGGTGAAAGTAATATAAAATATCTCTTTCGACGGTGCGATAGTGTTTTGAGTCTCGTCTCCTAAGCATATCTCAATGTAAACCCTGAGGTATAGGAAAACTAAACATCATTATTTATATGGTGAGACAAAACATCATTATTGTTATGGTGAAACTTATTATCTTAGGGTGAAATTAATATAGAATCTCTCTCTTAGTGGTTCGAGAGTGTTTATAGTCACGTCTCCAAAGCATATCTCAATGTAAACCCTAAGAGGTGGAAAAACTAAACATCATCATTATTATGGTGAAACTTAACGTCATTATATTATGATGAACAAAAAAGGCAGATAATACACAAGTATGTAGGAAATAGGAAGAAAGTAAAACAAAGTATATTTGTAACATTCATAAAAAAAACAATAGAGGGGTACCATAAATTAAAGTAACATTGTTAAAATCCCCAAAATGGGATGAGAATAATGTTTACAAAAATTTAGTGGGAATCAGAGACAGCATGCGGTCGCCCAAGAATTAAAAATAGACCAAGTTAAGTCTCGGAAGCTAAGTCACCAGCAGGTGTGGCTTTGGGGATGGTCGATTCTTCTCGAATAGTGGTGGTGACATTTTCGTCACTAGCCTAATCCTCATCCTTAGCAATTCAGGTCATCTTGTCCCCACCATCATCGACCTCCACATCACCTTCATTAACAACCTCGGCTTGAATCTCCTGTAGAGCAACAATAGTTTCTGGATCAACTAAACTTAGGGGGTTCAGAGTCTCGGCCACCTCAGGGTACTTTAAGACGAGATCAGGAAGCTGATTGACCAATAGTGTGCAAGTGACCTTAGACTCCTTCTTTAAGTACTAGATGGTGTATCCTGCGAACTCCTTAGACTCTTCCATAGTCGACCCACAGATCATCTTTAAACGTTCTTTCTCGGACTCGTCCTGCTGCTTCAAGGTCTTCTTAAATTCTGACACTTATTGTTTATGATTTTCCTTCGAGGTAGTAAGACAATCCCTATAATGTTCTTGGAGCTTCATCGTGTCTTCTTCATGAGAGGACTTTTGATCTTCCAACTATTTCTTCATGGCATCCAATTTCACCTTAGCATGCTCAGCCAATTTAATCTTTCGCTCAGACTCCACCACCCACTGATGAAGGTTATGAAGGGCAATGGAAAATTACAATAAGAATGTACGAGAGGTAAAAATTAGTACGGAGTGATAAAATATATGACGAGATAAGACTTTGTAATTATATGAAGTGAAAGTCATTACGTGAGTGACCTTATGAAGGGAGAAGATGGAAACTCTACTGCTGCTCTGATCACCAAAGAATCAGTTATCGTAGGGAGGAATCACTGATGATATGAACTCCTCAACTATAGTTTGGTTCCCAAGAAGAGACTTGGGATCCAGAGATAATTGAGCAAGACGTGTGATAACCGACACATCATCAAATATGGGGATACTGGATAAAGGGTCATTTCAGAAGCCTTGACTTCTTTTGCTGTGGAGTAACGTACCGAGTGATACCTTCACTAGATTAGGTCCTACATTCATAGACTTTTGCCTTGGGTCTATCGACTGGGAAGTCTTTCCATGTAGTTTAGCTAAGATATTAACGATCATAGGAGTTATCATTTCCTAGATATGGTCAGGAGTGTTCTCTAGACAATCAGTAAATTGAAAAATATCAATAACTGTCAGTATCAGTAAGATTAAATGAGATGATAATAAAAGTTAGAAAAAATTCAGAGCAATGAATTTGATAAAGAGAATACAATTGGTCCGACCCTATCATAAGAAATCATAGGGTTTCGAGCTTTATCAACTCCTCAAAAATAATAAGACCATCAAACCCTCTCAGTTGGTCAATTCTCTTCCTATTGCTTATTCTCAGACCAGGATCAATTTTGGCTAAGACAATAATCATGTCCCACTTATGGGGCACCCTGATTTCCCTATGCACCAGCAACTCATCGTCGCTAAACTCCCACAAAGTCGAGACAAAGAAATACCGAGATTTCTAGTCATGGTTGGAAGTCTTGTTTACGTGTAAGAGATTATGATCTGGTTTTCAAGCGACGAAATGATAGTAGCAAGGGTTAAAATTTATTATAACAGTCGAGTATCATGTTCGTAAGACGTCCGGGGGTAAATCCTCCTCGAAAGAAAGCCTCTAGAGAGTGGTCGACCCCATGATAATCCCCAAAGTGTTGGGGGCTTGGGTAGGGCAAACGCCAATGACAAAAAGAATCTCCCTAATTGCTAGCCCAAAAGGAAGTCTAAAGCCTATTATAGGGGGGGCTTGAAGGTAATCCTGAGATTAGGGATAATTTCCCTATTAGAAATAGTGTTTGGGATTAAGAAACCAAGGCAGCTCAGCGTGGCAACTCAGCGAGGCAGCTTAGCATGGTAACTCATACTTTAGCTTATTGTGTTAGTCATATTGTATCTTTATTTATATTGACTGATTAGGCATAAATTCTTCTTAATTTATCCCTTGATTTAGTCACTTTTAGCACCTCGAACAACGTAATTAAGTTGATTTTATCTCATAATTTTGCCACTGACTGATCCTAATGAGTACACCGAGTTTCTGGTATTTCGTAGTGATTTTACAGGTATTTGATGTCAAGAAACGGAAGAAGGAAACCGGAAGAATCAATGAAGAGAGAAAGAAAGTCAAAAGGGAAAAAGCGTAATTTTCACCCGAAATTCGGATGAGGTACCTAAAGAGAAGTTGAAGAGATCTCTTTCACAAGCACATAGGAAGAAACGGAACCTCAATCGGAGTCCCGGAACAAAAGATATGAGCAGTCAAAGTTGGGCTAGAAAGTCAAATATCCGGACCAGTCCGCCTTGCCAAACTCCAGAAGACCCCAGACCACAAGAAAACCAAAGAAGGAAAAAATAAAAGAAACTGGTTCGACCCCGGACCGGTCCACCCCAAAAATAAAAGAACCGATCCGCCTTGAAAGCAAACCGGTCCGCCTAAGGCCTGGACCGGTCCGCCCCTCGAGATTTTCAAATCTTTTCTGTTTCAAAGGAGAGACCTAGTGCAGCTGAAATTCCTAAATTCATGGAGGGTATAAAAACCCGATTTATTATTGTTATTTGGATGGATTTTTAGTTAGGATAATAGTTAGTTTTTCTTCTCTTCTCAGAAACCCTAGTTTGATATAAAATTTCCAGTTTTAATTAAAAGATTAAAGATTGATTCAGAGATTAGTGGATTTCCAGTTTCATTCATTGTTGCAATTACTGCTTGGGTAATTTTAGTGAGTATTTCTTATTTCCAAATTCTTTCTACATCTAACTACAATTTTTCTTAGAGTAATTATGAATTTCTGCATCTCAATCCCTATTTTCATCACTTTCATCATGCTAGGCTAGATTTTCTAAGGACGGGATACATGAACCCAGCCTGATGTGTTAATTGCATGTATATAACATTAGTCCTCTGAATTTGGTGATTAAAGACGACCGTATTGCGTAGGAACATAACAATTGTAGGTCTTTATATCACGTTTGCCCCTAGGTAACCTTGATGATTTAGAATGCAATTTGAGTGTACTATTGCGATACTGATTTACTCGTCCTCAGATTAGGTATGATGCGGGCTTGAACCTCGTACACATAATGCTTAGGAGTAATAAATTCTGGGTCGGATTTAATCAGTTAAATTTACGATTAGTATTATAACTGCTGTTCACTAGGGTTGGGGGATTGTATTCCCGTCCTGTTTTTCTTATCATTTAGTTTGAAAATTTTAAATCATCTTTCATTCACAATTTAGGTAAATTAGTGTAGTTTCATTTTTCATAATTTCATCATTGCATTTAGTTGTAATTGATCCTCAGAACCAAATCATTTTCTTTTTCTTTTTCGAGTCAAAGTTAGGGTTCCTCCGTCTTTTCCCGTCGTCATAACTTCGTTGTCCTTTTTCCCTGTGGATACGATCCCGACTTACCGAGTTTATTACTAACGCGAGAGGATTTCACTTGAGCCTAGAGTGAACGCACATTAGAGACACATTCTGATTCGCGTCAAGTTTTTGGCGCCGTTGCCGAGGAATTAGGTAGACTTAGGATTAGATCGAGTCAATCCAAAGCTTTGACCAAAAATTTCAAAAAAAAAATTCAAAAACATAAAAAAAAAATTAAAAAAAAAGCACAAAAAGATTCACAATCATCATCTCTCCTAAGCTTTAATGCAAAATTCTGAAGCCACTCCCACACCCCATAATACTCCAACCAACATTCACGAAAATCCAATTGTTGAGTATAATCCCGATAGTCCCCACACTCCAAACGCCCCACGGTTCTGGATCCCACCTCCCACACCGTCGCACACAATCTCCAATAACACTCCGTTTCCCTTCTTAGGACACACTCCGAGCACACCCAGTGAGAGCACCGAGTCAATAAGTGAGGAGGAGATGTTGCAACACGGCAGTGCACCCACCGGTGAGGAAGAGCCCCCATACCGTCCGATGAGAGAATTCTTATATCCCGAGCGTACTGTCACTCCGGGATGCAATATACTCCCGTATAATTTTTGGCAATTCCATTTCAAAAATGGCATGATCCAGATGCTACCGCATTACCACGGTATGGAGTCTGAAAAGCTATACCTCCATATTAGGGAATTTGAGGACGTGTGTGATACTCTCAATGATCAAACCTGCACACAAGAGGTAATCCGCCTCAAACTCTTCCCTTTCTCGCTCAAAGATAAAGCTAAGACCTAGATATGGTCTTTACCTCCAAGCTCGATTCCATCATGGAATGAGTTTCAGTCGAGATTTCTCAAGAAATTCTTCCCACCACATCGAACAATCTCCATAAAGGCTCAAATTCAAGCGTTTAGACAAGCTGAAAATGAACCATTCCATCGATGTTATGAACGTTTCAACGAGTTAGTTACTTCATGCCCACATCATGGATTTGATTTAGCGTAAATCATATCTTTTATCTATAATGGGTTGAATCTTAACTCCAAACAACTTGTTGAAACCATAGGAAGTGGTCCATTTGTCGATTTAGATGCCCACAATGCTGAGCTTCACCTGAGGTATGTCTCCGAGACTACCCAATCCTGGGATACATCTGATCCTAATGCTCAAAATCGAAATCGCCAAGTGACCACCACTCCGTCGGCATCCGGCCTATTCCACGTAGACAAGACCCCTATAACGGATAGTCGATTGGAAACTCTTAAGAAAGGATTTCGAGATCTATGCGAGATATATGGAAAAGGACCAGCTGGATTCGTACCAAACCCCGTCAAAAAGGTGTGGGCTATTTGTGAGGCGGGACATTCAACTGAGGAATGCCCGACGATACCCGCCTACAAAGTTATGCTTCAGGAGCAAGTTAGTGGAATAGGAGGGTTTAAAGGGAATTTTGGTGCCCCGCACGAGAATTCATATAACCCTTCATAGAAAAACCATCCTGGTTTTAACTATGGGCAACAACATGCCGCAATAAATCCTCCTTCCTTTTTAAATATTGCGCTGACCAAATCATCCGGCGATGTGTACCGAATGACGAGATTCCAAAAGTCATCCAGTTTTATCATTCGGAAGCTTGTGGAGGCCATTTTTCGACGAAAAAGACGACCGCAAAAATTCTGCAATGCGGCCTCTATTGGCCCATAATATTCCGGGATGTGAACGCTGCTTCCAAAGCTTGCAATAGGTGCCAATGGATGGGGTCCATTACCCGACGAGACATGATGCCTCTTACCCCTATACTCATTATTGAGATATTCGACTATTGGGGTATTGACTTCATGAGCCCTTCCCCCCCCCCCCCCGTCTTTTGGTTTTCTCTACAACCTTATCGCGGTAGACTACGTTTCTAAATGGGTGGAAGCTATAGCTACCAAGACAAATGACAACAAGGTGGTGATAAAATTCCTGCAGGAACACATACTTTCCAACTTTGGTGCATCGAAAGTGATAATTAGTGATAATGGCACGCACTTTTGCAATAGGCCATTCGCGAAGCTCATGAGAAAGTATGTTGTCGTTCACAAGGTTGGAACGACTTATCACCCACAAACGAATGGGCAGGCCGAACTAGCAAATCGGGAAATCAAGAACATTCTTGAAAAGACCGTCAATCCTACCCGAAAAGATTGGTCCCTTAGATTGAACGATTCACTATGGGCTTATCGTACCGCATATAAGAACCAACTAGGCATGTCCCCTTTCCCCTTTATGTATGGCAAACCTTGCCATATTCCCGTTGAACTCGAACACAAGGCGTATTGGGCGATTAAGCAATTGAATTATGCCATGGACAAGGCTGGTGAAGCCCGCAAGCTTCAATTGAATGAGTTAGAAGAACTACGCAATGATGCTTATGAGAATGCCAAAATTTCAAAAGAGAGAATGAAACTCGCTCATGATAGCATCATCTGACGAAAAGAGTTTATTCCCAGGCAAAAAGTTCTTCTTTACAACTCTCGGCTTCACCTCTTTCCGGACAAGTTGCGGTCACGATGGTCTGGACCATTCGTCGTGAAGAATGTTTTCCTCCATGGAGATGTTGAACTAGATGATTTAAAGGGGGAAATACGTTCAAAGTAAATGGACAAAGCCTAAAGACATATCTAGAGGCGTGTACGGAAGAAGTCGACACCGTCTAGTTGTCGGACCCCATTTATGAGGAAGACTGAGCTATTACAGCGAGGTCGTCGCATCCTCGATGCGTATGGGGTGAGAGTCGTGTGTGTTTTGAGAGTCGTTAGGACTAGGTTTCATTCGGGAAAAGCATTCGTGTGTTTCGGGAATTTTAAGTCAAAGGGTGTTGACTAGTCAAATCGAGAGGGTTTCAGTCCAGATTGATAGAGAGTACGTCGGGAAAGAGACATTTTTGGAAGAAGAGAGCTCGAAATCAAGTTCGGAGCATTCCAGCCCAAAAGTCCTGGTGCCGGACCGATTCCTTTTATTTTAAAAGGAACTGGTCCGCCTGGCGAGTGTTTGAAAAGTCAAAGGGCTAGACCGGTCAGTCCCTACCCCGGACCGGTCCGCCTTCTGCAGGTCTATTTTCTCCCCTTCCCAAGATTCACCCCCTTTCCCCCCAATACCATTCATTCCCTTCAATCCATTTTCCCTCTTCCCAACCCCAACCTTTCCCTCCCAAATCCACCCCCTTTTCCCTCCAAAACCAACCCCTCCCCTCACCCTTTCCACTATAAATACACCCCCATCCCTCCCCTTCTCCTCACACCTTCAACCCAAATACTCTCTTCTTCCTCTCTAGTGTTTCAAGCAACAAATCCCTGCTGTTTCCATGGTCCCCCATGTTACCCCCACCAAATATGAGTCCACCGTGATTCAACCCTCTGGTCACGGTGAATTCCGCTCCCGCCAAGAGGAGCGGTGGTGCACTCAATACTTCGGTTTGGGCCGAAAACTCCATATGGAGTGCGCTGTCCAATGGGAAGCCTTACCCAACTCCGTCACTGCCCTATTCATGGCTCAGGGCTGGTGCTGATTCCTCAACTAACCTCACGAAGCAGTTTGGGCAACCGAAGTCCGCTCATTCTATGACACCCTAGTCCGAACGGGCCAATTCAAGGCCGAAGCTTACATGGATGGGAATCCCATCCCATTTTCCTTAGCCCATCTCACAGACAAGTTGGCCGAGTATGACGTCCCGGACGTCCAAGAATTCACATATCCCCGAAACGTCCCCCCGGTTGACAAGGACATTGTCATGACCCGAGTTGCACCAAACGTGGCTTGGACGGGGCAAACCGTCGCCATTGGACGCCTCAACGAGAAGGCGTGCCTCACATTTCAGATTGTGTGCGCCAATATTTTACAAATATCCAACGATTCCGCAATGCGACCCCGGAAAGCACCTTGACGTATCACCTCTTCGACCCCCACACTTCCATCCATTTGGGTTGAACTTTATACGCGGACATCATTAACGCGTCCTTGGATGAAAAGGGCATCACCCCACTTCCTTATGCCCGATTGATCACTTCCATCCTTAAGGATGCTGGCATAGCGCTGCTGAGCAACCATACGCGCCTCCCCGATCTTTTCGAACAAGGGACCCGCACTAAAAGCGCCAAACAGCTAGCTGTCCTCCGGGCTAGGCGGGGAGGTGATAGTGACGAAGAGGCTGCCTCGAACGATAGCGAGGATGAAGCAGGACCAGCCGGTGAGGATGTCGAGATGGGAGACATCGGTTCGGACGAGGAGGACAACCCATATTTCGAGTGGGCGGGAATCGACCTCTCCGCCCGCATGTCGGCACTTGAGACCAACTTCAACACTTTTCAGACCAACTACGAGCTCGACATGGGCGTAGTCCTCCGCTTCCAAGCGGATATCTATCGCCGCCTCGGGGATCCGAATGAGCCACTACCTTCCTACTACCATAACCCCTATGACCCCAACGCGCCTGGTTCCTCCCATCCCCTATCCCGGTGAAGCTTTATATGGTGCTGGAAGCTTTTTACTTGTTTTTTCCTGTTCACGGTTGTATGTTTTCCCTGCACATGTAACACAGTCCTGTTGTAATAAAATCTGCATTTTCTCCATTTGTTTGTTTTATTTATCGCACTTCTTATTTTGTCTTATTTAGATTTTAGTCCTTTTTGCTTGAGAACAATGCAAAAGTCTAAGTTGGGGGGGTCACAAGTGCTTATGTCTAAAACTTCACAAATTTTCAAAATTCCCAGAAATTTCCAAAAAAATCAGAAAATTTTGAAAAATCCAAAAATATTTTTGTTCAAAATAAATAAAAATTGGAACTCAAACTTTTCAAAACTATCATTAAAAGTCGAGTTAAAGTCTCAAGTTGTAAAAATTCAACATACACAAAGCCGAAATTGCCTAAAGATGGAAATTGAGCGAAAATTGACGACTTAACGAATAAGTGTGGAGATTAACAAACCCGGTGAGATTCGAGCCTATCACTTTTTGCGAGTTTTTAAATCAATTCGAGTTAATTTTAACTCAAAGTTCTTTTCAGTGCCTAAAAAGTTATCAAGGATCTCAATTCTTTCATTTTGATCGGTTTGGAAAAATGTGTGTAATATTGCTTTGAAAAACGTGCCAAATTGATCTCTAAACTTAAATTCATCTCGAAATGCATGTGGTAACGCAATGGGCATTTTCGACAATGAAGTAGGCCATCGTTTGTCACCCAAAAATATTGGCCAGAAAAAGATACAAAAAACCACCCCTTTTGTAACCCAATTTGAGCCAAAAAAATTGTCCCCTTCGTTTGATAACCCGAAAAACCCAAATAGCCCGAAAAAAGCACAAACGAACATCATTAATGACTTTTCAAATTCCAACTTCCCGACAATTATCATTTTACCCCTTATACCTTCAAACCCGAAAAAGTCCTAACCGAGTCTAAATTGCGAAATTGGTTACCACGTGGAGAGCTAATACACCAAAAGATAATAAAAGAGATTAAATGCACGGAAAAAGAGGCAATGTTCCCGTTTTTAAAACCGTAATCCATTGATGAGATCCTATCACTATGAAATTTTTGTCTTTCTAATTGTATGCGTGATTTTGCGTCCATTATATTTACTCTTTATATCACGCATACCGAGAGAATAGCCATATTTCGAGTGATTCTTTTGAGAGATCATTTCGTGAGAATTTGAAATCAAAACGAATTTTCGGGCAAGTAACGTAATGATCAATCAGTAGAAATTGGCGGTTATATTTTCGGCTTCGCACAAACGCACTATGATTTGAGACTATTGAACATGACTTGATGATGACTCTTTTCTGGGAAAGTTTGATTTATAAAATTTTTAGGTATTTTGATTTATCTTTTAGTCGAATTTTGTGGGTATATTCTCTGCAAACCCTCACGAGACACAACTCGTCCTACTAGGGTGACCTAAGGGTTTAAAGGCTTGTTGCATACGCTAAATGCAATCGCTTGCCCGCGAAAAAGGTATTCTATACCAATAAAATGTTTTTAAGAATTGAGCCTGGATAGGATTCTTTTACATTGCTCGGGACACGCAAAGTTCTAAGTTAGGGGGGTTTGATTAGACATAAATTCTTCCTAATTTATCCCTTGATTTAGTCCCTTTTAGCACCTCGAACAACGTAATTGAGTTAATTTTATCTCATAATCTTTATACTGACTAATCCTAATGAGTACACTGAGTTTCTGGTATTTCGTAGTGATTTTAGTAGTATTTGATGTCAAGAAACGGAAGAAGGAGACTGGAAGAATCAAAGAAGAGAGAAAAAAAGTCAAAAGGGAAAAAGCGTAATTTCCACCCAGAATTCGGATAAGGTACCTAAAGAGAAGTTGAAGAGATATATTTCACAAGCACATAGGAAGAAATGTCACCTCAATCGGAGTCCCGAAACAAAAGATATGAGCAGTCAAAGTTGGGCTACAAAGTCAAATATTCGGACTGGTCCGCCTATACCCCAGACCGGTCCGCCTTACCAAACTCCAGAAGACCCCGAACCACAAGCAAACCGAAGAAGGAAAAAATAAAAGGAAGCAGTCCGACCTCAGATCGGTCAGCCACAAAAATAAAAGAACCGATCCGCCTTGAAAGCAGACCGGTCCGGCCCTCGAGATTTGCAAATCTTTTCTATTTCAAAGGAGAGACCTAGTGCAGCTGAAATTCCTAAATTCATGGAGGGTATAAAAACCCTATTTATTATTATTATTTGGACGGATTTTTAGGTAGGATAATAGTTAGTTTTTCTTCTCTTCTCAGAAACCCTAGTTTGATATAAAATTTCCAGTTTTAATTAAAAGATTGAAGATTGATTCAGAGATTAGTGGATTTCCAGTTTCATTCATTGTTGCAATTACTACTTGGGTAATTTTAGTGAGTATTTCTTATTTCCAAATTCTTTCTACATCTAATTACAATTTTTCTTAGAGTAATTATGAATTTCTGCATCTCAATCCTTGTTTTCATCACTTTCACCTTGCTAGGCTAGATTTTCTAAGGCCGGGATACATGAACCCAGCCTGATGTGTTAATTGCATGTATATAACATTAGTCCTCTGAATTTGGTGATTAAAGACGACCGTATTGCGTAGGAACATAACAATTGTAGGTCTTTATATCTCGTTTGCCCCTGAGTAACCGTGATGATTTAGAATGCAATTCGAGTGTACTATTGCGATACTGATTTACTCATCCTCAGATTAGGTATGACGTAGGCTTGAACCTAGTATACATAATGCTTGGGAGTACTAAATTCTGGGTCGGATTTAATCAGTTAAATTTACGATTAGTATTATAACTGCAGTTCACTAGGGTTTGAGGATTGTATTCCCGTCCTGTTTCTCTTATCACTTAGTTCGAAAATTTTAAATCATCTTTCATTCACATTTTAGGTAAATTAGTGTAGTTGCATTTTTCATAATTTCATCATTGCATTTAGTTGTAATCGATCCTCAAAACCAAATCATTTTCTTTTTCTTTTTTGGGTCAGAGTTAGGGTTCCTCCATCTTTTCCCGTCGTCACAACTTCGTTGTCCTTTTTCCCTGTGGATATGATCCCGACTTACCGGGTTTATTACTAACGCGACAGGCTTGCACTTGAGCCTAGAGTGAACGCACATTAGAGACACATTCTGAGTTGCGTCATTGACTATAAGCTATAATGATTGTAATGATGTAATGAGAATAATAATGAGTTTTAGTGTGAGGTCAAACGGTACTAGCGAGAGACCAGGCTTGGCAGGTCCTGGGAGAGCTTTCATGCTCTATCGAATGACCTCGTCGTGGGAACTTTAGAGGGAATTGTTTTGGAGGATTGATAATTTAGTCACCATTGGGGCTTGTCCAACCATCTTAGATACACCTGGTAAAACAAAGAAGGACCCTTACCGTGGAACCTCAGGCGGAGCAGCTTGGAGTTCCATCGGGCGTTGAGTTGTGAGACAAACAACCCTCTACTTAATGTCACATCCACTTTATCTGATGTCACTAACCAGCTAGACAATGTCAGACCTGAACTTTAGTAAACCACCATGGTATTTGGGGCTGTCACACAGTTGGTGAGCCACCTCTGTGACAACAGTTCCCTGACACACAGTGGTTAGGCAAAAGGCATGTCTTGGCATTTAATGTTTATGACATGGAGACAACTAGTGCATCACATATTTAATGTTTATGACATAAAGTATAAGGGATGTCTTTCACAGGCATTAATGGCGGAGTTGCCTCGGGGGTGGCGTAGGAGGCTATTTAAGGAACCTAACCACCTTTGAGGAGAGGATGGTCTTTTGAGAGTTCAGAAGTTATTACCAGAGATAATATACATCAGAGAAAGTTACTATAAACCAGAGAGTTCACTCACCCACCATTGCCATTTATTACGAAGCTTTAATACTTGACAGAGATTCTTGAGGGTGGTTGGTGTATTTGGCTGCCTGCCAAGGTGTATCTAAGGTGCTTACTTCTCTCTCCCTCTAGCTAAGTTACTTCTAAAGTTTATTATTACCTTTTGAGTTATACACGAGAGATCTGTGAGCTTAAACTGAATTTATCTTCATTGAGTAATGTTTGAATGTCCCATGGTTAATCAATAGTGTTGCTATTTAACTTAACATTACTGTACTCAAAAGGGGTTACGCCTCCATCTTATCTAAACTACCCTCTTACATTTGGCGGCTCTACTGGGGAGGCATTCCTCTAAGCGAGGAGTATGGCGTAAAATAACGTTAATCGAAGGCTTAACTTTGATGACATCCAACACAATGAAGAATAATCTGCGAGAGAATTGGAAGCTCTAAGGGGTGGGGCTCCTCGAATAGAGGTATCTCCAGTTCAGGCGACGACAGGCATTCCAGGGGTGACACATGCTTCCACGAGTGCAGGATTGGGACCCACTAAGGTAGCACTCCTCATGAGTAAGTTTTATGAGTTTTTAGAAACTCCGGTAGCTTCAACGGTGTTGGAAGGATTTGAACCCAACTCTTTCGTAACACCAGGGGCAGCCCCAACGGCCCCACCGAGTATAGGTGTAATGGGAACAGTCCTAGTGAGTATACCCTCTGTTTTGAATCTAGTAGTGGGAACATCAGGAGTATTAACGACCCCAATTGTGATGACTACTCCAGCTGCAACGGGCACTCAGCCCATGGTCCCGTTGGTTGTTGCCCCAATGGCATCACCTGTGGAGGAAATGAGGAAGGAGATGAAGAAAGAGATACTGAAGTTCATACGGGACTCCTCACAATCTGCTGGCGAGGTAGCTTCGGTCTATGATGACGTTTGAACACCTTATCCCCAAGAATATAATGATGAGCCCTATCTAAAGGACTATATTCCTCCTATTTTTGAAAAATACACAGGGAAAGGGGGGAACCCGAAGGATCACATTAAGCGCTTCGTTGAACACTTGGGGGCACATTGTAATAATAAGAAGCTTGGGTTGAGGGAGTTTTCTAAATCCTTAACCGATAAAGCTTATACTTGGTATTCTCATATGGCTCTGAAGAGTGTTTCTACATAGGAAGAGATGCATGTTTTGTTCGTCCAGAAGTTCTTTCTGGCGGAAGATAAGTTTACTTTGACCCAACTGGGGAGGGAGAAGCAATGACTAGGGAAAAAAGTGGTGGCGTACATTCGAAGGTTCAGGGAAAGATACCTCGATGTGAGGGAGGAGGCCAAAGTGTCTAAGTTATTGTAGATGTATGCGGAACGACTGCTTCCTGAGTATATCTGTCATCTCATTAATGAAACGCGTGAGGGGACTTTTTCGGTGTTCTTAAAAGAGGTAAGAAATATCTCCTTGGTGGTGCGACCGAATCCGGTGGTGGTGCCCATGATGTTTAGGCAACCGATACAACCTTCGGGAGGAGGTCTCAGCCCTCACGTATAGGGTACATCGAGAGAGAAAATGGGGGCAAGGCGCCAAAGAAGGAAAATAAGAGGAAGTTTAGAAGAGACAGGGAGGACCCACCACCATTTCCTTGTACAGTAGAGGAGGTTGTTAGCCGTTATAACGCAATGGTCCAAGGAGGAACGGTCTACGTACCAAAGGGCATTCCCGTTAGGGAACTCGACGCGACAACAAGGGAGAATCCCAAGTATTGCCGGATCCATTGGAAGATCCAGCACCCAACTGAGAGTTGTTTCACACTGAGGAGAATCATCGATAAGTACATAAAGGTAAGGACATTGCAAATCCCTCCGCAGAACGTCAACAATAACCCACTGCCAACATATGGGGCCAATCTCGTGGTGGCCTATGACGAGGAGGCCGAGAGATAAGGAAGAGAGCCAATATCGAAGCAGGAGGAATTCAAGGAAGATTTGGAAGATTATACGAAGGGAATGGAAAATATAGTATTGGCCCAAGATGAAGCAAGCGGTAAGTGTCACACCCCAAACCCAATATCCATACTAATCATTTGTTATTAGAATAATTGGATCATAATCTCAAGCCCATTGAAAATTTAATTCATTTATCAATATTTTTCTACATAATGAACATAATATTGTTCTTGTGCCATAACGAAGTCAACATTAGAGTCATAATTAGAGATTATACAATACTATGATTAACTATGATCAACTCAATCCATACTAAATCAATATATACAATGTGTGAATATATTAAAATCTTCGGTGTGACAACGATAAAATCTCCATACTTAAACCCCCAGCTCTTCTAACGGTGCAACTCTCAAAGTTACCGGTCATATGTTATCCTATTTGGCAGCGTACAAACCTGAAATTGTTAAAATATAAACTGTAAGCATTAAGCTTAGTGAGGTACTCCTTCCCTGCAACAGAATAACAATTCTATATCGAATATGTGGATATAAAATCCGAACAATCCTGCCCATTGGCAATAATAAATCGTGGATCATAAGATCCAAATAATTCTGCCCATTGGCAATAACAAATCCTCGATCATAAGACCCAATTAATTCTGCCCATTGGCAATAACAAATCCTGGATCATAAGACCCAAATAATTCTGCCCATTGGCAATAACAAATCCTGGATCATAAGACCCAAATAATTCTGCCCATTGGCAATAACAAATCCTGGATATTTTGATATCCAAACAAATCCTGAATACCGAAGTATTCAAACCAATCCTGGATCATAAGACCCAAATAATTCTGCCCATTGGCAATAACAAATCCTGGATATTTAGATATCCAAACAAATTCTGAATACCGAAGTATTCAAACCAATCCTGGATCATGAGACCCAAACAAATCCTGGATATTTTAATATCCAAACAAATCCTGAATACCTAAGTATTCAAACAAATCCGCTCTTAGAGCTATATTCATATTTATATATGAAACAAATCATAAGTACACTCACCTTGACAGTTTAATTGGCTTTTCCCTTGCCTTTATCCGGTACTTGTTCACTCAGCTCTTTTTCCCTTCCTATCATTCTTACAATATTAGTATCATCATAAGAATATTAATAGTCCAAAGAATAACTTCAATCATAACTCAATTCATAAGCATCATATTATTCAATTCAAATCATTCATTAAAATGAAGTCCCGTCTAGACTCAGGTTCTGTTATCTAACATATTCAAATTACAGCCCAAACCCTTTATAACTATTCTTGGTAATCCAATCCTTATTATATCATGTTTCCAAAACAAAATACGGCACATCATTCCGAGTTTCCTAGAGCAAAATAAGCCTATTTCTTCATTACATAGCAAATCTGCCCTATAGGCTCTTTTATCGTTCATTCAACTTCCAGGAATTTCCATAATTTTTCTACATCATAAATTTATATGATATTCAACCCAACATCAGTAAAAATATTTAACAATACAAGATTAAAATTCCTTAATTTTCAAAGTTTATTTTCTATGTCAAGTAAAACATCGAACACATGGTAGGCATACTTTCACCCTTAGGGCAGATTTCATACCCGAACTTCAAACTCTCACCAAGGACTCATTTCTTGGTATTTTACCATGATTTTAGGATATGTCATACATATGTAAGTCCAGGTTAATCTCCAATTTGAATCAATCAATTACAGTAAGTATAGAGAAATATATGGAAGTTTGAATAAACAAGGTTCTTAAACAAAACAATTTCAAGGGTTTACACATTCAAGTTTACTTAAACTTGCATCTATCCATAAGTACATATCAAGACATGTAATTTAAGTGAACAAATGATTATTTCAATCATTTAAATAAGTAATACAAAAAAATAAACAATATTTATGGACGGAAATACCTTAGGGGCTTTTACGTAATTTTTCTATGAATTTTTCTTCAATTTCTCCTCACACTTTCTTCCTAAACTTCACAACTCTCTTTCCTTGTGTTAAAACTCTTCCATGGATGAAATATACTGAAGGAAGAGATTAATTCAAGGGTTTTAAGTCGGCATAAGTCCACCCCCTCTTGTTCCAATCAAAATATAACATGTGGCATTACATAAAACAAAATATCATTTAAGGCTAAATGACCACTTTACCCCCTGTTCGTAAAAGGACAATATCTTCCCCCTCGAATGTCCGTTCGATGAACCGTTTCTTTTGTTATAAACCTAACTCATATATATACAAATATCTAGTTTACACCTCAAGTTCATTTTTATGTCATAAAGGTCAAAACAAGCCTTAAACATGAACATTCCTACCGAAACCCTCAAAATTTTGTATTTGTAACTAATCCGACATTTCATGATTTTTGAAGGTAGGATTAGACTAAACATAATTACTTACATTATATATATACTAATAATATATTATTCATATCACATAAGCTAATCATGATTTAAATATGATTTATCATAATTATATTCGGGTTGTCACACTAAGGATGTGGAGGATGTATACAGCGTTGAAGGTGAGGAAGCAGACCCAGTCCTAAAATACTGTGCAGTTTCAAAATCCCCAAAGTTCGCCTGGTTCTTCGACCAAGTGGGGATACCGAAGGAGAGTAGGTTGGAGATAACCTAGGTAATACTTGATATTGTGAGGAAGAAAGAAGAACATTCGCTGAGATGGAAGGGACCCATGGCCAGGTTGGTGAGGAGATTTCTGTCAGAAGTAACCTTCAGCGATGCAGATAATGTAAGGTTCCCTCATAATAGGCCATTGTATGTGACCTCCAGCATTAATGGAATTAGTTTTGTAAGGACTCTTATGGATGGGGGATCTTCCATCAATATCATGCCAATCAACTCTTTCCATGCAGCCAATATTCTAGAAGAAAGGTTGGTCCCCATGCCTTTGGTGATTTTGGGGTACGATAACCAATCTTTTAAATCCATTGGGTACGTTAATGTTAGGATTATAATGGTAAATCTGAGTTCCCATATCAAGTTCCACGTAATAGAGAGTGCAACTTCCTATCATCTTCTAATACGAAGGGTATGGATGCACAACGGCTAGTTCCTTCAACGTACCACCAATGTACTAAAGCGAATATCAAGGGAACAGAGGTGACCATTAGGGCTACGAAGAGGCCCTTCGCAGTCGAGGAAGCTCACTTGGTGGACGCAGCATTTTACACAGAGTTGGAGGAGGATGTTCGGGTCCTAACGAGAAGAATGGAGGGAGCATAGATTCCCTCGATCAGAGAAAGAATGGGGCCCTTGAACGAGCAGAATAAGGAGATTGCAAGCAGCACAAGACTAATGGCCGAAGAAGCTCACCAGGCGGTCCTTCAGCCCTAAAATATCTCAAAGTAGCTCAAAGACAGGATGAGGCCCAGAGTGGATCCGATGGAGCATGAGGTCTAACGGCAAAGGGTGTTGAGCCGATTTTTCGAAAAAAGAGTGGTTGAGGCTTCTAGAGGAAGGCAGCTACAACTACCAGCAGACAGTGCAAGAAGGTCATTACCGAAGAAGGAAAAGTGGTATATCGATTATAACAGTGTGAACGGGCGGAAAACAAACTGATGATGAGGTTGACTCGATATAAGAATGCTTTCTGGTGGATCAGCGGGGATAATATATGGTGACAGATAACTCCAACGTACAGGAATTTTTAAAGGAAGTAGCCGAGGAACCAGAATACATGGCGGATCAACCGAAATCGCAGGTGCAAGAACTGGAGCAGTTGAACCTGGCGAAAGAAGAGGAAGACTCAAGGCCTATTTTTATCGTGAAAGATCTCAGTAAGGAGAAACGAGAGTATTTGGTTATATTGATTCGAGAGTTCATAGACATTTTTATGTGGAAATACACGGAGATGGAAGGGATGGATGAAGGAGTCAGATGTCACAAATTGAACGTAATGCCTTCATCCATTCTGATGAAATAAGAAATAAGAACGTACAAGCCCGATCTAGACTTGAAGATAAAGGAAGAGGTCTGACACTTAATAGCGACAGGGTTCATCAAACTGATACATCACCCGCTTTGGTTGTCTAGCATTATCCGAGTGGGAAAGAAAGACAAAAACCAAATAAGGATTTGTGTGGACTTCAGAGATTTGAATAGAGATTACCCAAAGAATGAGTTCCCTCTGCCCTCCATCGATAGCTTGATAGATGCAATGGCTGGTCATGAGATGTACAGCTTCATGGATGGATATATAGGGTACAACCAGATCAAGATAGACCCCTCGGATGCAGAGAAAATGACGTTCAGAACCTCGTTAGGAAATTTTATGAACAGAGTAATGCCATTTGGACTCAAGAACGCTGGGGCTACTTACCAAAGAACAATGATGGCCATTTTCCACGGTTTCTTCCACAAATTTATGGAATTCTATGTAGATGATTTGGTCATCAAATCAAGGAAGGGAAAGTCCCATCTGGGCGATTTGAGGAAGGTGTTCACCCGATGTAGGAAGTATAAATTGAGGATGAACCCAATGAAGTGCGTTTTGGGGGTAACAAGTGGGAAATTTGTGGGCTTCGTGGTTGATCGAAAAGGGGTGCAGATGGACCAGGACAAGCAACGAGCGATCTTAGAGATGCTAAGTCCAAGAACGGCGAAGGAGCTGAAGAGTTTCTTCAGTAAAGTCTCCTATCTTAGGAGATTTGTGCATGGGTTAGCCGAGATAACACATTCATTGATGCAGCTGCTGCGAGGGAACATGAAATTCAAGTGGGAGGAGATTCACCAGGAGTCTCTCGCTGGGCTGAAGAAGTTTCTCGTTTCACCACAGATCATGGTTCCCCTACAGACAGGAATATCGTTTCAGCTATATCTCACATCCACCATGAGGTCCATGGGAGCTTTGTTGGCGTAGGAGATTGATGGGGAAGAACGATCGGTCTACTACCTCAGCAGAATCATACATGGGCCTGAAGTTAGATATAGTAGCCTGGAAAGGCATTGTTTAGCCTTAGTCTTTGTAGCACAAAAACTTAGACATTATATGCTATTTTTTATAATTTATATTATAACTAGATGTGATCCTATTAAGTATTTGTTGGCAACAAATATATTGATTGGTAGGGCAATTAGGTGGTTCCTTATCCTCTCCGAATATGACTTGAAGTGTGTGGTTTCTCGCGCAATCAAAAGCCAAGCTTACACCGATCTGTTGGCAATCTTCCCCTCAGAAACGTTTGAGCCACCCAAAGAAAGTATTTCAGGAGACGATTTGCAGGCCAATCACCTAGACACAATGGATGAGGAATGGATAATACAGTTCGATAGATCTTCGGCGAAAAAGAAAGGAGGGGTAGTGGTTATTATTTCAAAAGGAATGGAGGAGATTTTCCTTTCTTACAAATTAGATTTCCCTTGTTCTAATACCGAGGCAGAATATGAAGCATTGGTGCTAGGTTTGCTAGAGGCTCTTCGAAGGGGGATTCGTTCACTTTGCATCAAAGGTGATTCAAATTTGGTGGTTCAATAAGTGAATGGAGAGTACGTGTTGAAACACATGAGCCTGACACCATAAAGAATAATCATTCAGAGGCTCCTCTACCAGTTCCATCGAACCAAGATCAAGAGGCAACCTAAAATGATGAATCATCACCCAGACGCCTATGCCACCATTGCCCAAAAGATGGTCATGAGAAACGATACAACTACTGTCATAATCCAATAAAGAATAGCTCATTCAATAGTACAGTCAATTCTACCGATGGAGGACGACGCAGACTGGAGGGGGGAGATTAGAGGGAAATTGGAATTTGGGGAAGGAGCGATGGGGCTGATGGAACTAGACCAATACTTTACGAACAATGGAAACCTTTACTACAGGAATGCAGGAGGATGGTTATCGAGGTGCATCGATCCAGAAGAGGCAAAGCGGAGATTAAAGAAAACACATGAAGAGCACTGCAAAATAACTGAGATACCCCTCTACCGAAGAATGCAAAGAGAGAGGTATTTTTGGCCCAGAATGAAACAGAACGCGGCGGAGCTACAACAAAAATGCGACAAATGCCAATTATTTTTCGAAGTAGCTGAATGTTATTTCGTGGAAGCTCAACCAGATTGTAGATAGCCCTATATTGATTTCATCAGAGATGGAGTTGCCCCAGCACACAAAATTGACGCGATGGGACTCAAGCGGAGGGCCCTGAGATTCTACTATCAGGAGGGGTAGCTTTATCGAAGGGGATACTTCAATAGGTCATTACGTTGCATCACAAAGGAAGAAGCAGTCTAGGTCCTCAAGCTGGCGCACGATCCAACTCACATAGGAGGGGCCAATTTATATGACCAATTGATGACGTTGGGGTATTATTGGCCAATAATGGAGAAAGAATATGCTAAGTTCGTTAAAAAATGCAAAGCTTTTCAACTTCATGGAAATATGATCCATGTCCTATCGGTAGACCTACACTCTCTGGAAATGCCTTATCCTTTTCACACTTGGGCGTTCGACCTAGTAGGGTCAATACATCCTTCTTCGAGAGGGAAGATATTAATACTAGTAGCAACGGAGTGCTTCATAAAGTGGGCTGAAGCGATACCACTGAGAAGGGCAACAGTGGGGGTGGTGAGTAACTTTATTAGAGAATACATTATTTGCCATTTTTGGATCCCAAAGGTTATCCTTTCATATAATGGAACCCCTTTCATCAATTCAGAAGTAACGATGCTTACAGACAAATACTCCATTTTCCATCATACCTCGATAGTGGCATATCCAAAGGGAAACGGTCAGGCCGAAGAAACTAACAAAACTTTGGTTAATATCTTGGCTAAAACAATGGAGGATTTCCCAGGAGCGTGGGATGATAAGATACCAGTTGTATAATGAGCCTATCAAACAACTAAGAGAAAGCCCAAAGGATATACTCCGTTCTCCCTTGTCTATGGGGTCGAGGCGATTCTCCCAGTGAAGTTAGAAGTTACCTCTACTCGATATGCTTTGCGAAGTAGAATGCTCCCTCAGAATAGACATGTGTAGTTGGAAGCGTTGGATGAACACAGAGATAATGTGATGCTACACTTTCAAATGTATACGAAACAGCTCTCCAGGGCATATGATAACTTAGTCAGACCAAGGAAGTTCATGGAGGGAGATCTCGTATTGAAAGCATCAGTGAAACACATCTGGGGGCTTCCTCTACCCAAGTTTGTAGAAAATTGGGAGGGACCTTTCATTGTAAAGGAAGCTCATAACTCAGGATATTGCTTAATTTCTAAGATGGAAGAAGATAAACCATTCAAGATTAATAATAAATGGTTGAAAGTCTATCATGTGTAGGTAATTATATTTGGACCACTGATGTATCTGGCTGTTGTTATGAATACGCAAGTTCTTTTTATAATGAGTATGCAAGTTCTTTTTATTATAACTCAAGTAGAGATGAAAGAATTATAAAACTTCACAATTTATGCAAACAGTTCTAACAAAGAAATGGCATGAGAAAATAAATATCATTCTTCATTCATAAACTTTGGGGGCATTACAAAATTGGGAGCTATTGCCCAAGAATTACATAAGAAAGAGAGAAAAAGAAAAAATATATATATACAAAAGCTCATTGGCTTAGGAGGAACCACAGATTTGAGGAGGAGAAAAAATCTACAGAAAGGCCCGAAGAGGCTTCTAGGCAAGACCGTTGGGCATTAATAGAAACCTCTAACCTCGTATGTGCTTGCGTGCGCTCGATAAGGAGTTTCTCTCGTTTTAGTCTCACGAGACACAGAGCTTCTTCGATGTCCTCCACCTCCTGGGCAATAGTTCCAAGAAGAGGTGCTAGCTCGGCCAACTTAGCTTCCTCGGCTCGGTAATCCTCCTGATGTTTTCGTAGGAGTTCCCTCTGATTCTCCAGTCGTTGACTTTTTAAGGTCTTCAAATGCGTGATGAGCCAGCCAAAACGGAAGTCGTCGTGACCTAACTCCCTCAGATAACCCAGAAATTGGTTAAGGAGGGGTTGGGTAACGTTTGAGGTCGGGGTGTTGGCAATTTTAGTAACGACGATAGCCATGGCCTGAAGCTTATAATCATAATGAAGATATTTGAATGTAGGCAATCCACCGTGAATATTTCAGGATGATGATTTACAAGCTGATTAATTACCAAATGATGGTTGGCGGGTGTTTGAGGAGAATGTTGAAGCACCATCAGGCAGAAGGCGTAAGGAGCCAGGTCGGGCAAAGAAAGCTCATAGCCAGATTCGCTCTCAGTGGCAACACCGGTCGTGGAACCTTGATCATTATGGCTAGAACCTTCTGAAACGACAGGTTACCGATGGGGGGAGGCAATGGGCGAAGGAACTGGTGGAGAATCCTTTTGAGCAACCTGAAAACAGTTAGAGGAAATAAGGAGTTTATGAAAAAACTTAACAAACATTTTTATTGTTAACTCACCGATATAGGTGGAGTTTATGAAAAATCTTAACAAGTGTTTTCATTGTTAAGTCACCGATATAGGTGGAGTTTATGAAAAATCTTAACAAGTGTTTTTGTTGTTAAGTCACCAATAAAGGTAAAGTTTATGAAAAATCTTAACAAGCATTTTCGTTGTTAAGTCATCGATATAAGTGGAGTTTATGAAAAATCTTAACAAGTATTTTCGTTGTTAAGTCACCGATATAGGTGGAGTTTATGAAAAATCTTAACAAGTGTTTTCGTTGTTAAGTCACCGATATAGGTGGAGTTTATAGAAAATCTTAACAAGCGTTTTCATTGTTAAGTCACCGATATAGGTGGAGTTTATGAAAAAAAACATCAATAAGTGTTTTCAGTGTTAAGTCACAAACATAGGTGAAGTTTGAGAAACTCAGAAATGCAGATAAATTAGGGAAGTACCTCAGCAGTAGTAGGAGAGAGAACGGGAGTCACCACGGGGGCCATAATGGTAGAAACCGTTGGGGCAGGCTCATTGCCTCAGTAGCGTCAACGGGGCCCTTGGCTGAAGAAGCCTCAACGATAGGCAAACTTCCCTCGCCAATAAAAGGTACTAAGGCCAACACAAGCGTATCATCAGAAGAAGATGTTGGACCTTCAAGAAATGCCCCAACGCCGGTGGGTACAGAAGAACTAATATGGGGAGCAGCAGCATCAGCCTTGGCCTGGGAAAAGAAAAGGCCACTAAGAGCAAAGGGTGGGATAAGACTTGGCAAAAGCTGCAAATACAAAACCAAGCGTTAGACACAAGAAGTAAATATAAAGAAAAAATAAGGGGTAGGAATACATCTAACTTATTATGGCACCAAAAAGGGAAACTTCAGTCAGGGGTGTCGTCAACGCAGTGGGAAGGAGAACGTTAGCTATCAGAGACGCCACTTCCACCTAAAACATCCCAGCATATCATAATGATAAACAAAGCAATGGGATAAGGAAAAGACATGATACTTGATAAGAAATTTACCTCAGGGGTACTCTCATCAACCACCACGATGGGCAGAGGGACCTCTTGCTCGGACGGTAATTCAGAAGGGGATGGAGGGGTTGTCTCCGGTTGGGAAGATATTCAAATAGATTCAATGGTAGCAGCCCCCCGTAGCAGCATCTTTGGCCCGTCGGGAGGATGAATGATGAGAGTAGGTGAGACCTATCATAGGGGAACGGTGAGGAGTAGTATCGGCATGAGAGGTGCCGAAATGCCCCCCCACAAAATGGCTCACAGGGGAACCAGGGGTACTGGGCCTTTCTTCAACTCCCTGCACCAAAGTTATCAAAGAAATAAATAAATGCAGCTTGCCTTAAGAAAAGAGGAACAAGAATAAAACATACACACATACCTGAGATCTGGAGGGAGAACGAGAAGGTATAACCACTGGTGAAGGTGCAGAGGAGGCAGCAATAGTGGGAGATGGGGATGGAGGTATCTCGGCTGTTCGTTTCTTCTGGGACTTAGTGCCTAGAGTTTTCTTTCTTATGCCCATTGCATCAGCACTTGAGGTACCCTCGACCTTTTTCTCCTCTAGGCCGTTGGCTCAGTTGGATCAACCACGATCGTGGGGAAGGTATTCTAAAGGAGAATGATGACAGCGCGTCGTTCAAACTCAGCGTTTATTTATTCTACCTCTGCCCTGGCTTGCCTTCTCAATTCCTTGGACTTTTCTGTAGGCATAGCAAGGGGAACGGAGGCAATAGGGAATGCCTCCAAAGGAGTTTGTGCTTGAGCATGGGACTTGGATTTTGAGGAAACTCCACCTTTGGACTTCTTGGCCTTTTTGGAAGGTGGCTGAGAAGGCCCTTCTCTTGTTACAGCTTCGGTCGAAGGGGCGACTTATTTGGGAGTTGCAACGGCCGTGGGCTTCGTGGTGGCAGTAGGGATCTTTGGGAAATAAGGGGGTGGCTCCTGGGGAGATTCTTTAATGGTTTTACTCAAGAAAAACTCAACTCCAAGCACGGAGTTCCCCTTAAGACCCAGTTCAGAAGCAGAGAAAGAAATGACTGGGGAATACTAGGGGGGACTGAATATACTCTTGAATCATTCTCAACTGCCCCGAACGGAACTCATTGGCATAAGAGGTGGATACGTCCCCCTTTCTAGTGGAACTAGGAAGGGTGACTAACCCATCGATAGTACAAGTCACACTAAGCACCGCTGCTACAGTATAGAAGGTGCAAGCTTCAGCAAAAGTGGCCCTTAAGTGGTTGTGTTGAAACACAGGTTGAGGGGCCCCCTGATCAAACCCGAACTGCCTGCTACATATGCCAGGGTTATAGGGTTCTAAGGTGTATTCCCATTCAGTACAGGAAGGAAGAAACCCAGGAGTGAATACAATCACTATGGCCTGCGAGGAATCTTATACAGCTGGGATGAACTTGACCGTTGAGGCTGCAGAAGGAAAGAAATCCTAACTATGGGCAAATGTAGACTCACTATATAGCCTCATCACAAAGGAGTCCAAATGATCAAAAACTGCCATTATCTCCTTTCGACTTTGTTTTTTATGGAAACATAGGAGGCGTGGGGGCTTGATACCTTGGCTCATGGGCAGAGGAATAGACTTGGCGATAATGGCAGAAAAATGGGTATAAAGGAAGCCCGCCAAAAAGATGGTGTTGGCAAAATTGGCCAAGTTATAACGACCTAGTGATCGTGCCATGTCGATATGGGTTCGATCCAACCAGGTATAGAGGGACTCCAAGGTAATGGCGTCCAGAGGAAAGTTGAAACCCCTAGTCAAACGAATGAAAATATTTATAAGGTCCCTCCTGGGCTGATCATTGGGTTTTTCAGTCAGGAAGAAGCGTGAAAGCAATACAAGTATGTAGGCTGGTAGTTCCAGGGATTTACCTCTACCTAGTCCCATTGCATCATTGACATCCTTTGGGGTCGGAGCTTCGAAAAAATAGCTGATGAGGGGGAGTAAATGTGGCTTTGTTTGACGAACCAGTGCAACTACGGAAGACTCGATCCAGCTCAGGTCGATCAGCAGCCTCTTCGGCATCTAGGGCCTCATCGTGATATGTGAACTCACCCATTGGCTCAAACCTAAGGAGCTCACAGACGTCCTCGAATATAATGGTGAACTCTCCCAACACAATAAAGAACATGTGAGTTATGATATTCCATTTGGAAATTAGTACTTTGAGCGCTACGTTGTGCTTGGAAAGGGTGAACTCCCTAAACCAGTAGGATAGATAAAGCCCAACCTTTATAAGAGCAGTGGCGTAAGAACTCTGCATATGTGTATGCCATGCAGTGAAATGGGTTGGTGACCCCCCAAGTACTTCGGAGTCAATCTGAGAATAGGGGAAGTCACCACGGTCCAAACGAAAGCGAAGAGTCCCATCTGGGGGAAGATAGCCCCACTTTAATGAATCCATATCCTCATCACCCAACAGTAAAGGGTCAAACTTGGATGAGAAATGGCAATTCTTGCATGCATCATAAAATTTATCATCTTTGCCAAAGATGGGGGCCGACGATAGAAGCGTAGTTGCTCTTGACGATTAGTATTTAGAGCAGCGACACTAGGGACAGCAGCGACGCCAGAAGTGGTAGAGGGGGAGCCTGGATGAGCAGTGGTGGTGGCAACCTTAGAAGCACTTGAAGAAGCCATAGTAGAATGGCATGAATGGAACAGCTGGGTAAGAAGGGCTAGAAATAAGGAGGGAGGAGCACAACCACAAGTGGAGGCGCAAAAGATGGAAGAGGGAAGAAACTGGGTAAAGAGTTGGACAACAATGGAGGTTTTTGCACAGTTTTCTCTCTCTAAAGAAGACGTGAGCTTGAAAAAGATGAAGGAAAGAGAAGAGATTGAAAAAATATACATTTGAAGCCTTTTAAGGAACCCGTCTATTAAGTTTCACACCACCACACGTGCAAGGCTGCTTATAATCATTTCAAATGAACACGTGGCACTTCGAGAGGCGTCTTGGCAGTTGAAAAGATAGCATCGCGTCATTTACGAAGTGGCGCCTGGGGAACCGATGCCTTCTTCAATAAGTTTGAGTTTTGGCGCTAGAATTTCTGTCAGACATATCCAATAACTCCCAATGGAGAAGATGTCCCAATGGTTCAAAAAAGCAATGATGTCCCCTCGCCACAAGTCCAAACGTTGTTTAAATGGTGACTCGACTACATAGGGGAGAATTTCTGCTTTTTCGAACATAGAAAAGTGTTACAAGGGAGAATTTCACTTACCAATAATCAGAACAAGTATTTAAGAAGGTTAGCAGGCCTTTCGGGAGAATTTTAAATAATAAAGTTATAACGGTTGAAGCTCAGTATAAGGAAAAAGTGGCGATGTCCCTTCATCAAAGCACCAATGAGCAGTAACGCTTCGGTTCAGGTACATTGGGGAGAATTTTACTTTTTCCTGGAGATTCTAATGCGGTGGTTCTAACGAAGGAAATGATGCGAGATTTTTTTTTACTGACAAAGAAGGTTTATCGAATTAAAAAGTTTTCGTGCAGACATTTCTTGTTCCAACAACAAATCTCTCCATGAAGGGGGCAAATATAGAGGGGGCTTGAAGGTAATCCTGAGATTAGGGATAATTCCATCATTAGCAACAGTGTTTGGGATTAAGAAATCGAGGTAGCTCAGTGTGGTAACTTAGCGTGACAACTCATACTTTAGCTTGTTGTGTTAGTCATATTGTATCTTTGTTTATATTGACTATAAGCTATAACGGTTGTAATTATGTAACGACAATAATAATGAGTTTTAGTGTGAGGTCAAACGGTACTCGCGAGAGGCCAGGCTTGGCAGGGCCTGGGAGAGCTTTCATGCTCTATCGAGTGACCTCACCGTGGAAACTTTAGAGGGACTTGGTTTGGAGGATTGAGAAGTAAGGCACCATTGGGGCTTATCCGACCATCTTAGATACACCTGGTAAAATACCGAAAGACCCTTACCGTGGAACCTCGGGTGGAGTAGCTTGGAGTTCCATCGGGAGTTGAGTTGTGAGCCGAAAAACCCTCTACTTAATGTAACATCCACTTTATCGGATGTCACTAACCAGCTAGACAATGTCAGACCTGTACTTGAGTAAACCACCGTGGTATTTGGGGCTATCAGACAGTTGGTGAGCCACCTCTATGACAACAACCCCTAAAGCACAGTGGTTAGGCAAAAGGCATGTCTTGGCATTTAATGTTTATGATGTGGAGACAACTAGTGCATCAAGAATTTAATGTTTTTAACATAAAGTATGAGGGATGTCTTTCACAGGAGTTAATGGTGGAGTTGCCTCGGGGGTGGCGTGGGAGGCTATTTAAGGACCCCAACCACCTCTGAGGAGAGGATGATCTTTTGAGAGTTCATACGTTATTACCAGAGATAATATACATCAGAGAGAGTTACTACAAACTAGAGAGTTCACTCACCCACCATTGCCATTTATTACGAAGCTTTAATACTTGACAGAGATTCTTGAGGGTGGTTGGTGTGTTTGGCTGCCTATCAAGGTGTATCGAGGGTGCTTACTTCTCTCTCCCTATAGCTAAGTTACTTCTAAAATTCATTATTACCTTCTGAGTTATACACGAGATATCTGTGAGCTTAAACTGAATTTATCTTCATTGAGTAATGTTTGAATGTCCCATGGTTAATCAATAGTGTTGCTATTTAACTTATCATTACTGTACTCAAAAGGGGTTACGCCTTCATCTTATCTAAACTACCCTCTTACACATACTTTGAACATTTATTCTTAGAGGACAATATCGTCTTTGTTCCCGAGGTTGTAAGCCTTCTCGTCCTCAGTTGGCATCCTTATATATATGGATGGTTCAATACCATATAAGTCTCGAGAGATGATAAGATTAGTCTCTTGGACGTTACTTTTGTGAGACGTGGAAATACTTATGTCAACTGCAAAGACCTTCTCCTCCTCAATAACAAGAGCTTTGCCATTTTGGTCTCAGACTAAACAATCTCCATTAATCATGGAAATCAAGGGTTGGGAAATTTTAGGGGGTGGAGGAATGTTATCGCCACTCTCGTCGTCAGAGTTGTCATAAATTTATGGCTCAAGATCCTCTTATTTGATGAGACAAGGTGCTCGGATGAGCCTTATTTCTTGATTCAGCAATGTCTTCAATCTCGACTATGCCAGTACTATCACTCTCATGACCTCATCAAAGGAATTGAAGGAACTAAAGTCAACAGTGTCTGCACAAAGGTTTAAACGCTCAGACGAGATGTAACCTTTAAAAGACGACGTGTTGGAGGACGACATGTTGTCAGTACTAATGAAAAAAACACTTGGGGAGTTAATTTCAAGTACAGTATCCTACTGGGGTAAGTTGGTCAAACACAAAGGAGTGGACATTACTTTTAGAGGTGTCGGAGACCTTTCTTGGTTAGGAATGGTCTCGGCCTCTTCACTCTCTCGGCGGATGCAATCATAAAGACGACTTAACTATATCCAAGTCTCATACAAACTTCGATAAATTAATAAACTTCTACTTAAGGGGTTTTTAAGACTAGAAGGGTCAAACAGGGAGAAGCAATCATTTTTGAAGAAGAACACTCAAGAACACAGAAACCACAATCCGACAACCTAAATTGAAAAGGTCATCGGAGAACGTCAAATGACACCGAACCTTACTAAAAAAGCCCAATTCCTAAATAAGGATCCAAAATACCACCATCAAAACCTAACACTCCTAGAATTAGCACTAAAACACCACTACAGAGGGAGGTGTAAAACCAAGAAAAGTCGTTGAAAGAATATGAAATGTAGAAATGATGAAAACAATAATGAAAAGTTGCAAGAAGTGTTCAGAAGTATCTGGAAAAGAAAGGTAGTGACCTGAGAATGAAATAACACACCAGGGAAGACGATCAGAGAAAGATTAAAAGGTAGAATGCTAAAGAGAGAAAAAGGCTCTATTTTGGCTCTAGTTTGAAGTTTGGAGAAATGGTATAAGTGAGATACCGCGCCTAAACCAAACTTCAATCTCAAATAAGGGTAATAATTAAGCACGAGAACCAAGGCTTGTAATGATGCGAAGGCTAGTGCGTGGGAGAGAGAAAGCTTGAGTTTATCTTCCATGGCCATTATATTATAGTGAAATCACTCCCATAGTTTACACAATGGGTGTAGGCTAAGGTCGAACCACTTAAATACTTGTGTTTATCTTTGTTTCCTCCCATCTCTTCTATTGAATTGCTTGTCAATTACTATCTTATTATATTTGTGCAATACCTACATCCAGGGTGAATCCATTGTATGATCTCCATTTCATCACATGGCTACCACATCAAAGATCTTGGTTTGAAAAATCACAAAGCAGTATAGTTTGCCTAGTATACTTTAATAGTAGTGTAAGGAACTTATCCTTAATGGTAGCATCCTTTAATAATTTGTAATCAAGTTCTATCCCCCTTCTTAACAAACAATATAGGGGAACTATAAGCCCTATGATTTTTTTGAAGTTTCCCAGCTTTTAACATGACATGTACTAATGTCTCAACTTTTGTGTTTTGAAAATATGGCACCTAATGAGATCTTTGGTTTGTGAGTTTAACTCAAGGATTATAGTCCTCCAAATTATTTAACAAGCATTGGCTAATCAATTCGTGTTCATCTTCAAAGAATATTTTCTTTTCATGGCTAGCACCACATTTTAATGTTTGTGCTTATTGGGTTTGTGATTGAATATACATGACAGATAATAAGAGTGAGAAAAAATTAATAAGCTAGTTACAATTATTGAACTTTAAGAGCGTATATATTAATTTCAAACAATAATCGTGTTTTGAAATGAATAGCTGTCAGAGTAGCCGCTCAACAAATGCTCTGTATCATCGTTTAGAATATCAAATACAATTTCGTTAAAAGTAAATATCTTACGGCAAATTCTTTAACTTTATCGTAATTAACATTAAGGACATGCATTTTTTTAAGTTTTCAATAAGTCCACGTGTGTCACAATTATTAATGTGGGTACGGTTACACTGATGAATATAGATACAATTACACTTATTAATGTAGATAAAGTTACAATGATGAATACAATTACAATTGAAAATGTATCTACAATATTAAGTGTAATTGTATCTAAATTAATAAGTGTAATTATATCGTTTAGATTTATCATTAATTAATTGAAAAGCTTATGAGTTTAAGAGACCAACAAGGGTGTTACTTGAACTGATCATATATAAATAAACTTTTACAGGATTTATTAGTTAATGATCCAATTTCTTAATTAGTGTTGAGTCATTATGGCTTTACTTTCTCCATTTTAATATTCATTGGTACACATTAGTTTTTAAATTCCATACCAAAATTGGAAACCTTGGTTTTGTTTAAGAGTGTGTTTGATTGCAAACAAGGAAAATACGTGAAAAATAATTTATTTAGATGAACAGTTAGAAATGAGAGGAAAAAATATAAATTTTTGGTCTTATTTTTTCAATTTTTCATGGAAATCGATTTTTTAAGGAGTGAATAAAAATATTTTTCAATAAAAAATGAGATTTGAGATGAAGAACTTGCTATTTAAATGATGATTGTTCTTATATAAAATATTTACAATTAAAATAATATAAAAAAATATAAATTCAAATAATTATTTTTCATGATTTTTTTTTCTTGTAATTCAAACAACCCTTAATATGTATATTTGTAGATGTGACAAAAAAAGAAGAAAAAAAACGAGGCGGGTAAGCAGTCACTTCGGATTATCCTAGATGACACTTAATAGTCAAACCTGACAACCTCAAAGATGACGACGCCGTACCGCTTCCATCCGACCTGGCAAACGGATGACTTACTCTTTCAATCAATAAATTCACACCAACACGACACTTACTTTATTCCTTTTTTTTTTATCTCTCTTTGTTCTTCACGTTATGTTACATTTATTAACTAGATATTATTTGTATCGATAAACCAATAAGAAAAAGACTGTACATAACAATGACCAAAACCTACATAGAGAGAATGAAGATAGAAAGGTCAATGCAAGGAGATGGAGTGGACCTTGAGCAAAAACTAGATCCACATATTTCTCATGATTACTTATCATGTTCATAATTGAAACTATGCCCGTCTCTTCACTATTGTCCACTGTTGATTGCCCAATATATTCAATTGTGTTTACGTATAGGTGATATGGGATATGGGTATTGTTTCAAAACCCAAAAAGCTCAAATCTTTAGCTAATTTAACGTTCTTGATTCTTTAATTATCCTGCAAGTGAGTTCAAGATCTGTTTTTTTTTTTTTTTTTTTGTGCCACAACTTGTTCATGGCCTCAGATTCGAATGGTGGGATTAATAACTCGGGTGTTGAGTCAGTAATTGTGATAAGATCGGATGAGGAAGAATCGGTCCATTCGAACGTGAAGGCAAATTTATTAAGGTTGATTAAGGTAGTGAAAGATGAGGTGAAGGTAAAGGATTCATGTGTGGTTGATGTGAATGGAGGAGTAGGGGAGAATTCTAATGAAGAAAGGGTGTGTAGGATATGTCATTTGAATTCTGATCAATCTTCTGAAATTAATATTACTAGTACTGGTAATAAGGTGGATTTGATTCAGATTGGCTGTGCTTGTAAGGGTGAGCTTGGTATTGTGCATTCTCCTTGTGCCGAGGCATGGTTTAAGCTCAAAGGAAATAGGTATAATTTTATTGTTCTTTTCTCTTGTGATAATGGGAATTTAGTATTATTGTTGTTGATAATTATTGCTTATTTAGGAGCAAGTTGATCTTGTTGATTCTATAATTTTATTTACTTTTTTCAAACCTCAAAGTTGGGCTAAAAGGCTGAGTTCATCAATTGGGTCTATCTTGTTGGAAAATTAGATGGATAAACCACACAAATTTAGAGAAATGGAGAAGAGGATTTTATTTACTTTCTTACTGTATATTCTCTTGCCTTTTCTTCTGAACATCATGTGACTAGATTACACTACCCAAATACATAGCTATGTGATGCTTCAAATATGGTGATTGTTCATGGTACTGAAAATGTAAGACAACACTTACATTTAGGTTGTGTTTGATTGGCTATTTTTTCCTGGAACATATGAAGGATTCTATAATTTTCAATTTTTGACGTGTAAAATTGTTAGTTATTCCTTGGATTTTTTTTAAAAGTTTATCTAAAGACGATCTAATAATGCACATTTTGGACGTTTTCCATGGAAAATTTTCTATGAGGGGGAAGTAAGAAATTTTTTTCTTGGATTCACCCACTCCAATCAAACACTCCCATAGTTTTGGATTCTAGTTTTAGTTTGAATTGAGGACAACATAATTAGTTACATTATATCGAAGGAGAAAAAAGACCACAAATCATCCCAATTTTGAACCAACTCATGTTTAGGACAAATATTTTGTACGAAGTTCACAAGGACAATTCAGAACCTTACTACGAGGCTAAAATTATTTTGTTGCTGCCCATTTGTTAGTGTGCTACATCATCATATACGTCACACTTGTTTATCAAATCACTAGCAGAATATTTCCATTTTTTGCTACTACTTAAAGAGTGATTCTACTCTAACCAAAATTTTGACCAAAATTTTGTAGACACTGACGTGGCAACTTGTTATTGGTTGGTTTTGGAGGTCCACGCCCAAAAACCAACCAATAACAAGCCGCCACGTCAGCATGTCTACCAAATTTCGGTAAAAAATTCAGTCACAATAGAATTTTTGCTACTTGAACTCATGGCAAAGCACACTCTTCTTTTCTTCTCTTACAGTACAACCTCATTATTTTTTTTCTTGATAATGCAACCTCATTATGAAGAAGGGAAGAATTTGTTAGATGCACACAAATTTTTTTTGATATACACATTCTTAGTTTAGATCTTTAGTCTAAGCTATCCTTTTTGTTTTTCACCTCTCTCTCTAGATTAGGGAGCTGCAATTTTTCAACTAATTGAAGGGGTTTAAAGATTGACAAATAGGTAGCAAAAATTCAACAAATATAGTCACCATGAATTTGATTGTAAAACATTCTTGATTGGATGAATCTAATATTATGAAAGTTAATAAATCCATGCAGCCATTCTTGAAAGCAGTTATATTTACATTTTAACCTTAGTAATGTATTCAGCCATTCAACCAAAATTCATGCAAATGAATGTTTAAGTCGAACTATGAGTTTTTTTGTTTTGAAAATAAGTCTCGGGGCCAGTTTCTCTTCGGGTTCGCTGCTCACGAAGTTGCCGCAAAACTTTAAAATTTCTAAATCTGGATGTTCGCCAGCCAGCGAAGACTCTTAGTTGCGGCCAACAAGTTGCGAAGTGGCAGCTAACGGGTGCGACTTTGGGTTAAATGATGGGCATTTTGAGGTTTCATCACATGTTTTCTCCCATCTAAAAGGATCATTTGGGGAGTCTTTTGACCTAAGTTTTGGCTTCTCATATTTAGGATTTGAGAGAGAGCCTTCAATTAAATGAAAATCTCTTTCTAACTTGAGGGTTTTAGGTGAGATATTTTCCTTTGACCCAAATGGGTCTTGTTCAAAGCGCCGTGTGAGTGCCCCATGTACTGTGGATCTGATCTATATGTATTGTGTGAGGGGTTTCTCGCAGAGTTATATGGGGAGTGGTATACACCAAGTTGGGTATTTTGAAGCACTTGGAAGCATGAGATTGAGACTCCCGATTCCACTATATATTCTCTAATTGTTTGTTATTTCTTCAAATATTGTGGGATCAGACCTCTTTGTGGAGGTAGCAAAATTGGTGAATCACATATATTTTGGTGTGCTTGTGTTTGTTCTCGCATGTTTTCGTATTTGTGCTTGTTTATTATTACAATTGTATTTTGATTATATCCACAGTCGTTGGTCGGCGGTTACCAACAGATTGGTCTTAAAGCACAACAAATTCTTGGTGAAATTCCAATGCATAAATAAATATAAAAAGGTCAGACAATACTGGATGTAGATTTAGGAGATCATATGGAGATAGATTCAGGCAAAACCCAACTTTGTGGAGGTTAGCGTTGTCCTTCATTAGCATACAAATTCTAAGGATAACATGCTCTTATTACTTGAGTTCATTCATTGAATATATCTTACGTGATAAATTTGCTTTCATTCTTTGGTTATGTTTATTATGTTAAAACTAGTAAAACTTTACTGCTTTAGTTGCTGTTGTTATACAAATTATTTACCCTTTGAACCATCTATGCCAATATCTTTTATCAATTGGGCAGATTAAACATCACCAAATAGGTTTATTCTTGCACATCAATTGCATCATGATAAATATACACTGATGACATTGATCAGCACATTTAAAATTAAGTGTAAAAATATGTAGAATGACTACCACAGATTACGATTACATATGCTACTCTGCAATTAGACAGGCTTGTTTGTCATTTTCTCTAAAAGGAAAATACAACGGATAGGTGTTGAATATAAAATTTCTAGGGTGCGTTATAAGTTTAAAACCTTACATGTATTAATTTTTATACATTACTTGTGCAGATTGTGCGAAATCTGTGGTGAGACTGCAACAAATGTTACTGGTGTTGGTGATAGCAGATTCTTGGAAGAGTGGAATGAGGGGAGATCAAGTGGTAGTTTGCATTCATCAGAAAATGGAGGATGTTGGCGGGGACAGCCATTTTGTAACTTCTTGATGGCATGCCTGGTAATTGCCTTCGTGCTACCATGGTTTTTCCGTGTTAATATGTTTTAATTTTGGGGGGCATTGATAGGAGGGAAAGAAAAATAATATGATTTGGTACTAATGAAAGGAAAGAAAAGGGAATGGCAGTATTAATACTATTGTTGTTTGAATATAGTTAGTAGTGGCAAGGAAAGATAATGAAATGACTCTTTTTTTCAAGGTGAGGATAGGAAAAAAAGAAAGTGTTCAATGTCATTTGCATGAAAACACTTGAGATTTAAAAGTTCTTATTTTGTTCACTTCACTATCTTCAAAGTGGTATTTTGGCATTACAAAAATTTCAAAAAAGTGTCTCCTCCTCTCCAATACCTCTCATTTTTTAAGGGAAATAAAATTTTGGTTTAAAAGGAGATAACGTCTCCCTTCCTTTTCCTTCTTATTCCTTACCTTTCATTCACATCTGTCAAATTGAAGATGTGATTTTCCTTTCCTTCCCCTTTTTTTAATCCAAACAGAGTGTTAATGATAAGGAAAAATTCAATGATTCTTTAATATAATTTCGATAGCTTGGTGGGTTTTTGGAATAGATGCCAGTCATTTTTTTTTTCTGGATTTGTATTGGCGAATCTTCACTACAAATTTAATTGTTGATTTTTTTTTCCATCTGATATATGAGTGAATTGTGAATTTGCATAAATATTTTTTTTTGTTGTATTTAGTTGCTGGTTCAGCTCGACTATTTGTGAATGAAGAAAATATTTTGTGGTTGATTGAAATGAGAAGCATTCTCAGAAAAACCTTATCCATATATGCACATGGTGTGTCAAAAGACAGCTAGTTTAGTCAGGTGTGCAAATATACTTTTTTCTTGTGATATAGGATTCTAACGATTTCCATATACAGTATTATGAGTGTGACGTCACTTTGAAAGGTCGTGTTAAGTGTACCTGTGACAGCTTAGACGCCATATGACTATGTTCTTGAATCATATTCTAAAGAACGAGAAAAAGGAAAGGGTCATGAAAGCACTATTTAGATTTTTTTTTCCTTCCATTTCCCTAGTTCTTTTCAAGAATACCCCAAGTAAAAACAAAATTATATCAGAATTGGTCTCATGGTTCAATTTAGTCCAATGGGCCAAGCAAAGCATGGAAAAATAAGATAAATTTGGAGGGAAAGAATAATTAAGTTACTCTTGTTTTGAATAAGATCATCCCAAAGAACAGATTTTTCTTTGAGCGAAACCGGAAGTAGAGACTACTTTTTAAGGGAAAAAAGAGGTTCTTGTTGGGGTTAGGTAAAAACAAAAAGAAAAGAAAATATAACTCTTTTCGTTATTTATAAATTCCAAAGCCCCCAATATTTATAAAAAAAATGGGTATATATCAAATAGTCCCTCAGACATTTTTTAATACACACTTAGTTCAAACTTTTTTATTGTGTTCCAAAAAGTTTCTCAGTACATAAAAACACTCAAAACAAGGAGTGCATGTGAGGGTGGGGGGAGGCCGGCGGGGGTGCCGCTAGCGCGGACCTTTAAAAATAAGAGAATATTGGTTAAATGGATGTTTGAAGGACTTTTTGTAACAATATAAAAAGAGTTGGATTAAAGGTGTATTAAAAAATAGCTGGGGCATTTTTTGGTAATTGATAAAAAAAAATCACCAATAACATTCACTCTTCTTGAAATTTAAGAATTTATTCTTGTTCAAATATGAAAAAATGTCTCTCCCATTCGAATATGGTTTAGACAAAATAATGAAATGAAAGGAATGAGAATGAGAATGAGAAATTAGACCACGATGATTTTCTCATGATAGCATTTGCACTTCAGGTCCTTCTCATGGCCAAGAATCCTAATGATGATGCTTCTACGGTAGTTAATTGTGTTAGCATTCGTAACTCGGTGGCAAATGTAACCTTGAAATATGATTTAATGGAGCAATTGCGGAGTTTTCATGGTAACATTTACTATTGTGTACTAGTAAGAACAAATTATAATTTGAGCTCTACACGGACACGCATTTTAAATTGTTGGCACCCACCAAAAGATAAAAGACTTGTTGACTTAGCCAAAAAGAATAACTCTCACTAATCCAAACCGATTCACTCTCTCCCCCGTTCCTTTTTACTCGGCACAACACCCAATCCCCCTACAAGTGATATTACATGCAACATATCTGACAGTAGCTATATTACTGACATCCCGAACCAACAACGAAAATAAAAACACGAAATTTGTACATAATATTGAGTAAAAATAGGCACGACACTGAACTAGCGTAAGAACATCAACAAAAGCACTAGCTTCCCCAAAATACAAGCAGAGAGAAACATGGTGGAATCTCTGAAAATCGTCACGAATAGCCTGGATCAAATTCATGTGAGCTGGAGTCTGAGCTTTGTTCTTGTAAATCATATTTGTGGGTACCTATTTTTTATCAGCCCGTAAGAGTCTCAGAATCGTTTTCAACAGAAGATATAAAACAAGAGTTCATGTGAATTTTTCAATTAGACTTTTTAAAAAGTTGCCATCGAAAATCATCAAAACCGCCAAAAGCCATTTTTAAGAAAAATAGGATCAAACACAATAACTTAGTGCAACAGACTCTGATACCAAAGTGCGTACAAAAAATCAGGATCACGTGATAAATTAGCGTAACCCTCTCTTATACCAATTTGAGAGTGCACTACAGCGGAATAAAATCGACTTCTCAAATAAATCCAATTTTAATTGTGAGTCAACCAAACCAGTTTTAATGAAACCTAAGTTTTAATTCAATCCTAACACATGCTTTTAAGTGATATGAAATCATAAAGCAATAAGTATACAAAGGAAACCAAATAACAGGATAGTCACAATATGAGGAAAAGTCCCCTAAGGGAAAAACCTTTTATTTCACCGTAATTAGTAAATTGTAACTTACAACGGATTACAATGAAATAGATTTTTGACACACGAATACCCGCAAGTGTCGGTCGGTGTCGTCAGCAAAGGAACAACCACAGTTACTCCTCAATAACATGTTGTTATGCTTTCAGCAAAGATCCACACGCAGCAAACCTCAAAGTCCAGAGTCCTATCTTCAGCTCAGGAATACCGCAACACTTCCTAATTTGACCTCAGTCCGGTGGAGATTTATCCTCTCTACAAAGAGTTAAACAATAGCAAAGTTTTGTTCTTGGGTTCCAAAAAAATTCACATAAGATTGGGACGGTTTTGTGAATTGAAAACAAGGTGTTTAAACCTTAAAGGAAGAAGCCAAAAGCTTTCTGTCGAATTTCAGTGTTTGCAGAATGGAAAAAGACTTCTTATGAAAAACGGAGTTGGAAATACTCTTTTATAGAAAAATTAAGGCAGTGTCGTTTGAACGACAGATACACATCGCGTGATACACTGTCGTTCGAACGAGATTGTTAAAAAATAAAACCTTTTCATTTATCTTTGCCTCGTTAAATGCATTGCCTCAAAAACTCCTAAAAATATATTTCTTTGATAAAAAAGACATTTAAAGTTCCGCTCCAATACTTAGAAAATATTTTATGAAAAATATCCCAAAATTAAAGTGAATAATTATGGAATAAAAACATAATATTTACCATATTCATCTTGTAGAGTCTTGATTGTTGAAGCACTTGATATTCGGATCCGTCTCGATGCATATTGGATCTTGAACGTTCTTCGACAATGTATCGATATATGACATACTAAATTGGTAATGGATATTTATAAAATCATGTCCTTATACCCTTTAATGGTTGTTCTTGGTTAAAAGTGAATATCGAACCTCCCGAGCTCGACTGACCATTTTGACAGGCGGCCGGAGAGGTCAGATTTCCTCAGAATAGCTTTGAGGGGATATGAAGTGACCACGAAGATAGGGCGAGCCTCGAAGTAGTGCTGCAACTTCCTCGAGGCTATCACTAAGGCATAGGCGAACTTCTCTAATGGCAAGTACCGTTGCTCGGCTTCCAAAAGTGTCTTGCTTTCATAGTCGACCAGATGTTGGCCTCCCTCCCTTTCATATACCAATGCGGAGCTCATAGTATAGTCTGATACAAAAAAGGTAAAGGTATAAAGGATCGCCTTCTTTAGGAATCACGAGCAAATGAGGTCTGGTGAGATAGGTCTTGAGTTCTTCTAAGGCTCTAGAGCAATCCTCGTTCCATGTTAGGCCTTTATTTTTCTTCAATAGCTGGAAGAACGGTTGACATCGTTCCGAGGACTTCGAGATAAAGCGATTAAGTACAACGATCATTCCAGTGAGCTTCTGGACATCGCTTATCGTCTGAGGGGGCTAGACTTTATTGATGGCGTCAATCTGGTCGGGGTTCGCCTCTATTCTTCTTTCGCTGACTAGGTATCCAAATAATTTTCCTGTCTAGACACCGAATGAACACTTACTGGCCTTAAGTTTCATTCGGTATTTGCTGGGGATATCAAAAGTCCCTGTCAGGTTGGAGAGGTGATCATCTTTGATCTTACTCTTGATGATCATGTCGTCGATATATAACTCCATAGTCTCCCCCATTTGCTTCTTAAACATACTAGTGACCAACCGCTGATAAGTCGTTCCTGCATTCTTAAGGCGGAATGACATAATCTTGTACCAATATAAACCAATAAGAGTTACGAAGGAGGTTTTATCTTGGTCTGGCCCGTAAAGGGGAATTTGATGGTATACAGAGTAAACGTCTAAAAAGCTCATCCTTTCATGAGTTGTTGTGGCGTCGACCAATTGATCAATCTTTGGGAGAGGGAAGCTATCCTTGGGACAGGCCCGGTGGAGGTCAGTGAAGTCAATACAAACTCTCCATCTTTCATTGCTCTTAGGAACTACCACTGGATTGGATAACCATTTAGGGAATTGGACTTCCCGTATGGAACCTGCATCTAGTAACTTCCCGACCGCTTTCTCTACTGCTTTTGATTTCTCTGGCGCCGTTCAACGAGCCTTCTACGCGATTGGCTTGAAGGGTGGGTCAACGTGCAACCGATGACAAGCGATGTCAGGATCTATCCCAGGCAGCTCATAGGGTTCCCACGTAAAGACGTCCAAGTTTCTCTGAAGGAGTGTGACTAACTCTTTTTTCTCGCGATCAGTTAAGGAGGTACCAATTAGAAATTTCTTCTCACTTGAGCTGCTTCCAGCCGTGACCTCTTCCAGGTCTTCGACGACCCTTTTTTTAGGGGTGGAGTCTGGTTTCCTCTAGCCCTGGTTGTCCATACTTTAGTTTCTATTTGGAGGGTGGCAACCCCTCTTCGGCTTCCTCCTAACTCTTCAATTCATCTACCTTCCTCTTTTTCTTGGGATGAATGGCAGTGATAAATCACTTTTTGGCCATAGCTTGGTCGCCGTGGATCTCGACCACTCCTCGATCAGTAACACACTTGAGATTTTGATGGTATGTTGATGGTAAGGCCTTCATTGCATGGCGCCACCATCTGCCGAGGATGGCGTGGTATGGAGACTCAATGTCAACTACAAGAAATTCAATCATTTTTAAAATGTTTCTAGCTCTAACTGGAAGGACAATCTTTCCCAAATGAATTGTGATTTTTCCAGCGAAGCCCACTAACTAAATGGTGGCTTCTTTGAGGTCGGTGATACTCAGCTTTAGCTTTTGAAACAACTCCCGGTACATCACTTCGGACGAGTTACCTTGGTCGATGAGAAATTTGTCAACATCCTAGTTGTCTCTCCTGAGTGTGATGACCAACGCATCATGATGCGGGGTTCTAACCCCAACCAAGTCCTCTTTTGTGAATATAATATGCTTGTTATAATCAACATCCTCCGGTCGTCGACGCTTCCTGGCGTGAGTTTTGGCGGGATCAATCTGAAAGGCTTGCATAGCTGCAATGAGCTTCTTGACTTCCATCTGAGCAGTATTTCCTTGCATTTGATTGAGGTCTGATGCCCCATGGATTATTGAGAACTCGTAGCCGATATCCTCCTCGAGGACGTTATCGGGCCTTTGCTCTCCATTTGCTACTGCCTTATCAGTCTTTTTTATCAATGAACTCAATGAGATGCCTAGCCTGGGTCAACTCCTCGAGATGAGATTTGAAGGCTTTATAGTGCTCAGTTTTGTGGCCACCCTCCTTATGGAACGCGCACCTTAGTGCGGCATTCCGTTTGGTGGGGTCTCCTCCCATTTTCCTTATCCACTTGATAAATGGCTCGTCTTTGATCTTGGCTAGAATCTTGTATATTGGTTCCTTGAAGACTGTATTCACAGCCTGGAAATCCTTTGAGTGATCGTTTTTATTTCCATTTTTGGAGCCATTTTTGCCCCCGTTCTTGTTCCCCTTCTTCTGAGGCTCATTCTCCTCCACTCCTTTGCTCGCCTTTACGCGACCATTATCCCCTGCGTTAAGATAGGTTACATCTTCGGCTTTGGCATATTTCTCTGTACGAGCCATCAAGTCATCAATGGATTTAGCCTCCTTCTTAGTTAAGGACTGGTGCAGCAGGCAGGAGCTTGGCAAAACCGATTTTAAAGGACGCTATGATGACCTCCCCCAAAGTATCATCAGTTTCATTAAATGGTTCCCAGTACCTCTTGGCGTATTCCCTGAGGTTCTCCCGTGGCTTCTTTTTTATAGTAGGCAGTGCATCCATCCGCTTCGAGTGGGAGCTACTTATTATGAAGTGAGCTTTGAATAACTCAGCTAAAGATTTGAAGTTTTTGATGGACCTATATGGTGATCCCTTTGGGCTACATCGTGCAAGATGGAAGGGAAGATACGACACATGAGCGCGTTATTATGACTCCATAGGGTCATGGCTTGTTGATATTGCCGGACATGATCAATGGGATCAATCTTCCCATCTTAGATCTTGAACCTAGGGATTGCGAACTTTTTTGGAGCCTCTTTTTCTTCTATTGCCCTTGAAAAAGATGACTTCATTTAGGTTTTGAGCGCTCTTCTGGCTAACTCTCGTGTAGATCTGGCACCGCGATGAGCTAGGTGCTGGTCCATCTCTCTTTGGACCAAGCTCCTTATGCCGTCATTTTGTCGACGAGGAATTCTGTGGCGTCGAGCTTGTTAGGATCAGTTTGATCGATTGTCATTTGACCCATTTCTCTCAGTTCCTTCTGAGCCACACCTGGGGCTCCTTCCTCGAGTGCGAGACTTGCTCGCCTGAGGGCTAGGAGTTTGGTCCTGGCATCGTCGAGTATTCTGATGCATCTCTCTTTCTATCCTTTCTAGTCGCCTTTTAAGGCGAGCATTTTCATCTTCTTGCCGGCGCGTAACCTCATCTTGTTCTTGGATTCTGGCTTCATAAGCATCAATCAATCTTGAAATTTGCGTGGACCTGGGTGGCTCCTAGCTTTCTTCAGAGACCTACCTCTCTTAGCAGAGTCTCGAGTTTGAATGAAGAATCTTAGACCTTACCGTCGGAGGGATAGGTTGTTGCTGAATATCACCTGCTTGAGGGATGTTTCTATTGCGGTAAGACATTGTTGGCTTTTTGTTCATCCTACAGACAACACCAATTGTGATGGCAAAAAACACAGCACAATTTATAGAAGAAAGCAATCACTAAAAGATTAAGAAACGCATGCAATCACAACACAACACAACAATATACGTATTTCGACAAACTGCCTACGTCCACAGATAGGTCTACTGTTTTTTTATTAAGTATCTCTCAAGAGGGCTTCTTTGTTACAGGCCCCTTTGTCCCGGGCCAGGGGTTCCAATATATTCAATATAGACAGCGATTGTAACCTCCATGCTTCTAGGCGAGAGCTTCCCACTCGTGTGATTAGTAATGATAGTGAGGGTGATGAGATGGAAGTGTAAATGAGCGTAACTTGCAAACTGCTTTCAATGAACTTTATACTAAAACTTTGCAAATAAAGATAGAAAATTTGATATTGAAAGCTCAATTGAAAGAGCGTGCCTTAAAAAATGATGATGTTTTAGTTGAAGATCTTAGGGCACATGAGAAAATTTTGAGAGAGAAGCTTGAGTACGTCGAGGGTGAGAGAGATAGTATTTGAGGGGTAATGGAGGCTATGAAAAAGGAACTTTTAGAGTTTGAGGATTCTAGACGTTTACTCAAGTTGAGAATAAGTGAGCTTGAGAAGAATTTGAGAGAATCAAGTAAGGTAAAATTTGATTTGGAGTCTCGGTCAGAAACATTAGATAACATTTGAGGTACTGTCCAAATTAAGGAGGATATGGGTGGTATAGGCTTTGATGAGAGTGTCACACCCATTCCCAAAGCCAACCCCACACGTGTGAGAGAGCCTCCTAGGGTAGTGAGGAGAGAGAAACCTAGGGTTTTTAAGAGAGAGACGCCGTGGGTTGTCAAGAGAGACCCACCTAGGAACATCGTGCGAGAGGCACCTAGGAATTTGAGGAGAGCGCTACCTAGAAACTTTAGAAGAGGGACGCCTTTAGGAAACACTCACCGCCCGATTTACACTTGCAGACATTGTGGTAGGCAAGGTCATCTTAGGCGCTTCTGTTACAAACTTTTGAATGGATCTAGGAAGGTTAATAGAAAAGTAAATTCGATTCCTCAAAACCCCACACCTCGTTACACATCGATTTGGGTTAGGAAATCGAATTTAGAGGCTTATGGTCTAATTGTTCACGAATCGAGTTTGCTTGCACGTGATTCACCCCATGTGAGATCGTTTGGTTTATTGTGTTGGTATTTTTCATACGCTAGTTGTGCTACATGATATACTCTTACTAGTGTTATGACTCAATTTTTTTTAGTTTTCAATGTTTTATGAGTTTTAGCTACTATTTTTGCACTATTTTGGATCTGTCACGTATTATTTTCTGGAAAATTTTTCACTGGGCAACATTGTCTAACATTCTGGGGATTCTGTGAAAATATATTTCTCTCGTTCGAGCGAGAACAGATCTCAAGTGAAGCCTTCTCGTGAGATGCTATGTCGTTTGAAAGACAGGCAGTCTCTTTCGAGTGACCTAGTTGACTTTGACCATTCTATTTACAGTACCCTATGTTCATTGGTTGCATTATTTGGTATTATTGGGTTGCTTCTGACAGTTCACATGCAGTCATTTTTAGTATTCATGCTTAATTGATTATACTGTATTATTCGTTTAATCACACCTTCTTAGATTATTAATTCATTTGTGTGATTACTATTTGCTAGCATAGGATGTTTCTCATGTCGATATTATGCATATTGCTATTATGTACCATGCTTATATTTATGTTTTTTTTTTTTTTTTGAATTTTTTTTGGAAAAATACAAAAAGATTTTCATTTTGTTGAAAAATTAAAAAAGACAAAAAGATTTTTGTATTTTGTTTACACCGTTTATGAATGGACTCTTTAGGATGACCGAGTTACAATTTCATTTCATTTATCCATGTGACTATTTGATAGTGTTTTAAGACAATAAATCATGTCATCCATGTGCTTTACAATGTTTGGAGTCATTAAGACGTCAGTAGTTGATACTTCCAACATGTTTGACTCATTATTTCCTCTAATGCACACATGCACGGATTTGTTTAATTATTGTACTTGTCTATCACATGTTGGTCGAGTGTTTTCATCTCAATCATGTCCTTAAAACGAAACCAAGACAATAATACGAGAATAATTAAAGTAGTGCATGTAAAAACTATTGCTTATAAGGAATTCGTTTAAGTTTGAAAAAATGATGAGTGACACGGTAAAAGGCTGCGAGTGAATAACTATCACGTCGTGAAAGTCACCGTTTGAAAAGAGCCCGCATAAAAATTAAGGCAATAAAAAGATAAAATATGCCAAAAAATTTGGGCTAATAGGTTTTCTTTAAGTTGAGAATTTAGTACCTCATTAGATATAAAAATTTATTTATTATATATGAGGGAGCTTGGTTGGAAAGTAATAAATGTGTTCACATGTACTTTGAAAAGTTTTCGAAATGGCACTAAAAAGTTTTGGACGTTATTGGTGTGAAAATCACTTAGGCTATGATTTGTTGATTTGATTTAGTCGATATCATCTAAATTCAACAATTTTACGCCTAAGGATATTTTTTATGTTCATTCGATAGGAGTACACTTATACATGATGCACATATGATTGATTGAGTTTTATTACCTATTGAATTTGTTCACACCCATTCATTCCATATCCATTATTTGGTTGTCTTAATGTTATTCATGGTGTGATTTTCGTAAATTTTTTGTGTGAAAAAAATTAAAAAATCAAAAAATAGTTTGTGGATCCTTTGAGTATTTCCTCTACATGAACATAGTTTGATCAATATTTATTTTGTTTATCGTGACACCCCGATTGGATTTATTTGGTTTGTTCTTTTCCTTATCTATTTCGAACAAATAAAAAGAGGGAGAACGAATTATGGGGGAGTTTTTGCATTATGGGTGAGATTTGATTATATTGATTGATTTATTCTTATATCATTTCAAACTCGATGCATCACGAAGGTATTTGCTTTGTCTCATGTGTGTAGTTATGAAGAAATGATGATGATTACTAGATTGCACACCCTAATGAGAAAAGCTTAAAGATTTGAAGTTTTTATGCTGAAGACTTTTGAAGAAAAATTGAAAGACCTGCATTTCAAGTACCTTTTCACTTTTGGGTTCATGGGAGGGTTTTAGATTTGTATAGGCATTTAATTTGATAATTCGAATATTTTTATATTGTACCGGCATAGACATAGGGGAAATTTGTAAGGACATGATTTTATAAATGTCCATTATCAATTTAGTATGTCATATACTGATACACCATCGAATAACGTTCAAGATAAATATGCATCGAGATGGATCCAAATATCAAGTTCTTCAACAATCAAGACTCTGCAAGATGAATATGGTAAAGATTATGTTTTTATTCCATAATTATTCACTTTAATTTTGAGATATTTTTCATAAAATATTTTTTAAGTATTGGAGCGGAGCTTTAAATGTTTTTTTTATTAAAGAAATATATTTTTAGGAGTTTTTGAGGTGGTTCATTTAACGAGGAAAAGATAAATGAAAAAGTTTTATTTTTTAACAATCTCGTTCAAACGACAGTGTGTCGCACGATGTATACCTGTCATTCAAATGATAGTGTATATCGTTCAAACGACATGCTGTCTCGATTGAACGACCCACCGCCTTAATTTTTCTATAAAAGGGTCTTTCCAACTTCGTTTTTCATAAAAAGTCTTTTTCCATTCTGCAAACACTGAAAATTGGCAGAAAGATTTTGGCTTCTTCCTTTAAGGTTTAAACACCCTGTTTTCAATTCACAAAACCTTCCCAATCTTATGTGAATTATTTTGGAACCCAAGAACAAAACTTTGCTATTGTTCAAATCTTTGTAGAGAGGATAAATCTACACCGGATTGAGGTCAAATTAGGGAGTACTGCAGTATTCCTGGGCTAAAGATAGGACTGGGATCTTTGAAGTTCGTTGTGTATGGATCTTTGCTGAAAACAGAACTGCGTATTCTTGAGGAATAGTTGCGGTTGTTCCTTTGTTGACGACATCGACCGACACTTGTGGGTATTCGTGTGTCAAAAATCTATTTCATTGTAATCCGTTGTAAGTTACGATTTACTAATTATAGTGAAATAAAAGGTTTTGCCCTTTGGGTATTTTTCCTCGTATTGTGACTATCCTGTTATTTAGTTTCCTTTGCATGCTTATTGCTTTATGATTTCATATCACTTAGATGCATGTGTTAGGATTGAATTAAAACTTAGGTTTCATTAAAACTGGTTTGGTTGACTCACAATTAAAATTGGCTTTATTTGAGAAGTCGCTTTTATTTCGCTATAGCGCACTCTCAATGGGAAGATCTTTGCTAATTTTATCACCGAGTTCATAGGAGATCGACCCATCAATCAACCATAAACTAGTCGATCAATGAAAAGCACATAACGATCTATCCCTTGGACCTTATACGTAGATGGAGCCTCCAACTCCTGGGGGCAGGGGTAGGCAATGTATTAGTAACCCCTGAGAATACGTGCTTGAGAAAGGCATCAGGCTGGGATTTGAAGCCTCCAACAATGAAGCAGAATACGAGGCGCTGATAGCTGGCTTGCGCGAAGCACAAGTGTTGGGGGAAACGCACCTCCAAGTCTTCGATGATTCATAACTGGTATCCAATCAGATAAATGGAGATTTCAACGTAAAGGATGGAAGCTTAACTCGCCTTCATAAAAGGACTCATAGCCAACTTTGATAAGGTTTACATTCAGCAGTTCCTCAGGGGACAGAACTACCACATCGATGCCCTAGCAGCACTGAGTTCTGTAATAGATTCCGATTTGAAAATAACGATCCAAATAGACTTCCTCGCGCAGCCCAGTATTTATCTAACTACTGAATCCGAGAAGGTATCCCACATAAAAAGAGCACCAAGTTGGATGGACCCCATCATAGAATATTTACGAAGTGATACGCTACCAAGTGACAAGAGGTCGGAACATCAGATAAGAGTCAAAGATGCTCGCTTTCACTTATCTCCTGGTGGAAAATTGTATAAGATATCCTTCGCTGGCCCCTACCGCCAGTGCGTTCATCCACAAGATGTCGAGCAGGTTCTGCACAAACTTCATGAGGGCATTTGTATAAGTCATATAGGAGGAAGGTCATTGGACTATCGAGTAATAAAGGAAGGATATTGGTGGCCATATATGCAGAAAGACGTTGGATTATATGCTCGAAAGTGCGAGAAATGCCAAAAACACTCACCTATGATTCACTAGCCCGCCAACGACCTCAAATCATTGACCAGTTTGGGGCACTTTGCCCAGTGGGGTTTGGACATTGTAGGATCACTGCCTACTTCATTTGGAAACCAAAAGTATTTGTTGGTTGCCACGGACTACTTCACAAAGTGGATAGAGGCAGAACCACTGGTAAATATTCGGGACACAAACTTGACAACATTCTTATGGAATAACATCATCACTCGCTTTGACATACCCAGGTCGATCATTACTGACAACGGGACCCAATTCGAAAGTGGTCTCTTCCAAAGTTTTTTCAACGATCATGGGGTCAGGCATTATTTCAACTTCGTAGCGTATCCTTAGAGCAATGGGCAAGCCGAAGCTTCTAACAAGACAGTAATTGACAAACTGAAAAAATGACTAGAATGGGCCAAATGTGCTTGGGCGAGCAACCTGCCTCACATCCTATGGGCTTATCGCATGACCCCAAGGCGAGCAACTAGGGAAACTCCCTTTACGCTCACCTCGGGAATGGAGGCAGTCATTCCATTGGAATTCGGGCTCCTTACCATAAGATCCACACTGGTCAACCAAGGCCACAATAATGAAGCTTTACTCACTAAGCTTGAATTATTCGATGAACGTCGAGAATTGTCTCTAGTTAAGTTAGCATCCTACCAACAATATCTAACCAGACAATACAATCAAAAAAGTCAGTCCGAGGAAATTCCAAGTCGGGGATTACTCCCAAAGGAAAGTCCTCAATAGTGTTGTAAAACCATCAGACAACATACTGGGACCAAACTGGGAAGGACCCTTCAAGATAGTAAGGGATGACCTACAAGGAGCCTATCACTTGGAAAGGCTGGAGGGAAGGGCGATACCAAGGGCTTGGAAAGCGTCCAATCTCAAGAAGTTCTACTTTTAGACTTCCTTTACCTGCACACATTAGTTTAGGAAAATTTTCATTTAGAAACTGATGTTGCTCTTTATTTGCAGTTTTGATTAATAAAATTTGGTTGGCCTTAGCATTCTACATATCTTGCTTGTCTTGATAATAATTCAATGCACACCCTTCCTAAGTAACAAACTTCACCCCTTTTATGATTATAACAAAGTTCCCGGACTACAGCGAGCTGACTAACTTGCTTCAGTCAAGGGATCTTATAAACTAGCCATCTATGATTACAACACAGTGTTAAGTCTACCCTAGTCAAAGAAATAAAAAACACGATTAGCAAGGTTAATAAGTAAACCTTCCTCAAACCTTTGTCTAAAAACACAATTGGTCTCTCAGGTTGCTCTGGCGATAAATAAAGACCTACAGGGGATCCTTAGGCAACATGGCTAACTCAGGTTCGTTGCCAAAACAATTTGGCTTGAAAATCCTGCTCAGGCGGATTACCCGTTAACGAGGTCAATTCTCGCCATCGCCATACATAGGCCTAAGGTAGTGTGATGACACGACCTAAAAGGCAAAGTGTACGGAATGATATGGCTAAAGCATATTGGACTGGGGGAATGGTCAAATAAAAGGCATCTCTAAATCTCATTTAGTCGGTTGAAGTGCCCAAAATGATTAAAGTTTCATACTAATTATTCATAAATGTAAAGCAATCAACACATGTTTAGTCGGCATACGCCCAAAACATAAATAGTCAATTATATTTCTGATTTAGATGAATACATTTACAACAAATTTGTTAAGGCCTATGAAGGTCGTGGATGATGAGCAAGATAATATGATACTCGAGCTCTTCGACCATCATTAGGATGGTTAACAAAACTTTCCATAACCCCCTCCGGGCACGGCTCTAACAGCTGCACCAAAATGGTATATATGGGAATCTAATGATCATCTCTCCAAAATGGATTTGGCTACAAATATGGAGGAATAATTTCATGTCTATACCACAAGGTAGAATTTTTGGGGATCATCAACTCCCTGAGGTCACTTAGCCACCCTCTGATAAAAGCTACCTCCTCAGCCTCTTTCAATTTTACAAGGGCATTCGCCCAGACTTGATCATAGAAATTACCCCATACCTGTCGAGGACCCTTTCAGAACAAGTGTCGCAATCTTGTGGCATCTCTTTGAAGACCGATAGCAATTACATATGCTCTCCAAATATCCCCCTTTAGCTCGATAATCTCCCTATAAGAAGCATCATCATCTAATCTATCTCGACGAGCGAATGACGAAGAGGACCCTCGCAGGATTTGAGGAGCATTGCTCGAGGCGCTCTCCTTGAGATGTGAAAGTTCTCTTCTCAGAGCATCATTTTCTCTCTGCAGTAGCTCCCTCACTTGATTAACTTCGGATGCATTCAGAAGCTTAGCCTTCAAGGCATCCATCTCTTATTGAACAGAGGCTCCAATCTCTTCTATTTCCTCGAGTATATCCTTTAGTCTGGCAACCACTTCGGATTGATCCTTATAGTCCTTATTCCTTTCCCTAAGGGACTTACAAATCTATATAAAAGCTCGGAGCGCTTGAGTGCTGATGTTTAAACCAAGGATTTGGCCCAGACGAGAGTTGGCATGGATATAGTCATCTAAATTAACAAGCTACAAATGGTAAAAATAAATGACAAGAACAACATAAATTAGTGAATGTAAAAATGCGGTTTCTTACATTCAGAAAAAAGCGGCATCAGCTAAGTACAAAATACATAATTTAACAAAAAATACAGACAAAAGGAAAGGCCTGTAGGTCTGGCTAGTGGCGTCAACCTTCTTGGAAGAAGAGGTCTCTTTTCCCTTGTTAGCAGTAGGGTCATTAGTGACCTCGCCTGTGCCAGCAGTTGGTGCATCTCCTTGTGCTAGAACAGAGACCACTCCCTGATCAGTAGGCGAAGCACCTACAATAGGGACAACAGGCTGCACAATAGTTGGAGAAGTAGGAGCATCCTCATCCACTATAGGTTTGGGGCCTGGGTGGTGTTGGGAAAATAGGGGAATCAGCAACAACGTTAGTAGAGATCAAGACTCGATCCCAGCCTTTATTGAAACCTTCTTGATCGATATAATTAATCTGGCCTTCAGTGTCTTCATATGCTGCTTCCTATCCTTCGTTATATGCGCTCTCCCAAATAGTAGCAACCTCTGCCTCCAGCCTCTTCACCTTCTCGGCCAGCACTTTGTTCGCTTCCGTTAGTAGTTTGTTCGCTTCTGCTATGGACAGCTTATTAATAATTACTAGATCATAGGACTCGTGCAGCTTGGATAACTTCTTTATCACATCATCATTCTCCCGATAAAAAGAGGTTTTGGCCTCTGTCAAAGCTTTCTCGAAAGACTTCAAAGCCTCTTGGGAGGACCTTAAACTCTCTTCAAGCTCAATATTCCTCCTTGATATTTCAGCTCGGCCACGCAGCAGGATAGTGTAATCATAAATGAACTGCAAGAGAAGACAGACGTCAATCAATGAAGTATGAAGGGATTGCATGATATAAGAATATAGAGAAGAAATGTGTCCTTACCAAAGAAAGCCCTTGAGATGACTTCAGGGCTAACTGGTCAGGCCCTATGCTCGACGATCACTCGCGCTCTGTTATGAGCACTTCATTTTCTAGAAGTAGTGGGGCAAGATGAGGGGTTGCAACCATTGAGGCCCCCTCGACAAGAATAGAAACAGGCACTATGGAGGGAATCAAGGCATATAACTTCTTCCTTCTTTCTTCTTGTCTCCTCTTCCCTTCCTCTCTCTTCTTCTCTTCCTCTTTTTTCTTCTCTTCCTCTCTTTTCTTCTCCTCCTCTCTCTTTCTCGCTCTCCTCCTTTTCTCCTCTTCTTCTTTTTTCGTCCTCTCCACCTCCTTCTCATGAGCCACTATTTTGGAACGACCAACAGAATCTTCAGGCTTCTGCTTCAGAAACTTCATCCTATTGGACAGTAGGTCATCATCATCATCATCATTCGGGATTAGATTCTTTCTTATTGGAGGAGCCATTTCCCCCTCATTGGACCTCTCCTCACTGGTTCCTTCTTCACTGGACTCCTCCTCCCTGGATCCTTCTTTATGGATCTCTCTTTTTTAGATCCCACCTCGCTGCTACTACCTCTACCACCTACAGCAATACCAACCTCTGAGTTTCTCTCCTCCTCGTCATCTAGTTCGATGGGTTCAGAAGCACTAACTCCTTCTTCTGGGATATTAATGTGAGGTATATTGTCCACTGGACGAGCAATTAAACTGGTAGTAGTATTTTTATACTCCAACAGAAATGCAGCAGACCTAGGGTGCTCACCCTCAGCTATGAAGTCCCTTATCTTCCAGACCTTCATCAGCTCAGCATCTCGAATCTCTTGAGGAGAAGGTTCTTAATTTTTAGCCTTCATTAGAAAAAGGAAAGAGATGAGAACATTAGAAGAAAAACACTTCAAAATGAGCTAGCAAGTAATAAATAAAAAAGGTTTGGCAACAACCTATGTACTCCTCCCCATAGGTAAGGATCCAAGGTCCCCTGTACCTTACGCCCTCTGTTTGGGGAGGAATTTGCCAATTTCTAGCAATAAATCCTTCAGACCAATAGTCTTTGTGAGAATCAGGTAAATTCACTACCAATACCCTATCAGGGCTCTTTGCTTTCAGTTATAGAAGACCCCCGCTTGTACGAGAAAAAGCATAATAATAGCATATTTCAACTAATCCTAAATTGGTGCCATAAAGATAATTTATCCTATGGACTCCATTGACAATCTTCCAAACATTTGGTGATCATTGAGCACAAACTATGTAAAATTATTGAAAAAAGTGTAAAAAAGGATTTAGGGGAATCGTCAAACCCCCTTAAGATAACAGGAGTACGTGTATCTAGTGTCCATCCTCAACATCACGAACGTTGTGGGAAACTAGGGTACACTCAATATCTACCCAGTCGAGGATATTGTAACATTTTCTAAACTCATGAAAAGATTTGTTGTTTATCGTCACCATGAAAAAACTCAGAATACCCTAGCTACAGTGGAGTGAAGAACAATGACGAAAAGAAATTAAGAAAAATAATGGAACTGAAGACTTATAAAGTAAGAATCAAGATGGAAATGTTGAAAGACCTTGAATTTGGGAGACAAAGAGAAAAAGACAGCTTGGGAAGCACAAGACGTAAAGAAGTTGAAGTGACGATCAAGTTTGTCCAGCACTTGATTTAAAACACTCCAATGATGGTTCACGCAGTTCGAAGAAGATCTGTCGCTCCAATATCTAGCCAAATAACGAGTCGCTCCTCTCCTAATTATGTAAACTGCAATTATGCCATCAGGAGGGAAACACTCTCTTTTAAAATTTGTGGGCCCAATTTGTCGCCCAATAATTATAGGGGCAATTATGGGTACCTATTTTTTATCAGTCCGTAAGAGTAGACAACCAGGCCCATAAAGGCTAATTAAGTGTTCGGCCCAAATTATGACCCATTATTATGAAACTAACTCGAGATAAGACCAAGTCTATCCCCGAGAATCTCGGAGAGACATTCAAGGGATTCATAGCTTATCATGGAGGTTACAATCGAATTCTATATTGAATATATTAAAACCGCTGGTCCGGGGCAGAGAGGCATGTAACAGAGAAACCTTTTTAAGAGATACGTAATTAAAAATAGTAGACCTCTCCATGGACGTAGGCAATTTGTCGAACCACGTATATTATTGTGTTGTGATTACATGCTTTTCTTAATCTTCTAGTGATTTCTTTCTTCTATAATTTGTGTTGTGTTTTTTTCTACCACAATAATAAAAATAAGTTGACTATCGATTTCAAATTCAATACATGTAATTCCCAACTGTAACGCAAGACTTAATCTAGTTTTGAGGTCCCAAATTTTGACAAGCACTGATGACACATACCCAATATTTTTTATAAAAGCTCTGATAAAGTCCCCTTGAGAATGTTGAATGATCTCTCCAATTGAAGTGTGTCCCGTATAATGGGGTTTCACCCCATCAGTATTACATTTAAATAAGGGGTGTGCCGATTTGGTCCAGATTATAGAAAACGTGTGTGGTGGGATAAACTGGGTGGTCAGTTGAGCATGGGTAAATTGGTGAATCTGGTGTGAAAGCGTATGTTTAAAGGAAGATCATGTGATGGGTTTATGATGAAAAATAGATTCATTACGAGTCTTCCAGAGAAACCAAAGAAGAAACAACGGACAGAGCACAACATAGGAGATACCAGACTAAGGGTGCAAAGTAGCAAGTTATTTGAGCAAGTAAATGGGCCAAATGTCCATTGGTGGGATGGTGGAGCATAAGTGGAAAAAATTCGGGTAGTTAGAGTAAATATGTGCGCTTCTATCTTCCAACTTGCATAAGGAACACAAGGAAGTGGGGAGTTTATAGCGGTAAAAAAGGCAGTCCGTCGTAGGCAACGCCTGATGGAGAAGGAACCACGGAGATATTTTGAGTGTAGGGTGTAAAGTACTTTGCTACAACCACTTCCATGGAAGCACTGGGGTATGTTGCGCAGACCATTTATAATTGAGCCAATGATAAGCAGATTTAATCATAAAATCTTTAGATGCACTTGGCCATCAGAAGGGAATATCAGTAGTAAAAAGGGTCAAAATGTAAATAGACCAAATATGATGAATAAGTTCCAGAGGCAGCCATTGAGATAGAACTAGAGGTTCCACTGGTGATGGAGGAAAAAAGTATTTAGGGGGCATCTAAAACAAGCGGTGGGAGTTCGAGAAAGAGAGTTTTAAAAGCATCCTGTAGTACCCAGATATGATTACCAAATGAAATATCACCAGTCCCAAGGTGCCATTTAATATTGTGTTTGAAAAGCGAAAGTAATTTAGATATTTTGGTCCAGAACCAAGAGGCCCTAACATTACGAGGAGCTTCCAACAAAGTCGTTTGGAGAGAGTACTTGTGTTTCATCGTCTGAGACCAGAGGTTACTTGGCTGGGTAAACAATTTCCATAGAAGTTTAAACATGTAATCATTATTTAAAGAGTGGAGATTTTTAATGTCCAGTCCACCATATTATTTAGGAAGTATGATCATAGACTAAGGAACAGTTGGCATTTTATTAGTCAGCTTGGAAGCATTACAGAAGAAGGATTTGATTTTCTTAGTTAAAGGGTGAATGATATAGGCTGGGAACGGATATGCAGACATGAAATAAGACGCGGCGATGTACACGCTGCATTGATTAGTGTAGCGCGTCTAGCATATGATAAAAAATTATTATACAAGACCTAGAAATGACGCTCCATGGTTTCAATCAGCTCGAGAAACAAATTGTAGGTGACGTGTCTTGTAATAAAAGGATGCTCGAGATATTTATCTTGACCTTGATACCTGTGAAAGTCGTGCTAACGCAAGGTAGCCTAACGAATAGCATGCGTAGTAGAGGGACTAAAGGTGATAGTAGATTTATCCTTATTGATGATTTTCCCTGAGACCTCAGAAAAAATGGAAAGGAGTCTGTGGAAATGAGCTATAGTAACAGGCGCAGTTTTTAAAAAGAAGATACAGTCATAAGCAAAGGCGAGTCCAAAAATATTGGGCCTTTAGTAGAAGTTCGAAGGGCCATCATTTTCTTAAGTAGGTTGTCTTTCTCAGTTTTTTGTAAAAGCACACCAAGGGCCAGATCAATAAATAGGGAGAAAGCGGGCCCCCTGTCAGAGTCCTTGGGAAGGATGAAAAGTGTCACCATATGTCCATTGATAAGAGAGTTAAAGGATGTGGAGGAGATACATTCCATAGTATAAGTGACCCATAGGTATGAGAACCAATGTTGTTGTAAAATCCACTTGATGAAGGACCACTCCAGTTGAATGTAGGCTTTAGTTAAATCAATTTTAATTACATAACTACCCTTTTTAGATTTTCACATCCTCATAGTATGTAAAATTTCGTGAGTAATAAGGATATTTTTTTGTATGTGTCGATTAGCAATAGAAGCATTTTGATAAGGAGACACAAGATATTGAAGGATGGGGCGCATTCTGGCAACTGAAATAGAGATGATAAGCTTATATATAACATTACATAAAGTTGATAGGTCTAAAATGTTTAACTTGAGAGGGGTGCTGAATTTTAGGTATAAAAATGAGGAGAGTCCTATTTAAATCACATGGAAGTATAACATTCTATAACAAATCTTGGATAATATTTATGAATGACTCTCTCACGATCGCCCAATGGTTTTGGAAAAATTTAGTCGTAAGACCGTCTATCCCTGGACTTTTATTTTTACCCATGTTTTGTAAATTATACCAAATCTCCTCTGCCATCACAGGTCCAGTAACCTAGAATAATCAAGTGGTTTAATTATCACAAAAGGATAGTCAAAAAATGGTCTAGGTGGATTTGAAGTAGTATAAATAGTCTCATAATACCGTTGGAACTAAAGATGAATACTTTGTATGGAATTGTTCCATCCAGTTTCAGGATTGAAAATAGAATGGATATAATTATTACGGCGTTGTTATGTGACACCCGTCTGGAAATATTTAGTATTATTATCCCTTTCAAGGACCCACTTAATTTTATGTTTATTTTTTAATATTGGCATTTTAAATGAAGACATTTCATGAGTTGGGACTGTAACTGATTTTCTTAATGAGTTAAAACGGGATCTGGATTAAACATAATTTGAAAGCATAAATAATGAAGTCCTTGTTGAAAGGTAGAGATGGACAAGGCCATATTCCCCAAAGTGTTATGCTTCCATACCATAGTTGCCTTGCTAAAGAAATGAACCTTGCGTGACAAACAATGAGCGTTCAACACATGCCTATTCCACTGAACTTGTAAAATATGTACAAAAGAAGGATAATTTGCCCACTCTTTGCAGTAGATAAATTGCGATGCTGACTTAAACCTAGTAGAAAGGTTATCTAAAAGTAGGGGCAATGGTCGGAGCCCGTATTAGGAAGATGAAAAATATGTGTATTTAGATAAAGAGCCACCCGCTGATCATTTGCAAGTCCTCGATTCAGTCTTTCTCTCACGTGATGGCCGAATGAACTATTATTTTCCATGTGAAAGAAGTACCACTGAACCCAAGGTCTTGGATATTGCATGAATGCATAAAATATCGGAGGCGGCGTGCACGTGTATCTTGGAAAGGACGACCACGCAGTTTTCATGTTGACCTAAAATAGTATTAAAATCACCTAAAAGGAGCCAAGGGTGATGGACAGTGGTGTGTATTTGGTGAAGAGACTGCCATACACGAGCTTGCTCTGACAGCTTGGGCGATATATATACTGCCATATATTTTGTGAAGACCATTGAGGTATCATGTTCCACAAGCATATGAATAAACCTAGGATACATAGACTATTCATGTGCCATAATAAGATCTTCAACCTAGAGAACCTAAATTCGACCTGACCAATCGAAAGCTAGAGACACAGTATTATTTTGGTAAGGAAGTCTTCCAATTTTACGAACCGACCTTTTAGCATCCGTGCGAGTGTCCAGAATAACCAAAATATGAGGACGATTTAGACGAAAAAAAGTCATGAGTTCTATGTCAAAGTTAGTCCTTCCAACCCCTTAGAATTCCAAAGTAGTATCCTTATGTGGGGGGGGGGGGGGGGGGGGGTAGTGGGTAAAACCTCCTCAAGTTCCTCTCCGGAAGGATGTTGATGTACTCATTTGGTTAGGTTGGGTTGATCTGATGTTGCCCTTAGTTTGGTATTGGGTGTGCATAGTAATTGTAAATCGACTTCGAGTCCCTGGAAAACTTGTCCCGGTGTCGAGAGACTTCTAAATGTACGTGATGCCTTTGGAGCTGGTAATGAAAAATGTTTGGTATTATGAAGAAAGGTTATATGAGTAGGTCGTTGGGACTGCATTGTATAGACTTGTCCCTATCTTATTTTGCATATAGCTTTAGTGGAGATGGTTGATGGATGCCATTTTTGTCGTCTCTTGGAGGGTGTAGATTGAGTGATTTCATTATTGAGAACTCAAACCTCGGAGGTATTGTTAATTTTGCATGAGTGGTGGAATTGTTAGTGGGAGTGGTGGTTATTTTTGGCTCAAGGTGGAGTTGGTAGATTCTGGTGAACTGGGTTGCATGCTTTGAGTGTGGTAGACTGAAATCAATATTTGATATTCCATGTCTAGGGAGTCGAAGGTAAGTACAGTGGTGCATTTCCTTTATCAGTAGACTCCGTGGTATTTCTAAGAGGGGTTAGAGGACTCACAGTGGACGTGCATGGTTTTGTAAAGTTGTTTCTGCCGCAATTTATCGTCCAGTTGTCGCGAGTTTGTTGTGTAGCAATGTACGTATGTGAAACCAGACTAGTTTCAAAGTCGGTTATATGAGTTGAACCCGAGGATAATAAGATTTATCTTACTCGAGTTTCATTATTCCCCATCATTTTCCCAGTGTGTATAGAATTTATTGGGCGCCAACCATCATTTATAGAGATATTTTCATCAGAACTCTTTTGGGAAGTTGGTTGGACCACGCAAATTTTTTGTTTCCAAATCTGTCGCACACTAGGTGTGGCGTCAATGACATGATAGCCGTCCGAGTAGGAGTTGGGTCCACTATGTTTTATTTTTAACTGAGAATATTTGTAGACACCGAGTTTACCACCTTATTTCGTCGGTGTTGCAGTCATCGGGAAATTGTGATACCCTGCCTATATAAATACCAGGTGATCAGTCCTTCATAAAAATAAAGCAGGAATCTCATTTGGTTCATTCTTAGCATCACTGTCAAAAACTTCTTAAATTACTAACTACATACATTTTAAATAAACTGGTGCCAAAATTTATCTTTTAATAATACAATAACAACATGAGGATATATATATATATATATATATATATATATATATATACAAAATAATACACATAGTAAATGAGTCTAATACTCACAAGATTTTCTATAAATAAAAGTCGAATAAAACATCAGTACCAAGTCAAATATAAAAGTCCAATAGAGATTAAACCTGAATACAAAGTCGGAACTGAAATAAATAAACATCGAAAGGGGAAACACGCCCAAATGAAATAACTGAAACTGCATCCTACTCTAGGAATGAAATAACTGAAGTGACTAAACCAAATCCTGCGAGCATCCCCAAGTACTACAGCTACGCATCCCTGGAACAGATCATCACACTGGGCGTCCCTATGGATGGACACCTAAATGGTTTTGAAAAGATTTTTGCAAACGGGTCAGAGCCTAAAGTATTTCAAAAACATTTAGCAAGTATTTATCACAGTTTAAAACTAGTTATTGATTACACGTGTTAATTCAACGTACACTCCCTTGAGTTCCTCACCTCTCAACTAATGTGCATGCCTAACATAATCTACCTAGCTATGCTACCCAGCCCACTAGGTTTCATCAATAGCTAACTAACCATATCCGGTTTAGCGAACCCGTATCGCCCATACAGTATGCTACAATATACCCTTAATTATTAAACCATAATTGACATTTCACGTATGTTATCATTAACCCATAATTAACATTTCACGTATGTTATCATCAAACCATTTCATTAAGTTGCTCTACTTAATTCGTCATTACAGATACAATGTCTAAGTTTACTACTATATCCCACTAAGTAGGTTATCTCAGAATTATATTACTTCTAGATATACATTATCTAAATTTACTACTATAGCACACAAAGTAGATTATCTCATATTTAAATCACTTTTAGATATACCTTATCTATCCTCCCTACATTACACACATGTAGGATAAATTTATATGCACATATATAAATATATAACACTATCTATATATACATCTTCGGCATCCCCGGGATAAGAACCGCGATGAAAATATGCATACTTTGTTGTCAAGTCCATGTACCTCTCGTACTAAATCAAGGACTACCGGTTCAGGTATCACTCTTGAACCATAAATCAAATCAACACATATTGGAGGCGAATATAGGTCTAAGCCTTTGGTATACGCACACACCTAACACACACAAATGACCTGTCACACTACCATACACACAAGTAGTGCTCAATCCCTAAATTCTATATTTTGAGGCACATGTCTAAAATCCCCCCCCCCCCCCCCCCCCCAAAAAAATATGGGCTCATCAGGATAAGACTATACACAATGTGGAACCTCTCATGATAGCAAGAAGTGTAGGTATATTCACATACATAAGAGAGAACATAATAGGCATACACACAACCTACACACGTATCATTTATAGGTATACACCCAACCTATAAGTAAAGTCCGTAGGTATACACTCAACCTATATTAAAATCCATATAGGTATACACACGACCTATAAATATCATTCGCATAGGAATACACTCAACTGATAAATAGAATCCATATAAGTATACGCTCAACCTATACTATAGTCCGTATAGGTATACACTCACCCTATAATATAATCCGTATAGGTATACACTTAACCTATAAATATTATCCGTCTATAAATATATCTCTCGAATACTTAACATACAAATCAATATACAAATATTCCTTTCTATCACATTTTCCCGAGTATTAATCTCTACCGAAGGTTCTAGTTACCCTTTGATTAAATATCAGTAGATAATACACTCCTACACTACTAATCATGGCCATAGGTTCACTCATCTCTCCCTGATCCGTACTCATTCTCCCGAATTCACTCACATTACAAAATATGTTCGATTAATCTTAGCCCTAGTTCTTCTCATTTAGGACTAATCCCCAATCATACTGAAGCCTACTATAACTCATTATATCCCTCTTGTAATTTAGAGATGTCCTAAAAGTTTCCCCGATAGTTATTCACAATTTCTAGGCTTAAGTAAGAAAACAACACAATTCTGGAGAAACCGGATCGATTCGCCATTGGGCCAAATCTATTCGTTTTGCCACAGTTCGTTTTCTTCATTTGGATTTTTTGCGTTTTCACCATTTTTAATCACCATATCCTTCATGTATTCTTCCCAAACTCCCAACCACTTATTTAAGCACTAAATATAGATGTATGGATGATTTTTAATGTAAATACATCAATGAATCTTGATAAATCAATCCCCAAAACAAGATTTCTATCGGAGGTAAGTTCTTAAAATGATTCTAATGTTAAGGGAGGCATAAACCCTTATCAAGATGGTGATTAGGGCCTTAGAACAGGCATCAACAATAATAAATACAAGTCCCAAGTTGGCACATTCAATTTATAAAACTCTTGTATTAAATATGTTCTTATAACGTAAATGCTATAATTGAATAATCAATACGGGGGATCCCACAATTGACTTGATTTGAGGGAGTAGGAGCAAGCACCGTTAGTGTAATAAAGGTAAGGCAGTAAACTTAAACACAAATGGAGTAAATGAGGTTAGTCACACAATAAATGTTCTCACGATAAACACCCTTATCTGGAAGTATTTTGGCAGCAGTTCTGGGCTAGAAAAGTGCGATCCCTAAATAATATGACTTTGGGAGTATTTATAGTAGAGTAAGATCATTCGAGTGACCTTCCTATAATAAATGCGTATGATCTATTTTTTATGTCAATAGTCTCGTGCATTTAATTCCAAAGATGTTACATTAAATGAAGTAGATATGATATTTTGGCGTGAATACTATTTGGACTCTCAAAGTTGTGATAACATTAAATAGGACATGATGTGTCAGCTATGAACTTACCATCCTGGAAATATTTTCACTTGAGTGCTATTTTATTGAGTTCCTGAATGTCATACATGATGACGTTAAATAGTTGGTAAACGGTAACCTGCAAAGGATGTGATGTCACATCACTCAAAAAAATAGTTAATTAAATTAAAGGTTGCTTAACTGGTGATTGCTCGAGCAACTTGTAATGTATGTAAACATAAAAGGTTAAATTTTTGGACAAATTTTTCGAACTTGGGACCCTCTAGTGGGTTACTAGAGATGGTATCTCTAGAGACTACTGAGCCATGTTGTGTATAAACCAAGGTTTTACCTAAGTACCCTAAAGGGGTTGGTCTTTTCCAACGTTGCCTTACACCCAATCCTCCAAACCAAATCCCTGCGAGATACCCAAAATGAGGTTGTTCGATAGAGCATATAAGATCTTTCATGCCCTGCTAGACATGGTCCCTCGAGGGTACCGAGCAACCTCATAATATTACAAAGTGAACTTTATATTTACAAAGAAAGCTAAATACAAGTACATCAAAGTTCCTATAATAATTTGTGTTTTCCCAAGTTTATCTCTTGGGCTTGATCTTTGTGGGAGATCCTTAGAGAAACTTAATCTTTTTGTGAGTGACCTTCTTTATAGGAGGCTCTTTGAGCATCTTCATATTTATGCTAGTGACCATCGCTAATCTTTCCTGTGAAGTGTTGACGTTGCTTTAATCAACTTTAATCCTGGACCGCCCTCTACATTTCAATTTTATATTCGTTCAAAACCCCAGTTTAATAGTTCTTAATCATATGCATCATCAAACCTATAATTTTCCCATTTTACTCATCACATGTGTATTGATTTCATTTTCATATCACAAGGGGGCTCAATCTACATGCAAATCCTACCCAATATTTATGTATTTAATTCTCAAAAACTCCAAGAACATCAATATCTCATCAAAATGTAAACCCTACACTACATGTGTATTATAACCTTTTCGAAACTTGAAAGATAAACACTTGCTTGGAGATTTTAGGTCTGATTTGTGAAGAAAGATGGTGGAATTGTCTTCCTCGCCTTTCGATTTATATTTCGGTGGTGGTGGTGGTGGTGCAAAAGTGGTGTGGGAAGCCATGGAACTCCTCTCCTTTCTCCTCTGGTGTCCTTTCTCTAATTTTTTAACTCTAACCCTAGCACCCTCAACACATAAGCTGATATAACCCTCATTATTTTGTAGGTGCCTTTACTCTAAAAAGGCAAAAGATCAAAATACCCTTTCGGGATGCCGGTTTGGACTAAAAATGCCCCGGGACCCAATCCAAACTCATGAGTACACTTCTCTGATTATCTCGACCTTTCTGGACACACTGGCGTACTCAAAATTGACATTTGGATGACCCATAAATAAATTACCTTTTGTCTCATAAATTTAAGTCCCGATACGACTGATATGGGCGTCCTGACTAAATTACCATAACAGTTTTATGTTTTTCTCATGATAATCATAACATATTCTTACTAATTTATTACTCGTTTACTAAGTAATAGTCAATATAATTTATACAAATAAATATTAACCCTTGTTTCGCTAATTAATATTTTAATTCGAATTAATTTCCGATTAATTTCCCCATTTAATTTAACAAAAATACGGGGTGTTACATACTTATCCGTTAATAACGAAATTTCATCCCGAATTTTGGAAAAAGACCTGGTATAAATAACTCTAGATATCTATCTAACATTTCATCCTCGCTCTCCCAAGTGGATTTGTTGTCATTATGGTGCCCCCACTGAACACCTACGAGTGGAACTATATTCGACTTCAGTCTCCTCTCACTACTTTCCAAAGATCTTAATCATTCTGTTTTTCCCGTTATATCTCCACTAACGGTACCCTTAAGACTTCTACCCCTTTCGTTCAACCTAGTGACTAACTCGCTTTAGTCATCATATACTAACACACTCTGCCATTTAATATACCAATTCACCTTGGTCCCTACACAACTCTATGCAATATCATTTTCTTTTGTCACTACTATGAGCCTATCCACTAACATATAACGCATTTCCTTTAATGGGGAGAATTCCATCATCCCCCTATGTCAACTCCCTTATTCATTCACTCTTATTAGACATACATTTCCACATCTTCCGGCTGTGGATGATACTAAAAATCCATCTAGCTAGGGAACCCATACACCCTATGTCCCGTGCATTACTGCAAAAATCAACTGAATAGAATACTTCTTTTAAACTATTTTTTGCTTACTTGGCATGATCATACAGTAGGGTTATACTCAACCACCCTACTAATTGCAACTTAATTATTCTCTAGCTTGTCCCATGTAATACCCCTTATTTATAAGTAATTATTTTTTATATTAATTTACCTTGTGGGTTAATTATATAAAATAAAAGAAATTGAAGTAAATATTTCTTTAAGTGATTTAAGAGATAGTATTTACTGAGTTGTGCATATTTATTGTTAAGCGAATGTAAATAGTACAACATCATCTTTTGTTGCATCGTTGTGCTTTAAGTGATAGTTATGACTTATATTCCAATCGGATAACTATTAATGAGTATGATGTGGGAACATGAATTAATGAACATTATCCTGGATGCCAGTTTAGAGGGCACGGTTAGTTCGAAAATGGTTGAAATAGTAAAAATAAGTACCAATTGTGTTTTCGGGCTCCGGGGATACTTTTGACTCATTATAACTTAATTATGATGTTACGAGTCATTTTAATTGTGTAGTAGCATTTAAATGTTAGATTTAATATATTTGGGTATTTTAGTCTTGCAAGAATATTTATTTCTCATTTATGTTTCTAAACCTAAAGAGAGTTAGAGACAGAGATAGAGAGAGCTTGAGAGAAAGAGGAGATTTGCTATTTTTAGCTTGGAATCGTTTCAACGAGCAAGAATCTGAGGCTATAATCTTGGGGCAAGTTTCAAACTTGCACATATGTATGATTTAGTGTGAATAATTTGTAAATATAGTTGTGTTCTTGAGATTTGACCATTAATGGGTTTTAATGACTTTTGGTGTTTAAACCTTTAGATTTTGATTTAGATATGATTTGAATTGGATATATTAGTTAGTTGTTGTGTAAGAATGATTTGGTGAAGTTATTAGATGATTATTTTGAGAGAAGTAGAAGAATATAGATTTGGAAATTTAGATTTCTTATAACCCGTAGCCGAAATTTGGCTATCTGACCCATGCAAATCGATTCTCCCCTAGTGAATCGATTCGCTAAAATGGTAGGATACAGGTATGAGTTTGGAGAATCCATTCGAGAAGTCCAAATTGATTCGGCAAAACAGACAGAAAGCTTGGTTTTCTCGACCGAATCGATTCAGATGGAGCGAGTCGATTCACTTCCAAGACCGAATCGATTCAGCCGGGGCGAATCGATTCGAAAAAGCTGTTGTTTTGCCAACTGTTTCTAACTTTGATTCTAATCCTCTTCTTTTGGATTTAAGTCTTAGGAACCTTCTCTTAAGATGCATTAAGAAGTATTATGACCTCACATAAGGAGAGTGGTACTCTAGGATAGTAAGGGAGTGTTCGGGATCACTTCGGGGACTAATCATAGGAGTATAATGTCTCTTTGTGTCTAGTAAACAAGAGTGGGACTAATATCGAGTCGAGTAGAGTGTGTTGGATCTTCAGGGGCTAGTATGGGAACAATTATCTCTTGTAGCTAATTTTGTATGTACATATGGATCCGGATATAATAAAGGTACATTTAAAATTTCGCATATCTTGTGATTTATGGCATGCATATACATACCTCTCTAAATGCTATCATAAGGGAAGTTACACGCATGAGGTAAATCCCCTGGCTTGTGATGCATGGAGAATATAGTCCTCGGTCATAGGACTGGTGGTTACATTGTGTTGTTGTTTTATTCGAAGTGAAGTAATTCCGAGTATGGTTATAACTCACTGTCGAAGGTATATGGCTGCTTCCCACGCGAAGCTATTTAGGATGCCCAGGTGGTCTTGGTTATAGGCCTTAGAAGACGGTAGCATTTAGGGCCGCATCCAATGGGGTGACTCCCGGAAGGATGGTCTTAGAATTGTTATATTTTGATTGTAAATATTCTCACGAATGTGGCATTTCATAAATGAGTAATGCATTTATAAATCAACTCTATGGCATAAGTTTCCTGATGATAAATGGACTTATGAAATTATATTTTATGAATTTACAAATTTAGCATGTTGAATGGAATTAAGTTATTTCTCTTAATTATACAGGTAGTTTAATTTATAATGATCTAGTATGATGCTAGGATGTGCATTTAAATGAGAGGTGAGGATGATTTTTATATTGAAGGGCGAACTTAACCTGTTTATGATGTTTAGTATTCATAACTGTTATGCATTTTATTCACACGTATATCATAATAAACCGGGCCTGACCCGTTTATATATCTTTCTTGTGTGGTTCTTATTTATGCTCAGGTGCTCCGCTGCAAGGATGCCCGTGTTAATCTTTCCTTCTATGTGTCAAGGAGCTACAACATTTTTACGGATGTTGTAGGATTTTTTGTATTAGGCGCATCATTTTCTTTTGATACTCTATATATGATCCGTTTGTATATTCGGGCGTGTTGCCCCAGTTATTGTTTATACTTGTTGTAGTACGTTATATGATCTTTTGTATTAGCATGTTCACCGACAACCTATTCGGTTATGCTTTGTTGAATGGTTATTAAACTGTTACATGTCTATTTATATATCCACCTTCTTTTATAAATTGGATTGTCTAAATTTTTTTTATTAAACTTGCATAATTAATTGACATTCGTTTTCTAAAATACTTGGTGATTGTCGCATACTATTATTATACGACGGTGACGCTAAGAATTGACCATTTATGATTCCTATTATTATTGGAGTAGCGGGCTGGCCTTCTCTTATTTTTATAAGCGGGGTGTCACGGATGGTATCAGAGCATAAGGTTCTAGAGTCCTTAGGATCTATGAAGACTTATCACGTTCTACCGTAGCATTCTTTGATATATTGTTAGGATTGTTTTGTTTGTGCATGTTGCGATCTTCTGCAAGGATAAATTATTTTAACTGTATTCTGATTCAGTTGTTTTTCATCTCATATGCCGCCTAGACGAGGTTGCCCAGCAATGGTAAATCGAGTTGTACAGAACGTAGATCCCCCACTACCGTAAGGAACGATAAATGCGGCGTAGGTGGCTAATATTGTTGCCCAGACAGTCAACGTTACAATGAGTGCTATGGCACAGCAGATTCCATAAGCCCAATAACTAGTCACATCGGTGGGTCAAGCTCATACGTGACCTCCGCATGGGAAAGAGTTAGAGAATCATTCCTGAAAGTCACCCTCCAGAATTTCAGGGTGGCGCTGATGTGATTGTGGTAAATCAATGGAAGAAAGGTATGCAACGCCATCTTCGAATGGTGGAGTTTAGTGGGGATAGGAAACAGACTCTCGCCACTTTTAAACTGGTAGGATCCGCCCTATAATGGTGGGAGTCGGTGATAACTCCGGAACAAAGGGATACCATGAATATTTCGGAATTTTGGGTTTTGTTTGATCGAAAGTATTTTCCTCCAGCAATCCAGAAAGCGATGAGGAGGAAGCTTCAGGATGCTGTTCAAGGGGAGCGATCAGTAACGGAATATGAAGAGGAATTTACATGCCTAGCGAACTTTGTACCGGATGAAGTAATTCTAGAAGAAAGGAGGATTTCAAAATTTATTGTGGATTTGAATTGGAGGATAAGGCAACACCATTTGGGGAACCCAACCTTGCAAACATTTGGCGATGTGATGAATGCAGTCTTACTCCATTGTCAGGATCACTGCCTTCAGTTGAGGGGGAGTAAGAAGATTGGAGATTCGAGTCAATCTAGTAGATAAGGAGGTAATGGTGCCGGTGGAGCACAGCCACCACCACAATAATCTGGGAATAAGCAGAAGGAGCGGGACCCATAGCAAGGGGACTCGTCTAAGAAACAACGTTTTGGGGGTTTTAACTTTGGCAGAGGTGGTTTTAGGCACAAACAGGGTGCTCAGCAGCAGCAGCAGCAGGGCTAAGCAGGCAAAGGGAATAATAGAGGTCGAGGCCATCAGGGCCAAGGTACGGGACAGTTTTAAAATAATAATCGGGTCCGACGTCCGTAAAATTTTACGGGCCGCTGTTTTCAGTGTGGTGAACAGGGTCACATGAGGAGATCTTGTCCACAGTTGAACGGGGGACAGTTGCGTAGAGGTCCTCAAAATCAGCAGGCACATCCATAGCCTCCATCACCTATTCCAGTTGTCCCTCTACAGCAGGGGAAACATCAGTACGAGCGTGTGTATAATATTCAGGATGCTTTGTTTCCTCCAGCACCGCCTGCACCGCCAGCCATTAAGGGTAAGTTTCCCATTCACGGGTATATGGGTCAAGTGTTATTTGATACGGGCACAACGCACTCATTTATTGCTAGGCATTTTGCTCATTTGACGGGGCTGATTAAGTCTGTCGAGAGTACTTTTACTAGTGTGAAGTCTTCCATGGGTGATGGTTCACTTATATTCTTTATTTGTAAAAGGGTAGGAATAGACCTTGGTAATTTGCATTTTGAGGTCGATTTACTCGTCCTGGACATGGTCGGGTATAATTTTATTTTGGGTATGGACTGGTTAGTGAAATACCGAGCCATGATAAATTGTTATGGTAAGAGTATAGTCTTTGACATTCCGGGGCAAGAAATGTTTTTAGTGGCTATGCCTCTTTAGGAGGGAGGTTCGAGCATGCACTTGTATTGTATTGAGGAGGAGACTTTATGAGAAATATTTATTTCCCTAGATTCAATTCCTGTTGTTAGAGATTTTGGGGATGTCTTTCGGGAGATTCTGGGTTTACCTCCAAGTCGTGAGATTGAATTCTTAATTTACTTAGCGTTGGGAACCAAACCGATTGCGAGAGCTCCATACCATATGGCTCCTTTAGAAATGAGGGAGTTAAGGGATCAGATTCAACAACTATTGGGGCAAGGGTTCATTCAGTGTAGCACGTCGCCATGGGGTGCTCCGGTATTATTCGTGAGGAAGAGAGATAGTTCCCTCCAGTTATGCATCGATTACCGTGAATTGAATAAGGTAACCATCAGGAATATATACTCGTTACCTCGAATCAACGATTTGTTTGATCAATTAAAGGGAGCATCTTACTTCTCAAAAATAGACTTGAGGACTGGGTACCATCAACGGAGAATTTGAGAGCAGGACGTGTCGAAAACTGCATTCTTGACCAGGTATGGGTCCTATGAGTTTTTCTCATGCCTTTTGGACTAACCAACGTGCCTACCGTATTTATGGACCTTATGAATCGAGTGTTTCGATACTTCCTAGACCAGTTTGTCAAAGTGTTCATTGACGACATTCTATTATATTCTCGGACTAAAGCTGATCATGCCGAACACTTGCGATTGGTCCTTCAGACACTATAGGATCATCAAATTTATGCCAAGTTCGTGAAATGTGGCTTTTGGTTACAGGAAGTGCAGTTTTGGGGAATATTGGGACGATTAAGGGTATTTTCGTGGACCCAAGAAAAGTTGTCACAGTGAGGCAATGGGTCCAAACCACGACGCCAACGGAGATTCGTAGTTTTCTGGGTTTAGCGGGTTATTATCGACGTTTCGTTAAGGATTTTCAAAAATTGCTGGCCCTTTAACGAACTTGACCCGTAAGGGGGTACAATTTGTGTGGGATGATTCCTGTCAGCTAGCTTTCGATGAGTTGAAGGATAAGTTGACTTCTGCTCCTGCACTCATGTTGCCAAGATCGGAAGTGGATTATTCAGTTTTCATAGATACGTCTTGTGACACCCCGCCTAATAAAATACCGGGTGATCGATCCTATACCAAATTAAAACAGGAATCCTAGTTGGTTCATCCTTAGCATCACTGTCGAAAACTTTTCTAAAACTTACTAACCACCTAGTCTTCCAAAAGCTGGTGTCAATTTTAACTTTTTAATTAAACAAAACAGTACATGCGAAAAATAGATATAAAATATAAACACAACTGAATAAAATTCCACTGAATAATTAAATAAAAAATTTGCCGAATAAACCATCGGCCACTAAAATGAAATCCGATACAACATCCAACGCCTGAATAAGTACATCTGAAAATTGTACTGAGAAGTCTGGGCGACAAGCCCTAAATAAAACTGAAACTGATAAAGGATTTCTACTCTAGGAATGAATGAACGATGCGTCTAATCCAAGCTCCTGCTAGCATCCACATATGGCGCAACACCGTGTCCCTGGAATAGAATATCAATCATGGCGTCCCTGTGGTTGGACACCTAAAAAGTTTTGAAAATAGTTTTATAGCAAGGGTTAGAACCCAAAACATTTTGAAAATATTTAACAAGTGAATTAACTGTAGTAATTTAAAATGCATGAATGCGCTTCATATTTATGTTAGTGTCGCACTCCCTTGTGGACATTCTCACCCCTCCACTAATGTGCACACCTAACGGTCACCTTAACCCCCACCTAATTGTACTACCCCGTCCAACTAGTCCCGGTATAACCTCCCCTTTCCATACTACTCTAACCCGAGTATAATTATTCATGAATTATAAGTTACATCACCAATTAACTTAATTAATTCCTCCTTAATTAATAGCGTATAGCTGTGTCACAAGTTATATAAAGTAAATACATCACACACTGTATTATTACCCGTATATAATATTTAATACCATTATACACATACCTTTACTAAAACATTCCCACATATATCATACATATATCCATCCCTTCGAGTATAACCTCGTCGGATGATCCCCTCTAAAGTGCTACCTCACTAGGTGTGCTCACATAACCTAGTAACCCAAGTTGGAATCGCTCACCAACCTAGCTCGAAACATAAACGAAGTGGAGGCGATAATATTCCTTCCCAGAAAGTGAGATAATCCCCTCACCCATATACGAAACGCTATGACCTGGGGATATACTCACCCTACTCCTCAAGGTAGGGGATTCACCCCCATCGCGCAACCTCCCGGTATAGCACTAGAGTATATAAATTTAAACGAATATCTAGTCACTCAAATTTAATAGCACACACAATATATACACGTATATATATATACTATCACTACACCATATATATATAATATAAATCCCGACTTTAGCGTGTACTCAAAATCCCGTAACACTAGCCTGAAATTTCCTGAGTCTGTGGCCCGACTCAACTTAATAAATTTTCTCACTTATTAATTCACACGTCAATTAATATAATATTTTCCCGAGTCTATGGTCCGACTCTTATGTAAATACTTTGCACATTAATTTATATAATATTTATTCGAGTCTATGATTCGACTCTAATTTAATTAATTCTCACAATAATTAATTACTACTAATCTGAGTCTATGGCCTAACTCTAATTTAATTAATTTACCCATTAATTAATTAACACTAATCCGAGTCTATGGTCCGACTCTCATTTAATTAATTTACACATTAATTAATAAATACCAATCCGAGTCTGTGGTCCGACTCTAATTTAATTAATTTACCCATTAATTAATTAACACTAATCCGAGTCTATGGTCCGACTCTCATTTAATTAATTTGCACATTAATTAAGTTAATACATTCCCGAGTCTACAGTCCGACTCTAATTAAATTAATTAACACACTTATTAATTTAATACCTATCTGAGTTTGTGGTCCGACTATTTAATTAATTAGCACCTCAATTAATTTGATTACTTGGCATCGCCCAACCATTATACCCGGACTCGCTCGCTTGGCCCATAACTTAATATTTCCCGGGTTTGTGATGCGACTCTAAATTATTTACTCTCTCAATAATTAATTTAATACGTAGGTGTCACTTAACCAACATTCCCGGACTCGCTCACTTGGTCCATTTTTACATCTCAGAATTTTATTCCCACATTTTCGCCCACAATGTGTCACACATTCATCTCCCGCAAAAATTTCCCAATTATATTTACCTATAATTACCAACATACCCGGACTCGCCCACTTGGTCCATAATTAAATTGAATATGTTTCACCCAAAATTTTCACTTTAAGTCTCAACTCTTAACTTCGATTGCACATTCCTAATAGCTATCTTTTGAGCCCCTAGCTATTAATTTCTCTATAATTTTTCACCAATTAAAATTACACCCAAAAATCTAGAAATACTACAGGGTAACAAACAACCCGACCTGCCAAAGTTTTCCCATCGTCGATCGATCGTTGGCCCTCGATCGATCGATTGATCATACCTGGGCAGCTCTTCTTCCCCACTGAATTCCACCATTAACGAAATTCAAGGTTTGTAAACCTTAATTTAAACCTCTAATCACATTACCCCACCACATAGACATGGTTAATTTACAACCTACACATCATAGAGGCCTTGAGATAATAAATTTCTCCACTTATCTCATAATTTTCGAAATGGGTTTTTCCATAAATCTCCATTAACTTTGTTCTACAATCCCAAATTTCAGATTTAAATTCCACCATTTTATAATCCGATTTCTCATTTAAAACAGATATCTATACTCAAAGATATATAACACACTTATTTCTTACTTTGAATCTCAGCCAAGTATTCCATTAACAAAACCCCATTTTCACCCATTTATACCCAAAAACGAATTTTAGTTTACACATCACTAAAATATGAATTGGATATCATAAACCTATCATTACAACAAGTTAACCACTTGCCTGAAATCATTCGTAGAGTCTGATTCGTTGTAGGGAATGATTTGATGACGAGCCCTCACTTTTGCCCCTAAATTTGTCTCCAAAAAGGTTCCCAATTGCTCTTGATTTGCTTTCCTATGTGCCTCTCTCAAACCCTAGGTTTAGAGTTGTGTTGACTGCCATTCCTTAGTCTCTCAATTTGGTTTAAAACCCTTAATCCCGTTTTTGGCCATCTGGGCCTAATTAAAATGGCCCAACTCACCCTGTGTGGACCCGGCTATGTCCAAAAATACCCCGAGACCCAATTACTACCCCCGGGTACCCTTTTCTGACTATCTCGACCCATCCGGACTCAACCGCGAACTCAGAATTGCCATTCGAAATACTTTTGTCATTTCCAAATGTCGACCTCAAAATGCGACACACATTAATTTGGACAATTAAACTTAAAGTTGCCAATTATAAATAATGCTTCCCACTCAAATAAATTCTGCAAATCATAAATTTAAGTTTCTCCAATTTAAATATTTTTATAACTCCCAAAATAATTAAATATTAAATCCTCAAAATTACGGGTTGTTACATACTCCCCCCCCCCCCCCCCCCCCCCTTACAAAGGAATTTCGTCGTCGAAATTAAGATGAGCGTAATGTTCCAAACTTCAAATATCACTTTATAGTCATGTGCCTCTAAGCCCGCTATATCTATCCCATCCGCTTCTAAGCATAAGTTACACAAGTATGCATTTAAATTAACCAGGGCGCCCATACACCCTATATCCGTGGTTAATCGCACAAAATTTGCCTTAACTAACCCGGGTGCCCATACACCCTATCCCCGTGATTTATCACACGAAAAATTTACCCGAATATGCTAGTCATAACCCGTAATATGACTTCCAACCCGTAGTCATATAACACACACATATATATACTGGACGGGGTACCCAATTCATGTACTAACGACCAAACATCTCCCCACTTCCAACGTTGCGCTAAGTTTCATGCGTGGGGCGTCTCGCAAAACAAAATTCAAACAAGGAACCCCCCGATATCTTGCTACCTAACATTGTCGGTCATTGAGATCCGTTAGACCCTCAGTCCATAGCACGTGCCCCTAAATACTTGTCTCTTAACACAAGAGTATACACGCTTACCCTCATGCTACCAAAGACAGCATAAAATACTGCGCCCTTACTATCACTAGTCCTTGTGCAAAATAAACCCCGAGCTATCCCTCTTTGTTCGAACATAATTCTAACCACCCTGGTTCACTTTAGTAAACACCCCTACTTACCGGGATAAAATGTGAGAACACAAAACCTCACTTCATATCTATCGCACCACACAATATAACATATATACACACATATACATAGGCTAAACTCCCTCTCAGGTGATACCTAGTACCAATCGTATCCTGGTGTCATGAACACCAAACTTACCCCCATTATTCACAATAGTTCAAACCCATCGCTATCCAGTCGATATTTAGGAAATGTTATCAATCCTACTCCCATAATTCTAGAAAGTTGTAACTCCTCGCATAATTCAAACCTTCACTCAATGTACACCTCCACTCTCTCGTGGATAACACCAAAGAACTCCGCTACCCCATGGAAAGTTTATCCACATACTATGGCTACTACAGCCAACGCACCCACTAAATTCGACTCACCTGTGAAGTCTAGTGAAAAATAAGTCTTATATTGTGACATCCTCCTTATCATTAAAAATATACCCCATGCCCATAGGGTAAAAATAATTACCTCCATATTATAGCTGCAATGGTTGATCCTCAGGTTCCGGAGCATCTTCTCCCTGCCCGAATGCACCCATGACTTGCTGTAGTGGTTGTACATCCAGGACCTCGTCCTGTAGTTGACCCCTACCTCGCTTAAAACAGCCTCTCTTCATGTGTCTCGATTCCCCATAACGAAACACCTTCTAATATATTCACCCTGACACTGATCCCTTCCATGCCAACCTTATTGAAATTCCTGGTCATCTTGTCAATAGCCTCCAGTTCTAAATCGTTTGGTATGACTTCCTTGCTGGAAATCCTACCCCTGATCTCCCCATGTCTGCTGCTGGGATACCCACTGGTACTATTCCCTCCTGCTTTATCCGACTGGCTGGTTTCCACTCCCCTCTTACTTCCTTTCACGTGGAAGCGATCTTCCTAACAGTGCAGGAGTGTTGCGTTAACGACATCAATATAAGCTACTAATGCGTAATTACTAATTAAATGTTATCTGATTCTCCAGACTAACCCATCCATAAACCTTTCTTTCTTTATTTCTTCATCGCTTACCTCATTCGGTATAAAATTTGCCAAACGAGTGGATTCTTCCTCGTAATCGGCCACTGAACGGCCCCCTGAGTTACCTCTTTAAATTTTTTCCTCATTTCGGTCTCAACCGCAGGAAGAAAAATACTTGCAGTTGAACCGCACCCAAGACTCTACAATAGCTAGTGTATCCCTTTCCTCAACTGTGGTGATCGACTCCCACCACTGTAGCGCTGCTCCCACTAAACTAAAAGTGGCTAGCATTTGCTTTTGCACCTCATCGTAATCTCCCATGTGTAGGTGACGCTGGATATCTCTCTTCCTTGACATGCTAGAACTACATCTTAACCCCCTCGAAACTCTGGTGGATGCCCATTATGAAAACCTCTCGTACCTGCTGCCACCCCGACTATCGCGGGTGGGCCTGAACATCTGGTGACATTAACACTTATGGCTGATCTCGTTGAAAGTACCATGCCATTGCGACCACCGTCGCTTTAACTTCCTGCACCATTAATTCTGTTACCTGCGCTGCCGAAATCATCTCTGGCAGTTGCTGCGGTAACTCTTGCTCCTGATGAGCCTCCCTAATCTCAACTCCCCCTGCTGCTCTAGCGGCTCCCTCTCCTGGGCGGCATCTGAAATGAGAATCGAATCGTATCAGTTCACCCTCAAATATAAATTTGGCAGAAGAATGTAAATGCGCATACGTATGAGAATACAATAATCCTATGATAGGGATCTATATTAAAGATTGCTAAGTCGAAACGTGAAAAGCCGCAAAGATCTTAAGGACACTAGATACTGATGCTCTGATACCATCTGTAACACCCCGCCTAATAAAATACCGGGTGATCAATCCTATACCAAATTAAAATAGGAATCCCAATTGGTTCATCCTTAGCATCACTGTCGAAAACTTTTTTAAAACTTACTAACCACCTAGTCTTCTAAAAGTTGGTGCCAATTTTAACTTTTTATTTAAACAAAACAGTACATGCGGAAAAAAGATATAAACTATGCACACAATAGAATAATATTCCACTGAATAATTAAATAAACAATTTTCCGAATAAACCATCGGCCACCAAAATGAAATCCAATACAAACATCCAACACCTGAATAAGAGTAGGACTAATATCGAGTCGGGTAGAGTGCTTTGGACCTTCGGGGGCTTGTATGAGAACAATTATGTCTTGTAGCTAATTTTGTACGTACATATGGTTCTGGATATAATAAAGGTACATTTTAAATTTGGCATATCTTGTGATTTATGGCATGCATATACATACCTCTCTAAATGCTATCATCAGGAAAGTTACGCGCATAAGGTAAATCCCCTGGCTTGTGATGCAGGGAGAATATAGTCCTAGGCCATAGGACTGGTGGTTACATTGTGTTATTATTTTATTCGAAGTGAGGTAATTTTGGGTATGGTTCTGACTCACTGTCAAAGGTATATAGCCGCTTCCCACGCAACGCGATTTAGGATGCCCAGGTCATCTTGGTTATAGGCCCTGGAAGATGGTAGCATTTAGGGGCGCATCCAGTGGGGTGACTCCCAGAAGGATGGTCTTAGAATTGTTATATTTTTATTATAACTATTCTCACTAATGTGGCATTTCATAAATGAGTAATGCATTTATAAATCAACTTTATGGCATAAGTTTCCCAATGATAATGGATTATGAAGTTATAGTTTATGAATTTGCAAATTTAGCATGTTGAATGGAATTAAGCTATTTCTCTGAATTAGATAGGTAGTTTAATTTATAATGATCTAGTATGATGCTAGGATGTTCATTTAGATTAGAGGTGAGGATGATTTTTATATTGAAGAGCGAACTTAACCTGTTTATGATGTTTAGCATTCATAACGGTTATGCATTTTATTCACATGTATATCATATCAAATCGGTCCCTGGCCCGTTTATATTTATCTTTCATGTATGTTTCTTATTTATGCTTAGGTGCTCGGCCACAAAGACGCTCGTGTTAATCTTTCCTTCTCTGTGTCAAGGAGCTACAGTGTTTTTGCGGATGTTGTAGGATTTTTTGTATTAGACGCATCATTTTCTTTTGATACTCTAGGTATGATTCGTCTGTATATTAGGGCATGTTGCCCCAGTTATTGTTTATACTTGTTGCAGTACGTTATATGATCTTTTGTATTAGCCTGTTCACCGACAGCCTATTCGGTTATGTTTTGTTGAATGGTTATTAAATTGTTACATGTTTCTTTATATATCCACCTTCTTTGATAAATTGGATTGTCTAAATTGTTTTATTAAACTTGCATAATTAATTGACATCTGTTTTCTAAAATACTTGGTGGTTGTTGCGTACTATTATTATACGACCGTGATGCTAAGAATGGATCATTTATGATTCCTGTTATTATTGGAGTAGCGGGTTGGCCACCTCATATTATAATAAGCGGGTTGTCAGATCCCACCGATACTCGTGGTGTAAACGTTCTAACTGGTTTTCACATCAGGATTATATGGCTCTACCGGCCTTAAATCAGAATATAATTATCAACTCTCAGTTATAATCACATATATGCACAATAACTAAGGTTCTAAACCCATGTCCTAAAGACCAAACTTATACCAACATCCAACGTTCGCTAAGTTTCATGAATGGGATGTCTCGCAAAGCGAAATCCCAACAAGGAACCCCTATACACTACTATTTAATTTTATTGGTCGTCAATATTCGTGAAGCCCTTGGTCCATATCATGTACCCCCAAATTCCCGACTTCTGAGACAAACATTCTACTCGTCCACTCTCATATCACTAAAGACGTCATACTGCATGGCACTCTCACTATCACAATTTTTCATCGCTATACAAGTAACGAGCTATAACTCTCCATTCGACAATGAACACAAAGTATCCTGAATCACATCAGTAAAAAGTCCTTACGCATCGGGATCAAATATAACAAGACAACATAGTCATCGAAGTCTACGATATAATATATATATATATATATATATATATATATATATAGGCTCACCCTCTTTCATGTGATGTCTAGCAAAATAAAACATCTCACCCTGGAATAATAAACACGATAGTTTATCACACAATCTAGTATTGCTCAAACTCTCGGTATCCAGTCACTACACAATATCATAATAAGTCATGCTTTCATAAATCGCAAAAGTAGCAATTCATAACATAAAAATTTTCTTAATACCCACACCCTCTCACCTACGGGCAACACTGAAAAGAGCCCCGCTACCCAACGGTAAATATATTCATAACAAACAGGTCGATATTGTCAATGAACCCACTAAACCCGACTCATATTCGAATTCTAATGTTAACATATATATATATATATATATATATATATATATATTGTGACATGCACATGTCACCCACTGTAATCCCGTACCCGCTAGGGTGAAATAACAATATTTATTCTATATACCATCTGCCTCGACTGATCATCGGGTCCCTGAACATAACTCTTATGTCGGAACTGACCCGTGATCATTTGTAATTGTTTTACATCTAGGATCTCCTCCTGTGTTTGCCCTCTACCTCGTTTTTGGCAATACCTTATTTTATGGCCTACATAACCACAATTGAATCATTGGCCTGGAAATCTCCATGCCTCTAATCACGGCCTTACTAGCCTCCCCCATAGTTCCATTGGCATTGACGACCCTGAGGAATGGGATGCTACTGCTACTGAGGACCCCATTGGTCCTATCTGAACCCATCATTCTCGGGTTGGTAAACTCTGGTCCTAAATCTCTTAGCCCGATCCCTCATCAAAAATTTTGCTCCTCCTGTCGTTGTGCCCCACTGGGATCCTTCTTATCTACTTTCCCAGTCTAACTGGCCTCACTATCTCGCTGTGGACAAGTTCAGTATAGGTGGCCCTACTCTCCACACATAGGATACCTTTTTGTTCCATCCCTTATCTCTGGATCCACTGACCGTGCCAGGGTGTCCTTCTCTCAAACCTGATAGTCTTGGCCCCGATTGCTACCCATCATTGTCCTTTTGGCTCTGTTGGCCCTATGGAACTCGTTGCTGGTCTCAATGACCCTGATTGAATCCACTATCTCTTGGTAAGAATTTAATTGATTTGAATCATTTAAATGGGTCCCCTACTGGGTATACCCTCCTGTGGTGTCTCACTATAACTGTTAAATCTAGTCTTGCTCTTCGGCTAGATTCTTCAACCCTCTTAGCTCCCTTCTCATGGAAGTTTTGATGTAAACTTATAAACATATGACCTTAATAACATCGGCACTAGTCATCCTAGCCTAATTTCCCATCCACGCTTGTGTATTCCACTCACGAGTCTATTATCAACTTACAGACCCTTTTATATTCTCCGTATCCCCTTCATCGGGTATGAAGTTCGCTAAATAAGTCAACTTATCTCTCACTATTGGTCTCTATCTTGTCCACTTATGATAAGTTCCGACACTCCATTCGCATCTCTGTTCGAACAGCAGATGGAAGATATTACGATCAAATCGCACCTAAATTTCTCATTTTAATCCACTTCTCGTTTGGATTATCTCCTTTTATTGGCTCATGAGACTTCATATTTTCCCCCAAATCCTTATAGATGTCTCTTTGAAAGAGTCCTTCCGACTCCCCCACCACTTGCCAACTACGCTGGGTGGGTCTCAAATTGCACCACTATTATATATGACAGTTCTTGGGGAAACTAAAACTCCCGAGTGATTATCCCATCGTCACCTTCCTGATCAATAATTATGATGACTTATATCTCGATCACCATTTCCAGAATACTTTATGTATTTTGCTGAGCCTCTCCTCCTGCACTCCTTCTAACGGCCCTCGATGGTCGTCATACACTGTTCGGTGTATGAAGCCCAACCGAACTCGTATATAAATCACATCAACTATACTTAATAGCAAAAGATTGTAAGTCGTATACGTAGAGGAATACAATAATTATACAATAACGCTCTATAGCAAAGAATGCTACACGAAAATGTAAAAAGCCGCACCGGTCTTAAGATCACTAGAACCTGATGCTCTGATACCATCTGTGACACCCCGACTATTTAAATACCGAGTGATCAGTCCTTCATAAAAATAAAAGAGGAATCTCATTTAGTTCATTCATAGCATCACTATAAAAAACTTTTTAAATTACTAACTACCTACGTTTTAATTAAACTCGTGCCAAATTTTATCTTTTATTAACACAATAACATGCGGATATATAAACAAAATAATACACATAGTAAATGAGTATAAATCATCACCAGATTTTATATAAATAAAAGACGAATAAAACATCGATACCAAGTCTAATATAAAAGTCCAACGGAGATTAAACCTGAATACAAAGTCGTAACTGAAATAAATGAATATCTGAAGGGGCAACATGCCCAAATGAAATAACTAAAATTGCATCCTACTATAGGAATGAAATAAATGAAGCGACTAATCCAAATCCTGCAAGCATCCACAAGTACTACAGCTACGAATCCCTGGAACAGATCATCAAATTGGGCGTCCATGTGGCTGGACACCTAAAAGGTTTTGAAAATATTTTTGCAAACGGATCAGAGACCAAAGTATTTTGAATATATTTAGCAAGTATTTATCACAATTTAAAACAGTTATTGATTACACAAGTTAGTTCAACGTACACTCCATTAAGTTCCTCACCTCTCAACTAATGTGCACACCTAACATCATCTACCTAGCTATGCTACCCAACCCACTAGGTTTCATCAATAACTAACTAACCATATCCGGTTTAGCGCACCCTTGTCGCCCATACAGTACGCTACAGCATACCCTTAATTCTCATTTAGTCCTTAGTTAAGTTTCTCTTTAACTCACCCGTACCTCCCATACAGTACGCTTATCGTACTACTAATATCTAACATTCTCATATGTTATTATTAAACCATAATTGACATTTCACGTATGTTATCGTTAACCCATAATTAACATTTCACGTATGTTATCATAAAATCATTTCATTAAGTCGTTATACTTAATCTGTCATTAGATATACACTATCTAAGTTCACTACTATATCCCACTAAGTTGGTTATCTCATAATTATAGTACTTATAGATATACAATATCTAAATTTACTACTATATCACACTAAGTAGATTATATCGTTATCACTTTTAGATATACCCTATATATCCTCTCTACATTACACAAAAGTAAGATAAATCACATTATCATATATACATCTACAGCATCCCCGAGCTAAGAACCACGATGCGAATATGCATACTCTGATAACAAGTCCATGTACCTCTCATACTAAATCAAGGACTATCGGTTCAGGTATTACCCTCGAACCATAAATTAAATCAACACATATTGGAGGCGAATATAGTTCTAAGCCTATGGGATATGCACACACTTAACGCATCCAAATGACCGGTCACACTATCATACACAGAAGTAGTGCTCAATCCTTAAGTTCTATGTTCTGAGGCACAAGTCTGAAATCCCCCCTATGAACTCATTAGGATAAGACTATACACGACACAGAACCTCCCGTGATAGAAACCAGCGTCGGTATGTTAATACATAAAAAATCACATAATAGGCATATATATGACCTATCCATATATCGTATATAGGTATACACCCAACCTATAAGTAAAGTTCGTAGGTAACCTATATTAAAATCTGTATAGGTATACATACGACCTATAAATATCTTTCTGTATAGGAATACACTCAACATATAAATAGAACCTGTATAAGTATACGCTCAACCTATAATATAGTCTGTATAGTTATACACTCACCCTATAATATGATCTATATAAGTATACGCTTAACCTATAAATATTATCCGTGTATAAATATATCCCTCGAATACTTAACGTACAAATCAATTTAAGAATATCCCTCTCTATCGTATTTTTCCGAGTATTACTCTCTACCCGAAGGTTCTAGTTACCCTTTGATTAAATATCAGTAGCTAATACACTCCTACACTACTAGTCACAGTCATAATTTCACTCATTTCTCCGTGATCCATTCTCATTCTCCCCAATTCACTCTTATTACAAAATATGCTCAATTAATCTTAGCCCTAGTTCTTATCATTTAGGACTAATCCCCACTCATACTGAAGCCTACTATAACTCATAATATCCCTTATTGTAATTTAGAGATGTCCCAAATGTTTTTTCGATAGTTATTCACAATTTCTAGGCTTAAATAAGGAAATAACACAATTTTGGGGAAACCGAATTGATTCGCCCAGGGAGCCGAATTGATTCGCCCAGGGGCTAAATCAATTCGTTTTGCCACTGTACGTCTTCTTCATCCGAATTTTTTGCGTTTTCGCCCTTTTTAATCACCATAACCTTCATGTATTCTTCCCAAACTCCCAAACAACTTATTTAAACACTAAATATAGATGTAGGGATGATTTCTAATGTAAATACATCAATGAATCTTCATAAATCAATCCCCAAAATAATATTTCAATTCTATATTCGTTCAAAACCCTAGTTTTATAGTTCTTAATGCATATGCATCATCAAATCCAGAAATTTTCCCATTCTAATCATCACATGTGTACTGATTTCGTTTTCATATCACCAAGGGGTTAAATCTACATGCAAATCCTACCCAAGATTTATGTATTTAATTTTCAAAAGTTCCAAGAACATCAATTTCTCATCAAAATGTAAACCCTACACTACATGGGTATTATAACTTTTCAAAATGTGTAAGATAAACACTTGCTTGGAGATTATAGGTCTGATTTGTGCAGAAAGATGGTGGAGTTGTCTTCATCTCCTTCCTATCTATATTCCGGTTGTTGTGGTGTAAAAGTGGTGTGGGAAGCCATGAAACTCCTCTCCTTCCTCCTTTGGTGGCATTTTTATAATTTTCTAACTCTAACCCTAGCACCGTCAACTCATAAGATGATATAACCGTCATAATTTCATAAGTCCCTTTACTATAGAAGCCAAAAGATCAAAATGCCCTTTCAGGGTGCCGGTTTGGCCTAAAAATGCCCTGGGACCCAATCCAAACTCTCCAGTATACTTTTCTAATTATCTCAACCCTTTCGGACACACGGACGTACTCAAAATGACCATTTGGATGACCCATAAATAAATTACCTTTTATCTCGTAAATTTAAGTCTCGGCACGACTGACACGCACGTCCCGAGTAAATTATCGTAACAGTCGTATTTTTTGCTCATGATAATCATAATGCATTGTTACTAATTTATTGCTCGTTCACTAAGAAATATTCAATATAATTCATACAAATAAATATTTACCCTTGTCTCACTAATTAATATTTTAATCCGGATTAATTTCCTATTAATTTTCCCATTTAATTAAATTAATCCCAATATAAAAATCATAAAAAATACGGAGTGTTATAGAAACCACACACCATTTTTGTTCATTACCAGTACGACTAGAACCTGTCTCCGTTATGGTTGTTTATTACGAGCATAAACAGTGAGATTATGTCTGATAATGCCACACTAAAAACATATCTCTATTTTTAACTCGTAAACTAAATTTCTATTTATGCGTCCTATCTTAATTTTCTAGGGTAGAGGTTTTTCAGCATTAAACTCCACACATATTCTATCATACCTATCCCATCCCATAGACTCGGTATGTAAATCAATTTTAAGTGGCTTACCAAGAGAAGCCACAATACGGTGGAGGATACTCATATCATAATATTCAACAGATAACAAAGTATCTGAAACCATGAACTCATGTGCTTTATAATAATAGTAGACGATGAGAATTTTTCCTCCACCGTTGCACTGATAAATAATGGTCTTCTAAAAACCATGAACCTCTAGAAATAATTGATAAGTAATCCTTTAGAGAAGAAAGTTTAACGAGATAAAAATTATTACCCAAGTTCGTTATAAAAATACCCGCTTTTAATTTCCATAACCTTGATAGCCAAGGTGCCAGTCTCTAAAAAGAAAGAAACTTACCTAATAATTTTATTATCAACGTGTTTTTCCATTTTTTCCAAAACAGATGTTGTTCTTGGCTCATAATGTACACCGTAGGAGTATTTCTCGATAATTCCCCAATTTTTAGATATTCATCTTCCGACTCATAATCCTCTAGATTTGGTTCAAGTCCCCAATAAGGAAATAATGTGTGTGCAGGTTTAGAAGGCAAACCTTCTTGGCGATCGTGATCCTCACCTGTATTTTTAACCGGCGAAGCACTAGGTTTACTAGTGAGTTTATCTCTATACGAAACCATAACCATTATTATGGGTTCAAACGTATTATTGGTATGGGAGGGAAAGTTCTCAACCAGATCAGGAGAGGAATAGGGAAAAATAGGGTTGGGAGGTTCAGGAGGAAGGTGAGAGGGGAGAGAAACATCAATAGAAATAACACTGTTATTCATGTCGGTTATTTTTCCCACCATTTATTCTCTCTCTCAATTTGTGTGTGTGTCTATATATATATATATATATAACATTTTACATTTGGTGAAAAAAACTTTATACATTTGGTAAAAAAAAAATTACATATCTATTAATCATGCTTTTTTTAAATATGTAAATATAATTGGAACAAACACTATGATTGGGTTTATTTTACATTTACCCTCCCATTTTTTTACCTAAAATCAGCATAATCTAATTCAAATATGACACATCACATTTTTTTTAACACGATCCAATTAAAACGTGGAACGATATAAAGTCTTATTACTTTACCTAACATGGACATGATCCATTTTATTAAAAAAAAAAAGGTAAATATAAAATGTTTTACAAAAAAAGGGTTATAAAAACTGATCATCCCTGAATGTGATGACAAGATCAACATTGTCCAAACTTCCGGTGGATACGTCACACATGAGACCTAGTACAATTAGACTACAGGCTTTTGATGGAAGACGCAGAGAGGTGATCGGGTATATTGAGATAGAAATTTGTCCCTACACTTTTGACATACTATTCCAGTATCGATGCCCTGCCCAAGAGGAGGTGAATACCGACTGACTTGGTTTTATAAAAAAAGTCAGTTATTTAATTTTATATAAAAGGTCTTCTATTTATTAAAAAAACTAGTTTATGAAAAAGTTTGAGAAAAATGTTAAAAAGAAAAGTCAATTTTTTATTTTTACATATAAATAATTATAAAAGTAAATATTGTTATGAATATGTTTAAAAAATATTTTATAATAAGTGTTTTTTTACAATTAATCTTTTATATAAAAAAGTAAATATTATTTTTATAATACATGGTTTTTTATGATTACTCTTTTATATGAAAAAAGCAAACACTTTTTTTGTATAATTAATCCTTATATATATAAGTATAAAAACAATTTATATATAAGAAGAAAAAATGTAATTAGTGGGAGTTTTTATTTTTGATAAGTCAATAGAATTTGTGGAGAGAGGAGGGAAATGGGTTATGTCTAATAAGGGGTTCTCAATAAAGAGAGGAGAAAAGGAAGTGGTTGTATTGTTGAGTCAACAAAATGTCTTATCATTTAGTGGATATCATGTTTGTGTGTCTCATTTACCTGTCTAAAAAATGTGTTCGCGTAGAATTCTTCTTATAATTTCATCATTATATGATGGTAACATCTTACAAATAATTATAAATCAAAATTTTATTCTATTCATTATATTTATTTTCATATTTGTACATGAGTGCATATAAATAGTATATATTAAAATAAAAATATACATACTTAACAAAATATAAGCCATATTTCTTGTTAAGGTGGTTGGTGTTATACTTTGGTCTATTAGAGACGAAATACTCAAGTAAATTTTACAGCCTAGTGTATTATTAGATAATTTTTTATAGTTTTATTTGAGATCATAGACTTGGGAAGGGTTAAATTAAGTCCTAGGCGGCCTCTATCACTCGATGGAGAACAATATACATATGTTAAATTTGTGACAAACTACGCTTTTAAAGTACCAAATGTCTGGTGTATATTACATCTAATTACAATAAATTACCGGATTATATGACCCTAAAATAAAATAATGTCTAGTATTTCTCCTAACTACACTACATTTCTTATCCTGCCTTATTTCTAGTTGGAGTGTTAAGCGAGGAAGAATGTGTTTAGGTGGCATGATAATTTAACTATCATGGAAACATTTTGGTGGAAATTTAAATGATGCTCTACCAGTTATAATCTTGAACCAAACTTGCAAAATATCATGAGATTTTGTGATTCCTTCACAAATCCTCCATTTTAGAAAATGTTTTTTGAGCTTAAAATATATCAAATAACTCATACAAAAGAGACTTTTATTATAATACACTTAAAGCCATGTGAGTTGAATTTCCACTCCTAAACTTTTCATTACCAACCCATTGACACTCATTGATCACGGGACATTCGCTGGATGTCTGTTGCATGCAAGGATTATGTAGAAATTTTATATGTCAAATGTTAGAAGCTTGCAACCAACAAAAAATTCACTTTCTCACGGCGAACAGGTCGCGACTTAGGCAATGAACAGGCGTCGGGAGGTGTGAAAGTTACGTTTAAGTGAAGTTATTTTGGGTGTTTTCTTATATATCACTTTGGGTATAAACAAAATGGAGGGATAGATTTTTCGTGAGGGTTTATTTGATATTGAGATAGATATTTGTAAAACACAAACAAGAGAGAGCACAGGAGGAGGTCTAAGATTTCCAAACTTGATTATAAAGTGAGATTTGGATGTATCGGGGGTTTGAGTTGAGAGTGAGTATAATTCTTGTGTAATCCTATAATTGTAACATATTTTCTCAAATATTGGAAACTCTCTCTCTCTCTCTCTCTCTCTCTCTCTCTCTTGTATATATTTTATAGGTATTATTATCATACAATGCTAAATACTTCATCTTGTATATTTATGAATTGTTTATATTCCTTTCATCTTGCGCGTGCACACACAGACACACAACTCTTGTACATACCTCAATATACATACCTTTCATCCAGATCTATTTTTTAAAATACTAAAGAAATTATTTTTGAGTTTATTTTTGTGGGGGTATTTAAACATTTTAGGAACCCCCTCCACCCCCACCCCCCAATAATAATAATAATAATAATAATAATAATAATAATAATAATAATAATAATAATAATAATAATAATAATAATAATAATAATAATAATAATAATAATAATAATAATAATAATAATAATAATAATAATAATAATAATAATATTTTTTGCTATTTTTAAAAAGTATCCCAAATATGTCACCTTTTAAGAAACTTAATAACTGACATATTTTAACCGATTTTTTTTAAATAGGAAAACAAATCATTTTGAGTTAATTTCTTATGTCGGGACCCCCACAAAATAATCAACTCAAAAGTAATATTTTTACTATTTTAAAAAAATAGGTCTGCATGGGAGGCCTTCATTTAAGCACCTCAGAAGATCCTACATGTTTATATATATTTCCTTTCTTAATTTGGGTTTGGTTCCATTGGAAAACAACTAATTGGTATTAGAGATTTGGTGTAAACAAGGTGTCTTACTGAACACTCAAGTGATATTTTGATGTTAACCCCCTTATTTTTTTGTAATTTGTGGGTTTATTATTTGGACATAACCATTTAGGTAAATATTTTTTACACCGAAAAGTGGATAAATTTTGTGAAAGTGGTATGTTCACTTTATATTAAGGTAGAGTGGAGGATCTCGTCCAACAAGGTCAGTAATAGATTTTAAAGAAAAGAGTGAGAAGCTAGAATTTATGACGTAAAATGATTGAGAGGATATATAGTTAAGGTGTTTGAGAATAATTTGACTTTCATTTGTGATAACATTATTAACATTGTCAATGATGAGGAAATAATGTCAAAGTTGTGGAAAAAGCTATAAAGATCTGTCTAGCTTATAGTCTCAAAACATAGGTTAATCTCAAGTAGGATATTTATCGGTTGAAAATGGAGGACTGGAAACCTCTTGGATCACTTCAATGTATTTTATGGGATTATGGATCAAATCAAGATGGTTGGTGCGAATAAAAAGAACATAAGATAGGGATTTGTTGATACTTACCTCTATTTTAAGCTCATAGAAAACATAATCTTCAAATCATACTCACTAGAAAAGAAAATAATTTGAGGTGTTCCAAGATAATAAGAATGGTTTATTTTCTTTGCCTGACGATGGGATATTGTAAGAGAAATTTAAGATTGCTTATATTTTTATTAATTTTGATTTGGTGTATCCTATTACACAAATACGTCACCTAAACACATTTGCGTCACTACTTCTCGGTATCTGAAGACTACGTTGAAGACTGTCAAAGAATTGATGATTTGGTCATCTCAACAACTTGGAAGAACTATGCGTTTTGATTGGTTAAAAGGTTCTGAGTAATTTTGGGGGTTTACTTATTTTTATAAGCCAGTATTTTCTCAAAGTAACTCAAAATTTTTTAAAGAAAAATTGACGCCACGTTCGAACGAGGAAGTTTGTCGTTCGAACAAGTTTTACTTGTCTTTCGATTGCCATTCGAACGAGATTTCAATCGAGATATTTTTTTGTTATGCTGAGATCTCGTTATAAGCATTCGTTTGAACGAGTTTAACGAGATTTCAAACATTTTAGCATTGACATCTCGTTAGAAGCTTTCGTTCGTAACACCGTTCGAACGAGATGTAATGTCGTTCAAATGACTTGCCCTTTTCATTAGAACCATCAATGCAGATTTTGTTTTTTTATGAATATCTTCCTAATATCTTTTATATTTATCATTTTAATCTTCCCTTCTTATAAAAAGGCTGAACAAGATTAGATATTCTAAGGATTATTTTTCAAAAAGAAAAACATCTTTTGAGTTCTCTTTTTGTGATTAAACACCACATATCATATTTCTCACCCCCAGAAAATATTCAAGATCACTTTTATCATTCTCAAGAAGGTTTCTTGTGATACACACTTTGTAGATACTTTTTTCCACTGCTAAAATTATGGGATGAGGTTTCACTGCTGAAGAAGGAAGAAGTATGAATTGGTGAATACCGAGGGTTGGCCGCTACCCGTGGATGACTCTAGAGTTGGATAGTATTTGTTGCTATTTCGAAGACTCTGTGCATCTAACTTAGTGTATCTAAGTGTTTTATAAGTCGATTGTAGTCAAAATTGTCAATAGCGTTGAATAAAAGGTTTTTCCTTGCAAAATGATTTTTTTCCTCATTGATTGTGTTTCTATATGTTTGGTTTGAAAATTGCAAATCCATATTTGAACATAATTCGCATGCACGCCATAATTAATTGAAGATTAAAATTTGTACTTGTGTGTTGGGACATTTAATTAAATAAATTGATCCATTCGTTCATGTGAACTCTCAGATATATGTTGTTGGGGGTGTATAGACATCGAAGCTTATAATGTTTGATGGGGTGGATCTTATTTTGGGGGGTATGACTAATTCCCCGTAGTTGAGAAAAAACTTTATATCAATAGTCAATTGTATTCCAAGGGTTGTCAAGTGTTAATGACGGGTGGTGTCTTAAAAATCACACTAAGGTTGTAGAGTCCCAACAAAGTGTTAAAAGATTGGATGTTCCCATCATTTGAAACAAACTTCAAGGTAATGGGTAATTAGTGTGAACAAGTCAAAACTTCTACATTAATTGCACGTTTCCTTATAGTTAACAATGTAAGGACAAATTTCCAATCGAGTAAATTTTTAGGTAATTCTTCATGACAAAACATCTGAGTCATAGGTTAGGCTTTATGTTGTAGATCCCATAAGCATATGACGTGTTTTACGCTGATGTAATGACCAAGATTCAAATATTGGATATAGCGTGCTAAGTTTATAGTTGTGTTTATCGATGATCTCGCAGGTATGAATGTATATTGAATATGGGTCCTTGGATATTTTTAAGGATGTTTATTTTTGTACTCAAAATCGTGTGGAACTATTATTAAACATGTAAGGACGCAATTCTCAAATTGAGTCTCAATGTTATTTTGGCTCAATTCCGGACAAAAACGTTTATGTCATAGGATAGTGTTCAATGTACCTATTCAAGCCTATGATGTGTTTAGTTGAAGGCGTAGCGGCCAAGAGTATAAAATTTCATCAAATGTCGTGTTTCAAGTGCCTTGTTTCTACGTCACCAACATAGTTCCAATTGCTCCCAAGGCATAAATGCATTTGAATATATATATAGGAGCTTGGAACATTTTATATTGGGTGAATTTTATTTAAAACTGTTGTTTATTTATCAGAAATATTTTATTAAAACTTTTATATGATGTTTTTGGGCTAAATTCGCAATTTACAACTTTCTATTTTTTCGTTCGATATTGTCGTTCGAACGAGAATGTCATTCGAACGAAGCTGGCAACGAGTTCCCCTATAGGCCATTGGAATGTCGTTCGAAGTATCGTTCGAACGAGAATGATGGTTCGAATGAGATATCCAACGATATTTCTGACGAGTTCACACTGGAACTTCATTAGAAGGCTCGTTCGAACGAGACTTCGTTCGAATGAAAATCTCGTTCGACCGAGTTTTGGCGGGAACAATTATTTTGGCAGTTTTGAGCAGTTTTTTTCCCACTTTCCCACTATCTTTTGACAGAACTTCTTAAGTGCAGAAATTAACTTTTTCTAATTAACTTATTCATAATATTCTAACTCCTAGAGAGAGTTTTGAGAGTTCATCTTTCCTAAGAAAACGTTCATGATTTAAGTGTTCATTTTTCAAAGAAAAATCCTTTAAACACTTTCTGCGGTGGAGCTCCGTGGTTATTCGCTAGGCGGAGGTGTATATAAGAAGGAGCGTCGGGGCTTGAAAGGGATAGAGTCGAGTGTTGTAAGTCTTTCTGTCTTGTATTTGTAAAACCATACTTAGTGGATTTGTGGTTAGGGTCGTCCGAGGTTGTTTCCCGTTGTGGGTTTTTCCTCGTACATCGTGGCGTAGTGACTCATTGTTTAATTTTATCTTGCACTATCACCTAGAACGCGTGCTTAGGTAAAAAGATAAAATTGAGTTTAATCGTTACTTATTTAATTTGGTGCTAAATTAATATTGGGTAATGTGTAGTTAATTCAAGTCTTTACTTTAATTTGTTAAAATTTGTTTTGGCCTAATTTGTATTAAATGAAAAATATGACTTAGGCAAATTTCTAGGACTTGGGGTTAATTAATTGTGTTTAAGTGAAATAATACATTGGGTGTGTGTTCCATCCTATTTCACTTTGGTTTAATTTTAATTTGAAAAGAAATTGAAATTTGTAAATTTGTTGTTTGTGTTGAACCATCTCGCTTCTGCATATATAAAAGGAAATAATTTTTGTAAGTTTTCGAAAATTGGGGGCCTCACATTCCAACAAGTGGTATCAGAGCCGGAGCGCTAATTTATCGCGTCAAAGATCTATTTTCCGGCTTTTATAATTGTTGTGCCCCTTGTATTTTTAGGTGGTTCATTTTTTACTCACTCTCAATTTTTGTTTATATCTCTCGATGAGACGTCTTAATGATAATTTGTCCATTTCTAATGATAATGAAGTTTTTTCTATTAGAGAGGAATTTAATGGGCTTAATAAGTGTAATGAAAAATTAAGAGAATTATATTGAGATTTGCAAAAATAATTAAATTTCTTGAAAATGAAAATTCTTGTTTTAAAACTAAAGTTGAGTTTTTGCAAATCTCCCTATCTCAAAAGGATATTTTTCGTGAAAAGCTCATGGACATAAATCACAATTTTAATATTTTAGAAATGTCCAAGAAAGAGAGTGATAGTCAAGAAAAGACTCTTAGGGATAAATTTGCTCACATTGAGGGGGAATATGATAACCTTCTAGGTGTGATTGAAAATTTAAACAAGGACTCCCGTAAATTTGAGGAGTCTAATTTATTACTTGAGTCCGAAATTTTAAAAATGAAAAATGATTTACTTGACTCGAGTAGTAGTTGTAATGGTTCTAGCTCATCTTGTTCAAATACTTCCGTTGCTAAAGCTAAAACCATTATTTGTTTTAGAGGGTCAACTTTATCCAAGGACTTTAGAAAAGGTCACACCTTAGGTGACATTCCTCGTGTTTACACATTCTTGCATTGTGGTAGGAAAGGTCACCTTAGGTCATTTTGTTTTGATCTTAAAAGAAGCCCTAGGAAGTCTATGTCTAGCATTTCATTACTTCTCAAATCCCATCATTTTAAATATACATCTATATGGGTTAGGAAATCATTTTTAGACGCGCCAGATATTAGATTTGTTGATTCTCATTTGCTTTCACATGAAACCTCCCTTGTTAAATTTAAAGGTTGAATGTGTTAGTTTTGTTTGCATACTCTAGCTTTTTGTTGTTCATAGTATATCTCATTGCTAGGTGTATGCATGTTTAGTCAGTTCTAGTCATTGATTTATTTCATATCTCATGCTAGAAATCATGACTTGTTTATCTTTTGTATAATATTACTTTTGATTTGCATTAAATATAAAATACAAAAAGATGTTTGTTTATCATTTGTGTTTTACCCTTTTAGTAATTTATGCTTAATGAAAAATACAAATGATTTTTGTTTGTCTTTTGAGTATATATTTTTATTTTGGGTTAAAATTGTCAAAACCTCAAATAGATTTTATTTTTTGTGTATTTTAGTTTGACACACTTTATGTGGCATATACTTGTGTTTGAATTCCATCTTTGTCTCTCCCATATGGATAGATCTTTTTGTTTAGATTGTCAATCCTTATTATGTTCTTTACCATGCTTACATGGAGTAGTTGGATTTTGTGTTGTCTAAATGGATTCTATTTTTATATGCCTCAATTCACACATGCATGAACTCTTTTGAAATTTAACTTCATATGTATATTTGAGCTTTGTGAGGTGTTCTCCTACCAATCTAGTTATCTACATATTTGTGACCTAGGAGGACTAGTGCATGTCATAATCCGTTGCACGTGAGATTTTTGAGAAATAAAAATATTATATATAAATGTGCACGGGGAAGGTATTCGAAAGGATTTGTTATCCTTTACGAATAGTAAACCACCGTTTGGATTGGACCTAAAATAAATACGTGGTTCAAAGGCCTAAAAAATAGAATATATGGCATTAAAAAGAAAAATCATTGCCAAGGACTATTTTATTTGATATATTCATTCAAATATTCATGCTTATTGAGGGAGTTTGGATGGTATATCAGCGATTTGCACAATTTCCATTTATCCTAGTTGCACTTTTAATGTCATGACTCTATTGGTTTGTAGAATCATCAAAATTCTAGGCTTGTATGCATTGTGTATGTTTGTTCATTGAGTTCAATTTATATTGTCATATGACGTTATATTTAAAGGTGATAAAGTTTGCAATCAAATGAGAAGTCCGTGAACATGTTTTAAGTGATTGGGTCTAAATTTAATTGTTACTAGTTCACACCCCAACACTTCCGTTTCCATATGACACATTTCTGCCATACGAGTGTGAAAGGCTTATTTTATTTTGTGTCATGTGTGGGTTTATACCTAGTATATGTGCGTGTGCGTTAGTGATATTCATTATGTCTACATATATATGGTATGTTGTCTTTGCCTTGCTTTCTAGTCCATATATACTTTAATTCATAATTGGAATCTATCTTGTTGCGTCCATTGTTTGATATCACATGCTTAGAATCTTATTTGTTCAAAATTGGTATCATTTATTTTCGCATCAAAGTTGGTATTCATTAATACTTGTATGGATTAGTTATGATTTTGTTTCCTATATGCTTTCATATTCTTATCGCTTTATGCATCATATTTAAATTAGTTTTATCCTTTGTCTATTCCTGAACAAAAAGGGGGAGAATGATAGGAGGAGAAATGGTATCTAAACCTATTATAATCATATCTTAGTTTGGGTGATCTATCTTAGGGGGAGACGTCTTTCTAATTATTTGATCAAGTTTGATAAAGGGGAGAATTAATTTAAGGGGAGAATTAATATTATGATATTCCCTACGCGTTTGATAGTTTGCTTAAGTGTGTAGGAAATCTTTCAAGTGGCAACTTCATCGGCAAAGTGTTTTGATCCTTGGGTCTTGAGTCAAGTATTGGGTGGGATGTTTTGAGTCTAGTGAGATTGAAGGCCCTTTAGAATTTTTTTTGGTTTTTGTCCCGGAATATCCAAAGGGGGAGATTTGTAAGGACGCAATTCTCAAATTGAGTCTCAATGTTGTTTTGGCTCAATTCCAGATAAAAGCGTTTACGTCATAGGATAGTGTTCAATGTACCTATTCAAGCCTATGATGTGTTTAGTTAAAGACGTAGCGGCCAAGAGTATAAAGTTTCATCAAATGTCGTATTTCAAGTGCCTTATTTCTACATCGCCAACATAGTTTCAATTGCTCCCATGGTATGAATGCATTTGAATATATATATATATATATATATATATATATATATATATATATAGGAGCTTGGAACATTTTATATTGGGTGAATTTTATTTAAAACTATTATTTATTTTTCAGAAAGATTTTATTAAAACTTTTATATAAAGTATATAAAGTTTCTAGGCTAAATTCTAAATTTACAACTTTCTATTTTTTCGTTCGATATTGTCATTCGAACGAGAATGTCTTTCGAACGAAGCTGCTAATGAGTTCCCCTATAGGCCACTGGAATGTCGTTTGAAGTATCGTTCGAACGAGAATGATGGTTCGATCGAGATATCCAACAATATTTCTAACAGTTCACACTGGAACTTCATTAGAAGGGTCGTTCGAATGATACGTCGTTCGAACGATACGTCGTTCGAACGAAAATCTCGTTCGAACGAGTTTTGGCGGGAACAGTTTATTGGCAGTTTTGAGCAGTTTTTTTCCCACTTTCCCACTTCTTTTCCCACTATCTTTTAAGAGAACATCTTAAGTGCAGAAATTAACTTTTTCTAATTAACTTTTTCATGACATTCTAACTCCTAGAGAGAGGTTTGAGAGTCCATCTTTCCTAAGAAAAATTTCATGTTTAAGTGTTTATTTTTCAAAGAAAAATCTTTTAAACACTTATTTTCACCCAAAGTTTGTTTATCCAAGTTCATATATATATATATATATATATATATATATATATATATACTAAGCTTGGAGTTTGGCACCGATTTTTCTCTACCGCATTGAAGAGATTGTTTGGGTTTACTTCTACATCCCTCAAAGAAGAAGATTGTTTGCATTGTCATACCCACTTGGAGAAAGGCTCCTAGTTTGGGTGACGGTGACCAACAAAGTCCGATCGGTGGATTCTGAGATCGCGGTGGAGCTCCGTGGTTATTCGCTAGGAGGAGATGTATACAAGAAGGAGTGTCAAGGCTTGAAAGGGATCGAGTCGAGTATTGTAAGTCTTTCTGTCTTGTATTTGTAAAACCATACTTAGTGGATTTGTGGCTAGGGTCGTCCGAGGTTGTTTCCAGTTGTGGGTTTTTCTTCGTACATCGCGGTGTAGTGACTCATTGTTTAATTTTATCTTGAACTATCACCTAGAACGCATGCTTAGGTAAAAAGATAAATTGAGTTTAATCGCTACTTATTTAATTTGGCGATAAATTAATATTGGGTAATGTGTAGTTAATTCAAGTCTTTAATTTAATTTGTTAAAATTTGTTTTGGCCTAATTTGTGTTAAATGAAAAATATGACTTAGGCAAAATTTCTAGGACTTGGGATAATTAATTGTGTTTAAGTGAAATAATACATTGGGTGTGTGTTCCATCCTATTTCACTTTGGTTTAATTTTAATTTGAAAAGAAATTAAAATTTGTAAATTTGTTATTTGTGTTGAACCATCTCGCTTCCGCATCTTAAAAAAGGAAATTACTTTTGGTTTAAATAAATTGAAAATTGGGGGCTCCGCGTTTTCAACAAAATATTTTTTTAAGAAAAATATTATTTGATTTTAATCTTGTTATATTGATATTCAATCTGGTTAGAATGATTTTTTGTTAAAATGACTCGATCTCGTTAGAATGACATTCAGATCCCGTTAAAACATCATGTAACGACCATTGAACAAAAATCATCTGCCAAGGATTTCACATCTCATTAGAAGCTTGTTAGAAGGACAATCGAATGAGAAAACAGTTTCATTAGAACGAAATATGTTTTCATTAGAACAGAAACTTAATCTCGTTCGAAAGACCATGTGTTTTCGTTCGGACGATTTTGCCACCTTGAAATTCATGTTTTATTATTTATAGGCGTGTTGGACTAAGTTTTTTCAAGAACATTTGGCGAAAAATGTTTTCCTACTTGTTTACCAAAGTTCCAAAACCTTACTTTTACTGTTTACATTTAAAGATCCAAGATTCGTATTTCTTATGTTTTGAGATCTTAAGTTTGGTCACCAAAGTTTGTTTTTCTACATCTTGAGAGAACGTATTTTGTGCGGCGGATTTTGTGCTTGTTATTTGCCGTGTAGACGATTATTGAGCCTGATCGGTGGATACCTAGATGTGCGTGGACTCATGCGTTGTGGCAGTTTGTATGGGTGAACTCCTGTATTGCACTGTGGAGGGGCAGTGCATGATAGAAGATAGTCAAGGCTTGTGGAGATTGAGTCATTAAGTAAGTCTATTATATGTGCTTTGTTAAACTATATCATAGTGATCTATTAGCTGGGTCGGTCAAGGTTTTTCCCTTTTTGATTTTCCTCATATATTGGCGTCTTGTGGATGATTTATTTATTTTATCTGCTTATCACCTAGATGCATGATATCCCTATCCAATGCATTTTTTATGGTGACTCACTAGCGCCCAATGACTGTAAGACATTCGTTGGATAGTTTGTTGCACGGGGATACTTGGCAGAAACTTGGGATATCAGAATTTAGAGGTTCACAACTAATAAATGTTTCTTTGGCTGCAACGAACATGTGGTCCCAGCAACTAACATGAAGTAAGATGTGCAAAGTTGTATTTATGCAAGGGTATTTTGGGTGTTTTCACATGTAACACTTTAGTATAAATGGAATGGTGATTGGGATTACTCATTTGGGTATATTTTCCATTGAGATAGCTATTCAACAAAGATAACTAAGAAAATAAAAGAGGTTTGTGATTTCCATACTCAATATCAAAGTGAAATTTGTGTGTATTTGGAGCTTAGGTTAAGGGTAAGCATAATTCTTGTATGATCCTACCATTATAATTTATTTTGTGAAATAGTGTAACTATCCTCTCTCTCTCTCCATCCCTATCTCTATATCTATCTCTATCTCTCTCCCTACCTTATGGATATACTCTCTCCCTTATGCATACAGGCAACATATTATATCTAACAATTTAAACAAAATGTCTTTTTAAGCCCTAATAACACCAAACCCCACCCAAGCTATATATATATATATATATATATATATATATATATATATATATATATATATATATATATATATATATATATATAATGGGGTGTGGGTGTGGGTGTGGGGAGAGAGAGATAAATCATTATCCACCAATAATAAATACTGATAGTGAAATATCCACTACAACTCTTGAACCCCAAACATGTATGGGCCCATACCACAAATGTTATTAAACTAACTCATAAACATAACCTAAATAAAAGGAGAGGATATTTGTATATCTCTAATATAAAAAAATTCCTAAGAGCTCCTAAGTTAGAGGTGCACCGCGAGTACGAGAAATTATAAATAACGAACGTGGGTCAGGCCAACAACAAGATAAATAACTACGCATCCAAAACAGTTACGCCACTAGGATTAAATCTCACATGTACTTAGATTACTAAACTTTATCTCATCATTCACATATCATAACATACACCGTAAAGACACCGTGCTTGTATAACGCATACCAATATCACATAATACTATATCTGGTAGCCAAAACCAGACTACAACTAATGACGTACACATAAATTGTATCACCGCACTCAGTCCGCTAGTGGATTTAACACCCCCACTGTGTCTTAAATGCAACCAGTGATGCACACATGAATCTTGTCATCGTGTCCAGTCCAAAAGTGGATTTAACACCTTACTCTACCTCAAATCCAGCATGTGGCGCCCACATAAATTTGTCACTAAATTCATAACGTTGGGGTGTGAATGAAATTTTAAAAATTTTAAACTTACTTACTCTTTGTGGACTCTTTTAGTTGACCTCATTAAAATATACCCCAAAAAAATTCTTGTAAATCAGAATTGTATTTTGAAAGATATTGAATTTCAAAGTTTGTAAAATTCAAAATGTTAGGGCTGAAAACAAAATTTAAAAAACATTAAAATTACCTATCAGTCATAGATCCATTGTGATAGATCTTTGTTGGAAGCTTTCACAATTAGGACTCACTTGGGGGGATCTTGGCTTGGAGATCATGTTAAATGTTGATAGTGGCGGTAAATGCTCACTATATTAATTCTTGTGGATAAAAATCATCGAACCCAATATTTTTTTGTATATCTAATAAGCATTATCACAAATACCTGATTAGTGATAAGGGGGGAGTCTCTCGTTGATAGGCCAACAAGTTCAACCTCAATAACTATTTCAACTTTTACAATAGTGAGACATGATTTTCACACCCTATAAACTCTGCTAATTTATGCTCATAAAAGAAATCAACAAGAGAACTCCCCACCCAGTGGATGCAGGTAGTACCTTCGAACCATCTATATGTGTGTCTCCTCTATGTATTCTTGGCATCTTATTTTTATGTATTGTTAAAATATTTTTCTTTTGTGGATAAACTACCCAACATTTGTAAGTTTTGTGCACTTACAATCTCATCGAGAGCAGTCTGAACATAGAATTCTATTCTCAATATAATTTATATTTTAAGAGATACAACATTTTAAAGTTTCACCACAAAAGGACAATATAAGGAAACAAACCTTATGTTTTAAAAATCTGGAGCGAATAGTAAACTGAAATTTTTTAGCATTTAAATAAAAAATGCATGACATATCTTAAGAAAAGTACAACAAGAGACCTAAGAGTAAACAAAATATTTGAAAAAAGTAAAAAAAAATCTTTGGGAATTTAGCCAATGCTGCGTAAGTGTGAATCTGATGGTCAAGAATTAATGAATTTTTTAGCAAAATTACTAAACATGTGAGTTAAATAGGGGTGTCAATTGTTTTTTAAGCTCGCAAAATTTCCATTCAATTTTTTCGATTTTGACGTCATATACAAAATTTCTGATTCCAAGAAAACTGATTTCCAATTTTTTTTAAAGTTATAATGAAATTGGAGAAAAAATCTAAATTTTTCGAATTTCCAATTATAACTTCTTGATATAGTGTTGAACCTAATTTTCCTTAATAATTTATGAAACTTACAATATTTTCATGTTATAGTAGTATATTTATTTCTCACATTACAATAACATTGTTATATCCAAATAAATATGATCACCAATATAGATCAATCACATTCATTAATTTACATTGTGTAAACACTAGCTCTATAGCTCTCGCTCACTTACCCACTCGGGTAAAACAAATCAACATAGGCAACTATGTTCTTGGATTACTTGGCTTGATTATGTGAACTGGTAAAATATAGTGTAATATAACTTCCATATGTGTCAATATCTACCGTAAATTAGGCCCCCACTCTAAGACGTTTTCCCAAAAAATCAAAATAGTTATAAAAATTTCTAACTAGGGTCGATTACACTTTCCCTTGAACTTTACCACATTTTTAATTTACCATCCGGGGTTATTATAGATCTCATTTCGTCACAAAACACAATTAGAAACCACTGGAGGGACTAGAGAGATAAATAACCAAGTGGAAAGGAGGATCTAGGCAAATTAGGGATTGATTTCTTAATCAATCCATATGGCAAGTTTATGTAAAATATGATTATGATTGTATATGTGTCACTATTGTTTATATTGATTGGAAATCTAAATCAAATTATGTCTTAAATATAATTTGTATATAATTAATTAGTTAATTTTTATAATTAACCTAATATAGATGTTATTTAGGTTGAATTCCCCTATATTTTGGTGGATTTCTTCATGAACTTGGATTAAAACTAATAGATACTGATTTGAATCTATTTTATGTTGATAATCTTATAAAAATGTTTAACTGAATCAATCCATAAAAAAATGTAGAATTGGATAAATCATGGGTTCTTGAATTGAAATTAGGTTTTCTTGAAACCTTATGGTAAATTTGGGATTTGATGACGGAAATAGGTTCCAATTGTGTAGATGATATGTTTTTTTATCATTTGAATGTTAATCGGGTGCTTAAATGAAGTATTTTGGTTCATTAATGGAGGTTGAAGTTCGAAATGAGGGTTAAATGTGGTGGATCGCTTAACAAAGAGAAATTTTGGAGAATTTGTGTCGATTTATCGACTAGTCCCAGATCACCAGTTGACCGGTGGTAACAGATATGGCCTAGTTGGGTATTTGTGTAATTGGTTGGGAATTTTTGTTTCGGGGCCTAGGGATAGGATTTGTTAGCCTAGAGTTTTCATGTACTCGTATAATAGAGGTATATTCTTATGATTTGAATTCTTGTAAATTGATATTTAGGGGTGTTTAAATATTAGGAAAATTGTTTATTTAGAGAGGTTAAATTCGAGATTACGCATTTGATTGAAAACCCGAGTGTAAAGTAGGTGGGTAATAGGGAACTTGGAAGCTTAGAGGATTGGGATTGGTTAGCCTAAATTTTTAGAGTCGTCGTGATTGACTAGTGGGACGTTTATCCTCTGGGTGAGATTAGGAAAATGGAAAAAATCCATAGGGAAGGGTAGTTATCATAACCAATGGTTATATATAAATTAGTTATAGATTTATACCTCGACGCGATGCCATGGGATATTGGACAATGGCTAATTAAGATTTTATATAATTGATTTGCGTGCTTTAGTGTACGATATGGTTAGACTACACTTAGATTTGGGAACCCGTATTATTAGGGTTAATGTATCCTGGAATGAGTATAAGGTTATAGATGTGTATACCTTTTTAAAAATGGAGATGCTTAGTGTGACCCAGTAGCCTTGGTCGGAATGTATATGTGATTTATCTTAATCCGTTAATAAAGGTTGTGCACATTATGTTAATTTATCCTATTAGTGAAGGTTGTAAATATAATTCATTATTGTTTGATATGCATGTTTATATATTTATTTGATTGAACCTATTAATGAGGGTTATATTTAAATGGATGTTTTATGTTCTCTTCATACCATTTATAAATACTCATGGTGACGTACTAGGAAGGATTCCAGTTTGTGGCACGTACGATATGGACCGCGATGGTGCCTCGATAAGTAAAAGAGTTTTTCCATGGTTAATTTATCCCAGGGTCCTACGTCTAGGTATCTGTGCACCGAGAGAGTTCACGAAGAGATTTCACAGTATGGCCTTTGTTATGGTGGGCCATATAGATGATGGGTAGACCTAGTGATTTATCCTTCGATCATGATGAGGTTTAAGGGTTGGGACAACCTAAGACTATACCTAGTACGGATGACTGATCCTCAAGGTAATACGGATAAACCTTCGTTATGTGTGAACATGAGAATAGCCCATCTATTTGTACATGGATATTGGCCATGATGGAATCTTTCTCCTACCATATGTGATTATTGTGTGGTGGTACTAGAGTTTGTTTTATCGATTTATGTGATATACTAGAGTTGTATATGTCTTATAATAGGGATGCTTACCTACATACTTATGTTTCAGATTCGTGTATTACATATACTAGAGATGTGTATATTATATTATTGGCATCCAATAGTCAAATGTGTATAGACTTAAGATATATGCCTATTATTAGTATATTAGTTATTTCATAAAACGTACTGTAGGTTCGAGATTACCACTCCACTTATGAATTATAATTAAAGAGGTAAACTTAAAGATGAGAAAATAATGATTAAATAATGATGTTTAAGACATTAATAACATGGGCTATATATGGGTTCGGGATTTAGAACCACGTGATATTTTAGGTTGCTAGGTTGGGTAACTAATAACTTAAAATATGTTAAAACACGAGACGAAGATGTGTAGTTATAATGTGACCCGAATTCATTTATAATCCTATTCTACATTGGCTTGTTGTTTACATTCATTTTAAAAACTTTTTATGGGTTTTTGTTATGGTTGTTCTTATAGATGCGGGTTCGTTGGTGGAGCATCTCTAGGGACATCCCATTTCTTACCCCTAGGATTGTAGGAGTCAAGCAAGTGTATCTCATTCTCAAATTGTAGTCTTTTATTTTTCGTCGGGTTATACATGTATATTTACTTTTCATAATTGGTCTTTCATATGATTAGATATTTGATATTTAGAGATGTCTTATGTTATACTAGAAAGGATTGGTATCAGAGTTGGTTATGTGTTGATTCAGTATTTTATTATCTTGCCATTGCTCATTAGGTTTTGATTATTTCGTATGCTAAGAATGTTACAAAAAAAAAATATCCCTGTAATTTTTATATTATACTTGATCTACCTAGTTATGGATTTTATAGGGTGTCACATTTGATATCAGAAAAGTTTATAATGTCTTTGGGATCTTGAGTACGTCCATCGCTTTTTCATGGTGCATTCTTTGACTATGTACGAGCTTTACCATTTGGGATTTATACTTACTATAATGATGACCATTTAAGAGGTTTTGTTCCATTGTTTCCTTACGAATGACTCGGATTAACGAAGTTTATCAGGAGGGTTCCTTGTTTAGACTTTGATTTTGATATGTCCTACTAATGAGGTCGACTTCGGTCTAAGAGTTAAGGGATTTTGGACATAAGACCTTTAATAAGTGATTAGCTTATGGTTTGAAGGAGTAAGCGTCTCCCCTCACCATCCATAACAACATTAGGAGTATGTTTTTGCCGACCTCGTCTGTGCAACTGCGTGGTAGCTAGTATGAGGGAGGGGGGTCAAGTATCTTTCTTGTTCTACACAGGGAGAGATCGATGCAGAGGCGAAAGAAGATGTTCACGTTATCAGTTGGAGTTTTAAGGACATTTTTGTCCATTACCATTTAGTATGTCACATACCGCTAGACCGGCATTGAAGTTCAAGCTCACATTCACGCAAGACGGATACAAATAATCAAGGTTCTTAACATTCAAGCCTCAATTAGATTAACTTTGGTAAGGTTGGGTTTAAGCTCCTTAATATTACATTTTAAATATAGGGAAATTTGTATATATTGTTTTTATAAACAACCGAGGCAATTTTAGAAAAATAATTTTTTTACAAATCGAACCGATCCATTTAAAAAGAAAAACGACCGATCTGAATGTCATTTTTATACAGAGAATTCTGGCTCGTCGGACAGATCGAATAATGATCAAAATCGAATCGGTCCGGACCTGATAAATTTTGCGTTGCCTCAGATTTTCTAAAATCCTATATATACCTATTTCGGTGGTGTATTTTGAAAAGTATTTGAGAAAACATTTTTGAGAGTTCAAACACAACAAGACTTCATTTTTTTATGTCCCAAACATCTTTTCGATTCACACATAAAATTCCAATATACTTTTGTGAATCTTTTGGAACCCTAGAACAACTTTGCTAATGTTCAACCTCTGTGGAGAAGGCATTTCATGAGGGAACTCACTGCAGATCAGTGGACAATGAGCGTAGATCTACTGTGTGTGGATGACTTGGACTGTGGGCAGAGACGTAGCTTTGAAGGTTTGACGAAGACACCGTGTGTTACACTTGTGGGCGATTATCAGGTTGTACGTAAGTCAATGGTCTTGTAAACTTTTCAAAATGTTAAAAAGGTTTTACCCGAAAGGAGTTTTTTCCTGAATCTGTCGTCTTTATTTTATATACATGATTTGAACGATTTAATGCTTTATGACACTTATATGCATGCATAGGGGCTGAATTAAAATTGAATTTGGTTTGTTCAAATTTAGACACCTAATTAAACAAGTGTGTTTCATTCCATTGGAGAATTGAAAACTCGATTGATATTGCGTTCAAAAATTGGTATTAGAGAAGGTTTCAGTATTTTATTGTGAATTCCTATTTTTCGCAAAAAATTTGTGATATCAACTTTTTTTTGAAAAATTTGATTTTTTTCGCAAGTTTTTCAATGGATCGCTTATATAATCGGGTGCCCATCTTTGACGGCGATAATTACGGTTATTGTAAAGTACGCATGAAATCTGTTTTAAAAGCCATAGATGAGCGAGTTTGGTTGTTGGTTGAAAATGGTTGGACACCTCCCACCGTGACTGTTGATAATGTCACCTCTTTAAAACCTATGTCAAACTAGACTGAGGACGATTATAAATTGTCTAAATTTAATTCTCATGGTTAGAGTGCTATTTTTGCAACCGTCACTCCCAATGAATTCCGCTATATTATGACGTGCACCACGTATAAAGAGGTATGGGATTTTTTTAAATTGACACACGAAGGTACAAATGTTGTTAAAGAGTCAAAATTGCAAAATCTAGCCACCCAATTCGAGACCATTACTATGTTAGAGTCCGAGAATTTTGATGAGTTTTATGCACGTTTGCCGGACATTTTCAACACTATTTTTAATTTGGGTGAGGTAATTGATAACACGTGGGTTGTGAAAAAGATTTTAAGATCCCTTCCAAAACGTTTTATTCCGAAAGTCACTGTTTTAAACTTGATGAGAAATTTTAGTACACTTAAGTTAGAAGAGCTGGTAGGTGATCTTCAGACTGACGAGTTAGATACGTTTCCCCAAACTGTCAAACCTAAAGACAAAGGGATTTCACTTAGGTTACATTCGAGACCGAGTGAGGATGTTTCAAGGAAGAGAGATAAGAAAAATAAAGTGAGTTTATGTGAGTCCGAGTCTTAGGACGAGTCTGATTTTGACCTGGCCTTACTTGCGAAAAATTTTAAAAAGTTTCTCAAGATGTCTAAAGAAAATTATTCCAATAAAAAGAGAACTTTTGAGAAAATTAAAAAGAAAGAGTAGGACAAAGAAAATGATAAGGTGGATGGGATCAGGTGCTTTGAGTGTGAGGGTAGAAGGCACATAACTAAAGAGTGTCCTATTAGGATAAGGAGAAAGGGCAAAGAAACTACCGTGCCAGCCACACTTAGTGATAGTGAGGGAGATGAAGAAGATGGGGGAGATAAGTCTGATGAAGGTTTAGCACATGGGATGTGTGTAGCTTTTTTGAGTCGTATGAGCACACACACTTTGTCCCACGATGATTGTGTTCACGAGAACGACGATGACTCGATGTTTTTAATGGAGATAAAAGCGAGTTTGAGAGTGGAGATGAAAGTGAGCTCCAAAAATATTTTAGATATTTGTACATCGAGACCTTGAAAATGAAGAAGTATAATAAGGATTTAGGTCATCGAGTTCTAGATATATATATATAGAGAGAGAGAGAGAAAGAAGTTTTAAGGAGAGAAAAGTGTGATTTGTCCAACACAGTGTCTAGTCTAACGACATGTGTATCCCAACTCGAGAGTGTTCTCGAACGTGCCTGGGAGGTCAAAATTCCTTTAGAGAACACATCTGATAAAGTTGAAAGGATGGTTCTCAATCCCATTTTGGGTGTTGGTGAGAGTTTGGGAAAAGGTCATGACGGTGTATCCACTTCTTTTGTTGAACCCGAGACGATTCCCACTTTAGTGATAGATTCACATGGTTCTCATCCTAAACCACCTAGGTGTACCGTTAGGAGCGCATGTCCTAGAGTTTTTGAGAAAGGTGTTCTTAGGCCTGTTTATGTTTGCTCCCATTGCAAAAAGAAAGGACACCTTAGGGGGTTTTGTTTTAAGTTGGGTAATGTGTCACGCTTTGCATATACACATGTTTGAACACATGCACCCACTCATGATACTTTGCTTGCACATAATAATAGAGAGTTTGCACATATTCGAAAGTAAGTAAAGTTTTTGTCCAAGGCCTCACATGATTATTGGAAATTTTTCATAGAATGTCACCTTCTTTGGAAAACACCTCTACACCTACTGGGTGAGGTTTAGACTATTTGCTAGCATAAGACAATTTCCATGATGGCATTTTTGCCTATTGCTAGTATGTATCATTTTTTTTATTTATATTTTTTCATTTGGATATTTTTTCAAAAACCCAAAAGGATTTTATTTTTATAAAATTTTAAAAAAATCCAAAAAGAGTTTTGTATTTTGTTTACACAGTATATGAATAGACACTTAGGATGACCGAGTCACAATTTCATTCCATTTATCCATGTGACTATTTAATAGTGTTTTGAGACAATATGTTGTGTCATTCATGTACTTTACAAAGTTTGGAGTCTCTAAGATGATATATAGTGTTACTGCCTACATGTTTGACTCATTTGTCCTTTATTTCACACATGTACGGATTTGTTTGACTTTTGTGTTTTTCTATTACCTGTTAGTTAAGTGTTTCAATCTCAACACTGTCTATAAAATGAACCAAATGCAATAAAACTTGACAAAAAGTAGTGCATGTTATAAACTATTTGTGAGTTTGAGTGAGTTATTTTGAAAAACGGAAAAAGGGCTGCAAAAGGTATTTCATTTTTTCCTTTGCGATGAACCCACCATTTAAATGGACCTAAAAAAGTGAGGAATTGAAAATTATCTGGGGTCCAATGAGGTTTAAAAGAGACAAAAAAAATTGAAAGGCAATAAAAAGAAATTTATGTCAAAAATGGGCCAACAGATTTTAGTTTCTTCAGCTCATAAGAAAAATAAAAAGCACTACCTTTTAATAAAGGAGTTTGGATGAAATTTATAACAGTTTGCATGTCCTTGAAAGTCATGAAAAATCATTACATAGTTTTGGACGTTATTGGTGTGGAAATCATTTATACATTGATTTGTTGATATGATTAAGACGATGTCATCTATACTCAACGATTTTACACCTAAGGATTATTTTTATGTTCATTAGTGAGGAGTACTCTTATGCATCTTACACATATGTCATGATTGAGTCGATTTTCCTATCGAATGTGTCCACACCCATTCATTCCGTTTCCACGTTTTGGTTGTCTTAGTGAAAATTCATGGTGTGTGCTTTTTGTAATATCATTTTGTTTATTTTTTGTATATAAAATCTGGAGAAAAAAATCAAAAATAGTTTATTTGCCTTGTTTACCATGACACCCCGATTTGTTTTATGTGATTTATTATTTTCTTTTTCTATTTCTAACAAATAAAAAGGGGGATAACGAATTATGATATTATGGGGGAGTTTGTTTTAGTACTGGGGAGATTTGATTATGCTTATATCATTTCAAACTCGATACGTCACGTGGTTTTTCTTTGTCTCATGTGTGTAAGTACAAATTGATGATCAATATTTGCACACCCTAATGAGAAAAGCTTTGAGATTTGATGTTGAAGATTTGAAGCATAAAGATGAAGACTTATCATTTACTTTTTCAGTTTTGGGTTCATGGGGGGGTATATTTGTATAGGTCATATTTTGATTGATAATTCGGATGTTTTTATTTTGTACCGGCATAGACATAGGGGGGTTTGTAAGGATATTTTTGTCCATTACCATTTAGTATGTTGTATACCGCTACACCGCCATTAAAGTTCGAGCTCATATTCACGTTAATACGGATCCGAATAATCAAGGTTTTTAAACATTCAAGCCTCGATAAGATTAACTTTGGTAAGGTTGAGTTTTAACTCCTTAATATTTCATTTTAAGTATTGGGAACTTTTTATATATTGTTTTTATAAACAACCGAGGCAATTCTAGAAAAATAAGTTTTTTTACAGCCCGGGCCAATCCGTTTAAACAAGAAAAATAAACCAATCCAGATGTCATTTTTATAGAGAGAATTCCGTCTGATCGGACTGATCCGATAATCATGAAAATCGAACCGGTCCGGACCTGATAAATTTTGTGCCGCCTCAGACTTTCTAAAAGCCTATATATATATATATATATATATATATATATATATATATATATATATATATATATATATATATATATATATATATATATATATATATATATATATATATATATATATATATATATTTCGGTGGTGTATTTTGAAAAGTCTTTGAGAAAACGTTTTTGAGAGTTCAAACACAACAAGACTTCATTTTTTGATGTCCCAAACATCTTTTCTATTCACACATAAAATTCCCATATACTTTTGTGAATCTTTTGGAACCCTAGAACAACTTTGCTATTATTCAACCTCTATGGATAAGGCCTCTCCATAATTTGTGATTCTTGGAGGGAAATCACTGATAATCGGTGGACACCGAGCGTAGAGCTACTGCGTGTGGATGACTTGGACTGGGGGCTGAGGCGTAGCTCTGAAGGTTTGATGAAGACACCGTGTGTTACACTTGTGGGCGATTATCAGGTTGTATGTAAGTCAATTGTCTTATAAACTTTTCAAAGTGTTAAAAAGGTTTTACCATAAAGGTTTTTTTTTCCTGAATCTGTCGTCTTTGTGTTATATACATGATTTGAATGATTTAATGTTTTATGACACTTAGATACATGCATATGGGCTGAATTAAAATTGAATTTGGCTTGTTCAAATTTAGACACCTAATTAAACAAGTGTGTTTGATTCCATTGGAGAATTGCAAACTCGATTGATATTGCATTCACAGAGTTAGAATTTTAGCATTGGTAGAAGCCTTATTTGAAAGGTTTAGCAGGTGTTACTAGGTAACCCACCCATCACCACTTGCACTCAGGTGATTGAAGTTTCCCTCCTACTTCAGTAGGACTAAAGCAGACTAGGGTAAGTGGAGAAGTGCTGCCAGCATATTGTGTGATAGGCGTATACCTTTGAAGATAAAAGAAAATTTTCATAGGATGACCATTAAACTCGTCATGTTATATTGGACATAATGTTGGGTGATAAATAAATAAAATGTGCAAAAAATGAGTGTAGCGAAGATGCGAATGCTAAAATGGATTTGTGGTAAAAATAGAACAGATAAAATTAGAAATGAAAAAATTCGTTTAATGGTAAAAGTAGCACATTTAGAAGATAAATTGATAGAAAATAAAGTTAGATGGTTTGGAGGAAGAGTGATTTAGTTAGTATTTATAGTAACGTGAGGGGTAAAGGTAGGCCTGAATTGAGTTGGTGGGATGTTGTAAAAAAGGACATAATATCAAGTTGTTTAATCGAAGATATTTCACTAAATAGAATGGAATGGAAATATAGGATTCATGTAGCCGATCCTAAATAATTAGGAAAAGGCTTTGTTGAGTTGAGTTAAGTCCCTAAGACTTCGAAAACCGAGGCCAGAATGGGCCTAATATGTTAAGACGATGTTGAGTTGACCTAAGTAAGGAGACCTCACCCGCAGAAGGAACCCTATAGGAGGAGTTGAACCCAAGATGTTTCCAAGAGTAGACGACGTGATCATTTTGGCCAGTGGTTCCATGAGGATTGTGTCCAGTAGAGACAAAATCTATGAGGACAGGGAAAACGAAGAAAATCTTAGCAGAATTGACCAAAGAAGTAAGGTCAGTAGGGCCGTGAATTGAACTACCATTTTGATAGTTCCTTTTGAGGAAGGCTTTACGCCCGTGGAGAGTGAATCTCCTAGTTATTAGATGCCCTAGTGGCAACCAATTTGTTTTGGGTACCTTTAGGGGATAGTTATGGGTACGTTTATAACTCACACATATGATTCTGGCTTAGACATCGAGGATTTGTCATTCTTTACTAGTTGTGTGTGCGAACTTAAATTATGAGGTATGTATATTCCCTTTGAGCTTTATGTACTTGTGATTACCCCTAGTTCGGAGGGGGATACTTTACATCATGATTATAGAGACGTGGCAGTTTATTTGGGTGGTTTAGTTTTAGTCGTTTTTTTTTACTTTTAAATGAAATACCATCGTATAGTTAGTGAGCTTATGTGCATAGTTATGTTTTAATTTTATACCGACTTTCGGGAGGGCTTCCATATGCCATTTTTGGGTCAGGTTTTGCTTTGGGTAGTTGTTCTTAGGCTCGGGAGAAGGTCTAGCACACTTAATCAGTGTACAAATGTAGGTATATTAGAAAGGATTACTATATCTTAGAGAGGTCAGTTATTGTCAAACATTTTTCTAATTTTCTTGGGATAGGTGTCAAGTTATTATCTACATAAGATATTAGTTTTTGACTTGGAGTGGGCACTAACTTTGGATTCGCCGTGTGGGCATTTTATGGGATTGACTTTACCATGATTGGTAGAGGTGTCGTGGGAGCAAACACCACAGTTTTTTATCGAATTGAGTATTCGTGGATGATGTAAGTTCCAAAAGGAGGGATGGTTCACTAAGCGAAGGTGTAAGCCACCGGGGTTGGGATAAAGTCACGATACGAGACAAGTGTTTATATTTACGTATTAATGATTGCTTGGACCCGTCGAGGAGAGTTCTCTTTGCTAACAATTGAAATAGGAGCATTTTATCACCAATGGCGAAATTGGGAGGAGAATATCCCAAAGGTATCTTTCTAGCACTGTATGGTACTGGCGCATCATTTATGGATTTTTTACCGCATGAGATGGGGTAGTTCATTGTGATTTATGATGATATCTCATTGAAGAGGAAATGGGGTAGTAGTCGTGTTCGCTACACCCAATTTATGTTTATGGAGGTTTATACCCTAGAGTTGAAGTTTACCGAGAATGGGTATACGAGTAGCATTTGGAATTGGTCCTTTCTACATTTGATGATAGGATAGAGGTACATTTTTTAAGGAAATTTTTTTTAGTGGGGGGTGGAGGGTCCAAACTAAGAGAAGTAGTTTTGATTAAGGCATATGTTTTGGGGTTCGCTATACATTCCAAAAGTGATTGGGTGTACAATATTTAGGAAAGTCAATACGATTGATTTAATGAAGTAATTTTGATATGGATTTGGTCGAGAGGGTGTTCGTATCTGTCAAGAGTATAGATCACAAAAGACTTTTGAGGGGGTAAAATGTTTGAAATCCTAATGTATTGGTGAGATGATTAAACCAACTGATTTTGATAAGATTCGGGTGTTCCAAAAGGATATAGGACCACCATTTAGGGTCATGAGAGTTACATTAACTAAGTTGGTTATTGTTACGAGTTTCGTAACCCATTCATTTGAGGTTCTGGTTATGATTCCTTGGAGGATAGTGTGTCCATAACTGAGAGTGGAAAGTTTTGACGAAATAGGAAAGGGGAGTGGAGAATGAGCAGAGGCTTAATTAATCGGTTCAAGAGGGAGGTCATGTGTAGTTAGTGACCTCTGGCATGAAAATTGTAGTGTTTAGATCCTAAAGGGGGTAGGAAACTGGATGACAAGTTACTTTTAGAATATAGAGGTAGGGTGAGGTCGGTGTCATTTGACCTCACCTTATCACCATCATGATGCATGATGCGTTTCTATGGGGACATAACGGAGGGAGTCTTTAAGCGAAAAGTTGGTATTTCAATGGTTAGATTAGTTTGGTTGAGAGTATAACCGAATGCGATTTTTGATGAGAGAGACCTAGGTGTGTAGTTGGTCATAGTGGTTAGATTCATTCATAGTAGAGGGAGGACACTACGAGTGGGATATTCTTAGATTTTCAATTAGGGATATTATTAATTTGAATTTTAAGGATGAAATTCTCTATTTAAGGTGGGAGGAATGTAATACCATGTACTTTATGTCAATTATTAATTGAACAAATATTAGTTACGTATACTTATTGTGACTGGAGATATCACTATTTATATTTTTTATGTGTCACTTAAATTGGATGAAAGATGTGGTGATTAATTAAATAAATTAATTAATATTTGGACTCGTACGGGGTAATTTTTAAATAACTAAGTTGGTAATTATTAATTTTGGGTATATTTAGTAATTGGCTTTTGGGATGCGTAAAATGTTCGTTTTTAGTTTAAAACGAAGGTTTAAAGGTCGATGGGGTTAATATAGGAATCGGAGAAGGTTTTAAGTCATTTGAATTTATTTTGGGGCTCTTTTAGGTGAGGCCCATTTGGGGTCGACTCTCAATTTCAGGATTAAAGGGGTTTGAGAGGTTATTAGGGATATTATTTTTCCATAAAACACAGTTAGGAAGCACTAGATGGTCTAGAGAGATAAAGCACCAAGAGGAAAGGAGAATTTCAGAGATTTGGAAATGACTTTCTAATCAATCCATAAGGCAAGTTTATGTAAAATATGATTATGATAGCGTGTGTGTCATTATTGTCTCTAACCATTTGGAATTTAAATCAATTTATGTGTTAAATATATTTTTTAGATAATTAATTAATTTTCATAATTAAACTAATATAAATGTTAATCAAGTTGAATTCCACTTTATTTTGGTTGATTCCTTCACAAACTTGGATTAAAACTATAGATAACGATTTGAATCTGTTTTATGTTGATAATATTATAAAAATGTTTAATTGAATCAATCTATAAAAAATTGTAGAATTGGATAGATCTAGGATTATTGAATTGAAATTGGGTTTTCTTGAAATCTTATGGTAGATTTAGGATTTTATGATGGAAATAAGTTCCAATTCTGTAGATGATGTGCTTTTATCATTTGAATGTTAATTGGGTGCTTGGATGAAATTTTTAGGTTCATTAATGGAGTTTGGGTAAAGAAAATGAGGTGTTAAGATTGTGAATCTCGTAACTAAGAGGAATTTGGGAGGGTCTGTATCGACCGATCGACTGATCCCAGACCACCGATCGACCGATAATGGCAGATATGGCCTAGTTAGGCTTAGATGGGAATTTTGGTTTCGGGGCCCAGGGCTAGGATTTGTTGGCCTGTAATTTTTATGTACTCATAGAATAGAGGTATATTTGTATGATTTAAATTGTTTGAGATTTGATATTTGGGGGTGTTTGGATATTAGTGAAATCATTGATTTATAGAGGTTAAATTGGGGATTGGGCAATTGATTGTAAACCCGAGTGTAGAATGGGTAGGTAATAGGTAACTTGGAAGCTTAGAGGATCGGGGTTCGTTGGCCCAGATTATTAGAGTCATTGTGATTAAGTAGTGTGATGTTAACCCTTTGGGTGAGATTAGGAATGTGGTTTAAAATCCATTGGAAAGGGTAGTTATAAGAATCGATGGTTGTACATAAATTAGTTGTAGATTGACACTAGACGCGATGCTTGGGAGATTGGACTATGGCAAATTAAGATTTAATATAGTTGAACTGCGTATTTTAGTGTATGGTAGGATTAAACTACATCTAGATTTGGGAACCCAGAGAGTTAGGGCTAATGTATCTTGGAATGAGTATAAGGTTGTAGATGCGTTAAATCTTTTATAAATGGAGATGTTTAGTGTGACCCGGTAGCATTGGGTCAGAATGTGTATGTGAATTATCTTTGTAACACCCCGAAATCCGAAATAAGGGGTGGCCAGCCCGATACCTCAACATAACGGAATCATGGATGGAAATCATTTTCAGCATCATAACAATAAAATAGGTATACGAGAAAACCACCCAATAATTCAGAAAATGGGTTGCCAAATTTTTTTTTTTTAGTTTGATTACAAATTAAGGAAATAAATTTAAACAACCCAATCTGAAGAGAAAGTGGAATTCCAAAGAAACTTATATTAATACTATAAAAACCATGCAAAAAGGAGGACCGAATAATATGTCGGTCAACAGTTACATACAACGTATTACAACGGATCAATAATTTACATAATACATCCATTAACAATTACAACAGTTTGGGCTACACGCCCGAATGAAATACCCGATCATATGTAGAATTTCAAAAATGAAAGCGTCTAACAAAGCATCCTGTAATATCCGCAAAATCTTACAGCTCCTCAAAAGTATTGGAATAGGAATATCACATTGGGCGTCCTTGCGGAGGAGCACCTGACCGAATACAATAACATGCACAACATGGAAAAATGAACGGGTCAGGGCCCGATTTATATATGATTCCCAAATGAATAAGAAGCATGATAGATATGGACAGTTAATCATGAATGAAGTAGATAAGAATCTAACAACCTAATCATCAAGTATAAAAAAGCAATTTAAATGAGTCTAACAGTTATTAATTAAACAAGAGAATAAAGTTAAACATCATTATTCCTCATATCTTTTCATTTTCCATTCCTTAGTAGGAATATAGTTACCATCATATTTCTTATGGCAAATCACATATATCAAGTCCCACTTGATTTAGAAAGGTTATATTCTTATACATATAACGATTCTAAGACCGCCCCTCCGAGTTTCCCCACTGAACGCGCCCCTATATGACTATCATCTTCCAGGGCCTATCTATACAAGACAACCTGGGCACCTAACGCACGTCGGGAAGTGGCCATATACCTGCGAGTGAGTCATAACCACACCCGGAATTACCTCACTAGCGCAGAAAAACATATAAAAATCCCGCATATGGCCGAGGACTATAGTCTCCCTGCATTCACTAGTCAGGGGACATCACCTCATGCGCGAGCTTCCATTATGATAGCATTTAGAGAGGTGTGTCTAAGTAAATTAACATTTACCAATTAAATCTCATTATCATCTTCATTAATCACATGTATATTTCATTTTATTTGAAACCATAATCCTTGAATATTTTCATTAATGTTCGTCGTATTTTAAGTCCTGAATGAGTCTCCAAGTGATCACCCCAAAATCCTTCGAGTCCCAAGGTGTTATATACCTCATTAGGGCTCCTAAAGTCTCCCAGCATGGGCTTATAACTCTTAATCCCAAATAATTTACAAAATGAGAAGTGATGCCTAAACATCACTTTATGTACCCATGGAATGAACCCCAAGTGAACCCATTCAACTCTAGGGTGACGACCAAACTCAACTACAACTCTAGGACTCTAAGTTTACTTCATACAAGAAGGTTCCTAGTCCCTATAAAAAAGAAGAAACCTAGGAAACAAAAGTTTAAGTTTAAGAGTGAAAAACAGGGGACTGGTCGACCGGTCCTGAGACCGCGGTCGACCGCGTCTCAAAATTTAGCCTACGAAGAAAAGCAGAAAGTCTGAGTAGAATGGGGGCGATCACGGATCGCGATCGACCACGCTCCAAAATTTAGACTTGGGTAGGAAAGCAGTGTGCCCTCCCCCGAATACCCGGTGAACCGGTCCTTAAACCGCGGTCGACCGGTCATAGCAGACCTAACACCCATTTCTTCTTCCAACTAAAAAACCCCTTATCATTTATTACAACCAACTGATTGTAAATGCATCAACCAATCATAGTTTTGACCAATAACAGATCAAATCAATCTCCAAAGATTTAAAGCCCATAAGTTCAATAAAAACCCTAACTTTCTTAAACCATAATTAATCCACAACTATCAACACTACTTATTCAACTTAAATCACATCATAGCAAGTAGAAAACTTGCCTCAAGTTTGCAAGTTTCAGATTTGATGAAGGTGTAGGCAAGATAAATCTTCAAACCTTCAATCTCTCATTTTTTTTCTCCTTAGGTTTTCTTCTTCTCTCTCTCTCTCTAAGTCACTAATTACACTTAAGAAAAATAAGTGGATTTCAAGACATAAAACGTGCCTTAGTCTATAATTACCAACTTAAATAATAACTACCACGATAAAATAACACGCAACTACACATTTAAACTAAAACCAGTCAAAAGTGCCCAAAACCTCAAAATACAACATGGTATATAATTTGACTATCTCGCACCTTCCGAAACTAACTACGCCCTCCAAATTATCATTTGGAAATTTTATAACTCATTTTAAATTCCGGTTTCATTTTAAGCCAAATGTCATTTTAAATCTTCTGACACAGTAAAACACAATATGGTGATATTCACCTACACATAAGGTAAATATGCAACATCTTAGTAAATATTAACTTTTCTTTACTAAATTAATACTTACTCCAAATTCCAACATTTTATATCTAATTACTACACCTAGCAAATAAATATAAAACAGGTTCTCAAAAGTGAGGATTGTTACAATCTTTACCCGTTAGTAAGGGTTGTATATGTTATGTTGATTTATCCTATTAGTGAGGGTTGTTAACATAATTGAGTAGTGTTAGTTTAACATGTTTATATGTTTATTCAATTCAACCCCTTAATGAGGGTTATATTTAAATGTATATTTTATGTGCTTTACATACCATCAGTGTAATGCCCTGACCCGGATTTGTGGGTTACCCGTGGTAAACCTTGTCTGACCCAAACGTTAGGTGTGAAGTGCAATAAGACAACCTATATAATTTTTCGAGTCCAGTTTTATTTAATTAACATTTCGCTTGTTTAGCATGCAATTCAAATTTAACTAAAGCAATGTGAGGGACCCATGGGAAGCGTTTGTCCCCGAAATCCATGCATATAGATATACTAACATAAAACAAAAGAATACTTACCTATGTAATGCTCTTAACATACGAAACTGCCCATAACCTACCGTAATAAAGAGGAGGGAATGAGCCAAATGCCTAGTGAGAAAATATGACAATGCAATATATAATCGAACGACAGAAAAGAAACTCTAACACATTACACCTACGTGTACATGCAATTATTTGACTTGACATTTATTTCTGATTTAATGCACTCGGTTAAATTCTTTAAACAAAATACCCTTTGTTTAGGTAAAAACACTTCTTTCATTGAAATTATCAATTTACTCACACCAATTTACCTTAGTATTTTCCCTTCAAATCTCCTTTCAACACCTGCACGCATCGTGTTAGAAAATATTTATTTTTCATTGAAAATCTTTCATAAACACACTCTTGTGTTAATTATGGGTTTAACCTCCTTAGGTTACTTAATTACCCATTTTATCACTTTACTTTACCATTCCACTTGTTTAATGGACATTAGTCAATTTCTTACTTTACTTGTCCACATTATCTTTCAACCGAAACATGTATTAGTTTCATTCAAGTTAGGTTGTCTTTTCTTATATCCCCCACACCAATCATTTCTTGACGTGTTCCACTTTTATTATATTTTTCTAGAAATCCTCTAAATAATTGCTTACTTTAACGGGATCCACACTACCTACTACACTACTATATGCTCTTACCGGTGTTTTTAGGTCTTTCATCCTAGGGCTCCGGTCCCTTCTTAATTCTTTTTCGGTCTCATCCGAGTCTTATATTAATGTGTTTTAACATTTATCAAATGTCCACATTATTCCACTTTTACCAGCCAAAGCCAAATTCTGGGGATCCTATCCCACCTTGTGTTACACTTTAAAAATCCCCATTTCTTGTCCTTTATACACTTGCGTTGATTTACCCCAAAAATCACATTCATTTAGTACCATATTTATAACACCTTTTTCGTTCACAGAAATGTTGTATTGTACGTAAAATTACCCTTTTACTCATTTATTTTCAAACTAGCATTTTCTTTCCTTTTCACAAGTGCTATTTTCCCGAAAACATTACTAATTTACACATACCAACTTATCAAATGTTTTTACTTATTAACACTCATTTCAGACTTCAGAGTTAACACCTTTTTCAGTTGGAAATATCTTTATTTCATTACTTTCTTTATGAAGAAAATCCTTTGGCATTTTGGAGACTACTTTACAAAAAAAAACCATTTTTCCTTTATCTTCACATATAGTCTTGAAATACCCACTTACCACGTTTTCTACACTTGTTAACACACTTTAAGGGATTAAATTTTTATTTTATTTATTTCATGTTAAAACCCAATAATACCTTTATCAAACTTGACTATATGCTCAATGCCAAATTACTACAAGTTCATATATATAGTAATAATGACGTTAAGTCCTAAAATCCCATTAAATGGGTTTAACACATGGATCATTCTAGAAATTTCATAATATTTTCATAAACATGATTTCCAAGACCAAAGACATTTTTGTTTCTCCAAAACGAGAATAAATGTTTAATTTTACAAAAATCCCAATTTCCATAAGAAAACCTTTAGACATTTGTCCATAAAATATCTTCAACAAGATAAATATTATTTCAACATTTTATTCCAAAAGATTTTAAATACAAGATTTCTTAAAATATATCATTTTTCCCAAAACTCTTGGAATCATCTATAAACCATTTTACACAAAACCTTAATAAATGACTTTCTTAAATCATATATGCATTCTAGTCTTACAAACTCTAACTACAAGACCAATACTATGGAAAATATTATTCTTAAACTTAAAAAGTAGAGTTTTTCACCTCAAAGAAGCTCCCAAAATGGTTGGATGAATGTAGAAGAAGATGGCAACCTCCAACCTCCTAAGGTGGCGTTAAAATGGTTACCTATCTCGACTAATCTCGAACCTTGAAATCTCAATGAAAACCCCCTTCAAACTCCATAATTTATCTTTCATCTTCACTCTAAAATCCCCTAATAACATCTCCAAATAATTCATAAATTTGTCCAACAATGGTGTAGATGGATTTTATAAGCTTAAATATGGAAGAATATGGTTATCTTTGGTAGTTTTAGGTGGAAGGGTGGTGGTGCTAGGGTGGTGTGTGGTGGTTAGTGGAGTAAGAGCTCTAAGTTAGATAGAGGGAGACCAAATCTGATTGGAATGGGTTAAATGAACCAAACTATTATTTTAATACCCCCCAAACCCTAAGGGTTAAATCCATAAATGCCTCTAAACTCAACCCTTTATCGAGTGGTCCATCAAGCCTTTATCCAACGTTTTGATCTGAGCCTTTGAGAGCTCGACACATCATCTAATCAGACGATCCACGTCGTGACAACACATAAAAATGTGCAGACTTTTCAAAAAAATTCCCCATAATTTGAATGACTTTCAAACTTGTTCGAATAAGATACCCTCTCGTTTGAACCAAAATTATAATGAGGTATAAACGAGGCAAAATTATAGGGTTAAAAGGGACGTCAGATGTACCATATTCAAACGAGAAACACCCCTTCATTTGAATGACTGTGTACCTTATTTGAACGTAGGATTTCGAATGAGATTCTAAAGAGAGAGAGAAAAATCAAGCATTCCCCAGTAGTTAGAAGGTCATTCGAACCTCGTAAAAATGACTGCAAAAATCCATTATATTAAATTTAGGCCATTAAAACTCCAATTCAATTACAGTGGGGCCACTACATTACGCAAATTTAGCTTATGATCCACCTCAAGAAGCCTAGATACCAATAGGTCATACCATGTCACCAAACCACATGAGTATGATCAAAGTCGCGAGGGAGGGTGTTACATTTTTTAAATACTCACGGTGATGTACTACGAAGGATTCCAGTTTAGGGCATGTACGGTGCGAACTACGGTGACGCCTTGGTGAGTAAACGATTTTTGTGTATCGAGAGGGTTCACGGATAGATTTCATAGTATGGATTTTGGTATTATAGCCCATATGTATTATGGTTTGACATAGTGATTTATCCTTCGATCATGATGACGTCTTAGGGTTGGGATAACCTGAGACTATACCTAGTACGAATGAGTGATCCCTGAAAGTAGTAGGGATAGACATTCGTTATGTTCGGGCATGGAATAGTCCATCTATTTGTACATGTCATGAGTTATTCTTTTGGATGAATGTTAGACGTGATGGAGTCTTTCTCCTACCATATGTGATTATTGTGTGGCAGTTTTAAAGTCAGTTGTACTAGTTTATGTGCTATACTAGAATTGTATATGACTTATAATAGGGATATCTACCTACATACTTATATTTCATATCCGTGTATTATATATACTAGAGAAGTGTATATTGTATTATTGCCATGAGATAGTCAAATGTGTATAGATTTGAGATATAAGCATGTTATTTGTATATTGGTTATTTCATAAGACGTACTGTAGGTTCGAGACTAACACTCCACTTATGTATTATAATTAAAGAGATAAACTTAAAAATAAGAAAAGAATGATTAAAGAATGATGTTGTACAACTTTAATCACATGGGCTATATATGGGTTCGAGATTTAGAACCGCGTGATATTTTAGGATGTCATCTTGTGTAACTAATAACATAAATATATTAAAATATGAGAGGAATATGTGTAGTTATAATATGGTCCAAAATCAATTATAATCTTATTCTATATAGACTTGCTATTTACATTTTCTTTTATAAACTTTTTTATAGGTTCTTGTTTCTATAATTTCTATGGATGTAGTTTCGTTAGAGGAGCATCTCTAGTGACGTCCCATTTCTTAGCCCTATGATTGTAAGAGTCGAGCAAGTGTAGCTCATTCTGTTATTGTGCTCTTTTATTTTCAATCGAGTTGTACATGTATAATTATTTTCAGAGTTGGGCTTTTGTATAATTACATATTTATAATGAGAGATGGCTTATATTGTATTGGCAATGATTGGTATCAGATTTGTTTTTGTGTTGATTGAGTATTTCAATATCTTGTCATTGTTCATTCGGTTTTGATTCTTTCTTATGCTGAGAATGTTACCAAAAGTTTTTTATTCCCATAATTTTTATATTAGACTTGATTAGCGTAGTTATGGATTTTACAGGGTGTCACTACTTTTTAAAGGGGTATTATTCTATTTTAAGATCTTATGTTGAAAGGAACAAAACAATCATTCTCTCTCTTTCTCTCTCTCTCTCTCATGGTATCATGGTTGCAACTTTCACTATGTGTCTTTCGTATTTCTTCACTTTTCTCTCTCTTACACAAACACATATATGTGAACGCGTGCACACACATACAAATCTATATGGATTTCTTATACAGTTATTGGAATATGGGAATTGGGTTTTATAGGAGGTAATTTGCTACAGTTTGAATATCCAGTGCAACTAAGTGTAAACAAAGAAGATTTATCAATGAAAATATCTAAGAAATAAACACAATGTAAGATGCACATGGTTCAAAAAATTACCTATGTCTATAGGGTTTTGATTTTCTCTTTCATTAACTTTATAGGGCTAGGCCGGCAGAATTATAATAATGTTTAACGGATACATTTTCAATGCTCCTCTCTCATTAGAGCGGGTTTACATTTCTAGAGGATTCAATGAGAGTTCCAGTTCAATTGATAGTTATCCCAAAGATTTCAGACTTATCCTTTATCGAAGTTAACCATCTGGTGGCACATGTTGATGAGACTTCTTAATGGCTGGGACTCTTTTACGATCTTAATCCTATAGGCCCGCATTTAAGCATGTGTGGGTCATATGACTTCGTTAATTATGGTCCCCATAATTTCTCCTAAAGCTCAGAATTTCTTTGAGGTCATTGGGCTTTTCTCATAACTTGGTTCGTAGGCTACCTCAGAGAGTTGGCTGTAATACTCCGTATTTCTGCGTATTAGAAATTTTATTAATTTGGAAAATACATTTTTGTTAAATTACACGTGTGTTGTAATTTAATATGATTAAATAATAAATGTGAGGTTATATATTAATCGAAAGATAGATACTGATTAATATTATGAAATGAAATTTACTAAGTGTGAATAGTAAAAATTTGATGATTATTGAATTACGTCATAACGAGTGATATGGGCGTATTTCTTTATATTTCAACCGGGAGTCGTGTGTAGACTAAATTGAGGTTGAGATAATAAATATATTTTAAGTGAGTCTAATGATAATTTAGATGTCACGAATGATTCCGAAAGGGTCAAAATAGTACTCGGGGGTATTGTTTGGGTCCCGGTCAATTTTTGGACAAATCGGCACTTGTTGAGGGCATTTCGATCATTTTACATTAGAGTTTTAAAGAACTATGAAATTTAAAACCCTATATCAGATATTAGATAGAAGGGTTTAGGGTTAACAACGTTGAAAACACAGAGAGAAGATTAGAGAAGAAGAGGAGAAAACTTTTGGAGCTTTTAAGGAGAATTTTGAAGCCTTTCGCCTTGTTCTTGCAACACAATCTATTGGGGAGAGACGATTGGAATATAAGAACACAAATCCATCATCACCATCATGAAATCAGACCCCATCTGTTAAAGCAAGTGTTTATGTACAAGTCTTTTGAAGTTATAATACCCATGAGTAGGTTTGTGAAGATAAATATGATTAAATCAATGTTCATGGAAGAAAAAAAAGATGATTTATATGCATGTTTGGGTAGGGTTTACATGTAGTGATATTTAACGTATGTAGGGAGTTAATAATCAGAGAAGATGCGATCATTAACACAAATTAAATCTGGGTATTTGAAGGAATACGTGGGAAGAACACAAAGCTAGGGTTCTTGAAGAGTTTTGTGCTTTAATTCGTTCTTGATGGAATTTTGTTAAGATTTGATGTGTTTAAAACATTATAAATCATCCTAATACATGTAGAAATGGTTTAGGACATTTGGTAGTGATTTTGGTGAAGTATCATGTAAGTTTGATCAATGAAAAGGGTGGGAAAATGCATGAACTAGACGAAGGAGACGCATAGTACCATTTTGAATCGATTCAGCCCAGAGGTGAATCAATTCAAAAAGTGAATCTATTCGGACTCCTGGAGAATCAATTCGGTTTCCCTAAAAACTAAAGATTTTCCCTTTTAAGCCTAGAATTCCTAAATTTTGTTCGGAGAAACTTTTAGGACTTTATTCAAATAATAATGAGGGACTTATTATATTACAGTAAGTCTATGATAGGGTGGTGATTTAGTTTTATTGAGAGGATTAAGATGAGGATGAATTGGGTTAAATTATCTCATAATCTATAGGAGAGAAAGATAACTAGTTACAGGAATTTCGAATGAATTAAATAGAAGACCAGTGGGTTAAGAGAGATTTAACTACGAAAATTAACGAAGGGGTAAATAGGACCCTTAGAGTTGTGTGAATACTTAAATAAATACGATAGTGAGGTAAATCTTAAAGTAGTATGTGCGATGAGTATTAGAGAGAAATATACAACGTACGAGGATGAATAATTAGGTTGTGCGTATACCTACTGATTTAATTATAGGTGGAATGAATACATATTATATACTTATTTGATAAGTTCGATGAGACATTTTGAACCAAGTTTGATGATACATTTCGAACCATGTTCGATGATATATTCCGAACCATGTTCGATGAGACATTTTGAACCATTTTTTAGGGGACATTCCGAACTAATAGTCCTTTATGTGTGATACGGGGACATTATGACAAATTATGCACTTATAGTATATATATATTGTTTGTGAAATATATACTGTATGAATTATCTACTTGTGTGCAATAGTAGACCATTAGATGATATGTATGTGAGTAGCAAATTAAGTAGAGAGAATTATTCAATTATAAAAATATGGCATTTAGGAAATGTTACTTATAATGATTATATCATACGAGAGATATAAAACCAATTAGTGTACTGTATGGGCAGTACAGGGACTTAGAAGTGTCAATAGTCTGGTTATATACTTACGTCTAGTTAGCTTGGGTAGTATGGCTAGGTGGGATAAGTAGAAACGTTAGGCGTGCACAATAGTTGAGAGGTGGGGAAAACTTAAGAGAGTGTACGCTAACCTAACATGTGCAATCAGTAACTAATTTTTGAGCTCTTATAAACTCTTGCTAAATATTTTCAAAATATTTTGAGTCAAAGTCCTTGCTATAAAATATTTTAAAAACCTTGTAGGTGTCCAGTCACAGGGGCTACAGACTTGATATTCTATTCCATGCATACGCAACTGCGACACAAGTGGATGTTCGCAGGGCTTTAATTTGACGCTTCCATATCTATTATGATTTAGTGTAGAATTTCAGTTTAGTATTTCATTATGCACATGTTGTCCTTCAGTACTATATCAGTTTCGATTTAAACATTAGTTCGTTTTCATTTTTGGATTATCAAATGGTTTTGGATTTTTATGGACAATGTTTATATCGGCATGGCATTTATTTATAATATCTTATTATGGTTTGGATTCTATATATTTTGGATGTTTTTAAGTTAGTTTGTTTACATTTAGTACTTTTTATATTTAGTGCAAGATAAAAATTTGACACCGACTTAATTAACTGATAGGTGATTAGTAATTAATTTGGTTTTCGATAGCGAAGCTAAGAATGAACCATGTTGTAAATCATGTTTTAATTTAATAAAGGCCTGATCACACGGTATTTACCTAGGCGGGGTGTCACATTGGCGTGTCAAGGATATTTTCCCTTTTAGTTCGACGGCAATTCTCTAAATACGGGTAAGTTTTAAAAGCAGGGCATTTCAAGGGTATGCTGGTTATAAACTGCATTTGGTAACAAACCGTCATCTATTCGAAGTGATAGAACATCAATAGTTTTGGGGAACTGTCAAGACATTTTCAAGATTATAAGGTGATGGTTCCCACATTTTTTATTATTTCAATCTTTGTTAAAAAATTCCTTCCTTCGTCTCGACGCTTTTTAGTCTTTATTAAAGCTTGTCGTTTTCCTCTTCTCACTGTAAGGACACCTTCTTTCTTCTTTATTTTTCTTTGTGTAATTATTTCTCAGTCTTTTAAGAAATGGTGTATACTATTGATGAGAGTTCATTAGAGGAATTTAGGGCTTACATGGAATCCCTCCACTGGTGGGAACAAAACTCGTAAATGGTGCTTGTGACTTTTATGTCCTGGATGAGGGTCACTAGTTAGCAGAGTGTGGGTTCACTTCCCCCCAACCGTTTATATATGGAGTTATATCACTATTTTAATGTGGTTCTAGCCCAAGTTGCCTTAAATACTTGGAGGATCGATAATGGGGTACATCACATTAATGAACTACATGGAACCCACAATGGGATTGCTAAAATTATGCGTTGTTACCACAACTACTGACAACATCAATTACATGAATAAGAGGTTTTCAAATAGAGCCCTAATAGTGAATATTCTTGGTTCCAATAGAAACTATTGGGATCATGGTTCTATAGTGATATTGAAGAATTAGCGATTTGCCCCTTTTCCTGAGAGCGTGGCATATAAGAGGCCAAGGTGCCTTCAGGAGGGCAGAGGAATAGGTTAGGAAATATTTTTTTATATGAGTTGTCATTTCTTTAATTGGTGAAAATTTTATGCTCCTACTTTTTATTTTGTAGTGAATACTAAGAAAAAACTTCACCGCGATGCTGACGTCTACTTTGTTGTTCTCAGTATTATTTGGTCCATACAATAAAGTGTGGGTACTGATAACCATCCAGATCGGTCCCATTTCTTCTCAGATACAAGATCACGAAAATTCTTTCATTACAAGACCTACTGAGGAGAGGCATGTTGTCCTCATTTCGTTGGACGATTTGGAGGCCTCAACTTCTATTTTAGAGCTTAGTTCAGAGTCTTCCCCCGTGGAATTTTTAGAGGGGGTGATTTTACTGAGGAGAGCACTTCATATTCCATTGAGCCTTTAGTCTTTTATCTAGTTCCTTCAAGCATTTTTTTTAGAAACATGGCAAAGTGAAAGGTTACTAATTTTATTGCCTCTTAAATTGGCGAGAGGTTACCTACACCTGATCGACCGGTGAGTAAGAAGCCGGAAGCTCGGGGTTCCTCCAACCCCCTTGACCTGGATAGCTCTCCTTTAAAGGAACATGGGTCTCTTTGTAAGAGGCTGAGAAGGGACCTATCTCCCCAAATGGAAAATATAGGGAAGAAAGTTGCTTACAAGGATAAGGGTGTTACCTAGTCCATGGCTGCTCACCCCGAGCTTGCTCACGATTTAATCAATTCTAGAGTCCTTTTTAGTGGTAGGGTAACTTCATATTCCCTTCCACACTCAAGGTTTCTAGAGATCCTGAACCATAATCTAACCCTCGTAAGTTGGTTTCTTTTATTAATTTATATTCATGTTTTTTCTGTTCACTCTTCTAATTTCCTTTTTGCTCGTTTATCCTGCAGTTCTAATTTGACTGTGACCAAGTCTTGGAGATGAATGATAGGATGAGAAAGACATCCTTTAATGATGAAATCACTTTCAACGAGATGCAAAAGTCCCTGGAGGCAACTCGTCGCGCCAAGAAATTCCATATTAATGAGAAGAAGAGGTTGGATGAGAGGATCCAAAAGTTATTAGAGGATAAGTCTATATTAACTGTTGTTGTGGCTGCTGCCGAGAAGTCCAAGAATGAGGCCGATGATGCCAAGGCTACAGTTGAGCTGGACAAATCCAAATGACTGAGGCAAAGACCAAGTTCGAGGAATATTTGGCTGGTAAATAGGATGCCTTTACTAATGGTTAGGACATAGTCTTCACCAATGCCTCCATACAAATTGAATATTTGCTAAAAAAAAGTTCTTCAAAAATTATTGGGACGAGAACCTTGTTAAGATAGGAACTGATGAAGGGTCCAACCTTTTCCAACATCATTATCCTAGTTCTCCTGCTGAAATCAAGGGGGATGTTGACGATGAATATGAGGTCAGTGCTAGAGGCTAGGCCCCCAATCAATCTTGCTTCTGATAAAGAAAGGTTGGGAAAATAGGCTCCTCCAGTCGTGTCAGGAATGCTTGTCTTTATGTTTTTTCTTAATTATTTATGCTTTCATCAATGTAAGGGGCTTTCCCCCATTCTAACTTTTCTAATGAAAAGAAAATTATATTCCATTTATTTTTATTTTAGTTATCTTTTTGTAACTTTCTGAAAGTTCTTTTCCTTAGCAAAAGTCTTATGTCCGATCACATGATTTATGCAGTTTAATTTAAGGTTGGCTTATCTGGTCGCAGTTCAAAGCGACTTATATGGGAGACATAACAGGGCGTTTGATACTGGCCATAATAAAGTTTATGAGGATGAGCTCGAGGTGATTCTCAATCTTGATGCATCTTTCCAAGCCAAAAAGGCGTATTTAAGACTACACCATCTTTTTCACCAGACAGTTATAGATAATGTGGCTTATCATGAGATGATTTTTATTGCACAAAGGTATTATAAGTAATTGTTGGCAAACCTTCAGGTCAATCATGAGAAGAAACTTGTTGATTTGCAAAAAAAGTAGCGATTTTGACCAGAAACTACTTTCTCTAGCGTTTGTTTACTCAAAGAAGGAATTCATCCTCTGTGCTAAACTGATCAGTGCCAGTGAGGTCACCATGATGCTCTAAGGGGAAATTATTGTCTTAAGGGTAGAGTTAGATGGACTTAAGAATCCCAAGTTAGCGGAACAAGGCAAAGGGAGTTCTTTCTTTTTAGAAAAGGAGAATGCCCACTTGATGGAGGAATTAGAGAAGATAAGGAAGGCCAAAGGCTAATACTCTCAGCCACATAGGGGAATCCCACAATCCAAAGATGAAAAGAGAACTAAGAAGACCCTCATAAACCAGGCAACGACCATCAAGAATCAGTTGTCAACCATCAAGAGTTTTAGTAAGATATTTGATCGTCTTACGAACCACTTCTATAATTGGTTTAAGTAAGAAAATTGATCGCCTTATTTACCAATTCTTCAATAGCCTCACATTATTTGGGTGGATGGATATGATAAGGCCCTCACATATATAGATGCAGTGTTGGACGATGCTCTCAAAGTCAGTTATAAAAATGACTAGCTTAATGCCCTTATTGTTACAAAGGTTTCCCAGGATGTCGAGATGTGTTACTGGCATGGCCTAGGTTGTTTGGAAAATCTCGAACCTCCTTTTAAGATTAAAACTTCATGGATTCCTCCACGTGCCATTTCGATGAGCTTGATGAGAAAATATCTTATAGATTATGGTCTTCACGGGGATGATGAACTTCACCAATATCAACATTTGGTGGATAGGGGGAATTATAATTGTCATTTGAGGCTAGAAGACCTTAGGATGATCGTTTCCCCAAATGCATTAGATTTTGGAGTTCGATAAGCAAGCGACCTTGTCCTTGTGAATAACTTGTCGCAATGCGTTCTTTTTTATGATTACCTTATTATAACGTTAATAAGTAATATTGGAAATTTATATTTTTATCTTCCTTCGTGACTATAAAGATTCTTGGTCTTACCTTTTAGGTGTTATCGTCACATTTAACCTTAGGTCTAGAGCCAAAAAATAAAAATCCACCTTTTATGGGCTCGTTCCCCAGCGAGGATTTATTATTGATGACCTAATTGATCCATCTAAGGTTTTCCAATAGTCCTTTCATCGGCAATAACCCATTGTGCGTGTTTTGTTTTTTGTCAAAACTTTTCCTCTTTAACCTATCTTGACCAGATTCATTGGTCTTTATAGTAGACCTTTTAATGAAAATGCCACATTTTTAAGGATCGAAAATGATTGAAACAACTATTCTTCTTTATTAAATATGATAAATTGTAAATAACATCTTGAAGAAACATTTATAAATGCCAAAGTAAGAAAATACCAAAAATTCTAAGCCGTAAAAGATTGATATTAAAAATAAATTTCTTAATGTTGGCTATGTTCCATTATTTAGGAATTTCTTTGCCTTTCAGAGTCTCTAGGTGGTATGCCCCATTAGGTCATCACGAATAATTATGAAAGGACCTTCCCAGTTTGGTCCAAGTTTCCCGTCTAAGGGATTTTTAGCATTGCCCATAATTTTTCAAAGTACGTAATCGCTAACCTTTAATACTTATCTTAGACCCCTTTCTTGTATTATTTAAGCAGTTGCTACTGATTGGAGTAAAGGTTTACAAGATCTAGCACCTTTATTTCATCAGCTAAGTCTATCTTGGCTCTGATGGCTTCGTTATTGAGGTCTTATTCAACTAAAGTGGACTTCATGGTCAGAAAGCCTATGTCTAATGGGATTAGTAGCTCCATACCATAGTCTAAAGCAAAAGATGTTTCGCCCATTGATCGCCTAGGCATCTTATGAAATTCCCAGAGAACATTGGGGAGTTGGTCAACCTAATCTCCTTTTGCTTTCTCTAGACTCCTTTTTATACCATCAAGGAATATTTTATTTGAAGCCTCTGCCTATCCGTTACCCTGGGGGTATGCAGCCGAGCTGTAATAGTGTCGGATACCTTGCTTGTTACAGAAGTCTTAGAAGAAACTACTCTCAAACTAGGTTATCTTATCGGTGATGATGATTCCAGGAATACCAAAGAGACTTATAATGTTTCTCCAATAAATTTGTTCATATTGACGTCCCGGATGTTTGCTAAGGGCTCCCTTTTCATCCACTTGGAAATTTAGTCTGTGTCGACCAGTAGTAATGTCTACTTCCATATGTGAAAGGCAACAGGCCCACAATATCAAGTCCCCACTGGATGAATAGATGTAGGCTTGTGAGAAATTAAGGTCGTTAGCCAGCTGGTGCACAAGTGGTGAAAAGAGTTGGAAGTTCTTGCACTTTTAGTGTCCTTCCTTTATTGCCCAACATTAGTGACCTGCCCCTGTATGGCTATCGCATATCCCTTCATGGATCTCGTGGAGGATTTTCTCGACGTTATTAGGATGCACGCATTAAAGATACAATCACAAGAAGGAATGCCAATAAATCTTTCTATCTTCACTCAAGTGGAATTGGGCAGACTTCACTATTATCTTATGCACCTCCTTTTATATCAGTTGGCAGAACACCCTCCATCAGGTAATGTATAATTGGATCCATCTAGTTAGGCATTATGTTGATGGCCATGACATGGTCGACTGCTTTCTTTCGGTTAATACTAGGTTAGTCGATGTGTTTCACCTCAATTATTCAATTCAAATTTCCTTCTACGTCTGCAATGAGCGTGGCTAGGGCATCAGCATGAATGTTGTTCCCTATTGGAAATCGATGCACTTGTACATGTACAAGCTGGGCGACCAGTTGCTGAGCTTCTTCGAGATACGCCCCCATGAGCCCATCCCTGGTATTGTAGTCCCCTAATATTTTATTTGACACCAGCCTTGAGTCACAGAATAAATAGAGGTGGTGGGATCCTAATGCAAATGATTTTCGCAAGCCATCAAGGAGAGCTTCGTAATCAGCATTGTTATTGTAAGCTTCAAGCCTCAAGAGAATTACATGTTCAAGAACAATATTATCTGGGATATTAGCACTATCCCTACCCTTTCTCCCATGGAATTTGATGCTCCAATAACATAAAACACTCATTTGTCTTCAATCTACTCGGGGAAGAAATTCATCCCCTCATTTCCAGTTCTAATAGCTATTGATTATTAAATAATTTGACTATGAAGTCGGCTATTGCCTACCCTTTAACTGAGTTCATTAGCTAAAATGGTATGTTAAACCTTCTTAGTTCCAACGACTATTTGGACATTCATTCGATTAGTTCGGCCTTCTTACTTATGGCTTTTAGACGATACGAGGTAAGGACGGTGATGGTGCGCACCTCAAAATATTGCTTCAGCTTATTGGAGTACATAACTAGTGCATATATAAGTATTTCATGTGGCATATATATTTTTTATAGTTAAGTAACGTGTTTCTTGCATAGTAAATCGGGACTTACTTCCCATCTCTTTCGCGAACCAAAGTCAAGCTGACAGTACTAGAAAAAACTGCCAAATATAAGTATAGAGGTTGCTTGTCATCGGGGATGATTAGTAATGGGGGCTGACTGAGATATCTTTTTATTTCCTTGAGTGCCTTGGCACATTCAGCATTCCACACCTCTTTCATTTCCTTCCTGCTCACTTGGAAGAAAGGTCGTCACTTCTCTGATGATTGGAAGATAAATCGATTAAAAGCGACCAATATATTGGTCGGCTTCTGTACTTCACGAATGGTATTGGGTAGATGCACTTGTATAATTATTTCAATATGGTCGGGTTTTGGCTCGATACCTCTTTTAATCACTAGGTACCCCAGGAACTTCCACGACTGAAGCCCAAAGGAGCATGTAACAATGTTGAGCTTTATCTTGTAATGCTGGAGTACTTCGAAAGTTCTAGAAAAGTTAGCGAGGTGGCCTTCATAGGGATCTGATGGTATCCTGATTAAGCGTTAAGGAAACACATTTGCTCATGGTTAGCAGTGGCATCGACCAGTTGGTCTATCCTTGGCAAAGGAAAACTATCTTTTAGCCATATACGATTCAGGTTTTTGAAGTGAACACAAACTCTCCACTTCCCATTTCTCTTCTTTACCACAAAAAGATTCAATAACCACTTAGGGAATTGAACTTCTTTTATAGATTTTTCCGTCAGAAGTTTTTCCACTTCCTCCTCAATGGCTTTAGCTTTCTTTGCTGCAATACATCGCGCCTTCTGGGCCACTGGTGAGTGCAATGGGTCCATGTGTAGCTTATTGCACATCACTTTTGGATCAACTCGGAGCACATTGTAAGGTCTCCATGTAAACATATCTTAATTGCCTTTGAAGGATATAACCAACTGTAATACCCTGTATTTCTGCGTATTTGGAATTTAATTAATTCATTATATTTTTAAATTACACGAGTGACATAATTTAATCAAATTGAATAATAATGTGTTCATTAAATATTAATCGAGAGAGAAATAATGATTAATATTTAGATTACCTTGAGGTCTAGATAGGATATATATTTAGAGTGACCCGAATGATGATTTTGAGGTTATAAATGAGTCCAAAACGGTCGAAATAGTCAAAATAATATACCTAGGGGTAGTGTTTTGGTCTCGGGGTAATTTTAGACTAAATCGGTACCGTATAAGGGCATTTTAGTCATTTAGTGGCATAGGATTAATAGAGCTAAGAATTTTCCAAGGGTATATTAGCTGATAGTGGTGTGAGGCTAGGGTTAAGAGGTTAGAAAACAAAAATAAGCCTTAGAGAAGAAGGAGAACCCATTCTTGAAGCCTAAGAGAGAGTTCTTGAGAAATTCATGCGTGTTCTTACACCACAATCAACTGTGGAGTGAGGATTGGAAGATAAGACAATCAATCCATCACATAAATCATGAAATTAGATCATTTATTATAAGGAAAGTGTTTATTTACATTCCTTTTGAAGTTATAATGCCCATGTGGTTAGGGTTTCAAAATATATTGAATAAATTGATCTTCTTGGAAGAAAAGAATTATTAAAACTCATGTTTTGGGTAGGAATTGCATGTAGTATGATTCAACATCTGTAGAGGATAAGAAATCAGACGGTATGGGATAATCACCATAAATTAAATCTGGGTTTTGTGTTGGATATGAATGAAGAACATAGAAATCTAGGGTTGTTGATAAATAGGCGATTTGATTTGTTCTTGAATAGAAATCGTAATGTTTTGATGTTAAAATTACTTTAGAAATCATCCTAATGCATGTATATATCGTTTGGGAAAAATGGTTTTGAGTTTGATGAAGAATCATGAGAGCTTTGTGAAAAGAAAATGGTGAAAAATGCATAAACCAAACGAAGAAGATAACCTGCTATAAAACGAATCGATTCGGCCCTAGGGCTAATCGATTCAGTTTACCCAGATTTGCCTATTCTTCCCTTTTTTAGCCTAAAAATCCTATTGTTTTATTGAGGAAAATTTTGGGACCTTATTTAAATATAATGAGGGACTGATTATATTACAGTATGCCTATGACGGGATTACGACTTAGTCTTAATGAGATAATTAAGGCGAGGATTCAACATGTTTAAATTGTGACATAATTAATTCGAGAGAACGAGAATAATTTATGTGGATTTCGAATGAGTTTATCTTATAGACCAGTAGGTTATGAATGAGTTAACCATTGAGGTTATGTAAGGGGTAACTAGGACCCTTAGAGTAGAGAATAATACTCGAATTTATACGATAGTGAGTAGAATTGTAAAGTAATAAGTACGGTAAGTATTCGAGTGATATATACTACGTACGAAGTATGATAACTAGGTTGTTTGTATACCTACTGAGTAAATGTATATATAGGTTGTGTAGATACCTATTAGATTATTTATGTTAAATGTTAGCATACTTACACTGCTTGCTATCCCGGAGGTTCCCGCACAGTGGGCGTTCCCATCTTGACGATTCTAATGAGGTTTAGATTTGTGCCCCAGAATATAGAACTTAGGGAGGCTCATTATGTGTCATGTATTATGGGACTGTCAATTCATTTGGGTATGTTAGGTATGTGCATAGCCTAAAGGCTTAGAACTATGTTTGCCTCCATTGCTTGTTATTTGATTTTGGGTTCGAAGAGACATTACGAACTACTAGTCCTTGATATTGTACGAGGGGTACATGGACGGATAGCAGAGTATGCCTATTTTCACGGTGGTCGTTTTGAGGGGTGTCGTAATAATATATATTAGTGAGATAAATATATATAGCAATTTGAATAATTTTACTTACGTGTAACAGTAGACAGTTAGATAGTATGTATCTAAATAATGAATTAAATAGTGATACTTAGTTAAATTAAGTAAAGAAACTTAATTAAATAATTAAATGATAACATGTGGGAAATATTACTTACAATATTAATAACATATGAGAGGTGTTAATCCGGATAGCGTACTGTATGGGCAGTACGTGGACTTAGATGTGTTGGTAATTTAGATATATACTAGTGTGTAGTTAGCTTAGGTAGTATGGCTAGGTGGGCTAAGTAGAAAATGTTAGGCGTGCACTATAGATGAGGGGTGAGGAAACTCAAGAGAGTGTACGTGTACCTAACATGTGTATCGAATAACTGATTTTAAATTATAATAAATACTTGCTAAATGTTTTCAAAATGTTTTGGGTTTTAACCATTGCTGCAAATATTTTCAAAACCTTTTAGGTGTCCAGTCATAGGGACGCTAGACTTGATTACCTGTTCCAGGGATGCGTAGCTACAGCATATGTGAATGCATGCATGATTTGGATTAGACGCTTCAGTCGTTCATTCCTAGATTAGGATCTCTTTATCTCAGTATTTCATTTATGGGTGTGTTACCCTTGCTTTTTATCCAGTCATTTCAGTTCAGACTTGTGTTGGGACTTATTTATTATCTGTTGGATTTATTATTTTGGATTTGGCTTTGGTAGTTGATGGTTTATTCGGCAAGAAATTTATTTATTTATATCTCATGATGATCTAGACCCTATTATTTTGTGAATGGTTTAATTTAGTTTTCAGCATATTATTATCATTTAAATGAAAAGATAAAATTTTGACACCAACTTAATTAACTAATAGGTGATTAGTAATTAATGATTTTTGGCAATGATGCTAAGAATGAACCAATTTGGAATCATGTTTAATTTAATAAAAGACTGATCACCCGATATTTAATTGGCCGGGGTGTCATACCAACTATCTACTCTCTTCCCCTGTGAGTAAACTATCGATCAATAACTTCTTCTCTGGCTAATTTTCCTCAAATGTTACTTATTGCAAGGGTTCCAACACGCGTTCAACAAGGGTGATCCTAGTTCCTTCAACACCAGATCACCCATACTTTTGCTGCTATTTTGAGGGCATTGACCCTTCAGCTGGATCCTTTGACTTTCTTTCTGCTTCTTATGCCTTGGTCAGATAACTGCTACAAAGAACTTTCTACTCGATGATTGGTTCCCACGTAGCTCCATCAATCCCTTGTCAGTGATTCACTTTATCTTTTGATGGTAGTTGGACAAATGGCCATCATGGAATGAATCCATCCTTTGCCAAGGATAAGGTTATAGGGAGAGTTAATTGTAATACCCCTTGTTTTCAGAATAAAATATTGTGACAGAATTTAATTAAATAATTTCATAATAAATTCAAGAATAAATTAAATCGGAGGGACTTAAATTAAATGGGTAAAAATTAAATTGAGAATAAATACTTATTCGTGATTACATAATTATTTCACTCAATGGGGCATGATGGGTTCACTCATGAAAAATAAATTGAATTGTATTTAACTTATGGTTACGTGTTGTTTAAACATAATAAAAATGAGTATGTCGAATAAAAATAATTAGAACGTGTTTCAAGAGGTTTTCTGAATTCGTTTTGGTGTTTTAGACCTTTAAAAATGGTCCCGGGTATAGGTATATTGGTTGGGAGGTTATTGGGCCATTTTGGTTATAGGTTTGGGCTCATTTGGAGGTCTAAAACTGGGACTTTAGGCCTAACTCGGGATGGAGATTAGTAAAAGTCAAGAAAGGAGGTTAAGAAACCCCTCACGATTAATAAAATCTAAACCTAGCAGTCAGAGGATTCCAAAGGTGAAAGGGGAGAAAAGACTAAAAATACAAGGGGAAATACTCAAAGAGGAGGCTAAGAATCCAATTGAAGAACACTCAATCAGTTTATTGAGGCAAGAATATTCTTGCTTAATTTAAATGTCCAATGCATTTCGTAATTCGCTGTACTAAACCCCATATAATTTCTAGGTTCTAGTATGAAATTGGTGATTTAATGATAGGATTTAATCTCATGTATGTAAAAAAGTCTAATCCGAAATTAAGTGGTTTAAGCCCAAAAATTTAGGATGATTGTAATCTGGAATTTGATGATATAATTCGTGCCTTAGGACTCTTGAATAAATTGGAACACTTAACACATATGTATAGGATTAGAACTCATGTTTTAGGATCTGGATATTATGAGGATTGGGATCCTTGTATATGATTAAAATCTAATAGGATTAAGAGGTGAAAGATCTGATTTGTAAATATGTTAATTGATCTAAATTCTAGGATTTTGGGGAATGAAATTTGATGTTAATTTATGTAATTGACCATCATAAGATGAAAGACTAGGTCATGGGCCCCTGTTCTTATGTTATTACAATTGTATAAACCATTATAATGAAGTTTGGGATTGAATTAAGGATTTGTGTATTAAGAAACCATAGCAGATTAGGGTTTCTACCAAGATCCGAATCCATTCGGCCCGTGGAGGCGAATCGATTTGACTAGGCGAACCGCTTCCGCCCTAGGAAGTGAATTGATTCAAACCTTGGGGAAAGTTGAGCTGGGATCGGGGTTGGATCTCTGGGATTTTTAGGAAATGATACGAGTTGTTAGAATAATGTTTGGGTAAACGGTAAATTTAAAAAAAAATTACAGCACTAATAATAAAGGGGAACGTATTATTAACTAAGATGGTTCTGTCTTGTTATTAAAGGGATAAAATTTGTAATTAACTAGTTAGCTAATTATTAAGTGGGATTAATTATGGTTGGTTATATGGGACATATTAGGTAATTATAGAGTGATTACCTATACATATTGTGTGATAATAATATTAAATTATTTATGTGTGTAAACATACCTATGTTCATAGACAGTCCTAGCGATTGGGTTTGCGCACGTTTCGAGACCGTAGCACACCTCGTAACATGTGGGCTAGGCATTGTATAGATCATTACTTTAGGTAATACATAGCAGTGCCACTTACGAGAGGTAGGTGTAGATGTTGGGATCCATTATCACTGTTGGCTATGGGTCGTGCAATGGTGTACTGCGTTGGGACCATCCCACTTGTGTGTGTTTTGTGATGCCCAATTTGGATAAGGGACTCCTTCGGACTTACCGATAGAGCACAAATGAGACACTCATGGTAGATGCCTGTAAGTGTCTCATATATGTAAGGATATATATGAAATCATATAAATTAAAAGAGATTAATTTATTAGTCTAATGATGTAGACGATAAAAGACACACCTAATACTACGTAGTATGCTTAATAGATGTTAATGTTACTTTTATGAGCAACATGATTGGGGTACTTTGGGAAGAAGTAAAATGATTGTAGTTCAGTATCTAAATTATGTTAGATGTACTTTTATTTAGTTGGCACACTATCATTTATTACCATTGGGACTAGGGCGGTTATACGTGTAGTATTACACTTAAATGAGGGGTGAGCTACTTAACATATCTGAGTGACGATGGGGGTGTTCACTTTGAATTAATTGTATTATTGCACTTAAAATTTATAAAGTTAATTATTGAAACTCTAAGGTGCTGACCAAAATTATAAATGTTTTTCCCCCAGGTACTCCTAGAAAGGGATAGCAGAACTATCGAGAGATCACCCTTGCGGTCTCACTTTTCTTATTGGAGTTCTAATCATTGATTCTAGCTTAGGTTTCTTCTTTATTTCAGTATTATTAATTTCGGGATTATTGTATGGGCATAAGCCCGAAGTCTAGTTTATTTCAGTCTGTTTGTGACACTTATGTTTATGTTGGGTTTGCATTTAAATTATATGGATGTTGGACCTATCATTGTCTTAGTTATTAATTTAATTCAGTTGTGGTTTGAAAATAAATATTTTATATGGTTGATGCTGAGAATTATATTAATTGATAAGAAAGACCCATCTTTGACGTATCGTATCTGGTCAACCTTTACGTGAGAAAATAGGGGTTGTTACGTAAATATCCACCACCAGGAATTCTATGAACTTAGATATTCCTCCCGCTCTAAGAGGGAGAACCACCTTCCCTAAAGGCAAAGTCACCCTTCCCGTAAATCCGACCAAAAGAGCAGGAGCTTCCTAAAAATTTTACACATATAAATTCAGTTGGTTGAACATGCTTAGGTACATAACCTCCGAGGATCTCCCCTGGTTTACCAAGAGCTTACCTATATCCCATTTGGTAACTTTAAGAATAATGACAAGGGCCTCGTGGTGAGGAGTCCTTAGTCCGACTAAATCATCGTCGATATAAACTATGTGTTTCATATAGTCAATGTCTTCTCGTCGTCGGCATTTCCCTATAATGGTCTTAGTCGAGTCAATCTAAAATGCCTCTATGAATGTCGTTAGCTTTTTGGCCTCTATTCTGAGGGAATTTCATTGATCTGGATCTGTCTTGGAGCTCTATGGATCACTGCGAACTCGTACACTAAGTCTTCCTACAGGACGGTGTTTGGTCACTGATCACGCATAGGCTGTGTAGGGTTGTCCTTCTTCTTAATGAAATCATTTAGGTGCCCAGCTCATCTAGGTGGGACTTTAGGTCCTTATGGTTTTCGATCTTATGACCGTGGTCCTTGTGGTATGTACACTTCAATGCTGAATTCCTCTTTTTGGGGTCACTGGTCATATTCTCTGGCCATTTAAAATACGATCTCCCCTTGATCTTGTAAAAGATTTTGTAGATTGACTCCATAAAAACTATAATAACTACTTTAAAGGAATTTTCAGGATCACTTTTCTCAACTCCTCTATGTTTCCTGTTTTGCTTCCTTCCTGACTTCTTGCTTGCTACTTCTTTATCTCCATTCTTGGGTTTCTTATGCCATTCTCCGTCTTGTCAGACCTTACATCGAATCTCAAATGTTAGCGTAATTCTCAATTCTCACCATCATGTCATCGATAGTGATGACTTCTCGCTTGGTCAAGGATTGATAGAGTAGTGAACTGTTGGATAAGACGATCTTGAAGGATGCCATCGCAACTTGCTCGATGTAATCCACCACTTAATTGTACACTTCCCAATATCTGCCAGTGTACTCGCAGAGCATCTCTTGAGGCTTCTTCTTCATTATTTAGAGTGAGTCCATTCTATTAGGGTGGACGCTGATGGTGATAGGTGTAACACCCTGACCCGGGTTTAGGTCACCGTTGGGTCAACCCGCACCGAATCAAGGAGTTAATGGGGGAGGGGGAAAGTCCAATTTTATTATTTAAGAAAAACCCTTCAATTGCACCATTTGTTAAGGATTAAATTACCAATTTTAATTTGAGAAAACAAGTGACCACTTTAAGTAATTAAGTTAATTAACAAGGTTTATTTATGAAAATCTCTTTAATCCAACAATACTAAATCAATAAGAAGTAAATCATAGTTGTTTATGCATTATTACATCACATGGCTAAAGGATCGAATAAAATGATTTAAATATCTCAAATTCAATGTTTCAAAACATAGTTTAAATAAATAGAGAGCCTCTAGCGATGAAGACTGCCCTTTGGGCCTTACCGGCGTCCTGTCCAACGTCCCTACTCGATGTACCTGGGGTGGGGTTAGGGTTTTTAGATAAAAATGAGGGGTGAGAGAACGCTCAGTAGGGTGGGTAATAGTAAGATATACATTTTCTACAAAAATAAAATGCATATAACATGATTTTAAATAATTCCGAAAACGTTTAACAATTTAGCTAGTATTAATGCAACTACCATGTAATGCACCCATACGATGTGCTCATACTCACACTTAGCCATCTCCTATCACCCTTTACCTAGCCTGGAGACTAGTTAATCATATTTTATTCCTCAGTCTCCATTTTATCCCTTTTATTAGGTTGTCTCAGTTTCATTCTTTAAGCACAACCATAATCATTTTCATTATCTTTTCTCGGAATGTTCCAAATATTTGCATACTTTAACGTGCTTCACACTAAAAGCTACGCTAACATATGCTCTGACCAGTGATTTTAGGTCTTCACCCCAGGGCTCTGGGCCCTTCTTAATTATTCTCGGTATCATCCAAGTCCATATTAATGTGATTTAACATTTTTGCCAATGCCCACATTATTCCGTCATTTTATCGTTCTTATCATTTGCACTGTTCGTTTCACCACTTCGTATCGTCTACATGCCATTTTATCTACTTCATTCATTTTTCATAAAAATCGATCGATAAGGTTTAATAAGGAAGTCCGACCTCTAGGATCCTCAATTTTGCAAAATTATCGTTTTTATCCTTTTATTTATCGTAGCCTTGTGAAAAATATACTTAATTTATTATGGCATCATAAATCACCATTTTTCATTAAAAACTACCTTTTATGATTTTATGTTCAAAAACCATGTTTCATCATCTTATGATCAAACCACATAAAATACAATTAATAATTTCAAGACCATTTTAACAAAATGCCCATTACTTTTACCTATTATCATATGTAGTCCCAAACATTATTTATACGCATTCTTAATAATATTTATAACACATTTAAGGGTTGATTTTCCAAACTTTCTAACTTTCTCTTGAAACCCATCTTAAACTTCATTTATCAAGTCTATTTGTCATCTACCAAGAAACTAAATGTTTCTATACATGTTTGGGAGGATTTCAAGGCTAGAAATCCTTAAATGTGGGTCTAAATAGGGTATCAACAAGAGTTTACAATTTATATGCTTACTTATCAAATTTCAAAGTTAAAAATGTTATCGTTCTTCAAAAATCTACTTAGGACTTATTTTTTACAAAAACCCATTTTTACAAGGATGAAACATACTAGAAAATATTTTGATTTGTATTATCAAATTCATATTCTAGCATGCATCCTACATATATTCATAGATTTAAACCTTGATAACTAAAAGAGGAAAACCTACCTTAAGGTTTGAAGAGAAGAATAAGGAAGAAGATGAAGATAAATCTCTAGACTCCAAGAATGCTCCAAATGCTCTCTAAAGATAGCTTGAATGCTCCTACTTGCTTAACTCAACCCAACTTCTACCTTCAACAAGGCTTGCAATGGAAAAATAAAGCTTGGAAATGGGTAAATATGGAATAATGTGTCTTGGGAAAGAAGGGGTAGTCTTGATACTAGAGAAAGAGATTTTGGCTGATAAAAGTGGGTTGGAATGAAACCCCGACCCTTCTCTCTCTTAAATAACTGATAACCCCACCCCCCTAAAAAAAGCCTTTACCCGTTGGATGCCTAACCTATTTTTTATCTGTTGTAACTAGAGCTTGATAGTTCAAAGATCTAAGGGCTCAAATGTTGACATCACACAAGAAAGTTCCAAAATTTAATTTTTCTAAACAGTCCGTTCAAAAAAACATCATCTAGTTCAAACGAATATACGAATCCCGTTCGAACGACGTTCAAATGACTATCTAATGTCGTAGGGTAACCTTGGTAGAGTATGGGTCATTCGATGCTCATTGGATATCCGTTCAAACGAGGAAAGGACCTCACTCGAACCAAAGAATCTCATTCGAATGAGATAAGGATCTCGTTCGAACGATGCTAATTCTCGTTTTAACGATCGAATCAAATTTCCATTTTAATCTTGGCCATTAAATTCATAATTAATTTCACAAAGGCTACAAGAACATTCAAATATAGATAAAAATTCATTTATTAATAGTCCAAGGCCTATAAGGTTCTCCATAAATCGTAAATTAGACGGAAAAGGAATAAATCTTGGGCATGGTTGTTACATTCTCCCTTCCTTAGGAAATTGTATCCCCAAAATCAGAACAACAAACTAGGGAAATAGTTTCGGGAGCTTCCACCACATCTCCGATTCGTGCTCCTAAGTTGCATCCTCATCACATTAGAATTCCCAAAGAACGTTCACTAACGGAGTGGCCTTATTGCACATGACTCTATCCTTATGGTCTAAGATGGACATGGGTCATGTCAGAAATGTAACATCTTCCTCTAACTCATTACGATTTAATTCGATGATGTGCATAGGATTGTGAAAATACTTCTTCAATATAGAGAAGTGGAACACATTATGAACTTGGGAGAACTATGGAGGTAGTGCCAAGCAATACGATACATCCCCAATTCATTCAAGGATCTCAAAATGACTAATATACCGAGGGGTCAGCTTCCACTACACCAAAACTGTCGACTTATCACGATCTTTGACCGTGGCAAGTCCAACTTGTCAAGGTCAATGACCGTGACAAGTTTGGGAATAACAACTTTTTTTGTCACGGACTTGTCACGGTCAAGATCGTGATAAGTTCATTAAACCTAACTTGTCACGATTAAAGACCGTGACAACTTCTTGTCCTGTCACGATCTTTGACCTTGACAAGTTTTGTCCCCTTTTGCTCTAACTTCTTACTGTCGATTATCACTCTAACTTTTAACAATACATGGTCATCCACTCCAAACTCCAGAGGTGTTCGTCTTCTTAGGTCGACTCCGAGCCATCATAAGCCTCTGTCGAATTACCTAAACTTTATAGGTTATTTTTTTAATCAAATTCGAATTGATTAGATTCTTCTCACCCACCTTATCCCAACAAACAGGAGAGCGATATGGCCTCACGGAAAGAGCTTTATAGGGAGCCATTTTGATGCTTTCATGGTAACTGTTGTTGTAGAAAAACTCTACCAAATGTCGATTCTTTCCCAACTACCCTGAAAATTGAGTGTGCAAACTCTCAACATTTCCTTCATGATCTAGATGGTTCATTTCGACTACTTGTAGATCTTTGGATGATACTTTGTACTCATACTTAACTCAATACCCATTTCTTATCGAAACTTCTTCTAGAATTAAGACATGAACCTAAGATCCCTATCCGAAACAATCAAGAGCAAAACACCATGAAGTTTGACTATCTCCCAGACATACAGCTCCACCAACTCAGACACAATATCCGTGACCTTAATTGACAGATTGTGTACAGATTTCGTGAGTCGATCCACTATAACCCACGTTGCATCATGACCATGCTCAGACCATGGTAAGGTTATGATAAAGTCTATCGTTATATGCTCCCACTTCCACTCGGCATGGGTAGTGGTTGAAATAGCCCTGTTGACTTCTCATGCTCAGCCTTCACCTTCTAAAATGTGTAGAACTTGGCTACATACGTCGTCATATCCCTTTTCATATCGGACCATAAGAAGTCTCTGCACAGGTCCTTGTATATTTTTGTTGTACTAGGATGTATGTTGAAGCACGAGTGATGGCCCTTCATCATCACCTCATCCCAAAGATCATCAATAATCGGGATAATCTATCGGCCCTTGTGTCACATACTTCCATTCTTCTCCATAGTATGAACATCGAACAATTCACCATTTTGAATACGATCATGGTAATGTGCGAACTCTGGAACACATGACTGGGCGTCTAAAAGTTTATGCTAAATGAGTGGCCTAGGCACTGCACCCTAAAGGAATGCCCTATCATAGCCCCGTTGGATATGCAGATCGAACTACTACAACTCATCGAACATCCTTTCCCGGTGACTCCTCGTCTCTGACAGAGTAAGTCTAGACTTTTGATTGAGAGCATCGACCACCACATTGGCCTTGTAGGGATGATACTTTAAGGAGAATTCGTAGTCGTCCATTAATTCCATCAATCTTCTCTGATGAAGATTGAGGTCACGCTGCCTGGAAAAAAAATTGGAGGCTTTTATGATCAGAAAATACCTCAAATCGTTCCCTGTAAAGGTAACACTTCCATCTCTTAAGTGCGAACACCACAGCGGTCAATTCCAAATCATATGTGGGGTAGTTCCTCTCATGCACCTTTAGCTGAAGGGATGCATAAACGACTACTGATAAGCACCCAAAAGTGTCTATTTTATACCCCGAATAGATACATTTTAATCACTCATTTTAATTAAAAATGGCCTTATGTCGTATTTTATAATTCTTCAGGTCAATACTCAGTTGCGGTACAAATAATGCTAAATCAGTACAATTGCAACTCAATGGCGGTCAAAAGCGTGCATCGAAGAAATCAAAGGAGACCGTGAAGTCAGAGTACTCATTGAGCTTGCCCAGAAGAGTTTCGATGTCCCGTAATCCTAACCTGAGCCTACACCGAGCCCTGACAATTCTCCAATCCCGGTGTATGTTTAGTTTGTACCTTTATTATTTTTCTACATTTTTATTTTGAGTCATTTCATTTTTAGGATTTATTTAGAATTTCTAGGATTTATTTTCTATTTATTTAGTATAATTTTATTTTGATTTTTATTTTATTAGTTTTTAGTTTTAATTTTTATTTTACTTTATCTTATTTTCTTAGGATTAATTTTTAGGAGTTTATTTTTAGTTTTATAATATATTACTTTTTTTTTAGATCTTTAGTTTCTATATTTTTATTAGGTTTTTAGTTTTAATTCTTTTATTTTAGTTTTACTTTATAGATTGGAAGTTTTATTTTATTTTAATTTTAGTTTTTACTAATTTTATTTTTTTTAGGAGTTTAGTTATTTCCGTTAATTTAATAGGGTACAAATTAAACACACACACAAACCCTACTTCTATACACACTCATACACACAAACACTTCCCTAACTCCCACCTAACATCCATACACCTAGCCCACACCCCTACACCATTATTCATCATCTTCACCACTTCCCTCCAATATAACCCATACCTCTCTCCTCATCCACTCTACCTCCATTAACAACACCACAACAAATACCAACTCAAAACCCGACAGCCCTCAAACCGGTGGAACCCAACTCCGGCACCTCCTAACTCCGACCCCTCTCTATCTCTTCGCCTGCTACCACGACCCATCAGCACATTAATCCCAAGTTGGAGACCCACCAAACCCGGATCTCATTCCTCCAAAAACCGGAGAAAACCCGCAAGTCCAAACCCCTTAACTCGGAGCCCCAAAAACATGACCCACCTGCCTGGATCAACCCATTTCGGGGCAAACCAAAACCCCAACCATTTAGCCATCCACCCACCATTGCTATCCCAAGGAAATCAGACCTGCAAATCTCAAAAAAGAAAACCCACGAGCCAACTCATTGGTGATCTTCAAATCCCAACAATATCGGATTCCAATCCCAGAGCCAAAATCAAATCCCAATTATATCTCTCAAGCCAATCCTTGGGTTACAAAGGAGAAGGGAGATCTCATTTAAAAAAGGACTCTGTCAGCACAAAAGAAAAAAAAAGGGACACAGATACAGAAAAAGAAAAAAAGAGGGTAGAAAAATAGTCAGAAAAAAAAGAAGAAAAATATAGTTTTAGGTCTAGAAAAATTTGTAGGTTCACTTTTTATTTTCAGTTTTGTAATCCAGACAGATTTTGTGATGAGTTTGGGACGTGTGTTCATGCACACAGTTGACACAAGAAATTATTGCGTATCATATTTCTTTCTCTTTCTCTTTAGTTTCTTGTTTATTAATTGTGCTTGTGCTGAAATTGTAATCATGTCTGTCTAAACACCCCATTCAAGGGGTGGGATGAAACGCGTATGTTGAGTTATTTTATTTGAATAATTGTTCGTTGATTCGTTCTAGGATAATTAAATTGGAAAAAATCAAACATTAATTTATGTAACGGGAGTTAATAAATTAATGGTGCAAATTAATATTTGATTTCTGGATTTCACTTAGAGATAAGTATTATTCTTAAAATTAAATATTAATTATGTGTATGCAATTCAAAGATTCGTACATATTTTAATAAATTAATCTTAGAGGATATTTTATTGAAATGAGTGTGAATCTTATTTTTTATGTTGTGACTATTCCTGATTTAATTGCTGAAAAAATAAAATTGAATTTAGGATTGTAACGAGAGTTAAATTTTAAATTCAATATTATTTTGAACTATTCAATTGAATTATTAGGACTGTAAATCAATTTGACTACGCGGTGTAATCCCACCTCTTGTTTATTCTCATAAATTCTAAACTAGATTACTTTTTAAATTTTCATAGTCATCTGAGTTGGATAAATTTTCGCTTCCTCCCTTGAAAATTGTTTTTAAAATATAAAAATAAAAAAAAAACAAGTAAAAATTTTAAAAACACAAAAAAAAATTTAATAAAAATTGGAATTGCAAGTTTTCACGATTACAGTTTCAACGCTAGAAATTGGATTGATACCCGAATTTACCATGATACTAAATTTTTAATAAGTTTTGTAGGTAATTCCAGGAATTTTGATACTCGAAGTTTGACCGCAGCGACATTCCAAATCCATATCCGAAGAATACAAATTAAGAGTTATCAACTACCTAACTATTTTGCATCAGTATCGCATCGAGACCTAACCCAAAAGTATCACAATACATGGTGTAACCCTTTCCATGCTCTATAAGGATAAGAACGGGAGTAAAAGTCAACCTAACCTTAAACTCTTGAAAGGCCAACTCACAATTCTTGGCCCACTCAAAGTGCACATCCTTTTGAGTCAACATGTTGAGGGGAAACTCAACCCTCGAGAAGTCTTTCACAAACTTTGGTAGTAATCAGCCAAACCCAAGAAACTGTGCACTTCTGCAACTGTCCTTAGCCTATCTCATCTCAGAACAGCCTCGACCTTATACGGGTCAACTAAAAGCCTTCATCGAAAAAAATATGACCAAGGAACTTGACTTCATCCATCCAGAATTCACACCTGCTAAATTTGGCGTATAACTAGTTCTCCCCGATCCCATCGTGTGAAAGTGCTCCCCGTGGTCCATAAAGACCACTAGAAACCAGTCTAAGTAAGGGAGATAGATGCGGTTCATCAAATCCATGAATATCGTTGAGTAATTAGTCAAATCGAAAGGAATCACTTTAAGCCCATAGTGTCCATGTTGAGTCTGGAACGCTATATTAGGAACATCCTCCTCTCTAACATGCAACTGATGGTACCCGACCAGAGATTAATCTTAAAAAACCTGCCTAGACCACGTAACTAGTCAAACAAATCGTCAATACAAGGCATAGGGTATTTATTCTCCCCCATTACCCTAATTTAGTGCCTGTAATCGATATAAAGCCACATGGAGTTATCTTTTTTCTTGGCAAAGAGGAGTAGAGCTCCCCAAGGGGACACACTATGGAGGATGAAGCCCTTGTTAGTCAACTCCTCTAATTGGAACCTTATCTCCTAAAATTTCACTTGAGCCATCCTCTAAGGTGGTATAGAGGTAGATAAAATGCCCTGATGTACCTATATGGAAAAATCCTCCTCCCACTGTGGAGGTAAACCAAGAAGATTATTCGGGAACACATCGGGAAACTCTTGCACCACTTGATAGTCTATCAACATGCCATCCAGTGCATCCTGAGCCACCATACCACTCAACCAACTGAAGTACCATGTCTGCTCATGTACGGTAGAGAACTTACAAGGAAAACCAACATCTTACACGCTACTAAAATAGTGGCGAGACCCGTCTAGAAGAGGTACTGAAATACTACACCGATGGCATTTGATGGAAGCATCAAAACATGATAGCCAATCTATGCTGAAGATCACCTCAAACCCATCTATGTCCATTAGAATAAAGTCATACTCCAGCTCCAACCATAACCATACATACCCTATCAAAAAATATATCGTCGCTAATCGAAAGTCCTATAAAGATCGAGGGGTAGAACTGATCTACCTCTAGTTCCAAACATAATGCTAAGGAGCTTAAAATAAATGGATATGATGTGCCTGAATCAAATAGTGACTTAACCCATGTGCTGAACAAAAGAATCATACCTTCCATCACAGACGAATCACCGAAAGGCACTTCAAACTGCAATATTGCATAGCCTCGTTTAGGGTTAAACTTACTTTTCTAGTCATCGGGTACTTGACCTAGCCCTCAGTTGCTTTACCCGTGGCTAGGACGTGAACCGTCCATGCTATGCCTCACCGACTGATAATAGCGTGAGGAAAACTGCTTCTACTGCTACTGAGTGGGGCCTGTGTAGCTAAAGCTTTGACCCGGTACATAGTTGATAATCTACTGATTGGCCCGTTGATTACTCGAAACTCTTTATGGGTAATCCCCCTTTAAGTGACCAGGGGATCCACATGCAAAACAAGTCCTCTCAGTAAGGGTTATAGGACTCTGGTCGTTGGTATACTGGGCGAATGATAATCCAACCCCCATAGTAACCTTTAGCTTCGTAAAGAAGCCTAGAGCTCCGCTCCTGGACTTTTGTGATCGTCGCCCTGGGACCCACTAGGCTCCCTCTTCTTTTCTCTAATGGCATTTCCATCCTCTGCATCTAACTCTAGACTGATAGCCTTATTCACCGATGTTCTAAAGTTCAGCAGATCCATAACTTCCAAGATCCACCGAATACCCAGGTTAGGGTCCTTGACAAATAGCATTATCTTCTCGGCCTCATCCTTTTGCATTGCATTCACATAGTTGCAAAAGCTTTCAAATCTGACCAGGTAATCATTCACAGAAGTCTTCCCCTAAGTCAGCTGAAGGAACTCGTCCTTCTTGAAATCCTTAAATGCCTAAGAAGGCGACTCTGAAGCTATCCCAGTCTATAGTCTCCATTGCACTGGTGAAATTGGCGCTCCACCATCGTTATGCTTGCTCCATAAACTGGAAGGTTTCTATCTTGACTTTGTGACCAGCTAGCACGCTAAGAACCTCCATAACCTGAGTGACCTCATTAAGACACTCCTCTGTAGCATCGGGGCCAGTTGTCCCATTAAAGGTGGGTGGGTGTAGCCTCATGAACTTCTTCAGTATTGAGGCAGAAGTGGTGCTCTCAACCGTCCCACTACAGTTGGCCCTCTGTTGTAATGAAAGGGAGTCTGCAAGCTGGTGCACAGCTTATTTCATGTATCTAAGATCATATTTCCTGACCTGCTAGCCCAAAAACTGCGTGTAGATATCTACACAAGAAAGGAGAGCTCAATACACAATGATACGAAATGAAAGTGATAGCATAAGCGATTAACTTAAATAGTAACTATAGCGGTAACTATAATGGAAACGTATAAAGAAATCGTACTAAGAAAGCGTAAATACTCCGTCACATTCGAGGATCCTATTTCTCTAATACCATTTATAATGCCCCGACCCGGGTGTGGTCACTGTTGGATCAACCCACACCGAATCAAGAACTTAAAGGGGAGGGGGAATGTGCAGTTTTATTATTTAAGAAAAAATATTCAATTGCATCGCTTGTTAAGGATTAAATTATCGATTTTAATTTGAGAAAACAAGTGACAACTTTAAGTAATTAAGTTAATTAACAAGATTTATTTATGAAAAATCGTTTAATACAAGAATACTAAATATATAAGAAGTAAATCATAGTTGTCCCTGTATTATTACATCACATGGCCAAAGGACTGAATAAAATTTTAGTATTTCAAAAGATAGTTTAAATAAACAACAGAGCCTCTAATGACGATAAATGCCCTTAGGGGCCTTATCGGCATCCTTTCCAACGTCCCTACTCAATGTACTAGGGTGGGGTTGGGGTTGGGGTTTTTTACATAAAAAGCAGGGGTGAGCAAATGCTCAGTGGGGTGGGTAATACAAGGCTATAAGTTTTCTACAAAAATACTATACCTATAACACGTATTTTAAACACTTCCAAATACGTTTAACAATTTAACTAATATTAGTACAACTACCATGCTATGCACCCGAACGATGTGCATATTGGGTTGTGTTCGGATTTAAATTTTTAAAACCGTTAAGCTAACCGGTCGTGTTCCGGTTAGGGTGATTTTACACGAAACCGTTAAAACACAACACGAACACGAATACGACCCATTGCCAGGCCTACATACGGGGGCCTAATTTTTTTTAAAATAGGGACGATGTCTAATTACGGGCATTATCTCAGTAGCCAAAGTATAAAAAAATCCTTAACAATTATAGCATTCCCTCCCAAAAAGCAAGGTTGGTAAAATGATATCTCATTTGAAAGAATGTCCGGAAAAAAAAAACATAAATTTATTCATCACCGTTAACTACAAAAAAGATTGGTTTTGATCATAGAGTTAACAACAAATTATATATAAATGTGGATTTAAAGAAACCAATAAATGATTTGGAATTAACAAAATAAAAAATAATTAAATTAAAGTAGAGTTGAATAATAGTTACAAATTCAATGATAAAGTTGAAATTTAAGGGGTTGTAAACGAATCAATAGTTCTCATTTTACTTCTTTTATAACGTTTCCAAAAAAAATAGGGTATTAATATATGTAAAGATAGAAAGTTAGAGGCATAAATAATGAGATTTTTATAATTTTTAGGGTAGAATAACGTAATAAGTTTGTACAAAACTCAAATTAACCCCAAAAAAATTCGCCTGCCGGACTCTCGCTCCCGAACCCCGACACCACTTGAAACTTTGATCTTCCTAATCAAATATCCTGTCGGGCACTGGATGTAGCCAAGGTCAGGTAACTTAGAAGAAAGGGGTGTACAAACTGGGTATAGGTAGAAAATGGGCCTTTAATTTACTCTTAAAAGCAAGAAGTGGGGTTGAATTTATCTTATTCTGTATGGCTACAAAGTTGTATAAATTGGGCTTGTTATCGTTAAAAGGTTTGGTCTAACAATTTATATCTATACCTGTATAAAAATGATTTTGGGGTCTATCATTTATGGCATGAATTGGGGGCGGAGGACAGTGGCCCCTTTAGTCTATTCTTTGGGCTGGCCCTGTTGACGTCTCTAATTCGTTAATAATACTATAGTTTTTTATGGGAATGGATTTTTACAACACTTCAGTTCCTCTGTGTCAATCTAATCCAAACTCATATCGACTCGATGGCCAAATAGATGATTTAACAGTGCTTGAAGTCGAGAAGGTAAAACTAGATTTAGGTGTATCCACACCGCTGTAAACGAAACTAGAGGAAATTGAGTTGAATCCGTGCATGCAATGCAACCCAAAAAAACAAAAAAAGAATTCTGATGGCGCAAAAAATTCCGTTGCCGGGACTTGAACCCGGGTCTCTCGGGTGAGAGCCGAGTATCCTAACCAACTAGACTACAACGGAATGTTGCTAATATACTTATACTATAACTAAAACACCTAATGCCACCTACCTTTTACGAAACTAGAACAATCATAAATATTTGTGATGATTTGCATTTAGCACTAGCTGTTCACTGCTTGGGTGTGTAATTTTCTACGTGCTTGTATCTTATGCTTAGAAAATATACAATAAACTCAATTCCTGTTGGTGAGGTTGCTATAAGAAAATTTATAAATACAATCACATTTAATTTTTTATAATAATAAAAGGCTCACTCAGGTTTGCTTTGCAAATTAATTCTCTCTCGAAGAAACCTCTGCCCCGAAATCCCCTTTAACCCGATACCCCTCACCGAACTCCTCCACGTCGGACCCCCGCTGCCTGCTCTTATTCTTCTACTTTCATTTTCTTTCCTACCATTAATTTATATCGATGTATGTATATGAATGGATGAATGCATGTGTATGAACGGTTTGAAGCTCCGATCCCACCCTTTCCAAGGCGGTGGCCGGCAACAACAAACTCATTTTTGGGTTCTATTTTTGTTGAGTTGTTGCTAAATCCGAATTTATGGATATGTAGGTATATGTCATGTGTATATGCGTGGATGTGTGTGCATGTTGGAGCCAAACCACCACCCATTTCCATGGTGGTGGCCGGCGATTTCAACAACCCCAAAACAGGGGTGATTTTTCCGGTCTGATGAGTTCCCATTTCATTATACATATAAAGAAAGTATTGTGTAATGACTACTAATGGTACAAATCGCGCTACATAGGGGTGCACATGGGTCGAGTTGGTTCAGTTTCATTACGGAATCAAAACCAGATGCGAAGTTGGTCGGTTCCACGGTTTTCGAACCAAAATCGAATCGATACCCTACCTGAACCGAACGGAACCAAACCAACGGTTCTTGGTTTGGTTCGGTTCGGTTCGGTTTACGATTCTGGTTCATGGTTCAAGCTCGTGATTTTGGTTCATGGTTCTGGTTCACGGTTCTAATTCATCGTTTTGCATTATTCATGCAATTAATAATAGTTCGCTCAAATAATTTTCTAATAAATAAATAAAAAACTTAAAAGTTGGCAAATATTAATAATCCAAGGCCATTACATCTTAACCAAATCATCAAATATTAACATGTTTTATTTTTCTCAATTAACATTTTTCACTGAAGTAATTTATTTAAAAAATTATCACGCGCACACGCACAATTTGGCAAAACTACTTATCTAACTTCATTACATCATAACTAAAATATCAAATATAAATAAAAATAGAAATAGAAACATTTTTCAATAGCATTATAGATACCGAACATAAATTATAAAGTATCCAAGCAACTATTCGGTCGGTTCTCGATTTGGTTCCATTAGTTCGGTTCCATGGGTTCGGTTCTCGGTTCGATTTGGTTTTGTTCAGGTATAAAATCGAGAACCGAACTGAACACTTCGGTTCTTAATTTTTTGGAACCGCAACCATCCCATGGAGGAAAAAAATCGAACCAACACAACCCACAAATGTCGATTTGGTTCGATTCTTCGGGTTGTCGGTTCTAATGCACACCCCTACTGGTACATACTATTTTTGTAAAATAGTAAAAAAATGAATTTTTTTATGAAACTTCATGGATATGATGTCCACGGTTAGATGATCATCTCCAATTTTTTTCATAAAAAATTCAATAAAAAAAATTGTTTAGATGAGATGATATGTAAAAAAATGATATAAATATTCATTTTCAACCGTTGAAATGTTGGATCGGTGCCAGTCACTTTATTAATTAATTTTTTTTTATGAAACTTCATGGATATGATCTTCTCACTGCCAAGATCATATCCATGAAGTTTCATAAAAAAATTCAATCAAAAAGCGGGTGAGATAATCGTCAACATTTCAACGGTCGAAAATGCATATTTATACCATTTTTTTACATATAACCTCATCTCAACGATTTTTTTATTGAATTTTTTGATGAAAAAATTTGAAAATGATCTTCTCACTGTGGAGATAATATCCATGAAGTTTCATAAAAAAAATCATTTTTTTACTATTTAAAAAAAATGGGATGTACCAGAGTCTGCACCATAAGGGTCCTTACAAGAGGAGCTTATATATATATATATGTGTGTGTGTGTGTGGGTGGGTGGGTGGGTGGGTGGGTGGGTGGGTGTGTGTGTGTGTGTATGTGTGTGTGTGGTTTGATAAGAACTTAATAAACACAGTTCCTATTTGAGTTCTTAGAGATGTTTTGATTCAATTTATATGAAGCGTTAGAAAATCAATATTCGGGTATGGTAAACCACAATTGGTATAATTGGTATTGTCTACGGACAGTTTATTCTAAAAGTTTAAATTATATTATTTATACTCGGTTACGTATTGAAAAATTATCGTAAACACGAACCCTCGACACATATGAGTAATTGTACATATTTTTCTCCATATATTTGGACTCGTTGTCATTTTTTTTAAGAAAATTATGAAGCATCTTATACTCTTGACTCACTTGAGTCTATATTGTATAAGTGTTCATCTAGTTTGGAAATTGTGACAAAATTATGTCTAACCTAGAATCCAAAGAACCTCAGAGCTTACATTTCTATTTTATCTTTGATTGAAGGGACCTAGACCTAATTACCAACACTCACACACAGTAGAATGAATCATTTACATGTCATGGTGCATATTTGTGTGTGTTTAAATCCCCAATATTATTTTTAAATATTTTTTGGGATTTTTTAAAACATTTTAAAAATAAGGTTTTATTAATAAAACTTGGTTTTAAAAGGTTATGGGGTAAATCTGCTATTTTAGAATGTTGGTTTAATTGTCTCAAAGTTGGTTTGGGTAGAAACCAAAAGCGGCAGAGACTTCAGGGTTTACTTTGTAATTACTTTAGACGCGCGTTTTATCTCGCCTCATATGCCAACATGTGTTAGCTTCTGATTGGTGAGAAGTGTGTTTCCTTGCTGAGACAAATCGAGTGATCATTTTCATCCCTTGGATCGTTCTTATCAACGTTCTGCATGTCTTCCATCATAATCCGTGTGATCCTCTTTGAACCTATCAGGAGAGCTTTAACCACCGCATATCGTATGCCCTTGGATCTAAGTCAATTAAACTTGACTAAATCTGGTCCCTTGATTTCAATCCTTATTCTCGAACCTTCCCAGCCTCTTATAAAAAGGCTCCTACTCTCAGCATTCGAAGACTTTTTTCCATTTCGTCCTTTGAGAGAAAAGAAAGAGAGAGTAGAGAGAGAGTATAGAGAGAAGAGAGAAACCAGAAGAGAGAGAAAGAGTTAGAAACCCTAACCCTAACCTTAAATCGTCTACACAGTTCAAACCAAATATAAACCTTCAAACCTCTATACTTTACCAAACACAACCTTGAGTGTTTGAGTGTTTTAAAAAATGATTTGAGGGTTGGTTTGTTGATGTAACCTCTTCTTCTTTGGATCTTGTTTCCAACTTAATCATTTTTTTAGATCTGTTGTTCTTGTATATAGAAATTTTCAGATCTGAGTTTTTCATGATATATTACACTTAGTTTGCATGTTTGTTTCTCAGCTTGAGAAATATTTTGTTGATTCATTTTCTGTAAATGTTTTTAACTTTGAAATCAATAAAAATATTTTATGTTTCTAGTTCTCTTAAAACTAAACCTTTGACCTAGTTTGGAATCACACTTGGAGGTTTTCAATCTTAAAAATCTTTTCAAAACTCTGAGATTGATTAAGATCTTGACTGTCTTCTAAGCAAGATATCCGTGGATTCTGGGATTGATTTAAAGGTCAAACAGGTTCAAAGTTTTGTGAGAAGAGAGAAAAAGAAAAATCACAGCATATAGACTTATATGTAATTTGCTAGGACTGTTTGTACTTAATAAGTGTGAGTCTGTGCATGCATGTGTTAGAGAGCACCTCCACAAACACTTTCACACTACAACACGAAAAGTGTTGGTAATAAGATCTTGAGAAAAAAGAGTCGACGTAAAGATCTTGAACAAATTGGAGTTAACAAACTGAGAGGACAGCATCAACAATTAGAACTGCAGAGAAGTTATAAGGACACCAGAGGGTACATTCCTAAACTTATATAGGTCTGAGTTGTATGCATGTTTGTTATATAGTTTGTAACTGTTAAATTTGTTTATAGTAGATTTTTGTTTTACTCCGTAGAGGGAGTCGTGGATGTTTCCTCAATTGGTGAGGTTTTACCACGTAAAAATCTTGTACTTAATCTTCCTACATCTTCTCATCTCATTCTTGGTTGTACTGGGTTTAAAAGCTTGTTTAAAACTGTTTACTAAACCTGTTATTCAAATCTTGAATAGATCTCGTACATACTGTTTTGTTAAACACATCTTGTGTTCAAATAGTTTTGTTTTTTCAAGAAAAGAGTTTCCTCAAAAACAGCTTGGAGTTACTTAAATAGTTTATTTTTAATAAACGGCTTTAGTAACAGAATTTCAATTGGTATCAGAGCTTGGTAAACTTCTTTTAAAAAGATCCTGTGTTTCTGAAATTATTTTTTGAAAATCAAATATGGACGAGAAAAATGAAAGATTTGGTAACTTGACCAGACCTCCTATCTTTGATGGAACCAATTTTGCTTACTGGAAAGTAAGGATGATTTCTTTCATTCAAGGAACTCTGGGAGATGATGTCTGGGACATTATTGAAAATGGTTACACTTTTCCTACAAAACCAGCCGCTGAAGGAAGTAATGAGAGGGTTAAGAAAGTTTTAAGTGAATTCACACAAGAAGAGAAACAAGTTTCTCGCAACAATAACAAAGGAAAGAATGCTATATTTATGTCTATAAATGAACATGAGTTCAAAAGAATCTCATCCTGTACCACTTCTAAGGAAGCTTGGGACACTTTAGTTACTGCTCATGAAGGTGACACTAGAGTTAAGGCTGCTAAAACTCAAATGCTCATTCAACAGTATAATTCCCTAATTATGTCTCAGACTGAGCCATTTGATGACTTCTATATGAACCTGACTGATATTGTGACCAAACTGCATGCTAATGGGATAACTTATGATAGACAAGAAATTGTATCTAAAATTCTGAGATCATTACCACAGAAATTTGATAACAAAAGATATGTTATTGAGGAAATGTGTGATATTAATCTCACTCCTGAACTAATCAGTAGTAAATTAAGAACTGTGGAAATGGAACTGGAATTTAAGAAACAATTAACCTAGTCCCATAGGAAACAGACTAGTTCCAATCTAAGCTTCTCTTCTAAATTGATTAAGCCTGAGTTTAATACTTCCAATGATTATTCTGATGAGGAATGCGATATAGAGAGTTTGGACAATCAGATTGCCTTAATGTCAAAACAGTTTAAGAAAATCATTAAATTTAGAAATAACATGGCAAATAAACAAGGTAAGTCCAATTATCCAACTCCTTTCAATCACAGACCTCATGGGAAAAGCCATGACAAAAATCACAAGGACTCTCACACTAGACCTAACAGAGACCTTAAGAAGACTCAATGTTATAGATGTGGTAAACTAGGACACATTGCACAAGACTGTAGAGTTAACTTGAACACTCAAAACAAACACACTAGAGCCAACATTTGCAAAACATGGGATGATTCAAGTGAATCTGAAAATGAGGAACCTGAGTCATCTGATGTTTTTGACCCTTGCATGTCTTTTTTTTCCAAGATTATCTATAATGATGATATGCCTGTGTTTGTTAATGAGGATGAATATAGTAATTCTACTTCTGATGTTTTGAATACTGTTGTTACTGGTTTAGATGCTTTGATTACTGAGAATATTGTTGTCTATTCCTCGGGGTGTGTGAGTCAAAGGGAAAGCGATAATGACGATGTCAATGGGTGTGTGAGTACAAAGAATGAAGCCCTACGGGTCATTTCACACACTACACTTAGTGACTCGGACAATGAAGACCTCCTAGATATTCACACCCTCTATGATAAAACTCTCAAGAAAAGCACTAGACTAGAAAAGATTGTGAAAGATCTCACTAAGAAGTTAGAAGATCTAAGACTAATGGTTAAACTGAATGCTGAAGAGTATACTACCCAATGTCTAACTCATGAAAGTGAAATTAAAATGTTTGATGAAAAACTCAAAAATTTGACTGAAACAAATGAAATTCTGGAGAAAAAGTACAAAGGGACATTGTTAGAATTGGAACAAACTAAAGAAAAGACAGCAACTGTTTTCAAAAAATTTACAAAATTTGAAAATAATTCAAACTGTTTTGATGAATTTGTTGCTGAATCAAAAACCAATTCTGATGATCGAACTGGAATAGGGTTTTGCCCCAATTTGAAGACACAAACAAAATCTTTTGAACCTATCAAGTTTGTGTCAGGAGGCAAAAGGCCTATTGAAACATGCCCAGACTTTCATTCTCTAAAAACTGAGTTTGATTCAAAACATCAAAATTTTAACATTGGGGAATCAAGTTTCTCTAAACATGAAAGTTCACCTAAGGTTAAATACTTATGCCCCTTTATTAGGAAGAGTGAGTCTGCATTCAAGACTATCACACCTAGGAATAGAGTTCAACCTCAAAACTTCTCAAAACCTTTGTTTAGAGACTTTCCTAAGGAGACCCCAATTTTGAGCAATCTTTACTGCTCCTATTGCGACATATACGGTCATTCTTTTGACGGTTGCTATGCTAGGAGATTAGTTAAACCTTTCTATAATCCTCATATCTATCAGAACTTTAACTATTCTAGAAGGAGCCGCAACAATTATATACTTCCTAGACAACCAGATAAAAACTCTAATTATAGAAAGAGAAAGACCAAACCAAAAAGAACATTTCCTAGAAGGATTCCTACGCACTTTCCTAAACCAAATGCTCATGTTTTTCATAAAATTCAAAATCATGCGCAAAATATTTTTCAGCAAAAATCTAATACTCGCAAATTTTATCAATTGAGAGCTAATAAGCGCAAAATGAAAACTAGAGCAATTTGGGTTAGAAAAGATGATCTATTACCTCAGATGAAGTGTAACATAGTTGTTACTGCTCTAAAAGCTGAACACACATCATCTGGTTGGTATTTAGACTCTGGATGTTCTAAGCACATGACTGGGGATGAAACTAAACTTTTAAGGTGATGGAGTTTCATCTCAAATCATAGGCAAAGGAACTCTCCAAGAAGATGGACTTCATGTTCTTGAAAATGTTCTTCTAGTTAAAGGTCTTAAGGCAAATCTACTTAGTATATCGCAATTTTGTGACTCAGATCATACTGTTACCTTTTCAAAGAACAATTGCAAAATTTTAAATGAAAAAGGTGAATGCATAATTACAGGATTCAGGACTCCTGACAAATGTTATACTGTCATGAACAAATCTGAAATCTATAATGTTGCCAGAATGGTTGACAACGAGATATGGCATAACAGAATGGGTCATATAAATTACGATAACCTTAGTAGACTGACCTCTCAAGAAATAGTTAGAGGAGTTCCTAAAATTAAACCCATTCCTAATATTGTCTGTGGTTCTTGTCAGGAAGGTAAAATTGTTAAGGCACCTCATAAGAAAGTTAATGATGTTCTTACCTCTAATCCCTTGGAACTCATCCATATGGACCTAATGGGTCCCTCCCAAACTATTAGTCTTTGTGGACACAGTTATATTTTAGTTATGGTTGATGACTTCACCAGATTTACTTGGGTAGCCTTTTTAAAACAAAAGTCTGACACTTTTCAAACTTTCTTAAAAATACTTCTTCGGATAGAAAATGAAAAAGACACTCAAGTAAATAGAATCCGTAGTGATAGAGGTGGAGAATTCAAAGACACTGGTATTATTGAATACTGTGACTAATGGTTACAAACATGAATTCAGTGCTCCTAAGACTCCTCAACAAAATGGAATTGTCGAAAGAAAGAATCGTACCCTTCAAGAGATGGCACGTGTTATGTTACATGCCAAGAATTTACCTAAATACTTTTGGGTAAAATCTATTCGTACTGCATGTCACATCATAAATAGGTCTATCTTAGAAAGAATTCCAAACAAACCCCTTACGAACTTTGGTACAAGAAAAAGCCCAATCTTAAGTACCTTAGAACTTTTGGTAGCACTTGTTATGTATGCAAAGATAGGTAACACTTATACAAATTTGAGAGTAGGGGAGATAAAGCTATATTTTTAGGATACTCACCTAACAGTAGAGCCTATCGAGTGTATAATCTTTGCACTAAAACCTTGATAGAATGCATAAATGTAATTGTGAGTGACACTACTGTAGAGAGTAAGACTGGTGAATCAACTATTGAGGAAGAGCCTACAAACATTTTAGAAAATAACTCTCCTGAAATAGATGATTCATTACCAATTGAGACACCTGAAGTACCTAACTGGGTTTCTAAGGATCATCCCATAAATAACGTAGTTGGTAACCCTAGCGAGCTAGTGCGTACAAGATCCCAACTAAGAAACTATGCACATTATGCATGTTTTGTTTCCCTTATGGAACCAAAGAATGTAAATGAGGCATTTAATGACTCTCACTGGATTTCTTCTATGCAGGAAGAACTTCTTCAATTTGTCATTCATGATGTTTGGTATCTTGTTCCTCGTCCTGATCACAAAAAGGTTATTGGCACACGTTGGATTTTTAAAAATAAGACTGATGAAAATGGGATAATAATTAGAAATAAAGCTAGATTAGTTGCTCAAGGATACTCTCAAATTGAAGGAATAGATTTTAACGAGACCTTTGCTCATGTTACTCGGTTAGAATATGTTCATCTGCTCTTTGCTATAGATTGCCATATGCATTTTACACTTTACCAAATGGATGTCAAATCTGCATTCCTTAATGGAATATTAACTGAAGAGACCTATGTAGAACAACCTAAAGGGTTCATTGACCCTCAATATCCAAATCATGTATTTTGTCTTAAAAAGGCTCTGTATGGCCTTAAACAAGCACCTAGAGCTTGGTATGAGCGTCTTTCCAGTTTCCTCTTAGATAAAGGTTTCAAAAGAGGTGGAAATGATCAAACTCTTTTTGTCAAACATTTTGACTAACACATCATTATTGCTCAAGTTTATGTTGACGATATTATCTTTGGATCAACTTCTCCCTCAGAAGTAAAATCCTTCTTTAAAACTATGCATAAGGAATTTCAAATGTCCCTTATGGGGGAGTTACAATTCTTCTTAGTCCTTCAAGTCAAACAAAATTCAGAAGGATTATTTGTATCGCAATCTAAGTACGCTTTAGAGATAGTAAAGAAATTTGGCCTCGGGAGTGCTAAAGATGCTAAAACGCCCATGAGTACTACGTTAAAACTTTCTAAAGATGAAAATGGAAAATCCGTAGATCCTACTCTATATCGTAGTATGATATGAACCTTACTATATCTTACTTCCTCGCGTCCTGATATTATATATGCTGTGTGTGTATGTGCTCGTTATCAAAATAACCCTAAAGAGAGCCATTTGAATGCTGTTAAACGTATCATTAAATATGTAAAAGGCACTCTGAATCTAGGACTTTGGTACACTAATGACACACCAAGCACTATAATTGGGTACAATGATGCTGACTGGGCTGGGTGTACTGATGATAGTAAAAGCACATCAAGAGCATGTTATTATATAGGTAATAACTTGGTAGGATGGAGTAGTAAGAAACAAAATTGCACATCACTCTCGACAGTCGAATCTGAATACATAGCCGCTGGCAGCTGTTGTGCTCAATTACTGTGGCTTAAACAAATGCTAAGTGATTACGGTATTCAAGAAAACCAATTGCATCTCTATTGTGATAATCAAAGTGCGATTAATATTTCTAAAAACCCTGTTCAACACTCGCGAACAAAGCACATAAAAATTAGACATCACTTTATACGCGAATTGGTTGAAACTAAGGAATTAGAAATCAATTATCTTCCTAATGATTTGCAACTCGCAGATATGTTCACCAAACCTCTAGATTATAATAGATTCATTTCCTTGCGTAAATCTATTGGTATGGTTTGTGCTGAGTAATACATTTGCTGATTATCCAAGTTTTTCCCTTTGTCCATTTGAGACAAAATGGGGGAGAAATTTGAGTCTTTAATGATTCTTTATATATGCTAAACAACTTGATCCTAGTGATTCATTGCAGGTGTTCGTACATCTTTTCTCAACAGATGTTATAGGGTATTCAATTGTAAATAGTTGAGTTATGTACTTTTGTTTTCTAGGATTTGGGTAGATAGAATCTTTACAGGAATAGGTTTTTCTTATCTTTTGTCGCCCTACGAGTCCTAGTTGACTCAAAGGAGATTTTGTCTCATATTTCCAAAGGGGGAGATTGAAGCACCTTATACTCTTGACTCACTTGAGTCTATATTGTATAAGTGTTCATCTAGTTTGGAAATTGTGATAAAATTATGTCTAACCTAGAACCCAAAGAACCTCAGAGCTTGCATTTCTATTTTATCTTTTATTGAAGGGACCTAGACCTAATTACCAACACTCACACACAGTAGAATGAATCATTTACATGTCATATTGCATATTTGTGTGTGTTTAAATCCCCAATATTATTTTTAAATATTTTTTGGGATTTTTTAAAACATTTTAAAAATAAGGTTTTATTAATAAAACTTGGTTTTAAAAGGTTATGGGGTAAATCTGCTATTTAGAATGTTGGTTTAATTGTCTCAAAGTTGGTTTGGGTAGAAACCAAAAGCGGCAGAGACTTCAGGGTTTACTTTGTAATTACTTTAGACGCGCGTTTTATCTCGCCTCATATGCCAACATGTGTTAGCTTCTGATTGGTGAGAAGTGTGTTTCCTTGCTGAGACAAATCGAGTGATCATTTTCATCCCTTGGATCGTTCTTATCAACGTTCTGCATGTCTTCCATCACAATCCGTGTGATCCTCTTTGAACCTATCAGGAGAGTTTTAACCACCGCATATCGTATGCCCTTGGATCTAAGTCAATTAAACTTGACTAAATCTGGTCCCTTGATTTCAATCCTTATTCTTGAACCTTCCCAGCCTCTTATAAAAAGGCTCCTACTCTCAGCATTCGAAGACTTTTTTCCATTTCGTCCTTTGAGAGAAAAGAAAGAGAGAGTAGAGAGAGAGTATAGAGAGAAGAGAGAAACCAGAAGAGAGAGAAAGAGTTAGAAACCCTAACCCTAACCTTAAATCGTCTACACAGTTCAAACCAAATATAAACCTTCAAACCTCTATACTTTACCAAACACAACCTTGAGTGTTTGAGTGTTTTAAAAGATGATTTGAGGGTTGGTTTGTTGCTGTAACCTCTTCTTCTTTGGATCTTGTTTCCAACTTAATCATTTTTTTATATCTGTTGTTCTTGTATATAGAAATTTTCAGATCTGAATTTTTCATGATATATTACACTTAGTTTGCATGTTTGTTTCTCAGCTTGAGAAATATTTTGTTGATTCATTTTATGTAAATGTTTTTAACTTTGAAATCAATAAAAATATTTTATGTTTCTAGTTCTCTTAAAACTAAACCTTTGACCTAGTTTGGAATCACACTTGGAGGTTTTCAATCTCGAAAATCTTTTCAAAACTCTAAGATTGATTAAGATCTTGACTGTCTTCTAAGCAAGATATCCGTGGATTTTGGGATTGATTTAAAGGTCAAACAGGTTCAAAGTTTTGTGAGAAGAGAGAAAAAGAAAAATCACAGCATATAGACTTATATGTAATTTGCTAGGACTGTTTGTACTTAATAAGTGTGAGTGTGTGCATGCATGTGTTAGAGAGAACCTCCACAAACACTTTCACACTACAACACGAAAAGTGTTGGTAATAAGATCTTGAGAAAAAAGAGTCGACGTAAAGAGCTTGAACAAATTGGAGTTAACAAACTGAGAGGACAACATCAACAATTATAACTGCAGAGAAGTTATAAGGACACCAGAGGGTACATTCCTAAACTTATATAGGTCTGAGTTGTATGAATGTTATATAGTTTGTAACTGTTAAATTTGTTTATAGTGGATTTTTGTTTTACTTCGTAGAGGGAGTCGTGGATGTTTCCTCAATTGGTGAGGTTTTACCATGTAAAAATCTTGTACTTAATCTTCCTACATCTTCTCATCTTGGTTGTGCTGGGTTTAAAAGCTTGTTTAAAACTGTTTACTAAACCTGTTATTCAAATCTTGAATAGATCTCGTGCATACTGTTTTGTTAAACACGTCTTGTGTTCAAATAGTTTTGTTTTTTCAGGAAAAGAGTTTCCTCAAAAAATAGCTCGGAGTTACTTAAATAGTTTATTTTTAATAAACGGCTTTAGTAAGAGAATTTCAAATTATATTTAAACGAGTTACGATACCTAACGACTCAAAATTATGTCATTATCCTATTACAAGCCATTTTTATTAAAAATATGGTTGTGGAGGTGTTGGACAATTTGTTGTGTTGTGTTGACTAATATTAGAAGTGGCATGACCACTCGTTTATTGTCTAAATAAGAAAGAGAGTTTTCAACTTTATTTTAATTTTATTGTGTCATGATCTAATGTTGACACTAGGTTAATATAAAATATGACAAACGGAGAATAGTGAACACCAACACGGTGTCGGATTAGAACTACTATTTTAATTCATTTAATTAAACAATTAATCTCGGATCAACTTTGGAATTTAACATTTTTTTAATATCATATATCGTAACGATACCCAAAAACAAGTCTTTTCGTTCATATAAATTGGTGATTTTGTTAAACCGATTATTTGACGAGATTAATATTTTAATAAAATATTAAATTATTGTTTATTCAATTTATTTAGACAAATTGAATGTAATACCCCGTATTTTTATGCTTTATAAATTTGGGGATTTATTTAATTTGATGGGAATTATTAATTTAATATAAATCCAGAAATGAATTATTCTTGATTACTAACGTGACGAGAGTTAGTAATTATTGAAAACTTGTTGAATATTACTAATGAGCAAAGTAATATATAAAATTGGTTCTATTAAATGTCACGAGTTAATAAAATGACAATTTTGGAAATATAAGTCGGGACGCGCCCGTGTCGTGTCGGGACTAAATTTTGATTAATAAAAGTGAATAAATTATAAGTCGCCCGTATGGTCATTTCAAGTGCGCCAAAGTGTTCGGAAGGGTCGAGATAGTCAAAATAATGTACCCGAGGGGTTAGTTTGGGTCTCGGGGCGTTTTTAGGCTGATTAACACCCCGGGAGGGCGTTTTGGACATTTTATATTTTTAGGTCTGAAAACCCACGAAACTTCTAAGGGCATATCAGATGACAAGAGTCATCTTCTAGGGTTAGAAACACCATAAACAAAATACGGCTATAGGAGAGGAAGAGGAGAGGTTTTCCAAGGAGTTCTAGGCCAAGAACTCCACCGCTTGCACCGTCGTCGCCGCCAAACGATAGATCGTGCAACGAGGATCACAACCACACCAAAATATCCACAAATCTGAACCGAAAATTCCCAGGCAAGTATCTATCTTGCTCTATTTTAGTTAATGCTCCAATATTTTTAGCCTAGGATTGATTAGGGCTATTGTTTGTGAAAGAAAAACCTATTTTGGAGATTAGAATTCGCATGTTGTATGAGTAATTGATGTATTCTGGAAACCCAATTCATATGTAGAGGTTAAACCACAGAATTTTAGTAATTAAAGAGTATGAAATCTGGTAAAAAGGATGGAAAGAAATCAAACAAAAGAAATATTAGGGTTCTTGATGTTTTGATGGATTAGGCCCTTTTAATTCGTTTTTCATGATGAAAATCTGCATGTTAGACGTAAGAAATCATTTATTTGAAGTCATAACACTTGTAGTATAAATTATTTGGAGTTTGGTAGTAAAATATATCGTTTTGGATGATTTTGGAAGAGAGAACCCGTAACCGGAAATTCTGCAGATTTGCCATACCTGCTTGATCGATCGATCGACCTTAGAGTTTCGGTCGATCGATGATTCGATCGATCGAACACCTGCAATCGATCGATCGACCCCTCCTGCATATCTCATATTCCCCTTTTTATAGGTTGTTCCAACTTAAATGATTAGACATTCTTGGATATTAATGTTAGAGCCTTTTGGGATATAAAGAAGACCAGTAGGACTTATAAAAAAATATGGAACCTTTAACGTAAGGCGGGATTAATCTTTCACGGGGATGTTTTACACATAAGGGACAATGGGAATATGTATTAGGGTGAGACTTGTAAGTAAGTTACGTGGTAAAATAAATGAGTACCTACTGAAATTACACTTAGGAGGATAGGAATCCGCGAGTGTCACTTAATAAGTTGGAATAATCCCACAAATTCGAATAAGAGACAAACCGTTATACGTGATAACTAATTAACGAGTAATAAGGATAAATATCATAATTATGGGTCGTGAGAGTGTACCTAAAATTTGATATGGTAATAGTAGTATATATATATGACTGTGTTTATGTATATACTATATACGTGCAAAAATCATGCCCACGCTACTTGCTATCCCTGAGGTTACCGCGCTGGGGCAGTCTTATCTCGATGGGACCTTTATGGGGGATATTGACTCGTACCCTAGAAGATAGAAATCCTTGGTACAGGCTATCGGATCGATAGTCAGGCGGTCCGAAGAGACGTGGGGGTATGTGCTATCCTCTTAGTGACTTGGAACTATGCTTTGCCTCATTTTGTATGTGTTTTGTGTTAATACAGTTCGAGAGTGATTCCGTACTAGTATTTCCCTTTGTACGAGTGATACGGGGATTGGATAGCAGAGTATGACCGCACCATAGATTTTATGTGGGGTGCTATTAGAATATATATATTATATGAGTATTTAATATATATATTTAAATCTGGAAATTGGGAACTACCTGCTGTGATTATGGTATGTAAGAAATGAATAATTAATTCAACTTGGGTATAAGTGTTTAAAAGCATGATATATTACTGAGAAACTTTATTATTAAATAAGGTTTAATTGAGAACTTTGCTTTTAAATAAAATTAACCTCTTAAACATTTGAATTTGTCGGTTTGAAACCTCACGAGAAACTTAAGATAATATAAGTTAAACTGATGGGAAGAATTAGTGCAATAGGTGTGCACATTAAAAGAGAGGTGAGAATTTCTCAAGGGAGTGTCGCACTAATATGTTGGTTGCATTAGCCGGTAGCACTTTAAATACTTGTTAAACTAATTTTAAACTGTCTTTACAATCGGGCTCTGACCTGTTTCCTATTTTCTCTTCTCTCTTGTATATATATGTATATATTACAGGTGCCCAGCCACAGGGGCGTCTTGCATAGGATCCTCCGTAGGGAACGCGCTGCAGCTTAGGTGGGAGTTGCAGGCCTCTTTCTTAGACGACCTCATTGTTGATTCCACTTCTAGTCCTACTCTATCTAGTTGGTCATGTGTCGTCCTTTTCATTATTCAGTTGGTTTTGTGATGGATTGTAATTCATTTATACTTTCAGTAGTTTTACATTGGGATTTATTACTGTCAGACTGTTTATCTTTGTTGCTTTGAAGTTGGGATTTACTATTGATAGTTAATCTCTGTAATGATCATTTATATCCTTATTATTATTGTGTGACTCTTAAACTGTTAATTATCAAAGGTTTTAAATATTGGTTTTTGAATTAAATTGGGAAATTGAAGTCTAAAAAAATGGTTTTGTCACTTAGCTTAATTAATTAGGGTGTTTAATTGGAAAAGTTATATTTTTGCGACAGTGATGATGAGAATGAACCAACCGTTCACCTTGGTTATGATTTAATAAAAGACTGATCACCCGGTATTTAATTAGGCGGGGTGTCACATTGAATCTCTTGATTCCATATAAAGAATATTTTCCTGAAAATTGTATGTTTCAAATATAGAGTTGCCATATAAATGTATTTCTTAAATTCCAAATATTACTTATTTCGTCAACAAACTAAAGAGCGTAATTTAGAATTATATATTGAATTCATATAATTATGTTGGTCATAGCATAAGCTTTATTTGTATTTACCAAACGACGCCGCATACTATAAACCCAAACCCTTCTTCCCAAACATCTATAAACCCACTCTCATTTAAACCCTCAAGCTAAATAACTACGAGAACTGAAGCGCAACGATGAAAGATCTGTAAACAACACGAAAATCCTGTAAAGACCGGTAGGTGGTTCTATTTCACTATTACACCTTGAACTTATGTATTTGACATTACTACTTGTTATATCACTATGTGATAGTGATTAGGCATAAATTCTCCACATTTATCCCCTCAATTTCGGTCTTTTTATGGTCCTGTGCGGTGTAGAGCATGGAATCCTCCATAAGAAACTCTCACTTTTGGGTAAAGAATGAAACCCTATGCCAAACCAATGATCTCAAAGCATGTGTTATGTTGAAAATTGCATCGTGTAAACTATATAGGTGTTAACTTGTTTTTGTGTTGAAATTAATTCATTTTGATTCACAAAAACAAAAGGACTTTTAGGATAAAATATTTTTCTCTCAAAGATCATGAAAAGTATGGAAAAAATTCCATCAAAATAGTTCATTCTCATACTCTATAAACAAGTGGGAAAAGAAATGGAGTAGTGGGAAGTTTCAAGAAAAACTGTCAAAAACTACTCAAAACTGCATTGTTGTTCGAGCCACATATTGAATGAGAATTCAGCAATCCAAAAATGAAGGTTCGTTCGAACAACAAATCAAACCATAAATGAAACGAGATTTCATTGTAGCCTCATTAGATACCTCGTTGGAACGACCTGGGAATCTCGTTCAAATGAGGTCGTTCAAATGACATTATCTAATGAATTATTTGAAAACTTAATTTTTCTTAAAAAAATAGAAAGTCATTCTTTAAAAAAAATGTTTACACAATAAGGGACTCCCAATAAAAATATCCAAGTCTCTATATAACATATGCATTCATACCTGAGGGACCTTGGAAAGTTGTAAAGTTGATGACGCTAAACAAGGCATGAAACACGGCATATGATGTGATCTTCATTAGACCTCACCGCTACGTCTTCAACACTAATGTCATAGCATAGGCTTGAAAGGTCACAAATAACTTTTATCTTACGACTCAAATACTTTTATCTGAAATTAACCTAACACTTATAAATTGACTCAATTGGAAACTTGTCCTTACAGTTTTGCTACTTTATTGTCACGCACCCTGTATGATGAAAAGTTGTACTTGTATTTAGCAGTCCCATAATTGGTAGTGAGTGAAACGATGGTTCAGTAGATCAAGTGGTTCAGAAGCTCGTGTATTACACAAGCAAAGCATTTCAGGGTCAGAGAGTCGGTACCCCAAGATGGAGAAATTAGCATTTGTAGTTATCCACACAACAAGAATAATAAAACCAAACTTCCCAGCTCATGAAATTGTGGTGCTAATTGATCAACCTCTTAGGAAAGTCATGAATAAACCAGAGAAATATGGTCGACTCATGGCGTGGTCAATGGAACTGGGAGCATATGACACAGACTACCAGTCTTGTATTGCGATCAAAGGCAAGCACTGACAGATTTTGTGGCAGAATTCACATGGGGGGATCAAGTTTGGTTAATAAAGTCTTATCGTCTAAGCCACACCCTTAAGTACAAGCCTCGAATCTAATAATTGAGGCTACCTCTCAAGCCTTAACTCTAATAATTGAGGCTCACTCTTAAGCCCCAACTCTAATAATTGAGGCTCCTCCTCAATCTCTGGCCCCAAGAATTAAGTGTCCCATAGCGAAAAACTTTAAAGATTACATATGAGGTAAATATGAGGAGAAATGATTAGCGATTTGAACTCATAGTCATTTATCATACAAGGTAAATATAAGGGACGGATTCTAAAAATATGAACCCAAGTAAAGTTAGGCTCATCCTAAGGATAAAACTATGAGGGTAAACAAGCCTAATCTCAGTGATTTGGGCTTAGACCCTTAATATTGCATATGACCTCATAGCTCTTAGTCAATTTCACTAAAGGTAAAAAGCTTTTACAATAAAAGGTCAGAATAAATGAACCTGGTAAAAATTAGACTTAGTTAAAAAGTGACGAGCCAAAGCTAAAAAGAAATAAAAAAATTAAAGCCACCCTCATCTTAATGTAAAACTTGGATATGATCCAGGATAAACACAAGAGGGAAAAAATAATAAGTTCGAGCAATTTTATAGTTAGTTTAAGGACAAGTGTGGAGTTATATTCAATATATGTTAGACTAATTTAAGAAAAAGTGGTTTGAGAACATAATAATTAGTGCATTAATGAATAATATCACCTTTATCCTGATGCAAAACTTGGTTACTACCCATAACAAGCATAAGAGGGATAAGTAAAATATGAGTTTTAATTGGAGAATTTTTTATTGGTTTGGGAAGTTTTAAAAAGTTAGTTTAAGAACAAATTGACATTTTATTAATTTGTTTGGTTAATTTAAAAGGAACTCATTGAAAGACAAAACAAGAAATAAAGCCATAATCACTACATAAGTTTCAGCCTAAGACTCATAAGTGAGCTTGAGTAATAAGGTTAAGCATATGGGAGATACTAGTAAGGAAACCAATAAACATAATATGCTTAACCAATACTCAAATAAAACCACACAATAATACCAAAAATTGGAACAACATAAAAAACCATTAGCATTACGAAAACAAAACTCGTAGGAGCTATAAGTAACACCACTTGGGGGGGGGGGGGGGGGGATGTTAAAGGTTACATACCAAATGTTCCAAAATGCATATACATATGTCAAAGGCCACACAAGGTTGAAGTAATGTTCAAAAGATAAAGAAACTTAATTTTCCTCATCTCAAGAGTGCCGACCTTGAGAGTAAGGTCGGCATCAACATCATCATCTCCTTTCTTGAGTATCCACATCATTTGGAGGAGTGCCGACTACAACATTTATATCATCCTTGGCTTCTACCCTTTCATCCTCTTAAGTATAAAATGCAAAATAAATAGATTTTCCCATGTTACCATTGATCTACAAGGCTCCAACCTCTTTAATAGCCTTGGGGAATTCAGGATTGGCTCTCACCTTCATTTCTTCGTACCCTAGACATATATAATATATACTAAGGTTTGGGGAGTCAACAGAGTTATGGTATCCAATGATTGCATCCATTTTAGCTTTCATCCTGGCAATAACAACGACCTCGTTAGTTTTTTTTAAAATCTGGCCCCGCTATCTTAAGGGCTAATTTAGTCTCATCCTTCTACGTGATTAGAGTTAAGATCTTATTCTCCTTGTCCTTCTTATTATTCTCCAGCCCCTTGTTCCTCTTCCCTAAGAGGGACTTATACTTTTTCGATTGGTGTAGAAATTATATGTGACTTCATACCCACATGTACTCCCCCCCCCCCCCCCCCCCCCCCCATAGACCTTGGATAGGTAAGGGGGGATGAGTGTTAAAGTGTGAGAAAATGATTTAAAGTGGTTCAGACCTCAACAGAGGGTCCTACTTCCAACGTTAAAGGTGTTACACTATTTATTAGATTGGGAAAAATTGATTACAGTGTAAGAGATCTCTTGAGCTTTAGTTAAGAGAGTCTAAGGTCTTGAAGCCTTTATCAATAATCCAAAGGACCTCAGGATGTATTTTATTGGCTTGTCTAAGGGATCGTAAGTATTGATTTAGGTCTCAACATGACATATAAGTTGTGTAACTATTCGAAATGATCCAAGTTACCAATATAAAGTCACAACAATGGGTTGTGAACATGAAACAATGAGTAAAACACTTGTCTTAGAACTCTTGATTCTCTCTTGTTAATCTCATTGTTTGAACTTGCCTTGATCCTTCAACCATCCCCCTATTTATATGTAAACTCTAGGAGAAAGAATTAGTGGACTGTCACATCATCGCTAGGGCACCTCTGAGGCCTGATGGTGTAAGTATGGTGTGGTGGAGTGTCAATCAAAGGATTTACAGGTGGTGTAAGGGAGCTGTTCGACGCATTGAATACGAATGGGAGCTTTCGATGCAAGTGGGTGTGACTGGTGGAAGTAGGTGGAACAGTTTTATGCATTTCAACTACCCGTCATGCTAGTTGCAGAAGCTCTAATGAAAGTCTAAGGGGTCTAAAACTGTCGTGGAATCATCACAAGTTGTTCTTAAGATATTACTTAATGATTTACCTCGATATTGAGGGCTAAGTGACCTTAGGCGATCAATTCCTTTAAGTTCATTCTGAGCATTAGACACAGTGAAAACATTGTTAAGTGGTATTTGAGCTTGGTTAGGGGGATATGCTAGAACGATAACCCATTCCAGGAATAATGAGGAAAATTGAGGTCTACTATAGTACTATGGCTTATACTTAAGAACAATGGAAGTCTTCGATCTATTGGAGGTCAGAAGTCAGTCATGGGACTTTTTTCCTTATCTGAGGGTATTTGAGGGTCTTAAGATCCTTTCAAACACCAAATGTAAAATAGGGTATGAGAAGGACCTTTTGTGCGTGCCTTAGGTAAAGACGACCTTTTATAAATTTCTCAAATTTATTATGCACTAAATATGAGAACCAATTTCTTTAAACCAATTTCATATTCTTAAACCCTAATCATGTATCTATGTGAATAATCACGCCATCATAAACAATCATAAATTGTTGGACAAATAAATTTCAGGAGAATCCCCCAAAAGGGCAAAACCCTTCTTTCTATAAATGTCTGCAAATTGCAACGTACAATACACTTACGGAAATCTGCAATGAATCCACCGCAACAAACTCACATAGATCGCAACCTAGATCAATAATGGACTCCCACAAGAACCCATAAGAACCGTAAATTTTCCTCCCGTAAGGAACACCCTCGAGTCTTCCCAAGTGACTGCAGTCGTCAGCAAGCAAAATCTCTCAAGAGCTACCAATCAAGCAGCAGAGATAGCATTCCACGAGAATAAATTTCAATAGAAGTATTTGGGTTTCACAAATTATTCACAAAGAATTGGGATTGATTTGGTGTGAATCAAACACATGAAAATTCTAAACTTTGAAGACTAAAAGGTCTATCAAGATGAAGTTTTGTTTTGAAAAAGTCCTAATGAAATAGGTCTCCAAAGCAGGTATTTATAGCTGAACAAATTTTTTGAGGTGGCGCAGGTCGTTCAAACGACTTCAAATGACATCTTCATGTCGTTTGAACGACATCTAATGTCGTTACTAATGACCTTACAAACGATAATTAAAAATAGAAACAGTATGGGTTCGTTTGAAGCAGTAAAGAAATGACCCTTTAAATGACCCCTTAAACGACATTGCCTGTCATTAGAAGTTGTCGTTTGAACGACAAGAGCGAGAAAATTTTATTTTTAAAAGCTGGCCTACTAGTCTTAAAAAAATATTTTGACTTAGAAAAAATGCCTCATTTTGTTTAAAATCAATTTCAAAAAATATCCTAATATAAATGAAAAACCATGTACAAAACTTAAACACAATCCAACGAAATTGTACCTTATGTCATGAAAATGTTGAAGTGTGCTTGAAATTTAGATCTGTTATCTTGAACAAATGAGCGTGAGCTTCTTCGAAGGTTGTAGCGGTATACAACATATCCTATGTAAAGAACGAACTATGGAAAATATGTCCTTACAAATCTCCCCTATGTCTATGCCGGTACAAAATAAAAACATCAAAATTATGAAAACAAAAAATTCTATGCAAATCTAATACCCTCCTATGCAACCAAAAAGTGAAAATGTACTAGAAATGCAAGTCTTCAAATTCTTCAAAAAACTTTAACTTTGAAATCTTCAAATCTCCAATGTTTCTTTGTCATCATCAGGATGTGCGAAATAATGATCCTCAATTTGTACCTACACACTTAAGACAAGAAACAAATACCTTCATGGCGTATCGAGTTTGTAGTGAGATAAACAAAATCAAATCACGTAAATCAAACAGTGATCCATAATTCAAATCTCCCCCATAATCCATATTTCATTCCCCCCCCCCCCTTTATTTGTCCTAAATAAACAAGGAAAATAATAAACCAAAATAACTACGGAGTGCCACAACAAGCAAAATAAATCATCATGAATAAATCAACTATGACCAAGCAAGGATAAACTCAAAAGGTTTTCACAATCTCTTTTTGATTTTTTAATTTTTTCAATAAATCAAATTTACAAAAAATATCAAACACCGTGAATTTACATTATGATAACCAAATCGTGGAAACGGAATGAATTGGTGTGAACATGTTCAGTAGGTAAATCAACTCAAACATACGTAACATATGTGCACGATGAATATGGAAACTCCTAAGGAATGAACTCAAAATTGTCCTTAAGTGTAAAAGTTGTTGAATTAAAATGACATCGACTTAATCTATTCAACACATCAAAGTCTCTAATAATTTCCACACCAATAACGTCTAAAACTATGTAATGCTTTTTCAATACTTTGTCAGGACGTGCGAACTCGTTGATTTATTTCCAATGAAACACCCTCATAAATAATAAATCTTTTATTTTTCTATTGAGTTGATCTAAATCCTAATGGCCCCCTTTTGGCATATTTATTCTTTTATTGCCTTAAATTTTTCTCGGGCTCTTTTCAACCTCTTTGGACCTTGGCAACTTTTACAAAGACACATTTTTTCTAGGTCATATTTAAACAGTGGCTTAATCGCAAAGGATATTTATTCCTTACAGAGCCCTTCCCCGTGTCCACTCATCATTTTTTTAAAATATTAAACAAATCCTCACGAGCAATGGTTCTTACATGCACTACTTTCATTATCAAGTTTTATCGCATTTTGTTCGTTTTAAAGATATAATTGAGATGCAAACACTTCGATCAACATATGATATACAAGTACAATAATCAAATAAATCCGTGCAAGTGTGCATTAAAGGAGACTAAGAGTCAAACATGTAGAAAGTAATCTCAAATCTCATCTTAATGACTCCAAACATTATAAAGTACATGGATGAAATGGTGTATCGCCTCAAAACACTATCAAATAGTCACATGGATATGGAATGAAGTTGTGACTTGGTCATCCTAAATGTCCATCCATAAACGGTGTAAAACGATATATAAAAATACTTTTTTTTTAATTTTATCAAAATAAAATCTTTTTGGCCTTTTCAATTTTCCAAAAAAATAGAAAATCTTTTTGTATTTTTCAAAAAAAATCAAAAACGAAATTCTTTTTGTATTTTCTTCAATATGACTCAATAAAAGAAAAAATATATAATACAAAAAGTACACATGTCATAACACTAACAAAGATATATTATGAAGCACAACTAGCCTATGGCAAACATCCAACACGATCAACCAAAAGATTTAACATGAGGAGAACCATGTGCAATCAAACGAGAGTCATGAAGTAAAATTCCAAAAGCCTCTAAGTCCGATTTCCCAACCCAAATAAATTTATAATGATGAATGGGGGTTCTGGGAACCGAAGTGACTCTATTATTAAACTTCCTAGGAGAATTTTAAAGTTTGTAACAAAAATGCCTAAGATGACCTTGCCGACCACAATGTGTGCAAGTGTAGATGTGGCGGTGAATGTACCTAAAGGTGGTCCTCTCCTATCCTTCCTAGGTGTCCCTCTCCTAAACTTCATTGTTGGCTCTCGCTTAATATTCTCAGGTGGCTCTCTCGCATGCATGGTTTTGGCTTTGGGAATGGGTGGTACATGATCATTGAATCCAATACCACACCTATCATCCTTGATTTGGACGGTACCTAAGATTTTATCAAGCTTTTCAGACATAGACACCAAATAAAGCTTCACCTTACTTGAATCTTTCAATCTCTCCTCAAGATCACCAATCCTAGACTCGAGCAAATGCTTAGACTCCCCAAATTCTAAAAGCTCATTTTTCATAGCCTCCATCAATCCTCAAAAAGACTATCTCTCTCGCCCTCAACATATTTAAGCTTCTCTAGAAAAGTCTTCTCACGTGACCTAAGATCCTCAATTAAAGCATCATTATTATTCTCTATGGCACGTTCTTTCAATTTGGATTTTTATTTCAAGTTTTTCTTCTTTACCTTCAAAGTTTCTTGATACAATTCATTGAAGACAACTTGCAAGTATTTCTTATCCTCACTCACATCACCCTCACTTTCTTAGTCATCACTACCTATGGTTGCGAAAGAATCATGTAAAGAATTATCTTTATTAGAATATTTATCATCATCACTCGCATGATTAGCCATAACAGTGGTAAGGACTCGCTTACTAGCATAAAAATTTTCTTCTTCAGGGTCACCATCACTATGGGTAGAAACATGTTTTATCGATTCATTAACATCCTTCCTTAGATTATGTAACAACCCTCGCTTTTGAGATTCTATTTTATATTTAATCTGCTTATTATAGTGATTAATTAAAGATGTTAATTTGTGGAGTAGGTATTAATTTAAGAAAGATAAGTTAATATCTACTATGATGTTGCATATTTACCGTATGTAGAGGTGAATTTTGCTATGTGATGTTTTATTACGTCCTAAGAATTTAAAATAACATTGGGCTTAAAATGGAGCCGGAACCTAAACTGAATTATAAAATCTCCAAATGATAATTTGGAGGGTGCCATTAGTTCCGGGAGGTTTGAGATAGTCAAATTGTGTACCATATTGTATTTCTAGTTTTCGGGCACTTTTGACTGGTTGTAGTTTACATGAGTAGATGCGTATTATTTTACCGCACATTAATCACTTAAGTTGGAATTTTAAGCATAAGCCACGATTTATGTCTTCACCTAAGTCACTATTCCCCTAATTACATTAGTAAACCTAGAAAAAGAAAGAGAAGAAGAAATCTTAGGAGAAAGTGAGAGATTGAAGCTTGGGTGTTTGATCTTGCATACAACCTCACCAAAATCTGAACTTACAAGCTTGAGGCAAGTTTTCTACTTGCTATTTTATGATTTAAGTAGAGTAAGTTGCATTGATAGTTGTGGTTACATGGTTTAAGAAACCTAGGGCTTTTAATTGGTTTATGGGCTTGGAAATGTTGGAGTTTGATTTGCATGGTTATTGATGGTGAAATTATGGTTATTGGCTGCATTTATACTCAATTGGTAGCTATAAATGACAAGGGTTAGATGTGTTTGGAAGAGATTAGGAGTCCAAGACTCCATAGCCAAAATTGGCAAAATTCGCAGGGGCGAATCGATTCGGCTCCTGGCCGAATCGATTCGCATAGATGCAGTGTCCAGGTCTGGTTAACCGAATCGATTCGGTTCTCCCCCAAATCGATTCGGCAATTATGCAGAAACCCACTTTTCTTGGCCGAATCGATTCGGCTATTCCGAATCAATTCGCCTTTAAGAACCCAAATCGATTCGGCTAGTCCGAATCGATTCGGAAAGCCTATTTTCCTTTATTTTTTTCTTTTTAAATTTTACCCCTTTCTCTCTAGGATTATGACCTAGGATCCTTCTTGTAAGAAGTAAAACTAGGATTTTAGAGTTCTAGTTGAGTTTGGTCGTTACCCTATAGTTGAATGGGAACACTTGGGGTTAATTCAGGGGTATTTAAAGTGATGCTTAGGTATCACTTTACTTTATGAAATTAGTTAAAGTTAGAGTTCTAAGCCCATATGTGGAGAGGTTAGAAACCCTTTTTGAGGTGTATGAAACCTCGGGATTTGTTAGACTTTGGGGGACTGTTTGGACAATACTTCGGGACTTAAATATATGATGAAATTGAATAAGAAATATTCAAAGATAAATGTTTCAAGTAAATGAAATACATGAGATTCATGATAATGAAAATGGGATAAATTGGTAATTGTTAAAATTACTTAAACACACCTCTCTAAATGCTATCATAAGGGAAGCTCGCACATGAGGTGATGTCCCCTGGCTATTGAATGCAGGCTGACTATAGTCCTCGACCATATACGGGTTTTGTGTATGTTTTTCTGCGCTAGTGAGGTAATTCCGGGTGTGGTTATGACTCACTCGCAGGCATATGGCCACTTCCCGACGTGCGTTAGGTGCCCAGGTTGTCTTGTATAGATAGGCCCTGGAAGATGATAGTCATTTAGGGGCGCGCCCAGTGGGGAAACTCGGAGGGGCGGTCTTAGAAACATTATATGTATATGAATATAACCTTTCTAACTCAAGTGGGACTTGAGGTATGTAAATTTCCATAAGATATGTGATGGAAATTATATTCCTGCTAAGGAATGGAAAATGATAAGGTATGGAAAGAAATGGAATTAATTTAACTTCTTTTGTCAACCTTTATAATTGTTAGAAACATATAATTGCATTAACACATTTTATGGTTAGGTTGTTAAATTTTCATTCATATTATTATTGATCCATTGCCCATATCTATCATGTTTCTTACTCTTCTAGGAATCATATATAAATCGGGCCCTGACCCGTTCTTCTTTCTATGTTGTGCATATTGTGGTATCCGCTCAGGTGCTCCTCCGCAAGGGCGCCCGTTATGAATTTCCATTCTTATGATTTTTGACGAGCTGTATGACCTTGCGGACTATTACAGGATGTTGTTAGACGCCCTCCTTTTTGGAATCTAGTTATGATCGGGTCTTACATTCGGGCTAGTGGCCCATAAATTGTAATTGTTAATGGATGTAGTATGTATCATATATAACATTGTGATGTATCTGTGGACCGACAGATTATTCGATTCTTTTACTGTATATTGTTTTGGTTAACTATTCATGTGTTCTATGGAAATTCCACTTTTGTCTGATTTGGGTTGTTTAATTTATTTCTTAAATCTTTCCTTTAAATCAAAATTTTGACAACCTGCTTTCTGATTTATGGAGTGGCTTGCCCATATACCTAATTATTTTTATGATGCTGAGGATGATATCCATTCATGATTCCGTTATGTCGAGGTATCGGGTTGGCCACCCTTTATTTCGGAGAGCGGGTTGTCACAGATTAGTAGGACAGTCATCTATCATATGGCCAAACCCCACACAACAATGACATTTCTTAGAATCATCCTTTTTAACAAAGGTCTGAAGTGCAGACTTCATACACTTTTTCCAAAAAGATTCGTTAGACAAGTGTGTTCTAAAATCATAAAACCTTCCGAACGGCATACCTAAAGACACAGCATCACTTCACATAATAAAATAGTGTTTCTAGCTCTGATACCAATTTAAGAAGACCCTTTTGTGTGTGCTTTAGGTAAAGACAACCTTTTATAAATTTATCAAATTTATTATGCACCAAATATGAGAACCAATTTCTTTAAAGCATTTTTATATTCTTAAACCCTAATCATGTATCTATGTGAATAATCATGCCATCATAAATAATTAAAAATTATTGAACAAATAAATTTCGAGGAAAAATCCCCGAAAGGGCACAAACCTTTATTTCTATAAATGTCTGCAAATCACAACATACAATACACTTTCAGAAATTTGCATTGAATATAGTGTACCAAACTCACATACACCATAACCTAGATAAACAATGGACTCCTACAAGAACCATAGCACTTCCTCCAACAAAGAACACCCTTGAGTCTCCCCAAGTGATCGCAGCCATCAGCAAGCAACTTCCTCAAGAGATATCAATCTAGCAGTAGAGATGGCACTCCATAAGAACAAACTTCAATAGAAGTATTTGGGTTTCACAAATGATTCAAAAATAATTGGGGTTGATTTGGTGTGAATCAAACACATATGTGACGCCCCGCCTAATAAAATACCGGGTGATCAATCCTATACCAAATTAAAATAGGAGTCTTATATGGTTCATTCTCAGCATCACTATCGAAAACCAATTTAATTACTAATAACCTATTAGGCTGGCGTCAAAATTTTAATTAACTAATCTTTTTAACCAAACCATTCAAATAAATCAATCCCAACAGTTTATATGCAACAACTGTAATGAAATAAAATAATGTACAATATAATACAACCAAATCGAATGTCGCACTAAAAGGCGGTAAAAGAATAATTGAGTACAGTTGGGCCATCAGCCTGAATGTTTCTACAATACCTCCTATCTAGATCTCAGTGATAGAAGCATTAACAATAAACCTGCTTGCATCCACAACTGCTGCAGCAAACATCTGACTCGAAGGAATCATCATCCAGGCGTCCCTGTGTCTGGACACCTAATATATATACATATATAGCAAGAGAGGAAAATAGAAAAACGGGTCAGAGACCGAGTTTTGAAAATGTTATAACAAGTGCTGAAAATCCATATTTTAAAATATGATATCTCTTATATTTAAATTGGTATTGCACTCTCATGAGATACCCCTCACCCCTCTTCTAATAGTGCACAACTATCGCATACCTTTTAAACAACCTAGTTAAGCTACTATCCCTAACTAATTCATTTCACTCATCTTCTAAAGTTCCTCATAAACCCAAGTACTAAGGACTAAACTTCTCTCCATTCCCAATATTGGGCTACGTTCGTGCTTGGGGTGTCTCGCGAAGCGAAATCCAAATAAGGAACCCCCCGATACACTACTACATGACAATTTTGATCGTCGAGATCTATTAGGCCCTCAGTACATAACACATATTATAAAATCCCATAGGTATATATAGTTCTCACTAGAACCTATGATTCATACTCATATAAATCCGGATATAAATTTACCGTAAGGAGAATATCTCTTTATTCATTCTTTATAAAATATTCTAAGCTATCGCTTGAGCTTATACATTATAATCTCTCACTTATGATCCATACTTACATCATGAATAACTTTCACTAGTTATTTACACTATGCACGTTTTAGTGTTATTAACCTTGTATATAATATTCTCATCTTTATATACGTATATCCCTATTTTATTCCAGATTTTATACTTCCGAAAGATTTAGAATTTAACTCACATTCCATTCTTTATTGTGTCTATATATATATACACATAAAAAGTATATCCATACTTATATATCACACACTATATAAGTATAATAACCATCCCTCAGAGCTATAACTCAATGGATGCAGTCTCTCAATGCTATCATCTTCCAGGGAATTACTCACACATCATCCTGGGTACCAACGGTCGGACTCTCACACCGACTTGGTAAAAATCAAATCACAATGTATGGGAAGCGGTCATAGTTCCTCCCCGAAAATGAGAACAAAACATACCCACCACGTCTCACCCCTAATAAAAATCACACAATATAAAATGGACCATATGACCTGGAGACTATACGCTCCCTGCTCCTCAACCCACATCGTGCAACTTCCTATGATAACATTAGAAGGGGTATGCTTCACCAAAATATACCATTCACACACATATATATTCATAATTATTTTATATATATACTGTAACAATTCCCGTATATATAGTATATACCTCTTCTCAATATATATGGCTATAATTGCCAAACTCTTATAGTGATAGCCAAAACCTCGAATGTTCCCATTAGTAATAGTACATAATTATTTATACACTTAAAATACTAAATCCACAAGTATTCTCTTACTTCAAATATAACTCGCACCTTACTCACTTTTAAGGATTATAATATAAACCCGAATATACCAATTCGTAATAATTAAATAAGTATACTAACTATTTATTTTAATCTCTATAGATACCACATCACCTATAATAATAATTGTCAATAAAGACATACCTGATAGCAACTTGAACCTCTTTAGCCCATATATTAAATTCCATCCTACTCGCATTCTAGAATTAACTCAAATGTACTTGGCCCATAGTTATTCTCTACGCATAACTATATAAACACACTTGCCGAAGACTTTTCTCGAATGTTACCCATCCTAAACAATCATTTAAAAATATAGCCCCGATTCATTTTTACGAACCCAAGTTTTTTTTTTTCCTCAAGTAATTTAGTAGTCCAAAAAATTTATTTACAAACCCCTAATTTTTATCTCCAAACAATTCTAGCCTTAATTTTGCCAATTCCCGGTTTGATTTTCCGAGCTAACGATTTCAACCTCGGAACAGCTTCCTTAGAAAAATTATTAAAAATTCAAACAAAATCATAAAAATACGCGATCGATGTCCACGCGATCGTATCGAAAAGATCTAAAACTTTCATGTTTTGACCAAGAGCTAAATAAATTCTCTTCCTGGCCAAATCGATCCCGCAAGTTGTTGCATTACTGTTCACTGTCTTCTCCAAATTAAAAATCTCCATTAATGCACCTCCAAGCTTTTTATCTTCTCTCCCATCATCATCCAACCTCAACCAACAATATATCCACACATAAAAATGGTTCTAATCATCCTATAACCAATAATCAATAACTAATTTCAACAAATTCTTAAGTTTCTTAAATTGGATATTAACCGGGTTTTACTCGTTCAAACTTCCGAAACCCCCATTTTGATTCACGAAAACCCAACCCAAAAATATTTATAGTTTTTACACACCAGCTATAATATGAGAAATAAACACACTAAATCATAAAAGCAAGTTAAACACTTGCCTCATGAATAAAATTCGACGACCCCGAGTCGAATCCCGGGGAACTTGGCCGGAAATCCCCTTCTTTCTTCTCTTCTCTTTCTTCTTCTTTCTTCTCTTCTTTATATCTTATATTTCTCTCTCCTAGGGCTGAAATGTGGGAGAAATGAGGGTTCTCCCCTTATAAATCCCAAAATTGGTTGTATACCCAATTGTAAAATGACTCGTGTACTCAATTGCGAGTCCCTACTAGTCCAAAAAGCTCTCGAAACCCAAACGTTACCCCCGGGTACTTCATTTTGACTATTTCGGCCATTCCAAAACCAACTGCGCACTCGAAATCTCCATCCAAGTCACTTAACTAAAATTAACTAATTAAACCCAACACATTCCAATACGCGTGTTTTCCAATTAAAATATTATCCTTTGTCGCTTTACCCAATTGCGACACATAATTAAAATAATCCCACTCATATTCTTAGTCTCGTAAGAAAATATAATCCATGTAAATATTAATCTGAGACTTGAAAACTAATATTTACTATTCACTTTATAATTCTCAATTATTAAATTTATACTTATAAATTTCAAAATTATTATTCACAGTAATTTCCTCTAATTACCAAATTACGCCACTTAAGTAATTTAAATATCTATAAAAGTACGGGGTATTACATTCTCCCCCCTTGCAACGAAATTTCGTCCCCGAAATTCGGATACGATCGGTACTACCAACTAGGATCACTAATCACACTTTATTCTGGTACACACAAGTCAAAAGGTACTAAGCCAACTGGTACCCTATCATATAGTCATTCACGGTACCCACCTATATCAAGATTTATACTTTAATGCATTAGCTTAATAATAAGCTTATCTAAGTCTCCATATGCTACAACACGACCTCGATCGTAAGGTTGACTCTAATAACGTCACATCACACCTAGCATTTCTATTACCGCATATGAAGAAAGCGAGTCTGTACTCACTGCTCTAACTTATTAATCCCATGAGAGATCCGTTACTAGGCGTCCACTCATCTATATCAGGATATCTAATTTAATTACACTAATGTTTAACTACTCCCGTCAGTCTCATCGCTTAGCTTGGGCATGATACCTCTTTTTGCACCTATATAATTGGATTCTTGCGTACCCCATACGACATTCCATCCGACAAACTCCAATCTCATTTATAACTGCCCCAAAGCATATTCTTCATCTTTATATACTACGCCTTTTCCATTTTGGGAGGTATATAAAATCAACTTACCAAGGTGTCCACACACCCTTTAATCCGTGCTTATCATCACACTATTGCAAACGTCAAAGACGTAACACTCTCTCTAAAAATAGGCCTCACTTTCTTTTTGGCCTGGTGATAACACCTGGGCATTCCTAACCCGAATAATTCGAAATTCAATTCTTCCTATATCTGCGTCGCTTGCCCTACTGACCTTATCTCTTAATAGTCCTAAGATCGGTGTGTTTTCCTACACACAAAAAATGAGTACAATCCTAACTATATCCCTAGTGCACAAGACCTCTCTCAACTTTTGACATTTGCTCGGTTTCATACGTGGGACGGCTCGCAAAGCGAAATCCAAATAAGGAACCCTCTCGTTATACTACTTCCTCGCATCGTCAATCATCGAGATATAACGGAGTAAGGCACACCATCGAGACGTTCTAAATCCTTCCTCGTAATCTTACTAACGCGCATCTACCTCTATGTCCTTCCATTTCAAAGAAATGGAAAGTCTAACTAATCGAGGCATCTACTCTCTGCAAAAGTGCTACGAACATTATACCCAAAACATATTTCCTCTGAATTTTCCTTCTCTTCAAGTCCTGGCTATAAGCCTCAAATCAATTTCCTTAACCTTGCCTCACCCACATACTTGTGGTGAGAGAAACATTTTCGGTTCTTTTCCACAGCACATCCACTTTTCATTAGCCCCTAATCATCACATGACTCTCAACTAATTTATCATCAAAACCAACATCATAGCATACAATAACATCAACTCGTTGAAGTTCCATCTAAACATATAATAATTGGCTCGTATCCAGGTGAGATATCGCAAAAACAACCAGTTCCACCTTAGAACTGCGGATACGATAGTCTTCCAATCATTAGCCTGTTATCGCTCCGACCATTCAAAAACATATTATGCAATCATTACACATATAATATATATACTATCGGCACCCCACATAAAAACTATAGTGCTGGCATACTCTGCTATCAAGTCCCCATATCTCTTGTACTAAGGGAAATACTAGTCCAGAATCACTCTAGAGTTGTATTAACACAATACACACAAAATGGATGTGACATATAGTTCCAAGTCACTAAGAGGTCAGCACATACCCCTCACGTCTCTTAGGACCGTCTAACTATCATTCTCAGATAGCCTGTACTAAGGAATCCTATATTCTAGGGTACAAGTCAATATCTCCCATAAAGGTCATATCGAGATAAGACTGTCCCGACGCGGCGACCTCTATGATAGTAAGTAGCGCGGGTATGATTATTCACAAATAGAATATTTAGTATAAGCACACAGTCACACGACCATTTATATAAATATTCACATTTTCCAATTAAGTTCGCCCACAACCCATAATAATATTTTTAATCGTACTTAATACAATCTCACCCAATTATTACGCATAAAGCATTCATCTACTTTATTCTCAATTATAATCATTTCATAATTACTTTATATACCCTCTATAATATTACCAATACTTCCACAAAGCTCGAATTACACACACGAATCCAGGGTTAACAAAATACCGCGACTCTATCTAGCCACACAAAATATACTTCCTTCATCCGAGGCGAAACTCATAACAACATTCTTGTCAATTACCCTGGCTGCTCCAAATGGTTCCCGGACACAATACACTTGTCTTAACCGAGCCAAAAACTACTTTTTTCACTATCGGCCCCTGACCGATCCTCATATGAATAATTCAGGAACTGCATTATCTTTATTTCTGATAAATCAAAGGAACTCGCGATTAAAACAGTCCTTAAGATTCCTTGATGAGCAAAACATTCTGCTCCCTCAAATATGGTGACCATCGTTCCCACCATTTCGACATTGTTCCAACAAGTGAAATTTTTTCCTCAAATTTTCACATTTGGGCATTTCCATACCCTGCTCTAAGCCAAAGCTTTTTAGCCTTCTACTTCCATTGAATAAAGCTACACTTCCTTCGCATAACTTAAACTTCAACGAATGGTCCTGATCAAAGACCCTTTTAAACTTTTTCCTAACTTAACTTCACTGGGTAATTTAAGTTTAGCACCACTCTCTACTATAGCGGTACTTGTATAAATATAACTACTATACTTTAGTAGTCGTTGTAGCAATCCACGAAAATGCCACGAAGGGGGTGACCTCTACTGCGGTCCTCGTCCCCAGCTTCAACTTACAACGCTAACTCAGCCCAGTCTACCCTCATAACGGCCTTCCCTGGTCTCCCTTCATCGATCAACACACGAATATTAAATGAGCGTGCAAAAGATTTACTATAATATTATATAATAGTAGGAGAACAAAATCTCATAAGAGGAATCAAAAATCCTAATCATAAGGCTCTATATCAAATAGAAAGCAATGCTGAAAGCATAGTACGTCCGTACATATTCCTAAGGACACTAGAACCTGATGCTCTGATACCATCTGTGACATCCCGCCTAATAAAATACCAGGTGATCAATCCTATACCAAATTAAAACATGAGTCTTATATGGTTCATTCTCAGCATCACTGTCGAAAACCAATTTAATTACTAATAACCTATTAGGCTGGCGTCAAAATTTTAAATAACTAATCTTTTTAACCAAACCATTCAAATAAATCAATCCCAACAGTTTATATGCAACAACTGAAATGAAATAAAATAATCGTACACTTGGTACAATATAATACAACCAAATCGTATGTTGCACTAAAAGGCGGTAAAAGAATAATTGAGTACAGTTGGGCCATCAGCCTGAATGTTTCTACAATACCTCCTATCTAGATCTCAATGATAGAAGCATTAACAATAAACCTGCTTGCATCCACAGCTACTGCAGCAAACATCTAACTCAAAGGAATCATCATCCAGGCGTCCATGTATCTGGACACCTAATATATATACATATATAGCAAGAGAGGAAAATAGAAAAACGGGTCAGAGCCCGAGTTTTGAAAATGTTTTAACAAGTGCTGAAAATCCATATTTTAAAATATGATATCTCTTATATTTAAATTGGTATTGCACTCTCATGAGATACCCCTCACCCCTCTTCTAATAGTGCACAACTATCGCATACCTTTTAAACAACCTAGTTAAGCTACTCTCCCTAACTAATTCATTTCACCCATCTTCTAAAAGTCCTCATAAACCCAAGTATTAAGGACTAAACTTCTCTCCATTCCCAATATTGGGCTACGTTCGTCGTGGGGTGTCTCGCGAAGCGAAATCCAAATAAGGAACCCCCCGATACACTACTACATGACAATGTTGATCGTCGAGATCTATTAGGCCCTCAGTACATAACACATATTATAAAATCCCATAGGTATATATAGTTCTCACTAGAACCTATGATTCATACTCATATAAATCCGGAAATAAATTTACCGTAAGGATAATATCTCTTTATTCATTCTTTATAAAATATTCTAAGCCATCGCCTGAGCTTATACATTATAATCTCTCACTTATGATCCATACTTACATCATGAATAACTTTCACTAGTTATTTACACTATGCACGTTTTAGTGTTATTAACCTCGTATATAATATTCTCATCTTTATATACGTATATCCCTATTTTATTCCAGATTTTATACTTCCAAAAGATTTAGAATTTAACTCACATTCCATTCTTTATTATGTCCGTATATATATGTTACACATCTCATATATATATATATATATATATATATATATACATAAAAAGTATATCTATACTTATATATCACACACTATATAAGCATAATAACCATCCCTCAGAGCTATAACTCAATGGATGCAGTCTCTCAATGCTATCATCTTTCCGAGAATTACTCACACATCATCCTGGATACCAGCGGTCGGACTCTCGCACCGACTTGGTAAAAAAGAAATCACAACGTATGGGAAGCGATCATAGTTCCTCCCCGAAAATGAGAACGAAACATACCCACCACGTCTCACCCCTAATAAAAATCACACAATATAAAATGGACGCTATGACCTGGAGACTATACGCTCCCTGCTCACCCATATCGCGCAACTTCCTATGATAGCATTAGAGGGGGTATGCTTCACATAAATATACCATTCACACACAGATATATTCATAATTATTTTATATATATATATATATATATTTGAACAATTCCCGTATATATAGTATATATCTCTTCTCAATATATATGGCTATAATAGCCAAACTCTTATAGCGATAGCCAAAACCTCGAATATTCCCATTAGTAATAGTATATAAGTATTTATACACTTAAAATACTAAATCCACAAGTATTCTCTTACTTAAAATATAACTCGCACCTTACTCACTTTTAAGGATTATAATATAAACCCGAATATACCAATTCGTAATAATTAAATAAGTATACTAACTACTTATTTTAATCTCTATAGGTACCGCATCACCTATAATAATAATTGTCAATAAAGACATACCGGATAGTAACTTGAACCTCTTTAGCCCATATATTAAATAGGTTTTTACGGTCTAGTCCTTGGACTAACAATTTTGGACAAAAAAAACGGTGAAACAAATTTTAAACGATTAGGTCCAACATATAAATATTGTCAATAAAAAAAAATCATAAACCTAATCGGCTATTGGAGGTTTCTCTGCAACTAACGACTATTCTTCGAAATCGAAAATTACATCAATCTTATGCTTTTTTCGTCTATCCAATAATCGATTACAGTGTTCTTAATCGATTCTATTTGTATCACTTGGCACTATCATTTGTAAGTTTATCTTTATCAGCAATTGGTTTTTCTATTTTCGATCGATTACAATAGATCAATGTCCTATGTTTTGATTCAAGAGACTCATTGTAATATTCATTCATGTGATTGAATATCTTTTTTATATGTTTTATATGTATATGTTTTGATTTTGTGTTTTTTATGCATTTATGTTTGGATTCTTCATATATAAGTTATATTTATCAATATTTGTAATTGTTAGTTGAATGTGCTGAATGAATATTATTGATGTTTCATTCTAATTTTAAGAGTTCTTGATTTTGATTTGGTATTGAATCACTTATTGATATAGGTCCGCGCCAGCGAAAATGACCAGTTCGATATCAGTTTTCATAGTACACGCAGTGTTTATAAAGTAAACATGATTATTTTTTTTGAAAATATGCGTCTGCTTTATTGCTTTATTTATAGATTTTTAAATAGTGCCTTTAATTTTATATTAATTGTAGATAAACATTTTGATATTTCATGCATTAAATTATTACACACATTTTTAAAATTGTTGACCTTGAAGTAAATGTTTTTCGTCTCTATTTTACTGCAGAACATTATGGTAAGTAGTGTAATAACAAGGTGTTGTTATTTGGATAATATGGCTTGTATTGAAATATTTGAAGATAGCTCATTAGATTTCGTATGCAATGAGTTGTGTATTAGGTTTACTAATTTGAGAAGTGGGAGTTTTTCATTGAGGTAATCATTTGGTGATGATTACTGGTTCATGTTGGTTTGTGACAACGATGTTTATTGTATGGTGCGGTCCCAATTGATCGTGAAAGCTAATTTCATTTGGATATATGTCATTGATTCATTACCATTGCCAAGTAATACAAGTCGTGAACGGGTTGAATGCTCTAATCGAATTTTTAAAGGGGTTGACTGCAGTAATACAAGTTCTGAGAGGGTTGACAGTGGTGATACAAATACATAGAGGTTAGAGTCTTTATCATCAAGCACTGCAAATTATTTTAATAGTTGCATTGAAAATGACTTTTATCTTGGAGGTATGGAGCCAAGTAAGTCGAAAGTCTATCTTTCAAATGATTGAAAGACATATATAAGTCATGAGCAACAGTGTTTTGAAGGAGGTGTAGTGGAATTTCGAGATAAATTGTGAAAGTATGCCATTGAGGTTGGGTTCAAGTATGTGTATTTGAAGAATGATAAAACTCGAGTGACGGCTGAATGCTCTAAAAAGACTACTGAGAATTGCATATGGAGAATTCATGCTTCCTTATCTATAATAAATGGATACTTTTACATATGAAGTTTGAATAATGAGCATACATGTACAGGTGTCTTTCGTAGTCCGTCAGCCAAAATGATAGCCTCCAAGTTGGTTTCAACATTGGTAGCTGATGATCTTAGAGATAACCCGCTATTGAGACCAATTGATGTAGTTAGAGATATGAAGAAGAATTATGGTCTTGATATAGCTTATCAACATGCATGGCATGCGAAAGAGATGGTTGTTGTTGATATACATGGTGATGAAAAGGTTTCTTATGCATTAATGAATAATTATCGTGACTATCTATTGCAGTATAATCCTGGATCGCATTGCATCCTTGATGTGGAATATGAGAGTAAAAAATTCAAGGGAATATTTGTAATGCTTAGAGGATGTATTTATGGATTTCAATACTGCAGACCTGTTTTATTTCTTGATGGTGCCTTTTTAAAGAGCCATTACCATGGAACAATATTGTCAGCTACTGCAAGGATTAGGAACAATGGTAAATTAATTCTAAATATTTTATTTTGTGTATTGCATTGACATTTTATTTGTTCCATTCCAGATCATCAAAATACAATTGTACTTTTGATTTGCCATAAAAATATAAAGTACCTTTGAATGTCTTTGTTTTAGTTCACGTGTACTTTTCATTTTTCTGCGTGTATTTTGATGATATGTCTTATTATGTATAATACAAACTAAAGTACACGCATAGTACATGTCAAGTACACGTGAATGTTTTTGTTAATTTCACGTGTACTTTTCATTTTTATGCGTGTGCTTTGATGATGATGATGTTATGTTGAATACAAACTAAAGTACACGCATAGTACATGTCAAGTACACGTGATTGTTTTTGTTAATTTCACGTGTACTTTTCATTTTTATGCGTGTACTTTGATGATGATTTTGTTATGTTGAATACAAACTAAAGTACACGCATAATACATGTCAAGTACACGTGAATGTTTTTATTAATTTCACGTGTACTTTTCATTTTTATGCGTGTACTTTGATAATATGTGTTGTTATTTAGAAATAATAAAGCCAAGTACACGTTAAAAATGTAAAGTACCTTTGAATGTCTTTATTTAGTTCACTTGTGCTTTACATTTTTACGCGTGTACGTTGATGTTAGTGTTGTTAATAATAAAGCCAAGCAAAAGATTGGAAAGTAAACGTGCATGTCTTTTTATCTTTATCACGTGTACGATACATTTTTCTGTTTTGTCTTGTTATTTATAAACAATTTAAATTAAACACATAATATATTTCTCATGTGTTTTAAGTTCTGCGCCAGCAGCATCAATTTACGAAGTGTTATGCATGGATATGCTATTTATTTTAATTTTTATATATTTTTATATTTCAGGCCTTTTTCATGTTGCATATGTTGTTGTTGATTCTAAAACCGAAGATAACTGGATGTGGTTTCTTGTCAATTTGCATAGTGAAAAAATTGAGCAATATCGAAACATAACATTTATATCAGATCAAAACAATGGATTACTTGAAGCTGTTTCGAGGGTCTTCCCATTTTCTGCACATTCCTACTATATACATGGAATATAAAAAAGAGAATTCGTGGGAATTGTGCCGGATTTCGAAAGAAAATTATTAAATATTTTTTATCTTGTGCATATGTTGTCTCAATAGATGTATTTCACAAGAATATTGAAGCATTGAAGAAGGAAGAAGGAGTTACTATTGCTGATTTCATTGATAGTTTGCCTCCCGAGAATTGGTCCTGTGTATATTTTCCTGGTAAACGGTATGGTAACATGGCATCTAGTGTTGCGGATTCATTCAATTCATGGATATTGGAGGAAAGGCATTTACCAGTAATGAATATGCTTGATAAATTGAGAGTGAAGATTATGAATTTCAATGCAAACAAACTTGTTGAGTCTGACACTTAGACAAATGAGATATGTCCTTTTTTTTAAAGTTATTGAATGAAAATTGGAATAAAAGTCGACATTGGACTATTAGTCGCTCAAGTCAAAATGTATTTGAAGTTCATTCAGAAGTGCGAGCAACAATTGATTTAGGAGAAAGGACTTGTTCTTGTAAGAGTTGACATATTAAATGTTTTCCATATTCTCATGATGCTTGTGTTGTGTGGAGGAAAGGGACCAATATTTATGATTATATTGAGGAGTACTATAAGGTATCTTTCTACAGAAAATCATACTCGATACCTATAATTCATTTTCCTGATTTGATTTCCTTAAAAATTCCTATACTTGAAAATCCATTTGTCCTTCCACCAATGACTAAGAGACCGACAGGCAGGCCAAGAAATAAGAGAATAAAGTCTTCTGGTGAGATCACAGTAAGGGAAGTTACTTGCTCAAGGTGTAGTAAAACGGGTCATTAGAGGTCTACTTGTAAGGAACCCATTTTAGTACTCTTAAAATTGTTGAATTCATTCATTTTAACCATTTGAATGAATAAAATAATTAATAAACCATTTGTTTCACATAAATGAATGTAATTTTAGTTTTTAGTCTCATTTTTTAGTTTTTTTTGTAGATGTACACGTATTTTTTATAAAATACACGTGATCATTTTTCCAGATGATCATGTGTACTTTACATTTGTATATATGTAAAGTACATGCGCATTTTGATGTCCAAATTCATTTTTAAATGCGTGTACTTGATGAAATATGCGTGTACTTTATGAAGTACACGTAGAATACATAAAGTACACGCATTTAAAAATAGATTTGGTTAGTTCAATATGCGTGTACTATATAAAAGCATGTGTGTACTTTATTTATGACATTTAATTTAGATTTACTTGATTAAATATGCGTGTACTTTATGATGTACACGCATGAAGTACACGCATAATATAAATATAATATGTGTGTACTTGATGAAATGTGCGTGTACTTTATGAAGTACACGCATTTAAATATACGTGTACATGCATGTTTTTATAAAGTACACGCATATTGATATGACAAAAATCTAAGTCAATATACGTGTACTTTATGTATTCTGCACGTAATTTTATCAAGTAGACGTATATAAATGCATGTACTATTTGGAAAATGGTTTTGGACATTACAATGTGCTTGTACTTTATAAAATACACTTGGGTCACTGATATTATTAAATTCCTATTATAGACACCCCATTTTGTTACCCCCCTAACTCTCCTTAGGTCCCTAGTACCTCCCTTCATCACCGTAAACCCAGGTCATGTCCCGAGTACTAACCTGGAGGCCATCGGGCACTCCCATGCTCAGTTTGACCCAGTCAAACTCTTTGTCTCGATCGAGACTGAATGAATCTTCAAATCGCACAGAATACCCTTTCCAACGGTCCGCCTCGTGCACGATTCCGACTTACCATGCGGACGAACGATCCATTTGCGTCCGAAACCTGACCCAGAGGCCACCGGACAGTCCCGGGTTCTATTTGACCTAAGTCAACTCTTCAGCTCAATCAAGGCTGAATGAATCTTCGAAGGGCACTGAATACCCTTTCCAATGGTCCGTCCCGTGCGCGATTCCAACTATCCATGCGGACGAACGATCTGTTAGACTCCGGGAGGTCACCGAACGCTTCTCGAGCCCCGTTGACCAAAGTCAACTCTCCAAACTGGGTCAAACTCTTTGGAATGTCGAAGTGAATCTCCTAACCTTTCCAACAGTCTGCCCCGTGCACGATTCCGGCTTACCATGAGGACGAACGATCCATTTGCGCCCGAACGATTCCCCGTCCAATGGACCGACAAATGCTTCCGATCCATATTTGACCCGAAGTCATCTCCCGAAACTGGGAGCGGTCCAAAGGACTTTTAAAGGTCTCTGAATTACCTTTCCAACAGTATGCCCCGTGCGAGATTCTTACCAACGGTTTGCCCTCAGTGGATGATTTTCCGAAAAAGCCTGAAGCGCACTGCCAAATGGCAGGTTCCAGACCCTGCCTATCGGCACCTGCCGATAGGCAGAAACAGGTCTATGCCGATTGGCACTCACCTGGGCCTATAAAAGGAGGCCTTCACCTCATTTTCAATGGAGCCGAGATCTGATAAAAATCTCTCTGAACGAATCCCAGAAACCTCTCTCGAAGGAAGCGTGATTTCAACTTCCAAATCCCTTTTTACTTCCACTTTTCATCATCCTTTTCATCAAACTTGGTGAATTATCCACTCTCCATCATCATCCAAGTGCAAAGGCTGCTCTCCAACATTCAATATCAAGCTCAAGATCTTCAAGAAGGTCCAACTTTCTCAAACTCTCTCTTAAATTCTCTTAAATTCCCAATAACTTGTTTTCTTATTTAGCACTTTTATTATCTCATCTCACACATCCTAATATACTTTTTATTTAGTATTATTGTACATCTTTTATTTTCATAAAACCCAAAAAACAAGAAAAAGAGGGTTTGCTCATAAATTCCAAGTAGGGATTCTCACACTTTTTCCACACTTTTCTCACAACTGAAACACTTTTTTTACACACACACACACACTTACAAATAAGAGATTCCCCATTTGGATTTATGGGATAAACCCCACCCCTCGTATTGTATGCGAACTACGTGGACTTTGATGCATTTATAGGCTATGTAGGTGTCTCGTGGTAAAACCCGAGACTCGAGTCCTTTTTCTCACTTTTTCTCTCATTTTCTATCTTCTCTAAATCCATTTTCCTTATATTCTATATACTTGCCCTTAATAACGTATTTCTCCATATGCGTTATCGTTCCATTATAACGGTCAACGTAGGGATAATCGCGTAAATCTTATTTTTCTAATACTATTCTTATATCTTCCTACGGACGACTCGCTTTATCTTTCCCATGATACGAGTCGAGGATTCCTATCTCCATTCTATATATATACACATGCACACATATCACCGGGGGGAACAAAAGGAAAATAGCATATATTTATGAGAGACCGAAAGGGCGGAATGGGTGCCTAACACCTTCCCATTTCATAACTAAGCCTCCGAACCCTTCTTGAATCATCTTGGTTTCGCACGCACCAGTATGTCTTTGGATGCCATCCTTTGGGGTGGCTTCCCCTTTTTCTTTTGTCTGTTTTGAGTAAAATAGACTGGCAACTCTGAATCTCTCTACATTTTTAGACCATATCTCAAACGACGTCGGTCGAATCGCTCCCGAGAGGGACGCGCGGGACCCAAAGAATCCTTTCCTCCACGCGCCCGCCCGCACGGCGAGGATCGGGGATGGCCACAGTAGCGACTCCGCTGGGGAATATGTGTTTGTTTTGAGGGATTGACTCTATTTACATGGATGCTATATTTGTTTATGTTTCCCCCATATTTGCATGTTCCCTTTTCTCATATGTATCCCATACTTATGCTTATATTCACACACTTGTAGAAATTTCTCCATGTACACTTCACACCACGTGAACCTAGGATCACATGTATAACCCCATGTTGCACGCATCACCCATCCATACTTGGTGCACCTTTTGGGGTACTTGTACTTTGCTCCCTGTTCGGCACAATCAAGAAAAGGCATTCTCATCATAAGATACTAATAAGAGAATCATGCATGATTCACACGACATCACCATAGAGCATGGATATTGACCAAATTTTACCCAGTAACTGGAGGGTCACTTCGTGATGGGCGCTGGTCCGGAAGGTCGCAGTTAGCCTAAGCAATATGACTGTCACCTTCCATTGGCCAAGTACCTTCAATGTATATCGAACGGTTCCCCTTGTATGGTACCGCTTGACCGAAGTCATGAGAGGAGGTATATCGTAGGGAATTCGTTCACGTATGTCGAGTATATCGAATTCGCTCTCACACGTACCGTCCCCACGAGGTATATGGTGAGGCAATTCACGTACACTCAGGTATATCAAATGGCTTGTCCACAAGTACTGATTGCCCACAAGAGCAAGACGTATATCGTGAAAGTCACACCAAAGGGGGGAACCCATGCCGATTCACCCAACCAACTGCATACCCGCATATAGGTGTCAAACCTAGGACACGCACTTTAGATTGTCGATTTCAACCCGAAACTCTATCGAAATTTCGGGTCGATCTGTCGCCCAATTTTTGAGCATTTTTAAAACAGAACCCTGTCCGTGAGCCTGGTTACAAGTCCAAACCGTAGCTTTTCATATATTAAGACCCCCACATTTCCAGGCTCGGGTCCCGTTCGGCATTGCATTTAGGAGAATTAAATACAAATGAAAACATAATAATCATAATAATCATGTTGAGTTCCGTATCTAAAAGCATTTTTCCCTTCTTTATCAAAAATCCAAAAACATTTCTCCCTTCATTATCAAAAATCCTAAAATATTTCTCCCTTCTCTATCAAAAATCCAAAAATAGTTCTTCCTTTTTTCTCAAAAATAAATTTCATCCTACGCCTTCTCAGGTCGATCGCAAGCCCTTGGCTTGGCTCCCTATTGGCTTCAGTCTTCAGTCAAATCACCCCGGAGTTTCATCCGTTCCTCTACTACTTCTTCCGAGTCCAGAATCCATCCATCTTCCATGGAGAATACAGATCAAGCACCAATCATACAGCTAAATCTAACGACAGTCCTAGCTCAGCTCGGGTCCAAGATTGACAACTTCCAAACCGAGGTCCGAGAGATGCAACGAAACTAAGTTCCTATTCCTCAAGAGCCCGAGGCCCTATTCCCTCGTGCTATGTGTCCACCCGAGCCTATCTGGGTTCCAGAAGAATATTAGCACGCTCCACGTGCCCCTCCTGCCAATGGGTCGCCGCCTACCCAGCTTCCAATGCCAAATATTGCCCAGCCTATGGCTAACCTACCTGTGGTCGCTGATCCAAAGGAGGAGGAGTTGAATAAAGTCAAAGAGGATCTCAAGATGCTCACCAAGAAGTTTGACCAAGTCAGGATCTCTGGAAATTACATGGACTACACCCACATGTCTCCTTATCCTAAAGTGAGGTTACCCGAGAAGTTCAAGATGCCAAATATCGAGAAGTTCGGAGGAAGTGGACCCCCAATTGTTCATCTTCGCAGTTATCATCGTTCCATGAGTCTACTAGGGGCTTCTGAAGAGGTGATGGCCCAATTATTTTAGCAAACTTTTAAGAATAGTGCCCTCCGATGGTTTTTATCTCTTGAGGAATCCAGAATTCGTAGCTGGGAGGATGTAGCCCGAGAATTCATATCGCAGTACAAATACAACGAAGAGCTTGAGGTCACCCGTCGTGATTTAGAACTGCTCAAACACAATCCTGGAGAATCAGTCAATAACTTCATAACTCGGTGGAGGGAGCAAGCAGTTACCATGACTAATCGGCCATCCGAGGAAGAACAAGTCAACATAGTGAAGAAGAACTTCTTGCCCCATGTCCGAACAATGATGGGAGTATAATACTATCCCCACTTCCGAGCTCTCAGAGAGGCTGGAGTGGAAATCGAGGAAAGCCTCGTTAAAACAGAGGTTGAACTGAAGAAGATGTCCGGACAGTTCACCCCTAGAAAGTATAACAAGCCTGGCAGTGTTACCGTCTCGACCATCAACAACATCTCTCAACCAACCACATCATGGGCAATAGAAAGCCGCCCTTCCCCCATCCGAAGGGAATACACTGAGCTCCATGCTCCCCTCTCCAAAGTTTTCCAATCCCTATTAAGCCGAAACCGCATCAAACCCTTGGATCCACGTCCATTGCCAAACCCACTCCCAAGAAACTTCAAGACCGATGCTCATTGCGCCTTTCACCAAACTGCCGGCCATACCACCGACCAATGCTTTCACTTTCAGAACATAATCTAAGATCTCATTGACCGGGGTATAATCGCCCCACCAGCCAATCCTAAGCCAAACACTACTCACAACCCACTCCCAAATCACACCAATGCCATCTTCTTGGAAGAAAACCCAGATTTCGATCCATCAACTCAAATCACACCCATATAATCTCCTAAACCTCTTCAAACTTGCCCATATTCCTCCTACACCATACTAGCCTCGCTGATCAGGCACTGTCACTCCTTACCAGAGCATGCATCGCTGTCCGTACCCGTTCTGAAAATGGAAGTATGGAATTGTCAGAGGTGTTAAACCAACTCCTAGAGTTCGAGCTGAAATTTCCCTCACAGAAGGTCATCGATTGCCAAAAGTTCAGCACACTGTTCTTGGAGGCACAGAAATGGGCCCAAGATTCAGACAAGTTGGTGGTATCAACCGATGAAGTCAGCCTAGATGATGTTGTCCAGACTATGGCAGAATTATTCGGGCAAACCAACAGCATTTGCAGTATCACCGGGACTTGACACTTTGAAGCTACAAGGGCGCTTGGTCCCTTCAATCACACATATCCCCACAGAATGGGAGAACTTGTATGAAGAAGCCGTTGAAGTTGTGGAATGCATCGACTTCACATGGAAAGACAGAGTTACTACCACCGGATGGGGGGAAGAATTCAAATATTTGAGTGAAGAACAAGCTTCAGAAAGAGCTGGCCCAGTAGCCGACATATGTGGGATGATATCATTTAAAGAACTCCTCGAATAAATAAATAGGGTGGCAACACAACCTGAGATTGACGAAGAAATGGGATTCATGTTCTTTCCTTCTTCAGTAAATCACATGACCAGATCAGGGAGACATTACCAAGTTCCAAGCTCACTACCAGCAAATGACAAGGGGAAGGGAGTTGAAAACCTTCCTATGCCAGAGATAACCATCGAGGGGAGCAAGATCCTCGATCAACTGAAGAAAACTCAAGCTAACATCACTCTATGGGGACTTTTCATGTCTTCCCAGCTACACAGAAATGCTTTAATCAAATTACTCACTGGACCCATAGTTCCTCCCTCTACTACACCAGAAGAAGCTGTAAATCTGGTCGGATCCTTGACCTCTACCCGAATGCTATCATTCTCTGAAGAAGAAATCCCCAGAATTGAGCCGAATCACAATCATACACTCAATATCTCCGTTGAAGTTATGGGAAAGGCCGTGCCACTCTCTCTTGTCGATAACGGATCCGCCTTGAATGTTTACCCATTGAGAACCTTCAAGTGTTTAGGCCTGAAAGAAAGCAACCTCGCTCCAACCTCCGACATTGTGCGTGCCTATGATAATACCCGTCGTAAGGTGATGGGGTCCATAAAACTTGCAATAGGGGTTGGCCCTATAAACCCCGTCGTTGAATTCCAAGTCATAGACATCCCAGCTTATTTCAACCTGTTGCTCGGACGACCCTGGCTCCACAATATCAAGGGTGTGTCTTCCTCACTCCATCAAAAATTAAAATTCTTCGTCGACGGGCGAGTCATCACCATTTTGGGAGACAATGAAAATGCTGAGGGGGAAAACACCAGCAGTCCAATTCTTGAGATACAGCACGGGTCAAATGATATGCTCCTATCAGGATTCCAAGTTGAACCACTCCTACTCCCGACAGGGGACGGTTTCAAAGAAAGGCTTTGTCCAGAATATGACCCTCACGGCAATGTCAATATGATTCAGATGTTCAGAAACATGCACTTTATGCCTGGACTGGGGTTAGGGCAAAGGCAGCAAGGGATACTTGAGACCATCGAACTGAAGAAAGATTTTCCTCCTTGCGGCTTAGGGTATCAACCATCAGAATAAGAGCTCAGAATGATCCGCCAATATCTACCAAAGAGAAGATTAGACTGTATCCGAACTATCTCAGGTGACTCCTTAAATGGACGATTCATCAAAGAAGGCGAGGACTTCCCCTTTTACGATTTTCTAGAACCATGGTATGACCACACAGACAAGAAGATGAGGCCGGGAATGGAGATCTTTTTCCAAGACAGCTACCCATGGCCGAAAGTTTCCTACATCAAGTACAACCGCTCATTAAAGATGCCTAAGAGACTGAGGAAAGTGATTCCGAAGATTCCTTCAACTTACAGATACTGGGGCTGACACTCTGCATGGTTCATTCAGGCACTACATCAATGGACCCATCCCGTCTGATTAAAGCTACTGATACTCCTCTCCTCAACTGGCATGCTGCGCCAGTTCTACCCCTTGAAATCTCCCTTAACCCCAATGTTTACCCTATTTCTTCTTCTGTTGTTTATCCTTGCTCAAATGTAATCGAGACCTCTTTTGATGAGGTTCTCAATGTTATTTTTCCTATTAATGAAATAAATGAAGATTTTGAGTATCTTGTTGTGCCTTACATTAACTGCTTGAATTCTAATCAAACTTTTGATGATGATGATTTTGCAAATGAACAATTCTTAACTGATCTAAATAAGGTTAATAATAAACAACATAACCGCGTTCAAGTTAATGAAGAAGAGACTGTTGTTATTAATCTCGGTTCTAGTAGCCAACTGCGCGAGATTAGGATAGGGGCCACCCTTAACGAGCATGAGCGCGCATAACTCGAAGAATTGCTGAAGGAGTTCATGGATGTCTTCGCATGGTGATGATATGCCTGACATCGATCCTGAAATAGCTCAACACGAGATCCCCACTCTCCCAGATTACAAGCCGGTTAAATAAAAATTGAGAAAACTCCGCATCGAATGGTCGCTCAAGGTCAAAGAAGAGGTGGTCAAGCAGTTAAACGTGGGTTTCATTCGGGTGATCGAATATCCCACATGGCTAGCCAACATTGTACCTGTGCCGAAATCAGGAGGGAAGGTTCGAATGTGTGTAGATTACCGAAATCTAAACAAAGCTTCTCCAAAGGATGATTATCCACTACCCAATATTGACATGATCGTTGGCAACACAGCCAGTCATGCTCTCAAGTCATTTGTCAACGGGTTTTCCAGATACAACCAAATCAAGATACACCCAGACCACCAAGAAAAAACCGCAATCATCACCCCATGGGTAACCTTTTGTTACACCGTTATGCCATTTGGTCTCAAGAATGCTGGGGCTACCTACCAAAGGGCTGCCACAATCATCCTACATGATCTGATCCACAAGGAGGTCGAGGTTTATGTGGATGATATGATTATCAAGTCCAAAACTAGACAAGGTCATGTTCTCTCTCTCCGAAAGTTTTTCGAACGACTGCGACGGTATCAGATGCGACTTACTCCACAGAAGTGTGTCTTCGGCGTTATAAAGGGAAAACTCTTGGGATTCATGGTCAGCGAAAAAGGGATAGAAGCAGATCCTGCAAAGCTGAAAGCCATACTTGAGATGCCACCATCCCGAACAGAGAATAGAGTCCGAGTTTCTTAGGAAATTAAAAATATATCAGTCGGTTCATCAGCCAGCTAACCTCCATCTGTGAACCGATCTTCAAGCTCCTTCGAAAATATTCAACCAAGGTTTGGAACGAGGCCTGCCAAGAAGTTTTTGACCAATTCAAATAATATCTGACCCAACCTCCAGTTCTCATGCCACCACAGTCTGGTCTCCCTTTGCTCCTATACCTAACCATAACCGTCACTACAACCGGGGCTTTACTAGCCCAATACCTTGAGGACTTACATAAAGAAAGAGCCATCTATTATGCCAGTCGTAAATTGGTTGGGTACGAGGTCAACTACACTGCCTTGGAAAAAGATGTATCACACTTATCTAGGTCACCCAAAAGTTACGACACTACATGCTCGCCTTCCCCATCAAACTTGTATCCCGAATGGATCCCATCAAATATTTGCTTGAGAAACCCACCTTATCCAGTCGAATGGCCCGATGGTTGATGCTCCTAACCGAGTTCGATATCGTGTATGTCACACATAAAGCCATTAAAGGAAGAGCCATCTCTGACTACCTCGCCGATTACCCCATAGAAGAAGTGGAGGTTCGGATCTTCGAATTCTCAGATGAAAATATCCTCTGCGCCACTCAAGACCGCCTTTGATGGAAAATGTTCTTTGACGGCGCTGCCAATAAAAGGGGATATAGCATTAGGATACTTCTGATCACCTCAGATGACTCCCATACTCCCAGCGCCATTAAATTGGATTTCCTTTGCACCAACAATATGACGGAATACGAGGCATGCACAGTGGGCCTCAAGGTTGCTCTCAAGAAAGGTATTCAATACCTTGATGTCTATGGGGATTCTTCCCTTATCATCGGTCAAGTGCTCAGAAAGTGGAAAGTCAAGGACAAAAAGCTCCAACCCCTTCATGCCCAATTAGAAGAGTTAGCCTCCCAATTCTGAGATATCACCTTCCATTACCTACCCCGAGCAAAGAATAACCTAGCCGATGCTCTCGCCACCTTGGCCTCCATGGTCGATATGCCCGAAGGAATAACAATGACCCTCTTCCTAGTTCAAAAGCAAGACAAACCGACCCATTGCAACCATATTGAGCTTGTCTCCACCAAAGATCCCGAACTAGCCGATTGTTGGCACTATGATATCTGCTGCCTCCTCAAACATGGTAGGTATCCCGAGGGTTCTAATAAGAAATATCGAATGACCCTCCAAAGACTGGCCGCCCAGTACACCATCTGTCATAAAGCTCTACTCAAGAGGAATTTCGATGGAACTCATCTACACTGCATCACACGGGCTGAAATTGAGAAAATAATGCAGAAAATCCACAGTGGAGAATGAGGACCCCACATGAATGGTCACATGATCGCCAAGAAGATCATCCAACAGGGGTACTACTGGACCACCATGATCCAGGATTACACCGCCTATGTCCGGAGGTTCCTCAAATGCTAACAATTCTCCAATCTTCTACACTTGCCTCCGCGAGAATTATACAACATGACCTCTCCCTGGCCGTTCTCCACCTGGGGTATCGACATCATAGGGAACGTTACACCAAAGGCTTCAAACTAACATGAGTTCATCCTGGTTGCCATCGATAACTTCACCAAATGGGTCGAGGCTAAGTCATACGCGGTATTGAATGCCAAGAAAGTGGCTAAATTCCTCAAGAAAAATATCATCTGTCGATATGTGGTCCCGCACGAGCTGGTATCAGATAACGGGTTGCATTTCGAAGCAGAAGTCACAGAAGTAGTCAACGAGTATGGGATTCAGAGACACAAATCTTTTCCCTACCGACCTCAGACCAATGGTGCAATTGAAGCCGCCAACAAAAACCTCAAAGCCATCATCAGTAAGATGACCGAAAGTTGTAGGGATTGGGCCGATCGGATCCTATACGCCCTCTGGGGCTATCGAACCTCAATTTGAACCTCCACTGGGGCTACCCCTTACTCCCTGGTCTACGGCATGGAAGTAATCCTACCTGTGGAGCTGGAAATACCCTCACTACGCGTCATGCTCGAAAGCAAAGTTAATGAAGAAGACTGGTGCCAAAGCCGTCTTGATGAGCTAGCCCTCCTAAATAAAAAGAAGATTAAAAGCTCTTTACCATATACAGGGGTACCATCGCCGAATAGCGCGATCATTCTACAAGAAAGTCAAGGACTGCGGTATCCGGGAGTTGGATTTAGCCCTCAAGGAGATAATAGAACCCATCTGGGACCCCAGAGGGAAATTCAAGCCCAATTGGAGCGGCCCCTACATTGTGAAGAAAATCTTATCCGGCGGTGCCACCATGCTCACTGACCTAGATGGGGAGGAGATGGCTCATTCAGTCAACCTGGACCGTCTCAAAAAATTCTACCCCTAGTCCGAAATCTCGGCGCGCTACGACTTTTCTCATCCTCCTTCTATTCTTAAAAAAAAAAAAAAATCTTCATTTCCCTCTACCCAGAACTACGTGGGCCTGATCCTCTGCAAAAAAAAACTATTTTGCAAATAGATAAAAACATTTTCAAAAAACCCCAGAGGTACGTAGGCAGCTCATGCACCTCACATGAGTGCGGCCCTTTCTTTTTCACAAACTACTATTCTTTTCTTACCTCCGAGAACGACGATTCATTCTAAAAATATTTGAACAAAAGGATTATGTATGCCTTAGCGATCAGTACAGATAATTCAAAATACAAAACTCATCAAAAGGCACAGCTGGGTGATCAGAAACTTGTTTGTTTCATTAATAAGAAATTACAGTACAGATTACAAAAAAAGGAACAGATAACTCCCTTCCCCCTACTAACATAAAAAGGCAAATAAAATCCCCACATACATTCCCTATTACATAAATAAACTCCCCAGGAGTCCTACCCACAGCTACCGGAGGAGCCTGCACCCTCACCATCTACATCCTGAGGTCCCCAAGTTTTCCCTGCCTGAATAGAGTGCCGTAAACATTCCATGGATCGATGAGCCTTAACCATCTTCGAAAAGACCACAACACCCCCTTCCATGGTGTTAGATAAAACAAACCATCTTCGTCCAGTCTCCACTGCCAACATCTTGCTGACTACTTTCCTCCACAACCACTTCATATAATATTTGGGGACATGCCAAACCTTCCCGACAGACTGAGAGGGACGGGTCGACGAACGTCGATTTTCCCACAGAGACCCAAGAAACAGACACAGATGTTCAGTCAAATCTTCTACCAGAAAGAAGTTTGAGGTCCGAAGGGGAACGACCTAGATCCAGAACAGGCTGCAATTGTCCCCGCCAAGGCACTGACCAATACAGCCCACGAGCCCCATATTCCACAAGCCAATTCTCTTAATTCTCAACATACAGGCCAACGCTGATGAAGTAGCCTGAAAAGAAGTTGGGTACGGCCGACAAGGAATACTCCGGAGGAGTCGCCAAGTGAAATCTCTCAGACAACCACATGAACAGCATCACAGGGCTACCCCTCAAAAAGTCAGAACGGCCTTCTCTCCAGGCATCCAGGCCATTCAGGGTCTCCGCCAGTATCACCGCCGCATTATTGCGATGATATGACATCCATAAAGTAATGGCTGCAAGTTGTGGGTCCACTTGCACCTCCCCAGTCACCAGCAGCAATTTGGAAACCAGACCCAGAACCACGGCTCCAGCATAGCCAGCATCACCTACTTTCCCGTAAATGCATGGACCGCAGCACCGTCGGGAGGGAGATCATTCCTCCAGCAACCAATGATCTGGCTGTCGAAGGCGAAATACGAGGAATCCCGGCCAATAAATCCCTAGGAGACCGGGAAAATTTGGGCAAAGCAGCAGCAACACTGGGATTTACACCCAGTATGACAGAAAATTCCTCGTAGGTAGGACAAACTTCTTCCAACCCAAAGTGGAATACATGGTCTTTGGGGTACAAGAATTGTACCGCCGCCGTCAACACATTCCACTCAAGAGGCCGATTGCGCCACAAGGAGACTCGACGCATATTGAAAGCATCGTACTCGACATTATAAGAGCACATAGCTTCCAAGGCTTCGAGGTAGTTGTCAAACTCAATTCTACCAGGGAGAGCCATCTTGCAAGGCTAAGAAATAGTGGGCAAGTAGATAAGAATGCAAAGGTGTGATAAAACACTCCACCCTTCCCCCTTTTTATACTTGAAAACCCTCACAAGGGACATCATCCCTGCAGAAATCGGAAGGAATCCTACCCCACAAGGTACCAAAGACTGAGGAGGGTACCATTCAAAGCTTTCAATTGATGGGACTGGACTGAACTGCCGATAGGCAGGTCAGGGTTCTTGCCGATCGGCACCCCCCCCCCCCCCCATTTTTGGAAATTTCCCTCTTTTCCTCTTTTGTCAAATTAGAAAACTCAATAAAACTAAATTGATATTCTCAACAGAATTTCAAGAATCCCTTTTTTCTCCTTATATAATTTTTCTTTTTAAATTAAAAAATTTTCTTCAAAAAAAAAATCCAAAAATATTCCTTTTTACGGTCTCAGCAGCAAAGTAAAAAGCGCATGTGCATGCATTCATTCATCATTAAATAAAAGATAATCAAAAAACTCCATTGCATTGCATATATCTGTTTTTTGTGTTACATCATTTTGCAGGAAATAGAAAGAAAAAGCAAAAACAATGAGACTCAGCCGGAACCCACATTCTTTATTTCCCTCTCTCTCTCTCTCTCTCTCTCTCTCTCAAGAGCTTCCACCCCTATGGCGTGCTCTCTTCCCCCTACGGCGAGATGACGCACCCCCACTACCCGAACCAGAGTCCTCTCCGGATGAGGCAGACGGCACCAAGCAAGAAGGAACAGGAATCGCATCCCGAATATGGGCACTCGCCGAAGATATCCAGTCTCTAATGTCCCTGAGCTAAGTGGTCGACACCCGAACTTGCTGCAAGGAAAGGCGAAATCAGTATCAAAAACAGGATGACCAAAACAGAAAAGAAAGAAAGAAAGGAACATAAAGGTATACCGCAGGTCGAAGGACCTCCTCTATCAAACCCAACTCCTCCGGATCCATCGTATGAGGACGGTGCAGCATAGGCACCATCCCTCCATCAGCCCGTCGAATGTTGTATGAAGGGGTATGCAACCGCATAAAAGGGACCTCCGAGGTCACCGCCACCGCAGATGCCGACGGACCACCACCGTTGTGGGAAGATCCCACCGCCCGACTCGAACCCACCGGAGGGAAGGGCAGTGCATCATATATGTTGGGCGCCATCAACCATCTCGTCACAAAATCCATATAGTCATACGACGCAGCCGTATCGGTGTATAGCAAGTAGGACTCGCCAATCATTGCCGCGATCCTCTCATCCTCCAACATCAATCACTCCTGCCACATAGACGTAGGAGGCTGCGCGGGTGGCACCACCACCTCCTCCTCAGCAATCTGACGAACCACCCTCTCCCCGAGGTATCAGGAATGGCCGAACTCATGAGCCAACAAACGCCTCATCCGCGCGTTCACCCCGATTGCCCACGCAACTTGAATGGCTGTCCCCCACGGTTAAAAGGTCACCTGAAAATCTCCGAGCGAGCATAAATTAATACAAGATCAGAAGGAGCAAAAACCAAGATTGAAATGGAAAGAGTCTTACCCTACCACTGGTCAGGTCATTCAAGACCTGACGCACCACCTCCAGGGAAAGAGATCCCTTCGATTATCGATTGGCCTTACGCCATCGATACAATCGACAGAAGTCTCCAATAGTGTCATCCTTCAAAGCAATCAGCGGGGTATTGCACCCAATCACCTCATAGAACCACGTATGATTTCATAAGCAAAAAAAGATGCATAAGGAAAGTGCGAATGCATGAAAGAAAATACGAATGCATAGGAAGAAATGCACAAACTGAAGAACACCTTAAGAAGGTACGTGGCCCCAGTAAAGGTCTGCCGACAGCACTGACTGAATGCATCCAGAGAAAAGTAAAGGGTCGCCAATGTAAGACTCCCCCAATCATAGAAAGGGATGTTAGAAAACATCCTCAAGTACGAAAGAAACCACAAATGAACGACGTCGCCGCCCGACGCCACCATGAAACCTCCCAGCACCAGAAGAATGAATAACTGGGCCATCTTTCTCATTTGTAGTCCGTCCTCCACATCACTAACCGTGCTCAGCAGAACATCCTTCAGCAGGGACATCCGGATTGAATCCCTAGAAACTATCCTCCTTACATCACCAAGTGTCGCACGCACTGCCTCCGATCTCACCCGTAAAGAGTGATCCACCTCTATCTGCTCTCCATCACAATCCAGCCCCAGCAGCTACTGCACGTCTATGGGAGTCACAGTTATCTCCCCGAAGCCGAAATGAAAGGTGTGGGTAGTGTCCCACCACCTCTCTCCCAAAGCGCACAAGACCGCTGTCGAACGAGGCGTCTCATCCAGCGTCGATGCCAATCGCCCAAAACCCGCTGATGAGACCACCCAGTGCACCATAGGTGGGAGATGCTCCCAGACATACTTGAGCCCCGTTGTCCCATGGGCACGCATGTTCTTCAAAGAAATATCAGATTGGCAAAAAGAAAAGTCTCATCAAAAGTCAAGAAAGAAAAATCACCAGAAAGAGAAGAATGCCAATGGTCGGGTTACTTACATAACCGCCGGGGATCACTCTCGAAGAGCGATGATTGGATGGCTCCTGTAGTAAGGTCCGCTCATCCGCAACAAGCTCAAACGCATCAAAGGAGTTCTCACGCCCCAAACCAAGAGGCGTCCTAGCCCTCCACTCCACATTCGCCCAATCATCAACGGTCAACCACTCCCGGTGGACTGCAGTGCTCACAAAGGCGGCCATTTCTTAAAGATCGGAATGATTGAACGATTTGCAGAAGAATCGCAGAGAGAGAGAAAGCAAAAGAAGCTGTGAAAAAATGAGGGGATTCGCCCCCTTTATATAGGATGCCAAGCGTCATGCCAATCGGCACCGCCCCCTACCATACCGATCGGCACTGACCCCTTGCCTTCCCGAGGTAGCCCAAAAGTCCGTGCCACTGCCGAATGGTACCCTTCATACTATGCCGACTGGCACCACCCTTAAATTTCGTACAGAAATTCCCAGAAAATACCAAAAAACCTCAAAAAATCCCCGAAAAATTCCCAAAAATCCCAGGAAGGATTTAAAGCCTTTTTACCAAGAAAATTTCGCATTCCCTCAAGCAGAACCCCTCTTTCCCAGTGGAATCCTCAAAAAACCAAGTGAAAACTCCTCCCGACAAAGCTCCGGAGGATCCCTAAGGATCACCTGATCACTTCCCCAGTGAAATTCTCTTACAACACCCAAAATAGGTTATCCCCCCCTGCGAGGTCTTCTAAAAGCTTCCCCAACTATCAGCTCCCTAGCGCAGATCAAATTCATAAAGCTCTTTCTCCAGCAAAATCAAAATCCAACCTTTATCCACTCTTGGGATCGTCACCTAAGTTAGGTTAGAATTGACCTCGGTCCTCGATCGTCACCACTCTTGGGTCAGAATTGGCCCCGGTCTTGGATCTTCACCTGAGTTAGGTCAAAATTGACCTCGGTCCTCAGTCATCACCACTCTTGGGTCAGAATTGGCCCCGGTCTTGGATCGTCACCTGAGTTAGGTCAGAATTGACCTCGGTCCTCGGTCGTCACCACTCTTGGGTCAGAATTGGCCCCGGTCTTGGATCGTCACCTGAGTTAGGTCAGAGTTGACCTCGGTCCTCGGTCGTCACCACTCTTGGGTCAGAATTGGCCTCGGTCTTGGATCATCACCTGAGTTAGGTCAGAATTGACATCGATCCTCGGTCGTCACCACTCTTGGGTCAAAATTGGCACCGGTCTTGGATTGTCACCTGAGTTAGGTCAGAATTGACCTCGGTCGTCACCACTCTTGGGTCAAAATTGGCCTCGATCTTGGATCGTCACCTGAGTTAGGTCAGAATTGACCTCGGTCCTCGGTCGTCACCACTCTTGGGTCAGAATTGGCCCCGGTCTTGGATCGTCACCTGAGTTAGGTCAGAATTGACTCGGTCGTCACCACTCTTGGGTTAGAATTGGTCCCGGTCTTGGATCGTCACCTGAGTTAGTTTAGAATTGACCTCAGTCCTCGGTCGTCACCACTCTTGGGTCACAATTGGCCTCGGTCCTGGATCGTCACCTGAGTTAGGTCAGAATTGACCTCGGTCATTGGTCGTCACCACTCTTGGGTCAGAATTGGCCCCGGTCTTTGATCGTCACCTGAGTTAGGTTAGAATTGATCTCGGTCCTCGATCGTCACCACTCTTTAGGTCATAATTGACCTCGGTCTTGGATCGTCACCTGAGTTGGGTTAGAGTTGACCCCGGTCCTCGGTCATCACCATTCTTTAGGTCGGAATTGACCTCGGTTATTAGACCTTTACCCTAAGCCCGCAGATTGGGCTATACCCCGCAGAATTGATCATCCCCAGCACACTCCTTAGGTCCTCAGAATCGGCCTCGACCCTCTAAATCGGTCATACTCCCTCAAAAGCATCATGTGGTGTCTATTCGACGGTCATCATTTGTTCCAAACTCACCTATAGAGGGGCTCTGTAGACACCCCATTCTATTACCCCCTAACTCTCCTTAGGTCCCTAGTACCTCCCTTCATCACCGTAAATCCATGTCATGTCCCGAGTACTGACCTGGAGGTAGGGCTGTGTTTCAGCCGGATCGGATCGAAAAATGCCTATTCGAAAAAAATTCTGATTTTTTCGGAAATAAAATAACTATTTCGATTTTCGATCCGATTTTTTCAGAAAATTAAAAAAAAATCCGAATTCGGAAAAATTGGAAAATCGGAAAAAATTGAAAATTCACAAAATATATTAAAAATCCAGAAATTTCAAAAATTCCAAAATTTCAAAAAAATAAATTATGGATTTTCGATTACTCGAAATTCTCATTTTAAAGAAACAATGAAAATGGCTTAACCCAACATGTAAACACATGAGGATTTGGCTCATTTTTCATTTGTGTAGAAGTTAGGAGGATACTCTCTTTTTATAGAGCATATTTTGGAGTCCTCTCCCTCTCCCAACCGATGTGGGATATGGGAAACTTTCAAAAAATCGGAAAAATCGGAAATCGGAAAATAATTCCAAAAAAATCAGAAATAATTCGAAAAAAAATCGAAAAAATCGGATCGGCATAGTTTCGGAAAAATTGGAAAATCAGAAATTCAGAATTATTTTCGATTTTCGATCCGATTTTTTTCGGAAAAATCGGAAATCGGAAAATCGGAAATCGGCAAACTAAAATTTCATTCCAAATTCGGAAAAAATCGGATCGGAAATCGAAAAAATCAGAAAGTTCGGAAAAAAAACACAGCCCTACCTAGAGGTCATTGAGCACTCCCCGGCTCAGTTTGACCCAAAAGTCAAACTCTTTGTCTCAATCGATACTGAATGAATCTTTGAAGGGCACTGAATACCCTTTCTAACGGTCCGCTCCGTGCGCGATTCCGACTTACCATGCGGACGAACGATCCGTTTGCGTTCGAAACCTGACCTAAAGGCCACCGGGCGCTCCCGGGCTCTATTTGACCTAAGTCAACTCTTCAGCTCAATCGAGGTTGAATGAATCGTCGAAGGGAACTAAATACTCTTTCCAACAGTCCATTCCGTGCGCGATTCCGACTTTCCATGCGGACAAATGATCTGTTTGACTCCGGGAGGTCACCAAACGTTTCTCGAGCCTGGTTGACCAAAGTCAACTCTCCAAACTGGGTAAAACTCTTTGGAATGTCGAAGTGCATCTCCTAACCTTTCCAACGGTCTACCCCGTGCGCGATTCGGACTTACCATGCGGACGAACGATCCGTTTGCGTCCGAACGATTCCCCGTCCAATGGACCGACAAATGCTTCCGAGCCATATTTGACCCGAAGTCAACTCCCGAACTTAAGACTGGTCCAAAGGACTTTCAAAGGTCTCTGAATTACCTTTCCAACGGTATGCCCCGTGCGCGATTCTGACCAACGGTTTGCCCTCGGCGACTGATTTTCTGAAAAAGCCTGAAGTGCACTGCCAAATAGCAGGTTCTAGACCCTGCCTATCGGCACCTGCCGATAGGCAGGAACAGGTCTATGTCGATCGGCACTCACCTGGGCCTATAAAAGGAGGCCTTCACCTCATTTTCAAGGGAGCCCAGATCTGATAAAAATCTCTTTGAACGAATCCCAGAAACCTCTCTCGAAGGCAGCGTGATTTCAACTTCCAAATCCCTTTTTACTTCCACTTTTCATCATCCTTTTCATCAAACTTGGTGAATTAGCCACTCTCCATCATCATCCAAGTGCAATGTCTACTCTCCAACATTCAAGATCAAGCTCAATATCTTCAAGATGGTCCAACTTTCTCAAACTCTCTCTTAAATTCTCTTAAATTCCCAATAACTTATTTTCTTATTTAGCACTTTTATTATCTCATCTCACACATCCTAATATACTTTTTATTTAGTATTATTGTACATCTTTTATTATCATAAAACCCAAAAAACAAGAAAAAATAGGGTTTGCTCATAAATTCCAAGTAGAGATTCTCACACTTTTTCCACACTTTTCTCACAACTGAAACACTTTTTCTACACACACACACACACTTACAAATAAGAGATTCCCCATTTGGATTTATGGGATAAACCCCACCCCTCATTTTGTATGCGAACTGACTTTGATGCCTTTATAGGCTACGTAGGCGTGTCGGGGTAAGACCCGAGACTCGAGTCCTTTTTCTCACTTTTTCTCTCATTTTCTATCTTCTCTAAATCCATTTTCCTTATATTCTATATACTTGCACTTAATAACGTATTGCTCCATATACGTTATCGTTCCATTATAACGGTCAACGTAGGGGTAATCGCGTAAATCTTATTTTTCTAATACTATTCTTATATCTTCCTACGGACGGATCGCTTTATCTTTCCCATGATACAAGTCGAGGATTCCTACCTCCATTCTATATATATACACATGCACACATATCACGGGGGGGGGGGGGGGGGGGGAACAAAAGGAAAATAGCAAATATTCATGAGAGACCGAAAGGGTGGAATGGGTGCCTAACACCTTCCCATTTCGTAACTAAGCCTCCGAACCCTTCTCGAATCATCTTGGTTTCGTACGCACTAGTATGTCTTTGGATGCCATCCTTCCGGGTGGCTTCCCCTTTTTCTTTTGTCTGTTTTGAGTAAAATAGATTGGCGACTCTGAATCTCTCTACATTTTTACACCACATCTCAAACGACGCCAACCGAAGTGTTCCCGAGAGGGACGCGCGGGACCCGAAGGATCCTTTCCTCCACGCGCCCGCCCGCACGGCGAGGATCGGGGATGGCCACACCTATGTGTATTATGGGCCGTGACAACGGCATTATTATACAAGTATTTCAATAAGCGTGTACTTTATAGACTATGCGTGTACTTTATATAAAAAGTACACGTAATATATAAAGTACACGCATTTATATATTGGTTTGGAACAATACCTTGTGCGTGTGCTTTATAAAAACTTGCGTGATTTATAATTTATAATAGATAGAATCATCTTTTGACATATTTTGACAATGCACTCATATTTTGACATATAATGATTTAAAATGAATGATATTAATGTTTATATTTTTTACAATACACGTGATCATTTTTATGAAGGTTCACGTGTACTTTAATATATTTGGTGTATGATATAAGTGAGAATACATACATGAAAGAAATAATTTTTTTATTAAAACAGAAAATTAAAGTACAATTTTTCACATAAGAAAAACTGAAAAAACTAAAGAAGGCTTCTATTAGGGAAATTTGTTAGCGGCGTCTATAGTGTCAGGAAGAGAGTCAATTAAATTTGACCATACTCGAATTTCTTCTTCTATGGCAGCTACAAGGCCTTCATGGTGAGCCTTCTTCTCCTTCAGCTTGGCTATTTTCAAGGGAACTTCTTGTCTATAGAATGACATGAGGTCGTCATGTGTTTGAGGAGGGTCCTCATCCACATCAAATAAATCTATGGGATTGGGTGGAAGTCCAGAATAGCCTTCCTTCACATATGTTTGAAATGCTCAAAGGCAGTTTCATATGAGGAAATATTTTCCTTAATTTGCCTTATTTTTGTTTTATTTCTTTCATCTCTCTCAAGATTATCTCGCAACTTTTATACTGGAATAGTCATTATGTTATCTTTACCCTAGATGTAATGGTTAAGAAAGTAACAAATATTACTCTTTTATAGGAAAAGCTAAAGCTATTTATTTCTTAACCAGAATTAGTTGGGAAGTGAGTAGTTGAGCTTAATAAATTGATTTTGGTTATTGTGTCCTTCTGAATAAATATTTGAAGTAGTTTTCAATTAAAAATAAAAAATTATTATATTAACCAGTGCGTGTACTTTAGGCAAACTAGTAGTTTTCAATTAAAAATAAAAAATTATTATATTAACCAGTGCGTGTACTTTAGGCAAACTGCGTGTACTTTGAAGAATTCATGTGTGTACTTAGTAATTATCACTTGTAGTTTTCGTGAAAAATACGTGTACATTATTTCATCATTTTTGTCTAAACCTTACGTGGATTGGGGTCCATGCCAGTGGAAATAAACCATTTTGGTGTAATAAATATTGTAAACAATAACCAATATAACACAAAACAAATTACAAATATGGTTTGTATTTGAATCACAATTTATAGAAGTTTTTTCTCATTTCGGGGGAAGAAATATTTTGATAGAAGAATTTCCTTGAGTACATATGCTCTGTGTTTTAGCCTGTCAGGGTCTTGAAACAGTTTTTGTATTTCCTTGTTTCTACTAATTTGTTCATTGTAGTACATGCAGAACACCCCACAGTCAACCCTGAAATTAAAATAAAACAAATATACAAATTAGTATGATGTGAATGAATTTTTTTGAAAATATACAAATTAGTAATTTTTAGAAATGAAGTTTTTCTTATCCATTATATTGCTTAGGGCATTCATGATCTCTTATTAGGTCAAATTTGAGATCACTTTCTAGCAAGAAATCTACTGTCCTTTTTTCTTGCTCTGTCAACAGATCATCATCCAATGTAAACTCATTTGATGCACCTTCATCAAACTTTCTCTGAATTTTGAACCATTATTTTTCATTATTTCTGCTTCAGTCTTCAATAGGCACAGTGTTTTTTGGAAGACAGAAAACTGTTAAGAAGACAAATATTTAGTGTATACAAGTAAAAGAGTATATGAAGATTAAAGAGTGAAAAGTACATGCATTATATTAAAGTACACGCATATTTTATTTTTTCATATCACGCGTATTTTAAAATATGATGCGTGTACTTTGCCTGAAGAGTTAAAAGTACACGCATAATATTAAAGTACACGTAATTTGTATTGGTTCATTTCACGTGTATTTTAAAATATGATGCGTGTACTTTGATAATATGGGTGATTATATGCAACTAATACAAAGTACACACAATATATGATAAAGTACACGTGTATAATATAAGTACAAGTAACATTACTAATTAAGTTTAGGCACTAACCAATTTTTTCGCATCATCGAAGAATATTGTATTTTTTTCCTTGTCGAAGGGAATCCATGTGGACTACTTTATTTTCTTTTTTGTATATCATAAATAATGTGAAATGTCCTACGCTATGTCTTAGTACAATGAACAAATTATTACAAGTGCCTAAGTATTCAAATAAATCTCTGTATAACTCCCCCTTCTTATTGACTTCATTTGTGCTACAAGCTTCTATCTGAATAAAAATTATAGACATTGTGTTAATAAAAAAAACTGAAATTTTGTTTCACAAAGCTTTCAATTTAATTGTACTTACCCAACAATAATCAGAAAAAGTGTGTGAGTGGGAGAGCCCTTCCTCTGGCAATTTTAACCTCAATACTTCACTAAAGGCAAGTATTATCTGTTTCACACAATATAAAATGGTGAGGAAATAATAATGTTGAAATTTAATGAATGTTTAATATTTGGACTACATACTTGGCTTGAAATTTCTTGATTCTTGAGGACTTCAACAAAATCTTCCCATGGGACATACGAAACCAGCCCTTGGAAAATAAATTCCCTGCATTTTATATAAGCAATAAGAATTGTAAAATAATAATAACCTTATTCTTTTGCACAAAAAAAATAAATATAAATTAGCGAATCGATAAATCATAAAACAGTACACTTTACCCTGGCTCAGCCTTTTGAATAAACTCTTCAATCTTTTTCTTCGAAGCTTCATCGAGATATTTGTATACTTTGATTGCTTCAAGCTTGAAGTGAGTTTCTTTCATTTGTTGAGCTATTGTTAGAGGGCCTTTTCTCAGCTTTGACTCTTTTTGTTTCTTAATTGGTTCGTGCTTCTCGGTTTCGCTGTCAACTTTTCCTTTCTTCTGTCCTCTAGTAAGAGGCCCTTTTGTTTTGAATATTTTGGGGGTACCCTGAACTATCTTTGAGGCTAGTTCAATCTTCAAACTCGAAATTTCATCCATGAGTTGTTTATTAGTGTTTGCCTGATATATTTAACAAGGAATGTTGGATTGTAAGCATTTTTTGAAACAATGATTCATTTTCTCTTGCGTGTATTTTATAAAGCACACGCGTGTATTTTATAAATACATGCGTGTATTATATAATATACACGCATGTATTATAAAATACGTGTACTTTATAAAATTTATAATATACACGTGTACTTTCAACATAATTTGTGTTTACGTTAGAAAGTAAACACGTGTACTATATATCTATTGTACTTTATAGATACCTGATCAGTTTTTTTCAATGCTGATTCATCAAGCGTTTTCTTCAACTTCGAAATTTCGTCATTAAGGATTTTATTATTGTTTTCTTGTTATACAAAAAGAATGTTACATTATAAGCAATACTTGAATAAAACAGCATTATTTTTAATCAAATAATGCATGTACTCTGCATTATTTCTAATATCAAATAAAGCTGCATTAAAAATACTATGAAATAAAATTGTGTACTTTAGAAAAACTGCGTGTACTTAATGAAATATGTGTGTACTTTAGGAAAACTGCGTGTACTCTGCATTATTTATAATCAAAAGTACCTGTTGAGTTCTTTTCAATTCTGACTCCTCAAGATTCTACCTCAATGTCATCTTTTCTATGTCAGCATCTTTCCATTTTTGCAATGTATCATCATACTTTTTTTTAGATCTTCATTACTCAAAGACAAATCTCCATTTTTGTCCCAAAATTCGCGTTGATTCTGCCTGTTTTTTCAATGATTCATCCAATTCTTTAATTCTATCGGAGTCACTCATTGTGACTTGATCAAGATTTTCTTTTAAATAATTGTTTAACTCAACTAGTTGGGCATTTTTCACCTCCAACTTGTTTAGTAAATCTTTTTCCTTCAAAAGGTTAGAATTCTCCACCTTTAACTTCTTCATTTCCTCATGGGCTTCAAAAAGTGAATCATGATCTACCTGCAACTGTACATTCAAAATGGAACTCTCCACCTCTAAAGATGTCACCTTCTTAAGTGCACCATTAAAGTCTTCAACTGCTTTAGATAGTTGGTTATTTTTTTTCAAAAATTTCCTTTTCAAAACAACAATTTGTTCCTCCAAATTAACCTCTGGTTGATCTTTTCCCTTCTTTTTCTTTGGAGTCACAATGTTTTTAAGGGGAATATTCCAACCATGTGAAAACTCAGTATCATTAATATCTTCAACAACTTTTTCTGATACTTTCTGTAAAAATGTTCAAAGAGTAACTTGGCCCTTCAAACTGAGATTCCTTTTGTATAGAACTGTCATTACAAGCTGGTTTATTTGTAGCCTTCTTCAAAGTTGTTGTTTCGATGTCATTTTTCACAAACCATTATCTCAAAGAAGACAATTTCCACCTCAGGAATTTTGGCGTCTTATCTTTAAATTCTTCAACAGGAGAAATAATTTCGAATTTCTCACATGCCCAATATTGTGATCATACAAAAAATAAAATGATATTAATAATTGTATTACCTAGGTATTCATAATGGAAAGTACAAGTGATTTGTTCAAAATACACGCAAAATTAAACGTGTACTTTGCAAATTTTACAATTGTATTTTGAAAGTACACGTGATTTTTACAAAGTTCAGGTGTACTTTGTCAATATAAGTTCATGTGTACTTTCTAAAGGACATTTATAATATTGACAAAAAAATATAACAAGTGTATTTTTAAAGTACACTGGTTGTATTTACAAAATATAGTACACGTATACTTTGTAAAATACAAGTGTACTTTATAAAGTAGAAGTGAAGTTTCAAAATACACGTGATATAAGACGTGTATTTTCAAAATACATGTTAAATTATCACATGTATTTTGAAAATACAAGTGAAAATATCATGTGTATTTTACAAAGAACACGTCTTATATCACGTGTATTTTGAAACTTCACTTCTACTTTATAAAGTACACTTGTATCTTACAAAGTACACTTGTATTTTACAAAGTACACGTGTACTATGTTTTGTAAACATAACAAGTGTATTTTGAAAATACACGTGAAAATATCACGTGTATTTTCAAAATACACGTGATTTTTATTAAGTACACGTGAGTATTGGTATGAAAATTTTGAAATATCAGGATGTTTTTTTTGCTCACCAGAAGGAAAATGACACATCCAGTAACTGTGCTAGGTTTTGAACTTGTTGATTTGTCCAGTGAATGTATGAGAAACTCATGCACAACAGATGCCCAGTCATACTTATTCATTTTCTCAATATTGTCGATGTATTTCAACCAAAATTCTGCAAGGGTGAAGTTTAAGTTGGAGAAAAACAACGTGTTCAAGAAGTGGAGGCACACAATTTTTACAAAATCGACAATTACTTTATCTGTCTCCAATTAAACTGATTTCTTCAAACCATTCAATATTTTTGACTTTCCTATTCTTTTTGTGAAGTATAGTGCTTGTACTCCAGGTTTTTTAGCAGTATTCGGTCGCTTTTTCAGTTCTATTGATTTTAAACCCTCAACCAGTGGTATGCAAAATATTTCACTTATATTTATTGGCATTATTGCAATCCTACTCTTCATACGAAAACTTTTTGTTTCCGTATTGTACAGCTGGATAATTGATAAAATATTTTTATCCGTCTTCTTGTGGTCCACTTCTACTACTTTCTCACTGTAGTAGGCATTGAAAAGTTCCAAAAATGGAGTCTTCTTAAGAAGTTCAATATGCCTATTGTTTATTTTCTCTTTAATTCGATGCAAATCATGGAGAAAGCTAACAATATTTGATCGATATTGGTCATTCTTCTTTATAGGATATTTAGATTTCAATGCCACACTGGAACTGGATGAAAAACTATCATTAGAACTGCTCTTTTTTTTATTCTTTTCTTTTCTTGCCTTCATCTTCATCCCCATTATATTGATCTATAAACAAAATTTAAATTACTAACCTATAATGATATGTACAAAAAATAAAATACATGCGAATTAGAATAAAACATAGACTAAAATAATAAAATACAAGCGTATTTAACAAAAGTACATGTAATATTCTCACAAATAATTTATACAAGTATCAACAAAATACATGCTAAAGGCGATAATATATATCGTCAGTTTCATATTAATACCTAACAAATATTGTTCGACAAGTCAAAAACCAAGATTCTCTATTCCTAACATATTCGGTAAATAAGTGATACAATAGATACATGTTAAAAGCTCCAACATTATCAAAACCCCTTAAGCAATACTGCTCAATTCATTTAGCTAAATCATTTGCTTTCGATCCTTACTTGAAGCTGTTGCACATCAAAAGTGCAGTAAATGTCTTCATAGTAGTAGAAACCAAGTAACCTTTTAGCTCTATTATTGATGCGAAGGAGAAAATGAATTTCGTCATCATTAGTACTATTGACTGTCAATGTGAAAGGTTTTGCATTGTTAAGATCTTCGAAAGTGCAAGCAACAGTTTTGTAGTTGAACATGCTTGATCGTATGATTCCTAAATAATAACACAACAATACAAAATAGTACACTCATAATACACATTAGTACACGCATATTGGATTGAACAAATTGAATTTCAATGTGCGTGTACTTTATGAATTTTTTGCGTGTACTTTCAACAAAGTACACGAAAAAAATAAAAAAGTATACGCAATAATACTGATTAGAAACTAATAAAATATCATTCAAATGTCGCTGGCGCGGACCAAAAACACTCCTAAATATTAACACAATAATAATACTTCTTACAAACTCATGGAATATCATTCCAATACCGCTGGCGCGAACTAAAATAACATAGGATTGATCAAATATGGATTTGAAATATATATTTTATAGAGTACACGTATAAAATATAAAAGTACACGCATATTGAATTGAGAAATTCAATTTTAATGTGCGTGTACTCTGTGTATTTTGCGTGTATATTTTGATAGTACACGCAAAATACACATACTACACGCAATAAAACAAGGCTTGTACATGTACATATTCCAATCATGTATATATTCCTAGTTCTTGATAAATCCTCGATAAATGATGTATACAGGAGGAAAAGTACAATGATGAAATACATATATCTAACATGCAAAAAGTGTGTTTTGCAATTAAAATGAGGGAAACAAATATATTTTTCATATCATGAAGAAGAAGAATGTGATTTCATCACTCTATGTGTCTACAAATTTATACATATGAGAACACAAAATACAAAAGGACAAACAGGTGATAAGAGAATGTATACATACTTGTTAGTGGTGTTTGGAAGAATTTGATTTAGAATGTAAAATGCTCGGTAGAACTTCAACGATTAGGGTTTTATCGAAGAGAGTTGGGGTTTTGATCGAAAAGAATTTTTGGTGCTTTGATTTCTGAATATTGCGTGTTTGTTTTAATTTCGGGGTATTTATATGTTGGACCTAATCGTTTAAAATTTGTTGGGCATGGTTTTTTTGTCCAAAATTATTAGTCCAAGGACTAGACCGTAAAAGCCCCTATATTAAATTCCATCCTACTCGCATTCTAGAATTAACTCAAATGTACTTGGCCCATAGTTATTCTCTACGCATAACTATATAAACACACTTGCCGAAGACTTTTCTCGAATGTTACCCATCCTAAACAATCATTTAAAAATATAGCCCGAATTTATTTTTACGAACCCAAGGTTTTTATTTTTTTCCTCAAGTAATTTAGAAGTCTAAAAACTTTATTTAGGAACCCCTAATATTTATTTCCAAACAATTCTACCCTTAATTTTTCCAATTTCCGGTTTGATTTTCCGAGCTAACGATTTCAACCTCGGAACTGCTTCCTTAGAAAAATCATTAAAAATTCAAACAAAAATCAGAAAAATACGCAGTCAGCTCCCACGCGACCATATCGAAAAGATCTAGAATTTTCTTGTTTTGATCAACAGCTAAATCAATTCTCTTCCTGGCCAAATCAATCCCGCAAGCTACTGCGTTACTGTTCACCGTCTTCTCCAAATTACAAATCTCCATTAATGCACCTCCAGGCTTTTTATCTTCTCTCCCATCATCATCCAACCTCAACTAACAATATATCCACACATAAAAATGGTTCTAATCATCCTAGAACCTATAATCAACAACTAATTTCAACAAATTCTTAAGTTTCTCAAATTGGATATTAATCGGGTTTTACTCGTTCAAACTTCCGAAACTCCCGTTTTGATTCACGAAAACCCAACCCAAAAATATTTATAGTTTTTACACATCAACTATAATATGAGAAATAACCACACTAAATCATAAAAGCAAGTTAAACACTTGCCTCGTGGATAAAATCCGACGATCCCGAGTCGAATCCCGGGAAACTTGGCCGAAAATCCCCTTCTTTCTTCTCTTCTCTTTCTTCTTCTTTCTTCTCTTCTTTCTCTCTTCTCTTTCACTCTCTTAGGGATGAAATGTGGGAGAAATGAGGGTTATCCCCTTATAAATCCCGAAATTGGGTGTATACCCAATTATAAAATGAATCGTGTACTCAATTGCGAGTCCCTACTAGTTCAAAAAGCCCCCAAAACCCAAACATTGCCCCCGGGTACTTCATTTTGACTATTTCGGCCATTTCGAAATCAACTGCGCACTCGAAATCTCCATCTGAGTCACTTAACTAAAATTAACTAATTAAACCCAACACATTCCAATACGCGTATTTTCCAGTTAAAATATTATCCTTTGTCGCTTTACCCAACTGCGACACGTAATTAAAACAATCCCACTCATATTCTTAGTCTCGTAAGAAAATATAATTCATGTAAATATTAATCCGAAACTTTCAAACTAATATCTACTATTCACTTTATAATTCTCAATTATTAAATTTATACTTATAAATTCCAAAATTACTATTCACAGTAATTTCCTCTAATTACCAGACTACGCTACTTAAGTAATTTAAATATCCATAAAAGTATGGGGTATTACAACATATAACCCCAAACTTTAAAGACTAAAAGTTCTGCCAAGATGAAGTTTTGTTTTGCAAAAAGTCTTAATGAAATAAGTCTCCAAAGCAGGTATTTATAGCAGAACAAAAATTTTGAGGCATCGTAGGTCGTTCGAACGACTTCAAACAACGTTTTCATGTCATTTGAATGACATCTAATGTCGTTACTAACGACCTTACAAACGAAAGTTAAAAACACAAAACAATATGGATTCGTTTGAAGCAGTAAAGAAACAACCCTTTGTACGACCCTTCAAACGACATTGCCTGTCATTAGAAGCTGTGATTTGAACAGCATGTCAATGTCGTTTGAACGATATTACCTTGGCATTTGTATGACATGAGTGAGAAAATTTTATTTTTAAAAGCTCGCCTACAGGTCTTAAAAAATATTTTGACTTAGAAAAAATGACTCATTTGGTATAAAATCAGTTTCGAAAAATATCCCAATATAAATGTAAACCATTTACGAAACTTAAACATTTTTTAATAAAATTATACCTTATGTCGTGCAAATATTTAAGTGTGCTTGAAATTCGGATCCGTCGTCTTGAATAAATGAATGTGAGCTTCTTTGACGGTTGTAGCGGTACACGAAATATCATGTAAAGTACGAACTATGGAAAATATATCCTTAGTGTGTCATCAGTATTTCCTTATTGCTTCTTGTAAAGGTTTTAAGGGACAATACTTAACTTCTAGGCAAGTTGGGTGCAAGGTCGTAACTAGACACTCAGATTCTCATCATAATTAGAATGCACTTGTACATAGGCAGGGAGAGGTGTAGAGGGCCAAGAGAATTAATGTCAATAAGGGGATTGAGGCATTTGATCTTGGAGGTTGTAGTGGACATGGAGCTTTAGGCCTTGGGGCTATAATAGAGACCCTCTAAGTGAGTTGATTCTTCACCACTTGATCCAACTATTTTCTCTCTCTAAAATTCCATTGAACAAGCAAATCTTTCTTCCAATAATATCTGTTGAGAATGTTTCTCCCTTAAATGTCTCGTACCCAAAGCCCTTATCCTCCGTTGGACCTCATATTTATTTACCTACCACTATGGAGCAAAAAATTAAGGCCTCTGCACGTTTTCCCATCAATCCGGTTGCCATGGAATAAGAATAATCATTTATAAGGGGGTTTACAACCATAATTTTGCAGGTAGGGCTCCTCCACCTCATGAATTACAAAGTAGGATCTGGTGGAGATTTGAAAGACCTACTAAATTCCTGGTACTGTCATTTTGAGGGCCGCAAGTCTTGAAGACAGGGATCATTCCATGGTTACCCAACACGTGTCCTTTAATGAATGCCTTTTCCTCTATAGGTCTAGATTTTCGTTGCCATTATCGTCAGTGAGTATACTGAAGGCCATTAGGATAGCCCATCATAATCGGTGGCCAATTTATGGAGACCTATGACGACCACAGTCTTGGCCTTTAGGTAGTCTAGCGGAGGTAAAAATGATGTCACCCTAACCCAAATATTCAATTTATATCAGGTTTAAGTTTAAAAGAAGCCCAATGACAAGGGTATGAAGTATTTAGCCCTTAGGGCCAATACGGTGGTCTTCGTAAAGGACAAGCATAATGCCCCTAAAAATTTGAAGGAAAGGTTCTTATTTATTAGGGGACCTTGGACCATCCAAACCCTGAGACCATTAGTTTACCTACCATCTAGTACATCCCTCCGGATGTGGGTAAGTTAAAGTTTCACTTTCTCTTTGGTATTTGGGTCTACTTCTGTTTAGGGACTTAGAACCTTGTTTATCTTTTTCAGTGGTTGTAGAGCCCACAATCTCAAAACTGAACATGACTATTGAGGCCCAAAATTAAGACTCTACCTCCTTTAAAATCTTGGTTACATGCAGGCATCTCTTTAACTGTGGGTTAGGGCCTGAGCCCGAGCCTCTAATGATCGGGGAATCCACTAAGGTCCCTAGAATCATGGAAACAGACACGCTAGGGTCTTAATCTTATATCTTTGTAACTTAGAAAAGGAATAACTCCACTGAGGTTCCCAATGAGTATCCTAAAGCCGCAGATGGTGAAAACGACCTACCTAGAGGGCATGACGAGCCTCCAAGGACTAAGGAGTCTCTACATCAGTTAAAAAGCCTATTTAGCTTAAATTTGATTATTCTTCCTATAAGTGTTTATTTTTTATTTATATTGCTATTGTCTTTGTATCTAACCCTCTAAAATTTAAATTTGACTTATTGTTAGTCCAATAGATGAACGGGAAGAGCAGAGTATAACCCAAAGGCTTGGCTAAGAGATTCATGTTAAGGCCTTGGTCAATAGTAAAAAGAGGACTAGGACCACCAAATTTCTGAAGTTTAGTACCTAAGTGAATGTTTCAGTTCTTAGGGTTCGACTGGTGGAGAATGTTATCCTAGGGTATAGACTTACTAAGGGCTCAGTGTTGGATACTATAACAATCCTTCCCTTTTCGTAAGCAGACTCGGGGTAGGTGGGACCTCTAGGGAAACCCAAGTTATCATTATTTTCTAAGGGACTTGAAGCCCTTGGTCTCATAAAAAGACGCTTCAAAGAAGGTGGTGCCCACACAGGAGGATGAGCGTTTAATGAAAGCAACGGAGGTGCCTAATACGTCAAAGGGTTCAGTTGTTACTGAGGGGAAGAACTTGTTCTTTTAGGGGAGAGATATTACCGTCTTTCCTCAGTTAAGGAGATGGACTCCTACACCTCAATCGTGTATTCCCTTTGATCATTGGCCAAAACAAGCAACTCTGATATGTTGGTAATGCTGAGGAGTAAAGGAACCCCTGTCGATGCTGAGGAGTTGGTATATCTTATGGTATATGCATCCCCACACTTCTCTAATTCTTTCCTTAGACCTTTATTTTTTTCTTTGTTCCCATATCTCTTCTTTCTTGTAGGCTCAACATCTTAAATAGGCACTAGTAGCGAACAATCTTGATGGTAACAGAGCGTGGAATAAGTATATTGAGATGGCAGGAAGTTGAGACCTCACTCGGATGCACCTATACCGGATGATTAATAATCAAAGGTTTTAGGTGGAGGCCTTTACAAAATATAGGTATATCTTGAAGGCGAAGATCATTTACTTAGAGCCAAAGAAGATCTTGAATTAAAAACTCTCAAGGATAGCGCGTCTTTATTGCCTGCCTCACGAGACTCTTTGGCTAAGGTTAATGAGTTACATGCCCTTAATCAGGTTGAGCTCAAGGTAAGAATAGAGGCTCTCGAATGCTAAAATATTGAGCTTCAGATCTTTAAAGATATACTTCTTTGAGTTAATGGTGAGCTAGTGCTTTTAAAGTAGTCAGTAAAAAACCTAACTGCTGAGAAGGATCAACTGACTTCCAAGGGCCATGAGCTTAAAAATACTCAACCTCAGGTTTTGGTGAGGCATACAGGGCTTTTGGGGAGGATCCATACGACGGTGAATAACCAATTTGATATATACATGGAGTCTGAGGCCTTTAATAAGTATCTCATCTAGAATTTTAGCTCAAGTTTTGAAGCTTGCAAATCGAGGTTCCAAACACTATTTTTTGATGTGGACATATCTTTTTTGTTTACTGAAGCCCCTCAGTTAGGTGAAGAGATCTGAGATGAAGAAGGTAGTCTTAGTGATGAAAATGTTGAAGCCTATGTTCCTAAGGCCCAAGAAGAGGAACCTTCAATCTCTATGCCATCATCAAGCCCCTCCAAAAGTGAAGCTCCTATAGATCTCAACAACCTCAAGCCTCGACTGGCTTTTATGTATTTTTTTGTAAGTCGATTAGCCATAGGTCATTTCTTATAATCTCCGTTCCTTATCCTTAATGAAGAATAATTTTTTGGATCATAAGACATTGTTTCTTTTATACTGCTCTGCTTTGCTCCAGTCTTGTCTTCACACTTGCTTTACTTTTTTTACTTCTAGAAGGAAACTTTTGTATTACCTGAAGTTTGTCAGTAGGTAGTATTCCATTAGCCCCCCTAATATTTCCAGCTAAGAAAAGTACCTTTAGTAATGAATTCGTTGGAGTATATTTGAGGGTCCTAGACACATAATATCTAACATTTGTAATTTTTAGGATGAAAGTCCAACATTTTTGCACCAAAACTTGACCCGAATTTTTTTGGGACTAAAGTTAAAAAATTAAACATGTTAAGGGTCATAAGACCTCGAAATCTAAACTTGAAATTTGTTCCACAAGGGGTCCCAAGACCTCAGAAACATTTTAAGAAAAAAACTTAGATGGAAAATTATAGCTTTGTCGAGGGACTTGGGACCTTAGAACTTATAAATATATTCCACCTTAAGCCCCACCAATGGGGCCTAAGACCTCTGAGTTATTTTGAGCGTTGTATTCTTACAAAAGGCCCTTAGGCATTTGAACTTAGCATATGTAAATTCTAGAGTCCAATAAATGGATCATAAGACCTTTAGACTTGATAAAATTTGAAACCTAAAGTCCCATAAAGGGTCATAAGGCTTCTAAACTTAGTTAAATTTGAAATATGAATTCCCATAAAGGGTCAAAAGACCTCCAAACTTTGAAGATTTGAAATCTGAAGTCCTATAAAGAATTATAAGACCTCTAGACTTAGGTGCCTTTTATCTTTTTGAGGTCCGAGAATGGGATGAAGAGCCTCTAGACTATAGCCCCCCTAAGGAGGACATTTTAAGATTCCATGTTAGGTCATAAGACACCTTAACCTTAGGTTTTGCACTATTAGGTTACAAAACCAGAGTTTATTGGACAATTTTTGCATTTGGACACTTAGTCCCCCTTTTTTAATAAAATGAAAGCTTCATACAAGTCACAGATTTTTTTAGTAAAAATTGTTATTTGACACTTCGATTTTTTGAAGATAGTGGTCAAATAATTATTTTGCTAAGGTCTATGCTCCTTGTGTAACCTCATCCTTTTTTAAAATACTTTTTCTTACGTGCTAAAAGCCTTTAGACTGAGTTTTATGTGTCCTTGGACCTTAGTTATTTTAAGTAGGATCAAATGTAAAAACCTTGACGATTCCTTTAGTCTTTTCTAGGTCCTTGGACCTTTGATTGCTAGGTTTTAGCCAAGGCTGTAGTCCTTATAACTTAAAGTTTGGGTCCAAAGACCTGACCTTAAACCTTGATCCAATACTGGAGTCCTTGCAACTCTTTATTTTATGTCTTTAGACCTTGGTTTAAGTTTTGAGCTAAGGATGAAGTCCTTGCAACTCGATTTATGTGTCCTTAGACCTTATATTTTAGAGCTAAGGCTGAAGTCCTTATAACTCTGTTTGTGGGTCATTCAACCTTTGATTTTAGAGCCAAGGCTAAATTCCTTGCAAATCTTTAAAGAAAATTAGTTTTTAATACATCATGGGTACCCAAAATATGCTTTTTCATTTCTTTCAAGTAACAGAATAAACCATTTATAACTTCTTTATGGGATACCCTATGTCCCCTAAGGATTTTGCTGCCTTTATTTTCTTCCTCCATTTAGGACTCTAGCTGCGAGGGTGACTATCCACATCTTGCAGAGCTTAATGAATTCAGATATTGGTGGAAGTGGACGTGGGGATAAGACCTCTCTTGAGACATTAAGGAGCTTCTGAAGCTTTATTGGAACCTTTATTAGGCCCCGAGGTGCATTAAACAACCTTTTCTTATCCTTTATGTAAGTGATCTAACACTTTATGGCTTTATTCCAATCTTCAAAGACCTCCTCTACCCCTATAAACTTTGGGAACATCATAATTAGCCTTTATGTTGAGAAAAAAACATTTAAGTCATTAAGTGATGGTCTTCCCATTATCACATTGTAGGCGAACGGTAAGTACATCAATATTTGGAACCAAGGATGAGGAGAAAAGTGATATACCCCAAGGATTATGTTCATTTCCCATTGAATTCTATGAGAGAAATGTTGACTGGTTGCAAGTGCTTTGCATATAGGCCCATAGCGTCAAAGGCGTGTAAGAATAGGATATCTATAGTTAACGCCTTCGGAGATGCAATTGACATCTATTATAGGGACACCATTTTTTTTTTTTGTTATCATGTTGACCTTTGCTTGTATCTTTAGACACATGTTATTTTAGGTAAACCATTCTTATCACCCATTCAATTATTTTTTTCAGTCTGAAGCAGTTAATTGTGTTATGGCCCTGATCTCGATGGAACTTTCACTACTTGGACTTCTCCCTATTGTTATTAGTGGTTCTCATGGCCTTGGGTGGAGGTAGGAGATCTTGAGTTTCACCTAAAATAAATATCTCTTCAAGGGTGGTTATGAGTGGAGTGAAGTGTTTGGCCTTTGGAGGCACATTCTTATTAACCCCGTTTGTCTTCTTCTTAACCTCAGCTACTTCAGATGTGTCCTTAAGACAGGAGCGTAAGTATTTTTTCCTTCCTTGTGGAGAGGAGGATATAGACTACCTTGTTGAGATAGTATCCTCGTCATTTATATGTTTATGAGATCTTTCGATCAATTCATTTATAGATTTTGGAGGCTTCCTTTTTAAGGACCTCAATAATTTTTCTGAAGTGAGGCTTGAGATGAAGGCAACCATAAATATTGTATTAGCTTATTGATTAAACCTCTTGGAATATTCCTTGAGGACCTATGCAGCCTTCTACCTAAAGTGGAGGAGGGAAGTGGCAGGTCTCCTCTTGTGAGCTTCGATAAAGTGTCTGTGAAAGGATATTGCCAACTCAGTAAAATTTCTAATGTCCCTAGATTGAGCTTGTAAAACTACTACCTACTTGTTCCCCTCAATGCAGTGGGAAAAGCTCTGCACCTAACCTAATTCGGGGTATCATAAAGGATCATTAGTGACTTTTAGATTTCTAAATGATGGCGGGGTCCTTGGACCCATAAAATGGTTCAATATTAGACATCTTACAGTTTGGGGGAATAATGTATTGCTGAAAGTGTCTTTCAGAGGGCTAAATCAATGGTGTTAGGCATTTGAGTCTTGTACTATTGAGAAAACTCCCCAGACAGTCTTTCACCTTCTTTACCTTACCATTACGGGGCCTAGCCACCCTGGAACCTCCTTGGGATTGTTATCTACGGGTTGATAACATGTCCTTGATAGGGATGCAATTCACTGATAGTTAGGGGCCTTGGGCTCACCTTCTAGATCATTTTATCCTTTTAATCGGGACTAGTGGTTCTCCCTAATATCGCTATGCACAAATATTACTAGTTCGTCTACCATTGGGGGTAAAGGGAGTCTACTGAAGATGGTAGCTAGTTGCTTATAGAGCATATTTTACTAAACCTTCATTTCTTTAAAAGATCGAGCTAAGGAAGCACTAGTCACCATTTTTTAAGGGAGTAAGGTGTGTATTTAAAAGGAATGGAACATATCGTTCCCTCAGACGATGCCAAACTAGTGGGTGTAGAAATCGTATGTGAGTTCATACCCACAGGTGCTCCCCTTAGACCTCAGATAGGTAAGGGGAATGGAGTGTCAAAGCGTGAGGTAATGATTTAAAGTGGTTCGAACCTCAGCAGAGGGCCCTACATCCATTGTCAAAGGTGTTTTACTATTTATTAGATTTCAAAAGAGTTATTACAGTCTAAGAGACTTCTTGAGCTTTATTTAGGAGAGTCTGAGGTCTTGCGACCTTCGTCAACAATCCAAAGAACCTTAGGAAGTAACTAATTGAGACTAGTATAAGGAATCCTGAGTATTGATTTGTGTCCCAACAAGATATACAAGATGTGTAACCACTATGAATGATCCAAGTTACCAATATAAAGTCACAACAGTGGGTTGTGAGTAAGAAACAAAGAGTAAAACACTTGTGAATGCTTAGAACTCTTGATTCTATCTAAGTCTAATTTTTGTATTGGACATATAGGATTTCTATTTATTTTTTACCCAAGAGTACATAATACTCAAGGTAATTTTGTCTCTAATATCCAAAGGGGGAGATTGAGAACACACTATATATTGACTCACTTGAGTCTGCATATATAAGAGTTCCAACTAGTTTGGATATATAGACAAAATAGGTTAGTATAGTTTGATAACTCCATCTCGTCAAAGGTATATGCTACATGAAGAAATCTAGTTCAAGAGAGTCTTCAAAGGGAAGTTAATTCTAACCCTAAAACCACAAATAGGACACTTGCACTGCATCCTACATTTTTCCTATGTGCTGTAATGGTTTATAAACACTTGAAATCGTTTTAAAATCAATTTAATTGCAAACAAATCATTCTATATAATTTTAAACAATTTTTAAATGGTTTTTGAATTAATTAAAAATTGGTTTTAACAATGTTGTGGGTATGAATGGAATTTCATAAACTTATTTTCTACACTGATTGCTTGCTTGGGTAGAATCCGAAAGCGCTAGAGACTTTGAGGTATGCTTTGTAATTATTTTCATACACGCATCTCAGCCTTAATCCTGTGCGTACACGTGTTGGTTTCATAACGGTTGGATTTGTGTTTTCTGCTACTCACATAAGGCGTTTTCAATATCAGCCCTTGGATCATTTTAATCAACATATTGTATGTAATCTTTTTCAATCCTTGTGATCCCAGGCTTACCCAATCACTAACCTTATAACCCACCGCCTGTGTTAAACTGTTGGATCCAAGTCAATCCATTTAGACTTGATCTCATCGGTGGGATTGATGCTGATGTTATCGATCCTTCTACGCCTAGTATAAAAAGGGATCTATTCTCAGCATTTTGGAACTTTTGTCACTTCGTTGTTTCTGAGAGAAAATAGAGAGTAGAGAGAAGAGAGAGAGAAGAGAGAGAAGGGAAAGAGAGAGAGATTAGCAGAAGAAAACCCTAAGTTTTCTTCATGGTGCAAACCCTCCTCCAAAATCAAAACACCAAAACTAAACAGTTTCAAACACAAGAAAATCCAACTTGTGAGAGTTAGATCCTCCTAGGGTTTCTGTGTTGTTAGTTGTGTGTTTTTCTTTTTGAAGACCTCTTTAAAAACATTTATTCTCTCAGAACTCATCTCTAAGGAAGATTTAAGTTTCATTGTTGAAACTGAGTCTTTCTAAAAGAGAACATCTCACTTATATTTTCTGTGTCTCTTTTTAGATCTGATTTCTTAGATCTAATCTGTTTCAACTAGTTTTTGAAATAAAAACTTTTAGTTTCAAAAATAATTTTTCAGATTTAGTGAGTTGTGTGTTTCCAATTTTTTATTTCATACTTTATGAAATACTGGTGTAGAAAAATAACAGGAAGACAAACGAACTCGTGCTAAAGTTTTAAAACATTCAAATCTGAAAAATAAGTTTTAGATCAAAACTTGTTGAACCAGTCCTTGCATGTTAAGTCTGAATCTGATTTGTTAAAGTAGACTTCTAGTCTAGTTTGGATCAGCAATTGGAGATTTACAATTTTAAAAATATTTTCAAAACCCAAGAATTGTATAAGACCTTGAACCGTCTTTCGAGCAAGGTATCCTTGAGATCTGTGGTTATATAAAAGATCAAGAAGTCTTTGCTGGAGAACTCATGATTCAAAAATAACTTTCATATTAAAACTATTGTAATTTGTTAGGAAAGTTTATATAAATCTTGAGAGGGTGAGTTGCATGTTTGCATGTAGTAACACATCACAAACACTTTCTCACACGAACATTTAGACACCGTGGTTCTGTTTGAGAATCTTGTATTTGAAAGAATTGCTGGAATCTTAATTCAAAGAGAAGAAGATCAAGGAAAAGACAAAGAAGCAACAAGAAAGGATCAAGTTCCAAGTTAGAATACCTTTGGAGTGGAGAATCTCATGTAGGTACATTCTGAACTTAGGTTAGGATCTTTGTAGTTTGCTTAAGTGTTGTAACTTGATTTTTATTCTATTGGATTTTTGTTTTGTGCCGTAGAGGTCACCGTGGATATTTCCCTTGATTAAGGGTTTTACCACGTTAAAAATTCATGTGTCTATTTCTGTGAATGTTCTTAATTGTTATTGTGATTGGGACTGCATGATAATTTTAGTAGATGTTTATTAGATTTTTAAAAAGAAGGTAATCAACTATAGAATTCAATCCATACATTCAAAAAAAGATTTTACAACACATTTTGTGTTTTTCGAAAAGAGTTTTGCCCATAAAGTTTATTCGAAGTTTACACAACCATGACATTTTGTTATCAACTTTGTAAACAAAAAGCTTTTAGTATTAAGGCTATTTTCATCTGGTATCAGAGCGGGAACACCTTTTGTGATCCTGAAACTTGAGAAATTGTTTTCGAAACTTCTTTCTGAAAAATTTCTGAATATGGAAGAAAAAATTGAGAAGTTGGGTAACCTGTCCGGACAACCACTCTTTGATGGAAACAATTTTTTGTACTGAAAAGTGCGAATGACTGCTTTCATTCAAGGAACCCTGGGTGATGAAGTCTGGGAAATGATTGAAACTGGATATGAACATCCTACTAAACCTACGTATGAAACCAATCCAACAAGGATTAAGAAACTTCTCAGTGAATTTACTAGGGAAGAGAAAAAATTATCTCTTGATAATAACAAAGGAAAGAATGCCATCTTTATGTCTATTAATGAACATGAATTTAAAATAATATCCATATGTTCTACTTCCAAAGAGGCATGGGACACCTTGGTCATTGCTCATGAGGGTGATGAACGTGTCAAAGCTGGAAAAACCCAAATGCTTATTCAGCAATATAATACCCTGATTATGAATGACAATGAATCATTTGACGATTTCTACATAAGGTTAACTGATATTTTTACAAAACTTCATGCAAATGGTATAACCTACAGTAGAAAAGAAATTGCGTCAAAGATTCTTAGGTCCTTGCCATCTAAATTTGACAACAAGAGATATGCTATTGAGGAAATGAATGACCCTAATATGACTCCTGAATTACTTAACGGTAAACTGAGGACTGTAGAATTGGAACTGGACTTCAAAAAACAATTGACCAGACATGTTCTAATGTCATGTTTTTATTTAAATTACCAGTGCCTAAATTGAACTCTATAGACCTTGACACTGACTGTCTTGAAAACTATGATTTAGAAAACCTTGACAATAAAATATCTCTTATGAGTAAGCATTTCAAAACGATTTTGAAATTCAGAAATGTTGTAGCCTTTAAACAAGGCAAATAAAATTATCAAGGTAATCAATCTCATAGACCTCATGACAGAGACAATACCAAACACACTTATGACAATAGGAGGAACTATAACCCCAACAGACCTAAACCTGACATAAAAGATGTTAAATGTCATCGTTGTGGTAAACTTGGTCATTATGCTAGTAAATGTCTAGCTAGTTTTAATAACAACAACAAGGCCAATATGTGTAAAATATGGGATGACTCTAGTGATTCTGATGTGGATGAAACTGAGTCATCAGAATCACTAGAGTCAACCCAAACGAATGATAACTGGATGTATTTCTTTGCTAAGATAATATATAATGATGATGCATGCTTGCCTATTCATGAACCTATTATGCCTGTTGATGTTGTCAATGATATTAATGATAATTATGTTCCTATTACTGATGAAAGACGTTGTGTGAGTCAAAGTGATAATGTTGATGACGAATTGAATGTGTGCGTGAGTAGAGAACCTAACCAAATCATAGGGGACAATTCACACGATGCACACAATGAATTTGATGATGACCTGCCTGTTTACATGAATTGTACACTAAAATGGTTAAGAAGAGTGCTTGCCTAGAAAAGATTATAAAAACCTTAAGTGAGCGTATAGATTTGCTTAACCAAACCATTAGGAAAAACACTGAAGATTATACTGCCCAATGTGTTCCTCATGAGACTAAGATTGAGAATTACAACTTGAGAATAAATTCTTTGATTCAAAAGAACCATGAAGTTGAACAGAAATACAAGGCAACCCTTATTGAACTAGAAGAGTCAAAGCAAAAGGTTTCAAATGTTTCTAAAAAATGTCAACATTTGGAAACACAAATCAAGACTTAATAAAAAATTGTTACTGGAAGTAAATTTGACTCTGAAGATAAGTCTGGCCTAGGTTTTGGAGAAATAGTGCACACAAGTAAGACCAAAGATTCTCCTGAAAATGTTGCTTTTAAAAAACAAGGCTAAACTTCTCAAAATGTTCAAAAAGGTGAACCAAGTCTCAATGTCTCTCAATCAGCACATAATCAGTATAATCAGCAGTTGAAACCAAACTGCTAAACCAAATATATTTGTCCTTCTGCCAGAGACCAAAGATAGAAACCTAAACCTAGTAATGACTGGACTACTGTACCCAATAGATCCAAACTAAATTTTAAAGACTTTAATAAGAAAGTCAAGTCCTATACCCATCAGTAATGTTCCTACTGCGATATTTTTGAACATACTCTAGATGAATGTTTCCAGAAAAAAAAATACACTCCTACCTACCAGAACTTTAACTATTCTAGGAAATCCAAAAATACTTATATACTTCCTAGACAGGCCACAAACAAATCTAACTCTAAAAAGAAAAAGGTAGGGTCTAAGACTAAGAAAAAATCATTTAGAAAGACCCCTCAAATCTTTTCAAAGTCAAAATGCAACAAAAATTTTAAAACTAAGACTATTTGGATTAAAAAAGATGATTTACTACCCCAGCTCAAGTGCAACATTGTCATTTCTACTTTAAAGGCACAAAGCACTTCAACTGGATGGTATTTAGGCTCTAGATGTTCTAAAATATGACCGGGGACGAAACAAAATTGAAAACTAAGACAGACTTCCTTGGAGGTAGTGTCATGTTTGGAGATGGTGTTTCATCTCAGATCATAGGTAAGGGAACATTGAGTGAGCAAGGGCTTCCTAAACTGAATGATGCTTTATTAGTTAAAGGCCTTAAAGCCAATCTCTTAAGTATATCACAATTTTGTGACTCCAATCACTAAGTTACCTTTTCTAAAAATGATTGCAAAATTATAGATGAAAAGGGCAATTGTATTTTGATAGGAAACAGAACCCCGAAAAACTGTTACACGGTAATTCCTAATTCTGAATCTTGCAATATTTCCAGATTAGAGGAGTCTGATCTTTGGCACAATATATTGGGACACACAAATTATGATAACCTTAGAAGATTGAGTTCCCAAGAGATAGTTAGAGTCTTACCAAAAATTAAAAATTCTTTTAACCCTGTATGTGGACCTTGTCAAGAAGGAAAAATAAGTAAATCCCCACACAAGAAGGTTAAAGATATCATTACCACTAAGCCCCTAGAACTTATCCACATGGACCTCATGGGTCCCTCTAGAACTGTTAGTTTCTGTGGAAACTCTTACATCCTAGTTATAGTGGACGACTATACGAGATATACATTGGTAGCTTTTATGAAGCATAAATTAGAAACCTTCAATGAATTCTTAATAATCCTCTTGAAAATTGAGAATGAGAAGGATACCCAAGTATGTCGAATTAGGATTGATAGAGGTGGAGAGTTTAAGGACTCTAGAATTTCTGAGTATTGTTTAGCTAATGGGTATAAACATGAGTTTAGCGCTCCCAAAACCTCGCAACAGAATGGTATAGCTGAACGTAAGAATAGGACTTTACAAGAAATGGTTAGGGTTATGTTACATGCTAAGAATCTCCCTAGATACTTTTGGGTAGAAGTTGTCCAAATTGCGTGTCACATTATTAACCGTATATACCTCTAAAAGATTCCAAAGAAACATCTTATGAGTTATGGTTCAACAAGAAGAATAATTTGAAATACTTTAAAACCTTCGATAGTATCTGCTATATCTGCAAAGAAATAGCGCATCTTTTAAAATTTGATACCCAAGGAGAAAAGGGAATTTTTCTTGGCTATTACCAAAATAATAGGGCTTTGCGTGTTTTTAACTATAGAACAAAAACAATTATGGAATCAATTAATGTAATTGTAGATAACACAAGTGTTAGGAGTAGTGACAGTCAATCAGTAACATTTGATGAGGACAAACCTGTTTTATCCCCTGATACTCAACATGATACTGATTCACTGCCACCTGATAATCCCTCTGTACCAACCTGGGTTTCTAAAGATCATCCCATTAAAACCATTCTCGATAATCCTTAGGAACCAATTCGAACTAGATCCCAACTTCGTCAAGTGGCATAATATTCTTGTTTTATTTCTCTCGAGGAACCTAAAAATGTTAATGATGCCCTTAATGACTCATTTTGGATAAATTCTATGCAAGAAGAGCTAATCCAATTTAAGAGTCACGATGTTTGGAATCTGGTTCCTAGACCTAAAGATTCGAAGGTTATTGGCACAAGATGGATCTTTAAAAACAAAACTGATGAAAATGGGGAGGTCATTAGAAATAAAGCTAGGTTGGTTGCCCAAGGTTACTCTCAGATTGAGGGAATTGATTTTGAAGAAACCTTTGCACCCGTTACTCGTCTACAATTATTTTGTCTCCTTCTAGCAATTTCGTGTCATATACAGTTCAAATTATTCCAAATGGATGTTAAATCCGCCTTTCTTAATGGAATTTTGTTTGAAGAAGTTTACGTAGAACAACCCAAAGGATTTGTTGATCCTGTACACTCGGACCACGTCTTTAATCTAAAGAAAGTTTTATACGATTTGAAACAAGCTCTTAGAGCTTGGTACGAACGACTGTCTACCTTCTTAGTGTCTCATAATTTTGTTCGAGGTGGAAACGATCAAATTTTATTTGTTAGAAAGGAAAATCAACATGTATTAATCGCGCAAGTGTAAGTGGACGATATTATTTTTGGATCCACTTGCCCTAAATAAGTAGAGAATTTTTCTGATATCATGCATACTGAATTTCAGATGTCTTTAATGGGTGAACTACAACATTTTTTGGGTTTACAAGGTAAATAATGCAGTGATGGTCTTTTTATTTCCCAATCTAAATATGCTGCAGAATTAGTTAAAAGATTCGGTTTAGAAAATGCTAAACCTTCTAGAACCCCCATGAGTACTTCAACTAAACTATTTAAGGACGATATTGGGAAAAATATAGATCACACTCTTTATAGAAGTATGATAGGCACTCTTATCGCATCTCGACCTGATATATCCTTTGCCGCGTGTATCTGTACTAGATATCAAAGTAACCCTAAAGATTCTCACTTATTAAGTGTAAAAAGGATTATTAAATATGTTAAGGGTACTTTAAAATTTGGTATTTGGTACACAAAAGATACAACTAGTTCTATTGTTGGATATACCGATGCTGATTGGGCCAGTTGTACTGATGATAGTAAGAGCACTTCTGGTGCTTGCTACTACGTAGGCAATAATCTTGTAGGTTGGTCGTGTAAGAAACATAATTGTATTTCATTATCTAGTGCCGAATCTGAATATATAACAGCTGGTAAATGTTGTGCTCAATTACTATGAATTAGACAAATGCTTGCCTCACAGAAAAATAATTAACCTTGTTTTGTGATAATCAAAGTGCTATTAACATTTCCAAAAATCATGTTTTGCACTCACGAACTAAGCACATCAAGATTAAACATCATTTTATCCGTGACCTTGTCGAATCCAAAGACCTCATTATTGAATATCTGAACATTTAAAAACAACTCGCAGATCTCTTTACAAAACCATTAGATAACATTCGTTTTGAGTATTTGCGTACAGCTATAGGCATGATAACTCTCAATTAATCTCTATTTTTTGTGCTTTATACCCCTTGTATATTTGAGAAAAATTGGGGGAGAAGATCTTGAGTATTGCTTAGAGTTTTTACCATCTATTCCTATCTAACTCAACTAATATGCCAAATTTAGTGTTTATCTTGTTATAGGCATTACAGACCCGTTGTACATCTTGTTTATACGTCGTAGGGTATTGGTCTGTATGTATTTGAGTAATGTATTTTTTTTACCATATTTTCGATTTTAGGATGGGAAAGGGTAGTTAAATTTTTTGTATAGGACACATAAGATTTCTTTTTATTTTTGACCCAAGAGTACAGAATACTCAAGGGAATTTTGTCCCTAATATTCAAAGGGGGAGATTGAGAACACACTATATATCGACTCACTTGAGTCTGCATATATAGGAGTTCCAACTAGTTTGGATATATAGACAAAATAGGTTAGTATAGTTTGAGAACTCCATCTCCTCAAAGGTATATGCTACATGAAGGAATCCAGTCCAAGAGAATCTTCAAAGGGAAGTTAATTCTAACCCTAAAACCATAAATAGGACACTTGCACTGCATCATACATTTTGCCTATGTGCTTTAATGGTTTATCAACACTTGAAATCATTTTAAAATCAATTTAATTCCAAACAAATCATTCTATATAGTTTTAAACAATTTTTAAATGGTTTTTGAATTAATTAAAAATTAGTTTTAAAAGTGTTGTGGGTATAAATCAAATTTCAGAAACTTATTTTATACACTGATTCTTTGCTTCGGTAGAATTCGAAAGCACTAGAGACTTTGAGGTATGCTTTGTAATTATTTTCATACGTGCGTCTCAGCCTTCATCCTGTGCGTACACGTGTTGGTTTCATAACGGTTGGATTTATGTTTTCTGCTACTCATATGAGGCGTTTTCAATCTCAGCCCTTGGATCATTTTAATCATCGCACTGCATGTAATATTTTTCAATCCTTGTTATCCCAGGCTTACCCAATCAGTGACCTTATAACCCACTGCCTGAGTTAAACCGTTGGATCCAAGTCAATCCATTTAGACTTGATCTCAGCGGTGAGATTGATGCTGATGTTCTCGATCCTTCTACGCCTAGTATAAAAAGGGATCTATTCTCAGCATTTTGGAACTTTTGTCACTTCATTATTTCTGAGAGAAAAGAGAGAGTGGAGAGAAGAGAGAGAGAAGGGAGAATAGAGGGAAAGGAAAGAGAGAGAGATTAGCAGAAGAAAATCTTTGTGGTGCAAACCCTCCTCCCAAATCAAAACACCAAACCTAAATAGTTTCAAACACTAGAAAACTCAACTTATGAGAGTTAGATCCTCCTAGGGTTTCTGTGTTGTTAGTTGTGTTTTTTTTTGAAGACCTCTTCAAAGACATTGATTCTCTCAGAACGCATCTCTAAGGAAGATTTAAGTTTCATTGTTGAAACTGAGAGTCTTTCTAAAAGAGAACATCTCACATATATTTTTTGTTTCTCTTTTTAGATCTGATTTCTTAGATATAATCTGTTTCAACTAGGTTTTAAAATAAAAAACTTTTAGTTTCAAAAATAATTTTTCAGATCTAGTGAGTTGTGTGTTTCTAATTTTTTATTTCATATGAAATACTGGTGTACAAAAATAACAGGAACACAAACGAACTTGTGTTAAAGTTTTAAAACGTTCAGATCTGAAAAATAAATTTTAGATCCAAACTTGTTAAACTAGTCCTTACATGTTAAGTCTGAATATGATTTGTTAAAGTAGACTTCTGGTCTAGTTTGGATCTGTAATTGGAGGTTTACAATTTCAAAAATATTTTCAAAATCCAAAAATTGTATAAGACCTTGAACCGTCTTTCGAGCAAGGTATCCTTGAGATTTGTGGCTATATAAAAGATCAATAAGTCTTCGCTTGAGAAATCAAGATTCAGATATAACTTTCATATTAGAATTGTTGTAATTTGTTAGGAAAGTTTGTATAAATCTTAAGAGGGTGAGTTGCATGTTTGCATGTAGTAACACAACACAAACACTATCTCACACGAACACTTAGAAACTGTGGTTCTGTTTGAGAATCTTATATTTGAAAGAGTTGCTGGAATCTTAATTCAAAGAGAAGTAGATCAAGGAAAAGACAAAGAAGCAGCAAGAAGGGATCAAGTTCCAAGTCAGAATACCATTGGAGTGGAGAATCTCCTGTAAGGACATTCTGAACTTAGGTTAGGATCTTTGTGGTTTGCTTAAGTGTTGTTACTTGATTTTTATTCTAGTGGATTTTTATTTTGTGCCGTAGAGGGCACCATGGATGTTTTCATTTATTAAGGGTTTTACCACATTAAAAATTCATGTGTCTGTTTCTATGAATGTTCTTAATTGTTATTGTGATTGGGACTGCACAATAATTTTAGTACATGTTTATTAGATTTTAAAAAAGAAGAAAATTAACTATTGAATTCAATCCATACATTCAGAAAAATCTTTTACAACACATCTTGTGTTTTTCGAAAAGAGTTTTGCCCAAAAAGTTTATTCGAAGTTTACACATTCATAACATTTTGTTATCAACTTTGTAAACAAAAAGCTTTTAGTATTAAGGTTGTTTTTTAGTAAGGGAGTTGTTGGGTGCATTTCATGTGTATGGGATCATTTAATAAAAGTGGGTGTAACTAGTGGTGGTAGGGGAAACAATATTATGCTTTTCACCTACCCACCAAACTGGTTACAGAAGATCTACGGAAGGTATAAAGGGTCTCGAACTGTCGTGGAATTTTCACAAGTTGTTCTTGAGATATTAACCAACGATTTACCTGAGTTCTGAGGACTAAAAAACCTTAGACGGTCATTTCCTTTCGGTCAGAGGTCTGTTCTGAGTGCTGGATAGGGTGAAACCCTTCTTCAGTGGTTTCGGAGCTTGGTTGGGGGGATATGCTGGAACAACTACCCATACTAAGAATAATGAGGAGAGACTGAGGCCCACTACAGTAATATGGCTTATCCTTGAGAGCATGGGAAGTTTTAGGGGCTAAATAACGATATATCTTAAGTCAGAGGTCATCCGTGGGACCTTGAACCTTGTCTGAGGGTATTCTAAGCTATTTAGATCCTTTCAAACACCAAATGTAAAATAGGGTTTATCATTGTCCTTATAGTCATCCAGGGATTTCTTGTTATCATGGGTGGTCATCAGAGCTTTATTATTTTTCTTGGTCCATTGTTAAAGGTCGACCATTATCATCAAACCCTACATTCAAAGAGGATATAAGGATGTAATCAGCCGAGTAAGATTTGGAGAAAATTATGCAAGTTAGTAAAATCACAAACCTGAAAGAATTTTATAATAGTGAGGTCAACCTCTTCACCTATCTCCATGTTGGTAAAATAGCCTTTATCACAATTCGACAAGTTCTTCACTAAAAAGTCGCGAGCCCTTGATGAATTGGCATAAAGAGTTTTTGGTCGGCTTGTAGTGCCTGGTGTATGTCCTTAAACATATAGAGGTTCTGTTGCATCACCGGCTTAGTGGCGCTCATATTTCCCTCAATCTATTTTGGAAAGTGGAACTCCATCATCTTCTTCTTAGAGGGTTTACTGGCAGTGGGCTCTTTGCCTTTCCTTTTTAACTTCCCAGCTCGATCATCGAGCTTTCCCTCAGCTTCGATAAAACCTTATTGCGTACGAATTTAGGAATAAACGTATCCCACTCTTTGATGATTAGATTGATTGGTTTATTTGAATAAAATAATAAATGATAATCAGACGAATGTGATACAAGGCCGATATATGAAAAGGTATAAGGTAAGAAATATGCGAAGCTCTTTTAAAGGATGAGGGTCAAAGATGATCCCAAAAGCCTCAATCATTACAAAAGACGAAAACTCCTTATAGGTTTTGAACCCATAGTTGACAATGCCATCCACTAGCTGCCAGTTAGTAGCACTCAGATCCGAAGTTACACTGTCTGCAAAAGCAAGGAAATAACAAAAGTGTAAGTATTGATAGTGAAATACATAAATTCTACGATGCAAAGATAAAGGTAAATAATTTGTATTGCTCAAGGGAGGCTTTTCGAAGTCACGATGGACCCTCACGGCTCCTTCTTGTTTTGCCCCATCTATAAATTCCTAATATCCACTTGCATAAAAGTAGCCTGTCTTCTAATTGTGATTCAAGGGTTGGGAAACTTTAACAAGTCCACGCTTTAGATTACAAGGACTCGTAAAATAATATCATGCTGAATATTTAACAAGTTTACGCTTTAACACTCCTAAAGATTTCCCTATTTATATTTTCAATATGAACGAACCTCCAAGGTGTGAAAGTATGTCTTGGATGCAAGTTTGTAAAGGTAGACGAAACCCTAAATAAAACATGGCATCGTATTAGGCAATCTCTTAGGCATTCTTCTCATTGTATGCTCTCTCATCGTCCTCACTATAATGGATGATTTTATTCTATAGAAGTGTTTGAGCCTACAAGACTTTATTTTATCAATGGTACTCCTGTAAAGATAAGCTCGTGAGAGATCTAAGGTGTAAACCTTTTCATCATCAATAGTATTCTCCCCAATTCATAGTTTAGAGGGGGAAAACAAGTGAAAAGCTCTACAAATGAAGTATGCTTTAACTCCCATCGTATTCCTCAAGGTTAATAGCCTTTGTAGCATTAGGATCACTCTCAGAGGCAGTAGATCCAGAGTAAGAGGAAGAGGAAGTTTACGAGCCTCAAAGAGCATGCCTGAGAGGAAGAAGGTGAATAACCATAAGAGGACGAAGCTATAATCTCTACCCTAATAATTGTTTTAGAGGTATAAACAAAAGTAGTAGTATTTTTCGAGTGGCGAATTAGCACACTAATCGTAACGTCATCCATTACAATCGTGAAAAAAATCTTCATCCTGACTCATGGTATTTCTACTGATAGAGCAATCACCAAGACAAAGGGGAACAATCAATCTAATTCTAGCTGGTGTGTGGGTGGGGGGGGGGCGAATACTTTTGGTCACGAAGGGGAAAACCTTCAGTATGAGGAGGTTGGGGGTAAATGACTGAAAAGGGTGTCAACCCAAAGTACCCCTGGGTTACTCTCTCTATATAAAGGGTTTCCCTAACAAGATTCTTCCTAAAATCTTTGAAGGACTCTTAAAATGGATTGGGATTTCATAAACCAACAAACACAATTCGTTAATGAGATTAAAGATCAAGTGTTGCCAAAGTTATGCATCTAATTATTTTAACGGTGTGAAATACATTGTTATAAATTAAAAAAATGTCGCCAAAAAAGATATAGAGGGAAAATCTTACCAGAAAAGAAGAAAATGATGAAGTCCTCTAAGAACCATTGAAATCCCTCGCGGTGATCGTAGAGAGAGATTATATTTTTCAGAGAAGTTGTGAAATGATTTTTTAAATGAGAACCAACATTTTATATAGGGAGTAAATTGGATGAGCTGTCTGTGCCAAATCCTAAAATTGGGAAGTGTAAACCAAACAAGGCAAAAATGGTTGGCTAATTCAAAAGGTATTTCTGCACAACTCACTATCAACCATCGACATTTTACTCAAGGGAGCACGCACCAATCTTATCGGCCTACATGGGGTCAACTTTAACATTTTATTTGATCCTCTTGACTTTCAGCCTACAGGGGGTAGGCTTTAACATTTTAATGACCCTATTGACTCTCGGCCTAAGAGGGTATCACATCCCGATTTTCGCCGAGGGTGAGGGTTAACTCGATAATTACTAAATAATAAAGAATCTGAATATCGAAATACTTAAGGCATTTATTAATTCTTAAATGTGTTCCAACTGAAATCTAGATACAATACAAAAGCATTTCTCTTTCTAACTATGCTCATTTTCTTCTAATATGGCATTTCTTTATCTCTATGGATTAGTTGATTTTTGAACTATTCATGATGGCCTATTGGTACCTGTATACAATAACTGAAAAATAAGGAATAAGAAAAACTTTACCGAGTAGATAATTCTAGTTCTATAACAATGCAAATATAGGAATATGTTTAAATAGCAAATATGGGTTTGAAATGCTTAAAATATAAAATAGTGTATGGCAATCTGCAGCAAAATGAAATATCAACATAACTAAACAGGGGCATACTGAAGTTTGCGATATATGAAATAACTGTATGGTGATTATAACCGGATACAGTGTTTATAGAGTTATAAATAAGGTTCAGACTATAGTATGATAACCCATAAATTATCGTCTATAGGGGCTGAAAATGCATAGACATGCCATTATAATATCTATCAAGTCATAATATGCACTTGAACAGGAACTCCCAATAATTATGGAATGACCAAATAAATTGGCACACTTGGCTAGAGTGACACTCATACGTAGAGAAAGTATAACAATAAGGCATTCAACATCTGAGTCCTTCAGGCTAATTAGAGTTATCGGAGGTTTATCAGGTCAAATACCTAGATCATAAGGTATGCTACTAAAGGTTTCACTGATAATAGTTATAAGCTGACAGGCTATGTTTCAAATCAGATGATTGAAACCAAAGCTTAATAACATGCAGGGTATACTGCAATATGGTAAAACAATTTAAATCATTGCTCAACAGGATACAGTGGTGTACTGTAATCTGGATCATTTACTGAAATCAAATAGGTTATCATGGTTGGGTTGGCTTGAGTGTAATCAGATAAAAAATGAATCAATAATCACGGTACATTTTAACTATCAAAAAGTTCATAAATGAGAATATGAGTTCAAGGCTATCTGATCGAGTTAAAAATAGAGCCTCCGTGTAATACAATAATCGTTGTTATCGACTTTCGACCGCAATATAAAAAATCTAAACTCTAGCTACACTTTTATGGAGTATAGTGGCTAGGTTGGGTATCGAATCCACGAGGAATGTTTAATAGATTTTAATTCATTTATTACTTCTAAAATAAAAGTGTAAAAGATGATGATGAGGTGAGAAAGAAAAAAAAGGGGGAAAATAAAGAAGTTAAATACGCTAATTAGAACTAAACAAAGAATAAGAAACTGGATTAGGATCACATCCCCGCCATTGGATAAACAACGTGTATAAAGGATTTTGGTTCAAAAATATTTAACGGAGCATATTCAATTGATTATAAACATCAAACATGAAGAAATTTAATTCAACAATGAAAGACTAAACTTTCGCTCGAATATGGTCACAGGTGGATTAATTTTGGAGTATCGATATAAACACTCACGTTTTATAACAACAAAAGTTAAACGCATAATATTCCAACTTTAATACATGAGGTTTCAATTAATTGTATTTCTACCCAAAACCTAACTTTCAAAACTCAACACCTATCAATGGCGAAAACATGATCCCAACTCTTGAACTAGATCCTAAATATAATGGTGTTAACAACCCAAGAATCCATTAACAAGCATGTGAAAATAAGGAAAGAATAATAAGAGTGTTTGAATTTAAGGTTACCAAGGTTGAAGAACACAAACATGCAAGAAGAAATCAAAGCTTGAAGAAAAAAGGAAAAAGCTAGGGAATAAAGGTTGAAAATATGTAAATTGTTCTTCTAGATGTTCCTCATTGATTAGGAGATTTACATGAATGAAATATATGTTAATATAATCCTAATGACTAAATATATAGGTTAGAATTCGTTTAGAAGAGTCCTAAAAACATAAAACTCTTTTGGCTAAAAGATAAGGACGAAATAAATATTCCGCTTCTCGTGATTTGTCATGAATATAAAGCGTGACTAAATTTCATCACAGATCTGGAGCACTAATAAATTTCAAACCAGTTTGCCTAAGACACAAACCGGTTCTGGGTACGGTTCGATTTTTCTTACTGCCTTGGCGTGTTTCTTCTCGTATCTTTGGATTTCTTTCTCAACTTCAAACGAGCATAACTTCTTCATCGTAGCTCGGATTGGGGTGCCATTTTTTTTTCCGTATTCTTGCAACTTCAATATCTTCAACTTTCAAGTTTTCCCCACCTCCGGGCTAAGGCTTTAAAATTATGAAAATCCCCTTCAACTCCCTTTTTCTTGGTTTCTTTCACTATTTTGAGTTCTCTCTCGCACTAACTTGCATGAAATACCTGTAAAGCACATGATAATTACACAAAATAAGAAATAATTACCAAAAAGGTTTAGTGACATGAATATGAGATAAATCTAGTCTATATACACCGCACGAGACCATAAAAAGACCGAAATTAAGGGTATAAATGTGAAGAATTTATGCCTAATCAAATACCCCTAACTTAGAACGTTGCAAATCTCGAGAAATGTAAAAGAATAAGAGTATGAGTTAAAGACCCTTCAAAAAATTTATTGGGATAGAATACCTCTTTCGCAAGCAAGCGATTGTATGCAACAAGCCGTTAAACTCCTAGGCTACCCTAGTAGGACGAGTGGTGTCTCGTTAGGGTTTGTAGTGAATATACCCACAAAATTTATTTTTCAATTCAAAGAAAAATCAAAATACTTAAAAACTGTACAATTTAAACTCCCCAAAAGTTATCACCGTAAATTTATATTCAATAGTCTCAATTTTTTTTGTGTGTGTGCGATGCTGAAAATCGAACCACTAATTTCCACCGATTGATCATTACGCTGCTTTTCGACAATTCGTTTTGATTCAATTTCTCACAGGATGCTCTCACAAACGAATCACTTAAAATGTGGCTATTTTATCTCGATATGCGTGATTTATAACAATAAATATAATGGAACACAAATTCACGCACATAAATTGGAAATACGAAATTTCTTTAGGTGAATAGATCTCATCATCCGATTATGGTCATTGGAAAACAGGAAACATCGCCTCTTATCCACACCAATTAATCGCTTCATTTTATCTTTTTGTGTTTTAGCTCTCCACGAGGCAATTGATTTCTCAATTCAGACTTGGTTAGGCCTTTTTTCGGGTTGCAAGGTGTATTGGGTAAAATGAGAATGGTTGGGAATTTGGAGTTGAAAATTTTAGCTTACTATGTCCTTTGGCGCTTTTTCGGGCTTATGCTCTTTTTCTTTTCTTTTTCTACTTTTCTACTTTTTTTTAAGATTTTCTTATTTTTCTATTTTTTCAGCATTTTTCTTCTATTTTTTTCTTACCCCTTTTTATCGCACTATTTGGACTTAATTGATGAATTTTTAGATTTTTACAACTTTGGGCTTCATGGGATTTTGGGGTTAATCAAACAAATTGAAAATTTTATTCTACTCAATTGGGTTAGCAAAAGGGTATTTTTCACAACTTTTTATGACTAATATTTTTGGGTAACAAATGATGGCCTAACTCCATATGTCTGAATTACTCATTATTTTATCGTATGAGTCTCGAGAATATATTTAGTTTAGAGATATATTTAGTGTGTATTTTAAGGCAACATCTCATACATTTCCCGTAACCGATCAAAACAAAAGAGTTGAGAACCTCAATGACTTATTTTAAATGTTGAATTGAACTTTGAGTTACTTATTAACTCAGATTGATTTAAAAACTCACAAAAATCGATAGGCTCGAAATCTCCCCAGGTTAATTAATCTTCACATTTATTTCGTTAATTCGTCAATTTTGTTCAATTTCCATCTTTGGTCAATTTCGACTTAGTGCTTTTGAATTTTTACAATTTGAGATTTCAAACAACATTTTAGTGACATTTTCGAAAAATTTAAATTCCAATTTTTATTTATTTTGAAGAAAAATATTTTTGGCCTTTTTGACTTCTTCATTTTTTTTGGATTTTTTTTTGAAATTTTCTGAGAAAGCATACTTGGAACGAACATGTGATCAAGTCAATGAAATTAAACAATAAATGAAAAAAATATCCCACATCCCCTAACTTAAATATTGCATTGTCCTCAATGCAAATCAAGAGCACAACATAAAAAGAGGAAAATAAAGATATTACCTAAATGGAGCGATCCCCGATAAGTACGATACCATTGAATACAAAACATGTTATAACCAAGCATAACAAAAAGAATAACAAAAACTTTAATTAATTACCCTAAACTATAATTAAAAAAAGGAAAGAAAGAATCTAACTATGTACAACCTACGATTTGAATTTCTAATAAGTTATACACTTTGACTTTGAGGTATAATCGGTGTACCTTCATTTTCATGTATGCCTCCCAAAAAATAAGAATTCCGTTTGAACAATGGAAGGCTATAAGGCGAAAGAAATGAACCATCAACAATTAATTTTTTTTAATAGATGATGGGGGATTTGGATGCTAGTGGGGACAAGTACAATTGGGATCCAAGAAAAATAGAATCACCTCCCAAAGATCTTTCAAGTAGTACGGGTATAGGGACACACAAAAAGGAATAATCCGTCTTGGAAAACAATTTAAGTAAAGAGTCCTCGTCGGTAAAAGGATTAAAAGTTTTGACCGACTCGTAGGAATCTAGCGGTATTTATAATGGTTCAATAACGGAGAATGAAAATGGCGATGAAATAAATTCAATCTCAAGTGATTCATTATCATTTGGAGATTGAATTTCAAGGGAGAAAGACTCACTTTCAATGAGATGTTTTTCAAACATTTGAGGTGACACTCAAGTCTCAACCTCCTCTTTGTTTTCCAAATAAGAACTAATCTCATTGCTAAGTGCTCTAAATTTCAAACCCATAGCAATAGTGTCATCCAATTATTTTTTTGTTAAGAAGCAAGCTTTCTTCCAAAGTAGGTTTCCTTGGCTCTAGAACCTCGAATTCCTCATGTGGTCGAAAAATTTCTTTAATTTTATCGGAAGAAAATTCGCCATTCGATTCGCATAATGCATTCAACTCTTGCTCCCCAAAACGATATTCTTCCCGATATTCATTTTCACGCCTTTAATTTTCAATAATTCGAAGGCCCTCACCAATAGTAATAGGTCGAGCTGCGAATTCTTGCACATACAAAGCTATATAACTACTCTTATACAAATGTGAGTTTTCAAGCCTTTTATTCTCAAGAATTCGAAGGCCCTCACCAATGGTAATAGTTTGAGTCACAGATTCTTGCACACAAAAAGCTAGAGAACTACTCCTATACAAACATGAGTTTTCAAGCCTTTCATTCTCAAGAATTCGAAGACCCCCACCAATGGTAATAGGCCGAGGTGCAGATTATTGAGAATAGAAAGTTTGAAACCGATTCCCATATGAACCATCATAATTACCGAACTCTCTAAGAAAAGACGTGATTACCAAATGATTTGTAGATGGACAATTCACGTAAAGAGGTGTGTGGCTGAGGATTCAACATTTCTTGGAGCTCAATTGTACAAGCCTGCAAAAAAAAGTTAAAACAAAAAAATACAAAAGAAAGATATCTTACAAAATAGTAAATCAATTATAATCTATAATAAAACACTCCCCGAAAACGACACCATTTTGATCGAGACAAAAACCGAGCGTCCATGTAATATACTAATCGTTGTTATCTACTTTCGATCGCAATACAAAAAATCTAAACTTTAACTACACTTTTATGGATTATAGTGGCTAGTCTAGGTATCGAATCCACAGGGAATGTTTGATAGATTTAAATTGATTTATTACTTCTAAAATAAAAGTGTAAAAGATGATGATGAGGTGAGAAAGAAAAAAAGGAAAAAATAAAGAGGTTAACTTCGCTAATTAGAACACACCCAACAGTAATGGATCAAACTTGGATGATAAATGGCAGGTCTTACACGCCTAAAAAAGTTTATCATCTTCTTCTTCAAAGATGGGCGCCCGACGATAGTTTCGTAGTTGCTCTTGACGAGTAGCGACTAGGGCAGCGCCGCTAAGGGCGGTGGCAGCGCCAGCAGCGATAAACGGGGAACCTGGCTGGGTAGTGGCAGCGACCTTGGAAATACTTGAAGAAGCCATGAGAGAGTGTTAAAAAAAACGGGATTAGGATCACATCTCCGTCATGGGATAAACAACGCGTATAAAGGATTTTGGTTCGAAAATATTTAGCCGAGCATATTCAATTGATTATAAACATTAAACATGAAAAAATTTAATTCAACAATAAAAGATTAAACTTTCGCTCGAATATGGTCACAAGTTGATTAATTTCGGAGTATCGCTATCAATACTAATGTTGCACGACAAAGAACGTTAAACGCATAATATTCCAACTTTAATACACGAAGTTTCAATTAATTGTATTTTACCCAAAACCTAACTTTCAAAACTTAACACCCATCAATGACGAAAACATGATCCCAACTCTTGAATTAGCTCCTAAACATGATAGTGTTAACAACCCAAGAATCCATTAACAAGCATGTGAAAATAAGGAAAGAATAATAAAAGTGTTGGAATTTAAGGTTACCAAGGTTGAAGAACACAAACATGCAAGAAGAAATCAAAGTTTGAAGAAAAAATTAAAAAGCCCTTGAATTAAAGGTGAAAAATATGTAAATTGTTCTTCTAAATGTTCCTCCTTGATCAGGAGCCTTACATTAATGAAATTTATGTTAAAAGAATCCTAATGAGTAAATATATAGGTTAGAATCCGTTTAGAAGAGTTCTCAAAACATAAAACTCTTTTGGCTAAAAGATCAGGACAAAATAAAATTCCCACTTCTGGTGATTTGTCACAGATAGAAAGCGTGACTAAATTTCGTCATGGATCTGGAGTGTTACTAAATTGCGAACCGATTTGCCTAGGACCCAAATCGGTTCGGGATGTGGTTTGATTTTTCTTGCTGCCTTGGCGTGTTTCTTCTCTTATCTTTGGATTTCCTTACAACTTCAAACAAGCATAACTTTTTCACCGTAACTCGGATTGGGGTGCCATTTTTTTAGTATTCTTGTAACTTCAAGCTCTTCAACTTTCAAGTTGTCCCCACTGCCGGATTAAGATTGTAAAATTACAAAAATGCCCATCAACTCCCTTTTTCTTGGTTTCTTTCACTATTTTGAGTTCTCTCTCGCACTAACTTGCATTGAATACCTGTAGAACGCATGAAAAATACAAAAAAAATAAGAAATACTTGCCAAAAAGGGTTAGTAGCATGAATATGAGATAAATTCAGTATATTTAGTGATTTTACATGCGGTGGACTCCGTCTGTTGACGATAGTTGTGGCAATCCCCATCGAGATCGCGCACCACTTCCTCTCCCTCACCTCCCGAAAGGGGGGGGGGGAGGGGGAATGGGAAAGAAAATGGGGGATCTAAAGGTCTTGCTCCCTACTTAGGAATGCTTCGACCGTCGTCAGTGTGGGGTAAATGTAAAGAGATGGGGTCGCCAGCCTATTTTGCAAAAAATAGGTAAAAGAACATGTTGCCGCCTCGAGAGAGCGGCATTGAAGATAAACTGATGCATACGAAGCTAATAGTTCGAAGGTTCGGGGGATAAGTTACGGAATGGGAAGGTGTTAGGCACCCATCCCCCCCTTTCGCTCTCTCATGGTCTAGTGTTATTATTTTCCTTTATTTCTCCGTGAAGTTATCAATTTTAGTGAATGCCCGTCGCTCTGGAATCTTATTAGAAATATCGTTAGATAGGCGTTTGAATGAGGTGCTACACATCATTCCAACGAAATACTTCGTTCGAATGAGTTCGCGAATTTTTATTTCATTTGTGATTTATCAATTGTTTTTTCATCCTTATCTCATTTTTAACAAACCTCCTATAGATAGGAGTACGAAGCAAAAGATTTTAGAGAGACATTTCCAAGATTTTTAAGTTCCTAAACTTGTTTAAAAAGCTCTCCATGTTACGTGTTTGTTTTGAGAGAATGTATTCAAAACCAAACCCTTAGTTTACACCCATGTTTTGAGATCCAAGAATCATACAAACATATACTGTTTAGAGATCCCCAATTTTTCATCAAAGTGGTTTGCTCTATATACTTTGAACATTTCATGAGGTGGACATCGATTATGTATTGAGGGATAGCTGGATTGGTCATGAGACAAGTAAGATCAGTGGGATACTGAGATACGGGAAAGGGCCTGCGTTGTGTGGCTGTTGGCGTCAAACAATGATTGCGAAGAAGGTTACAAGGATCAAGGAAGCGCGTCAAATCTTGAAGGCGTCGAGTCTATAAATAAGTTTTAAATTGTCTTGTAGACTGCCTATATCACAGTGGACTTATGTCGCCGGTCGTTCGAGATTTTTCCCGTTTTGGGTTTTTCTCATACATCTCCATATTGTGGGTTTCTTATTTTATTCTTACTTATACTCACCTAGAGGCATGCTTAGGTCAAGTATAAAATTGGCTAAATTGTTTCACACAACACTTGTGGTTTTTAAGGTGCAAAATTTATTAAAATTACGAAAAAATAAAAATTAGTGTTTTTCCTCTACAACGCCTAAGGAACTTAGCTTCTTTAGATTGGTATCAGAGCGAGTGACACTAGCTTACTGTGTTAGATTCTTATTTATCGTTTGTTTAGAGTTTAAATGGATTTTAATTGAGAGGGTAGTTCCATTGGTCAACCTCCATTATTTGATGGGTCAAACTATCGCTATTGGAATGCTCGGATGCAATTTTTCTCTAAAGTCGATAGATGAGAATGTTTGGAACACGGTTGAGTTTGGTTGGTCTACTAACACTGAAGGTGGTGCTGCCAAAGCGTATGCTTCCTGGATAACATCTAAAAAGAATGCCTCGACTTTTAATTCGAGGGGTGTTGAAAAGTCGAATAGCGGTGGTGTGATAATTGATTTAAATTAAGTTCACAAGTTTTCAAGTAACTCTTATTTGATTAGAGTCTACTTTTAAATCAAATAAATACAACCCCTAAACATGCAGCTAAATCAACCCATCAAAAATAAAGCATGCAACGCAGTAAATATACTGAGACACAGATTTCAGGAAAAAAAACCTTTCGGGTAAAACCTTTATTTCACTATGAATATATAAATCGCAACTTATAATTACATAGAAAAATATGCAATGGATCAATGCGCAGCCAACCCACAAAGACACGCAGTCTTGAACTCAGCAAGAGAATACACGCAGCAACCTCAAAGGACTCACAGCCCAAACAACAAAGGAAGAACTGCAGCTCTCCTCAATGACACGCAACCATAACACTTTGTAGAGACTCCCTCAGCAATAACACGCAGCTCTCGGTTGCAAAGATCTCCTCATAAAGGTTGAAAAATAGCAAAGCTTGTGTTCTAGGGTTCCAAAAGATTCACAAAAGTAATTGGGATTTTTGTGTGTGAATAAAAAACATGAGTCTCGGGACTCAAAAAAGTTGAAGACTAAAGTAATTAGGATTCTTAAATTCGTCTCCAAAAGTCTTAAAAAATAACTCCCCCGAAGTTGGTTTATATAGGGAAACCTGAGACGAAAAAATCTCACATGATCTGTTCGATTTTATCAGAAGCGGATCGATCCGTTTTTAGAGACGGATCGGTCCGTGGTCGGATCGGTTCATTTTTTCAGAGGGCTTCTTCGGTTTGGCTTCGATCCTGGGTTCTCTATTTTTTAAGCAAAGCGGATCGGTCCGACTTGGATGCGGATCAGTCCGGAGGAGGATCGGTTCATTTTTAAAATGGGCGGACCGGTCCGGTTATGCAGAAAACTAATTCCAAGTTGAAGATGCTTTGATTTTCGGATCCGTTGATGTAGATGCGATCTTGAATTTCTTCAACGGTGTAACGACGTACGACATACATATTGACAATGGACAAAAATGTCCTTACAAATCTCCCCCTATGTCTATGCCGGTACATACATAAAAAATCCGAATTATCAAATAACAAATTTGCCTATACAAATCTACCCTTCCATGACCAAAAACTGAAAAGGTACAAATGAATAAGTTTACATCGTTTGCTCTTCAAATCTTCAAAAATTATCAAAACTTTTCTCATCAGGGTGTACAACATATTGATCTTCAATCTTCGTACCTACACACATGAGATAAAGCAAAACACCACGTGACATATCGAGTTTGAAATGAGATAAACATAGATACTAATTTATGATAAAAACATAAGCTAAATCTCAAAAACTTCCCCAAAATTCAAACTCCCCCATAGTATGATAATTCTTTCTCCCCCTTTTTATGATGTCCCCAAATTGACAAATGAGAAGAATGAATCAAATAAGCAAAATCGGAGTGTCACGGTACATAAAACAAGGCATCAAACAATATGGCAAATGTGCATCTTGCAAGGAGATGCAAAAACAATTCACAAACTCTTTTTGATTTTTCATTTTTTTCATACAAAAATAAGATACATTTGAAGAAAATATGCTACAAAAATCACACCATGGATTTAGAATCAAACAACCAAGTCATGGAAGTGGAATGAATGGGTGTGAACACATTCGATAGGTAAATAAACTCAATCAATCATATGTTCACGATGCATATGTGTATCCCTAACGAATGAACATCAAAAGTATCCTTAGGTGTAAAAATTTATTAAATTTAAATGGTATCGTCTTATGCAAATCAACAAATCAAAGTCAAAGTGATTTTCACACCAATAACGTCCAAAACTATGTAGCGCATTTTCAAGCATATCAAGGACGTGCAAACCCGTTTAAATTCTCCAACCAAACTCCCTCATATATATTTTCTTTTCGAGGTGTATAAACTAAATTCTCAAACTTTGGAGAATTGGTGCACAAACCTAAATGGCCCCTTTTTGGCATGAATATCTTTTTATTGCCTTTCAATTTTTTCGAGCTCTTTTAACCTCTTTGGACCCCAGAAAATAAAATTCCTCCATTTTTAGGTCCAATTTAACGGTGGCTTAGTATTCGCAAAGGCAAAATGAACCTTTCGCAGCCCTTTTCCATTTTCAAACAAAGCACACAAACTCATAAAACGATTCTTTATGTACAATTTTCTTATCAAAATTTATCGCGCTTGGTTTGTTTTAAGGACAGGATTGAAGTGAAAACACCCAACTAACATGTGATAAGACAAGCACAATAATCAACCAAATTCATGCACGTGTGCAATAAAGGATATTGTGAGTCAAACATGTAGGAAGAGACACTTAATTACATCTTAATGACTCCAAACATTATAAAGCACAAGGATAAATTGACCTATTGTCTCAAAACACTATCAAATAGTCACATGAAAATAATGAAATGATGTTGTGACTTGGTCATTCTAAGTGTCTATCCATAAATTGTGCAAGACAAAATACAAAAATCTTTTTGGATTTTCTCAAAATTTTAGCAAAAATAAAATCTTTTTGTATTTTTAAAAAAAATTCTAAGCAAATATACAAAAGATACACACTAGCAACAGGCATATAATATCATCATGAAAAGCATCCCATGCTAGTAAACAAGTTAAACCTCAATCGTTAGGTGCGGAAGGGTTTTCCAAAGGTGGTGATAGCTTATAAAAAACCTCCATCAATTCTTGTGAAGTTTTGACTAAAAACTTAACTTGCTCTCCTAAATGTGCAAACTCTCTCATGTAGTCTCCGGGAGCATGTAAAGTATCATGTGTGGGTGCATGTGTGCGAGAAACACGAGTGGTAGCAAAACGTGACACATACCCCAGCTTAAAATAAAATTCCCTAAGGTGACCTTTCCTCTTGCAATGAGAACAAACATAAATAGGCCTAGGAACACCTTTCTCAAAAACTCTAGGACGCGCTCTCCTAATAGGAATGGGATGCCTAGGTGGATTAGGGTGAGACACATGTGAAACTGTCACTAAAGTGGGAACCGACTCGGGTGCTAATTGGGAAGTAGAAGCACCGTCATGACTTATTCCTAACTTCTCACCTTTACCCTTAAGAACCACCTTTTCAACATTTTTAGGTGCGTTCTCGAAATTGACTTTGACCTCCCTGACACGTTTGAGATCACTCTCGAGTTGGGATACACGTGTCGTCAGACTAGACAATGTGTTGGTCAAATCACACTTCTCCTTTCTCAAAACTTCCTTCTCTCTCTCCAAATCTAAAACCCGATGACCTAAATCACGATTATACATCTTAGTTTTCAAGGTCTCAGTGTACAAATCTCTAAAAGCTTTTTGGAGCTCACTTTCATCTCCACTCTCAAACTCGCTCTCATCTCCACTAGAAACACTCGAGTCATCACTGGTGCTCTCATGACCTTTATCAGCGTGAGACAAAGTGGGTGTGCTCACACGACTTGAAAAAGCTACAAACTTCTCACCACTAGTCTTATTACCCTCACCTTCACTACTATCACTAAGTGTGGCGGGCATGGCTACTTTCTTTCCTTTCTTTCTAAACCACGTAGGACACTTAAACGACTTATGCCCCTTACCCTCACATTCAAAACAAGTCACATTCTCAAAATCTTCCTACACTCCTTATCAGAGTCATTCTCTTTTTCCCTCTCTCCACTTTCCTTGGCCTTTCCTTTTTTTTTATTTTTCTCAAAAAAAAATCTTTTTATTGGAAGAATTATTTTTATTCATGTTGAGAAATTTTTTGCAAACAAGGCCATATCATTAAAATCAAAATCTCCCTCAGAATCGAACTCACAAACTTTTTCTTTCTTTTTCTTACAGTGAGTCTTTAAATCAATGCCATTATATGTAGCCGTAATGGTTTTGGGAAACATGTCAATCTCATAGGTTTGAAGATCTCCTACAAGTTCTTCCAACTTAAGTGATTTCAAATTTCCCAAAGAGTTCAAAACCGTGACTTCAGGAATAAAGCGTTTTGGGAGAGATCTCAAAATCTTTTTAACGACACGCGTGTTATCAATTACCTCACCCAAATTAAAATATGTGTTAACAATGTCTGACAAATGTGCATAAAAATCATCAAAGCATTCAGACTCAGACATGGTGATAGTCTCAAATTGGGTGGCCAAATTTTATAATTTTGATTCTTTAATCGCGTTCGTACCCTCATGTGTCAATTTTAAAACATCTCAAGCCTCTTTAGATGTGGTGCACGTCATAATTCGGCGAAACTCATCAGGAGTGACAGCTCCAGAAATAGCACTCAGACCACGGGAATTAAAATTGAACAATTTATAATCATCTTCAGTCCATGCTGACACGAGTTTTAGAGAGGTGACGTTATTAACTGTGACCGTGGGAGGAGTCCAACCATTTTTGCAAAGCAACCAAACACGCTCATCAATAGATTTTAAAATCGATTTCATACGAGCTTTCCAGTAGGCATAATTAGACCCGTCAAAAATAGGCATCTGATTATATAAGTGCTCCGTAGAAAAAAATGCGAATTTTCACACAACTAATTTAAAAAAAATCAATATCACACGGTTTTGCGAAAAATAGGAATACGCGATAAATTAGCGTAACCCGCTCTGATACCAATTTGAAATGCCGAATAACGGCGGTGTAATAATTGATTTAAATTAAATTCGCAAGTTTCCAAGTAACCCTTATTTAATTAGAGTCCACTTTTAAATCAAATAAATACAGCTCCTAAACATGCAGCTAAATCAACCCATAAAAAATAAAGCATGCAACACAGTAAATATGCTGAGAAACATATTTTAGGAAAAAATCCCTTTCGAGTAAAACCTTTATTTCGCTATGAATATATAAATCGCAACTTATAATTACATAGAGAAGTCTGCAATGGATCAATGCGCAACCAACCCACAAAGACACGCAGTCTTGAACTCAGCAAGAGAATACATGCAGCACCCTCCAAGGACTCGCAGCCCAAACAACAAAGGAAGAACTGCAACTCTCCTCAATGACACGCAACCATAACACTTTGTAGAGACTCCCTCAGCAATAACACGCAGCTCTTGGTTGCAAAGATCTCCCCACAAAGGTTGAACAATAGCAAAGATTGTGTTATAGGGTTTCAAAAGATTCACAAAAGTAATTGGGATTTTTGTGTGTGAATAAAAAACATGAGTTTTGGGACTCAAAAAAGTTGAATACTAGAGTAATTAGGATTCTTAAATTCGTCTCCAAAAGTCTTAAAAAACAACTCCCCCGAAGTTGGTTTATATAGGGAAACCTGAGCCGAAAAAATCTCACATGATCTGTTCGATTTTATCAGAAGCTAATCGGTACATTTTTGGAGACGAATCGGTTCGTTTTCTCAAAGGTCTTCTTCGATTTGGCTTCGATCCGGGGTTCTTTGTTTTTAAAGCAAAGCGGATCGATCCGGCTTGGATGTGGATCGGTCCGGAGGTGGATCAGTTCGTTTTTAAAATGGGCGGACCGGTCCAGTTATGCAGAAAACTAATTCCAAGTTAAAGATGCTTTGATATTCGGATCCATTGATGTAGATGTGAACTTGAATTTCTTCAACGGTGTAACGACGTACGACATACATATTGACAATGGAAAAAAATGTCCTTACAGGTGTGAACACTATTTTTTTAGTTGTGACCGCCGAAGAATTTAGACACAGTATGACTTGAGAGAGTGCTAAGGCTGCTTGGGATATTTTGGATATAGACACGAGGGAACACATAATGTCAGGGTTTCCAAGTTATAAAATCCGACTACTAAGTTTAAGATGATTAAGAAATTAGAGAATGAGTCTTTTGATGAGTTTTATGCCAAGTTGTCAGGCGTTGTCAACTCCTCGTTTAACTTAGGTGAGTCAATCCCTGAGTCTAGAGTTGTGAAAAAATCTAAAGGTTATTGCTTGAAAGATTTAACACCAAAGTCATGGTCCTAATGGTCCCGGCTGTGACAATTCAGACTTACGATTTGAATTTTATGCTCATTTTCTGCAAAAGTTCGTTTCGGACTACCTATAGGCACCCTAGACGCCCTGACTATCGGTAGTATATACTTTCCTTGGCCAACAAGGCAAGTTCCATGCTGATAGGAAAGTCGGGGGCCATGCCGATCGGCACCCCTTAAAGCCTAATTTTGCACTATAAGGAGGCCATGACCTCACTCCTAGAGACCATTTTTCTAGGAATCAGAAATATTATTTTGAAATTAGAGCGCTGTCATTCCCAACAAAAAACAATTTCCCAACATTCCTTCCATTCCTCTCACCTCACTTTCATAGCACATTTGGTGACTTATCTAACCCTACTTTACCACCATTACATCACCATAAAATTAACCCACTCTCCTTCAAAAATCAATAGCAAAGTCTCATTAGAGGTCTATTCCTACTCTTTTCTAGTATATCAATTTAGCATTATTTACTCACTATATTCCCATTTTTTTATATCTTTTAGTCTTATTTTTTTTTTATCTCACATCAACTAATATCCTTTTTAGCTACTAGTTATCACAAAACATATTTTCATAAAAATCCAAAAAGATAAAAAAAAATAGGGCTTACTTATAAACTCCAAAAGTATGATTTCCTCCCCTTTTCACACTTTTATACTTGAACACGCTTCCTTAAAAAACATTCAAATAGGAGTCTTAAATTTTGTTTTATGAGTTAAACGCCACCCCTATGACATATCGAACTATGTGGACTTTGATGCCTCTTGGGCTACGTAGGCGTGTCGGGCCAATCCTGGGATTCGAGTCCTATTTTTCCTATTTTGTGCTTTTATAATCTCTTGTATTTATTTTGAGAGTCACAAACTCCTATATATTTGTGTTTTGTTCGACATGCACATTTGCTTTTCTATAGTGCCTTGTGATTCGACGGACCCTCACATTATATGTTTATGTCATTTTTGGGGACACTCCTAATGATGATTCCGCTCTGTCTTTCCCATGGCATGAGTCAGGTGAATTCTTTATCCCGTTATTCATACTACACACTTGTACACACATATCACACTTTGGAGAAAATGAGAATATTAACATACCCCATGAGAGACTGAAAGGGCGAAATAGGTTCCTAACACCTTTCTATTCCGTAACCTAGTCCCCAATACCTTGATTCATTCGGTTTCGTATGCATCAATACGACCTTGATGTCGTTCTCTCAAGACATCTACATTTCTTTTGCTTGTTTTGAACAAAATAGGTTGGCGACTCCATTCTTTTGTGTTATCAACTTTTGACGTCGACCAATTTATATCCAAGGTAGCCCATGAAAATACTAGCGTGAGTGGCGAAAAGATGACTCCTATATCCTCAAATCGGCCGTATGCACACGGTGGGAAGAGAGGGAAACTTCTTCGATTTTCCCTCCTATCTCTATTTTAGGGTCAGCCCCTGTTAGAGGAATTGGACCTAAATGGCATTGCTTTGAAATCTCGAAAGGAGGACTTATCGAATTTCGATAGTGACGGTGGGCTTGATGGTGAAAAAATATCTAGGTTTTGCTAGGAAGTTCAAGAAGTTTCTTAAGCTTAGAGTTGAGAAGAACTTTGATAAGAGTTTAGAAATGAAACCTGAGAATTTTGTGATCGTGATAGTAAGAATAAGGATGGTACTAAAAAGGTGGATGACCAGGACAAATGTTTTGAATGCCAAGGTTTTTAGCATTATTCTCGTGGGTGTCCCACTAGACTAACGAAGGAGGGTAAGCAACCAAAGGCATTAAATGCCCACCCTTAGTGATAGTGAGTTGTAAGAAGAAGTTAATTCCCCCACTGATCATAACTACACCGCGTTCATGGCCAGTCATATGGGTTAAAATGAAATGTCCTCCCCAATTGAAGATGATCATGTTCATAACGGTTTCAAGGTCCGATATTTAGGTTCCCAATAGAGTGAGGAGAGTAATGATGAAATAGAAGAAGATGGGGAGGATAATGAGCTTCAAGTGGCCTTTTGGGAGTTGTATACTGATTCATTAAAGTTAAAAAAGGTCAACTTGCGTTTAAAAGCTAAGGTGAAGGAACGTTCTATAAATGATATACTGTTAGATTTATCGAAGATCTTAGGTCACGTCAGAGGACTCTTGAACATAAGTTATAGTACGTTGAGGGAGAAAGATAGTCTTCGGGTTTGATGAAGGATTTGAAGAAGGAGCTTCTCGAGTTTGAAGAGTTTAGGCATTTTCTAAAGTTTAGGCATTTTTTCGAGTCTAGGATTGTTGAGTTAGAGGAGAAGTTGAGAAACTCGAGTAATTTCAAATTTGATTTGGAGTCTAGGTTGGAGAGGTTAGATAGAATAGGTACCATCTAAATCAAAGATAACAAGTGTGGGATTAGCTATGATGATATATATATGTTCTCTACTAAAGCCAAGACCATGTGTTTGAGAGAGCCAATTGATATGCCGTTATGAGACCTCATCTCGGCTCACGACAAGCTCGGCCTAGACCTACCCTACAAGGCATCTTTTAACAAGCATTGTATGCATCTGGTTTAACCTGTCTCGACCATTATGTCTCGTCTCGTCTAAGACATAAGCCAAGATAACAAGTATCTTTCTTTAGCCTCATGTCTCATCTCGGCTGCATTGATAGATCAAAGATTTCCTAAACTAACTTGATTTCTCATCTCAGCTTGACCCTGGTCAGCCGAGACTACACTTTGTAATTATCTATATGTATTCGAGTGGAATATCAGCAGTCTCGTACTTGTCCAGGCCGACACTTTAACCTCAACAGGACACTTTGTGCATCTTACAGGGCGCATGGAATAAAGCACGCGTGAGACAATGGGTGTGGGATATCAACCCCACGTAAACCAAATTGTTACAACAACATCACTAACACATGTGAGGAATATCTTGAAATCATTGCTTGCATGCACCAGGGACACATGGCATTACCTTGTTGGAAAATTGAAGTTGTGCATGCCTCATGCATGACTAGGGTGCGTATAGCACCACCCTAGTCATATAATTAGTTATCGTCTACCTTATTGTAAAGGATCGATTATTCTCAACCCTTAAAAAACGTTGTCAAAATACACAGTAGAGAGAGAAAAGTTTGAGTGTTGTATTTACAGGCCATTAGTGCCCTTATTCTAATGAAACCCACCATTCACATTGTACAGTGGACGTAGGCTCCGATTGAAACACTTATATCTGGTGTTATCTTCTCCTTTTTTGCATCTCTTTCTATATTTATATACTTGTTCTTACACCATTGTAGTGTTGGTTTGAGATCTCTTATCACACTGACTTGGCGATACCAATTTTAGTATCATCAATCGGGCACCGTTTGTGGGAATACGAGATAGCCATGTTCTTCCCTAATTTTGTAGTTGCTTCACCTAATTCTCGGGTGATGGTCCAATCTCATCCTAGGTTGAGTTTGAACCACCATTGAAAGATCTCTAATTTGAGTTTCAGCTTATCTTCTTCTTTTTTAGCTCACTTCTAGCTCATCGATTGGTTATTCCGGACACCGAAAGTCTTCAATAACATAAGATCCTCCTATCATATGTGGACCCAATACCATCCAAGACCCACCCTAGTCATATATGGTTGAGGTGGTGGCGGCTCTACACTCCTTAGTAGACAGTCAATGATAAATGCAGGCAACTCTTATTGCTTTCAACCAGAACATGGTCGCTAGACTTACCGGAGCTGAAAAAGGAGTTTATAACACCAGTCGCCAGGGAAGGTGATCCAGATCAAATAGTCAGGGGACCACCCTAGGCCTCACTCAAGGATCTTCTTCCTCGGTAAAGGCGCAGAGACGTGGTTGACCCTGGGTACTTACGACTGAGGAGGTCGGGTCGTGATTGCCCTAATAATGAGGATGAGTAGTATGATGAAGAGGATGACAGGAGATGTTAGGAGCCTTATTAGATTTCTGGAGGCATTGTGCGACCTATTCAGCCTAGTCGAGGATACAGTGGCAGGCCAAGCCAAAAGTTTAGGCTTAGGGCATCAACTCTAGATAGATTAAGTAGGGGGTCGACTTTTGATAGGCTTGGGCCAGCAGCAGATGACCTGAGAAATTGCCTCTCCAAATTCGGAAGTTTAGTTGATTCCAGAAGGAATGACAGATATAATGACCGTCGACCTCCTCGTGGCTGCGACGAGGAGCAGTAAGCGATGAATAGATGACAAAAAACATTTACCAAAGGGCCCTCGGCTTACCCAGATGGCATATAAGGGACTAGAGATAATGTAGCCCAGACTGTGGTTATAATAGCGGTCGAGAGACCCTGGAATGATTTTATCCAAAGACTGGAGGATAAGATTTGGGATATTTTGAAGATCCGAGACTCCTTACAGAGGGGATATAATGAAGCCTCCCCCTTCATGGCAAAGATTATGAGTTATCTTACACTGGCTAAGTTCAAGCCGCTGATGGTCACTCCAAAGTATAATGGGAGAACTAATCCAGTACACCATATAGAGATGTATTAATTAGCTGTTGATATTTACGCAATCTTAGACGAGATGAGATGTCGTGCCTTCTCAAGCACCCTGACCGGAGAAGTTTATGTATGGTTTACCTCTCTCCCTATAAACTTAATTGAGAATTTTAAATAGCTTGCAGAAATGTTTATACATAATTTTTGCTTTGGGGTGAATCCCCAGAAGAAGAAGACCCATCTATTGTATGTGAAGAAGGGAAATAATGAAAGTCTGAGAGAGTACATAGCGAGGTTCAACAAGGAGAAATTGGAGGATGAAGATTATAAAGATAGTATTGCCTTGGCCGCCCTGATGGGAGGTTTGTAGAAAGGAAAGATACTTTGGAAGCTTTCATATGATCCTCATAAGTCTATGGATGAACTCTTAGCTACAATCAGGAAGGTCATGAATGCCGAAACATCAATGGCTGACATATGTGAAGAGGAGAAGGGGACAAGCAGTGGTGTTAGGTTCCACAAGAAGAACAAGGACGACAAGAAGAGATCGGCGGACGACAAGTTTGTAGACTACACCCCTTTGACTGTTACTTATGATCACATTTTGAATGAGATTAAGAATGATTGGTCTCTAAAGTGGCTTGAGAAGCTAAAAGATCCTCCTCACAAGAGGAATAGAAGCATGTGGTTTGAATTTCACCAAGACCGTGGCCATATGACCGACAAGTATTTTTCTCTCAATGACAAGATTGAGAGAATGTTGAAGGCAGGTAAGCTGAGAAAGTATGTTGACAAGGGAAGTTCCAAGGGTGGCTGAGATGACACCCGAAAGAGAAGGAACGACAAGTGCAAGCTTGATGCTCCAGCAAGTCGAGATGACGAAGACTCGGACGATGATGATAAAGCGGACCCAAACTTACATCCCCCAATTACCGATCCTAAAGGTCGATTGCATACGATCTCTCTTGGGGTTAAGATGATATGTGGAGGACTAGCTGGCAGCCATTTCTTCTGGGTGATTCATAAATTAATGATAATTAATTAATAGGTTATTATTTCTGGGTTATTATTTTAATTAATTAATTTGGTAATTAGTGATTCATAAATTTATGAGAATGAATTAATAGGAATGTTTAAAAGTGAATATATTTAAATAAGTTAACGGGTGAGAGTTAATTTCATAAATTTATGCCGGATGGTGATTTTAAGTGCGCGGTTGAGTCCGATAGGGTTATCTCTAAGTAGCCTTCACTGATTTTTTCTTTTCTTTTATGAAGGTGTTATAACACTCCCTAACTTTCCTCAGGTCCTCAAACACTTCTCCTATACCCATGGGGGTTGATAACCCCATCGCTATCATCCAAGTAGATACAACGATGTCCAACTCATTGAGTGACAGTCTGTCCATAATTACATTATAGGTTGGTGGTAAGTCTACCACTAAGAACTTGTTCTAGATGGTTGAGTGGCAATCCTTGGAGTCAATTATAAGGGGAGAATGATGTATCCTATGAAATAGGTCCGTTATTCGTTAAAACTGATTAATGGAGTGGTGATGGTTTGCATGTGCATGGGCCTTGAAATCATCTAGGAACAAGATGTTTGCAGAGCTCCTAGTGTCAACCAATACTCTTTACGTATTTACATTGACCATGATCACAATGATGAGTAAAAAGTTATCATGTGGGAGTGAAATCCTTTTGAGGTTTATATCTAGAAATATCATCATACGAGCTTCTTTTGGCGATGAATTTATGAAGGTTTGCAGTATAGTTTGTTGACTTGCACTTCCACATTATTTTGGTGATCATGCCTTCCGCATGCATGCATCTATAAGCTCTTTCCAATAACTTCGTCATAGAGCCAAGGGGTCTTTTGCTAAAGGACTTTAGATAGTCCTCTGATGTAAGTCTTGAGTTGAAGGCAACTGCACAAATGGTGTCTTTCAGGTCGTCCACTTGTAGAGCTTTGATGAGATTGCCTTTTACTGTTTACAAGCCATGTATAAGTGTTTTCTTGGAGAGAGAAGGTCCGCTAACTTCATTTGAGACTTAATGCCATTAGTTCTGAGGATTCTAATCTGGATTTTTGAGGTATAGTGGAACGACTGAGTGCATTGTGATGGTAGGGATGCTAATAGGGTCTTTGGTTCTGTTGTGCACCCTTTTCCAAGGCGACCATGGTCTTTGAGGACCAACGATAGTCTGGTAGAGGTATCTGATAGACCTTGGACCTCTTCCCTTACATGGGGGAGGGCAAGATGTTGTGAACTCTTTGGAATTCCTGAATACTTAATTGTGGTATCATTACTTTTAATGGCGAAATTTTTACATTTAACGACAAAAAATATAATAAACTCATTAATTTGTATTAAAGTTTAAAATAAAAAATCAATAATATATTAAAGTAAAAAAATCCCCTATTTCCTATAGTAATTCAAATATTTTTTATGAGTGATAAAGTTAACCCTAAAGATCTTTGAAGAAACATGACCCAAATGCGTAGGAAAACATTATTGTACAAAAAATTGGGGTCGATTAAAAATAAAAAAAGAAGTAAATGAAGAAGGTAACTTTGGAAGTGTCCATTTTGTCCTTCCCCAGGCACCCGAGGTTAGAATCGTCATTTGAAGCAAGGGTGCGATACAAAACCCTAGCTCATCTCTATACTTAACCCAACCTTTCCAGCATTGGTCTGGCTCCTGTTTCTTTCTCCCCGCCCCCATCTCTGCCCACACAATTCACAATGGTATTTTCTTCTCTATCGCTCGCTCCCTGTTATGTTGTTTGGATTTATATATTAGATACATTATTTGTGTAGCTACCATTTATGTTTCAATGTAAAATGAACAGGCTTCAGAGAAGAAGCTATCGAACCCAATGAGAGAGATCAAGGTCCAGAAGCTGGTCCTCAACATTTCCGTGGGAGAAAGCGGAGATCGTCTGACCCGCGCCGCCAAGGTTTTAGAACAACTGAGCGGCCAAGCCCCTGTTTTCTCAAAGGCCAGGTACACCGTCAGATCATTCGGGATCAGGCGTAATGAGAAGATTGCTTGTTACGTCACCGTTCGTGGTGACAAGGCTATGCAGCTTCTCGAGAGCGGTTTGAAGGTCAAGGAGTACGAGCTCTTGAGGCGCAACTTCAGTGACACTGGTTGCTTTGGCTTTGGTATTCAGGAACACATCGATCTTGGTATCAAGTGAGTAGTCACTAATTGTTCTTTAATCCATTTCGTATATTCTTAAAATTCTACTTTAATTGAATTACTACATTACGGATCCCCGGGGTAACTAAAGAGAAAAAATGGCATCCTTGTAGGTATGATCCTTCCACTGGTATTTATGGGATGGACTTCTACGTGGTTCTAGAACGTCCGGGGTATCGTGTGGGTCGGCGCCGTAGGTGCAAAGCCCGTGTTGGTATCCAGCATCGGGTTACGAAGGAGGATTCGATGAAGTGGTTCCAGGTGAAATATGAAGGAGTGATCCTGAACAAATCTCAACAGATTGGAGCTTAGAAAGAAAGTTCCATCACTTTGGAATAGTTTTTAGTTTCATCAAGTTTTGGCAGGTTGAGTTAACCTATATTGTTTCTGTGAGCTGCAAGTTCAATCACCATTTTTATGCTTTTCAAATTATCGGATAACCTATTCTGTTGGATTCTATGTTTGAAACCTTGTTTTTTTATATGGTTTACAGTGTTTTGAAATGTCAATTTTTATTGTGAGTGTTCGCAAAGCCAGTTACTGGTCTTTGTACAAGTCATTAGTTATGCATGAAGTCTAGTGATACTTGCATCTGCAAATGCTTTTATTCCATCTCAAGCATGGTTTAAAAAATCGGCCGTTACGTAACGAATTGATTCCGATACACACCGATTTATCGGACTCAATAAATATCACGTGTATCATACTTTCCGTTACACCGTCACACAGTCCATCCATTCCCATCCCAACTATTCCAAACCAAACGGAGAACGCACCTGAGTTAGACCCACCAACCAACTGACCTGAATTAGACGCTCCGCCCGCTTCATCTTAGCATCTGGATCTTTTCATTTTAAGGTTAGTATGAAGGTTAGTATGAAAGTAAGTTTTGATTTTTGAACATATTCAGTATTTGAGTTGAGGAGGCGCCGTTGTGAGGGAGAGAAAAAGAGGACGCACACGAGCATTAGGGTTTGCTGTGTTTTGTGTTAAAAGTAAGCAAATCTTTCTCTCATCTTGTTTTAACCGATGAGATGAGATCAGAATAATTGTACGTGCAAATAATTGTACCTAAAAAAGGTCCCAAAAAAACATTTCAAAAAATTGACAAGATTTTATCGGAAAATTTATAATTTTTTGTTTAATATATATTATTACTTAATGTGATATTAATTAATTAAGTTTAACTTATTTTTTTATTTTTATGAATGCATGCAAATAATGACTTTATTTGTGCTATAATTGTTACATTTAGGTATGTTATAAGTTGTTATTGAGTAATAGTATTTAATTAAGTAATAAAATGCTTTTATGTGCTCTAATACTATATAATGAACTCACAAATGAATGAAATTCAACATAATATAGTCAAAATAAAAATATAATTACATTTTATGGGATTTGTGAGTGGTAAAAAAAAATTCACGCTCGCGGTAAACGATTTTTGTTACATTACGTACGATACTCCCAATACCGTTACACCGCTGCTGCAACCGTTCCGTTACCCGATACCGTTATTTAAAACCATGATCTCAAGTTACTTTTATATTCAAGACCGGTCACAAGTGTCATTGTATCTCAGGTTGAGCACCAAATAATTTGAAGGACAGTGTTTTCTTTCTAAGCCTATAAAAGTATATTCAGAGTCATAGGAATGAGTATTAAACTTGACTTAAATGGGTTACTTGGTTATGGAGGTTGTAGATAGTTGTTTATAGGGGTGGACAAAAAAAGACTGACCCGATTGGATCGAACCAGACCGGACATACATTTATAGGCTTTTTTATAATTCGGTCCTAAATTAAGAGACCCGAATATATTCGGTTCGGTTTAAAATACCCATTTTAAATTCGGTCTTAGGATCGGACCGGACCGGACCGTTTATTTTAATATTATATAATATATATTAATTTTATATAAATATCCTACATGTTATATGTAAATAACTAAACACTAAAAGTCTATCCTCCCTCACACATCACACGGTCGCCCAACACATTGAAAGAAAACTCTCTCTCTCTCTCTCGTCTTTATTCCTCTCATTTTCGTTCCTCGCCTCACTCTCTCAACTGTGTCAACACCATAACAAAAACAGAGCATCATTCTATGGGTAGTCTGATTACAGAGCATCATTCTCCATCCCTCCTCAACTCCCCAGCCACTCTGTCGGCGCCGACGACTACAGAGCATCATTCTATGGTATTTTTTTAAACTATTTCATGTGTTTTCTTGGTTTATTCTTTCGGGTATAAACCCCATCTTTTTCGGGTTTATTTTTTTGGTAGCTTTCGATGAAGTTACTAGTGATGATGGAGTAGTCTGATTTGTTGAAGGAAAGATGATATTGCTGAACAATATGTGTTTTCTTGGTTTATTTTTTTGATCTCGGTTGCTGAACAATATGAGATCATCTTTAATTCAGAAAAAATATTTTAATAAACAATAACTATTTCGGTTGATTTTGGTTGCTGATGATTTTGGTTAATTTTGGTTTTGGTTGCTGTTGCTGAACTCTTATTCAGAAAAAATATTGTTTCGATTGTTTGTTGAATGGTGCTAAAACAACACCTTAAAAGGTGCAAAACAAACCCTATTTTTTCAAAAAAAATTACGAATTTTTATCGGAAAAATTCACTAAATAAATGTAAATTTGGACCAGTTATTACCCGAACCGGATCGAAAATAGCCTAGATATATAGGGTAAACTGATTAAATCGGTCCGAATTCGGTCTTCCCAATTAAAAGACCGAATAATGCGGTCCGACACTAAAAATGACCAAAATTCGGACCGGACCGGACCGCGCCCACCCCTAGTTGTTTCTGTCAATTAACGTATATGATGGTGATAATGTTTTTAAGTCAAGCCTCTGAGCTTCAAATGAGTGAGCTTGTTGCTGAAGTGAGGCCAACACTTTGAGACATTTGTTCAGCCTAGAAAGTAGGAAAAATGGATCAAATGGTAACACGAGCATGCTCACACATGTGCGCGCGCACACTCGCACTCACACTCGCACACACTCACGTTTGCATGTATTACTTGGAAGGAAATGATGAATCTGGTGATGGCATGAGTACTTGGATGTGACTAGTTAATTGGCATACTTTAGGACACCCAAGAATGAGATGTTGGGCTTAGTTTTCATTGTGATTAAGATAGTTTTGACCTTGTTGAGCTAGTGGAGTTAATTAATAATAGATGGTATTTTCTTGTTCCCCATTTATATGGAAATTGTAGAGAACAGAAATACATTGCAAAATCATTTAGTGGCTGATTGATTCTCAAATTTGTCATGGCAAATGTCAAATCAGTGGGCAAATATGACATTTGTTCACTTTTAGGTCTGTTTGATTTACAAATTTGCCTACAATTCATTTGCTTATGTACAATACCTTTAATGCATGAAAAGTGGGCAAATTTTGCTTTGTTATTTGGGAAAAAATTATTTGTCAAACAATTTGCCACTTCTTACAAGTTTTTTTTTTTAATATTTTTATGCTAAAATATTTTAAAAATTATTTTACTAACTGTTTTATAAAACTGTTTTAAATAAAAAACTGTTTTATAAAAAATGTTTTAAAAACTGTTTAAAAAATGTATTTAAACTGTTAAAAAACGGTTTTAAAAACAATTTAAAAACTGTTTAAAAAAATATTTTTTAAAACTGTTTTATTAAAAAATGTTTTATAAAAACTGTTTTTGAAATGTTAAAAAAAAACTGTTTTAAATAAAAAAAAATACTGTTTTATAAAAAATGTTACAAAAATGTTTTAAAACTGTAAAAAAACTGTTTTAAAAACAATTTAAAAACAGTTTAAAAAAAATGTTTTATAAAACTGTTTTATTAAAAACTTGTTTTAAAACGATTAAAAACACTATTTTAAAAGGTTTAAAAATTGTTTTGAATAATTTAAAAATTGTTTTATCAAAATTTAAAAAAAAAATGTTTTAGAAATGTTTTAAAAATTGTTTAAAAACTTTTTATAAAATATTTAAATAAACTATTTGGATTGACTTTAACTTTGCTTAATTGTTGTTTGATAGCTTCGTGTGAAAAAACTAAGTAAAATTTGCCATGACAAATTTTATTCATGGAAAATTTTGATATCTTCACTTTTGCCCACTTTTGAATCAAACAGACCCTTAATTCTTAGTCATGTGCAAAAGAACAAGGGTAAGTGGGTTTGTATGAGATACTGGAGCATTATTTAGTCAGGTTGCGTGGACATTAGAGCTGGTAGGAAAGGAAGCAAATGGTTTTTCAATAGGAGAAAAAAGGTTTGTTTTTAAAGACATTGAGCTGTTCCTTTTAGCATCATCCAATGGACATTGGGTGTGAATGTTAATCTTATAACCCAGGGGGTGTGGTAGAGCGGAAGGGGCTCTTCCTCCCTTAACCAAGGGTCGGGGGTTCGATCTCCGTCTTGGGCATGGAGCAGCCTTAAATCCCTGGGCCAGCTGTCCCACCCATCGAGGTGCTTACAAATTAGCGAAGGGATTAGTCACTAAGTCGCTAGTGGATACCCTGGTGTAAACCAAAAAAAAAAAAAAGTTAATCTTATCTTTTGTGGAATTGGGAGAAAATTTTACCTTTTGAGAATGAGACATTCTACAATCGGGTCTTCCCGGGGAAGCAACAACATCCTGTCATGCTGTTATTCTGCATAAACCTTGGTACATCATCTTGTTTCTATTTTACCACAAGTGAAAAGTCAAACCAATTAAGACCAAGAAAGGAAAGTGAAAAAGTTGAAGAAATTGGATTTAATGAAGAATAAATTCATGTGGTATACCAAAGTTGGATATTATGGATTGAAATAGCTGATTCTGATATAGTCTATAAAAGCATTTATGGATATGGATATCAATGATGAACGTCTTAGATGTCCTACTTCCAATGGGGGAAGGACGAGTTCGCTTCTATTAGCTCGGAAGGCAGAGAGAGAGAAAACAAATTACAATGATCATTTTTCACTCTTGGTAAGTCATTCACTTAATGTCTTTATAGAGCAGCATTACAATAGTTTAACTACCTATAAACTATCTTCCTCTTGAATTGATAAGTTGGATGGTGGCCAGGGCCGGCCCTGGCCATGTGCCAGGTGGGCAGTGGCACAGGGCCCATTTTACAATAAGCACTAATATATGTGTATTTTAGGGGTCCAAAAATATTTTATATATATTAAAAAATATATATTTTTAAATGAGTTTAGTTATTTAGGGGCCCATTTTTTCAACTATTCAAAAAAAAAAAGAATAATATAACTTCCCAAAAAAATCTCACCTAACTCATTTAAGACTATCATTTTTTTAGGAGCCATTTTTTCAACTACCCATAAAATCTTTTTGGTTTCCTCTCTCTCTCTTTGTTTTACTAGCACGCCTACTCTCTTTTTCTCTCCTCTCTCCTTACCTTCCTATCTCTCTGTGCAAGCTTTTTTTTTTTCCATTTTTGACGAAGTTGGAGCTGTTCATTTTGTATCTAGTGGGGCTGAGAGAAGAGATAAGAAGCTGTCTTCATTTAGGTGTTGTCTTCATTTGGAAAAGGTAAGTTGTTGTTGTCTTACAAGTTGTTTTTTTTTTATTATTTTTTTATGTATATGTTAATCTTTTTTATTACTATTTTTTTTAATAATCTGTTTTTTCTAAATTCATCAATATTTTACTAATCTGTTTTTTATGCAATTAATTTTTTTTATTAGGTTATTTCTTTCTACATTAATCAAGTCGATGAAATTGGAGAGGGAATAAAAGGCTCAAACCAGGTGACATTTTTCCATTTTTTTATATTCAATCAATTGAGATATTTCTAGACTAAAATTATATATTAGATTCGTTGTTAATTGCGTGTTTTATTTTTATTTATAAATTTATAATTTTTAGAAATGTTACCAAAAAAACAAGCATCCGGATATCAAAAATGAAAAAAACAAAAAAGAATAGAAGAGGTGACACAATCTTTTAAGGGAGGGCTTGATAAATTTATTATTAAAGAGCAACAAAATATAATTTCTGTTAATGAAAATACAAGTCAATCAGAAGAAATAGAAAATAATGCAAAAAACAACAATGAAACAGTGAATAATGTAAGTCCTACGAAAAATGATGAAAATGAATTATTGGAGGATGAACAACCTAATAACACGATTGATAATTTTGATCCAAGAAATTGGGATAATCTTGATATAAAATCTAGAGACATATTGGTAGAAAAGGGTCCAATAAGAGATCTCTCTTTGAAAAAAGGCCCTGAAGATAAATTATCTAGACATTTTTCTTCACTACATTACACCCGTTTTTTACCAAATGGGGATAATGAGGATAGGACATGGCTCGTGTATTCAAAGGATGCGGATAGAGTTTTTTGCTTTTGTTGTAAATTGTTTAAAAAAGGCCACAAAAGAGGTGGTCAATTAGTGAATGAAGGATATAATGATTGAGGGCATCTCAGTTTTAGACTTAAAGAACATGAAACAAGTAATGAACATCTCAGTAACTTGATTGCTTGGTTTGATTTGCGTACTAGATTGGAGAAAAATGAAACAATTGATAAACATATGCAAGACCGTATTAACAAAGAAAGAGAACATTGGAAAGGAATCTTAGAAAGAATAATATCTCTTGTGCAATATTTAGCTAGAAATAATTTGGCATTTCGTGGAACAAATGAGAGGCTTTATGAAAATAGTAATGGAAACTTTTTAGGCCTAATCGAAACAATTGCAAAGTGGGATCCATCAATGAAAGAACATGTTAAACGTATTGAAAACGGAAAAATTCATCATCATTATCTTGGTCATAAAATTCAAAATGAGTTGATACTTATGTTAGCATCCGAAGTAAAAGACACAATCATTAAGAAAATTAAACAAGCAAAATATTTTTCTGTAATACTTGATTGTACTCCCGATTCAAGTCACGATGAACAAATGTCTTTGATATTACGATGTGTAGATGTTTCGAATAGTCCAATAACAATAGAAGAATACTTTATAGAATTTTTAAAAGTGGATGAAACAACGGGACAAGGTCTTTTTAATGAATTAGAAAAAGCAATAGAAATGAATAAATTAGATATTAATGATGTTAGAGGACAAGGATATGATAACGGGTCAAACATGAAAGGTAAGAATCAAGGTGTCCAAAAAAAATTATTAGATAAAAATCCTAGAGCATTTTACACTCCATGTGGTTGTCACAGTCTTAATTTAACAATTTGTGATATGGCAAATTCTTGTGGCAAAGCAAAGGATTTCTTTGGGATTGTACAATCCATTTATAAACTATTTGCTAATTCTACAAAACGTTGGAAGATTTTAAAAGATAATGTTAAAATTAGTGTAAAGTCATTATCAGCTACACGTTGGGAATGTCGCATTGAAGCTATTAAAGCTATTAGATTTCAAGCTCTGGATTTAAGAGAAGCTTTACTACAAGTTGGAGATACTGATAACGAATTAGACGTACGAATTCAAGCCAAATCATTAGCAGAAAATTATCTTAAAAAATATGAATTTTTATTATCCATGATTATTTGGTATGAAATATTGCATGCCGTTAATTTGGTTAGCAAAAACTTACAATCTAAAAACATGCTTATTGATATTGCAATTGAACAAGTAGGAGGGTTGATTACTTTTTTTAAAAAATATAGAGAAACTGGGTTCATAGATGCGATAAATACCGCTAAAAAAATTTGTATTGAAATGGAAATTGATCCTATTTTTAGTGTAACGCGTCAAATTCGTAGGAAGAGACATTTTGATGAGACTGCAAATGAGGAGAGTACACAATCACCCGAAGACTCTTTTAGAATTAATTATTTTCTACGTATAGTAGATGAAGCTATTGGGTCATTAGAAAGGAGGTTTGATCAATTCAAAGAATATGAAAAAAATTTTGGATTTTTATTTTGTTCTGAGAAGTTAAATTCCATAGATGATACCAAATTGAAAAAATATTGTGATAATCTCGAAACAATTTTAAAACATGAAACTTATTCTGATCTTGATGGAAAAGATTTATTTGAAGAACTTAAAGTTTTGCGAGATATATTACCAAAAGAAACAAAAACGGCAATTGAGATACTAAATTTCTTAAAAAACCTTAATTGTTTTTCAAATTCATTTATTGCTTATAAAATTCTATTGACCATACCTGTTACAGTCGCATCTGCGGAAAGAAGTTTTTCAAAATTAAAATTATTAAAAAATTATTTACGATCAACTATGTCACAAGAAAGATTAAACGGCTTAGCTTTGTTATCTATTGAACATGAATTGGTAGATAAACTTGATTGTAAAACTTTAATTAGTGATTTTGCAAGTCGAAATGCTAGAAGAATAATTTTTCAATGAGTTTTTAGGTATTTAATACTTTTGTACAATATTTTTTTGAAAGGGACCTAAATTGATTATCGCACAGGGTACTACAAATCTCAGGACCGGCCCTGATGGTGGTTGGGCACTTCAAAAAACTTTAGGAAACTTGCAAAGACCTGTCAACGGGCTGGGTTGGGTCATGTACAGGCGGGTTAACGGATCAAAATATCCTTAACCCACAAACGACTTGTTAAGACTAACGGGTCTAATGACAATTTTCACACGATCCATTAATATTAATGGATACACGATTCAAACCGTTAGCATCCGTTAATATTAGCGAATCAATTTGGTTCTAAATGGCTAATGGGTTGAGTGAACCTATAGTTCCCATTAGTTTTCATTAGTTTAAAAATAATGGGTTTTAATGGTTTCTCTTATTGGGTATAATTTGGGTGATCCTATAGTACTCGTTAGTCTAGAAGGATTTGGAAATAATGGGTTTTAATGGTTATTCTTATTGGGTACGGATTGGGTGATCCTATTGTACCTGTTAATGTTAACGGGTATTGACGAGTAGAAACGGGTACAAATAAATTCTCAAACTCGAACCGTTAGTGTTAACGGGTCTACCGTGTCAACCCGTTAATGACTCAAACCCAATAAAGGTAAACCCATTAATTTATAATTTTGTGTCGGGTCAGGTTGTGTCGTGTTAACGGATTATCATGTTTTTTGACATTAGCAATTTTAGAAAGTGGTATCCACCCATTGGGGGATTCTCAACAAAGTTTGCATTCAACTTTAAAAATGAGATTTTTGATTCCATGGACGACGAAAGACATTGGTTACTGACCAAAATCGGTCGTGGTTGTAAAACGTTCTTCAACTGTTAGCGCTTTCGTGCGTGAAAGAAATGGTGTGAAAGAGGGTTAGAAAAAGTAGTGCGTTGTATAATTGTAAGTTGCTCATTCATTATGCAAGTCTCTACCATAGTTCATTTGTCGTTGTTTCCCTTTTCGTTGTGTGGTTTTCCTCGTACGACTCGTGTGATTGTTTTACCTTTTTTAACATTTAGTTTTATAACCTAACATTTAAAATAAAATTTGGTGTAATGTAATTGGAAAACATTTTGACATATTGACCTAAATTGTCATATTTGTACCTAAAGGGAATTAAGAGAAAATGATTGTCTCCATTTCAACAATAAATTTTAATTTGGGCACCCTCACTCGATCTCGGTTTTGAGTGCACATAGGCTCATAGGTAATTCGACTACTTTAACATTAATATTTTTTTTAAAATTTCATTGTCTTTGGCAAACACAGTAAGGGTAAAATTGAAGTGAAATTTCATTAAAAAAATTCAGCATTCAATATTAAGCTTTGAGCAGTGACTTGCCTCTTAATGGTTAATTTTGAAATTTAATTATTTTTAAGCGTTACGATCTAAAAACAAACACTAAATATTACTTTCTAGAGATTGAATGGAGCTCAATTCAACATTAGGAGTAAAAACAAACAATTTTATATCGTGTGATGCATCAATTGTAACCATTTTTGTCAAATTATTATGCATGATTTTTTCCCATTCATTTCTTTTCTTTTCTTGTGTGGAGATTAACACGTGTGGTATTCACGTGTTCATTGTGGGTAAACTAAGTAAGATGTGAAAATACTCCAAAGGAGCTAAAAAGTTAAAAGGGTCCTTTTAGTTAAATCCACTGAACAAAACGGGGTATATAGAAGAAAAAAAGAAAAATGCTACTTATCAAGTTTTAGACCAAATTTTGTGTATCAAGTGCATTTATGTACAACACTTGAATGCAATTGGTACATAAACTTTGTGTGAAAACTTAGCATCACTAAAAAAAAAAAAAAAAAAAAAAAAAAAAGTTTAATGCTTCATTTCTCATACAAAACCATTGCATTATGCCGGAAATAATTCATGAACTTCATCATCAAGTTTCAGACACCACCAAGATCAATTACTGGGATTCTTCAAAAACATGCCATCTACATGCTTATTCTGCACACACATATCCACGGTTGTTTTTTATTCAACCCTTGATTTTGATTCAATGGTTGTTATTCGAGGGGTGATTTGAGTATAGCTCACAAAGATTTAGGCAGTTATGGCAGTTATATGTTATGGCAGTTATATGTTCATTTTCTATGGCTTGCGGAGTGATTGATTTTGTATTTTTATTTTATTTAACGATCACAGGACCCTTTAGTTTGTGAGTTTCTTATTCTAGTTTGAAAGATACGGAGTAAAGAGGTTCCTAATTTCCAACAAGTTTTTGGTTTTGTTTTTCTGATTCCACAGAGAAGTAATTGTTTGCAATTATCAATGTGGATGTAACAGGGACCAAGTTGAAGTAAAAATCAGTTGTGTTAGTAACATAGTCAAAGTATAGATCTCATCGGGGGTTTATAAATGGCACACTATGGTCTTTTTACACACAACCACCTACAAATTGAAAAAATTAACCATCGAGTCTCATGAAGAGAACAAGGGTTGAAAGAAAACAAGGGTAAACGCCCATTCAAAAGTGATGGTCCAAGACAAGCTGAACAACCAACATTTCATATATTTTTTATACGTTCAAATTACAAGAGAGGGAAATCATACGTTATTTCTTACAAAGATGTTGCTTTTACTTTCTTCAGCAACCTTCTCTCAGGACGTAATGCAGCAATGCTTAAGATTTACTCATGGAATGCCCAAAAACTCAAAAAATAATCAATACAGTTGGCTAAAATTCACAAGGGCTCAACTAATATCGAGTTAAGCAGATGATATCTAAATTCCAAAATTGTAGTGAACATTCAACAATCAATGGAAATGCAGCCTTGGGTAAGAGACGAACTATCAACTTTGCTAACAAATGGATTAATCTTGACCCAAACGAGAGAGAAGACAGAGGCCAACAGCACTGACCAGAGGACAACAATGGTAGGGGTCCGGTTTTGACGGCCCATGAGACCCTTGAGGAACGGGTAGAGATGAAGGATCACCCAAAATGCAAAGAACACCTTGCCAAATAAAGGACCCCAAGCCTCGTACCCTTTGTTGAGAGCGTCAGAGAATCCAGCAACAACACCTACAATGTTGAGAATGAGAAGGGTGGTGGGAGGGATCAAGACTGTGGTCCACTTGAAAATGTAGAGCTCGCCGAATTCTGCATCTTCGGCTGCTTTTGTGGTGACGGTGAAGTTGGTATCGAGGCCGGCGATCATCTTGAGGATCCCTTGGAACACGGCAAAGAGATGGGCTGAGACACCTCCTATCACCCAAAACTGCTCGTTACGCCACAAGGCTTCGATGCTGACCCCACTCCACCGCAGCTCAAGCACGGCGGTTGCAATGATGGAAAAGAAGAGCCCAAGAAACCAGATGGTTGCCAGGTTGGACAGCTGCAGCAATGCATAAAACACCATAAGTTCCTTTAACTAAATGATCATAATGACAAACTTGAATAATTAAAGGGTCAAAGGTATTAACAAGAAATGTTGCGACCAGGGTCAGCTACACTTAAAAATGTGGGGACCACAAAAGAAGAAACAAGTCAAAAAATATCCAAACATAAAGAGTGGAACAAAGGAAATTCTAGCATATTAAACACAATGAAATGCCAATTGATCATGATATCCCTCAGAAACTCCAGTATCTACTACAGAAATTTTAAATCATAACTACAAAGTTCTATTTTCTTTCCAAAAAACATCTATGTTTTACAAGATTTTTTCAGTCAACGTGTTTCAAGTAATATTAATGATTAGAAATTATTGATGTGGATATTGGGTAAGGAATCATGCCTACGCTTTCCTATCTTATTTTCTCAAGTCATAATCAATTTTCTTATTGAAATTTCATTATTCCATCTTCATTCTACTTTTTTTAACTAGTAAGGAATTAGAACTGAGAAGTACTATGACGCTAACCCACATGGCCATGTGTTGTTACTTGTCAGAGAGTCGAGAGGGAAGGAATTACCGTTGGTATGATAAATTTTCCAGTTAGAAGGCATATAGCGGGCAGTGAGCAATATGCGACAAGAGGAAGAGATGTGAATGGATAGACGATGGTGTTTATATACGCAAATCTTTGGAGCAATTTGAGGCGGCCTCCACCCCATCCATACCACAAGGGACAATGTCTGCTCAGGAAAATCTCAACAGATCCCAGGGCCCACCGAAGAACCTGGTGCAGACGATCAGACAAGTTGATGGGAGCTGACCCTTTAAATGCAGGTCTTACGGGCATGCAGTAAATTGATCTCCATCCTCGACAGTGCATTTTGAAACCCGTCAAGATATCCTCTGTGACAGACCCATAAATCCATCCAATCTGTGAAGTGAGAATACATTAAAATTAAACAAATCTAATACATAGGTGATGTTGAAATTGTAGTGTGGGAAAAAACTTGATATGAGAGAAAGCATACCTCTTTACCCCATGAAGTCTTCTCTTCATACCCACAGCTAATGACATGAATTGCTTCGTTGATCATTGTCGCGGGGTTGGCAGAGTCAGCTACTCCTCCATTCTCCATAAGTGTAGATTCAATGAATACAGAAGAAAAGCCAAAAGTCTTCTCGAAACTCATCTGGGAGATGAGTAACGACCTCTCGTACTCATCATAATCTGCAGGTAATATTTCAATTACATCTTCATTTATTGTGAACTACGCTATTTATTAATGCCTAATTATAGTATACAAACAAACTCACTCTCAATCTCCTTAAGGTTGAAAATGGCAGCATTTAGATCATCCCTTTTCGATTCACGGTGAACCTCCGAGAGATCTTTGGATGGTTTCTTGGGGCGGCAGCAACAACAACAGCTGCCACACCAGGAACAAGATGAAGACGACTTCGGTAAAGATGGCAAAGATTGAGGCCCATATCCGTATAGTGCTTGCCTATAGAAAACACAACCTGTTCCCACATAAACTGGTCCTTGAATGCCATCCAGTCCTTTCATGTTAACCTGAAAAAAAGATATTGATTAATCTCAAAAGGTCAGAAATCTCATCATCCAGGAATCAGGGTTTGAATATCATTTGAAAATAATCTTCACCATGGTTTGTAGAGTGCACTTTGCTGAATTTCAACCCAATTTCAATTTAACCCGATCAATGTTAATGAGCTTTGGTAAAATTATTGCAGGAATTACTGCCATAATTCATATTTATTTGACCAAAGTTCCAAAAGATTGATCAAAATTCCCAATTTAAAGTTAACAGCAATATGCTACATGTTCTTATACAGTTGTCTCCATTAAAGGTGACTAGATTGAAATTGATTATATATATTTTGCCCTCAAAGGTTAATGAAATTTGTAGTCGTCTTGCCTAACCTTATCTGTGGAGGATTAAGATTCTTACAGAACTTTATTACCCAAATCACCATGAAGACAGATATGAATTTCTTAAATTGTACTAGCCAGCTGCCATAATCTAAATCACGATACTACTTGGGTTAGAACAGATCAAAGCTTACGTCAAAGAAGACTGTGTTACGGTTGGCATATCGATCACTTCTATCGATACCATCAAACCTCTGAGGGAATTGCACGTAGCATACATCTTGACCAACTTGTGGGTCCATCAAGAAACACATTGCCTCACGAACAGCCTTGCTATTGTTGAGATAGTGATCACAATCAAGGTTGAGAATGTAGGGCGCATTTGTGAGAATCGCAGACACCCTGACCTGTAAGAAATGAATCATCGAGTATAAATGATAGTGATACAAAAGGTACTGCTTTTCTAGGATAATATGTGGAGATATACCAGAGCATTTTCAGCACCAGCTTTTTTGTGGTGTTGGTATCCAGGTCTCTTCTCTCTTGAGACATAAACCAGTCGAGGAAGTTCATTTCCGTCCATATCATGGGCACCACTATGTCCTAGGAAAACCTGAAAATAATGAAAAACACTGGTTATTTTGTTCTTTTGACTGTATTCAAGTACTTTGTCCAGAAGATCAAGCAATGAATATTGACCTGATATTGTAGGTTAATATAGCTCATAAGTAATATTTTAACAAAAATCAACAAAAAGTGGCATTTGCTTAAAGAGAATATATACTTTGGGTTTTTAAGGTCATTGTCCCCCGTTTATTATTTGTATCATGATTTCAGTACCCAAAATTTTACAAAATATACTGCTGACACCCAAAAGTGTCTCAACTACTTTCCTATGATGTTGATTGATGATCATTTAGTAACTATTTTTTTAATTATTTACTGATAACAAATGGGGGCTAAAAACCTAATAACCCTCTTTTTTGTCCAGCTTATTAAGTGCATTTGATTCAAGTAAAGTGGATATAATTGAAGAATGTACAAGTGCATTTGATCCACTTAATAGCATTTCAAAAAGACATGGAAAATAATTTTTTTGCATAAAAAATCAAGCAGAAAAATACGTCACTCAGAAGTTAATTTAACCTGAATCATGCCAGGGTGGTCACGTGGGTTATTTCCTGGCCAAGGTGTCCCATCTTGCATGGTCCATCCCTCATCGGGTGTTTTCTGAGCCTTTGCTACTAAAGCATTGACCCGCACCTTGTACTCCTCATAATCTCTCTGTAATCCAACAAGATACCGATGATGAGATGGTTAATATATATAGATACAATAATGCTCCTGTAAGGACTTAGTGAGGACCATTATTTTCAACGTTAGATGCACTTTAGACGCATTCATTCTCGCCATCATTAAATGCATTCAATTGTGAAAAACATGGTCTTTACTTGAAGTCCCTACTTTAAGTCCTTCAAGAAGCATTCCTATAGATATTGGATTATAAACGATGTCTTGTGATGCTTACTTTCATTGCTCGACGTTCCTTTACAAAAGAAGGTTGAACTTTATCTTTCAAATAGTCAATCTTCTGTGAGAAATAGAACTCGGGTGCACGAGGTTCAATCGAAAACTTTTTGCAGAACGGGACCCACTTCCTTGCAAAATCAGCAGTTTCGACGAGGGACTCAAATGAAAGCATCGCAGCACCATCGTCAGAGACATAGCAGGACACTTTATCAACAGGGTAGTCCACTGCAAGGATTGAAAGCACGGTATTGGCTGTAATCAGAGGTGGTTCTTTCAGAGGATCGACTGTACTCACGAAGAAATCCACTGCAGCAAGTTGGGAAGGTTCACCCTCTCTTTCAAACCTGACATGCATGGGGGGGAAATTTATCACGTTTGCAAGATCCATATCAATGGCTATATACAATTCAGTTCGTCAAATTCGGTTATAATGTGTACATAATTATCAATGGCTATAGTTTAATTCTACACATTCCACAAACTCGCCCCTATCTATTCAACTGAAATAGATATTTTTGCTAAGAAACATATACAAATACATTTTTTTTATCGAACTATTCTTGCGTTTGAATATGGCTATAGCGTACTGGTTTTGTAACTCGCGTTTCAATATGGCAACAATATAAAGAGGGATGGAGAACTCGTATATTAGAGTGGGCTCTTAAGAAACTTATGGGAAAAAAAAACATATGTACCTTGCAGATAGCGTGTCAGTAAATGTATCACGATTAATGGGAGACCACTTAGGGAATTGATCCAACACCCATGAAATAGCGAACCAGATCTCACAAATGACTGAAGTGAGCCACAGACCATAGGAGCTATCAACGGGATGGGTTACTCTATAATTAAAGAAAAGTCCCAGAATGATCAATCGCATAATAATCACCACCCTGTATGGTGTAAGTTGGCTCTTCGGAATTGGAACTATTATTGAAAGTGACTGCATAATCTCTGCTGACCTGCAATAGTAAAATTCAAATCAAAACAATTTTCATGTGTGTATGAATGGAATGTGGCCAGGCCAGGGTGAAGTTGGTGTGCTCTCATAAATCCCCTACTCCCCATGTGGATGGCCTGCCTTTGACCGGACTGGGAAGGAGACCTAGTCTCGGTGCGCGAAATCTGGCCTGAGCATACCTCTTACTTACCCCATAAGCAAAAAATAAGTATAGAATGTGGCCTAAGAATTCATGCTATTTTGGATTGAGTGGAACGCTAATATTTAGTGCTTTAAAGGTTGTATTTTTCATTGTTCGAAATAAAATGTTACACTTGTGTAGAATATATGAATATAATATGTCAAAATGATCTAGTAGTCATCTCAATTATTTCAGTCTACACTTCTCTATTTATGCACTTACTGCTGATTTTCTTCCATCTGCTGCTCTGGTGGAATTTGAGCTTCTTTAGAAACCTTACTTGCACCCTTTTTCTTCTTGTTTTTCTTATCCTTCCAACTTTCCACCCTATTCTTCCATATTGGGTTCCCCGCTTCATCGACAAATTCTTCAAAAGCGGGAGGAAAAGAACACCGGATAAGTTAATGAACAACTAAACAATTAAATGAAAATTTATAGAAATTTAATTGATTATATGAAAAAGACTCAATTTATTCACCACTGTCCACTGTAGAAACAGTGCTTATATTTCTGGCGTGGAGTCCAACATCCTGTACAACCAATATGGATTACAGAAATCTGTTAGCACCAGCCATACACAATTTTGTAAATAAGCATATTGAACCCTCAATATATATGAAATTCTAATCCGAGTCTCCTCTGAAACCAATCACCAATATTGCCAATAACATCTCCCGATACTCGAAAAGCATTAGAGGATTCTATGGACATTCATACCTGAGCATTATTGAGGTGAGCAGCCATTTTAGTACGGCTGCCAGGTTCCTCTGTTTCCACTTCAGCAATTGTCAAGTTCTCTGTACAATTAGCAATATTAGGGTGTAAACCATAATATCCATAGTAGTGAATATGTATGAACAAAGATATACAATTAGTCAAGTCATTACAGTTGCAGTATAATTTCTACAAGTTCTTATCAACACTAAATAAATATCTCACATCAACATATACATATTTTTTAAACTCTTAAGGTTTAGTATGTCGTGTGTTCTTTTTTCTCTATAAAATCATACATTTTTCTAGAACAAGCTGACAGAACTTTGCAATCCAATTTTTTTTATGTGTGTGTATTAGATATATGAGAACAAAGCTCTTCAAATGATGTAATAGGCAAACTCTGGAAATGCTATATCTACTTATACATACATTCAGAATAAGTGGAACATCATTATTGTTTTGTCCATCTGAAATTAGTAAAACGCAAGTGATTTGAAGACAAACTGCTAAGCTCAGTGAATGAAATGCATTATTAACACCCTCGAGAGAGAGACAATATTCAAAACAGCTAATATGTTCATGAAATACCATGATAGGGTGCAGCACATCGGAAGCAGGCATTTCTGCCATCCTTAATTTCGTCAGTGACACAAGCCTTGCAAACAGGGTAATTGCACTCATGGCAGGCCACAAACACTTCACCCTTTGAATCCAAACCCACTTGTTCACCGCAAGTGTTGCATGCAGGAACCCCAGCCATCATCATCTTGATCTCACTCACTCTCTCTCTTTAGCTCGGTATTGGTTTCTTGTTGTTGCTGTTGTTGTTTATAAGTTTATAAGAGCAACATTAACCCAAGTTGAGGTTTCATGTTGTGTTTGGAGTGGTGGTGGTATAAGCATTTTTGTAATGGCGATGGAGGTTTGTTGGTAGGCCATGAAGGTTGGGGTGTTGGTGTCATTGTTGTGAGAGAGAGAGATGGTAAGCAACGTATTTTTCTTTCAAAATTTACAAGTTTGCGGGAGTTCGAAGGAAGGCTGCGGTTGGGTTTGTTACATCTTAACCCACCAACCAACCAACCTTGAGATTCACGATTTAGAAGAATTAATTTCCATTTCAATTCTTTCTACCATTTCAAGAGAGAGGGAGAGCGAGAATAATTATATTCAATTTAAGCAAAGAATTTTTTTAACTTTAAATAACAATTATTAGCAAGTTAACAATTTAATCCTTAATTAATTTATACTTTAGTATTTATTTATTTTTTTACCAAATATGAACACGATCCAGTTAAAATGCGACATGACACAACATTATACGGGATCTTATTTTTTTATCTATTATACGGAATCTTATTTTTTTATCTAACAAGAACACAATTCAAGTAAAAGTGACACGACAAGAAATTTTATTTTTTTATCTAACACGGACACGAAATATTTTTTGAACCTAACATGAACACAATCCAAGTAAAAGAGACACGAGATGACACAAAATATTATTTTAATTTATTTACAAAAATAGAAACACGACCGAATTAAAATTCAACACAATACGACATCTTTTTTTTTACGAAGCACAAATATGGCCAAGTAAAAGCGACACAACATGATTTTTTTTTCAAACAAAAATAAACATTTTTTTTTACCAAATACAAGCACATTTTTTTTACCAAATACAAACACGATCGAAATAAAATATAAACATCACATCGGATCGTGTTTGTGTTTTTACAAAAAATAAAATAAAATCATGTTGTGTCGTTTTAACTTGATCATTTTGGTAAAAAAAATGACTTTGTATTATCGAATCACATACAATGATAATAGATATATCAATTGCTCAAAAAAGAATACTGTTGATGTAAAAAACTAGATTCGATCTAGTTTTTTAATCACAGGTAAAAACAAATAAATGAATATAAGACAATGAATTTTTAAAGTGGTTCAGCCTTAATAGAATGGCTTACGTCCACTGTTTTTGTATTGCTGACTGTTTGCCTGGAATTCTCGATAACAGATTTACAAAGAGATCCCGAGTCCCCTTCTAATGAGGAGGTTACAATGTATTTATAGCCCTGAGGTTGTTCATGTGAAAGGACAATGCGCTATTATCTAGTAGACATATACATCTGTACGATAATAATGAGTATTTAATGCTCAGTCGTCTTTTTGATTCTCTTGATTTGGATGCTCTACACGCTAAGTAGCTCGGACCGCTTGAGTTGCTCGGTATTCTTGAGTTGCTCGAAGCTATGAGTTGCTCGGGGTGCCTAGGCTGCTCGGCATGATTAAGTTGCTTGGAATGTATGTGTATTTGCCACGTGGTTGACACGTGTCTTCAGGTGATTGGTCCATGCCAGCAAACTAAATTTGGTATCAACAGAACCCCCAATGTTTCACAGTTGAGGTTGAATGAGAGCGTGGGACATTTTGTTTGAAAACTGCTTGGATTACTGGTCCTCATGGATTTTAGGAAAATTTTCCTTGTACAAAATTCCTTTTTGAGCGCACAATATCAAGCTTCATAAATATTTTGAATTTTCACGATCGCTTCGATACTTGTGCCCTTTTCTTCTTTTAGCCGCCGGAAACGCAAACGTCTTTCCATGTAATCATTGTTTTTCTCTATTCTCGAGGTAAAGTATTTAAGTGTGACAAAAATCCTATCGTTTTTCACTTTTCAAATCTGTATCTTTGAACTCTTCATCTTCTCTCTATCTTGTGCCTTCGTTCTTTCCATCGGTCATTGACAATTGATCTATATTTTCTCTGTAAGATTTTCTTCCTTCCTCTTTATTTTCTTTATTCGCCATGGTTTATCATGTTGAATCGTTAGACAAATTTCGGTCTGAGTTTTCAATCCCTTCGTGGGTTATCTTGGAAGAAATTTTTGGTCCTTCTGATTATATTTCTTTGGCTGAGGGACACTGGTTCCCAAGTCTTTTTGTAGCCGAATGCGGCTTTTCTTTCCCGCCAAATCCCCTGTGTTTGGAGTTTTGCCAATATTTTGATGTTGTACCTACAAGAATAGCTCCAAACACATGGAGGGTACTTAATAGCGTACATAGGTTGAATCAACTTCATAGAACCCATTTAGGGATTCCAGAGATTATGTATTGCTACAGATGGGTTACCAGTGACAGTACTTTCTATTTAAAAACTAGGTTTTTGAATAGAGCGTTAGTTGTCAATCTTCCTGATGCCAATAGGGATTATTTTGATCATGGGGTTGTGATGAAAAATTGGCAACACCCTCCATTAAATGGAGATGATGTATACCAAGGTCCCAGGTTTCTACTTTATGGCAATGGGATATGTTGTTTTTATTTTTAAAATCTTTTTTTCTTTGATTTGATAAAATGCATCACTGACATTTGATTTTTGTTTATTACAGTTGACAGTAAAAGAAAACCTCCAAAGGAAACTAATGTTAATATAAAGCATTTAAAACTTATCTGGAGCTTGCACCAATCTGTTACTGAGGAGCATATTAGATCTGCTTCTTACTTGTTGCAATAAAAAAGCTACACTTCATCTTTCACTGCTCGTCCTCGTCCAGTGGTGGTCGATCTTGACCAAGTACCAGCCTCTGAGACTAGTGTGAGAGTTTCTTCTTCTAAATCGAATATTCCTATCACTGATCTGATGAAGAAGAGAAGAGCTCCTGCCTTTTTTGACAAGTTTGCCTCTGCCACCGTGGAGGAAAATAAAAGTAAACAAGATGTCTTAGAAGAAGGGACAAAGATTATAGATGTTCCCCCTCCTACTGCTGCCAAGGAAGCTAGAAAGAAGTCCCCTGTGACCCCAAGTAAGACTATTTCTATCCCTCCTTTGAGTGATGTTGTTGTCATATCACCAATAAAGACAACATCTTTAATTGAAAATGCTCCAGCTCCTCTAAGGAGATTAAAGAAAAGTTCTTCTGAGAGACCTGCTGAACCTATCTCTCAACCTTCAAACGTTGAAGGTAGTGTTCCAATTCTTGTTCCCCCGAGCTCCGTTGTGGGCTTGGTAAGATCCTGGACTGTCCCAGAAGTCCAAGGCCTTGAAGATACTCTTTCTCGTGATGGAATTACTACTCTGGCTGCTCAACACATTGCCTCAGTAAGTATTGTTAGCTTGAGTCTTTTACTTTCTAATATTATGCTCATACATTGACTTAAAGCTCTTTATTTTTCAGCTGGTGACGTGTTTCAACAGAATTTTGAAGAAAGATGAAGCTATTAGGGCTTCAAGCTCCTCAAGTGGAGTAGATGAAGCTTTTGTTGGGCTGACCCAATCTCTGAAAGATTCTCGTCAAAAGTACGAGGAAGATAAAGGTGCTTGGGAGAATCAATTTAAGTCTGTTGGGCTAGATAGAGATCAAACTGTGAATGCCTCCAAGGAATTGGAGAAGAAGTTGAAGGAGTGTGAACAGAGCAACAAGGAGTTTGAACAGAGCAACAAAGAGCTTGAGGTTAAGCTTAAGTCCGTCGAAGAGAAAGTTATTAAACTTCAAGATGTTGAGCGACAGAAAATGAAAGTGGAAGAAAATTTGAAGACTACCGAGGAGCTCCTTAGGGAAAGGATCTCCTCGAAGAAGGCAAAAAGGAAAACTGCGGTTAAAAAATCATTCAGTGCTGGTTGGGATAAAGCCTGGAACAAAGGTCTGGCTGTCATGTCTTCTCAAATGGAGTATGCAGGTGTTAAATATTTTAGGGATGGATGGGTAGCAGCCTTGAAGGAGATGAAGGTTGCTAAGAATTCCGAGTTATTCCAGCAGCACACTCATGGCCCTCCTCCCTCTCCTGGAGAAGAAGAAGAGGATGGACATGCTTCAGATGAATCTTCCATGATGACCGGAGATCAAGCCCCTATTGTTCCTATTATTCTTCCTTCCGAGCAACTCCAACCAACCAGAACTTCTACCGAGTAGCTACCATTGACTTTCGAGCAACCAACCCCTTCATCCAAAACTTCTGAAGAAGTCGTAGGAAATAAGGAGAAGGTGTAAAGTTGTTCGGGTTTTCTATTTTGTTATTTTCTTGAATGTAACTTGGAACTATGTATCTCCTCTTATGATGAATAAAAATTCGAACTTTGGTTGTTCGTCTTGAATTTCTCTTTTACTTGCTCTATCTGCATCATTATTGATTCTTTTTATTTCTTATCTTTGCTAGTTTATGGCCATGATGGAGCTCTTATCAACTCATGATATAGAATTGATGAAGAAATGTAATGACTATTTTAAAGCTGGTCATGTAGATCTTAATGAGGCCCAAATCATTAATATCCTTGGTTCAGATGCTTTTGAACGAGCAGTTGAAGCTTACCAATACTTGAAGTGCTTACTTGATTGTGCTGTGGCCAACAATGTGGCCTACTACGAAATGATTGAAGACCTTCAAGTAACGATCGAGGAGCTTCAACAACAATATAAAGAATCCACTACCCTTTTGCATCAAGGATACGAGAAAAAATATCAACAATTGAGTGCTGACAAAGGGTATGGCAAATTTATCTCTGCTCATGAGAAGAATGAGAGTGTTCTGAAGCTTGAAGTTGAAGAGCACATGCATATCGCTAAGTTATTGGAACAGGAGAACATTACTTTGTAAGAGGAAATAAAGCAACTTAAATCTGCTTCTTCTTCTTCGGGAGACTTGGTCTCAATAAATGATGATGGTTTTTCATTTCTGGAAGTAAAAAATGCTAACTTAAGGGATGAGTTAGAAACCTTGAAATGAGCTGGACCCTCCACATCTACTCGTGGATGAGCAAGATCTTCTCATGGACGAGCAAGGGCTGGTCGGGTCACCATTGAAGAAGCTAGAACGCAGTCGGCATTAGAGAATCAAGCCGTTCAGTTAATGGCGAAGAACCAAGCCTTGGCAGAAATGTCTAAGAAGATTCTGAACTTCACCGAACAACTCTTTAATCAAAGCTCTGCTTTGTAAAGTAAAAAAATTCTAGTGAAGAAACTCCACGAGCAACTTAAGAGGTTAACTTATTAGTTCCACAAGCAGGCCAGAGAATTTTGGATGGCTGGGTATAACGAAGCTCTGTACCATCTCGATGCTCGGTTGCAGCAGTCAAATAATATATAAGCAAGGGTGGTTGAATGCCTTGTGTGTGCTAAAGTTGGAGCAGGGCCACTACTTATGGGATTATTATGATCCTGGAGTGCTCGATTTGCCTGTGCCTCCTTTTAAGCTTGATATCAGTTGGATTCCTGCTCGTGCAATTCCTCAATGTTTGATTTCCAAGTATCTCGGCGATTACGATCTTCATGCAAACTTTGAGATATCTCGCCCAGAGCATTTGCTTGATCGGCCCTCCGTAATGAATGTTAGAATGCTGCGAGATATAAAGTTTATAAATTCTCCTTATACATTAGATGATCCTCCAGTCGGGGTAGAACATGTTTCAAAAGCATAGGGGAAGAAACCTATAGAGTAGGATATTCTTATGTAATGAATCAGACTTTTCACATCCTATGTAATTTTACTTGATTTGAATGAAGAAATTTTTAGTCTTTTGCCATTTCATTTTCTTCTAAATAATTTGTAGAATGTCTTTGCTTGTTGGTTGGTAAATATATATACTATACTTATCCCATTTGTTGTTTGATTATAGTGACTTGTCACTCTGTGGGCCTAAGCAATGGAATGATTTGCATCCTATGTTCCTGCTTAGTTGTAGTAATCTCGTATGGATTACCTTGTTGCCTAGACAGTGGATGCCCCGGGAGGTCGTCCAGCTTCTTGTCTAGTTTGGTACTAACCAACCGGAGTTGATTGTAATTGGTTTACCTACCAACCAGAGTTGGTGGTAATTAGTTCCCAACCAACCGGAGTTGGTGGTAATTAATTTCCGACCAACCGGAGTTGGTGGTAATTAGTTCCCGACCAACTGGAGTTGGTGGTAATTGATTCCCGACCAACCGGAGTTGGTGGTAATTGATTCCCGACCAATCGAAGTTGGTGGTAATTAGTTCCCGACCAACCGAAGTTGGTGGTAATTGATTTGCTGTGTTTGAATTTGGGTTTGTGTAATGTGTTGTACGAATACTCCAAAAAAAAACTTCAACAAAAAGAAATAGGGATGAAACATCACTTTATTCATTTTGAAAAAACTGCGTTACATATGAATTTTAACTACTGATAATACTTGCGCAGATGCTCTGCATTCCATGCATTCTTGAATTCTTCTCCTTCAAAGATTTCAATCCTATATGTCCCTGGACGAACAACTTCTGTTACTCTGTAGGGTCCATGCCAGTTGGCTTCCAGTTTGTTATGCTTTTGTATCACTTTCTTCAACACATAATCCCATTCCTTCAAATCACACTTCTTCACTCTTTTGTTATAGAACAAAGCTGTTCGTTTTTGATATGTCGCATTCCTGATTGCTGCTTCTTCCCTAACTTCCTCAAGCATATCCAGGTGTAATCTTCTCATCAAGTCACTGACAGGAGAATTGAAATTAAGTAACCTATGCGTGGGTAGACCCAATTCAGTAGGTATAACAGCTTCACTCCCAAATGCCAGCATGTATGGAGACTCTCTTGTCGCTGTTCGTGATGTGGTACGATAAGCCCACAGCACATAATGTAGCTCGTTAATCCAATTTCCCTTTGCATCATCCAGTCGCTTTTTCAAACCATTCAGTAGCGTTCTGTTTGTCACCTCAGTTTGCCCATTGCTTTGGGGATGGCCTGGTACAGAGTGGATCTTCTGTACATTGGATTGATGACAATACGCAGCAAACTCCTCATTATCAAATTGGGTTCCATGGTCAGTAATGAATGCATGTGGGAGACCATATCGGCAGATAATATTCTTCCAAATAAATTGATAGACTTTATCGTATGTCATATCAATGAGAGGCTTAGCTTCCACCCATTTGGTAAAGTAATCCACAACAACCACGAGGTATTTGAATCTTCCCTTGGTCGTTGGGAGTCGTCCTACTAAGTCTATCCCCCACATGGAGAATGGTCAAAGGGACGTTATGGGTGTTAATAATGCTTGGGGAGTTCTTCGGATGGAAGAGAAGCATTGACATTTATCGCATTTCTTAGCATAAGCTACGCAATCATCTCTCATCGTTGGCTAGTAATACCCCTACGTTGTTATTCTCTGCAAAAGCGTTCGACCAGCTACATGGGCTCCACAAGACCCTTCATGAACCTCTTCGATCAAATCTTTTACTTCGGAGGGATGTACACATCTTTGTAGCCTTGCTATAACTCCTTGTCTATATAAAATGCCACTGGTCAATACATAACGAGCAACTTTAAACTTTAGTTTCTTGGCTACGAGTTTATCATTTGGTAAAGCCCCCTCTTTAATATAGGCCCTGATGGGATCCATCCAATATGGTCCCAAGCCGAGGGCAATGAAGTTCATCATCAGATCTTCGTCTATTCTCTGACCAGCTAGGATTTCTATTGGGATTGTTCTTCGTAGCTCGGTGCGTGTGGCTGATGCTAACCGAGCTATGGCGTCTGCTCTTGCATTCTCCAATCTGGGTATTCTAAATAACTAAACTGCAGTAAAACTCGATACCACCTCCATTGCTTTTGCATGATACTTGACCATTAATTTTCCTTTTGCTATATACACCCCCAGAATTTGATTTACGACTAATTGGGAATCACTGAATACAACGACCTGCTCTGCCTTCATAGTTTTAGCCAGATTTAAGCCCAAGATCATAGCTTCATATTCGGCCTCATTATTAGAAGCTTTAAATTGAAAGCGCAGAGCATACTCCATATCAATCTCATCCGGACTGTTTAAAATAATTCCTGCTCCACTACCCGTAGTGCACGAAGAGCCATCCACATACAAATTCCATATAGGTACTTCATTATCAAACTCTTAATCAGTCAGAGTTCCTCGATGGAATATTTGATGCTTCCTTTTGTCCTCCTCCGGTACTTCTCGCTGCTCGTTGATCATCTTCTCTTGCTCGTCGATCATTTTCTCTTGCTCGTCTATTGACGTAAGTTAGTCGGGGTTTAAATTTGATGATCCTATAACATCCACAGGGTGGTCTGTATTAAACTCCTGTTCTTCGGAGGCACTTTCCTGAGTAAACTCTGCTATAAAATCCGCTACTGCATGCCCCTTGAGAGACGATCTAGGCTCATAAATTATATCATATTCACCAAGTTCTACTGCCCAGTACATCAATCTTCTTGATTTCTCCGATTTATGTAGATCTTGTTTTAATGGCATGTCGGTGTACACCACTATAGTATGGGCTTGGAAGTATGGCCTCATCCTTCTGCTTGCTTCGATCAGTGCTAGTGCCAACTTCTCCAACCTTAGATATCTGATTTCTTCTCCTTGGAAAGCCTTGTTGGTGTAATAGACTGGTTTTTGTACTCTATCCTCCACTCTTATCAATGCCGAGCTTACTGCATTTTCTAAAACTGCCAGGTATAAGTATAGTTTTTCTTCCACCACCGGTCTAGATAACAATGGAGGTGTCCCCAGATATTTTTTCAATTCTTGAAAAGCCTCCTCGCATTCATCATTCCATTTAAAAGGTTTTCGGAGTGTTTTGAAGAATGGGAGGCATCTGTCAGTTGCTCGTGACACAAACCTATTAAGTGCTGCAACTCGCCCTGTGAGACTTTGCACTTCCTTCTTCATTGTTGGAGATCGTAGCTCCAATAGAGCCTTGATCTTTTCAGGGTTCACCTCAATTCCTCGTTGGTTAACAATATATCCGATAAACATGCCTTCTCGTATTCTGAATATGCATTTGGTGGGATTCAGCTTCATTTGATATTTCTCTAGTTGATCAAAGGTCTGACCTAGGTCAACTAGATGATCAGAAACTTTCTTGCTCTTCGTCAACATATCATCAACATAAACCTCCATGTTATGACTGATTTGCTCTGCAAACACCTTATTCATTAGCCGTTGATATGTCGCACCTGCATTTTTAAGTCCAAAAGGCATAACATTATAGCAATAAGTTACCTTGGGGTGATAAAAGAGGTACTCTCCCTATCCTCAGGCTTCATTTTAATCTGGTTGTAACCAGAATAAGCATCCATGAAACTTAACAATTCATGCCCCAAGGTAGCATCCACTAGTTGATCGATTCGGGGCAAAGGAAAATAATCCTTTGGGCATGCCTTATTATGATCAGTGAAATATATACACATCCTCCACTTGTTATTTTTCTTCTTTACCATCACCACATTTTCTAGCCAATCAGGATATTTGACATCCTCAATAAAAAAGGCTTTTTGTAGCTTCTCTACTTCTTCCTGTATGGCTTGGTTCTTCTCAGGACTGAACACTCTTCTTCGCTGCTTCACTGGCTTTATTTCCTTGTTCACGTTGAGCTCGTGACACAGGAAACTTGGGTCTATCCCTGGCATGTCTTCATGACTCCATGCAAAAGTCTTCTTTCAGCGCCTTAGAAATGCTATCAATTCCTGTTTTATCGATACATCCAGTGATGCACCAATTTAAGTTGTTCGTTCTGGATGCTCATCATCCAGAATGATATTTTCGGTAGCCTCCATGACCTAGACCTTTACGAGATGAGACTCTTCTCCAGGGTCTAACGTTTTAATCTCTGAATCTTCTATTTCATCCACTTGGTAAGTGGTAGTCTTCTTTCTGTATTCTTCGCGTTCCTCCTGTTTGGCAGATGAATAGTATCATTCTCGAGCTACTTTCTGGTCTCCTTTCACCACTCCTACTCCAAAGTTAGTTGGGAATTTTAAACATTGATGTACAGTAGATGGTATTGCTACGAACTTTACCAGACCTACCCTTCCCATGATGATATTGTAAGCTGATTGGACATTTTTATCCATTACGAAAAAGTGTACTCTTTCTGTTCGATAAGAAGGCCATGTACTGATAAGCATATCCAACTTGATCGTCCCAAGTGGAAAAACCTTCTCGCCAGTAAAGCCAAGGAGGGGCCTATGATATGGCTTTAACTGGGGTAGATTCAGATTCAAACTGTTAAAGCATGGATAGAACATGATATCTACCGAGCTACCATTATTCACCAGTACTCGTGAAATCACCACTTCCTTCATTCTCATCTTGATCACCAATGGGTCATCATGAGGATATAGTACACCTGCCAGGTCGTTCTTAGAGAAACCAATGACTAGTTTATCTTTATTCACCTTCCTCGGGCGATCATCTTCAGCCAAATTTATTCGCTGAATGTACGAGCAAGGTTGAGCCTCATTGAGGTAAGATTTTCTCTTCGCAGTCAGATATCCACCACCTGCATCTCCACCTGTAATAACATTACATTCAAATGATCCGAAATGGATTGAAAATACCTCACGTTCTGTCTGCCTTGGCCTTTTGGGTAGACCGGGGTCATCTTGGTCATCTTTTGGATCTTCTTCATGACTTCTCTTTTTATCTTCTTTTGCTCGATGAGGAGACCTAAACCTTTGCCTTCCTCGATCACTGGTCTTTCCACCATTTTGGCGATCAACATACTTAGCCAGTTTTTCTCGTCTGATGAGTGCTTTAATTTCATTCTGGAGAGCTATGTAACTTTTGGTCATGTGACCATGGTCTTTATGGAACTCGCAATATTTGGACTTATTCCTCTTGTCAGGATCTGCCTTCATTTTTTCTGGCCAGTTTAGCTCCTCGCTGTGCTTGATCTCTTCCAGAACGTGATTTATATCTACCTTCAAGGGAGTATAATTTCCAAATTTCTTCAACTGATCCAGTGCTTGCTTTGCTTTTGACTGCCTGTTGCCACCATTATTCTTCTGATCCTTCTTCTCAGTCTTGTCAGCCTCGACCTTGATTTCCTTAGTGTCTATATTATTTTTCGCAGCCATAGCTTCCTCGGCGTTCATAATCTTGGCTGCCTTGGCTATTACTTCTGCCATGGTCCTAGGTGGATCTTTGGCTAGAGTATAGTATAACTTGTCTGGCAACAGTCCACTCATCAGGGCAGTAATTGCTGTTTTCTCCTCATAATCAATAACTTCAAGTTTCTCGTTATTGAAACGAGTAATATAGTCCCTGGTGCTTTCACCTGCCTTCTGTTTAACACTCAACAAGTGTGCTACTCGTTTGACGGGTTTTGCTCCAAAACAGAAGTTCCCTATAAAGAACTCTGCCAGTTGAAGGAAAGTCGCAATCTTCCCCCGAGGAAGGTTGTTGTACCATATCTGAGCTGATCCGGTGAGAGTTCCTGAAAATGCCCTGCATCTCATCCCGTTGTGACACCCCGCCTAATAAAATACCGGGTGATCAGTCCCATACCAAATTAAAACAGGAATCCCAGTTGGATCATCCTTAGCATCACTGTCGAAAACTTTTTAAAACTTACTAACCACCTAGTATTCCAAAAGCTGATGCCAATTTTAACTTTTTGATTAAACAAAACAGTACATGCGGAATTAAAATATAAACCATTCACACAACTGAATGAAAATAAACTGAATCATAATTACAAACTTGCCGAATAAATCACCGACCACCAAAGAAATAATTCAATAGCTGAATAAATTACACCTGAAACTGTACCGAAAAGTCTGGGCGACAAGCCCTACATAAAACTGAAACTGATACAAGATTCCTACTCTAGGAATGAATGAATGATGCGTCTAATCCAAACTCCTGCTAGCATCCACATATGCCGCAGCTCTTTGTCCCTGGAATAGAATATCAATCATGGCGTCCCTGTGGCTGGACACCTAAAAGGTTTTGAAAATGGTTTTATAGCAAGGGTCAGAACCCAAAACATTTTGAAAATATTTAGCAAGTGAATTAACTGCAGTAATTTAAAATACATGAATGCGCTTCATATTTAAGTTAGTGTCGCACTCCCTTGTGGACATTCTCACCCCTCCACTATTGTGCACACCTACCGGTTACCTTAACCCCACCTAGTTGTGCTACCCCATCCAACTAGTCCTGGTATAACCTTCCCTTGCCTAACTACTCTAACCCGAGTGTAATGATTTCCTGAATTATGAGTTATTTCACGATTAACTTAATTAATTCCTTCTTAATGAATAGCATATAACCGTAACACAAGTTATATCAATTTAATACATCACACTCTGTATTATTCCCACAAATGATTAACTTAATTAATTTCTCATTAATTAACAGCATATAACTGTAACCCGAGTTATATAAAGTAAATACATCACACACTGTATTATCACCTACATATAATATTTGCTACCATATTATACGTACCTTTACTAACATCCACACATATATCATACGTGTATCCTTCCTTCCGAGTATACCCTCATCGGATGATTCCCTCTAAAATGCTATCTCACTAGGTATGCTCACAAGACCTAGTTCCCCAAGTTGTAATCGCTCACCAACTTGGTCCAAAATGCAAACGTAGTGGAGGCGGTCATATTCTTTCCCTGAAAGTGATGTAAATCCCTCACCCATATATACCGGACGCTATGACCTGGGGATACAAGCTAGGGGATTCACCCACATCGCGCAACCTCCCTTGATAGCATTAGAGTATTTAAATTGAATAAATATCCAGTCACTGATATTTAATATCACACACAATATAAACACGTATATATATACTACCATTGTACCGTATATATATAATATAAACCCCAGCTTTACCGTGTACTCAAAATCCCATACACTGCCTGTAATTTAATATCGCACACAATATATACACGAATATATATATATATATATATATATATATATATATATATATATATATATATATATATATATATATACTATCACTACACCGTATATATATATTATAAACCCTGACTTTACCGTGTACCAAAAATCCCGTACACTACCTAAAATTTCCTGAGTCTGTGGCCCGACTCAACGTAATTAATTTTCTCACTTAATAATTTATCGTCATCCCGAGTCTATTGTCCAACTCTAATATATTTAATTCACACCTAAATTTATAAAATACTTTCCCCGAGTCTATAGTCCGACTCTAATTAAATTAATTAATACACTTATTAATTTAATACTTACCCGAGTCTACAATCCGACTCTTATTTAATTAATTTACACATTAATTAATCAACACAAATTCGAGTCTGCAATCCGACTCTAATTAAATTAATTATCACATTTATTAATTTAATCCTACCCGAGTTTACAATCCGACTCTAATTAAATTAATTATCACACCCATTAATTTAATAACTTGGTGTCACCCAACCATTATCCCCGGACTCGCCCACTTGGCCCGTACCTCAATATTTCCCGAGTCAATGTTTCGACTCCAAATTAATTACTTTCTCCCAATAATAAATTTACTACTTTGATGCCACTTAACCAATATCTCCGGACTCGCTCACTCGGTCCATTTTACATCTCATAATTTCATTCTCACATTTTCACCCACAATGTGTCACACATTTATTTCCATAATTTCCCCAATTATATTTACCTATAATTGTTAGCACCCCCGGACTCGCCCACTTGGTCCATAATTAAATATTTCACCTAAATTCCTTTAATAATGTAGTGTCACCCAACTACAATTCCCGAATATCATTTTTCGGCCCAATATCAATAATTGAATTATTTCTCCAAATTCGTTCATATCATGACATACCGTTCACACCCTCCTAAACCCAATTATATCACCCTATAATTGTTAAGGAAACATATGTCCCATATGAATTTATCACCAAATAAAAGTAAAGGAATTAAAACTTAAACAAACCCTCATTATAAACCACCTGGCCGAACTGCCCAAAGTTTCCCATCGTCGATCGATCGATGGCCCCCGATCGATCGATCGATCCCTTCGTGACAGCTCTTCTTCCCCACGAAAATTTCCACCATTAATGAGCTTTAAGGTTTCTTTTCCTCAAAAACCAACTTCAAATCAGCATGTTAATCATCTTATATCATTTCTCATGAACTAAGAATATCATCTGAACCTTTTAACATCATTAACATAATGAATCTTGACCCACTCAAGAACAAAAAATTTCTAGGGTACAATCCCAATTTCAAATTCAAATTTCATCCTTTTAAAATCCGATTTTTCTCATTCAAACCAGATAATCATACTCAGAATTATATTGCACAATTAATTCTTTCATTAAATTCCATTCAATGGTTCTATTAACAAAACCCCATTTTCGGTACCCATTTATCCCCAAAACGAATTTTAGTATACACATCACTAAAATATGAATTGGATATCACGCTTTAGGAGTAAAATCAGTTAACCACTTGCCTGTAAGTGTTCGTAGTGTCTGATCCGTTGGCGTTGTCCCTCAATTTGGCTCCAAAATCCCCAAATTGGCTTTCGCTAAGCTTTCCCCGAATTTTCCTCTCAAGCCCTAGGCTTAGAATTTTGTTGGCTGCCATTCCTTAATCTCCCAATTAGGTTAAAAACCCTTAATCCCGTTTTTCACCTAATGGGCTTAATTAAAGTGGCCCAACTCACCCCGTGTGGGCCCGGCTATGCCCAAAAATACCCCGAGACCCAATTACTACTCCCGGGTACTCTTTTCTGACTATCTCAACCCATTCGGACTCAACCGCGCACTCAGAATTGACATCCGAATTAATTTATAAAAATCCTTATCTCACACCCAATTTAGTCTATACCGACTCCCGGCTGGGATAAGTCTATACCTCGTCATTAATACCCGAAATGACGTAATTAAATTATTACTATTCACTTAGTAAATAAATTTCTCTAAACATTAACCATTCACTCCCCGATTAATATTTAAATATATATATTACCGTAATTAATTCAATTAAAATTACAACACACTAGTAATTTAAAATTCTTTAGTTACTTAAATATTACGGGGTGTTACATACTCCCCCCCTTACAAAGGAATTTCGTCCTAGACATTATAATGAGCGTAATGTTCCAAGCTTCTTATATTACCCTCTAGTCATGTGCCTCCAAGCCCGCTATATCTATCCCATCGGCTTCTAACCATAAGTTACACAAGTATGCATTTAGATTAACTAGGTCGCCTATACACCCTATACCCGTGCTTAATCGCACCAAATTTACCTTAATTAACTCGGGTGCCCATACACCCTCTCCCCTGCGCTCTACCGCACGAAAGTTACCCGCCTATAGTAGTCGTAACCCGTAATATAACTTCGAACCCGTAGTCATTTTACATATATATATATACACATATATATCTGCTGCCCGGGTACCCAACCCATGTGCTAACGTCCAAACATCTTCCCGCAAAACACTTGTCTCTCAACACAAAAGTATATACGCTTACCCTTATGCTACCAAAGACAACATAATACCGAGCCCTTACTACCACTAGTCCTTGCGCAAAATAAACCCCGAGCTATCTCTCTTTGCTCGAAAATAAATCTAACCACCCTGATTCACTTCAGTAAGCATTCCCACATACCGGGATAAAATGTGAGAACATAAAACCTCACTATGTGCTATCGCACTACGCAGTACAACATATATATCCCCATATATACAAGCTATACGCCCTCTCCGGTGATACCTAGTACCAACCCTACCCTGGTGTCGCGGACACCAAAATTTTATTCCACTATCCACAATAGTTAAATTCCATCGCTATCCAGCCGATGTTTAAAAAGTATTCTCAACCCTACTCCCATAATTCTCGAAAGTAGTAACTCTTCTCATAATTCAAACAATCACTCAGTGTACGCCTCCACTCTCCCGTGACGAATACCAAGGAACTCCGCTACCCTACGGAAAGTTTATCCACATGCTATGGCTGCTACCGCCAACGTACCCATTAAGTTCGACTCACCTGTGAACTCTAGTGAAAAATAAGTCTTATACTTTTGACATCCTCTTTGTCACTCAAAAATATACCCCATGCCCCTAGGGTAAAAATAATTACTTCTATACTCCAGCTGCAACGACTGGTTCTCGGTTTCCGGAGCAGCTTCTCCCCGCCCGAATGCACCCATGACTTGCTTTAGTGGCTGTACATCCAGTACCTCGTCCTGTAGTTGGTCCCTGCCTCGCTTAAGGCAATCTCTATTCATGTGTCTCGCTTTCCCCACCGACGAAACACCTTCTAATACATTCACCCTTCCAATGGTCCCTTCCATGCCGACCTTGTTGGAATTCCTAGCCATCCTGCCGATAGCCTCTAGTTCTAGGTCATTTGGCATGATCTCCCTGTCGAAAATCTTGCCCCTGATCTCCTCCAGTCTGCTGCTGGGATACCCCACTAGTATTGTTCCCTTCTGCCTCATCCGACTGGATAATCCCCACTCCCCTCTCGCTTCCTTTCGCGTGGAAGCGATATTCCCGACAATGCCGGAGTGTTGCGTTAATGACATCAGTATAATCTACTAATGCAAAATTATCAATTAAATGTTGTCAGATTCTCCAGACTAACCCGTCCATAAACTTTACTTTCCTTCTCTTTTCCTTGCTTAACTCATCCGGTACAAAATTTTTCCAATGAGTGAAATCTTCCTCGTAATCGGCCACTTAACGGTCTCCCCGAGTTACTTCTCTAAATTTTCTCCTCATTCCGATCTCAACCGCTGGAGGAAAAATACTTGCGGTCGAACCGCACCCAAAACTCTGCAATAACTAGTGTGTCCCTTTCCTCACTGTGGTGATCGACTCCCACCACTGTAGCGCTGCTTCTACTAAACTAAAAGTAGTTAGCATTTGCTTCCGCACTTCATCACAATCTCTCATGTGTAGGTGACGCTGAATATCCTTTTTTCTACACGCTAGCACTACATCTGAACCCCCTCGTAACTCTGGTGGGTTCCCACTAAAAATAATCTCTCTCTCTTGCTTCCACCCCGCCGACCCCGCGTGAGTCTGATCATCCGGCGCCACCAACACTTGTGGCGGGTCCCGCGGAATGTACCCTGCCGTTGCGACCATCATCGCTTCAACTTCCTGTGCCACTATTTCAGTTACCTGTGCTGTCAAAATCATCTCTGGCTGTATCTGCGGTAACTGTTGCTCCTAACGAGCCTCCCTCGTCTCATCTCCCCCTGCTGCCCTAGCTTCTCTCTCTCTCCTGGGCGTCATCTGGAATGAGAATCGAATTTGTATGAGTTCACTCTCAAATATAAATTTCGCAGAAGAACGTATATGCACATACGTATGAGAATACAACAATCCTATAATAGGGCTCTATATCAAATATTGCTAAGCCGAAACGTGAAAAGCCGCACAGATCCTAAGGACACTAGAACCTGATGCTCTGATACCATCTGTGACACCCCGCCTAATAAAATACCGGGTGATCAGTCCTATACCAAATTAAAACAGGAATCCCAGTTGGATCATCCTTAGCATCACTGTCGAAAACTTTTTAAAACTTACTAACCACCTAGTATTCCAAAAGCTGGTGCCAATTTTAACTTTTTAATTAAACAAAACAGTACATGCGGAAATAAATATAAACCATTCACACGACTGAATAAAACTCAACTGAAATAATTAATTTCACAACATGCCGAATAAACCATCGACCACCAAAGTAAAATAATCCAATACAATATTCAACATCGGAATAAAACAAATCTGAAAATTGAACTGAAGGTCTGGGCGACATGCCCTAAATAAAACTGGAACTGATGAGTAATTCCTACTCTAGGAATGAATGAATGATGCCTCTAATCCAAACTCCTGCTAGCATCCACATATGCCGCAGCTCCGTGTCCTTGGAATAGAATATCAATCCTAGCGTCCCTGTAGTTGGACACCTAAAAGGTTTTGAAAAATAGTTTTATAGCAAGGGTTAGAACCGAAAACATTTTGAAAATATTTAGCAAGTGAATTAACTTCAGTAATTTAAAAATGCATGAATGCGCTTCATATATAAGTTAGTGTCGCACTCCTTTGTGGACATTCTCACCCCTCTAATATTGTGCACACCTACCGGTTACCTTAACCCCACCTAGTTGTGCTACCCCGTCCAACTAGTCTTGGTACAACCTTCCCTTGCCATACTACTCTAACCCGAGTATAATGATTTCCTGAAATATAAGTTATTTCACGATTAACTTAATTAATTCCTTCTTAATGAATATCATATAACCGTAACACAAGTTATATAAATTTAATACGTCACACTCTGTATTATTTCCACAAATGATTAACTTAATTAATTTCTCATTAATTAACAGCATATAACTGTAACCCGAGTTATATAAAGTAAATACATCACACACTGTATTATCTCCTACATATAATATTTGCTACCATATTATACGTACCTTTACTAACATCCACACATATATCATACATGTATCCATCCTTTCGAGTATACCCTCACCGAATGATTTCCTCTAAAATGCTATCTCACTAGGTGTGCTCACAAAACCTAGTTCCCCAAGTTGGAATCGCTCACCAACCTAGCCCAAAATATAAACGTCGTGGAGGCGGTCATATTCCTTCCCTGAAAGTGAGATAAATCCCTCACCCATATATACCGGACGCTATGACCTGGGGATATACTCACCCTACTCCCCAAGCTAGGGGATTCACCCACATCGCGCAACCTTCCTTCATAGCATTAGAGTATATAAATTTAATAAATATCTAATTACTAATATTTAATATCACACACAATATAAACACGTATATATATACTATCACTGTACCGTATATATATAATATAAACCCCAGCTTTACCGTGTACTCAAAATTCCGTACACTGCCTGTAATTTAATATCACACACAATATATACACGAATATATATATATATATATATATTATAAACCCTGGCTTTACCGTGTACCAAAAATCCCGTACACTGCCTAAAATTTCCTGAGTCTGTGGCCCGACTCAACGTAATTAATTTTCTCACTTAATAATTTATCGTCATCCCGAGTCTATGGTCCGACTCTAATATATTTAATTCACACCTCAATTTATAAAATACTTTCCCCGAGTCTATAGTCCGATTCTAATTAAATTAATTAACACACTTATTAATTTAATACTTCCCCGAGTCTATCGTCCGACTCTACTTAGATTAATTATTACACCCATTAATTTAATACTCACCCCAGTCTACAATCCGACTCTTATTTAATTAATTTACACATTAATTAATCAACACAAATTCGAGTCTGCAATTCGACTCTAATTAAATTAATTATCACATTTATTAATTTAATCCTACCCGAGTCTACAATCCGACTCTAATTAAATTAATTATCACATTTGTTAATTTAATCCTACCCTAGTCTATAATCCAACTCTAATTAAATTAATTATCACACCCATTAATTTAATAACTTGGTGTCACCCAACCATTATCCCCGGACTCGCTCACTTGGCTTGTACCTCAATATTTCCCGAGTCAATGTTCCGACTCCAAATTAATTACTTTCTCCCAATAATAAATTTACTACTTTGATGCCACTGAACCAATATCTCCGGACTCGCTCACTCGGTCCATTTTACATCTCATAATTTCATTCTCACATTTTCACCCACAATGTGTCACACATTTATTTCCATAATTTCCCCAATTATATTTACCTATAATTGTCAGCACCCCCGGACTCACCCACTTGTTCCATAATTAAATATTTCACCTAAATTCCTTTAATAATGTAGTGTCACCCAACTACAATTCCCGAATATCATTTTTCGGCCCAATATCAATAATTGAATTATTTCTCCAAATTCGTTCATCTCATGACATACCGTTCACACCCTCCTAAACCCAATTATATCACCCTATAATTGTTAAGGAAACTAATGTCCCATATGAATTTATCACCAAATAAAAGTAAGGGAATTAAAACTTAATTATACCCTCATTATAAACCACCTGGCCGAACTGCCCAAAATTTCCCATCGTCGATCGATCGATGGTCCCCGATCGATCGATCCCTTCGTGACAACTCTTCTTCCCCACGAAAATTTCCACCATTAACGAGCTTTAAGGTTTCTTTTCCTCAAAAACCAACTTCAAATCAGCATGTTAATCATCTTATATCATTTCTCATGAACTAAGAATATCATTTAAACCTTTTAACATCATTAACACAATGAATCTTGACCCACTCAAGAACACAAAATTTCTAGGGTACAATCCCAATCCCAATTTCAAATTCAAATTTCATCTTTTTATAATTCGATTTTTCTCATTCAAACCAGATAATCATACTCAGAATTATATTGCACAATTAATTCTTTCATTAAATTCCATTCAATGGTTCTATTAACAAAACCCCCTTTTTGGTACCCATTTATCCCCAAAACGAATTTTAGTATACACATCACTAAAATATGAATTGGATATCACGCTTTAGAAGTAAAATCAGTTAACCACTTGCCTGAAATCGTTCGTAGGCTCTGATCCGTTGTCGTAGCCCCTTGATTTTGCTCCAAAATCCCCAATTTGGCTTTTGATCGTTTTTCCCCAATCTCCCTCTCAAACCCTAGGTTAGAATTGTGTTGGCTGCTCATTTTCCTTTTCTTAGGTTTAGGTTTAAAAATACAAATCCCGTTTTTAGCCTAATGGGCTAAATTAAAATAGTCCAAATCACCCCGTGTGGGCCCGGTTATGCCCAAAAATGCCCCGAGACCCAATTACTACCCCGGGTACTCTTGTCTGACTATCTCAACCCATCCGAACTCAATCGCGCACTCAGAATTGGCGTCCGAATTAATTTATAAAAATCCTTATCTCACACCCAATTTAGTCTATACCGACTCCCGTTTTTGTCTTCTTTTGCTCGACGAGGAGACCTAGACCTTTGCCTTCCTCGATCACTGGTCTTTCCACCATTTTGGCGATCAACATACTCAGCCAGTTTTTCTCGTCTGATGAGTGCTTCAATTTCATTCTGGAGAGCTATGTAACTTTTGGTCATGTGACCATGGTCTTTATGGAACTCGCAATATTTGGACTTATACCTCTTGTCAGGATCTGCCTTCATTTTTTTTGGACAGTTTAGCTCCTCGCTGTTCTTGATCTCTTCCAGAACGTGGTTTATATCTACCTTCAAAGGAGTATAATTTCCAAATTTCTTCAACTGTTCCAGTGCTTCCTTTGCTTTTGACTGCCTGTTGCCACCATTATTCTTCTGATCCTTCTTCTCAGTCTTGTCAGCCTCGACCTTGGTTTCCTTAGTGTCTATATTCTTCTTCGCAGCCATAGCTTCCTCGGCGTTCATAATCTTGGCTGCCTTGGCTATTACTTCTGCCATGGTCCTAGGTGGATCTTTGGCTAGAGTATAGTATAACTTGTCTGGCAACAGTCCACTCATCAGGGCAGTAATTGCTGTTTTCTCCTCGTAATCAATAACTTCAAGTTTCTCGTTATTGAAATGAGTAATATAGTCCCTGGTGCTTTCACATGCCTTCTGTCTAACACTCAACAAGTGTGCTACTCGTTTGACTGGTTTTGCTCCAAAACAGAAGTTTCCTATAAAGAGCTCTGCCAGTTGAAGGAAAGTCGCAATCTTCCCCCGAGGAAGGTTGTTGTACATATCTGAGCTGATCCGGTGAGAGTTCCTGAAAATGCCCTGCATCTCATCTCGTTGTAACATCCCGCCTAATAAAATATCGGGTGATCAGTCCTATACCAAATTAAAATAGGAATCCCAGTTGGATCATCCTTAGCATCACTGTCGAAAACTTTTTAAAACTTACTAACCACCTTGTATTCCAAAAGCTGGTACCAATTTTAACTTTTTGATTAAACAAAACAGTACATGCAGAATTAAAATATAAACCATTCACACAACTGAATGAAAATAAACTGAATCATAATTACACAACTGGCCGAATAAATCACCGGCCACCAAAGAAATAATCCAATACGTGAATGAATTACACCTGAAACTGTACCGAAAAGTCTGGGCGACAAGCCCTACATAAAACTCAAACTGATACAAGATTCCTACTCAAGGAATGAATGAATGATGCGTCTAATCCAAACTCCTGCTAGCATCCACATATGCCGCAGCTACGTGTCCCTGTAATAGAATATCAATCATGGCGTCCCTGTGGCTGGACACCTAAAAGATTTTGAAAATGGTTTTATAGCAAGGGTTAGAACCCAAAACATTTTGAAAATATTTAGCAAGTGAATTAACTGCAGTAATTTAAAATGCATGAATGCGCTTCATATTTAAGTTAGTGTCGCACTCCCTTGTGGACATTCTCACCCCTCCACTATTGTACACACCTACCGGTTACCTTAACCCCACCTAGTTGTGCTACCCCTAGTCCTGGTATAACCTTTCCTTTCCATACTACTCTAACCCGAGTGTAATGATTTTCTGAATTACAAGTTATTTCACGATTAACTTAATTAATTCCTTCTTAATGAATAGCATATAACCGTAACACAAGTTATATCAATTTAATACATCACACTCTGTATTATTCCCACAAATGATTAACTTAATTAATTTCTCATTAATTAACAGCATATAACTGTAACCCGAGTTATATAAAGTAAATACATCACACTGTATTATCACCTACATATAATATTCGCTACCATATTATACGTACCTTTACTAACATCCACACATATATCATACGTGTATCCATCCTTCCGAGTATACCCTCATCGGATGATTCCCTCTAAAATGCTATCTCACTAGGTATGCTCACAAGACCTAGTTCCCCAAGTTGGAATCGCTCACCAACTTGGTCCAAAATACAAACGTAGTGGAGGCGGTCATATTCCTTCCCTGAAAGTGATATAAATCCCTCACCCATATATACCAGACGCTATGACCTGGGGATATACTCGCCCTACTCCTCAAGCTAGGGGATTCACCCACATCGCGCAACCTCCCTTGATAGCATTATAGTATTTAAATTAAATAAATATCCAGTCACTGATATTTAATATCACACACAATATAAACACGTATATATATACTATCACTGTACCGTATATATATAATATAAACCCCAGCTTTACCGTGTACTCAAAATCCCATACACTGCCTGTAATTTAATATTTCACACAATATATACACGAATATATATACATATATATACACTATCACTACACCGTATATATATATTATAAACCCTGGCTTTACCGTGTACCAAAAATCCCGTACACTGCCTAAAATTTCCTGAGTCTGTGGCCCGACTCAACGTAATTAATTTTCTCACTTAATAATTTATCGTCATCCCGAGTCTATGGTCTGACTCTAATATATTTAATTCACACCTCAATTTATAAAATACTTTCCCCGAGTCTATAGTCCGACTCTAATTAAATTAATTAATACACTTATTAATTTAATACTTACCCGAGTCTACAATCCGACTCTTATTTAATCAATTTATACATTAATTAATCAACACAAATCCGAGTCTGCAATCCGACTCTAATTAAGTTAATTATGACATTTATTAATTTAATCCTACCCGAGTCTACAATCCGACTCTAACTAAATTAATTATCACACCCATTAATTTAATAACTTGGTGTCACCCAACCATTATCCCCGGACTCGCCCACTTGGCCCGTACCTCAATATTTCCCGAGTTAATGTTCCGACTCCAAATTAATTACTTTCTCCCAATAATAAATTTACTACTTTGATGCCACTTAACCAATATCTCCGGACTCGCTCACTCGGTCCATTTTACATCTCATAATTTCATACTCACATTTTCACCCACAATGTGTCACACATTTATTTCCATAATTTCCCCAATTAAATTTACCTATAATTGTTAGCACCCCCAGACTCACCCACTTGGTCCATAATTAAATATTTCACCTAAATTCCTTTAATAATGTAGTGTCACCCAACTACAATTCCCGAATATCATTTTTCGGCCCAATATCAATAATTGAATTATTTCTCCAAATTCGTTCATCTCATGACATACTGTTCACACCCTCCTAAACCCAATTATATCACTCTATAATTGTTAAGGAAACATATGTCCCATATGAATTTATCACCAAATAAAGGTAACGGAATTAAAACTTAAATAAACCCTCATTATAAACCACCTGGCCGAACTGCCCAAAATTTCCCATCGTCGATCGATCGATGGCCCCCGACGATCGATCCATCCCTTCGTGACAGCTCTTCTTCCCCACGAATATTTCCACCATTAACGAGCTTTAAGGTTTCTTTTCCTCAAAAACCAACTTCAAATCAGCATGTTAATCATCTTATATCATTTCTCATGAACTAAGAATATCATCTGAACCTTTTAACATCATTAACACAATGAATCTTGACCCACTCAAGAACACAAAATTTCTAGGGTACAATCCCATTTTCGATATCCATTTATCCCCAAAATGAATTTTAGTATACACATCACTAAAATATGAATTGGATATCACGCTTTAGGAGTAAAATCAGTTAACCACTTGCCTGTAAGTGTTCGTAGTGTCTGATCCGTTGGCGTAGTCCCTCAATTTGGCTCCAAAATCCCCAAATTGGCTTTTGCTAAGCTTTCCCGCAATTTTCCTCTCAAGACCTAGGCTTAGAATTTTGTTGGGTGCCATTCCTTAATCTCCCAATTAGGTTAAAAACTCTTAATCCCGTTTTTCACCTAATGGGCTTAATTAAAGTGGCCCAACTCACCCCGTGTGGGCCCGGCTATGCCCAAAAATACCCCGAGACCCAATTACTACTCCCGGGTACTCTTTTCTGACTATCTCGACCCATCCAGACTCAACCGCGCACTCAGAATTGACATCCGAATTAATTTATAAAAATCCTTATCTCACACCCAATTTAGTCTATACCGACTCCCGGCTGGGATAAATCTATACCTCCTCATTAATACTCGAAATGACGTAATTAAATTATTACTATTCACTTAGTAAATAAATTTCTCTAAACATTAACCATTCACTCCCCGATTAATATTTAAATATATATATATATATATATATATATATATATATTGCCGTAATTAATTCAATTAAAATTACAACACACTAGTAATTTAAAATTCCTGAGTTACTTAAATATTAAATGCACAAAAATACGGGGTGTTACACTCGTCTGGAACTGCATAGATATCGGCAGTAGCTTGGTATTGTTCTATATGAAGGACAGGGTCAGTTTTTCCATCATACTTAGGCGTCACCACAGGAGCTTTGAATTTTGATGGTGTGGGAAAATCCACAATTGCTTGTACGAATGGTGTCCCTTGGACAAAAGTTCTTTGTAGAGGATTCTTGGCCTTAACCATTTCCCCTAATCTGTCCTCCAACCTTTGAATAGATCCTTTCCATGCATCGTTTCCCACCTCGGGCCTATTTGTTCGAGCAACTGATCGCGCTGAGTTTTCCTCTTGGGATCTTCCATTACGGGCTGTTGGTCGTGATTGGGCAGAGCCTTCTCTTAGATCGGATAGTCGTTGAGAGTTCCTCGACGCAATCCTAGGAGGACTTCTATTCCTCCTAGGGCCCAAACGATCAAAAGGAGAGACTCTACTCAACCTTTCCAAAGCACTAGTCCTTTATGGAGATAGAGTGACGTTTCATTGAGAATCTGTAGTTCGTACTGAGGAAGTTTGACCAGGTTGATAAGAAGGGTCATTAGATCTCTCAGTACGATATGATTCGGTGCGTCTAGATCGAGATTCCTCTGGGAATATCGTTCACCTAGTTCGCGAAGAGGGTAAACGGGTATTTCTCTGAACATTTTGTTGCCCTGATTGGGCCGGCACTCCACCTTGAACAATTTGTATAAATTGACGCATGGTTTCTTGCATGACCATTTGGCCTTGGGCTAAATTAGCCATTATGCCAGCCAGATCTGAAACATTTGGGGGAATAGATGGATTTGGAGGGATCCCAGTGTTTCGATTACTGGATTTCGGATTATCGGCCATTGATGATGAATTATTTTGGTGAAAAAGGCTAAGTACAGTCGTTCCCACAGACGGCGCCAATCTTTTGATGTAAAAAACTAGATTCGATCTAGTTTTTTAATCACAGATAAAAATAAATAAATGAATATAAGACAATGAATTTTTAAAGTGGTTCAGCCTTAGGAGAATGACTTACGTCCACTATTTTTGTATTGCTAACTGTTTGCCTGGAATTCTCGATAACAGGTTTACCAAGAGATCCCGAGTCCCCTTCTAACGAGGAGGCTACAATGTATTTATAGCCCTGAGGCTGTTCATGTGAAAGGACAATACACTGTTATCTAGTAGACATATACATCTGTACGATAATAATGAGTATTTAATGCGCAGTTGTCTTTTTGATTCTCTTGATTTGGATGCTCTACACGCTAAGTAGCTCAGACCGCTTGAGTTGCTCGGTACGCTTGAGTTGCTCGGAGCTATGAGTTGCTCGGGGCGCCTAGGCTGCTCGGTATGATTAAGTTGCTTGGAATGTATTTGTATTTTCCACGTGGTTGACACGTGTCTTCAGGTGATTGGTCCATGTCAGCAGACTAAATTTGGTATCAACAAATACAATCATCAATAAGCAAACAAAGAACATAAACACAAATAATAATGGAAACAACAATACCGCCATTACAAGATTTTTTTCCAAACACAAATAATAACACAATTTTTTACTTGAAAATTGGATACAACACGAAATATTTTGTTAACATAACACGAACAATCTCCAAATAAAAAAGGCACGTATTGTGTGGGATTTTAATTTGGTCGTATTTTTTGTTTTTTTTAAAAGATTTCACAACATGACCAAATTAAAATCATGTTTTACTTCGATCATGTTTGTGTTTGGTAAAAAAATCGTGTTTGTATTTGGTAAAAAAAATTATTATTTGTTTGCTTAATGACGATTGTATTCTTTTTTGAGCAATTGATATATCTATTATCGTTGTATGTGGTTTGAAAATACAAAGTCATTTTTTTTTTACCAAAATGATCAAGTCAAAGCGACACAACATGATTTTATTTTATTTTTTTGACAAACGCAAACACGATCCGATGTGGTGTTTATGTTTTACTTCGATCGTGTTTGTGTTTGGTAAAAAAATGTGTTTGTATTTGGTAAAAAAAATTATTATTTGTGTTTGAAAAAAATCATGTTGTGTCGCTTTTACTTGACCATATTTGTGTTTCGTAAAAAAAAAGATGTCGTATTGTGTCGAATTTTAATTCGGTCGTATTTCTATTTTTGTAAATAAATTAAAATAATATTTTGTGTCATCTCGTGTCTCTTTTACTTGGATTGTGTTCATGTTAGGTTCAAAAAATATTTCGTGTTCGTGTTAGATAAAAAAATAAAATTTCGTGTCGTATCACTTTTATTTGAATGGTGTTCTTGTTAGATAAAAAAAATAAGATTTCGTATAATGTTGTGTCGTGACGCATTTTAACTGGATCGTGTTCATATTTGGTAAAAAAATAAGTAAATATTAAATATAAATTAATTAAGGATTAAGTTGTTAACTTGCTAATAATTGTTATTTAAAGTTAAAAAAATTCTTTGCTTAAATTGTATTTAATTATTAAATGGGGTTTGGAGGGTCTCTCGCTCTTTCCCTTGAAATGGTAGAAAGAAGTGAAATGGAAATGAGTAAAAGATAAAGGATATTTTGTCAATTAATTTTTTTTGGAGCTTTTACAGAATTTTGGGAGTGCCTTTAGCTATACCCTACCCATTTATTTGAAAATATGTTTATTTTGATAAAATTTCAATTTGATTATATAATATTAAATTTAATCTTAATTTTGATCTATAATTAGACTATGTAGTAAAATCACTCACACCCTTAAGCATCCGTTAGTATCTTTTTATTTTTTCCCAAAATACCCTCAACACCTCTTTGTATTCTCTCTCTCCCCCAAAATTGAAGTTTTAGTGCAAAAAATGCATTTTAAGAATTAAAAAAAATAATTTAACTCCAGAAATATATTTCTAATATCTATAAACAAAAGTTGTTTATTATTAATTTGTGTTTTTACATCTATAAACTCTAGAAATATATATATTTATTTAATTCGTGTTAATATCTATAAACAAACGTTGTTTATTATTAAAAAAACACTATTTTAAACTAGTTATGATAGATAAAAAGTAAAACAATGGTTTATTTTTATTTAGTTCCTGTTTGTAAGGACACAAATTTCCAATTGAGTCCATATATAGTTTTGGCTCAATTACGGACAAAAATATTTATTCATAGGTTAGTGATTTATTGTAATATTCTCAAGCCTATGAAGTGTGTGTTGAAGACGTAGCGGCAAAGAATTTAAAGCTTCATCAAAATGCCGGTTTGTGTGCCTCGTTTCTACGTCATCAACTAAGGTTCCATGCTCCCAAGGTATGAATGTAATTATATTTATATAGGAGTTTGGAACAATATGTATTGGGTGTTAGGTGTAATAAAAACTGCATTTTATTTTCAGAAAGAATCAATTAGAACTTTAAAATAAGTATATAAAAGTTTCTGGGCCAAAATCGAATTTTACAAACTTTCCGGTCGTTCGAACCAGGTTTCGTTCGAACGAGTTTTTCGTTCGAACCAGTTTTCGTTCGAACGAGTTTGCCAACGACCCTAAACTGGTCAGTCGTTCGATATGTCGTTCGAACGAGTGTTCTAACGAGGTATCTAACGAGATTCTAACGAGCCCAGGCTGGTCGCTCGTTAGAAGTCTCGTTCGAACGAGAGTCAAGTTTGTTCGAACGAGACGCCAGGGCGGGAACAGTTTTGAGCAGTTTTCTCCCACTTTCCCTACTTGGTTTTTAACCAACTTTTTCAAGACTTAATATGTGCGGGAATCACATTTTTCCAATCAACTTTTCCATTCCATAGCCATCTCTTAGAGAGAGCTTGAGAGCTAATTTATTTAGGGAAAATGTTCATGTTTTGAGTGTTAATTTTTAAAGAAAAATCTATAAACACTTAGTTTACACCCAATAGTTGTTTATTCCAAGTTTCTATATTCATATTCTTTACTTGGAGTTTTGGCACCGGTTTATCTCTACCGAATTCAAGAAGAGACGTTTCGGGTTTGCTTCCACACCCCATCACAAAGAAGACTTTTTGTTGAGATTCTACCCATACGGAGAAATGCTCCATGCTTGGGTGACGGTGACCATATAAAGTCCCATCGGTGGATTCCGAGACCGCGGTGGTGTTCCGAGGTTGTCCGCTAGGAAGAGGTTTCTACGAGAAGGAGCGTCGAGGCTTGAGAGGGATCGAGTCAGTCGTTGTAAGTCTATCTGTCTTGTAATTGTAATTCCGTATCTAGTGGACTTGTGGCTAGGGCCGTCCGAGGTTGTTTCCCGTCTTGGGTTTTTCCTCGTACATCTCGGCGTAGTGTGATATTGTTTATTTTATCTTGCATCATAATTTAGAACGCATGCTTAGAATAAATTCAAGATAAAATTTGGTTTAATTATCACACTCATTTAATTTGGGACTAAATTAAATATTGGGTAAATTTGGTTTATTCAAGTCATTTGCTAAAATTGGTTTCGCCTAATTTTGTATAATTGAAAATTATGACTTAGGCAAATTCTAGGACTTGGATTAACTTATTTTAATTTGTTTTGAAGAAATTAAAATTTGGCCTTACTTATTTGTTGAACCATCACTTTTATACGCTTCCGCATCATTCATTGAGTTTTATATAAAAAGGAAATGAAATTTCTCTGCGCTCTTTCACTGTTAATATTTATTTAGCCATTAGGAATCTCACATCCTAGGAAGTTAGAAACTCATCTTCGACTTCTCAATTGTTTCATTAGAACATAAAGTTTACTTCAACTTTAAAGAAGATTGGTTTGACGCAACATTATCAACGAAAGTTGACACCTGTGACATGATGAGTGGCTGGAGAGCGATATGAAGGTGATGTGGTTTATGCAAAATGTTCATCTCAAATAAACCTAAAGGGGGTGAGTAGATTTTAGTTAGAAAATCTGTTAATTTTAAAATTTTCTTGGCCAAGTTTTAGGTCAATCATAGTTAACATGCATCTAGGAGAGATAGATATACTAGATCTAAGTCAATTGAGAAAATTAGGAACAAATCTAATTTAATTAAGTGAATTAATGAAATACAAGCCCTAAGTCAATTTTAATGATGGATCATTTTAGACCCAATCTTAGTTCCAAGTGTGTGTGTATGTGATAGAAGTTATGTATATGAATAACAAAAAACAAGACAAAAGGCCCAAGTTAGGATATATGATGAAAACCCCCACCTAGGGATGAAAAAAACTCAATGTATCATAGTCTCTCATTCAATTTGCAAAGAAATTTTACACAAACACAAGAAGGTACCTCTCTCTTGTTCCTTAATATGGACATTGAAATCGGACGAAAATCGGGCATCGTGTAAATACGCTTGTCGTTGTCGTCGGTTTTGCACCTCAACACAAAAAATCCAAACTTTAACAATACATGTTTTATATGTATAGCGGGTATCGAATCCACATGGAATGTTATTTAAAATTTAATTGATTTATTACTTCGAATAGAAAGTGTAATATTTTTGTGTTTTAAATATTTTAACACTACGATTTATTTAGGCGAATATTTAAACTAAATTAATTTAAAACTATAAAAATCATAGGTTGAGAATTATATTCGTTACCTCGAAATACATAACATAAATTATTACATGGTTAGACGCATTTTAAAATGCGATTAATACTCATTTAAACAATGATTTAAACTTGGAATGTCACTCCCCAAATTTTCATAAAAGTCCAAATACGAGTTTGGCATCAACAATAATACTAAAATTACACGCGCAGTATCATAAATATGGTGCATACGCGATATACTCCATCCACTAAAAAAAGTAATTTTTGAGACGGTGGCTTAACAGTTCCCAAAGATGGTTTATCTGTCTCAAATACTTTTTGGGACAGTATTTGGGACGGCTAGGGTGGGTCTTTTTGATAGGGGGTTATAAATACTTTTTGTGACGCCATAGCCGTCTCAAAAGAGTTTTTCAGACGGGAAGAGATCCGTCTTACAAGCTCATCGTTTTATATAACCCTTTTAAGACGGCAAGAGAACAGACCCATAAGAGTGCTTTTAGGATGGAAATTAATCCATCTCAAAAGGTTACTGTTTTACAAGATCTTGTTGAGACGGCAAGATAGCCGTCTTTAATATATTTTTGGGACAGTTTCAACCATCCCAAAAGAGGTGATGGGATCTTAATTTTTTTACGCCAATATATTAGGGACAATAAAACCTATTGCTAAACTTTAATATATAATTGAATTACATTTGAGACAATTTATTAACGCATCACCAAATGATAAAAAAATATATTACATAAGATGATTTTCAACCAACACAACGGATCATTTTCATTCAACAACAGTTAAGAGTTCTTACAGGTAAAATCTCTAAGCAAAAAAAAATTCCAACATCGTATCCAACCTGTTTAATAGTGTTCCTATAGATGACAATATTTAAAAACATTATCAAATTTGTGTATCTTCATATTAATTACTTTTAAAAGGACTTAATATTCGTTTAAAAATTTGGCAGATGCTCCTTTATTTATTCATGAAAACCAACTTGTTTAAGCATAAAAATTAATTCAAAAATGACAGAAATAACCATAACCATGTAAACAACTAATGGTGGAATAGACACAACATATATCCTACCTAACACTCCATCATATATATATATATATATATATATATATATATATATATATATATATATAATAAAGATGCGCTATTACCTAGATGGTGTGGGCCGTTGAGGTAATGGAACTTGTTCGTGTAGATGTTGTACATACTAGGATCACTTTAAAATAATGTTGGGCTTAGGGTAGCCAAATCGCCCATCAATTTCATATTGTCCTGCATATCAAAATTGTGGACCAATTTCATATTGTCCAGCATATTACAGAGACTAACTTTTCAATATATAAAGTTGTTACAAAAACAAAACTACAATGAATCATAAACTAGTAAACCAAATCTAATAACCTAAAGAGAGTGGATTTTGGTCCTTTCTTTCATCCCCCATTATTTCATCATGTAGAAAATTATCACCTATATGCTTATAATGAAAGGTCATGAGAACATTCTGAATTATCACCTATATGCATATGCATGTGATAAATGCATTTGTTTAAATAAGTATAAGCAAGTTCTGTGCAACAAATCATGCACAACTGCTCCAATTGTCACAAAACAACTTTTTGGCATCCTTTGTTCATTCTCAGTTCCAATTGTACCGAAGATAAAACATACGCCAAATCATTGAAGTTGTTAACATAAAATGTAAGGAAACATATGCCATTTCTGTCAAGCAAGCGTAGATCAGAAATTAAATTACAAACTATTCTTAGATAGTCCCCTCAACACTGTTTGTATAATGCCACAATGACTATGGAGAAAAAGATTGGATCTTACTTTTTAATTAGCATATCTAATCTACCCTAACATGCTACTAAAAATTTACTTGAAAATAGTCGTGTACTCTGTTCAAATTAGTGTGTTAGTGTGACACCCCGCCTAATAAAATACCGGGTGATCAGTCCTATACCAAATTAAAACAGGATCCCAGTTGGTTCATCCTTAGCATCACTGTTGAAAACCTATTTAAAACTTACTAACCACCTAGTATTCCAAAAAGCTGGTGCCAAATTTTATCTTTTTTAATTAAACAACCAATAACATGCGAAAATATAATATGAGTCATACACAACAACATAATTAAATCAACTGAATAAATAATAAACTACATGCCGAATAAACGATCGACCACCAAAGTAAATAGTACAGTACAAGCATCCAACACCTGAATAAATAGATCTAAAAACTGTACTGAAAGTCTGGGCGACAAGCCCTAAGTAAAATTGAAACTTATAAATAATTCCTACTCTAGGAAGGAATGAACGATGAGTCTAAACCAAACTCCTGCTAGCATCCACATATGCCGCAGCTCCGTCTCCCTGGAATAAAATATCAAGTTTGGCGTCCCTGTGGCTGGATGCCTAAAAGGTTTTGAAAATAATTTTATAGCAAGGGTTAGAACCCAAAATATTTTGAAAATATTTAGCAAGTTAATTTAACTGCAGTAATTTAAAATGCATGAATGCGCTTCATATTTAAGTTAGTGTCGCACTCTCTTAAGGACATACTCACCCCTCCACTATTGTGCACACCTAACAGTTTTCTTAACCCCACCTAGTTGTACTACCCCGTCCAACTAGTCCTGGTATAATCTCCCCTTGCCTTTCTACTCTAAACCGAGTATCATTATCCATGGGTTATAAGTTATCTCACCAATTGACTTGATTATTTTTTTTAAATAATATCATATAACCGTGACACAAGTTATATAAAACAAATACATCACATACTGTATTATGACCCGCATATAATATTTAACACCATTATATACGTACTTTTACTAAAAACATCCACACATATATCATATGTATATCCATCCCTCCGAGTATACCCTCGCCGCATAATTTCCTCTAAAGTGCTATCTCACTAGGTGTGCTCACATAACCTAGTTACCCAAGTTGGAATCGCTCACCAACCTGGCCCAAAAATATAAACGTAGTGGCGGCGGTCATATTCCTTCCCTGCAAGTAAGATAATCCACTCACCCATATACCGAACGCTATGACCTGGGAATATACTCACCCTACTCCTCAAGCTAGGGGATTCACCCACAACGCGCAACCTCCCTTGATAGCACTAGAGTATATAACTTAAATAAATATATAGTCCCTGATATTTAATAGCACACACAAAGTACACACACACACACACACACACACACACACACACACACACACACATATATATATATATATACTATCACCACACCGTATATATATAATATCAATCCCGGCTTTACTGTGTACTAAAACCCGTAATACTTGCCTTTATATTCCCGAGTCTATGGTCCGACTCAAATTAATTAATTTTCTCTTTAATTAATTTATTACCTTCCCGAGTCTACCGTCCGACTCTACTTTAATTAATTAACACATCAATTAATTTAATACTTGGTGTCGCCCAACCATTATACCCTGCCTCGCTCACTTTGCCCGTACCGTCGTTAATACCCGATTCTATATTTCATCCCTTAATTAATAAATTACACCTCAATTCCTTTAATAATGTAGTGCCACTCAACTTCCATACCCGAATATTTTCCCTCTGTCCAACAATCAATACCTACGAATTATTTCCCGAAATTTATTCATCTCATGACATACAATTATCACCCTCCTAAACCCAATTATATTCCCTTATAATTGCTAAGCAATATGTGCTACATACGCATTTATCACTAAATAAGAAGTAGGGGAAAAATCTTAAATTAATTTCCCTTTACATATTAAACAAGATGATCTGCCAAAAATCTGGGACCATCGATCGATCGATCCCCTAGGTCAATCGATCGATTGAACAGGTCCCTTTCTTCTCCGCTGTTCTGCTCAGCCATTAACGAACCCTCAAGCTTTTATTTTCATTCCAAACTTTGACCCAATCACAACCAACATTACCTCCACATAAGAAAAGGGTCTAAACATCCTAGAGACCTTAATTTATCATCAAATTTATATATAATCGTGGGTATATCAGATTTGGGTTTTTCACCCGGGTAAAGTTTTTACCGAATTCGACCTCATCATTCTCAGTCAATTTAATCACTAATACATACTATAATTCACCCTACAATTCAATCTTAATAGTCCCAAATCATAACTTAACATCCTTTGAGTAATTAAATCTATCCATTACTCTATATTCAGAAAAATCCAATTTTAATTATGGTTACACACCCAAAACGAATTTTCATATACACATACTATAATATGAATTGATTATCACCTATTTTAAGAATCACGACAGTTAACCACTTGCCTGAAATTGTTCGTAGAGTCTGACCCGTTGGTGTAGCGAAAGTGTTGATGAAGAACACCCCAATTAGTCCCTTAATTTGAATTCAAAAGATCCCCAATTATTCTTAATTAGCTTCCTCTGTTTCTCTCTCAAACCCTAGGTTTAGAATTTGCTAACTGCCGTTCAACTAGTCCCTCAATTATATTTAAAACCCGTAATCCCGTTTTTGGCCACATGGGCCTAATTAAAATGGCCTAAATCACACCGTGTGGGCCCGGCTATGCCCAAAAATGACCCGAGACCCGATTACTATCTCGGGTACTCTTTTTTGACTATTTTAACCCATCCGAACTCAACCGCGCACTCAAAATTATCATCCAAAATACTTTATAACATTCTCAAATTTTGACCTCAAAATGCGACACACGAAATTTCGAACAATGAAACTTAAATTCGCTATAATTCTTTGCACTCAAATAAATTCTCCAAATTATAAATTTAAGTTTTTCCAATTTAAATATTTTTTATATCTCCCAAAAATAATTAAATATTAAATCCTCAAAATTACGGGCTGTTAGAGTTAGGTATTTTTCTATGTTAGGTATGTAGATTGAAGCTTGGTGACACTTGAATTACATTATGTTGTGTTCACTATGCCTATGTTTTTCTATTAGAACTGTGCTTGCGATTGGAACTGTCACTTACTATCAATAAATTAGTTGTGATATTGCATTTGTTCCAATAAATTAATCGCTCATATGACATCAACAAACTGAAATAGTTGCGATTACTAGATTTTAAGAAAGTCAACCAAAAGGAGAGAATTGAGGCAACTCATATGTTCACTTCACAAGAAGCTGAAGAGGGGACTAAAAAAGAATTTGTGAAGACGTTTGTGCCTGGTGAGGTTCCTATACTCCAGAAGAGCAAACTCCCAAAACAGTTGGCTCTACTCCAGAGCAAATTATAACTAAGGCTACCATTGTGAATTCTCAAACTCTCGGGAGGTAGCAAGGCTTAAAAAGGCTTTGAAGTCGGGGAAGATTTCCCTTGATCTTAATATCAGTGATAATGATGTTGTGACAACCAATGAAATTATTGAGGACAAAATGGTCACAGATGGTGAAAATGAAATTAATGATGGGCCAAAAGACGCTGATACTGAAAAGAAGAATGATGGTCTTGCAGAAAATGGCAGGAACAAAGGATTGCTTTTGATTTCAATGTAAGTTTCTTTTTGCTATCATGAACTGAGATTGACCAAGCGAGGATCATCACCCTTCTTGCCAATGAGAGTTTATATTCTGTTTAGATGACCGAAGATATATTGATCTATATAATGAGGTTACAAATAAAAATTAAGGCCTTTAATGAGCAGAAGAATTTACTTAAATTAGAGGGAATGGGAGCAAAGAATACAAAATGAACAATCTAAAATTTATCCTTTTTCATGGAGAAGATTATCAAACCTGCATCTTTGTGAGAAGTCCGTGCAAATGATGAAACAAGAAAATATTCATTTTCAATGTATATAAAATGTCGAGCACATCGTGTCGCCTGAATGTATGCTGTTTGAATAGTCTAATCAATCAGTAGATTTTTTACACACACTACATGCTGCAATTGAAAGGGAAAAGAACAAAAAAAGAGTCGAATAATTAATTAGCTGGAAAGAATGAAGAAATCTAGAGCGTTCAATTGTAGTCAGTGTTTGGCTTATTGAAATTTGACAATACTAAAACCTTAAGCAATTGTAGTCATTATCAATATTGTCACCTCCATCATTGTCATCATTAACTTCGCTTTCACTGGTGATTTCATAGCCGCTAGAGGTGTATCCAGATGCCATTGAAGTCTTATTATCACTCAAATCTACTGCTGCTGCTGTATTTGCTTTTCTTGATGATTTTGGTATGACACTGATAAGGTTTGCATCATCGCTTGTACCAGCTATGGGTTTGATCACCACCATTTTTAACACTCCCTAAAACTAGTATACAACTCAACAGTAGGGGCCCAACCTTATACTGCAAATGAATCTAATCCTCGAGGAGTGTGCGAGTGAGCAAAAGAAGAGCAAATTCCAGAAAGCTCAAAGGCACAAACACAAGTTCATGCTAAATAATACACAAAGGCACAATTAAAAAAAAGACCAGGTAGAGTATTCGTACCTTATCTGTGACAGACGAATGGATTTCTTTCAATGCGTGCTCTAAATGTAAAGCGTTGATAATGAAAGGCGTTAGTTGTATTGTTAAAAAGTAGACATTTCTCTCCATGTTACATAGTTGGTTTAACTGACAAAAAGGTTGGATATTATGAAAGATTGCATTTTCTTGATTATAACCTTAAACTCAGAGAAGGATAATGAAGAAGTTCTTTATATATATATATAAGAAAACATGAAACATGGAATACCCTGCTTTGAATAACTACAAGTTAGATACCCCAGTTCAATCAATAACTAGCTACATAAATTATCAAAGAGGGAAAAAGCTACGCCACTGATGAAATAATATTTTTGCTTCAAGTAGAAAATCAAGGAGCTTTTCTTTTTTGTCTATTCTCTCTTTTTTCATTTAGGAAGTTATCCCCGGTTAATTTGGTAACCAAAATGAGTTATCCATGGTTACTAGGTAGAGTTACTGTCAGTCATATGTCTGTTACTAATATATCCTACTTTTTAATTTAAGTGAAGGTGAAGCACATCAAGATTATTTAGTTGCACAAAACAATACCATTGATGCTCCAATGCTCAGTCCCTTGTCGTGGCAAGTCTCTACTTTTATGTGAATAATTCAGCGCTTTATTTGGATGGTACCACAGTTAAAGAACAACCCTGTCAATTGAAGATTTTAACTGAACAAAGACAAACACATGAAATGACGATACCAAATATTTATTTTCCTTCAAACCCATAATCGACCATGAAAATTTCTTATTAGCTATAGATAGTAAATATGTCATATGGAGCAGAAGAAAAGGTCACCATATTGTTTCATTACATTAAAAAGAAAAGGGTGCTGTCCCACATCCACGGCATGTTGGGTCTAAGAAATGCATTGGGGATATTATATAAACTATGTTAGTAGGTAAAAAGGTATGCATGGTGAAATTAAAACAACACGATACAAATTAAAGGAGAGGAAGTGACTAATCACAAAACTAGGCTTCACCAAAAACGATAGATAATAGAAGTGGACTAAGACACTCTCAACTAGCTATAGAATATATATATATATATATATACATACACGAAATGAAATATAACTAAGATGAGAATTAAAAAAAGGTAAAATGGATTTTGTGTGCCAAAGTATTGCTGAAGCGAACATATTCAATTCATCATCCATAATAATAATTAAAAAAAGGTGAATTGTGAGGGACATATTAACTCGTAAATGAAAAATAAATCTATTTAAAGGTAGATGAGTTGAGTTAGTAATTATAGAGTTGATGATATCATCATTTCATCTATCCTACCAAATTCTTACATTTTGGTTGGGAACACTATCCTGTAATAGTTTCTTAACAGATATCCACGGTCAAAGCATTAGATCAACCAATTTTTGATAATTATATAAGATTTAGCCTCCCAATTTTCTTTGCACTGCTATTCCATATCTTTCTTTAACAAGTAAAGAAGCATGGTCTCAAATAACAGAAAACGAGTAAAGAAGAAAAATTCATTACAAAAAGCAAACATTGTTCCTAATAAAGTCATAACATTGTGAAAAATGGTCCAACGATCAAATATGCAAGCCTTATGGGTTAAACCCCACCTCGTATTATTTTCGAACTACGAGATGGGGTTTAATCCATAATCCCAATGTGATCGCTAATCAACCATTCAATGTGAATGTTAGAATTCGGGTTAGATGTCCCAGTAGAAGGTCAACCCATTGCGTGTAATGCGGCTTCAGTTTATGTAACACCCCATGTTTTTATTAATTAATTAATTGGAATATTTGAGAAAAATAAAATTTTGGATTTAATGGTCTTTAATAATTAAACATGTTGATTTTTATAATTGAGTAGTAAAGTTTCAACCAGAATTAAATCGGAGTTATAATAAAATGTTAGAATGATTTTAAAAACGTTATAACAAGTATGTATGTTTTGTTAAGTTAAAGAATTTTTTTCTAAGTGTAATGGAAGTGTTTTAAACAAACTTTGGTTGGATACTGGGGTCGTTCAAACGACAACGTATGTCGTTTGAACGACATTGCATCTCGTTCGAATGACGGCATATGTTGTTCGAGCGACAGGAGGCGGTGGATGGATTAGAGTCCTTATTATTTTCTAACTCTTAAACCCTTTAAGTACCATAATCATTCAGGGTTGGTACTTTTAAAACACTTTTCTCTCAAACTTTTCTACATTAAGGTTCTCCAAACATATGTCCTCTCATATTCAACCCCTAGCCCCAACTTTTAACAAGTTTTAACTCAAGTATTGAAGATTCAATTGGTGTTTTCTCAAGAGGAGTCCAACCAGATTTTTATGCAACAAATTCCAAGTATGAATACTCTATTCATTTCCTTTAGTATTATGCGTTTTAAGTGTAGCCTAAACCCTTAATCACGTGTTCTTGATTAAAATCAATTAGTAACTTAATTAGAGAAAGTGAACACTTAATTTTTGATATTGTTTTTATAAAATCTTTTAATCTGAATAATATTCATAACCCTTGGGTACGTAGGATTGATGAGTGAATTTTGGGTTTTATTGATGTGGGTTGCATGTAGAAAAACCTTGGTTTTGAATTAAATGAATTTTAGGGACGTATAACTCATGTAAATTGTGTAGAGATAATGAAATTGGAAACATGATGTATTAACGATGAATTCTCAGTGTTTTTAAATTAAAATAATTAAATAGGATTAATTGGGTGTTTATGACGATGTGATGATTAAATTAAGTTTTAATTGAATTGGATTATTATGCGTAGTTTTATACGTTGATTAATTATGCTTGTTAATGTGACCTGTTGGTATTATTAAATTTCCATTGTGATGACAAGTTGTTGGGTATTTTTGCTCCCCCTATATTTTAGGATGCCTTCTAGGTATGGGACTAGTGGGTAGGCCTTTTGATGATTTATGCCTTCTAGGTATGAGACTAGTGAGGGTAGATATTACGACTTTATTATGTCGGGGGTGAGGTGATTTTTGATACTTTATCGTCGTTACACTAGCCTAGGCATGAGACTAGGACGTGTTTTCTCTTGGTGATTCATCATATATGTAAGATAGGACATATGTATACTTGGGGACCCTTAGGTATGGGACTAAGGGATATTTTAAGGATCTCACATCGATTATAAAGGGTGGGGTAATTTTGTGAATTGTGGAATTGAGAATGAGAATTAATGCCTAAGATAAAAATAGGTATTAAAATTTGTGGCAACATAATGTGTAAGTGACCGACAGTTTAAACGGGCCAGCTTGGGCAATTTATGTCGTGTCGTGTGTGGAACCTTGTCATATTGCGAGGGATCGACCGTTTAAATGGATTCAACTGGTTATTGATGAGGGGAAGTGTGACACTTTGGCAGATTACCACCCGGGGTGGGAGGACCGCCATAATAAAAAGTGAGAACAATAATAAAATTTGGGTTAATTTAATTAAATTAATGCCTTGGGGATACGGGATAATTAAAATGATATTGGTGTGTTTTTATCAAAATCTTTTGGATTGATTCAAATGTTTATCTTATGTTTTGATTTTATTATGTCTCATATCTGTCTCATGCTAAGAATGATATTTTATTTACTTGCGCCCGACATAGTTTTGGTGGCGACCGATGCTAGAATTACGCAGGGTGTCACAATTTATGAACCCATTGCTAAAAGTTCATTGAATCTCTTAAATTGATATTGAATCAAACCTCATTAATTTTGAACACATCCATTTCCATTATGATAGACTGTTCAAACCTTAGATGGACGAACTGATATTTTAATTGGTCTTCTGTTTCTCTTTGTTCATATTAATAAAAGCTTGCATTTGAGAATCAAATTTGATTTCCCAAGAAACCTTCCATTCGTTATTCTCTCAAAGATTGCATTAAGATTTTCACATTTTTTAAGGACGGTCGTGTTTGCATCCAAACTATCAACACATCCATGTAGCATGGCACGTTGTTTCTCACGCTTTCTTCCATGCAGCCTATACGAGTTATCTTACTCACTGGGACAATCATTAGAGGTTAATGGGTTTATGTTGTTAAAACCTTATTCTGAAGTTCAAATTTCAGAATGTGGCTCAAAATATCAATAATCAAACTTAAATTTCTTCTTTGTCTTGTCTCTATGTGGTAGGCTTCAAGGGCTCATGGAAATTCCATAATGGAATCAACATCGCGATAGTATTTTGAAACATAATTAAAGGCCTAAATAAAGTAACATTCACTATTTTAAAGGATACAATAAATATGAAAAATAAAGAACTCACCACTTGTGTTATTGTGTGACACTAGGTTAATTGTTGTACTGTTTTGAGAGTTTCACACCGTTGTACCTCAGAAAAAACACAATTGTAGTCTACAGTATCGTATTAATATTTTAGTCATGGAGTTATAATTAGGCATGACCGCATCCCTAAACGTCATTGTTGGTTGTGAGTTGACCTATGGGCCAATGAATGTGTGTTTTGAGAACACGATCATTACAATTACGAGTAGCTTGACTTGAACCGACAATATTTGATGGTTGGGAATTAGAAATTTTTCAAAAAAAATTATTTTAAAAATCAACTAATTAAATTTAAGACCATAAAAAATATTTTCAAACAATGATAGCAACTTTCGGTTTTAACAATGGGAGAATTTCTATTTTTCTTAACTTGTAGGAGGAATCACACACTTGTTGCGGCCTTTTATCAATTTTTAATGCTTACATCAGGAGTTCTTGTGTTGTCGTTTTCAATAGTATAATTAACGTGTTTTGTGTTTGGATACCACTAAACTAAAATCAAATCAATGTCAGATGAGACAACTGAGATCAATTGATAACGGATGGTGAGGCCCATACGTTCTCTCTCTCTCTCTCTCCCTCTCTCTCTCTCTCTCTCTCTCTCTCTCTCTCTCTCTCTCTATTTGTTTGGGTGGTAGAGGGGTGATGTGGAAAAGATTTCACGATCAAACTCATCAACTTTCTATAAATGTAGTAAATCCAAGCCAATAAATTAGTTGTTTAAGATACAAGTCACAAATGAGGGCAAGTCACCTTAAAAAGCCAATGAGGAGACTCAACACAACTCCATTAATAGAGTAAGCAATGTAGCAGATACCTAACAACAAGCTCGCCACCTGTGCTCATCATTTAAAGAGAAGAAAATAGTTAATCGTTATAATATTCGACCAAACAAGCCATGTGCTTTCAGTAGGTTCAAATAGATTAACAAATAAGAAAATCATTTAAATAGCAAATCATGATGCCTCTATGTCAAGATTATTACCAACCCATATTTTCCTTTCCCAGAATTCTAATGATTAGAGCACATGTTGCAATTTGAGTAAAGCGCCCATAGGTACCTCTTATAAAAGCTGGTGAAACGTGGTTAAGAAGGTAGACGCAGAAATGACAAATGCAATGTTCTTATAAAAGTTAGGCTCTTCATTATTTTGTTTTCAAATGCAAACAAAAATGAAAAATTCAAGCAAAAATGACAAGAAGATTGAATGGAAATTGACCCACTACCCAAAATGAAATTAAGGTCGAAATCGATAATGGATCTAACCCACGATCAACACCAAAACTAAATTAAATCAAGAAAACTGAATTATAAAGATATTTGGCAGTTTCAAACTCAAACATATTGCAGATAATTATAAAAAATCTTGCATTTTATATAATAGATTAGATGAAAATTTAGTTTTTAAACAAAAAATTGATTTTAATTACATGTTTCTAATAATTATATCAATAATTGAATTAATCAAGTGAGGATGAATACACAATAGAAAATTAAATTGGTGTCCTACAATCGCCCCAATTTGAAATTTACATTTTATGGGAGCAAAAGAAAACATACACACAATCAATTTATTCTTTTCTTTCATAATAAAATATTAAAGGTATTTAGCTCAATTCTCATTGTAGAATTTTGAAACCCTCAATCAAAGCTGAGTGAGTACATATAACCCAATAAAATAATTGTAAAAAGGCCCAATAAAACAAATAGGAAAGAAAAAAGCAACAAAATAATCATAGAGATTTTTTGCAGCCTCAAACACATTTTCAACATATTGCAGATAATTATAAAAATCTTGCATTTTATATAATTGATTAAATGAAAATTTGATTTTTCAACAATAAATTGATTTTAATTACATTTTCCTAATAATGATATCAATAATCAAAATTTCAAAGTGAGGGTGAATATATAATATAAAATTAAATTGAAAATGAAAATGAAAACCCTAAATTAGAAGATTGTATTTATCCCTCTAAATACTCCACACAAAATTAAATTGGAAATCCTCACTTTGAAGATTTTTGTTCATATATATGTGGGTGTGCGTCACTGTGTGTGTGTGTCTATTTGTGTGTGCGTGTGTGTGGGTGAGAGAGAACAAACCTGTGATCGAAGATAGAGAAAACTCTAGGCAGTGACTCGGTGGCCGTTGACCAGTACGGGGGTTTGGCCGATTGGGTTTGTGAGAGGAGGAGGTGTTTGGCCAATTAGGTTTGTGAGAAAGAGAGAGATGGTGAATACCAATCGACATGATGCCTTTCTTTTTTTTCTCTTTTTTTTGGGTAAAGTAAGACGGGAGATGAAAAGTGTTTATGGTGGGAAGATAATTTTTTTAGCCATCTTATTTGGTATATCTTTTGAGACAACAAGAATTTTATGGTCTCATTTAGTTTATTTTATAAGACGAAAATAATTAATCGTCTCAAAAAGTGACCTCTTAGCAGTCTTAAGAAACAATAGTTTTTGAGACGATAAATTATACTTGTCCCAAAAATATGTTTTAAAGACTGTATTTTGTCTGTCTAAAAAAATAGGGTCTTAAAAGAAACTTTTTTTTTGTAGTGATTAAGGTCCCTTGATGTATTTTCGTAAATAATCAACTTGTCAAAAATCAGTATATTCCATTATATCATAGCGAAGCAACTTCACACTCGAAATGAGTTCATTAATCTCAACCTAATAAAAATTACCTAGAATTTTTTTTAAGTAATTAAATAAATAAGTGTGTGAGAGAAGAAATATTGTTGAAAGGAACAAGATAATTTTTAAAGAGAATGATCTAATTATGAAAGCATTTAACTAATTATAATGCAATTAAATAAATCGACAAAACCATTTATTAAAATTGAAAATAAATTACAAATTATTGACTACAAATTAAAATAAAACTAGGGCCACACTATACTACACTACTCTACTCTAAGAAAATCTTCTTAAAATTGGATGATTGAAGGAAGAACAAAATGACCCTTTATATAGGAGGAATTTAGGGTTCAGGAATATTTTTGTTTTTTTACAAAAGAATATAAAATAATAAAAAGGAGGTATGTGTGAGGATTTGAAAAGGCTTGGGCTGATGATAATTGAGGCGTGGGAGAGAATATTTAATTTGGTTCCTTTTAAAAAAAGAATGAAAAAGTGAGAGTGCGCACGAACTAATGGATCAATTTATTTAATTAAATGCTCCAAACATACAAATTCAATTTTTACCAAATTTTAACCTTTAATTAAATATGGCGTGTATACCATTAAAGTTCCAATATCATAAAACTTCTACGCATGCAATCAATCATAGTATTGAGGAAAAATCCCTTTGCAGAGCAAAACCTTTAATCAACACTTTAGAGCGTTTTACAAATCTATTGACTTACTAATCACTTAGATCGACTAAGTATGACGCGCAGTGTCTTCAAAATATTTGAAAGAAAATGGCTCAGTTCAGAGTCGCCCACAGGAGACGATCCATTGATCAGCCTTTTTTCTTCCTTCAGTAGTTATCCTTCGAGTAACACGTTTAGTCATAGATAATGATCTCCACAAAGTTTATATAAGGTATGCAACTATATGTTTTCAAAAGGATTCACAATTATTATGAAGGATATAAATTTATGAAGCAAAAGGTGTTTGTAATACCTCGTATTTTTATGCTATATTAATTTGGGAATTTATTAAATTTAATGAGTTATTAATTTAATATAAATTCGGAAATAAATCACTTTATAATTATTAACGTGATGTGAGTTAGTAATTATGGGAAACTTGTTGTTGAATATTACTAATGAGTGAAGTAATATAATATTGGTTCTATTAAATGTCAAGAGTGAATAAAATGACAATTTTGAAAATTTGAGTCGGGACGCGCCCGTGTCGCGTCAGGACTAAATATTGATTAATAAAAGTGAAATATTTTTAAGTTATCCATATGATCATTTTGAGTGCGCCAAAGTGTCCGAAAGGGTCAAGATAGTCAGAAAAGTGTACTCGGGGGTTTAGTTTGGGTCTTGGGACGTTTTTAGGCCTATTTAGCACCCCTGGAGGGCATTTTGGACATTTTACATTTTTGGGTAATTAAACCCACGAAAATTATTAGGCTATATCAGCCATTTAGAAGAGTCCTTTAGGGTTATCAGAATCAAAACCTTAGAACGGCCATAGGAGATGGAAGGAGAAAGCTTTCCAAGCAATCCAAGGCCAAAAAGTCACCCGATTGCACCGCCGCCACTACCAACGCGTAGATCGCGCGACGGGGAACGCAACCACACCAAATTCGTCATCAAATTAGAACTTTGAAATTTCCAGGCAAGTATTTATCTTGCTTATTTTTGTTAATGCATCGTTCATGTTAGTCTAGGGTGATTAGGATGAGTTTGGTAGAAGAAAATCCATGTTGCAGATAGGAAAATCGCATGTAGTAATGATTTTAATGATAATCTGGAAACCCCTTCACATGTAGAGGCTTAACCACGAATTTATGATGAATTAGGAGTAAAAATTTCTGGAAAAAGACTGATTAGAACCATGTTAAAGAATTTTTAGGGTTCTTGAGATTTCTATGAGTTTTGGCCTATTAATCTATGGTTATTGATGAAAAATTACATGTTTTACGTTGAAGATGTATAATATGGGTTCATACCATTTGTAGTACAAATTTTAGGGAGTTTGGGTGTGAAAAATCTGGATTTGATTGAGGTTAGATTATGAAACCCGTAACTGTTAATCTGCAGAATTCGTATACCTATTTGATCGATCGATCGAACCAGGGGTGTCGATCGATCGACGCATCGATCGATCGAGCTCCTGCCATCGATCGATCGACCTCTTCTGGAAGACTCACATTTCCCCTTTGAAATTGTTAAATTCAAATTAAATGAGTGAAAATCTTTGGGCATCCTTATTTAAATACTTTGGAAGATAAAGGAGACCAGTAGGACTTATTAACAGCTATGAGACCTTTAATCTAAGACAAAATTTACATCTTTGGGATGCTTACACATAAGGGATGATGGGGTTGTGTATTAAAGGGAGAGATGCGTAAAATAGCTACGTTGGAAAATAGATGAGTACCTACTGAATTCTAGACTTGGGAGGATAGAGTCCATGAGTGTTACGAAGTGAGTTGGATTAATCCCTCGAATTAAAGTAAGAGACGAACCATTATAAGAGATGACTAAATAATGAGAAATAAGGATAAATGTTATAATTATGGATTATGAGATGAACCTAAGGAGATATGGTAAAAGTAGTATGTTTATATGACTGTGTTTATGCATATATTATATACGTGTGAAAATCATGCCCGCGCTACTTGTTATCCCTGAGGTTACCGCGCTGAGACAGTCTTATCTCGAATGGGCCTTCATGGGGGATATTGATTCGTACCCTAGAAGATGGAATCCTAGGTACGGGTTATCGGATCGATAGTCGGACGGTCCTAAGAGACGTGAGGGTATGTACTGACCTCTTGGACTTGGAAACTATGCATCACCTCAATATTGTTTGTGTTTTGTTTAATACAGTTAGAGAGTGATTCCGAACTTGTATTTCCCTTAGTACAAGTGATACGTGGATTGGATAGCAGAGTATGCTCGCACCATAATTTTTATGTGGGGTGCTGATAGAATATATATATTATGCGAGTATTTAATATATATATGAATGTCTGAAATTTAGAATTTCCTACTGTGTTTATGGTAAGTAAGAGATGAATAATGATTTCAATTGAGAAATGCCTGTTTCGAAAGTATAGTATATTTCTGGAAAAACTTTATTAATAAATAAAGTCAAAGATGAGAGCTTTGTCACTAAATGAAATTTACTTCTTAAATAGTTGAATTGTTCAGTTTAAACCTTACGAGTAACCTAAGATAAGATGAGTTAAACCGTTGGGAAGGTTAGTGCGATAGGTGTGAACATTAGAAGAGAGGTGAGAATTTCTCAAGAGAGTGTCGCACTAATATGTTGTTGCATTGGCCTGTAAACATTTTAAATACTTGCTAAACAAATTTGAAATAATTTACACTATCGGGCTCTGACCCGTCTCTATTTCTCCTCTCTCTCTTGTATATATATGTATATATTACAGGTGCCCAGCCATAGGGGCGTCTTGCATAGGATCCTTTGGAAGGAACGTGCTACAGCTTAGGTGGGAGTTGCAGGCCTCTTTCTTAGACGACTTCACTTACTTGATTCCACTCTTATCATATTTATTCAGTTGGGCATGTGTCGCCCGTTTCCATTATCCAGTTGTTTTATTGGACATTGTGATTCATTTATTTCCAGTATTTTATTCTTTGGGATTTATTATTGCCAGGATGTTTTCATTTAAGTATTAAATGTTGGATTCATTTAGTTGATTGCTTAATTATTGGATGGTTTGTTCCAGTATAGTTGTTGTGTGATTCTTTAATTATGAATAATGTAACGATTTAAATGTTGGTTTATATAAAATAAAATTTGGAAAGTAAAGTCTAAAATGGTTTTGACACTTAGCTTAATTAATTAAGGTGTTTAAATTGGAAAAGTTATTTTTACGACAGTGATGCTAAGAATGAACCAACTGTTCACCTTGATTTTAATTTAATAAAGGAGTGATCGCCCGGTATTTAATTAAGCGGGGTGTCACAGTGTTTAGAAACACAAAAGATGAAAACTTTTGAAGCAGATATGCAGGTTTTATTTTTTCAAAAGTCTCATAAAAAATAAGTTCAAAACAGGTATTTATAGTCCAGCTATAAATTTGAGGCGGTGGGTCGTTCGAACAAAAATCAATGTCGTTCGAATGAGAATATCAGTTCGTTCGAACCAGAAAGCCATGTCGTTCAAACGACAAAGAAAGTTCGTTCGATGTCTACATCTAGCGGGCTTCTAACAAAAGTTCATTGTAAAACAATAAGCCCTCATATGATGTTCATTTAAAGTAAATATCTAACGAGCTTCTAACAAAATGTCTATTTCGTTCGAACGAGCTTCAATCTCGTTTGAACGAGGCCAAATATTTTTTTTTAATCTTAAAAATCCAGCCTCGATTTATCATAAAACATACATCCCAAATACTAATATGAATAATTATGAAATCCTAAAAGAATTATACCTTTATGAGATGTAGAGGAGTCTTGAACTTGAATATGTTGGAGTTCGATTCGACCTATCCATACGCATCGGTTTGTAACGGGATACGCCAAATATGTTAAAATACTAATACAAGCCTATGCTACAAAAAACTTCAGAATATTTGCTCTTACAAATCTCCCCATTTGGCTATTTCGGTTAAAAACTATACAAATCTAAATCGAAACCCAAATTACAAAAAAACCCTCTATGATAAAACATCCTAATACCCTCATAAACCCTAGAAATGGAACGACATAGTGAAACTTTGTCTTCAATATCATCATATTCTTCCCTTGGGAAAATTTGTCTTCATCCGGTATAATATGTTCTTTCTTAAATACCTACACACATGAAGCAAAGAAATATCATAATGCATAGAGTTTGAAATAGAAAATAAAAACTCGTAATGCGTTCTCCCCCATAAATCAAACTCCTCAAATCTCCCCTTAATTTGTTTTTCCCCCCTTTTTGTCTGAAATATATAAAGGAGTAGAATCTAAACATAAAATATAAAACATCACAAATAAGAAGTAAGATATCATCACAAAGATATAGAAATAATGCACATGTAATGATAATCTCAAAGGCAACCAACTGTTTTTGAAACTTTCTCAAATATAAATTTTACAAATACAACACACCATGAATAAACACAAAAATACCCGAATCATGAATGCAAAATGTAGGAGTGTGAATATATTCCATTGGTTAATCAACATTGATAATCATATTCGCATGTGCACAAAGTTTCGAGATACTATGAACGAAAGATCTTAAAGTCTACCTGAGGTGAAAAAGTATCGTGAACTCATGTGAAATTGACTTAACCTAATCAACATTTCAAGAAAAAAAGTGATTCTCACACTAATGATGCCAAAACTATTTAATATTTTTTGAGATTTATATAGTTTGTGCAAACCCATTGATCTTCAACGTAACTCCCTCAAGATCTCACATAACTAAGAAACTCTCAATTATTTTGGAAGAATTTAATGTTCATATGTAGCGAAGCATCAATGTTCAAAAATTGGCCTGACACTTCCGTTTTTATGTACTGTTAATATTTTTGGCACTTTTCATTACAAATGGTGGCTTTTAATGCAAAGACCTTTGATATTTCGTAGTCCCTTTCTATTTTATATGATATAACAATTTTTTCAAAAAAATGAAGTAAATTCCGGCAATGGTTCTTACAGGCACAACTTTTATCTTATTTTTACATTTGGTTCATTTTAAAGCAACATTGATACGACAACACTATGTTCGACAAGTGAAAAATAAGTAAAATATTCAAATAAGATCATGCATGTGTGCATTAAAGGCGATTAGGAGTTAAACATGTAGCAAGTAATCGTCAAATGACAATGTAATGACTCCACACATTATTAAATACAATAATGAAATGACATCATGTTTCAAAACACTATGAAAAAGTCACATGGATACGAAATGAATGGGTGATCCGAATATCTTAAATGTTCATCCATATAAGGTGATAAAAATATTTACAAAAATCTTTTTGCCTTTTTCAAAATTTTTGTCAAATTAAAATATTTTTTCTTTTTTCTTCTTTTTCATAAAAACCAAAAATCTTTTTTTACTTTGTAATTTTTTTAGAAAAAACAAAACTCCTTTTGTTTTTTTTTGAAAAATATCAAAATAAAAAATAGAAATACAATGATAATACAAATATAGAAATAAGGATATAAGATATGAACATGAGATCTATTTTAGAAACAAGTCTCAACCTCAATCATTAGGCCCAAATGACTTTTCAAAAGGAGAATCCATCATATGAAATTCCTCCTTCACACATTTTGAAGTTTTGACTAGAAACTCTACTTGCTCTCGAAAACTCTCAAAATCTCTAAAGTAATGTGCAGGAGCATACGGAGTAACATGTGTGGGAGTGCGTGCAAAAAATCATGTTGTAACTCAGGTGCGAGCATACCTATAAGACACTCTCCCTAGCTTAAAATAATACTCTTTAAGGTGACCTCTTTGTTTTCATTGGGTACAAACATAAATGGGCTTGGCTTCACCTTTCTCAAATGTTTTGGACTATCTCTCCTAGGTGGGTTAGGTCACCTAGGTGGATTAGGTTGAGGGACATAAGGATCCAACATAAACTTAGGAATCGGCTCGGGTGTGGCTTTTGAAGTGGATGCATCGTCATAACCTATTCCTTGGCTCTCAACGTTACATAATGCGGGACCAAGGAGCATCTTTCAAACCTTCTTAGATTTATCCTCTAAAGTTACCTTGACTTAGGATACGCGGACTTCAAGTTTCTAATGATTCTCCAATAAAGATTAAAGACCTCCTATAAGACTAGACACTATGTTGGTGAAATCGGTCTTTTCCATTCCTAAACACAATCAACTGCTCACATAAAGAAATATTCACCTTCTCGAGTTGGCTCATAGACATCTCACACTCTCTCAAAATTGTCACCCCATTCTCTAAATCTAACACTACAAGAGACAAATCTTTATTGACCTTTTTTGTTTTCAAAGTCTCGGTGTAAAGATCGCTAAACGCCTTTTGAATATCACCTTCTCCCTCACTCAAAATCTCATCCTCACTATCTCCAGAATGGCACGAAACATCATCGAGGCTTTCACGTTTAGATATGTCCTCATTTGCGTGGGGATAAACTAAAGTGATAACGTGACTATCCATGAACGCAACACATGGTTCATGTGGTGATTCTCCCCCTATATCAACCGACTCGACGTCACTATCACTAAGAGTGGCTTTATTCGTAACTTTCTTTCCCTTTCTCTTAAGCCTAGCGGGACACTCCTGTGCCTTGTTCCCTTTACCCTCACACTCATAATACCTTATCCCTCTCTCTTTCCTTCCCCCGCTTGTGCCCTCATTCGTATTTTTATTTTTCTCAAAAATATTTTCTTTGGAAGAATTTTCTTTTGAAAATTAGAGAAACTTTTTAAATTTTTTCGCAAATAGGGCCAAGTCATCAAAATCAAAATCAACTTCAGATTCGGGGAATCAAACTTTCTCTTTTTTCTTTTTCTTAGTTTGAGTCTTTAAAGCAATCCCTATATCCTCCGATTTAATAGTTTTAGGAAACATATCAATCTCATATGTTTGAAGATCTCCTACACTATCTAGGATTCCTAAAGAATTAAGAACAGTGACCTTAGGGATAAAACGGGTAGGGATCGACCTCAAAATTTTCTTAACAACTCTCGTACCAGGAATCTTCTCTCATAAATTAAAACTAGAATTGTCCATGTCCAACAAACATGCATAAAACTCATCAAATGACTCAGATTCTAGCATGGTAATGGTCTCAAATTGGGTGGTCAAATTTTGAATCTTAGATGCCTTTACAGCGTTGGTACCCTCGTGTGTGAGTTGGAGGATATCGTATGCTTCCTTTGACGTAGTGCACGTCATGATGCGACAGAACTCGCAGGGGTGATGGCTCCAGAGATGACAATCAGTCGCGAGAGTTAAAATTACTCTACTTAAAGTCGCCCTCTGTCCATGAAGAGGCAGGTTTAGGGCCAATGGTAATATCAATAATCACACTTGATGGTTTCCATCCTCTTTCATAAAGCAACCGGACACGTTCATCAATAAATTTTAAAGTCGACCTCATCATAGCTTTCCAATATACATAGTTAAAAGTATAAATAATGGGCATTCGATTATACAAATTATCCATTAAATCCTGACTTTTTAAAGGTCAACAAATTTTTCAAAAAAATTGATATCCAATTTTTTTTTCAAAAAAAGGATCAAACGATATTTTAGTGTAACCCGCTCTGATACCAATTTGAGAGTGCACATGAACTAATGCATCAATTTATTTAATTAAATGCCCTAAACACACGAATCCAATTTTTACCAAATTTTAACCTTTAATTAAATATGGTGTGTATACAATCAAAGTTCCAATCACAGACAAATTCTACGCATGTAATCAACCACAATAGTGAAGATTGTAGGGAAAAACCTTTAATTAGAACTTTAGAACATTTTACAAGACTATCGACTTACTAATCACTTAAACCGACTAAGTATGATGCGCAATGTCTTTAAAACCTTCTAAAGAAAACGGCTCAGTCCAGAGTCATCCATAGGCGGCGATCCAGCCTCGGTATCCACTGATCAACCTTTCTAGTCCTGAGACAAATTCAACCGTTGAGAATGAAACTATAGGGTTTCAAAAGGATTCATAATTCATATAGGGTATGTAAATTTGTGAATCAAAAGGTGTTTAGAAACACAAAAGATGAAAATTTTTGAAGAAAATATACAAGTTTTGTTTTTTAAAAGTCTCATAAAAAGCGAGTTCAAAACAGATATTTATAGTCATGACACAAATTTTGAGACGATGGCTCGTTCGAACGAAAATCAATGTCGTTCGAAGCAGAAAGCCATGTCGTTCAAATGACTACGAAAGTTCATTCGATGTTTACATCTAACGATCTTCTAACGAAAGTTCACAGTAAAATATTACGCTCTCTTTTAAAGTAAATATCTAACGAGCTTTCAATGAAATGGCTATTTCATTTGAATAAATGGATTCTAACGAAATGAACTTTTAAGATTTAAAAATAATAAAATTATTTGGGCTCCTTCAAATGAGATTGAAGCTCGTTCGAGCGATGTCAAATAATTTTGTTTATTTTTAAATCTTAAAAATACAACGTCAATTTTTTTATAAATCATACATCCCAAATATAAATATGAATAATTATGAATTCCTAAAATAATTACACCTTTATGACAGGTATATGAGTCTTGAACTTGGAGATATTGAAGCTCGATTCGACGTATTGAATTGTAACGAGATATGCCAAAAATGCAACAATACAAATACAAGCCTAAGCTATGAGCAACTTCAGAATATTTTCTCTTACAAAAAGAAAGAAGAAATAATGGAGGTTTTATGGGAGAAATAATAAATAATAAAGAAATGTGGTGTATAGTGTAAAATTAAAGAATCTCAGCTGGCTTTGAACAGATATGCACGCGCGTGTGGGTGCGTCTGGGTGGGCACGAGTGGACATTATTGGATCCAACGGGCATAGCACTGCCTAGTGGCCCCATCGTGGCCGTCAATGTCGCACGCCGTGGGAATTAGAAAAAAATAGGGTAAATCACCTCCCCTGGCAATGCTAGAACCCGCGTGGGTTATGAGTTGCAAATCAAGCTGAACCACAGAGCCATGCATGTGGTTCAGTTATCTTTATGTGTGAAAAATATACAAGCTTTGGTAAATTCCTACTTTTCAATAATTAAACATCACACCCAAATCCCTGAAACTCCTTCGTATGACCTCAAAACGACAAATCAAAAAATATACATGACCCTGATTTTAATACTGATAATGTTTTAATAGTGCATGGGTCACAGGGTTTGACTTCGGGTATGTCCTGGGACTTTGACTTTAACTTTCTTTCGGTTTCAAACTCTTCACAGTCATAAATTTTTTGAACTCCGATTGACACGCCGTTTAAACCCAAGCGTACCTTGATCCAAGGCTTATAATTTTTATGATTTGTCTAATTTTTGAAATTTGTCATATGAATTAACCACTTTGTCCTTGAAAGTGCATACGCAACCATTTCTTGCTTTGATTGCTTCACATTTTCACCAATAGTCTCCTAAACCCTGTAAATACTTAAATAAACTTTACACAAGTGATTAACGATTAATATTTATGGTTATGCAACAAATGCGTATAAAACATGAGTTTGATGAGCATGGGATTGAATTATTGTATAGTAAAAAGGGGAATAAAATGCAATATTTGACACGAATCAGTACCTCTCTCTTGTTCCCTAATTTGGACATTGAAACTCTTCTATGTTTGAATGAGTGATGCGCTTAAATCTCCATCAAGCAAACATGGAAGTCGCTTGCTCTATTATTGGATCTCACCACAAATTAACTCCCCCAAAGCTAACTCGCCTCCTTTTAAATTTAGAGTGCAGATCTTCAAATTCAGATAATAATAGGTAAAATTGAATCTAGACTATGTGGGTTTTTAACTCAAAATACTCTCAAATATAACAATCCATGAATAAAGTATAAATACAAGGTTTCATCTCAAATTGTTTAGGTCAAGTGAAATTGATAAATGAAAGGTGTTTCTATGGTCATTTACCTCGAAAATACCCCGTCTATGTGTAAGAAGACCGCGAAAAAGGATCTCCAAAAATGGGAGGGGAAAACTTATAATTATAGATTTTAGAAATATGACAATGTTGTTCTCATTGTTAATAAGTCCTCAGTGCACATGGTTTTGGGTAAAGGCCAAAGTCACGTTTAAAGTGTGACAACCGTGCATATTGAGAAAATTCTAGCTATGTGCATGCTTTTATACAAAAAGAGCAAAAAGCTTAGAATTGTTTATATTTTGCATGCAATTAGGTTTTGTAGTCGTGCACATGGTTTTAGGTAGAACATTTCCATGCCTAAAATATGATGTCATGCGCACGGGCCAAAACCCATCCGTGCGCACGCTTATAGGCAGAATAAAAGATTCACCTAAATAAACATACAAAGTAATGACTTTTTGAAAAATTTCACTTGATGAGTTCACAAAAATATTTTTTCACAAAGATATAATCGTGTACATGTGTGTATTAGCATTGAGATTATTCAATCAAACACTATAAAAAAAGGATATTGTCCTCAATCTTAAAAATTTGCATGCGAAAGCTTTGACGTAGAGAAGCCGTATGATCTTTAATTTTAATGTCCATTTATTCTAATGAAAAAAATCTCTCTATGTATCCTCTACCTTTGGATCAAGAATTTTGCCTCGATTTGTGAATGACTCAATGTTTTATCAGGGAAGTAGTCAACTAAACTATATGAAACCTAATACAAGATCTATTACATCTTCACAATTGTTTTATTTTCCTATAAAATGGTAGAAAAAGTGGACTGTGGAGGTTGTGCATTATTGAGTCCAGGAGTCATTTATCCCTTTATGTATATCTTTACCTATACAGTGAAAGGTGTTGGGTTGGCTCGAGGTTCAAGTTAAATGCATGATTTACTATAATGAAATTTGATCTTTTATATGATTAATAAACATATATTAACAAATACATTTTTTTTAATATCATTTCATCAGTTTGACACTAGGGTAAGCTTTTGCCTAAATTTGGATTAAAGAAAAATATAACCTCAACTTTGGTAATTATTGTTGTCACAAAATGGAATTACAAGATTAAATAATGCCACCAAATTCACACACAACAGTCAAAGTATAAAAATAGAGTAAAATAGAGATAAAAAGTTATAAACACGATATTTAGAGGGGTTCGACCATTAAAATGAGCCTACTTCCACTATAGATTTTGATTCTCATTGGATACATGTAGTAGTACAAGTTTGGGAGACCTTAGAGGAATAAAAGAGGAGAGAAACATGTTAAATGTATAAATATACTACTTCTGTGTAATGAAGGTTACGGACTCTGTAGCATAAACTGGAAGAGGCCGTGGTAGATAGTGATTAAGGCTATCGGATCAGGTTATCGGAGTGTGGTATCCGTGGTAGTGAAAAGACGGAGAGAGTTTGGTAGAACTTTGTTAACCAAATCTTTCTTATAAGATGAGTAAGTGAGGACCTCTATTTATAGTGATTGTTGAGGGCATTAAATTCATACATTCATGCGAGTTATGGATAAGTATTATTGAGATGGAATATTTCTCGAAGGTGGACAACTGGTAAGATATTGATGATGTGTAAGGGTCCACAGCCTATACATCTGGGATGTGCTGAGACTGAGGGATCGTAGACTGTGAGGTACCTGGTCATGGATTAGTTAGTTAGTATAGTTCTTGGGATCCATGAATTGTTTATGCACCAAGCCGTGGTCTTATGTATTATGGGGGAAAATGGGGAGGACTTAGTGGCTTGGTTATGTACCAGGTCGTGGCCTTCTTTATAGGCCGAAGCCTTTTGCTAGTATTCAAGTATATCTTTAATGTGTTAGCATGGGATTTATTATCATGTGTCCCCTGTCTATTGGTTGAGAGATTTTGGGTATAACAGAATCACCCCAAGCCTTGGTGCTAAAAGGCGAGTGATTTAGTTCTAGGGCTTTGTCCTTGTTTGTAGATGGGGATATTGAAGCTAATGTTTTGTTGGTGCTGAGGTCTTGTTGATGCCGTGGCGCTTTGGCTAAGCATTAAAATTGTGTGACATTTTAACTTTTGTGACCCCTTATATACATGGGTTAAGGCCAAGGCCTCATTACTTTTTATATACTTGAGAGCAAATTTTTTTAGGCGATTTCCCATGTGCATGATGATTTCTGGTAGGAGTTACAGCGATGTCAGGCGACCTCCTCCGATGACCTTTTCCTTCCAGCCAAGTTGGTTTTTGTTCCCTTCTCTTGAAATTTCTTCATAGATTTTTGCTCGTTTCCATCTTCTTTCCCATTTTTACCTATTGATTTAACATGTAGCCCCTTGATTTATATTGATAAATGTTTAGATTGGAAACCAGGTCTTTTTTCTTAGTTTGATTAGGTTTTAAAGATTTTTGTGATTTGAGTCTTGATTGGTGTATGCGAGGGTTTGTTTGAGGTAGGATAGGCAATTTCGTTGTGATTTGGAGTGGAATTAGATGGTCTAGGGAATTTTAGGTTAGTTTTGGACCAAGAACATGAACTGTTATTCATGGTTATTCTTAGATAAATCCTAGTTTTACCCCTTTTGATCTTGTTAAAACACATAATTGAGGAGACCGGGTGTTTTTCTGATCTGGCTGTAGACATGGACTTGTGGCTGCAGCCCTGTTCAGCGGGTTGTTACCTTGGACTTAACTTTTAATTGTTTGGAGTTTTTTTACTATGCCACGGTTTTGAACTTTTAATTCTTATCCTTAGGTGTTTTCAGTATCGCCGCAGACTCTAAAATGGAGTCCTAGCTTTTGCCCAACTTTTTTATATAGCTGTGTTCTTTGAAACTCGTACCCCATTGTATTTCTCTCATAGTGGCTGTAACCCTCTAACTATGGAGCTCTATATTCTTTTAAATGTTTCTTTCGTGGCCTTATGCATTGGAATACATGGGAGTACTTCTGGATTAGGCGTCTCGGTGTTCCTTCCTCTCGTAGTGTTAAACATAAAACCCTTAAAATGAGTGGAGATTGTAAATTAAAAGAGTGCTCGACTTGTATTCACATTGATTCTGAGTCCGCAGAGTCTTTTGACTATAAGAATCCAATGGAGTCCCTGGAGTCTATTTACAAAGTTGAGGAAGATACTGGTTCTATAAACAATCAAGATCCAGTTTATAGAATGACCACTGATCCCATTAGAGAAGTTCATACTGTGAAAGTAAGATATGCCGAAGTTGGACTGTCCAGTTATGGCATTAAGACAACATAGGATCCCGCGTCCCTCAATTATCGTTGTATAATGAATGAGGAGTGGTTAGATGAGTTGCTTAAGGCTTGCGAATTTATTAAGGGGATAATCTGTACATTGCCTTTTGCAGACCAACGATCTTGATCCCCGGTCCTTAATGATGATGTCTGTTTCCTTTTACATGCATTCCTCATTGGACCGTGACTTCCAGTGCCCATTCCCATGAGGAAGATTACGAAGGTGATGAATCTATCGCCGACTCAAGTTGACCTTAATTTGGCAAAAGAAATTCGAGAGGGATATTACGACTACAGAGTTCTTTGATTTACAGACAAAAAGGGAACTTCATAAAAAATCCATTGTATTACTATATGGTTCGGTAGAATGTTGATGGATACCTTATGAGGATACGACCTTCTAGTACCAAAAATTAGAAGGGCAAATATCTTTATATCTCTGGTGAGAATTAGTAAACTCACTCCGTGGAATCAAAGAGGGAGAGAGCTCATAATATTCTGCTATCTTGGGTTCGTCCTCCCAAGGAAGGTAGTTACATCTTCATAAGTTGGCCACGACATCTATGTTTTAACAATTCAACTGAATTTTCCTTTTATGTAGTTAGTGTAGGTTTGATCCCCTCTAACTTCGAAGAAAGAGGATTGAGGATGTAGTCTTAATTTCAGATAAAAATAAACACTTTGCCACAGTGGTTACTCTTAGATCCTTGTATTGTCTTGGGTCCTATATAACTCATGTTTCCCCAATGAAAAAAGTCATGGAGGTACATAAGTCTTGTAATCCATTTTATAGGCCACATATATCATCTATCCTTATTGTTAATGTTCTTATTGTGTAGGTGCGTCTGCATAGGGAGAACCAATAATGGAAATTAATAGGGATTTTCTTCTCTCCCTATTAGACGAGTTGGAGGTAAACGTCCAAGCCTTGAAGCAAGCATCGTGGAAGGTCAAAGGCAAAAAGAGAAAAAAAAGCAGTAGAGAAGGACATTGTTCTAGTGGATGAAGTCCCCACTAGGACCCAAAAGGAGGCTGCGGAGGGTGGTGCAAGCATACCGATCTTCGATGATGCCATGACGAACATTGCTAATGCAGGCTTGGCTTCTCCTTCTCGGGAGATAAACTTTGGGCACATCAGTTACTCCTCGCCATAGACTTTTATGAAAATTAATGTTAGAACTTTTATCCCAATAAATAGGGCTTTTAGGGCACGATCTCTGCTCATGCCGACATATCAAAATTTTCCCTGGGACACTGAGGCCACTATGACCTTAGTGATAATAAAATGCTAGTCCCTCAGACCTTAAAAGTCTATTTGAGGAAGATACTGAGGACCTAGATAACTGTCAACTTCACTTCCTTCTCAGGGTAAGTTTTCTTATATCTCCATGAATTTTTATCATGTTGTCTACTTGTACTTAACTTCTTTTACTTTCTTTCTTCCAGACTACTGAGGCTGCTATGAGCTAGAGGTCCAAATATAAAGACATCTATGTCCATTATAAGTTCATAGAGGCTGCCCATCAGGCTGAGATAGAAAGTGCAAATTTTTCCTAAGGCAAAGGTAGAGGTTGTAGAGAAAGCCAAAATTGATGCCGAAGATAATTTTAAATAGGCTACAGAGGCACTTAAAGTATCGAAAGTCAAATGCCGTGAAATTGCCAAACATGATGTGGAATCCTAATATAAGGTTTCATGTCTCGTGATTCAATGTACTTTCATATCTCAGAGTCATGCCCTGACCATGAAAAAAGTTATTGATAAACATATCGCGGATGTCCAGAAGATAGTGGATGAATATGCCGCGGTATTAAAGAAAATTATTGAGGACTCCATGTCTAATTTCAAGACATCTAGATACTTATTTATGTCCAGGACAAAGCGTACATCTATGAATATAAGGAAATGAGGCTCAAAGTTGCTACAAACTATCTTGAGGCCAATGGAACAATCTTTGCATGGAGAATCTCTAATGCCAAGCACAACCAGTGTGCGAAAGAGCTAAAAGAGGCTGATTATCTTACTAGGAAGCAAAGAGAGGAGGTTACGACTACTACTACTTTGGAGGCCAAAGTAACCCAAACATGCATGAAGAAAGACACCAATGAGGAAGAAGATGCAGAGTCTTAGATTCATGACCACGACCTGTATTTCCCTTTTGCTTCTAAACTAGAAATGAACAATATTTAATTTGACTCGTATTGGAATTTTAATTTATTGAAGTGCCTTTTTCATTATGAGACCTTATACGCCTCTTCCATTTTCACTATTTGATTTTACACTATTATTTTTTTCTAGATTTGCTTGTAGCTTTCTTCAATTGTAGATATCATTATAGGATACAACCTTTATGGCTTGAATGTACTTCAACATGATTTTGGCTGCTGTATGTGTGGGATAAAGACCCCAAGGACTTGCCTTATATGTTTCTAGACTTTATATGCTTATTTGAACCTTCCTTTATGCCTTATTTCTTTGCATATTTCATCTTTAAATTGTAGACTGCATGCTAAACTTGCTTGTTGGCTTTGTATCTTTCTTCAGGTGTCTCCTGTAGGATATGACCTATTATATTCAGGGTTTTAATTTCCCTTAATACCATGCTTTGTTCCTTTCGCAGTCTTGTATGTATCTGTACTTAAACCTTCCTAGCTTCTTTAGACATTTAATATGGACGCGATAATACGTTTGCAGTATTAAAGATGATTCTCTTATTGTCGAATAATTGGGATGTGTCATGACTAACATCTTTTGGATACCATTCTACGATTTTTTAGGGATAACTAGCCTCAAAAGATCTTAAGCGTGGTTATTATTATAAGGATGCAGAGCTGTAGTAATTTGTCTTTTCCTTATGCAGTCTTCTAGCCATAAAGTTCAATTTTCTGAGGTCTTGAGATCCCCTCAATGCATATGGGATATTCTGAGCCACCCAAGGCATTCGGGATATTCTTATCCACCCAAGGAATTCAGGATATTTTGAGCCACCCAATGCATTCAGGATATTCTAAGCCAACCGAGGCGTTCAAGATATTCTTAGACACCCGAGGAATTCAGGATATTTAGAGCCACCCAAGGTATTCGGGATATTCTGGGTCGACCAAGGCAATCGAGATATTCTGAGCTACCCAAAGGCTTCATGATATTCTAAACCTCCCAAGGCATTCGAGTTATTTTGAACCATCCAAGGCATTAGGGATATTTCAAGTCTCTTAAGGAATTTGGGATATTATGAACCACCCATGGCATTCGAGATATTCTGAGCTACCCAAGGAATTCTGGACATTCTCAGCCACCCAAGGCATTTGGGATATTATGATCCATCCTAAGAATTCAGGATATTCTGAGCCACCCAAGGCCTTTGGGATATTTTGAGCCTCCAAAGGCATGTAAGCCTAATCATGATTGCTCTCAACGAAGCCTTTCAGATATTTTCGATTCTGAAGATATGCCTAGCTTCATCACTCTGCGACCTTGTAATGTGATATGAACCCAAAAGTGTTTAAATAATACCCCGAATAGACAATTTTTAAATGCTAATTCTGTCTTATGCGCTTAATTATTTATTTTGTAGGTCAATTGCAGTTTGTGAATTCTAAAGCTCTATTTCGAGGTAATTTGTAGCAATATGTGGCTCAATAACCAATTCCGTAACCCTAACCTAGCCCTGACCTAGCCTAAACCTACCCGAGCCTTGTGTGTGTCGAGTTTATATTTTTCGATTTTTTATTTGAGTCGTTTTAATTTTTAGGATTTATTTTAGATTTATTTTGAATTTTTTTAAATATATTTTTAGGATTTATTTGCTATTTTTATATTTCTTTTTATTTAGTGTAGTTTTATTTTGATTTTGATTTTCTAGTTTTTAGTTTTTATTTGATTTGATTTGATTTTTATTAGGATAAGTTTTTTTATAGGAATTTATTTTTTATTTTTATTAGATTTTACATTTTCTTTGGACATTAATTTTTAGTTTAATAAATTTTATTTTTTTACTTTTAGTTTATTTTAGTCTTTTTTATTTTTAGATTAGGATTTTTTTTAGTAAGTTTGATTTTTTTTTAGTTTTAGTTTTATACTCTATTTTTATTATGTTGTAAATAGTTTTTAGTTTTTTTAGGTATACACATACACACACACACACACACACAATTCATTACACTAAAACACACCCAAATACCACAGTCACCCATACCCAACTTATAATACACAAAACTACACCCAGCTACCCCCAACCCCATCATCTTCAACCTCCTACGCACTCACTCTCCTCTCTCCATACTCCATAACCAGCTGTTACCCAAATAACCCACTATCCCAAACCCGCCAACCATTGAAACCCAGCCACAACCATGGCTATACCTGTACTAGAACCCCCATACCCAAACCCAACTTCTTACCCACTTTAGACCCATTTGAGCTCCCAAGTTTAAATCGATTTTGCCACCTGCCAAAACAACAAACCTAAAACCAAATAAAGCCCCACATGTTAAATGCCACTTTATACCCCTTATTCCTAAACTACCCCCAAAACCCCAACTACCTCATTTCCCATTATAATTCCTAAATACCCTTAACCCTCACTCACACCCCATGCAAACATGTGTGCGTTACCTATCCTATACCCTTAACACTTAAACATGTCAAATCTATCCTAGCCACTTGCACACTATAAAAGGAAGAATAAGAAGACCCATAAGGAGGGATGAAGAGAATTCTAGAGTTAGCTTAGAGAGAAAGTTAGAAATACTATTTTTTTAGTTTAGAATTTTATATTATTTTTATTTTTTTAGATTTAAATTGAGTGAAATAATTGTGTGAGATTCAAGTTGTGTGAGTATTTTTATGTATTAAATTGTTGAATCACTCAATTGAAGGTTGGAGACTTGTAATTCAAGGATGGAGCTCAATGTTACTCAATTATATTTGGTTTGATTGTTCTCTTATCCTCTCTTATTTTATTGCCTTGTTTATTTGACATGATCCATATTATGTTAGGCTAAAAATAAATCCTTCAAGGGGTGGTATGATCCACTCTTTGATGTTAATCTTATTTTAATTAGCTTATTTAAATTAAATATCCCTTTGATGATTAACTTTGCACTCTTACATTTTAATTTACGCCTCGAGAGAGGATACTTGATTTTGAGAGAAAATCGAGATTCTAGTCTTAGTTTCCATTTTAGAATCGAACTAGAGATAGTTTCTTCTAAAATCTGAAATTATTTCTTTGAATTTCAACTCTAAGGTATTTCTATGAATTAAACGAATTTAGGGAATCGATCCTAGCGGGTGATTTATTAAATGATGTTTTGATCTACTTTCATGAGTTGTAGGAGTATTGAATTTAATCTTCTAAAATTTTATTATTAAAATTACATTTGCAACAAGAGTTGATTTGTGATTTTGATACTAACTTATGACAATTAATTTTAAGGAATTAATTAATTTTGATTAACTAGAATTTGTGATGTAATCCCATTCCTTGATTGTTCTCACATTTATTTCCTCACTTTATCTTTTATTTTTGTTAGATTTTATTCATCATTTTTCATCACACATTTTTTTCTTATTTTTCACACTTTTATTCTAGTTTAATTACCTTTTCTTATTTAGTTATTAGTTAATTCACCTTCATTTCAAAATTATTTTTATATTTGAAAAAAAATAGGAAAAGCAAAAAGTTTAAAAAGAAAACAAATAAAAATGAATTGCATTCTTCTCGCATGTTTCATCCTTAGATTAAGATTGGAACCTTTACTTACCTCTACACTCTAGTTTTATTATATTTTTGTAGGTAATTGAAGGTTTTGATTAACTTGGTTTCAACAATGACAAACAACCACACACAAAAGTCATTGTTATCAAATGGCGCCATTGCCGATCTTTGGAGCTCAAAGCACTTGGGAGGATTCCTTTTGTGATTCATTTGTATTGCACTTTTCATTTTTTGTACCATTTTTCATTTTTTCAGAAGGCTTGTATTAGGATTTTTATTCTTGGCTTGTATTGCGGTGCTTGGAGACACCATTTATTTTCCATTTTCATTTGTAATAATTAATTGCGAAGAAAAGAGTAATAGGGAAACCGGACAAGGTAGAGAGAGGGCGTTCAAAGGCGATGATTTAGAAGCCTTTCTATTTTTGGTAGGTAGGACTTCCAGAGCCGACTAAGATAGGCGAGATCCCCTCCCCGGTCGACTCAAATCGTTCATCGCCCCACATGTGTAAAAACCATGGGAGGTATATTTCTAAACCATCCTGAATCTCTTTAAGCGAGTTAATTTTTCTGTGTGATTACGTGCTCTTATTTGATTTTAATTCTCGCATTTATTTTTGAATGTGTGTGATGAATTAATCAATTAAGACTTATACCTGATCATTCACGAGAAGGGATTTCATCACTCGACTCACTCGCTTACCATTTGTGTGCTACCTTACCTATCATTAGTTTTAAAATCAATCCACTAGCTAGCCCACGAGGAGAACATTTTTGAATAGGCTCACGAAGATAAATTTCATGATTTTTATCGCCCGCGGACTTCATTAAAATTTGACTTGCCTTTCACTGAATTTTGAAGATATAAATTGGCTATATGCTAGTTAGGATTTATCCTTGACTTGTGTGTGTCCAATTCCATCCTTTGGTAGTCGGGCTCTAGCGAGTTCATCCCAATTCAAAGAGTGAAATTTTTTTTCCCGCTCTCTTCTTCCACAAAAATCCAAAAACATTTTCTTCCTTTATTTTTATAAAAATCCAAAAATATTTTTTGTCTTTCATTTTTAGCGAAATCCAAAAATATTTGCTTTCCTTTGGAAAAACATTTAAAAAAATTAAAAAAATATTTCTCTCGTTATGGCTAACGAACTCCCTTCACGGGAATACTTTGGCCATTTTTCATTATCTCGAAGCATATTTGACATTGAGCCCGAATCGAATCTTCACACTTTACTTAGTGGTTTGAACTCCCAAATGCATGTCGTTGATACTCATGCGTCATCCATGCACGCATCTCACATTTCATCGCCTCCGATGACAAGTATCAATGCGTCAAATGATTTGTTGTGCACACATTGTTTTCACACCGATCACTTGTCCCATGAGTGTCTATATCTTTCTTATCCATCCGAACCCACCATGAAACATGCGTATCCATATGAAATAATTTCAGAACCCATTCTGACTTGTTTTCATGATGTATCTAATCTCAAGTTGTGTGAGTGCACTAGCCATTAATGGAGGCCTGATCACCCTTCCATGCAATATGAATCCCAACCCGATGTTATGGATCCTCACACGTTCCAACAGTCGTCATGGCAACGAAGTCCACCCATTCCCGATCATTTTCCTCACTGGGCACCCAATGATTATCAGCCTATTATATCTCACAAAGATGCTTATCCCCTGTATGTCACACTTGACCCCACTCTCCACACTTCATATGAGTATTCTCTGTTTTCACATGTCCATAACGAGTTGTGTCCACCTCAACCACCGCCACCACCCGCCACTCCACCACTATCATCCACCTCCTCTTTCGAAAGCCTCTTGCACAAGTTCATCTTCGAGAAAGAACAATCCACTGAAATTCAAAATGCAGCCCTCCAACGGCTTGAACAAAGATTAAAACGAAATTGAGTGTGAAAGAGAGTCGGACTTCACCCCAAGTCAGCTCGTTGTTTCCCCCACGTGGAGTGATGATGCGTCGTCTTGTGCCACTGACTTTGAGTGTGATCAACCCAACCACCCTGAGAATCTCTATGTTGAGACCACCCTGTGGTCCGGGCCTCAAGTTGACAATTATGTTGATTTATCCAAGGATAGTGAGCTTGATTAAATCCCACCATGTCCAAAAGAACTCCTCATTGAGGACACTATTTACCTTCCCACCGAATCCAAAACAGTGCCCGAGTTTACACCTATCGATCCCACCGTGTGTGTTCTTGGGGAACCACTTCATCATAGGTTAGCTCCGGCTACGAGTACTCACCATTTTCTCGAGATTGAATCCGAGATAGTTTCTTCCTCTCCGGATATGGATCCTGTCCCACTATGCATGGCTCCCTTTGAGCCCAATATTTTTAATGATTAATCTATCTACGATCTTGGTGCCTCGTTTGAATTACCCACCACATTCTTTGGTGACATTCTTATACAGAAGTTGACCACTCCATTTTTAGAAACCACACTCCCTTGTGAGTATTCCTTTCATCCTCCTACGAGTGCCCTTGAGGATCACTTAGAGTATCATGAGGAGTTTGTGTCTCCCACTCTTGAGTTGGATAATATTCCTCCTCCCTTTATCCCATCCGATCTACCATTTATCCCACCCGATCCACCCTTTATCCCACCCAACCCACCCATTGTCCCTTCCATCCCACCACCTAGTTTGTACCTAGTCATTATACCACAATAGTTCACATATGTTTCTCTAGGTCCTTACTTGCAACCACCATCACTCATCCATGAGAGTGTATGTGGTGTTACTCTCCACTTACGTGACACAGAGCTTGCTCCTATGTGCCCACCGCTTACTTGTCGTGTTGATTTTTCTTTCCATTAGTTCATTGTTGTGTCACGACGCGACCACTATCATCGTCCATTTATAGAACGGTCATGCGATTTCTATGAGCCTCACCCCATTCCACTTGCTAAACCATATTGCCTTCCTTACCAACTAGATCACCACTCTTATAGGGCCCTTGTTTCCCTCACCTTTCGGCTCAATAAGGGTCGTGATCGATGATTATTCTCCCATGCCTTTCTCATAATTACCCTAATACCCGCCCACCCATTGTCCATCGATGCTTTGCACAGTGTGATGCACTTTTCCATATAGGTGCATTGATCATTTTTAGCTCTAATACAACAAGTCTAACGTTTCACTCTTGTTTAGGGGTGATTATCATCACCCACTTTTTTTGTCGCCCCACGCTTTCCTAGATCTTATCTTTAGGGTGAGAATGGTTCAGTCTGGCTGAAGACATTAAACATAGAGCTACTGGGAGGCATCCCGTTGTTTCTGAGTATGAGTCTTACCCTGTTTGGGGGTGGTGTTTCACACCACCGAATGCTTTACTAGACTTGTACATTTTTTTTTATCTTATCACTTATTCAAGTTCATCTTGGATTCATTTGCCCACTTCATTAGCGGTTGATTATGGTAATCTCTTTCCTACCTTCTTCGCTCAATTTTAAAAATCGTTTTACTTAACATCGAGGACGATTTTCCTTTTTGTTTAGGGGTGGGAGATTTTTTCAAAATCGCACCTTTTTTGAAAAAAAATTCAAAACCTGATTTTTTTAAATTTTCGTGCAGTTTCTTTCATTTCACTCATTGACGTGAATTTTCTGTCACCCATAGAGGATTTATTTTTTTCTAAATAGCTTATGTAATACGTTCCAAGGCATGTTACACCATGAATTTCTAGACTCAACAAAATTTGCGCACTTATCACGTCATTACAGTTTAGAGTTGAAGAGTACTACAATTCTTAAGAAAACCTTAAGAATCACAAGTAGAGACTTTAGCTTGTGAGATTTGTGCCTTTCACCATTTAAGAGTGTTTGTGACACCCCGCCTAATTAAATACCGGGTGATCAGTCCTTCATTAAATTATAACCAAGGTGAACGGTTGGTTCATTCTTAGCATCACTGTCGCAAAATAACTTTTCATATTAAACACCCTAAATAATTAAGCTAAGTGTCAAAACCATTTTTTAAGACATCAATCCCATATTTAATTTAAAACCAACATTTAAAACCTTTCATAATCCATAATTTAAGAGTCACACAACAACTAGACTGGAAGAGATAATCCAAGCAATTTAAGCATTCAACTAATAAATTCTAACTTTAAAACTTCAAAGGAACAACATCCTGACAGTAATAATCCCAAAGTATTAATACTGGAAGTAAACGAATCACAATCTCTGATAAAACCAACTGAATAATGGAAAAAGGGCGACACATGCCCAACTAAATAAATAGAACTAGAAGTGGAATCAATAATGAAGTCGTCTAAGCAAGAGGCCTGCAACTTCCACCTAAGATGCAACACGCTCCTTCCAAAGGATCCTAAGCATGATGCCCTTGTGGCTGGGCACCTGGAATATATACATATATATACAAAAGAGAAGAGATAAAAGGAAACGGGTCAGAGCCCGATTGTAAAACAGTTTAAAAATTAGTTGAGCAAGTATTTAAAATGCTTACCGTCTAATGCAACAATAATATTAGTTTGCGGCACCCTCTTGAAGAATTCTCACCTCTCTTCTAATGTGCACACTTACCGCACTATTTATCCCAACAGTTTAGCTTTTCTTAAAATTCATATAAGATTTCATGCCGATAATTACTAGTGCTAATATTGTTAATTTCTAAAGGCAAAGTTTTCACATAACTCTCATTTTATTACAAAATTTATCAGTGTTGCCTCAAACTTTTCACACACTTTTAAATATCGGAATATTTATTCATTACTCAACTACTTTTAATCATAATAGAAAGTTTCCCAATTTAAATTATATATATACACTATCGGCACCCCACATAAATTTATGGTGTGGGCATACTCTGCTATCAAGTCCCCGTATCACTCGTACTAAGGGAAATACTAGTTCGGAATCACTCTCGAATTGTATTAACACAAAACACATACAAATTGAGGCGAAGCATAGTTCCAAGTCACTAAGAGGTCAGCACATACCCTCACGTCTCTTAGGACCGTCTGACTATCTATCCGATAGCCTGTACCAAGGATTTCTATGTTCTAGGGTACAAGTCAATATCCCCCATAAAGGTCCCATCGAGATAAGACTGTCCCGGCGCGGTAACCTCAGTGATAGCAAGTAGCGCGGGGATGATTTTTACACGTATATAGTATATGCACAAACACAGTCATATAGGTATACTACCATTCCCATTTCTAATTTAGGTACACCCACGACCCATACTTATGATATTTATTCTTATTGCACATTACTAGATTATCCCGTATAACGGTTCGTTTCTTTTATTCTTACTTATGGGATTATTCCAAACTTACTTCATAACACTCGTGAAATCCTATCCCCCTAAGTTTAATTTCAGTAGGTATTCTTTTATTTTACGACGTAACTTCTTTACGAGTCTCACCCTTTAAACACACGTTCCCATTATTCCTTAAGTGTAAAACACCTCCGTTAAATGTAAATCTTGTCTTACATTAAAGGTTCCATTTTAATAAAGTCCTACTGGTCTTCTTTATATCCCAAAATGTTCTAACACTAATATCCAAGGATTTCTATTCATTTAAGTTGGAACAACCTATTTAAAAAGGGAAATGTGAGTTTTCCAGGAGGGGTCGATCGATCGATGGCAGGGGCTCGATCGATCGATGCTCTTGGGTCGATTGATCGATCAAGCAGTTATGACGAAACTGCAGAAATACCAGTTACGGGAATGCTATTCCAAAATCATCCAAATAATCATATTTGATTCCCAATCTCCCAACAAATGATACCACAAGTGTTATATCCCCAAATAATTAATATTCTATGTAAGGCATGCGAGTTTTCATCAATTATAACTAATTAAAAGGGTTAAAATCCATAAAAATAACAAGAACCCTAATAATTTCTTTAACTTAGTTCTTCTCATTCTTTTCCCAGATTTTCTACTCCTAACTCAATGAAATTTTGTGGTTCAACTTCTACATATGAATTAGATTTCCAGAATATGTCTTTTACCTCTACAACATGCGAATTTGAGTCTCCAACATATGCTTTCTTTCACAAAACTAGTCCTAATTAACCCTAGACTAATATCATTGAAGCATTAACTAAAATAGAGCAAGATAGATACTTGCCCGGGAATTCTTGGCTCAGATTTGTGGAAAATATTGGTGTATTTGTGATCCTCGTTGCGCGATCTACAATATGGCGGTGACGGCGGTGCAAACGGTGGAGTTCTTGGCCTAGAACTCCTTGGAAAGCTTCTCCTCTTCCCTTCCAATGGCAGTCTTTAGTTTTTGGTTATTCTAACCCTAGAAGACAACTCCTATTATCTGATATAACCTTAGAAAATTCGTGGGTTTCCATGCCCAAAAATATAAAACGCCCTCACAGGATATTAATTAGGCCTAAAAACGCCCCAGTACCCAAACTAAACCCCCGGGTACATTATTTTGACTATATCGACCCTTCCGGACACATTGAGGCACTCAAAATGACTATACGGGTGACTTATAATTTATTCACTTTTAATAATTTCAATTTAATCCCGACACGACACAGGCGCGTCTCGATAAATTTCCAAAATTATCAAATTAGATACTCGTGATAATTTTACTAAATTCAATTACACATCTTACTTTACCCATAAATTAATTTATAACAAAATTCCAATAATTACTAATCTCATCATGCTAGAAAATATTTAAATGATTTTCGGATTAATATTAAATTAATATCTCTAATTAAATTTAATAAATCCCCAAAATTCATAGTCATAAAAATACGGGGTATTACATACTTCCCCCCTAATAACGGAATTTCATCCCGAAATTCAAAAGATAAAGTATACCTTGTACGAATAACTCTCGGTATTTCTCCCGCATCTCAGCCTCACGCTCCCAAGTGGATTCCTCCACATTATGATGCTCCCACTGGACCTGTACAAGTGGTACTACTCTCGACCTCAATCTTCTTTTGCTATGGTCTAGAATAACCATTGGCCTCTCCTCGTAAGAGCTATCAGGCCATAAGTCAATATCCTCAATCGCGATGTGGGTGTGGGCCATGTCATCCCTAAGGTATCGTCTCAACGACGAGATGTGGAATACATCGTGAATGCAGTGTAAATGCTCTAGTAGTCCCAATCTGTATGCTACCGACCCAATACTCTCGATAATGGGAAATGGTCCCACGTACCTCTGGGATACTTTCCCTTTCTTCCCAAACCTCATCACTCCATTCATAGGAGATACACGTAGTAATACTTGGCCCCCCACATTAAATCTCGAAAAAACCATTTTGCATCGGCGTAGCTTTTCTGCCTGTCCTGGGCTACCCGAATGCGACTCCTGATAAGCTCAATCCTAACGGAGGTTTACTGAATTACCTCTGGTCCGAGCAACTTGTTATCCCCCACCTCTAACCAACAAGTGGGAGAACGACAAGGCATGCCATACAATGCCTCAAACGGAGCCATGCCAATCGTGAACTGATAAGAGTTATTATAAGCAAACTCCACCAGTGGAAGATGTGGCTCCCAACCTCCCCCAAAATCAAGGACACACATGCGTAGCATATCCTCCAATATCTGATTGGTATGCTCTATTTTTCCATCTGTCTGTGGGTGGTAAACTGAACTCAACCTCAACTCTGTATCCATGGCCTCCTGAAAGCTCTCCCAGGAACGCGGCAAAAAAATCTTGTCTCTGTCTGGCACAATATCCAGGGGCACCCCATGTAGTTTAACGCTCTCGGCAATGAACAACTGAGCATACTGACCCGTGGTATAGTCTGTCCGTACTGGTAGAAAATGAGACACCTTGGTCAAACAGTCCACAATCACCCAAATGGAGTCGTGACCCCGCTGTGATGTAGGCAACCCAGTAATAAAATCCATGAAGATACTCTCTCCCACTTCCACGTGGGTATTTCCAACGGCTGAAGTAACCCCGACGATTTCTGGTGGTATACTTTTACCATCTGGTAAGTAGAACACTTGGATACGAACTCAACAATGTCCTTCTTTATCCCACTCCATCAGTATTGTCGCCTCATATCCTGGTACATCTTATCTCCCCCAGGATGCAATGCAAATCTGGACCCGTGAGACTGTGTCATCACTGCATAGCGTAAGTCTTCTCCTTCTGGGACCACTAACCTCCCATTAAACCTTAAACCCCCATCGGAAACAACAAAATAGGACTCAGCACCCTCGGCTAGAAGTCGTACAATCTGCTCCTAGAAAAATGAGTCTGTTGCCTATGGCTGTATTACCCTCGTAATAATCTCGGGTGTCACTGATATGAAGGAACGGTCTACCGCATCCTGGTGACCCAACTCTTTCCACTTTGCTCTCCAAATGTCCGTTACGTCGTCTATTGGTCTACGGCTCAACGAATTAGCAACTACATTGGCCTTCCCTGAATGGTACTGTATGTCGAACTGATAGTCCTTCACAAACTTTAACCACCTGCGTTGACGCATATTCAGCTCTCGCTGAGTGAACAGGTACTGCAGTGACTTGTGGTCTGTGAACAAGCAGAAATTCTCCCCCAATAAATAATGTCTCCATATCCTCAATGCAAAGACGATCGCTGCTAACTCTAGGTCGTGAGTGGGATAATTTCTCTTGTGTGGCTTAAGCTTGCAGGAGGCAAAAGATATAGCCTTTTCTTCCTGCTGAAGTACTCCCCCGAGTCCCCGTAAGGAGGCATCAGTGTAAACTAGATACTCCACGCCCGACTTGGGTAAAGCAAGGACTGGTGTCGAAGTCAGCTTGTCATTCAGCTCATCGAAAGCCAATTGACAAGTATCATCCCAAACATATGGTACCCCCTTACGAGTCAGGTTCATCAATGGACCCGCTATCTTAGAAAACCCTCGGATGAATCTCCTGTAGTACCCGGCTAACCCCAAGAAATTACGCACTTTCGTCGGTGTCGTGGGCTGTCCCCACTCCCTCACTGCTGACACTTTACTCGGGTCAACCGCTATCCCCAGTTCAGAAACCACATGTCCCAAAAACTGCACCTCCCATAGCTAAAATCCGCACTTCTCGTACTTAGCATAGCTGATGCTCTCGTAGAGTTTAAAGAACCTGCCTTAAGTGCTCAGCATGCTCTTCCTCAGTGTGTAAATATACCAGGATGTCATCTATGAAGACGATGACAAACTGATCCAAGAACTCTCTGAACACTCGATTCAGCAAGTCCATGAATACGGCTGGAGCATTTATGAGTCCAAATGGCATCACTCTGAACTCATAGGACCCATATCTCATCAAGAAAGCAGTCTTTGAAACATCCTGCTCCCTAATCCATAGCTGATGGTATCCTGACCTCAAATCTATCTTCAAAAATAAAGTTGCTCCCCTCAGCTGGTCGAACAGATCACCGATTCGAGGCAACGGATATTTGTTCCATATCGTGACCTTGTTCAGCTCCCGGTAGTCCACACATAGCCTCAGTGAACCATCTCTCTTTTTCACAAACAAAACTGGAGCGCCCCAAGGTGAGGTACTCCTACGAATGAAGCCCTGACCTAACATCTTCTCTATCTGATCTCGTAACTCCCTCATCTCCGCTGGAGCCATATGGTACGGAGCGCGTGCTATTGGTCGAGTATTCGATAACAAATCTATGACAAAATCTATCTCTCGACTGGGGGTAGGCCTGGTATCTCCTGAAATACATCAGAATACTCACGAATGACTAGGATCAAGTCTAAGGGAGTCACGACCTCCTTAGAGGTATCCTCCTCTATATAATACAAATGAGCGGTAGAGCCTCCCTCTGGGCGAGGCATCGCCACTACAAACATCTCCTTCCCCCAAATGACAAAGACAATACTCCCACCGAAACAATCTATCATGGCTCTATATGCTGTGAGCCAATCCATGCCAATAATAACGTCATGCTCATGCATATCTAAGACTAATATGTATGCTAGTAAGATTAAGCTACCAATCTCTACTCCCACACCCCGGCATATAAAGAAAATTAATGACCCATTTCCTAGTGGTGAGTCTACGCATGTCACAGTGTTCTCTACTGTGGCTAATAACCCTAAGGCCTTCACAAAGTGAGTAGCTATGAAATAGTGTGTTGCCCCAGCATCAAATAAAACTCATCCCGTAGTACCATGGATAGGAAACGTACCATCAATCGCGGGTGGTGCCTGAGGAGCTTCTGCCTGGTGAACGTTATAGACACGTTCGTACTGTAACTGCCCCTGTTGCACTGGAGCTACTGGAATGGCTGCTAGGGCTGGTGCCTGAGCTGGTGCTCGGAGGGCGGCTGGAAAAAGTGGCCTCTGTGGCTCATTACGGGCACCCTTCTACTTTGGGGCCCTATTTCCCTCAGGACAATCAAGGCACCTATGGCCATTTTTACCACACCCGAAGCATCGGCCCCTGAAATTTCCTCCCCTATGTTCCTGTTGATTATGGCCCTGCTGGCCGTTACCACCCCGCCATTGGCCCTGCTGAAAATGTTGCTGGCCCTAATGGCCCTGCTGCTGACCCTGCGGTTGACGATGTTGGCCCTGCTGATTAGACTGGCCCTGTTGGCCCTGCCTAAATCCCACAAATCCCTGCCTGGAGTCACCTGATCGGAATCGCTTGGCAGGGTCCGCCTGATGGGAACTCTACTCATGCTGATGAGTCTGTCCCTGAGATATCGGTGCTCCACTAGTATCACTACCCCCTGTCCTGCCCTGCTGGATGGACTCTCCTGCTCGCTTGCTTCCCTGCAGATGGAAGCGGTGATCCTGGCAGTGTAACAAAGCAACATTGAGTACATCCGTGTAGGTACTCAGTGATAGACTGCCTATGAGGTGTTGACGTATCCTCCAGGCCAACCCGTCCACAAACAACAATATCTTCTTTCCCTCAGTGGGTGCCTCATCTGGAACTATAGTGAGAAGTCTAGTGAACTCCTCCTCGTACTCAGCAACAGTCGTATTCTCCTATTTCAGATTTAGTAGCTTCCACCTCATCTCAGTCTGCATGGCGGATGGAAAGTATTTGTAGTCAAATTGCACCCAAAATGACTGAATAGTGATAATATCCCTCTCCTCCAAGGTGGTGGTGGATTCCCACTAATGCAAAGCGGCCCCACTAGCTTGAAGGAAGCCAACAGTTGTTTCTACACGTTCGTGCACTCGTACATGTGCAGATGCCTCTGGATATCTTTCTTCCATTGGCTGGCTACTATGATATTTGAACTACCCGCAAACTCTGGCGGATGCGCCTTCTGGAAGGCATCCCTAACTCGCTCCCATGCAGAAGGAAGCTGTGCTGGTACTGGCGCCACTGCCTGAACCTAGGGTGGAGCCTGCTGGACTCCTGCCAACGCGGCATTCACCGCCTGAGCAACTATAGCGGCTACCTCTGTTGCGTTCATCGTTCCCTGAACCGGAGCTGCTGGATGCTAGGCCTGGGCACGTCTATCCTTAGGTGCACGTCTCGGAGGCATATGAAATGTAAAGAAATTTATTAGTCTATAGTTATTATTAAATCTCAAATAGCTGAAGACATAAGCGTAAAAGCATGAATACAACAATCCTAAAACTTAGGGCTCTATAGCAAGAACGTTAAGCTAAAAGAGAAATAAGCCATACAGATCCTAAAGGACACTAGAACCTGATGCTCTGATACCACCTGTGACACCCCGCCCAATTAAATATCGGGTGATCAGTCCTTCATTAAATTATAACCAAGGTGAACTATTGGTTCATTCTTAGCATCACTGTCGCAAAATAACTTTTCATATTAAACACCTTAAATAATTAAGCTAAGTGTCAAAACCATTTTTTAAGACATCAATCCCATATTTAATTTAAAACCAACATTTAAAACCTTTCATAATCCATAATTTAAGAGTCCACAACAACTAGACTCGAAGAGATAATCCAAGCAATTTAAGCATTCAACAAATAAATTCTAACTTTAAAACTTCAAAGGAACAACATCCTGACAGTAATAATCCCAAAGTATAAATACTGGAAGTAAACGAATCACAATCTCTGATAAAACCAACTGAATAATGGAAAAAGGGAGACACATACCCAACTGAATAAATAGAACTAGAAGTGGAATCAATAATGAAGTCGTCTAAGCAAGAGGCCTGCAACTTCCACCTAAGCTGCAACACGTTCCTTCCAAAGGATCCTAAGCATGACGCCCTTGTGGTTGGGAACCTGTAATATATACATATATATATACAAAAGAGATGAGATAAAAGGAAACGGGTCAGAGCCCGATTGTAAAACAATTTAAAATTTAGTTTAGCAAGTATTTAAAATGCTTATCGGCTAATGCAACAATCATATTAGTATGCGACACCCTCTTGAAGAATTCTCACCTCTCTTCTAATGTTGACACCTACCGCACTATTTATCCCAACAGTTTAGATTTTCTTAAAATTCATATAAGATTTCATGCCGACAATTACTAGTGCTAATATAGTTAATTTCTAAAGGCAAAGTTTTCACATAACTCTCATTTTATTATAAAATTTATCAGTGTTGCCTCAAACTTTTCACACACTTTTAAATATCGAAATATTTATTCATTACTCAACAACTTTAATCACAGTAGAAAGTTTCCCAATTAAAATTTTATATATATACATACATATATATATATATATATATATATATATATATCGGCACCCCACATAAATTTATGGCGCGAGCATACTCTGCTATCAAGTCCCCGTATCACTCGTACTAAGGGAAACACTAATTCGAAATCACTCTCGAACTGTATTAACACAAAACACATACAAATTGAGGCGAAGCATAGTTCCAAGTCACTAAGAGGTCAGCAGATACCCTCACGTCTCTTAGGACCGTCTGACTATCTATCCGATAGCCTGTACCAAGGATTTCTATGTTCTAGAGTACAAGTCAATATCCCCCATAAAGGTCCCATCGAGATAAGACTGTCCCAACGCGGTAACCTCAGTGATAGCAAGTAGCGCGGGCATGATTTTTACACGTATATAGTATATGCACAAACACAGTCATATAGGTATACTACCATTCCCATTTCTAATTTAGGTACACCCACGACCCATACTTATGATATTTATTCTTATTGCACATTACTAGATTATCCAGTATAACGGTTCGTTTCTTTTATTCTTACTTATGGGATTATTCCAAACTTACAGTGTAACACTCGTGAAATCCTATCCCCCTAAGTGTAATTTCAGTAGATATTCTTTTATTTTATGACGTAACTTCTTTACGAGTCTCACCCTTTAAACACACGTTCCCATTATTCGTTAAGTGTAAAAAACATCCGTTAAATGTAAATCTCGTCTTACATTAAAGGTTCCATTTTAATAAAGTCCTACTGGTCTTCTTTATATCCCAAAATGTTCTAACACTAATGTCCAAGGATTTTTATTCATTTAAGTTGGAACAACCTATTTAAAAAGGGAAATGTGAGTTTTCCAGGAGGGATCGACCGATCGATGGCAGGGGCTCGATCGATCGATCGATGCTCTTGGGTCGATCGATCGATCAAGCAGTTATGGTGAAACTGCAGAAATACTAGTTACGGGAATGCTATTCTAAAATCATCCAAATCATCATATTTGATTCCCAATCTACCAACAAATGATACCACAAGTGTTATATCCTCAAATAATTAATATTCTACGTAAGGCATGCGAGTTTTCATCAATTATAACGAATTAAAAGGGTCAAAATCCATAAAAATAATAAGAACCCTAATAATTTCTTTAACTTAGTTCTTCTCATTCTTTTCCCAGATTTTCTACTCCTAACTCAATGAAATTTCTTGGTTTAACTTCTACATATGAATTAGATTTCCAGAATATGTCTTTTACCTCTACAACATGCGAATTTGAGTATCAAACATATGCTTTCTTTCACAAAACTAGTCCTAATCAATCCTAGACTAATATCATTGAAGCATTAACTAAAATTGAGAAAGATAGATACTTTTCTGGGAATTCTTGGCTCAGATTTGTGGAAAATATTGGTGTGGTTGTGATCCTTGTTGCGCGATCTACAATATGGCGGCGACGGCGGTGCTACCGGTGGAGTTCTTGGCCTTGAACTCCTTGGAAAGCTTCTCCTCTTCCCTTCCAATGGTCGTCTTTAGTTTTTGGTTATTCTAACCCTAGAAGACAACTCCTATTATCTGATATAACCTTAGAAAATTCGTGGGTTTCCATGCCCAAAAATATAAAATGTGTAAAACGCCCTCCCGGGATGTTAATTAGGCCTAAAAACGCCCCGGGACCCAAACTAAACCCCAGGGTACAATATTTTGACTATCTCGACCCTTCTGGACACATTGAGGCACTCAAAATGACCATACGGGTGACTTATAATTTATTCATTTTTCATAATTCGAATTTAATCCCGACACGACACAGGCGCTTCCCGATAAATTTCCAAAATTATCAAATTAGATTCTCGTGATAATTTTACTAAATTCAATTACGCATCTTACTTTACCCATAAAGTAATTTACAAAAAAATTCCAATAATTACTAACTCTCATCACGCTAGTAAATATTTAAATGATATCCGGATTAATATTAAATTAATATCTCTAATTAAATTTAATAAATACCCAAAATTAGTAGTCATAAAAATACGGGGTATTACAGTGTTTTACGCAATCTCTGAGTCACAAGTTGATTCAGCTTCTCATGGTTCCGCACTTTAAATCGTTGTATGATCTCATTATTCTTCATTAAATTTTTTGGCTTGATCATTGAGAACGACATCACTTTCGAGTTGTAAGAAACATGTATCATGAAATTTGTCCTGATTACAAGATTTTCACAAATACACTAACCAATGTCCACATCCATTACCTTTCCATATTTTCCTTGTCCATATACGTTCCCCACTCCATTCGTATATCATCCTTTATTTTTTAGAAAAAGAGTGCTTTCTCAAATATGAAATGTCTTCCATGTTGAGAGTATAAAAGCGAAAAACAAAAAAATTCCAAAAGAAAAAAAAAAGAAGAAAAAGAAAAGTAAATTCGAAAATAATATAGAAAAAGAAAAAAAAAAGAGAAAAAAGAGAGTTTGTAGTTAGTTGTTTGTAATACCCCGTGATTTTGGGACAAATAATTTAATTATTTTTGGATAAATAAATATTTATTTAAATTGGAGAATTATTAAATTGGCAATATAGGTCAAAATTTGAGGATGTTAGAAAGTATTTCGAATGACGATTCTGAGTGTGCGGTCAATCCCGGATGGGTCGAGATAGTCGAAATGACTGTACTTGGGTCTTATTTGGTTTCCGGAATGTTTTAAGTTCGTTTGGCTCGAATTAAAGTAACCGAGTCATTTAAAGTGTGTATTATCATTTAAAATTTGGTATTTTGGAGATAAGGCTTATTAAGCCTCCGTGAGATAATAATCTCATTTGAGAGATTGAGAGAAATACTTAGAGAGAGAGAGAGAGAGAGAGAAGAAGAAAGGAAAAGAGAAAAGAGTAGAAAAGCTTGGAGCTTGGGAATTCAGGCCAAAATTCGCTATTTCGAGGAAGATTCAGACTCTAAGACTTTGAGGCAAGTGATTAAACTTCCTAAATAATTCTTGTGTATCTTTTATTTCATGATTTGTGGATGAATTTATGGATTTTGGGTTATAAATGTTAAAATCTAGATTTTGGGTAAACTTACATTTGATATGTATATGATGGATTAGAGGTTCTAAATTAGTGGGTTTAAGTTCTTTGATGTGTATTAATATGAGAAAGATGACTGGGTTGAAGAATTGGGGTTTGAAGTTGGTATTTTTAGGTTTTCGGAAAGTTAGAATTCTTCTAAAATGGAAGATGACCGAGATAACTGCTATGGCCGATCGACCGCGCCTCAAGGGAAAAGCCCACTGCCTTATTTTGTAGACAAAATAAGAAACCGCGATCGACCGGGGGTCAGGGTCTGTCGACTGGTCCTTTGTTTTTTGTTCAAGTTTTGGATATCAAGTTTATCCCCTTTCTTTTGGATTTATATTTATGGACCTTCTTAGTTATTGTATCATAGAGGGTTAAGTGATTATATGAGGGGATTGATGACCTTAGGAAGGTGAGGAGATGTTTGGGGTCTATTTCATAATGGAATTGATTGCATAGTGTCCCTCTCATTAAGGAAATGAGAGAAGAATTAGTAGATGATTAGTTGTAATGTTGGGGGTCGTATTGAGTTATTGCGAGAGAGTACGAATTTGAGTTATCGTATCGATTCAGTGGGGAAATCCTCTTAGCGTCGAGGTTTTCATTTGGAGATTATTGTTGTTGATCGATGTGCATTCGGATATAAATGGTATCCTTAATATAGATTCAATTGGGAGACTAATCATACTAATAGAAGTGATGGATGAGCTTCAAGTGAAGGACCGTATTGTGTATAAACATGAGAAGGCATGCGAGTTAGCCACGGTTAGTATAACTTAAGAGTTATATACTTAAATATGAATTTACTTCTTTTATACATACGAGCATAAAAAGAGTATGTATACCTATAGGGCATGATGTAAATACCTTGTGTGATGGTTTGCATTTATATGATGTGATAGTATATATATATCTACTGTGAATGATATATGTATATTTATTGTGCGAGCATACCCTCCAGTGCTATCATGGGAAGTTGCGCGATGTGGGTGAAGCCCCTGGCTTGAGGAGCAGGGTGCGTATAGTCCCTAGGCCATTGTCATCCATTTTATTTGTGTGATTTTATTTGGGGGTGAAAAGTCTTGGGTGTGATTCGTTCTCACTTTTCGATTAGGATCTATGACTGCTTCCTATACATTGTGATTTGTTTTATTACCATGGCAGTGTGATAATAGTTCGATATATGGTAACCTAGGATAAAGTGAGTAATTCCTGGAAGATGATAGCATTGTGAAGTATTTTGTATATCCAAAAGTGATTGGATTTTGGATATTAATATGTACGCTAAGTGTGTTATGTGTACTTAATTGTTGAGATTGAATGATTGTGCTTTGTAACTAGAGTAAAGTTATAGACTCTAAATGTTTTGGAGCATTATCTTTTTTAGGTGATTAGAGATCATTGCTCCCTATATGTATTCATAGTATGTTTGGGGTACCGAGGGCATAATGGACCTCAACGACCAAAATTATCAATGAGTAGTGTATCGGGGGGTTCCTTGTTTGTATTTCGCTTACGAGACGTCCCACACACGAAATGTAGTGCAATGTTGGGAGTAGGGATAAGTTCAGTCCTTAGTATTCCGATTTATATGTTATCGTGAAACAAGGTTTTATGAGAAATAAAATGGATAAATATTTTAAATGTGTAGTTGATGTTATATGCATCGTGCATTGAGGGCATAATGAATCTAGATAATCAACATTGTCAAGGAGTAGTGTATCAGGGGGTTCCTTGTTTGGATTTCGCTTCGCGAGACGTCCCACGCACGAAACATGGTGCAATGTTGAGAATTGGGAGAAGTTTAGTCCTTAGCATTTAGATGATAATAACTTGTGTAATTTAATAACTAGAATCTGATAAATTCTAGTAAGAGTATATTTATAGTTATAATTAATCATTAAGTAAGTTGTGACGCACATTTGGGATTGTGGTAGAATCAGAAGTTTATGATTATGTTTTAGATTATGGGTTACGCGAGTGTGGATTAGGCGTAGATTAGATTGTATTATTCCTATAAATTATTGGGCAGTTATTTTGAGGATCATGTGCATACATTTAGGTGCGCGCTCTAGTTGAGAGGTGAGTTGGATTTTCTGGAGAGTACGACTCCGCTTTAATCATGATATAGTGCATTTATAATTATTATGCATTTTAATGCACTTGATAAAATGTTGTCACACCTCGGGCTCTGACCCGTTTATATTTCTCATGCTATGTATATATTGTATTATTTTTGGTGTTCCTCCGCAAGGATGCCAATGATGTTATCTATCCAGTGTATTCGTGGAGTTGTAGCAGTTGCGGACTGTTGCGGGATTTTGATATAATTGTTTCCTATCTTTTGTAAATCTAGTTTAGGATTCAGTTTGTATATCGGGTTTACACCCAAGTGTTGAGGATGTAGCACTTTTATATTTCTCTTCTCAGATTGCTGTATTGTCTATGACCTGACAACATATTCCAGTATTTCCTTTTTGTATAGTTTTGATGTACTCTAGTACTATTCCCTTTTTCTTAGCATGTGTGCGTACATTATCATGTTCAATAGTAATTATGTTGTTGGTTGGTTATTGCATTGTATGTTTTAATTTTTTTGGCACCCTATTTTTATAGTAGTGGGTAGTTAGCTATGTTTATTTTAGTGTCGTCAGTAGATGGTGAGAATGATCCACTTGAGATTCCTGATTTATTTTAGTATAGGGCTGGCCACCCATTATTATTTCAAGCAGGTGTCACAGGTGGTATCAGAGCATCAGGTTCTAGTGTCTTTAGGATCTGTGTGGGTTCTCTGCGATCTTCCGTAAGTGTTCTTGATGTAGAGCCCTATTATTAGGACTGTTGTGTTCACACGTCTATATTTTCTTCTGCGATGTGTAATCACTTAAACGACGTTCTGATACAGTTGCTTTTGTTTCAGATGCCACCGAAGAGAGGTCATCTAGGCAGGGAAAACAAAGTGGCTGAGAATATGGAACCCCAAATGCCTCAAAGGACTGTGACCACAGTCGAAGTTGCCAATATTATGGCACAAGCAGTAACTGCTGCCATTTGTGTGATGGCACATCAACCTGCAGTTCAAGAAGCCCCAGCCCACCCAGGGCCGTCTACGTGGGAGAGAGTATGGGAAGCTTTTAGGAAGGGACATCCTCCAGAATTTTCAAGGGGAGCCGATGCTATGGTTGCCAGTCATTGGAAGAAGAGTATGCAAAGACACCTTCGAATGGTTGAATGTAGTAAGGTGCAGAAGCAATTTCTTGCCACCTTTAAGTTAATGGGGGCAACTCTCCAATGGTGGAACTCAATCACCACATTGGAGCAGAGAGATGAATTGCCCATAGCAGATTTTTGGGAACTCTTTGACCAAAAGTATTTTCCTTCCACGATCCAGAAGGAAATGAGGAGGAAGTTATTGGATATATTTCAAGGTGATCGAACGGTGGCCGAGTACGAAGAAGAATTTACTCGATTGGCGAATTTAGTGACCGATGAGGTAAATACAGAGGATAAGCGAATAACGAAGTTCGTGGGAGGGTTAGAATGGTGAATTCGATAGCATTTGTTAGGGAACCCAACATTATTGACTTTTGCCGAGGTAGTTAATACGACATTGTTATAGTGTCAGGAATATTGTCTTCGTTCGCAAGGGGGTAAGAACTTTAGAGACTCGGGTCCATCAAGTAAGCATGGTGAAGAGAATGCCAGTGGAGAAAGATGGTATGAACAGGATTATCGAGGGCCGCAACAATGTTTTGTTCCTCAGGATGGGCAGGGAGGATTTGCTCGTAGATGTTTCTTTTGTAAAGAAATAGACCATAGGAAGAGAGATTGTCCCGAAATTGGTAGAGGGCTACTTTTTGAGGAGGTTTTGGGTGTGAAACCCTTACAACAGATCATAAGCCATTTTGGGCCAAAGGACTTTGAGCAGGAACCCATCCATGAAGAGATGCAATCGAACTAGTGAGGTATGATGTAAATTATTTTCCTTTGTGATTAGGATTATGCTTTGAGGGGTATTGGGAGTACCGCATGTAAGATTATTATGTGTGGTTAGTTGTTAGAACCCTATTATGTATGGAATGACCCGAAAGGGAGGAGTGAGCAAGTGAGGCTCTTAGATGATATCTTTTGGGAGAATAAATTGTCTTGTGATGTGCTAGTAGAGAGTTATGACTTTGTTTGGAAAGTAGGAATCGTGGAAACACGTTGGGTAGTAACGGTAAAGATATCATTTTATAGTCGTGCTAGACTTATGTATTTGTAATGTTCCAGTTATGGAAAGGCCTAGTGTATGGCAATGTTTTGTTACGAGGTAAATGATTCTTGTTACTGAAGAGATTCAGGGTTTAGTGGGCTATTGTTGAGCTAGGTATTTTAACTCACGGTTGTGCTGGATTTGAGAACTATATGTGGTATGAGTATTGTAATTATTGGCTCCTTGTGTCTCGAGCATAAGGTATTTGATTTGGATGTGGAAAATCATAAACTGTTTTTAAAAATAAAAATTATTTTATAGGCCTTCGGGCAATATCAAAATGATTTAAAAATATTTTTAAACTTTAGTCCTGATCTAACTGATCTCAATTTTCGACAGAGCTGCATAGTAGTGTATTGGGAGGGTGCCTTGTTTGGATTTCACTTGCGAGACCTCCCCCGCATGAAAGTAGCGAATGTCAGGAATTGAGAGGAGTTAAATCTTTGGGCATTTCAATTTTTTTATAAAATTAGTATGTTATTATGGATTAATTTATTTTGATTTATTATACGATTTGAGGCTAAGTGAAGTCGGGTTATGTGAATACGAGTCGAGCTTGGGTACGGGGTGTATGGGCGTCCTGGTTGGCAAATTTGGTTTTTGATTAAAATGATTCACTGTGAAGTGGGAGGAATAGGTATAGTGATCACGAGAGTAGGCATCTTAAGAGCTAGTTGAGGTTTGGAGTACCAGGCTTAGCTTAATTTCGAGGATGAAATTCTTATAAGTGGGGAAGTCTGTAATACCCCGTGATTCTGGGACAAATAATTTAATTATTTTTGGAGAAATAAATATTTATTTAAATTGGAGAATTATTAAATTGGCAATTGAGGTCAAAATTTGAGGATGTTAGAAAGTATTTTGAATGACGATTCTGAGTGTGCGATTTATCCCGATGAGTCGAGATAGTCAAAATGACTGTACTTGGATCTTATTTGGGTTCCGAAATGTTTTAAGTTCGTTTGGATCAAATTAAAGTAACCGAGTCATTTAAAGTTTGTATTATCATTTAAAATGGGGTATTTTGAAGATAAGGCTTATTAAGCCTCCGTGAGATAATAGTCTCATTCGAGAGATTGAGAGAAAGCCCTAAAGAGAGAGAGAGAGAGAGAGAAGAAGAAAGGAAGAGAGAAAAGAGGAGAAAAGCTTGGAGCTTGGGAATTCCGGCCAAAATCCGCGATTTCGAGGAAGATTCAGACTCTACGACTTTGAGGCAAGTGATTGAACTTGCTAAATAATTCTTGTGTATCTTTTATTTTATGATTTGTGGATGAATTTATGGATTTTGGGTTATAAATGTTAAAATCTAGATTTTGGGTAAATCTTACATTTGATGTGTATATGATGGATTTGAGGTTCTAAACTAGTGGGGTTAAGTTATTTGATGTGTATTAATGTCAAAAACATTATTGGGATGAAGATTTGGGGTTTGAAGTTGGTATTTTGAGGTTTTTGGAAAGTTGGAATTCTTCCAAAATGGAAGATGGCCAAGATAACTGCTATATCCGGTCGATCGCGGCCAGGGGGCCGATTGACCGAGCCTTAAGGGAAAAGCCCACTGCCTTCTTTTGTAGGCAAAATTAGAAACCGCGGTCGATCAGGGGTCAGGGGTCGGTCAACCGGTCCTCTATTTTTTGTTCAGGTTTGGGATTTCAAGTTTATCCCCTTTCTGTTGGGTTTATATTTATGGACCTTCTTAGTTATTGTATCATAGAGGGTTAAGTGATTATATCAGGGGATTGATGACCTTAGGAAGGTGAAGACATGTTTGGGTTCTATTTCATAATGGAATTGATTGCATAGTGTCTCTCTCATTTAGGAAATGAGAGCAGAATTAGTAGATGATTAGTTGTAATGTTGGGGGTCGTATTGAGTTATTGTGAGAGAGTACGAATTTGAGTTATTGTATCGATTCAGTGGGGAAATCCTATTAGCGTCGAGGTTTTCATTTGGAGATTATTGTTGTTGATCGATGTGCATCTGGATATAGATGGTATCCTTAATGTAGATTAAATTGGGAGACTAATCATACTAATAGAAGTGATGGATGAGCTTCAAGTGAGGGACCGTATTGTCTATATGAATGAGAAGGCATGCGAGTTAGCCACAGTTAGTATAACTTGAGAGTTATATACTTAAATATGAATTTACTTCTTTTGTGCATACGAGCATAAAAAGAGTATGTATATATGGCATGATGTAAATACCTTGTGTGATGGTTTGTATTTATATGATGTGATACTATATATATATATATATATATATATATATATATATATATATATATATATATATATAGTGTGAATGATATATGTATATTTATTGTGTGAGCATACCCTCCAGTGCTATCATGTGATGTTGCGTGATGTGGGTGAGGCCACTGTCTTGAGGAGCAGGGTGCGTATAGTCCCCAGGTCATAGTCGTTCATTATTATTTGTGTGATTTTATTTGGGGGTGAGAAGTCTTGGGTTTGATTCGTTCTCACTTTTCGGTTAGAAGCTATGACCGCTTCCTATACGTTGTGATTTGTTTTATTAACATGGCGGTGTGATAATAGTCCGATATATGGTAACCTGGGATAAAGTGAGTAATTCCTGGAAGATGATAGCATTGTGAAGTATTTTGTAAATCCATAAGTGATTGGATTTTGGATATTGATATGTACGCTAAGTGTGTTATGTGTACTTAATTGTTGAGATTGAATGATTGTGCCTTGTAACTAGAGTAAAATTATAGACCCTAAATGTTTGGAGCATTATATTATTTATGTGATTAAATATCATTGATACCTATATGTATTCATAATATGTGTGGGGTACCTAGGGCATAATGGACCTCAACGACCAACATTGTCAAGGAGTAGTGTATCGGGGGGGGGGGTCCTTATTTGGATTTCGCTTGTGAGATGTTCCATGCACGAAACGCAGTGCAATGTTGGGAGTGGGGATACATTTAGTCCTCAGTACTTAGATTTATATGTTATCGTGAAACAAGGTTTTATGAGAAATAACCTGGAGAAATATTTTAAATGAGTAGTTGATGTTATATGCATAGTGCATTGAGGGCATAATGAATCTCGATAATCAATATTGTCAAGGAGTAGTGTATCGAGGGGATTCCTTATTTGGATTTCTCTTTGCGAGACGTCCCACGCACGAAACGCAATGCAATGTTGAGAACTGAGAGAAGTTTAGTCCTTAGCATTTAGATGCTAATAACTTGTGTAAGTTAATAACCGGAATTCGATACATTCTAGTAAGAGTATATTTATAGTTATAATTAATCGTTAAGTAAGTTGTGACGCACATTTGGGATTATGGTAGAATCAGAAGTTTGTGGTTATGTTTTAGATGATGGGTTATGCGAGTGTGGATTAGGCGTAGATTAGATTGTATTATGCCTATAAATTGTTGGGCAGTTATTTTATGGATCATGTACATACGTTTAGGTGCGCACTCTAGTTGAGAGGTGAGTTGGATTTTCTGGAGAGTGCGACTCCACTTTAATCATGATATAGTGCCTTTATGATTATTATGCATTTTAATGTACTTGCTAAAATGTTTTCACACCTCGGGCACTGACCCGTTTATATTTTCCCCTGCTATGTATATATTGTATTATTTTAGGTGTTCCTCCGTAAGGACGCCAATGATGTTATCTATCCAGTGTATTTGTGGAGCTGTATAGTTGCGGACTATTACGGGATTTTGATATTGTTGTTTCCTATCTTTTGTAAATCTGGTTTAGGATTCAGTTTGTATATCGAGTTTACACCCAAGTGTTGAGGATGTAGCACTTTTATATTTATCTTCTCGGACTGTTGTATTGTCTATGACCCGACAACATATTCGGGTATTTCCTTTTTGTATATTTTTTTATGTACTCTAGTATTATTCCATTTTTCTTAGCATTTATGTGTTCATTATCATGTTCAGTAGTAATTATGTTGTCGGTTGGTTATTGCATTGTATGTTTTAATTTTTTTGGCACCCTATTTTTATAGTAGTGGGTAGTTATCTATGTTTATTTTAATGTCTTCAGTAGATGCTGAGAATGATCCACTTGAGATTCCTGATTTATTTTAGTATAGGTCTGGCCACCCATTATTATTTAAGCAGGTGTCACATTCTTGTGTAATAAAGATATTTGTTCTTCAAGTATAAAACACTCTTCTCGCATCGCATATCCATCATCCATCCATCACCATCATACTTCATCTCATTTCATCCTTACCATTTCATTTTCCCCTCACCGATAATCATTAATGTTCCCCTAGGTGTTCGGGCAAATGAAAGTCAACGTGGTGAATAACTCAACGTTCTCACTATAGTGATTAACATTATGTCATGAGATCAATTTTCTTTCTAAATGTTTGTTATTTTTTATATTTGTGTGAGACGTTTGAACTTGCTTACATTTACTCACCTCCTCACACACAAGAGCGATACACTTACCCTAGTCTCGAGAGTTCGTTTGAGAGAGATATATCCAGTGAGATTTTGAAGTTGAAGCGTTGATTATTAAAAGGAAATCTAGAAATTACTCTTATGATTCTCGACCCATTTTGACTGATTCACACTACACACGTTGAGTTATAGGGAAGGATGGGCTTGAGTATTTACTTAGATAACCTTTTTATACATTTGTAGCTTGTATTCCTCAAAATATTTATCTCATGATAGATCGTGCGATTATTCTATGTCTAATAAGATATTGACTGCCATTATAAATAAAGAATTTTGTGGGTATATTTCCTGCAAACCCTCACGAGACAAAACTTGTCCTATAGGGCAACCTATAGGTTTGAAGACTTGTTGCACGTGCTAAGTGCAATCGCAAGTGCCTGCGAAAGTGGTACACTTTTGGTTTCTTATCTTTCTTCGTCTCTATATTTTTCTCTAGGACTAGCAATATTCTGTTTGACGGTGGTGTGATAAGCACCCAAAAGTGTTTAAATAATACCCCGAATAGACAGTTTTTAATTGATAATTCTCGACAAAATGGGTCTTATGTGCTTAATTATTTATTTTGTAGATCAATTGCAGTTTGCGGATTCTAACGCTCTATTTCGAGGCAATTTGCAACAAGAAACCAATCCCACAACCTTAACCTATCCCTGACCTAGCCTAAATCTACCCGAACCTTGTGTGTGTCGAGTTTATATTTTTTGATTTTTTATTTGAGTCGTTTTAATTTTTAGGATTTATTTAGAATTTTTTTATATATTTCCAGGATTTATTTGCTATTTTTATATTTCTTTTTATTTAGTATAGTTTAATTTTGATTTTCAAGTTTTTAGTTTTGATTTTACTTTATTTTATTTTTATTAGGATAAGTTTTTTATAGGAATTTATATTTTAGTTTTATTAGATTTTACATTTTTTTAGGACTTAAATATTTAGTTTAATAATTTTTATTTTTTACTGTTAGTTTATTTTTAGATTAGGAATTTTTTTTATAGTAAGTTTGATTTTTTTCAATTTTAGTTTTATACTTAATATTTATTAAGTTGTAAATAGTTTATATGTTTTTTTAGGTACACCCCCCCCCCCCCCCCCATTGCACACACCTGAAACACACCCAAATACCACACTCACCCACACCCAACTTACCATACACAAACCTACAACCTACAACAAAGTACCCCCAATACCATCATCTTCAACCTCCCACACACTCTCTCTCCTCTCTCCATACTCTATAACCAACTGTTACCCAAACAACCCACTATCCCAAACTCGACAACCCATGAAACCCAGCCACAGCCATGGTTAAAACTCCAAACCCAATCTCAATTTTCTCACCCGCAACACCGAACCCGGGTGGAACCTCACTCGGACCCACACTTACTTGCTATACCCGTACCAAAACCCCCATACCCAAACCCAACTTCTTACCCACTGTAGACCCATTTGATCCCCCAAGCTTAAATTTATTTTTCCACTTTTCAAAACAACAAAGCAAAAACCAAATAAAGCCCCACATGTTAAATGCTACTTTATACCCCTTATTCCTAAACTACCCCTAAAACCCCAACTTCCTCATTTCCCATTATTATTCCTAAAAACCCTTAACCCTCACTCACACCCCATGCACACAAGTGTGCATTGCCTATCCTACACCCTCAACACTTAAACATGTCAAATCTACCCCTAGTCACTTGCACACTATAAAAGGAAGAATAAGAAGACCCATAAGGAGGGAGGAAGAGAATTCTAGAGTTAGCTTAGAGAGAAAGTTAATTATAATATTTTTTTTAGTTTAGGATTTTATTTTATTTTATTTTATTATTATTTTTAGATTTAAATTGAGTGAGATAAGTGTGTGAGATTCAAGTTGAGTGAGTATTTTTATCTATTAAATTGCTGGGTCACTCAATTGAAAGTTGGAGGCTTGTAATTCAAGGATGTAGCTCAATGTTACTCAATTATATTTGGTTCGATTGTTCTCTTATCCTCTCTTATTTTATTGCCTTGTTTATTTGATTATCATGATCCATATTATGTTAGGCTAAAAAAAACCCTTCAAGGGGTCGGATGATCCACTATTTGATGTTAATCTTATTTTAATAAGCTTATTGAAATTAAATATCCTTTTGATGATTAACTTTGCACTCTTACATTTTAATTTACGCCTCGAGAGAGGGTAAATGATTTTCGAGAGAAAATCAAGATTTTAGTCTTAGTTTCCATTTTAGAATCGAACTACAAATAATTTTTTTCTAAAATGTAAAATTATTTATTTGAATTTGAACTATAAGATTATTTCTATGAATTAAACTAATTTAGTAAATCTATCCTAGCAGATGACTTATTAGATAATGTTTAGATCTACTTTTCATGAGTTGTAGGAGTGTTGAATTTAATTTTCTAAAATATTATTATTAAAATTACATTTGCAACGAGAGTTGATTTGTGATTTTGATACTAACTTAGGATAATTAATTTTAATGAATTAATTAATTTTGATTAACCAAAAGTTGTGGTGTGATGCCATTCCTTGATTGTTCTCACATTTATTTCCTCACTTTGTTATTTATTTTTGTTAGATTTTATTCATTATTTTTCATCACACTTTTTTTTCACACTTTTATTCTAGTTTAATTACCTTTTATTATTTAGTTATTAGTTAATTCCCCTTCTTCTCAATTTTTTTAATATTTCAAAAAAAATTAGAAAAAGTAAAAAGTAGAAAAAGAAAACAAATAAAATTGAATTTCATTCCTCTCTCGCATGTTTCATCCTTATATTAGGATTGACACCCTTACTTACCTCTACACTCTTGTTTTATTATATTTTTGTAGGTAGTTAAAGGTTTTGATTAACTTGGATTCAACAACGCCAAACAATATATACAGAAAGCCTAGTTATGATAATGATTAGTCTGCTATAACTAAATTTCGCGCTCATTTTTGAATGAGGCTATGATCTTCTTACGTGAACTCTAGTTGACGATAGTTTTCACTAGGAATGGCTTATTGTAGTTTTTTCGTTAAACTTGTTGAACAAGAATATGCAAAGGCATTAAAGTAAAATTCTAACTTTTTATTGATATATAAACTTGAGGGAATAAAAAATTGATATTCTATCCAGGCTATGGGTTCGTAGTGATTGCGAAAGTACAAAATGAACAAAATTTTCCCTCAAAACTTTCTAAGGGATTCGTCCTATCACGTGCTAGTTGTGGCTGAGGACACGATGAACTTTCCCAGCATCCCTTGCCTCACGAGCTTTTCAACTTCCTTATTTAGGCAAAGACACTAGTTTATTGAGTGGCTATTGTCTTTATGGAATTGGCACCCCTTGCTTTAGTCTATCTTGCTAGTAGGAAATTTTAACTTCACTGGCCATTTGAGGAGGTTTTCTACCCTGATGCTATGAAAAATAGTCTCCAAGTCATGATTGAGAGGGGTAAATTCTTCATACGACTCCTTTAGGTGAGACTCCTACCTTCTTTTCCTCATCTCTTCGATCTTCGCCGCAGAATTCCTTTTAGAGGCTACAACTTTCATTACAGTGTGTCCAACCTTAAAGGTTCTGGTGAAGGCCAAGGAATCCAGCATAAGAATTATTTTTTCGAGGAGGTTGATCCGGACCTAAAGTGAGGATTGACCTTTGTAGAGATGGTTGATACACCTTACTAGGTATGCAACGTCTTTAGTCTGTTTGTGTCCTGATCCTGAATTGCCTTCTATGATTCTTCTCTTTGAATCGTTAGTTTTTTCAAAATATTTTCTTTGAGATGAACTAAACACAATGAAAAATCTAAGAGTCATAGAGTAAGAAGAGTCAAACATTGAGTAGATAGTAACAATGGGTGCAACCCGTTCCATTGGGGCCATGACCTGTTAAGCTAATAATGGACGGGGCTGTGGATTTTGTCCTTTACAAGGAGTTTTTCCATCACGATTGATACTATACAATACGATTTTTACCTTGGGATGAATTGATATGGCGAACAATTTTTTGAGTACATTCCCTTGGACTGAATTGTTACTAAAAAGTTAGTAAAAACATCTTAACATATCTTGGGCGGTTTAACAACCATTAAGGTAATAAGACTGTCAAATTTTTCCCATGGAATCATCATTTTTCAATCCTACGACCTAGACTTAAGTAATCTAACCCAACCCATAAGCAATAAAACATGTTACTGGGGTTTTTAAGCATTTTGTGGCATCCTTGGTCTAAAAAAATAATTTTTTAATCAGACATGCTAAATATGCAAAAAATATAAGGAGTAGCCTAAACTGTCAACAGGATGCCCCCAACCTTTAGAATGACAACATGTACATACTGTAGAGAGTAGGGACATAGCGCATATTCTAATTCGAATTTTTCCAAATATGATTTTACACCTCAAGAATTAGACTAAAAAGTTTTTAAGGGTGTTGATCCATGGCATACCAAGTCCTTATGTGCAAAATAACATAAGTTTAGTAAAAAATACCTATTATATAGGTCATAAAAAGGTAGAAAATGCCTAAAAATGTAGATAAAGTAGAAAAAATACACATCTATCATTCTTAACATTTATGAGACTGTGGCCTGTAAGATTTAGACATGAAAACATCATCGGGCTAAATGGATTATCCCCCAAACCTCAAGATTGGATTGGTAAAACAGATCTGAACAGATGGGGATGCCCTAAATGGATTTATGTAAAAATATGGGTCTAACTACCAAATCTCAGCCGTAAGATGTAGATCCGAATATCCTTATGGATGAAATAAGTAATGGACTCGATTGATGAGATTATTATCAAAAAAATGGTCTACTAGAGTAAACCATACCATAAAATCCATACACAACCGTCAAAGTATAAACATAGAGTAAAATAGAGATAAAGAGTGATAAACATGAGATTTAGAGTGGTTTGGTCGTTAAAATGAGCCTACGTCCACTATGGAGCCTGATTTTCATTAGATTCATGTAATAGTACAAGTTTGGGGGACCTTACAGGCATATAAGAGGAGAAAAAATGTTAAATGTATAATTATACTAATTATGTGTAGTGGAGTCTACAAACTCTCTAGCATCGACTGGAAGAGGCCGCGGCAGGTAATGATTAAGTCTGCCGAAGCAAGTGATCAGAGTGTAGTCTCCGGTGTAGAGAGAATCTAGAGAGAGTTGGGCAGAACTTTGTTACACAGATCTTTCTTGTAAAATGAGGAGGTGAGGACCTCTATTTATAGTGGTCGGTGAGGGAATCATGTGCACTGTTCACGTGCCTTATGGATAATATTATTGAGATAAAATCTTTCTAGTTGTGGATAATTGACATGCCATTGATGATGTGTAAGGGTCCGTGGCCTATACATCTGGGGATGTACTGAGGATGAGGGGTCACGGTCCGTGAGGTACCTGTCCATGGCCTACTAATATAGTATTGTTCTTGGGGTCTGTAGCCTGTCTATGCACCGGGTCTTGGCCTCATGTATTAAGGGGAAAATGGGGAGGATTCTGTAACTTTCTAGCTCTTAGTCAGCATATCTCAACATAGACTTCAATAGTTTTTCGAATATGATCTTTGAGAACTTTATTCACTAGCCTTTGATATATTGCTCTATCATTTTTAGCTAAAAGGCATAACATTATAACAGTAAGTACCTCGACTAGTGATAAACGAGGTTTTCTCCCTATCTTTTGGCTTTATCTGGTTATACCCCAAATAGGCATCTGTAAACTGAGAAGTTTGTTCTCAGTCATAGCATCGACCAACTGATCAATCCTATGCAAATCATAATGGTCTTTTGGCCAAGACCTATTGAGGTCTATGAAATTGATGCACATATGCCAATTGCCATTCTTCTTGTTGACCAGAACCACATTTAAAATCCATTCTAAGTACTTGATATCTTCAATGAAATTTGCCTTTTATAATTTGTCAACCTACTCATGGATGGCCATGTTTTTCTCATGTATGAACACATGGGGCCTTTATTTTATAGGATTCACATCCTTTACTGTACTGAGCTCATGGAAAAGTGATTTTGGATCTATCCCAAGCATGTCCTCATGGATCCAAGAGAACACGTTCTTCCTCTTTCTTAAGAGATGGGTCCAGTGATGAGCTGATCAAGGTTTTCATTTTTGGGTGCTCATCATCTAACACCACAGGCCATATATCTTTAACTATATAGTCGTTGACCATTTTTTCTTCATCTCGAGGATCTAAGGTATCAATATAATAAGTAGTGGTCAATTTCTTATGTTCCCATTCCATCGACATGTAGTAGCACTTGCGAGACTCTACTTGATTTCCTTTTACTTCGCCAACAACATAGCTTCTAAGGAATTTCAAACACTGGTGAATAGTAGACATACCAGCTTCAAAAATCTTTAATCGGGCCTTATTAATTACGATGTTGTAGGCTGAGTGGACATTCTCATCTTGGATGAAAAACATGAATCATCTTTGTTCGAAAAGTTGGTCATGTTCCGACCAGATACTCAAGCTCAATTATTCCTAAGGGGAACACCTTCACCCTAAAAAATCAATAAGAGTATTGTGATACACCTCCATTATGTTATCTCTTAACCTCAAATTCTTGAAGCAACTGTAATATAAGACATCAACCGAATTTCCATTGTCGACTAGAATTCTTGCTACCCTAATTTCATGCACCATCATTGTGAGGATCGTAGTGCGAATAAAGTACATCTGACAAGTCATGCTTGGAGAAATCAATGATAAGACGATCTTTATTTACACTTCTTGGGCGAATATCCATAACACCGACCACGTTGATATGTCTAACATGAGAACAAGCCTTTGCCTCATTGAGGTGTGATTTTCTTTCTGCTAGTTCATCTCTGTAATACCCCGTATTTTTGTGATATTTATTTATGATATTAATTGAATTAAATGTGTATTAATTGAGAATTAATACGGATAAAATACTAATGAGATGTGAGTTATTATTTGATTATAATGCGTATATGTGGCAATATATGAATATTGAGAATTAAAATTGTCGCGAGATTGAAATACGACAATTTGGGAAATTTTGTTGGGACGCGCGTGACAGTCACGTCAGGAATATAATTATTTTAATTAAAAAGTAAATTTTATTTTTATCAACCGTATGGTCATTTTGAGTGCGCCAACGCATCCGACAGGGTCGAAATAGTCAGAAAACACTAGCCGGGAGTTTAGTTTGGGTCCCGGGGCATTTTTAGGCCATACCGGCAACGTAAAAGGGTATTTTGGTAATTTTGGAATTTTGGGATTTATGACCAACGAATTTTGGGAGTTTAAAATGGGAAATTTAATGACCCATTAACCCATTACCAGCAATTAATTGATTATAGGGCAACGGGAGTTTCATGAGAAGTTAGGAGAGGTTCCCAAAAGAGAAAACCTTAACCTTCATCTTCAACCTTGGGAGAAAAAGGAAAGAGAGCAACCTTAATCAATTCAACACCAAATTCAGAGAATAATCCAAGGCAAGTGGTTTAATTACTTTAATTTCAAGCGAATGCTTCTTCCATGCTTATAAATTAATATAATTGCATTTTGTTGGGAGACTTGTAAAAACCCATGTAATTGGAGTTATAAATTCATGTTTTGATAAAGAGATTGCATGTAGAATTATGTTTGGGTGATTATATTGTTAGAAATACATCCTTTATATTACAAAAACGGATTTAATTGTGGATATTGATGACTTTAATTTTCTAGGGTTCATATTCATAAGGGTTGGGGGAATATTGGGAGATTTGATAATTGGGTGTTGTTTAGGGAGACTTGACCCCATAAATATGTTAAAATACGACCTAAGTATGTTTGGGAATGATTAGGATCCTTAAAACACTGTTGGGATAATGTTTGGATGAGTTTTGAGAAGAGAAAGTTGGAGGAAAAACGAATTTAGAAATTCTGGGCTCGAAATTGTCACCTCGTTAGAAGACCTGCCCAGGTCGTTCGAACGAGCTCGTTCGAACGAGCTTCTAACGAGTTGACAGTTTGTCTTCTAACGAGTTGGATGTTAGTTAGATTCCCACTTCGTTCGAACAAACTCTCGTTCGAACGACCTCGTTCGAACGAGACTTCTAACGAGTTGACAGATTGGCCTTTTTGGCCTGATTTGATTTCTAATGTCCCGTAACCTGGTTTAATTGTAGAGATAACATTCCCTTAATGACTAATTGATATAGTTGGGATATTTGGGATATATTGAGGATTAAAACATAGAAGTGTGATTTGAACCAAATGAAAATTGTGGATTAGGACGTGAGAGACTATTACGATGTGAGAACAAGTGACGGCTTAAATATTTGTATTAACCGGGGACATGTGAATTGTGTAACATTATAAGTTGGTATGAGAATGAAAAGTATACCACTAATAAAATTATGGTAATTACTAAGACGTGTGCATGCTTAGTATATGTATATGATTTTATGTGTATGACATACCTACCATACTTGCTATCACGGGAGGTTTGCGTTCGCTTAGGGCCATCTATTCTTTGTGTGCCTACGGGGGGATATAGATGAGTACCTCGAGGACATAGGTCAAATAAGCACTTATTGGGAAGTTAATAAGTCTGCTGATCATGGGAGCGTAGGTATGTACGTGACCCATGTGTTGTGACTGTGTTCGCCTCCATTGTTTGTGATTGTTGTTATCTGAGAACGATTCCTGAGAGATTCGGAATGCGTGATCCTTATGTACGTGCTGTACCGGGATGAATAGCAGAGTATGTGTGCACCGCAGCTTAGTCTCGGGGTGCTTGTATTGTATATTTATGATGTGAATGATATACGGTTAAATGAACAGACTTGTCATGTTTAATTATGAGAATAATTTATAGTAACTCCTTGAGAAGATAAATAAGGGGATAACCTCCAGTAAATGGTAATGCTAATAATTGAGAATCCGAGTTTAAGTAAAGTTATCTATTCAAGTGATAACATTGGGAAGTTATATTGTGAATCGAGTAGATGGGTTAGAACTTATGTCGGTTTAGTTAGATATAAATACCACTTAGATGGGTATTGTACGTTAGGAGTGCACGATTAGACGAGAGGTGAGTATTTCATGTGAGAGCACGTCCTAACATGTATTTTGCATTCTTTGTTTTAATGTTATTAAAGCACTTGCTGTTTTTAAAACACTCTCCACTTTCGGGCTCTGACCCGTTTGCTTTCAAATCTATTTTTGTAAAAACCTTTTAGGTGCCCAGCCACAAGGACACCATGCATAGGATTTCCATTCAGGTGACGAGCTGTAGCTGTTTGTGGAAGTTACAGGGCCTTGCTAGTAGACGCTTCTTTTCTAGTCTTGACTCCATATTCAGTTTCATCATTTGTAGGGGAGGTCGTCCATTTCTTTTAGAGACATTTTTATATTTCAGTTATTCAGATTGTGGATTGTAATTAATTCAGGATTCAGACTTGTTTTATTATTTCAGTAGTGGGATTGTTGTGAGGGTTATTTCCTCCAGACTCTTTATTACTTGTTGATTACACTATTGGGACTTTATTGTGTATGGTTATGTTATTTTTATTCTTCACTTACTTCATGCTAATCAGATTTAATTTAAAATTGTCGACTCGCTTTTTAAATACAAGGTGGTTAGTAATCATTAAAATGTTTTCGGCAGTGATGCTATTAATTGAACCAACTTGGCATTTTGTATTAATTTTAATAAAGGAGTAGCTACTCGGTATTTTATTAGTCGGGGTGTCACAATCTCCCCCGCCAGCATCACCTCCCGCAATAAAGAGATCATCTTAACTTTATGCTTAGGCTCCTTGGGCTTCTTAGGTAGATCTGGATCATCCTATGAATCATCATCTCATCCCCTTTTCTTCTTTTCTTCCTCTTTACAAGGTGACTTTTATTAGATTCTGCGATTCTACTCATCCTGCTTATCTAACCGACCACCTTTATTAACATACTTAGTTAGCTTGCCCCGTCTGATGAGATTTTCAATCTCTCTCTTCAAGTCCAAGCAACTATCAATGTTGTGGTCGTGATCCTTTTGGAATTCATAGTTCTTGCTTTTATCCCTCTGATTTGGTGCAAATTTTAATTTACCTGGACATTTCAAGTCATTAATTTCTCGAATCTCATCGAGGATGTAGTGAACACCAATGGTGAGTGTGATATACTCATCGAACTTTGTTTGCCTGTCAGACTTCTTGTTGTCTTTAGATTCATTATTTTTTCCTAGATCTTATCAGTATGGAACTTGTCATGACTCAGCTCTTTTATTTCCATCGTTTCTTCATCACTCATAATTTTACCAGCCTTGGCCAATAATCCAGACATCGTGCTCCACAGTTCTTTGTCCAGCGCCCAATATAAATTTTCAGGCAATAAACTGCTCATGATTATTGTGATGGCTATCTTTTCATCATAGTCAATTACTTCCAGCTTCTCATTGTTAAATCGTGTGATAAACTCTCTGGATGTTTCATCCATTTTTTGATGGACTCTTAACAAGTGATACACCCTATTTCCTATCTTTATATCGAAACATAAATTATTGATGAGGAGATCGAGCCACTATTAGATTTCTGAGATCAACCCTCTTGGTAAACCATTGTACCAAATTTGTGTCTATCTAGTGATCGTACTTAAGAATGCTCTGAAACACATCTCACCAGGGATGGAATAGATATTGACAGTAGCCTGGTACGATTGCACATGCAGCATAGGGTCAGATTTGCTATTATATTTGGGTGTGATGACAAGTGATTTGAACTTTGTGGGCATTGGATAACTCATAATAAATGATCTAAATGGTGACTCATACACAAAACTCCTCTCCAAAGGGTTATTTGTCTTTATAAATTTTCTCATACGATCCTCTAGATGTTGGATAGACCCCTTACAGGTTTATTCATCCTTTTTGTCCTTAACCGACACTTTATTTCCTGCTTGACCATGACTTTTAGTTGAGCTCTCTTTTGGAGAAGCCTCCCTTGCATGCTTGGTCTTGACCTGTATGGTCATTTAGCCCTTATAGTTTTAGTTCTTCTCTATTCTTCTCTATACTCTATGGGCTCCCTTAGATCTCTGTACTGGTGCCCTCATAACTCTTGGGCGCAATTAGTCAAAGGAAGATCCTCTTCTGAGCCTCTTCAAAATGCTTAGGAGCCCTATGGAGTAAGTATGTTCATCATCATATCCACCTGTTCTGGTGGATGTTGCCTCTGGGGGGGGGGGGGGATAAGATATGTCATTATGCTCAGATCTAAAGTACCTGGACCGACTACCTTCCTCTTTTTAACCCAAATCCAAACGTCTAGGATTTTCCACAACTCTCTCATCACCTAAAACTAGTATACTAATTGGTCCTTAGCGAGAGTACACTAATTATAAATAATAACAAATTAAGAGATATAAATAAAAAGAAGCTAATCTTGAGGAAATAATAGAGAGAGATGAGAGCAAGAGATGAAAATAAGGTATACATGGTTCGACCCAAAAAGGTTCCAATATCCACAGGTGTTAGTGTTGATTATAGAGATTTAGATGGAAAAAATTCATTGATGAATATTAGTTACAAGCTCTCGTGTTCACTATAGAAATGGAAAGCATAACGTTATGAAAAATATATCTCGATCCCCCTACATTGAGGGATAGTGTACCTTATATATAGGCACTTAGAGGAGAGAGAATGGATAAGGTCAAGTGTGAAGATAAAAGGGATAGTCATGAGTTTGTTACGCGCACATAGAGGGGATATTTTTATATCTCCCACATGCGTGCGTGATGTAGTGTTCGCTGACATCACCCTATCATGCGATACATGTTTGCTTTGACGGTGTTATGTAATAATATTAACTGTTGTAAGCTAGTTGGTCTAAGACGATAGCGTGTGACATTGGGGTTGCCCATAATTGCACTGGATGACCACATGGGCAGTTGAGCTGACCTCCTTTAAGATATAAGTGAGTCTAACTGTCATCTTCTAATAGGTTTATGGGTTATACCATATCCATATTCATGGTACAAAAATTGGCTTGGAGTTCCTCCCACAAATTAGAGACAAGTTTATTTAGTATAATAGATAATTGGAATTGTGATTATAGTGTAATTATTTATTTGATTTTGAACATAATTAAATTATTCTAAAGTTATATTAAAATTTATCAACTAACTAAGTTATTAGTTCTATGATGGAATTGTTAAGAAATTGAGTCATATTCTTCATGAATTCGGTGTAAATGGATTGAATTGATTTGAATTCATTTATTACTGGAACTGTGTTAAAAGACCTTTGATTTTTTAGAGTATTGATATATAGATATTGAATTGATTGAAATTGTGAATCTAAGGTTCTTGTAGGAATTTTGAATTATCCCTTGAATTCCATGTTGAAAAGTTGAGAAAACCATTGTTATATGTTGGGAATGATATTATGTTATGTATATATGATTATAGTATTCTATATTTATGAATTAGGAGTTTGAGTATTTGTTAATGGGGTTTGGAGGTTCAAAGTCCGTGAGAAAGAAGATGAGGAAATCTTGGATTGTCAATTGATCAACAATTAGACTTGATTGAACTACCAATTCAGCTTTGTTAAAGGTTAGTTGGAGGTTTTATCATTGGTTTATGAGCCTAGTTTTGGGATGGGATAAATTAACATGGAATAATGAGGATTCTGAATTGAATAATTAGCTTAATTGATAGAATTTAATTAAGTAATAAGATAGAGGTAAGTTTCATAACCCTTAACTGTGTAAGATTACTTGATTGGTGTATTATGTGCAACATATCAGGTGTTTATACTCCTAGGATACGTACTGGAGGGGATATCCTTATTGGGGACGTGATCGACAAAGACTAATACCCTAATGTGATGATGATGGGTTTGACTTGGACACATTTACCCCGGACACTACATGATGAAATTCATATTGTATCTAGAGTAAGATGATTGGGTTGATCATTTCATATATCTTTGGGTATGTTACTATATAATTGGTGCGAAGGCGTAAGGATTATTCTTTAGAGATGATTAAATGGTTGTAAGTGTGGGATAGCCTATGACTATGCCTAGTGAGTGCGATCGATCCTCAAAGGCAGTAAGATCGGCCTTTATTTTATGTGGTCTTGTGAAGAGGACTTTATATGGTACATGTAATAGACATACTTGTATTATCTATCTATCTATATATATATATATATATATATATATATATATATATATATATATATATATATATATATATATATCTATATATATATATATATATATATATATATATATATATGTGTGTGTGTGTGTGTGTGTGTGTGTGTGTGTGTGTGTGTGTGTGTGTGTGTGTGTGTGTGTTGATACTATTTTCCTTGTGGCATTATACACTTATGACTTGTAAATGGAAAAAGTGGAATTTTTTACTTAAAAGTATACAATGACAAATAAGACTTAATCATGGGGAACATATGGGTCCAGGAGTTGATGCATGGGATAGTTAGGGTTGTTTTGGTTTGGGTTGACTTAAAAGCAACTAAAATACTAGAAAATGATGCATAGTGATATAGTATTCCAAGATCAATTATATTGTTATAGTACTTAGACTTGTTGTTAACATATCCTATTAACATTTTCAAGTATTAGGCCTCCATTGCAACAACATCCCTTATCCAGTCTTGATCTCCTCTCCATTGTTATCTTATAGGATGTAGGTGTCAAGCCTGCGTTCTCACACTCTATATTCTTTTTTATCTTTTATATAAGTTTTATACTTAGGTTAGTTGTTACGTTATATTGGTTTTGGCATGTACTAACAAACAATAATTGTATGTGTGGATTCTATTACTTATTGTTGATTTTGGTATCAGAGTTTGGTTTGATTCACTACTTGATGTTAAGCTTAGATATTTATATATGCAGTTATTTATTTCCGATCATGTTAAGAATGATACTAAATTGTTAGATTCCTGTTTTATTTACTTTAAACCTGATAACTTTAGTTTAAATTTTATAGGGTCTCACAAAAACATAGAGTGGACTCATTGAAGTATGGTCTAAACTTATTCACTTTTAGGATAAACATTATACCCATTGGAAAGTGTCATGCATTCCCAAACCCTTTATTGGGTTGTTCATACTGAAACCACTAGTTGGTGTGGTTTCCCATTCTTAGGTTTAAACAAAGGTTGGTTTCACCATTGTTGGGGTGAAAACTACCAGGCTGTGTGTTCATGTTTACACCACTTTGTGGTGTGAAACATTGGCCATTTGGTATCTTAGCGAAAGGTAGAGACAATCGATTGGTTATTTACGTGATCATTGTACTAATATTTTTCATGATATTACCAATGTAAGGACAAATTTCAACATTGAGTCAATTTGTAGTGTTGGCTAATTTTCATTGGACAAAACATTTTCATTGTATATCATGTCATATCATAATACGCAACTGAAGAAAATGAGCAACCCGAATTTAACCACATTGAACATTTCATATCATCAATCTGAACGCTCATTTTTCCCAAAGGGATATGACCCATTTTAAAATTATTTTGGATAACTATTTTAAAGGCTTTCTGTTTTCACAAAAAGATTTTTACACATTTATTTATTTTTCATACCTGTCTCTAATTCGTTCTAATGAGATCTGGTAAGCTCGTTCAAACAAGGATGTTCAAACAACTTCGAATGAAATCTCTTAAAGGTTTGTACTGATAACTAATTTTAAAGTCTTGTTCGAATCTCGTTCAAACAACTTTTAGCCAAGTCATTCGAACGACCAGAGCAGTTATGGAAAATGATGGTTATTTCAGTATTTTTTCTTCCTAAATTCCTTTCCCCCTACTTCCACTTTCGATAAACTGATGGGTCTTGGGAAAAAAACATGAGAGAAAACACTTTTATCTTTGAGAGAAAACTAAAAACTTTTTGAAAAAACACTCCAACATTTGTTTGATTTTTTGGATCACTTTTCAATAACTTAAACCCAGAATCATCCTCTTATACATTCATCACCGTTGTATGCGATGGACCTCTGCATGGGTTGGAGATGGAGTTTAGATTTTGGTGGATACCAAGACACGAGAGGTGTCATGCAACGTGTTGGAGCTACATGTGATACGGACGGAGGTGTTGAAGATGGAATCAACGACACTTGTAAGGTCAAGTCTGTAAGTCTTTTGCGTCTTCTTATAAAACCATATTCGTTGTAGATTTTGTCTAGGCCTGGTCGTCCGAGGTTTTTCCCATTTGGGGTTTCATCATACATCGCCGCGTTGTGGTTATGTGCTTTCAATTTACTCATTTAATACTACATTCTCACTTAGGATTTAGAAAACAAGACTAAAATCGAAAAGTAAGAATTTCATGTCCTGGCTATAATTGTAAGTTGTGTTGTGTGGTTATTTCTTGGAGTATATTTCATAGTTTTGGACCTAAGCCATATAACCCCCACTTTTTCAAATTGGTACCAGAGCTTGTTTTTAAGGATTATTTAGATGAATCCTAGAGGTTATATGGAAGTATATTCAGAAAATAGACCCCATATGTTTGATGGAGCTAATTACGCTTTTTGGAAAGCACGTATGAGATCCTCTTTAAAATGAATCCATGAACATGTTTGGCTTGCTGTTGAAAAAGGTTGGTGTGGGGATGATAATGTTTTAAAACCTATTGAAGAATGGAGTAGGGATGAGTTAAAATTATGCAATTTTAATTCCAAAGGTTGAAATGCTTTATTTAGTGTCATTTCTCCCGAGGAGTTTCGTCGTACCATGACATGTGAGACTTCAAATGAGGCATGGGATATTATTCAAGTTACTCATGAGGGAACGAGTGCAGTTAAATCATCCAAACATCAAAATCTTACCACTTTATATGAAACTATCACCATGAAAGAGTGTCAAACTTTTGATGAGTTTTATGCCTGTATTTCCAATATAGTTAACTCATGTTTCAACCTAGGTGATAAAATCCTTAAAATTTGTGTAGTCAAGAATATTCTTAGATTGCTCCTTATCCGATTAAATGCTAAAGTCATTGTTCATAATTCTTTAGACGTGTTAAATTCCTTAAAACTCGAAGAGCATGTAGGTGATCTATTTTTTTAGGAAGAGGGACGGAACCCCCACAAATTTTATTAGAAATAAAATGGAGAAAGATCCTCTCCAATGGCACTTACAAGCTCTGACACCTTATAAAAGTGAATGAATGTTGATCGATGAGCCCATTAGATCAACATTTGGAATTTAAATATGGGAATTTATAAGAATTCCCATTTACAAATTAAAGCGTCAATATAAATTTGGGGGTTTATATTACCCCCATTACATAACCATGCTATGCCTAATTTAAGGAACACCCCATGTATCCATTTTGAGCAGACCTTTGATGATGTTTGGGGGACTTTCAAAATTGGTGAAGACCATCGATTTTTTAGAAGTAGTTTCATAATTTGCTAGACCGTCAGCTACACAATTTGATTCCCTTCAAATATGAGATAGAGATTGATTGCCAAGCACAAGGATGGAATAAATCTTTTCAATTTGCTCCATATATTTCCATGGAGGCTTACAAACTTTGTTTACCATATGAGATAGAGACTAATGAAAATGTAGGTGATCTCCAAACATACGACTTAGACATATTTCCTAAAAATAACAAGAACAAAGATAAAGGAGTTGATCTAAAAGCTGAAAGAGAAGAAGTGTCTGAATCCGATGAGTTCAATATAGATCCTGATTATATGGCCTTATTTGCTAAAAGAATTCAAAAAGTTTCTCAATTTTAAAACGCAAAATTCAAAGTTTGATAAATCAAAATTTGAGAAAAATAAAAACTAAGCAAATAGTAGTTCTAATAATCGGGATCAAAATAAGTATTAAAGTGAGAACTTTAAAAGATATAACTTTAAAAAGGATAATTTGGAAACATTTTTTTGAGTGTGAGGGACGAGGTTATAGAGCGTATGAGTGCCCCATTAATCTTAAAAGACGGGGCAAAGGCAAAAGACATTTATAATGCTACTCTTAGCGATAGTGATAATGAGTCTGAAGACTCCGATGACTCTAGTCCATCTAGAAACAACTTCACTACCTTCATAGTGAGTCATGCTAGCTCTTTAAGTATGTCGCATTCTGATGTTGACATTTCTGGGCATGAAAATTTTCAAGTTGTACCAAATCACTCACGAGGAAGTGATGGTAGTGAAAGTGATGTTGATGAAAGTGATTTGCAATCTGCCTATTCTGAGTTATACATTTAGTCTGTGTGAATTCAAAAGAGTAATAAAAGTTTAACTTTTTAGGTGTTGAAGTTAGAAAAAGAGTTGGAATGTTTGAAGGAGAAAGAGGCCTTGGTTTGTCAACTTTGAGGCGATTAGGATTACCTTTTGGATGAACTTATTTTATAGGTAAAGAAAAGATTCACTTGACAAATTCTCTAGCTCGTGTTTCTAAAAATCTTTATAAATCCTTGGAGGTTCGAAAAACACTCGAAGCAAAAATCGTCAAACTTGAGAAAGATCTCGAGGCCTCTCAAGAAGTTAAGGTCACTCTTGAGGACAACTTCGAAAGAATGGGAAAGTTGTTTCTCGAACCGATTTTAGGTTATAAGGAGAAAGGTTATCAAGAGAGAAAATGTATAGGATATGAAAAGGTGAATTTAAACCTTTAGCTAAGTTTGTTACCAAGGCTAACACTCGTAAAACTATTCCTTCTAAGAGAAATCCTCCTAAACAAATCTCTAAAAAGACTCAAAATCAACCCTATGTTTATACCTGGCAAAACAAGGGGTCATCTTAGAGATTTTTGTTATGAGATTAGGAAGAATTCTTATCTTCATGATCCTACGCCACACTATAGCCCTCTTGATAACCTGAAAACAAAATTTGAGTATCTAGTTAAAACTTTCCAAGGTCTAATGGAAGATTTTATAAGGTTGTCTATGCCCCTAGGAAATTATTCCGACCAAAGGACTAGAAACGTCAACGTCAAGAACACAACTCACTCTTTGGTTGCCAAAGAAAAGTCCGTAAAGGAATTTACTATTCATGATCCTCTTAAGGCTCAAAATACATCCCAATGGTATTTTGATAATGGGTGCTATAGACATATGACAGGTGATAGATCTCTTTTTCCCACTCTTGAGGATCACAAGGATAGTAAGGTCATCTTTGGTTATGGGATTAAATCTATAATTGTAAGAAAGGTGATCGACAGCATATGAGGAAAGAGGTAGATTCTAGTAATGGTAGATGGCTTTTCAAGATATTCTATAGTTGGATTTCTTAGAGAAAAGTTCGATGTTGTTGAGTCCGTAACGGTAAAATGTTGAGTCCTTTAAAATCAACACGGTATCACCATAAATCATTTTTGAAGTGACACTGGCACTCAATTTAAGGAATGTGGTGTAAATGTATTTTATGATGAAGTTGGCATTAAGCATAAGTCTTCGATCGCTCGTACTCCTCAACAAAATGGCATATATAGAGGAAGAATCAAACAATTCAAGAAATATCAAGGTCAATAATTCTTGGTAGTAAAGTTCCTTGTCAGTTTTAGGCGGATGGGGTAAGTACCGCTTGTCACAAGGTAAATAGGGTATACTTACGTACTCATACAAATAAGACTTCATATGAATTGTGGACTGTTAAAAAACCCAACCTAGGTTATTTTTGAGTTTTTGGAAGTGCATGCCACATCCTTAGGGATAAAGAGTTTATTCAGAAATTGGAATCGAGGAGTGATGAAGGTATTTTTATAGGTTAATCATCGAATAATAGAGTTTATAGAGTATACAACCTTACTAGTTCTATAGTCATGGAATCAATAAATGCCACTGTAAAAGATGAATTCCTGTTACATTTGTTGATGGTAATGACGATCCCCTTTATGAGAGGGAAACACCCTTAGATGTTGATCACATTGATCCTCACAATATTTTGATGGACCCCACACTTGAGAAAAGGGATCCATCTCCTTGGGTTTGTAAAATTCATAACCCCCCAAAAATTTTGGGAATCCCGACATAGGTGTCAAGACTAGAGTTGAGAATGAGGTTATGTATTTGTGTTATACCTCTAAAATTGAACCCGAAAATATTAAAGAAGCACTAAAAGATGAAAATTGGATAAATTCCATGCAAGAAGAGTTGCTTCAATTCCAAAAGAATGATGTTTGGGAGTAAGTTCCATGGCTTAACAATACTAACGTCATTGGTACCAAGTGGATCTACAAAAATAAAATGGATGAAAATGGTGTCATTGTTCTTAATAAATCTAGGTTAGTTGCCCAAGGATACACCTAAATAGAGGGTGTTTATTTTCATAAGACGTTTGCTCATGTTGCAAGGATAGAGTCCGTTCACCTTTTGCTAGCCATTGTATGTCATCCAAAATTCAAGCTTTATAAAATGGATGTTAATAGTGAATTTATAAGTGGCATTCTCCAAGAGGAAGTATATGTGGAATAACTAAAAGGATTTGAAGACCTTAACCACCTAAACCATGTCTTTTACTTAAAGAAGGCATTGTACGATTTGAAACAAGCACCACGTGCTTGGTATGAGAGGCTTACTTCCTATCTCCTTGCTAGTGGTTTCACGAGAGGGGGGTTGACATGATGTTGTTTGTTCATTGGGATGAGAGTGTTATTTTCGTTACCTAATTGTATGTAGATGACCTAGTTTTTGGTTCCACGTGTGACTAATATACTCACCTCTTTGCGGAGAGAAATGAAAAGCGTGTTTGAGATGAGTATGGTCAACGAACTTACTTACTTCCTAGGTCTTCAAGTGCGTTAACTCGAAAGTGGGAAATTTTTACCCCAATCTAAGTATGCAGAAGATCTTGTGAAGAAATTTAACTTGGACTCTGCTAAGCATGCTCGTACACCTAATAGTTCTTCTATTAAGCTTAACAAAGACACTGAAGGAAAGGATGTAGAACACACTCTATTTAGGAGTATGATATGTAGTTTACTCTACTTAACCGCTAGTCATCTAGACATTTCCTTTAGTGTCGGAGTTTACGTCCATTATCAAGCCTCCTCGAAAGAGCCACACTTGCTTACGATTAAACGTATTATCAATATGTGAGTAGAAAGTTATCTTTCAAGATTTGGTACACTTTCGACACCAATGATTGTCTACCGGCTTATTCAGATGTCGATTGGGCAGGAGATGTTGACGGATGTAAGAGAACCTCGAGCGAATTATTCTATTTTGGGAGTGCACTTATCTCATGGATGAGCAAGAAATAAAATTCCATTTCTTTGTCCACGACGGAGGCCGAATACATAGTCGACGGGAGTTATTGCACACAACTCATACGGATGAAGCAAAGGTTGGAGGATTATGGAATTTCCCAAGGCACAATGACTATTTATTGTGATAATATGAGTGCAATCTATATTTTCAAGAATCCTGTCCAACATTCTACAACAAAGCACATTAAGATTTGTGAGCACTTTATCTGCGAATTAGTTGAAGAGAAAGTCGTTTCCTTAAGATTTGTAGGCATCGAACATCAATTGGCCGACATATTTACAAAATATCAAGATGCCCTTAGGTTCGAAGATCTTAGGAAATCTAAAGGGGTTTGCTCCATTGATTGAGTTCAGAGTCAATAAATCTAGTTTATGGTGAGCTCTTAGGGTGAGCTTTATGGTTAACATTTTCCCTATGAACTAGATTATATTTGTGTACATATATTTTCAAAAATTCCAAAAATATTTTCATTTTCTTTTGTTGAATAAAATTTTTCATAAATTAAAACTTTTGTTTGTTTGGGATATGTTTGTGAAATGTTCGGGTCACAATATCATTTCAAGTTCATGTGGCTTTCAATAAGTAGCTAGTCTTGATTTCGTCTTACTTGTGAACTTTAAGGGTTGTTATATCGCCCTCTTGCTCGTTTATGATAATTCCTTATAAGTTAGGCTCATATTATTGCCTTTTATGTACACATCTATCACAGATTCTTTGGGATGTTAATCTCGCTTTACATGTGTTAAGTGAATTAAGGTGTCGTCTTATCAATTTCGTCACCAAATGTTATAAGCAATCGACAAATAAATTGAGCATGTAATAACTATTTCCCATTTTTATGGAACATGTCAAAATGCGTGAGCAATGGAAAGGGGCTATGAAAAGAGAGAACTCTTTTATGTTAAAGCCACCATTGAAAAAGAGCCTAAAAGATTAAATGGCATATAAAAATAGAATTGCCAAAGTCAATATTTATCCTTCATTGATACTTCAATATATTTTGTGACATTCAGAAATAATTACATTTTAGGGGGATATAAGTAGAAGATCAATGGGTTTGCATAATAAGTCAACATAATGCATTTTGGGTGATGTTATTAGCCGGAGAATCATCAAACTTCTAGGCATTTTTTGATAAAGTGATTTGACTCTTATTGAATTTCCTTTATTGTCACAAGGTTGATGTGAGTGATTAACGTGTAGGATTATTGTTTCGCATCTTTCACTCATACGATTTCTTAGGTGATGCTCTTATTCGAATTGTTCACACCCATTCATCAAATTTCCACAATACAATTATCTTTTACATTTCCTAGGACGAGTTTGGAACAATAATTTATTCTTTGTTTTTCTATATTTTTCTACTTTTCCCTTTGCTTTCTAGTGTTATCCCGAGTTTCTTCCTTTTGGATATACTGTAATATCATTGAACTCTCGTTTAAATGAGATTCGAACGATCCCTTGCCCTCTTTTCATCGACTTCTCGTTCGAAGTCTTGTATGAATGTCATTTTAACGATGTTGTTCGGATGAGGACAAATATCATTCAAACGATCGGGATTTCATCAAGTCGGTTGAACTTCTTATTTATTTTTTTGTCGTTTGAGTTTCTATTTCCCCCACTCTCTTCGTTTTTCTCTCCAATTTTCTCTCACACCTTTAATTAAAAACATCCACCACTCTCCAACGTTTCAACACTTCATCTTCCCTCTCCTCCTATATCAATCCCACACCTCCTAAAGGTTATCCTCCATTTTGTGACAACCCGCAATCCGAAATAAAGGGTGGCCAGCCCGATACTCCAACATAACGGAATCATGGATGGAATCATCCTCAGCATCAACATCAAAATAAAGAGTATACGAGAAAACCACCCAATAATTCAGAAAACGGGTTGCCAAAAATTTGTTTTATTATGATAAGTTAAGAAAATAATTTAAACAACCCAATCTGAAGAGAAAGTGGAATTCCAAAAGAACTTATATTACAACCATTACAACTACACATGAGAGGGCCGAATATGATGTCGGTCGACAGTTACATACAACGTATCACAACAGTTCAACAAATTACATAATACATTCATTAAAAAGTTGTAAAAGTTTGGGCCACACGCACGAGTGAAAGACCCGATCATATCTAGAATACAAAAAAATGAAAGCGTCTAACAAAACATCCTTCAATATCCGCAAAATCTTACAGCTCCACAAAAGTATAGGAGTAGAAATGTCAACACGGGCGCCCTTGCGGCGGAGTAGCTTAGCGGATACATATTCATGCACAACAAGGAAAATGAACGGGTCAGGGCCTGGTTTTTATATGATTCCCAGATGAATAAGAAGCATGATAGATATGAACAGTTAATCATGAATGATGAAGATGAGAACCTAACAACCTAATCACAAAGCATAAAAGAAAAGGAAATTTAGATAATCATAACTTTTTATTAAATTATGCAAGGAAATATAATTAACCTCATTAATTAAAAGTCTCCATCATTATTCATCAATTCATTTCAATTCTCATTCCTTAACAGGAATATAATTACCATCATTCATTTTTATGGCAATTTATATATATCAAGTCCCACTTGAATTCAGAATGGTTATATTCTTATACATATAACGATTCTAAGACCGCCCTTCCGAGTTTCCCCACTGGGCGCGCCCCTAAATGACTATCATCTTCCAGGGCCTATCGAACAAGACAACCGGGGCACCTAACGCACGTCGGGAAGTGGCCATAAGTCTGCGAGTGAGTCATAACCACACCCAGAATTACCTCACTAGCGCAGAATAAAATATATAACAATCCCGCCTATGGCCGAGGACTATAGTCTCCCTGCATTCACTAGTTAGGAGACATCACCTCATGCACGAGCTTCCCTTATGATAGCATTTAGAGAGGTTTGTTTAAGTAAATTAACATATAACATTTTAAATCTCAATTCATTTCCATTATGCGTTTTTGTTTCATTTTATTTGAAACCTTAATCATTGAATATTCTCATTAATATTCACCATATTTTAAGTCCCGAACTATTCTCCAAGTGATCACAATAATTCTACAAGTCCCAAGGTTTTATATACCACAAATGAGCCCCTAAAGTCTCCAAGTATGGGCTTATAACTCCTAACACTACAAGAAAACTAATTTTTTCCGGCACTTTTTTCTCGGTATTATTCAAAAATGCTGCGAATTTTATTTTTACCAGCATTTATTTATAAGTATTGAAAATTCACGGCATTTATATTGATGTGCCGTATAAGTAGAGCATTTTTTAATGGGGATTTGTAAATTTAGGACCTATTGTAATATGTATTTTGAAAATGGGACAACAAATATTTTATTTATAGTTTTAGTCCCTATTTTTTAATAAAGGTGTTGGCGCTGACCCATTTTCATAAAACGCCAACCAATCACAACTTGCCACGTGTCTCTTTAATATAAAAATAGGGACTAAAAATGGAAACGAAATATTTGTTGTCCTATATACATAATCAAGATTATTTTAAGTCCTAAAAATACATAATCTATTTTAGTGTTCTAAAAAACGCGCCTAGGCGCGAGGCTTTTTAGATACGCCAAGTTTTGGCCCTAGGTGTGGATCAAGGCGTGGTCAACGATAGTCAACATTTTTTAGGGTAAGGCGTGAAAAAATGTAATTTTTTTTTGTATTTTAAAAAAATAGTATTTTAATTTACAAAGATTTCGACATATTTTTAAGGTATGTACCATTTTAGTATTTTTAATAGCGTTGTCATAGTCAAAAAATATTAAAATATATTAAAAAATGCCTAAACGCTTTTTCACGCCTTTTTACGCCTAAGGTTCGCCTAGGCGTCTAATGCTTAAGTCTTGACCTCTACCCCTCGATCACGCCCCGCGTTTTTTAAAATCTTATTATTTTTTAATTAATGCTCAAACAAATGTAATATTTTTTGGGTCAATTATTAAATAGTCCCTACCATAAATATATATTTTTTAAAAAGGACACATATTTTTAGTTTAACCCATTTAGTCCCTCAAGCACTCAATATCCTCTTATTTTTAAAGGTCCGCGCCAGCGGCACTCCCTCTCCAAAATATGTGGCAAAGGACTTTTTGAGGCAAAATAAAAAAGTTTGGACTAAATGGGTATTAAAAAATGTCCGAGGGACTATTTGGTATATGTCCCATATTTTTTAGGCATTTCATAACTAATGACACTAAAATTGGGAAAAAAATTACCTTCACTTAAATAAATATGGCGGGTCTTATTTTCTTTTAAAAGAATATCACTTTTGCCCTAGTTTTTGGCGGGTGAAGTTGCGTAGCTTGGATGGCTCTCCCGGCACGTTCTCCTCTCTCCCGTATCTTGCTCAATCTCCTAAACCTAATCCTCAACAAACCTTATCAAGTATCTACCTCAATCTCACCCAATCACTTTGCCTCAATCTCACCCATCTTAGAACGATTTTTGCTGGTCCCTTGTTATAAGAAGGATGACGGTGCTCTCATCTCACCCATATTACAATTTTCGGAGGCTCAGATAATCACTTTCATTATTTCGGTGTATTTTTCTTTGAAGCTTTGAACGATTTCGATCTTTGAAGCTTTGCACGATTTTTGTTGTTTCCCTGTTAGAAGAACGGTTTTGTTCTTTGAAACTTTGAGGTAAGTTACGTTTTATTTTGTTTATTCCGGTGTATTCTTTTTATTTCCGTGTATTTCAGTGTATTTTTCTTATTTCTATGTATTGTTTTGGCTCAGAGAATCACTTTCTTGCATATATTGGCTTTTGATTGGGTTATATTTGTTACTGGCAATAGAGGCAAAGAGTTTTCACAAGAAAGATATATTAGAAAGAAGAAATCCCAGAAGCAAGGTAATATTTTCTTTTGTTCGTGATATGTACCTGTGAGTTTTTAAATCCATACCAGTCTCATTAGTCACCAATCAATAATATTTTGACATCTTTAATATTTAACTCTTTTTTTTCCAGATTTGATATTATATAATCATGTATATGAAATAGTGTAATCTTTATTTTTTCGTAACATTTGTGTTATACAAAATTTATGCATATAGATAATGGTTATGATAGACACTTTAAATAAGGAAAAATTAGATATAGCGGGGGATGCAAGAAACTCGAAAGGAAAAATTAGTACAAAATTGGTAGGGGGTGTTATTATGGTAATTATTGTTGTGTAATCTTTGTTTTGTTATAATTTGTATTTTTGTGAGAGAAAAAAGTACTGAATTTTTTTTAATTTTAATTGATGTGCGAGAGAAAAGTGTTAGAAATGTTTAATTTGTTAGTTGTTGCTGTGTTTTTGGTTCTATTTATATAATTAGATGAAGTATTCAGTTGGATTTTCTTATCTATTTTTGGTAACTACCAATTTTTTTTCACTCTTTCATTTATTTCAATTGATTAAAAAAGTCCAGTTCAACGTAAACTTAAATCACTCCCTATGATATCATCTTTGTGCAACTCTAATACCACTGTTTTAATTGGTTAGTATTATTTTAACCATCTAAATCGACGTGTTTTTTTACTATAGGGGGTTGTATACATATTTTTTTTCATGTTTATGTATGTGTGCATTCATGTGATGGTATATATGTGTCACATTTGTATTTTAGTTTGATATATACATATTATTTCTCATGTATATGTATGTGTGTATTCATGTGTGCAGGTATATATGTATCACATTAGCCTTTTAGTTTGATATTACAAAACTTACCAACTCTAAATGAAAATTAGATGGGTCTACATGTCTTTATTCGTTTATTTTAAACTATTTTAGATTTATTAATTCATCTTACTTTTATATATGATAATGTCTAAACTGCAAGCTAGAGCTAATCGCCAGAGTGCGACAGTATACTTATTGCGCGAACAAATGTAACAACCTTTTTACAATGTTTTCAGTCATTCAACTTAGTTTGTATATGTTCCGTTTTGTAATTAATGTTGTTGTGATGGTATCTTTACAAAATTAGTTTTTTATATTGTAGTTGAATTTAGTAAGCCCCTTTATTTATTCATGCAACACGTGCTGAATTTTAAGATAACAAACAAGTTTTAATATTATTTTCTATTCTGGACATTTTGATTTAGTAGCATTTTCATATAGATTCTATGATTTAATTATGCTATCTCATTATTGACAAGGAGATTTGTTTTTCGTAATGATTATTTTTTACTAAAGTTTTTTTTAAGCGAGGGCCTTATGGATTATTTTGTGTTTAATCTTTTTAGCTTTTAGAAAATTAAGTCTTGATGTGAGTTGTTGTGTTGGGGTATTCATTCGTTATACATTGTTTTCGTTTAAGCTAAAATGTTTAGGCATTAGGCGTAGTCTTCTTCTTAATGTGTCATGATTCATTGCTACATTAATATCGTTTAGTAATTGATTATGTTATGAGTGAGTTTTTTAATTGTTGTTAACTAATTAAGGTTAAAATATATTGATAGTTAAGTTTCTTCATTTTATATCACTAAATATTGGTAGTTTTCATATAAGGCCACATCCAAATGGTGTTAAAATTAGAGTCTTACTATTTGTAAATTTACATAGTTTTGAAGGAGCATATTAATGATTTATGGTTTAACATTTTTTTTATTATTGTATTTTTTATGAATTTTTTCTAATGAATCTAACAACAATTTAGGGATAGTGTGAGGTAATCAACAATCTTTTCAAATGGATAGCGATAAGAGTTGGATGGAGTTGTCAAGAGTTTCTCTGCCTTATATTAAAGGAGTTAATGAGTTTCTTGACTTTGCATTTGCCAATATATACCCCGAGCTAGTGATCAAGTGCCCGTGTAAGAAATGTCGAAATACCATTAGCCATAAAAGAGAAGTTGTTTATGAGCATCTGATCGTACATGGGTTTGTTAAGAATTACACTAGGTAGATTTATCACGTAAAAGGTGCTCCATACACAATGGGAATTAGTGGAGCGGATGAAGTGCATGACTCGAATACAATAGATGATATGTGTGGACTACTACATGATATATTCGAAAATCGAAGTGAAGAGGGTATGCGATGTAACGACCCGTACGAAGACCAGGATGGGATGGATGAAAATGCATCAGCATTTTTCAAGTTGTTGAAATACGGGGAACGCGAGTTGTACCCTGGTTGCAAATCTTTCTCATCACTTTCATTTATTGTTCGGCTATTTCATATGAAAACACTTTATAAGTGGAGCCACACGTCGTTTACAGCATTGCTTCAATTCTTAAAAGAGGCACTTCCGGAGGGTGAGAAACTACCAGGTTCATACTCTCAAGTAAGAAAGATGGTTAATGATTTGGGGTTTGATTATCAAAAAATTCATGCATGTCCAAATGATTGTATGCTGTATCGGAAAGAGAACAAAGATCGTGAGGATTGAATAGTATGTCATACATCAAGATGGAAGCAATTTTCGGGTGAGTCTGATGATGAAGAAGCTAGGGGTCAAAAAATTCCCGCAAAGATTGTTAGGTACTTTCCACTGAAACCAAGGCTTCAGAGATTTTTTATGTCATTGAAAACATCCTCCCTCATGAGATGGCATGCGGAGGAATGCGATGACGACGGCATATTAAGACACCCGGCTGATTCTAAAGCATGGAAAACCTTCGATCAACAAAATCCAAATTTTTCTAGTGACTCGCGCAATGTTAGGCTCGGACTAGCAGTCGATGGCTTCAATCCTTTTAGAACAATGAGCATATCTCATAGCACGTGGCCCGTTGTTTTGATGATATACAACTTGCCTCCGTGGATGTGTATGAAACAACCTTATCTTATACTGTCTACGTTGATTGATGGTCCACGCGGCCCAGGAAATAATATTGATGTTTACTTGCAGCCTCTCATTGACGAATTGAAGGAATTGTGGAATGATGGCATACTTACTTACGATGCATCGTCTGAAAAAATGTTTTGTATGCGTGCAGCGTTAATGTGGACAATTAATGACTTTCCTGTGTATGCAAACTTGTCAGGTTGGAGTACAAAAGGGAGATTGGCTTGTCCTTGTTGCAACAAGAACACTCGTTCACAATAGTTAAAGAATGGGAAGAAATTTTGCTATATGGGTCATCGTCGGTGGTTGGATCACAACCATAAATTTAGAAATGATACCGTAGCTTTTGATGGGAAAGTTGAAAGAGAAGTCAAGCCCACTCAAGTATCCGGGGGTGATATCTTGGAGCAATTAGAGGCAATGGAAAGAAATAATGAGAAGGGTCACTCATCGACAACGAAGAAGAGAAAAACGAGTATCGACAGTGAAGGGAATTGTGATAGTAATTGGAAGAAAAAAAGCATATTCTTTCAGTTGCCATACTGGAAGGATCACTTGATTCGTCACAATCTTGATGTTATGCATGTAGAGAAAAATGTGTGCGATAACATACTTTGGACATTGTTAAATGTTGATGGAAAGTCAAAAGATAATATAAAGGCTCGTCGAGACCTTGAGAACATGGGTATTCGAAAAGTATTGCACCCTAAGAGCTTGCCAGATAGCAAAGTATATTTACCACCAGCATGCTTCACAATGAGTAAAAGTGATAAAGACATATTTTGTAAGGTTTTAAAGAATATCAAAGTCCCAGATGGTTATGCATCTAATATTTCACGGCGTGTAAACATTAAAGGCCGGAATATTTCTGGACTTAAGAGCCACGATAATCATATCATAATGCAACAACTACTCCCGTTAGCAGTACGAAAATCATTGCCTACGAATGTAGCAAAGTCTTTGATCGAATTATGTAATTTTTATCGGCAGCTCTGTTCAAAGACAATGACCTTCAAAGATTATGAATATTTGCAAGATCGTGTTGCTCTTACACTCTGTCATCTAGAGAAAATATTCCCCCCAAATTTTTTCGATGTTATGGAGCATTTGACAATCCATTTAGCTGAGGAGGCAATGATTGCTGGACTAGTACAATTTCGATGGATGTATCCCATCGAGAGGTATATTTCGTGTATGCATTATGTATGTGCCATCTAAATTAATGCATATAAATACTATAATTTTTTTACAATGACGAACAGGTTTTTATTCACACTAAAAGAATATGTTCGTAACCGAAGTCGTCCAGAAGGTTCAATTGCTGAAGGATACCTAGCAGAGGAATGTACAACATTTTGTGCGAGGTACCTGGGTGATGTTGAGAGTAAGTTAAATCGACCTTTACGAAATGATGAAGCCGATGAAAACTCAAGTTCAATAGGTCGTACATTAGGTAAAGGAGTAGCATTTATGCTTGATGACACTTCGTTTTCACAAGCACATCGTTACGTGTTATTCGACTCCGCCGCAGTGAAGCCTTTTCGCGAGTAAGATAACATTTGAATGGATTTTAAACTTTATTCAATTAAATATCCCTCTACGTTATACAATTTATACATACATGTTTTACAGGAAACATATAACAATTCTAAAACAGGAGAGACCTCGTGTGGGACACTACGAAATTAATTGCATTCACAACGAAACGTTTCACAAGTGGTTTGGGGATCATCTAAGTCATCTTTGTATTTATATGTAACCACATTTTAATATGCTAATGACACATTTAATTTTTACACATCTAATTTTTATTACTCAATCATATGAAAAAATTAGGTACGGAATCTAAGTGAGGAAAAGGTGTCAAAGGAAGTTACAATTTTGGCTTCAGGCCCCTCCCAATGGGCTAGAAGATATACGGGATATATTGTAAATGGGTTTAGGTTTCGCACAAAGCAGCGTGAGAGAATATTGAATACTCAGAATAGTGGAGTTATGCTTGATGCCACCACCGAAAGTTTTGCAAGTGCAAAGGACAAGCGACCTGTTTCCGGGGATGTAGCATATTATGGAGTATTAACAGATATATTTGAATTGCGATATTCAAATGATTTCAAGTTTGTGCTATTCAAGTGTGATTGGGTTGATACGCATTCGGGGACGACCAAGGATGATTTTGAGTTCACATTAGTGAACTTCAAACATTCACTATACAAGCATAATCGACTGTCAGATGAACCGTTTATATTAGCATCTCAGGCCAAACAAATTTGGTATGTGCGAGACCCGATTGAAGAAGATTGGCATGCTGTCGTGAAGATGACACCGAGATATTTTTATGACATGTATGGTAAAGATACTTATGGAGATGACACAATAGACGCAGAAGTTGAGCCATACAATATCCAACAATTGGACGACACTCTAATCAACCATGATGGGGATATTACATGGGTTAGGGCTGGTGTGGAGGGAACGACTGTTGACAATATAGTTGACATTGATGGCGGTGATGATATTTGTGTTGATATTAATGAGGATGCTTCTGAGACAGAGACTTATGAAGATGATTCAGAGGCGGACCAGGAAGCTAATGAGAGTGATATAGATGAAAGTGATGAAAATGAGGAGACCAGTGATGATTATGATACTGACATGGATGAAGATGACAATTGACGCGAATTTTTCAATTATGAATGGTTTTATTTGTAAGGATGCTTAGATATTCTTAGTTTAATATTTTAAAAATGACTAATGACTGAATGCATTTTATTTGTTTCATATCATATATATGAATGGATAAATAATGATGGAGAGTTATGTTCTTTTTGTTTTCAATTTTATTTCTGTGTTTATTGATGATTAATGAATGACTGCATTTTTTTATGATGATGAGTATTGATTATTGAGTTTGACATTCTTTTCGTATATGCCTTTTTATTCTTGATGATGATGCTTGAGTCTTATGCTTTCTTGTGCAGTTTTTTACTTGGTAATGAATTGGGGAGAGATGAGTGATACCTTATATAAAGAATACAAAGTAAGAAGAATTAATTAGACTCGTTGACTCGGTAAATTGGTGTTGTCTCCTCCGTTTCTATATCAAATGTAATGAGTCAAGTCTAATTGTGTGGATTTCACCAATATAGGCATGTATGACGGTTTTGGTTTAGTTGGTACCGAAACCAAGTCATCTTGGGTGTATTTGGTATGATTTTGGCCTAACACTCGGTCAGTCCAATTTTTTTCCCGGTATCGAATTCGGGAGAGACGAGTGATACCTTATATAAAGAATAAAAAGTATGAAAAAATAATTAGACTCTTTGGCTCGGTAAATTGGTGTTGTCTCCGCCGTTTCTCTATCAAACGTGGCGAGTCAAGCCTAATTGAGTGGATTTCACTAATATAGGCTTAGGTGACAGTTTTGGTTTAGTTGGTACCGAAAGTTGAAACCAAGACATCGTGGGTGTATTTATCATTGTATCTAAGTAACAAAGTAGAGAAGATATGAATCTATGTATCTATGTACCCGACTCTTTGGTCCAAACTAAAGTGTGGTCCGATTCCATACCCAAGGTCTGCATAGATGTTATTTTGTACACTGTTTGCTGAGGTATGCTAATGGATAATTTGGAGCTTTATATTTTCATTCATTCATTTAATCTGTTCCTTTCGTTCATAACTATGTTTGTAACAAGTTACATTGTTCAGGGGAGTTTGTTTTTTGCCTTAAAAATATAGTATAAGGGTGTTTACTGTAAGAATCTGTTTGCAACACCATTCATGAATCTGTTTGCAACACCATTCATGTATAACAGTGTACAAAATAGCATCTTAAGAATCTGTTTGCAACACCATTCATTTAATTTGCTGCGCGTAGAGAATGTACCCGACTCTTTGGTCCAAACTAAAGTGTGGTCTGATTCCATACCCAAACTTTATTTGCAACACCATTCATGTATAACAGTGTACAAAATAGCATCTTAAGAATCTGTTTGCAACACCATTCATTTAATTTGATGCGCGTAGAGAATGTACCCGACTCTTTGGTCCAAACTTTATATTTTCATTCATTCATTTAATCTGTTCCTTTCGTTCATAACTATGTTTGTAACAAGTTACATTGTTCAGGGGAGTTTGTTTTTTTCCTTAAAAATATAGTATAAGGGTGTTTAGTGTAAGAATCTATTTGCAACACCATTCATGAATCTGTTTGCAACACCATTCATGTATAACAGTGTACAAAATAGCATCTTAAGAATCTGTTTGCAACACCATTCATTTAATTTGCGGCGCGTAGAGAATGTACCCGACTCTTTGGTCCAAACTAAAGTGTGGTCCGATTCCATACCCAAACTTTATTTGCAACACCATTCATTTAATTTGCTGCGCGTAGAGAATGTATAACAGTGTACAAAATAGCATCTTAAGAATCTGTTTGCAACACCATTCATTTAATTTGCTGCGCGTAGAGAATGTACCCGACTCTTTGGGCCAAACTTTATATTTTCATTCATTCATTTAATTTGTTCCTTTCGTTCATAACTATGTTTGTAACAAGTTACATTGTTCAGGGGAGTAAACTATAAGGAGAAAACTATAAAAAGGTTAATGAAGAAATCAGGAAATTATTCAAGTATCTTACCGATCAAGTGGACCAACTCCTTGGAATTAGTAGGGTTAACTCTTCCCTCACAGTATCCACCATATCAGAGTTATTTATCTTTGCTAATGCATGATAAAGGACATATACTGAAGAGTTATAAAGGTTTATCCTCTCGAAAAAACTGGAAGCTTCCCCTCCCTAAGAGGGGTACCACCTTACCTACAGCTTTATTTTTTTACACCAATGGTTTTAAGTACCTTAAAATAAAATAATATTTTTGGGTTACTCCAAAAGTCCCACCGATCCTCAATACTGCTTACAGTAAGGGTAGGGTTTATCATGCTGCAGACCTAAGCCTTCAATAAGGTCAGACCCCAAGTTAGTCTCCTCCTCCAGTTTGACCCCAGGTATTAGAATGTCCGCAAGGGTGCCAAATTTCAAACACTTAGTGGTATTAGTTCTCCTCTTTCTGTTGATCATGGCTTTATCCATGATCATCCATTCCTTCCATTCATTGTTTAATCAAATATAGGTCAAAGTTAGTCATCAAATAACTAATAAAGATAGTGAAAAACAAAGGTCTAAGCTACTCATAACTAATCCACAACTATCAATACTAATTATCCAACTTAAATCACGTAGTAGCAAGTAGAAAACTTGCCTTAATGTAGGAATCTCAGATTTGAGGAAGATGAAAGCAAGATCAATCTCCAAATCTTCAATCTCTCTCTATCTCTCCAAAGTTCTCTTATTCTCTCTTTCTCTCTAGGTTAACAATTTCACTTAAGAGAAATAAAAGAAAAGCAAGACATAAATCGTGCCTTTAGACTAAATTCCCTACTTAAGGGGTTAATACCACATTAAATGATTCACAACTACACATCTATGTTAAAACGAGTCAAAAGTGCCCAAAAACATAAAATACAATATGGCACTCAATTTGACTATTTCGCACCTTCCGGAACTAACTACGCCCTCCAAATTATCATTTGGACATTTTATAACTCATTTTAAGTTTCGGTCTCATTTTAAACCATAATGTCATTTTAACTCTTATGACACAATAAAACACAACATGGTGGTATTTACCTACATATAAGGTAAATATGCAACATTTTAGTAAATATTAACTTTTCTTCATTAAATTAATACTTACTCCACATTCCAACATTTTATATATAATTACTTCACATAGTAAATAGATATAAAATAGGTTCTCAAAAGCGAGGGTTGTTACACATTTCTACACCAAAGGTTTATGTTTTGGGAGTTTCTCCTAATGTATTTTTGAACTTTCATCTTCTAGTCTCGTTATTTCCTTTGTTTTGTTGATGTTCATATATATTGGGTTCTATTCTTAACATGCAACAATTTTTTGTGTTAATAATAACCCATTTCATATAAACACTCAACAATTTTTGGGCGGGCTATACATATATTCTATAAAGAAATTTTTTTATGCATAAAAATATTTTTTTTTTGCCTCGCTTAAATGACACTTCATGATTTTATTAGCATTGCTTTTATCTCCAAATTTTTTTCGCCAAAAGATTCTTGAAATATCATTTAAATTTTTTCTTTAATTTTTAAATTTTTTTTGGCTCATGTTATATATATATATGTGTGTATTGTTCTTATGGAGTTTGGGGTTTTGTTGTTATTGGTGTTGTGGCGGATTGGTTGGTGATATTTGGGTAGGTTTTGTAACTTTTCATTATTTTTGTGGATCGTAGTCGACATCCTAGGTGTACTGCTCAGTCCGACGAGGAACACTCCTCAGAAGACGATGCCACAGTTCCCAACCTTCGACTTCATTAGAGGACTTGCGCTAACAACACCCTATTTCTCACGCTATGTTTCTCGACTAGGTCTATAGTTAGTTAAAATATCATTAACCTAGTCTCCCTGTCCATAACTATAGTCATTACATGGCTTTTTACCCAATGTTGGGACCCTATGTTCAACCTCTGTGACACCATTTACCTTGAACTCATCCGGGAATTTGTCTTTTCCATACTTTCTTTAGAGAGAGGTATAGTGTCTAAGGTTCACGGTAAGGAAATTTTAATACCGCCAACTCCATTGCTCATTTAGACGGGTTGTACCGAGTGACCAATCCTATCTTATTCTTGGCCTGATGAGGAGAGACCCTATCCTAATATCATTCTTGATACAGTCTTTGAGTCATTAGATCCAGGCACCTCTATTCTCTATCATAGGAACCTCAAAGTTGATTTTATGACCCTTAATTGGATTATTTGTGCATGTCTCGTTCCACATGAAACCGTACTCAAATTACACCCGACCATGTGCGTCTGATGTACATTATTAGCATTTGGGGCTTCCATCGACCTCCCTGCACAAATTTTTGGCGCTCTTTGAGCTATTAGGATTCATCTTACCACTCCTGTCAGACAGTCCTTGTTGTTTGTTATCTTAGTCACTCGGCATTGCCTTGATGCTTGTTTCCCTCTCCTTTCTATTTATATTCCTGCCACTCGTTACCAGCCTATAGACATCTTCCTAGAGGCGCTCCTCAACCCACTCCATCCTATTCTGAGTTATCCCACTTCGTAGCCTCATCTACCCCCGCTCAATCCCGACCATCTACCTTTCATCCTCATACCCCATTTGAGTCAAAGGAGCTTAGGTTGGTGCATTTGTAGGTTGAGCAAATGGAAAAGCAGCAGAGTCATGACATAGCCATGATGCATGACTTCTTTGCCTCTATGAAGAGAGAAAGATCCCAGAGGATCCCAGGCTCATCGAGATTCCATTATGATGCAACACTTTGAGGGGCTTCCTCATGCTGAGATGTGATATGGTGCAGGTTCTTCGGATACTAGACCATCTCATGTCGATGATGCTTCTGATGATACTCCTGATGATCCTTCCCAGTAACCACCAGCTATATTCATTTTCTTTTATGTACTTATGAGAGAGAAATTTCTAGCTTTTATTTAATACTCTCATTTGTACCAGATATTGGATATTATTTATTTTCTTTGCATTTTATTTTAGATATTTGTTGTTGGCACAGTTGGATATTTAGTTCTTTATTAATCCAATCATGTTGATGGTTTTATTTAATGATATAGTGAACCATTTTTATTCTCTGTTGTGCTATTAATTTTATTTTACTCAAGTTAGGGTTTCAAAATATATCTATCGTATGCTTCATGTTTCAATCACTAACTTTTCAGGTTTTGGTTTTATCCTTTTGTCTTTTCAAGGGAAAAAGGGGGAGAACATGTTAAGGGGGAGATCCTCACACCTCATATTTAGGGAGAGCACTTAATTTATATTTATATCTTATTTTCCCCACTTGCGTTTATGAGTTTGTTGTTTCATGTGTCTAGGCCATTTTAAATTGCCAAGATTCTCGCTTGCAAAGATAGTCACACAACTAGGTTATTATTTAGTCGAGTTTGTCCATTTTCTTTTGGGTTTGGGGGATGGGCATTAGGATCGTCTTAACAGCCTGGCTTAGCAATTTCTGAGTCTTTTTATTTTTTATATTTTGTCTCAGAATAGCCAAATGGGGAGATTTGTAAGGACAAATTTCCACATTGAGTCAATTTTTAGTATTGGCTAATTTCCGTTGGACAAATTTTTTTACTGTATATCGTGTCATATCATAATCCTCAAATGAAGAAAGTGAGCAACCGGGATTTCACCGCATTGAAGAGTTCATATCATCAATCTAAACGCTCTTTTTTACGAAAGTTATATTACTTGTTTTTAAATTATGTTGGAGAACTATCTTAAAGGCTTTTTATTTTTACAAAATGATTTTCAAACATTTATTTATTTTTTATACCCATCTCTAAGTCGTTATAATGAGATCTAGTAATCTCGTTCAAATGAGAAATGACTTCAAATAAAAGCTCTTAAAGGTCTGTACTGAAAACTCATTTGAACTCTCGTTCGAATCTCGTTCAAACGACTTTTAGCCATGTCGTTCGAACGACCGAAGCAGTTATGGAAAATAACGGTTATTTCAGCAGTTTTTATTCTTAACTTCCTTTCCCCACTACTTACACTTTCTATAAACTGATGGGTCTAGGGAAAAACATGAGAGAAACTACTTTTATCTTTGAGAGAAAGCCAACAAATTTTTGAGAAAAACTCTCCAATATTTGTTTGATCTTTTGGATCACTTTATAGTAACTTAAACCCAGTGGAGGACCTCCGCACGAGTTGGAGATGGAGTTTGGATTTCGATGGATACCAAGACATGAGAGGTGTCGTGCAACATGTTGGAGCTACACGTGCTATCGATGGAGGTATTAAAGACGACATCAATGACACTTATAGGGTCAAGTCTCTAAGTATTTTGTGTCTTCTTGTAAAATCGTATTCGTAGTGGATTTTTTCTAAGCATGGTCGTTTGAGGTTTTTCTTTTTTGGGTTTTTCTTGTAGATCGCCACGTTGTGGTTGTGTGATTTAAATTTACACATTTAATCATGCATGCTCACATAGGATTCAGTAAACAAGACTAAAATTGTAAAGCAAGAATTTGATGGCCTAGATGTAATTGTAACCTGCGTTGTGTGGTTGCTTCCCAAAGTGTATTTCACGATTTTGGGCCTAAGCCATATAAACCCTACCTTTTCTAACCAATAATATCAAATATCCAATTTAACCGATTCATTAGTTGATCTTGGGTGTTTGAAGTCATACGTACACCGATGTTATACTTAGATTTCCATCCCTTGAAGCCACTATCCTCTCAAATTCTTGGTTTGGGAAGTTTGGTATCATTTATTGACCCATTTCCACTGTGGTTTGTTTTGTATTTAGTTGTGGGTTGGCTCATTGAACCAATTTCACCAATATTTTTCAGTTCCATCACCATTCCTTCGTGTCCTAGACATAATAAACACTTGGATAAAACTATCATCCCACCGGGAATGTCAAATATGTTTCCCTGGCTTTGGTTGGTTTGTATGTTTTGATTACGTATGATCATGCCAGACAAGGTTATGGTCTTACCAGTCGATTGATTATCTTAGACTGTAATAATCATACAATTGTGCACCATCTGAAGATTCAATTAGAAAGACTTTCCAGTGAGTGCCAAATAAGTTTGTAAACTAAATAAACTATGACTAAAGAATAGTTGGAAATTGGAAAATGAAAGTGAGAAATAAGATTCGAAATAATTTGAAACTAAAGAAAGTAAAGAAATTTAAACTAAGAAATTTAAAGCATGTTAGAACTAGGAAATATAAAGACAAGTTAAAACTAAGGAAAAGGAAATTTGTATTAAATTGGACGATAATTACAATAAGTCTACCTTACAAATGTAACACTCCACGCGTCCGAGAGGACATGCGACGTGCTACTGCGATAAAAACTAAGCTAAAACCATCCAAAATAAGTATAGATCATCTGAATTCCACGATTTAAATATAACAAAACCACAATTCTTTTATTTCCGTAATAATTATTTACAATAATGTTTCTCCCAAAATTCACAATTCTCCAACTAATTACACCACCAATTTATACATCAAAAAATAAATCTTCCAATCCATTCTCTACAATAATCCTCCCAAATAGTCCATAGCGTCCGAATCCATGCTAGCCTGCCACTAAAAGAAAATACGAGGAAATACACAATATGACACGAATAGATGCTCAAAAATAATTAGCACGATGAATGAATCGCAATAATACAAATGTAGATATACAAATCAAATGCAATACTCAAGCATTATATCCATATTAATTTATCAACAACACATCAATGAGTCACCAGGCCTCACCTCACCGCGCCTATGCATTCTTAAGCATATCCGAATTTCGAACTATTAGTGGGTGCCCATTCTCCGTGCCATATTAAAATCTCATGACACTATGCTCAAATCAACAATATAATATACCTCAATGAATCAAATAATAGATCCCAGTAATTTTTCAAGATTCAATGAATATCATAATTCAATATGAGTGCAATCGACACAGAAATCAAAATGGAATACTCTCGAGAGAATTTAGGAGCATATTGTGTAAGTCCCGTACCTCAAAATCATCACATGAATCATCACATAAATCCAGCCTCTATCTAGTCACACCATCACATTCCTCTCGCAAAAATAATCAAAACACGTTCTAGCCCCAACACGAGATAACCCCAAATAGACCTCCAAAACTAATGTTGAACATTAAATAAAATAGGGCTAGGGTTTGTATATAGAGGGAGAGAAAAATATAAAGGGCTACTGCATATTTGATATGATAAAAAGTTGGTTTAAAGGTCCACCCACGACTTCTATTTATAAGGGGAAAAGATAGGAATTTGATTAAACCAAAACTCTTTAAAAATAGATCTGCCAACTCAAATTTGGGCACAGTCGATCGATCGACTCCCAGGGTCGATCGATCGACCCTACAGATCTGGCGACAGTTTCCCCACAAAATGCCTATAAGGCAAAAATTAAAAACACCACTAAAAATCCATTTTAAATCCGATTTCAATTCCGCTTGAAGTTTTATTCTCCTAAAATCATAACCAACATATTTATTTAATAAAAATCATTAAATTCAAAATTTTATTTTTCTCGAATATTCCAATATTAATTTAAAAAATCCGGGTTGTGACTTACTTCCCCACTAGCAAAGGAATTTTGCCCTCAAAATTCGACGAAGCATAATGCTAAAGAGTCAGGCCACACCAACAATCTCCAAAAATAAATCTCGTCTCCAAAAATCAACTTTAAATACCTCACATCTAACGTCGATGTCTAACATGACTTATCACCAAAAATTTATATCTCTAAAGAAAACATGACTAACCCACATGCTAGATCGAAAACCCAAGATCGAGGGTTGTCGTATACTTAAGCTCTGATACCATCTGTAACACCCCACGCGCCCGAGAGGACATGTCACGTGCTACTGCGATAAAAACTAAGCTAAAACCATCCAAAATAAGTGTAGAGAATCTAAATTCCACGATTTAAATATAACAAAACCACAATTCTTTTATTTGCACAATAATGATTTACAGTAATTTTTCTCCCAAAATACACAATTCTCCAACTAACTACAACACCAACTTATACATCAAAAAATAAATCTTACAATCCATTCTCTACAATAATCCTCCCAAATAGTCCATAAAGTCCCAATCCACGCTAGCCTGTCACTAAAAGAAAATACGGGGAAGTACACAATATGACAGGAATAGATGTTAAAAAATAATTAGCATGGTGAATGAATCACAATAATACGAATGCACATATACAAATCAAATGCAATACTCAAGCATTATATCCATATTAATTTCTCAACAACACATCAATGAGTCACCAAGCCTCACCTCACGCGCCTATGCATTCTTAAACATATCCGGATTTTGGACTATTAGCGTGTGCCCATTATCCGTGCCATATTAAAATCTCATGACACTATGCTCAAATCAACAATATAATATACCTCAATGAATCAAATAATAGATTCCAGCAATTTTTCAGGATTCAATGAATATCATAATTCAATATGAGTGCAATCGACACAGAAATCAAAATAGAATACTCTCGAGAGAATTTAGGAGCATATTATGTAAGTTTCGTACCTCAAAATCATCACATGAATCGTCACATAAATTCAGCCTCTATCTTGTCACACCATCACATTCCTCTCGCGAAAATAATCAAAACACGAGATAGCCCCAAATAGACCTCCGAAACTAAGGTTGAACTTTAAATAAAATAGGGCTATGGTTTGTATATAGAGGGAGAGTAAAATATAAAGGGCTACTGCATATTTGATATGATAAAAAGTTAGTTTAAAGGTCCACCCACGACTTCTATTTATAAGGGGAAAAGATAGGAATTCAATTAAACCAAAACTCTTCAAAAACAGATCTTCCAACTTAAATTTGGGCACAGTCGATCGATCGACGATCGACCCTACAGATCTGGCGACAGTTTTCCCACAAAATGCCTATAAGGAAAAAATTAAAAACACCACTAAAAATCCATTTTAAATCCGATTTCAATTCCGCTTGAAGTTTTATTCTTCTAAAATCATAACCAATATATTTATTTAATAAAAATCATTAAATTAAAAATTTTAATTTTCTCAAATATTCCAATATTAATTTAAAAATACCCATTTAAAAAATCCCGGTTGTTATAACAAACTACTTCAAAGAAGAAGCTAAAAAGAAATAAAATAAAGAAAAGGAAAAGGAAATGTGTAAAAGAGATTTTTTATGGGTGGAGTGTCCTCTTTAATCGTCCTTAAGTTTCTTATTTATAAAATCATTTGTCTTGCAACTGTTATGCCAACTTCTGTGTGGTTGCACATTTAAATGTTCTCGCCCTCGTACAATTATGTCCGAAACCATATATATATATATATATATATATATATATATATATATATATATATATATATATATATATATATATATATATATATATATATATATATATGTGTGGTTATTCCATGTTCAGGGATTTGACATGTGTCGCCCTTTTGTTTATCCGTTTGACTTAGTCTGGACTTTATATTTCTCAGCATTAATAACTGTTTATATATTCACTTGTTAATGTCTCATTGGCTGAAAAATATATGGTGTAAACAATTAGTAACTTAAAACTATATTAAAAAATTAAAGTAACTTTGACATGGCTTCAACATTTTAGTAAAAAATATATTCTAAAATCGATTTACTCTATTTGAAATCATAAATACTTTCATGTCCATAACTATTGACCATGTATTGTGTAAGAAATGACAAACAATTAAATCAAATAATCAATTTCAGAAAGAAGCTTTATGAAAAACTCTGTACTGAAAGTTCAACAATATCAATCACAAATTATATGCTCAAAATCAAAGTGTCACCATCATATGTTGAAAACAAGTTGATTTAGATGAGATTTTGCATATTAAACAAATAAAGAAACCAATCCATTTACAATGAAGAAACCAGTTGATTTTGGATTTGTTACAAACTACTTCAAATCAATTGCAAATGGCATACTTATTAACAAATTGTATAACAATTGATATCATGTACACTTGATATAAACATTCAACACCCATCATTCATAAATTTATTTCCAACTCTTACCTTTCATATGACATGAAACTCGTTTTCATAATTCAAAAACACATTTTTTTGGATGGGGGGATTTATCAATGTTTTAAACTTTCAACACTATAGATCATATTCTAAACCTTGAAAAAAATTATAATTATCAAAAGAGAAATATCCACTACATATACTTGTACTACTAAAGATTTTCATTTCAAATATCATTAACTTTTTTCTCGCATTCAATATAATTCAGTATGAACATATATCTAGATAAATTGAGAAACATACACCAACCATTCATATATTTATTCTTTATATATTTTTATTCCACCCATTAATTATAAGCATTAATAATTATTACTACTTCTACAATTACCATTAATTTATACCCCACAACCTCTGAATTTTTTTTAACCATTATATAATCGCATATATTTTTTTTAACAAACATGGCATTGTATTACCTCGTTAAGGTACTCTTTTACCAAATTTGCATGAAATTATTTTAAAGCGTACACACAATTAAATATTTACTCCAAAAATCAACTTCTAACTCTTAAACTCAAATTACACTCCTTTTTATTATATTATATTATATTATATTATATTAAGGAATTAAAGTCTCTAATCTACATTTCGCGTTATACTAGAATACTAAAATCGCACCTCTTAATTAATTCCACACGCTATTTACTTGTTTCTAATCTTGATTATATACTCTGGTACAAAGCTTACTTTAATGTTTATTCATACTCTTCTTCGTATACGATCATAATATTTTTAAAATCTCCATATATATATATATATATATATATATATATATATATATATATAAATTCCCCAATAGGACATTATTAAGTAATGTTAGTGCAACATCATTTCAACCAAGCTTACAGATTATGAAAAATATATTCTCTACATTATCACATGTTCACTACTTAACACTTAGTCATCATATAGTCTTATTTATAATATAATATTCATTGTCATTTTTTACTGAATATCTTAAGAATACTATAATACAATTGAACACAATAACATATCACACTAGAATATTTAAAATCTCATCGATTATTATAATACTAATTTCATTCAATTCGGTTCGTTTGTTAGAATATGAAATACTGGTCATCACTTTGTCATACAGATAAGGCGTGCACTCATTCACAACTCAATAAATGATACAACTTAAGTTAAAAAATATCAATATAGGATAAGATGTTAAAGTGGCTACCACAGGGTCTCTGATCACTCATATAAATCAAACTATAAATAATTTTTACCCAAAACCTAAAACCCTACAAGGAGAAATTTAGTGTTTACATTCTAGATCTCTCTGGTATGATCTCATCTCGTCGCGAAATTAATTGATGTGTGTTAATTAAGAACATGGGCTTAAGGTACCTCACGATATTCTAGTGTATTATTAATATGAACTATCACTAATAGAGTGTGGGCACTTCCGTCATAAACAGCTTTTGTTCTCACGTCTCTCTCTCTCAAATACGAATTAGGGTTTTTTGAGTTCTAAGAGTGACGAACTTGTGAGAACAAAACCTTCTTAGGCGCATATATATAGTCCACGAAAGATACCCTAAGGAGAGATAAGGACGTGGCTCCTAATGAGCCTGGAAAAACATAATCCGACACAAATTTGAATCCTAGTCGATTAATTATAATTAATCCCACTAAATAATTATAATTGCTACTTCACTCCTTAACCAAAAATTATATTTTTGAGCTCCTTATTATTAATAACTTAATTCTCCACACGTTAAAGTTATATATATCGGTTAATAAAATAAATTGCTGATAATTTATTTTGATTAAATTCTTTAAGTCCTTGAGTGGTCCATCTTAACTTATTTATAGTGTCTGATTAGCATTGTCCACATGCAAGGTTTAAAACACACAAACCTTACAAACATCTCAAGGGGATATCACCAATATCTACTCAAAGATATGAAATTAATCAATCAAATACTTTCACCATACATTAATCACCACTACCCAATATATCACACGTATTGATCCAATAATGAATCTCACATAATAGGTCAAAGTAATAAATAACTAGTGCAACTGTTCATCAAGCACGTTAGATTAAAATAATTAAGTAAACATAATAATCATGAAGTATACACTGTCTTATAAAATTAGTACAAAGACAATGACCTCAAAGTGGTCTCATTCAGTAAACACAAAGCGCACTAGAACAATAAGTTAAAACTATACTATTTCTTATAATTAAGATAGACTTGTTAAAATATTGTGTCACAACCCTACCGATAGTGTGTCCAGCTCCATTTTAAACTGTGAACGATAAAACTTATATTCCACAAGAACTAATGATCTGATCCTTTGTGTTCAAGTCATACTCTAAATATCAAATCACCTACTATGAAGAATAAAAGATACCAACAACATAGAGTAAAGTATCATATCAGTCCTTCACTTTTCCCCCACGCAATTTTGTCCTTGTCGTTTTATTGGTCTCAATTTCATCCCTAACCTTTCAATTTGTTTCAATTTAGTCCTTATCTTAACTTTCCATCCAAATTATTGACGAAAAACCTATCTTAGATACCCATTGTCTAATTTACCCCTCATGTTCACCCATCTTTGAATTTACTAAATCAATATAAATATTAATATCACATACACATTAATATATATACCTATGCAAATATTTGCTTATATACTTATGGATTAATATATATATATATATATATATATATATATATATATATATATATATATATATATATACACACACACACACGCACACACATAAGTTAATATACTCATTCGAATATAGTATATAAATATAGTTATCAACATAAAATATGGTATATGTTAAATATATATACTTATAGGTTAATATTTTATTTGTATATCATATGACATATTTGCAAATATACATTATTATATTTATTTACGTAAAATATAGTGGTATCCTTGCTTTTGAGAAGAAAAAAATATATGTTAGATCCTTATCTTTAGTAAAAGAATAATATGAGACTTTTAGAATAACAGTGGCAATGTATATATAATAATGCAACTTATAGAATACCAAAGTAGGGAAACAAATTGAAGTTAACAAAAATGGACTTTTAAGACAAAAATATTAGTTAAGGAACCTAGATAAAATATAAAATATATGATATAGGTATATTAGAAACTTTTAGTTCATGAATATTGAGATTTTGAAATCTATTGCTATAAATTACAACTAAATTAATTGTATATTTTTAAGTTGAAGATAAGTCATAAATTTTAATAGTCTTTGCTGTTTTTTATTATAACTTTACTGTTTTTTTAGCTTCATCATCTATGTTATTTATAGATATTAGTAGTGTGCTTTTGCGACCATTGAAAATTTTGATGATCATCTCATCCATTTTTAAATTGAATTTCTGGTGATTTATTTGTAGATATTCTCCTCACTATAAATTACAAAATCATAAAATGATGGGTGCTCAAAATGTTAACACCCTCAAATTCATACCTACTGAACACCTTCAAGATTAAATTATAGGGTGAATCATCTTGAATAAAAAAGTTAATAATTTACACAATAAATATTTTTTAAAACTAGTTTAAATCCCCTTGTAAGAGAAATTTTCTGATATTGCTCATAGTTTAAGCCTTTTGTACTTTAGGTTATTTTGGCGTATCCCGTTACAAACCATTCGTACTATCACGAGAAACCGACTCCAACATTCAAAACTTCCCTACATCCCACAAAGGTATAAAACAATTGGTGTTTAAAATGATTCATAAACTTTATTTAGGATGTTTATTTTTTATTTAAACTGAAATCGGAATTTTTCACTTAAAAATTAATTTTTTTAACTGATCTCGTTCAAACGAAGAGGCCACTTTATTTGAAGGGTCATTGGATTCAAACATCTAAAGAAGGCCCAGTGGTAGAATTTATTAGAAGCTCGTTCGAAGCTAGCTCTAACGAGTTTGTCACCTCGTTCGAAGGAACTCCTTTTGTCCTTTAAACGAGATTCCAATCTCATTCTAACGACTTTGTTTTTAGTTTGAAAGAATTGCCACCTCTAATTTTGTGCACGACTTATAAATACTTGTTTCGACTCCAAATTTTGTAGGACTTTTGCCAAAATGTTTCCTGCATATCTGTTTAAAAAGTTTTAAAGCTTTTTGTTACTAAAACACCTTTGGATTCACAACACTTATCCCCAAAATAGTTTTTGTCAATTATTTTGAAACTTAGTTATGTTATATACTTTGTGGAGAGATTATCTCTACGGCTGACCTATGAACCTAGAGGGATCACGACTGAAGAAGATGGATGAAGACTGCTCGGTGGATACCGTGGGTGGAATGCCGTCTGTGGACTGTTCTGGATCGAGTAGTATTCTTTAGAGGTTCTACAAAGACGACAAGTTATACTTGTGGTTGTATCAAGTATCTTGTAAGTCAATTGTCTTGTAAAATTTTGTAAAGTGTTGAAATACAAGTTTTGCCCTGAAATTGGATTTTGCCTCATTTGTCGCGTGATTGCATGTTTTATTACCAAGATTCATGTCTTAGGATAAAAAAATAAAATTGGATTTGTGTATGAGACATATAATTAAACAAATCAATCCATTAAGATAGTGTTCACTCTCAAATTGGTATCAGAGCGGGTTACACTATTTTGTTGTATGATCCATTTTTTCGCAAAATCTTGATATCATATTTTTGAAAAAATTATTGATCTTGAAAAGGACAAATTTTAATGGAGAATTTGTATAATCGAATTCCCATCTTTGATGGATCTAATTACGCATATTGAAAAGCTAAGATGAGATCCACTTCCAAAGCAATCGATGAAAGGGTTTGGTTGGTTTGTGAGAGGGTGGGCACCACCCAGTGTCACTGTTGAGAATGTCGTTAGCCCTAAACATGTCTCTTCATGGATAGAGGATGACTTTGATTTGAGTAACTTTAATTCTTACGAACTGAGTGGCATCTTTGGAGCCGTCACCCCTGACGAGTTCTGCCGCATCATGACGTGCACTATGTCTAAAGAAGCATGGGATACCCTCCAGCTCGCACACGAGGGTACCAATGTTGTAAAAGCATCTTAGATTAAAAATTTGACCACCTAATTTGAGATCATTATTATGAACGATTCTGACTCCTTTGATGAGTTTTATGCACGTTTGACGGACATTGTTAATTCTAGTTTTAATTTGGGTGAGAAAATTACTGAGACGAGAGTTGTTAAAAAGATTTTGAGGTCACTCCCTACCCGCTCTAAGGTCACCGTGCTTAATTCATAAGGGACCCTAGACACTCTTAGGTTTGAAGAACTTTTAAGGGATCTTTAAACGTATGAGATTGATATGTTTCCTAAAATAATTAGACTTATGGATATAGGGGTTGCTTTAAAGACTCAAACTAAGAAAAAGAAGAAAGAGAAAGTTTGTGAGTCCGGATCTGAAATTGATTTTGATTTTCATGACATGGCATGACCCTTTTTGTTAAAAAAAATTAAAAAGCTTCTCAAACTCTCAAAAGAAAATTCTTCCAAAGAAAAGGTTTTCAAGAAAAATAAAAATAAGAATGAGGGCACGAGTGGGGGAGAGAAAGAGGATGAGATTAGATGTTATGAATGTGACGGTAAAGGGCACAAGACACAAGAGTGTCCCACCAGGCTTAAGAGAAAGGGAAAGAAAGTTTCACATAAAGCCACGCTTAGCGATAGTGATATTGAGTCGGTTAATTCAGGGGAACAATCACCATATGAACCATATGTTGCGTTAATGGCTAGTCACGCCAGCACACCTATTTTTTCCCATGCTGATGAGGACATATCTAAACGTGAAGCCTCGATGATGTTTCAAGCCATCCTGGAGAGAGTGAGGATGAGATTTTGAGTGAGGGGGAAGGTGGTCTCCAAAAGGCTTTTAGTGATCTTTACAAGAAGACGTTGAAAATGAAAAAGGTTAATAAAGATTTGTCTCTTAGGGTATTAGAATTGGAGATAGAAGTGAAAATTTTAAGGGAGTTTGAATCGTCAGCGAGTCAACTCGAGAAGGTGAAGATATCTTTATGTCAGCAGTTAATCGTTTTAGGTAGGGAAAAGACCGATTTGACCAACACCGTGGCTAGTCTTACGGGAGATCTTCAGTCTTTATTGAAGACATGTGAGAAACTTGAAGCCGGTGTATCCTAACTCGAGAGCGATGAGGTCAAGGTACCCATGTTTGTGTTAGATACTTATAGCCCTCAACCTAACCCACCTAGGCGACCTAACCCACGTAGGAGAGCTCATCCTAGACTTTTTGTGCAAGGTGGAACCAAGCCCATTTATGTTTGTTCTTATTGCAAACAAATAGGTCACCTTAGTGAATTTTTTCTTAAGATAGGGAGAGTGTCTTATAGGTTTCTTCCTCGGTATGCTACTACACGAGTTCTCGCACGCACTCCCACACATGTTACTTCGCATGCTCCCTCACATCAGTTAAGAGATTCTGCTAGCTTTCGAGAGCAAGTACGGTATTTGGTCAAGACCTCACAGAGTTTGATGAAGGAATTTATAAGTATGTCATCTCCTTTTGAGGACTCCTCTAAGAATAATTTTTCTGATATTGTTCATAGTACAAGCCTTTTTATATCTTAGGCTAGTTTGGCATATCCTGTTACAAATCATCTCGCACCGTCATGACGAACTGAACTGAAGCATCTCCAAGTTTGAAGGCTTCCCTACATATCAATAAGATATAAAGCTTTTTGGAGTTTAAAACGTTTTACAAAGTTATTTGGGATGTTATTTTTATGAAAATACCGAGCGTGGAAGGCCGCGTGTGGATGACTCTGGACAGAGCCGTATTCTTTAAAGGTTGTATGAAGGAACTACGCATTATACTTGTAGTCTGTAAGTCGGTAGTATTGTAAATGCTCTCAAGTGATAAATAAAGGTTTTTCCCTAAAGGGATTTTTTCTAAATCATTGCCATAGTTGAATGCATGTTTTATTTCATATGACGAAACTCATAGATGTATACTTAGGGTAATAAGATAAATAAATTGGATTTTTATTTATGGGTTGTCATCTAGTTAAATAAGTTACGCCATTAGACCTATAGTGCACACTCCTTCAACTCCTCTGGGCCTAACGATTGAGGTTGAGACTTATCTCTAGAATAGGGTGCTTTTCATGTTAATATCTTACATCCCCGTTGCTAGATATTTATTGTCATTGTATTAACATGTTTTCTTTTTTATATATTTTTAGAAAAATCCAAAAAGAGTTTTGTGTTTCTGAAAAATATTGAAAATACAAAAAGATTTTCAGTTCTTAGAAAAAAATTTAAAAAGGCAAAAAGAATTTATTTTGATAAAAATTTTGAAAAAGACAAAAAGATTTTTATACCTATTTTTATCACCTTATATGGATGGACATTTAAGATGTATGGATCACCCATTCATTCCATATCCACGTGATTGTTTTATAGTGTCTAGAGACATAACAACATTTCGTGTATGTGTTTAATAATGTGTTGAGTCATTTAGATGTGAATTTATGATTATTTACTACATGTTTAACTCCTAGTATCCTTTAATGCACACTATCACGAGCTCATTTGAACATTTAACTTACATGTCACATGTCGATCACAGTGTTTTCATCTCATTCGTGTTTTAAAGCGAACCAATTATAATTAAAAAAAAAAAGAGATAAAAATTGTGCTTGTAAGAACCATTGCCCAGTTTTACACCATTTTTTTGGAGAAATTGTTATACATTAAGCAATGGAAAGGGGCTAAGAAGGATCAAAGATCTTTGTATTAAAATCCACCATTGGCAATGAAAAAAGCCAAAAGGATTAACAGTACATACAAATAGAAGTGCCAGGACAATTTTTGATACATAGATGCTTCGCTACATATGAACATTAATTTCTTCAAAAATAATTGAGAGTATTCTTAGTTATGTGAAATTTTAAGGGAGTTAAGTTGAATGTCAATGGGTTTGCACAAACTATCTAAATCTCGAAAAAAATTAAATAGTTTTGGCGTCATTGATATGAGAATCACTTTTGTTCTTGATATGTTGATTAGAAACGTTGATTTCATATGAGTTCTCTCTTTTACACCTAAGGTAGACTTTGATATCTTTCATTAGTAGTATCTCAAACCTTCGTTCACATGCGGGTATGATTGTCAATGTTGATTAACCTATGGAATATGATCACACCCCGACATTACACTTTCATGATTCAGATATTTTAGTGTTAGTTCATGGTGTGCTGTTTTTGTTTATTTTATACTTGAGAAAAATTGAAAAATTATAAAAATAGTTGGTAATGCCTTTGATATTATCATCACCCATGCTTTATTGCCTTTGCTTTTGATGATATATTACTTCTTATAAGTGATGCTTTACACTTCATGTTTAAATTCTACTCCTTTCTCTATTTAGAACAAAAAGAGGGAGAATAAATTAAGGGGGAGATTTGATGAGTCTGTCTTTTGGGGCAGAATATATTTGTATTCTATATTTCAAACTTTATGCATCACATGTATTTTATTTGCTTCATGTGTTTAGGTACTTACGAAAGACGATCATACTATACTGGATGAAGACAAAATGTTCAAGAGAATAACAAGTGGAGATTTGAAGATAATGTTTCCTTATACCAATCCACTGCTAGGGTTGGGAAGGAAATTAGGTTATTTTTTATCATTTAGGGGGTATTTTTATGTAATTTGGATTTTGGTTAGGTTTGTATAGTTTTGTACTGGAATAGCCAAAGGGAAAGATTTATAAGAGCAATTTTCCAATATTTCTCATCGTTTAGGACTTTTTATATTTTAGATTATTTTGGTGTATCCCATTACAAAAGATTTTAGCTTATTTTGGTGTACCTCACGACAAATCGACTTCAACATTCAAGACTTTCCTACATCCCACAAAGGTATAAAACCATTGGTGTTTAAAATTATTCATAAACTTTAGTTGGGATGTTTATTTTTTATTTAAACCGAAACAGGAATTTTTTATTAAAAAAAAAAAATAACTAACCTAGTTCAAATGAGATTCTGATCTCATTCGAACGAAGAGGCCACTTCGTTTGAAGGGCCATTGGATTGAAAAATCAAACGGATATATAATGATGGCCCACTGGTAGAATTTGCCAGAAGCTCATTCAAAGCTTGTCCTAACGTGTTTGTCACCTCGTCTGAACGAACTCCTTTTGTCATTCAAACGAGATGCCAATCTTGTTCGAACGAAATTTTTTTCGTTTGAACGAACCGCCGCCTTTAATTTTATGCACGAATTTTAACCACATGTTTCGAATCCAAATTTCATAGGACTTTTTCCAAAACGTTTCCTCCATATCTGTTGTAAAAGTTTTTAAGTTTTGTGTTACTAAAACACCTTTTGATTCGAAACACTCATCCCCAAAATAGTTTTTGTGAATCCTTTTGAACCTTAGCTGTGTTATACACTTTGTGGAGAGATCATCTCTATGGCTGACTTGTGAACCCGGAGGGATCACGGTTGAAGAAGAAGGTTGAAGGTTTATCGATGGATGCCAAGGGTGGAACGCCGCATGTGGACTACTCTGGATCAAGTAGTATTCTTTAGAGGTTCTGTGAAGACTGCGTGTTATAGTTGTGGTTGTATCAAGTAGTTTATAAGTTTAGTGTTTTATTAAATTCTCTGAAGTGCTGAAATATAGGTTTTGCCTTGAAATGGATTTTCCTAATTTGTCACGTGATTGCATGTTTTATTTAGAGTCGTGTTATGAGTTCCAAATAAGTCCCCTAAAACCTCCCTCAAAATTAATAAATTTGTGTTCCATGGCAGGACCAATACTACAAGGAAATACTTAATATGTAAGTGATAGAATAAGTGGAATCAACGTCACTTTTAGGGGAGGTTTTGTTACCCATATCATTGTTCTTTATATACTGTTTTATCACCTAGATGCATGTCTTAGGATAAAAAGATAAAACTGGATTTCTGTTTGAGACATTTAATTAAACAAGTTAATCCATTAAGATCGTGCACACTATCACCCTTGAAAAAAACTATGTGTATGTATTCATACCTACTGAAGACCTTCAAGATTTTATTCATTTTGTGATTCTCCAATTTTCAGTGAGGAGATTATCTACAAAAAAAAAACATTAGAAATTCATTTAAAAGCGGATGGGATGAACATCAAAAGTTTCAATGGTTGCAAATGCACACTAATAATTTCTATAAACATACATGATTAAAATTAAAAATATAATAAAAACTATAGATTTAAAAACAACGAAGTACTATTAAAATTTATGACTAATCTTCAACGTAAAAATCTTACAACTAATTTAGTTCTAATTTTTAACAATAGATTTCAAAATCTAAATATTCACGAACTAAAATTTTCTAATGTACGTATATAATATATTTTATATTTTATTCGGATCCCTTAACTAATTTTTTTGTCTAAAAAGTCCATGTCTATACATTAACCTATAAGTATAAATATTGAATATATACCATATATAAATGAGTATATTAATGTATATTTAGAAATATATATTAATTCATAAGTATATAAACAAATATTTACACACACACACACACATACACGTATATATATATATATATATATATATATATATATATATATATATATATATATTAATGTGTGTGATATATTAATATTTATTTTGATGCATAAATTCAAATATGGGCCAACATGAGAGATAAATATATAAATTGAAACAAATTGAAAGGTTGGAAATGAAATTGAGACCAACAAAAGAACAAGCACCAAATTGAGACGAGACCAAAGGTGAAGGACCAATACGGTACTTACTCCAAAATATAAAAAAATAACGAAAAAAATATACCCATGCATTATTCTCATTAAAACTGAAAAAAATTGTTGAATAATAAATCCACAATTGAAATTATTACATATAGAATGGTTTTACTCTACTCCTTTAACATAAGATCACTTTCATTATCACCGAATTTGAAATGCAGCTTTTTCTCTTCTATGTTCTCTTCTATAACATAAGAAGCCACATTGATACTCACGTACTCTTTCAAATGATAACAATTTCTAATATCTCATTATTTCCTAAAAAAATCCATAAAATAAATATCCCGCACAAACACGTCCATATAACCTTAATCTTATCCAAAGACTTCATCTCACGATATAACAACACTCTCTCTATAGTTCACATCCATTTCTACACTCTTACTCAATTCTAAAGTCTAACACCCATGCTTTGATACTGAAAACACGAAATTTGGTGTGCTAATGTCCTAGAGGGTGTGTGAATAGGACATGCTCAGAATTAATGACAAAAAAATATATTTTTTAAATAAAAAACAATAATTGATTTCCACAATGAAGATCAAACTCACACACACTTAGGCAATTTATCAAACACAATCTTAAAATGATTAGATACATTTTTAATTCAAGTTGTGTTATGAGATTATTCAAATCCAATTTAAAAGCCTTTGAGTTCAATTGAAACTTAACAAGATATGAAACCAATAACAATATATAATTAGATACAAATTCAAGTTACTTTGTGATTAGGTGGGATCTAGACAAATTAGTTCAATTCAGTTGTTATTATATGAGATCTACACATCTGTCAACCAAAATTAATTTAAATATGAAATTATGTGAGATTGTGTGCTGTGAATAAAAGTAAATGCGAAAGTAAGCATACCATCAAGATCTACAAGGAAGACCCAGGGAAAAAACTCGGGACGCTACTACTAATCCACAAGAAAAATAAATATGTCACAAGATATCAACCATTTACCTAGATTAAGTTCACTTATAAGCTCTCATAATCCACTAATCATCAATACTCCACCCGATCTAACTGCTCTCATCCAAATCTCCTTTGTATATAGAGGAGAATCAACTTCTATTAGCTTTCACACACTCAATTTAAAGAACTCATCTCCAAAAATTTAGAGATTCACCCTTGTTGACCACTGAACTAAAGGTCTCCAATGGAAAGTGAAGGCAAAAGATTTACTAAGGTTGAGTTTATGAAATCAATCAAAACTCTCACAAAATATTTCAAACAAAGTAAGGAAAAACTAAATGTCATATATGATTTCTAAAGAGAGAAATAGAATCCATTAGATCTGAAAATTTCATCATAGAGAACTAATGGTCCTTAATGAAAAGTGGAGCCAAAATGATTTTTATAGTAAGGGGAGTTATCCTTTTGATTCCATTAGGGGGAAATGTCTTTAGGGGGAAAATTTTAATGAAGGGGTAGATTTTTTTTTCTTGAAAAATGGGAGATATCCTGATTGTTGATGATATTAATTGAATGAGATTGATATGATTTAGAGGGTATCTATAACTCATATGCTTTCTTTCTTATTGTCGTCTTTATTTTTAATATCAAAATATTTCCAAAGTAGGGGGACTTTCTCTTTGGGCATGTCATACCTGCATGATATTTTTGTTATGTTTCATGTATTTTAGATATCGTCATGAAATTTCAACTCAACCCCTTATTCCAGACTCGACTTATTGGTTGTCAATTGTCTTATGGATTTCATGTATATTGTGACACTTTACTCTCATTATATGGATAATGTGGGGTGAGTTTGGTTATCGTAATCAAGATTTTTTTAGCTTTTAGGGTTTTTCCAAGGAATATGTAATACCCCATAATTTTGAGAAATAAATTAATTAACTAAATGGATAATTAAAATAAATTGCGAAGTAGGAATTTGAATTAAATAATACAATATTTAATTTAAATGATTTTGGTGATTTTTGGCTAATTAAATGAATAAAATGGATATTTGTTTAATTAACTGGTATTTTAGTGTTTGGGTGGAAACCCGAGGGGCATTTGAGTCTTTTTGAACTTGCTTGGACACCAAGCTAGGAGTTTTGGAAAGTCAATCATGTGTGGTTTTTCTAGTTAATTTAGAGTCATATTTTGTTTAGATTTTTAGTAAACAAAATTAATCTAATTCTAATAACAAAGGGGGGAGAGAGAGAGATAAATAGATAACTACATATTAAACCATGACCACAGGCTTTCATGGCATCTTTACGTCTATGAATGCGTGATAGCGAGGTGTTACTACCACTATAGCGGCCTTTACCGCTATAGAGTGTATGGGTCACTGCTATAACGGGGTTGGTTAGAGGCAGGTGGATTCTTTTGTGGCGTTTCCATTATTTTATATCGAGACTCCGAAACTATTCTTTTTATTCGCTTTCATCCTTATGCTGAAAACCTAAGCTCCACATACTTATTTTCTTCAACTTCTAAACCTCATTAAAATTCATTCAACCCTTAATTTGAGATCTTTGCATTGCCGAAGATGTGGGATGTAAAAATACATCGGTAGGGGACCGTTCCGCCTTAGAGGTAAACATCTACGTGAGCGGTGGTGGACGAAGCGGGAGCGAGAATGTCGGCTTGAGTAACGCAAACATTGGTGGAATTTTAAAAAGATAAAAAAAAAAAAGACAAATTGTATCTTTTTGAAAGAACAACAAGGTGCACGAATCAAATGCTCAAAATACTCACTTTGAGAAAAGAATATCTCTGTTTTTTCCTTAAGTATTATTTGATTTAAATGTTGCCTAAAACCTAATTAAGCGTATTTTGTTAATAAGATTAGAAACGCAATTAGGGGAACTGATAATTTAATTAAATTTATTTTTGTGAACTTAAGGAATTTGATTCAATAGTTAAAATCTCGCATGTTTAGGATATTGGACTTTAGTGATAATGGAAATTGGATCGTAAAACATGTTAAATTCTCGATGAATCTAAAAAATATGAAGTCTTATGAAATTGAATAAATTATGGATATTGGTTAGAAAATTAGAATATGTTGTTAAAAAATGTTAGTTTGCATGTTTAAGTCGTTATGTAGTTTAATTTTATTATAACTCCCATGAATTATAATATTAAAATTGACAACTTGTTGGGATATTATATTGATCTTGAGATTTATTTAATGAAATTGGTATGATACATATCTAATTGAGCTTACATAAATATGCAAGAAAAGAATACGACTTGGCCTAAAAAATATAATAATTATTGAATTGGCATGCGTTAAAATATAATATCGTTGGGATTATGGGGATATCTAAATTGGTTGTAATCATAGTTTAATTTATTTGTACTTGTTGTTCTCTAGGTATGAGATTAGAGAGTGGTTACTGTTTTGGTTGGTTAATTCCTCGGTATGGGACTAGATGGCATTGTTGTTTCCTATGTATGGGACTAGGAGATACCTACAGTTTTTGGTTATCTCTAGGTATGGAACTAGGGATGGAATGGTTTGTGATTCCTAAGGGTTTTGGGGTCAAGTAATAATTAATGAGAATATAATTAATACCTTATACAATGACAGGTATTAGATATTAATACATTTGTGGCGTAATTGTATATGCGAGTGTACGTCGGTTGGCGATATTGTATGTGCGAGACCTACATTGACTTGGTTAGTTTAACGGGATTTATGTGGGAGTTATGGTATGTGTAGGGTCTAGTGTTGACTGAATATGATAATATGAGAGGGACCTAGGCAAATTGGCTATAGTTACGATTTTATCAGTGCGTCATGGTATGTGAGGTGTCTAGGATTGTTTATCTACCATAGTATGTGAGGGACCTAGGCGAATATGGCTATAGTGACGTAATTTATGCCGAGATACATCACGGTATGTTCATATGACATTATGGGTCGCCGGGATATAGTGATGTGTGGGTTATTGATGAGATCAATACGGGTGGCGCACCATGGCATGGGTAGTGTCTCATACGAGACTAGCCGGCTATAGTGGTGTTGCAATTGATTTAATTAATATTGAAAAGATAATAAATGTTAAAAGAAAAATGATTATAAAGATGGATAGTTAGTCTATCTTACTTTATTTTCATCATTATTTAATAAATATATTATTGTGATATTTGTCTCATCTAGTGCTTATGACTAGGTTTATATAACCCAAATTGAGAAATGTAACTAGTATTCTTGCAATGGGCCTTGACACATTGCTTTAAACTAGAATTTTAGGTTAGGTTGTTGTTAGCTTCATACTCTAAAGATTTGTGGGAGAGCAGTCAAAGTTTACTTTTATGCTTAGTTTAGTTTTCCTTTCCAACCGTTTATTTTATGAGAGTTGTAGTTGGATTTAACGTTTCCCTATAATCCACAATGGTTTATTTTTTTTATTTAGAGACATTATTGTTGATGACATTCTATCATTTGAGTTTTATACTATTGGAGCTTTAGCATGGTGATCGATCTAATTATGGTGGGTGGTTTATTTATCGTTGGATTATCTCATTTCATATTGATGAAAAAAATATTTAAATTGCATATTTTTGTCACATGTTGAATGGCATTTTAATTTTAACGACCGATATATCTTCGTATTGAGGCCTGATCTCCCTTTCTGGAAAAATATGTTGGCTGTTACAGAATATCTAAAGGGGGAGATTGAAGATGTAATAGATATTGTATTAGGTATCACTATAGTTTGGTTGGATACTTCTGTGGAAAAACATTGAGTCGTGCAAAAATCGAGCAAAAAGATTTATTCATAGATGAACAATAAATAAAGAGAGTCTTGTTCATTAGAATCTATGGACATTGAAATTGAAGATGACTTCTCTATGTCAAATCTTTCACATACAAATTTTGAAAATCAAATACTATAACCTTTTATGGTAGTTTTTGATTGAATCGTCTCAAGGCTAAACACGTACACGATTATATTTTGTGAAAAATGATTTTTGTGAATTAATCAAGTGAAAATTTTCAAAAAGTCATTGCCACGTATGCTTGTCTAAGTTAATCGTGTGTTCTACCTACAAGCGTGCGCGCGAGTGGATTTTGGACCCGTGGCATGGAATATGTTCTACCTAAAATTGTGTGCACGGTTGTAATATCCAACTGTGCGCATGACATGTACATTTTGGGGCTTCTTGTGCTTATTGCCTAAAAGTGTGAGCACAACTGTCACACTTTAAACATGGTTTTGTCCTATGCCCAAAATCGTGCGCACAAAGGACTTTTTAACTGCACGCATGACGCTGCTAGTTTTCAAAAAAAATATAAATATGAGGTTTTTCCTCACATTTTTGGAGATCCTTTTCCAAGTACTTCTCACACATAGAGGGGGAGAAACACCTTTCAATTATCAGTTTTACTTTATTTGCATAATTTTGAGAGAAAACCTTGGATCTATACTTGATTCATGGATTATGATATTTGAGAGTGTTTTGAGTTGAAAAATCACATATCCTAGATTCAATTTACCTATTCTTATCTAAATTTGAAGATCTACACTCAAAATCTGAAAAAGGGGGAGTTACTTATTGGGGAGTTAATTTGCGGTTTGATCCAAGAACGGATAATGTGACTTACATATTCATTTGATGGAGCTTTGAGTGGATCATTCATTCAAATGGGCGAGAGTTTCAACATTCATAGGTAACTTCTTATTAAGGAACAAGATAGACGTGCCTTATGGCATTTGTGTACAAACAAATCAAATTAAATGAGAGGCTAGGATGCACGGAGGTTTTTCATCCCAAGGTGGGGTTTTTCTCGTACATCTTGACCTGTGCAATTTGTGTGGTTGTTTATTATTCATATACACAATTGATATCACACACACTAAGATTTAAAATTGAATTCAACATGATCCATTGTTAAATTTGACTACGGGATTGCATCTAGTTAATTCACTTAATTAACTTAGATTTTATCCTACTTTGCTCAGATAACTTTGATCTAGTAGATATCTCACATGGATGCATGTTAATTAGGATTGATCTAAAAATTAGTCGAGTAGTTTTTAAAATTGGTATTTTTTTTCTCACTTAAACCTATCCACCCCCCCCCCCCCCCCCCTCAAAAAAAAAATATTTATTTGATGCGAACACTTTATATAAAATACACCACCTCATATACCAAATGTTGTCACACCCCTTCCAGGCATCCTTACAAATCTCATAACTAGTATTAATAGTTATAACTAAGAACATCTCAATATTTCATAAATAAAATATCGTTTGAAACCAAAAAAATTAAATCTTATTTTACGAAGATATGAACAAGGATTTTCATATAAAACTCATGTAAGGAAACAGATTATTATGTTTTACATGGAATTTTTTTTTAAATCTAACATACTTTATATGTTCAAACATCTAGATAGGGTTACCCTTTACAAAATCTTTACGAAACCTCTAACATAAACACGTACAAACACACATGTGGAAGGCCCCTATACTTACTTCGATTAAACCTTGCTATTGGTAGTAAACTCATCCCCTAACAACTTGAATGGAAAAAAATAAACCATATATATATGGAGAGAGAGAGAGAGAGAGAGAGAGAGAGAGAGAGAGAGAGAGAGAGAAACAAATCAATTTTGTAATATAGTAACAAAAATTATTTTGAGTTGATTTTTTTGTAGAGTATTTAAACATTTCGAGAAACCTACAAAAAAAAATCAACTCAGAATGAATTGTTTTTTTGCTAATTTAAAAAAAATGGTCAAATATATGTCAATTGAACTTAGACGTAGTAAGAAGGCAAGAACTTCGACGTCCTCTGATCCTGACTTTCTAATTTATTTATTAGAAAGTGGGCCTCAAAATTTTGGAGAAGAAGCAATGTACACTCCTGAAGATCCTTATTTAAAAGCAACAATTAATAGTGAGATTCAATTCATAATGAAGAATCTTACTCGGGAATCGGTGGATCGTCCACTCGAAAATAAATTTATTGGGTTCAAATGGATCTTCGAAAAGAAGATGTAACCCACCAGTTATATTAGTAAATATAATGCAAGATTCATTGCTAAAGGGTGTATGCAAAAGTAAGGCTTAGACTTGTTGACACTTATTCCCAGTTAACTTCCATAAAATGCTAATAGTTATTTCTGTTGGAGTGCGAGGCCCCCTGATTTTAATTTTCTAGGAATTTAATTAAATATTATTTCCTTTTATATATAAGTTTAAGATGCGGAAGCGTAAAGAAGTGTGATGGTTCACAAACAAACAAATTACCAAATTTCAATTTTCTTAAACAAATTAAAATTAAATCGAGTGAAATTAAATTAACGCATTAAAATCATTTTCACTTAAACCATGTTAACTCAACCAAGTCCTAGAATTTTCCTAAGTCATATTTTGCAATTTTATCAAATTAGGCCAAACCAATTTTAACAATAAAATTTAATGACTTTAATTAATTAACTACACATTATCCAAATTAAACACGTAGAGATTAAATGAAACCAAATTTATCTTTTTAACCTAAGCATGCATTCTAGGTGAGTGCTAAAGATAAAATAAAAACAATAAATCACTATGCCGCGATGTACGAGGAAAAACCCAAGACGGGAAACAACCTCGGACGGCCCTAGCCACAAATCCACTAGATACGGATTTACAAATACAAGACAGAAAGGCTTACAACACACGACTCGATCCCTCTCAAGCCTTGACGCTTCTTCTTGTAGACACCTCTTCCTAGCGGATAACCTTGGAGCTCCACCGCGGTCTCGGAATCCACCGATCGGACTTTATACGGTCACCGTCACCCGAGCAAGGAGCCTTTCTCCAAGTGGGTAATGTCACAACAACCTCTTCTTCTTTCTTTATGGGATGTAGAAGAAAACCCGAAACTTCTCTTTGAACGGAAGAGATGAACCCGGTGCCAAACTCCAAGCAAGATATATGAATATGGGAACTTGGAAGAAACTAATTTGGGTGTAAACTAGAGTGGTGTATATTTTTCTCTTGGATAAAAACACTCCCAAAACGTGATCTTTTTCCCTCTTTAATTTTACTCTCTAAACACTCTCTAGGAGTTAGTAGGATATAAAAAAGATTTTTTAACAAAAGTGATTCCCGTACATATTAAAGTCTGAAAATAGTTGGTTAAGAATCAAGTGGGAAAGTGGGTGAAAACTGCTCAAAACTGCCATAAAACTGTTCCCGCTGGAAACTCGTTCGAATGACATCTCGTTCGAACGAAGTCCCAGTATGAAGTCGTTAGAAGATCGTTCGAAATCTCGTTAGAACAACAATCTCGTTCGAACGACATTTCGAACGAAGTTCCAGTATGCCATAATGGGAAGTCGTTGGCAAGTTCGTTCGAACGACATTTTCGTTCGAACGGCTCTATCGAACGAAAAACCAGAAAGTAGGAAAATTCAATTTTAGCCCAGAAAACTTTATAAACTTATTTAAAGTTTTAATTAAAAATCTTTCTGAAAATAAAAACGCAGTTTTAGATAAACCTAACACCCAATTAAACTTGTTCCAAGCTCCTATATATAATATTGCATTCATACCTTGTGAGCATGGAACCATAGTTGATGACGTAGAAACGAGGCACGCAAATCGGCATATTGATGAAGCTTTATACTCTTTGCCGCTACGTCTTCAACAAACACTTCATAGGCCTGAGAATATTACAATAAAATACAATCCTATGAATAGATGTTTTTGTCCGGAATTGAGCCAAAACTATATATGGACTCAATTGGAAATTTGTATCCTTACAAATCTCCCCCTTTGGCTATTTCGGGACAAAAACCAAACAAAAATCCTAAAGGGCCGTCAAGCTCACTAGACTCAAAATATAACCCACCCAAACTTGACTCAACTCAAGGATCAAATGCTTTGCCATTGAAAGATGAGCCGCTTTAGAAGAATTCCTGCACACTTAAGCAAACTCATCAAATGCATAGGGAATATCAAAGTATTTAAAGCAATTAAAAAAAATACTCCCCCATAATTAATTCTCCCCTTTATCATCAAAATGATTAACCCAGCACACTTAAGCAAACTCATCAAATGCATAGGGAATATCAAAGTATTTAAAGCAATTAAAATAAATACTCCCCCAAAATTAATTCTCCCCTTTATCATCAAAATGATTAACCCAAGAAGTTAGCTACAATTAATTCTCCCCTTTATCATCAAAATGATTAACCCAAGAAGTTAGCTACTCCCCCTATCATTCTCCCCCTTTTTGTTCAGGAATAGGCAAAGGATAAAGAACAAATATAAAGCATGTTGAAGCTTAAAGTGATAAGACATGAAAGCATATGGCAACAAAAGCATAACTAATCCAAGATAGATACCAAAACTAAAGTATACTCAGAGAAGGACTAGAAAGCAAGGCAAAGTCAAAACAAAATATCATATATATATGTACTAGAAATATATCAATAATGCACACGCACATATATATAAATATAAACACACACATGACACAAAATACAATAAGTTTGCACACTCGTATGAAAAAAATGTGACATATGGAAACGGAAGTGTTGGGATGTGAACTAGTAACGATTAAATTTAGACCCAATCACTTAAAAACATGTTCACGGAGTTCTCAATTGATTTCAAACTTCATCACATTTGAATATAACCTCATGTGACAATATAAATTGAACTCAATGAACAAACATACACAATGCATACAAGCCTAGCATATTGATGATTCCACAAACCAATAGAGTCATGACATGAGATACGCAACTAGGATAAATGGACATTGTGCAAACCGTTGATATACCATCCAATCTCCCTCAATTAGCATTTATGATAATTTTGAATGAATATATCAATCAAACATAGGCCTTGGCAATTTGTTTTTCATTTTAATGCCATTTTTCTGTTTTTAGGCCTTTGGACCACGTATTTCTTTTAGGTCCATTCAAAACCGGTGGCTTACAATCACAAACGATCACTTAGTCCTTTCGGAGCCCTTCCCCGTGCACATTTATATTTATCATGTTTTCATTTTTTTTCACACAAATCTCACGTGCAATGAATTTTGACATGCACTAGTCCTCCTAAGTCACAAATATGTAGATGACAAGATTGGAAGGAGAACACCTCACATAGCTCAAAAATACATATGAAGTTAAAAATTCAAAGGAGCTCGTGCATGTGTGAATAGAGGCATATAAAAATAGAATCCATTTAAACAACACAAAATCCAACTACTCCATGTAAGCATGGTAAAGAACATAATAAGGATTGATAATCTACACCAAAAGTTCTAGCCACATGAGAGCATTAAAGGAGGGATTCAAACACAAGTATATGCCACATAAAATGTGTCAAACTAAAATACACACAAAATAAAATCTTTTTGAGTTTTTGACATTTATAACAAAGACAAACCAAAATCATTTGAATTTTTCTTTAAGCTTAAATTATCAAGAGATAAAAACTTCAAATGATAAACAAAAATCTTTTTGTATTTTTCATTTGATGCAAACAAAATGAAGGAAATATAATACAAAAGATAAATAAAAATCATAATTCTAGCATGTGATAAGCATGGAGCATAGACTAGAAAATGATTAAACAAACATACATTTAGCATGTGAATATAGCATGAAGTACAAAAGCTAAAGTATGCAAACAACTAACACATTTATCCTTTAGATTTAGCAAGGGAGGAAGAATGTGATAGTAAATGAGAATCAAAAACCCTATTTTGCAAGGCAACCAAGTCGGATTTCCTAACCCAAATTAATGAAGAATGACTATCTTGGGGTGTAGGAACTTTAACTACCGTGGTTACTTTACAATGGGATTTTCTAGGAATTTTTTTAAGATCAAAACAAAATTTCTGAAGATGACCTTTTCGACCACAATGAGTACAAGTAAAATTACATCGAAATTTGGTACCTAAGAAATGATCTCGAAAGGTTTTCCTAGTAGATTCTCCTAAAACATTGGTTTTGGCTTTATGAGTAGATTCATTACAAGTATTGAAGCCTAAATCACAAGTGTCATTTTTAATTTGGACTGTTCCTAATATTTTATCTAATTTTTCCAAACGACACTCCAAATCAAATTTGACATTACTAGAGTCTTTTAATTTATTTTGCAATTCTAAAATGTTAGACTCTAATAAAACATTTTTCTCTTCAAAAGTAAGAAGCTCCTTTTTTAAGGATTCCATTAAACCCCTAAGGCTATCTCTCTCGCCTTCTACATAGTCAAGCTTCTCTTGAAGAGTCCTCTCACGTGTCTTAAGGTCTTCTACCAACATGCTATCATCAATGACCTTGACACGCTCTTTTAAACTAGCTTCTAATTCAAATTAGTTCTTTTCAATTTAATAGATTCTTTATAAAGTTCTTGAAAAGCATTTTGAAGTTCACTCACATTAACCTCTTATTCATTTTCACTCTCTCTTTCTTCTCCACTCTTACTATCATCAAAAACAATAGAATCATAAACAATGACCTTGGAAGTGTCATGTGTTAACGCTTCATCAATCGATGAGTTCTCACTATCACTCACATGACTAGCCATAAAAGCCACAAAATTAGGCTTAGTGGGGGAATCGGGTCCCTCTTCCTTATCACTATCACTAAGGATCGCATTATATGCAATGGGTCGTTTACCCTCTTTCCTTAGTTTAGTGGGGAACTCAGAAGCCCTATGGTCATAACCCTCACAACCAAAACACCTATTAGACTCGTCCATATTTAAATTTTCATTAATAGGTTTAGAGATCTTCTCGGCTTTATGGATCTTCTCGCCTTTGTCATGCTTAGAAGTTTCAAATTTCTTAAAATCATTTTTAAATTTATCTTTGTTAAATTTAAGAAATTTTCTAAATTTACGAGCAAACAAAGACATGTCTTCCGAGTCACTATCACTCTCGCTCTCTACTACTTGCTTGACCTCTTTTCGGGCTTTTAAAGCAACGCCCTTTTCGATTTTCTTTTCAGTTTTAGAGGGAAACATATCTAGTTCATAGGTTTGTAAATCACCTACAAGCTCTTCTAATTTCGTAGAGGCTAAAGATGGTAAAGAATTTAAAACGGTCACTTTTGGAATAAATCTATCGGGTAGGGACCTTAAAATTTTCTTTACAACTCGATTGTCAGGTATTTTCTCTCCCAAATTAAATGATGAATTGACAATATCGGAAAGTCTAGCATAAAATTCATCAAAAGTTTCATTATCGTTCATTTTGATAGTTTCAAATTGAGTGGTGAGGTTTTGGAGATTCGAAACTTTAACGACACTAGTTCCTTCATGAGTTAGTTGTAAAATATCACAAGCTTCTTTAGCTGTTTCACACGTCATAATACGTCGGAATTCATCCGGTGTGACAGTGCAAAACAAGGCATTTAAACCACGGGAATTAAAATTAGAAAGTTTAAACTCATTTTCAGTCTATCTATCGGTCGGTTTGGGAACACGTTCATTTTCAACTAAGGAGTTGGTGGGAACCACCCGTTAACAAAAGACATCTAAACTCTCTCGTCGATAGATTTTAGTGCCGATTTCATTCGCGCTTTCCAATACGCGTAGTTAGAACCATCGAAAATAGGAAATTTTGAAAATGGAGAAAATTCCATTTTAGCCAAAAATTATTTAAAGGATCTTTAACGAAATAATTTATCGCTTTGGCTCTGATACCAATTGTTGGAGTGCGAGGCCCCCTGATTTTAATTTTCTAGGAATTTAATTAAATATTATTTCCTTTTATATATAAGTTTAAGATGCGGAAGCGTAAAGAAGTGTGATGGTTCACAAACAAACGAATTACCAAATTTCAATTTTCTTAAACAAATTAAAATTAAATCGAGTGAAATTAAATTAACGCATTAAAATCATTTTCACTTAAACCAAGTTAACTCAACCAAGTCCTAGAATTTGCCTAAGTCATATTTTGCAATTTTATCAAATTAGGCCAAACTAATTTTAACAATAAAATTAAATGACTTGAATTAATTAACTACACATTATCCAAATTAAACGCGTAGAGATTAAATGAAATCAATTTTATCTTTTTAACCTAAGCATGCATTCTAGGTGAGTGCTAAATATAAAATAAAAACAATAAATCACTACGCCGCGATGTACGAGGAAAAACCCAAGACGGGAAACAACCTCGGACGGCCCAGCCACAAATTCACTAGATACGGATTTACAAATACAAGATAGAAAGGCTTACAACACACGACTCGATCCCTCTCAAGCCTTGACTCTTCTTCTTGTAGACACCTCTTCCTAGCGGATAACCTTGGAGCTCCACCACGGTCTCGAAATCCACCGATCGGACTTTATATGGTCACCGTCACCCGAGCAATAAGCCTTTCTCCAAGTGGGTAATGTCGCAACAACCTCTTCTTCTTTCTTTATGGGATGTAGAAGAAAACCCGAAACTTCTCTTTGAACGGAAGAGATGAACCCGGTGCCAAACTCCAAGCAAGATATATGAATATGGGAACTTGGAAGAAACTAATTTGGGTGTAAACTAGAGTGGTGTATATTTTTCTCTTGGATAAAAACACTCTCAAAACATGATCTTTTTCCCTCTTTAATTTTACTCTCTAAACACTCTCTAGGAGTTAGTAGGATATAAAAAAGATTTTTTAACAAAAGTGATTCCCGCACATATTAAAGTCTAAAAATAGTTGGTTAAGAATCAAGGGGGAAGTGGGTGAAAACTGCTCAAAACTGCCATAAAACTGTTCCCGCTGGAAACTCGTTCGAACGACATCTCGTTCGAACGAGTCTTCTAACGAAGTCCCAGTATGAAGTCGTTAGAATATCGTTCGAAATCTCGTTAGAACGACAATCTCGTTCGAACGACATTTCGAACGAAGTTCCAGTATGCCATAATGGGAAGTCGTTGGCAAGTTCATACGAACGACATATTCGTTCGAACGACAAACTCGTTCGAACGACTCTATCGAACGAAAAAACAGAAAGTAGGAAAATTCAATTTTAGCCCAGAAAACTTTATAAACTTATTTAAAGTTTTAATTAAAAATCTTTCTGAAAATAAAAACGCAGTTTTAGATAAACCTAACACCCAATTAAACTTGTTCCAAGCTCCTATATATAATATTGCATTCATACCTTGGGAGCATGGAACCATAGTTGATGACGTAGAAACGAGGCACGCAAATCGGCATATTGATGAAGCTTTATACTCTTTGCCGCTACGTCTTCAACAAACACTTCATAGGCCTGAGAATATTACAATAAAATACAATCCTATGAATAGATGTTTTTGTCTGGAATTGAGCCAAAACTATATATGGACTCAATTGGAAATTTGTGTCCTTCCAACAACCTTATATAATCTTGTAATTCACCAAGTGGTCATGAAAATGGCCTTTCTAAATGGTAATTTAGATGAAATAATTTATGTAGAACAACCTGAAAGTTTTGTTGGAAAATAATAAGAATAGAAAGTTTATTGCCTTATTAAATCCTTATATGGATTGAAACAAGCGCACAAATAATGACACGAGAAATTTGACAAAGTGATGATGATAAATGGATTCAAAATTAACGAGTGCGATAAATGCGTCTATGTTAAACAAATTATTAATGCATATACCGTTATTCGTCTTCATCTTGACGATATGTTAATTATAGTAACGATTATTGACATAATAAATGTGTAACACACCGTATTTCTATGCATTTAAATACTTAATAATTTTGGATAGCTTTTAAATTACTTACGTGTCGTAATTTAATTGAATTAATTATGGTAATATTTATTTAAATATTATTCGGAGAGTAAATGGTTAATATTAATGAAATTGAATTACTAAGTGAATAGTAATAATTTATTTACGTCACAATGTGTATTAGTGACGTGGTATTTATTCATCTCAGCCGGGAGTCGGATATAGACTAAGTTGGCTGTGAGATAGGAACTTTTAATAAATTAATTCGGATGTCAATTCTGAGCGCACGGTTGAGTCCGGATGAGCTAAGATGGTCGAAAAATAGCGCCCAGGGGTAGTAAATGGGCGTCGAGATGTTTTTAGGCATAATCGAGCCCACACGGGGGTGTTCAGGTCACTTGGGCTTGACCCATTAGACTAAAAACGGGATTAGTGTATTAAACATAAATCTAAGAAGTGTTGAACGACAGAAAAACACAAACCTAAACCTAAGAGTTTGAGAGAAAGCTAGAGGGATCGATTGGAAGAGCAACCTTTTTGGAGACAAAACAAGGAACATATTAGGTGTTCTTCATCAAACCTTTCTCCACCTCAACGAATCAGACTCTACGAACCCAAAAAGGCAAGTGGTTAACTTGTTGTGATTTTTAATTGTGATAATCAGTTCATATTGTAGTGGGTGTATCATAAATCCATTTTTGGGTGGGTATTCCGGTGAAATTGGGTTTTCGGTCAATGAAATACCTTGATGAGATTAAGGGTGAAATTAATTGTGTTTTATGATTCTGGAGTGTAAGAGTATGAATCGTATGTTAAAATCCAATAAGAATCGATGTTAAATTTCTAATAATAGAGATGTAAAATTTTATTTGATGTTTGAAACCCGAATAAAACCCGAATCTAGTCAACGTTGGAATTCATGGAAATTAGTTGTTGAATTAAGGTTTCTAGGATGATTAGAACCTATTTTTATGTGATAATATTGTTGATTGTGAGCGGAGAATACTAAGAGTGAAACTAAAAGTTTGGTTGGGTTGACAATAGAGGAAACAGACAACTCGGGGAAGATGGGTATCTGATCGATCGATCGATCGACCCAGGGAGTCGATTGATCGACGGTCCCAGGATTTCGGCAGGTCGGCCAGTTTTAATATATAAGGCGGATTTATTTAAGAATTAAATTTCAAAGTATTTATTTGGGGAAATATAAATATAAGAATAAATTTCCTAACAAATATGGGGAATATAATTGGATTAGGGTGTGCGATGTGGGTAACATATTATGGATAAATTTTTGGATAAAAATTCCAAAGTATTAATTTCGGACCGAAGGAAAAATGTCCGGGTAATGTAGTTGAGCGACACTACTTTAAGATAATTAATTAAAGTGAAACTAATTAATTAGATTAGAGTCAGACCATAGACTCGAGATTTTTGGGCTAGTGCTACGGTATTTGTACACGGTAAAGTCGGGAATTAATTATTATACATATACGGTGTGTGATAGTATATATATACTCTAGTGCTATCAATGGAGGTTTATATATATATATATATATATACTCTAGTGCTATCAAGGGAGGTTGCGTGATGTGGGTGAATCCCTTAACTTGAGGAGTAGGGCGAGTATATCCCCAGGTCATAGCATCTAATTATATAGATAGGGTATTGTGATGATGTCCTCATACTCCGGGGAATATGAACGTATCCATTACGTTTATTATTTACGTTCCGATTCGACGGACCATAGTTGTCTCGGGACTCCAGGTCGGACTGAGTAGCTTGGGTTGATAGCACTTTAGAGAATACATCTGGTGAGTTATTACTCGGGTGGATGGGCTATTATATATTCAACATATATGTGAATGTTGTAATATGGTTTTACGTATATAATGGGATAAATAGTTATATACAGGTAATTATATACATGAAATGGATTGCATTAATTATATAACGGGTGTGAATGTTATATGGATTTAAAAATGGAAAATGATTAACTAAGTTAATGTGACTTACAAATTATAAATAATATCTTAAGCATACTCAGGTTTGAGTAGGGTGGTTGAAAGGAGAAATTATTACCAGGATAGTTAGACGGGATAGTCTAATTAGGGGATTTTAAAAAGGAACGTTAGATGTGCACAATAGTGGAGGGGCGAGTAAGTCCTCAAGAGAGTGTGACACTAACTTAAATATGGAGGGCATTCGTGCATTTAAATTAATGCGAGTTAATCATTTGCTAAATATTTTCAAAATATTTTGGGTTCTAACCCTTGCTATCAAATATTTTTAAAACCTTTTAGTGTCCAGCCACAGGGACGCCAGGTGTGACTTCATTCCAGGGATTCGCAGCTGCAGCATATGTGAGTGCTGCAGGATTTGGATAGACACATCTATTTTTTATTCCTAGTGTAGGGATTCATATCAGTTTATTTCGAACATGTCGTTCACAGTTTTATTTAGTTTCTTTTCAGATTGTATGGGATTTATTACTCTCTGTTAGTTTGATCGGTCTTGCATTTAGCCGATGGTTTATTCGGCAAGGCTTTTTTTTATTCTATGTGATGATTGATTCTATCAGCATTGGATGTTTTATTTCATTTCCGCACTTATTTCGTCTTGGATTAATAAAGATAAAATTTGGCACCAGTGTGACAACCCGCCTAATAAAATACCGGGCGATCACTCCTATATCAAATTAAAACAGAAGTCGCATATGGATCATTCTTAGCATCACTGTCGAAAATCCATTTTACTTACTAATAACCTATTAGGCTGGCATCAAAATTTTACTTAACTACTCTTTTTAAACAACTACATGATATAAACATCCACACAGTTTATGTAAATGAAACTGAAATGCAATAAAATAACCGAACACTCGGTTCAAATATGATACAACCAAATCGAATCCGCAGAAAAGGTGGTAAAAGAATAAATAACAGCAGTTGGTCTATCAGCCCGAATTTATATACAATACCTCTTATCTAGATTACAAGGATAGAAGCGTCTATCGAGAGCCTGCATGCATCCACAGCTGCCGCAGCAGACGTCTGACTCGAAAGAAGTGTCATCCAGGCGTCCCTGTGTCTGGACACCTATATATATATATATATATATATATATATATATATATATATATATAAACTGAAAATTGATTGTGGACATTTCTTTCTTCATATTGCATATCTGGGGGTGTTGGTTTATTTGGGATTGGATATCTTATCCATTCTAAGAGTTTATTAAGTGGTTTGTAATTGATGACTAACCTGGGAACTCCTCTTTCTAACTCAGCATTTTTTCTGACATAGAATGCGGGGCATGACCAAGGAGATTTACTTTTTCTTATAATTCCTTTTTGTAATAACCCATAAATCTCATTTTTACATAGTTCCATATCTTCTTGATTCATTTGAATAGGTCTTGCTTTTGTAGGAATAAATTTTTCACTAAAATCCTTAGTGTACGGTAAGGTTACTATATGTTTCTTTCTATGTAAGAAGGCATTTGGTAAATCAGAACATATTTCATTTGTGATTTTTATCTTGAATTTTTCTATTTCATCTTGGAGAGTTTTATTAGTAAGTTGTTCTTCAATTCTTTTGTACCTTATTTCTTCATTTAGAAAATTTAATTGTTTTCTCTTATATTGAAGACGTTTTATCGATATTGAAAATTCTTTGAGGGTTTTTAAATCTCTGATCATTGTTTCATATTTATTTATAGCATTTAGATGGACATGTTCATATTTATATGTGCATCCCAAAGGTTCGGGATTAAAACGGAAATAATTTTGAATAAAAAGCCAATTTGAGACATCTTTTTCTTGTGCAAATCTAATTATTTTATCGGATATATCATTTGGCAATATGGTTTCTACTTTTGTTTTTATTATATATCTATGATAAGGGTCAAAAGAAGATAAAAAATTATTATTAGAGTAAAGGTTTACAATTTTCATTTTCTTTTCATTTTCTTGATTTTTAAGATTTAATACTTTGTAATTTTTAATAACAGTTTCATGGTCCATAATGAGTTGTGGACTGCTTTTGCTTTTATAATTTTCGCCTCTATCCTCTTGTGTCTTAGAGATGCTAGACATACTAATTACAATACAAGTATTTTAGGAATGATGGAATCAAGCCTATTTAATGGTCCAATACATTTTAACTGCTTTCCTGATTTTACATTAAGTTTAACAGACCCTCACATATTAAAAACTATGACACTGAATATTAAAACATCTGGTTATGAAATGTTAGAAGGAAGTAAACCACTTGCTTATCATTTGGCAATATGGTTTCTACTTTTGTTTTTATTATATATCTATGATATTATTATTAGAGTAAAGGTTTACAATTTTCATTTTCTTTTCATTTTCTTGATTTTTAAGATTTAATACTTTGTAATTTTTAATAACAGTTTCATGGTCCATAATGAGTTGTGGACTGCTTTTGCTTTTATAATTTTCAACTTGTGCTTCTAGAGTTTTCACATAATTATTCATATTGTGAAAAAAAGTATTTACGTACCACCCCATTGAAATCTGCAGCTATAAATACCGAGCTCATTCCAGTCATTCAGCAGAGTCCAATTCTCTGGAACTAAAACACTCTCTAAACTTTCTCTCTCTATTTACATTCTCAGTCTATATTCTGTATTAAACATTATGCTTTCAAGTTCATCCGGTTCATATATATATATATATATATATATATATATATATATATATATATATATATATATATATAAAGAGAGGAAAAGTAGATAAACGGGTCAGAGCCCGAGTGTGAAAAATATTTAGCAAGTGCATAAATGCTTTATTTTTAAAAATACGTTTTATCTCATATTTAAATTGGTTTCGCACTCCCATGAGATACCCCTCACCCCTCTTCTAATGATGCGCACCTAACGCACTCGTCTGAAACATTATAGATAAGCTACCCCGCCTAACTAAACTAATTCACCCGTCTGCTAGAACTACCACAACCCGAATACTAAGGGTTAAACTTTTCTCCATTCTCAACACTGCACTACGTTCATGCGTGGGGTGTCTCACGAAGCGAAATCCAAACAAGGAACCCCCCCCCCCCCCGATACACTACTACTTGGTAGTGTCAATGGTCATGATTCATTAGGCCCTTCGTACAAAAACAAATATATAAACATATTCATATAATAATATACATAGTATATTCGTTCTCATATACATCTTACAATATACATCCGGATAATATCTCCCGGACTGAGGTTTACTCTAGATTCATCTTTATAATGTACATCCAGATATATCTCCCGGACTGAGGTTATTCTCTCTTCATTTGTATAATACACATCCGGATCTATCTCCCGGACTGAGATTATCTGTACTATATAATACACATCCGGATCTATCTCCCGGACTGAGGTTATTCTCTACTCATTTGTATAATACACATCCGGATCTATCTCCCGGACTAAGATTATCTATACTATATAATACACATCCGGATCTATCTCCCAGACTGAGAATATCTATATTCTCGTAGACATATATATTACCTTGTTCTCATGCACAAGGAATATACTATATAATACACATCCGGATCTATCTCTCGGACTGAGAATATCTATACACATCCGGATCTATCTCCCGGACTGAGAAGCTCTATATTCTTATAGACACATATATTACCTTGTTCTCATGCATAAGAAATATATTATATAATACACATCCGGATCTATCTCCCGGACTGAGAATCTCTATATTCTCATAGGCATATATATTACCTTGTTCTCATGCACAAGGAATATACTATATAATACACATCCGTATCATATTTTATATATACTTTAATCACATAGTATACATACATACTATATATTCCTCCTCGAATATATATAAATGGCCATAATCGCCAATCACATCTAGCGATGACCAATAATCCCAAATATTCTCTCAAAGAATCATATTCATACGTTCACATACTCATGACACTATACCCAAAGTGTTCCCTCACTCTGATAAATAATAAATACCTTATTCCCATCTAAGGATTTAGTGGATATCTCCAAATATACCAATTTACATTAACTAAATAAGTATATTCTCCAATTCATCCTAATAATCTCATAGGATTCCCTCAACCATCATCAACATAATTATATTATCCCGCATGTATAATCATATAGGCCAAAATGGCCACTCAAACTATCCCAATTGATATTCGTCCCTGAATACCTTAAAATTTAATAGGTTGCGGATTCCTTTTCCACGAACCCAAGGACTACGTTTCGCTCAAATAGTGATCTAGAGGTCCCCACTCTATATTTAGGAACCCCTAATATTTATCTCCAAACAACTCTAGCCTTAATTCTCCCAATATAAGGTTTGATTTCTAACTAACGATTTCGATCTCGGACAGCCTTCCGTAAAAAAATCGTTATAAATCCAAAAAAAACATAAAAATATGCGGTCGGCGCTCACGCGGCCGTATCGAAAAGATTTACAATTTTTATTTTTTGATCAACAGCCGAATCGATTCTTCTCTAGGCCGAATCGATTAGGAAAGGACGCTGGCTACTGTTCATCGTCTTCTCCAAGACTGTTTCGGCCATTTAAAGCTTCTCCCAAGCTTTTGTCTCCTCTCCCGACAGCCTATAACCTCTACCAACAACATATACACATATAACAAGCGTTATAAACATCCTAGAACCCGAAACCAACAATTAATTTTGATTAAATCCTAAGTTTTTCGAATTGGAAAATTATTGGGGTTTATTCGTTTTAACTCCCGAAAACCCGTTTAATCCACGAAAACCCAACCCAAAATCTTTAGGGTTTGTTAATACCAAAATATGATATGAGATTTATGATTAAAAGAGAATAAAGCAAGTAAACACTTACCTCGTGGATATAATCCAACAATCCCGAGTCGAATCCCGCAGAGGTTGACCGGAGTCTCTCTTTTCTTCTCCCCTTTCTTCCTCTCTCTCTTCTCCTCTTTCTTTTCTCTCTTTTCTTTCTCTTATCTCCCCCTCTCCCTCCTTATATATTTACTCAATTACGATTTCTTTTACTCTAAAAATTCCCAAAACTCATTTTCGACTATCGGATACACTATTCTGACTATCTCGGTCATTCTAAGACTCACCGCGCAGTCAGAATATCCATCCGAGGCACTTGACCGCAATCCACTATTTTAACCCATTGCATCTCACTTCGGGTTTTTCCAATTAAAATCGTACCTTTTGTCGCTTTACTCAACGGCGACATATAATTAAAATACTTCGACATATTTACTTAATCCCAAAAGTAAATACAACACCCATCGAAAATCATCTAATCCTTGAAAATCCCAAAAATCACTATTCCGAGAAATTCCTCAAATTTCCAATTTATACCCAATTATGGAATTTAATTGTCCCCAAAAGGACGGGTTGTTACATACTTCCCCCCTTACAATGGAATTTCGTCCTTGAAATTCAGATACAACCGATGCTACCAGTACTAACCTAGGATCGCTCCAAATCCTAATACCTCAAGGGGAACGATACTAACCCAATGGTTACCAACCATACACTATACGGCTACCACGGTCGTAAAGTGACTCCAACAACGCCACATTGCACCCATCATTTCTTGTGCCCCACGTGGAAAGACAAGTCTACAGCCGCCGCTCTAACGTCCAAACACGATTTTAAATGTTCACTCGCCAAAATTCGGGTATCTAATTTCCCCCAAAAAGAAATTACTCTAACGGTCGACCACTCTCGTCAGTCTCCTTTCTTATCTTGGGCATGACATTCCATCCAACATAATCCAAAATCCATTTGTGACTGCCTTACAGCATAAACTTCAACTTTATATACTAAGCCTTTTCTATTTCAGGCAGTATATAAAACCAACTTACTAAGGTGCCTATACACCTTTTTAACCCGTGCACATATGCACAACCATTGTAAACGCTCGACATGTAACACTCTCTCTAAATAAGGGTCTCCTTTCCTCAATGTAATACTCACATATGGGTCCTCCCAACCCGCAAAGTTCAATTCTCCTCAGGGTTAATCAACCAACGTTTCTATATCAGCGCCACTAGCTCTATTAAACTTACTCCTTAATAATCCTACGATCTATGCGTTATCCTACACACGCCAAACGAGTATAATCCTAAATATATCCCTAGTGCCCAAGGCCTCTCTCAACTTCTGACATTTGCTTGGTTTCATGTATGGGACGTCTCGCAAAGCGAAATTCAGACAAGGAACCCTCCCGTTACACTACTCCCTCACGTCGTCGATCTCCGAGATATAACGGCATGAGGCACATCAATGGGATGTCCTAAATCGTACCTCGCTAACCTAACTAACACTCTTCTACCACCATCATTCTATCAATTTTACGATTATTTTACCCAAAACACATTAACTCCAAAATTTGCCTTCTGCACAAGGTCTGGCCATAAGGCTCAAATCAATTTTCTTTCACCTTGCCTCACCCACATACTTGTGGTGAGGAACAACATTTCAGTGCTTTTTAGTCCATAGTGTTTTCTCTACACTACGTAACTTACCAACAAAACCAACATCCTTGCATCTCATAACATCTCTCCACTCCTGACGTCGTTAAGGTTCATGCGTGGAGCGTCTCGCAAAACAAAATCCAGACAAGGAACCCCTCCAACACACTACTACTTAACTTTGTCGGTCATGGAGGTCCGTTATTTTCAAATATGCAACCGGGATAATCCTATCCCCTTGTCCAACAAAAGGTGGTTTGAACTCATATCTCTATATAGGAGCCACACTACCAAGCGCTCGTACTAACCCTAAGTCCTTGCGCAAACAATAATGAGCTTAAACTCACAGTTCGACAATGATCCTTGCATACCTTAAATCATATCTATAAGGTCGCCACATACTCGAATCACGATAATGAAACATCTTCTCACCGAAGTTCCATATATCCATATTAACAAAGGCGAACTCAACCTGTATCCAGGTGAGATATCGCAATAACAACCCGTTCCACCCTGGAACCGCGGACACGATAGTCTTGCCATCATTAGTCTGTTATCGCTCCGAATAACAATTAATCATAATATAATCGCAATATTACCATACCCGTATAACACATATAAAACGAGCATCACAAGCCAGATATATATTCAAAATATTAACACCCGCTTTTATAGCGAATGAAAGAAAAAAATAACTCCGCTACCGCGGAAAACACATAGGCCTATATTACATAATGTTATCGATACCGCCACGAAGCTCAATTTACACACACGAGTCTGGGGCTAACGAAACACCGCGACTTTATCTAGTCACGCCAATTATACCTCTTCCTTCTGAGGTAAAACTCATAACAACAACTTCGCAGTTATCTACTCCAATTGGTTCTCGGACCTGGTACACTTGTCCTAACTGAACCAAAATTACTTTAATCAATGCCCCATCTAGTCACCCTAACCTTGTTCTTTATTCCTATCGGGAAAAAAAACACCCGTGCGGCTCCACACTCCACATCACTATTTTCATCACTGGCCTTCCTGACTATAATAAAGTTATCAGTATATTGGACTCCATTGCCGCGATCCTGACAATCACTTTACTAATTCCCCCTAACTTCTTCTTGTTAGAAGGAAATTCCACTACCGACCTCAACAACCCCGTTTTAACAAATTCCCCGGGTGGATGTCCACCAATGGGGTCCTCGAACATACACATTCTCTATAAGTATTAGCGACACTTCTCTAGTGAGACTATCATTCTTCGAAAGGACTCATTATTCATTGTACCTACCTCACCTCGGTACAAGGTTCACTTCTCCATATTACTCTTTATTCATTGTCGGCCTCTGGCCGATCCTTATGTGAATAATTCAAAAATTGCATTCTTCTCATTCCTTCTAAATCATGGGGATTCATGGTTAAAACTATCCGTAAGATTCCTTTCGAACCCTTATCGTCATCAGGAAATTCAACTTTAGTACCACTCTCTATCATGGTGGTACTGCGGTACTCATAACTACTATACTTTAGTAGTCATTACAACAATCTTTAGCAAACACTACAAAGGAAGTGACCTCTACTACGGTCCTCGTCCCCGACTTCTACCAGCTGTTCCAGCTAAGCCCCGCCTCCTGCTGCCATCCAAGCCCCGCACACGAATCTCAAACGAGCGCGCAAAAGATTTACATAATCTTATACTATGGCAGGAGAACGAAATCTCGCAAGAGAAACCAATAATCCTAATCCTGAGGCTCTATATCAAATCAGGAGCAACGCTGAAAGCGTAGTAAGTCCGCATAGATTCCTAAGGACACTAGAACCTGATGCTCTGATACCATCTGTGATAACCCGCCTAATAAAATACCAGGCGATCACTCCTATATCAAATTAAAACAGGAGTCGCATATGGATCATTCTTAGCATCACTGTCGAAAATCCATTTTAATTACTAATAACCTATTAGGCTAGCGTCAAAATTTTACTTAACTACTCTTTTTAAACAACTACACGATATAAACATCTACACAGTTTATGTAAATGAAATTGAAATGAAATAAAATAATCGAACACTCGGTTCAAATATGATACAACCAAACTGAATCCGCATAAAAGGTTGTAAAAGAATAAATAACAGCAATTGGGCTATCAGCCCGAATGTATATACAATACCTCCTATCTAGATTACAAGGATAGAAGCGTCTATCGAGAACCTGCACGCATCCACAACTACCGCAGCAGACCTCTGACTCGAAAGAAGTGTCATCTAGACGTCCCTGTGTCTGGACACCTATATATATATATATATAGCAAGAGAGGAAAAGTAGATAAATGGGTCAGAGCCCGAGTGTGAAAAATATTTAGCACGTGTATAAATGCTTTATTTTTAAAAATACGTTTTATCTCATATTTAAATTGGTATCGCACTCCCATGAGATACCCATCGCCCCTCTTCTAATAGTGCGCACCTAACACGCTCGTCTGAAACATTCTAGCTAAGCTACCCCGCCTAACTAAACTAATTCACCCGTCTGCTAGAACCACCACAACCCGAGTACTAAGGGCTAAACTTATCTCCATTCTCAACACTGCACTAAGTTCGCGCGTGGGGTGTCTCGCGAAGGGAAATCCAAATAAGGAACCCCCCCCCCCCGATACACTACTACTTGGTAGTGTCAATGGTCGTGATCCATTAGGCGCTTCGTACAAAAATAAATATATAAACATATTCATATAATAATATACATATTATATTCATTCTCATATACATCCGGATAATATCTCCCGGACTGAGGTTTACTCTAGATTCATCTTTATAATGTACATCCAGATATATCTCCCGGACTGAGATTATTCTCTATTCATTTGTATAATACACATCTGGATCTATCTCCCGGACTGAGATTATCTATACTATATAATACACATCCGGATCTATCTCCCAGACTGAGAATCTATATATTCCCGTAGACATATATATTACCTTGTTCTCATGCACAAGGAATATACTATATAATACGCATCCGGATCTATCTCCCGGACTAAGAATCTCTACACACATCCGGATCTATCTCCCGGACTAAGAATATCTATACACATCCGGATCTATCTCCCGGACTGAGAATCTCTATATTCTTATAGACATATATATTACCTTATTCTCATGCACAGGGAATATACTATATAATACACATCCAGATCTATCTCCCGGATTGAGAATCTCTATACACATCCGGATCTATCTCCCGGATTGAGAATCTCTATATTCTCATAGACATATATATTACCTTGTTCTCATGCACAAGGAATATACTATATAATACACATCCGTATCATATTTTATATATACTTTAATCACATAGTATACATATTATATATTCCTCCTCGAATATATATAAATGGCCATAATTGCCAATCACATCTAGCGATGACCAATAATCCCAAAGATTCTCTCAAAGTATCATATTCATACGTTCACATACTCGTGACACTATGACCAAAGTGTTCCCTCAATCTGATAAATAATAAATACCTTATTCCCATATAAGGATTTAGTGGATATCTCCAAATATACCAATTTACATTAACTAAATAAATATATTCTCCAATTCATCCTAATAATCTCATAGGATTCCCTCAACCATCATCAACATAATTATGTTATCCAGCATGTATAATCATATAGGCCAAAATGGCCACTGAAACTATCCCAATTGATATTCGTCCCCGAATATCCTAAAATTTAATAGGTTGTGGATTCCTTTTTCACGAACCCAAGGACTACATTTCGCTCAAATAGTGATCTAGAGGTCCCCACTCTATATTTAGGAACCCCTAATATTTATCTCCAAACAACTCTAGCCTTAATTCTCCCAATATTAGGTTTGATTTCTAACTAACGATTTTGATCTCGGACAGCCTTCCGTAGAAAATCATTATAAATCCAAAAAAAATCAGAAAAATACGCGATCGGCGCTCACGCGACCATATCGAAAAGATCTACAATTTTCATTTTTTGACCAAGAGCGAATCGATTCCTCTCTAGGCCGAATTGATTCGGCAAGGACGCTAGTTACTGTTCATCGTCTTCTCCAAGACTGTTTCGGTTATTAAAGCTTCTCCCAAGCTTTTGTCTCCTCTCCCGACAGCCTATAACCTCAACCAACAACATATACACATATAACAAGGGTTATAAACATCCTAGAACCCGAAACCAACAATTAATTTCGATTAAATCCCAAGTTTTCCGAATTGGAAAATTATTGGGGTTTATTCGTTTTAACTCCCGTGGATATAATCCGACGATATGAGATTTAGGGTTTGTTAATACCAAAATATGATATGAGATTTATGCTTAAAAGTAAATAAATCAAGTAAACACTTGCCTCGTGGATATAATCCAACGATCCCGAGTCGAATCCCGCGGAGGTTGGCCGGAGTCTCCCTTTTCTTCTCCCCTTTCTTCCTCTCTCTCTTCTCCTCTTTCTTTTCTCTCTTTTCTTTCTCTTTTCTCCCCCTCTCCCTCCTTATATAGGGAGAAAAAGGGTTTATACCTTTTAAACCCAAAAATGACTCGTTTACTCAATTACGAGTTCTTTTACTTTAAAAATTCCCAAAACTCAATTTCGACTATCGGATACACTATTCTGACTATCTCGATCATTCCAAGACTCAACGCGTAGTCAGAATCTCCATCCGAGGCACTTGACCGCAATCCACTATTTTAACCCATTGCATCTCACTGCGGGTTTTTCCAATTAAAATCTTACCTTTTGTCGCTTTACTCAACGACGACATATAATTAAAATACTTCGACATATTTACTTAATCCCAAAAGTAAATACAACACCCATCGAAAATGATCTAATCCTTGAAAATCCCAAAACTCACTATTTCAAGAAATTCCTCAAATTTCAAATTTATACACAATTATGGAATTTAATTATCCCCAAAAGGACGGGTTGTTACAACCAGCTTTTTGAATATTAGGTGGCTAGTAAGTTTTAAAAATATTTTCAACAGTGATGCTAAGAATGAACCAAATAAGATTCCTATTTTAATTTGACATAGGACTGATCACCCGGTATTTCATTAAGCGAGGTGTCACAAAATGCTACTAAGAAAATTTTGATGGGAAACTTTGATATGAAAGACCTTGGAAAGGCAAATGTTATTTTCGGCATAAATAACATTACAACCTCGAATGATTTGATTTTATCTAATCCCATTAAATTAAAAATATGCTCAATAAGTTTGAAAAAAAGATAAAGGTACACTTGCTAGAACGCCTTTTTCAATGAAGCACTGCTTAAAAAGGAATAATGAGAGTACAATTTCCCAACTAGAATATTCAAGAATTAGTAGGAGCCTAATGTATGTTATGAATTGTACAAAACTTGATATTGACTACATCGTAACTTTTGTTAGTAGATACACATATAACACAGGTGAACATTAGGAAGCGTTATTTAGGGTTTTAAAGTACCAGGAGTACACCATGAACTATGGGTTGCACTACACAAGGTATCCTACGATATTTGAAGGGTATAGTGATGCAAATTGGATATCAGACTCGGAGGAGTCAAAATTCACAAGTAGATATGTATTCGCTTTAGGAGGTGGACTCGTATCTTAGAAATCCTCAAAACAGATTTGCATAGCTTGATCAATGACGGAGTCTAAATTTATAGTATTAGACAAAACTTGAGAAAAAGATGAATGACTCTGACATTTCTTAGAGGATATTCCTTCTTGGCCGAAGCCTATGCGTGTCATATCTATACAGTGTGATAATCATGTGGAAATCTTTAGGGCACATAATTTTGTGTATAATGGTAGGTCTAGATACATTCGTTATATACATAATACTTTAGACTACTTCTCTCTAATTGAATTATTTTCATTGACTTTGTACAATTAAAGAAAAACTTATCAGATTTGTTAACAAAACCTTAAAGAGTGCAAGTTTATTCAACGTCGAGGGGAATGGAGCCTACAATAAAGAGTCACCATGATGGCAACCTGACCAAGTTGACTGGAGAACCCACGATCTTGGTTCAATGGGACAACAAAGTGGTGGATCACCCTCCAATTTCACTTTGGAGATTATGTCTCCTATCCATTCCTATGATGCAAAAAGTGCAACCTACTATATGTTAGGTTAAGCAATGCTTTTAATGATCCAATAAGTTTATTTAAAAGTGGGGTATTGCAGGATACTCTTCATGGGGAATCACCTATATGAGGGTAAAGTCGAGTCACTTTTATGAAAGGCTTGATTCTCTAAAGCACTCATGAGACCTAGGAATGTTCATGGCAAAATTAACACAATCATGAGAACCCCTGATATATGTGAACTTATTGTCATGGTTTACACCAAGGGCTGATAGTTCAAGACGTCATAATTCAATGCTTAGCTTGTAAAATCGACAGACTTTCACTACGAAAAGTTCAAAGTCGCAAGCTACCTCTCCTGATGCATAGAACTTCCAAATGAACTCTATTTAGTGCTTGCATGCATCTTTTGGACATTATCTGCCAATTTTATTCATGTTGGGGATTCTGGACTAAATGGGTATTGAACAATAAAATTGGGTCAAATTTAGGCCTATATAAATGAGGGGTCCACGTACCTTTTAGGGCAGATCCATTTACCAACGTTTTCCTTTCTACAAAGAGATAAACGTGATATATTTACATGTTCAAAACTATTAAGGGGTGAATGAGAAATTGGCTTCAAACTAACAGAACAGGAGTGGGTAAACTAGTATGTAATTGATTAAAATGGGTTCGCCCCACGTACAAAAACTTGAAAGAAAATGAGCAATATACTGGGCTTTAATTTTCCGCCCGGCACACTAATTTAACTCGACCCGGCGACGAATTTTCACTGTTTTTTTCCTAACAATCTTGGTAGCTTTTCCTGTCCAAAATTATCTTTTATAAAGGTTTTGTATGAATAATTGAGGGTTATGTAACTACTTCGACCTTGCAAAGTTAAATCTTTTCATAAACTTTTATTCCCTCGAGTCTATTACAAAAATATCAAGTTAGAGTCCATTTTTTGAGTTCACTTAACACCTAGTTTGTAGACAAATCAAATTGGAGTGATACTTTTAATTTGCAAGATCAGTGTATAATGGGAGGCTGTCATTCAACACTGTAAGTATCAGAGCGAGTCGATCAAAATATTGCATTCGTAATTTTAATTGTTATTGAACTGCCAGTTTTATTAATAAAAGGTCATTTTATTATTTCTATCAATTACATTGAGTATACATAATTTTGTTATTGAATTTGCACAAACAAAATAACATCAATCATTGGATCACCTTCATCACTTGTTGGGCCAGACCTTGAGAGCAGTAAGTACGATTTATCCAAAAAGGTTTGAACCCACACATTCTGATTTCTCCTTATGGTCGTGAACCCAAGTTACCTAATCAATATGCGTTTGCTTAGTTGGAGTATTATTGCTTTCCTGAAATTCTAAAATTAGTAAATTCACATTAAATTTTAAGAAATGAATTAACAGACTCCTCTTTATACTCTTGACATGAATTATGGGACTTCATATATATCATTTTAGATTTCCGGAAAGCACAAGCAGTTACATCTACGAAATATCATGGATCTCTTTTTCTTAGTAAAAAGTCAGAACTAGGGGTGCACCCGGTACGGGTTTTTACCGTACCGTACCGTACCGTTTTGGTCCGAAAAAAAAATGATTTTAGTTTCATATTATGAAATACCGAAAACCGATTTTACCGAAACCGAAAATACCATCAAAAATTTGGTTGGTTTTGGTTTTTAGATACAAAAAATCGATTTACCGAATTTACCGTACCGATACCGTACCAAAATACCGTAACAAACTTTTTGTGCAGTGTCAAATTATTTTGGGTATCATACTACTTCTATTTATTTTATTTCTCGTGAGTGAGTTTTTATATTCTCTTTGAATTTAAATTTATTTATTTGAGTATTTGGTTTAAGTGTTAAATAATCATGTTAATTAAACATATATTTTATTTAATTAATCAAACATTTAACACAAAATGAATTAGGCTGCATTTTGTTAAAATAAAAAGAGTCGTTTGTTTTATTGGCTATATTTTCGTTTTGCCCTTATTTCATTTGAGCTTTATATTGTGATTTGTGTAGAGATTTTTTTTTAGGTTTTCCATTTCATTTTTTTACCTCTTTCTCTGTCAAAAAGTGTAACCGTCATTTTTGTTTGAGCTCTCTCTCTCATTTTTTCTTCTTCTTCAACCTTGGGTTGATTTTGAGAAATAATTTTTTGGGAATTTTTATTTGAGAACACCATTTTTTTGTTTTGAGATTTGGCTTTCGATTTGGTGTGGTTACTTCGTTTTGAGATCGAATTTCCGGTGACAATTTTTTCGGCGCTAACTGTATTCGGATCTGAGTTCCCTCCGTGTTTTCCGGTGAGTCGGCTTTTCGGGCGAAGATTTATTTTTCCGGTGTTGGAGGTATGGATGATTTTGACTTTCCGGCGAACTTTTTTTGAGGTGACAGCTCTCTCATTTTTTGAGGCTCATCATCTTGGCTCACTCTCCTCAGGCACCAGCTCCCTCATCTCATCACACTCTACTCCGGCTTCGGTAGAGGCAAACCGGTTAGTTCACTCTCATCCGTCTCTGACGGAGGTAAACCGGTCATTTTGATCTCGTCTCTCTCTCATCCGTCTCTGACGGAGGTAAACCGGTCATTTTGATCTCGTCTCTCTCTCCTCCGGCTCCGACAAAAGCAAACCGGTTAGTTTGGTCTCGTATCTATTTAAATCTATTGTTTCAAATGCTAGAAATTGTACCTGTTCGTGTATGTTTCTAATTATTCCAAACTAAAAATGCTAGAAATTGTAATAGCTAGAAATGCTAGAAATTGTAACAGCTAGAAATGGGTATATTGAAATATATACCAAATTTATCGAATGCATAAACCGATTTGAAATTCTGGTATTTACCGGGAAAAAACCGAATTGAAACCGAAATTACCGAAACAAAAAAAAACCCGAAAATACCGAAAAAATCGAAAAACCGATCAGTTTGGTTTTGGTTTTTGTTTTGATGTACCGGTCGGTAAATTGGTACGGTACGGTTTTACCATATAGAATGTGGTTTTGGTATTGATAAGGGGTCGTTACCGACCATACCGTACCGATTGCACCCCTAGTAAGAACCCAAAGCCTAAAGTGAATTTACTTGATACTTCTGTCAAAAAGTAGGAAAACCAATATGACTAAGCAATTGCTTGTTGGCAGTAAGAGCTCCATCGCTCCCCACAATCCCTTCTTTTTGGTGCCACGAAAATGCTTGAACTGTGAACAGCTTCCAGTATCAAAAGCATTATAAGGCAAAACAATATAAGGGTTCTTTTAAATTTGGCCCCATTTATTTTTCAAAACTGACCTTGACTTTATTGTTTTCATTTCTTGAATTTTATCCCCCATTCTGGACGGTTCCATGAAATGAAAGTCACAAACTGCACGCACAGCAATTTTTGCTAGCATCCAGATTCCAAAACACATGCCTTGATTTTCCAAGAATACAGATACAAAATTAAAACTTCATGCGATTAGCTACATAACAGTGTACACCTTCACTACTTTGGATGTATCACAAACTACAAGATTTTCTGAATCAGTTGGAGTGGTGCAGAGCCAATTGACCTGAGAACAGGTATTTAAAAAAAGGTTTAAATAATGAATAACCCAAAAACATTAAGAAAAGGACAATTTGTAGGGTGAACTCACTTTTTTCTTCAAATTAATGTTCAAATGTAGAAGATCACTGTTGCTGCTAGTTTGACCAGCATCAAAATATCTGGACCAATTCCAAGCCTTCACTGATTTATCATTCCCACCCGATATTATGTACTTCCCTTTCTCCCCAAAAGTCGAAAATGCCCTAAATTGAAATTGTAATAATTTGAACACTTGTACTAATTGAAATGCATTACACCACATAATTAAATTACTTACACACAGGATACAGCAGCAGTATGCCCTCCAATCGAGTAATCCAAATGCAACTTTTTTCTTTCATTTTCATTTTCAGAATCTTGAGATGGAACTCTGCCTTTTGGCCTTGACTGAGTACCTTTGTGAGATTTTATGGAAATTTTGGACCTAGTGGCAGCAAGTTCTAATTCAATATTGATCACATCAACAACGCCATCGCCCCTAGCCACAACACACATCTTGTCTAGCCTGTCTAACATATCGGCTTCAGGGACTGCTATTGCATGGACAAAAGCAGGGTTTAAGCATTGCCCTGCATTACCTCTAGTGTCAACCTCAGGCTTGCCTACAATAAAGAAGAGACTACTCAAATCCAATGACATCATCATTTTATAGGGGGCAGCAACCAATTTATTATGAAAATTCTTCAGTTAAATTATGCAATAGCTTATCAAAAAAATTACAAGGACCTAATAATATTATTAACTAGAAAACAAAATAGAAGCTAGTAAAAAGAGCACAAGCCAACTACGAGTCTGGTTCACAGGTTACTATTCGGAGCTTCATCCAGAATCTGAGTTTTGCCCATGGCTCTACAACAACTATGGCGACCACATCATGAACGAACGACTCTAATACCAATTTGATGTAAGTGGAAGCATTTTCACAACATTAGAAATAAAATCTCTCTCCCTTGTACAATCATTCTCTCAAAATAAATTAAATGCAATGCTTGGTCAAGGCCTTATATATAGGGTAAAGATATCTTGCTAGCCAAGATAACCCTAGAAAAATAAAATGACTACAGAGGGCACACTAGAATATTCCAAGCGAATAATACCCCCCAACCTAAAATTTTAACTAAAAGAGAGAAATAAACTAACAAAGCGTGAAAATAAACATAAACAAAAATACATTTTACATTTAAATCCCCGGGTGTCTCATATACATCAGTATTATTGTAATAATCTAGGTACGATCCTGTGGATAAAAGACAAGAAGCACACATACTTCTACAAAGGTGTCTTATCAATATCCGATATGTATTATAATTTTTCTATTTAATTTGATTGAAGTAATGACTACTTTAAATGTTTTTTATTTTTGTTTATATATATATAGGCTGCGTACATCCAACCCCCCCAGTACCCCGCAGTGGCGGGAGCCTCGTGCACTGGGTTTGCCCTTTTATATATAATATTCGACATATCCCCGACGTATGCGTCTTAATTTTGAAAAAAAACTATAGGCATATCGGTATTATGTGGGTATCCTTTTTCCGTATCCTTGTCTTGTATTTGTATCCATGCATCTTAGGATAGATGAAATTTGATTGCACCAGCTCCAAGGGGTGGACAGAGCAGATTGATGTAAAAGTGGGTTACATATTGCTTGAGGTAGAAGCAAAGAAATCTAGCTGTTGATAAAAAACTTCTTCCCATTTTTCAGAATTACGGTTTTTATTGAACCTATCAACTCAACTAAGTCATTATGGATCTCATCTGGTTAAATTCCAGACGAGGTTTGAGAAGAGCACAATATAATACAAGCATACCAAAGTCCATAATTTTGTATGGGCGTCCTTTGGAGAAGTCCCACATTATGAGCTTCGAATCAAGACCGCCAGTAATGACTGCAAAAAATACACCACATAAAATGCTAATCAAATCAAAAGTTCCATGCACAATCATAAATCTATTGCACATCAAAATTTACTAAGCTATATAAACTTGGATATGGCTCATAAGAATTTGAGTAAAATTCACAAATTACAAAAACCAACATTTTGTTAATACTAGCATAGATTCCATATTCTGACTCTTTCAAATGCAATTCACAAACAGCGTTCAATGTGTGCGCATGTCTTTATTTATTTATTTTTTTGCACCTCGGGCATACTGATGGGAGTACCTGAATGTAATGAAATTGTCGGACATATGAAGTGTCAGGCATACTGATAGGCGCAACTCAATGCAATTAACTTGTCATCAATCAGTTTTACAGATCACTTTTGATCTAATCTGTCTCTGTACCCAACACAGAGAATGTATTAATCAAGCACTCTCAATAAAGTTTATTGACCATCCCCGCCATTTTACGAAGATATAGTTTATTACTTACAAAATATAATAGAAATTGTTATTAAAGAGTTTTTGAGAAGCAATAATTCAGGAACATGTTAGTCCTTTCTGCCATTAACTTTCTCAGGCACCATTTGGTTGGTTCACTGTGAAGTTGGAAGAAATATGATTCCAGTGAAATTTTACTCTGGAGATGGAGTCCTGTAAGAATAATAGAAAGGATTGCTGTGGGTATTCTTATATAAAAGACACTAGTTACAAAGATGTAGTGGATAACTGTCAGAGTTGTGCAGTTGTCTGATAACTGAAGATAAACTTTGTATAGATACAACAGACATTTTGATGTAATGCCAATGTCTACTGTCAACCCTCTCCGCATGAATTGTTTGAGTCAAGCTGACCTTGCACGATATAGTTGTGCTTCACTGAATGTAAAGAAATATGGTTTTTTACTATATATGAAAACAACATTGCTAAAGGGTATTCAGAGTATTCAATCTCCCATATCACCTTTCCCACATGAAACAAATACTGGATTGTGATATTGGCAAGAGATCCTCTGGTAAAAACCTGACAAGGGGAAGGATTCTAACTCAATGTTATCTGATAAACCCTTTCCTGGTACTCACAGTCCACTCAAAATATTACCGTGAACCAAACAGAGCCTCAAGGAAGTGCAATCTAGAGAGATGCCTTGATCTCCATTTAGTTAAAAGAGATACCATTTACTTTACAATCCTGATGCGAATAAAAAATTTGGGGTTATTTTTAGTAGTTTAGGGTTTTATTGTATTTTTGTTATTTTTTAGTCTTTCTTTTATTCTTAGTATTTCATTGTATTTTCCTTTTTTGTTAGTATTTAGAAGAAGGAAGGTTAATTGGCTCTTAGGGACATAAATGTAATTAGATTCTTAGCTTAGAGGCCAAGTAACCTCCTTCCCATAAATACCCATATGTAGCCTCATTTGAGGTATTCTTGCATATTTTGAGATTTGATTAGAGAGAGTTTGAGAGAGAACTATCTTTTCTTCTTCCCATTGACATCATTTACGTCAATTGGTATCAGAGCCTAATCGCTCCACCCGTTGTTGTTGTAAAAAAACAAAAACTCATAAACAACGTCAAGAAAGAATGAACACCTCCGCGGCAAATCCTTTCGAGCAAATCATGGAAGTCCCCAACCAATTGAAGGTTCAAATGGTTGTGATGAATGCGCGACTTCCATCACCGGCAACCACCACGGACCGCCCTCACACCGCTCCGGTAATACCTAAAAACCCTAACCCTAGCCCCCAAAACGCATCTCCCACGCCTCCGCAGCAACCATTTCCACTCTTCTACCCCAAAAAAACCCTAGCCCTAGCCCCATTTATCTCCAAACCAGCCCCACCACAAGTGACCGGGCCCCGCCGCCACTGCCCACTGGCCAGACTACCCCAAACCACCACTGCCCGAAGCAGCAATTCTGCCCAGACACATGCCGACCAGCCCCTGTGGCCTCTCCTAACATATTTCAGCCCCAAAACATCACAGAACATAGGCCGGCTACCCTTACGACGTCCAGCGACCCTTCCCAAGGTCATCGACCTCCGTTCGGCACCCCCTTCACTGCCGCGACCTTGCCAGGAGGTCCTGTCAACAGCCTTGCCTCTGGCCTGCAACATATCTGCTCATAATCTGCTACAAATCTTCCCCGAATCATAACCAATGCAGCCGATATTGAAAAACAACCCACAATCCAAGAAAATCACCAGAATTTCAAGATTCAACCCCAAACAATTCCAGAATTACTGGAATGTCAAGAAACCCTAGGGTCTTCCCTTGTCCAAGAACCCACCCAAACAAACCCTAGCCTCTCTATTTCTCCTCTCTTGTTTGAAAACCCTCAACCACATACCCCACCCTTCGAAACCCTAAGTCAACCTACCCCATCCCTCCAAAATTACCAAGAACCAATCAAGAACTCCGCTTCCACAAAATCCCTCCAATTTCATTCACTTTTGATCCAAACCCTTCCCATACTAACCAATCATTCTTTTGCCCTAGGTGAAACCCATCAACATGTGCAAGAACTAGAGTTTGACATCAAAATCTTGGTTTTAGACCCCGGTGGTCGATATTTTTGTTGATTGGACATGTGTGGCATGGGGAGGAAGATGAAGAATGATGCGAGAATTGAAGAGCCTTGCTCAAATTTTCTGAAATTCAATTTGGACCCCTCAAGTTTGGCCTCTTCCGCAATTTTGGGAATTTTGCATTCGACCTCAATCTTAGAGTTTGAGGACGAACTTTTTCGAAGGCGGCGAGAATGATGTGAATAAGAAATTAGGGGCTATTTTTAGTATTTTAGGGTTTTATTGTATTTTTGTTATTTTTTTAGTCTTTCTTTTATTTTTAGTATTTCATTGTATTTTCCTTTTTTGTTAGAATTTAGAAGGAAGGTTAATTGTCTCTTAGGGACATAAATTTAATCCCCATCCATAAAAAAATTGGTGTCATTGTTTTTTCCATTAATCTACTCAACAAATCCCCCTTAATAATAAAGAGAAAAGGGGAAAAAGGATTCCCTTGTCTCTACAGGGAAAACAATTTCCCTTTTGGCCTCCCGTCCACCATAATAGAGAAGTTTGATGAGATCAAACCACCCCTAATCCACTTCCTCCATTTTGTTCCAAAATCTTTTTGTTCGAGGGTAAAATAAAGAAAATCCAAATCAATTTGATTTCTTTCTCAAAGTCAGAATTAAACACCAACCCTTCGATTTTCTTAATTCTACACTCCACCACCTCATTCGCTATTAGCACCAAATCTATAGTTCGCCTCTGCCCCCCCCCCCCCCCCAACCCACCTCCCACCCAACAAAATCCCCTTGGAAGGGGGAAGTCATTGAATTAAGAAGGTACCTCAGCCTTAAAGAAATCACTTTTGCCAATAATTTGTACTACTAGATAGAAGTCTTTTATGCATCATATTGATAGTGATTATAACTTAGGACCCCACCCTATCGTTATGTTTAGAGTCACAATGATCAAATAATATATTTCCACCAACTTGGGAGCAGATATCCACGGCTTGTGTGTTTGTATGTGTTGATAAGTATATATATATATATATATATATATATATATATATATAGAGAGAGAGAGAGAGAGAGAGAACTGCTGAGAAAATTATAATAACAATCAAGCATACCTTCCCAAGGTCTCCAAGGAAGGAACTGTACACTGCTACAAATCTATAGAATACAGTTAAGGTGAAAAATATGATAAATTGTCTTAAAATATAAGAGTAATTCAAATAAACAGAACAAAACCTGAATAACGACCAAAGATCAGGAATATTCTGGATTACCCAAAATATGAATCAAAAGTTAAATGTGGGGAGGGAGGGAGGGAGGAAATAATCAGTCAAGCATCAGAGGAACTCCATTAGTCAGACAAACCCATTGAAAGTTCCATGGCATCAATTGAAGGACAACCAACAAAAAGGTTAAATCAGTCAGGAAGGATACACTTTCGTGGCCGGCTCTTAATGTTTTATAAAGGCATTGCTGGCGAATGTCGATGATCTGCCACATACAATGGTTAGTAGTTTAATCTTGAAAAGAAGCAGCATTGCAAGATTATACGAGAGCTTATCTCACAGGTAATAAATACATTGCTAATATATATATTACAGTCAATTTTAGTGAGAAGGTAATTCATATCATATTGTGTATATTTATACCATCAAAATAAATTAATATTAACAATGTATTTAATCTTCATACTCAGAAATCCATCCAGTGTATTTAACCGAATACACACATTAATATTAACAACATATTTAATCTTGACAGCCATACATACACAGATAAATACATCAGTGGTAGTGGTATACCTTGAATGAAAGCCGGACTTAGGCTTGTTCCATCAATCGAGCCAAAGGAGGGAGATCAGCTGCTGGTCGAGATGAAGGAAGGGAGATCGGAGGAAGTTCAGCTGCCGATCAAGCAGAGGAAGGGATATCGAGCAGAGGGAGGGAGAGTTGGATGGAACTTGGAAGAGGAGGGTTAGAGTGAGAGAGAGAACCAGCCGTTGTTTTTGTATGTGCTTTAGGTTTAGACTCTTCTTAGTTATAGTTAGTATATATATGGCCCATGTATATAAATTAATGGTTGAGATTGTATTAATATTAAATGGAGGGTCCTTATAAAACAAACAAACAATAAACTTTATATAAAAATAAGGGTAGTAAAAAATATTAAAATAAATAAAATATATTTTTATATCGGAAAATATTTTGGAAAAATCGGATCGGCGTGATATCGGAAAATTCGGATCGGAAACTCGGAAATTTATAAATGATTTCCAATTCCATTTTAATTTATTTCAGAAAATTTGGAAATCAGCAAATTAAAAATGATGCCAAAGTCGGAAAAATTCAGATCGGAAGTTCGGAAATAATTAACACCCCTAATTGCAACAATACTCTATCTATTCATTTTAATCAGTATCATAAATTGGGAAAAGGATATATATATATAGAGAGAGAGAGAGAGATTTGAAGTATGGCGCATCAAAATAAAAAAAGTCGTACGGGCTTCCGCCATACTTCCAAGTAATTTGAAATAAGACAAAGAATTTGTGTTAACAAGGTGGGTTAGTGTTAGGTTGACAGCCAACTGTAAAACTTATGTCAAATCTTGTGATGGATTCTCTAATTAAAAAAAGAAACGTAAATAAAAATAACATACATAAAATCAGATTTGGTACGTGGAATTTAGGCACACTAACTGGCAAGTGTAAAGAATTTATGGATACTTTAAAACGGAGGAGAATCAACATATCATGCCTGCAAGAAACTAAATGGAAGGGGAAAAAGGCTAGAGAGATAAGAGAAGGATATAAATTATTTTACTCGGGAAGGATAGATAATTGTAGAAATGGGGTGGGTATTATTGTTGATCATTATATGAAAGATAAAGTTGTGGATGTTAAGCGATGGGGAGATAGATTAATGAGCATTAAGATCGTCTTAGATAGAACGATATTGAATATTATAAGTGCTTACGTGCCACAAGGAGCTTTAGATGAAATTGCAAAGAACTCATTTTGGGAATTATTGGATGAAGTATTACAATAAATTCCTACACATGAAAATATTTTTTTGGGAGGAGACTTAAATGGACATGTAGGAGTAGAACGAGATGGTTATCCAAGGATATACGGAGGTTATGGTTTTTGTACGAGAAATGAAGAAGAGGAAACTATCTTAGAATTTGCTAAGGCATATGATCTTAGCATTAACAAACACATTTTTTTCTTTAAATGGAGGAACATTTAAAAGCAGGGAGAATAAAACTCAAATAGACTATTGCCTACTTAGAAGAAGAGACTTGTACACATGCAAAGACTGTAAAGTTATACCAGGTGAAAGCTTAACAAATCAACATCGTCTATCAGTAATAGATTTAGCAATTAAAGGATTAAGTATCGAAAAGAGAAAATAGGTTATCAAAATATTAAATGGAAGGATTTAAAAGGATGCAAAGAGATTGAATTTAGACAGAAGTTCTTGTTAAACTTGAAGTGGAATTGGAACGACAATGTTAACAGCATTTGGTCAAAAACAAAGAATGATATCGAGAAAATAGGTAAGCAAGTTTTAGGTGATACTAAAGGAAAAAGATTCATAAAAAAATAGACTTGGTGGTGGGATGAGGAAGTGCAAAAGATAATACAAAAGAAACGAGTAAGTTTTAAAGAGTAAAAATCAAGAAGATTTAGAAAAGTATAAGAAGTTAAAAAGTGAAGTAAAAAATATTGTTAGAAATGCGCAACATAACGCATTAAATAATCTTTACAATAAATTAGGTACCAAGGAAGGTGAAAAGGAAATATATAAATTGGCAAAGAATAAAGATAAATTGACAAGGGATATGGGTCCATTTAAGTGTATTAAGGACGTAAATCAAAATATATTAATTAACGATAAAGAAATCCTAGATAGATGGGAAGACTATTTTCAGGGATTATTGAACGAAGAATATCCGAAAAAAGATGTCGAGAACATTGAACAGAATACAGGAATGGTATGTACGATTACTGAAAAAGAAGTAGATATATTAATAAGGAAAATGGGAAAGAATAAAGCAGTTGGTTCGAATAAAATACCCATAGAGGTGTGGTGAACCCTTGGAAGTATAGGGGTAGAATCGTTAACAAGCTTATTAAATAAAAATTTAAGAGAAGGAAACATGCCAGATGAGTGGAGGAAAAGCACCATAATACCGTTGTATAAAAATAAAGGGGATATACAAAACTGCGGTAATTATAGAGGAATCAGATAAGTCACATTATGAAATTATGGGAAAAAGTTATAGAACAAAGATTAAGAAATGAGTCAGCTATCTCGGAAAATCAATTTGGATTTATGCCAAGGAAATCCACCACGGAAGCTATTTACTTATTAAGACAGTTAATGGAGAAATGTAAAAGTAAGAATAAAAACTTATACATAGTCTTTATAGATTTAGAAAAGGCTTATGATAGAGTACCTAGGGATATGATTTGGTGGGCTTTAAGGAGGAAAAGAATCCCTAGGAGTTATATTAAAGTTATTGAAGATATGTATGATAACACAAAGACTAGAGTAAGGACTATATGTGGAGAAACTATAGGACTATATGTGGAGAAACTATTGACTTTGCAATTAAAGTGGGTTTACATCAAGGATTGGCCTATTACTAAGGACATACAAGAAGATGTCGCATGGTGTATGTTGTTTGCTGATGATATAGTTTTAATAGACACATCAAAGGAAAGCTTAGCGATGAGAGTTGATACTTAGAGAAAAGCCTTAGAATCTAAGGGTCTAAAAATCAATAGAAATAAAACGGAATTTATGGAGTGTAAATTTAATAATGAGGCGTCGAGTAACATAATGTTAGAGACTGAAAAAAAAGTGATAAACCAAACTAATAAATTTCGTTATCTAGGTTCAATGTTACAAAGTAATGGGGATATTAATGAGGATGTTACGAGTAGAATATCAACTGGTTTGATGAAATGGAGACGAGCGAGTGGAGTCGTATACGATAAGAGGATAACTAATAAATTAAAAGGAAAATTTTATAGAACAATTGCTAGGCCAGCGATCTTGTATGAAGCGGAGTGTTGGGCGTTAAAGAAGAAACATGAACAAAGTCTCCATGTTAGTGAGATGAGGATGCTCCGGTGGATGATAGGAATTACTAGAAAGGACAAAATTAAAAACCAATGTGAGAGAAAAGTTAGGAGCAACTCCCATTAAAGATAAATTAAGAGAAAGTAGACTTCGGTGGTACGGACATGTGTTGCGTAGACCAGTAGATGCCCCGATAACAAGAGGAAGATTGTTGGAAATAGAGGGTAAAAGAAAAAGAGGTCGCCCTAAGCTATCGTGGGAAGAAATTATTAGGAGAGACCTTAAGGAATTAAACTTGAATGATAATAATGAATATAATTGATTAGAATGGAAAAAGATAATCCATGTGGCCGACCCCATATGATGGAATTAAGGCAAGAATGATGATGATGATGATTTGTGTTAACATGCATCAAGTTGACATAATAATTTGTCTATAATGAAGTATTTATATTCTAAAACCAAATTGTAAATTATATATATATATATATATATATATATATATATATATATATATATATATATATATATATTTTTAATACTACTTTTCTTGTTTCTTTTTCCTCTTTAAACTCTTCAAATGAACTCTCAGAATCTCTTAGTGTTTGCTCTATCCTTATGGTGACAAAGGGATGAGTTGCTTTGCTTTTATTTTGGTTAAAGTCAAAGCAGCCAACCATAACCATTGGCAATGAGTCGAGGAACTCCGGGAGCTTATATACATTGATGCAAGCCTTAAAATTTTCAATGTCGCATATAACCTTCTCAACACACTCCCTCACGTTTGGCACAACTTGAGCCAAATATGGACGATTTATAATAGGTGAGATAAATACTTGGGTCTTTGGTCCATGAAATAACCTGCTTTGATACCATGTCAAATTATGAAGATCGATACCAATCGACAATTGGTGGAGGGGAGCAATACCTTATATTACATTGATGAAAGCTCTAAGTTTGCGATTTAGAATATAACATTCTCAACAGTTTACTTTTTCTTTGTTGTTCTATCTTGTACCTAAATATTGTTAACTGAATATCACTATATGATATACTCCAACTTAGGAAGAATTGAAGTATAAAAAATTCTAAATGTTGATGGTTTTCTACTGATGAACAGTGCGTAAGAGACCGAGAGTATACTTTATGAGATCTATTCTTTATATCTTTCATATAGTTTCTACGTCTTTAGATGCTAATGCTTAATCCGAAGTCTTCACCTTTTCTTCATGATAGCGTACAATGAATTAATATTTTTTCAATTTTTATTTTTACCATTTAACAGAAAAATCCAAGATTTGGAGACACGCACATAAGAGGTGTGCATGTGCAATTTTCCCTTTTCCAGGATTAAGGGGAGGGTGAAATTTATAAAAATAATCAGCAATCAAATAATCATACCTTAACATCACCACCATCATCCGCAGCAGCAAGAAAAGAAGACTTTGAGTTGCATACAATCTGCATGCAGAGAAAAAACAATAAGCATTCCAAGAGAGTGACAAAATTTGTTGCATTGTTGAAAGTTTAACAAACAGGAGGAAACTTTACACTGATCAAATTTCTGATAATACTGTCTGTATGATCAGAGGTTTGTATTAAGAACCACAAGAGTGTGCACCTGATTTATCTCGTCTTTATTATAACTGTAACTCTCTAGCGGCTTCCAGGAGGCAGGCTTCAAGACAGAATCTAATACTATATTAGTAATCAAAACTATAGATTACAAAATTATCTTTGGGCAGAAGATATAAACATTGTAAAATAAGTGACATAAACCAAAGAAGCAGTCACACAATCATACACACAAAAGGTAAATTTGAGTAAAAGCTCTCGGTATCACATCTCCAAAAGAGCAATTAGTGACTAAACAAGATAGCAGAGCCAGTTCATATACTAGGGACCAGCACAAAGACAATTATGATTGGTAAGAAAGTAACACACAACAAAATAGCATACTAAGCTCTAGCATCTCTCCCACTCATCTTGAAGAGTGACCATACAGTCACAATAGTGGTGGTAGAACACGGGATTAATATGCTATATTGTAGCCTCAGAAACCCATGTGTTCTTAGCTAGAGAATGATAAAACCATCTGATCAATTACTGCAACCAGTCGCAATATGTATTGTCTCTGAATCAAGAATACACTCCACACGATCAATATGAGATCAGATTGGAGGTGAAGAATCAGATGAGAGAGGAATAGAGGGAAAATGTGAACCGTTGAGTGGATAGAGATTGAGGACATTAAACTTACGATGCATCTGAACTTAAATGGGAAGTCGATAATTATGACACAACAATGTATAACTGGAAAGGGTACAATGCACGTCAGTTGTAACTTGTGCACATTGCCATAGCGACGCTCCTTCAGAAGGAAAGATCATAACAAGGTCACCATTCTGGAAGACTTCTTGATGGTGAGGATTAACTTACCCTTTTTTAAATACACGCGTCGCAGGCTCTGACATCAGCTTGTATAACTAGTAACTACCACACGGGAAGCAAAATCAATGACGGGGGGACATACTGGAGTAGTGGCAGGTACCTCTACTAAGTCAACCGGTATGAAGGGAGACATACCCGGGACAATCTGAAATGGAGAGCAAGATCCCATCGACCGATTGACTGCATTTTTGGATGCGAAGCAATCAACATAAAAAAATCTCCCATGCTGCAATTGACAGCTGTCTAAGGTGAAAAGAGGCGGAAAACTGAAGAGAGTGTCGCAGAAGTTCCATAAAGTCCTCCAAATATGACCCGTAAACCGCAAGTCATGATTTGAAGTGATACTACACGACACACCATGAAGATGAACAATCTCCTTAAAGTATAATGCAGGCTGCAACATAGGAAGCGTCTGCAATCCTACTACAAGGCGCCGCCTATGCATGATGCTTTTTAGAAACGCAGCGCATAAGGGGTAGGCGTGGCAAAAGGGGGGTCAAAGCGCGTGTAAGGCGGTCAACGTTTCACGCGTGCATAGGCGCATAATGCATCCAAAAGGTTTGCCTTTTTTTATTTTACTTTTTTGGGGGGGTTAAACGGCGGCGGCGTTTTGGGACTGAAAGGATTTGTTTTTTCTTATCTACTAAGCCCCAAGTTTTTCACAAACTAAAAACAAAACAAAACCCGATCAGTCGTTTCTTCAAAACGAAACCCTCCGACTTAAACCCTCTCCCTCTAAGCCTCCGTTCACTCTCCGTCTCCCTGTTTTGGTATATCTCTCATTATCTTTTGTATTTTTTCTTTTATAATTTTGTTAAATCACTTATATAGTTTTATTTTTGGTAAATCTCTCGAAAATGATTAACATATGTTGTTATATTTCTGAACCACATAATTTTGTTAAATTACTTAATTTTGTTAAACCACTTAATTCTGTTATATTTCTGAACCACTTAACATGTTATAATTTTGTTAAATCACTTATATAATTAACATATGCTGTTATATATCTCAACCAAAAAAAATTAGCATATGCTGTTATATGTTTGTGCTTATATTTATGCTTTTAGGACTCAATGTCTACGGAACCAAACGAGTCTTCCTCCAATGCATCCAATGATCCAAAACTTAATTCCAGTGATGCTAGATGGGAACCGCAATTCGTGCGAATACCAACAATAATAATGATGTTCAATGTGTGTTGTGTGGGAAAGTTACAAAGGGCGGAATTAATAGGCACAAAATCCACATATCCAGGATCAAAGGGATGGGTGTTGCACCGTGCATTAAAGCAAGTGAGGAGCAAAAAGCCAAGTGTCGTGAGGCGCTTCAAGGAAATAAGTCAAAGAAGATAGAAAAGCTATTGACTAATGCGAGGCTGAGGGAAGAAGTAACTTTAACACGTCAGGAGGAGGAAGAGGATGAAATTGAAAGTATTGAAGTTAGGAGTCAGGAGTTAGAAAAGGCCTATTAATCTTGGTCTTATGGATCAATTTGCGAAGTCAATTAGAGTGGATAATGCTTCCATGAGTGCAAGCAAAAAAAAAGAAACAACTAAATATTACTGATTTAGTTGACAAGAGAAGGTTGCAAGAGGTTCATCAATACTTGGCAAGATGGGTATATGAAGCCAGCATTCCTTTCAATGCAATCGACAATGATAGCTTCAAGAACTTTTGTGAGGCGATTGGTTTATATGGCCCGGCTTACACACCTCCCTCCCAATACAAACTAAGGGAGCCACTTTTCAGACTTATTTTTTTTTTGTTGGAAACTTGGAATGAACCAAGTTCTTATGAATCTTTTATGATTAGTTATATATTATGTACATAATTTAGAAGATTATTAGTCCCTTACTTTAAAATTTTGATTGCATTCACATTATATTTTAAACATATTGTTTACTAACTTGTTTTTAATTTTGATTGCATGTATTAGGGCAATATGGACTTATGGAGCATGGATATGGGAAAAAGGGCTACCAAATATACGGATATATTTTCGAATCTCAAGGTATGTATTATTTTATTCCTAATTTTGATTGCATGTTTATGCTTATGTTTTATTTATGTGAGTTATGCTTATATTTCTGCTTTTATTGTTTTACTAGGCTTGGTATAATTAAAAAGTATTAAAAAAAGAGAACACCTTTTCATACCTAGGCTCCCAATGCTTGATGTTTGACCTCCACGCATCAACCACACCTCGCGCATTTTAGAACGTAGTCTACCATTGATAAGTGTGTCATCTCGGAGAACAAACAACAACAACAACTATAAAGTCACGTCGTATATGGCAGGCCAATAACAATGTCCATGGATACACCCTGTCAAGTTCTCTTAGGAATGGGGAGATGAGTAAAGAGGCCAGCATTAGAGTGTTTCCCTTTCGCTCTTTGATAAGTTAGCACCTCCAACGAAAAAGCCTTTATGTCATTCCTCTTGGAAGGACAGAAAAACTGCTCTTAAAGTATAGCCATGGTATGAGCCACAACGCTGTCGTGCTAAACTGACAAAATGTATCTCTGAAGTTATCTTCTTCCTCAGACAAAATGTAGCTCACAATGCTCAATGATAGGGATGAAGAACGAGGCAGAGGTAAATAATCCTCTCACTTCATAAAAAAAGAACACTATCACCCACGAGGGTGAGACCTCCGACTGAAAGCATCTCCAACTTGGTTCTCCATTTTGGGTTTATACCAAGTGTAGCGATGCATAGTCTTCTTCTCATGGTCGAAAAAAGCAAAGTCGCATGATCCGACTTGATAACAAACTCTCACTGAATCATTTGGTAATTCTGGTTAACTTTCCACTCTTAACTTTTGTTTCCACCAAGCCAATCAAATCTGCCTCTTCGAGTTCTCATGCCAATACTTAATCGAATTGTATAAAACTCAAATTCCTATCTTGCAAACCTCACAAGACAATTTAGACAACTGAGCAAAATTAAGAAGAGTTGACATGGGGGTTGCAGTCATCGTGGAATTGATGAGCTGGAAAGCGTACTCTGTCCGGTGTCAAACCCATCAACGAGCAAGAGGCAAAAGTTGGTCAACCCGTGAAAGCTCTTAACCTGTAGGATAGTTATGGTGGTAGGCTACCCCGCAATAGAATGTATCTTGGCCTTATCAACCCCACTCCATTGATTGAGACTACATATTCGAAGAAATATATAAAAGGCACCATGAAAAAGAAATTCTCCAAAGTGTATCTCCCAGGTAGTGACGATTTTCACTAGGGAATACAACCCTATCGAGTTGGCCTTAGCTAGAGCTCTATCGAAGGCTTTAATACTATCCGTGTGCATCCCAATGATCAAAATTATAAGTGATTGCTCGCAAGTCCTGTATACTACTAAAGGCCAAGTTGCTGACAAATGGCATATGTCCATGTCTACTATTATGAAAAGGACTTCATCCACTTACGACTCAATAGAAAATGGGATCACTACCAAGTAGCACAATATGATAAGGTGTAGCAAAGGGTTCAACAAGGAGTTTTAGCTTATCCACAATTTCCTTGAAGACAAGATTTTCACTAGGCCCTCTATCAATAATCACAATACACAACTTCCCTTGAAAGGTACAATGTGTATAAAATACATTTTGGCATCTCTAATCCTCATTGTACGACCTATGGTTAAACTATACCGCATCATGAGGGATGGGAATTCCCACTATATATCCACTTAAGTCTGACCAAACGTCTAAACAACTATGGAAGACTCACCACCTTTAATGACACTTGCGATGCTCGTGATGTAAATAAATACGAGTGTATTTTTGTACTTTTTCCATTTTATCACACTTGTCCTATTTTTAGGAGAGAGATATTATCACTAGTACGTTGTGTCTATAAGATGCCATTAGTATTATCACGAGGGATGTCACACATCGGTGGGCGCGAGGCGAGGCAAGGCATTTTAGTCTCCGTGAGGCGAGGCGTAAGCCTCGAGGCATAGTGAGGCGTAAGCCTCCCGCAAAAAAAAAGAGAAAAATATAAAAAAGTCTAATAAATTCACAAAAAAATAATCCAACACATTAAATGATACAAAAGGGTCCATAATCATTCAATCCATCAACCAATCAAACTTAAAGTTCATCTCCATTACATCATTACCAGGTCTGAGATTAACATATCGTTCATCACAAAAATATAAAAATAAATAAATAAAAAAAACATCCTCAAGTTTACTACTAAAACAATAATGGATCATCCGTATCCAAAGGCTTGAAAAATGGATTTAATCCATCCTCATCCCCTCTATCACCACCGTCGCTAATAGAGTCGTCCATGGAATCATCATAATATCTAATGGTCATCTCAACATCATCACCTGAGTCAACATCAACAAATTCATCTTATTCATCCACCAAGATCCCCTTTCCTTTACCCATGTAATATAATATATAAATGAGTATTTAACCCTTTAAAATAATTATTTAATGTAATAAAATGACAATAAAAATATTTAATACTAACCCTTTCTTGAAGTGTTCAATTGTGAATTATTCATCTTTCTTCCTCATCCCCCTCTAGCACGTTCAAGACGAATAATCTCTCCTACCCCTGTCACACCATTCGTCGCTCCCGAGACATCCTTAACCATCGAGGCATCTGTCGAATGGGAATCATCATCTTGCCCCGCAACCCACTCATCATCTGACGGTAGATGATCAATAACCAAAGGGTCCTCATCTTCCTTAAGGGCCTTCTTTTTCAAAAACTTCGTTTGCAACTTCTTGTTATACATTATATACACCAATGAATTCATCTCCTTCGCTGACAAACGATTTCTTTTCTTTGTATGGAGCTGTATAATTTATACAAATAATAATTTCTTAGTCATTACATAATAAACTTTTGTAACATTTACTTTGCAACAAACGAATACCTGATTAAATGTGCTCCAGTTGCGTTCACATGCGGACGAAGAGCATGTAAGACTCGAAACCCTCACCTCAAAACTAGTCAATTCTGGAGTTCCATCTCCAAATTGAATCCACTAATCCCCCTAGCCGTACTACCCATGCTAGAACCATTTTTAGATGGATTGTTTTGACTTGTGAAATAAGCACCGCTCCCAATATGTTCCTCGGTTTTTCTTTGGGCCACATCTTTTTCAAAATTTATATTTTTCAAGAACTCGTCCATTTCCTGTCTCACATCCGGAGAAACTCTATCACACTCTCGAACATTTTTTTTTCGTTCCCGCAAGATGATCTTTCATTCTTTTCACATCCCCTTTTATAACCTTATTGCAAAAATTACATTGGATACAGACGTATCATATCCCATTATCAACCTCCGTACCATATTTTTAGGCGGGATCCTTTCTAGACATAATTCAACTAAAAAAAATATATAAAACAAAGTTATTAAAAAATAGAAACCTTTTACTAAAAAAACCAATGGATAAAACAAAGTTTTTACAAAAAATAATTCTTTTAAAAATTCTGTTAATAAAGCAGTCATTTTAAAGTGAATTTATAACATAACAAATTTTGTAAACAAACAGTGGATAAAACTAAATTTTTACCAAAAAAAAAAGAGGCAACCGTTGGAAAAACAGTCATTTTAAAGTAAATTTATAATATAGAACAAAGTTATTAAACAAATATTGAATAAAACAAAGTTTTTACGGGAAAAAAAAAACTAAACAGGAGAAACAGAGAAGAAGAAAGGCAAAAGCGTGGAGAATACAACAAAAATTGAATAAATAAGCATGTTACCTTGATCAGATCGTCAAAACACCCCACTTAAGAAACTTTTGCTACCATTCAAGTCGAACAACCACGAAAAGAAATCACGGGAACAGGGCCACCTACCACCACTCGCAAAGGCCCACCACCTCGAACTGAATACCCCCCTCACCAAGACTCCTTAATGTGGTTCTCGCCCTGAATCGGTTGCTTATCAAGCGCCCCATGATTACTGCTCAACCGTTTCAGCCCGACGAGTCATCACCAACTCCACAGCAAGGATGGTCGTGCCTCTATGAGTGGATTCAACACTCGCCTCCACCAACAAAAGCAACTGAATTCTTTAAAGCATTCTTTAGTGATTCTGAGGGAACGAAATATGAGTACAGGCCGCCAGAGGGCTTTGAACTCGAAGGTAAACCAATTTCTGAACCCTACACTCATCGTTAGTGTATTTCAATTATATAGTTATCATTGGAAAGTCTCCGTGATAGCCTCACAACCCAATCAACCCCTTTATGTTAATAAAACAACGAGCATGTTTTATTTGTTATAAGAGGGGCCACCTTATGACGGAGTGCCCCCAGTGAGCCCTACCTCGGCATTTAACTTCACCAAAGTAGCCTAGCCCGCTACTTGTTTCCCACAACAACGGTGTCCTCTTGGTCCCATCCATGTATTATCGGATGAGGATGAGGACCATTTGAGTCGAGTTCTCCAACTTTTAGAGAAGTCTTTACATGGGGATATCCGATTTGAAGTGCCCATATTTGATGGCCATCTCGACCCGAACACAATTCTAGATTGGTTAGACACCATTGAGAAGGTGTTTGAGTAAGGGGATCATAAGGGCTAAGTGTGTACACCTTGTGGCAACCAAACTTCAAGGGTTGGCCATAGTATAGTGGAATGATCTTGTGCAATCCCGAGAGCCTCCGCCCCATCCGAGCATGACCTGTTATGAGAGACCATCTTCGTATCATCCGAGTGGACGACTATCCCACATAAGTAACCTAATCATCTCAGACCGTTATCTGGCCCACGTGGCCCATGTGTACCACATAGGCCACCTAACCATTCAAATGTTACGACTACAAAGGTGGTGTGAATTATATTTGGGTGCATTTTCAGCATTTTCTTATTTTTGTTATTGTAACTTTTCTTTTGTTATTTTTCATTTTTATTTGTAGCTATTAGGTTTAATGAGGGTTAGAATAGGTATTGTCTAATGGGAATATTCAGTCCATGTGATGTCATTAGTGATGTCACTCCATGGCACCATATGTAACTTAAGCATTCCTTAGTGGGCAAGTAATGAGCCCTTTCTGAATCCTTATCTTATCCCTATAAATAGTGTTAATACCCCATTGGGGCAATTCATTCAAGTATTAGTTAATTTGAGTATTATTACTCTTTGTTTGAGTGTAATTTATTTGTGTGCCATTGACACCGTTTACGCCAATTGGAATCAGAGCCTAGTCGCTTCACCCGATGTTGTTGTTCTATACGAAAATCGTAAACAAAGTAACAATGGCGCCGAAAAAGAGCATCTAAGCGGAGCATCGTAACACTCAACTGGAGAAATTGGTTGCCATCATTGCTGAAAAAATTGAGTGCCTTCTCACCCTATACCCACCACCATGCCACCATCTCCTCACCATTTCTATTGATTCAGCCACTCGATTGGAGGATATAATTGACCTCCTCAAAATAAACTTCGACTCAATGTTATCACAAATCGCTGCTGTAGCAGCGACTTGCGATCCGGATCCTTCCAAATCGCGGAACATTCGCGATTTGGAACGACGATTCTAGCGTTCCCAAACCAAAAGCTTATAAAGAGAAGAAGAACATAAGTCATATATACATATACACTAGGGTAAGAAAGAGATTAGAGAGAGAGAGAGAGAGATTCAAAAAAAAAAATAAGCCGACTTACAAGGTTTTCTTCAGCTTCGTCAACCACGATCATCAAACCAACAAGAAGAATCTGGTTTGTTTGTTGAAATTTCTAAGAGAGAGAGAGGACTGAAGGTTTTGGGGAAGAGAGAGGTTCCGTGTTTATTTTTGTTTTTGGTACATTAGACTGTTGAGTTTTCTTTCCCCACACGCTGTACTGTTCAGTGACTGACTGAACAATAAAAAGTGACCGTTGAGTTTATTTTAATTGTTTAAAACTGTTCATTGTTATAGTTCCCTTCAAACTCCTCTATTGACTGCTCTGTGGTACTGAATGTACTGTAGGTTGTATGTACTTTAGGCAAAAAAAAAATGTACATAACTTGTACAAAAAAACTGGTGCATGTATTTTTAAAAATTAAACAATACACGAACTGAAAAGACTTACACGCATCATAATTTATTGAGTGAGCAAATAAAAAGACTAAACGTGGAATGCTATCAGCCCTCATAATTTGGACTTTATATTAATTCAAAATTAATAATTAAATTTATGCATTTCATATTTGTGTTCGTTGGTTAGTATGACAAAATAATAAAAATTAAATATGAAAACTTACAAAAATATTATAATTTTTTAGATATAATCATGAGATTTATCAATAACATATACATGCATATGTGCAATAAACGATTAAAAAGCGCTCTGCGTTCTGATGAGAGGTATTTCGTTCCAACTGAATGATCCAAAGAAGACTATATCCCCAACGTACCACGTTCCGCGTTCCCGTTCCGCGGCGATCCGCCTACCATGTAACCTTGGTTTTACTACATTCTCGTCCTATAACTACCACCATCCTACGCTTCTGCTACCATCACGCCACCACCACCACGAAACCCTAATCCCACCAAAAAAAAAATCTTTCAAAACCCAATATCCACCTGAAAAACAACATAAAAGGGGCTTAAATCTGCCCCTAGAGTTGGATTGAGAAGAGAGAAGAAAGTATACAGAAAAACGGGCAGAACATGGTCGGAATCGACAAATCACAACGTTGGTTTAACCCCGGCAGCATGCCGGGAGCTCTGACGGTGATCCAACTGACTCGCGACAACATTGAGGATCCGAATCTATGGTTCGGCAACCCTAAGCTGGTGTTTGACCCTGGAGAGGATTGTCCATGGCCAGGTCCGAGTGAAAGGAGAGATGGAGAAGATTGAAGAAAAAGTGAGAGATCAGATAGATCAAGAAGAAGTGGGAACGGATAGAGAACTTGCCAAAGGAAGCTACGTCGCCGGAGCCATCAGAACCGTTAAAGGTTGTGCTCGCCGACGGAAAACAAGTGGAGATCTGGCGTCAGAATCCTTTAACGACTAGAGCTTGGAATCAAACCCCAAAGTCCCATGTTGATGTTGAAGTCGGGCTACTATTTTGTTTGGGTTTGTCATTGTGGGCTGTTGAGAAATGGGTCTCCGAAATAAAAATGAGTTCCCCCTTGTATTTGAGCAGCCCAATAAACCGTAAATTGATTTGAGCCTATTAGTGAGAATCTAAAACAAAGCTCTTTTGTGTTGATACCAAAAATTATCCACCTACGTGGATTAATCAGAAATGGACGGACACTTGTCTCCTCACGTGGCAGAAATCCTAGTCAACAGTCACTTAACTAACTCCACAAATAGTTGCTCGGCAAGCATGTCGACCAACATGAAGAATCCAAACCATCAAAATAAATGAACAGTCACCACTAGGGGGAAACATCCAAAGGTCACACGTGGTCTAGACAATAAACCATCACATTCATTATGTACTGGTGTAAATGCTTGAATATATCAAGGCATTCCAACCGTTGATCTTCCGGTCACTATAAATACATTGTATCCCTTTCATCGAAGGCATGATAGAACGGATTCTAGGATATTCTTATTAACAAGAGTACCTAGGTTTCTGTAATCACTCAAATCAATACTATAACGGTGGACGTAGGCTTTCTTACACAGCCGAACCACTTTAAACTCTTCGTCTTTCATTTAATTATTTCATTACAATCATATATTTTATCTGTGATTAGAAAATTGGATCTAGTCCATTGTTTTGACATCAACATATTCGCGTCGTTTGTGTGAAGGTGTGTATAATTGTCGTTATGAATCTCGTACGCCTTTGCTCCAAGATGAATGATCCAGAGCCTAGTTCCAGAAATGAGGGTAACCCAACCATCCCTTCTGCTCCGCCAACAGCGGCCGACCTGAATAGAATTCTTGCCAATATTTCTAGGGGGCAGGATGCTATGCAGGAAACAATTATGCAACTGGCTCAGTCATTACAAGCCATATCTCCAGCCCTTTCAAGGCAGCAAATGATTCCTTCGCCGAGGAAAGAAATGCCACCTCCATCTCCTAGGCAAAGCCGATATAGCTATTCCAGATCTTCACGCGATAGGTCTTACCATCTAGGAGCTAGTTCATCGATTAGATCCACAGAGATCTATAATGGCCACTCTTTTTCTCCTAAAAGACCAAGCGTTTTGGAAAGATTGAGTAGAGCATCACCTTTTGACCATTACCCTCCTAGAGAGTTATCCAGAACTAATCACCACCCAGCCAATCACCGAGAAGCTTCAGTCGGGTCGAGATCAAGCGTCCGACGATCTGTGCACGCCGAGCAGACTTCTCAGGAAGAGAGCTCAGAGCAAACACATAATCGGGACAGCCGAGCTGCTTCGCACAAATCTGACGCAGGCAATCCATTATGGAAAGGATCAATCCAGCCGATGGAGAAATGGCAAAAGCCAAGAATCCATTTCAGAGGAATTTCGTCATGGGATCTCCCTTCATTCAGGCAACTATTAATTTCCCAACTCCATCCAAGTTTAAAACCCTTGTGGTCACTCCAAAGTATGATGGTAAAACTGATCCAGTTTTGCACATCGAGCAATATAAAGCTGCAGCTAACATTTATTCAGTTCCCGATGAGATGAGATGTAGAGCATTTTCAAATACCATTATGGGTTTATCCCAAATATGGTATAATAACCTGCCCCGAGGACAAATTGTCAACTTCAACCAGCTTGCCGAGCTATTCAACAGCAACTTCTGTTTTGGGGCCAAGCCAACGAAGAGAGTGGCCCATCTCTCGAGTGTAAGGCAGTGAGTAGGGGAAACTACCAAGGAGTACATCACTCGTTTTAATAACGAGAAATTGGAAGTGGTTGACTACGAGGAAAAAATAGCCATCTTATACTATGCTCTGGCTAAAGATCCTCCTAAAACCATGAATGAACTTATGGCTAAGGCAGGAAAAATCATGAATGCCGAAGACGCAATGGCCGCAAAGCAGAGCCCAACTGCTAAGCCTGATAAGGAGCAGAAGGAGCAAAGGCCGAAGAAGAGGATGACAAGCCCAAAAAGTATGGAACTTATACTCCATTGACTGTCAGCATTCACCATATCCTAGAGTATATCAAAATCAATAAGGATTTGCGATGACCTGAAAGGTTGAAGGCACCTCTTAACAGGAGGGACAAATCAAAATATTGTAAGTTCCATAAGGATCATGGCCACACAACAGATAACTGTATCGCTTTGAAGAACAAAGTGGAGTCCCTTATTCGCCGAGAAAAACTGAATAAATTTGTTGATCGGCGAGAAAACAAAGAAGCAAGGGGAAGGTCAAATTCTCCCTGCAAGCCCGGAAATGATAGGAAGAGAAACCATGAAGATGGTTATGAAGATGATCCCAACCTGCCGAAGAAGCCTAAGCAACCAGAGCTCAAGGTAGATATGATAAGTTTTGGCTCTTTGATTGTCATGTAATTACAAGTGGCGATGCAGGGGGCGGAGATCACACTGCCAAGAAAAAGGCTTACCTGAATGAAGCGCAAGCCTGTTCTTATATCCAGAGAATCAATCTGAACGAAGATGATCGGTCCAGGAAAGTCAATAAAGACAAACTGGTAATCGGCTTTTCCAAGAACGACCTTTCTAGGGTACTTTATCCCCATGATGATCCATTGGTCATCAAGTTCAGAATCCACGATGCCATCATCGCCAGGGGCTTTATTGATAATGGGAGCTCGGCTGATATCATGTTTTACCCATGCTTTCAGAGTCTAAATTTGAAACTCAGCCAATTGGAACCTTACCATAGACCATTGATAGGTTTTTCAGGAGAAAAAGTCTACCCTCTTAGGACACTCAAACTAGAAGTGTTGTTCGGCACTTGGCCAACAAGTCTTACTGAAAAAATACGTTTTTTTGTCATGGACAAAAATGTACAATCTGCGCATAATGTGATCCTCGGCAGGGTAGGACTAAAGAAGTTTGAAGCTGTACCATTATCAGTCCATCAATGTTTAAAGTTTCCCACTCACTTTGGGGTAGGTGTTGTGAAAGGTGACCAAAAGGTGGCCAGAGAGTGTTATTACTCCTCAGCCGAGCAAAAAGACTTGATTGATTTGAAGAAGAAGACTACCACTTATCAAGTAGATACCACTAAGCCCCATAATGAATCCTAAGTTGAAACTCTGGATCCCCGAGATGAAACGAAGTTAATCAAAGGGCAGATTGTGGAAGCCACTGAAAGTATTATCCTAGACGATGACAAGCCGAAGAGGTCAACGCAAATCGGCTCAACACTGAATCCAATTCTTAAATAGGAATTAATTGTGTTCTTGAGACAACGGAAGAAGGTGTTTGCTTGGAGTCACGAGGATATACCTGGGATTGATCCCAACTTCCTCTGTCATGAGCTCAACATCAATAAGGATGCCAAGCCGATCAAGCAGAGACGTAGGGTTTTCAATCCAGAGAAAAATCAAGCTATTCAGGTAGAAGTGTAGAAAGTTCAAAAGGCCCAATTCATTGAGGATGTTAAATGTCCAGTCAAAAAGAAAAATGATTAAGCGGAGAATGTGTGTAGATTTTACTGATCTTAATAAAGCCTGCCCAAAGGACCACTGATGCTACATCAGGACATAAGCTGTTAAGCTTCATGGATGCTTATTCTAAGTATAACCAGATAAAAATAAAACCAGAAGATAGGAAAAGTACTACTTTCATTACCAGCCGAGGTACTTATTGCTATAATGTGATGCCCTTCGGGGTCAAGAACGCTGGAGCAACGTACCAGAGGTTGGTCAATAAGGTGTATGAAGAGAAGACAGGGAAGAATATGGAGGTTTATGTGGACGATGTGTTGACTAAAAGCAAGAAGGCTTCAGATCATATCAACGACCTCAGTCAGACTTTTGATCAGCTGGAAAAGCATCAGATGAAGCTGAATCCAACCAAGTGTGTATTCGGGGTACAGGAAGGAATGTTACTCGGCTTCATAGTTAATCAAAGGGGAATTGAAGCTAATCCAGCCAAAATAAAAGCTTTGATAGAAATGCAGTCGCCGACTTGCAAGAAAGATGTACAAAGACTTACTCGTAGAGTGGCAGCTTTAAATATGTTCGTTTCACGGGCAACAGATAGGTGTTTGCCATTCTTTAAGGTGCTTTGAAAGACCTTTAAGTAGAATGCAGAATGTGAAAGAAGCGTTCCAAGAATTGAAGAAGTACCTGGGATCACCACCTTTAGTTTCCCGGCCTGTTTTGGGAGAAAAGTTGTACTTATACTTAGTTGTTTCCAAGTCCGCAATCAGCTCGGCATTGGTTCGATTGGATAATGGGATCCAAAAACCAGTTTACTACACCAGCAAAGCATTCAGGGGAGCAAAGATCAAGTATCCACGCTTGGAAAAACTAGCCCTGGCACTCATTGAAGCATCCAGACATATGAAGCCTTATTTCCAAGCACACACTATAATTGTGTATACTGATCTACCTCTTCGGCAAGCACTTCACAAATCTGAGAAGTCGGGAAGATTGATGTATTGGGCAATAGAACTGGGAGAATATGACATTGTCTATGAATCAAGGTCCTCATTGAAAGCCCAAGCTTTAGCAGATTTCATTGCAGAGTTCACCTATCCAGAGGTTGCCGACCAGCAAAACTTGCCTGCCGAGCAGACTTCTAATGAAGAGAGCTCAACTCAAAAGCAAGCTAAAGTTGCAGTCGATCAACCCGAATCATCCAGAACTCAAGAAATAACTCAGAAGTATGCAGAAAAGAGCAAGAAGATATTCCACTATGGAATTCTATCAGCGGAAAGCTTCAGCAGTGATATCCCATTGTGGATTTTATACTTGGATGGATTCTCGTGCGGGACTGGAAGTGGAGCAGGTATAATACTCATACTCCTGACAATGTTTAAAAAGGCGGAAGAGGCGTACGCCTCCAGGCGCACCTCGAGGCGAGGCGCTGAAAAAAAGCCTCGAGGCTTAAGCCTCAGGGTTGAATTTGAGGCTTACGCCTCGATGCGCCTCACGATTTTTTGCTGAGGCGTGGGAAAAAAAAGAAAGAAAAAAAAAAAGTTTTTTTCTTCTTTCATCACAAAGTCTTTTTTTTAAAGGTTAAAATTCTTCATTTTTCTAAAATTGCACTTAACTTAAAAAAATGTTGTTTTAATCTACTAACTCTTATTCTTTTTTATTTTATTTTAGTTTTAAAGTTGCACTTAATTTTGTTTTTCTTTACTAATTTGTTTGAAATAAGTGTATAAATTTGTTTGAAACTATATTTTGTTACAAATATATAGTTTTCTTGAAATAAATGTACTAAATTAACTTCAATATGACTTTTTTTTTAAAGTTTTTTTTTAAAAGGTTTCTGTTTTTTTGTTTTCAACTTAGATTAATATGTTTTCTTTCTCTTATACTAATATATTTTAAAGGTTGCTGTTTTTTTAATAAACTTAGGTTAATATATTCTATTATTTTTTTAATAAAGTTGCTATTTTTTTAATCTTAGCTTGAAAATCAATGTTTTTTTTTAATCAATTTGCTTGTTAAGTTGCATTGATTAATTTATTGTCATATTATAAAATAACCAATATGTGAATGAAGCTAAAAAAATGATTTTGCCAATACGATTTTGCATTGATTAATTTATTGTCATATTTAAAATAACCAATATGTTAAAAATGATTTTCTTTTTCTAAAAAGTTATATTGGGGGAACAAAAAAATGTCAAACTATGTGAGAAAGCCCTCAAGGATATTTTTTTTGTAGTTTTATTTTATATTTCTTTGTTATTTTATTTTTATGGTTTTATTAGTATTTTTTAATATTATTTTGCTCTTTTTTTTTCTTTTCGGTGAGGCTTACGCCCCAACCGCCTCGCCTTTCGCCTTTTTAAACATCGACGCCTGATGATATTGATGTTGAATATGCACTTAAGTTTCAATTCAAGGCATCAAACAATGAAGCAGAGTATGAAGCCGAGCAGGACTGGATTTGGCCCATTCATTAGGTGCCGAGCAGGTAGTGAAGCAAAGTGATTCACAGCTAGTTTTCAACCAAGTGCTTCATCTATATGGAGTCAAGAGAGAATTGATGATTAGATACTTGGCCAAAGCCATGGAAGTTATTTCCAAGTTTCCAGGCGTACAAATGAACAAAATACCAAAAATAGCTAACCCCCGAGTTGATGCACTTGCTCGATTGGCTTCAGCAATAAGAATTGAACTCTGGAGGAACATTCGAATTGAAATCTTGGCCAACAGTAGCATAGACGAAAAACTAATGGTCAATTTCATTACTGTAGATTTAGGACCTTCCTGGATGGATCCGATCAAGGCCTACATTGAAGATGGAACCCTACCAGTTGATCCCAAATAAACAAAAAGGCTCCGGTACAAAGCAGCCAGATATGTGTTGGACAAAGGAGTTGTATACAGATAGGGATTAATTATCTCCTTACTAAGTTGTGTTCATCCGTTGGAGGTTGAAGATCCGATTAAGGAAGTGCACGAAGGTTCTTGTGGAGCTCATTCAGCTGGTCGGTCGTTGCTCTAAAGAATCAACACACAGGGATACTCCTGGCTGACCATGAGGGTAGATTATAAGGCCTTCGCAAGAAAGTATGATAAGTGCCAGAGGTCCTCTGCAATTCACAAAGCACCCAACGCTGCCCTAACGCCCATTACCTTACCTTGGCCATTCGCTATTTGGGGAATCGACTTGGTCGGCACACTACCGACCACCAAAGGCAGGTTTAAGTACTTAGTAGTTCTTATTGACTCCTTCACAAAATGGGGTGGAAGAAGAGCCATTGATTGAGATGCCTTATGAGAAGGTGTATCAGTTCACCTGGAAGAGCATCATCTGTAGGTATGGGATGCCCTATGCCTTTATTACAGACCATGGAACCCAATTTGAAACGACGAGTTTGAAGCATATTGTGTTCAGTCTAAGATCCAGAAGCTCCATTCTGCACCAGGCCATCCACAAACCAATGGTTCTTGATACCGCCAAGGGAAACTAGATTAATGAATTGCATTCTGTTCTCTGGGATTAGAGAACAACGCCGAGGACAGCAACTGGTGAAACACCTTATATGCTTGCATTTGGGACCGAAGCCATGGTGCCAGCCGAGATAGGCCTACCAACTCCCAGGGTGCTGAATTTTGATTCTCCAACCAGTGACTTGATGAGACAATTGGATTCAGATATGTTGGAAGAAGTCCGAGAAGATGCTCTCAGAAATGTTGCGTACTAACATAGGACAGCTAGCTTCTACAACAAAAGGGTCAAGCCAACCAACTTAAAAGAAGGCGACTATGTTCTTAAGAAGGTCATCTAGAAGAACAACAAGCTTGAGGCTAATTGGCATGGCCCATATCGCATTTCAGCAGTCATCCAACCAGGGACCTATCGACTTGAGACCTTAGAAGGCGACGAATTCAAAAAGCCCTGAAACGCCGAGCATCTCCGAAAGTATTATCAGTGATTCAAGGGATTGCCATATTGTATTTCTTTTACTTTATGTTCAACACAACTATTTTTCAAGTTCTAGATAATCTTGATATTAGTTCCTTCAATTTTTCGATTTTTTTTGGAGTCCGGCGATATACACCCCCCGAAACAACAAATTACAAATGTCTCTTGGTCTTCAACTCTTGTCGATCGACCACACATACTTAATCAAGTTAAACTTATCAAATTCCAGATGCACCAACAGCTTAAGGCACAAATGTTTCTCGCCGCGTTCAAACTTCATGTTTGACTTCATATGTACAAGTCACGAACAAGAAATAGTTATTACTTCGTGTATGACTAGGTATTAACAAGTCACGAATAAGAAGTATTATCCGACCAAGTTACAATTGGTGGGCAATTTACTTCGTGTATGACTTTGTATTAATAAGTCACGAACAAGAAGTATTATCCGACCAAGTTAAAATTGGTCGACAAGAACAGTTTACTTCATGTATGACTTCGTCTTTGACAAGTCAAGAACAAAAAGTCTGCAAAACTTCGTATACAACTCAAACAGTTACAAACAAGTTTTATCTGACTAAGTTAAATGCAGGAAGACATGTAAACATTCATAACCATTGGAATACACACATCTTCCTCATACACTTAGTCACCACTGATAACTAATGCTAAACTTGGATTAATAAAACTGCTTATAGTTTCATCTAAGTGCATTAGTAGAATTTATGGCCCTACAATCACAGTTTAATAATTCATTATTGAACAATAGCTCAGTTGACTGATTAATTAAATAATGAAGCGTTGATAACACAAAAATATGGATTTTTATTCAAGTACTAGTTGTATTACATTCAAGATCAAATGAACAACAAAATACAAAAAAACTATTCAACAGGACGTTTTCCTTGAGCTTTGAAAGTAGGCTGCACTCTCTCCATACCAGCAGGAGGATCATCCAGAGTATAAGGAGAATTAATAAAGTTGAAATCTCTCAGCATTCGCTTATTACTGTTGCTCATAGCGTTGATCAAATGAGGAGGACGAACTATTTCATGAACATCATGCAGATAGTCTCCCAAGTATTTAGTGATTAAGCACTGGCATCAACAAGGATTCATGATATGTCCAATTTGAAAGGAGGATCATCACAATCTAGCGGACTAGGCTCATTCCAGTACCAAAGCTCGTTGTTACGATCATGTTTCAGCAAAGTCAAGCAGTTGGTCCACCCTCACTTATAACCTTCACGATGGGTCTGGGCAAGATGATCATCAACATGGCTAAGAGCTTCATTGTAGCCTTCCATCCACACCTCTCTGAGTTGTTTGTGAAGTTGAAAGGTTAACCTTTCAACATGATAATGGAGTTTCTTCAAAACATCACTCGTCACCTTCAGCTGAACAGATTGGTCGACAATGGCTTTATCTTTAGCTTCCAGCTTCACAGACAAATCAGCAATAACCTGACTCTTTGCTTTCAGTTGGGCAGCTTGGTCGGCTAATGCTTTATTGGTTCTGACCTCATCAACAGTTGGTCGGCTCGTCCTCTGTTGTCTGGAAGTTTGCCAAGGCCCAATTTTTTTCATAGCTTCAAGTTCCTCAACTAGCCTGGCATTCTCAGTCTCTAAGAAAGAGGCACCTTCATCAGCACCACTGGCAGATGACTTTTTCAAGATGTCCATTATTATTTTCCTCCTCAAAAAGTTTGACTATCTTCCTAGCTTCATCCACTTCTCGGCTCAAAAGGAACTCTTTTCTTCTAGGCATATTGTTCAAGCTTCTTCTTAAAGCCCCAACCTCTACTTAAGGCTTTGTACTTTGCTTCGTAGTCGGCATGGAGCGAAATCAAAGTAAACTTGTGATCTTCTTACAGATCTTCAATCATCTCGTAGTAGGCAGCATTATTGGCCACTGTCATGTCCAGTAAACAATGAATGTGGGTGCATGACTCCTTAAGTTGGTCGTAAGCATCTGGGCAAGTAGGCTGACCAAGTCTTCTTCGAACAAAGGAACATGGCCAGCTTCCAACCAATTTTTACTCCGTCTGAGCAGGTCTGATTCAGTAGAAACGATAGCCTGTTTCTTAGCATCAAACTGAAAATTGCAAAGGTAAGAACACAAGTGTAATTACTAGGCAAACATAACACGGAGAGTATGATTTCATGAAGACAACTCAACCAAGTAAGAAGGCATAAGTAAGAAAAATGGACCACATTTGGCCAAAAGGAAGTATTTTCATTAATAAGCAAAAGGTATTACATAATGGTCCCATTACAAGGCAAATGAACAAAAAGAAAACCAAAGGAGTTAAGCCTTCTCCTTATCCTGGATATTGCTCCCAGAAGGCTGGTCGACAGAAGGGGCAATTTCTTCAATAGGCTTTAAAGTAGACCTAACAGGCTGAAGGGAAGATTCCCCAGACCCTTCCTCGCCATCAAACTCTTCCTCCAAGTTTGGAGTAGAGCCTGGATCATGCTTCAAGAATAACTCAGAATTTGTTGCAGTGTCAAGCTTATTGAGGGCCTCCGACCAACCATCCTTAAAGGACTTCTTCCTAACAAACTCAATCTGAGCAGAGGCTGCCAAAAAAGCCTTGTCCCAGCCTTTATTGAAAGAGTGTTCTTTTATCTTCTTATTTTTTGCCCTCTCTACAACCAACTCAGAGATCAGACCAGCAGCTTTGACAGACTTCAGGAGAGCTTGCTTGTCCACCAATTTTTCTTCAGCCATCTTGGCCTTATTCTCAGCAGTCTTCAATTTTCCTTCAACAGTGGTGGCTCTCTCATTGGCCTTTTTCAACTCATGCATCCCAAGTCTTCTGTTTGGACTCCAACAGCTGCCTTGAAGCCTCAACGGATTGCCTTAAACCCTCAAGGGCCTCCTCAACATCTCCTCCCGAAGAACGAATTTGATCTTCCTTCTCCAGAATTTGATTAAAATTCACCAAAAATTGCATAAAGGACAATATCATATTACGGGGAGTATTAGGAGGAAAACAAGGCATCAAGGGCAAGTAATAAAGAAGAAGGAATTACCATAGCCAAACTTTGGCAAGCATTTACTGCCAACTTCAATCTTGACAATGGAGCGAGAGTTGCTCTATCAACAAAGCGAGTACCAGTCTTGATTAACCTCCTGGCAACACCAGGATGAATGACAATTGAGGATGACCCTGCAATAGTCAAATCCTCCTTAGCCTTCTTGACCAACTCCTGGTCGGCAGAATTCTTCTCAACCTGTTTCTCACACAGGCCTTTTCTTACCTCTTGAATTGGGGTGCAGCAATATTAACTTCCTCAGGGGGTAATGACTTGAGGAACCTTCTCTGTCTCAGAAACCTTGGCTACTTTTTCTGGCTTCTTACTTAGCATCACCAACCTTGTCAGTCTTCTCGACAGCTCTCTTAGCAGTTGGAGACAAAGCTCCAGTCATCAAATCAGGGATTTTTCTTTCTCATACCAAAAGTGGAGAAGAGGGAATAGTGGTAATATCCAACGATTCAAAAGAGGAGGAAGTCCCAAAGTCCTTCTCGACACCAGCAGATTCCTCAGCTGAAGAAGCAACAACTGGCTCTTCTTCAAGATTGATGGGGGCTTGAGCAACAGCAGTAGTGGGCCTAGCAAAATAGGAGGTAATTGAACTCCTATACTGAAACAAACGAGGCAGCCTTGGGTGTTCCTCGTCAATCCTCTGATGAAGATTCCAAAGGAATTTCAATTCACGTATATTAATGTCCTCTTCTTTGGGACACTTCTTCTTGTTCTCAACTGTGCAAAACAAGAAACAAGACAAGAAAATATTAATTCAGCATATCATCAAACAGTTGGTTCGCAAAAAATAAAGGAATACAGTAATGAAATGCATAAACCTATGCCATGTTCCACTTGGGGGCACCTGAACCCATCATACACCTCTCCTGTTTGAAGAGGAGCGTGTTCCCAATTTTTGCAACAACTCCATAGTCAAAGTAGTCCTTATTGGAATCTGGCATACTGACAACTAAGGCCCTATTGGCAAACTTAGTCTTCATGTAGTAAATACTATCACTGATAACCCACTTGTAACAAAACCTTAATTCAGGAATGCCTGTGTGAGTTCCATATATTTGATTGAGCCTGTGTATCTCATTTACCACTCTCTAAGTGTTGGGGGCTACCCTAGCAAGAACAACATCAAAATACTGACAAAACTCTAGGCAAAAGCGATTGGGGGGAAAAGTGAAACCAGACTCAGCTATGAACAAAGATGGAATCCAATGACCCTCTGGTAATGATGTCACCTCAACAGGGGGGGTATAGGCATTTCTAGCTCTACCCAATTAGGAATATTCCTTTCCCGCCTAAATTCATCTAGAGAATCCCTGTGAACTATGTAAACCATGGCTACAATATAGAAAGAAAGAAGCGAAATGAATGAGGAGAAGAAAGCTTACAGAGAAAATTGTGACTGAAGCGAAGGTAGAACGCAAAGGAAAGCTACCAAAACAGAGAACTTGGAGAAGAAGGAGAGTACAAAAGCTTGAAAAGTTGTGGTATGAAAATCCGGCAAAATCTCGTCTCTTATAGCTTACCTGGGAAATCGCGCAAGAAATGATTGTCTATTTCGACGATTGACGTTCTGACGGCTTCACAGTTCTAAATGCGCCCAAAATACCAATATACCCTTTGGCTGTTCACTAACTTTCAAATTATTCTCAAAAATGCCACTACAAACTCAAAACATGGAAAATTTTCACAAGTCCTACACATCGACATGCGCCGACCAACGTTGAAGAAAATATACTCCATTCTTTCAGCAAAAGCATCAAGAATGAAGTATCAGGGGCTTCTGTTGATACCAAAAATTATCCACCTACGTGGACTAATCAGAAATGGACACTCGTCTCCTTACGTAGCAGAAATCCTAATCCGCAGTCACTTAACCAACTCCACAGATAGTTGTTCGGCAGGCATGCCAAACAACATGAAAAATTAGACCATCAAAATAAATGAACAGCCACCACTAGGAGGACACATCCAAAGGTCCTTCCACACGTGGTCTAAACAATAAACGGTCACATTCATTATGTACTGGTGTAAATGCTTGAATATATCAAGACATTCTAACCCTTGATCTCCAGGTCACTATAAATACATTGTATCCCTTTCATCAAAGGCATAATAGAACAGATTCTAGGATCTTCTTACTCCAGGAGTACCTAGCTTTCTGTAATCACTCAAATCAATACTATAACAGTGGACGTAGACTTTCTTACACAGCCGAACCACTTTAAAACTCTGTCTTTCATTTAATTATTTCATTGCAATCATATATTTTATTTGTGATTAGAAAATTGGATCTAGTCCAAGTTTTGACATCAACATTTGAGTTGGGCTATTTTATTAGCCCAAGTCAATTTAGACAGGATATTTAAAAAAATAAAAATAAATTGAGAATGATACTGTCTTTGGACTAGCCTATTTTTAGAATTTGCACACGATTTCCTGAAGTTTCAAAGCTCGAGGACGAGCTTGGTTTTAAGAGGGGGAGTATGATGTGAATTATATTCGGGGGAATTTTCGGCATTTTCTTATTTTTGTTACTATAATTTTTCTTTTGTTATTTTCCATTTTTTTTTAGCTATTAGGTTTAATGAAGGCTAGAATAGGTATTGTGTAATGGGAATGCTCTAGCCCATGTGATGTCATTAGTGATGTCACTCTATGACATCACATATGACTTGAGCATTCCTTAGTGGGCAAGTAATGAGCCGTTGTAGATCCTTCTCTTATCCATGTAAATAGTGTAATAACCTATTGGGGAAATTCATATAAGTATTAGTTAATATGAGTATTATTACATTTTATTTTAGCATAAATTCTTTGTCATTGACGTCGTTTACGTTATAAGGCTTTGGGCATAAGGCATCAGATTGCCCAAAGAGGAAGAAGAAACCCATCCTACTAGATATCGAGGCGGATCAAGAGAATGGAGAAATGCCAATGTCAGACCAGCCCGAGATACACGAGACTTTGCTCACTCGTGTGGTTTACCCAGAGATCGATAGTGACCCAATCTGAGTTCGTGGGCGAACTCTTTTTAAGGGGGAGTTTGATGTAAATCAATACGGGAGGGTATTGTTTTACTGTTTCCAATTTATCACACTTGTCCAATTTTTAGGGGAGAGACATTAATACTAGTATAATAGATTCACGAAGATGTCATTAGTATTGTCATGACGGATGTCACACATGGGTGATATCACTCACCACTCATGAACTCACTAATGCTAGCACCCTCTGATGTATGGTATTACATTTTTTTGAATATTTCCGCTCTCTGGGCCTATAAATATAACCACTCCACTAGTAGGTTACATTTTGTGAGAGTTTGTTGTTGAGTTGTTATTTCTTTTTCGTGCCATTGAGGTGTGTCACGCCCGCTTAGTATCAATAGGAACCAATGAGGAACACTCGAAATACTGCGGAGCTTGTGCAAGGGGGTGGTAAGGGATACCAAATTGTTTTGAACTAGACAAGCTTGTGGCTAAGCATAGGAGACTTCGTTGGCAAAACGATTATAAGGACGAACCAATTGAGGTCAGAGAGAATAGGTTTGATCCCCCGCGAGGATTAGACAATGGAGGTGTGGTTAGTATTATAATGCGGTCCGCAAAGAACAATATGCTTATATACTAAGGAACAACAAAGAGATCAATATCCTTACAATTACACATAATATATAAGAAGTTTTGGATTGCAAGATAATATATCACACCACTGATGGGTATGATATTGTCGGGGTCTTTGTAATGGTCGAAACTTCTAGGAATGCAATAAAAGGCACCCTTAAGTATTCTGGAAACACTTAGGACTCAGAGAGATAAACACACAATACACCCTCCCAATATATGCTATCAAACAATAAAAGTACGAACCAAAGTAGAGTATTTCTCTCTATGTACTGGTAGAGTTGATGTTGTCTGAATATTTGAATCCCTAAAGCTTTCCCCAAGTTCCATCATTATATGAACAACCTGTAGGTGGATAGTGACATCAGAGAAGTTCCAGATCTTGAATGGTAGTTGGTCATAGCATTAAATGTGATTTCATGCTTCGTCGGTGTGAGTGGGGATTGGTAGCACAGTGTACTCCCTATTAACCCGCCAAATTGGAGAAGAGAGCCCTATTTGGCCTTTCTAGCTTAACATTCGTCGTTTAATGATGCATGCATCATTAATGATGCATGAGATTCTTAAAGGTACGATTGTGAAGCGTGGGTTAGGCCCACTAATGCTAAGGTTTCTAATGAGATGGACAAGGACCTTAATTAAGTTAGTGTGCACCTTGACTGCAGAGTTATACTCCTGCTCCAAGCCCTCCAGGACTGTGGTCCTTACCATGAAGGAATGTTGGGGTGTAAGGCAGTACAATTGGGGTCTTCATATGGGAGGGAAGACCTTAAACTTGATGTTCGAGACTGAAATAGTGGTTCGAGCACTCAGAACTTTTTATGGCACCATTAAGTTACTCACGTAGTAAAAATTACTTTATTCTATTGGAAGCCCAAGCTTTGATAATTGCTCATATCAGTTTTCCCATTTCAATATCTGAAGACTACAACTGTTTAAATTTGTTAGGGTTCAGACCCACAGTTGAATCAATGGATATTAATAATCAAATGGAAAAAATTGGTGGGCGTGGAGGGGGCGGTTGTGACATTCCAAACTGTTGGTTATCCAAATAACGAAGGCGGTGGAGGACTTAAACACACACATACTTAAATTTAAACAAAAAAACGATTTTTTCTAACAATCTCACAAAGGCCTTATTTATCAGAGGCCCTTTTTCAACTTCTAGATTCGACCCTTGATCATAATCATAGTTTACCTACAAGGGCTATTTATTTGTTGACAAAATAGGAGGGAATGCAACACAGGAAAAAAACAACAGTGGCTTCGGTGATGGGTGCCCAAATTTCAACAAAGCAAACAGCTCAACAATTTCATATACCGACTTACACTAAAAAAAAGCCGTTGTCGCACTCTTCCAACTTCCAACAACATCCTTTATATCGAGAACCTGAGATACATCCAAACATGACCCCATTTGCTTTGTTGTACCAAAAGAGACCCTCATTCACCCATGGCTTGCTTTTTTCCAGAAATTTCATCAAGGGCTTGCCAATAGACTTCCTCCATCTCCTTGTATGGCCCTTATTTTCAAACATGGTTGAAAACTAAGGGCCAAAGTGCGATTCTGGAAGGTAAGGGGCACACAATTATGGCTAATGTTCAGGGGGTTGATGTTGTGATTTATTGTTTTTAAAGCTTTTCAAGATGAGGGGTGCATTGCAAAGGTCTATGGCTTGCGATGGAGGGGTGATCGAAACTTGATGGAGCTCTGGAAGCCTTCCCACAGCACAGGCGAGGATGGTTGGATGATGGAATTCGGGGTTTGAAGTCAAGATGAGGAGTAGGCTGACTGGACCTAGGATTTGGTTGACGGTTTATGGGGTTTTGCAAAAGGTTTTTGCAGGATCCCCAGTGTCTTTAGGGAGGGTCATTAGGGCTTTGACATAGGTCGCCTGTGATTGAATAAGGAGGAGAGGGTACACTAGAGGTCGCCAGAGATCGCAGTACGTGGTCCGACGAAGGAAATCGGAGGGAATGATTGGTGTTTGGGTTAAAAATATGGGGTTGATTGTCGCAACTTTGTGACAAATAGCAGGGTTATTCCACGAGTTCGTTTTGTCAGCGGGGCATATTGGTTCAAGGCTGCGAATCCAATTAAGGCGACCTCTCCATCCTCAGATTAATCACCAGTCATTTCAATCGCCATCCGTCATATTATCCATTTAAAGAGATACATCGCTTCAAGAAAACACACCAACAGCGATCCCCGCTCTAATGCCACTTTTGATGTTAACAAAGCTGAAGACTTCAACACACTTACACTAGCACACACTCGTAAAAGATAAAAGGGGGTTTTCTCTCTCAAACTCATAATCTCATTCATAGAACCATAATAATTGACATCATCTTTACAAGAGAGGCCAAAGGCCTTAAATATACTAATACTTGCTAGAGTCCTAAAAATACCACAACTAAACTAGGTTACAAAAGATAATTCATATCCTAAATCTAATCCCTAAAAATGAGCCCTAAAAACAAAATTAAATAAATGTATAAAAATATAATCATCTCTCCCATAATTGTTCCAATCAGCCAATTCGAAAGAGAGCACACCCAGGCTCACATCACAATCACAAATTAAATCAATACAAATTTGTAAATTTATTGGCCAATAGTTATAAGCAAACCAATTTCATAAAACCAAAGGATTAATCTGAACATGAAGTATAGACTTAATATTTGTTTCTAAGGTCAACTACTCATAGTATAGGGTCCTAGGCTCCTAGCCCATTCCCTGAATTGGTGTTGAATGTTATTTCAAATACTTCAAAATTTGCTTTGGTTTACCCTCTTCTCTCAGCATGTCGATTAGTTAGGATGAAAGAGAAAAGTCCATTGAGACTACCAAACATTACATACAGGTAAATAAAATAAAATATTAATTATATAAGCACGTTTAACTTAAAATATGAATACAGTGCAAGGCCATTAAGACAAGATACGTGATATGGCTCTCATGCCAAGCACTTGATGTATTAAATAACAGGAAATTCCAAGAAAACAGTCACAAAGCACATGGTGCTTTAGTACAATAAAGATTACCAGATGCACATCATATCCCTTGACTTCATTACCAGAGGAAACGTAAAAAATATCTTCATTCCCTGCATCATGAGGAAAATGAACTGAAAGAAGTTCAATTCCACTCTTACCTGATCCTCAAACATTTATATTACAAACTTGATCTTCAAAGAAGCAGGTACTATTCTGTTTTCTTTCAAGGAGAAATAATCTTTGTAATATGGTAAAATCAGTCACCACAAACCTCGTTCATTACTTAAGGTCATAATTAAATGCAAAAAAATGAATAACAATCATAATAAGATTTGAGTCAATAGTAAGACATCTTTTGATATAAGATGGTGCTTACTCGAGCATTAGGCAAATTATTTAAACTCGGTAATTACCACAACTCAACCTATAAACATGGCAACAGATACAACAAGCCTACAAGACATAATAATATATTTTTGGGGCAATTCTGAAGTGGAGTGCCTACTCTGAATCTTTGTTTGCGTGCCGCAGGACGTCTCCAATTCAGTTTGAGTTCGAGGTCGAACTTTGTTCACGAGGAAGAGAGTGATGTGAATCAAAAGTTATTGAGGGTCTAATTGCAATATTTAAAGTTGTACTATGTATTTCCCCTTCCTTTTTATTATTAATATAGGTTACAAGCTTAGCCGTTAGGATATTAATTAAATAAGAGCCCTTTTAGTCTTTTAGCTACGTTCTGTTGTTGCTCTAGCTTGGTCTGCAAACTAGCCTAGTCCTATATATGATTGTAATAAACTCCTTTTTAATCATTAAATGTTACGGTGAGATGAGTTTCCATGGTTTGTGTGAGCTTTCTAGTGTGCCATTGACTGTATTGCGTCAAATGAAACCAAACCATAATCAAGTAGCATATGGTTCAAATCCTCGCTTGCCGAACACACCAATTTGAAAATAATAAAACACTGGGTCCTCTTTGTTGAATCATTGCATTGTTGTTCACCTTCTCATGAGCCACCGATGAAAAGAACTGTGCTTTCAAGGGATCCCACTAGTCTATGTAAATTTACATGGTGTAAATGAACAAGGAGTTAAAAGATTGAAGTATGACTTACTAGAAAATCCCTCCCCCAATAAGGGCCACCTCCTAGTATCACTCACTGTCTTTGAAAGACTAAACCCTTCTAGCCCATTGAGCAACAAAACAAATTGTTCAATTTCACTATCTTTTGATTTTCTGCTTGAAAGAAAGATTCAACACTATTGAAACATTTGGTATTGAGGCCAAATTCTGATTTTTTTTTCCAAGGACAATCCATATAATTGTAAGAAACAGATTTTGAAGGAAGTATCCCAGTACCTAATGGACATCCCGCGCCCCACCTCAAAGGTAACAGAAAAAAAGGTCTTTCAAAACAGAAGTCCAAGGGCTTCTACAAGTTCCTCTCTTAGCCACAGTCGAGCCCCATCCATTCTTGTTAAAACCATGAATGCTTTTGATGACGGAGTACAAAAGAGAATCCTTTTGCAATTGGAAAAACACCACAAATACCTACCCATGAGTGCTGTGTTTTTATTAATTAACTTTCCAATCCCCAGCCCGTTAATTTTTAAATCGTCAGTAAACAATGACGGTCATGATTTATGTTTGTGCTCCTCACTCCCATCCAAAAAAATCCTCATTTCCTTTTTTTCTTAATTTGTTTTGCAACTTATATTGGTATCATAAAATTTGAAAGTTCGTAGCTTGTATTAGAGTCAATGTCCCCCCTTTTGGAAGAGAACATTTTTTCCACCCCTCTATTCTCTTTTTCACCTTATCTGACAATGGATTCCAAAACTCTTAGACCAAGGGATTCCCTCCCAATGAAAGACCGGGATAGGACAACAGCATCGCACCAATTTTCACCTCACATTTATTCCCATTAGCACACTTTTGTCCTAAATTGATTTGTAACCACAACAACAAATTGAAAAGTTCTATTATTTTTTAGGTTGTTTTTTTCTTGTTGACAAATACAATCATAGAGTAGTACATGTACCATCAACAAATCAGAGGCTAGCACCTCTACTCCCTCCCTCTTGTTAGAAAATGAACACTAATTGTGAATCGATTATGGCAAAACAGATAGCAACGAAAATTAAAACAAACACACAAAAGAGACACATGATTTTACGTGGTCCACCCCTCAATGTGAGAAGCTACGTCCATAGACGCTACAAGCAAGGGTTTCACTATTTTTTAAGGTTACAATGTGATCTCACACGCTCTAAAAGCTAAACGGTCAGCCCTGATATCCTTTATTTACTAGGTCTATAGGAATATTAGGGCGACCTAATACATGTGTGAAATACCTATAATTCCCTGAAAATGAACCCCCGCCTTTAGACCCCCTCTAATACAGTAAATCAAGCTTCACACACTTCAACACCTCCTACTCTAAGACCCTCCAGCAACTACACTAATCGCCCTCTCTATCAATCTACAGCCTAAGTAAAAAAGAAAAGAAAAGGACAGATCTCGTTGTCTAATTCCTTTTGACACTCCTATTTTCCCCCTCGGACTACTATTGACGACATTAGAGAAATTAGATGAGCTCACATACATTAGTCCGTTTTCTTCATCTCTCAGTAAATCCTTCTCTTATGGGTGAAGTCAAGAATTTCCCATGTTGTGTCAAAGTTTATCTCTAACATTATTCCTAATATAACCTCCACCACCGCATTAGTTATCAAAACAAATAGATGATTTGTGTTTCACGAACTCCCCTTGACATTTTGAAGTAGTCTTCTCTAAAATCCTCCAAGCCTAAGAGCCAACACCTATGCCAAATGTTGTATATACTGGTTACCAAACTGATAAGCCTAAAGTCTTTTATTTTGAATGAGTAGCTTTTCTTCGTGATCAAGAAAATATATATTTCATTCACAAATGCATTAACCAATCAATTTTCAAATTCCATTAATGAATCTTATGATATCCGCTTTCATCACCCACCAACATTCCTCGAAAAAATCCCTTGTGAATCCATTAGCCCCTTTCTCTTTGCAATAATACCAAACTGCTCTCGTAATTTCTACTTCCTCAAATCTCTGTTCTAGCCAAAGGGCACGTTTCTCATAAATTGGGATCCACACAACCCCTTATATTCCCACCTCCTCTATTTTCTCCTAACTGAATAGTTTTTCAAAACACTTAACAATTCCTCCACAATCTCATTCTCATATTCTAATATACCCCCACTTCATTTTTCAACTTGTACATGGATTGGTTCATTTTATTTTCGCTCACTCTTGTGGAACCATTTGGAGTTATCCCACTATTTCACCCATTTGACCTTTTTCTTGTCTCCATGACATTTCCGCTTGAATAAAAAGTTCCCCAAACCTCTTCTTGAATTGTTCTCTTTCATTTCTCGAGGATCAATCTTCATAATTTTGCACAAACCACACTGCCACTCCAGCCTAATATAACCAAAACCTCACTGTTTTCAAGTACTTAAGCTATTTTTATCCCCTTCAGTTTCCTCACTAGTTTAAACCCCTCCCATCATCCCAAAAGTGAATATCATTCCCATCCCTCACCACAAAATGAGATAAAACCTCAATAATGATTTGAAAGCATGAGAGTTCCACCCATTTCCGCTAACCCATATTTGATCCTTACAATAAACATATCTTTAATTTATTACAAACTGAAAGTTATTCCAAGGTTTGTTAGTCATAGTATGACAAGTGAAGAATTTACATTTAAATTATAGACGGGTCAAAACATAACAACAAAAATGTTGCCTTCTTAGAAATATTGATGCTATCTAGACCTCAATTAGCAGAGCTTAGTTCTGAATTTTATTTCGCCTATTTCTGTATATTAGATTTTTCTCCTATTTCTGATTGAGCTTAGGGTGGGGTTAATTAGATTTTTCTCCTATTTCTGTATATTGATGTTCAATGACTTTTCTTAAAATATAAGGTCCATCTGTTTGCAAATAGGAAACAACCTTAAAAATTGAATACGATACGACATTTGGACATAACGAGAATATGGCCTGTATTCAGAAAACTCGATTTAAACGTTGTTTTAAATACGGTTTTAAAATTCAGTTTTTTGTGTTTATAATTATTGGTGCGCGTTTGGTAAACTTGTTTTTAAATACAATTTTTTGAAAATATACATACATGATACATGAATGTATACATATATTGACGTAATGGGAGCAAGAAAAGATAATTCTCTCACAAACTCTCTCTAATCAAATCTCATAAAATGGAAGAATGCCTTAATGAGGCTACAAAAGAGGTATTTAAAGAGAGGAGGTTGCTTGGCCACTAAGCTAAATATATAATTACAATTATGACCTTAATGCCAAATAGCATTTCTTCCTCTAAATACAAAATAAAAGAAAAAAATACAATGAATACTTAAAATAAAAGAAATACTAAAAATGATAAAAGACGATAATGACCCTGATAACCTCCCCCCACCCCCCAAAAGGATTCGTCCTCGAACTCAGAGGGAAGGCCTTCAGTGACACCATTAAGAATAGTAATGAGAGCTGGCTGGAGTGGGACCTCTGGTGCCTCCTCAAGGTACTCAGGGTCCCTGAAGCTAAAAGAGCGCGACGGCGAGGGAGGGAACAATCTGAGGCTCGATGACCCATCACCCCACAGTTGTAGCATTTGAAGGTGATCGGATGAGCTGGTGCAGGAGGAGGAACCGTGGGAGTGGGAGTAGCTGCAGTGGAGGGAGTCATACTAGGAGCAGAAGTCACCGGTGCTGGAGGGGCTGTTATGGAACGGCTACGCGGTGGAGGGGCAGTCTGATGAAAGGACTCGACTTTAGTGGCGTACTCCATCGCCTTGGCAAAGGAGGTGACGTCACATAAAGCAAGATCCCACTAAATATAACTCTGCAGTCCGTGAATATAATGGCTAACCCGCTGCTCCTCACTCTCATCGAGGCGGGCACGAGTACATAGAAGCTGGAAACGCTCAGTGTAGTCCAACACTACGGTGTCCTGCCGAAGAGACTGTACTCGCAAGAATAGGTCACGCTCATAAGTGGCGGGGACAAAGGCTGACATCAATTGTGCTCGGAGCTCGATCAAGGACCGGATAGGAGGTAGACCCTCAAAGACATGTCGCTGCTCCAAATCATTCCACCAAACACTGGCATAGCCTGAAACTTGGTCGCTGCTAGAAGAACACATCTACGACCTTTCAGCCATTTATACTCAAAAATCCTCTCCATGGCGGCAAGCCAATTAACGACGACATCAAGCTGTAGGTGGCCGTCAAACATCGGGACATCCACTTTAATGTCACCCCGCATACTCCGCAAGAGTAACTGTAGTGCCAACTGAATAATGGCATCACCACCCTGAAGAGCCAGGGCATCCTCATCGAGATCATCATCGCCTGGCGGAGGCTCGGGAAGGATGGCGCGATGGGGGCGTCTCCGAGGCGGTGGATGATGAGGGTCAAAAGCTGGTGAGAGAACTGGGGCTGTGGGAGGAGTGGTATGAGGTGGAAGAGTCTCTCGTGGTGGAGAAGGAGGTGAAGCTAGGACCAACGGCTGGCGATAGGGACATTGGTTCATCTGATGCCCTTTCTGATAGCATACAAAACAGTGTTGCTCGGAGATGGGAACATATGGAGTAACCTTTGGGCCTAGGGAGTCGCAAGGAGAAACATTGATGCACCACTCTGTAGGAGGAGGTAGCTCGAACTCTGGAGCGGCGTGGGGACGGGGTGAAGGAGGACCATCATGGGGAGGTAGGGTAATCCATTCGCGTATCCACTCATGGGAATCAATGAGTGCGGAATGAAAGGAACAAGTATCCCATGGGGATTGATGATGTGGGACACGGAGAGGGTGCCCGGGGGTGAGGTGTGTAGAATAGGTGGAAGCGGAAGCGTGGGGAAAGTGGAATTGGGTAGGGGATATGTGGTAATGGGTGGAGCAGGTAGTATCGGGGTATTTGGGGGTTTTCAAGGTGTTTGTGTGGGTGGTGACTAGGGTAAATGGAGATAGGGGTAGGGGTAGTCATGTAGGGTTTGAGTGGGATAATTGGGTGGAGGTGGAGGTGGAGGTGGAGGTATAGGGGACGGTAGTGAATTTTGAGGGCTGAACTTATCAGGAATGTGGGAGGGTAGAAATTTTAGGGTTTGGGATTCAAGATTGGAGTTAAGATGTGAGTAGGGTTCATTTAAGACAGGAAATGTAACCGGAGGTTGAATTTGGGTTGAATTTGAACCCTTGGCATGCCAGATGTCACGAATCATCTCGGCAAGAGTCGGGGAATGCCTTTCCATCATAGGGGGTACCGTTTGGATGTAAATTGGAGAGGAAATACCCAGATGTGCCTCGATTTGCAGTGCGGTTGGCAGCTAACCTGTAGAGGTTGCGTGTGACCCCTGATTGGTTCGTCCGAGACCGAAGGAGGTGCCCAGAGCAACAGGAGGGTCGGTCGGGCCAGTTTGGCCTTGGACCAAGACTGTTCCGCCTTGGTTCAAGGTCGATCGGCTGCGGAGATTGTACCCGGTCAAAGGTTGGGGCTATTCGTGGGCTTTAGAGGCAGTGGTCGGGACAGGGTTTTTTTTTAAGGGTTCTGTTATGTTTTTTTGTGGGTTGGCAGGACCCATGGCATCGGTGGGGGGATTTCGGTGGACGGGAGGTCGGTAGGGGTTTCTTGCGGAGGTGGGGGCTGTGTCGGGTTGATTGGGTACGTCGGTAGGTGGGGAGGCTGGGTTGGGTCAGTAGGGGTGTTTTTGGAACTTTTTTTGCGTTCTGGCCAACAGATGGTGGTGAAGGAGAAGTCTCTTTGGTGGTGGTATTTTCGTGGATGTGAGTGGAGTTAGGGTTTGCGATATTAGGATTTTTTTTGGATAAAGGTGTAGAATGGGTGGATCTTGGAGAGTTAGGGTTAGGGTTTTGAGAAATTATCGGGGCGGTCTGAGGGCGGTCCGTGGAGGTTGCTGGTGGTGGAATTCGTGCGTTCATATCATTCATTTGAGCCTTCATTTGATGGAGGGCTTCCAAGATTTGCTCGGGAGGGCTTGGCGCGGAGGTGTTCATCTTCTCTCAATCCCACTTCGACGTTGTTTACGAGTTTTTATTTTACAACAACAACAACGGGTGGAGCGACTAGGCTCTGATACCAATTAACGTAAATGACGTCAAATGGGAGCAAGAAAGGATAATTCTCTCTCAAACTCTCTCTAATCTAATCTCATAAAATGGATGAATGCCTTAATGAGGCTACAAAAGAAGTATTTAAAGGAGAAGGTTGCTTGGATACTAAGCTAAGTATCTAATTACAATTATGCCCTTAATGCCAAATAGTCTTCCTTACTCTAAATACAAAATATAAGAAAAAAATACAATGAATACTAAAAATAAAATAAATACTAAAAATGACTAAAAAATGATAAAAGACGATAATGACCCCGATTCCCATCATATATACATTCATACATACATCATAATTATATGCATGTACTATATGTATACTTTATATTATTCCATACATTAATAATAAATGTATAAAATTATATATAAGCATCATGTATCTATTGATAATATTATTTAACATATGGATCTTAGTATATTATATAATTTAATAATATAAATATATGTAATTTTGTGCACATGTACATATATATTTTTGTATTTTTAAGAATTACACACATTAATGTATTATGTATGTATATTATATATTAAGGTATAAATGCATTAAAATATTAAGAATGAATAATTCTGATTTACAAAATAAAAAACAGGAGTTATAAAACACCATTTTGGCTTTTGCTGGTATCTGAAAAACTTGATTATAACACAGAAATATTATAATCCAGTGTTGAAAAACAAGTTGTCAAACGCTAATTTTTATCAAAATTGTATTTAAACACAAAAAACAAAATTATAATTGCAAACCAAAGGGGTCCGAGTGATTGAAATCACTTTCAGGTTTGACATAGCATAGCAGGTGTGTGATTAATTAACAATAAGAGAGAGAGAGAGAGAGAGAGAGAGAGAGGGAGACTGACCAGGCTTGAAACATAAAGATGAAATAGGATTATCCCCCACACTCATGACAAGTAACACATCTTTGCACCTCAAATCAAACCAGCAAACACACCCATCCTATTTACATTCAAATGTTTAATAAAAATGGTTAGTTTATATATATATATATATATATATGGAGAGAGAGAGAGAGAGAGAGGGGGGGGAGTTATGTTATGACCTCGGCGGCAGTGGCGACGAGAGCAGGGCGGTCACGGGAGGCGATACAGCAAGTGGCGGTGGCCTTGTGGCCTCTTAATCGTCTTGGTTCTGCTTCTGTCATTGATTACTATTGTTCACTTTCTCCTGCAAGGTTGGGTACAAATGAACATATAGGCTATATTAGTAGGAGAGAACAAAACAAGTGAAAGTATTTAAAATTATAACCCGGCGCACTGCTACTAAAGCTTCGGGGTCGAGTGGATTTATTCTCCGATTCGAATCTTACAACTACAAATAATTTAAGAACCAGCAGTGAGCGAGTGAAAATGAATCGAGCATTTCATGGTGCTTCTAAATGGGATAAATAAAAAAAGAATTTTTAAGTATTTAGTTATATTTATAATAATTTATTTATTATTTTTTTTATTTTTTTAGTTATTTGTCTTATATAGGACAAGTGTCATTATTTAAAAAAAAATGGGTAGTTAAAAGGAAATTATAGGAAGTTTTGAGTGATTATGAGACTTTTTATAATTTTAAAAACACATGGGAATAAAGCCTATATACATCTTTGTAGATGGAATTAAAGTCAAAAAACCTAAACCAAAAAAAAAGTATCTAAAAATACGGAGAAATATTTTTTACAACGGTTTAAACCTACCGCATTTTTACACCAGCACATGTCGCAAGATGATATGGCATTTGGCATGAGAAACGCTTGATCTCTTAAATAGGAAATGAAGTGATCCCGTGATAATTATAAAACGAGTAATTTTAAAATATTATAAATTCATCATTAGGTGGCCTAAATGTTGAAAACTTTAAAAGAAAACAAAATTATTTTATTTGTCGTTTCGCATATTTATTTGGTTGTGGTTGTGTTTTGTAAAAATAAAATTAACGTCAAGCCATGTCACTTTTAAGAATTGATGTCAAATTCTTAAACACATTTTTTTTCATGTCGACTCATGATTTATATCTGTCGATCACGACACTAGTTATTGTCGCTGGCGCTAATCCACATTCATAAGACAATAACCAGTCGCAATACGTCAGGTTAGCATGTTGCAATCGACACATATGACACAACACAGAAAAAAACAAAAGAAATCTTTGAACACTCTATTCATGAGATCCATGAATATTGTTGGGACATTGGTTAGCCCTAACGACATAACCCTGAACTCATACGACCCATATTGCGCCAAGAATGTGGTCTTAGGGACATCATGATCCCTAACGCGCAACTGGTGATACCCCGATCTCAAGTCGATCTTTGAGAAGTAAGCAGTTTGTCTCAACTGGTCAAACAAATCATCGATTCGAGGCAACGGATATTTATTCTAAATCGTGATCACTCCGTAAAATGTTTTTAAAACCCGCCCTGCCCCCCGACCATGACGGGTTTTTTTAACTCACCCCAAACCTGCTTAAGTGTATCCCCCTTAAACTCGCCCCACTCCCCGCCCCATTTACAATAAGCGGGTTAAAAACCCGCTTGGGGCGGATTAAAACCCGAATGTTAAACCTGCATACTGCATATATATATATATATATATATATATATATATATATATATATATAAAGTTTTAGTGTAAATAATATATTAAATATGGATATTTTAGTAATTATAAGAAATAAATAGTGTGGGGCGGGTTATGCTTATATATAGTAAACCTGAACCCTCCACGTTTAATAAACGGGTTACAAAAAAAAACATTTATTTTAAATGGGTTTTTAACCCACCCCATTAGGGGCGGGGCGGGTTAAATTGTCATCCCAATCAATACACAGCCTGAGTGAACCATCCTTCTTCTTCACAAACAACACTCGAGCACCCCACGACGATGCACTCCATCTAATGAAACCCTGCCCCAAGAGCTGCTGAATCTGGTCCCTCAACTCCTGCACCTCTGATGGGGCCATAAAATACAGCGAACGTGCAATCGGCCTAGTCCCAAGCACTAAATCAATAACAAACTCTATTTTCTGACTCAGCGGCAATCCCAGTATCTCCTTAAACACGTCTGCAAACTCCCTAACCATTGGGATCAAGTATAATAATATAACCAAAGGTGAATCGACACACATGATGATACTGTCAGTTATCTCTAATAAATCGGTCGTGCGTGCAAATCTAGTATCTATAAAAGAATGTTATGCTCCCGTATCAAATAATACCAGACCCATAATCCCATGGATAGGAAATGTACCCTCAACTGCAGGTGGCGCATGCGGCTCCTGTGGCGTCATCGCATTCTGAACGTTATAGACACGCCCACACTGTATATGTCCCTACTATTATGGGACTGTTGGAGCAGGTGTTGCAGGTGGTAATTTCTCTTACTGCACCCTGCTACTGCCCCCGACCCTGTTGCGGGGAATCTTTCTTCTTGTGACCCATCTCTACACACTGAAAACAACGAACTATAAAATCCCCTTCTCTCTAGCCCTGTCGGTCGTATCGGGGTTGTTCTGATCACTGGCTCTGGTGGCCTCGACCCTATTGGCCACCCCCATTATTCCCTGAGCCCTACTGACCCTGAGGAACATGCTACTATTATTGATGTTGTGGGACCTGATGACCCTGTCTAAACCCATTGCCTTCTGGCCTAAAACTGTGACACCCCGACTAATTAAATATCGGGTAGCTACTCCTTTATTAAATTAATACAAAATGCCAAGTTGGTTCAGTTCATAGCATCACTGACGAAAACGTTTTAACAATTACTAGCCACCTAATATTTAAAAAGTGAGTTGCCAATTTTAATTAAATCCGATTAACATACAATAAGTGAATTATGAAATGCTAACATAACCATCACAACATAGTCACAATAGAATAACCATCAAATAATAATGAGTCCGGAGGAATACTCCTCATAACAATCCAAATACTGAAATAAATAAATACCAAGTCTACATCACTAAATATTATTACAACCCAAAGTCTGAAATAATTGAAGAGTAAGATGTCTCTAAAAGAAATGGGGCGACATGCCCAACAAATGAGAAAGTCTGATAATGGAGTCAAGATCGAGAATGGAGGCGTCTACTGTCAAGGTCCTGTAACTTCCACAGCAGCTACAGCACGTCACCTGAATAGAACTCCTATGCATGGTGTCCTTGTGGCTGGGCACCTAAAAAGGTTTTTACAAAAATAGATTTGAAAGCAAACGGGTCAGAGCGCGATTGTGAAAATAATTTAAAATTTTGCAAGTGTTTAATATCAATAAACAGTGAATATAAAGTACATGATAGTGTGTGCACTCACATGAATTCCCCACCTCTCAACTAATTGTGCACTCCTATCGTACCCGTACCCATTATAGTTATTCACTTATCTAACTAGTCCGATAGCAAATTTTACATTACTATACGATAACCAATTCAATTCCCAACAACTTTTAATTAACAGAGTGTTATAACTTGGTACACAGTTTTCCATATTAGTACTACTAATTACTAGAGATCTTACATTTTCACTTTACAAACTGTTGCTATTATTTATACTCACATTTATTCATGACATTTCATTTCAATTAATCAGTATATTATCCTCATCATAAATATACAATACTAGCACCCCGAGACTAAGCTGCTGTGCACACATACTCTGTTGTCCAATCCCGGTACATCACGTACATAAGGATCACGTATTCCGAATCTCTCAGGAAACGTTTCATTAAACAACAATCACAAATAATGGAGGCGAACATAGTTCACATCACATGGGTCACGCACATACCTACGCTCCCATGATCAGCAGACTTATTAGCTTCTCAATAAGTCCTTCTCTGACCTATGTCCTCGAGGTACCAATCTAAATCCCCCCGTAGGCACACAAAGTATAGATGGCCCTGAACGAACGCCGACCTCCCATGATAGCAAGTACGGTAGGTATGTCATACACAGATAATTACATATACTAAGAATTCGCACATCTTAGACATTACAATATTTATTTAGTGGCATACTTCTCGTTCTTATACCAACACTTAGTGTTATACAACTCACAAGTCCCTGGTTTATATGTATTTAAGTTACCAACTCTTCTCACATCGTGATTAGTCACTCGCTTCCCAATCCACAAATGTCATCCGGTTTACTACACGATTCTAAGTTTTAATCCTCAATGTACCCCAATCTCCTAAATATACCCACTAATTAATAAGGGAAGGTTATCTCACCATTTAATTAAGTCTACGGGATACTAGAAATAAAATCAGGCCTAAAAGGCCATTCTGTCAACTCGTTAGAAATCTCGTTAGAACGAGGTCGTTCGAACGAAATGGCTTCGAACGAACTACCAACTCGTTAGAAGGGACACTGTCATCTCGTTAGAAGTTCGTTCGAACGAGGTCGTTCGAACGACCTGGGCAGGTCTTCTAACGAGATGGCAGTTTCAGCCCAAAAATTCCCAAGTCCGATTTTCTCAATTCTTCTCTTCTCTAAATCAACCCTAAGACCCTCCAAGTTATGTTCTAACGTTTTTAAACCATTTCTAATCATCCTAGATCATCCCTTAACATATTTTTAGGGGTCCAATCTTACAAATCATCAAGGAATTAATATAAATCTCCAAATATTTTCCCAAACCCTATGAACATGAACCCATAATTATATTATACCCAATTACTCATCATAAATCCGTTTTTAAATCATCATATATAACTCTTCGAATATTAAATCAGTTCATCATCATTCTACATGCAAATCCTAACCCAAATTCAAAGTTTCTCCATCAATTTCATTGGTTTTCTTCAAAGTTTTCAATATAAGATAATTCCTACACTAAGCATGGAAGACATATTCAATGCATTAAAAATATCAAATCACTTGCCTTAGATTGTTCTTCAGAATTGATGTTGGTGAATGAAGGTTGATTCTCTCCTTTCTCTACAGATTTTCTCCCGAGGTTGAAGATGGTGATTGGAGGTTTCTTTTTGGAACTCTTCAAGATCTCCTATAACTCCCGTATCCCTCTAACTCATCTAATGCTGATAATGGGCTTAGTGGGTTCCTAAATATAATATAATTAACTCCTAAAATTCGTAGGTTTTAATTCCCATATTTTTAAAATTACCAAAATACCCCTCTAGGTTGCCGGTATGGCCCAAACATCCCCCGGGACCCAAACTAAACCCCCGGATAGTGTTTTCTGACTATTTCGACCCTTCCGGACACGTTGACACACTCAAAATGACCATTCGGTTAATAAAAATAAAATTCACTTTTTAATTCAAATAATTACATTCCTGACGCAACTGACACGCGCGTCCCAACTAAATTTCCAAATTATCGTATTTCTATCTTGTGACAATTTAAATATTCAATACTCATGAAGTTTTTAATTTCAATATCATAATCAAATACCAACTCACATCTCGCTAGTGTTTATATCCGTATTAATTCTTATTTAACTTAATTAATCCCATAAATAAATATCAATAAAATTACGGGGTATTACAGAAACCCCGTGAACGAAACGTTTTAGTCGAATCCCCCAGCTGGGAATCCCGCTCCTGCTTCCTACCAGTCTGCTACGTCGATGCCCCACTAGCACCATTACCACATGTCATGCCTGACTGGCCACACTCCCATCCTATCTTGCTCCCCTTCATATAGAATTGGTGCTCCTAACAGTGTAATAATAAAAAAATTAATGACTTCAGTATACGTCTTCAATGTCAGATTACCCAACAAGTGTTGCCTGATACTCCAATTGATCCCATCCATAAACTTCAACATTTTCTTCTCTTCAGTATTCACCTCATCGGGCATAAAGTTTGACATATGGGTGAATTTATCTCCATACTCGGCCACAGATCGGCCCTCCTGTGTAACATCTAAAAATCTCCTCCGCATCTCAGTTTGAATTATAGAATGAAAATACTTGCGGTCAAACTGTACCCAAAACTCGGCTATAATCATCGTATCCCTCTTCTCGGACATAGTCACCAACTCCCACCATTGTAGTGATGCACCCATCAACTTAAACGTGGCGGTATCTACTTCTTGGTGTCGTTGAACTCAACCATGCGAAGGTGACGTTGAATGTCCTTCTTCCACTCACTGGCATCTACTATATCTGCACTGTCTCGAAACTCTGGTAGATGCCCCTTCTGAAAGGCCACCCGAACCTTCTCCCACACTGATGGTCCTTGATGGGCTTGGACGACCGATGCAACTGATTGAGACTGTGTGAATTGTGTTATGCCATACCGATCATAGTGGCATTAACCTCCTGAGCAATGATATTAGCCAATTTCCCACTGTCATGATCCCTTGTGGTTCGTGTTGAGCCTCTCCTGCATTGGCCCCTCTAGTGGCCCTAGTTTTTCGTCTTCTCCTGTGCGACATCTGAAACCAGACTGAATTTATATAAGTCCTCAGTTAATACAAATTATATCAGCAGAAGAACGTAAATGCGTAAATGAATACAACAATGTAATGCCCTGACTCGGATTTAAGGGTTAATAAAGGATCAACCCGATCTGATTCGTACGTTAATTATGAAGTGCAGTGAAACAACGTAAATAAATCCAGTTTTATTACTATTTAGCGGTACTCTTGTTAGCATGCAATTCCAATTTTCATCAACTACGTGATAGGCCCCATGAGAAGTGCCCCCAAGGCCAAGTAAACAGAGCTATTAATCGTAAATGCAAGTAACTACTTACGTGTATAACGCTCTTAAAGTAAGAAGTAGTATATAACCTATCGTAACAAAAGAGGGATGTGAGCCGAATGCTCAATGGGAACATATACAAATGCAATATAGAAATGAACGTTAGAAAGGACACTCACACGCTACAATCACATGCATGTAAAAATACGTATATATCTACATTTATACTTTTGGAAATACATGTCCCAATGTATTTAGTTATTTTATTTCGAAAACGTTATTTGATACCTTTTACCCTCCTTGTTTTTACAAAATAATCATTTTGTATTTTATGCTTAGCACTTAGCATATTCTTACCATTAACTCAACCAGTTAAACAATTTACAATCGTTGGGAAAAACCTTTCATTCACTTGCAAACATTTATTACTCAATGTCCATCAATTCACGCTAACTTATTAATCGTTACCTAAGACTTTGTTTCGATGCGCGCACGCACGCACACACACACCGTGTTTAGAAAATTACTTATCTTTCTTTGAAAGTCTCATATAACACGCACTTGTGTTCATTATGATTAAAATCTCATTAGGTAGCGTAGGTATCATTAAGTCACCTTATTTAACCACCCCATGTTACCACATGAATATTAAACATTCAATGTGTTGTTCTTGCAATAGTAAATCAATGAATTAATGTCATTCATTGATGCCTCTTTCATGAATATTTAATTAGTTACTTAGCATTATCTTTAGGGATTCCGCCGACGCACACACCCGTCACAACACACCGACACACCCACCCACAGTTTCACAGAATTTCACCGTCCGACACCAAGCGCCAAGTAAACTGCAGTTGCTTTGGGGATTTTCACCCGAGAGACAGCATAGCCCTTGCTTAATTATTTAACCGTGTGCGTTAATGGGAAGGAAATATTTCTTGGAGTGTTGTTGGAGCTTTTTACGGGAGCCTTGAAGAAGGGCATTTGTGACTCCCTTTAAGGCCACCTTTGGAGGTGGGGGAGTCACCCATCTTCTTCAACACCACCACCATTATTGGAGTGTTTGAGGTGGGATAATATACTCTTATATTTGAGACTCTATTGGTGTATATTTTTGTCTTATTACTGTTGAGTATTAAGAGTAGTATTCCTTGAATAAAATGATAAGTTTCTAGTAAAATCAGAAGTATACTTTTTTATGGGAGATAAAAATGTAGGAAATTATTATTTGTGTAGTTTTCCTAGTAAAACTGAAAATATACATTTTCATGGGAGATAAAAATGTAGAAAATGTTATTTGTGTATATTTCTATTAAAAGAAAATATGGGACATTTTTATGGAATAAAAATGCAAGAACAATATTATTTGTGTATATTTATAGTAAAAAAAATAAATATGGGACATTTTTATGGAATAAAATAAAAGAAAATATTATTCGTGTGTATTTCTAGTAAAAAGAAACATCGAACATCTTTTTATGGAATAAAAAATGTAAGAAATTGATATACTGTGTATTTTTGGTGAAAGGAGTTAATAGACATTTTTATGGAATAAAAATGTGAGGAATTGATTATTTTGTTAAAAATAACAGGTGGATAACTATTTCAAGGTTTGAAATAATAAAAGTTGATGTTTTATGAAAATGTTGTATGTTCAAGTAATTTTGATGAAAGTAAGTTTAAACCATATGGTATGATTTTGAGTTTAAAATCAACCTTCTCATGCATATAAACTTGTGGCATTTGTACATTTCATGTACAAACTAGTTTAGAGAAGATTTTGTTGGGTTTAAACAAGAAATAATAGAAGTTAACATTTTAGTCTTCAAAGTGTGTAATTAGGACTAAAAGTCATGACGAGAGTAAGGGTAAAAGACTACATGTCAAGTTAAAAGAAATGATAATTTTCTCACAAAAGTATTCATTAAGTGTTAATGGGTAAACGTTGAATGTAACTACTAATGTTGTGAAATATTAACACTTATGGAATTAAAAAGGGATTAAAGGTGTAAAAATATTTCCAATCAAGTAAAAGATTACTCCAAGTGTAAAAGGGTGTTAATGGGTCAAAACACTTAAGAAGTTAGTGCGGGTGACTAAATTGTGTTTTTGGAAAATTAACACTTGTGAAAATGGAGTAAAAGGTGATTTTGAAAACAAATATGTAAATAATTTTACTTAAAGTGGAACATCTTTATGAAATAAAAATGTTGGTAATGATACAAAATGGTCCTGGATGGAAAAGATTTTTATGAAATAAAAAGGAAATGTTAAAGTGCAAAGGACATGAAATAATAAATTTTCAAAGTGTAACACAAGATGGGGCGGTAAAGTCTCGTGTTTTGGCATCGACCGAGTAAAAAGGAAAGTGGAAAAATGTAAACATGATGAAAGTTTTGAACACATTGGCAAGGTAATGATACTGGATGATGTCGGGTTAAATAATTAAGCAGGGTTATACTATCCATCGAGTGAAACACCCCAAAGCAACTACAGTTTTCTTTGTGCTCAGTGTCGAATAGTGAAATTCCGTGAAACCGCGCGCGTGTGTGTGTGTGTGTTGTGATGAGTGTGTACGTCGGCGGAATCCCTAAAGATAATGCTAAGTAATGAATTGAATATTCATGAAAGAGGCATAAATTAATGGCATTAATTCATTGATTTACAAATGCCAGAATAACGCATTAAATGTTTAATATTCATATGGTAACATAGGATGGTTAAATAAGGTGAGTTAATGATACCTAAGCTTCTTTATGAGATTTGAATCATAATGAACCCAAGCGCGTATTATATGAGACTTTAAAAGGAAAATGAGTAATTTTCTAAATATGGTGTGTATGTGTGTGCATTGAAACAAAGTCTTAGGCAATGATTAATAACTTGGCGAGAGCTAATGGACATTGAGTAATAGACATTTGATAGTGAATGAAAGGTTTTTACCAACGATTGTAAATTATTTAACTAGTTGAGTTAATGGGAGAAATGTGCTAAGTTTTAAGCATAGAATACAAAATGATTATTTTATAAAGACGAGGAGGATAAAATGTATCAAATAACGTTTTCGAAATAAAACAGCTAAATACATTGGGACATGTATTTCCGAAAGTACATATGTAGATACGTATTTTCACATGCGTGTGATTGTAGCATGGTAGTGTTCTTTCTACCGTTCGTTTCTATATTGCATTTGTAAATGTTCTCACTAAGCATTCGGCTCACATCCCTCCTTTGTTACGGTAGGTTATATAATACTTTGTACATTGAGAGCGTTATACAGATAAGTAGTTACTTGCATTTATGATTAATATCTCTCTTTACTTGGCCTTGGGGGCACTTTCCTTGGGTCCTATCACGTAGTTAATGAAAATTGGAATTGTATGCTAACAAGAGTACCACTAAATAATAATAAAACTGGATTAGAGACATTATTTAGGTTGTTTCACTGCACTTCACAATTAACATACGAGACGGATCGGGTTGATCCTTTATTAATCCTTAAATTCGGGTCGGGGCGTTACAACTCGGTATCAAAGCTTTAGGTTCATGTTCCTTTCGGGTGTCACGTGGTGAGATTAGTAGTGGATCTTTCGGTGTCATTATTGGTTGGAGTCGGTCACGTTTACCTGATGATGACTTTGATTTGTGCCTTGATGGTAAAGCCGAGGTATTGAGCACCTTGTGCCCTTTTATTTGAGTTGGTGGTCGGCTAAGTTAGTAGCCATTCTTATTCCGCTGCATTTTTTCTAGTAGTGTTTGCTAGCAAGTATCAGGTTTTTATGTAGGCCGTTAGGTGGTGGCACCTTAGGCTTGTGATTAGGCTCAAATTCTTTCGAATTTACCCCTTTAATTTAGAGACTTTTATTATCTCGAGTAACGTAAAATAGTGTAATTATCGCATTTCTTTGCCACTGACTCCTTCTAAAAATTACGTCTAGTTTCGTGTATTTCTCATGAGTTCTGCAGGTATTTAAAGCATTGAGGAAGAAAGAAAAGCGGAGAAAGAAATCAAAGAAGGAAAGCCCAGGGGAAATTCAATAATTTTGCATCCTTTGTTCGGAGTTAAAGCCAACTATAAAGTTGAAGAGAACTCAATTACAAGAACATTGGAAGAAACGGCAATTCAATCCGAGCTACGATGAACAAGTTACGAAGATTTGAAGTTGAGAAGAACCACGAAAAAGATCCCTGCATGAAAAACCAAGGCGATCCGGAACGGTTCCTAAAAAATTCTCTGAATGAAAAAGCCAGGTGATCCGGACCTTTTTCCCAAAAAAGATCCGGACCACCCCGGTAAAAAAGTCGTTGTATAGAAAAAGGGTGCGATCCGAACCTTTTTCCGAAAAAGGATCCAGACCGCCTTAAGCTAAGGAAGTCTATTTAAAATAAGGGGGCAATCCGGACCACCTTCCTCGATGGGTCTGGATCGCATTGGATTTCCACGAATTTTTCTGTTCTCTCTTAGAGTTTTATGTGGGTCAACTTCTTGTAAATTTTGGAGCTATTTATTCAGATTAGTTACACAATAATAGGGGTTCGAATTTTTAGGTTAGCTAATTAGGAGTAGAGGGTTTTGTAGTAAAAAACCCTAGTTTTCCATAAGGAGATTTTGCTATGAGGATTTGAATTTAATTTCTACAATTCAAGTAACAACTTTTTCTTTAATTTCAATTGATCGGTAGTTTAATATTTGATTTGAATTTGCAATTCTCTTTTCATTTAGTTTCTTTAGAGTTAATGTTTTATTTCTTAAAAACCCTATTTTTCTCTGAGTTAACCATGTCTAGCTAATTTTCTAAGGGTTGGGGGTGCATGAACCCCACCCGATGTAATTCACGATAATCGGAAATAGACTTTTGAATTAAAATCTTAGATGAATCGTGTTGCGTAACTATTGCAACCGTCGTAGTACTTTTGATCTCGTTTGCCCTAGGTAACCGATATACTTAAGAGTGCGACGCGCGTATCGGTTAATGTGACACCGCTTTGTTCTTGCTTTGATTTCATATGGTGTGGGCTACGATCCCTCATATATGGAATGTTTAGGATTAATAAAGACTGGGTTCATTACAAATCTTAATTCCGAATCTAGTGTCCTAAGAAGTGAATTACTAGGGTGTGGGGGATTGTAATCCAACCTCTCTTTCTCATTTGCAGTTAATTTTGTTAATAGCTTGCCATCCATTTTAGGTAAATTAGCTCTTTTGCATTTCATTTAGGCATAGCTTAGTCAGTTCGCAATTTAAATATGCATTTAATTATAGTAAATCTCCCTTTCAAATCACCTTTTTATTTCTTTTAGAGTCTAAGTTAAGGTTCTCGTTCTTTCCAACGTCGTTACGATTATCTCGTCCTATTTCCCTTTAGATTCGACCCCGACTTATCGAGATTATTACTTGAGTGACAGGCTTGCACTTGAGTCTTGATAACACGCACACTAGAACACATTTGTGGTCGCATCAAGTTTTTGGCGCCGTTGTCGGGGATTTAAGTAGACTTAGGTTAGATCGAGTCAATTTAAAGCTTAAACCAATTTTTTTTTAAAAATCATCTCTCAAAAGCCTTTAATGCGAAATCCTGAACTTACTCAAAATCCTCAAAATACTCCAACCAGAATTCACGAAAATCCAATTGTTGAGTATAATTCTGATAGTCCCCACACGCCTCGCGTTCCACAGTTTTGGGTTCCACTTCCTACTCCGGAGCAATCTATTGGTAGTTATACCCCGAGTCAATCCTTGAGTCACATAGCTAGGACACAGAGTGAGTATTCCAAGTCATTTGAAGAGAGAGCGATGTCTGATGAACCTAGTTTCGGCACTGGAGAGGGAAATCCACCCTATCGTCCCATGAAAGACTTACTCTTTTCTGAACGAACTATTACCCCTGGTTGCATTTTACTCCCGTATAATGCCGGTCAGTTCCACTTCCACAATGGGATGATACATATTCTCCCTACTTTTCATGGCATGGATTCAGAGAAACCATACCTTCACATAAGAGACTTCGAAGAGGCGTGCGACACATTTAGTGACCAACCTTACACACAGGATGTCGTTCGCCTAAAGCTTTTCCCTTTTTCCTTAAAGGATAAAGCCAAGACCTGGTTATGGTGTCTACCCCCCGAACTCCGTTATTTCTTAGAGGGATATGCAATCCAAGTTTATCTCAAAATTCTACCCACCGCACGAGACCAACTCTGTCAAGACCCAAATATAAGGTTTTTGACAACAAGATAATGAGCCTTTTGACAAGAGTTGGGAACATTTCTAAGAGTTGGTAAGTGCATGCCCCCATCATGGTTTTGGAAAACACCACTTGATTGCTTTCTTCCATAATGGGTTGACAGTGGCTTCCAAATAACTTGTGCAAATAATGTGTGAATGATCTTTTGGGGAATTAGACTCCAGTGATGCCAAGGCTCATATTAAGTATGTTGCAGAGACTACTCAAGCATGGGACTCATCCGATCCTAATACCCAAATTCTTCATAGACAAGTATCGACCACACCTAATGCATCTGATTGATTCCAATTGGATAGTAATACCATAATAGACTTCCGACTTGATCAGTTTCAGAAAGACATAAAAGATTTACTTAATAGCTAGTTGAGAGATATCTCCGGATCCAGCCGTGTCGCAAAAGGGAAAGTGTGTGCTATTTGTGAGGCGGGTCATTCCACAAAGGCATGCCCGATAATTTTCGCCTACAAAGCCATGCACACCGAGTAAGTGGATGCTATAGGAGGATTTAAGGGAAATTTTAACGCCCCGCATGGGAACTTGTGGCCATCCACGATCCCCGCTGCGGAGGGAGAAAGGATCCTTCGGGTCCCACGTGTCACCTCTCGGGAGAGCGCTTCGGCCGACGTCGATTTGTGAGGTGTGAAAATATAGAGAGATTTAGAGTCGCCAGTCTATTTTACTCAAAACAGACAAAAGAAAAAGGGGAAGCCACCCCGAAGGATGGCATCCAAAGACATACTGGTGCGTGCGAAACCAAAATGATTCGAGAAGGGTTCGGAGGCTTAGTTACGAAATGGGAAGGTGTTAGGCACCCATTCCGCCCTTTCGGTCTCTCATGAATATTTGCTATTTTCCTTTATATTTCCCCCCGTGATATGTGTGCATGTGTATATATAGAATGGAGGTAGGAATCCTCGACTTGTATCATGGAAAAGACAAAGCGAGTCATCCGTAGGAATGTGAGATTAGTGTAGAAAATAAGATTTACGTGATTACTCCTACGTTGATCGTTATAAGGGAGCGATAACGCATATGGAATAATACGTTACTAAGAACAAGTATATAGAATATAATGGAAAATGAAATAAAGAGAAGATAGAAAATAAGAGAAAAAGTGAGAAAAGGGACTCGAGTCTCGGGTTTTACCCCGAGACGCCTACGTAGCCTATAAAAGCATCAAAGTCCACGTAGTTCGCATGTAAAGTGAGGGGTGGGGTTTAACCCATAAATCCAAATGGAGAAATCTCTTATTTGTAAGTGTGTGTGTGTGTGTAGAAAAAGTGTTTTAGTTTTGAGAAAAGTGTGGAAAAAATGTGAGCATCCCTAGTTGGCATTTGTGAGCAAACCCTCTTTTTCTTATTTTTTGGATTTTTATTTATATGAAAATAGGAGATGTGCAGTAATACTAGATAAAAAGTATATTTTTGATGTGTGAGATTAGATAATAAAAGTTCTAAGTAAGAAAACAAGTTATTGCAAATTTAAGAGAATTTAGGAGAGAGTTTGAGAAAGTTGGACCTTCTTGGAGACCTTGAGCTTAATCTTTAATGTTGAAAAGCAACCCTTGCACTTGGATGATGATGGAGAGTGGTTAATTCATCAAGTTTGATGAAAGGAATGATGAAAAGTGGAAGTGAAAAAGGGATTTGGAAGTTGAAATCACGCTGCCTTCGAGAGAGGTTTTTGGGGGTTTGCCGAGAGTGATTTGCTTCTCATCCGAGCTCCCCTTGCAAATGAGGCCAAGGCCTATTTTTATAGGCCCAGGGGTCTGCCGATGGGCATTGCCATGGCACTACCTATCGGCAGGGTCTGGGACCTGCCATTTGGCAGTGCGCCTCAGGCCTTTTTGGAAAATTGGCCGCCGAGGGCAAACCGTTGGTCAGAATCGCGTACGGGGCATACCGTTGGAAAGGTATTTCAGAGACCTTCAAAAGTCCTTTGGAATACTCCCGAGTTCGGGAGTTGACTTTAGGTCAAATGTGGCTCGAAAGAATTTATCGGTCCGCTGGACGGGGAATTATTCAGACTCAAATGGATCGTTCGTCCGCATAGTAAGTCTGAATCGCGCATGGGGCGGACCGTTAGAAAGGTTAGGAGATTTAATTCGACATTACAAAGAGTTTGGCCCTGTTTGGGAAGTTGACTTTGGTTAACCGGGCCCGAGAAGCATTCGGTGACCTCTCGGAGTCAAACGGATCGTCCGTCCGCATGGAAAGTCGGAATTACGCACGGGATGGACCGTTGAAAAGGGTATTCAGTGCCCTTCGAAGATTCATTTAGCCTCGGTCAAGCTGAAGGGTTGACTTAGGTCAACAGAGCTCGGGAGCGTCTGGTGGCCTCTAAGTTGGGGTTTCGGACGCAAACGGATCGTTCGTCTGAATGGTAAGTCGGAATCGCGCACGGGATGGACCGTTAGAAAGGGTATTCAGTGCCCTTCGAAGATTCATTAATTCTCGATCAAGACGAAGAGTTTGATTTTTGGTCAAATTGAGCCGGGGGGTGCCCGATGGCTTCCAGGTCAGTGCTCGGGACATGACCTGGGTTTGCGGTGATGAGTGGAGGTACTAGGGACCTAAGGAGAGTTAGGGGGTAACAGAATGAGGTGTTTACAGAGCCCCTCGATGAGTAAGTTTAGAACAAATGATAGCCGTCGATTAGACACCGCATGATTCTTCTGAGAGAGTATGATCGGTTTAGAGGATCGAGGCCGATTTTGAGGACCTAAGGAAGCGAGGATGACCGATTCAGAGGGTTGAGGTCAATTCTGAGGACTTAAGGAGCGTGCTGGGGATGACCAAATCAGAGGGTCGAGGTCAATTCTGAGGACCTAAGAATGGTGACGACTGAAGACGGAGGCTAATTCTGACCTAACTCAGGTGACGATACAAGACCGAGGTCAATTCTAACCTAAGAGTGGTGACGACCGAGGACCGAGGTCAATTCTGACCTAATTCAGGTGACGATCTAAGACCGAGGTCAATTCTGACCCAAGAGTGGTGACGACCGAGGACCGAGGTCAATTCTGACCTAACTCAGGTGACGATCCAAGACCGGGGTCAATTCTGACCCAAGAGTGGTGACGACCGAGGACCGAGGTTAATTCTAACCTAATTTAGGTGACGATCCAAGACCGGGGTCAACTCTGACCCAAAAGTGGTGACGACCGAGGATCGAGGTTAATTCTGACCTAATTCAGGTGACGGTCTAAGACCGGGGTCAATTCTGACTCAAGGGTGGTGCCGACCGAGGACCGAGGTCAATTATGACTTAATTCAGGTGGCGATCCAAGACTGGGGTCAATTCTGACCCAAGAGTGGTGACGACCGAGACCGGGGTCAATTCTGACCCAAGAGTGATTGTATTTCCTTGGGAAAAGAAAAGAGTTCCACTGGGAGTAAGAATTGGATTTGAGGTTTCGTTGGGGAACGATGAATGAGCTGGGGAAAATTTGGATTGTCCTTTGGGAGAGATCTCCTGGGGCGAGTGATTCTTCTGATTTCTGCTGGGAAAAATACCATGTGATATTGTATCGCACCGGATAGCCGATGACTGGGGGGCCTTTTGTAAAATCTGCTGAGGAGGTGATTAGGTGGTCCAGGCGCATTGCTCGAGAGGTCATTCTCTTGGATTTTGAGGGTTCCATTGGGGAAAAAGATGTATCGCCTGAAGGAGTGCGAAATTTTCTTGATGAAAACGTTTTAAATCCTTCCTGGGATTTTTAGGAATTTTTTGGGGATTTTTCGAGGCTTCCTGGTATTTTCTGGAAATTTCTGTATGAAATTTTAAGGGGGTGCCGGTCGGCATGGTATGAGGGGTGCCATTCGGCAGTGGCACAGAGTTTTGGGCTGCCTCGGGAAGGTGAGGAGAGGTGGTGGGACACTACCCACACTTTTTATTTTGGCTTCGGGGAGATGACGGTGACTCCCATAGATGTGCAGCAACTGCTGGGGCTGGATTGTGACGGGGAGCAGATAGAGGCGGATCGCTCCTTGCGGGTGAGGCCGGAGGCGGTGTATGCGGCACTTGGTGATGTGAGGAGGATAGTCTCTGGGGATTCTATCCGACTGTCCTTGCTGAAGGATGTTTTGCTGAGTAGGGTGGTTGATGTGGAGGACGGGCTGCAAGTGAGGCAGATGGCCCTGTTGTTCATCTTGTTGGTGCTGGGAGGTTTCATAGTGGCGTCGAGCGGCGATGTCGTCCATTTGTGGTTTATGCCGTACTTGAGGATGTTTTCGAACATACCTTTTTATGATTGGGGGAGTCTGACCTTGGCGACCCTTTACTCTTCTTTGGATGCATTTAGCCGGTGCTGCTGACAGACTTTTACTGGAGCCACGTATCTCCTTAAGGTATTCTTTACTTTGTGCATTTTCCTTTCATGCATTCGCATTTTCTTTATGCGTCTCTTTTTGCTTGTGAATTCAGACGTGGTTCTATGAGGTGATTGGGTGCAACACCCCGCTGATTGCTCTGAAGGACGACACCATTGGAGACTTCTGCCAACTGTATCGATGGTGTAAGGCCAACCGACAGTCTAAGGGATCTCTTTCCCTGGAGGCGGTGCGTCAGGTCTTAAATGACCTGACTAGTGGTCAGGTAATACTTTTTCCATTTCATTCTTGGTTTTTGCACCTTCTGATCTTGTATTGACTCATGCCTACTTGGGGATTTTCAGGTGACCTTTTATCCCTGAAGGACAGCCATTCAGGATACGGGGATGACTGGGGTGAACGCGCAGATGAGGCATTTGTTGGCGCATGAGTTCGGTCATTCCTGGTACTTCGGGAGAGGGTGATTCGTCAGATTACTGAGGAGGAGGTGGTGGTGCCTCCCGCGCAGCCTCCTTCGTCTATGAGGCGGGAGCGACAGTTGTTTGAGGATAAGAGGATCGCGGCGATGATCAGCGAGTCCTATGCGTTGTATACTGATACGGCTGCGCCGTATGATTATATGGACTTTGTGACGAGCTGGTTGATGGCGCCCAGTATACATGACGCTTTGCCTTTCCCTCCTGCTGGTTCGAGTCGGGCGATGGGGTCTTCCCATAGTGGTGGTGGTCCGTTGGTACCTGCGGCGACGACGACCTCGGAGGTCCCTTTTGTTCGGCTGCACACTCCTTCGTACAACATCCGGCGGGCTGATGGAGGGATAGTGCCGATGCTGCACCATCCTCTTGCGATGGATCCGGAGGAGCTGGGCTTGACAGAGGGGGTCCTTCGTCCTACGATAAACCTTTCGGTCCCTTTCCTCTTTTTTGATTTCTTTTACTTGATACTGATTCTGCCTTTTCATTGCAGCAAATTCGGGTGTCGACCACTTGGCTCAGGGACATCAGAGATTGGATATCATCGGCGATTGCCCACATTCGGGATGCTGTCCCTATTCCTTCTTTCTTGGTGCCGTCAGCCTCCTCCGGGGAAGACTCTGGCTCGGGTAGTGGGGGCGCGTCGTCTCGCCGTAGGGGAAAGAGAGCGCGTCGCAGGGGTGGAAGCTCTTGAGAGAGAGAGAGAGAAAGAGAGAGAGGGAGAGATAGAGTTTGGGTTCGGGCTGAGTCCTGTTGTTTTTTAGCTTTTTCTTTCTATTTCTTGCAAGATGATGTAACACAAAAAACAGATATATGCAATGCAATGTAATTTTTTTGACTATCTTTTATTTTAATGATGAATGAATGCATGCACATGCGCTTTTTAATTTGCTACTGAGACCGTAAAACAGGAGTATTTTTGGAATTTTTCAAAGGAAAGCTGTTTTATTTAAAACGGGGAATCTTATAAGGAGAAAACAGGATTCTTGAAATTCTTTTGAGAATATCAATTTATTTTTATGGAGTTTTCTGATTTGACAAAAAAGGAAAGGAGGAAATTTCCAAAAATGGGGGGTTGCCGATCGGCAAGCACCCTGGCCTGCCTATCGGCAGTTCAGTCCAGTCTTATCAATTGAAAGCTTTGATTGGTACCCTCTTCAGCCTTTGGTACCTTGTGGGGTAGGATTCCCTCCGATTTCTGCAGGGATTATGTCTTTTGTGAGAGTTCTCAAGTATAAAAAGGGGGGAGGGGTGGAGTATTTTCATCACACCTTTGCATCCTTATCTACTTGCCCACTATTTCTTTGCCCTACAAGATAGCTCTCCCTGGTAGCACCGAGTTTGTCAACTACCTCGAAGCCTTGGAAGCTATGTGCTCTTATAATGTCGACTATGATGCTTTCAACATGTGTCGAGTTTCCTTGTAGCGTAATCGACCTTTTGAGTGGAATATTCTGATGGCGGCAGTACAATTTTGGTACCCCGAAGACCATGTATTTCGCTTTGGGTTGGAAGAAGTTTGTTCTACCTACGAGGAATTTTTTGCCATACTAGGTGTAAATCCCAGTGTTGCTGCGGCTTTACTCGAATTTTCCCGCTCCCCTAGGGATTTGTTGGTCGGGATTCTTCATATCTCACCTTCGGCGGCTAGGTCATTGGTTGCCGGAGGAATAATCTCCCTCTAGATGGTGTTGCAGTCCGTGCATTCGCGAGAAGTAGGTGATGCTGGCTATACTGGAGCCGTTGTTCTGGGTCTGGTTTCAAAATTACTGTTGATGACTGGGGAGGTACAAGTGGACCCACAACTTGCAGCCATTACCTCATGGATGTTATACCATCGCAATCCTGTGGCGGTGATATTGGCAGAGACTCTGAATGGCCTGGATGCCTGGAGAGAAGGTCGTTCCGACTTTTTGAGGGGTAGCCCTGTGATGCTGTTCATGTGGTTGTTTGAAAGATTCCATTTGTCGACCCCTCTAGAATATCCTTTGTCGGCTGTACCCAACTTCTTTTCACGCTACTTCATTCGTGTTGGCCTGCATGTTGAGAATTAGGAGAATTGGCTTATGGAGCATGGGGTTCGTGGGATATATTGGTCAGTGCCTTGGTGGGGGCAGTTGCAGCCTGTTCTAGATCTAGGAGAGTATTCATATGTGCGGCTGGTTGGTCTCGGACAGACCACTTTTTATTTCCCTTGGCGGCTTTTGCGCCAATTTGTCTGGGCGCAGGTCGTGCCCCCTCGAACCTCAAATTTCTTTCCGGTAGAAGATTTGACTGAGCGCTTGCGTCTGTTGCTTGGATCTCTGTGGGAAAATTGGCGTCCGTCGACCCGTCCCTCTCAGTCTGTTGGGAAGGTTTGGCATGTCCCCAAAGATTATATGAGGTGGTTATAGAGGAAAGTAGTCAGCAAGATGTTGGCAGTAGAGACTGGTCAAAAGTGGTTTATTTTATCTGACTCCATGGGAGGGGGTGTTGTGGTCTTTTCGAAGATGGTTAAGGCTCATCGGTCCATGGAGTGTTTGAGGCACTCCATTCAAGCAGAAGAAACTTGGGGTCCTCAGGATGTAGATGATGAGGGTGCAGGCTCTTTGGGTAGCTGTGGGTAGAACTCCTGGGGAGTTTATTTATGTAACAGATGTGGGGGATTTTATCTGGTTTTTAGGGTAGTAGGGGGAAAGGAGTTATCCGTTCCTTTTTCTTATGTAATCTGTACTGTAGTTTCTTATTAATGAAATAAACAAGTTTCTGATTATCCAGCTGTGCCTTTCGATAAATTTTGTATTTTGAATTATTTATACCAATCGCTAAGGCATACATAATCCTTTTGTTCAAGTAGATGTTTAGAATGAACCGTCGTTCTCGGAGATAAGAAAAGAATATATTTTTGTGAAAAAGAAGGGGCCGTGATCATGTGGGATGTATGAGCTGCCTACGTACCTCTGGGTTTTTTTTTGAAAAGTTTAAAAATAGTTTTTTGTAGAGGATCAGGCCCATGTAGTTCTGGGTAGAGGGAAATGGAGAGTTTTTTTTTTTTTTTAGAATAGAAGGGGAATGAGAAGAGTCGTAGAACGTCGAGATTTCGGACTAGGGGTAGAATTTCTTGAGACGGTCCAGATTGACTGGACGAGCCATATCTTCCCTATCCAAATCAGTGAGCATGGAAGCACCGCCAGATAATATCTTCTTCACAATGTAAGGGCCGCTCCAATTGGGCTTGAACTTTCCTCTGGGGTCCCAGATGGGTTCGATTATCTCTTTGAGGGTTAAATCCCCCTCCCGGACACCGCGGTCCTTGACTTTCTTGTTGAACAATCGCGCTATTCGGCGATGGTATCCCTGTATGTGATAAAGAGCTTTTAATCTTCTTTCATCTAGGAGGGCTAGCTCATCAAGATGGCTTTGGTACCAGTCTTCTTCACTAACCTTGCCTTCGAGAATGACACGTATTGAGGGTATTTCCAGCTCCATAGGTAGGACTGCTTCCATGTCGTAGACCAAAGAGTAAGGGGTATCCCCAGTAGAGGTTCGGATTGAGGTTTGATAGCCCCAGAGGGCGTACGGGATCCGATCGGCCCAATCCCTACAACTTTCGGTCATCTTGCTGATGATGGTTTTGAGATTTTTGTTGGCGGCTTCAACCGCACCATTGGTCTGAGGTCGGTAGGGAGAAGATTTGTGTCTCTGAATCCCATACTCATTGAAAACTTCTGTGACTTTTACCTCAAAATGCAAACCGTTATCTGACACTAGCTCGTGCGGGACTCCATATCGGCAGATGATATTTTTCTTGATGAATTTGGCCACCTTCTTAGCATTTAATACTGCGTATGACTCAGCTTCGACCCATTTGGTGAAGTAATCGATGGCAACCAGGATCAACTCGTGCCCATTTGACGCCTTTGGTGTAACCTTCCCTATGATGTCGATACCCCAGGTGGGGAACGGCCAGGGAGAAGTCATATTGTATAATTCCCGCAGAGGTAGATGTTGGAGATTGGAGAACTGTTGGCATTTAGGGCATCTCCGAACATAGGTGGTGCAATCATGGGCCATGGTGGTCCAGTAGTAGCCCTGTCGGATGATCTTCTTGGCAAGCATGTGACCTTTCATGTGGGTCCCGCATTCCCCGCTGTGGATTTTCTGCATTATCTTTTCAATGTCAGCCCCTGTGATACAGTGCAAATGAGTTCCATCGAAATTCCGCTTGAGTAGTGGTTTATGACAGATGATGTACTGAGCAGCCAGCCTTCGGAGGGTAGCTCGGTCGTTCTTGTTGGAACCCTCGGGATACCTACCGTACCGGAGGAGGTACCAAATATCATAGTACCAGTAATTGACTAGCTCAGGATCTTCTGAGGTGACAAGCTCAATGTGGTAGCAATGGGTTGGTTTGTCTTGCTTTTGAACTAGGAAGGGGGTAATTGTTATTCCCTTGGGCATATCGACCATGGAAGCCAATGTAGCGAGAGCATCGGCTAGGTTATTCTTTACTCGGGGTAGGTAATGGAAGGTGATATCTCGGAATTGGGAGGCTAACTCTTCTAATTGGCCATGAAAGGGTTGGAGCTTTTCGTCCTTGACCTTCCACTTTCTGAGCACTTGACCGATGATGAGGGCAGAATCCCCATATACATCAAGGTATTGAATACCTTTCTTGAGAGCGACCTTGAGGCCCACTGTGCATGCCTCGTATTCTGTCATGTTGTTGGTGCAAGGGAAATCCAATTTAATGGCGATAAGAGTGTGGGAGTCATCTGGGGCGACCAGAAGTATCCCAATGCCATATCCCTTTTTTTTAGCAGCGCCATCGAAGAACATTTTCCATCGAAGGTAGTCTTGAGTGGTGCAGAGGACATTTTCATCTGGGAATTCGGAGATCCAGACATCTGTTTCTTCTACAGGGTAGTCAACGAGGTAGTCAGAGATGGCTCTTCCTTTAACGACTTTCTGTGTGACGTACACGATATCGAACTCGGTTAGGAGCATCAACCATTGGGCCATTCGGCTGGATAAGGCGGGTTTTTCGAGCAGGTATTTGATGGGATCCATTCGGGATACAAGTTTAATGGGGAAGGTGAGCATGTATCGCAACTTTTGGGTGACCTAGACAAGCGCGACATATGCTTTTTCCAAAGCAGTGTAGTTGACCTCATACCCGGCCAATTCGCGATTGGCATAATAAATGGATCTTTCTTTACGAGAGTCTTTAAGGTATTAGGCTAGCAAAGCCCCAGCTGCAGTGTCAGTTATGGTTAGGTATAGGAGCAAAGGGAGACTAGGCTGTGGTGGCATGAGAATTGGAGGTTGGGTCAGATATTATTTGATTCGATCAAAAGCTTCTTGGAAGGGCTCGTTCCAAACCTTGGTTGAATCCTTTCGGAGGAGCTTGAAGATTGGTTCGCAGATGGAGGTTAGCTGGCTGATGAATCGGCTGATATATTGTAATTTCCCAAGAAAACCTCGGACTTCTTTCTCTGTTTGGGGTGGTGGCATCTCATGTATGGCCTTCAGCTTGGCGGGATCTGCTTCTATCCCCTTCTCACTGACCATGAATCCTAAGAGTTTTCCCTTTGTAACGCCGAAGACGCATTTCTGTGGATTCAGTCTCATCTGATACTGTCGCAGTCGTTTGAAGAACTTTTGGAGAGCAGGAGCATGACTTTCTCTAGTTTTGGACTTGATAATCATATCATCCATGTAAACCTCGACCTCTTTGTGAATCAAATCGTGCAGGATGGTTGTGGCGGCCCTTTGGTAGGTAGCCCCAGCGTTTTTGAGACCGAATGGCATAACGGTGTAGCAAAAGGTTCCCCATGGGGTGATGAATGCGGTTTTCTCTTGGTGGTCGGGATGCATCTTGATTTGGTTGTATCCGGCGCAAACCCATCGACGAATGACTTGAGAGCATGACTGGCTGTGTTATCCACGATCATGTTGATGTTGGGTAGCAGATAATCATCTTTCGGAGAGGCTTTGTTAAAATCTCGGTAATCCACACACATTCAAACCTTTCATCCTGATTTTGGTATAGGTACAATGTTGGCTAGCCACGTGGGATATTCGATTACTTGAATGAAACCCACATTCAACTGTTTGATCACCTCTTCTTTGACCTTAAGAGACCATTCGGTGCAGAGCTTTCTTAACTTTTGTTTAACTGGCTTGGAATCTGGGAGAGTGGGGATCTCATGCTGAGCTATTTCGAGATCAATACCGAGCATGTCGTCGTAGGACCATGCGAAGACATCCACGAATTCTTTGAGTTGTGCCCGCTCATGCTCGTCAAGGGTGGCCCCTATCCTAATCTCGCGTAGTTGGCTACTAGAACCGAGATTAATAACAACAGTCTCTTCTTCATTAACTTGAACGCGGTTATGTTATTTGTTATTAACCTTATTTAAATCAGTTAAGAATTGTTCATTTGCAAAATCATCATCATCAAAAGCTTGATTAGAATCTAAATAATTAATTTAAGGCACAACAAGATACTCAAAATCTTCGTTTATTTCATTGATAGGAAAAACAGCATTGAGAACCTCATCAAAAGAGGTCTCGATTACATTTGAGTAAGGGTGGACAACAGTAGAAGAAATAGGGTAAATATTGGGGTTAGAGGAGATTTCAAGAGGTAGAACTGGCGCAGCATGCCAGTTGAGGAGAGGTGTGTCAGCAACTTTGATCAGATGAGAGGGGTCCAGTGATGTAGTGTCTGAATGAACCATGCAGAGTGCCAGCCCCAGTGTCTGCAGGTTGAAGGAATCTTCAGAGTCACTTTCCTCAGTTTCTTCGGTATCTTTAATGAGCGGTTGTACGCGGTGTGGGAAACTCTCGGCCCATGGGTAGATATGTTGGAAAAAGATCTCCATTCTAGGCTTCATCTTCTTGTTTGTGTGGTCGTACCATGGTTCTGGAAAGCCGTAAAAGGGGAAATCCTCGCCTTCTTTAATGAATTGTCCATTTAAGGAATCACCTGAGATAGTTCGAACGCAGTCTAACCCTCTTTTTGATCGAGTCTGGCGGATCATTCTGAGCTCTTGTTTTGATGGTTGATACCCCAAGCCGCAAGGAGGGAAAGCTTTCTTCAGTTCGATGGGCTCAAGTATCCCCTGTTGCCTTTGTCCTAGCCCCAGTCCGGGCATGTAATGCATGTTTCTGAACATCTGAATCACATTGACATTACCATAAGGGTCATATTCTGGACAAACCCTTTCTTTGGAACCGTCCCCTGCCGGGAGTAGGGATGGCTCGACTCGAAATCCTGATAGGAGCATATCATTTGACCCATGCTGTATCTCAAGAATTGGACTGTTGGTGCCTGCACCCTCGGCGTTACCGTCGTCACCCAAGTTGGTGATGACTCGCCCATCGGCAAAGAACTTCAATTTATGATGGTATGAGGAAGAGACACCCTTTATATTGTGGAGCCAGGGTCGTCCGAGCAACAGGTTGAAACAGGCCGGGATATCGATGACCTGGAATTCAACGACAGGGTTTATAGGACCAACCCCTATTACAAGTTTTATGGATCCCATCACTTCACGACGGGTATTATCGTAGGCACGCACGGCAGCGAAGGTTGGAGCTAGGTCGCTTTCTTTCAGGCCTAGACATTTGAAGGTTCTCAGTGGGCAGACATTCAAAGCGGATCCGTTATCAATGAGAGAAAGTGGTACAACCTTCCCCATAACTTCGACGGAGATGTTGAGTGCATGATTGTGATTTGGCCCAATTCTGGGGATTTCTTCTTCAGAAAAGGACAACATTCGGGTGGAGGTCAAGGATCCAACCAAATTTACCTATTCTTCTGGTGTGGTAGAAGGAGGAACTATGGGTCCTGTGAGAAACTTGATTAAAGCATTTCTGTGCTGCTGGGAAGACATGAAAAGACCCCATAGAGTGATGTTAGCTTGAGTTTTCTTCAGTTGATCGAGGATCTTGCTCTCCTCGAGGGTCATTTCTGGCATAGGAAGGTCTTCAACGCCCTTCCCCTTGTCATTTACTGGTAGTGAGTTTGGAATCTGTAATATCTCCCAGATTTGGTCATGTGATTTACTGAAGAAGGGAAAAACTTAAATCCAGTTTCCTCGTTAATCTCAGGTTGTTCTGCCACCCTATCTATTTCTCCGAGGAGTACTTCAAATGATATCATCGCACATATGTCGGTTCCTGGGCCAGTTCCTCCTGAAGCTTGTTCTTCGTTTGAATCTTCGAATTCTCCCCCCCATCCGGTGGTAACAATTATATTTTCCCTTGTGAAATCAATGCATTCCACAACTTCAACAGCTTCCTCATATAGGTCTTCCCATTCTGTGGGGATGTGTAAGGGTGAAGGGATTAGGCGCCCTTGTAGCTTTAAAGTATCAAGTAACTCGGTGATACTGCAAATGTTATTGGTTTGCCCGAATGCTTTCGCCATGACCTGGATAACATCATCTAAGCTAACTTCGTCGGTTGGTACCACCCACCTATCTGATTCTCGGGCCCATTTTCGTGCTTCCAAAAACAACCCGCTGAACCTCTGGCAATCGATAATCATCTGTGAGGGCAATTTCAGCCCGAACTCTAGGAGTTGATTCAATACCTCTAACAATTCCATACTTCCACTTTCAGAATAGGTCCGGACAGTGATGCACGCTCTGGTAAGGAGTGACAGTTCCTGATCAGCGGGGTTGGTAGGGTATAGGAGGAAATATGGGCAAAGTTGAAGAGGTTTAGGAGGGTATAAGGGTGTGATTTGGATTGACGGATCGAAATTCGGGTTTTCTTCTAAGAAGATGGCATTGGTGTGATTTGGGAGTGGGTTACGAGTAGTGTTTGGTTTAGGATTGGCTGGTGGGGAGATGGTACCCCGGTCAATGAGATCTTTGATTATGTTTCGAAGGTGGAAGCATTGGTCGGTGGTATAGCCAGCTGTTTGGTAAAAGGCGCAATGAGCATCGGTCTTGAAATTTCCGGGAAGTGGATTGGGTAATGGATGGGGATCCAAGGGTTTTATAAGGTTTCGGCTTAACAGGGCTTGGTAAAATTTGGAGAGGGGAGCATGGAGCTCAGTGTATTCCCTTCGGATAGGGGCAGGGCGACTTTCTGGTGCCCAGAATGTGGTTGGTTGAGATATGTTGTTGATGGTTGAGACTGTAGTATTGGGAAGCTTGTCATACTTTCTAGGGGTAAACTGTCCGGACACCTTCTTCGGTTTAACTTCTATTTTGGCAAGACTTTCCTCGATTTCTACTCCTACTTCTTTGAGAGCTCTAAAGTGGGGGTAGTACTGTCCTCCCATGGTTGTTCGGACATGGGGCAAGAAATTCTTCTTCACTATGTTGACTTGTTCTTCTTCAGATGGCCGATTGGTCATGGTAGTTGCTTTTTCCCTCCATCGGGATATAAAGTTACTGACGGATTCTCTGAAGTTTTGTTTGAGCAGCTTTAAATCACGGTGGATGACCTCGAGCTCTTCGTTGTATTTGTACTGCGACATGAATTCTCGGGCTACATCCTCCCAACTACGGATTCTGAATTCCTCAAGAGATAAAAACCATCGGAGGGCGCTGTCCTTCAAAGTTTGCTGGAATAATTGGGCCATTACTTCTTCAGAAGCCCCTAGTAGAGTTATGGAACGATGATAACTGTGAAGATGAACAATTGGGGGACCATTCCCCCCCGAACTTCTCGATATTTGGCATCTTGAACTTCTCGGGTAACCTTGCTTTAGGATAAGGAGACATATGGGTGTAGTCCATGTAATTACCAGAAATTCGGACTTGGTCGAACTTCTTAGTGAGCATCTTAAGATCTTCTTTGACTTTATTCAACTCCTCCTCCTTTGGATCAATGACCACAGGCAGGTTAGCCATAGGCTGGGCAATGTTTGGCATTGGAAGCTGGGCAGGCGACGACCCATTAGTCGGAGGGGCACGTGGAGCGTGCTGATATTCCTTCGGGACCCAGATGGGCTCGAGTGGACCCATAGCACGAGGGAATAGGTCCTCGGGCTCTTGAGGAATAGGGACTTGGTTTCGTTGCATTTCTCGAACCTCAGCTTGGAGGTTGTCAATCTTGGCCATGAGCTGAGCTAGGACTGTCGGTAAATCTGGTTGTATGATCGGTGCTTGATCCGCATTCTCCATGGAAGATGGATGGATTCCGGACTCGGAAGAAGTAGTAGAGGAGTGGATGAAACTTCGAGGTGATTTGACTGAAGACCGAAGACAATAAGGAGCCAGGCCAAGGGCGTGCGATCGACCTGAGAAGGCATAGGATGAGATTTATTTTTGGAGAAAAAAAGGGAAGAAACTATTTTTGGATTTTTGATAAAAAGGGAGAAATGTTTTTGGATTTTTAATAAATAAGGAATAAATGTTTTTGGAGACGGAACTCAGCATGATTATTATGATTATTATGTTCTCACTTGTATTTAATTCTCCTAAATGCAATGCCGGACGGGACCCGAACTTGGAAAATTTGGGGTCTTAATATATGCAAAGCTACGTTTGGACTTGTAACCAGGCTCGCGGACAGGGTCCCATTTTAAAAAATGCGCGAAAATTAGGCGGCAGGCCGACCCGGAATTTCGGCAGAGTTTCGGATTGAAACCGACAATCTAAAGTGCGTGTCCTAGGTTTGACACCTATATGCGGGTATGCAGTTGGTTGGGTGAATCGGCATGGGTTCCCCCCTTTGGCGTGCTTCCACGATATGCGTCTTGCTCTTGCGGGCAATCGGTACGTGTGGACAAGCCATTTGATATACCTGAGTGTACGTGAATTGCCTCACCATATACCTCGTGGGGACGGTACGTGTGAGAGCGAATTCGATATACTCGGCGTACGTGAACGAATTCCCTGCGATATACCTCTCGTCATGACTTCGGTCAAGCGGTACGATGCGGGGGAACCGTTCGATATACGTCGAAGGTACTTGGGTAATGGAAGGTGAGAGTCATATCGTTTAGGCTAACTGCGACCTGCCGGACCAGCGCCCATCACGAAGTGACCCTCCAGTTACTGGGTAAAATTTGGTCAATAGCAATGCCCTTTGGTGATATCGTGTGAATCATGCATGATTCTCTTATTAGTATCTTATGATGAGAATGCCTGTCTTGATTATGCCAAAAACAGGGAGCCAAGTACAAGTACCCCAAAAGGTACACCAGGTATGGATGGGTGATGCGTGCAACATGGGGATATACATGTGATCCTAGGTGCACGTGGTGTGAAGTGTACATGGAGAATTTTCTACAAGTGTGTGAATATAAGCATAAGCATGGGATACATATGTGAGAAAGGGGGACATGAAGGTATGGGGGGAAAACATAAAATATAGCATTCACGTAAATAGAGTCAAGCCCTCAAAATATAACACAAGTCCCCAGTAGAGTCGCCACTGTGGACATCCCCGATCCCCGCCGCGGAGGGAGAAAGGATCCTTCGGGTCCCGCGCGTCCCCTCTCGGGAGAGCGCTTCGGCCGGCGTCGATTTGTGAGGTGTGAAAATGTAGAGAGATTTAGAGTTGTTAGTCTATTTTACTCAAAACATACAAAAGAAAAAGGGGAAGCCACCCCGAAGGATGGCATCCAAAGACATACTGGTGCGTGCGAAACCAAAATGATTCGAGAAGGGTTCGGAGGCTTAGTTACGAAATGGGAAGGTGTTAGGCACCCATTCCGCCCTTTCGATCTCTCATGAATATTTACTATTTTCCTTTATATTTCCCCCCGTGATATGTGTGCATGTGTATATATAGAATGGAGGTAGGAATCCTCGACTTGTATCATGGAAAAGACAAAGCGAGTCATCCGTAGGAATGTGAGATTAGTGTAGAAAATAAGATTTACTTGATTACCCCTACGTTGATCGTTATAAGGGAGCGATAACGCATATGGAATAATACATTACCAAGAACAAGTATATAGAATATAATGGAAAATGAGATAAAGAGAAGATAGAAAATAAGAGAAAAAGTGAGAAAAGGACTCGAGTCTCGGGTTTTACCCCGAGACGCCTACGTAGCCTATAAAGGCATCAAAGTCCACGTAGTCCGCATGTAAAGTGAGGGGTGGGGTTTAACCCATAAATCCAAATGGAGAAATCTCTTATTTGTAAGTGTGTGTGTGTGTAGAAAAAGTGTTTTAGTTGTGAGAAAAGTGTGGAAAAAGTATGAGAATCCCTACTTGGAATTTATGAGCAAACCCTCTTTTTCTTGTTTTTTGGGTTTTTATTTATATGAAAATAGGAGATGTGCAATAATACTAGATAAAAAGTATATTTATGACGTGTAAGATGAGATAATAAAAGTGCTAAGTAAGGAAACAAGTTTTTGCAAATTTAAGAGAATTTAGTAAAGAGTTTGAGAAAGTTGGACCTTCTTGGAGACCTTGAGCTTGATCTTGAATGTTGAAAAGCAACCCTTGCACTTGGATGATGATGGAGAGTGTTTAATTCATCAAGTTTAATGAAAGGGATGATGAAAAGTGGAAGTGAAAAAGGGATTTGGAAGTTGAAATCACGCTGCCTTCGAGAGAGGTTTCTGGGGGTTTGCTGAGAGTGATTTGCTTCTTATCTGAGCTCACCTTGCAAATGAGGCCAAGGCCTCCTTTTATAGGCCTAGGGGTCTGCCGATCGGCATTGCCATGGCACTACCTATCGGTAGGTTCCGATAGGCAGGGCCTGGGACCTGCCATTTGGCAGTGCGCCTCAGGCTTTTTCGGAAAATTAGTTGCCGAGGGCAAACCATTGGTTAGAATCGTGCACGGGGCATAGCGTTGGAAAGGTATTTCAGAGACCTTCGAAAGTCCTTTGGACTGCTCCCGAGTTCGGGAGTTGACTTTGTGTCAAATTTGGCTCGGAAGCATTCATCGGTCCGTTGGACGGGGAATTGTTCGGACGTAAATGGATCGTTTGTCCGCATAGTAAGTCCGAATCGCACACGGAGCGGACCGTTAGAAAGGTTAGGAGATTTACTTTGACATTCCAAAGAGTTTGGCCCGATTCAGGAAGTTGACTTTGGTCAATCGAGACCGAGAAGCATTCGGTGACCTCTCGGGGTCAAACGGAGTCCGTTCGCATGGAAAGTCAGAATTGCGCACGGGATGGACCCTTGAAAAGGGTATTCAGTGCCCTTTGAAGATTCATTCAGCCTCGGTCGAGCTGAAGGGTTGACTTAGGTCAATAGAGCCCGGGAGCGCCTGGTGGCCTCTTGGTTGGGGTTTCGGACACAAACAGATCGTTCGTCCGCATGGTAAGTCGGAATCGCGCACGGGATGGACTGTTGGAAAGGGTATTCAGTGCCCTTCGAAGAGTTATTGAGTCTCGGTCGAGACGAAGAGTTTGATTTTTGGACAAATTGAGCCAGGGGGTGCCCGATGGCTTCCAGTTCTGTGCTCGGGACATGACCTGGGTTTGCAGTGATGAGTGGAGGTACTAGGGACCTAAGGAGAGTTAGGGGGTAACACAATGAGGTGTTTACAGAACTCGTACAACCCTTCATAGAGAAACCACCCTGGTTTTAACTACGAACAACCACAAGCTGCGATGAACCCACATTCACAAGTTGTCCCACCTCCAGCCCCTCCTCAATTTCAACAAGCACCACCTCCTCTTGCTCCATATATTACTCCACTTCGGAGGAACCTCGAGGATACAATAAACTAGCTTATCAACTCACAGAGTGAAATCAATGCTAGATATGATTGCATGTTCCCCGACACGAATGCGAATATCTCAAAGTTGCAATCTTCGTTGAGTATCCAAGAGAAGGGAAAGTTCCCTTCCGAGGGCCAAAGACCTCCCCAAGGTCAACCTAGTGTTAGCTCCACCTCTACATAACATTAGGAGCATTACCAAGCGGTAACCAGTCTTCATAGTGGGCGAGTTGTTGATTTATCACCTCCCCCACACGATGCATCAAAAGACAAGGAGACTTCGCACGGCACGAAAGAGGCCGAAGATATCTCCTTGAATGAGAGTGACAAATAAGACACTAGTGAGCCCGTGGTAATTGTCAAGCCACCTTACACCGCGCCATTCCCTCAAAGATTGGTTCCTACCCAAAAAGGGACCCTCGTTATGAAGTGCTAGAAGTACTTAAAAATGTGAAATTAAACTTACCTTTCCTTGATGAAATAAGGCAAATTCCAGCTTATGCAAAAGTCATAAAAGACTTATTGACAATCAAGAGTAGGATGAAGGTAAAGAATAATGTGTTTTTAGCACAGAACATGAGCTCAGTTCTTCTTAATGATCTCCCACCTAAATATAAAGATCCCGGTGACCCACCATTTCCTGCACCATTGGAGATAATAAAATTAAGAGGGCCTTACTCGACTTGGGGGAAAGCATTAATATCCTCCCCTTCTTAGTTTATAAGTAGCTTGATTTGGGAGACCTTAGGCCCACAAGGATCACTCTCAAATTAGCGGATCAAACCGTGAGGATACCAAGAGGCATAGTCGAGGATGTGATAGTCTAGGTGGAAACTTTCTACTTACCGGTGGATTTTATCATTTGGGACACAGAGCCCTCCTTCGCCTCGAGTAACCATGTCCCTATCATTCTTGGGCGCCCATTCTTAGCTACGGTTAATGCACTGATTAATACTCGAAATGGGCAAATGCAACTCACCCTTGGGAACATGACAATGGAGACTAACATCTTCAACATATCCCAACAGGCAGGGAAAGAAGATGATCTTCACGCGGTGAGCTTAATTGATGAGATCGTGGAAGAACACATTGAGGAAAATTTATGTGAAGACGCCTTAGAAGCTTGTTTAGTGTCTAGTTATGAGAGCGAGGGAACTTATACCGAGTTTGAGAGAGAGTTTGAGGAGTTACATGAGCTACTTGATGAGAGAGAATCGAATGAGGACGTAGTAAACGTAAGTTGGGTTTCTCGATTCGAGCAGTTACCTCCGAGGGAGGCACGCATGGTGCCCTCTAGCGATACATTCCTGACTCTCGAGTTGAAGAAACTATCCTCCAACATTAAATATGCTTTCCTAGGAGAGGGTGAGACATTTCCTGTTACTGTCTCCTCTAGCTTAGATGAAGAGCAAGAGGGTAAGCTATTAAAAATCTTGAAGAAGCACCAATGTGCTTTTGGTTGGTGTATAGTTAATTTAAAGGGGATAATCCCTGTAATTTTCACTCACAAGATTCACCTCGAAGAGGATGTGAAGCCCTCGAGAGAAACGCAAAGAAGGCTAGACCCCACTATGAAAAAGGTGATGAGAGCCAAAATCATTAAATTATTGGATATCGGTATCTACCTAATCTTGAATAGTAAGTGGGTGAACCCCATTCAAGTCGTCCCTAACAAGTCGGGCATGACAGTGATTGAAAATGCCAAGGGAGATCTAGTTCCTTAACATACCACTACTGGGTGGCACGTTTGCATTGATTACCGGAAACTCAATGCAGGAACTAGGAAAGACCATTTCCCCTTGCCATTTATCGATAAAATGCTTGAAAGAGTAGTGAGCCACCCTTATTACTACTTCCTAGATAGTTATACCGGATATAACCAGATTGAGGTACATGTACTTATCAGGAAAAGATAACTTTCACTTACCCCTTAAGTACGTTTGCCTACAAACGCATGCCATTCGACTTGTGTAATGCACCAGTAACCTTTCAAAGGTGCATGTTGAGCTTATTCAGTGACATGATTGAGAGAGGGTTGGAGGTCTTCATGGACGACTTCAGTGTCTTTGGCACCTCTTTCGATCTATGTTTAGCCAATCTTGAGAAGGTACTAACCCTATGTGTAGAGAAGAACTTAGTGATGAATTGGGAGAAATGCCATTTCATGGAAACTGAGGGCATAGTTCTTGGCCACATTATTTCATTCAAAGGAATCGAGGTTGATATAGCAAAAATAGATGTCATAGCTGACCTACCCCCACCAAAATTGCTAAAAGACGTGCGCTCCTTCTTGGGCCATGCGAGGTTTTATAAAAGATTTATTAAGGACTTCAGCGACATCGCTAGACCCTTAAGCAACCTTCTTATGAAGGACACCCCATTCGAGTGGAGTGAAGCATGCCCAAGTGCTTTTAAAAAATTGAAAATCATGGTTGTGTCCTCTCCCATCATGCAAGCTCCAGATTGGTCTTCACCATTCGAGCTCATATGTGATGCTAGCGATTATGCGATAGGGGCTATTTTGGGACAAAGAAAAGACAAAAAGGCTCATGTCATCTACTACACTAGTCGGACTCTCATCGGACCACAACTCAATTACTCCACCACGGAGAAGGAATTTCTAGCGGTAGTATTTGCTCTAAATAAGTTTCGGTCCTATCTTATCTATTCCCCCATCACCTGTTTGACCGACCATGCAGCTTTAAAATATCTCCTTATAAAGAAAGACACAAAGGCGCGCCTCATAAGGTGGATCCTACTCCTACAAGAGTTTAATCTCTCCATTAAAGACAAATAAGGAGTAGAGAACGTCGTAGTCGATCACTTATCACGACTTTCGTCCGACTTACCTAGTGATCCTACACCCATAGATGAGTACTTCTCGGATGAATAACTATTTGCTACCTCTTCTTTGCCCTGGTTTGTGGATATAGTGAACTATCTTATCATGGGCGTCATCCCTCCCGAGTGGATCCCGCAAGATAAGAAGAGGTTAATTACTTGGTCGCACATGTTTTTCTATGACCATCCATTCCTTTTTAAAAATTGAGCCGATCAAATGATTCGTCGATGCGTAATGGATGACGAGATTCCAAAGGTCATCCGATTCTGTCATTCAGAGGCTTGTGGAGGCCATTTTTCTGTGAAAAAGACAACTGCTAAGATTCTCCAAAGCGGCTTGTACTTGCCCATAATGTCCTGGGATGTAAATAATTATTGCAAATTTTGCAAAAGGTGTCAACGGATGGGGGCGATAACCCGATGAGACATGATGCCATTAACCTCGATCCTCATCATTGAGGTTCTTGACTGCTGGGGTATTGACTTTATGGGCCCATTTCCCCCGTCCTTTGGCTACCTATACATCCTAGTCGCGGTAGACTATGTTTTTAAATGGGTGGAAGTTATAGTTACCAAGACTAATGACAATAAAGTGGTGATAAGATTCCTGCAGGAACACATACTTTCTCGCTTCGGTGCACCGAAAGCGATACTCAGTGATAATGGCACACACTTTTGCAATAACCCGTTTGAGAAGCTTATGAGAAAGTATGGCGTTGTTCATAAGGTTGGAATGACCTATCACCCACAAACGAATGGGAAGGCTGAGTTGGCGAATCTTGAAATAAAAAGCATACTCGAGAAGACCGTCGATCCTAATCGGAAAGCTTGGTCCCTTCGATTGAAAGATTCGTTATGGGCCTACCGTACCGCATACAAGAACTCACTCGAAATGTCCCCGTTTCGCTTTGTGTATTGCTAACCTTGCCATCTTTTCGTTGAGTTGAAGCACAAAGCGTATTGTGCCATTAAGAGGGTAAATTACGACATGGAGAAGGCCGGTGAAGCTCGTAAGCTTAAATTGAATGAGTTAGAGGAGATACGCAATGACGCGTATGAGAACGCTAAGATTTCCAAATAAAGGATGAAACTCGCACACGATAAAATTATTCGACGAAAAGAGTTTCTTCCAGGGCAAAATGTGCTCCTCTATAACTCTCGGCTTCATCTATTTCCAGGTAAGTTGCGGTCTCGGTGGACTGGTTCATTCGTTGTGAAGAATGTATTCCCCCACGGAGCAGTGGAATTTAAAGATCCAAAGGTGGGAAATACGTTTAAAGTTAATAGTCAATGCCTAAAGCCATATCTATGAGCGTGCGTAGAGGATGTCGGCGCCATTTGGTTGTCGGACCCCGTTTACGGGGTAGAGTGAGCTGAAATTGAGAGGTCGTCGTACCCCCAATGCGTATGGGGTGATTCTTGTGTATAGTAGTTAGGTGTCAATTAGGATAGGTTAGGTAGGTTCATTAAATCGGTGTCGAGTACATTCACATGCAGGAAGCATACAATTTGAGACCATCTTCGGATTCGAACATGAGGGTTGAACATAAATCACGTTCATGATTCAGTTGAAAGTAAGTGGGAGAGCCTTTATTGAACAAGAGAGAGTTAGAATTGAAGCAGAGAGGAGTTCTGTCACCAAAAGGTAGGCGATCCGGACCGCCCCTGGGCACCCGATCTGGACCGCCTTCGAAGAATTAAAACATAAAAATTAGCACGACAATTCGGACCGCCCCTAGGCACCCATCAGGATCGCCTATGGTTTTCTTCAACAATTCCCTACGTGCATCCCTCCTTCCCTAATCCATTATCTTCACTCCAACTTGTCCCCCTCCCCACCATTTCCCTCCCAAAATACCTCCCATTTTCCCTCCTTCTCTTTTCCCTCAAAATCCATCCATTTCCACCTCCAAACCCACCTATAAATACAAGCCCTAACCCACCATCTCCCCCACGCTAATTAGTCTAAAAGAATTTTCCTCTCCTTCATCTCTCCAGCACTTTTGCCCACCCACTCTCTCACTCTATGGCTGACCAAGACAGACCCACCAAGTACAACTCCATCAATGTCATCGGTAACAATCCCTATGACTACCTCTCCGATCAAGAAAGGCGGTGGTTGGAGGAATTATTTGGGCTAACGCGAAATATCCAAGTAGAGCGGGCCATTAATTGGGCCAAGTTGCCCAACCCCGTCACAAACCTGTTTTCTCCTAAAGGTTGGTGTCACTACCTTAACGAGCCTTTCAACAAAGTTTGGGCAGTTGAGGTTCAGAAGTTTTATAGCACCCTCATACGTACTATCGAGTTTGTCACCGAGGCAAGGGTGCGGGGCCAACGCATCCCACTTTCTCTTGGGACACTCGCCGCGAAGCTAGCCGAAAAAGACGTCCCAAACCCGACCAATTACATCTACCCCTATCTTCTTCCACTCGTAGACAAAGCGGTGTGCATCCAACATCTAGCACTAGGGGAAATCTGGGCCAAGGGCATTTTTCTGGTCGGTCGGCTGATCAAAAAAGCGCGTCTCGATTTCCAAATCGTATGCGCGAATATCTTGCAAAATTTAAATGATTCCGGCAGGCCACGCTTGTTTACCACCTCTTCAATCGCAACTCATTCATCAATCTGGCACACATTATATACTGAGACATTTATTTTGTTGCGTCGGATGAAAAGGGCACTACTCCCATTACTTACGCACGGCTCATTACATCAATTCTCGCCGTCCATTTCATCGATCCACCCGCCGGGTCTCTTCGCCTCACAAACCATTTTAGGCAGGGTACTCGGACCGAGAGTGAGCGCCAATGAGCCATCTTATGAGTACGAAAAGCTGATGAAGAGGACTCAACTGAAGAGGAGAGTAGCGAAAATGAGGAGGGAGACGTGGAAATGGGCAAGAAAGGGGGAGATTCTGACGAGGATGAGGAGGACTACGATTTCGAGCTTCCTGAAAATGATTTTGATGCGCGCCTCACCGCCCTTGAAACCAAATTTGACGGGTTCATAAATCAATACACAAGGGATCAAGCAGCCAACCAATGTACTTACCAACGTGATACGAGCATGATGCATCGTCTTCAAGCTCATATGTATCAACTCAATTTTGGTGGGCCCCCTCCGAGCTACTTTTATGATCCGTACGACCCCAGCGCGCCCGGAAGCTCCAACCCCCCACCTCAGTGAAGCTTTTTGTTATTTTTTGTGTCGATTTTAATGTTGCTAGGTGTTTTTTATGGTTGTATGCTTTTTCCTTTTTCTGTCCTCTTTAATGTACCATAACCCATATATATAAAAATTCGTATTTTCTCCATTTGTTTGTTTTATTTTTAGCACTTCTTGCTTTGCCTTTTTTAGAGTTTAGTCCTTTTGATTGAGGATAATGCAAAAGTCTAAGTTGGGGGGTGACGAGTGCGTATTTCTAAAACTTCACAAATTTTCAAAATGCCAAAAAATTAGAAAACTTCAAAATTTCCAAATAAAACAAAATTGAAAACCTCAGAAAAACCAAAAAAATATTTTTCTTCATAATAAATAAAAATTGGAATTTAAATTTTTTAAAAATATCATTAAAACTCGATTTAAAGTCTCAAATTGTAAAATTCACAATGCAAAAAGCCAAAATTGACCAAATATGGAAATTGAGCGAAAATTGACGACTTAACGTATAAGTGTGGAGATTAAGAAATCCGGGAGATTCGAGCCTATCCTTTTTGTGAGTTTATAAATCAATCAGACTTAATGGTTAACTCAAAGCTCTATTTAGCATTTACAAAAGTCGTTGATGATCTTGATACCCTTGTTTTGATAGGTTAAGGGAAATATGTGAGATGCTGTCTGGAAAAACGCGCTAAATGAATCTTTAAACTAAAATGTACATCGAGACACATATGGTAACACAATTAACAATCTGGACAATCAAGTAGGCCTTCGTTTGTCACCAAAAAATATTGGCTAGAAAAAATCGTGAAAAATCTTCCTTTTGCTAACCAATTTGAGCCAAATAAATTTTTCCCTCTTCGTTTGACTACTCGAAAAAACCTAAATGGTGCGGAATTGAGGGAAGTGAAACTCCAGAATTTTAGTCCAAATTAGTGCAAATAAAAATGTCCGAGAGAAAAATAGAAAATGCTCAACAAAAAAATAGCAAGAAAAATATTTTGTGTGTGTGTGTGTGCATTGAATTAAAGTCTTATGTAACGATTCATAACTTGGTGAGAGTTAATGGACATTGAGTAATAGACGTTTGAAAGTGAATGAAAGGTTTTTCCCAACGATTGTAAATTATTTAACTGGTTGAGTTAACGGGAGAAATATGCTAAGTTTTAAGCATATAATACAAAATGATTATTTTGTAAAGACAAGGAGGATAAAAGGTATCAAATAACGTTTTCGAAATAAAACAGCTAAATACATTGGGACATGTATTTTCGAAAGTATATATGTAGATACGTATTTTTACATGCAGGTGATTGTAGTGTGTGAGTGTTCTTTCTACCGTTCGTTTCTATATTGCATTTGTAAATGTTCCCACTGAGCATTCGGCTCACATCTCTCCTTTGTTACGACAGGTTATATGCTACTTTGTACATTGAGAGCGTTATACAGGTAAGTAGTTACTTGCATTTATGATTAGTAACTCTCTTTACTTGGCCTTGGGGGCACTTCCCTTGGGTCATATCACGTAGTTGATGAAAATTGGAATTGCATGCTAACAAGAGTACCCCTAAATAATAATAAAACTGGATTAGAAATATTATTTAGGTTGTTTCACTGCACTTCACAATTGACGTATGAGCTAGATCGGGTTGATCCTTTATTAATCCTTGAATTTGGGTCGGGGCGTTACAACTCGGTATCAAAGCTTTAGGTTCATGTTCCTTTCGGTTGTGATATGTTGAGGTCGGTAGTGGATCTTTCGGCGTCGTTGTTAGTTGGAGTCGATCACGCGACTTTGATTTGTGCCTTAATGGTAAAGCCGAGGTATTGGGCACGTCGTGCCCTTTTATTTGAGTTGGTGGTCGACTAAGTTAGCAGCCATTCTTATTCCACTACATTTTTTCTAGTAGTGTTCGCTAGCAAGTATCAGGTTTTGATGTAGGCCGTTAGGTGGTGGGTCCTTAGGCTTGTGATTAGGCTCAAATTCTTCCGAATTTACCCCTTTAATTTAGAGACTTTTATTATCTCGAGTAACGTAAAATGAGTGTAATTATCGCACTTCCTTTCTACTGACTCCTTCTAACAAGTACATCTAGTTTCGTATTTTTCTCATGAGTTCTGTAGTTATTTAAAGCATTGAGGAAGAAAGAAATTAGAAAAGTGGAGAAAGAAATCAAAGAAGGAAAGTCCGGGGGAAATTCAGTAATTTTTCATCCTTTGTTAGGAGTTTAAGCCAACTAGAAAGTTAAAGAGAATTCAATTAAAAGAATATTGGAAGGAACGACAAGTCAATCCGAGCTACAGTGAACAAGTTATGAAGATTTAAAGTTGAGAAGAACCACGAAAAAGATCCATGCATGAAAAACCGAGGCGATCCGGACCGCATTGGATTTCCACGAATTTTTATGTTCTCTCTCAGAGTTTTATGTGGGTCAAACTCTTGTAAATTTTGGAGCTATTTATTCAGATTATTTACACAATAATATGGGTTCAATTTTTTAGGTTAGCTAATTAGGAGTAGAGGTTTTTGTAGTATAAAACCATAGTTTTCCATAAGAAGATTTTGTTGTAAGGATTTGAATTTAATTTCTGCAATTCAAGTAACATATTTTCCTTTAATTTTTGATTGCTCAGTAGTTTAATTGTTGATTTGAATTTGCAATTCTCTTTTCATTTACTTTTTTTAGAGTTAATAATCTATTTCTTAAAAACCCTATTTTTCTCTGAGTTAACCATGTCTAGCTAATTTTCTAATGTTTGGGGTGCATGAACACCACCCGATGTAATTCATGATAATGAGAAATAGACTTTTGAATTAAAATCTTAAATGAATCGTGTTGCGTAACTGTTGCAACCGTCGTAGGACTTTTGATCTCGTTTGCCCTAGGTAACCGAGATGCTTAAGAGTACGACGTGCATATCGATTAATGCGACTCCGCTTTGTTCTTGCCTGTAGGGACATTTTTGTCCATTGTCAATATATATGTCATATGCCGTTACAATGTTGAAGAAATTCAAGATCGTATCTACATCAATGGATCCGAATATCAAAAGTATCTTCAACTTGGAATTAGTTTTCTGCATAACCAGACCGGTCCGCCTATTTTAAAAAACGAACTGATCCGCCTCCATACCGGACTGTTCTTCTTTACTCCAGAAACAGAGAACCCCGGATCGAAGCCAAACTGAAGAATCGATTTGAAAAATAAACCGATCCGACCACGGACCGATTCGCCTCCAAAAACGGACCGATCCGCCTCTAAAAACGGACTGATCCGCTTTTGATAAAATTGAACAGATCTTATGAGATTTTTTTTGGCTCAGGTTTCCCTATATAAACCATCTTCGGGGGAGTTTTTTTAAGACTTTTGGAGACGAATTTAAGAGTCCTAATTACTCTAGTCTTCACCTTTTTGAGTCCCAAGACTCATGTTTTGTTTCACACAACTTTTTATACCTTTGTGAATCCTTTGTAACCCAAGAACACAACCTTGTGTTTGTTCAACCCTTGTGGAGAAGCCATCTTCCTTCTTCATTGCTGCTCACCTAGAGTTCTCGAGGGAGATTCTAGCCGACGACACCGGAACTGACGCCTGCGGGTCTTTTTGTGTCACTCGTGTTTTTTATTGTAATCCGTGTAATTGTATTTTACAAATTATAGTGAAAAATAAAAGGTTTTGCCCCTTTGGGGGATTTTTCCTCACATGTGTGTGTTTGAATGTTCTTACATGTTTTACATCTTCTTCAATCACACCTAGTTGCATGCTTAGGATTTAATTGGATAAAACTGAGTTTAATTATATAATTTCTTAATTTGAACGCAAGCGCAACTCTTCAAATTGGTATCAGAGCGGGTTACGCTAATTTATCGCGTATTCCTATTTTTCGCAAAATCGTAAGATATTGGTTTTTTATTGAAAAATCAATTTTGTGACTCGCAATCTTTCCAATGAAACGTTCATTTAATAAGGTGCCTATTTTTTATGGGAATAATTATGCCTATTGGAAAGCTCGCATGAAATCTAGTTTAAAAGCTATTGATGAGCGTGCTTGGTTACTTTGCTAAAATGGTTGGACTCCTCCCACGGTCACCGTGAATAACATCACCTCTTTAAAACCCATGTCATCCTGGACCGAAGACGATTATAAAATGTCTAATTTTAATTCACATGGTCTGAGTGCTATTTCTGGAGCTATCACTCCTGATGAGTTTCGTCGAATTATAGCGTGCTCCACGTCAAAAGAAGCATGGGATGTTTTGCAACTTACCCATGAAGGAACTAATGTTGTGAAAGAGTCTAAACTACAAAATTTGGCCACCCAATTTGAGACTATTACCATGTCTGAGTCTGAATGCTTTGATGATTTTTATGCTCGTTTGTCAGACATTGTTAACACTTGTTTTAATTTGGGTGAGGTGATTGATAACACACGTATCGTTAAAAAGATTTTGAGATCTCTCCCCAAATGCTTTATTCCTAAAGTCACTGTTTTGAACTCTTTGGGAAATTTGAAATCACTTAAGTTGGAAGAACTTGTAGGAGATCTTCAAACCTATGAGATTGACATGTTTCCCAAAACCATTAAGGCTAAGGATAATGGCATTGCTTTAAAGACTCATTGTAAGAAAAAGAAAGAAAAATTTTGTGAGTCCGATTCTGAGAGAGACTTTGATTTTAATGATATGGCCTTAATTGCGAAAAACTTTAAAAAAATTCTCCACATAAAGAAAAACAATTCTTCTAATAAAAAGAATTTTTTTGAGAAAAATAAAAAGAAAGGAAAGGCCAAAGAAAGTGGTGAGAGGGAAAAAGAGAATGACTCCGATGAGGAGTGTGACGAAGATTTTAAGAACGTCACTTGTGTCGAATGTGGGGGTAAGGGGCATAAGTCGTTTGAGTGTCCCACGTGGATTAGAAAGAAAGGGAAGAAAGTAGTCATGCCTGCCACACTTAGTGATAGTGAGGGTGATGAGGGAGATGTGTCCGATAAAGGTTTAGCACATGGGATGGTTGTCGCTTTTTCTAGTCGTGTGAGCACACCCACTTTATCTCACGAGAGTGCACACGCGAGCGATAATAGTGATTTGTGTTCTTCGAGTGAGGGAGAAAGCGAAAGTGAGAGTGGAGATAAAAGTGAGCTCCAAAAAGATTTTAGAAATTTGTACATCGAGACCTTGAAAATAAAGAAGTATAATCGAGATTTAGGTCGTCGGATTTTAGATTTGGAGAGAGAGAAGGAGGTTTTTGAGAAAGGAAAAGTGTGATTTGACCAACACATTGTCTATTCTGACGACACATGTATCTCAACTCGAGAGTGATCTCGAACGTGCCAAGGAGGTCAAATTCAAGTTTGAGAACGCACCTAAGAAGGTTGAAAAGGTGGTTCTTAAGGGTAACGGTGGGAATTTAGGAATAAGTCATGAAAGTGCTTCTTCTTACCAATTAGCTCCCGAGCCGGTTCCCACTTTTGTGACAGTTTCACAAGTGTCTCAGCCTAACCCACCTAGGCGTCACATTCCTATTAGTAGAGCGCATCCTAGTGTTTTTGAGAAAGGTGTTCCTAGGCCTATTTATGTTTGTTCTCATTGCAAGAGTAAAGGTCACCTTACAGAATTTTATTTTAAGCTGGGGTATGTGTCGCGTTTTGCTACCACACGTGTTTCTGACACACATGCACCCACACATGATACTTTATATGCTCCCGGAGATTACATGAGAGAGTTTGCACATTTAGGTGAGCAAGTTAAGTTTTTAGTCAAAACTTCACAAGAATTGATGGAGGTTTTTCATAAGTTATCACCACCTTTGGAAAATCCCTCCACACCTAATTATTGAGGTATGACTTGTTTACTGGCATAGGATGCTTTCATGATGATATTATATGCCTATTGCTAGTGTGTATCTTTTGTATATTTGTTTAGAATTTTTTTGAAAAATACAAAAAGATTTTATTTTTGCTAAAATTTTGAGAAAATCCAAAAAGATTTTTGTAGTCTGTCTTGCACCATTTATGGATAGACACTTAGGATGACCAAGTCACAATTTCATTCCATTTCTTCATGTGACTATTTGACAGTGTTTTGAGACAATATATCGTGTCATCTTTGTGCTTTATAATGTTTGGAATCATTGAGATGTAATTTAGTGTTACTTCCTACATATTTGACTCATGATTTCCTTTATTGCACACATGCATGGATTTGTTTGATTATTGTGCTTGTCTTATCACATGTTGGTTGGGTCTTTTCACTTCAATCCTGTCCTTAAAATGAACCAAGCGCGATTAATTTTGATAAGGAAATTGTGCATATAAAACCGTTTTGTGAGTTTGTGTGTTTTGTTTGAACGGGGAAGGGTTGCGAAAGGTTCATTTTGCCTTTGTGAATACTAAGCTACCGTTAAATTGGACCTAAAAAATGGAGGAATTTTATTATCCGAGGTCCAAAGAGGTTAAAAGATCCCGAAAAAATTGAAAGGCAATAAAAAGATTTTCATGCGAAAAAGGGTCCATTTAGTTTTTTGCACCAATTTTGCAAAGTTTGAGAATTTAGTTTATCACCTCTAAAAGAAAATATATATGAGAGTGTTTGGTTGGAGATTTTAAACGGGTTTGCACGTCCTTGAAAATCTTGAAAAAGCGCTAAATAGTTTTGGACGTTATTGGGGTGGAAATCATTTCGACTTTGATTTGTTGATTTGTATAAAACGATGTCATCTGAATTCAACAATCTTTTCACCTAAGGATACTTTTGATGTTCATTCATTAGGGGTACACATATGCATCGTGCACATATGCTTGATTGAGTTGATTTACCTATCGAATGTGTTCACACCCATTCATTCCATTTCCATGACTTGGTTGTTTGAGTTTAAATCCATCGTGTGATTTTTTTTGTATCCTCTTTTAGTATGAAAAAAATGAAAAATAAAAAAGAGTTTGTGAATTATTTTTGGATCTCCTTGCAAGATGCACGTTTGCCATATTGTTTGATGCCTTGTTTTGTGTACCGTGACACCCCGATTTTGCTTATTTGAGTTTTTCTTCTCATTTGTCTATTTGGGGATATCATAAAAAGGGGGAGAAAGAATTATCATATTATGGGGAGAAAGAGAGTTTTGAGTTCTTATCATAAATTGGTATATATGTTTATCTCATTTCAAACTCGATACGTCACTTGGTATTTTGCTTTAGTTCATGTGTGTAGGTACGAAGATTGAAGATCAATATGTTGCACACCCTGATGAGAAAAGTTTTGATGATTTTTGAAGATCTGAAGAGCAAATGATGTAGATTTATTCATTTGTACCTTTTTAGTTTTGGGTTCATGGAAGGGTAGATTTGTATAGGCAATTTTGTTATTTGATAATTCGGATTTTTATGTATGTACCGGCATAGACATAGGGGGAGATTTGTAAGGACATTTTTGTCCATTGTCAATATGTATGTCATACGCCGTTACAGCATTGAAGAAATTCAAGGTCGCATCTACATCAACGGATCCGAATATCAAAAGCATCTTCAACTTGGAATTAGTTTTCTGCATAACCGGATCGGTCCGCCTATTTTAAAAAATGAACCAATCCGCCTCCGGATCGATCCATCTCCATACCGAACCTATCTGCTTTGCTCCAGAGACAGAAAACCCCGGGTCGAAGCCAAACCGAAGAAGCCCTTTGAAAAAATGAACCGATCCGACCACAGACCGATCCGCCTCCAAAAATGGACCGATCCGCTTCTGATAAAATCGAACAGATCTTATGAGATTTTTTTCGGCTCAGGTTTCCCTATATAAACCATCTTCGGGGGATTTTTTTTAAAGACTTTTGGAGACGAATTTAAGAGTCCTAATTACTCTAGTCTTCACCTTTTTGAGTCCCAAGACTCATGTTTTGATTCACACAACTTTTCATACCTTTGTGAATCCTTTGTAACCTAAGAACACAACATTGTGTTTGTTCAACCCTTGTGGAGAAGCCGTCTTCCTTCTTCATTGCTGCTCACCTAGAGTTCCTGAGCGAGATTCTAGCTGACGACACCGAAACCGATGCCTGCGGGTATTTCTGTGTCACTTGTGTTTTTTATTGTAATCCGTGTAATTGTATTGTACAAATTATAGTGAAAAATAAAAGGTTTTTCCCCTTTGGGGGATTTTCCTCACATGTGTGTGTTTGAATGTTCTTACATGTTTTACATATTCTTCAATCACACCTAGTTGCATGTTTAGGATTTAATTGGATAAAACTGAGTTTAATTATATAATTTTTTAATTTGAACACCCGATGTAATTCACGATAATGAGAAATAGACTTTTGAATTAAAATCTTAATTGAATCGTGTTGCGTAACTGTTGCAACCGTCGTTGGACTTTTGATCTCGTTTTCCCTAGGTAGCCGAGATGCTTAAGAGTACGACGCGCATATCGGTTAATGCGACACCCCTTTGTTCTTGCCTTTGATTTTATATGGTGCGAGCTACGATCCCTCAAATATGGAATGATTAAGATTAATAAAGACTAGGTTCATTAAAAATCTTAATTTCGAATCTAGTATCCTACGAAGTGAATTACTAGGGTGTGGGGGATTGTAATCCAACCTCTCTTTCTCATTTGCAGTTAATTTTGTTAATAGCTTGCCATCCATCTTAGGTAAACTAGATCTTTTACATTTAATTTTGGTATAACTTAGTCAATCCGCATTTTAAATACGCATTTAATTATAGTAAATCTACCTTTCAAATCACCTTTTCGTTTCTTTTAGAGCCTAAGTTAGGGTTCTCGTTCTTTCCAACGTCGTTACGATTCTCTCGTCCTATTTCCCTGAGGATTTGACCCTGACTTCTCGGGATTATTACTTGAGCTACAGGCTTGCACTTGAGCCTAGATAGCACGCACACTAGAACACATTTGTGGTCGCGTCAAGTTTTTGGAATTCAAATGATAGTACTCGAAATGGAGTGTTAGGCTTGATTATAACATCTACTTGCGCAACCTATATGGCTTAGTACGAATCTAGTGAGGAGAATAATTAGGTATTAGGCATGAATAATGCTTAAAAATTCGATGTATTATTGTAACTAGTTCGATAGATATGATTTTGGATCACATAGGACGTTGCTAAGGATTTTAGTGATGGTCCGTGGGATAAAATTATATGAGTGTTGTGTTTCAATAGATGAGAAAGATCTCGAGGTTTGAAAGTTAGCAATCACATGTGGAGATTATGGAGACTTGAGTATGTAGGTCAGTAACTAACATTAAGAAATGAGAAATATAGCTTCTCTTTACTGGGAAGGATAACAAGTAACATCAGTCTTAAGGAGAGAAGCCTAGCATTATAACTTTCCAAGTGAATCGATTCCTAGGTCGTTGTCTTTGAAAATGGATAGTCATGATTAATGATTTAATCTAGGGTGCGTGTTATGGCTAAGACTTTAACGCACGTGTGGGTCGACAAAATTTTAGACTTCAAGTGTTTGTTGTTGTTTTTACTTCGCTTGGTATGGTTCATTGCCCGAATTCAATTATTTATTTCTGGCTTGTCAATCTCCCGATCCATTACATCTTATTATGTCTTCTTTGATCCCAGTGATGGGAAGTTATTGTGATAGTTATGGATCTGTATTCAGGTTTAGCATTATATAAGCTCAGTAGCAATGCGGGATAGATCGGGTTGAGGCTGATGCATCACGGTACATGAGTATGCTCTTTTTTGAAAGAACCCTTATTTTACACTAGTTGGTGTGTACGCATAGTATCGCGGTTTATTGCATGTGCACTTGATAGCTTTAGCTCAACACACTCGCTAGTTAACCGATATAGCTGGTTACAATGTATACCGTGGATTTGAGGTCACGACTCTAAGATATGAATATTAGAACTTGATGGAACATTAAATGTTACTGTTGCACTCCGCATGGAATTTGCAAATTGAGAATGTAGCGTCTCATGTGTATTTGGGTTGTTATACCTCAGATGACTCTAGATTAATGCGTAGTTTAGTAGGAGGTGCGAGTCAGATGAACCATTGGTATTAAATGGGTGTCTCAAAATCATTGATGTGAATGGTTATTGATGTTGAAAATGCATCTTCTTAGGCCAGTCAAGATCCAAATGATTTGACAAAACGTAGGCTTGTAAATCCCGATGTTCGGGATAATCCATGATAATGAGTTCTTTAGGTGTTAGCATGATATTTAATGATTATCAATTATTTTGAGGTATGGTTTAGATGGACATGACAGGCATGCTTGGGAGTTAGAAATAAGACCTTAGGGTCCACCATGGTTGTATCAAATTAATGGTATGAAATCTTTGGGTTTAGACCGTATTGTTGAGAAGACTCTAGAATTGGAAACTTGTTGAAGCTGTTAGAATTCTAAGATTCATGACTAGAAATTTTGAGGACGAAATTTCCTAAGGAGGAAAGAATGTAATATCCCACCCGATAAATTAATTAAAACATTATATAAATATATATAAGGAGGAATAAAGTGTGACTATAAACAAATTATAGGTAACAAATTGGATCGTATAAAAAGAACTTTGGGATTTGACATTCACAAGAAGATTATATGAAATTGTTGTTTGTAAAGTAATTAAATTACATATGCCTTCTTAAGTTGGAAATAGTTGGGGGTCATATACAGAATTAGAAATATCGAATAATAAAAGGAAGTCAAGTTCCTACCCCTTCGTTTCTATTACTGTCGTCTGAATCAATAAAGAGGACATAAATGTTGTAGAGACGGATTGCATGAACATAAGAAGAATATCATTAACTTCTATATTTCCTCGTTCAAACGAATGATAGGATCGTTTTAACGACAACCTGGTCGTTCAGATGACTCCTTGAGTCACTAGAACGATGTAGCATGCCAGCCAATCGGACGTTGTCCTCCAGGATCTTGTGCCAACTCATGGGCCTGACACTCTGGATGGACACAAAAGATGTATATATGTATTACAATTTTGGCTTTTGTCTTGGTGATAAAAGGAAGGAACACCGATACAAATAAAAACCTTCCATATTCACTATCATCGACGCATGGGTCTATATTCTGAATTAAGACAATGAGAGGGCAGATGAAAGGGACTTATCAATCACGGGTTGCTGTGACCTTTGACCAAAAGCCTTCATAAATTTGATATTGAAACGTCATTATACGTAAAAAGAGTTGTGTGGGAAGGAAACCCGTGGCCAATCTCTTTTCTCTCCTAAGGAGCTCGCATCTCCATCTCACTGTGATACACTACCTTCAACCATTAAAGGCCCTAGAAAATACCTTAATACCAGAATATTAATATCTCCACTGTTAAGATAGGATACGAAATATTGGAGTTGTTTGTTGGGTTAAAGAAAGTGTAATATTTAGAGTTGGATAAGGGTTTTAAGGGGGTTATCTTGGAAGTAGGGGAAGCATTTCTTAGAGTGTTGTTGGAGATTTTCACGGGAGCTTGGAAGAAGGACTTTTTTCACTCCCTTTAAGTCCACCTTTGGAGGTGGGGGAGTCACCCATCTTCTTCAACACCACCACCATTATTGGAATGTTTTAGGTGGGATAATCTACTCTTATATTTGAAACTCTATTGGTGTATATTGTAGTCTTATTACTATAAGGATTCTTATGAATAAAATGATAAGTTTATAGTAAAATCTTCCCAATTAGAGGTTAAGGATGGGGTACTGAGGAAGCTGTAATCACAAGTTGATAAATTAACCTTTCAATTCCATAAACATACAAGAGAATTTTGGATGGGTGGGTATAATGAAGCTTTGGGACATTTTGATGATAGACTTTAACATGCCCAGAACGAATCCTATAAATGGGGTTGGATGAACGCTTTAACTGTGATGAAGGTAGATCAGAACAACTCTTTATGGGATTGGTATGATCCGGGATTGCTGCAGCTTGACAATCTTCCATTCAAGTTAGATGTTAATTGGATACCTGTTCATCGTATTCCTTAATGTTTGATCCCAAAATACTTGGGAGATTACGAGCTACATGATGAATTAGAGATCGTCCGACCACCTCATTTTCTTGATCAGCCTAGTAGTAGCAATACCAGAATGCTTCAGGATTTTAACTTTATCAACTCTCCTTTTACCTTGGATGATCCTCCTGCTGGCATGGATCCTGTTTCTAAGGCTAAAGGGAAACGTCCTGCAGAATAATTTTTTGTATTTTGTTTCTCCATATTTAAACAACAAGATGCAATCATTTGATTTAATGACAAGTTTAGTAAATGAATAGATCGACTTTTAGTTAATCTTTGCATATATGAATATTTTCTTAGTCTTTGACTATGAATGGATAAACTTTTAGTTAATCTCTAGTTTTTCATCGGGTCTATTGATATTCTTAGGATTATCCTAAGTTTTATACCAATTACAAATGCTTCACAATGGTTCTACTAATGTACCTAAATTTGATGGTAATTGCATTAGTTACCTTTGTTCCCAGGCACGAGTGGAACATTTGTCCATCTTTTAGCCCAGTTTAGATGAACGTTTGTTATTACCAAGCATTTGGGACTTACAATTTTGCATTGCATGGTTTTATATGTTTGACAACCAACTTTGTTGGTGCCTTTATTGATGCCAATCAACTTTGTTGGTGGCCTTTATTGATACCGACCAACGTTGTTGGTGCCCTTTTAATGTCGACCAACTTTGTTGGTGGTTTTCATTGATACTGACCAACTTTATTGGTGGTATTTATTGATACAGACTAACTTTATTGGTGGTCTTTATTGATGCCGACCAACTTTGTTGGTGGTCTTTGTTGATACCGACCAACTTTGTTGGTGGTCTTTGTTGATGCCGACCAACTTTGTTAGTGGTCTTTATTGATGCCGACCAACTTTGTTGGTGGTTTTTATTAATGCCGACCAACTTTGTTGGTGGTCTTTGTTAATGCCGACTAACTTTGTTGGTGCCTTTATAATGCTTGCAAGTGCATAACACTAGTACTCTGAAAAAGAAAACAACAAAATAACAATTATAGGACAATCATGTTCTCATTAATATTAAAGTGAATTGAGTACATCATAAATACTTTTACCAATAGTACTTCTTCAGGTGTTCTGCATTCCATGGGTTCTTAAATTTTCTCCTTCCAAAGTCTTAATCTGGTATGTGCCTGGTCGGATGACTGCGGTAATGCGATAAGGCCCATGCCAATTGGCTTCTAGCTTATTGCTATTTTGAATCACTTTCTTCAAAACATAATCACCCTCTGCTAAGTTTCTCGGCATGACCCTCTTGTTATGGAAGCGTGCAGTCCTTAGTTGATAGGCTACATTTCTTAAAGTTTCATCTTCACAGACTTCTTCCAGCATCTCTAAATCCATCATTCTCATCAAATCACTAACTGGGGTATTAAAGTTAAGGACTCTGTGCATAGGTAAACCTAGCTCGACAGGAACTATGGCTTCATTACCAAATGCTAATAGGTAGGGAGTTTCTCCAGTAGCTGTTCTGGGAGTTGTTCAATAAGCCTATAGAACATAATGCAATTCATTGATCTAATTTCCTTTGGCATTTTTCCAACCTTTTCTTCAATCCATTCAATAAAGTTCTATTAGTTACATTTGTTTGGCCATTGCTTTGAGGATGGCCAGGGGCAGAGTGAATTTTTTGGATGTTGGACTAGGCACAATAAGCAGTAAATTCATCGTTGTCAAACTGTGTGTCGTGATCAATGATAAAGGCATAGGGTAAGCCATACCTGCATATGATACTCTACCAAATAAAATGATAAACCTTTTTATCGGACATATCGATCAACAGTTCAGCTTCCACCCATTTAGTAAAATAATCAACAACTACGACTAGGTACTTGAACCTTCCTCGGGTGGTCGACAAAGGCCCGACCAAATCAATTCCCTATATTGAAAAGGGCCAGGGTGAAGTGGTTGGTGTTATGAGAGGTTGTGGAGCCTTACGTATGCTGGAAAACCTTTGGAACTTATCACATTTCTTGGCAAAATCTGCACAATCTGCTCACATAGTTGGCCAGTAGTACCCTTGCATATGGATTCTCTATAACAACGTTCTTCCTGCTATATGGGCTCCAAAGGACCGTTCATGGACTTCTTCAATCAAATCCTTCACTTCAGCTGGATGCACACATCGTTGTAGACCAGTAGTTAATCCTCTTATATATAACACACCACCATCTAGCATATATCTTGCAGTTTTATATTTCAGCCTCTTAACTTCAAGTAGATCTGTTGGAAGAATCCCATATTTAATATATGCTCTTATGGGGTCCATCCAAGATGGCCCTATATCAATTGGGATAAAGTTGACCATCAGATCTTCATCAATGCTCCGATTAGCAAGTAGCTCAATAGGAATAGTTCTTTGTATCTTCGTTCTGGTTACTGAAGCTAACCGAGCAAGTGTATCTGCTCGAGCATTATCTAATCTTGGAATTCTGACCATCTGAACAACTAGAAAAGTGGCAATTATTTCTAAATTTTTGGCTAAATATCTGGTCATCAGTTCTCCTTTTTATTGCATATAAGCTCAACACCTGATTTACCACCAACTATGAGTCACTATACACCACAAGTTGCTCGGCGTTCAGTGATTTAGCTAGATTTAACCCAATAATCATAGCTTCATATTCTACCTCATTATTAGAAGCTTGAAATTAGAATCGTATAGCGTACTCTAAATCTAGATTGTCTGGAGTATTGAGAATAATTCCAGCTCCGCATCCGATTACATAAAATGACCCATCAACATACAGACTCCATATATGGATATCACTGTCAAACGCTTGGTTTGTTAGAGTCCCTTAATGAAAGATTTTATCCTTCACCTCCTCATATTTCTTCTTTATCTCCTGTACTCCACTGTACGATTCTGGTTGATTTTTTTCTACAGTTTCCCCTGCTTGGAGTTGGTCGGGAGTATCTCTAGTAGGTCTGCTGACTCCTGCATGTTGCTCGGCTAGAGTCCCTTGTTGCTTGGGGACCTCTGGGTAAGTGAATTTTGTAATAAAATCAGCCACAGCTTGGCCTTTTAAAGTAGTCATTGGTTCGTATACAAGGTTATATTCCCCCAATTCCATAACCTAATACATCAATCTTCTAGATTTCTTCGGCTTATGCAAAGCTTGCCTTAGTGGCATGTCAGTGTATACCACTATGGTGTGGGATTGAAAATATGGTTTCATTCGTCTACTAACCTCAATTAAAACCAGTGTTAATTTCTCCAGTCTGGGATACCTAACTTCTGCTCCTCGAAAAGCTTTACTAGTGTAGTAAACTGGCTTTTAGACTCCATTCTCTTCTCTGATCAAAGTAGAGCTAACTACCAATTCAGATACAACCAGATACAAATACAACTTTTCTCCTAGCACTGGTCGTGAGAGTAGTGGTGGTGTTACCAAATACTCCTTCAATTACATGAAGTCTTTTTCACATTCATCGTTCCATTCGAAGTTTTTTCTAAGCACCTTAAAGAATGGCAAACATTTGTCTGTTGCTTGATACACAAACCTATTGAGTGCTGCTACGCGCCCAGTTAGCCTTTGAACGTCCTTTTTACAGGTCAAAGATTTCATTCGATCAAAGATTTAATCTTGTCTAGATTAGCTTCAATGCCCCTTTGATTCACTATATACTCCAGGAACATTCCCTCATGCACTCCAAAGATGCATTTGGTGGGGTTTAATTTCATCTGGTACTTCTTTAATTGATCAAACGTTTGATTGAGGTCGACAATATGATCAACAACTTTTTTTTCTCTTAGTGAGCATATCATCAACATACACCTCCATATTTTTGCCTATTTTCTCCTCAAATGCTTTGTTCACCAGTCTCTGACAAGTAGCACCTGCATTTTTAGACCAAATGGCATAACATTATAGCAATAATTTCCTTAGGGAGTGATAAAGAAGTGCTTTCTCTATCTTCAGGCTTCATTTTGATCTGGTTATAACCAGAATATGCATCCATGAAACTCAGCAGATCATGCCCTGAAGTAGTGTATACCAATTGATCAATTCATGGCAAAGGAACGTGATCCTTTGGACATGCTTTGTTCAAGTCAGTAAAATCCACACACATCCTCAATTTGTTGTTCTTCTTCCTGACCATAACTACGTTGGCCAACCAGTCCAGGTACTTCACATCTTCAATAAAAGAAGCTTTTTGAAGCTTCTCCACTTCTTCCTGTATAGCTTGGTTCTTCTCCGAGCTAAAAACTCTTCTTCGCTGCTTCACAGGTTTAACCCCCTTATTAACATTAAGCTCATGGCATAAGAAATTTGGGTCTATGCCTGACATATCTTCATGACTCCAAGCGAACACCTATTTTCTTTTCCTCAAGAAAGTCACCAACTCATGTTTAGGAATTGGTTTCAATGATGCTCCTATTTGAGTTATTCATTCGGGTTTATCATCATCTAGAACGATGCTTTCTGTTGCCTCCATCACTTAGCCTTTTACAAGATCAGATTCATCTCATGGATCTAAGGTTTCAAGCTCAGACTCGCTGTTTGGCTCAGATATATCCACTTGATAAGTGGTTATTTTCCTCTTTATCTCCAATATATTTTCTCCCTTGGCAGAGAAATAGTAGCACTCCCGAGCTACTTTCTGATCTCCTTTCACTACTCTAACTTCCAAGTTGGTCAGGAACTTCAGGCATTGATGAACAGTAGAGGGTACAGCTTCAAATTTCTTCAGGCCAACTCTTCCCATTATCATATTATAAACTGAATGAACATTTTTATCCATTACAAAAAATCTCACTTTCTCTATCCTGCTCACCGGCCATGTCCCTATTAACACGTCTAGTTTGATTGTCCCCAATGGAAATACTTTTTTGCCAGAAAAGCCAATGAGTGGCTTGTGGTAAGGCTATAGTTGATTGAGTTTTAACCGCAAACTATCAAAATAAGGATAAAACATGATATCTGTCGAACTGTCGTTATCCACTAATGTTCTTGCCACCAGTACTTCTTTTATCCTGACTCTGATTACTGAAGGATCATCATGAGGGTACAACACTCCAGATAGATCATTCTTTGAAAATCCAATTACAAGCTTATCCTTGTTAACTTTTCTTGGCTGGTCTTCCTCAATAAGATTAATTCACTGGATATAGGAACAAGCTTGGGCCTCAATGAGGTAAGCTTTCCTTTCATCTGTATGATCTTCTCCTTAGGTATCTCCACCTGTAATCACGTGACAATCAAAAGATCCAAAACTGAGTGTGAATACCTCACATTTTGGTTGTCTAGGCTTCTTGGGGAGACCATGATCATCTTCTGGAACTTCATCGTGGTTCCTCTTCTTACATTCTCTAGGCTTAACTGGTGATTTAGATCTCTTTCGACCTCTACCTCCAGTTCTTCCACCGGCCTGCCGATCAATAAATCTGTCCAACTTTCCTCTTCGGATGAGCACTTCCATCTCATTCTGGAGGGCAATACAACGGTTGGTAGTATGACCATGATCTTTGTGAATCTCACAATACTTAGACTTATCCCTCTTATCAGCAAGTGACCTTAACTTTCTAGGCCAACTCAAATAATTTTTGTGCTTGATTTGCTCCAACACATGATGTATATCCACCGTTAAGGGAGTGTAATAAGTGAATTTATTGAGCCGATATATGTCGTCCTTTACCTTCGAACTCCTGTGCTCATTGTAATTCTTGTGCTCCTTCTTATATAATTTCCCTTTTGTTTTTGCTTCCACTTTTGCGTCTGAATTCTTTTTAGCCACCATAGCTTCGTCGGCGTTCATAATCTTTGCTGCCTTGGTCATTAATTTCGTCATCATCTTCGGTAGATCTTTTGCCAAAGTATAATATAATTTATCAGGCAACAAACCACTTATCAGGGCAGTGATTGCGGTCTAATCTTCGCAATTAATGACTTCGAGTTTCTCATTGTTGAAATGAGTGATATAATCCCTGGTACTTTCTCCTTCCTTCAGTCTTACACTGAGCAAATGAGCTACTCGCTTCACTGGTTTTGCTCCAAAGCAAAAATTACCAATGAATAGCTCGACGAGTTATTGAAAGTAAGAAATATGGCCCCGAGGAAGGCTATTGCACCAGATTTGAGCAGATCCTGTGATTATTCCTGAAAATGCCCTATATCTCATCTCATTAGGAATAAAATAAATATCAATAGCTTCTTGTTATTATTTTATATGAAGAACTGGATCAGTCTTCCCATCATACTTGGGAGTGACCATTAGAGCTTTAAACTTGGTCGGCGTAGGAAAATCTACGATGGTTTGCAGAAAGGGGTATCCCTTAATAAAACTTTTTGTAGGGGATTCTTGGCCTTGGCCATTTCTCCCAATTTATCTTCTAAACGTTGAATGGTACCTTTCTAAGTGTCACTGCCAGCACTATGGGTGGCAACTTTTTTATGCCGACCAACAGATCGTGCTGAACTTTCTTCTTACGAACCTTTCCTCTGACTGGATCTATTAGTTCGTCGGGTGCTTAATCTGGATTGGGATGAACCTTCACTTAAATCGCTTGGTCGCCGAGTATTTCTTGACGCAACTCGTAAGGCATTTCACTGGGGTCCCAAATGATCAAAAGGAGAGGGCTTACTTAGCCTTTCTAAGGCACTCAATCTTTCTGGGACGAGGGACTGTCCATCAGTGAACGATCCCTTGAAGTTCTGGAATGGCTATGCCCAACACTCTTTGTTGGCGGCGGTGGCATATTCCTTTGATTAAATTGTGCAGGAACTCCAGTTTGTAGAGTTTAGGCCAACTGTCGTATAGTATCATGCATGGCCTCTTGACCCTGGGCCAAACTAGCCAAAATTCCTGTTAGATCATTATTATTTGGAGGGGCAGAGGGGTTAGGTGAAATTCCCTCATTTCTAGTGCTTAATTCTGGAATTTCAACCATGGATGATGAATGAGTGAAAATGTTTAGCAATACGTTCCCACAGACGGCGTCAATCTGTTGATACAAAAAACTAGACTAGGCCTAATTAATCGATCACAGATAAAATAAATAAATAAAACCAGACACATGAAATTTTAGAGTGGTTCGGCTCAAAGAAATAGCCTACATCCATTGTTATGTATTGATTGCCTTGATTTATTTTCCAGTCCTCTGCAATGAGGGTGATACAAAGTATTTATAGCTTAAGAGGCGTCTTGCTAGTTATCGTGTGAAAGGATGGAATGCCTTTATTTGTTAGGCATTTACACCAATACATAATGGAAATTAATTGTATAAAGGTTGTCGCTCCATTGGTTATATAGGCTGTAAGACTGCTGTCGCTTTGTTGGCAATACAAGTTATTGGTCGGGCTTCCCAGTTGGTTAGGCTTTTGTACCAGGCTAACTTGGACTTGTGCCACGTTGGATGACACGTGCTGGCTTGTAATTGGTCCACGTAGGGTGGTGAATTTCGGTATCAACACCAAGGGTGGGCGAATTTTTTTCTCCCCATTATACCTCATAAGTCACTTCGCAATTAATATTCTTCTAAGAGTCATCACATGTAGCTCTACCAGTTGTAGTTAATATTTCTAATTACTCCAAAAGTCCACGACATGCATTCCCGCTTTTTGCCACATTTTATGTCACCCCTCCTGACTATCCATTGGCCTACGGTTGGCACACCTAGCTGAAGGCTCAACTCCGTCCCCATTGCCTCCCGATATTCTATATTCAATGTGGGGCTCAGGGGTCTCATCCTGATTTACAACAGTATTGGGCGACACCTTGTGCCGGTTCATTTCTTTTCTTTAATAACATGCTCGGCACACTACCCGATAATATAACACACCCCCAAATATTAACGATTGTTTTGTCCGTGGAAAATTCACATCATAACCGAAAGAAAATCCTGACTACTTATCGATTTTTATAATCCAATAATGAACTTTATCAATCTGCATATCCATTCCGTCCCTATAATTATCAATCCATCACAACATTTGGGTCGGTAGTATCGAACCAACCATTTGCTTTTACAAGTGGTACACTTGAAGACAACTTCACTATGTATCATTTAACATGAAATCCACACTCTATAATCCAGTTCATATGGAACATGTTACTACCCTTGTTATGAGATATATAGAAATCATGGCCCATGCGTTTGCTCCAAAACTGTGTACTTCCTAGGCTCTTTTCCATCTGTTAGAATTAACAACCTATCTATGCGTAAACCACTCTACGCATTCAACTAGGTGAGACTCCATTTGCTTCCAACATATTTCGACTCACCTTTCAACTCACCTCGGTTGTGGGAGTTTTCTCATGTCATACACACAATCACACTACCTCCTTCCTCGAACGAAGTTCAGTCCCTCAAACTTTTCCACTTGTGTTTTCTGACTGTACTACATATGTATTTACAACATCTTTATAAGTCTCCTTATCACGAAAGATACTGAAAGTTAAATTAACCAGGGCGCCCATACACCCTATATCTCGTGCACAATTGCACAATTATCTCTAACGTTCCACACATAACATACTTATCTCAATTCTGACCCCTCACTTTCAATGTGGATATACCGTACGGCTAACCTCAGTTACCCTACTAAAATGATTTAATTCCCCTCGAGACTGACCCACCCATTGACTAGTGGTGCCAAAAAAAATTCGGCTCTTCCCACAGAGGACTACTCAACTCTACATGTCTTGTACCATGGAAGATCTCTCAGCTCATGATTTCATCCACATACACGTGTAATAGCTAAAGTGATAATCTCATGCCCTAGTTACCAACACATCTATCAACTCTCGACATTCGCTGGGATTCATGCGTGGGACGTCTCGCGAGCTAAATACAAACAAGGAACCCTCCCGATACACTACTACCAAGCATTGTCGATCATCGAGATCCGTCGATCCTATGCACATAACCACAATATCCAAAATCCTTTCCCCAGACGTATCAGTTTAACCGTCCACTCCCACATCACTAAAGGAGTTATACAACATGGTTGTGACAACCCGAATATGATTATGATAAACCATGTTTAAATCATGCTTATCGTATGGGATGAGGATAATGTGTTATTAGAATATATAATTTTAAGTTATTGTGATTAGTCTAATCCTACCTTCATAACTTATGAAATATTGAATTAGTCACAAACACAAATTTGTGAAGTCTTCGGTAGGAATATTCGAGTTCGGGACTAGTTTTGGCCACTATAATATAATAATTGACTTGAGGTGAAAACTAGATAATTGTAGATATATGAGTTAAGTTTACAACACAACATATGGTGTATCAAACAAAGGTCCGAGGAAGGAGTTATGCTGAAATTACGAACATGGGGTAAAGTAGTCATTTAGGTTGAAGGGATATTTTATCTTATGTGGGGACACATGTCATATTTGGATTGGACCAAGGGGGAGGCGACTTATGCCGAATTTAAAGGCTTGAAATAATCTCCTCCTTCAGCATACTTCATCCATGGAGGAGTTTTAGCCTAAGGATAGAGAACCATGAAGTTTGGTAAGAGAAAGGCGAGGAAACGTTGGAGAAAAATTCATAGGAAATTACGTAAACATCCTTAAGGTAATTCTACCTGTAAATCTTGTATATTGTTGGAATTATTGATTTAAAATGATATAAATAATCATTTTTTTACAAAAATTCTGTATTTTGAGGTATACATATGGATAGATGCGGGTTTAAGAAAAGTTGAACGTCTAAATCATGTATATTGATTCGATTGGAAACCGTGTGTATTCAAACTCCTATAACTTTTTGTATATTTACTGGAATTCAATAATTCAAGTTGGATATGAAAATAGACTCATATATGTATAATATATACGAATATTATGTGAAAATACTAAGAAATGAATCTTTGGTGATAGTTTGAAGTTCATGTATCAAATCTACCGCAAAGGTGTAAGTATGCACACCAGGTGTTCGATGTTTTGATTGACATAGAAAATGAACCTTAAAAATTATGAAACTTTAATTTTGTATTGTTGAATATGTTTATGGATGTCGGGTGAAATATCAAATGAAGTTATGATGTAGAAAAATTATGAAAATTCTTCGAAGTTGAGTGGACGATAAAAGCGTCTATAGGGCAGATTAGATTTGTAATAAAGAAATGGACACATCTTGCTCTAGGAAACTTGAAATGATGTGTTTTTTCTTATATTGGGAACCTTATATAATAAGAATTGGATTACCAAGAAGAAATTAAAGAATATTTGGGCTATGGATTGGATATGTTAAATATTTTAACATGAAATTGAATGAGACTTCATTTATGATAAATGATTAGAATGGGATGCTATGATGCTTATGAATTCGGTTAAGGTTAAGTTTTCTTTAGATTGTTAACATTCTTGTGATGATACTAATATTATAAGAATGAATACGTGGAAGGGAAGAAGAACTGGTAGAACAAGTGCCAGACAAAGGCAAGGGAAAGACACATGAAGTGGCCAAGGTGAGTGTACTCACTAGAAAGATGTATTTATACATGATTATGGATATTATATGTTGTATTTGTCGGGTTGAGTATAAATATGAGATGTTTTACTTATTGAGATGATTATGGATGTCATATGTTGTACTTGTTGAGTTGATTATAAATATGAGATGTTATACTTATCGAAATGATTATGGATATTATATGTTGTACTTACCGAGTTCATTATAAATATGAGATGTGATGCTTATTGAGATGATTATGGATATTATATGTTTTACTTGCCGAGTTGAGTATAAATATGAGAGGTTGTAGTTATTAAGATGATTATGGATGTCATACGTTGCCCTTGCTGAGTTGATTATAAATATGAGATGTGGTACTTATCGAGATGATTATGGATATTATATGTTGTACTTACCGAGTTGAGAGGTTGTAATTATTGAGATGATTATGGATGTCATACGTTGCACTTGTTGAGTTGATTATAAATATGATATGTGGTACTTATAGAGATGATTATGGATATTATATGTTATACTTGCCGAGTTGATTATAAATATGAGATGTGGTGCTTGTTGAGATGATTATGGATATTATATGTTGTACTTGTCGAGTTGAGTGTAAATATGAGATGTTGTACTTATTGAGATGATTATGGATATTATATGTTGTACATGCCGAGTTGATTATAAATATGAGATGTGGTACTTATTGAGATGATTATGGATGTTATATGTTGTACTTACCGAGTGGATTAAAAATATGAGATGTCATACTTACCAAGTTGAATATGGATATGATATGTTGTACTTATTGAGTTGATTATGGTTAGGATGTGTCGTACTTACTGAGTTGATTATGGATATGATGTGAATTTATTATAAGAGATGTTATGGCTTATCAACAACCAAGAGATGTTATGGCCTATCAACAACCAAGAGATGTTATGGCTTATTATAGCCAAGAGATGTTATGGCTTATTAATAGCCAAGAGATGTTATGGCTTATTAATAGCCAAGAGATGTTATGGCTTATCAACAGCCAAGAGATGTTATGGCTTATTATAGCCAAGAGATGTTATGGATTATTAATAGCCAAGAGATGTTATGGCTTATTAAAAGTCAAGAGATGTTATGGCTTATTAAGAGCCAATATATGTTATGGCTTATCAACAGCCAAGAGATGTTATGGCTTATAAACAGCCAAGAGATGTTATGGCTTATTATAACCAAGAGATGTTATGGCTTATTAATAGCCAAGAGATGTTATGGCTTATTAATATCCAAGAGATGTTATGGCTTATCAACATCCAAGAGATGTTATGGCTTACTAACAGCCAAGAGATGTTATGGCTTATCAACAGCCAAGAGATATTATGGCTTATTAATAGCCAAGAGATGTTATGGCTTATTAACAACCAAGAGATATTGAGATGTTTTATATTGTTACATAGATACGACTCATTGCATTTAATTTTATGCACTAGTGTAGTAGTAATGCATTCACTGAGCTATTTTGCTCACGATTCCCATGTTATGTTTTTTTTTCAGGTAATAAAATGTCACTGCCAAATCTAGGAGGTCGGATGGGGTTAGCAAGGGATGTGTAAAATCATAATTTTCGTCAAATTAAAAAGGGGTAATTTAATCCTACTTATCCTTTGAGTAAGTTTGAATAAGCACGATTACTTTAAAATTTTGAAAAGTTTTTAGTGTTATGGCTTCATGCTGATATTGAAAAAGGATACTTGTGTTTATTGTTTGGTTAAGGAAATTATGGTTTGACTCACTTTGACTTTCAAACTAAATTATAAGTAATTGGGTTGGGGTGTGTCAATGGTGGTCTCACTATCACTAGTTTTCCTCCGCTAAGTCGATAGCGAGCTAAATTTCTCCTCTCGATCGTAAACTTAATATACCCCTATTCATATCAATACTGTCCCTGCACACTGGGATCAAATATAATGAGACGACTATAACCTCCAAAATCTCCTCCACGATATAATATAAACGCGAGCTCAACCTTATTCCAGGTGACACATTACTAAACAACATATCATGCCCTGGAATAACGAACACGATAGCCTTGCTGTAACAACCCACCATCGCTCAACCCATCGCTAACCAAACTATACCCAGGATAATATTATACTTGAAATATTATCTGTTAAAATGAGTTACCCAACTAAAATATATCCTCTTAGTGTCCCCACCCACTCCCTTGCAGATGGAATTAAAAAGAGTCCCATAACACAATGGTAAATATACACACACACAATAGTATCACAAACGATACAGGAACTAAACCCGCCTCATGCGCGAACCTAGTGCTAATGAAATACTGTGACTCACTCGTGTCACACAAAACATATTCGATTTACCCTAGGATAAGTCTCACACTTTTAATTGCCAATATCACTGGCAGTACAAATGCTTCCTGGACATAACACTCTCATCCAAATCTATCCAAAAACTTTTTACAACTGCTGCACTTGCTGGGCTTCCCGCTCCTATCTCCTAACTCGCTGCGGACAGAGTCGATACATGTGGCCCTACTATCCACATGTAGGACACCTCGTGGTGTCATTCCCCTATCTCTGGACCTATTGTCCATATCGGTATTTTCCTTTTCTCGAACCTGGTAGTCTTGGACCCGATTGCTACCCCCATTGTTCCTTTGGCTTTGCTATCCCGGTGAAACACACTGTTGTTCCTAATAGACCTAATTTAATCCATCGTCACTTGGTGGGAATTTCATTGATCTACATCATTTAAATGGGTCCCATGCTGGGCATCCCTCTGTGGTGCATCACTATCACCAATTACCTTTAGTCTTGCCCTTTTGGCTATGCTCTCCAACTCTCTTGGCTCCCTTCTCATAGAAACATTGATATAAACATTGTAAAAGATTGTCATTGACGCTATGTGCATAAGTCGTACAAGAATAATTTCCCATAAATACTGAAGACTCCGACTCGTGAGTCCGACATCACCTTTAAGAACCTTCCTCTCCACTATCTACCTCCCCGGATATGAAGTTCACTTAAATAAATAAATTCTTAATCACAATCAGCGTCTGTTTGTCCCTCCTGTGAAAAGTCCAGAAATTTCCTTCGCATCTCCGTCTGAATAGCAGATGAAAGAACTTGTGGTTAAACCGCGCCCAAAATTTCTTGATTAGTTCCTTATCTAATTCCTTATATGTGGTGACTATCTCCCACCATGGAAACACTGCTCCTACGAGCCAAAATTTAAACCGAAATTTAAATATCGAGTGCTATTGCACTCCACCATACGCCATTGCCTTTGAATTGTCTCATTTCGTTGGCCTATCGCACTTCCTCTTTTACCCAAATCCTTACAGATGGATCTTCGAAAGAGCTCCTTCGACTTCCCCATTTACGGAGTACACTGGGCGAGTCTAAATTTGTACCACCATTTTTAACGATGGTTCTTGGGGGAAACTACTGCGCCCTAGTGATTATCCTATCGTCATCTGTCTGAACAATAATCATGGTGACTCCCATCATGGCCACTGTTCCCAGAATACTTTGTGGCTTCTGTTGAGTCTCTCCTCCTGTAGTCCTTTTAACGGACCTCGCTGGTCGACGTATATTGTTCGGTGTACGAAACCCAACCGAACTCAAATATGATTCATATCGATTATACTTAGTAGCAGGAGAATCCTAAACATGCGTACAAATAGGTATACAACAATCCTATAATAGGGCTCTATATCAAAGAACGCTACGCTGAAATGTAGTAAAGCCACACAGATCCTAAGGACACTAGAACCTGATGCTCTGATACCATCTGTGACACCCCGCCTATTCTAATCATGGGTGATCAGTCCATTATTGAATTAAACATGAATCATTAATAGTGTCATTCTTAGCATCACTGTAGAAATCCAATTAATTACTACTACCTTAATGGCTCGGTGTCAAAATTCTAATCTTATTATTAACATGAAATTAATTTAAATTGAATAATTCACATTTACTATTTCAATAAACATAATTATAATGATAACACAATAAGATGAATAAATAGGCCTGGAATAACACTCCAGACAAAAGAATCCGATTACAATCATCCATAATAATAATCCAACTCCAATACTGAAACTAAATAAAAATACGATGTCTCTAAAAATTAAACACTAGCTAGAGATGGGCGGCATGCCCGACTGAGAGAAATAAAATGATAAACAGGAACTGAAAGATGTGGAGGCATATTCTACCAAGATCCTGCAACTTCCACAGCAGCTGCAGCCCATTGAATAAAGGAACTCCTAAGCCCGACGTCCCTTTAGATGGGCACCTAAAATGTATTTACAAAAAATGGATTTGAAAGCGGTCAGAGCCCAAGTAAAATAGTTTGAAAACATTTTAGCAAGTATTTATAATGCATTAAAGACTACATATTATATACATGTTAGCTTCACGTGCTCTCACTTGAGATCCTCACCTCTCAACTATTGTGCACGCCTAGCGTACTCTTCTAAACCCACCTAGTTACGCTAACCCGCCTAACTAGTTTAACTTAAGCCGTTTCCCATCTATCAATTCACTATGACCACTCGTATTTCCCATACAAGATGTTACTAAATTTTAAAATCCCTTTTGTTTATTAAAAGTCACCAATTAATTACTAAGTTCACACATACTGGGATCAATTTAGATATTACTATCTATAGTATCTAGTAAAACACTCGTAGTAGAATAAATCACACGTTTATATATTTACATCACTGTTATAATATATATGTATACACCATCCCTAGGTGGAGACCTGTGATGTGGTCATACTCTGCTATCAAGTGGTACATCATGTACTAAATAAGGACATCGGTTAGGATATCACCCTCGAACCATAAAATCAAATCACACATATTGGAGGCGAACATAGTTCCAAGTTTATGGGTCATGCACACACCAAACATGCCCAATTGACCATCGAAACTATCATACACTCAGATAGCACGTACCGAGGTTCTGTGCTCTGGGGCATAAGTCTAAAATCCCCCTAAATGGTCTCATCAGGATGAGACTGTACACAACGCGAAAACCTCTCGTGATAACAGGCAGCTTAGGTATGTTTACACATAAGGATTCACACAATAGGTATTCACATAACCTATATATACATATAACATCAGTATAGGTATACACTTAGCCTATAATATATGTTTCATATATAGTATATATAACTCCCGAATATTTTACGCATTTTCAATTTGCCATTACACTACTCATCGTATTTTTCTCGAGTTTTATTCTCGACCTGAAGGATCCTCATCATCCTTTAAGAAACTTTAGAAGTTAATACCTCACTATTCTACTGGTACTAATCCTTAGGTAATTATTTATTCTTCCTGTAACCCAATTAATAAATTCGTGATGCGCAACGCAATCAGGTAAATCTCGTGGGTCCTAGTCTAATTTTATCATCATTATGAATAAGCCTAAGACTCGATTATAGGTCTATCGGAATTCCCAAAGTCCTCGTATAGGTCATAACTGATTTTATACAATAATTTAATTTTTGACTACAAATTTTGATCTCGGACACACTTTCGTAGAAAAATCATAACTAATTAAAAAAAAAATCAGAAAATACGAGGTCGGCGCCCACACGATCATCACGAAAAGATCTACAAGTTTTATTTTGACAAACAGGAAAATAGAACCGGTTCGGACTCAAAACCGAATCGGTTCGTCGTATCAAACCTGCAAACCTTCTTCTTCTCTAACTCGTTTTTCCTCCATTTTTGACACCTCAAACCTTCATGAAACCTTTTTGAAATTCTTACCAACCATTACCAAACATCTAGTATATGTATAAGGATGATTTTTAACATAAATAACACATCGAAATTATACAAAATCCATCCAAGAACATATCAATCCATTAATTCCTCAAAACCTTAGATTTTATGTTCTTCATGTCTTCTTGTCAAAATACCCAGATTTCTTTCTTGTTCTTCTTTACATATTAATTGATTTCGAATTCTAATTATATAAGAATTCTGTTTACATGCAATTCCTGCCCAAAATCATAATTTAATTCTCCAATTCAAGGCCAATATATATTTTTCATGAGATTAATCATCCTATATTAACATGGATGTTATATATGCTCAAAAAGTAGCAAGATAAATACTTGCCTGATAAGGTGGATCTAATTTCTGCCAAAAATATGTTGAAATTATCTTTTTTTCCCCTCGATCTACGTTCCAGTGGCGGTGGTGGTGCAAGATTGTGCGGAAATGCCGTGGGAACTCCTCTCATTCCACCTACTGTGGCCTCTCTTTGAATTTATAACTTATAACCCTAACTCCTTCAAACTACCAGATTACAAAAGTCTTGCAAACTCGTAGGTCTCTTTTACCTAAAATTTCAAAAGACTAAAGTACCCCTCCGAGGTGTCGATTTGGCCTAAAAATGCCCCGGGACCCAAACTAAAACCCTGAGTACACTTTTCTGAATATTTTGACCCTTCCGAACATGCTGGCGCACTCGAAATGACCATTTAAATCTTCTAAAATACACATATATTTTATTTTCCAAAATTAAGTCTAGCCACGATTGACACACGCGTCCCGACTAAATTTACAGTAACTGCCGTATTTCTCGCTCACGATAATCATAATACTTTCTTATCAATTTATTACTCATTCACTAAGTAATTTTCACTATAAATAAATATTAACCCTTGTCTTGCTAATTAATATTTATTTTAATTAGGATTAATTTCCCAATTTAATTTAATTAATCCTAATTAATCCCAATATAAAAATCATTAAAATTACGGGGTGTTACACTTCTCTTCTATAACTTTCACCTTTTCAATTTCACAAAGCACAAGCATTTTCTCTCCTATATCCTAACTCTTTATTCTCCAAACTTCATCTATTTTTTCACATGCCAAAGTCTCCCAAGTTTTTACTCTTTTCATCAAAGAATAATTTTAGACTCTTTCTATAATAACAATCACAATCATCGTTTCGGCTTCATAGTGCACCACTTTTTCCCATTCTTTTAAATTTTTAAGTACGGCATCATAGAGTTTGGATTGTATCTTTATATTTACTAGAATTATCTCGTTTATTGCCCATTTTCCTGGCGAAATCCTCTTATGTCAGACTTCATTTCCTCCGAGTCTCGTTTACATTAATACATAGCTTGGATCTAACCTTCTGGTCATAATCTTAAACTGGCTCACTTAGAGAGATGTCAACGTCGGCAATGTTTGGCTAACATGGTTGAGATTATAGGTAATTTTGGTCCATAACATAATGAATGAAGAGTTTCTACACGCGGAGACTTTTTGTCTGCAGTTGTCATGTTTGAATGGCCAATTAGAGGCCAGAACGCCGTTCAGGTTATTGAACCTTCAAATCCTCCTGCCACTAGATCTGCCGGGTCAATAAATAATCCTTTCGGTCCCTAAAAGTTAGTAAAACTGACGTTTAAAGAGATGGATAAAAGATGAAAGAACATCTTGCTCTCCCTAGTTCATTTTCCATCTGTCTAGCTGACAAGACCGATCGGGCCTCAAACCCTCGAGAAGGGGAAATATGTTTTTATGAACATAGATTTTAGGTCAAACTTGGGATCCATTTGCCAAAACCCATTCGGCGCGTCTTATCCTTTATCAAACTTACACCATCCTAACTTATACCTAATGCCTGGAGAATTCTGGTCGATTTTATGGTGCATTCCCACAACCTGTTTGGGGCTGAAAACCCAATGAATGTTTCTGAATCCCTAATGGTGTATCGGTCGTCAGATTCTCAATGGGGTGGTATACCCTTACTTTACAAAATAGGAATGCTGGGTTCGTCACCTCCCTTTTATCTTTAAACCATGACTGAAGGCATCGCTTTCTTTTTATCCATGAGAAATGGGAGGAACATGACGAACAAAATGATCTTACTAGTCATCTGTTCACCACCCTAACAGTATGGAATAAACTAGACATGAGTGAGTCTTCTGCTTATATGATTTTACTTTTCCTTTTATTGAACTATTCATACTAAAATTTAACCCTGATTTTTTAAAATTTTTGATGATCTACCGAATATATTTTTGAGGATAGGCAACAAAGAGTTAGACAAGATTTGGAGAAAGCTCATTCATTTAAAGAAATTTGTAATCTATAAAGGTTGAGGGACCTCAGTTTCATAGAGAGAGGCGAGGAAGTTCAAAACCAAGATGTCGCTCATATTTAAGAACAGGCTAAGGAAGGTCACATCATTCTCGGCTTTCAACAAGCATATTTTTTAGAGTCATCACACTTTGAGTTTTCATTCATCATTTTATATTCGTCTATTAGCCAATGATTTATCTTTAGTTAGTGGTGCTATGTTCCACACTACATTTTGAGCATCTTTTCAAATGGCTAACCAAGTGACGAATACCCCCAACCCTAACTCTTTTTGTTTTGCCTATCATGCCACAATTTTCCCTTGATGTTACTGACTAGACCCCTTGGAGACCCTAACTCTAGAATCAAGGAGGTCATTGTGAATGACCACTGAGTGGTGGATATTTAGGGTACTTCTTCCCTTGAATGCATGGAATACCAACCTCTAAAATAAGAGGTAAAAAATACCTCATATTAAGGAAGCCACACCATTTTTTGTCCGTCGAAGGGTGATTGTAAATGAGGAATAGGTAAATTGAGAAGGAGGCTGGGCCTACTCGTCTATATTACCAAGATGTATATGGGAATTAACAGACCTTTATAGATGCCATGGGGGATAGGAGGTAGGTAGTTTGTAGGGGGTTCCAACTGGTTATGCTAAGGAACTCATTCATTTGGGCATAAGGTAAAATTCCATTTGACTTTGTGTTTATACTTTCGAATGCTGAGTTTTGACTAGTCTTGTTCTCGCATGTTAGGATCATCACTTCGTATGTGGTTGATCAGTGGAAGGAGCAGACGAAGACGGTATCATAGACCGTTCCTCAATTGAGTGTCAGACTAAATAATGAAAAAAATCTTTGGATTATTGTCAACCTCTCACTCAAGACTGCTCATACCAGTTTGGAGAATGAAATAAAGGAGAAGAACATCGCCGTCATAGCCAAGACCATCACTGAAGAAGTTAATTATCTTCGGACCGAGGTTGTTGATCTAAAGAAGTAGTTGGCAGATAAAGACAAAAGGTTAAAGGAAGCATTTTAAGATGAGAGGGTCCTGACACCACTCATTTGGTTCAGGTAACTCAAATCTTTCCAAAAATCCTCTACCTTGGGATATTAAAGTTCCAATAATTCCCGAATGGGTATAAGGAGCTTCAGAATAGGGTAAAGATCAATCGTTCTCACTTGGACTTGCCCAACTATGATCCGATCGATTGCAAGGGAACCGATGAGGATCCCATGCTAACTCCATTCTTCTTATATAAGTTCGACTTCAGAGAGTATCGGGGAATGATTGCTGAGCCACTAGCTTATTCATTCAGTGCTGAAGATATTTCTCTCCCTATGCCCAAAGAACTTGGTGTTATCTTGCATCGCTTTGCCCCAACTCCTTAAACACTACTCTTATATATGAATACTTTTAAACATTTGGCCTTATAAGGTTTTTGGTACAATATTTGCAAATTCTGAATGGTTTGAATGGATTTTTTTCATATTTTTTTTATATTCGACTTGTATGGTATGAATGAATCTGTTTGATACATGAATGACTAAACGCTTGCCAAATGTTGGGGTGGTCATTAATATAATAAGTAAATCCATATTAATAACTAGTTTGAGGTGGTCGGTGTTAACCAGTCGTCAATAAGTTATAATTTTGTAAGGACATTTAAATCGAGTTGTTTGGTGTAAACCAACCGTCGATAAGTTGTGACCCAATAAGTAACTAGGTTGAGGTGTTTGATGTAAACTGACAGTCAATAAGCCATAAATTTTGAACATCGACAAGGTTGAGGTGTTCGGTGTTAACCAACCGTCAACGAGTCGAAACAATAAGTAATTTAAACTGAGGTTTTCAGTGTAAACTGACTGTTAGTTAAATCATAACTCAATAAGTCAATGAATTACCAAAGGTTGACTAGATTGAGGTGTTCGGTCTAAATTGGTCATCAGTGCGTCATACCCTAATCTTTAGTGAATTGGCTTTATAATCAGATATTAATGTAAATAACCATCTAATCAAAGATCAATGTAATTAACCATGCCGTATACCACCTTTAAAGTTGATCAACTGAATGATCGAGTTATCCCTTATTGACTTAGAGTGCTCGTCATTATTTTTTATTCACCTGACCATGTCGGTGAGATAAATAAGATCTGACGGGGTCAACTAGATAGCTCGGTGACTAGACAAACTATTTTGAGACTATCGTGAGTCTGGAAAAGGCGCCAGTGATCTTATCATGTGCTTAGTTTTTCATGACTTATGAGTCCGGAGGAAGTGTCGGGGATAAGATCCGATGTTTAGCCTTAATCCAACCGTTTTATTGGTATTTATTGTATAATTAAGCATTTACCAAACAATTTAGGTGGGCAAATAGATGAACACAATCTTGAAAAATAAACGTGCACTTTATTAATCATTTTAGTTTTAAAGTGATGCGTGGATGAACGTTGCTAAATAAAAAGGAAAACATGAAAGTACATAGCTTAATATAAAAACAAACTAAATGTTAAATGATGTTCTTTCTGCAGGACCACTCATCGATAGTAAATTGTTAAGTTCGCAACATTCAATGGGTGGGATAGTGTTCGGCCTTCATGATCTTTTAGATCATATGTCCCCGGTCATATGAAACGAGTGACAACGTAGGGGCCTTCCTAGTTGTCCATCAGTTACCCATGGCTAGAGTTTTTAGTTGACTGTATCTCTTTTAATAGAACTAGGTTGCCAACTTTGAATGTTCAGTTCTAATATACGTTGGCCTGCAGTTGCATGGTTGCCATGCTTATTATTGCTTCCTCCCTTTTTTCCTTTATAGCACCCAAAATTTCCCTCATCCATTTGTCATTCTCTTCTCGTTCGAAGCCATATACCCAGAGTTTAGGTAGATCAAGCTCAACTGGTACAATCTCCTTCGTACTATAGGTAAAAGAGAACGGTGTTCCCCTGTGGGTCCCCAAGTGGTTATTCGATATGTCCATAGGACCGAAATCAGTTGTTCTACCCACAATCCCTTTGAATTTTCCAGTTAGATCTTCAACCCATGCAATATTATGCGATTGGTGACTTTCAGTTATCCATTACATCTTGGGTGTCTTGGCCTAGAGAAGGAGTGTGATTCTAAATTGATCGCATAGGTTGTCGATCCAAACGTAATCGAACTGTCGCACATTATCTCTAATTATTGACTAAGGTATACCAAATATTCTCACGATGAACTTTTAAATAAATGAATGGACCATTTGATTAATTCTTCGGGCCAATGGCTTGGCCTCCACCCATTTTGTGAAATAGCTTATGGAAACTAAGAGGAACTTACATTTCCCTTTTTTGATTGGGAACATTCCCAAAATATCCTTTCCCCATATTGAAAATAGCCAAGGATATATAATTCCCGAGAGCTCTTCGACGGGAAGATTTATGAATTTTTCCATTTTTTGGCACGGATTACACCTCCATATATAGCCTTTAGCATCTTTCGGCATACTTGGCTAGTAATACCCTCGTGTCAGTACCCTTTGTGCTATAATTATCTTTCTTGGGTCTCTCCCACCCTCAAATTCCTTCATATAAGCTTCTCAAGACCCTAGTTACTTTCATTAAGTGCACATAATGGATAATCGAACAAGTGTAACCTCTCCTAAATAGGACTCCAATATAAAGTACGTATTTGACATCTTTAGCTCGTACTTTCCTGGATTCAGAACGGTCCTCAGGAAGGACTTCATTCCTTATGTATTCTCCGAATTTATCCATCCAGTTGGGTCCCTGGTCTGCCATGCTGATTTTCTTTACCTCCTCTAACTGAGCACTAAGTTGATCGAGTATTTCCACGATAGGGTTTCCTTGTTGGATGATGCCAATCTGACCAAGTGATTAGCCTTCGCATTCTCCTCTCTCGATATATGGCAGGTAGTTAATGCCTTTACATGACTCTCCAATTCCTATAATTTCTTGAGACATACCATATTTTTTTTACCTTTGGCCTCATACTCCTCCATCACTTGACCGAAAATCACCTTTTGAGTCACTCAAAAACTACACCTGATCAGCCCGGTAGGATAATACAAGTCGCACCCTGATGATCAATGTTTTGTATTTGGCCTCGTTATTGGATGCTCAAAAATTGAATCTTGGGGAATAGTATACGCTTGAGCCATTGGGTGGGTCGATAATCAGTCATGATCCGCTTTCAATCCCATTGGATGACCAGTTCATGTGAACGACCCAAACAAGTTGTTAAGTGTTCAACTTTCGAATGGACTTGTTATCTTCAGGGTAGGTTAACTAACAAGGAAATCTGTGTTCGCGATCCCCTTAATGGATACTCATGATTTATACTAAATGTTAAAATCTCCTAATTCTATTAACAACTTAATTAATCAACTAGAGACCTCTAGTCAGTGGAAGACCTATCTGAAAGGGTAGTAGGTATGGACGACTATGGTGTGAGCCTAAAAGTACGACCTCAATTTCTGAGCGAATGTAAACGCTAATTTCTCAATCTCCGAACTTGGATTCACCCCTCTAAACGTGTTTTTTACATAATAAACTGACCAATGTATCCCGTTATCATCCCTAATAAGGGTTGAGATAACTATTGTGGAAGAAATAACTAGGTAGAGGTATAAGTCTTCACCTGGGACTGGCTTTGAGAGGAGTGGATATTTAGCGAGATACGTCTTCAACTCCTAAATTTTTTTTCACACCTTTCTGTAAAGACAAACACCTTTTTAGTGTCTGGAAGAAAGGGAGACATTTGTCCGTCACCCTGCTAAAAAATCAGTTCAGAGTTTCCATATGCCCAGTCAATGACTGTAACTCCTTAGATGTCTTCGGATTTTTCATATTTAAAACTACGTGGAACTTCTAGGGATTCACATATATCCCCTTACAAGTTACTATAAATCCTATGAACTTTCTTGATGACAAACTAAATGCACACTTCTCAGGATTTAGCTTTATTTGGAACTTATTGAGTATGCTGAAGGTCTTCTCAAGATCGTTGATATGTTCTTCCTTCTTTAGACTCTTCATCAACATATCTTCCATATAAACTCCCATCGATCTTCACATTTTCTTATCAAATATAACATCGATGACCTTTGGTAGGTCACTCCAATGTTCTTTAACCCAAACGATATCACTCTATATCAGTACATCCTTCAGTGAGTTATAAATATTGTATTCTCCTCATCTGTCAGGTGCATCCGGATCTGGTTATAACTCGAATATGCATCGATGAATCAAAGCATCTCACATTTTACTATAGCTTACATAAAAGCATTAATTATGGGTAGAGGGTAAGAGTCTTTTGGGCATGCTTTGTTTAATTCAGAGCAGTCAATGTAAATATGACTTTTTTCCTTCGACTTCTTTACCATCATAACGTTGGATAGCCATTTGGGGTATTTGACGTGCTGCACAAATTGAATGTTAAGCAACTTTGCCACCTTTTTATGTGGTACTGGATTCCTTTAAGGGGCTAAGGCCCTTAATTTCTACCTTATTGGGCATCTTACCGGATCAACCTTCAATATTGGGTCACTACCAAAATGTCTATGGCCGACATATCTTCATAACTCCATGCGAATATGACGTGATGCTTTTATAGGAAGGCCACCAACTCCTCTCTTCTCTGATTGGTTAGGTATGACCCTATATACACCACTCGCTCTGGATGAGTGTTTGATAACGGTATTGGGATTATATACTCAATGGGTGACCCGCTGGTTGGTTACTCCCCGGGGTCTAACCCATCAATATAGAATGATTATTTTTTAGTGATAAAAAATTATAAATCCTTGTACGGGACTGACTACCGCACACTATTCCCATTTTGTTCAGTGTTCAGAACCAAAAGGTTAGGGATTTGATGGATAAAATCTTATCTAATAGGCTTAACATCATTCCTCCGATGAGGACATTATACGCTGATGGCAATTCTGCAATTGGAAACTCCACTTGCAATGTGGTGGACTTTGGACTCTTACCCACTATGAATGGTAGTTCGATAGCTCCCTTGGGGCATATCCACTCCCCGATTAATCCCATAAGTGGTCCCTTCATTGGTATTATTCGGGTGCCACCCAACTTTATTTTTTTCAAAATAACCGTAGTAGATGATATCTACTAAGTTTTTTTATATCTACCGTAGTTCTTTTTATAGTCGAGTTGGATATTAGGATTTAATTAAGAGTGCATCATCGTAGGGGTGATCAAATTATGAGAGTCCTTTGGAGTCAAAGTTATACTCTCTCGGTCTTTTTAGGGACCGACTCTCACTTTTGGCCTTTGTAGGATTTTTTAGTACAGGTGGATTCTCCTCTAGCTGCCAAAACTCTTGATAGCATATTAATCTGATGACACCTCTCTACGACAACAACCTCATTTCGCCCCTCTTACCTATGATAGCGTTCCCTTTATCTACTTCAGCATCGGTCTCCTTTTTCCTTATTAGTCTAGTCGCCTGAACTTTTACCCTTTCCTCCCATGAACTCTCTTATATGATAATCATTTGTGTCCTATCCATAATCATAGTGAAACTTGAAATACAAGTTGCATCTACTCTTAGTAGGTCGGCTCCTTGGTCTGCTAGGTCAATTCAACAGTTTTGGGTCTGTTATAGTGGATAGGACTCATCCTACCGTCATATTGAGCGTAGTGAACTAATTAAACCTCATTTAATCCTTTCATTGTTCCCCCTTGGGGGATCCATTTTCTTGTTTCGTTCATCTCATGGTCTTCTTTCACGTGTCTCTTCTTCCTTTCAAGGATGAAAACAACTATTAATCGTGTCCTCGACGTGAATATGCTTTTTCACCTTCCTCATCAGTTATGTCATATTGGTTGGGGGTTATTTGATAGGGTAAATGGTTTTACTGATATAAAGGCCTCGCAAGAAGGCTGACACTGCTACCCACTCATTCAGATTATTGATTCCAAGAAACTCATTATTAAATGGCTCCACAAGCTCTCTCAAAGATTCATCTTTCGTTTAAAAAACGTTGAACAAATAGTTAGTAATCTTTTATGAACCCAAGTGTCGATAAAATGTCTAAAAAACATTTATTAAGCTCCTTCAAACAGGTGACTGAATTCGGCGGTAGCCAGTTGAACCAAGTTTTGACTGATCCCTTCAATGTGGTGGTGAATGTTCTGCATCTGATCGGGTTCGGATTGCCTAGAAAATCCCACTACCCCTAAAATGGCTTTTAGTAACAGTATTTTACCATTACAAAAATAATTATTAATAATAGTTTTTCGTTAGAAAAACGGCGCGGGGAACAAAATTAGTAACATATATATACCGTTACTAATACTGGATTTAGTAATGGTATTTTACCATTACTAATATTGGATTTACCAATGGTTTTGTACCGTTTCTAATTCTGATTTACGATCATAATTTTATGTTACTATTTCTACCTTATTACTTAGATTTTGTAATGCTTTTGTCTTAATTTGTAATGGTAAAGGTATGTTAGTAATATTAATACATATTTAGAAAAATCAAGATCCGATATCATGTCTTGAATTTAAACAAATTAAGTTATGCTTACCACACTATTCAAATCCCAAGAGCATATAAAAAAATAGTCCACATTATCAAAACTTTTCTTTTCTTTACATTTTTTTCTCCATGAAACTAGATTAGAATTGATGTAATGTGGAAGAGACAATAACAATCACCTAATTTTGGAATACTTGAATGTTTAGTGATAATCCAATGAATTACAAGCGATCCTTCAACTTAATATATAGTCCAAGACTATAGGAGTCATTTGTTTGCAAGCAATCTAGATATAAGAACATAAATAACAAAAGGAAAACATTGCTAGCTAATTAGAATCCTAACAATAAGTACTATTTTCAGGAATATCCAATGTAGGTTGGGAAATTGCAAGTTAAAAAATGGCTCTATCTATCTCAGTTTCACTCAAATATGTATCCATTTCATCATACTTGATCCAAGCATAACAATTTTTGGGTTACCACTCCAAATACTTCTTATGCAGCTTTCGATAACGGTCTATGTTACCAAGTTACAACTCAATTTCAATGTACTTCTTAAATATCTGATTTTAAACAAGCATATAAATACCAAATCCTCTAATCCTATTTTAAAAGGAAGTATAAGATGCTAAGTTGTACTCCCGTAGAAATAGACAATGATAAGTGAAAATAAAAGAGCTAAAGGATCATGATACTTAACCATAAGAAAAGTATTTTAACTAGTTACCCAAAATTTTGATTGATAGCGAATTTGCATTTGTTGAGTTCTTTGTAAATTGCATCTCCCACTGCACTGATGGAGCCAAAATTTGTGCCATTTTTCACGTCTTCCTCACTAAAAAGTAGAATAACATAAATTCAAAATTTGATCATCCCAATCGGAGTACATGTAATCACAGTGCACATATACACATATATATGGTTTACTTATATGAGTGTAAGAGAGAAAAAATAATATATCATGGGTTGGACTACTTGAGTTTAGCTTTTCACACCTTCAAATATTGAACTTTATCAAATACCCTTGAATTACAATGCACTCATAGCTTCTCTTGCATCTAATACACCACCACATTAATTCTTTTGAATTTTTGTTATGTTGGTGCAAGTTCAGGATTTTTGTTTGGATCCAAATAATTTTAATAACATATATTGGTCTCTTGGGTGATCTCTTAATAGTAATTTAATAAAAGATATTCATAGTAAAAGAATGCCAATTTTCATGCATATAATCAACAATTGGTGTAAAAATGATTTTATTTTATTTTTCTAAGAAACAAAAACCTTTAAATGATAAAATGTGTAAGTGTGAATCGATTTGAGAAGTCTATTGGAGGTGAAATAGATTAAGCTATGCCAACAAACTATAAAGGTATCAATTCGACCTTCTTTTATGCATCAAAACGTAGGTATTAACCCTCCCACGAGCCACTAACCATGAAGGCACTTGATGCATGTTAACAAAAGCATTGGCTAAATGGTAAAATATATATTATGACATTGTCACAATTAATTTTATCACATCCATGAGTATTTTTATCTCAAGACAACACCATGCAATTCACTCTCTCAATGCATGATTTTTATTTTCAAACAAACCTATGATTTGTGATGAGTGTTAATCTATGACTCACACAATAGGTGTTCGATAGGGGAACATTCAAAAAAGGGATAAAGGAACATTAACACATGTTGTTTATATATACATTTATTTATATTAATAGGGCGATGTGTAAACAAAATTCATTTCGCATCAATGGAACTCCAAATTTTCAAAACACTAAAGTACATGTGAAATCCTCAACCCAATTCTGAAAAAAGAACCTACTTCAATAAAGGTTATAAATTATAGACGCCGAGCGATAAAAGATAAGGTGAACACTCGAACAAAATTTTCAAATTAAGTGCACCACTGGACCATGATAGACAGGGATGGTATCGTCTTGTAATTCAAGAAACATAATTGAACGTCAATTTCTAATTAAGGACTTTATTGGTTTCTAATTGCCTTTGTTCTTCTTAAGTAGGCTAGGATAATGTGGTAAGTACATAAGTTCGCTGTGGTAACTGTATTATTCTATTTATATTCATAAAGTTATTATTTATTCTACACCAAACAAAAGATACATGTAAATAACCGATGGATACACACGGAAGCCACCACTTCTCCTCTTGCCTAACTGAAGGTCTCCCCCAAGAAAAAAATGATAAATATGCATCACAATCCTCCCCATTAGCTACAACTATACCTCGATCAACTTAACAAAATTCCATATCACAAAACCCATCAATTATGCTAATTAACATAGTATTAAGCTTCCTTAAATCAGGGAGTAAATATGTACTAATCACAGAGATTAGTGATGGAATTTGAGATTGCTAGAGTTATACAAACAACTTTACCCCCTCCAAACATGTCTTCACCAAGAATACTAAAACTTTCCTTCATTATCTAAACTTCTACAAATTCATAAAACATATATGAATTTTAATGGACAAAAATAATACAACACCCTAACTAGTGAGATAATGCACACATAGACTTCAATATAACACCCTAACTCAAATAAGGAATTGACATGATAGATATGAACCTACAACAACCAATATCTAACTAATTACTAAATGAAGATCCTAAATTTATCTCCAATCATAACTTTTTCCTTATTCAATGTTGTACTTATGATGCAGAGGAGTTCCTATCTAATCTTAGTAAAAAAATATAAAATGTTATCACATGTTACAAAAAGGATGACCAAAGGCATAGAAAAAAATTAAGCCTTTAAACTTAAAAACTTGGGATACGCACTCGACGCAAACTCGGTACGCATAGCGTTATTCTGAAATGAAACTCAAATATGATATTATAAGCATTTAATTTCAGCATTCAACTATTAAACCTTAACAAAGTCAAGTGCGTAGGTTATAGAGATCTTTTTAACTCTAAATAACTAGCGTGTATATTTGTTTATTAGCCACTCGTCCAATTACTGATCTAATTGGGAGATGTCAGTAAAGGTTATCGGATTTAGGGGTTCTTTATAATGAAATTAAAATAATCTACATTCCAAATATCTTATTTATATTCATGTGGTCGTTGTCATACATTGAGAATTTTGTTTACAAGCATCACAATGGAATGAGCATAACTTGGAACATTCACAATGATTCATGTCACAAAATATCTTATCTTGTGAAATGAGGAAAAAATATGCAACCCGAACTTAAAAACTTGAATTATTTGAAGACAAGCAAATAGGTGTTAAAAATTAGGTCTCTTTAAATTAAAGAGGAGATTTAGAGATGTTTTGGGGGTTGTATCTCAAATATTAAGGAAAATAAATTCTTATCAAACTATAGTCTAGAGAACAATAATCTATTCAAGAACAAAAAAAAAGGAAAAACAATAATCATGATTCTAAAATATATTGTACTCAATCATATGCATCGAATATAAAAGAAAAATATAGGCACAAAAAGGTATGGTGCCACAACCGTGATTCAATGTGTGTTTACACACTAAAAAGAGGTATGTAGGGGGGGGGGGGGGGGGTTCAAGTATAAACTTAATCTACCCCTACATATATTATACACTAACGACTATTTTCCCCTATCTTCGCAAATAGAAGGTAAACACACACAGATGGAAAAATGAACAAGTTATATGTGACACCCCGCCTAATTAAATCCCGGGTGATCAGTACTAAATTAAATTAAAACAGGTTCATTCTTAGCATCACTGCCAAAAATATTTTAATTAATAATCACCTAAGTCAAATTAGACCGGTGTTACATTTTATCTTCCATTAACTCGATAAGATAACTCATGCGGAAAATAATAATTAAACATTTACAATATACTAGAATTCAAACCATCTCACAATATATAATGAATAAAGTCTTTCCAAGATAACATTCGGCTAAAAATCAGCAACTGCTAAATAAACCAATATAATCCAATACTGAATAACTGAAAATAATGACAACAGACAACATGCCCCCAATAGAGAGTACTAAAAAGAAGATCCTACACTAGATCTGAATAAATGAATCGTCTATGCAAAGTCCTGCTAACCTCCACAAAGCTGCAGCTACGAGTCCCTGGACTGAATCCTCAAGTCTGGCGTCCCTGTGGCTGGACACGTAAAAGGGTTTTAAAAATATTTTAATAGCAAGAGTTAATACTCAAAACATTTTGAAAATATTTAGCAAGTAATTTATCACAATTAAAATTGGTTATTGATTACATATGTTAGGTTCACGCATACTCTCTTGAGTTTCCTCATCTCTTTTCTAATGTGCACTCCTAACGTTCTATACTTAGCCCACCTAGCTATCATACCCAAGATATCTCGACTAAAGTATATAACCGATCTTATCAGTAGTCTACTTTCCCGTACCGTCCATACAACACACTTCATTAGTAACATCTCTCACATGTTATTCATTTCTCATATAACATTCACATATGTTATGTTTAATCATTATAATTAAGTCTCACTACTTAATTCATATATCATTTCACATCTATCATCATTTAACTTCCACAATTAAGTTTCACTACTTAATTAACCATAGATATTCCCAATATATCTTTAATCATGTAATTAAGTCTTCTCTCTACTTAATTTGCCATTTAGATGTATATCTTTATATATATCATCTAGAAGTCTACTACCGTACACAAGTAGAGTATCATGAGCTATATATTTTGTACAAAATATATACTATAAGCACATACTTTATAATAACCTCCCCACATCACATTTTGGGGTTTATTGTCTCAGAATCATACTTCGAGCACCAATAGTGATTTATATTTCTTAGTTCAGAATTCATATTTCACACACAATATATATTATAAGGATTATTGGTCCCGAAAGCCATCGACCCCAAGGTAAATGTAATGTACATGCATATTCTCAATATATCTTTAATCTTGTAATTAAGTTTCTCTCTACTTAATTTGCTTTTAGATGTAATCACGACATCTCATTATCTAATAACTCACATAAGTAGATTATTAATGTAGTATACATTTCACACACAATATATATGTAATACCCCGTATTTTTGTGGAATCTTATTTTAATTATGGAATTTGGATTAATTGATTTAAATAGAGAAAATTTAATTTACAATTAATCCGGATTTAATTGTAATAATTACTAGCGTGATGAGGGTTAGTATTTATCGGAAATGATTACGTGGAATATTACTTAGTGATTAAACTAATATATGAATATGAGAATATTATTTTGGCCGGGAGTGAAATATACGACACTTACAATACATTTAGTTGGGACGCGCGGGTGAGTCGCGTGTGAGTCGTGTCAGTATTACTTTATTGAGCTAAAAAGGATAATTTATTTTTAAGTAACTCGTATAGTCATTTTGAGCATGCCAGTGTGTCCGGAAGGGTCGAAATAGTAAGAAAACATTACTCGGGTGTTTTATTTGGAGTCCGGGGCATTTTAGCCCAAAACGACACCCTAGAGGGGTATTTTGGTATTTTGGGATTTTTGGGGAATTAAATGGACGAAAATTAGGTTTTAATTAAAAGCAACGTGGGTTGAGGTTGCAGTCAATTTCATCCTACGTGAAAGACAGAGATAACCAAGGAGGAAGAAGACTCCATAGGAGAACTAAGCCAAGAACTCAAGATTTCCCACCAAGAATTACACCCAACCGTAGATCGCGACAAGAGGACCAACTCCATACCAGTTTCAGCCAGAAAATCGGTGATCCAAAAAAGGCATGTGTTTATCTTGCTAAAATTCTGAGCATATATTATTCATGCTAACCTAGATTATAAGATAACCATTGATGCTATGAATTTGAGATGGAATCGCCATTAAATTGTGAAATTGGAAGATATGCTTGCATGTAGATGAAAAACACTATTGTAGGAATGATAAATCTAGAAATTTTATGTTATAATCACGAAATAATTGGTTTTAGTTTTAATGAGTGTTCGTGGTGGGTTTATTATTAATGGACTTTTAGATATTGAAGACATTAGTTTAGATTCCCTATGATTATGTAAGGATTTGTCACTTAAATTATGTTAGAAAGTACCCTATTATGATTAAAAATGGTTTAAATCATTGATTGAGAATTGGGATGAATTTTAGATGAATTTGGATGAGGAAAAGATTGAAAAAATGAATTTCGAATGAACAGGGGAACCCTCGGAATTTTCGTTTGAAGACCTGCCCAGGTCGTTCGAACGAGAATTTTAATGAGAGTTCTAACGAGATTTTTGACTTCGTTCAAAATGAGAAGTTCGTTCGAATGACCTAGTTCGAACGAGAATCTTGAACTTCTAACGAGATTTCAGAACACTTATTTTTGTCCTGGATAAGTTAGAACCTTTCGATGTTAGTCCAAGTGAGAGAATTAACCTATAATATTATCGAATGACTTAAATTCCTAGTTAGTAATGAGTTGAGAGAGCGATTACTCAAGGGGATGTAGTGGGGTAATAGAGCCTTAGAGAAAAGGTATATGTTAGAGAAATAAGTCGAAGTGTTTCGATAAAGTGAATAGTAGAGATGATGATACTATCTATACTTTCAGGAACTTAAGTTGCGTGAATACCTAATGAATATAATAAGTTGTGTGCATATTTATTGATTGAACTATTATGTGTATAACATACCTACGCTACTTGCTCTCGAGCGGAGGTTGTGCGTTGTGGACAATCATGCCTTGAGGAGCCTTCGGGTGGGATAGTGATTGGTATCAGTAGAGCATAGAACCTAGGTATAGATTATCTGTGAGAACGATAGTGATGACGATCTTATGGGCGCGTAGGTATGTGCATAGCCCATCGACTTGGGATTATGTTCGCCTCCAATATATGTGTTTTGTTTTTAATATTCATGAGAGACTGAACCTTTAGTCCTTTATGCAAATGAGCGATGCAACAAGACATGATGCCAGAGTATGCAGGCACCGTAGCTGTGTCTCGGGGTGCAATATTGTATATATATATGTGAGATAAAGTGAATATATGTATGTACTTGTGTTTATATCTACTGTGTGAATTTAATAGGTAAAATTTATAATGAAATTCGAAATGAATTAAGTAACGGACTCTTAATTGTATTAAACTGAAAATGCCTATTTAAACTAAAGTAGGATTGATTATATGTATTATACATTGCGAGGGAAATAATCGGGAACGATATCGGACTATGATGGGTTATTAGACATGAAGAACTAGTTATTATGGAAATAAAACTAGTGGGGTTTGAATATTCTCTAGGCATGCACACTAGATGAGAGGTGAGCATTCCCAAGTGAGTTCGATAATTTAACATGATAAATATATGTGCTAATAAATCATTTTAAGCACTTACTGATTTTAAACTGTTTTCAACTCGGGCTCTGACCCATTTTTTGCAAAATCTCTTTTCTTGTCATACTATTTTAGGTGTGCAGCCACAGGGATACCAGGCTTAGGGGTTCCATTCATTCGACGAGCTGTAGCTGCTGTGGAAGCTACAGGACTTTGGTATTAGACGCTTTGGAGTCTATCCCTTCTTACTTTTGAGTATTTACATTAGTTGGACATGTTGTCCCTCCCTATTTACATATTCAGAGATTTGAGATTTAGTTCATTACTCTTCTCAGTTGTTGATTTTATTTAGTTGGATTACTGTATTGGATTTTAACTGGATGCGTTTACTCCAACTCCTTTATATTACATCTGTTATTTCATTACTTGTGAGATTGGATAAATGGTGAATGTGTAACTATTTCATTACTCGGTGTTATTTTAATTGAAAAGATAAAATTTTGACATCAGCTTTTCTTAAATATTAGGTGGTTAGTTTTAATTATAAAGTTTTCGACAGTGATGCATAATCCGAATCAACTGGATATTCTGAATTAATTAATAAAGGGCTGGTCACTCGGTATTTAATTAGACGGGGTGTCACAATATACTTATAAATTCATTCATTACTAATATGTCCTCTTAACACACATCAAGGACTCTTGGTTCAGAATGGTCCATCGACACCAAGTAAGAGTTTGGTTCGAAATGTCACCTCGAACCCAAGTTCATTTCAAGTAGTGGTTCGAAAAAATCACCTCGACCCCACTAATGATTTTTTTTTTATATATATATAGATTGGTTCGGAACTCTTTCATCACGACCCCAAATCATTATTTCCATATATTAGGTCGGAATCCTACCTCGACCCTAATATAGGCAAATATACTTTAGGTATTCTCTCCACTTAAGTATCTATATAATTCAGTAGGTATACACACAACCTAATAATCATTCATACTTCTACGTAGTATATTTCTCTCAAATACTCACCATACATTTTATTTTACGATTTATCTCACTATCATATTAATATAAGTATTCACGCAACTCTAAAGGTGCTAATTACCCCTTGTTATATAAATTTAGTAGTTACCCTTGTTAACCTACTGACACAATAAATTTAAGCTCGCTCACGCTTTTCCGTAATTATATTCTTATCATCTTGAATTAGAATACGTCACAATCAATCCTATGAATATCCACTTTAATTCTCTTACAAAATTAAAGTCCAACACTCAATCATAGACCTACTGCTGTATCATTATTCTAGCAATATATTTCATCAAATTCCTAAATACTTCCCTGATAAAATTTTAGGCATTTGAGGCTTAAAAAGAAAAATCTCACATTCTCATGCAACCGAAACAAATAATAAATTTTCTGGCAGATTAAACACCCTCTAGTAAAAATTCGATTTCTCCCTCTACAGAACTCCAATTGACCTGATTTCAAGTTCATTGGAAATATAAGAGATAGAACTTTCCATACGTCTATGATTAACACTCTAACTTTAAGTAAAATTCAAATCGTACACGTTTAAAGTCACATCAAAATTATGGCAGATTACTATCATGGGAGATCAAACACCTTGTAGTAACATGTCGATTACTACCTCTATAGAACTCCGATTGACCTGATTCCAAGTTCATTGGATACCTAAGAGATAGAAATTTTCAGGAATGTATGGTTAACACTGTAATTAGAAGTACAATTTAAATAGAATATATTTAAAATTACGTCAAAAATTCTGGCAGATTGACATCTTGTGTTCATCAATTAAACCCTAAGACATTCAAGATTCATGTTCTTCAACCAAGAACTCATAAAGATTCCATGTTAATCATCAAATATATTCAAATTTAATTTTATCTTTACATAGGGATTCATTCTACATGCAATCCTACCCAAACATGTGATCAATTCATCCATTTAATTCAAGGTTTTTTAATAGAATCAACCAATTTTGAAAACTCCCTACACATGGGTATTATAACTTGAATTTGATTTGCACTTGCCTTGAATTGGTAAATCTGATTTTGTGATTCTTGATTGAGGGTGGATTGTTTCTTCTCCAATCTTCCCTTCCAATTTGGCTTGATGTGCAAGAACTCTTCACCACCTTTAGAATTTCTCCTTGAGCTTTGAGAATTAGCTCTCCATTCCCTCTAATGGTCTCTCTAAGTGTTTTTGTGTTATGAACCCTAATCCCCAATCTCCAAATATCAGATTTAAGGCTCTAAATTTAGTAGGTCATTTAACCCACTTTATAAAAATGACTGAAACACCCTCGATAAGTGCCGGTTTGGTCCAAAATTGACCCGAGACTCAAACTATGCCCTCGGGTACATTATTTTGACTCATCCGGAACCATCCATGACCTCTAAATTATCATCTGAGTCACTTAAAACATATTTCTCATTTATCACCACAAAATAGTCTACAGGCACGACTATCGATGAGATAAAGTAAAAATAAGCGCATATCACTCGCTATGCCGTATCACCATAATTATCAATTATTTACTATTTGCACATAGTAAATATTATCATGTAGTATTAATTCATATTTAACTCTCGATTAATATCCAAATAAGCACATTTACCATTTAATCATTTTAAATTACCTCACTTGCGTAATTTAATTAAAACATATTTTTCTCAATTAATTCCTCAAATTAATTAAATAAAAATACACAAAAATTCAAGGTATTACATTATATAATGCGTTAGATGACTAATATCAACAACAAACGAATTGAATTCAATGACCAATTATTCATAATATTAGTTCGGGATCACAAGCATTTAGTACCATATGAGACCATTTAATTGCATCTCATCCCATCACACATTTTAATACATAAAAACAATTAAGTGAAAAAGTGATCAAGGACGAAGTCAATACGCAAAATCCCATCTCAATCCAAATACACATATGGAATTCACACAGTCCTATCCCAATCCACTATGAAGCCAGTCTTAACAAACTAGGATTATGAAATTAATTACCAACGAATCAGTAGCCAAGTGTAAAAAAAAAATAAACATATCTATTGTGAACAAAAGAACATTACACTAAAAAGAAGTTGATTTTGTATAATAAAGTAGACTAAAATGACTAAAAAGAAGTTATTTTATGATAGAGAGTATACCAGATAAAGATAGATTGATTCAACGCTTCATTCTTAACATTTCTCCAACATCAATTTCGTACCTGAAACTCAAAAAATATCAAACACTAAATAATGGATAACGACCCGAAATAGAATTGTACAGAGAGGAGAGAGAAAACAAAGTGAAGGAGTAATGACCTGAAATCCATGGTTTTATACCAAATCAAAGACTCAAAATCCATGTTTTATACCAAATCAAAGCTCATAATAGAAGGATATGCAAAACGAACCCCAATTTAATAGAGAGTCTTCCAACCCTAGGTCACGAGTCTTCCAAGCCCTAAACCCAAAAGAAAGAGTCTTCCAAACATAGGTGACAATGATGGGTACTTGCGGGAGGTCAATTTAGAGAACAAGGTTGTGGGAGGTCGATTTGGAAAAGAAGTTTATGGGGCAGGTCATTTGGGTGTAGGCCAATTTGGAGAGTTTCTTTTGCTTTGGGTGTGTATAGTCGGGTCATTTCTTTGGGTTGGGGGCAAATTTACCATTTTTTTTTCCAGGAAAAATTACTTTTAAAATATTAAATTAAATTAATAACACTAATCTTAGATTACTAACGATAATTTATTGTGAGAAATAGTAATGGTATAATACTGTTAGTAATAAAAAATAGTCTATTAATAAAAGTGCGTATTGCTGTAGTGTCCACATATGTCTCATAGTGGTCTTGCAAATATAGTGTGTCGTAAAATGAGTCCATAATTGAGAGATTGAATGTTGGAGGCATAAGATAATCTAAAACTTCCCTATAAAATGGGGACACACGACCGACCTTTCCATTGTTGATAAAAAACTGGAGCATCAATTCTACGAAATATCGAAGCTTTGTTAACGATGGAAGAGAGTAGCCAGGGGCGGAGAGTAGGATTTGGGTCATCATCCACAACATTTTGATCTTCGGGTACCTCATAATCAACCTGCTATTTGTGATCTGCAGGGGGAGGATTGGGTTGGCACTGGTCCAGGATCTGGGACAGTTGGGCTTGGAAGGCCTCCTATTAATATACAAGGTCGTGGATGGACTGGGTAACCTGGTATCTATTCATGGCTTTGGAATTTTTCATTCCCACAAATGGCGCCAATTGTGTTGGGGTGAAAATATGGCACACACAACACAATCATAAATAATGCTAGATAATGATAGAAAATGCAAAATAATAAAGAGTAGGCACAAGGTGTACGTGGTTCGACCTTGATGACATACGTTCACGGGGTAAAGGGAGTGCAGTCCTTAATACCGAACGCATTATTGACCTGTAGAGGGTGGGAGGGGTGCTCAGTGGATTTACCATACGAACGGTGTTCGTACGGTCCGACCTAAAATACCCTTCATCAATGACAATGTTAATGATAATGAACCACAAACAATATATTGATGTTGGAAAATAAAAGGTGTGGACCTTGAGTCTCTAAATAAACATGGTGTATTTGGACCTACAATACAAACCCCAAAATGTGTATACTCACTAGGTTACAAATGGGTGTTTATAAAAAGATGCAATGAGAGAAATTAAATTACTAGATATAAGGCACGAATCGTGGCATAATTTTTTTTGCAGAAACTTGTGACTGATTATGAGGAAACATACACCCCCATTATGGATGGTATAACTTTTAGATATTTGACTAACTTAGCGATTTCTGAAAATCTAGATATGAGCCTTATGGATGTTGTGACCATTTATTTATATGAGGACTTAGATGCTGAAATCTATATGAAATGTGACAACCTGGATATAATTATGATACATTATATTTAAATCATGCTTATCTTATGTTATATAAATAATTTGTTAATAGTATATCTAATGTTAATCGATCATTGTTAGTATAATCCTACTTTCATAAATCATGAAATATTGAATTATTTCAAAACACAAGATTTTGTTATTTTCGGTAGAAATGTTCTTGTTTAAGACTCGTTTTGACCCTTATAACATTACAAATGAATTGAGGTAAAACTAGATAGTTTTAGACATGCGAGTTAGGGTTCTAACACAACAAACGGTGCATCAAACGAATATCCGAGCATGAAGTTAGGCCGAATTTACTAACAAGGGGCAAATCTGTCCTTTCCCTTTAAGTGGAAAATTGTCTTTTAGTAAACCAAGTGTTTTTATTTGATTGGTTGGAATGGGAGGCAGCCTTGGCCGACTTAAACCTCTCCCTTTTAACTTATTTACTCAGCAAATATAACCCTAGGTTTAGTTTTGAGAGATTTAAGCTTAAGGAAAGAGAAAGTAGAAGTTTAAGGAAGGAAATATTTCAAGAAAAGCTAGGAAAATTCCAAGAAAATCCTTAAAGTGTTTCCAAGGTAAAATTATGTGTTAATATTGTTTTAATCTTGTATTATAATTATTGCAAAGTATATAAATCGTGAATTATTGAAAAAAATTCCATCATCCTGTGTGATAATATGTATTGGTTCCTATGTGAGATAAGTGGTGTTTATAGGTTTTATTGCTTTGTATTGAAACCCCTTGTATTCAAACTTGCATATGTCTTTGTGTGATTACTGGAATTCAGAAATTCCAATTGTATATGAAAGTAGATTCGTATATTCATGTCATATCCGAGAATTATAATTTAACTCCTTGTGTTTAGGCCTTAGTGATGGTTACAAGTCGGTATATAGTTGTTGTTTGTATATTTCTTTTCGGTATGCCCTGAGTTTGGTCAAGCTTTTGAGATAGGAAATGAAGTCAAAAAATTATGAAACTTTAATTCTGTACTATTCAGTATGTGTAATGAAAATTGGTTAAAAATCATGGAAATTTATGCTGTATAAAAATTATGAAAATTCTTGGAAGTTGAAGGAACAATAGAGGAGCTTGTAGGGCAGATTTATGATGTTGTAAAGAAATGGTCATAACTTGCTCTAGGAAGCTTGAAAAATTCCACCGTCACTTGTAATGGAAAGTATATTCATATATGTTTTCATATTGATAAGCTTGGACATCTGTATATGTAAAATTTATGAATATGGGATGGTAAGTATGGTGGACAACAATTTGAGGCCATATTGGATACCCTATGAAGGAATGTTTTTATTTGCTCCTTCCCAAGGGAATTTTGAGTACATGTTTCATATATTGAGAAGTATACTTTTATGTTTACTTGATTTTATTTATAAATTCCTTACGAGGTAGCTTCTAGGGTTGAATGTTCATGACCTTATTAACATGTATACCATTGTTTCGTCTTTACACATATTTCATGGAACATGACTCGAGTAGAATTATATTATTTTTGTATAGTCATTGAAAGTTACATAGATATATTAAGATAATATTTATGATTGAAATTAAGTACTAATTTAGTTGTATTGACAGGTGTAAGGACAAATCAACCCAGTTTAACTCCACCCGAGGGAAACGTGAATACCTAGTTGACAACCCAATGTGAGTGTACTTACTGAGTTTATTATGGATATGATGTGTATGTATTATATGTTGAGATGATATGGCTTATTAAAAGTCATGAGATGTTGAGATGTTATGGCTTGTTAAAAGTCAAGAGATGTTGAGATGTTATGGCTTTATAAAAGTCAAGATATGTTGAGTTTCTATGCAATTCAGGAGATGTTAGGTTATTAAAACCTATGGATATGATTATTTCCTACGGGCAGGAGATATGGGGTTTATTAACTCCGGATATGTATATGGACTAATTTGGCACATAGATGGATATATATTGATATTTTGAGATGTTAAAATAGTACTTTTACTATATAGAGATGTAGTACATTCACTGAGTTTTTAAACTTATGGTTTTATATGTTTACATTTTCAGTTTCTGAAGCTGCCACTGCCAGGTCTAGGAGGTTGAGTAAATAGTAGTAGGGTCTTGTTAGTTTTTGTTTATGCATCATACTAGTTGTAATTAAGTTAAATGGTATGTGAGTTCTGTTTAAATTAGGTCTCCTTAAAATGATTGGATTTTTAGTATTTCGCATTTTAACCTTGTAGTTGTTTCAATATGTATTACTAAATAAATAATAAATGTGGTTTGTGAACTATTTAGTTAATTATATCCTAATGGGGTTAGGGGGTGACAATTGGTATCAGAGCTTTAGGTTTTTATATTCTGGGGTTAGAGAGTCTAGATGTAGCAGTGGCAGAAATATCGTGGTGTGGGTCATTTATATTTACTTATGGGAAATACTAACCATTATGTTAGAAATCAATGTTGTATTCTTGTTTCTGTAATTGTGGTTTATGATAGATAGTTAGATATGGAAGGAGCAAATGTTCACGAGAGGGTGGATGAGGAGTGTTCAAATACATTAAACCAATAAAATTCAAATAATGTAGAGGGGGATACTGAACAACTTACAGATATGCAGAAAATGGCTCGTGCCATGACTTTAATGGCAGAACAACAAAATATGTTTATGACACAAATAGCAGAACAACAAGCCAAGTACTTGGAGGAGCAGACTTTGTCCAGAAGAGAAAGGGAAATACAACGAGAGGAGAAGAATACTTTGTATGAGAAGTTTATCAAATTGAACCCCCCAACATTCTTAGGTTTTGTAGATACTTTAGAAGTTGAGGCTTGGGTTAGAGACACATAAGCTATCTTCGGGGTGATGAATGTAACTGGCGTGCATAAGGTAATTTTGTCTACTTTCATGTTAAAGGGCGAAGCTAAATATTGGTGGGAGTCTTCCAAACATTTATTGCTTACTCCGGAGGGAGGTGAGGTAATTACTTAGGATTACTTTATTAAAGTCTTATATGAAAAGTATTTTCCTCGCATGTATCGAAAGCAAAAAGAGAGAAATTTTTTATCATTGACTCAGGGGAATATGTCGGTCAGGGAGTATGAAACTAAATTTATATCTTTGTCTCGATTTTCATTACGTTTCTTATACAATGAGGACGGAAAATGCACCAGATTTCAGGATGGGTTGAATTTGGTTATCAAGTCTAGACTCACTGCACTTGAAATGGTAGACTATACTTCATTAGTTAACAAAGCTATGATGGTTGAAGGAGATGTTAATGATGCAATAAAGAATAGGGAATAAAGGGGAAAGAGGAGTAGATTTGATCAATCTCAACAAAAGGAAGGCAATGTCAAATACTCAAAACAGGGGAGTCAAAGATTTCAGCGCGGTAGAGGGACTAGAAATTATGTTCAGAATAGGACACCAAGCAGTTTTAGGGGTACAGGATCGATGAGCCAATAAAATAGACAACAGGAGAATGACAATGGGTAGTCTAAGCCTGTTACATGCTATTTTTCCAAAGCTGAGGGCCATATCAGTCCAGAATGTCCCAAGTTAAAGGGGGTAGAGTGTTATCACTGTCATCAAATTGGTCACACAAAAAAGAAATGTCATATGCTATTGGGAGGGATTCAATCAGCTACTACTAGTCGAGGTTCATCACCTGGAGGCATAGGGAGGGGAGGGGGTAGAGGACATGCTAGTGGTTCCAGGGCGCCGGGAAGAATATTTGCTATGACTTTATAGGATTCTCAGGCTACTCCAGAGGTGGTGACAGGTACATTTTCTGTCATGAACAAACATGCTTACGTGCTTATTGATCCAGGTTCTACTGATTCATTTATAGCACTGTTATTTACCATGCATTTGGGTAGACCATATTCTTATCTAGATTATGGTTTATATATTTCTACACCTATGGGGGATGTGATGTTATCGTAGCGTGTGTATAAAAATTATGTATTGTATGTGGGGGAGAGGGAGTTGACCATTGATTTAATTCCACTAGATATTCGAGATTTTGATATTATCTTGGGTATGGACTGGTTATCTTCCTACAATGCATCGATTGGCTGTTTTCGCAAGGTTGTTACATTTAATATACCGGGGGAGGAAGAATTCAAATTTACTGGGGAAAGAAATGTGGTTCCAAACTGTCTTATTTCTGCCGTTCGGGCGAGTAAATTGTTAAATAAGGGTTGTCAAGGCTTTTAGCATATATTGGGGACATAAACAGGGAATTGCAAAAATTAGAAGATATCCCAGTAGTTAAGGATTTTGCAGATGTGTTCCCAGATGAATTACCAGGATTGCCACCTAGCAGAGAAGTAGAGTTTACTATCGATTTAGTGTCTGGTATAGCTCCAGTTTCTATTTCTCCATATAGAATGGTACCTGTGTAGCTAAACGAGTTAAAGGTTCAACTGCAAGATTTGCTAGACAGAGGTTTTATTCGACCCAGTGTATCACCATGGGGCGCTCCGATATTATTTATGAAAAAGAAAGATGGCACCATGCGACTTTGCATTGATTATAGGCAGTTGAACAACGTAACTATTCGAAATAAATATCCATTGCCTCGTATTGATTATTTATTTGATCAATTATAGGGTGCTAAAGTGTTTTCAAAAATTAATTTGAGATCGGGTTATCATCAAGTAAGGGTGAGAGATTGTGACATTTCTAAGACAGCTTTTCGTTCTCGCTATGGTCATTATGAATTTTTGGTAATGCCATTTGGGTTAACAAATGCTCCTGCAGTGTTTATGGATTTAATGAATTCGGTATTTCATCCTTTTATAGGTTCATTTGTAATTGTCTTTATCGATGATGTTTTGATATACTCACCTAGCCAGGAGGAACATGAGAAGCATCTAAGAGTTGTATTGCAAGTTTTGTGAGATAGTCAATTATTTGCTAAGTTTAGCAAATGTGAGTTTTGGTTAAATCAGGTAGTATTTCTGGGGTATGTTGTTTCGGGAGATAGAATTTAAGTTGACCCTAAGAAGGTAGAGGCAATTTTGCAATGGGAAAGACCAAGAAATGTAATGGAGATAAGGAGTTTCCTAGGATTGGCGGGATATTATTGAAGATTCATAAAGGGGTTTTCATCTATAGCCTTACCGTTGACTAAATTAACTCGAAAGGAAGTGAAATTTGTGTGGAGTGATGAATGTCAGCACAACTTTGAAAAGTTGAAAAATAGGTTAGTATCAGCTCCAGTTCTCACTGTTCCATCCAGTGGAGAAGGTTTTGTGATTTATACTGACGCTTCACATCAGGGCCTGGGTTATGTTTTCATGCAACATGGAAAGGTAATTTCTTATGCATCTAGACAGTTGAAGACGCATGTATGTAATTATCATACACATGATTTAGAACTTGCGGCTATTGTTTTTGCCTTGAAATTATGGAGACATCATTTGTATGGAGAGACGTGTGAAATTTTCACTGACCATCAAAGTTTGAAGTATTTATTTACACAAAGAGACTTAAATTTGAGGTAGAGGTGTTGGATAGAGCTGATTAAAGACTATGACTGTACCATTCATCATCATCCTGGTAAGGCCAATGTAGTAGCGGATGCTTTGAGTAAAAAATCATCGGGGATTTTAGGTTGCATACAGTGTGCATGTGAGGGAAATATCATTGACTTGACATCGATGGGCATTTAATTAAGTTTTTCAAAAAGGGGAGGCTTATTAGCACATGTCATAATGAGACCTTTATTGGCAGAAGGCATAAGAAATTTGCAGGTCAGTGATTCAGTCCTTGAGAAGAAGAAACAATATGTCCTGGATGGTAAAGAGAGTGACTTTGAAATTAAGAATGATGAATCATTGTGTTATAAAAATAGGATTTGTGTACCGAATGATCCACCCTTAAAGAAGGATATATTAGAAGAGGCACATAGTTCTATTTACTCTATGCATTCGGGAGGTACCAAAATGTACAGAGATTTGAAAGAGTATTACTGGTGGAACAATATGAAACATGAGATTGCATAATTTGTAGATAAATGTTTAGTATGCCATCAAGTGAAAGTGGAGCATCATAAGCCGGAAGGATTATTGCAATCATTACCTATTTCGAAATGGAAACGGGAGCATATAACGATGGACTTTGTTATAGGGTTTCCCCGGTCACTAAAGGGGCATCATTCTATTTGGGTGATTGTAGACAGATTGATGAAGTCAACTCATTTTCTTCCAGTTAAGACCATATACACTGTTGATAAGTATGCACATATGTACGTTGATGAGATTATCCGTTTACATGGGGCACCAGTGTCAATTGATTCAGATAGAGATCCAACGTTCACTTCTAAGTTTTGGCCACGTTTACAGAATGCCATGGGAACAAGTTTGAAGTTCAGCACTGCATTTCATCCCCAAACCGATGGACAATCCGAAAGGACGATTCAAATATTAGAAGACATGTTACGAGCTTGGGTATTTGACTTCAAGGGTAGTTGGGATGATCATTTACCATTGATGGAATTCTCATATAATAATAGTTATCAGTCCACCATTGGTATGGCTCCGTATGAAGCTTTATATGGGAGGAGATGTAGAACTCCTTTGTGTTGGGATGAAGTAGGTGAAAGGAAACTTTTGGGCCCTGAATTGATAAATATGATAACATAAAAGATTAAAATGATTCGGGAATGGATAAAGATAGCATAAAAAAGGCATCAATTTTATGCAGATAAAAGGAAGTGTCCATTGGAATTTCAGAAAGGATATTTTGTATTCCTACCTATTTCACCATGGAAAGGTGTCATGATATTTGGGAAAAAGGGTAAACTAAGTCCAAAATACATTGGACCATATGAAGTGCTAGAAAGAATTGGGACCCTCATATATAGATTAGCTTTACCTCCAGATTTATCCTGTTTACATGATGTGTTTCATGTATCGATGCTTCGTAAGTATTTGGCGGATCCATTTCATCCGTTGAAAACTCAACCAATTAAACTGAAGGAAGACTTATCGTACATCGAGGAACCAATGGAAATTATTGATCGTAAGGAGCAAGTATTGAGAAATAAAGTTATTCCCTTAGTCAAAGTTATGTGGATGAGCCATGGTATTAAAGAAGAAACTTGGGAAATGGAGGATAGCATGAAGAAAAAGTAGTACCATTTGTTTGGTAAGTGAACTTCATATTAAATTTCAGGGACGGAATTTTCTAGGGGGGGAGGTTGTGACAATCCGGATATAATTATGATAAATTATATTTAAATCATGCTTATCTTATGTGATATAAATAATTTGTTATTAGTATATCTAATGTTGAGCGATCATTGTTAGTATAATCCTACTTTCATAAATCATGAAATGTTGAATTATTTCCAAACACAAGATTTTGTTATTTTCAGTAGAAATGTTCCTGTTTAAGACTTGTTTTACCTTTATAACATTACAAATGACTTGAGGTGAAAACTATATAGTTGTAGACATGTGATTTAGGGTTCTAACACAACAAACGGTGCATCAAACGGATGTCCGATCAAGAAGTTAGGCCGAGTTTACGAACAAGGGGGTAATATGTCCTTTCTGTTTAAGTGGAAAATTGTCTTTTAGTAAACCAAGTGTTTTAATTTGATTGGTTGGCATGGGAGGCAGCCTTGTCCGACTTAAACCTCTCACTTTTAACTTATTTCTTCAGCAAATATAACCCTAGGTTCAGTTTTGAGAGATTTAAGCTTAAGGAAAGAGAAAGTAGAAGTTTAAGGAAGAAAAGATTTCAAGAAAAGCTAAAAAAATTCCAAGAAAATCCTTAAAGTGTTTCCAAGGTAAAATTATTTGTTAATATTGTTTTAATCTTGTATTATACTTATTTCAAAGTATATAAATTGTGAATTATTGAAAAAAATTCCGTCATCCTTTGTGATAATATGTATTGGTTCCTATGTGAGATAAGTGGTGTTTATAGGTTATATTGCTTTGTATTGAAACCCCTTGTATTCAAACTTGCATATCTCTTTGTGTGATTACTTGAATTCATAAATTCCAATTGTATATGAAGGTATACTCATATATTCATGTCATATCCAAGAATTATAAATTAACTCCTTGTGGTTAGGCCTTAGTGATGGTTGCAAGTTTGTATATAGTTGCTGTTTGTATATTTCTTTTCCGTTGCCTTGAGTTTGGTCAAGCTTTTGAGATAGGAAATGAAGTCAAAAAATTATGAAACTTTAATTATGTACTATTCCATATGTGTAATGAAAATGCGTTGAAAATAATGGAAAGTTATGCTGGAGAAAAATTATGAAAATTCTTGGAAGTTGAAGGAACAATAGAGGAGCTTGTAGGGCAGATTTATGATATTGTAAAGAAATGGTCATAACTTGCTCTAGGAAGCTTGAAAAATTGCACCGTCACTTGTAATGGAAATTATATTCAGATATGTTTTCATATTGATAAGCTTGGACACCTGTATATGTACAATTTATGAATATGGGATGGTTAAGTATGGTGGACAATAATTTGAGGCCATATTGGATTCCCCATGAAGGAATGTTTTTATTTGCTCCTTCCCAAGGGTATTGTGAGTACATGTTTCATGTGTATATATATTGAGAAGTATTCTTTTATGTTTACTTTATTTTAGTTATAAATTCCTTACGAGGTATCTTCTAGGGTTGAATGTTCATGACCTTATCAACATATATACTATTGTTTCGTCTTTACATATATTTCATGGAATATGACTTGAGTAGAATTATATTGTTGTTGTATAATCATTAAAAGTTACATATATATATGAAGATATTATTTATGATTGAAATTCTGTACTAATTTGGTTGGATTAACAGGTGTAAAGTCAAATCAACTCAGTTCAGCTCCACCCGAGGGAAATGTGAATACCTAGTTGACAACCCAATGTGAGTGTACTTACTGAGTTTATTATGGATATGATGTGTATGTATTATATGTTGAGATGATATGACTTATTAAAAGTCATGAGATGTTGATATGTTATGGCTTGTTAAAAGTCAAGAGATGTTGAGATGCTATGGCATTATAAAAGTCAAGATATGTTGAGTTGCTATGCAATTCAGGAGATGTTAGGTTATTAAAACTTATGGATATGATTATTGCCTACGGGCAGGAGATGTGGGATTTATTAACTCCGGATATGTACATGGACTAATTTGGTACAGAGATGGATATATATTGATATTTTGAGATGTTAAAATAGTACTTTTACTATATAGAGATGTAGTACATTCACTGAGTTTTTAAACTCATGGTTTTATATGGTTACATTTTCAGTTTCTGAAGCTGCCACTGCCAGGTCTAGGAGGTTGAGTAAATAATAGTAGGGTCTTGTTAGTTTTGGTTTATACATCGTACTAATTGTAATTAAGTTAAATGGTATGTGAGTTCTGTTTAAATTATGTCACCTTCAAACGATTGGATTTTTAGTATTTCGCATTTTAACCTTGTAGTTGTTTCAATATGTATTACTAAATAAATAATAAATGTGGTTTGTGAACTATTTAGCTAATTATATCCTAATGGGGTTAGGGGGTGACATGAAAACCGTGGAATGGTTTTCTCTACCTGAAGCAAAGCCAAAGAAAACCTACTCAAGGACACTAGGATGTTTATTGTCCGACTTAAAGCAATCTATAATGATGTGGTACAACTATTTTAGTGAATATTTGTCAAAGGACGAGTATGAAAACAATCAAATATTCCCACATGGTTTTAAAAGGAAATCCTCAACGGGATTTGTGATAGTATTAGTTTATGTATATGCTATAAATTTAATTATAACTGTAGAAGATCTTGAGAAAACTACTAAGTACCTGAAGAAGGAATTTGAGATGAAAAACATAGGGAAAACAATATTTTGTCTCGACTTGCGTATCGAAAGAAATTCTCATGGAAGTTTTGTTCATCAGTCTAATTATACTGAAAATGTCTTAAAAAGATTTAATATGGACAAAACATATCCACTAGGTAATTCCATGGTTGTCATGTCTTTAGACACAAAGAAAGATCTATATTATCTTAAAGAGGATGATGAGGAAATATTGCATTCATAAGTACCCCATCCAAGTGAAATTGGTGTGTTGTTATACTTGGTACAATGTACTAGACCGAATATTAAATTCTCAGTGAATTTGCTTGCTAGATATATTTTTGAACCAATAAAAGGGCATTAGATTGGTGTTAAGCATATCTAAAGAAATCTATATGGAACTAGTGACATGAGTTTATTTTATTCTCATAATTCTAATGGTTCTAAGTTAGTAAGGTATGATGAGTATAGATACCACTCTGATCCTCATAAGGGTCGATCTCATACATCGTATGTGGTTCTCAGTGGTGATATTATTATTTCTTAAAGTTCTACTAAACAAACTTTAGTAGTTAATTCTTATAACCATACTTAAAATTTATGTATTCACAAAGATAAACATGAATTTGTATGATTGAATCCTTAATTACACATATTTGTAGTTCTTGTCAATCCTCTCCTATTACAGATGTTCTTAGTATTATATATGAAGACCAGGGGTGGGTGCCCCTTGTGAGATTTTGAGAAAAAATTATCAAGAATTTTTTTACGGGTGCTATATGTAAAGATAGGAAGTTAGTAGTAAAAAAAGGTTTTCGCAACTTTAGGGTAAAAGAACGTAAAAAGTTTGAAATAACTTGAAAACCCTATGCGCTCATCTCAATTAAACCCAACACATTTTTATCTATCTCACATTACCCATTTAGGATCTCAATATCTATTTCCTTCCCTTCCAAACCCAGTTGTGGAAGCCTCTAATCTCTCCACTATCCAGAAAAATGCATTATGTAGCATCGTTCCTTTACTTTCTAGGCCAATTTAAGTCATGAAGCGTCACAATCGGACCTCTGTCCCTCGCCCCTCTCTGACAAATCGCAGCAGATAATGGTTAACTATAACTCACACCTGTCAAAAAATACGATAACCTGTTAACACGACACGACCCGACATGAAATTATAAGTTAATGGGTTTACCTTTATTGTGTTTGGGTCATTAACGGGTTAACACAGTAGACCCATTAACATTAACGATTTAGGTTTGGAAATTTACTTGTATCCTTTTTAACCTGTTTCTACCCGTTAACACTAACAAGTACTATAGGGTCACCCAACCCGTACCCGATAAGAATAACCATTAAACTCATTATTTCTAAATCCTTTAAGACTAACGGGTACTATAGGTCACCCAACCTATACCGAATAAGAATTATATTTAAAACCCATTATTTTTAAACTATTAAAGACTAACGGGTACTGTAGGGTCACCCAACCCGTTATCCTTTTAGACCCAAACTGATTCGTTAATATTAGCGGGAGGTAATGGTTCGGGTCGTGTACCCGTTAATATTAACGGTTCGTGTTTGGGTATTATCATTAGACCCGTTAGCCTTAACATGTCGTGTATGGGTTATGAGTATTTTGACCCGTAACCCGCAACCCGTACACGACCCAAACTGACCCGTTGGCAGGTCTACTACAAGTATAAAAGAGGTATGCTTACTTGTTATTTAAAAAACCGATTGTGATTGTTAACTTTGTAAATTTGGTAGTTTAGTTATTTATTGTTTACTTGTTAGTTTATTAGTTTGTTTACAAATTGATATTTGTTAGTTTATTTTAATATTTATTTGTTAATGTAATAATTAACTTTACGTATTGTTATTTATTAGTTTCTAAAATTGCTGATTGTTATTTGTTAGTTTGTTTCAATGTTTACTTGTTAGTTAATGTACTAATTGTTATTTGTTAGTTTTTTTTAAATTTTATTTGTTATTTTATGCTTTGTGTTAACAAATTGACAATATATTAGGGCTAATGTAAATGTCTCAAATAAATTATAGGGTTCATGGAAAAAAACTTCAAAAGAAAAAAAGGGACGATGAACCCTATTTAGAACCTGAAGTTTAATCTTGAAATGTGGGATCAAATTTATAACTTTCTTAACAAATTTTTTTTGATAGTATATTTCACCCCTTTTGAGCAAAAATTCTAGATCTTCCACTAATGAAGACAATATAACATGCATAACCAAGATATAATAAGGCTTCATAAATAGAGAGAAACCTAAACACATTTCATGAAAACAATAAAACTAAACACATTTCATGAAAAAAATTATTCACTCACGAGCTTTTGAAGAATTATGAGATTAAAGTCAAACAAGTGCATTCAAGAGACAACTTAGGTGACCTGTTTACCAAGTCACTTTCGAAAGCAACATTATAGAAGTTTGTGCATAAGATTGTAATGCATAGACTTCATAACCAAACAAATTGAAACATGCCAATAAGGGAGCATCTTGCTAGGGAAAACAAATAAAGCATGCCATTTTGGGATAAATGTGCATTGTACTTTTTTTCCCCTTTAACTAAGTTTTCCATTGATTTTTTTTCCTAGTAAATGTTTAAACAAGGTAGGATCAAACACGTCCAACAAAAATTCAATGATCACAAAAGTTAATACTATTTTTCATCAACTTTTTTTTACAGGGATTTCACCAGTAAGATTTTAATGAGCCAACAATCATTAAATGGTGGATATGGTGTAGATCCAAAGGCTATAAATATTGTAAATATTTTATATTACAAATGTCCACATATGTTGATGCATAAAAATGAACATACTAGTGTAGTTCATGCCATGATAATTAATTTCACAAGTTAAAGACTAAAAAATATGAGATGGCATTAAGATTGATACAATATATAGAGTGATTCGGCAATAAAAGAGCCTATGTCCACTTTGGTGCCTCATCTCTCATTAGATTCATGCTTATATGTACATAAATGGTCATATAGGACATACACATTGAGTTTAATGGGCTTAAAGAGTAAAGTTAAATACTTCTAGGCTTAAGAGGCCGAGGCCCTGTAGTGTAGAACAAAAGGAGGTCACGACTCTATAATCTGGGCTCGTCCGAGGGGATGACCGAATCTATCTTTAGATGTAGAGAGAGTGGATGTATTTTGGTAGAGTTTGGTAGCTCAAATGTTGCTTGCAAAATGAGAAAAGTATTCCTCTATTTGTAGGATTTTGTTGGTGAGTCACAAATACTATTCACGTGCTTCTGAATAAGGTCAAATCCTTCTAGAAGATGGACATTTGTCATACGTTAGGGTCGAGGTGTAAACACCACGGACCCTTAACTACGCATCAAGCTGAGATATAATCACTGCGGCCATAATATCATACGAAGTCGAGGTCATGATCTTAATGAGCGAGGCCTTTAAGGTGCACTTACGCATATATTTTTATGCCACGTGTCCACTTGGTATTGGAGGAATTTTTTTGGTACAACAACATGCATTCTTCATGTGCCTCTTGAGTTGGCTCATTACATACGACAAATAAGCATGAACCTCTTTGATTATGGAGGTGCAATAAAATGAAAAGTCTATTCACTCTCCCATAATTGTTCACAACACTATTTTGTATGTCACTAATCTATTTTTCATTAATCCTATTTTTTGGTAAACTTTAAGTAACATTAATTTAAAAGAAAAATACCCAATTGGGCTATACAACACCAGATTCACTAGACAACAAACACTCCTCAAAGGATAACTTAGGCCCACAAACCACATAAGCCTAGGCAAAATACCGTTCAAACAAACTCAATTCCTCTCAAATTTCACAAATTGTAAGATAAAACCGTTGTGAATAAATTGAACATAAAAGGGAGTTCTTAAATACACTTTTTTAAACCGTCATCTCACCCCTATTTTGGGAAACCTTCACCTCACCCCATCAATTTTAATCATAAACATTCGACTCACCCACTAGGTGGGCGTGAGTTTCTCAATTATCTTCCCAACCAAGTTTGAGTCGTGATTATAATTTTGTCAGTTTCTCATACATTCCAACAAAAAAATTAAAACATCTAACTAGTTGAATTTTAAATTAAATATTATCCCCAAATTACATTCATTTCTAGAATTTGATATCATCATGTTCATACACAACCTAAAAAACATATCCAATTAAAAAAATAAATATAAAAAACTATTGAGGTACAAATTACGAAATCCCTTATAAACTATCGAGGTACAATTTACTTTATTTACTCAAAAATTATTTTAAATTAATATATTAATTAATTAAAACACTTTATTAAACCAATTTTTATTTTCTTTAATAAATAAAAATAGTATTCTAATAAAAAATAGTTTTTTGCTTTAAATATTTTTGTTCGCTTTCTCATCCTAGTTTTCATATAAAAAACTATTCTTTTGTTCTTTTTTTTTCGTCCCATATTTTTATTCATCAAAAAACAAAAATCTATTATTTTGTTCTCTTTTTAAGATGTGTTTTTCTTTTTTTCGTCATACCGAGAACGATTAATGCTCCCAGTCTATTCAGACTTAACTGGATTTTTGACAATACAAATTCCTCTCATTGCCAAGAAACATGATCTTAAAAGGGTACTTATGAAGAAATAAAATATTAATTCACATTATTAATTACATATTTTACCGTCAGATTAAACCTCATAAGAATTTGAGTGATCATTAGTCTTTAAGACACCACATATTAGCGATATGTTCATTACTCAAAATAACAAAAAGAGTTTATGGAGTCGTGTTATCATTTCTTAGAGGACACCATTATCCAGCCAACCACCCCTTCCCATTCACACCTCTTCTTTGTACCCCACCCCATTCCAGGGGATGAACCCTACCACTTTCATTCGCTACTCCCCTATGTGCTCTTCATGTCAGACATAATTTGTAATGGTAGTAATATTCGAGATTGGGTATGGCCCCTCATGGCTTTGATTTGATGGCATTGGTTCTGCCCTATTCCACTTGGTCGCCATCTTCTTAAGGATCCTCATGTCAGACCAAGATGTGTGGATCTCTCTTTACGATTGTCTTTGCTACTGTTGGGGTTGGGTAAGATACGTTGGTCGAAATTTGGTTCTAACCCCGGTAATGCTGCTTAGCTAGAGACATGATGCTCTTATTGCCCACTCTCACCTTATTATGGTTACCCTTCATGTGATCGCTATCTCCCTTGTGCGCTTCATGTAAGGTCAAAGGATGGTTTTCTTCGACGTATGGTTGGATTAGGTGATGGAGTTTCAGGTGAGGGATTAGGAGATTGGGCCTTGGCTTGGATGGTGGGTGTACCCATTCAGACTTGCGTCGGTTTTCGATTTTTGGATGATGGTCTCCAGCGGTTGGTTGTCTTTGGTGGTGGTTCGGTGCCTTGAGATCTTGCAATTTTTAGTGATGGCTTGATGCCTTCCAGAGTTGAGATATTGCGGTGTTGCAGCGTTTGGTGATGGTGTTTCGTTAATTTAGTATTATATCTCCTGGCGAGTGTTGCGATTCTGCGTTGTTTTATAGGATATTTCAATTTGCAGTAGTGATTGGTTTGTGGTCTACGTGCCATTTTGGTTTTAGTTTGTTTTAATAAGTTTGTTTTCTACTTAAATGTGTTTTTTTAATATCATTAGTGTAGGTTGAGAGTTGGGTCATATATGCCATTTGTTTGTTGTTTTGGGGCGTTGTTATGCTCTGGTTGTCGAGTTGTGGGCTCTATTGTATATCGTTTTGTAATCCCCATAATTTTGGTAATATATTCACATTATACAAAAAAAGAGACTTTATTTGTTTTAATGAATGATGAAAGGAAAAAGAGAAAAACTAATTTTTTTAATAAGTAAAAAAAGGGGACAAAAAAGAGAACAAAAGATTTTTTTTAAATAAATAAAAACTGGGTAGAAAAAAAAAAGAACAAAAAACAAGTTATTAATTTCTATTATATATAAAAATTGGGACAAAAAAGAGAGCAAAAAACAAATGAATAAAATTGGGAGGAGAAAGAGAAGAAAAACAGTAAATAAAAGTCGGGACCAAAAAAAGAATTTTTTTTTTGTTTTCTTATTAAATAAAATCTGAGAGGAAAAAGTGAACAAAACATTTTTTTTAATAAATAAAAGTTGGGATGGAAATAAAGAAACAAGAAACATTTTTTTAATATATGAAACTTGGACGAAAAAAAAATTCCAATTTAAAACAAAAAAAAACTATTTTTTATATATTAAAATATTATTTCTATTTATTAAAAAACAAAAAATCAGTAAAGTGTTTTATTTAATTAATATATCAATTTCGTAAAGTGTTTTAAGTAAATTAAAAAAATGTACATCGATAGTTTTAAATGTGATTTCGTAGATTTTACCTCGATAGTTTTTTTGAATTGGGTATGTTGATACCAAATTTAGTCTGCTGACATGGATCAATTGAGTGAAGACACAAGGAAATCTACGTGGCAACAACAAACATTTCTGAGGAACTCACACGCTCCGAGGAACCATACTACAACGAGGAACACTGCTTCTCCGAGGAACTCATACGCTCCGAGGAACAAGAACTCTCCGAGGAACTCTTGAGTACCGAGCAACTCAGGCGGTCCGAGCAACACCTCGAACAAAGCATTAATAGCAGGATAACCAACAGTTTGACTGTTCATTAAATGCTTATCATTCAGACACATACGTTTAAGGGGCATTGAATGTATTACCCTTTCATATGTACATCATTTAATGTATTACCCTTTCACATTACAGCCTCAGGGCTATAAATACATTGTACAATCCTCATTAGAGAGGGACCGAAATTTCTTGATAGAACTTGTAATCAAGAATTCCCAAACATTCAGCAATAACATAATAGTGGACGTAGGCCATTCTTATAAGGCTGAACCACTTTAAAAATTCTTTGTCTCATTTATTTATCTGTGATTGAATAATTAGATATGGTCTAATTTTTTACATCAACAGATTGGCGCCGTATGTGGGAAACGACTGGTAATATCGTTTTTCATCAAAACAATTCATCACAATGGCTGATGTTCCAGAACCCAGCAATCGAAACGCTGGAAGCCCTCCAAATCCATCTGCTCCGCCAAATATTCCAGATCTGGCTGGAATAATGACAAATCTGGCTCAGGGCCAGACCATCATGCAAGAAACTATGCGACAACTCATACAAACCCTCCATGGCGGTGCACCAACTCATTCAGGACTGCGAAGTATTCAAAGAAACACCCGTGCACCATCCTCGTGTACTAGGCGTACTAATTCATATCGCAATGAGGATTCTGAAGATTTTTCTTATCAACCTGGACGAACTTCGTCAGTGCGAGCCACAGATACTGAACAACGTATCACTCTCTCTCCAGAAAGGACTAGTGCGCTAGAGAGGTTAAGCAGGGTATCACCTTTTAATCGATTAGGACCTAGAAGGATTAAAAGTCCTCCTAGAGACCCATCGAGGAGTTTTCGACGACCATCAGATTTAAGGGAAGGATCTGCCCAGTCGCGACCAGCTGCTCGTCAAGATAGATCCCAGTAAGCCACCTTAACGCGATCAGTTGCTCTAACCAATAGGCCCGAGGAAGGAAATGATGCATGGAAAGGTTCTATTCAAAGGCTGGAGGATAGATTAGGGGAAATGGCTAAAGCCAAGAACCCTCTACAACGAACCTTTGTTCGAGGAACACCTTTTGTCCAGGCCATTGTAGATTTTCCAACACCATCAAAGTTCAAAGCACCCGTTGTGACCCCAAAATATGATGGAAAGACTGACCCTGTTCTCCATATAGAACAATACCAAGCTGCAACCGACATCTATGCTGTTCCAGATGAGATGAGATACAGAGCATTTTCAGGAACTCTTACCGAATCTTCTCAAATATGGTATAATAATCTTCCTCGGGGTAAGATCTAAACTTTTCTTCAACTGGCTGAGTTATTCATTGGGAATTTCTGTTTTGGGGCAAAGCCTGTTAAACGAGTAGCACATTTGTTAAGTGTTAGACAAAAGGCTGGTGAGAGTACCAGAGATTATATAACTCGTTTTAATAACGAGAAACTTGAAGTTATTGATTACGAAGAGAAGACAACGATTACCGCATTGATGAGTGGATTACTACCGAACAAGTTGTACTACACTTTGGCCAAAGATCCACCTAGAACTATGTCAGACCTGATGGGAAAAGCGTCCAAGATTATGAATGCCGAGGAGGCTATGGCTGCGAAGAAGAATATGGATGCTAAAGAAACCAAGGTGGAAGGTGATAAAGTTAAGAAGAAAGAGCATAAGAACAATGGTAATGACAAACATTCAAAAACTAGGTCGGTATGGGACGTAATGAATAAATTTGATAATTATACTCCTTTGAAGAAGGATATCAACCATGTTCTAGAAGAAATCAAGAACAATGAGGAATTAAACTGGCCAGAGAAAATGAAGGCAAACCTGACAAGAGGAATAAGGCGAAGTATTGCGAGTTTCATAAAGATCATGGCCATATGACCAAAAATTGCATAGCTCTTCAAAATGAGATTGAAACACTCATCAGACGAGGAAAGCTGTCAAAGTATGTTGATCGTGGAAACGAAAGAAGAAACAACGACCGAATAAGAGAGAGGTCTAGATCTCCTCGTCGAGCAGAGGAGAACAAGAAAAGAAACCATGAAGTTGATCCAGGAGACGACCCCGATCTTCCCAAGAGACCAAGGCATCCAGAACGAGAGGTATTTTCAATATGCTTTGGGTCATTGACTGTAAGGTTATAACAGGTGGAGATGCAGGAGGAGGAGACCTTACTACAGAGAGAAAAGCTTACCTCTGTGAGGCTCAAGCTTGCTCGTACATTCAACGAATAAATCTAGCTGAGGAGGATCTCCCGAGAAAAGTGAACAAAGAGAAATTGGTCATTGGTTTTTCAAAGAATGACCTCGTAGGAGTTTTGTATCCTCATGATGACCCATTGGTGATCAAAATGAGGATGAAGGAGGTAATAATTTCAAGAGTACTGGTCGACAATGGTAGATCGACAAGCATCATTTTCTACTCGTGCTTCGATAGTTTAAATCTAAATCTATCTCAATTGGAGCCTTATAATAGACCCCTCATCGGTTTTGCTGGCGAGAAAGTATTTCCACTTGGGACGATCAAGTTTGATATATTCATTGGTACGTGGCCTGCTTGTCGAACATAAAGAATACGCTTCTTCGTGATGGATAAGAATGTTCAATCATCATACAATATCATCATGGGAAGGGTAGGATTGAAGAAATTCGAGGCTGTACCATATACAGTGCATCAAGGCCTAAAATTTCCAACAAATTTTGGAGTAGTAGTTGTGAAAGGTGATCAAAAAGTAGCTCGGGAATGCTATTATTCATCCGCCGAGCAAGAGGAATTGGAAGAATCAAGGAGAAAGACTACTACCTATCAAGTGGATGAAGGTGCAGAAATTGAAACATTGGATCCTAGAGATGAGTCGCAACTCGTGAAGGGTCAAGTGGTGGAAGCTACTGAAAACATCATTCTGGACGACGAGCACCCTGAACGAACTACTCAAGTAGGTTCGTCGTTGGAAGCCTCACTAAAACAGGAATTGATAACTTTCCTTAGAAGCAGAAAACAAACTTTTGCGTGGAGTCATGAAGATATGCCTGGGATAGACCCAAATTTCTTATGTCACGACCTCAATGTGAAGACGGAGATCAAGCCTGTGAAGTAGAGAAGAAGAGTATTCAGTCCCGAGAAGAATCAAGCCATACAGGAGGAAGTCGAGAAGCTCCAAAAAGCTTGTTTCATTGAATATGTTAAATATCCAGATTGGTTAGCCAATGTGGTGATGGTAAAAAATAAGAACAACAAATGGAGGATGTGTGTAGACTTCACCGACCTCAACAAAGCATGCCCAAAGGATCACTTTCCATTGCCCCGAATTGATCAACTAGTAGATGCTACCTCAGGACACGAGCTGCTGAGTTTCATGGATGCTTATTCTGGCTACAATCAGATTAAAATGAAACCTGAAGACAGGGAAAGTACTTCTTTCATTACCCCTAGGGGAACTTATTGTCATAATGTTATGCCTTTTGGTTTGAAAAATGCAGGTGCGACATATCAGCGGATGATGAACAAGGTTTTTGCTGAACAAATCAGTTGCAATATGGAAGTCTATGTTGACGATATGCTGACAAAGAGCAAGAAAGCTGCCGATCATCTAGTTGACTTAAGTCAGACTTTTGATCAACTGGATAATATCAAATGAAGCTGAACCCGACGAAGTGCATATTTGGAGTACGAGAAGGCATGTTCCTCGGGTACATTGTCAATCAACGAGGCATTGAGGCGAATCCTGAAAAGATCAAAGCTCTGCTAGGGCTGCGATCTCCAACGACGAAGAAAGAGGTGCAAAGTCTTACAGGACGAGTAGCAGCACTCAATAGATTTGTATCACGAGCAATTGATAGATGTCTCCCATTCTTCAAGACACTCCGAAAGACTTTTGAGTGGAATGATGAATGTGAGAAGGCTTTTCAAGACTTGAAGAAATACTTGGGAGCACCTCCACTGTTTTCCAGGCCAGTGATGGGAGAAAAATTATACTTATATCTTGCAGTGTCCGAGAATGAAGTTAGCTCGGCGTTGATCAGAGTGGATAATGGAGTGCAAAAACCAATTTATTATACGAGTAAGGCCTTCCGAGGAGCAGAGATCAGATATCCAAGGATGGAAAAGTTGGCACTGGCGCTGATTGAGGCGAGTAGGAGAATGAGGCCATACTTCTAGGCTCATACCATAGTAGTATATACTGACATGCCATTGAGGCAAGCCCTTCATAAACCAGAAAAATCAGGGAGATTTATTTACTGGGCAATAGAGCTCGGTGAATATGATATAGTTTATGAACCCAGATCATCGCTAAAAGGGCAGGCTGTAGCAGATTTTATAGCAGAGTTCACCTATCCTGATACCCCCGAGGAGCAAAAGTTGCTCGCTGATCAACCTGTGGATGTTATAGGATCATCAAACACAAGCTCAGACCAACTCCGGTTGGTAAAAGGGCAAGTGGATGCTACGGGATCATCAAATTCGAGCTCAGACCAACTCCGGTTGGTAAAAGGGCAAGAAAAGATGATCGACGAAGAGCAAGAAATATCAGAGGAGGATCAAAGGAAGCAACAAATATTTCACCGAGGAACTCTGTCAGATCAGAAATTTGAAGACGAGTTACCTATATGGAGGCTATATGTAGATGGCTCATCTTGCACTACAGGATGTGGCGCGGGGATAGTTTTGAGCACTCTGGACGAGGTCGACATGGAATACGCTCTACGATTCCAATTCAAAGCTTCCAATAATGAGGCTGAGTATGAGGCCATGATTGCAGGTCTTAATTTGGCAAACATAATGGAGGCGCAACAGGTTATTGTCTTCAGTGATTCTCAATTGATTGTAAATCAAATGTTGGGAGTATATGTAGTCAAAGGAGAATTGATGATCAAATATCATGCAAAGGCAAAGGAGCTGGTGTCAGAATTTGCCGCTATTCAGCTGGTCAGAATACCAAGAATGGAGAATGCGAGAGCAGACGCCTTAGCTCGATTAGCATCAGCTACTTGTACCGAGCTACGGAGAATAATCCCAATTGAAGTTTTAGCTGGTCGGAGTATAGATGAAGATCTGAAGACGAATTTTATTACCCTTGATTTAGGACCATCTTGGATGGATCCCATCAGGGCATATATTGAGGAGGGAGAATTACCAATTGACAAGCTCGCAGCCAAGAAATTGAAGTTTAAAGCTGCTCGGTATGTATTAACTAACAATATTCTATATAGACGAGGAATTATGGTAGGTTTACAGAGATGTGTGCATCCCACCGAGGTGAAAGATTTAATTGAAGAGATCCACGAAGGGTCCTGTGGAGCCCATGTAGCAGGTCGGACGCTTTTGCAAAGGGTGATGACGTAGGGATACTACTGGCCGACGGTGAGGGCTGATTGTTTAGCCTATGCCAAGAAGTGTGACAAGTGCCAGCGTTTTTCCTCCATCCGAAGAACTCCACAAGCATTGTTGACACCCATCACTTCCCCCTGGCCATTTACCATGTGGGGAATAGATTTGGTTGGGCCATTACCAACGACTAGAGGAAGGTTCAAATACCTCGTCGTCGCAGTAGATTATTTTACTAAATGGGTTGAAGCTGAGCCTCTCATTGATATGACGTACGACAAGGTGTACCAATTTGTTTGGAAGAACATTATTTGTTGATATGGTCTTCCTCATGCCTTCATCACAGACCATGGAACACAATTTGATAACGAGGAGTTCGCTGCCTATTGTCATCAGTCGAACATTTTGAAGATCCACTCAGCACCAAGCCATCCTCAAAGTAATGAACAAACTGAAGTGACAAACAGAACGCTGCTAAATGGCTTGAAGAAAAGACTGGATGATGCAAAAGCGAATTGGATCAACGAGCTACAATCAGTACTCTGGGCTTACCGAACTACTCCCCGAGTAGCAATCGGAGAATCACCATATATGCTGGCGTTTGGAAGTGAAGCTATTATACCTGCCGAGTTGGGACTCCCAACACACAGGGTACTGAATTTCAATTCCCCTGTCAGCGACTTAATGAGAAGATTGGATTTAAACATGCTCTAGGAAGTTAGAGAAGAAGCAGCCATTAGAAATGCTGCTTACCAGCAGCGAACAACCTTATTCTACAACAAGAGAGTGAAGAAGTGCGACCTGAAAGAAGGAGACTATGTGTTGAAGAAAGTAATTCAAAAGCACAATAAACTGGAGGCAAACTGGCATGGACCATACCGAGTTACAAAAGTTGTTCGACCAGGAACTTACCGAATAGCAACTTTAGAAGGGGATGAGTTTAAAAATGCATGGAACGCAGAGCACCTGCGCAAGTATTATCAGTGATGAATAAAATGAAGATATTCTGCCGAATTCTCTCTTTTTTGAAAGTTTTTTGGGGAATACTAGTGCTACACACTACTCGACAAAACTCGGTAAAGCTCAGACTACTCAAATTTATTCTCGAAAATGCCAACTAAGGTTGGTCGAGAAACCTATATTCCTCCGGGAAGTAAAGCTACCTGTATTCCTCCGAGAAGTAAAGCTACCTATATTCCTCCGGGAAGTAAAGCTACCTATATTCCTCCGGGAAGTAAAGCTACATGTATTCCTCCGGAAAGTAAAGCTACTTGTATTCCTCCGAGAAGTAAAACTTGTATTCCTACGGGAAGTAAAACTATATGTTCCTCGGGAAATAAAAGTATTCCTAAAAATGCCAACTTATGTCGGTTAGGAAGTAAATATATTCTCGAAAATGCCAACTTGAATTGGTCGGGAGGTAATATTATTTCAAAAATACTAACTATGGCTGGTCGGGGATAAAAACCCACCAACTGTAGTTGGTCGACAAGGAAAATTTACCGACCTTGGTTGGTCGAAAACATTTTATGGGTAAAATTATTTCAAAAAGACTAACTATGGCTGGTCGGGGATAAAAACCCACCAACTGTAGTTGGTTGACAAGGAAAATTTACCGACCTTGGTTGGTCGGAAACATTTTATGGGTAAAATTATTTCAAAAAGACTAACTATGGATGGTCGGGGATAAAAACCCACCAACTGTAGTTAGTCGACAAGGAAAATTTACCGACCTTGGTTGGTCAGAAATATTTTATGAAGACGAGAAAGTGATCGAGCAACATTTTTGACACTCGTCACTTTTTAATTATTACTAAGTTGGAACAAAACATCATTTTGACCAAGAGACTACTCGACAATAAGTTGGTCGATAATAAGTTGGTCGACAAATAACACAATATTATTATCTTTTTAACAGATACACATGCACAGATGTAAAGTGTTTTATAATTACAAGACAATATCAATTAAGATTGCAAACAAAAATAAAAGTCTTTCATTAAATCCAAAAACAAATTACATTGATAATGAAATGTATACAAATTTATTACATTAATATTCCTATTCTATTGGTCTTTTCCCCTCTGCTTTTGAAACAGGTTCCTCGCCAGCAGGAGGATCATTTAAAGCAAGAGGAGAATTTATAAAGTTGAGATCTTTTAACATCCTGATATTCATCACGGATGGTCGATCTAGCAGGTGCTCGGGACGAGATATCTCGGCATTTGAATGGAGATGGTAGTCGCCGAGATATTTGGAAATCAAGCATCGAGGAATGGCCCGAGCAGGGATCCAACTCATATCCAGTTTGAATGGTGGCACGGGTAGGTCGAGTAGCTCAGGATCGTGGTAGTCCCACAGGTAATGACCCTGTTCGAGTTGCAGCACACCTAAGGCATTCAACCAGCCTTGCTTGTAGCCCTCATTATTGGCATTCTGGATATGATCGTCCAAGTGATAGAGAGCCTCGTTGTATCCAGCCATCCAGAACTCCCTGGGCTGTTTGTGGAATTGATATGTCAATCTTTCCAACTGATCGTGGAGATTTTTGATGAAGAGTTCCTTATTCTCCAAGACTGACTTCTGCGTAGAAAGCTGCTCTTCCAGGTCCCTGATCTTCTTTGACATTTCAGCCAACGCCTGGTTCTTCGCCATTAATTGGAAGGCCTGATTCTCTAAGGCAGATTGAGTCCTCTGTTCCTCGACAGGAATCCGAGCAGCTCTTGCTCGTCCCCGAGAAGATGTAGAGGGGCCATCTCTCCTCAAGGTCTCCAATTCGTCCCTCAAGTTGGCGTTCTCAACCTCCAAGAACGAGAATCCCTCATCAGTCACTGGGATCAAGGCGTTTGAAGTGGAAGCTGCAGACTTCAACTGAGACAACTCTTTTTGCAGGTTGTTATTTTCTTGCTCTAATAGTTCAGCTATTTGTCTGCACTCCTCGACCTCACCCCTCAGAGTTCTCTCCCTCACATCGTAGCCAGCAAAACGCTTCTCGTACCCCTTGTCAGCATTGAGTTGCTGATACTTCTTCTCATACCCCTCGTGCAAAAGGGTAGTGGATTCTTTGTATTGTTGCTGAAGGTCTTCAAGAATGCCTTGGAGATCCTCGATCATATCATAATAAGCCACATTGTTGGCCACTGCACGATCAAGCAGGGTCTTCAAGTATTGGTAGGCCTCAACCGCCTGTTCCGAAGCATCTTGGCCGAGGATGTCGACAATTTGTGCTGCACTCAGATCTGTGTGACCAGCCTTAAAATAATCATTGCATTGCCGCAACAACTTTGTGTCATGAGCAGACAGTAATTCCATCCTGGCCAGAAACTAGTAGAGGAAGAAAAATCAGTAATCAATAATAAAAACAGAGCATGAAGAAGAGACAACAGTATGCAAAAACAAAAGTTCAAGTTTTATTATATCACAAGGTTTAGAGTTACATGGTTCAGGATTACATTTTGTCAAAGAAAAATAAAATAGATAGAATTCCGAACAACTCTACACCTTTTCCTTGTCTCCCAAAACTTTCTCGGGAGGCTGGGACGAGGAAGTAGGTTGCTCGGATGGAGCAGATAGTAGTTGGAGAAGTGCTGGAGGTTGCTCGGAGGAAGTAGCGAGCTGCTGAAGTTCCTCGGTAGCAGGTTGGATGGCTGGGGGATGATCTCCCATCACCATAGAAGACTCTTCGGAGGCAGCTTCGTCCTCTTCTTCATCTTCAGGAGTTGGAGGGGGACCAGGGATGTGTCTCTGGAAGAGATCATAAGTTTCATCAATCTTCATCTCCTGAAGAGCTGCGACCCACCCATCTCTAAAATATTTTAGGCTGCCATATTCGACTTGCGACATCATGGCAGCCAAGCCTTTGTTCCACCCCTTGTCCCAGCCAGCGTTGAAAGACTTCTTCACAACCAATTTTCTCTTTAACTTCTCCGAGGAAAGCTTCTCGGATATAAGGTTTTCAGCAGTCTTCAATTTAATCTCAACCTCCTCCTTCTGCCGATTTACCTCCCGAAGCTGACCCAACTCTTCCTCAGCAACCTTGAGCTTATTTTCAAGCTCTCCATCATTTTTGAGCTTCTTGTCGAGCTCTTTATTTTTCCCTTCCAAGTCCTTCATTCTCTTCTCCAACTCCTTGGAGACTTTAACAGCTTGAGCCTTCTCTTGCTCGGTGGAGGTAAGCTTCTTCTCCCAGATAGCCTTGTTAGCATCATGCTTCTGACGAGAATCTTCCAAAGACTTCGTCAGGCCCACCAGAGCTTCCTCCACACCAGATGAGGAGCTTGAAGCTTTAATAGCTTCATCTTTTTTCAAAATTGTGTTAAAGCAGCTCACCAACTGTGAAAAGAAAATGAAAGCAAGTCAGAAACAGATATAACAAAGGAAAGATGAAAAATTCAAAGCAACAAGACTTACAGAAGCAATATGGCGAGCAACCAATGATGTAACCATGTCCCGAGAAAGGTTCTCTTCAACACCTTGGATCTCGAGAATGATCCAAGTCTTCACCGAGCTCATGGCAGAGCTCGGGGGAGCAAAAGTTGGAACACCAGTTCCAGTAGCTGGGGGCTGAGTGATGGTGTCAGCCAAATTAACCAAGGAGCTCTTCTTCAGCTTCCTCGGGGGAGCAAGAATAGATTTAACCAAGGAAGAACTCTTGGTCGGTGATATTACAATCACTTGACCTGGAGCAGCAGCCTTGCTCGGGGCCACTGGAGGCTTCTCGGCAACCTTAGCAGGAGCAGCTGGAGGAGCTGCATCAATTTTTTTGTCCCTTCTGGGACATCGTGTTTACTTCTTTTGGCCTCTCCAGCACTAGAGGCAGGCTTCTCGAAGAGAGTGGGAGGTCTTCTCTTCTTCATCCTTTCACTTAAAGGAACGTGTGATTCAGGCGAGGAACTGGTAGAAGCTGGTACTGGCTCTGAGTCGCTTATTACCGGACGAGCAGTAAAAGAAGTGGTGTAGCTCTTGTACTGCAGTAGATATGGGGCTGACCTAATGTGCTCGTTAGCAACACTCTGATGCAAACTCCAGATAAGTTTTAAGTGCCTTATATTAACATCTACTTCTTTTGGACACTTTCTTTTACTATCAACTGCAAATAAATAAAAATTACAATATCAGTGGCACATTTTGTCAAACATAGAGGAAGCATAATTTCAAAATAAATAAAATGAAATAAAAATAACCTATCCCATTGCCATAGGGAGGGCATCTGGGACCCTGATAGACTTCATCTCCAGATAAAGGAGCATGTTGCCAATTTTTTATAACAATCCCATGCTCAAAATAGTCCCTATTGGCATCCGGGAGATTAACCACTAAGGCCTTATTTAAAAATCTAGTTTTTAAATAAAAGGTGTTATCACCAACTGCCCATCTATAACAAAACATGATTTCTGGAATTCCTATGCGAGTTCCATGGATTTGATTTAATCTATGAACCCCTTTAACTATTCTCCATGTATTGGGGGCTATCCTTGTAGGAACAACGTCAAAGTATTGACAGAATTCCAGACATAAAGGATTGGGTGGAAAAGAAAATTCACACTCAGCAATAAAGAGACTGGGGAACCAATGTCCCTCAGCCAAACGAAAATAGTCAGAAGGCTCAGAAAGCTCTTCCAAAACAACCCAGGAGGGAATAGAAAAATCAGAACGAAACTTATCAAGAGATTCAACAGGGTAAACCATGATGAATAAATGAAATGAAGAAGAAGAAAGAAGATCTTACAAAAAAAGAGTGGATCTATTGACAACGAACGATGGAAGAGATGAATACATAGGAGAGAAAGAGACGATGGAAAACTCGAAGATACAAATTTGAAAAAGTAGAAGACGATGGGATTGTCTGTGACGCTTAAATACCTTGGCTTGGGAAAAGGAAAAAAGTAATGATTACAAAAAGAGACGGTTACGTTACCGGCGGCTAAAAAGACAAAAAGGGCGCGGGAATCGAAGCAAGTAGAAAAATTCAAAAAGCCTGGTTCTACGAAGATAGAAGGAGAAATAAATACAAAAGACTCCTAAATTTCAGGATGATCATTTAAAACAGCCATATTCCGAGAAAGAATGTTCCACACTCCTCAAAGTTCGAACTATGAAACATTGGGGGTTTCTGTTGATACCAAATTTAGTCTGCTGACATGGCTCAATTGAGTGAAGACACATGGCAATCTACGTGGCAACAACAAACATTTCTGAGGAACTCACACGCTCCGAGGAACCATACTACAATGAGGAACACTGCTTCCCCGAGGAACTCATACGCTCCGAGGAACAAGAACTCTCCGAGGAACTCTTGAGTACCGAGAAGCTTAGGCGGTCCGAGCAACTCAGGCGGTCCGAGCTGCACCTCGAACAAAGCATTAATAGCAGGATAACCAACAGTTTGACTGTTCATTAAATGCTTATCATTCAGACGCATACGCTTAAGAGGCATTGAATGTATTACCCTTTCATATGTACATCATTTAATGTATTACCCTTTCACATTACAACCTCAGGGCTATAAATACATTGTACAATCCTCATTAGAGGGGGACCGAAATTTCTTGATAGAACTTGTAATCAAGAATTCCCAAACATTCAGCAATAACATAACAGTGGACGTAGACCATTCTTATAAGGCTGAACCACTTAAAATTTTTTTTGCCTCATTTATTTATCTGTGATTGAATAATTAGATATGATCTAATTTTTTACATCAACAGGGTATATAGATTTTTTAATTAGATATTTAAGAATAATATATAATTAAAATCCAACTAGTTAGATGTTGAGAAATTGACAAAATTATAATATTGATTTGGAAGTGGTTGGAAAGTCAATTGAGAAACTCACCACACCTATGATGTATATTGGTGACACGTGATGCGTAGTTGTGCTCCATGGAGAAGACTATTTTTTTTTCTATTTTTAGTTTAGGATATTATTGTCATTTTATTTTATTTTTAGTATTTAATTAATTTTCAAATATGATTGGGGCTAATTAGTCAACTTTAGTTATTAGTTGTCCTTTTTAGTCTTTTTGAATCTTAGCTTGGTTAGCAAGCTAATCTCTCCTACAAATAGGCCCTTGGCCTTCATTTATAATCAACCTTGAATATTGAAAATCAGAATAGAGAGAGAGAAACTCTTTTTAATTTTATTTGGTGTATTTAGTTGGTGTGTAGAGTAACAGTAACGCTTCCGCATTCTTGATTCACATTAATTAGTATCAGAGCTGCATTTATTCTTGGTATTGAGCTGTGTTTGTTCTTGGTGTTCGTCGTGGTGCGTGAAGTGGGTATCGAGTTGAGACCATTCAATCAGGTGGATTGATAAATGTCCAAATGAGAATCGAGTGGATGGAAACCCTAAATTCCATCACCGTTAAAAGGGGGGATACGAACCCTTTTAGCCTCCTCCACCCCCACCCTCTACCTTCACCTTCCTCCACCCCCATCTCCTACCGCCACACAACTACCACCATCGGATCCCCAAAACCATCATCTCTTCCCACACTCACAACCCTCGTAGCCTCCCCACTACCCCGCCCAAAGGACCCTAAACCTAGCTGTCCAACCACCACCCCTTACCCCTGATCTGCCCAAATACCCAAACCATAGCGCCCTTTTCATAACCCAAACATCCCCACCCCTTTTTAACCCTCTTTTAACCCTTTCCCCCACTAATTGATTCCTAACTACAATCAAACTCAACAAAAAATGAGCTTCCCTACTCCGATCCAATCCCCAACCCCTATTTGACCTCAAATTCGGTCAAAATTGATCTTATAGACTATTTGTGACAAAGCTCTAAACTTCCATGAAAATTGCGTCCCATTTGGGATCCATTTCTGACTATTTGCCATTTTGGGTCTGACTTTCCGGAATGTCGCCGTTTTCAGTCCGCTTGTTTCGCAATTGTACTCGCAAAGGTGCGGTCGCTGGAGTTTTCGTCCGGTCAGATTCAAGGGTCCACCACACCAAGTAGCAACCATGGGCTTGTGGTGTCGAGAAGGCAGATATGGTCGTCAGTTTTTGATTGCTCGGATTTCATAGAGGGACATCTCAGAATTTGGATTTTTTAGATCCATTATTGATGAAGTTCATACACATGGGACTAATTCCGGTTGGGTGCCCACTTTTTGTTGATTATAATTGGGGTTCAAAGCTTTGTTGGTTCATATCATGCGGCATTGATGAGTTACCCTATACACTCGAGGACGAGCTTTTTCGAAGACGGGGAGAATGATGTATATTGGTGACACGTGGCACGTGGTTATGCTCCCGGGAGAAGACTATCTTTTTTTCTATTTTTAGTTTAGGATATTATTGTCATTTTATTTTATTTTGAGTGTTTAATTAGTTTCCAAATATGATTGGGGTTAATTAGTCAACTTTAGTTATCAGTTGCCCTTTTTAATTTTTTTGGATCTTAGCTTGGTTATCAAGTTAATCTCTCCTATAAATAAGGCATTGACATTCATTTGTAATTAACCTTGAATATTAAAAATCAGAATATAGAGAAAGAAACTCCTTTTAGTTTTATATAGTGTATTTAATTAGTGTGTAATGTAATAGTAACGCTTCCGTATTCTTGATTCACATCACCTATATTTATGATAAAAATTGATAAGGTGAAGTTATTTTTTTTAAAAATAAGGGTGAAATGAGTATTTAAGTAAGTATACTCAAGAACTCCCTAAAAAAAATCACCCTCAATTGTACACTGATTCTAAATTTATAAAAAATACTAATAAAGCTTCTACTTAAGAAAAAAATCCGCCCGTCCAAAAGTAAAAAAAAGTATTAATTCGAAAATACAAATCCTTTCTACACACAACTTTATTTACAAATTTGAGTCAAATATACGTTCAAACTGAGATGCCATAATGCTTATGGATATGCTCTTATATATTTATCCTCATTGAGGAAGACAAATTTAAAATAATCATCCTTCTAGTTACATCCATTATTATTGAAATGCCACCTTGATAGATATATCTAACCACATACAAGAACAAGACCATAATAATTGAATGGAACCTTCTCGCATTAAACTTTAATTTTATTCACATATTCTATTATAGAGCTCCACAAAATTTAGAACTTTTAAGGTAAAAAGTAAATAAGAAAACAAAATGACTAGCGAGGAGGACCTTCGTTATCTAATTACAGCAGATGCAACCGTTTGAGCCCACCATTTGAGACTATCTTTCATCTCAACTTCATTACTCAGAGCAGGAACTTTCCAATTCATCAATGGTGTTTCTTTATTTTTGCTATCCAAAACCTCCCATGCTTCAGAAAGATAAGGCCTTGGGACTGAAGACACATCATTAACATCACTTTCATTTTCTTTATTGCCCAATCTCTGCAACCCAGGAATGATCTCAACCAAACTTGAATCTTTATCATCTTCAGAGAACACAAAACCCATATCCATAAACCCTTTTAACTCTTCAAACTCAAGTTCTGATAAACTCTTGCTCATAACCTTCTTTCTTCTTTCTCTTTGGCTTCTTATATTATTCTTGTGGTGTTGTTCATGTGGTGGTGGTGGTTTTTTCAATTCCTCTTTTCCTGAAAGGATGGTTTGAAGGTGTGGTGTAAAGAGGACAGAATTAGGAGATAGAGAATCAGAAGTGAAGCTTGCCATGGAGCTAAGTTGATCACTTTTGGACCTCATGAGAATTGATGGTACACTCGAAATCATTGGAATATAGGGATCTCGGTTTGTTTCAGAATCTAATGAATTTTGCGTACGTGATTGTTTCTTCAAGATTTCAAGACGGAACCAACAAGAATCGAAGAGGTTTATGACATCTTCTGGCCCCATATACGATGACTTTGATGTATCAAACCCGGCGGTTTGTAGAAGATAAGGGAAACTCTCAGGGTTATATAGAGTCGTTTTGTGACAAAACTACCCTTTATATAATTATATTGTTTTGTGCACATATTATGAAGAGGCTAACTTTTCTAAAGTCCACGTTTTTATCATTCAGCTCTTCTTAGTTCACGGGAAAATTGCATTTCTACCCTAACTTGGCAAATTACATTTCCGTCCTTAATGTTAGAGTTATTTGTACTCTAAAGTTTAAAAAGTTTGCCTTATTTTTTTTTGGGGAAAAATACAAATTTAACACCGAAGTGTGGGGTAATTTTCAATTTTAGCCCGATATTTCAAAAGTTGCAATGTTAAACTTAGATGTTGAAAATTGATTAAATCAAACCCACCGTTACATTTATCGTTAAGAATTGTAACGGAGGTGTTGAGTTAATGTCTAACTTGTCAAAAACATTATGTGATCCAATGAGAGTTTTACACGTACCAACTATTTTAACCTTAAATAATCCTTTTTAATAATATAAAAAAATCAATAAACAAAAGAAATGAAAATAACAGAAAAGCCCCCAAACATTTGGGTCTCTTATAACCTTCATTTTCATAACCCCTCCACCACTCTTTCCCACCTCCCCTCCCCCTCCCACTGCCACAACCTGTTATCAAAAATGATTTTTAATTAATTTATAGAATATATAAACACTAATTAATACATGTATAATAATCTGAAATAAACACAAACAAACTTACCGTGACCATAATGTGGAATTAAATGATTGAGGCAAGTGTTCAATACTCCGTCCTTAATATAGGATTTCTCCTGCAATGGTGCTCTACGGGCTCAACGGCAATCGTTTTCGAGGATATAACAATCACGACTTACAATAGTAGCATTCCAAATTGCAAGTTATAATCGAACTAAATGGAAGAAATTCTCTTTTTATGAACACAAAAATGGGATCGACTTAAGACAATTAATGTATGAAAGCAATAGAAAAAGTGAACGCTTTACAACCATTTATACTCAATTAAATTACGGTTAAAAAACAGTTAAACTGTCACAACAGTTGGACAAAAAAAACTGTTAAAAATCGAAAATTAAAATTGGGCAAGAAATATAAAATACACACTGAAAATTGGGCTCGCAAATTAAATATAAGGTCTAATAACATTTTTCCCAAAAGTTAATACTTTGGCCAAGACTAAAGTTGAAGGCCCACGATCCACGATCCATGACCGATCCGAGCCTGATCGGACTGGGTCGGGCGGGCACGCGGGCGGCGACGCGTGCAGCCTTAGAAGCCAATCCAAGCCCATGTGGGTCCTCCCGCCTTGAAAGTGTTGGGATACCCCTGGGCACCAAACTCATAAATCAAAAGGGATCTTTATATACTACACCCATTTCTTATATTCTATCTATGTGAGACTTTTGCTTTAACATAACACTTCAGCCAAATTTCATGTTCCAAGTGAGTACTTTGAGCTATAATTTCTAATTCATTAATTTATGATTTACACATGTGAGTATACCACATTATACTCCTCGTGGAGGAGAACATGTTACTACATTGAACCATCTCGAAATATGTGTGGGTTCTATATTAATTTGACCCTAAAGTTGGCCAACAAAATATTTTTGTCAACTAGTTTAATAAAATAAATTCCAAAACCTCCCTCCCCCTCCTTCGCCCCTTAGTCGCTGCCTTCCCCCACATATATGAACAACTGACTTCTCTCTCTCTCTCTCTCTCTCTCTCTCTCTCTCTCTCTCTCTCTCTCTCGAGAGCAAGACTCCTATATATTATGCTTTCTACATCACTCATACATCACACCTAATTCTATGCCCTAACTTTTTTTATTTTTTTTATTTTACCCTTGGAGTTAACCTCCCAATAAACACGTGTTAAAAAAATTAGGTCAAAATACAATTTCTAGTTATTTTTTAAAAATCCAACACAAACTGCTGAAAATGCCTTATTTATAAGGGTCTGCTCTGCGCCAGCAGAATTTTGTGTATTTTTTTAAAATAGCTAGAAAATGCATTTTGACCTGATTTTTTAAACATATGTTGATTGAAAGGTTAATTTCAATAAAAAATAATTTTTTTGGAAAAAAGGTTTCTTAGGATTTAAAACTAAGTGTGATGTAGGGTGTGATGTATAGAGTGTAGTATAAGAGAGCCTTACTCTTGCTCCCTCTCCCTCTCCGCTTTCTCTCTCTCTCTCTCTCTCTCTCTCTCTCTCTCTATATATATATATATATATATATATAGGAGAAGGCTCACCTACATCATGCTCTATACATCATCCACGCATCACGCTTAATTACAGGCCCTAAAAAACTTTTTTTTTTCAAATTTATATTTTCCCCTTGAAATTAACCTTCTAATCAACCCATATGAAAAAAATTAGGTCAAAATACATTTTGTAACTATTTTTAAAAAATCCACAAAAAACTGCTAAAAATACCTTATTTATAAGGGTCTGCGCCAGCAGTTTTTTGTGGATTTTTTAAAAATAGCTACAAAATGTATTTTGACCTAATTTTTTTCATATGTGTTGATTGGAAGGTTAATTTCAAGAAAAAAATATAAAATTTGAAAAAAATATTTTCTAGGGCCTAGAATTAGATGTGATGTCTGGTGTGATGTATAGTGCATGAAGTATGTGAGCCTTCCTCTCTCTCTCTCTCTCTATATATATATATATATATATATATATATATATATATATATATATATATATATATATATACACACACACACACACACAAAAATTGTGTATATATAAACATAAAAGGTCTATATATCTGAGTTTTTTATGTAAGGTATATTAGAATAATTGTATTTGGGTATGTATGCATGTATGGTATGTGTGTGTATGAAGGACACATAGGTGGAGGAACGTTGGAGACACGTGGCAAGTGATGGGTGGCAGGTCGTCGACGGTGGACGAGAGGCAGTGTTGGATATTTTTTATTTATTCTTACTTTTTATTTTGATTTAAATGGGTATGTTGAATTATTTATTTCAACTATTATCATATTAGCAAATTTTATTTTGTTTTTTTTATATATGTGTAAATATTTAATTAATTATTTTTTAAATTCACGTATGAGTATTTGATTGGTCATTATAATAAATTTAAAATCTAGGTGGACTGCCAAGTCAACATCTCTGTTACAATTTTTAACGACAATCTAACGATGGACACAATTGAATCGATTTTTAAAATTGAGGGATAACATTACAACTTTCGAAACACTAGTTTCAAAATAAAAATTACCCAAAACTTTAAGATTAAATATGCATTTTCCCCAAAAAAACTTATTAAGGATTACCACGTAGATTTTAACAAGTCCTTAGTTGACCATTATAAGCATTATGTTTTATTTTAAATTACAAAAATATCCTCAAAATAAGATAAAACTCTCTGTGCGTGCGTCTCCCCCACCTCCATCCCCAATTAGTACGATGTTGTCCCCCACTTCCCCAAACCCCACCATCTCCATCCACATAATACTTCCCTCGACCCCACACAACACCCACTATCTCCCATACACGGGACTTAACCCCCCCACCCATCAATGCGTCTCTATTCTATTTATTTCAATTGAAGCCTGCTGATTTTTAGTTCGAAAAAGTTTATCCTAAGGTGGTCTAAGTTCAATTAATTAATGTGTCCTTAAAGAAAATCCTGATTATATTGAATCAAATTTCAATTTTACCTAATAAAATTAGTTAGATTCAGTTTATATGTGGGCGATGCAAAGTAAATCAAGTGGGAAAAGGAAAAGCAATAAATCATAAATCCACATCAGGTTTTAAAGTGAAAATCGCCACGAAAAAAAAAACACTATCGCACCCATGCCCAACCAAGTCCACTTGTACGATTTTTTTTGTAAGATTAACAAAGAACAAACACGACTTACATAAGACTCGATTCACACCACAAAGTCTTCCCCTTACGTTATGATTCGATGCCTCTGTTTGTACTAGCAATGAGTTAGCCTCGCCAACATCAACTTGCACAATCATAAATATCGTCATCCACTGATCTTAATTAAAATCTTGATCTTCCACACATATCCTTGTTCTAATCAGCTCACACGATCACATATGTTGATATCTTAAGATGAAGCTTGGAAAAGATTGTAAACTAAAAACTGATGTAGGAATATAGGTGTTGATGTAAAAAACTAGACTTGATCTAATTTATTAATCACAGAAAAATATGAAATAAGAAATAAGACGAAGGATTGTTAAAGTGGTTCAGCCTTAATGAAAATGGCCTATGTCCACTATCTTGTATTGTTGGGTATTTTGCCTTATGTTCGCTAATAAACGCTTGTTCCGCTGTGGAATATTACAATGTATATATAGCCCTTGGGCTATCAATGTGAATAGACAATACGTCGTTTACTAAATGGACGTATATATCTGTACATAGTAAGAATGTTCATTGAATCTATCTTCGTCGTTTTATCTTCTTGACCAGGTGCTTGGTACGTTGAGTAGCTCGGTACGCTGAGTAGCTCGGTGTTTTAAGTTGTTCGGTAATTATGTTCAAGCCATGTAGCATAACACGTGTCTTCATATAATTCATCCAATTCAGCAGACTAATTTTCGTATCAACAGAAGCCCCCAATGTTTCACAGTTGAAGTTGGATATGAGAATGTGGAATATTATGCCCAAGTCATTAATACATTTTTGAAGGTGTGGTGTAAAGAGGACAGAATTAGGAGATAGAGAATCAGAAGTGAAGCTTGCCATGGAGCGAAGTTGATCACTTTTGGACCTCATGAGAATTGATGGTACACTCGAAATCATTGGAATATAGGGATTTGGGTTTGTTTCAGAATCTAATGAATTTTGCGTACGTGATTGTTTCTTCAAGATTTCAAGACAGAACCAACAAGAATCGAAGAGGTTTATGACATCTTCTGGCCCCATATACGATGACTTTGATGTATCAAACCCGGCGGTTTGTAGAAGATAAGGGAAACTCTCGGGGTTATATATAGTCGTTTTGTGACAAAACTACCCTTTATATTGTGCATATATTATGAAGAGGCTAACTTTTCTTAAGTCCACGTTTATCATTTAGCTCTTCTTAGTTCATGGGAAAATTGCATTTCTACCATAACTTGCAAATTACATTTCCATCCTTAATGTTAGAGTTATTTGTATTCTAAAGTTTAAAAAGTTTGCCTTATTTTTCTTTGGTAAAAATACAAATTTAACACCAAAGTGTGGGGTGATTTTCAATTTTAGGCCTGATATTTCAAAAGTTGCAACGTTAACCGTAGATGTTGAAAATTGATTAAATCAAACCCACCGTTACATTTATCGTTAAGAATTGTAACGGAGGTGCTGAGTTAATGTCTAACATGTCAAAAACATTATGTGATCCAATGAGAGTTTTACACGTACCAACTATTTTTAACCTTAAATAATCCTTTTTAATAATATAAAAAAATCAATAAATTAAAAATGAAAATAACAGAAAAGCCCCCAAACATTTAGGTCTCTTATAACCTTCATTTTCATAACCCTTCCACCATTCTTGCCCACCTCCCACTGCCACAACCTGTTATCAAAAATGATTTTTAATTAATTTATAGAATATATAAACACTAATTAATACATGTATAATAATTCGAAATAAACACAAACAAACTTACCGTGACCATAATGTGGAATTGAATGATTGAGGCAAGTGTTCAATACTCTGTCCTTAATATAGGATTTGTCCTGCAATGGTGCTCTACGGGCTCAACGGCAATCGTTTTCGAGGATATAACAATCACGACTTACAATAGTAGCATTCCCAATTACAAGTTATAATCGAACTAAATGGAAGAAATTCTCTTTTTATGAACACAAAAATGGGATCGACTTAAGACGAATAATGTATGAAAGCAATAGAAAAAGCGAACCCCAACAACCATTTATACTCAATTAAATTACGATTAAGAAACAGTTAAACTGTCACAACAGTTGGACAAAAAAACTGTTAAAAATTGAAAATTAAAATTGGGCAAGAAATATAAAATACATACCAAAAATTAGGCTCGCAAATTAAATATAAGGTCTAATAACATTTTCCCCAAAAGTTAATATTTTGTCCAGGACTAAAGTTGAAGGCCCACGATCCACGACCCATGACCGGTCCGAGACTGATCGGACTGGGTCGGGCGGGCACGCGGGTGGCGATGCACGCGTGTAGCCTTAGAAGCCAATCCAAGCCCACGTGGGTCCTCCCTACTTGAAAGTGTTGGGATACCCCTAGGGCACCAAACTCATAAATCAAAAGGGATCCTTATATACTACACCCATTTCTTATATTCTATCTATGTAGGACTTTTGCGTTAACATAATACTTCAACCAAATTTCATGTTCCAAGTGAGTACTTTGAGCTATAATTTCTAATTTATTAATTTATGATTTTACACATGTGAGTATACCACATTATACTCCTCGTGGAGGAGAACATGTTACTACGTTGAACCATCTCGAAAGATGTGTGGGTTCTATATTAATTTGACCCTAAAGTTGACCAACAAAATATTTTTGTCAACTAGTTTAATAAAATAAATTCCAAAACCTCCCTCCCCCTCCTTCACACCTTAGTCACTGCCTTCCCCCACATATATGAACAACTGACTTCTCTCTCTCTCTCTCTCTCTCTCTCTCTCTCTCTCGAGCAAGATTCCTATATATTATGCTTTCTACATCACCCATACATCACACCTAGTTCTATGCGCTAATTTTTTTATTTTTTATTTTACCCATGGAGTTAACCTTCCAATTAACACGTGTTAAAAAAATTAGGTCAAAATACAACTTCTAGTTATTTTTTAAAAATCCAACACAAGACTGCTGAAAATACCTTATTTATAAGGGTCTGCTTTGCGCCAGCAAAATTTTGTGTATTTTTTAAAAATAGCTAGAAAATGCATTTTGACCTAATTTTTTTAAACATATGTTGATTGAAAGGTTAATTTCAATAAAAAATATTTTTTTTGGAAAAATGGTTTCTTAGGATCTAAAACTAAGTGTGATGTAGGGTGTGATGTATAGAGTGTAGTATAAGAAAGCCTTCCTCTCGCTCCCTCTTCCTTTCTCTCTCTCTCTCTCTCTCTATATATATATATATATATATATATATATATATACAAAAATCTTGTATATATAAACATAAATGGTGTATATATCTTATTTTTTATGTAAGGTATATTAGTATAATTGTATTTGGGTATGTATGCATGTATGGTGTGTGTGTGTGTGTGTGACACATAGGCGGAGGAACATCGACGACACGTGGCGAGTGATGGGTGGCAGGTCGTCGACGGTGGACGAGAGGGAGGGTTGGATATTTTTTATTTTGATTTAAATAATTAATTTTTTCAACTATTATTATATTAGCAATTTTTTTTTTATATATGTGTAAATTTTTAATTAATTATTTTTTAAATTCACGTATGAGTATTTGATTGGTCATTATAATAAATTTAAAATCTAGGTGGACTGCCAAGTCAACATCTCTATTACAATTTTTAAGGACAATCTAACGGTTGACCAAATTGAATTGATTTTTAAAATTGAGGGGTAACATTACAATTTTCGAAACACTGGTTTCAAAATAAAAATTACCCCAAACTTTAAGATTAAATTTGCATTTTCCACAAAAAACTTATTAAGGATTATCACGTAGATTTTAACAAGTCCTTAATTGACCATTATAAACATTATCTTTTATTCTAAATTACAAAAATATCCTCAAAATAAGATAAAACTCTCCGCGCGTGCGTCTCCCCCACCTCCACCCCCATTAAGTACGATGTTGTCCCCCACTTCCCCAAACCCCACCATCTCCATCCACTTAATACTTCCCTCGACCCCACACAACATCCACTATCTCCCATACACGGGCCTTAACCCCCCACCCATCAATGCCTCTCTATTCTATTTATTTCAATTGAAACCTGTTGATTTTTAGTTCGAAAAAGTTTGTCCTAGGGTGGTATAAGTTCAATTAATTAATGTGTCCTTAAAGAAAATCCTGGTTATATTGAATCAATTTTCAATTTTACTTAATAAAATTAGTTAGATTTAGTTTATATGTGGGCGATGCAAAGTAAATCAAGTGGAAAAAGGAAAATCATTAAATCACAAATCCACATCAGGTTTTAAAGTGAAAATCGCCATGGGAAAAAAACACTATCTCGCCCATTCCCAACCAAGTCCATTTGTACGATTTTTTTATAAGATTAACAAAGAACAAACACGACTTACATAAGACTCAATTCACACCACAAAATCTTCCCCTTACGTTATGATCCGATGCCTCTGTTTGTACTAGCAATGAGTTAGCCTCACCAACATTAACTTGCACAATCATAAATATCGTCATCCACTGATCTTAACTAAAAGCTTGATCTTCCACACATATCCTTGTTCTAATCAACTCACACGATCAAAGATGTTAATATCTTAAGTTGAAGCTTGGAAAAGATTGTAAACCAAAAATTGATGTTGGAATATAGGTATTACAACAAATAAAATCTCATAAAGTACCATTTATAATGTCCACATGTGTAAGAAAAATTTTGTTCATAGCTTAGGCTAGCATATATTTTGCCATATCCCGTTACTCTTCAACATGAGCCCTCTCGAAGAACCGAATCCTCATTTACTCCAACATTCGAGGATCTCCACATTGAGAAGGTATATTGCTATTAAAGGTTTAAATTTATCCTTATCTATTTTTGGATGTTGAATTTTATTTAAAACGAACAGGAGTTTTTTTATTTAAAACGAGGCTGGTTTATTTTATTAAAAAAATTATTTTTTTTGCTAACAGTCATTTTAACGATATGGAGATCTTGTTCAAACGATCCTTGGATCTCGTTCGAAGTCTCGCTCAAAGCATTTTATCAAACTAACTTTGAACGAACCTTTCTATTTTGGCTCATTAGAAATTAAATGGTTGTCGTTCAAATGAGATGAATTTCTCGTTCATACAAGACCTGTTTGTCGTTAGAACGAGTTGGCTTTCTCGTTCGAATGAGATTCATCTTCGTTCAAACGATCCACCACCTCAAAATTTGTGTGTTCTTATAAATACCTGTTTCGTCTTTTAGTTTAGTAGTACTTTTGACAGAACATTTTCTGAACATCTTTTACAAAAGTTCTTCTTTGTTTAGTGTTCTAAAAACACTTTTGATTCATAACTTACATCTTGGAAACATATTCGTGAATTGGTTTAAACCCTAGATAGTTTAGTATCTTTGCATACACCTTTGTGGAGAAGGCATCTCCATGGATGACTTGTGAAACCCGAGGGGATCACTACTGAATACGAAGGCAGAGGCTAAAGGATGACTGCGGTCCATTGTGATTCTTATGAGGATCATTGATGATCGGTGGATACCGAGCGTGGAATGCTACGTGTGGACTATTTAGAGACAAGTGGTATTCTTTAGAGAGTTATGAAGACTAACGCGTTATACTTGTGTAGATTATCGAGTAGTTTATAAGTCGACTATCTAGTAATATTTTTAAAGTACTGAGATTTTGCCCGAAAGGGATTTTTTCTGAAATGTTGCCTTTGTTGGATGCTTTGTTTGATTTATCTGTTTTATCACATAGATGCAAGTTTATGATTAAAAGATAAAATCTATTTAAAATTGGATTTGTATGCTTGGGAATAAAATTGATAAAACATACAAAATAAGGAATTATTGTTTGTTTGTGGAGCGATCCTAGACGTACTGTGTTCTCAAGTTGGTATTAGAGCGCGCTACACTAATTTATCGCGTGATCTATTTTTTTGCAAAATTTTCTAAGATATCAATTCTTTGGAAAATTTATTTTGAAAAGGATAAGTGCTAATGGATAACTTATATAATCGGATGCCTGCCTTCGATGGATCAAAGTATGCATATTAGAAAGCCTGAATGAGATCTTGTTTAAAAGCAATAGTTGAAAGAGTATGACTTGTTTGTGAAAGAGGGTGGAATCCTCCCACTACCACAATTGGGAATGATATTAATCCTAAACATGCCTCCGACTGGACTGATGATGAATTTTAATGGAGAAGATATAATTTACGAGGCTTAGTACTATTTTTAGAGTTGTCACATAGACGAGTTCCATCATATCCTGAGGCGCACTACGTCTAAGGAAACATAGGATACCCTTCAGCTTGCACATGAGGGTACCAACGCCGTTAAGGCATCTAAGCTTCAAAATTTGACCACCCAGTTTGAGGCCATCACTATATTAGAGTATGAGTCAATTGATGGTTTTTATGCTCGTTTATTAGATATTATTAAAATTAGTTTTAATTTGGGTGAGAAAATTGAGGAGACTAGGGCCGTGAAAAATATTTTAAGATTCTTTCCTGCTCATTTTATTCCTAAGGTCACTGTTTTGAATTCTTTGGGGATATTAGATACACTTAGGTTAGAAGAACTCATAGGAGACCTTCAAACTTATAAGATCGTCATGTTTCCCCAAACCATTAAGCCTAAAAATAGAGGGGTAACTTTATAGACTCAAATTCAGTAAAAGAAAAAAGAGAGAGTTTGTGAGTGCGATTATGAGGGAGTTTGTTATGTGAGTGGCTTAGCCTTATTTGCTAAATTTTTAAAAGTTTCTCAAATTTTCAAAAGATAATTCTTCCAATAAAAAAGATTTTTGAGAAAAATAAAAATAAGAAAGAGGTCAAAGGTAGCGGTGAGAAGGAGGAAGAGATAAGGTGTTTTGAGTGTGAGGTTAAAGGGAAAATGGCTAAGGAGTGTCCCACTAGGCTAATGAGAAAGGGCAAAGAGATTTCTAATAAAGCCATACTTAGCGATAGTGACATATAGTCGGTTGATTCGGGGGGAGAATCACCACATGAAATGTGCGTTATGTTCACGGCTAGTCATGTGAGCATTACTAGTTTATCACACAACGATGAGGAAACTTGTAAACATGAAGGCTTCGATGAGATTTTGAGTCACTCAGGGGATAGTGAGAGTGAGAATGACTGTGAGGGAGAAGGGGATCTCCAAAAAGAGTTTAATGATTTATACGCCGAGACATTGAAAACAAAAATGCTAAATAAAGAGTTGTCTCACAGGGTGTTAGATTTGAAGAGAGAGGTGAAGAATTTTAGGGTGTGTGAGGCGTCAACGAGTTAACTCGAGAAGGTGAAGATATCTTTGAGTGAGTAGTTGATCGTTTTAGGACGAGAAAATAATGACTTGACCAACACTTTTGCTAGTCTTATGGGAGATCTTCAATCTTCATTGGAGACTCGTGAGAAACTTAAAACCCGTGTATCCCAACTTAAGATTGATCTCGAATGTTCCTTTGAGGTCAAAGTCACTTTAGAGGATACATCTAAGAAGTTTGGAAAGATATTTCTCGATCCTGCATTGGGTAATGTTGAGCGGCTAGGAATAGGTTATGGTGGTGCGTCCACTTGCCTGTTCCACCCGAGCAGGTTCCCGAGTTTATGTTAGATCCTTATGTCCATCAACCTAACCCACCTAGGCATATTATCCCACTTAGGAGAGCTTGTCCTAGAGGTTTTAAGCAAGGTGGACCCAATCCCATTTACATTTGTACCCATTCACCTTAAGGAGTTTCGCTGTAGGTTAGGGATAACGTCTCATAGGTACCTTCCTCGCTATGCTCCTACATGAGTCGCCACACGCACTACCACACACTTTGCTCCGCATGCTCACGCACATCACGTTATAGATTTTGAGAGCTGTTGAGAGAAAGTTGAGGTTTTAGTCCAAACTTTAAAATTTTTTATAGAGGAATTTCATAGGATGTCATCTCCCCTGGAAATGTCCTCCGGGCCTAATGATTGAGGTTGAGACTTTTTACTAGAATAGGGTTCTTTTCATGATCATATCATATATCCCCATTGCTAGTGTGTATCACCATTGTATTTATTGTTTTCTTTTTATGAAAAACTATGAGACAATACAAAAAGATTTTCGGTTTTTAAGAAAAATGAGAAAAAAGGAAAAAAGATTTTATTTTTGGATAAATTTTGGAAAAACACAAAAAGATTTGTGTAGTTTGTTTACACCATGTATGGATATACATTTAAGATAGCCGAACCACAATACCATTCCATAATCCATGTGATCATATTATAGTGTTTTGATACACGACATCATTTCATACATTTGCTTTATAATATTTGGAGTAATTAAGATGTATTTTAATGATAACCTACTACATGCTTGACTCTTTATTTCCTTTAATGCATGTGTGCACGGATTTACATGATTTTTTTGCTTTTCTATCACATGTTGGTCATTAAGTTTTCATATCAATTTTGCCTAAAAATGAAAAATTTGTAATAAGAGATAAAAAGATGTGCTTGTAAAAACAATTGCCTGGATTTATGTTTCTTTTTTCAGAAAATTGTTATACTTTATGCAATGGAAAGGGGTTATGAAAGACATGTTACCTTTGCGTTAAAAGCCTCCATTTTCAAGTTAAAAGAGCCAAAAAGATTAAAGGCACATAAAAACAAAAGTGCCCGATAAATTTTTGATCATTGATTATTTTTTTAAGCATTATCTCTTCAAAAATAATTGAGTGTTATCTTAGTTATGTGAGATTTTGAGGGAGTATAGTTGAATATCAATGGGTTTGCACATTCTAAGTAATCGCGGAAAAACATACACTAGTTTTAGGTTTTATTGGTGTTAAATTCATTTTAGACTTTGATTTGTTAATAAGATTGAGTCAATTTCATATGAATTAAGCTTTTTACTCCTAAGGTTGTCATTGAGTTCATTCGTCACTGGTTTCTAAATCCTTCGTGCACATATGTCATGTTTGTTTGTGTTGATTTTTCCTATCGAATATATTCAAACCCATTCATTACTGGATCACAATTATGTAATTTTAGTGTTTGTTCACGGTGTGTGTTGTATTTGTAAATTATTTTTTTTATTAGAAAAATGAAAAATTTCAAAAATAGTAGGTTTTGATGGCCTTTGAGATTATCGTTGCACATGCTTGATTTATATCTATTTGTGATGATATTATTTCATTTTGTGATGCTCTCCATATTTATGCTTTAGTTTATACTCCTTGTGTATTTCAGACAAAATAAAAGAGGGAGACCAAATTACGGGGGAGATTTACATGAGTTTGGTTTATTGGGGAGAAATACTTATGTGTTTTTTTTAAAGCTCGATGCATCACGAAGTATTTTTTGTTTCTTGTGTGTAGGTACATTTTAAGATCATATTCATTATGCACTTGATGAAATCAAAGTACCTAAGAGAAAAACAAGAGGAAGCGGGGATTTGAATTTTTTTGAAGATGTCATTATCTTGCACCTATCCATATTTCTAGGGTTAGGAGGGTATTAGGATAATTTTATGTCTTAGGGGATTTTGATGTAATTTGAATTTCAGATTTTATGATTATACCAGAATAGTCAAAGGGGGAGATTTGTAAGAACAATTTTGTTCATAGCTTAGGCTAGCATATAGTTTGGCAAATCCCGTTACACATCGTCATGAGCCGTCACGAAGAACGGAATCCTCATCTACTCCAGCATTCAAGTATCTCCACATTGATAAGGTATATTGCTATTACATGTTTAAATTTATTCCTTAAATTTATTTTGGGATGTTGAATTTTATTTAAAAAAAATAAGAGTTTTTTTTAAAATTTAAAATGAGTCTGGTTTATTTTATTAATTTTTTTTGCCAGTATTCGTTCTAACGATATGGAGATCTTGTTCGAACGATCCTTGGATCTCGCTTGAAGTCTCTCTCAAAGCATTTTATCAAATGAACTTCGAACGAAACTTTCTATTTTAGCTCATTAGAAATGAAATGGTTTCGTTCAAACGAGATGGATTTCTCGTTCGAATGAGACCTGTTTGTCGTTAGAATAAGTTGGATTTCTCGTTTGAACTATATTCATCTTCGTTCAAAAAAGCCACTGCCTCAAAATTTGTGTGTTCGTATAAATACCTATTTCGTCTTTTAGTTTTGTAAGAGTTTTGACATAACGTTTTCTTAATATCTTTTACAAAACATATTATTTGTTTAGTGTTCCAAAAAAACCTTTGATTCACAACATACATCCTGAAAATGTATTTTATGAATCGGTTTAAACCTTAGATAGTTTAATATATTTGCATACACCTTTGTGGAGAAGGCATCTCTATGGCTGACTTGTGAAACTCGAGGGGATCACTGCTGAAGACGATGGCTGAGGATGAAGGAGGATTATAGTCCATTGTGATTCTTGAGAGGATTATTGATAACCGGTGGATATCAAGCGTGGAAGGCTATGTGTGAACTTATTGGAGACAAGTGGTATTCTTTAGAGAGTTACAAAGACTTGTGTCAATTATAGAGTAGTCTGTAAATTGACTGCCTTGTAATATTTCTAAAGTGCTGAGGTTTTTCCCGTAAGGGATTTTTCCTGAAATGTTGCCTTTGTTAGATGCTTGTTTGATTTATCTTTTTTATCACATAAATGCATGTATAGGATAAAGAGATAAAATCTGTTTTAAGTTGGGTTTTGTATGCTTGGGAATAAAATTGATAAAACATACAAAAATAAGGAATTTCTGTTTATTTATGGGACCATCCTAGCTGTATTGCGTTCTCAACATGCTATCAATACGCCAACATTTCTAAAGTCTATATTTATCATGGGTTGTTTTTATTTCAAGGGTAAATTTCACTTCATCCCTAATTGACAAATTACATTTCGTTATTTTCCATTTTAGTCCTTGGTCAATATATTTTTGGCTATAGTCCACCTACATATTTTTTGGACACTGAGATCTCTCACCCCTCAATGTATAACTTGTAAGTTAGGGAATACACGAACATACCACATGTATAGTATAAAAATTCGTGTATACATTATTAAATTCCGCATAGAAATTACAATTTTCTCGAAAACAAATCATGTATACTTAACAAAATTTATTTTACACATGACTGAAAATCGGGTATACAAGGGAGAGGGATCTTACTGCCCAAAAAAATATATTAGTGGACTAAAGACAAAGATATATCGAACATGAAATTTAGCCAAAAAATTGATTACATTTCCACCCTTACCGGTTACATATTTTTTTAGATTTATTTAGGTTTTAATACTCAAAAGTTGACTATTTTAAACATTATCTTTCATCCAAAATTACCACAATATCCTAGAAACAAAATAAAACTCAAATATATCACAATCTCTCTGTCTTGTATGTCTATCTCTCTTATTTGATTTCATTTTCAATTTGTTAGTTTTTGATTTTTTCAATCCCACCTAGGATGCCCCTCACCCAACTTCAGATCTTGGATTTTTCTTGGAAGACATTGTGAGTAATAATTTACTCGTATAGAAAAAAGCCCTTCGATAGGTTTCTTTAACAGTTTTTAGGTTTTTAAAGATATCTTAATTTTCTAACATTTTTATGGGAAAAAACACGATTTTCAAGGGGAAAAATCATGTGTTTTCCGGACAACTCATGCATTCCCCCCCCTCCCCCCCGAAATGTTAAAAAATCAGGTAAAATAAAAAGTAATTACACACACACACACACACACACACACACACACACACACACACACACACACACATATATATATATATATATATTATTTTTAATAGGAATTTGTATGTTTTTGGAAATTTTCTTGAAATATTTGCTAAAATATTTTGAAAAAAATCCTAAAAAATTATATGAGATTCTTTTTAAAATTTTAGATTCATTCAAACGATTTTGTATGATTTTTCTAGAATTATAGACTTTTCATTAATATTTTTTTTATTGATTTCTTATATAAAAATGAAAAATGTTGATTTCTAAGGTTCTTGCTTCTTTGTCAAAACTGCGTCGTTTTGATCATTTTCTGCAACTTCAAAAACTCCATTGTTGGACCTCCAAACTTCAGGAAATTGAAATTTAACTCCGTGGAAATTCCTCTAAGATCAAAATCCAATATAGGATTCTAAAAAATAAAAACTATTATATCTCCTCACAAACTCCTCTACACACATTAATTTTTGCAGTAATTAAAATAATCTCATTATTACAACCAAGTAAAATTTAGGAAAACTATGTACGGATAATCCACGGTAGGATCTATGCACATAACAAAAATATGTGACCATGATGGAGGGAGTAATAAGAATCTTAAAAAACCATGTTAGTATAAAAACTTACACATACATGCATATATTTTCTAACATACAAACTTAGGGTTTCAATGGTGAACAACATATACCTTTTTAAAACAAGTTCAATCTATAACCGGGGCTCTAATACCAATTCATGGAGATTGATGTTATAAAAAATATTTATGGCAAAAAGCTTTGATTGATTATGTTTCAAAATATTACATGTCCATGAATATACGTTGTTAAGGCATCTTCTCCCACTTACGTAAGAGCTAGATGATTTTTTCTTTAACGAACTTACTCCTTTATTTACATATGAAGAGGTAGGCACCTCAGGTCGTCCTTGGGAAGATATAGAGGAGGAGGAGGAGGAAGAATAAGGCTTCATCTTTCCCTAATTCTACGAAATTCAGAAGATGTGACAAGTCATCCAAGAGATGTGGTCGACCTTAATGCCATTAGGATGAGCTTGAAAATTAAGGATGACCAAATTGATAAGGCGACCCGAGGCGAAGTTGGCACCAAAAAATAATAATTCTGTTCGGGGGAAATAAAATTGAGAGAAAGAGAAAAGGAAGGAGAGAGAGGCCTAACGTTCTAAGAAGATGAGGACAAATTGAAATCCTACCTCCACTCGAACTAGGGGAAACAACCAACCTTTAGTGATTGACTCACGACAGTAGGTAGCACCACAACCCTTAACATCCAGGGTTCAGCCTTAGGAGAGAAATTTATGAAGGGACAGGAACCCTTTATCACCGATGACTCAGAGTTTCACAGTATCGAGGTTGGTTTCTCAATAACTCAGGCTGTCATATTACCCAAAGACATATCCTCGTTGAGAACTTTCAGCTTGGAGCCCTTTTATAAGGAAGGTCTCCGCTACATTAATCTCACAAGGTGATATTTATATCTGGTTACTTTCAAAGTTTTTTTAGATCATTTTAACACTGACTAAACTACTTATCCTTTGTCTTTTTAGGCCATGATGGCGATGCAGAAGATGGCTTACTAAGACAACTTCTTGGTGTATAAAAATGACATTCTCCGAGACCAAGACAATGCCATTAAGTACAAGTTGGCTAACAAAGACATCCTGATCACCAACCTTCAAGACAAGCTGAAGGATGAGGGCGTTAATAACGAGAAACTGGTAAAGGAAGGAAACACCCTATAACTAAAGTTTACCAGGGTGGATTACCAACTCACCGAGATGGGCTTTTGACTAAGAAGTTTTGGACAAACTGATTCTCCAAAGGAAAAAATAGGCCCTTTTTTGCTAATCGGGAGTAAGATCAAGGGAATTCCTTCGAAAAAGGCTTTGAGGTCGAAGCTTAGGAGTTTGAGAGGAAGCTAGACTACCACGAGCTGGTTGCATTCAATAAGGGATGGTATGGTGGCCTTAAGAGGGTTAACATTCCTGAAGGTGACTCTGCCTACGCTGAACACCTTCCTTTTGAAAAGTCCGTCATTAGTGACACTGAAGCTTCCCTGGCGTCTGGATTGGAAGTAAATCAACTAATAATCGATCCAACTCTTTCTAAAGGACAGGGTGAGCATGACAATAACGTTTTCACTAGATAGTTGGAGGTTACCCCTAACAACCTAGTTTTAGTTTTTTTATCTTTCTTTTTTAACGTAGGTTGTTTGTCCAAAATTTTGTAGGCCTTGTACCATTTCTTGTTATTAATAAAAGAAATTTCCATTAATTTTTATTGCCTTATTTATTCACTTTCTATGTATATTTTAAGGTTTTTTATGATTGTGTTAGGTGGAGGACTGATTAGCGGCCGATTCCATTGACTAGAAAAATTACTCAATAAGCTAATGTTTATATTAACTTATTGACTTGAAAATTTGATAAGTTAAAGCTCATATTTAACTTAATCATTAGTTAGAGGAACTGAGATATGTGACTGACTCCACTATCTTGTAAACTTAATCAACAAGATAATGTCCAAATTAACTCATTGACTTGAAAATTTTATAAGTTCACATTCATATTTAACTTAATAATTAGTCGGTGGAGTTAGGACATATGGTCGAATCCACAAAAATGTAAAATTAATCAATGAAGCTAATGTTGAAATTAACTCATTGACTTTAAATGTGATAAGTTAATGTTCATATTTAACTTAACCATTAATTTCCTTATTCATAAGGAGACTTTTGCACATTTTGGCAAAGGGAAACTTGTTCTAAGCCGTTCTGCCCATTCTAAGATGGGCTTATGTGTGATTTTTGCGAATCTGACTTGTTCTAAATCATACCACCTATTATTAGGCAGGTTTATGCCTATTCTAGTCTGATCAACCTAGAGTTGTATTGTACCACCGTTGAAGGTGGTTTTATGTTTGTTTTAGAAAAAAGTCGACTCATTATAAGTCATACCACTCATTCTTACGTAGATTTATGTCTATCCTAGGTTGATCAACCCATAATTGGGTTGGACCACCATATTTATATGGGTTTATGCTTTTTTTAGGAGTGATCGACTTGTTATAAGTCATAGTACCCATTCTTAGGTGGGTTTATGCTTATTCTAGATCGACCAATCATAGCTTGGTTGTACCACCGTTTTCAGGTGGATTTATGCATGTTTTAAGCAAAACCAAGTTGTTCTAAGTTGTACCTATTATAAAAGTAGACTAAAACCGTGCTTTATGTAATAGTTTTAGTTTTGGATTTATTGTTAAAATAAAATCAAATTTTCCCGTTTTAATGAGAATTATGTATGGAGATAATGTTTACATTATTTTATATATTGTTGATGTCTTTTATTCTGCTCCGTAGGTGTTCTGGTGTGTAGAGTACGACTTATACACAGACGATCAAATCACCAGTTCTTGTGGAATATAAGTTTTATTGTCACAGTCTTGGATGTAACTGGACACACCATCAGTAGGGCTGTAGTACAATATTTTAGTAGGTATATTTTGATAATGGGAAACGATATAGTTTCTACTTATTATGCTAGTACACTTTATGTGTATTGAACGGGACCACTTTGAGGTTATTGTCTTTATACTGATTCCAAGACAATGTAAATCTTATGATTATTAGGTTTACTTAAGGCTCTTAATCTGGATATGATTGATGGACACATGCACTAGTTATTTATTGCTTTAACCTATCCGGTGAGATTCATTATTGGATTAATAATCTTGATAGATTGGCTAATAGTGATTAATGTATGGTGAAAGTCTTTTATGGATGGAATCCACATCTCGATATAGAGAATAGTGATACCCCCTTGAGATGCTTATAAGTTTTGTATGTGTCAAACCCTGCAGGTGGATTATGTTAATCCGATACTACAAATAAGTTAAGTTGAACCGCTCAAGGACTTAAAGAAGTTAATCCAATATTATAAGTATTTTTTTTTATTAACGAGTATCTATAACCTTAATGTGAGGAGATTTAAGTAATTAATAATAAGGAGCTCGAAATATAATTTTGAGTTAAGGAGTGGAGTTGCAATTATAATTATGTAGTGATATTAATTATAATTAAGAGACTGTGATTAGAATCCGGATAGATTAGATTTTCTCAATCCCATTAGGAGCCACATCTTTATATCTCCTTAGGGTTCCTACTGTAGCCTATATATATGAACCTAAGGATCATTGTTCCTCAAGCCGATTGTTACTCTTTTATACTCAAAAGACCTAAATCCGGATTAGTGAGAAAGAGAGACAACATAGAGGAAAAGTGAGAAGATAAGGTGGTTATAAAGGAAGAGCCCACACTTTGCTCATGACTGTTCATATCAAGAATACAATAAAAGATCATGAGGTGCATCGGGCCTGCATTCTAGATCAACTGCCATCATATTTTATTCATGCTAAGACGAGATAAAACAAAACGAATCTCAAAGGTTAATCCTAATTCTGCCTTGTTGGATTTTATGTATGTGTAATTTTGTTTTCTAGTTTGATCTATACGCATATTCAATAGACACTTGGATTGCCGTTCCAATAATACTACCAATTTTTATGTGAGTTAATCATTATTCTAGGCCGACTAACCCAGAGTTGGGTTATACCACCATTTTAGGTTGGTTTATGCCTATTTTAGGTGAAATCGACTTGTTATAAGTCATACCACCCATTCTTAGGCGAGTTTATACCTATTCTAGGCCGACCAACCTAGAGTTAGGTTGTACTATCGTTTTCAAGTGGGTTTATGGTAGATCTTAGTTAAAAAATGTAATGATGTTAAATAACTATTTTTTATTAACATAAATTATATTTATTTTTCTAGATATAAAAAAAGTAAATCTAATTTAATTAATGATTAAATTTCCTAATGTTCATGGAATTCCATGACCTAGACACCTCTGTCCTATCTAACTATTCGAAGTGATATGAACTGCCTCCTCCCATTAAAACTACTCTATAGTGTCCTTATAAGTCAGACACCAACTTCCTATTAGACGGTTTCTTTTCTCAACGACTGGAGACGACTTTCTGAGTACCAATCTCCATAGGGATGACTGCTTTCATTCCACACAACAAGGTATGTGGAGGTTTCCCCTTTTGTCGTCTTATTTTTTTCATTGGTCCATAGGATGGATGATAGTTCATCCACCTATCTTTTTTTTTTCATTTTTTAATCATCGTTTGATCCCAGCAAGTAGAGTCTGGTTGGAAATTTTGACTCTTTGTAACACTGTGGGACAACAAGTGAGGCATTGTGATTTCGGATCCCATACTCTACACAAAGGTCGCTGGTTGCATCATTATCAAAATGGGTTCCGTTATCTAATACCAAGTCTTTGGGGATGAAGAATCAAGTGACGATGTTCCTCCATATGAATCATCTTACATCAGACTCTCATATGTGAGTTAACGGCTCAACAACCACCCATTTTGCGAAGTAATCAATGATAATGATTAGGAAATTTTGATTTCCAGGCATGATAGTTAAAGGCCCTACAATATCAATGCCTCATTTGAGCGAAGGGCTATAAACTTATAAAAGGGTTGAGGTTGTCGTCGGCTACTTAATGATGGTCGAGAACTCTTGACATTTAGGAATTTTTTAGATGAATTGTATCGTATTCTTTTGCGTGAAACGCCAATTATACCCTTGTGAGATAAACCTATACGATAGAGATCATCCTCCTGCATATGCTCCACAACTACCTTCGTCTATATCACCGAGGATTCCTTCCACCTGATATGGATGGACCCATTTGAGTAGGGGACCTATGAGAAATAGCCAATAAGTTTTCCCTCTGAGTCGAGAAAAACCTGGGTGATTGGATTTTTATTTTTGGGCCTCTTTTCCATTTAATGGGAGATCTCCGCTCTTTAGTTAGGTAATGATCGGGTCTATCCACGATGGAGTTGACTCGATCTACATGACATCTGACTTTGATCCTAGCTCATCAATGCTCTATCGACTAACATAATGGATAGAAAAGCTTTTTGTGTGTCATTGTTGCAAAGCCTCTCTAATTAATAATTTCCTTCAATCACCTAAAAAAATATCACAAGACTAGTATGGAGGTGAGTAAGGGTATAAATCCAACTCTTTTGAGTGAAACACAAGCAAAGTGATGTAATCCAATTTTCTAGATAATTTTCTTAATTTTTTTTGCTTTCCTTGTTTTCCACTTTTTTTTATGATTTTTTTTTATATTAAAATGATTTTTTTGTGATGGTGAAATAACTAAACTAAATGAAATATATCAACTAAACTAGAAGAAAAATATAAAGAAATACTAAAAAGCGTGTGATAAAAATGAGTGAAATATAACTAATGAGAGATACTAGTGAGAAAGATCAAGGGATGTAAATCCACCCCCATTTCACACAACAATATAGTTTAAACTATTTTAATTTGATAGAGTTCCAAGATTTTTAACTAATTCAAAACTTGATTCTCATTATCCTAATGAATTAAGAAAATATTATTTTAGAAAAGTAATTTTTAATTCCTACTCAAAATGAATTAAAATTAATAAAGTGTAACATCCTCTAGGGAAAATTAATCCAACTAATTTCAATTAAACAAAATAAAATACGAGTAGAAAAAAAACCATATTATAATTTTGATCATTTTAATAAGCATATCTCTAGTTTGAATCAAAATGGTAAAATTATAACACAAGCTTTCAATCCTTTCTCAGGGATGGTTTCCAATTTCTCAATGCAAAAACAAGTGTAGGAATTAAAGTTACTAATCAAAGAAAATCAAACAAAAATAAAATTAGCAAAATAGATAAATTGGATCCATGGGGTTTCATTTCATACCTTGAATGGAAGATTAGCCCTCCATAATGGGATTCCAAGAAATCAAATAAACAATATAATTCATATGAGTATGAGAGAAGAGAATCAACCAATCAATATATAACATAAAATTTCTTTTGATGCTACAATATTTGTTTTCACTATTTTCTCTCACTAAAGTAATAAACTTTCTCGCTACAATATTTTCTATCACTTAACACTGTTTTCTTCTTTCCTTCCACACTATACTTGCTCCCCCACTACTTCTTCCTTTTTATTTCTCTCCTTTTAAATGAAGAGAGGGTCTTATTTTATAAGAGGCATGGAGCTAGAGGTAAAATTGGAAGGTAAGGATGAGGGTAGTTTAGGACAAATGGGGTAAAAATAATTCCAAACATGTGACTTTTGTTTTTGGAAAATGGCCAATCGTTGGATGTTGTAAGTAATGGGTTTTGCATGAAATGGGTAAAGCAGGAGAATAGGCTGGAAGTAGAAAATTGAAATGTGTGTCTGATTTGGTTCAAATGGGTTCTTGGCAGGATGGTATGGAGCTCGGTTTAGGTATTGGGACTGCCTGGGTTTGGGACCGGGTTTTTGAATCGGGTAAGGAAGGATGGTGGAATCGGGTTTCTCTGGAGTGGAGTGTGGCTGGACGGATATGGTTTATGGGTTGGAGCTCGAGTAGAAGCAGCGAGTTAAGGTTGTTGAGGTGGACCTCGGGTTGAACGGCAGAGGAGGTCGGTGGGTTAGGGCTGTCCGACAAGTTCGTGGGTTGAGGGTGATGGAGGTCGTGTCTAAGGCAAGTGGTCGATTTGGGTTTGGGATAAGGCAACTATGTTGGTAATCTCGGGTTTTATGGATTCTACTCGGAGCTATGGTGGTGGAGGTTTTTGAGTTTGTTTATGGAGGAGAGAGAAAGAAGATAGATTTGGTGGGAAGATGATGAGGTGTGTGTGAGGGAGTTTATTTAGTATGGTGAGGTGTAGGTGTGGTTTAGTGTGTGTGTGTTTAGTTTGTGACTAAAAAGCAATAAATAAAAAATAAAATTACTTACAAAAAAAACTTAATAAAACTAAAAATATAAAATAATTAAAAAAAAATTAAAATCTTAACCTATTAAAAGATAAATATTTATAAATCTATAAAATAAAACTAAACAACATAAACTCTATTAAAACCAAAAAAATATAAATTGTAAATTTTAAAAATAAAAGACTCAAAATAAAATTATACTAATAAACCTAATAAAATATTAATAAAATGAAACTAATAATAAAAAATAAAAATAAAACGCACACCTAAAATATAAAAATAGTCGACGGATAATACATACTCTAATTTATACCACTCTACGTACAAATAAATCCTAAAAATATACACGACTCAAAATAAAATATATAATAAATTCTAAAAATTATATACGACACAAATGAAATTATAAAAAAATCTAAAAGTTGCAAACTAAACACATAGGAGGCTCGGGACAGGATTAGGGAATAAGGTAATAGGTAGGGGACTGGGTTCGGCTCTTTTAACCGCATCACTGTCACATTTGATTTGAAATAAAACTTTTAATCCGCAAGTGCAAATATACCTATAAAAAGAACATATATGCACATAAGACCAATTTTACCAAGAAATAGCGATTAAAAATCATATATCTGGGGTTTTATTTAAACATTGTTGGGTGTTTATCACACCAAACCCAAACAGAACATTGATAGTCCTCGAGCAAAAATAGAAAGAAAGAAAGATAAGAAATCAAAAGTGTACCACTTTTGCGGGAACTTGCGATTGCAGTTAGCAAGTGCAATAAGACTTTAAACCTATAGGTTGCCCTACAGGAAAAGTTTTGTCTCGTGAGGATTTACAGGGAATATACCCACAAGATTCTATATTTATAAACGACAATCAATCTCTTATTAGACATAGAACAATCGCACAATCCATCATGAGATAAATATTTTGGGGAATACAAGCTAAAAGTGTATAAAAAGTTTAGTTAAGTGAATACTCAAGGCGCATCCTTCCTAGAACTCAACGTGTGTGTTGTGAATCAGTCAAAATAGGTTGAATATCATAAGAGTACTTCCTAGATCACCTTTTTGAAACAATTCTTCAACTTTAAAATCTCACGGATATAACTCTCTCAAATGAACTCAAGAGATTTGGGTAAGTGTACTGCTCTTGTGTGTGAGGATGTGAGTAAATGTAAGAAAGGTCAAACATCTCACTCAAAAATAAGAAGGAATAAACATATTAGAAAGAAAGATGATCTCATGAAATAATTTTATTCACTATAGTTAGAACATCGAGTTATTCACCACGTTGACCTTTGTTTGCTCGAACACTTAGGGGAAAATATGAATGTTTTTGGGCGAGGGGAAATGATATGAGAAAGATGGGATGGTATAACGTAAGATAGTGATATTATGGATGGATGTTGGATGTTAGAGAAGATTGTAGTACACTTGAGGAACAGTTATATTTATTTCACAAGAACTTGACTGCAATCTCCTTTTTTTTTTAACTTTCAAATACTCATCATTATCTGAGATAAATCTTCTAAAAATTACAAATAACCCCAACATAGATTTATATCTAAGTTTTTCTCCATCTGAATGAACTCTGAGAGATGTATTTGCTAAAAAAAATGAAACACTCTCTATAAAGGCTTTTCTCTTTTTTACTTTCAACACTCTTTCCTTTTTCAAAATGGTGGGTGGAAAATGGGTGGTATGGATGGTATATGGTGACGATATGAAAGGTGTATGGATGAAAGTCTAGTGATCGGGACAAACTTCAAGATACATGTTTCTTACAAATCAAATGTGATGTCGTTCTTAGTGATGAAGCCAAAAATTAGTGAAGAATAATGAGATCGTACAACGATTAAGTGCGGACCTAAAGGAAGTTGGATCATCTTGTGATTCGAAGATTGCGTAAAACTCTCTAAAAATGGTGAAAAGCACAAATATCACAAGCTAAAGTCTCCATTGGTGATCCTTAAGGTTTTCTTGAGAATTGTAGTACTCTTCAACTCTAAATCATAGTGACGTGATAAGTGCACAAACTTTGTTGAGTCTAGAAATTCATAGTGCAAAATGCCTTGGTACGTATTACATAAACTATTAAGAAAAAACATCCTCTAGCTTGATTCCTAGACTTAAAAGATGAATGATTGAACATTCACACCAGTGAGTGAGATAAAAGAAACTACACGAAAATTTAAAAAATAAAGTCTTTTTTATGATTTTTTTCAAAGAGGTACGATTTTGACAAAATTCAAGCACCCCCAAACAAAAAGGAACATCGTCCTCGATGTTAAATAAAATTATTTTTAAAATTGAGAGCAGAAGGGAGGAAATAAATTACCATAATCAATCGCTAATGAAGTGGAATATACGTATCCACAATGAACCTGAATAAGTAATGACATGAAAATGTGTACAAGTTTATAAACATGGTAAAGCATTGGGGGGTGCCCCCCCCTAAAACATGATAAGACTCATACTCAAAACAACGGGCTGCCTCCTGATAACGTTAAGTTTAATGTCTTCATCAAGACAGAAGGTAAATCACCTTAAATATAAGAATTATAAAAGCACAAGGTAGCAGAAAAAATGGGTGTTGACAACTATAACACCCCGTAATTTTTAATGATTTTTATATAGGGATTAATTAAATTAAAATGGGAAATTAATTCGAATTAAAATAAATATTAATTAGCGTGATAAGGGTTGATATTTATTTGTTTGAATTATATAGAGTATTACTTAGCGAACGAGTAATAAATTAGTAAGAATGCATTATGATTGTTGTGAGTGAGAAATACGGCAGTTACGATAATGTAGTCGGGACGTGCTTGTCAGTTGTGTTTGGACATAAATTTATAAAATAAAATGAGATTTATTTATGAGTCATCCAAATGGTCGTTTAGAGTTCACCAGTGGGTCTGGAAGGGTCGATATAGTTAGAAAAGTGTAGTTGGGGGTTTGAATTGGGTCCCGGGGCATTTCTAGGCCAAATCGGCACCCCTGGAGGGTATTTTGGTCTTTTAACTTTTTGGGGTAAAGGGCCCAACGAATTTGCTAGGGTTATATTAGAAAGTATGTTGAGGGTTCTAGGGTTAAGAGTTAGAAAAATAGAGAGAGTCCATTAGAGGAGGAAGGATAAGGACTTTAAGGCACCCCACACCACTTTTGCACCACCACCGAAGTTTAGATCGATAGGAGAGGAAGATAACTCTACCATATTTCTGCACAAATCAGACCTACAATCTCAAGGCAAGTTTTTATCTTGCATGTTTCTAAAAGGTTATAATACCCATGTAGTGTAGGGTTTTATATTTGATGATAAATTAATGTTCTTAGGGTGTTTGGAGGGTTAAAATCCATAAATTGGGATAGGATTGCATGTAGAATGAACTTATGTATGTGGGTAATAAGAAATCAGATGTGATTGAATTAAGAACGAGAAAAAAATTTGGGTTTATGATTGATTATGGATGAAGAACAATGAAAACTATAGTTTTAAGGATTTTAGAAAATAGTCGGTTCTTGGATTGAATTCATGATGATTTAATGGTAGATATACATTGGAAATCATTCCTACACACTTATCTAATGTTTAGTAATATTGGTTGGAAATTTGGTTAAGTTTAAGGAAGAAATGAGAAAGTTGTAATGGTGAAAAATCGTAAAAACGCAATTGCGCAGAAAAAGAACAACTGCCAGTTTTTGAATCGGTTTGGCTCAAGGGCAAATCGATTCGAAAAGCGAATCGATTCAATCCTTGGGCAAATCAATTTGGTTTCCCAGATTTTGGCAATTTTCCCATATTTAAGTCTAGAACTTGTGAATAATGATCAGGTGAAATTTTGGGATATCTTTAAAATGTAGTGAGAGATATTTTGATTTCCAATAGGCTAATGGTAGTGTTGGGTCTTAGTCATAAGTGAGGAGAATTAAAGATATGATTTAATCGCGTATAATTTCTAATGTAAGTGAATTCGAGAGAATGAGAAAGAGTCACAGAGATTTTGAGTGAACCAATGATGTAGACCAGTAGTACGTGGGTGAATTAACTACTAAAATAACTTAAGGGGTAACTAGGGCCCTTCGGGAAGAAAATATTACTCCGAAAAATATGATAGAGAGTCATAATCGTAAATTGACAGTACGGTGAGTATTTAAGAGATATATACTATGTACGGATTATATTTGTAGGTTGTGTGTATACCTATATGGATTATATATATATATATATATATATATATATATATATATATATATATATATGGGCTGTGTGTATCCCTATATGGATTTTACATATATAGGTTGTGTGTGTACCTATACAGATTATATTTATAGGTTGTGTGTATACCTATATGCGACATATGGAGATATCAGTCTGGTAGACCTATGCGGTAATGTGATTGTCTTAGGAATCATTGATGAGTAAGAGGATAAGGGTTGAGGTTGTCTCAACCTGGCTAGGTGTTGTCCATCATTGTTTGAGGAAACGTAGGTCGTAAACCCTTACAAATAAATGATTCTTGATAACACGTTCATTGGTAATGGTACCATATTTGGCGAATATTGAACATCCTGAGGTTTTGTTTAGGTAGGTAGGTTAGGCATGATTGAGGATTATCGATAAGGTCCTAGGGTTCATTGTGAGCTAACTAGCCATAATGGTTGATTGAATTGAATTCCTTGGATTTTAGACCATAATGTTGAGGATGCCCTGGGATGGAAATTGGTTGTAAATAACTAGATTATAAGTTGTGATAAGCCAAGAATTTAGAGGATGAAATTCCCCAAGGAGGGAAGTTTTTCATACCCCGACCTATATTTTAGTTTTAGTAGTTTATCTGGAGAAATTTTTTGGAGAAACAAAGGCATAAGGAAATAGGCCAAATTGTACAAAAGGTGACATGTCACATGTAGGGACTAAAAGGGAAAATTTAGGTTGCATGCTCTGCATGGATGAATATCCATGTTAAATTAGTTTTTACGAGTATAATAATGTAGTACGACATAAATTGGTCGAGGAATGGAAGTAACACGAGCATGGTTAATTTTATACGATAATAGTGCCGGTACGGGACATAGTAAAGTAAAACTTTGCGGGATTTTTGTAGGCTTACTTGCGGTCGGTAAAAATAGTTTGAATATTTATTAGGGGTACTAAAAATACATATGAAAAGTCCATAGGGTCAAAAAAGAAACAAAATTAACTTTTTCCACCCTGGACGGTTGACCGGGGGTTCCTGGTCTGTCAACTGGGCTTGCCAGATATGGAGACGGGCAGGAGAAAGTTTAAGCTGTTGTCTTCATGTTAGATCTAGGATTTGATGTGTTGTCGTTTAAGGAGGGTTCTATACCTGATAGGGTTAGGTTTTGGGATGGTAGGACTTCCTCTTTGGATATAAGTCTAGTTGTTGGGATTATAAGACACAAATCATGTGGATGTTGGAAGGAAATAAACTATTAGATTTTCTAAACCTCTCTCTTCTACTTGAGCTTCCATGGGGAAACACTCTTCTGCCCAAAATTATTCTCACTTTTCCCTACCACTCTCATTTACCTCCATTAGAGACCACACTCAAGCTCCCAAACCCTTTTAGAAATTCTAGGATAACTTGCTAGAGGAAGAAGATGAAGTTCTTGGTGTATTTAATGGGTATTGAAGAGGGTTTCTTGATAAGGAAGAATCAAACTCGTGGAACAATCATCTTGAGATCTCTTGGAGCAATAATGGATCAAGCCTTGGTGGGATTTTAGAGACCCCCTAGAGGCCACCTTTGGAGGTGGGGGATCCTCCATCTTCTTCACCAGTAAACTAGATTTGATTTATGTTTGGTAGTATAGTATAAATTTATCATGTTTATTCACATATATTAGGCTAAAAATATGTATAATTGATGTTTGTTTGCATCTATGTATTGAATAATAATCATCTTAGCATTTTTGTGAAAATGGGTTTCAAATGAGTGATTTAAAATGGGTTTTTGAATTGTCGAAAATTTCAGAATATGTAGCTTCAACATTTTATGATATAAAATGTGTTATAATGACATTTTAAAGGAAATGAAATGTGATTTTGTGCAACAAAAATGTGTTAGGCTTGTTTGAGCCATTTTGTGAGATTAAACGATGATTTGCTACATGAATAAATCGAAATAAATGAAAAGTGAAAAACCTACACTTAATAAGTGTATTAAAGTGTGTAAAACTCGTTTACAAATTAAAGTGGGGTTAAATGTGTGAATATTAGTGAAGTGGGTGTTAAGATACCAATTTTTATAAACAAACTTTGTATCTCAAATTTTGAGAAAATTGGACTTTAATATGTAAAAATGTGTGATTTTATATGTTAAAGATGTTAAAGTAGCAAGAAAGAATGTGGGGGTAATTGTGACATTAAGCAAGTGTAAAAAATGGTGAAATGAGTTTAAAATGTTAAGTTGGAAACTTAATGAACATTTTGGAAAAATGACACTTGTTAAGGAATCAAATTGCAAATTTGGCACGAAAAGGGAAAATTGATAATTTACTTAAATTGGGACATTTTTATGGGATAAAAATGTTAAGGAATGTTTTTTTTTACATTAGTATGGTTGAAATTAAATTAAGTCCTAAAAGGCATACATGATTTTAACATAAAATCGACGCGTGTGTGAATAAAGGACTTAAAGGATAAAGAAATCATTTTCGAAGTATTAATGGAAAAATGGACAGTTAAGACCAGGTTTTGAATTTGGCCGGGTAAAAGTAAGGAAATGGAATAATGTGGACATTTGTAAAATATTAAAGCACATTAAAAGAACTCGGATGACACCGGGATAGAGCAAGAAGGGCCCAAAGCCCTTGGGTGAAAAGCCCTAAATCACTGGCCAAAGCATATGGTGGGCATAGCCGTCGGTGTGGAGACCGCGTAAGTATGCAGTATTAGAAGATTCGGAGAAAAGATGAAAGAAATCTAGAACATATCAAGAAATGGGTTGTGCGGTAAAATGTGTTAATACAATCTAAATTGAATGAATGTGATAAGTGTTCCAGTAAAGATGAAATGGACAAGTAGATGCGTAAATCTATTAATGTCCATGAGAAAAGACAAAATGATAAAGTAAGTGGGTAAATGTGTAATTAAGCAACCAAGTTATTAAACCCATAATTTACATAAGTATGCATTGAAAGGTTTTTAAATGATAAACAAGTATTTTCTAACACGGTGAATGTGTGCGTTAAAATGACATTTTTAATGAAAATACTAAAGTATATTGTAAATGAATAAAAGGGTAAATTTCGGTAAAGGAATGATTTTTCTAATTTAAGTGGAAAGGTTTTAAGTGTTTAACCGGGTCCGTTAAACAAAGTGAGAATGCTAAGTATGATTAAAGAAAACCTTAAATAATATTAAGGCCAATTAATCTGGGCAAGTAAGGTTTTCAAAAATAAATTGATTAATGCATTGGAATATGTATTTTTCAAAGGTATAGGTATATATATATATATATATATATATATATATATATATATATATATATATATATATATATATATAATTTCGCATGCATGTGGTTGTAGCGTGTGAGTATTCATTTCTACTGTTCATTTTTATGCTGCTTGTATAAATCCTACTAGGTATAGGCACACATCCCCACCTTGTTACGGCAGGTTGGGAGCGATTTCATATTTTGAGAGCACTATATAGGTAACTAAATTTATTTATATTTTACGTTAGTAGCTCTATTTAACTTGGACTCTCGGGCGCTCCCTATGGGTCCCTCACGTAGTTCAACTCGTTGGAATCGCATGCTAAAAGGTGAAATGTTAATTAAAATAAAAATGGACTAGAAACATTATTTAGGTTGTTTCATTTCATTTAACACCTGACAACTAGATTCAGACCGAGTTGACCACAGGTAACCCATAAATCTGGGTCGTGACATTATATTTGGGCCCCAGAACATAGAACTTAGGATTGAGCACTACTTGTGTGTATGATAGTGTGACCAGTCATTTGGGTGCGTTAGGTGTGTGCACAATAACTACGTCTAAACTGTAATTTAAATGCTTTAAAAATATTTTCAAAAGGTTTTCTTGGGATTTGATCCGTATGCAAAATATTTTCAAAACATTTTAGGTGCCTAGCCACAGGGACGCCCAACTTGATGATTTGTTTCAGGGATGCGTAGCTGCAACACTTGTGGATGCTTGCAGGATTTGGATTAGACGCTTCAATTACTTCATTCCAAGAGTAGGATTCAGTTTCAGTTTTTATTTGATGAGTTTTCCCCTTTATCTATTTCTTTTATTTCAGTTCAGACTGTGTACTAAAATTTATTATTTCTATTGGACTTTATATTAGACTTAGGAACCGATGGTTGATGTGGTACTGTTTATTCATTTATTTATCTTGTGTTTGATTCAGATTATTATTATTGCGTTGATGGTTTAATTATTGAATTTATTCCCGCATGATGTTGTTTAATGAAAGATAAAATTTGACACTTGCTTTTTGAAAACTAGGTGGTTAGTAAATTTTAAAACGTTTTCCACAGTGATGCTAAGAATGAACCAAATGATATTCCTGTGTTATTTTTATAAAGGATTGATCACCCGATATTTAAATACGTGGGGTGTCACAGATGGTATCAGAGCATCAGGTTCTAGTGTCCTTAGGATCTGTGCGACTTATTACGTTTTAGCTTATCATTCTTTGATTTATAGCCTTATTGTAGGATTGTTGTATTCCTCTACGTATGCGACTTACGTTCTCCTTCTATTAAGTATTGCCGATGTGATTCATATACAAGTTTGGTTGGGCTTCATACACTATAAAATATTAGGTGATCAGCGAGGGCCTTTAGAAGGATTGAGGGAGGAAAGGCTCAGCAGAAGATATAGAGTATTTTGGGAATGGTGATCGCGATAGAATTCACAAGGATTATTGTTCAGTCAGGTGATAATAAGATAATCACTCGGGAGTAGTAGATTCCCCAAGCACTTTTGTAGATAATAGTGGTGCAATTTCAGACTCACCCAGCGTAGTTGGCAAGGGGAGGAGTCGGAGGACTCTTTCGAAGAGACATCTATAAAGATTCGGGGAAGAGAGGAAGAGTGATGGGACAATTGAAGGAGATAATCCAAAGGCACTTGGGTAGGGTAGAGTGTAGCGACACCCAAGATTGAATTTTGGGTGAAATTATTTGTGCTCATAAAAGCAACGTTGTAGTGATGGAAGTCTGTCACCAAAACCATGGAGAGATAATTTTATTAACGAGAAATTTGGGTGCGGTTTGATCGTAAGATCTTCTATCTACTGTTCAGATAGAAATGTGAATGGAGTTTCAGAACTTATCACCAGCGAGTCAGATATAGACCGATCGTGAGATAGAAGTTGACTTGTTTAGAGAACTTCGTACCCGATGAAGGGGATATGGAATATAAAAAGGGGTTCGCAGGTTGATGATGAACTCGTGGGTAGAATACACAAGCGTGGATGGAAAATTCGGCTAGGATGACTAGTGATTGTGTCGTCAAGGTCGTACGTTTACAAGTTTATATCAACGCTTCCATGAGTAAGGAGCCAAAAGGGTTGGAGAATCTAGCCGAAGAGAAAGACTAGCGTAAACGGTGCTAGTAAAGCACCACAAGAGGGTATACGCAATAGGGAACCCATTTAAATGATTCATGTTAATTGAATTCCTACCAAGTGATGGTGGATTATATGAGGGCCGTCAAGGCTAGCAACGAGTTCCATAGGGCCAGCGGAGCCAAAGGGACACCGGGGGTAGCAATCGAGGCCGAGGCTACCAGGTCTAATAAAAGGACACCCCGACATGGCCAGTGGGGCCAGAGACAGGAGCTGGCACAAAATGGTGTCATATGTGTGGAGAGTAGGGACACCTGTATTGAACTTGTCCATAAAAAGAAAGTGAGACCAGTTAGGCTGGGAAGGTTGATGGGAACGGTGTCAGTAGGGCACAAAAACAACATGAGCGGAATTTTTGGCAAGAAGATTCGGATAAGTGAGTTAGATCATAAGGATTCATACTCGAGAATGGAGGGTTAAAGCAGCACCAACAGGATCCTCAGCAGCAATAATATCATCTCGTTCCTCAGGGCTGTCGGGGCCAAGGGAGTAATGGAGGAGGCCAGTAGGGCTGTGGTCAGTGGCAGGGAGATTTTTAGGTCCGATGTTTCACTTGTGGGTGTGTGGGCGATAAAAGATGGTAATTTTCAAAGAGAGGCAGGGGTAAAATACATGATGGAGTCCTATTTGTTTAACCATTGCAGTAATCATGGGTCATTCCCAATGGGAGGATTATGTTTAGGGACCCGACGATCAGGCGAGGCAAATGGCAGATGTAGGTAATATTTTGTTTCATCCTTGCGAGTAAAGGGATTAATTCAGGTGACATGGGTACATCGCAATGTATGAATGTTAACACATAAAAAAACAATTTCGAGAGTGAGTCGATTTAGTGGGTGCGTTGGCGATATTAGCCTTATTTTGAATATAATTACCGTTGGGTAGCGGGGCTCTTCTATCTCACCTGCAGGGGAGCGGGTGTGGGAACTAAGAGGATTTTATGGTATGATTTGCTACTTTTGAGATTTTGGAAAGTAGAATTTATTATGATCATATCTAGTGACTGGATACCGAGGGTTTGAGCGGTAGTAGATGATGTGATAAGACTATTGTGCTCATTATTCCAGGGTGAGATATATTGTTTTTACGAGGCATAACTTGAAAGAGGGTTGAGTATATATATATATATATATATACGGGTATAGAGACACTATATATATGATATGATTATGAATATATATGCGATTTTTAGGGTGGTTGAGTATAACCTTATTGTATAGTCACGCCTAGTATACAAGGCTTAATTTTAAACTAGTATATTACATTCAGTTGCTTTGTACAGAAATGCACGAGACATAAGGGGTATGGGTACCCTAGTTAGTTGAGATTTTCTGTATCATTCACGAGGAGAAGATGTGGAAACGTATGAAATAAACGTAGATGCATGGGTAAATTATAGGCAAACTAGAATGAGACAAAGAGAATGTAGTTGCATTGTGAGAAAGGCGTGTCACCGGAGGCCAAAGATTAGACAGAAAGTGGTGAGTGTTGAAAATTATCGGTAATGTACATTTTAGATTTTTGGGGATAATCAGGAGCTACTCTGTGGAGAGGAGTAATATGACGAGAGTTACATTATAACCAACTGAAGATGTAAAAGTCTGACGTGGGTAGTCAGTTATGATTGCAGATATCTCCCATGAAGGGAGTATATGATTTAAAAAGTGGAAGTTGGCACCTAGGGAGGAGGGGAAGTTTCCCAAAATAGTGAATAGTATAGCCATTATAATGTCAGCCCAATCGTGTTGGAATATTCTTGGGATAAAGGTAATTGGTTTCGTAGGCGCCAAGGTGAAATGGTAAGGGAAATTAAGGAGTACTTCGGAGTAAAGTGATTAGGGCATATTGCCCACTAGTTCGAATGGTAGAGTATAGACTGTCGGTCTAAAGAGTACCATTAGTGAAGGGGTATCGGGACCAATGTATTGTTCCCAACTTTAGAAAGATGTGGATATCATGTGAGGAAGTATCCAAGACTGTTGGTACTGAGCTCATTCTAATTTAGAGGACGAAATTCCTTTGTAAGGGGGAAGTATATAACACCCCGTAATTTTTAATGATTTTTATATGGGGATTAATTAAATTAAAATGGGAAATTAATCTGAATTAAAATATATTTTAATTAACGTGATAAGGGTTGATATTGGTTTGTATAAATTATATTGATTATTACTTAGTGAACCAATATGCATTATGATTGTCGTGAGTGAGATATACTACAATTACAGTAATTTAGTCGGGACGCGCGTGTCAGTCGTGTCGGGACATAAATTTATGAAATAAAATTAGATTTATTTATGGGTCATTAAAATGGTCGTTTCGAGTGAGCTAGTGGGTCCGAAAGGGTTGATATAGTCAGAAAAGTATACTCGAGGGTTTTAATTGGTACCTGGGCATTTTTAGGCCAAACCGACACCCTGGGAAGGTATTTTGGTCTTTCGACTTTTTGGGGTAAAGGGACCAACGAATTGGTAGGGTTATATCAACAAGTATGTTGAGGGTTCTAGGGTTGGGAGTTAGAAAAATAGAGAGAGTCCATTAGAGGAGGAAGGAGAAGGACTTCAAGGCTCCCCACACCACTTTTGCACCACCACCGAAGTTTAGATCGGAAGGAGTGGAAGACAACTCTACCATCTTTCTGCACAAATCAGACCTACAATCTCAAGCAAGTATTTATCTTGCATGTTTCTAAAACGTTATAATGCCCATGTAATGTAGGGTTTTATATTTGATGATAAATTGATATTCTTGGGATCTTTGGAGGGTTAAAATCCATAAATTGGGATAGGATTTCATGTAGAATGAACCTATGTATGTGGGTAATACGAAATTAGATGAGAATGAATTAAGAACAAGAAATAAATGTGGGTTTATTATTGATTATGGATGAAGAACAATGAAAACTAGGGTTTTAAGGATTTTAGAAAATAATCAGTTCTTGGATTGAATTCGTGATGAGTTAATGCTAGATTTACGCTAGAAATCATACCTACATGCTTATCTAATGTTTATTAATGTTGTTTGGAGATTTGGTTAAATTTCAAGAAGAATTGAGAAAGTTGTAATGGTGAAAAATCGTAATAATGCAACTACGTAGAAGAAGAAGAACTGACAGTTTTCGAATCGATTCGGCCCAAGGGAAAATCCATTTGGTTCCTAGATTTTGGCAATTTTCCCCTATTTAAGCCTAAAACTTGTGAATCATGATCGGGTGAACGTTTCGGATATTTTTAAAATGTAGTGAGAGATATTTTGACTACTAGTAGGCTAGTGTTAGGGTTGGGTCTTAATCATAAGTGAGAAGAATTAAGGCTATGATTTAATCGGGCATAATTTTCAATATAAGTTAATTCGAGAGAATGAGAACGAGTCATGGAGAGTTCAAGTGAACCTATGATGTAGACCAGTAGTGCGTGAGTGAATTAACTACTGAAATAACTTAAGGGGTAACTAGGGCCCTTCAGGAAGAAAATAGTACTCGAGAAAATACGATAGAGAGTCATAATCGTAAATTGACTGTATGGTGAGTATTTGAGATATATATTCTACGTACTGATTATGTTTGTAGGTTGTGTGTATACCTATACAAATTATATATATATAAATGGGTTGTGTGTATGCCTATATGCATCATATGGGTAGGTTGTTTGTATGCATATTATGTACTCCTTGTGTGTGAACATACCTACCTATGACGAGAGGTTCTGTGACGTCGACAGTCTTATCCTGATGATCCCATTTGGGGGGTTTTAGACTTGTGACCCAGAACATAGAACTTAGGGTTGATCACTACTTGTGTGTATGATAGTGTGACCGGTCATTTGGGTGCGTTAGGTGTGTGCATAGCCCAAAGTCTTAGAACTGTGTTCGCTTCCATCGGATGTTGTTTGATTTATGATTCGAGGAGACATTCCGAACCGATAGTCCTTGATGTGGTACGAGGAGTGCATGGACTTGATAGTAGCGTATGCAAGTGTGCATCACGATGTAATATCCCGTATTTCTGCGTATTTAGAATTTAATTAATTGAGTAATTAAATAGGAAATACGTTTTAATTTAAATTAAGTGAGTAGAGTAATTTAATATGATTTAATGATAATTATGATTATTTAGTGAATAAATAATAATTATGATTATTAAATATTAATCGAGAGATAGAAACTGATTAATATTATGATTCGAATTTACTAAATATGCATAGTAGATATTGATAGTTAATTAGTACGACATAGTGAGTGATATGGACATACTTAATTTTTATCTCACCCGGGTGTCGCGTGTAGACTATATTAAGTATGAGATAGGAAATATATTTTTAATGACTCAAATGATAATTTGGAAGTCACAGATGATTCCAAAAGGGTCGAATTAGTTAAAATAGTATACCCGGGGGTACTAGTCGGGTACCGGGGAATTTTGGGATAAATCGGGACCATATGGGGACGTTTTAGTCTTTTGGCATATGGGGGTGAGAAGACCTACAAATTTTGGTGTGTTTTATCAGCTGATTAAAAGTGTGGTTAGGGATCTCATAACATAAAGAGAAACCATTACAGAGAGAAGCGAGATCATTCTCAAGGCAAAAAAGGAAAACTGTGGGGGATTTTAAGGAGTTCTTGCACCACAAGTGATTGAGGAAGGAAGATTAGAAAAGAAAGCAACCTAACACCTTCTGCAAACTCGAAATCAGATCACCATCCAATAAAAGCAAGTGGTAATTTGCAAATTATTTTGAGTTATAATATCCACGCGTAGGATTTATAAATAAATTGATTTTGATAAATATTCTTTGAGAAAAAGAATTGATTAATTACATGTTTGGGTAGAAATAGCATGTTGTTAGATTTATATCTGTAGAGGATTGAAAATCAGAGGAATCATGGTTGTTAGTACGAATTAAAAATCTGGGTTGATGATTAAAAACATGGGAAGAACATGTCATATTAGGGTTCTTGAATAATTAAGATTTAAATTATTCTGGGCTAAATTAGAAGGATTTTTTATGCTTAATCTGTTGGAAATCATCCTAGTATGTGTAAGAATGGTTGGGTATCGTTAGTTACAAGTTTAGTGGATTATCATGTGAGTTATATAATTGGATATGGTGGAAAATGCATGAAGAAGAAATGCATCTATCACTGCTCGATCGATCGATCGACCCTTGAATGTCGATCGATCGATGTTCAAGGTTCATCGATCGACCCAGGCTAATTTTGGGTTCTTTTATTAGTTGAGTCCTATTCGATTGCCGACGCTTGAGGGGAACCTTAGTGATGATATTATACCTATGTAGGGACTTAGAGAGTACCAGTAGGTGTATAGTGGGGGTTCGTTATAATCATTGAGTGCAAGATCTGAAGTGATGGATCAACGAGGAGAAACCGATCGAGTAGTGCAACGGGAATATGGGATTTGAGTTACGAAGAGAGTAAACATCATTCCAAGGAGTATATAAGTAGGTTAGAGATATCTTAACTACTTAAATGAATAGAGGGTTAACCAACGCCCTTAGAGTTGTGTGAATACTCAATTAAAATATGATAGTGAGATCAACCATAAATTAATATGTACGGTGAATATTAAAGAGGAAATATTACGTACGAGCACTATTATTAGGTTGCATGTATACCCACTAAATTATATAGATACTTAGGTGGAGAGAACACCTAAAGTATAATTGCCTATATTAGGGTCGTGGTAGGATTCCGAACTAATGTATGAAAACAGTAAGTTGGGGACGTGACGAAAGAGTTCCGAACCAATCTATGTACAAAATTTCATTAGTGGGGTCCTTGATGTGTGATAAGAGGACATATTAGTAATGAATAAATTTATAAGTATATATTGTGTGTGAAATGTATACTGTATTAATAATCTACTTATGCGAGTTAGTAGATAATGAGATGCCGTGGATAAATCTAAAAGAAAATTAAGTAGGGAAACTTAATTATGAATCGGTTAAAGATAACAAAGTGTGAACAATTATCTAAGTATATAAATCATGAGACGTGGTTATTATTACATACTATATGAGCAGTATGGGAAATTAGTCGCGTAGATAAGTTTATTACTAGAGTCTAATTAGCTTTATTAGTATAGCTAGGTGGGTTAGGTACGGGATGTTAGGCGCGCACTATAGATGAGGGGTGAGGTAACTCAAGAGAGTGTACGCAAATATTAACATGTGTAATCAATAACTCATTTTACTGTGATAATCACTTGCTAAATATTTTCAAAACGTTTTGAGTACTAACTTTTGATATTAAAATATTTTCAAAACCTTTTAGGTGTCCAGCCACAGGGACGCCAGACTTGAGAATTCAGTCTAGGGACTCGTAGCTACAACATTGTGGAGGCTGGCAGGACTTTGCATAGAAAATTCATTCTTTCAGATCTAGTGTAGGATCTCATTTTAGTACTCTCCATTGGGACATGACGTCCATTGTCTTTATTTCAGATATTCAGTTTTGGATTATGTTTGTTTTATTTAGCAGTCTTGGATTTTAGCCGAATGTTGACTCGGTAAGACTTTATTATTTATATATTGTGGGGTGGTTGGAATTATAGCATACTGTGAATGTTTAATTATTATTTCCGCATGAGAAATCAATTTTGGTTTAGTGAAAGATAAAATTTGGCATGGGTCTAATTTCACTTAGATGATTAGTAATTAAAAGTTTTCGACAATGATGCTAAGAATGAACTAACTAAGAAACCTGTTTTAATTTGATTTAGGACTGATCACCCGGGATTTAATTAGGCGGGGTGTAACACATGGTGGTCAGTCCGGGGAGATGCTGTATATATATATATATATACTTGGGTGATTTATCTTGCTTATGTGCAATAGTAGGGAGACTAGATAATGTATATCTAAAATAATGTCTGATCAACTTAGTGTGTAATGGTAGTAAAGTTAGATCGTGTATATCTAAAGATGATTTAAGTAGATCAACTTAATGAAATGGTTTAAGGATAACACATGTGAAATATTAGTTATGGTTTAGTAATAACATACGGGTAATGTTAATTATTAGTTTTACTGTAACGTACTGTATGGGCGGTACGGGGGAGTTAAAGAGAAACTTAACTAAGGACTTAATGATAATTAAGGGTATACTGTGGCGTAATGTATGGGAATAATGGGTGAGATAAACCTGTTAGTGGTTAGCTACATACTTATGAGGTCTAGTTAGGCTGGGTAGCATAACAAGGTGGGATAAGTAGGACACGATAGGTGTGCACTTTAGATGAGAGGTGAGGAACTCAAAGGAATGTACGCGAACTAACATGTGTAATCAATAACTGCTTATAAATTGTGATTTAAATGCTTGGAAAATATTTTCAAAATGTTTTCTTGGGATTTGATCCGTATGCAAAATATTTTTAAAAACTTTTTGGTGTCCAACCACAGGGACACTCAACTTGATGATCTATTCCAGGGATGCATAGCTGCAGAACTTGTGGATGCTTGAAGGATTTGGATTAGACGCTTTAGTTACTTAATTCCTAGAGTAGGATTCAATTTTTGTTTTGTTTAGGTGTGTTGCCCCTTCAGCTAGTTCTTTTATTTAAGTTCAAACTGTGTACTCATATTTATTATTTCTACTGGACTTTATATTAGACTTAGGAACCGATGGTTTATTCAGTATTATTTGTTCAATTATTTATCTTGTGTTTGATTCAGATTATTAATATTGTGTTGATGGTTTGATTATTAAATTTATTTTCGCATGATGTTGTTTAATGAGAGATAAAATTTGGCACCGACTTTTTGAATACTAAGTTGTTAGTAAATTTTAAAACATTTTCGACAATGATGCTAAAAATGAACCAAATGAGATTCCTGTATTATTTTTATTAAAGATTGATCACCAGGTATTTAAATAGGTGCGGTGTCACAACAATCACCCTTAAATAAGACTGAATCATTAGTTTTCATAGATAGGGTCAACAAGGTCAGTATCTTCAATTTGAGTGGGGCTTAACTCTAAGAAAGGCTTCAAATGTTGACTTGAAAAAGGATACCATCCTTAGGATTTTGAACAGTGATGGCACCATAAAGAGTAACTAACTTGACCATGAAGGGTCCAGACCACTAGGTTTTCAGCTTCCCGGGAAAGAGATGAAGACGGGAATTGTATAACAATGCTTTTTGACCACGATGGATTTCTTTTCTCATGATTCTTTGGTCATGGATCAACTTCATCTTGTCCTTGTACTTCTTGGAAAAATCATGGGCATCATTTATTATTTCCACCAATTTATTAAGTTGTAGCTTCTTATGGACTCCTGCCTCATCAATATAAAAATTAAAGTCCTTTACAACCCAATATGCAGGATTTTCGAGCTCAACAAGAAGGCGACAAGGCTTGCTGAAGACCAATCGATAAGAAGACATGCCAATCAGAGTCTTATAAGCAATACAATATGGCCACAATGTGTTATTCAAGCGCAAGGACCAGTCTTTCTGTTGGAAATGAAGACCCCCAATTTTAAATTTTACAAAATGAGTTTCCTTTAAATGCAGAATAGTGATGGTTCAACTAAACAATTACATAAACCAAATTTTAATTTCTATCAAATTAAAATTAAACTAAACTCAAAGTGACATTAAATAAAACAACAAATTAATTTTTCACTTTAACATATTAACTCAACCCAAGTCCTAGAAATTTGCCTAACAATAAATATTCATTTTGCAATTTAGGCCAAACCAAAATTTTATCCAATTAAAGTAATGATTTGAATTAAATTAATTTTTACCCAAATTAAATTAGCACCAAATTAAATATACCAATTTTATCTTTTTACCTAAGCATGAATCTATATAGCAAAAGATAAAATAAGTAAACAACCACTACACCGCGATGTACGATGAAAAATCCACAACGGGAAAAAACCTCGAACGACCCTAGCCTCAAATCCACTAAGTACGGTTTTACAAGTACAAGAAAAAATGACTTACAACACCGGACTTGACTCCTTCCAAGCCCCGACGCTTCTTCTTTACATACCTCTGCCTAGCGAATAACCACGGAGGTCCACCGCGATCTCGGAATCCACTGATCGGACTTTTTCTGGTCACCGCCACCCGAACAAGGAGACTTTATCCATGTGGGTATGTCACAGCAAACAAACTTCTTCTTTGTGAGATATATAAGTAAACCCAAACTTCTCTTCTTTGAGGTGTAGAGATAAACCCGATGCCAAACACTCCTAGCAAGGATATATATTAAGGAACTTGGAATAAACAAACTATTGGGTGTGTATGTGTTTTTGGTGAAATTAAGCCATAAAAATGAAACACAAAACATGGAAATTTTTCTGGAAAGAATTTGCTCTCTAAAAGTCTTTGAATGTGAAAAAGTTTTTTTTTTTTTTTTGCGAAAAGTTGGTTTTTGCACTTGATAATTCTGTCAAAAAGTAGTGGGGAAAAGGTAGTGGGAACATGGTGAAAACTGCCAAAAATGCCAAAAAAACTGTTCCCACCAAACTCGTTCGAACGACATTACTAATGATGCTCCAGTGCGAAAAAAGAAATCTCATTAGAAGTCTCGTTAGAACGACCTGGGAATCTCGTTCGAATGAGATTCCAGTTCATTCGAACGATATGGGAATCTCATTTGAACGATATTCCAGTTCGTTCGAATGACGTGTCAGAAAATAAAATATTCTTTGTAAGCCCAAAACTTTTTATGAAAAGTTTAAAAAAATATTTTCTGAGTAAAACAAAGTCGTGAAAACTATTTATAAAAAAATTACAAAATACACCCAATAAATTTCAAAGCTCCTATATATATATAAAATGCATTCATACCTTAGGAGCATTGAAACCAATGTTGTTGACGTAGAAACGAGGAACATTAAACCCGTCATATGATGAAGCTTTATACTGTTGGCCGCTATGTCTTCAACCAACACGTCATAGGCTTGGATGGATACACTTGAACACTATCCTATGACTCAAAATATTTTTGTCCGGAATTGAGCCAACATTGCATTAAGACTACATCGGAGACTTATGTCCTTACAAATCGCCCCCTTTGGCTATTTCGGGACAAAAACCAAACAAAAATCCTAAAGGGCCGTGAAGCTCTACTAGACTTAAAAAAATATCCCACCCAAAATAAAAATTACATAGCTTGACTCAAAACCCAAGGATCATTATCTTTGCCTATGAAAGTTTCCATTTAGAAGAGTTCCTGCACACTTAAGAAAACTATCAAACGTATAGGAAATATTAGAATATTAAATGCATATGAAATAAATACACTCCCCCTAAATTAATTCTCCCCTTTATCAAATAAATGACCTACTTAGAAAGACGTATCCCCCTAAGATGAATCTCCCAAACTAAGATACGATTGCAATAGGATTAGATACCATTTCTCCCCTATCATTCTCCCCCCCTTGCAATAGGATTAGATATCATTCAGGAATAGACAAAGGATAAAACTAATTGTAACACGATAAAGCTTAGAGTGATAAGAACATGAAAGCATATGGGAAACAAAATTGAAACTAATCCATACAAAGAATAACAGATACCAACGAAGATGCAAAAAAATGATACCAATGTGATGCATAAGATACTAAGAATGCGATATCAACAACAATATGCAACAAGATAGATATCAGTTATGAATTAGAAGCATAGATGAACTAGGAAGCGAGGCAAAGAAAAAAAATACCATATATATGTAGACATAATGAATATCACTAATGCACACGCATGTATATATAGGTATAGATACCACACATAACACAAAATATAATAATCTTTTCACACTCGTATGGCAAAAATGTGTCACATGAAAATGAAAGTGTTGGGGTGGGAACTAATAACAATTAAAATTAGACCCAATCACCTAGAACATGTTCACAGAGTTCTCAATTGATTACAAACTCCATCACATTTGAATATAACCTCATGTGATAATATAAATTGAACTCAATAAACAAACATACACAATGCATACAAGCCTAGAATTTTGATGATTCTACAAACCAATAGAGTCATGACATTGAAAGTACAACTAGAATAAACGGACATTGTGCAAACTGTTGATATACCATCCAATCTCCCTCAATTTAAGCATATTAAATTTTGAATGACTATATCAACCAAACAAAATAGGCCTTGGTAAATATTTTCTTTTAATGCCATTATTCTTTTAGGCCTTTGGACCACGTATTTCTTTTAGGTCCAAGCAAATGGTGGCTTACTCGCAAAGGATGATTTTTCCTTTCGGAGCCCTTCCCCGTGCACATTTATATATATAATCTTTTATCGCTCAATTCTCGCATGCAAGGGATTTTAACATGCACTAGTCCTCCAAGGTTATATAACATGTAGATGATAAGATTGGTAGGAGAACACCTCACAAAGCTCAAATATACATATGAAGTTATAATTTCAAGTGAGCTCGTGCATGTGTGAATTGAGGCATATAAAAATAGAATCCATTATATCAACATAAAATCCAACTACTCCATGTAAGCATTGTAAAGAATATTTTAAGGATTGACAATCTAAACCAAGAGTTCTATCCATATGGAAGCGAAAAAGAAGGGATTCAAACACAAGTATATGCCACATAGAGTGTGTCAAACTAAAATACACACAAAAAAAATCTTTTTGAGTTTTTAAAATTTTTAACCAAAAATAAAAAATATGTACTCAAAAGACAAACAAAAATCATTTGAATTTTTCATTAAGCCTAAATTACTAAAAATGTAAACACAAATGATAAAAAAAATCTTTTTGTATTTTTCATTTAATGCAAACTAAAATGAAAGAGCTATAATATAAAAGATAAACAACAGTCATAATTCTAGCATGTGATAAATTATGAAGTTTAGACTAGAACAATGATTAAGAAGCATAAAATTATCATGATAAATATAGCATGGAGCACAAAAGCTAAAGTATGCAAACAACTAACACATTCAACCTTTGGATTTAGCAAGGGAGGAAGCATGTGAAAGTAAATGAGAATAAAAAATCTTATTTTGTAAAGCTACCAAGTCGGATCTCCTAACCCAAACTAATGACGAATGATGATCTCGAGAGTTAGGAATCTTGGCTACCTCGGTTTCCTTACGTAGGGATTTTCTAGGACCTCATTTAAGATCAAAACAAAATTTCTTAAGATGACCTTTTCGACCATAATGTGAGCACCTAAAGACTCGGTGAAAAGACTTGTCTAAGGAATGAGATATAACATTGTTCCTAGAGGATTCTCTTAAAAAATTAGTTTTGGCTTTAAGAGTTGACTCTTTACAAGTATCAAAGCCTAAACCACAAGTGTCATTTTTTTTTGAACCGTTCCTAATATTTTATCTAATTTCTCCGAACGATACTCCAAATTAAATTTGACTTTACTATAGTCTTTTAATTTATTTTCTAAATCTAAAATGTGAGACTCTAATAAAACATTGCGCTCTTCAGATGTGAGAAGATCCTTTTTCAAGGATTCCATTAAACCTTTAAGGCTATCTCACTCGCCTTCTACATATTCAAGTTTCTCACGAAGAGCTCTCTCACGTGTCCTAAGGTCTTCCACTAACGCAGTCTTATTAATGACATTGACACGCTCTCTTAAACTAGCTTTTAACTTCAAATTTGTTCTTTTTAACTTAATAAATTCTTCATATAATTCTTGAAAAGAAAATTGCAGTTCACTCTAATCAACCTCCTCATCACTTTCACTCTCTCTTTCTTCTCCACTCTCACTACCATCATGTCTTTGGGATTTACAAACAATGACCTTCGAAGTTTCATGTGTTAGGATATCATCACTAAAGGAGTGCTCACTTTTACTCACATGACTTGCCATAAAATCCACAAAGTTGGGCTTAGTGGGGGAATCGGGTCCCTCTTCCTTATCACTATCACTAAGGGTTGTATTATAAGAAATTGGTTGCTTACCCTCTCTCCTTAGTTTAGTGGGGCACTCTTTTGCCCTATGGCAATACTCTTCACAATCATAACACCTATTTGACTCGTCCCTATTTAAATTTTCATTAAAAGTTTTAGGGATCTTCTCGGCTATGTCATGCTTAGAATTTTCAAATTTCTTAAAATCATTTTTAAATTTATCTTTGTTAAATTTAAGAAATTTTCGAAACTTCCTAGCAAACATAGTCATATCTTCTGAGTCACTCTCACTTTCACTCTCTACTACTTGTTTTTCCTCCTTTTGGGCTTTCAAAGCAACGCCCTTATCTATTTTCTTTTTAGTTTTAGAGGGAAACATGTCTAGTTCATAGGTTTGTAAATCTCTTACGAGATCTTCTAATTTCGTAGAGGCTAAAGTGGGTAAAGAATTTAACACGATCACTTTACGAATAAATCTATCGGGTAGGGACCTTAAAATTTTCTTTACTACTCGGTTGTCGGGTATTTTCTCTCCCAAATTAAAAGATGAATTAACTATATCGAAAACTCTAGCATAAAATTCATCAAAAGTTTCATTTTCATTCATTTTGATGGTTTTAAATTGAGTGGTGAGGTTTTGGAGTTTCGAAGCTTTTACGACACTAGTTCCTTCATGAGTGAGTTATAAAATATCCCACGCTTCTTTAACGGTTTCACATGTCATAATGCGTCGAAATTCATCCGGTGTGACCGCGCTAAACAAGGTATTTAAACCACGAAAATTAAAATTTGCAAGTTTAAATTCATTCTCACTCCATCTATCGGTGGGTTTGGGAACACGTTCATTTTCAACTAAATATGTAGGTGGAGACTACCCGTTAACGAATGACAACCAAACCTTCTCATCGGTATACCTAAGTGCCTATTTCATATGCGCTTTCCAATACGCGTAATTAGAACCATAAAAAATAGGAAATTTTGAAAATGGGGAAAATTCCATTTTAGTCAAAAATATTTAATAGGATCTTAAACGCAATAATTTAGCGATCCCGCTCTGATACCACTTGTTGGAAATAAAGACCCCCAATTTTAAATTTTACACAATGAGTTTCCTTTAAATGCGGAATAGTGATGGTTCAACTAAACAATTACATAAACCAAATTTTATTTTCTTCCAAATTAAAATTAAACCAAACTCAAAGTGACATTAAATAAAACAACAAATTAATTTTTCTCTTTAACATATTAACTCAACCCAAGTCCTAGAAATTTGCCTAATAATAAATATTCATTTTGCAATTTAGGCCAAACCAAAATTTTATCCAATTGAAGTAATGACTTAAATTAAATTAAATTTTATCCAAATTAAATTAGCACCAAATTAAATATACCAATTTTATCTTTTTACCTAAGCATGCATCTAATGTGATATAGCAAAAGATAAAATAAGTAAACAACCACTACGCCGTGATGTACGATGAAAAACCCACAACGGAAAAAAACCTCGGACGACCCTAGCCTAAAATTCACTAAGTACAGTTTTACAAGTACAAGACAAAAAGACTTACAACACCCGACTTGACTCCGTCCAAGCCCCGACGCTTCTTCTTGTACACACCTCTGCCTAGAGAATAATCACGGAGGTCCACCGCGGTCTCGAAATCCACCGATTGGACTTTTTCTGGTCACTGCCACCCGAACAAGGAGCCTTTCTCCAAGTGGATATGTCACAGCAAATAAACTTCTTCTTTGTTGGTTATATAAGTAAACCCAAACTTCTCTTCTTTGAGGTGGAGAGATAAATCCGGTGCCAAACACTCCAAGCAAGGATATATATTAAGGAACTTGGAATAAACAAACTAGTGGGTGTGTATGTGTTTTTGGTGAAATTAATCCATAAAAATCAAACACAAAACATGGAACTTTTTCTTGAAAGAATTTTCTCTCTAAAAGTCTTTGAATGTGAAAAAGTTTTTTTTTTTAGGAAAAAGTTGGTTTCCGCACTTGATAATTCTGTCAAAAGTAGTGGGGAAAAGGTAGTGGGAACATGGTGAAAACTGCCAAAAACGCCAAAAAAACTGTTCCCGCCAAACTCGTTCGAACGACTTTACTAACGATGTTCCAGCGTGAAAAAAGAAATCTCGTTAGAAGTCTCGTTCGAACGACCTGGTAATCTCATTCGAACGAGATTACAGTTCGCTCGAACGACGTGTCAGGAAATAAAATATTCTTTGTGAGCCCAAATCTTTTTATGAAAAGTTCTAAAAAAATATTTTCTAAGTAAAACAATGTCGTGAAAACTATTTATAAAAATTTTATAAAATACACCCAATAAATTTCCAAGCTCCTATATATATAAAATGCATTCATACGTAGGAGCATTGGAACCAATGTTGTTGACGTAGAAACGAGGCACGATACACCCGACATATGATGAAGCTTTATACTGTTGGCCACTACGTCTTCAACTAACACGTCATAGGCTTGGATGGATACACTTGAACACAATCCTATGACTCAAAATGTTTTTGTCCGGAATTGAGCCAACATTATATTAAGACTCAATCAGAGACTCTTGTCCTTACACTTTCCTATTAGGATTGACGTTTTTTTTCAAGAATTTGCTTGATCTCGCGGTTGGAGACCTTAACTTGAGCACTAGTCTGAGGATGGTAAGAGAGGCCAACTTTCTGGGTAACACCATGCTTTTTGACAAGGTGTTCAAAGACCTGATTACAAAAATATTTACCCCCATCACTAAAGATAGCTTTGGGGGTTCCAAAACATGTGAATCCATGATCCTTAAGAAACTTGACCACAACTAGATGGTCATTTGTGTGTCAATCGATTGCTTTAATCCTTTGGGAGACATAGTAGTCCGCAACTAGAATATATTGAAAACCATGATAGGAGGGAAATGGTCCCATAAAATCGATACCCCACACATCAAAGTTTTCAACAATTAGGATGGGTATGAGAGGCATCATATGACGTCAAGATATACTCCCAGGTTGTTGGTATGGAACACGCTTGACAATAGTGATGGGCATCTCGAAAAAGGGTGGGCCAATAGAAACCACTTTGCAAAATTTTGGCGGTAATTTTCTTTGAGCTAAAGTGGCCACCACAGGCACCATCGTGGAAGAAGGACATAATACTTAGTTGTTCACACTCGGGAACACAACGGCGAATGACTTGATCAGTGCAATACTTGAAAAGGAACGGATCATCCCAAGGGTAAAACTTCACATTTGTTATGAATTTGGAGCGATACTATTTCGACTAATTAATGAGCAGTTGGTTGGTAACGAGGAAATCGATAATATCAGCATACCAAGGCAAGGTGGAGATAGAGAAAAGTTATTCATCGACAAATGATTCGAAAATGGGGATATGATCGGAGTCGAGAAAGATGGTTAGCGACTTCATTTTACAACCTTTCTTATCACGGATTTTAAGGTTAATCTTTTGTATTAAGAGAATCCACCTTATCAATCGTGGTTTTGAATACTTTTGTGAAGAAGTCACCTTAGGGCAGCATGATCAGTGTACACGATGATAGAGGAACCTATGAAATATGATCAAAACTTATAAAGAGCAAATTCTATTGCCAATAACTCCTTTTTGATGGTCGTGTAATTAAGTTGAGCATAATAGATGGTCTTGCTAGCATAATAGATAACGTGGGGCACTTGCCAACCCTCTGTCCAAGCACGACTCCAAGTGAAAATTCAGATGCATCACATATGAGCTCAAATGGGAGAAACCAATTGGGAGGTTGCATGATAGGAACCGAAGTGAGCTCAGCTTTGAGGCGCTCAAAAGCAGCGACACATGTGTCATCAAATACAAATGGGCCGTCTTTGGATAAAAGGGTTGTTAAAGGTTGAGAGATTTTAGAAAAGTCCTTAATGAAGCGCCAGTAGAAGCTTGCACGTCCTAAGAAGGATAGAATGTCCTTAACAAACTTAGGAGTGGGAAGCGTGGAAATCAAGTCGATTTTCACTTTATCTACCTCAATACCGAAGCGAGAGATAATGTGACCTAAAACAATACCCTTTTTTTTTTACCATGAAATGGCATTTTTCCCAATTTAGGACCAACTTCTTTTCTTGACAGTGCTGAATGACCATAGTGAGGTGAGACAGGCATTGTTCAAATGATGAACCAAACATGAAAGACTTTGAGAAAACACTCTACCATGTTAGTGAAAACTAGTCATACACCTTTGAAAAGTCGTAGGTGGATTGCAAAGGCCGAATGGCATACGAGAGTACGCGAAGGTGTTGAAGGGACAAATAAATATAGTATTCTCTTGGTCTTCTAGGGATATGGGTAATTGATTGTACCCTGAATATCTATCAAAGAAGCAGTAGTAGCATGGTCTGCTAAGCGTTCTAGCATCTGGTCAATGTACGGGAGAGGGAAGTGGTCCTTACGAGTGATAGTGTTGAGTTTTTTATACTCACTACAAATACACTAACTAGTTTGTATATGGGTGGGAAAAATATCATCATCACTATTTTTAATGATGGTGATGCCAGAATTTTTGGGCACCACATGAATGGGAGTGACCCATTGGCTATCCGATATGGGGTAAATTATACAGGCATCAAGCAATTTTAAAATTTTGGCTCGCACAACTCTTTCATCACAGGATTGAGTCAATGTTGGGGATCATAACAAGTCTTGGCGTTCTCCTCCAAATGAATGCGATGGCTATAAACATTGGGGTTCACACCGTGAATATCTAAAATGGTCCACCCTTTAGCTGTGCTATGTTTAGTGAGAGTGTAAACCAATTGATCTTCTTGATTCGAGGTCAGTCGAAAGCAATTATGACTGGGTGATGTTGGTTTGGGCCTAAAAAAGTATATTTCAACTCATCATGTAAGGTCTTAAGCTTTAAATTAGGTGGTGGCTCAGGAGAGGCATCAGACTCAGATGTAAAAGTAGAATACGAGGAAATATCGAGGCATGGGTTAACCGGGTCATCCACAGAAAGAAGAGTGTCAATAGAGAGAGGATCAAATGGAGTGGCCCATGTGTAAGTGTCCATTAGTGGTGTGAAATCCAACAAGTCATTCACTTCAGAGATCGAGGAATCAATATCAAAGTCGGACCCAAAATGAGCAAAATATTATTGGATACGATCTTCGGGGTATGTTTGATCCAAAATCTCTTGGACTAAGGAGTCAATCACACAAATCTCATCAGTAGAATCAACATCGACTTTTTGTTGCATAAGGTTGAAGATATTGACTTCAACAGTCGTGTTTCCAAAATAAAGATTCATGGGCCCATCTCGACAATTAATGATGGCATTTGCAATTGCCAAAAAGGGGAGACTAAAAATGATAGGAACATTGGTTAGGTCAGGAGCATGAGTGCCTAAGATGATGAAATGCCCAGGGTAGTAAAAGTTAGAGACATTAACCAAAACATATTCAACTATTTCGTTAGACACTTTAACGGAACAATCAACTAGTTAAAGAGTAACCCGTGTGGGATTCATATTTTGTAAACCTAACTCAGGCTAAAGGGAGTAAGGTAACAAATTAACACTGACCCCAAGATCAAGCAAAACTCGAGTAGTAAACTAATCTCATAACATGTAGGAGATAATAGGACGATCGGGGTCTTTGTACTTCACAACACCATTCTCATGGATAAGGGACATGGCTTGCTCAGTGACGAAGGCATCATGAGGCACTTTCGTCTGACGCTTCACAGTGCACAAGTTCTTCAAGAATTTGGCATATGAGGGACCTTGTTGAATCACGGTGAGGAATGGAATGTTAATGTGAACATTCTGAAATATTTTCCCGATCTCATCAAAATTTTGAGCTTTCTTTGTCGGAGCCAACCTATGAGGGAAGGGTGCTTTGGGCACATAAACAATTGTTGGCTTATTAGGTTTGGGCTAGGTCTTTTCTATGGATTTTGTAGGTGATACAACCTTAGGGAGAGGATCTAATGGGCATTTTTGGGTGGGTGGGGTTTGCACAGCACGGGGGACATAAACACCGTTGTCAACTTGTTTCCCTGATCTTAGAGTAGATACCACTTTCATATCCGCTTGGAATGTGGGGGGCGTGGATGAGGATCCAACCTCATAAGATGATTCTTTGCCATTCCCCTTAGGGTTAACAATGGGTTAACTCAGGAATAGACTTTTCTCGTGCTCGGACTCAAACTCGTTAAGACATTGCTCAAGATTTTGGATGTCCTGAGTTTATGCTTGCATGGTTTGTTGTTGAGCCGTGATAAATTATGTGAGAAGATTCTCAAGAGAGGAGGTGGACGATTGGGGAGGAGAGCCATAAAAGGGTTAGGGGACCAACTCACGCTGATAACTAAACGAAGATGAAATCTCATAAGAGGGAGGTGAAACAGGAACAATTTGATGATTGATGTTTGATGGTCCTCCATGGGTCACAACGGATGTTGGAGGGTGTTATTGATGGTATTAAGCATGGTGGTTCTGGATAGGAGGGTAATGTTGCGTTTGTGGGTTTTGGTGAAATTCGAGTGGACCACCTACATTTTTTATGGGTATGATGGAGCGAGGTTGTTGTCATACTTATAGGAAAAATAGGGATGATTACTATTATTGGGATTGTAAGTAAAGGACGAGGGAACGGGTTTCGTAGTGGTATCAAAAGCACACGCTTGGGCTATGGTGGGTTTAGGATCAAATGAGATAAATGATCTTGGATTAAGTATACATTAAATAAAGAAGGATTAGAATCTTTGACATTCATCACTTGTTTAGATAAATAAACATTTTGTTGGATAAAACAACTGAGAGAATCAACGGTCTTAGTCAAAGTTTTTAAACCATGAAGTAAAGTTCTAAAATCGGGATCATTTTTTATCTCATAAGTGATCCCTACACGTGGTGGCTCGAATATCAAAAACTCATTAGTTCCCTCCCAAAATTGGGAGTCATCACCTAATTCGAGGAGAAATTGTAGGCGACAGTGGGAGTTAAGTGCAAGAACTTACCATTGTGAATGGACTCAATCATGGTGCGAGAAGCAGGAACGATACCATTGTAAAAACTATGGACTAAGCGACTTTTCTTGAGACCATGATGTGGGAAACTATTGATGTAACCTTGAAAATGGCCCAATGCTTCATAAAATAGCTTATATTAATCCCATAAGTATATATCAAATCCGGATATTTCTGCCTATCTCACTGGCATTAGGCTAAAATCTCGAATATATAAATTCGTATCAATTCGTAAGTATACACACAACTTATATTAATCCCATAAGTTTTCACTCACTTATGATATAATTATCACATTCATTATTTTCGAATAGTAGCTTATCCATGATTGGCTAACTTTGTGTGTTAATGTTTAGACTAGTAATAATAATGATCTGAAATTTATGTCGAAATAGTAAGTTACTATTCATCTGAATAGTAAGTTACTATTCCCCGATGTGAATAGTAAATTACTATTCACAATAAAAATCTAATTTGAAGTATAATAATGAAGAGAAATAGAAATCTAGTTTTGATATGGACTGGTATTTGTCGCGTTATGGGTTGTTGCCGTGTGAGGCATTTTTATCGGAGTAAATCGTTGACCACTGGGTGTCAGAAGTGATTTCTAATTTGGTTTATTATATTCCTTTAAATTTAGAATTTTTTATGCATATTATTTTCCTGTTTCAGATCATATGATTGTTACTATTCTAAATATTAACATTTGTATTATGGAAATTAACACCATAGATACACAGACTGGACATGAGTTAATGAAGAACTCCTCTTTAATTGAATTTTATGTTAAAAGGGATTTGGACAGGTGGACTATTCCTAAGATCCAAACTAAAACCATTTATAATACTATATGGTATAATTTTCATAGCAAGTACGCTATAAAGACTATGGAATAAACCATCAGTCTTAACAAGAAAGATAAGTCTATCGATCTCTTTAAATGGGGTGATCTTAAGGATCATATAAAAGATAAAAATTATCATTTTATCCATGTTGGTTTAATACAAATTTCTTTTAAACCATTAACCCTTTCTGGAATGAACGTCTATATTCAAGCTACTCTACGTGATGGTAGATGTACTAATTTTAGACAATCTTTGATGGGAGCAATTGGAACTAGTGTTTGTAATGGGCTAGTTTATTTTGATGGTTTCCTAAATATCACTTTGTCTTTATCTGACATGCATCTTTGTAAAGATATAAGTCTTAGAATTCAAGCCACATGTTATAATTTTCTTCTGGGATTGAAAACTATTGGGATTATCTATAGGATCTATTATAAGGTAATGAATACTATGGCTCCCAATATAGAACAATTTAGTCTGTTTGGTAAAACTGTGTTAATTGACACAAACCTTATAGATTATAATGTTCACACTCCTAGAACTATAATTTGGGATGGAATTTATTTCCTAGAGACTTGGGCAATAAAAAATGTTGTTCCTCCCCAACCTCGCCAAAATGAAGATATTGGGGATATTATTGAGGATAAAGATGGAGATGTTTTCTTGAATTTTAGGAAATTTAATAGGTGTCAATCTTCTAGAGCTCCTTTCGTTACCTATCCTCCATCAGCTTCACGAAATTCTGTTTGTGAAGAAAATCCTAAAAATCATCCATATCACGATGATATGAACCTTCATGGTATTTTTACCAATGAACAAATACCTCATAGTATTTATGAGAAGAATACTTCTCAGCGTAGAGAATCTCCTACGCCCTCTGAGATGAACTTCAGACTTTAATCCGTCCTTTTAATGACTTTTACAATTAATAGGAAGTAAATCAATGCAGAATTTTACCTACCAGGTTACACTAAATTCCGAACTTGGTATTTTGCTAAGTATAGCAAGGCTGAATTAGCCAATTATAAAAATAATTTTTATAAATGGGTTGAAGATAACCACCAGGTTACTTCTTTTGTGGTTTGGTTTCAAATGTTTTCTAAAGATAAGAATCTTTTTGTTCTTGAAACTAAGGATAAACAGGTTCTTAAAACTGAAGATAAACATCTGAAATGTTGGAATGCTTAGAATAACCAGATTATTCATGCTATTCACCCTCCTACTAAACCCCTCTCATTAGATGTTAGAAGTTCTGGCCAAAATGGTAGTTCTTCTAATTCAGAAGCTAACACCTTTCTTAATCTTAAAACTGGTGATAAACTTCTTACCAAAACAACTCTTGTGAACCCTCCTTATAAATAGGGTAATTATACCAATCTTATCCTTAATACGATAGGAAAACAAATCAACATATTTTAGAACCTTCAAGAACATCTTACCAAAAAGAAAAATGAAGATTTTGGTAAGAGTCTTGACTGTATATATATATATATATATATATATATATATATTGGAAGAGGATTAAACCCCAAATAGCATAAAATAGAGAAAAAGAGCCTTTCTCCGGGGGCTTACATCAAATACAAGAAATGGAAAAATTCGAGATAAAAGATTTTAAAAATCTAGACAAGGGACCTTTATATGGCCTAGCTTTGAAAGAAAGACAAACCTCCCATGTATATTAAAGGTTTTAAAATTGGTAATAAAACTGACTTTGTCTCCCAATTAAAAGAGATTGAGAATAATCTTAAAGGGTTAAAACTTAACACTTTGTCTCACTATGATTCTGATTCAGAATTAAACTCACCTTTGGAAGAAATTCATAATTTTGAAAAATCTTTCAAAAATTCTGAAAATCAAGTCAACAAAATTACCTACATTAACAATGTTGGCTATGTTGGTCCTGTTAGAAACTACTATGGCAGAACAACTCCTCAGGATCTTCTTTTCGAGGAAAGTGCTGTGATGGAATCACAAACCACATTTCATGGTAAAGCCATCTACGATTGTAATATTGATGGTAAATCGGAGTCTCAGATTTATGATCTTATACACAAGATGTCCATGTATTCTATTGTGTGTAAGTAGAATGGTTGTTCTGACCAAAGCATTGCCCAAATGATCATTTCTGGCTATACTGGAACCATTAGAGGTTGGTGGGATAATGTTCTCACAGATAATCAAAGAAACGAGGTTGTTAATGCCGTAAAAATCATCAAAGTTGAAATCATGCAAGACATTGGTTTACAGGATGCTATTTATACCTTAATGCTCGCTATTTTTCATCATTTTGTTGGCAATGTTGATTATCATCATGGGCGTAATAGGGAATCATTATAAAACCTCAAATGCCCTACTCTAAGACAATTTAGATGGTACAAGGATGTCTTCCTTGCGAGGGTTACTCAGGGAAGTGATGCCAACTCTAAGCATTGGAAAGCCAAATTTATTAATTGCCTTCCTAATTTCTTCGCTGAGAAAGTTAGAAAAAAGATGAGAGAAGCCAATGATAGCATCACTATCCCTTATCATAATTATACTTATGGACAATTATTTAACGTTTCCATACAAGAGGGTCTTTCTCTAAGTGGTAGAGATAGCTTAAGAAGCAAAATATTTCTGGAAAGAAAGAGTTAGGAGAGTTTTGTGAACAGTTTGTTTACAATACTCTTGAGGCTTTTACCCGCCAAGCCTCCAAAGGGAACAACAAGTGTTGATGTAAAAAACTAGACTCGATCAAATTAATTAATCACAGATAAATATGAATAAAGAAATAAGACAAAGGATTTTTAAAGTGGTTTAGCCTTAATGAAAATGGCCTACATCCACTGTCTTGTATTGCTGGGTGTTTTTCCTTGATCTCAATTATGATCGCAAGTGATCGATCCCCGATATGGAGGGGGTTACAATGTATTTATAGCCCTTGGACTGTCAATATGAATAGACAATATGTTGTTATTTAATAGACATATACATCTGTACATAATAAGAATGTTCATTGAATCTATTTTTGTCGCTTGATCTTCTTGGCTAGATGCTCTGTACATTGAGTAGCTTGTCACATTTGAGTAGCTCGGTATGCTAAGTGGTTTGGCACTATGAGTTGTTCGGTGAATATAATTTATGCCACGCAGGATGACACATGTCTTCATATAATTGATCCACGTCAGCTGACTAATTTTTGTATCAACAGAAGCCCCCAATGTTTCACAGTTGAGGTTGGATATGAAAGTGTGGAACATTATGCCCAGAGGTTGCTCGAACACGTTTGCCCAGTATCATTAGTTTACAGATCTCCAACACTTGATATATTTAATGATTTTGAGTGCGAAATGGTAAAACTCGTAAATATTTTGAATCCCTGACAGACGCTTGGGTATTTGCGTCTTTTTCATCATTTAGCCATCGAAAAGCAATCGTCATCTCTAGTGATCATTACTTTTCTCGCTTCCCGAAGCAATGCATTTAAAAGCGATAGAATCAAATCGTATTCTACCTTTTTCCTTTTATACTTCCAAACCCTTTATCTTCACACTTTTTCTTTTTACGCTCGTTCCTTCTGCCATCCGCCTTGGGAGATTTTTCAATTTTCTGTAAGAATTTCTTCTTTCTTCTTTCTTTGCGTTAGCCACCATGGTTTATTTTATCGAATCGTTGGATAAGTTCCCAGATGATTTTGATATTCCTTCTTGGGTTATTCTGGAAGAACCTCCTTTCCCTTCTGATTTATTTTCTTTAGCTGAGTGACACGGGTTTCCCTCTATTTTTGTAGCGGAATGTGGCTTTTATTTCCCGCCTAATCCCCTGTGTTTGGAATTTTTGCCAATATCTCGATATTGTTCCTACAAGAGTAGTTCCAAATACATGGAGGTCAGTTAATGGCGTACATAAGTTGAATCAAATTCATGGAACTCATTTAAGGATTCCTAAAATTATGTACTGTTATAAATGGGTTACTAGCGATACCACCTTTTATTTAAAAACTAGGTATTCTCATAGAGCTTTAGTGGTCAATCTCCCTAATGCTAATAGGTATTATTTTGATTATGGGGTTGTGATGAAAAATTTGCAACACCCCCCGTTAAAAGGGAAAGATGTGTACTAAGCTCCCCGATGTCCACTTTATGGCAATGGGATAGGTTGTTTTTAGTTTTTCAATTTAGCTATTTTTTTATTTGATGAAATGTGTCACTAACTCTTATTTTTTGTTTATTGCAGTTGACAGTAAAAGGAAATCCCAAAAGGAGAGTGACATTAATATAAGAGATTTGAAGTTTATCTGGGGGTTGCATCGAGCAATAAATGGGGAATACGTGAGTTCTGCTTTTTATTTGTTGAGATACAAGAACACCAATTATTCTTTTATTGCTCGTCCTCTTGTTCCTCCTTTGGTGATTGACCCTGAGCAAGCTCCAACATCTTTTTCATTTGTTGAAGGAGCTTCTCCTAACTTGGGTATTGCTATTACTGACCTGATGATGAAGAAGAGGAAAGTGCCTCACCTCTTTGCCAAATATGCTCCTGGTACTGAAGGGGCAAAGAAGAACAAAGACGACGCTCTAACTAAGAAAAAGGACGTTATTCCTCCTGCCAAAGTTATTAGCAAGAAATCCACTATTTCCCCTAAAGAGGCAGTACCTTTGATTGAAGCTGTTGTCTCAAAAAAGTCAGCACCTTTGATTGAAGTTGTTGTTATTCAGGAAGAGACAGCACCGGTGATTGAAGGTGCTCCTTTGAGGAGGTTGAGGAGGGGTCTTACTGAAAGGCCAGTGGATGTTGTTGCCCAACCTACTGGAGTTGGGATTTCTTCTTCGAGGGCTAGTACTCTAGCTGTCCTTACCCCTGACTTAGCCAAGAAATTGATCAAGTCTGGGACTCTCCCTGATTGTCGAGCTGCTGAAATTTCAACTTCTCGGGATAAGGTTACCGATTTGGCAGCCCAACACCTTGCATCAGTAAGTGGTCATTATACTTATCTTTCTAATTCTTCATTGCCTTTTGGTGTACTTCGATAATATCGTGGAGAAGGATGAAGACATCAAAGCTTCAACCTCGTCCAGTGGAGTAGAGGAAGACCTTGCTGGGTTGTTGAAATCTTTGGGGGAGTCCCAATAGAAGTACGAAGAGGATAAAGATGCCTGGGATAAAAAATTCCAATCTACTGAGACGGCTCGTCAACAAGCTGATACAGCTCGAGATCAGGCTTTAAATGCCTCCAAGGAGTTGGAGGAAAAATTGATGGTTGCCCTTTCCAGTAAGGTGGAAGTTGATGAAAAGCTTGAAGAGGATGAACGACGTAAGAAATATTTTGAGGAAAAGGTGAAGTCTGTTGAAGAGCTTCATAGGGAAAAAAACTTCCTCGGAGAGAGCGAAGAGGAAAGGTGCTGTGAAGAAGTCCTTTAGCTCTGGCTGGGAAAAAGGATGGAATAAAGCTCTGGCTGCTGTCTCTTCCCAGATGGACTATGCAAGTTTGAAATACTTCAGAGATGGATGGGTGATGAGCACCCAAAAGTGTCTATTTTATACCCCGAATAGAGGCATTTTAGTCACTCGTTTTAATTAAAATTGGCCTTATGTCGTATTTTATTATTTTTCAGGTCAATCAGCAGTCGCAACATCAAATCATGCTAAATCAAGTGAATTGCGACTCAATAGCCGTCAAAAGCATTAAATGAAGAAATCAAAGGAGACCGCGAAGTCTGAGTCCACATTGAGCTTGTCCGGAAGAGTTTCGATGTCCCAAACCTTGTCCCGAACCAAATTTAAGCTTAGACCGAGGTCAGTCCATACCCCGAGCCCGATGTGTGTTAAGTTTATGCCTTTTTAGATTTTATTAGATTTTTATTTTGAGTCGTTTTATTTTTAGGATTTCTTCTAGATTTATTTAGGATTTTTAGAATTTATTTGCATGTTTTTATATTTTATTTTTATTAGTGTATTTTTATTTTGATTTTGATTTTTATTAGTTTGAGTTTTGATTTGATTTGATTTTATTAGGATTAGTTTTTAGGATTTAATTTATTATTATTTTTTTAGATATTACATTTTTAGGATTTTAGTTTTTAGTTTAATAGATTTTTATTTTTATTTTTATTTCTTTTTAGTTTCATTTTTTTATTTGAGTCTTTATTTCTAGAGTAGTATTTTATTTTTAGATTTTTAGTTTTGTTTGTTTTATATATTTTTTTAGTTGTTTTATTTTTAGGGCCACAAGTTAAACACACACATTAAATCCACTCACATACACACTCATACACCTAAATTTTCATACACCTAACACACACAAAACATCCTACACCCTCACCCACCTATCATACATCCTGATCGAGCGCGAAAAGTAGCGCGTGTAAAGACGCTAATCGTTGTTTTCGTTTCGCCAACTCAATACAAAAACCTAATCTACGGCTACACTTGACAAGCAAGTAGAGCAGTAAGTCGGGTATCGAGAATCCACAGGGAGTGATTGAATTTTAGACTTTAATTGTTTTAGTTACTTCAGGAATAAAAGGGTGTAAAATAAATAAACGAAAAGGTGAAAGGGTGGTTATCGTGAATAAAGAGAATAATAAGTTAACGCTAAATAAAGTAAAGCGAGGATCGGGATCGCATCCAACCAAACGGATCGAAACAACTACTAATTAGAATTGAGGCTCGAAAGCAATTTAATCGAGCATTTACAATTAAGCATAAACATCACGCAAGAAGGAATTTAACCCAAAGTTGCGAGATAAAACATTTAACTGAAAAATGGTCACACGCGGATTAAATTCGGATAATCGCTATAAACACTAACGTTGCATGACAAAGAAAGTTAAACGCATAATAATCCGACTTTAATACGCGCGGTTTCAATTAAATGCGATTTTACACGGAACCCTAAATTTCGAGGTCCGAACCCGAAAATGGCGGAAATGCAATCCCGAACCTATTTATCTACGGACTAAGCATGAAATTAACTAAATTAAACTAATTAACTAAGAAAGCAATAAATTAAAGCAAGAAAACCTAATTATAAAGCATGGAAATTATCTAGAAAGCAAGGAAAGAATGAAAACAAGCTATATTAAAGGAGAGGGAAGATGAATAGTCAATCTTACAACCAATTTGTGTGTCAATCCAAGAGAGATTGAAGAAGAACCAAGCAAAAACCCAAACCCTAACTACAAACTAAGCTAAAAACGTTCACCCCTGTTTATTACATCAACATTGGCTTTATATAGTAAGTGGGAATAAAAGAAAAGAAGAAAGAAAAGAAAATGCAAAATATCTGCCAAAAAAAAAACAGGGGGTCGATCGATCTACCATTTTGGTCGATCGATCGACCATATAAGACGGGGCAAAAATGGGAAGGGTCGATCGATCTACCATTTTGGTCGATCGATCGATCAAGCAGGGGCAGACTGCATTTTCCCCTGTTTTGGCTTGCATTTCTCCTCCGCTAAAATCGTCGTAACTTCTTCGTTATGAATCGGAATCGCGCACCGTTTGCGGCCACGCGAAGCTTGCGAGGAGGGCTACAACTTCCATGAAGATGTTGGGCCAGGTGCCCAATCTGTAAAATGACTAAAATGCCCTTGAACGTGCGATTGTGTACGGGAATCGAGCGGAACGCGTCCGAACTTCATACTTAGTACCTAAATACCTACAAAAGCTCAATTAACCCCTGCAAAACATGTTAACATAGAAATCCGAGGTTGTCTGGTTAACGAGCATAAGTATAGGGATTAAGATACCCGAGGGGGCTAATAACGCGTAGGTTAACGGGTGAAATACGCAATATTTGCGTCGTATCACATCCTACTACACCAAATCTACCCCCTCCACTATTCACCATCTTCAACCCCATCACCTCTTTCTCTCTCCTCCATTACAACTCCTAAACCCAAACCTCCACACAACCATAATTCATGTTCCCCCTCTAACCAACACCAACCCGAATCTCGAGCTACCCATAACCCAAAAATCAGTAACCCAAACCCCTACACCCGCAGACCCGCGACCTCACCCGGTCCAACCCGAGATGCAGCGCCCACAAACCCGGCGGTTCCACCTCAATACCCGAACCCGAGTTTGCCCAACAACCCAATACCCATTTCCAAACAAACATCGAACCCACAACTTCCCAAAACCCGTCATATCCATACCCGGATGCAACTCCGATCCAGTCTCCTACCATATCCCTTCAAAATCGGAACACGCAACCTGTCAAGATTAAAGAAAATCCCTTGAATTATCCAAGGAAAAAAACAATACGTGGGATATAAAACAAAGGGGAATGAGCTCATTTGAGGAGGACTCTCATCAGAAAAAAAGTACACAAAGAGAAAATGTGAGAGACAGAAAAAGAAAAAAAGAGGGTAGAAAAATAGTCAGAAAAAAAAAGAAAAAAATATAGTTTTAGGTTTAGAAAAATTTGTAGGTTCACTTTTTACTTTCAGTTTTGTAATCCAATCAGATTTTGTGATGAGTTTGGAACACGTGTTCATGCACACAGTTGACACTGAAAATTATTGCGTATCGTATTTCTTTCTCTTTCTCTTTAGTTTCTTGTTTGTTAATTGTGCTTGTGCTGAAATTTTAATCATGTCTGGCTAAACACCCCATTTAAGGGGTGGGACGAAACGCGTATGTTGAATTATGTTATTTGAATAATTGTTCGTTGTTGTGTTTTAGGCTAATTAAATTGGAGAAATTCACACATTAATTTATATAACGAGAGTTAATAAATTAATGGTGAAATTAATATTTGATTTTTGGATTTCACTTAGAGATAAATATTATTCTTAAATTTAAATATTAATTATGTGTATGCCATTCAAATATTCGTACAAATTTTAATAAATTAATCTTAGCGGATATTTTGTTGAAATGAGTGTGAATCTTAACTTTTTTCTGTTGTGATTATTCCAGATTTAATTGCTGAAAAAGATAAAATTGAATTTAGGATTGTGACGAGAGTTAAATTTTAAATTCAATATTATTTCGAACTATTCAATTGAATAATTAGGACATTAAATTGATTTGACTACGCGTTGTAATCCCACCTCTTGTTTCTTCTCATAAATTCTAAACTAGATTACTTTCTAAATTTTCATAGTCATTTTAGTTGCATAAATTATCGTTTCCTCCCTTGAAAATTGTTTTAAAAATATATAAAAAAACATTTAAAAAAATTATAAAAACACAAAAATATTTCTAATAAAAATTGGAATTGCAAGTTTTCCTGATAACAGTTTCAACGCTAGAAATTGGATTGATACCCGAATTCGCCACGATACTAAATTTTTAATAAGTGTTGTAGGTAATTCCAGGAATTTTGATACTCGAAGTTTGACCGCAGCGACATTCGAATTCCATATCCGAAGGAATACAAAAGAAGAGTTATCAATGGGTTACAACTTTGAAGGAGTTGAATGTTGCGGATGATTCTGAACTGCTCATAAACACACTCATGGCCCTCCTCCTACTATTGAAGAAGAAGAAGATGAAGTTCTATCTGATGAATCTTCTATGGTGATAGTAGAACAAACACTTGCTGTTACCATTCCTCAATCCTCCGAGCAAGTTCAGCAGGCAACAACTTCTACCGAGCTATGCCAACTGCCCTCCGAGCAACTAACTCCTTTATCCAAATGGGCTGAAGAAGTTGTTGGAAATAAAGAGAAGGTGTAGAGTTGTTCGGCTTTTTAATTATGTTGTTTTTCTATTTTTCCCTTTTTTTGTAACTTTGGTTGTACTTTCTCCTCCTGTAATCAATAAAATGGACTTTGTTATTTATTTTGAGTTTTCTCCTTTACTTGCTTGATCTGTATCGTTATTGATCCATTTTTACTTTTCCTTGATAGTTTATTACCAGGATGGAACTCTTGTCAGTTCATGATACATAATTGATGAAGAAATGTGTATTGATTACTTCAAGGCTGGTCATACAGATTTCACTGAAGCTGAAATAGTTAATATCCTTTGACCTGATGCCTCGGAGCGAGAAATTGAGGCTTACCAATATTTAAAATGTCTGCTTGATTGGCTAGTGGACAATAATGCCGCTTATTATGAAATGATTGAATACCTTCAAGGAGTGATTGAGGAACTTCAACTTCAACACAACGAAACCACTGCACTTCTGCATGAGGGTTATGAGAAGAAGTACCAACAGTTGAGTGCTGATCGGGGTTAAGAAAAAAATATTTCAGCCCACAGGAAGAGAGAGAGTTTGATTAAACTTGAAGTTGAGGAGAACAGAAACATTTCCAAGCTATTGGAGGATGAAAATATTGCCTTGCGAGAAGAATTGAGATAACTAAAGTCTGGCTTTTCTTCTGGAGCTCTGGTCCCGGTCAGTGATGAGGGCTTTTCATTTTTGGAAACTGAAAATGCTACATTGAGGGAAGAATTGGAGGCTTTGAAATGAGCCAGACCTACATCTTCCTCGTGGGGTAGAGCAAGAGATGGTAGGAGCAACATTAAAGAGACTAGGACTTAACATGCCTTAGTAAATCAGGCTGTTCAACTGAAAGCTAAAAATCAAGCTATATTTGAGATGTCCCAAAAAATTTAAAGTCTTACCGAGCAACTTTCCAATCAGGGTATTGTGTCGGAAAGTAAAGAAAATTTGGTGAAGAAACTTCATCAGCAAGTTGAGAGATTGACTTATCAATTTCACAAGCAGCCTAGAGAGTTTTGGATGGGGGGGATACAATGAAGCTTTGTGCCATCTTGATGCCAGGTTGAAGAAGTCAAGCAATGAGGGGTACAAGTATGGATGTATGGATGCTTTAGCTGTGATGCATATTGAAAAAGGGAACTCGTTGTGGGATTGGTGTGATCCTGGACTGCTTGATCTGCCGGTTCCTCCTTTCAAATTAGACGTCAGATGGATTCCAGTCAATTCCATTCCCTAGTGTTTGATCTCCAAATACCTTGGTGATTACCAACTTCATAAAGATTTTGAGATATCCCATCCTCTATATTTACTTGACCGTCCAAGTTCGAGCAATACCTGGATGTTGCAGGATTTAAATTATATTAATTCTCCTTTTGCTTTAGATGATCCTCTAGCTGAAATGGATCATGTACCTAAATCGGAAGGGAAAAAGCCAATAGAATAGGAAATTTGTATTTAATGAATAAAAGTTCATCTTTGTGTAATTTTATTTCCTTGGAAATAGATTATAAGACGTTTTGCTTATCATGCTGTATATATATCTATAAAGGGACAATTTATCCTGTTCTGTTTTAATTGCCTAGACAATGGAACTTTGCCCCATTTGTTTCCTAGTTGTAGTGGCTTATCACCTATAAGTGCCTAAACAATGGAATTTTTTTCATCCTATGGTCCTGCTTAGTTGTAGCAATCTTATATAGATTACCTTGGTGCCTAGGCAGTGGATGCCCCTTGAGGTCACCCATCTTATTGCCTAGTTTTGGATGCCCCTTGAGGTCACCCATAATTAAACAGGCTTTGCCTTGTAAAATTGTTATGCTAACATTATTGGTTAAGTTTATTGATGATGACCAACTTTAGTTGGTGGTTGATGATATGCCAACCAACCGTAGTTGGTGGTTGCTGATATGATGACCAACCGTAATTGGTGGTTGCTGATATGCCGACCAACCGTAGATGGTGGTTGCTGATATGCCGACCAACCGTGGCTGATGGTTATTGATATGCCGACCAAAATTCAAGCGTAATGTGTAGCACGAGTACTCCAAAAAAAATGAACTAAGAAGAATATGGGGAAATTATCATTTTTATTCATATTGAAAGAACGAAATACATGTGAATCTACATTACTGATAATATTTGCACAGATGCTCTGCATTCCACACATTTTTGAATTCTCCCACCTCTAAAGTTTCTATTCTGTAGGTTCCAGGTCGAATAATCGCTATTACACGATAAGGCCCATGCCAGTTGGCCTCCAGCTTATTACGCTTCTGAATCACTTTCTTGAGTACATAATCTCCCTCCTTGAGATCACATTTCTTGACTCGTTTATTATAGAACATGGCAATCCGTTGCTGGTAAGCGGCATTTCGGATTGCTGCATCTTCCCGAACTTCCTCGAACATGCCTAAATCTAAGAGTCTCATCAAATAGCTTACTGGAGTGTTGAAATTAAGCACCCTGTGAGTAGGTAGACCCCAATTTAGCGAGTATGATTGCTTCACTTCCAAAGGCTAACATGTAAGGATATTCCCAAGTTGCTATTCGGGTTTTGTTCGGTAAGCCCATATCACAAAATGTAACTCGTTAATCAAATTTCCTTTCACATAGTCCAACCGTTTCTTCAACCCGTTAAACAGAGTTTTGTTGGTTACCTATGTTTGCCCGTTGCTCTCGGGATGGCCTAGTGCAGAATGAATCTTTTGAACATTGGACTGTTTATAGTATACAGCAAACTGATAGACCCTTTCATATGCCGTGTCAATGAGAGGTTCAACTTCCACCCATTTTATGAAATAATCAACAACGACTACTAAGTATTTGAATCATCCTTTGGTAGTTGGCAGAGGCCCAACCAAATCTATTCCTCACATAGCAAATGGCCACGGTGAGGTAATCGGTGTTAATAATGCCTGAGGAGTTCTTCATATGGTAGAGAACCGTTAACACTTATTGCATTACTTGGCATAAGTTGTGCAATCAGGTCGTATCGTTGGCCAATAATATCCCTGCATCATTATCCTCTGCAAAAGCGTTTGACCAGCTATATGAGCTCCATAAGAGCCTTCGTAAATTTCTTCTATCAAATCTTTAATTATCTATGGATGAACACATCTCTGTCGGCCTGCTTTCATACCTCTTATGTATAGAACTCCATTGTTTAAGACATACCTAGCATCTTTAAACTTGAGCCTCTTAGCCACAAGTTGATCGGCTGGTAAAATGCCTTCTTCACTATATGCCCTTATGGGATCTATCCAGTAAGGTCCCATATCCAAAGTGATGAACTTCACTATCAAATTATCATCAATACTTCGGTCTGTAAGTATCTCAGTAGGAATCATTCTTCGTAGCTCGGTGCGAGTAGCCAAGGCTAACCGAGATAGTTCATCATCCCTCACAGTCTTCAGTCTTGGTATTTTGATCACTTGGACCACTGAAAAATTGGCTACAATCTCCATAGCTTTGGTGTGATACCTAGACATGAGTTCTCCCTTTATCGCGTATAGCCCGAGAATCTAATTTACGACTAGCTGTGAATCACTAAACACCGTAACTTGCTCTGTTTTCAGTGTTTTGGCTAAACTGAGGCCCACAATCATAGCTTCATACTCAACTTTATTATTGGAAGCTTTGAATTGGAAACACAGAGCATAATCTATATCCAATCCATCCGAACTATTAAGAATTATTCCGGCTCCACTGCATGTGGAACATGAAGAACCAACAATATGCAAATTCCATACAGGATACAGTTATCAAATCCTTGGTCTAACAAAGTCCCGTGATGGAATATTTGGTGCTTCCTTTTATCGTCCCTCAACTCTGGGATTTTATGAGAGGATTATTGTTGCTCGATCACTATCCCCTCCGATAAGTCGACTGATGGGAGTTGATCGGGGGTGGTTTTTGATGATCCTCTAACATCCGTGGGTTATTCTGCATTAGATCCCTGTTAGTCAAAGGTATCTGGGTAAGTAAATTTAGCAATGAAATTCTCTACTGCCTGCCCTTTAAGAGAAGACCTTGGCTCATAGACAATGTTATATTCACCTAACTCAACCTCCCAATACATCAATCTTCCAGATTTTTTTGGCTTGTATAATGCCTGTTTGAGTGGCATGTCGGTATATACCACTATGGTATGGGCTTGGAAGTATGGTTTCATTATCCTGCTCGCCCCGATCAATGCTAACGCCAGCTCCTCCAATTTTAGGTACCTAATCTCTACTCCTCGGAATGCCTTGCTGTTATAATACACCGGCTTCTGCAACCCTTCGTCTACTCTTATCAATGCTGAACTGACTGCACTTTCTGAGATAGCCAGGTACAAGTATAATTTCTCTCCCACTACTAGCCTGGACAATAAAGGAGGTGTCCCCAAATATTTCAACTATTGGAACGCCCTCTCACACTCATCATTCCACTCGAAAGTTTTTTTGAGTTTTTTGAAGAATGGAAGACATCTGTCAGTTGCTCGTGAGACGAACCTGTTGAGAGCTACAACACGCCCCGTAAGGCTTTGTACTTCCTTCTTTATAGTTGGAGATTGTAATTCTAGCAAGGATTTGATCTTGTCAGGATTTGCCTCAATGCCTTATTGATTCACAATATACCCGAGGAACATGCCTCCTTGTACGCCAAAGACACACTTGGTCAGGTTTAGCTTCATCTGATATTTCTCCAGCTGGTCAAATGTTTGGCCCAGATCAGCTATGTGGTCAGCAACTTTCTTGCTCTTAGTCAGCATGTCATCGACGTAAACCTCTATGTTTCTACCGATTTTCTCTGCGAACACCTTGTTCATTAGTTGTTGGTACATAGCGCCTGCATTTTTAAGACCAAAAGGCATAACATTGTAACAGTATGTTCCCCTTGGGGTAATAAAAGAGGTACTTTACCTGTCTTTTGGTTTCATCTTAATTTGGTTGTAGTCGGAATAAGCATTCATGAAGCTCAGCAAATCATGCCCCGAAGTAGCATCTGCCAACTGATCTATTCAGGGTAGAGGGAAGTGATCTTTTGGGCAGGCTTTGTTCAGATCTGTGAAATCCACGCACATTCTCCATTTATTGTTCTTCTTTTTTACCATCACCACATTGGCTAACCAATCAGGATATTTGACATCCTCAATAAAAGAGGCCTTTTACAGTTTCTCTACTTCCTCCTGAATAGCTTGGTTCTTCTCTGGGCTAAAGACCCTTCTTTACTGCATCACTGGTTTGATCTCCTTATTAACATTGAGTTCGTGGCACAGGAAGGCTGGGTCTATCCCCGACATATCTTCATGACTCCACGCGAAAGATTGCTTTCTATGGCTAAAAAATTCCACCAACTCTTGCTTTATTATTGGATCAAATGAAGCACCAATTTGAGTTATTCTTTATGGTAGTTCATCGTCCAGAATAATGTTCTCCGTCACTTCCATGACCTGACCCTTCACGAGCTCTGATTCATTTCTGGGGTCCAGTGTCTCAATCTCTGAATCTTCAGACTTATCCACTTGGTAAGTGGTGGTCTTCTTCCTGTTATCCTCCAACTCTTCTTATTCGATAGATGAATAGTAGCATTCCCGAGCTACTTTCTGATCACCTTTCATAAGTCTTACACCAAAGTTGGTCAGGAAATTCAAGAATTGATGTACCGTGGATGGCACTGCTTCAAACTTTTTCAGACCTACTCTTCCCATGATTATATTGTAGTCTGACTGCACATTTTTATCCATTATGAAAAAGTGTACTTTTTCTGTTCTGCAAGCAGGACAGGTACCAATAAGCATGTACAACTTGATCATCCCAAGTGGAAAAACTTTTTCTCCAGAGAAACCGATAAAGGGCCTATGGTACGGCTCTAACTGGGCGAGTTTCAAGTTTAAATTGTCAAAGCAAGGGTAAAACATGATGTCTACCAAGCTACCATTTTCTAGCAATACTCTTGATATTATTACATCCTTCATCCTCATCTTGATCACCAAAGGATCGTCGTGAGGATACAAGATACCTTACAAATCACTTTTGGAAAAATCGATGACTAGTTTATCCTTATTGATCTTCCTCGGACGATCTTCCTCTGCCAGATTTATCCACTGTATGTAGAAACAAGCTTAGGCCTCATTGAAGTAAGTTTTCCTTTCAGTGGTATGATCACCACCTCCTGCATCTCCACCTGTTATCATATTACAGTCAAATGAACCAAAGTGGATTGAAAATACCTCACGTTCAGGTTGTCTAGGATTTTTGGGGAGATTGAGGTCATCCTCCGAGTCATCTTTATGGTACCTTTTCTTTTCATCTCTTGGTCAGCCAAGAGATTTGGACCTTTGCCATGCTCTGTTGTTGGTCTTCTCACCGTTCTGGCGATCAACAAACTTGTTCAATTTCCCTCGTCTAATGATTGCCTCGATCTCATTTTGGAGAGCTATGCACCCCTTGGTCGTGTGACCATGGTCTTTGTGGAACTCATAATACTTGGACTTATTTCTCCTTTTGGGGGCTATCCTCAATTTCTCCGGCCAATTTAGTTCTTCACTATTTTTTATCTCCTCCAGAACATGGTTTATGCCTACCTTTAAGGGGGTATAATTTGCATACTTCCTCAAGTGCTCAAACGTTTCCTTACCTTTTGATTGTTTACTACCTCCATTATGCTTATGAACCTTCCTCCTCGACCCGTCTTCAGCTTTAGTTTCCTCTTTTGCCTCAACATTCTTCTTCGCAGCCATAGCTTCTTCGGCATTCATAATCTTGGCTGCTTTCGCCATCAACTCTGCCATGGATTTGGGGGGATCTTTGTCCAAAGTGTAATACAACTTATTTGGTAAAAGACCACTCATCAGAGCTGTAATGGATGTCTTCTCTTCGTAGTCGATTACCTCCAATTTTTCGTTGTTAAAATAAGTGATGTAGTCCTTGGTGCTTTCTCCCTCTTTTTTCCTTATTCTCAACAGATGGGCTACCCATTTGACTGACTTTGCACCAAAATAGAAATTCCCTATGAAGAGCTCAGCCAACTGATGGAAAGTTACGATTTGCCCCCGAGGAAGGCTGTTATACCATATTTGAGCAGAACCAGTGATGGTTCCTAAGAACGCCCTGCACCTCATCTCATCTGGGACTGCATAAATATCTGCAACAGCTTGGTACTGTTCTATGTGGAGAACATGATCAGTCTTCCTATCGTACTTCGGTGTAACTACAGGGTCCTTAAACTTTGAGGGTGTGGGAAAGTCCATAATTGCTTATATAAATGGAGATCCTTTGATAAAGGTTCTTTGGAGAGGGTTTTTGGCCTTAGTCATTTCCCCTAACCTATCTTCCAACCTCTGAATGGATCCCTTCCATGCATCATTTCCAACCTTCGATCTATTTGCTTGAGCAACAGATCGCATTGAATTTTCCTCTTGGGATCTTTCTATACGAGCTGCAGGGCGTGATTGGGCAGAACCTTCCTTTAGATCATTTGGTCGTTGAGAATTTCTCGATGCAATCCGAGGAGGGTTTTTATTCCCCCTAGGGCCCAAACGGTCAAAGTGGGAGACTCTACTCAACCTTTATAGAGCGCTTTCTTATTCTGGAGTTAGAGTAACATGTTCTTGAGAGTCCATAACTCTTATGGGAGATATCCGGCCAAGATGATAGGAGGGGTTGCTGGACCTCTCAGTATGATGGTATTCGGTATGTCTGGATCGGGAAGCATGAGGGAATAGAGTAGGTCTAGATTGTGAAGATGGCAAGTGCATATTTTTCTGAATGCTTTGCTAGCCTGACTCGGCAGACATTACTTTTTGAACAATTTGAATGAGTTATCGCATGGTCCTGCATAGTTGTTTATCCTTTGGCTAAGTTTGTCACTATTCGTGTGAAATCATGGATAGTTGGAGGAGTGGACTGGTTGGGAGGAACTTCGTCATTGTTCCTATTGCTAGATTCTAGGATCTCCGCCATGTATGATGAATTTTTTAGTGAAAAACGCTACGTATATTCGTTCCACAGACGGTGACAATCTGTTGATGTAAAAAACTAGACTTGATCTAATTAATTAACCACAGATAAATATGAATAAAGAAATAAGACAAAGGATTTTTAAAGTGGTTCAGCCTTAACGCAAATGGCCTACATCCACTGTCTTGTATTGCTGGGTGTTTTGCCTTGATCTCAATTATGATCGCAAGTGATCGATTCCCATTATGGAGGGGGTTACAATGTATTTATATCCATTGGGCTGTCAATATGAATAGACAATATGCCGTTATTTAATAGACATATACATCTGTACATAATAAGAATGTTCTTTGAATCTATTTTTATCGCTTGATCTTCTTAGCTAGATGCTCTGTACGTTGAGTAGCTCGTCACGTTTGAGTAGCTTGGTACACTAAGTAGTTCGGCGCTATGAGTTGTTCGGTGATATATTTTATTCCACGCAGGATGACACATGTCTTCATATAATTGATCCACGTCAGCTGACTAATTTTTGTATCAACAACAAGGTTCCTAAAAAACCCTCTTGTAAAAGAGACAAGAAACATGCTAACAATTAGGGTGATAACCCTGAAAAGAAATTTGTAAGGAAAAAGCGTACTTACAAATCTAACCATAAAGTTTTCAAATGTGGTAAATACGACCATCTTGCTAATAAATGCAAGACTGAAACTAAAATTAATAATCTTCAAATTGATGACCATTTGAATACTCAATTAAGCAAATTGGTTATGAGTGTAGTCCAAAAGAGAATAAACAATTCTCTAGACAATGACCCATGGGTCCCTCCATAAGGTCTGCTGACAAAGTCTTTTGTCGTAGTGCATCAACTGCTGGGCCAGTGGATCCTACCACAATAAATGAGCTGTCCTGAAGTAGATAGATTTGTCTTCAAGCATCGACATAAGTACAATTGGGACCAGGTGGGTCCTAGGTCAGATTATCCAAATCTCCATTAGGGTTTGGGAAACTTTCTTCCAAACGTCTCGTTGGAAAGGCTGAATTTAGTGAGGCAAAGAAGGCCTCCATTGTTGGTTCAGTAGGGATGTTAGTGTCAAACATATCCCTAATAAAATCATCTTTTTTTGGATCTTGAGATTCACCGTCTAAACAAAAGAAATGATTGTCTTTCTTGACAGATGCCATGGATACATCATCATCATCATATGGCGGAAGAATAGGATTCTTGCCTTCCTCAGAGTAAGTGGTGGTAAAAGCCGCAGTAAATTGGCTATGAGTGTAATCCATCACTTTCTTCAGTATCTTCTGTTTCGTTGCATTTTGGAACTGCTTTTTGAGACACGATTTTAAATCCTTTGTTGGATTAGTTCCTGGAGTCATCTTTTATGTACGAGGGAGTGATTCTTTAACCATGGACATGTAATGCTTAAATCTTTCTTTTATTAAAGAAATGGTATCAGTATTATTAATACCAACTGATAGAACATATATAGTACCTTGCCGCGGAATGTATACAATAATCCTCTAATATTTTCTTCATCCATAAGAGTTTCATGCAATAACTCCCCGCGAAAATATACTCAACATCCACTATGGATAAATATATGGAGTTTTGCTTCTCACTCAACTAAGAGATATGAGCACTCCCAAAATAGAAACACCCTCCCAAAATGCTCCTTCAACTATCGATATCCCCGACCTAATCGGCATCAGATTAGGTGGACAAACGGTCATCAGTATTAAAAGAATACCAAATATCATATATAAGAGTCCCATTAACACATTTGATGATACGTTTAAGAGTGAGTAAGTGTGACTCTTTTGGAGACGCCTGGTATTGCGCACAGACTCCAACACTAAAGGCAATAACGAGACAACTATCTATCAAGTAGAGGAGACTCTCAATCATACTCCAATAAAGGGTCTGCTCAACGCCCTTTTCGAAAGTGTATTTTCTAAGCTTAATCGATGAACTCATAGGGGTGCATGAGTTCTTAGCGGAGTCTAAATCAATTTTCTTCACAAGGTCTCTTGCATATTTGGATTAAGATATGAATATCCCATCCTCAAGCTAACAAACATGGATACCTAGGAAGAACGTAAGATCACCTACCATGCTCATTTAAAACTCACTCTTCATCTCCTCCTCAAAGGTGTGAACATGATGGGAGCACGTGGATACAAAGACTATGTCATCCACATAAACTTAGGCAGCTAAAATAATACCAATATTTCTCCTCATAAATAACATCTTATCCGCTCCTCCTTTCTTGAAGCCACGAGCTAAGAGATAGGAAGTGAGCCTCTTGTACCAAGCACGGGGTGCTTGCTTCAAACCATACAGGGATTTTTTAAGATAATAGACGTCTTCTGGTTGCTTAGGGTCTTCGAACCCTTTTGGTTATTCCACATAAACCTCCTTTTATAGAAATCCATTAAGAAAGGAACTCTTAACATCCAACTGATGTAACTTGAAGCACAAATGACATGCTATGGTGAGTAGTAAGCAGACGGACTCAGGCCCATAAATAAGAGCGAATGCCTCGTCAAAGTCTATACCCTCGATCTATATGTATCCTTAAGCGACCAACCTAGCCTTATTGCGAACTATGGTACCATGCTCATCCATATTATTCTTATAAATACACTTAGTACCGATCACATTAGTCTCGCTAGGTCGGGGGATAAACTCCCAGACACATTCTTGCAAAACTGAAGCAACTCTTCTTACATGGTGGGTATCCAATGCTCATCCTTGAGTGCTTCTTTCACATTCTTGGGCTCGACTAAAGATGTGTAGCATAGATAGATAACCACATTTTCGAGACGAGCACGAGTCTTAATACCTAGTGTAGGATCACAAATTATAGCGAAAAGGGTTGTGACTCTTTTGAACCAAAGAAGGTGTCTTCCCTAAATCAGGAATGAGGTCCACTGTGATAGCATGAGGAATGATTGTATCGTCACCAGGGGTGCATCATCCTTACATTGGGTTTTAGGAGAAACAGATTCCGGTGGCTCGTCATCTTTAATCGTGACATTTATTAACTCCATAACTTTAAAGCTCTCCAGGTTAAAAACTGATAATACTACTAGTTGATGAATATCCTATAATATCCCCCCGTCTCTACGGGAATCAAACTTTCCTAATTGCTCTGTATCTCGTAAGATGTAGCAAGTATTCCTAAAGACATGAAAATACGATAGTTTGGGCTTATTCCCTATTCACAACTCATAAGGCATTTGAAGAGTGTGCGGACGAAGATTTAACCTATTCACTATATTACATGTGGTGTTCACCGCCCCTACCCAAAAATGTCTTGCACGTTTCTCCCAAGAATCATGGATCTAACCATATCTTGTATTTTTCGGTTCTTCCTCTCAACATTCCAATTTTATTGAGGAGTAAGAACTACCAAAAACTCATTTTTGATGCCCACTCCATCACAATATCAATCCACTTTATCTTCTTTAAATTCAGTACCATTGTCACTATGCATCCGATTGATATTGACACTATGTTGGTTTTGTAGGGCACGACACTTGGTTGTAAAGAACTAAATCACATTTAACTTTTCTATAAGGAATCCTACAATATAATATCTAGAAAAATTATCGACCATCGTGAGAATATATCTCTTACCACCTAAGCTCTCTGAGCAAATAGGACCGATAAGATCCATGTGAATCCACTCCAAAAAATTGGAGGTGGTAATGGTATTCAACTTTCGATAGGGACATAAAATTTGTTTTCCTTATTGGTAAGGTCCACAAGCCGAGGATGTTGGTTTCCTAAGTGATGGTAAGCCATAAACTAGGTCCTTTTTCACCAATCTCTTAAGATCTCTAAATTTCACGTGACCTAGTCATTGATGCCAAAGATCCATGGTGGAGACAATGTCACTCTTGCACACAAAGTAGGACTTAGGAACAATCCCATAACAATTATCTTCGGTACTCACCTCTTTTAGTAGAAGTTCACAGGATTGATCATAAACGTTACATTCAGACCGATAAAACTTTACCGTAAAATTTGTGTTATACACTTGGATTATGCTACTTAGGTTCACTTTCAACCCTTTTATGTACAACACATTGTCTAGTTTAGGGAATCTAAGTATCTCAACGAAACCACGCCCTAAAATACTAGACCTACTCCCATCTCCAAAAGTGACTTTACCTTCCTTGCGATCCTCAAGGTGAGTAAAAATTGAAGTGTCACTAGTCATGTGCCTAGAGCACCCACTATCAAAATACCACTGGGAAGTATTTTGAACCTTAAGAGAAACATGCACGACAAGGGCTTTTACGTCTTGCTTAGGAACCCATGTAGAGGTAACCCTTTGTTTTCCCTTATCGTTGTTGACTCTAGTCAAAGCGTTGGAAGTGTTCTCAAATGTCAAAGACATCCGTTAAAATTATCCTATCAAGCTATGCGAAGTAGCGACTTGAAACTCAACTTGCTTTCTAAGACTATCAAAGTCGCTAGAGCAGTGCATGGGAGTATGTGTACGCCTAGTTCCACCTAATTTATAGCAAAACTCTCTAAGGTGACCTTTTTTTTGCAAAAATTGAAAACGTACACGGGTTTGGGTCTACCTTAGTTTGCTTTTCTAAGTCTAACTCTCCTTTGTGGTTTAAGTTGAGTTCCATAAGGATTAATCACAAATGTAGGAACCGGTTTCAATGCGATATGGGAAGTGGATGTACCGTCATAACATATTCCATTCCTCTCACCAAAACCTAAAGCAGGGATGAGGAGCATATTACCTACCTCCTTTGATTTGTCCTCGATAGTTACCTTGACCTCCTGGACACGTTCAAGATATTTATCAAGGTGGGATACAAGGGCTTCAGGTTTCTCACGACTCTCCATGGTTGAAAGGAGATCTCTCATAAGACTAGCCATTTTGTTGGTCAAGTCTTTGTTCTCTCTCTCAACTAAATAAATACATTCTCCCAAAGCTTCTTTCACTGAAGACTCACTCTCCTTCGCCTCTCTCAACTCTTTCTCTAGCGGTAAAACTCTCACACCTAACCCTTTGTTTTGATTCTTAGTTTTAAAGGACTCAGGATAAAGATCGACAAAGTCGCTCACTTAAATCATCCTCTCCCTCACACTCATCAGAGTAACTAGAACCATTTTTGAGGTGTTCATGTTTAATAGCTTCCTCTTCGTCGTGAGGTGCACTAGATATAGTAACATGACTAGCCGTGAATGTGGTGAAGACCCTAAACTCACCGACTCGACCTCGTTATCACTAAGCGTGATGTTTAAGGCAACTTTGATTTTCCCTTGACGTTTCAACCTAGTCAAACACTCATGAGCTTTGTGACCCTTTCCCCCACACTTGTAACATCTTTCCTTGTCTTTCTTTAGGAAATCTATCTTTTCTTTTTCAAAATTTTTGTTTCTCGATTTATATTTTTTTTATCTTCCTCAAAGCTTCTCTTTTCTTTGGAATTATTTTTCTTTTTAAGTTTGATAAACTTTTTGAATTTTTTAGAAAAAAGGTTTAATCATCTAAATCAAAGTCGTACTCAGAATCTGACGACACTTCCTCTCTCTTTTTAGAATGTGCATGTAAACTATCCTTTTTTACTTAAGGTGTAACAATTTTAGGGAACATATTTATCTTGTATGTTTGAAGATCTCCTACAAGTTCTTCTAGCCCAAGTGTATATAAAATCCTAGTGAATTTAACGTGGTAACCTTAGGAATGAATCAGGAAGGGAGAAACCTCAAAATTTTCTAAACTACACTCATTTCAGGAATTTTCTCACCTAAATTGAAACTCAAGTTGACAATATTAGACAATCCTGCATAAAACTTGTCAAACAAATCAGATTCAAGCATTTTAAGTGTTTCAAATCGAGTGGTGAGATTTTGCATCTTAGAGTTTTAACAACTTTGGTACCCTTGTGAATGAACTGGACGTTATCCCAAGCTTCTTTAAACGTGGTACATGTAATAATGTGCCAGAAATCATCAAGAGTGACAGCTCCCGAGATGGCATACAAACCGTGTTAGTTAAAGTTGCTCCATTTAAAGTCGTCCTATGTCCATTGAGAGACAGGTTTAGGGTTAATGGTGTCCTCCCTCTTTCAAAAATTAACCAGACACGTTCATCAATTACTTTTAAAGTAGACCTCATCTTAGATTTCCAATACGCATAGTTGAACCATATAAAATGGGCATTCGATTATATAAATTATTTATTAAATTTCGTCTTTTTAAGATCAACAATTTTTTTAAAATTAATACAAAAATATTTGTAGAAAACGATTACACAATAACTTAGTGCAATCGGCTCTAATACCAATTTAAGAGTGCACACGATCTTAGCGTATTGACTTATATAATTAAATGTCCAAGAAAACACAAATCCAATTTTACCAAATTTCAATATTTGATTAAATTAGGTTGCATACAACGAGTGATCCACTCAAGTAATTAAAACTACGCATGCAAGTAAACACAAAAACTGAGGAAAAATCTCTTTACAAGGAAAAACCTATATTCAACAATTTAAAATGTTTTGCAAGAAAATCAACTCACAGACTATTTAGAACAACTAAGTATGACGTGCACTTTTTACAAAACTCCTAAAGAAGACGATTCAGATCTAGAGTCATCCACAGATGGTGATCCATCCTCGGTATCCATCGATCAGCCTTTCTTCTTCATTCAGCAGTGATCCCTCACGTCAAAAGGTCAGTCTTAGATAGTGATCTCAATAAAGGTATATGATGTATGAAACTATAGGGTTTCAAAAGGATTCATAATTCATAACAGGGGATGTAAAGATTATGAATCAAAAGGTGTTTTGTATACACAAAAGATGAAAACTTTTACAGCAGATATACAGGTTTTGTTTCTGCAAAAGCCTCTAAAAAAATATTTTCAAAACTTGTATTTATAGTAAAAATAAGATTTTTGAGGCGGAGGCTCCTTTGAACAAAAACTAGGGTCGTCCGAACGAGAATGTCAGTTCGTTCGAATAAGAAAGCCATATCGATCAAATGAAACCTTCCATTTCGTTTGAAGCCTGTATCTATGAGCTTCTAATGAGGATGCTCTGTAAATCAGTCCAAAACTCATTAGATGTTCGTTCGAATCAAGATCAAATGAAATAGCTTTTTTGTTCGAGTGAGACTCTAATCTCGTTTGAACGAGGCTTAAAAAAATTAAATTTTTATTTTTAAATCTTTTAAAAATTCAGCCTCGATTTTTCTAAAAGCACATCTTGAATATAAATATGAATAATTATGAAGACCCAAATGTATTATACCTTCATGAGATGTAGAGGATCTTAAACTTGGAGATGTTGGAGTTCGGTTTGACGTGTCGGCACGAGTTAATTTGTAATGGGATACGCTAAACATGCTAAAATGAACATAAAGGCCTAATATATGAGCAAGTTCAGACTATTTGCTCTTACAACACCTCTCACCAATAACATGTTCCTACCTAAGTACCCATATACAATTATAAGGATTCTCATCCTAAGGTCTCCAAAGAATTCTAAAATTAACTAAAAAGTAATCAACAAATGCAAAAGTTTACAAAACTAGTGGGGTGACTAGGATTAACCCAAAAGGGCTATAAAAAATCTTTTGTTTGTTTTCTTATAAAACAAACAGGAGACTCTGAACAAACCAACCGGATCACTTATTGAACCAAACAAACTTAGGACCACGCCAAAGAACCAGTGGTGTGCGACTCAAACTGGCCATGGCATCAAACGTATTAGAGGGGAAAGTCATCTAGTCCAACCTCGAATAGATATCTTGATCCAGGGGGAAGCGGAAGAATGAGAGACAAGCATGCTCCACGTTCCCGTGCTATTTCCCCCCGGGCGCATTAACACACTGCATACCCGAGGCCCGCAACGCCACAGTAGTGACTCCGCTGGGGATAATTTTTCTATTATTGGAAATCAATATTGCACACCGTAGCTGGATTTCCAGCTACATCATAGTAGTGACTCTACAAAGAAAAAATCAAGAGAATCTAACTATTTATATGCTTTCTTTCTATTATACTTAATATTTCTCTCCCGCGTGACTACTTTACGCAAATTTTAGAACTATTTACGGGCCTTAGTTTAGGGTTCCTCACAACGTAGATACGTGGTTAGGTCCCCATATACATGATTGTACATTTTGTTAAACACATATGGTACACACGAAGGACCTCGCGACAACTTAAAATTAAAGTATGTAAAAATGAAAGATTACATGTTTGCATCACACAATTCATAGTCTTAACTTTCATATTGTTTAAACTCATACCCTTGAGGACTCCCAAAATCCGTTAGTTGAAAGAAATTCACACTTTAGGAAAGTCACTTCATCTAGATGAAAGTTTGTACTTCCAAAAACTCACCTCTCCACAAAAAAGAGGTTTGTACTTTCGAAAAGTTACTACCTCGGATAAAGCTCATAGTTTTGAAAAGTCACTTCCCCAAAAGGCTAGTCTCCAATGAGTGTCCTCACTCTTTTTTCCCACTCGTCTGGTATATCGAACAACTTATCTCTTGATCCTAAAGTCTCAGTGACATGAAATGTTAATGGTTTGTTCAGTACTAGGGTATATCAAATAGGCTCTCACAATTATTCAGTACTAGGGTAAAGTGGTTTCATACATACCTTAAAGTTTTCTCAGTATAATCAACCCAATATATTATGATCCATGGCAATAAAAAGAGATCCACCAATCACCGAGTCACATCACTCCCTGTGCATATAGAATAAGCTATAGGAACACACACTATTTCACAGAAAGAACATATACTTACAGATATATATCTCTAACGATTTGTTTTTAAACAATTGTCAGATGGTCAGAGGCTAGTCCAAAACCCCTCAGATTCGAGGCAAAATGTATTTACCTTTACAAGGAAGATCAACAATATGAATCTGCAAGTCATCGGTAGCACAAATCTCCCTTCCGTTGGATTCCCCCAATCATATTTTATTTTGAGAAAATACATGACCACCGTATATTATTTCCTCACTCCTCGTTCTAAAAAACCAAAACACCCTTGTTCACCCGAATCTAACGAGACTCTGTTAAAGCTCTCATCCTTTGAAGATACTACCAAACTAAAAACACAAAAAATCAAAGTACAGTGCAAACACGATACAAAATTGATTAAAGAATTGCATTAGAAAACTTCATGCACATGTGAGTCATTCTCCCCTAAATATTGTCCTTCTGTCAGTCATTGTGTTCGCAAACACCTGAATGAAGGTGCCACAATTTTGTCTGTAGTTGTTATCATCAACAGAGATATCACACGAAGTTCCCACATTGAAAACCTGAGTTCGCACTCTGTGTGGATGATTAGTTTTCATCACTGATATCCCCACCCATGATTGTCAATTTGGCTCCATAGTTGGTCCATGTCTACTGAAGAAGATCAAATTCCTTTTGTAATGGATCAGATTTTACGACAGCTTGAAATTATCACTGCAGCGCAGAATACTATACATTTCGAAATAAAGGACCTAAGACTATCACAAGTATGACTACAAGAGGTCACCGCTATAATTGGAATATGAGAGACCATACTTCCTCCTCCAATAACCTACACTGAAACACCATCTGCCGTGGTTATCGAAATTATACTCGCTAATCCCCAGGATCTTCATGCACCGGTCCTAGTATTGGCTCCCCCTACTAATGTCGATGCCCCTCACTTCCAAGTGCCATTTCCCACAAATTAATATTTGAACCCTATAATCAGTACCCTGATCACCCACACACTACTTTCCAAGACCCTCATGAACCAAATCTATGGCCCCTACGCCAGATGACGAGGTTGTAGCCCAATTACCAAATATGGGGATCATGTAGGTCCAGTCTTAACTACGTCTCCTTCATGAATATATCATTAATATGCAAGCCACCAATGAGCTCACTAACATTACAGAAATGTCTTTCTACCTTGAAGCCTAGTTGTCGGAGAAATTCAAATGATAGTCTTCAAAACCTATAAAACATTAGGCTCCCCCATTTGCTCACTTATCTAACTATCACCTTAAGATGCAGGTTATAAATATAGGCCTAGGGATTCTAGAGAAAATGTTCTCATCCACTATGTACATAGGATTCCTCACCTGGTATATGAAAATTAAAAGAGAAGGGACGCTAAAAATTGGGACGATATGTGTTGTGCTTTCCTAAAACACTATTAATACAATGAGGAGTTGGGCATCCCCAGTAAAGATCTAGAGATGCTGGATGAGGAAGGATGGAGTGACTCACTGGAGAGAGAAATCCAGTCAGATGATCACCCATCGCCTTTAAAATGATCATATAGAAGTTGTGATCACAAATCTCTAAAAAGAAGTACAGAATGAACTTGCGCTCACATGGATCCCCGATTTCAAAGCACTTAACCATATCAGGTACAAGATCGAGAAAAAAACTAATCCTCCTCTTGCAAGAACTCCCCTGGAGCTTCTACATCTCACATCACCACCCTCATGGTCAACCCGAACCCGATATCATGCTCGATTACCAATACTTCTCAAGCAATGGTAGCCACCATTGCACCACCCTCCCTAAAAAATTATCATGATGCCCCCCTTACAAAGACTTTAAGACCCCATCGATACCATTCACCAACCTACAAGCTCCGCTCAACGAATATGGATGGTCACCTAGGACCTCTCAAGCCTTGACCACCCCCTGCTTTCCTATATAAGAACTGGAAAGCAGATACAGGTTGGGAATTTCACTAGGGACCCGACCACTTTACCGATAACTAATGGACCTTAAGGTTTTCCATCAAAGACCTCATCGGTGTCGAGAACCTCACCCCTCACCTAAAATAAATATCACCAATAATCCCATACCATATCACTCCAATCCCGAAACCAATGCCTTGAAAGATGCTAACGTTCCTAACACTGACCCTTCTACCTTGATAGGCCTCGTTCATCACAAATTGAGGATGAGAGCACATCCCTAAAATCAAGCATCCACCCTCTTTATGCACACCATCTCTAGGCATAAAAATCATCACCGGCACAAATTCCATAATTAACCATATAACCTTCTTCATCATGGACATACACTTCCTACAGAACAACCATTACGGCCCTGATCTCCTCCTAGTCACCGAATTCATGCTCTCCAAAGAATCGAATACATTACCCTCTTCTTAACTGAGGTTGTTCATAAAATGGAATGGGAAGAAATGTACAATGAAGATATTTAAGAGACAGAGCCTATCACCTTTGCAATACCTAATCAATCCATCGGATGAGAGGAATATACCTTATAAGTACATATATTTGTCCTCTCAGATTCAAAACCCAATAATGATACCTACCTACCAGCTAACTAATGCAAACACGTTCTCAGTTAAATCTCTGGGAAATATTAGAAGCACCACATCAACCTGTCACCAAACAACTGAAGCACCTTATACTCTTGACTTACTTGAGTCTACATTGTATAAGTGCTGATCTAGTTTAGAAATTGTGACAAAATTTGAGTCTCATCCTCTAGATACCAAAGAACCTCAGATTCTACACATGATGCCTCAATTAATTCATTCAAAGGTAAACTCTTAACCCCACACACACACTAGGATTGCATACATAATATATATTGCATTAATTGCTTGTGTGAGCTAATTCCCTTTTAATTAAGATTTTACTACTTTTGGGATTTTTTAAACAAGTTTTAAATGATTTTTAAGAAATTAGAAGTTGGGTTATAAAAACATTTGGGGTCATTTTATGATTATTGGTTTGATCTAAACTTGCCAGAATGTTTGGTTGGGTAGAATCCGAAAGCGCTTGAGACTTGAGGGTGTTCTTGTAATTAGTTTTAAAACACGTGTTTTGGCTTCATCTGAGCCTTACTCCTATCAACGTTATGAAGGCTTTATTTGTGTTTGTTGTTAGACTCAGAACCTGTACGCAATCTCAGCCCTTGGATCTATTTAATCAAAGAATTGCATGCATTTTATCCCAATCAATGTGAACCCTCTTTAGACCAATCAGCGAACGTTTAATCCACCGCTGATGTTAAACCGTTGGATTGATGTCAAATGCCAAAGACCAAATCTCAGCCATTAGATTTGAGGTGATGTTATCGATCCTTCCTTGCCTAGTATAAAAGGAGGTTGAGCCTAAGCATTTTGGAATTTTTGTACAGTTCGTCAAGCTGAGAGAGAGAGAGAAGAAGAGAGGGAGAAACCAAAGAGAGAAAACCCTAAAATCGTCCAAACCCTAATCATGTTTCAAACACTAAATTCTTTTTAAATCCAAAATCAGTTTACAACTAAAACCAAACCTGAGTGTTTGAGAGTTATTTTGGAGATGGTTTGAAGCCTGTTCATGGGTTGAATCCTCTGTGTTTGAGATCTTTTAAACAACTTAGACATTTTGAGTTTGATCTCCATTTCTTTTTATAGAAACTGTAGATCTTGTTGTTTTATGTCATATAACACTCAAATCTGCATTATTTCGCTTCTCATCTTGAGAAATCATATTTGTTGATTATTTTCTTCTGTAAATATATTTCACAACTCAAGAATCAACAAATTTATTTTCTGTTTCTAGTTCTTATGAAACAAGACTTATGATCTAGTTGGAATCGCAATTGGTGATTTATAATTTCAAAAATATTTTCAAAACCCTCTAAAATTGTTTAAGACCTTGGCCGTCTTTCGAGCAACGTAACCTTGAATTCTAGGTTAGTTTTCAAGACCAAGAAAGTCTGTTGTTTCTAAAGAAGAGAGAAACTGAAAACATTAATCATTTAGATCTTTCTGTAATTTGATAGGACTTGTTTATAAAAATAAGTGTGCATGTGTGCATGCATGTGTTAGAACATTGTCGCAAACACTTGACACACTACAACACAAGCAGTGTTGGCTAAAAGATCTTGAAACGTCAAGAGTCGACGTAAAGCTGGAACAAAGTGTTGAGAAGTTAGCAAGTTGGGAAAGTCACATCCACATCAAAACTGTAGAGAAGTTAGAATTGAACCGGTGGGTACATATTCTAAACTTGTATAGGTCTATTTTGTTTGCATGTGTGTTAAATAGTTTGTAACTTGTATATTTTGTTTTAGTGGATTTTTGGTTTGTGACTTAGAAGTCACCGTGGATGTTTCCTCAGTTGGGTGAGGTTTTACCATGTTAAAATCTGTGTGTACTTAATCTTTCTACATCTCCTTATCTCATTCTTGTTGATGTGCTGATTTAACTGGTTTAAACTGTTTTAGTTTTGTTTTTCAAAACTAGTTACATAATTTTGAACATATCTCGTACATATTTTTATTAAACACGTCTTGTGATTAATCTGTTTGATTTAAAGAAAAGAGTTTCCCCAAGAAATAGTTCGAAATTACTTAGACAGCTTAATCTTGAATTAAACGACTTAAGTGACAGCTTTTCAATTGGTATCAGAGATTTGGCAATTTTCTTTAAAGATCTTGTGTTTCTGAAATTATTTTCTTAAAATCAAACAATGGACGAGAAATATGAAAGATTTGGTAACTTGTCCAGACCCCCTCTCTGTGATGGAAACAACTTTCCTTACTGGAAAGTAAGGATGGTTGCTTTTATACAAGGAACTTTGGGAGATATCTGGGACATTATTGTAAATGGATATACTTATCCTACTAAACCAGCCACTGAAGGAAGAAATGAGAGGATTAAGAAAGTAATAAGTGAATTCACTCGAGAAGAGAAGCAAGCCTCTCTAAACAATAACAAAGGCAAGAATGCCATTTTATATCTATAAATGAACATGAGTTCAAAAGGATCTCATCGTGTACCACTTATAAGGAAGCTTGGGATACACGGGTTACTGCACATGAAGGTGACACTAGAGTTAAGGCTTCTAAAACTCAGATGCTTATCCAACATTATAACTCTTTAATCATGTCAGACTCTGAATCATTTGATGACTTTTACATGAATTTGACTGACATTGTGACCAAATTACATTCTAATGGGTTAACCATTGATAGAAATGAAATTGTCTCGAAAATTCTAAGGTCATTTCCACAGAAATTTGATAACAAAAGATATGCTATTAAGGAAATGAGTGATCAAAATCTCACTCCTGAATTACTCAGTAGTGTAACCTGAGAACTATGGAAATGGAACTAGAATTCAATAAACAATTAGCCAAGTCCCATAGGAAGCATACTAGTTCCAATTTGAGTTTCTCCTCTAAACTGATAAACCCTGAGCTTAGTATTCCCAATAATGACTCTTATTCTGATGAGGAGTGTGATATAGATAGTTTGTATAATCAGATTGCCTTGATGTCAAAGCAGTTTAAGATTATTGTGAAATTTAGAAATAAAATGGCAACCAGACAAGGCAAGCCAAATTATCCAACTCAGTTTAATCACAAACCTCATGAGAAAGGTCAAGACAAACAACACAAGGACATTCATATGAGACCTAACAAATATTTTAAGAATATTAAATGTTTTAGATGTGTGAAATTGGGTCATATAGCACAAGATTGTAGAGTTAACTTGAACACGGCCAATAAACATACTAGGGCCAACATTTGCAAGACATGGAATGATTCAAGTGATTCTGATAATGAGGAACTTGAGTCATCTGATGTTTTTGATCCTTGCATGTCTTTATTTTCCAAGATAATCTATAATGATGATATGCATGTGCCTAAGTATGAGAATGATGCTAATAGTTCTACTTTTGTCGTTATGAATCATGCTGCTACTGGTTTAGATGCTTTAATTTCTGAGAACATTGCTAGTTCTACAGTGGGGTGTGTGAGTCAAAGGGAAAGCAACAATGATGATGTTAATGTGTGTGTGAGTTAAAGAATTGAATCCTTAGGGGTCACTTCACACACTACACTTAGTGATTCAAATATTGAAGACCTCCCTGATGTTCACACGCTTTATGCCAAAACTCTCAAGAAAAGATCTAGACTAGAGAAGATAGTGAAAGACCTCACTAAGAAACTAGAAGACCTAAGTCTAATGGTTAAACTTAACGCTGAAGAGTATACTACCCAATGTCTAACTCATGAAAATGAATTCAAATTTTTTTTTATCAAAAATTGAAAAATTTGATTGAAACAAATGAAACTCTGGAGAAAAAATATAAAGGGACATTATTAGAATTGGAATAAGCTAAAGAAAAGACAACAAGTGTTTTCAAAAAATTTGCTAAGTTTAAAAATAATTCCAATTGTTTTGATGATTGTTTTGCTGATTCGAAAACCAATTCTGATGATCGAACTGGAATAGGATTTTACCCAAATTCAAAGACACAAATTAAAAACTTTGAATCAATCAAGTTTGTGTCAGGTGGCAAAAGAGCTATGGAAACCTATCCATATTTTCAATCCGTAAGTGATGAGTTTGATAAAAAAACAACAAAAGTTGGATATTGGGGAATCAAGTCACTCTAAGTGTGATAGTCTACCTAAGGCTAAATACATCTGCCCTCCGATTAGGAAGAGTGATTCTGCATTTCAGACTGTACTCCCTAGGAATAAGGTTAAACGTCAAAATCCTATGAAGCCTATGTTTAAAGACTTTTCTAAGGAGATACCCTCTTCAAGCAATCTGTATTTCTCCTATTGTGACATATACGGACATTCTTTCGAAGGTTGCTACTCTAAGAGTTTAGTTAATCCTGTCTGTAATACTCCTTTATATCAAAACTTTAACTACTCTAGGAGAAGCCGTAAAAATTATGTTTTGCCTAGACAACCAGACAAAAACTTTAACTATAGAAAGAAAAAGACCAGACCTAAAAGATCATTTTCAAGAGGAATTCCTAGGCACTTTTCTAAACCAAATGCTCATATCCTCCATAAAACTCAAATGTATGCGCAAAATATTTTTCAACAAAAATCTAATGCTCGCAATTTTTATCAAATAAGAGCAAATATGCGCAAAACAAAAACAAGAGCTATTTAGGTTAGAAAAGCTGAGTTATTGCCCCAGATGAAGTGTAACACTGCTTTAAAAGCTGAACACACTCCTTCTGGTTCATATTTCGACTTTGGTGTTCAAAACATATGACTGGGGATGATACAAAACTTTTAAATAAAACCAACTTTGCTGGAGGAAAAGTTATTTTCGGTGATGTTGTATCATCTCAAATAATTGGAAAAGGAACACTCCAAGAAGAAGGATTGCCTCTGCTTGAAAATGTTCTTTTACTAAAGGTCTTAAGTCTAATCTACTTAATATCTAGCAAGTTTGTGACTCAAATCATACTGTCACCTTTTCGAAGAATAATTGCAAGATTTTAAATGAAAAAGGTGAGTGCATAATTACAGGACTCAGGACTCCCGACAATTGTTATACTATCCAGAACAGTACTGAAGTCTGTAACTTTGCCAGAATGGATGACAATGAAATATGGCATAATAGGATGGGTCATATAAATTACGATAGCCTTAGTAGATTATCTTTACAAGAAATAGTTAGAGTAATTCTTAAGATCAAACCTATCTCTAACATTGTCTGTGGATCATGTCAGGAAGGAAAAATTGTTAAGTCACCTCATAAGAAAGTTAAAGATATCCTTACCTCTAAACCCTTGGAGATCATCCATATGGAACTAATGGGTCCTTCTCGTACTGTTAGTGTTCGTGGACACAGTTACATTCTAGTTATGGTCGATGACTTCACCAAGTTCACTTGGGTGGACTTCTTAAAACAAAAGTCAAACACATTCAGAACTTTTTTAAAAATCTTACTTCGTATTGAAAATGAGAAGGACACTCAAGTAAATAGAATTCGTAGTGATAGAGGAGGAGAATTCATAGATACAGGTGTTATAGAGTATTATGACTATAATGGTTACAAACATGAATGTAATGCTCCTAAGACTCCTCAACAAAATGGAATTGGTGAGCAAAAGAATCGTACCCTTCAAGAGATGGCACGTGTTATTATTCATGCCAAGTGTTTACCTAAATATTTTTGGGTAGAATCAATTTGTGATGCATGTTACATTATTAATAGGGTCTATCTTAGGAAGAATTCTAAACAAACTCCTTACGAACTATGGTATGGGAAGAAGCTCAATCTTAAATACCTTAGAACTTTTGGTAGTACATGTTACATCTGTAAAGACAGAGAACTCTTATCCAAATTTGAGACTCTTGGAGATAAAGCTATCTTCCTAGGATATTCTCCTGATTGTAGAGATTACCGTGTTTATAATATTCGCACAAAGACTTTAATGGAATTCATAAACATTATTGTAAGTGACACTACTATTGAGAGTAAGAATGGAGAACCAAATATTATGGAAGAGTTTAAAACTGTTTTAGAAAATGACTCTCCAGAAATAGATGATTCTTTACCTATTAAGAAACCTGAAGTACCTAACTGGGTTTCTAAAGATCATCCCATAGATAACGTTGTTGGTAACCATTGTAAGCCTGTACGTACAAGATCTCAATTAAGAAACTATGCTAATTATGCATGTTTTGTTTCCCTTGTGGAACCAAAGAATGTAAATGAAGCATTGAATGACCCTCAATGGATTTCTGACATACAGGAACAACTTCTTTAATTTGTCATTCATGATTTTTGGTATCTTGTACCTAGGCCTGATCATAAAAAGGTTATTGGCACACGTTAGCTATTTAAAAATAAAACTGATGAAAGTGGGAAAATCATTAGAAACAAAGTCAGATTAGTGGCTCAAGGATATTCTCAAATTGAAGGAATAGATTTTAACGAGACGTTTGCTCCTGTTACTCGTTTAGAATCTGTTGGTCTTCTCTTTGCCATAACCTGTTACTTGCACTTTACGCTTTTCCAAATGGATGTAAAATCATCCTTTCTCAATGGAATCTTGATTGAAGAGACATATGTTGAACAACCAAAGGGTTTTTTGACCCTTAGTATCCAAATCACGTTTACCATCTTAAAAAGGCACTGTATGGTTTGAAACAAGCGCCAAGAGCTTGGTATGAGCATTTTTCCAACTTTCTCTTAGATAAAGGTTTTAAGAGAGGCGAAAATGATCAAACTCTAATTGTCAAACATTTTGACAAATATATTATTGTAGCTCAAGTATATGTCGACAATATCATTTTTGGATTAAATTCCCCTTTAGAAGTTAAATCATTTTCTGAAATTATGCATAAAGAATTTCAAATGTCTCTTATGGGGGAGTTGCAATTTTTCTTGGGTCTTCAAGTCAAACAGAATTCAGAAGGTTTATTTGTTTTGCAATCAAAATATGCTTTAGAGATTGTTAAAAAATTCGGGCTTGAAAGTGCCAAAGAAGCTAGAACTCCCATGAGTACTACGGTCAAATTATCTAAACATGAGAGTTAAAAATCCATAGATTCTACTCTATATCGTAGTATGATAGGAAGCTTACTATACCTTACTGCCTCGCGTCCTGATATTATGTACGCAGTTTGCGTGTGTGCCCATTATCAAAATAATCCTAAAGAGAGTCACTTAATATGTGTAAAAAGAATCATTAAATACATAAAAGACACTCTAAATTTGGGTCTCTGGTACACCAATGCTACTCCTAATACTATAATAGGATACACCGATGCCGACTGGGCAGGGTGTACTAATGATAGTAAGAGCACATCAGGAGCGTGTTACTATATCAGTAACAATTTGGTAGGATGGAGTAGTAAGAAACAAATCTGCACTTCATTATCTACAGCTGAATCTGAATACATTGTTGTTGGTAGTTGTTGTGCCCAATTACTTTGGCTTATGCAAATGCTAAATGATTATGGCATTCAAGAAGACCAACTTCATATCTATTGTGATAATAAAAGCGCGATCAATATCTCTAAAAATCCTATTCAACACTCGCGAACAAAACATATAAAAATTAGACATCATTTTATACGCGAATTAGTTGAAATTATGGAATTAGAAATTAATTATCTTCCTGCTGATTTGCAGATCGCAGATATGTTTACAAAACCTTTGGATTATAATAGATTTAATTCTTTGAGAAAATCGATAGGAATGATTTGTGCTGAATAAACTCGTGTGACTTAAGTATTTTTTTCCCTTTGTCCATTTGAGACAAAATGGGGGAGAAATTCGAGTCTTATGAGTTCATTTTTTCTTGTACATATTTCTAAAAAGCTTTTTCTTAGTCTTATTTGCAGGAATCTGTACAGTTGTCTACAACAGATGTTATTAGGGTATTGATTTGTAATTATTTGAGTTATGTAATTTTTTTTCTAGGATATGGGTAGATAGAATTTGTATAGGAATAGGATTTTTTTTTGTATCCCTACGAGTCCTAGTTGACATAAAGGAGATTTTGTCTCATATTTCCAAAGGGGGAGATTGAAGCACCTTATACTCTTGAGTTACTTGAGTCTACATGTATAAGTGCTCATCTAGTTTGGAAATTGTGAAAAAATTTGAGTCCCATCCCCTAGATACCAAAGAACCTCAGATTCTACACATGATGCCTCAATTGATTCATTCAAAGGTAAATTCTCAACCCCACACACACACTAGGATTTCATACATAATATATATTACATTAATTTCTTGTGTGAGTTCATTACCTTTTAATTAAGATTTTACTAATTTTGGGATTTTTTAAACAAGTTCTAAATGATTTTTAAGAAATTAGAAGTTGGGTTTTAAAAACATTTGGGGTCATTTTGGGATTATTGGTTTTATCTAAACTTGCCTAAATGTTTGGTTGGGTAGAATTCGAAAGCGCTTGAGACTTGAGGGTGTGCTTGTAATTAGTTTTAAACACGCATTTTGGCTTCATCTGAGCCTTATTCTTGTCAACGTTATGACGGCTTGATTTGTGTTTGTTGTTAGACTCAAAACATGTACGCAATCTCAGCCTTTGGATCTATTTAATCAACTAATTTCATGTGTTCTATCCCAATCCATGTGAACCCTCTTTAGACCAATCAACAAACCTTTAATCCACCGCTGATGTTAAACCGTTGGATTGATGTCAAATGCGAAAGACCAAATCTCAGCCATTAGATTTGAGTTGATGTTCTCGATCCTTCCTTGCCTAGTATAAAAGGAGGCTGAGCCTCAGCATTTTGGAATTTTTAGCCAGTTCGTCAAGCTGAGAGAGAGAGAAGAGAGAGAAGAAGAGAGAGAGAGAGAGAGAGAGAGAGAGAGAGAGAGAGAGAGAAAACCCTAAAATCATCCAAACCCTAATCTCGTTTCAAACCATAAATTCCTTTCAAATCCAAAATCAGTTTACAACCAAAACAAAACCTGAGTGTTTGAGAGTTATTTTGGAGATGGTTTGAAGCTTGTTCGTGGGTTGAATCCTCTGGGTTTGAGATCTTTTAACCAACTTAGACATTTTAAGTTTGATCTCTATTTCTTTTTATAGAAACTGTAGATCTTGCTGTTTTATGTCATATAACACTCAGATCTGCATTATTTCATTTCTCATCTTGAGAAATCATATTTGTGGATTATTTTCTTCTGTAAATGTTTTTCACAACTTAAGAATCAACAAATTTATTTTCTGTTTCTAGTTCTTATGAAACGACCTATGATCTAGTTGGATTCGCAATTGGTGATTTAAAATTTCAAAAACATTTTCAAAACCCCCTCTGAAATAGTTTAAGACCTTGGCCGTCTTCCGAGCAAGGTAACCTTGGATTCTGGGCTAGTTTGAAAGATCAAGAAAGTCTGTTGTTTCTAAAGAAGAGAAAAACTGAAAACCTTAATCATTTAGATCTTTCTGTAATTTGATAGGACTTATTTGTATAAATAAGTGTGTGTGTGTGTGCATGCATGTGTTAGAACAATATCATAAACACTTGACACACTACAACACAAGAAGTGTTGGCTAAAAGATCTTGAAACGTCAAGAGTCAACGTAAAGCTATAACAAAGTGTTGAGAAGTTAGCAAGTTGGGAAAGCCACATCAACATCAGAACTTTAGAAAAATTAGAATCAAACATGTGGTTACATATTCTAAACTTGTATAGGATTGTTTTGTTTGCATGTGTGTTAAATAGATTGTAACTTGTGTATTTTGTTTTAGTGGATTTTTTGTCTGTGACTTAGAAGTCACCGTGGATGTTTCCTCAGTTGGGTGAGGTTTTACCACGTTAAAATCTGTGTGTACTTAATCTTTCTACATCTTCTCGTCTCATTCTTGTTGGTGTGCTGATTTAACTGATTTAAACTGTTTTAGTTTTGTTTTTCAAAACTAGTCACATAATCTTGAACATATCTCATACATATTTTTATTAAACACATCTTGTGATTAATCTGTTTGATTTAAAGAAAAAAGTTTCCCCAAAAAACAGTTGGGAGTTACTTAGACAGTTTAATCATGAATTAAACGACTTAAGTGACAGCTTTTCAACAACAAGACCCGTTAGTTGGCCAATATAGTATCTTAGCCCCTAGTATAGATGAATAAAAGATACCAACAATTCAGGGCAAATGATTACATCACTTAAAAGTTCAAAGTTCTCCACCAAATACTGTACGAGAAGGAAGAAAGGTTGAGATCCTACTTTTTGCGAAAACACATCGCTTGGTAAGAGAAACTTAAGGACAATCAAGGACCTAGCCCGTATGCATCACACCCGAATGTTTCAAAAGAAAGGTGGAATAGACTCTGTGAAAACCAAAGGGTCGTAGTGGCCCAATTTTTGTTTAAGTCAGAGTATGACCTATAGTATAGTGAACTCACCCGAGACCCTCCTTAAGGACTTGAGGCATAGGTCCAAAATCCACATGGTGCAGATGGATAACGGGAGTGATATTTACCCCTCATGGCTAACAGGTCCAAAATCCATACTCTCCCCATATACAAGGTCCACCGCCTTCCACCAACCAAAACATACTATAAGAGACCCAATATCCAATCTCGACCATGTATACTACACTGACCTACCTGAAAAGGGGATTATCGATTTCTTTGACCACCTCCCCATTACCGAAGGTAACATATCCCCGAGTCCCAGAGATGAATTCACCCTGAACCCTAAGGTTTAGAAAATGATGAGACAATGTGACTATTCCCCAAGAAAAGGTCTCGGGCTATATGAACAAGGTCCCATGTCCTTTTAAATGAATAGTATTTGAGACTATAAGTTTAGGATTAGATATAGAGCCACTACAGAGGAGATTGATCATCTCGAGTAGCACGAACACTAGATTTGTCGCATGAAGAAGCGAAGTCACACTACAGACAATATACAACCCGAACTCTCATACAGAGGGCCACATCTCCAGTTCTACAACACAAAGGGGGAACTCCGACATCCTAGTATCAACATTTATCAGAGCATCCAACCCACTGGATGGGATGAATTACCCATAGAAATACAAGATACCATGTGCAACTGCATGATAGTAGAGAATGACCCTCCTCCACCAGGGGAAGTCCTCGTTGATTTTGAAACTGAACTAGATATGCTTGTGTCACATCTAGATTATGACCTATTTGTCCTAAAGATATCTCCCTGGTCCCATCAATATACTATCACGGGATGCACTTATAAGAATGTCAACCTGGACATAACCCATATAGTTGGTATTATTGAACTACAAGATGAGATGACCCGTCGAGGCCACTTCCCACCAGAAGGTCCCCCTTATAGAGCTACTTATATAAAACTGAAATGGAACACAACCATATAACTCCCAATGACCATGCTCATGGAAAATTTGACAGCCTGCATTGCGAGGTATCTATGCTGACCCTCGATAGGTTTGTCTATGAAATCTCGCTCTGTGGGTTAGAATATGCAGAGTATCGATACTACTATAGAGACATCTTCTTCAAAGCCGCCAACATCATGAAAAATGGATATTGGGGAACTAGATACCCCTTTTTACAATGGTTAGCACTAAGAAACCACCTTTAATGGCCCACTACGATGATGAGGAATACTAAGAAACTTCCTCGGACGATGACATATAGTTGGAATCCTCAATGTCTAGAGAACCCTCATTAAGAGCACCTAACCAGATAGGCAACCAGATCCTGGACACGATGGAAAAAATCCCCACCCCAATGCTAAACTCAGACATACCTGGACGATGGGTAGATAGTTATATATCCCGAGGCCCCTCAAGATGGAGCTCTTAAGAGCTTGAAACAGAATCCTATCTTAGAATGGATTGAAGTTATGGCTCCAAAGCCAACACCACCTATTTTCGGACCTATATCCTTTGTGGATCTCATGCTCCACTTAGAAATAACTGAACAAGAAACTCAAATAAAACCTATTCTCACTCCGAGTAAGGATGTCGATTTCCTCACTAAGTCATGTCGACACTCCTTTCCACCAAACCCTACTAATAAAGGGGGAGGTCCCTCCATAATAGACACCATAACCCTTCCTTGAGAAAATAATAAAATATAGTAGAAACTTCCATGAACATTAACCAAGATCACTATCTGGGAATTGCAAGCCACCTCCTGGGATCACCGGGTTGCTCTTGTGTTCCTATTATCTCAGACTTCTGTACCTACAGATCTAACTCTGGAAGAAATTTTAGCTTCTCATATGAAGATCCTCACGTTCCAGGACACAACCACCGATTTACATTACACATTAATACTAAGACACGTGGACAGATAATACACTTAGTACTAGTAGACATCAAATCCGATATTAATGTATGCCCCCTTTGCACTGCTACCAGTCTGGGATACGTCGCCTCAAAATTGACATCGTCTTCTACGTCCATTAGGGCCTATAATAACACCCGACGAGATGTCCTAAGGGCTATCATCCTCACTCTCATAATAGGTTCTATTAAGTGCGATGTCGAGTTTTAAGTACTCGACGTCCCCACCAACTTCAAACTCCTACTCGAAAGAGCCTAGATACCACCCATCGGAGAATTACCCTCATGACTCCATATTAAAGTCAGGTTCCCATTCTACACCGAGGTCATGAACATTCAGGGAGACGATGGTTGGGCCACGGTTGCTAACATTAGCATTACCTCTCTTTTAGATACCTATCGCGATAGTCGTGATATCTACCTCAGTGGATTTGAGTCACACCGCTCACACACATGATATAAGAGGAGTCGATTATTCACAATGTAGCCACATGGATCATCCAAAATATGGGATACATGGCCGAGTTCAGTCTCAAAAGAAATCAATAAAGAGACCTTAAAGCTATCACCGATACAGAATGGAAGGGAAAAAGTCGGTGTTGGGTACACCCTTAACAACAAAGTCGTAACCAAAAACCTCGAAGACCCCATTAAGGGTGGAATGAACACTTCTATCTCCAGGGAAAATACTTCCCCTATCACGAGATCCTCGAGCCATGGTGGGATGAAACAAATAGATCCCTAGAGAAACAAATGCAAATCCTCTACGAGGAGGGATTTTACGTAGACTACGGTAAAGTCCACATCGTCCACTAGGGTGAACTTAATGTATCATGGGTTACCACATAAGACAAGAAAGCCACCCAGTTAGTGGCCGAATGGTATTTACACGGGTTATTTCCTAATGAGACGGCTCTAGTAGTTATGTTAGGAACCACCGACATAACCCCCATTGAACGCTTCCACAATTGGTACACCGTTTTGGACACACGAGATGCCACTACATAAAAAGGACTGTTGATCAGCATCCATGAACTCAATTTCTACCTCTGTGTGCCAAAATCTATATTCCTCCTTCCTGAAACAACGCCTTTGGTCAAACCTCAGGACACACCCAATGAATCCCCGTGAGACTATCAATGGAATGAGAAAAATACCAGCGCTTGTTGAAATCCCTCTCTGAGGTACCTCTCTGTACCAGCCCTGCTACGAACTCCCTTAAGGACCCCAAATCCACCCTCAAAGCAAAAAGGGTCGAGCCTAAGAATCACCGCCTACCCCATCATGCAGTCAGTATTAAAGTTACCAAACTCTCAAAGGTCGTTCCAAAGGTGTCACAGATGAACCCGACTCAGCTCATCTTAGACATCAAGGGAATCGCCGTACTAAATAAATGTACCTCTACCAGATGCGTCCCAGTGCCCATCATACTGAGGCCCTTTGTGCTACCCTGTTAGATAAAGAGTCCCCCCATCCCCTATTCTGATGTATCTCTTTATAAAGCAGACTTTTATGCTATTATCAATGATGTCCTCCCTCCGTTTGATTGCATAATAAATAATGAATTCCATTATTTGTCCGTGTGTTACATGTGATGATTATGAATCCAATAATGGATTGGAAGTCACCCCTTATAATAATAGCTCTACGGACTTAAAATACTTAAAAACACTCATAAAAACTTGACCAAAGTTATAACATACGTATGTCTCCCAATAAGGATGACAAAATAATAAACTTAGGCACTCCCTAAACCCAAAACAGTTATAAATAGTGTCCTCTATAGATGGAAATGAAAAGAAAGAACTCACGAACCTTCTTGCCAATTTCTTGGATGTTTTTCTTAGTCTTACGTCGACATGCCCCACATCGACCCGACCATTGTCATACATGAGATACCCACTCTCCCAATTACAAAACCCATAAATCAAATGCTCCATAAACTAATACCCAAATGTTCCTTGAAGTCGAAGGAATTAGTAAAAAAGTAGCTATGTGTTGGATTCATCCAAGTGATCGAATATCCTACTTGGCTAGACAACATCGTACCAGTACCCAAAACTAACATCAAAGTTTGAATGTGTGTAGACTATATGGATCTCAATCGATCCCACCTCAAAGATGATTTACCCTACCACGCATCAAATTATTGGTAGACAACACAAACATTAATGTACACAAGTCCTTCTTTGATGGATTTGCAGGCTATAACCAGATCAAAATGCACCATGGCCATTAAGAGAAAATTGGGTTCATTACTCCACAAGGGACATCCTATTATAGGATCATTCCCTTTGGTCTAAAAAATGCAGGTGCAAGTTACCAAATAGGTTCCACAACCATCCTACATGATCTCATACATAAGTAAGTGGAGGTCTACTTAGACAACATGATCATCAAATCCAAAGATCAAGAAGGACACATCTCGGCACTCCAAAAATTCTTCTGAAGATTATGTCTCTTTAAAATGAGACTAAATTTGTAAAAATGTGTCTTCAAAGTTTCGAAAGGGAAGGTGCTCGGCTTCATTTTCAACAAAGATTGAATTGAGGTAGAACCATCCAAGGTAAAATCCATACGAGAAATGTTACCACCCAGAACAGAAAAGGAATTCAGAGGGTTCCTAGGCCAAGTACAGTTTATAAGTTGGTTCATTAGCCAACTCACCACTATTTGTGAACCCATCTTCCAGATACTCATTAAGGACCCACCCAAAGAATGGAACACTCAATTCTAAGATGCATTTGAGAAATTACAATAATACCTAACTCATCCACCGGTGCTATTTCCTCCTCAGCCAAGGCAACCACTCCTACTCTACATAACCATTATTGGCACGACTGCTAGAGCCATGTTGGCCCAATACATAGAGAGTTCCATAAAGGAATGTGTCGTCTACTATTTGAACAAAAGGATAGTCTCCTAGGAGATCAAATACACCACCTTGGAGAAGGATTGTGTATTCCTTGTATGGATCACTCGTAAGCTATGCCACTGAATGATGTTTTTCATCATACGGTTCATCTACATGATTGATCCCTTGAAATACCTCTTTGAGAAACTAGCTCTCTATTGATGGATGTCTAAGTCGATTCTAATGACATCCGAATTCAAAATCACATATGTCACACAGAAATCCAGTAAAGGGCGATCCATCTCCAACCTTATCGTAGGACAACCTCTGTCAGACGAGGAAGACCAAAATGAGGAAAAATTCCCCTATGAGAATCTCTTCACCCTAAACGATAAAGAAGCTTGGGAACTCTACTTAGATGGGGCATCCAACAAAAGTGATTTTGGCATAGGAATTCTAACAACTTCTCCAACTTAGGAAATTAGTCCCTTAAAAAACCCTTAAATTCCTAAGGAACCCTCAGATTTTTCCAAATTACCAAAATATCACTAAACATGGAATCAAGCTAATGTATACCAATTTAATTCAAACTTGAACCCAAAGTTTTCCCAAATAACATATATCTAATGGTAATATCATGAACCAATCCCCTAAGTTTGAAAGATTACACTTAAGCCCATATAACTTACAAAAAGTAACATATAAGCCCTAAAAACTAAACTAAAACCATCTAAGGACCAAAACTTAAATCCAAAATTATTCTCACTTTTGCCCCTACTCATGTGGGCTAGGTGCTGCTTATATGGAGTTGTACCACATGGTTAAAACATAGTACCCTCATGCACCCACATGAAACCATATTGAAACCAAAGCCAAACCAATCCAAAACTCACCTAATTATTCACCAATAAGCTCTCCCCTGTGAACCCTATTTAAAGCCCAAGCTACCTCTATTAAAAACCCACCCACCTCAGTGTACTTAGAAAGTAAAATTTTAAGCAATTATGTATCTTTATCATTTTATGCATGAATTTAGGTTCTTATAATTTGGTTGTGTTTTTGGACATCTTTATAATCAAATTATGTAGTTACATGTAAGTTTTGACATGTGTATGGCACTGAACAAGATTGAAAGCCAGAAAACTCCATTGAAGTTTGAGCTTCAATGGTGGATTCTATACCCTTGACTTTGAGGTAATTTTAAAATGAGGGAACTTATGCTCTGGTTCTAAGAAACCTAGGTGAAATGTTTAATTGAGGCAAAACCAAGTTTTAATTACCCATATCAAAGTTTGAAAAATCCGGCCATGAGATTTTCGGAATACAATTTCAAAGGCTATATGTGGTGACAATTATTATACAACACAAATAGATAAGAGAAATGCAATCACCAAGCAAGAATAAGGAATGTTAAATGACAATCACACAACAAAGGACGTACGTGGTTAAGCAAAGATATGCCTACGTCCACGGTGGTGCAGTCAGTATTATTTCTATGTATCTCGGAGAGTGATTACAGAGATTGCAATGTGTCCTTTTCCCCGGACCTAGGGTTTATTATATACACGTTTATTTCAGTAAGTGGGGGTGTTGGACTCCCCCACGTTTTCCATCTCTTCCTAGAAATTCTCTTAATGGGAACATGGGAAGAGACTAAATGATAATCGGTTAAGATATAGAAGGTCTGGACTTTGGGCCGCCACAATTGGGCTACTCGTCCAGGCTCATCACTCTAAGTTCGGGTACCCATAATTGACCCTAAGTCTGTTGGGCCATGCTTTGGGCTCAATAAATTTAAATGATTTGTCATAATGTATCCTTTGTACATCGTGCAACTCTTCCCAAAGTTTGAGGACTGATTCTGGCGGCACCCGCTCCGTAATCTGTGCACTATGATTAGTAACACTTAAAGGTTTTATTCAGAGCAGTCGTCGTTTCAAGCTTCCCAGTACTCTCTTATTTTCTGTGAGCTCTAGCGATTCACGTTCTCTTCTCCCAGTCTCCATTCTTATTGCTTCCTTGTCATTTGAGCTCGTGATTCTTCATCGTTCGAGTCGAACGTTCATCTTGTAAGTCTCCTCTGCCTTTTATTTGTATTTTCTCTTTGAATTTGTAGTTTTTTAGGGTTTCCCAATGGCAAAGATCGGTAACAGGCCAGTGTCTAAGTTTAGGAAATTTTACAATATTCCAGAGTGGGTAGAGATTGAGTGTGTCCCTCCCCCTAGAAATGTTAGAGAGATAGAGGGTGCCCAATGAATCCATGTCTTGCTGATTTCCCAAGGGGGACTAACTTTCCATCCCAACGACTTATTCTTGCACTTCTTTGGTTATTTCAATATTGTTCCTGCACAATGTTCGCCCAATGTGTGGAAGATAATCAGTGGTGTTCATAGAATAAATCAGTTATATGGTACCAAGTTAGGGCTCGCCGAGGTTTGCTTTTGCTATTATTTTTCTCGAACTAGCTCTGGTGTTCTCTATCTCAAAGCCAGGAGTCCTGATAGGGTATTGGTAGTAAACATACCTGATTCCCATAAGGACTATTGGCAAGAGGGTTTCCTTGCTAGAAATTGGCAGTTTTCTCCCCGGTCTGAAGGGTCGAGGTCTGATAGGTTCTATGATCCCTTTTATGGGGAATAATACATAGGTAGACTTTGCTCTGTTCCTTCAATTTATTTACTGATTTGTGACTTTCTGACTTTCCCTAATTTTTTCTTCAGCGAGGTCGAAGAACCTGGAACCTGGTCTCAGCGAGGTTCGTCTCTCCAAATTGGTCAAGGCCTAGAATATCAGGGAGACTTTAGCTGACGGCGAGCATCCCCGGTCTGCTACTTTTTTGCTCGAATACAAGAACATTGGTTCTAGTTTTATAGCGAGGATGGTAGATAGTATCCCTGATTTTGATACCTCTGAAGAGACTGCTGCTAATCCTATTCAGTTAGAGGAGGAGAGCGGTTTTGAGAGTGATATCGCAGGTGGTGCGGAAGGAAACTTTGGTGAAGGGAGCTCCAGTGGTAGTAGCCCTTCTGATTCGAAAGAAGTTTTTGAAGCTCGAGAATCTTCGAGCACGTCCAGCAGTTCAAGCGAAGAGATGGTTCCTCCAAGGAAAAATTTGATTCGGGACGATAACGATGATGATCATGTGCTCCTCGCCCAGAGGTCAAAGAAGTAGAAGTCCAATATTGGGACTGTTGCTACTGGCTCTCAGTCTTCTGCTCAGGAGCAGGAGAGAAGGAGGAAAGAAGAAGAACAGTTGAGAGAGAGAGAGAGAGAGAAAAAAGGAAGAGGAGAAAAAGAAGATAGAGGAGAAGAAAAAGATGGTGGAGAATTGAAGGATAGAGAAAGAGAAAGAGGAGGAGAAGAGAAGGATGGAATTGAGGACGAAGGCTGGGCAGGCCTTAGTCCTGATGTATGCATTGCCCGAGGGGGACGCGGTTGCTATTTCTCCTCAGTTGGCTATCGAGCTTCTCGAGAGGCCAGTTCTTCCTGCTGATCGTTAAAGGGGGCTGGGTTCTGATCAATTGGCCCTACAGGCTAGCCAGAGGCTAGCCTTGGTAAGACTTTTTCTTTTCCCTAATGCTATATTAAGTTTTAGCTATTTCGTCTTCTTGATGTCTTTTTTATTTTTACAGTTTGTGACTGATTTTGCCGTTCTCTATCGCTCTCACGACAAGCTGGTGAGCAGGAACAGTGAGCTGGAGCAACAAAATGTTGCCTTGAAAGTGAGGGGCACTCAACTGGAGGTTGATCTAAAGGCTGCTGATGCTGCCCGAGTTTCTTCTGACCTAGCCCTCGCCAATTCCAATCGAGAGAGGGATGTGACGGTTAAAGAGCTGGTCGAGTTGAGGTAGGCCTATGACTTGGTCTGCTCGAGCAAGTTGGCCATCATAGAGGAGAACAAGGTGCTGGCCGAGCAGCTGAAGGAGAAGGAGTCCCAGGCAGCCACCATCAAGGAGGATTCATACAACTCCGAGTGGGCTGCTGCATATGAAGACGCCGAGGTTCAGATAGGCTACATCAGTCGTCTGAACTTCAAGAAAGGCTGGAACAAGGCCCTCTAAGCTGATGGTGTTGATGTTGATTATCCTCTATTCGACGAGCACGACCCAGGCCCGAAGCCAACTGTGGATAAAGATGCCCCTGCCCCATCCATCGAAGGTGTTGATCCTGCCTCTCAGACAATTCCTGCCGATGCTCGTCCTGCCTAGGCGATTGAGGTTATCCCTGCAGAGGGGGATGCCTCTGTTGCTGCTGACAAGGGGAAGCATCCAGCTACCTCTGGGCAGCCTGAGGTTGCTAGTTAATTTTCTTCTAGGACTACTTTTATATTTCTGCTTATAATTTTCCCAATTTCTGCTTGATGTACTTTAACTCTTATCAATGAAATGAAAAGGCTTTTTTTTCCAGTGCACTGATCGATTTTTCTTTCCATTGCCCTTTTATTGCTTGTAGTCGATTGATGTCGATGATTATATACCAGCCACTTCTCAATTGGGAAGAATGCTTGGACCTGATGTGAGTTCTGAAGTTCGTCATACTTTTATGAGGATTTGCAAATCACTACGATTAAGGAATAAGCGCTTCATAAAGAAGACTGAACTTATTGTTAGGCTGAAGGACAGGCTCCAAGAGACGGAGGACGTTGGTGCCTCAGTCCAAGAGGAGGTGGATGCGCTGAGAGCGAAGCGATTAGAGGCTTCTGAGATCAATCGAGTTGGGGAAGTTCTTCAGTAGGAGAACAAGGCTTTGAGGAGAGAGGTCTCGTGACTTAAGGAGCATACGCCGAGCACCGCTCCTGCGGTATTGCGAGGCTCCTCTTTGTCTCGAGCTAGGGTGGCTCGAACGACGTTCCTCTTGTGCTGCGAGGCTCTTCTGGTCCATCCATTTCGTGAGCTGGCAGGAGCACCAGGAGTTCATATAGGGAAATGGAAGAGCTTAGTGGTGATGTTCAGTGAGTATATGTGATCGCTGATGGGCTTCAAAGGGATGTTACTCGGCTGCAGCACCTGTTTAAAAAAGGACCTCGACGAGCCTGGGCTGACGATTATGACCAGGGTTGGCTAGATGCTCCAACGAGGCTGACAGAGTTTGAAGAGCTTGCCTTCATCAGGGGGTGGTTGAGTGCCTTGAGGGAGATGCAAGTCCCAAGGAACTCAATGCTCTGGTATTACCATGAAATATCTCCTTCCATTCGGATGCCTAATCCCTTTCGAAGAGATGATCAGTGGATACCCATCGATGCCATCCCTCAGCAGCTATTGGAGTCGGATGCTAACGAAGTCGAGGAGGAGTTAGTTCCTCCTCTGGATGATGGTCGAAGAGCTCAAGTGGCTGATTATCTCGTTTAGAGGCCTCATCCCCACTAAGATTTTGCCAGTAGTCACTCTGTGTATTTTGTATTGAAGTGATGTTATGTTAATGTTTTGGGCGAGCTCGCCGACTAAACATGTATTGTATTTGTTTTAAATATTGTGGATTAATATAAAATTTATGTTTTGGGCTAATTTAGCCGACTAAACAAGTGTATTATATTTTCCATATTCTCTCTCCTTTATGATCTGTAAATTTGCATTATTACGTAAGTGTCCTTCCAGTCCAGTATACTAGCGAGATACCATTCTGCCTCACTTTACCTTTTAGGTTGCGTCGTCACACTCCCTTAAGCCTAAGTGTGGAATTTGGCGAGGACACACCTGGTGTTGGATGTTCTATCCGATCAGGATTTTATTAAACCAAAGATGGTCTGGTAACCAGTTTTAACTTGGCTATATTGCCTAAGGATCTCCTATAGGGCTTCATATATTGCCAGGGGCAATGCTGAGAGTTCTTTCATGTTTCATGACGAAAACCTGAGGGGCATTTCCCTGCTATAATGTAATGATCAATGTGCTTGTCACTTGGGAAAAGAGTGTGGGTTATAAAGTTCACATAACTGATACTTAGAACGCAACCGTTTAGACACCTTTTATTAATGACGAGGAAAATGAACTTCTAGTTTCATAACAAAAGAACAAAAGAAGAATCTAAAAATAGAATTTGTTAAGATTGGATGCATTCCATGCTCGAGGTATTTCTCTGCCTTCCATCGTTTCTAAGTGATAGGCCCCTTGCAGATTATCTCTGGTTATCTTGAATGGTCCTTCCCAGTTTGGCCCTAGCTTGCCATCTGATGGTTTTACTGCGCTGCCCAGGACTTTTCTTAGGACATAGTCCCCAACTCGAAATGCTCTTGGGTTGACCTTTTTGTTATAGTGCCTCACGAGTTGTTATTGATAGCTCGCTAGTTTTACTAGGGCTAGCTCTCGACGCTCATTGGCTAGGTCGAGCTCAGCGAGCAATGCTGCATTATTATGGCCCTGGTCGACAAGGTTGGACCTCATTATTGGCAAGCCTGCTTCTAATGGTATGACTGCTTCCATTCCATATGTCATCAAAAATGGGGTTTCCCCCGTTGATCGTCGTGGAGTGGTTCGGTAGGCCCATAGAATATGTGGTAATTCATTTACCCATGCGCCTTTGGCTCGCTCTAATCATTTCTTTAATCCGTCGATCACTGTCTTATTGGATGCCTCGGCTTGGCCATTGCTCTGAGGATATGCCACCGAGCTAAAATGGTGTTTGATTCCATGCTCATCGCAAAAACTCTGAAAGGAGTCGCTTTTGAACTGCGTTCCATTGTCAGTGATGATGGTTCTAGGGATGCCAAAGCGGGTGATTATATTTCTCCATATGAACCTTATCATATCTTCATCTCGGATGTTCGCTAGGGGTTCCGCCTCGATCCATTTGGTGAAGTAGTCAGTTGTGACCAACAGATATTTGCGATTATCGGTGGCGGTAGGAATGGTCCTACGATGTCCATTCCCCATTGGGCGAATGGCCATGGGATGGATAGTGATTTCAGGTTGCTAGCAGGTTGGTGGACCATGGGAGCATGAAGTTTGCATTTTAGGCACTTGCGGACATACATCGCAGAGTCCCTTTGCATATATGGCCACTAATAGCCTTCCTTCATTGCTCAAAAAGTTAGAGACCTTCCTCCGATATGGCTTCCACAGATTCCTTCGTGAAGCTCATGTAGAATTTGCTCAACATTCCTTGGGTGGACGCATTGAAGGTAGGGACCGAAAAAGGATCTCTAATATAGGTTTCCCTATGGAGATAAGTGAAAGCGAACAACTTTGACTCTTATCTGGTGGGCGGTCTTCTTATCATCCGGGAGCATGTTATCCTTCAAATAGTCCCTTAAAGGGTCCATCCAGCTAGGAGCTGATCCTACCTGGAGTACCTATTCCACATCTGACGACTTGCTGTTATGGTTAATGCTCGGATGAGTGAGGAAATCGATGGGGATTGTTCTTTTTAAGTCAGAATCGACTGCTAAACTCAGGGCTGCTAGGGCGTCAGCATGGCTGTTCTGACCTCTGGGAAACTGCTGGACATTGATCTCTTCGAAGCTCACCATTAGTCTTTTCACTAAGGCGAGGTAAGCTGCCATTCTTTCATCTTATGCATTGTAGTCTCCACTTATCTGATTGGAGACTAATTGAGAATCGTCGAACACTTGTAAATTCTTTGCTCCAAAAGTGTGCGCCTTCTGGAGGCCGGCTATTAAGGTTTTGTATTCTGCTTCGTTGTTAGAGGCTGCAAATCCAAGCTTGATTCCTTATTCAAGGATTGTATCCTCTAGAGTAATGAGGACAATGCCTATTCCTTCTCTCTTTGAGTTGGAGGCTCCATCAACAAACAATTTCCATGTTTCCTCCGTCGCGTGGTTCCCCTTTTGCCTTGTTGGTTAAGGTTGGCTGGAAGGTTGCTCGCCTATGAATTCGGCTATGAAATCAGCAAGGATCTGCCCCTTGATTGCGTTCCTTGGTTGAAATTGGATGTCAAATCGTTTGAGCTCGACTGACCATTTAGAGAGTCTACCCGACAAATTCACCTTCCTCAGGATTGCTCTAAGGGGGTGCGATGTAAGGATGATTATAGTGTGGGCTTCGAAATAGTGCTTTAGCTTCCTCGAAGCCACTACTAGTGCAAAGGCGAGCTTCTCCAGTGGTAGATACCTCTGCTCGGCGAATAAACGGGGTGCTGGATTCCTGCAACTTCGCACATTAATGCAGAACTCACAGTGTGGTTGGAAACAGAGAGGTATAAGTACAAGGAATTTGTTTCCTGTGGTATGCCGAGCAATGGTGGGGAACTGAGGTAGGCCTTGAGCTCGTCCAATGCCCGCAAGAAATCTTGGTTCCATTCTACCGTTTTGTTTCCCTTTAGAAGCTGGAAGAAAGGCTTGCACTTCTCGAAGGACTTAGAGATAAAGCGATTTAAGGCGGAGAGCATACCGGTGAGCTTTTGTACGTCTCGGATTGTGCGAGGAGGTTGTACCCTGTTTATTGCATCGATCTGTTCTGGGTTAGCCTCGATGCCTCTCTTACTGACCAAGTACCCAAGTTCCCTGATTGGATACCGAAGGAATACTTGCTCGCGTTAAGTTTCATTCGGTACTTCCTGAGGATTTCGAAGGTGTTTGACAGGTCTAAGAGGTGGTCTTCTTTCTTCTTGCTTTTAATGAGCATGTCATCGATGTAGACCTCCATGGTGTCTCCCATCTGGTCCTTGAACATCTTAGTGACCAGCCGCTGGTAGGTTGCCCCTGCGTGTTTTAGCCCGAAGGGCATGACCTTGTAGCAGTATAACCCAACTGTGGTGATGAATGTTGTTTTGTCTTGGTTTGGGGTATACAAAGGGAACTGATGATACCCTGAGTAGTTCAGAAAACTCATTCTCTCATGAGTTGCAGTGGCGTCTACTAGTTGATCGATTTTTAGGAGGGGGAAACTGTTTTTAGGGCACGCTCTGTTGAGGTCAGTGAAGTCGATGCAAACTCTCCATTTCCCGTTGCCTTTTGTAACTACTACTGGGTTGGATAACTAGTTGGGGAATTGTACTTCCCATATGGATCCTGCATCCAGCAGTTTTTCAACTTCTTTTTCCACGGCTTTTGCTTTCTCGGGTGCAGTTCGCCCTGCCTTCTACGCGATTGGTTTGAAGGTGGGATCGACGTGCAGCTGATGACAAACCATAATAGGACCAATTCCAGCAGCTCATATGGTTCCCATGCGAAGATGTCTATATTATTCCTCAGTAAGGCCGTTAATTCCTTCTTCTCTTGATTTGTGAGAGAATCTCCAATAAAGAAAATCCTGCTATCATCGCTATCTACAGCTGCGACTTCCTCCAGGTCCTTGACGACCCGTTCGGATGGGAGGAGCCTGGTCTCCTCTACTCCGGGTCTTCCGTACTTTAATTGCTATTTCGAAGGAATCAGACCTTCTTGTTCTTCAACCCTTTCACTGGACTTGTCGGCCTTCTTTTCTGGTTTTGGGTGGATGGCGGCTATAAATCATCTTCTTGCCATCGCTTGATCTCCATGGATCTCCATTACTCCTCGCTCGGTCACATACTTAAGCTTCTGGTGGTAGGTCGAGGAAACTTCCTTCATTGCAAGCAACCATCCTCGGCTGAGGATAGCTTGGTATGGCGAGTCAATGTCGACCACCAGAAATTTGATCATTTTAGAAACATTTCCTGCCCTTACTGGAAGTAAGATATTTCCCAAGGTTATATTCATCTTTCTAGGGAAGCCAACCAAAGGGACGGTAGCTTCCTTTAAGTCGGCAATGCTTAATTTCAATTTTCTGAACAGGTCAAGGTACATCACCTCGGATGAGCTTCCTTGGTCGACAAGCAATTTGTCGACGTCATAGTTTGCTATTCTTCGAGTAATGATCAAAGCATCGTGATGTGGGGTTCTCACTCCCACCAGATCTTCATCTGTAAACACGATATGCTTACTATAGTCGATGTCATCTGCTCGCCGATGCTTTCCTGACTGTGTTTTCGCTGGATCAATCTGAAAAGCTTGCATCACTGCCGTAAGCTTTTTTACCTCCATGCGGGCTAAATTGCCCTGAATCTGTTTCGCGTCGGATGCCCCATGAATTACTGCAAATTTATGGCCGGCATCATCTTCGAGTACGTTGTCAGGCCTTGCTTCTCTATGGGCAGTAACTTTCTCTGCCTTTTTCTCCATGAATTCGTTCAGGTGCCCGGACTGGGCCAGTTCTTCGAGGTGGGACTTAAGAGCTTTGCAATACTCAGTATTATGTCCTAGTTCTTTATGAAAAGCGCATCTCAGCGCATTGTTCCTCTTCGAGGGATGTTCTCCCATCTTCCTGGTCCACTTGATGAATGGCTCGTCTTTGATTTTTGCAAGAATTTTGTAAATTAGTTCTTTAAAGACGGTATTGACCGCCTGAAATGCTTTCGACACGTCATTGCTGCCTCCGTTTTTGGAGCCATTTTCCCCCATTCTTTCCTCCTTTCTTCTGGTTCTCAATCTTGTCACTGCCCTTGGCAGCGAGCTTAGTTCGACCATTTTCCCCTGTGCTGAGGCGGGTCACATCTTCCACCTTGGCATACTTCTCGATGCGGGCCATTAGGTCGTTGATGGTCATGGCTTCTTTCTTTGTCAAGGAATGGTATAAAAGGGAAGATCTGGGTAGCCCACTTTCGAAAGAGGCCACTGCCACTTGCTTCGAACAGTCCTCAACCTCGTTGAACAATTCCCAGTACCTCTTTGCGTAGTCTCGGAGGGTCTCTTGGGGCGTCTTTTTCATTGTCAGCAGGGCATCCATCCTTTTGGGATGGGAGCTACTAGTAATGAATTGGGCCGTAAAGATCTTGGTCAGCAATTTAAAACTCCTGATGGACCGATAGGGGAGCCTTTCGAACCATTTTTGCGCCACGTCATGCAGGCTCGAGGGGAAAATTCGGCACATTAGTGCATCTCGGTGGTTCCAGAGGGTCATGGCCTGCCGGTACTGCCTGACGTGATCAATGGGATCAGTCTTACCATTATAAATTTTGAACCTTGTAATGGCAAACTTCTTAGGGGCTTCTTCTTCTTCAATTTCCCTCGAGAAAGGTGATTTCATCTGAGTTTTGAGAGCTCGCCTAGCGAGTTCTCGGGTCAATATGGTACCGTGATGGGAAGGATGTTGGTCCATCTCCCTTTGGACCATATTTTGTATATTCTCGCTGCTGCGATCTGGGCTTCTGTTGCTACAAGCTAGTCACAGTTGCTCGAGCAGGTCATCCTCTGACTCGTTTCCCTCGGCTCTCTGGGATCCGCACATGGGGCTCCTTCCTCGACTGCGAGACTTGCTCTCCTGAGGGCTAGGAGTGTGGTACGGAAGTTTCTTGGTACTACGATGGAGCTCTCTCTCCATTCTTTCTAATCTTCTTTTGAGGCGAGCGTTCTCAGCTTCGTGCCTGCGAGAAGACTCCTCTGCTCTTGGAGTCTCGCCTCGTATGCATCAATCAGTCTGGATATTTGCGTGGATCTCGCTGGTCCTTGGCTTTCTTCCGAGGCTGGCCTTTCTAGGCGAGCCCTCTGATCTGAACGCTGGACTTCAGACCTAATCCTACGAGGAGCAGGAGGTTCTTAAATATCCCCTGCTTGGGGAGCATTACTACTGTGACCAGACATTTCAAACTCCTTTTTTGGTGTGGGCTTTCTCAGGGAAGATAAACGCTTCCCACAGACGGCTCCAATTGTGGTGACAATTATTATACAACACAAATAGATAAGAGAAACGCAATCACCAAGCAAGAATAAGGAATGCAAAATGACAATCACACAACAAAGGATGTACGTGGTTCCGCAAAGATATGCCTACGTCCGCGGTGGCACAATCAGTATTATTTCTATGTATCTTGGAGAGTGATTACAGAGATTGCGATGTGTCCTTTGCCCCAGACCTAGGGTTTATTATATACACGTTTATTTCAGTAAGTGAGGGTGTTGGACTCCTCCACGTTTTCCATCTCTTCCTAGAACTTCTCTTAATGGGAACATGGGAAGAGACTAAATCATAATCGGTTAAGATATATAAGGTCTGGACTTTGGTCCGCCACAATTGGGCTACTCGTCCAGGCCCATCACTCTAAGTTCGGGTACCCACACTATACACAACCAAAATCCATTAAACCAAACCCGTTTGATTGTGTTTTGAACATAAAACACAACCATACTCATGAAGTTTGTATTACATCACCCCAAAATTCTAATTTTTAATTTTGAACAAAATGGTATATTACATCACCCCGTTTGGATTCATAGAAATCATTATCTCAAGAAAATAGGTTTAAAGTTAAAAAAAATTAAACTTTTAATTCACACATAAACCCTTGACAGTTTTCCAATACTTTCAAAACAACCTTAAACTTTTTTCATGAACCCCTTAGGTTAAATAAAGACTTTTTGTCTCTTTCCACTAAACCTAAATCCAAATATAAAGTAGGAAAAAAATTATAACATTAAACTTTTGGAAACTCTACATTATAACCCTAATATTTATTTTTCCCTGGAAACTTTACTAAATTTTCACTCCGCATCATATCATAACTTTATTTTTAGACCTATACTACCTACTTATATTCTTCTTACTTTCAGAATACCGAGTCGACTTCCGTGAATCAGATGCTCAAAACTTTAATCCATGCTTACAAATTAGGTTATTCTATTTTCAGTATTAAACAATTGAGCTTATGTCCTTACAATTACTGGATTGCTAAATCACCATGTGATAATCTTGAACTCATGTTCTCATTTACGAACTCTATTGTATATTTCATACTTATCGCGAATGTTGATTCTCTCGATATCCAAGTTATTCCCTAAAACCCGATAAAACGCTAGAACCTATGAATTTAGTAAGAACCATTGAATTCCATTAAACCCTTAAATGGGGTATAGCCCTACATCCTATTAAACTCAGTTGTAGTAAACCGTGTAATTTATAATGATTATCAGTGAAACCCCTAGTAGTGTACCATACAATTCAGGGATTATACCTCGCTATACCACGATAATTATAATTGGCCTATAGGACTAATATAGTGAGTGAATAGCCTATTATTTTCTACATGCATATGAGTGACACTCTAGCTAAGTGTGCCAAGACATTTTATTATTCCCCAATTATTTGGGATTGCATGTCCAAAGGTTTTGGACGATATTGTAATGGCATTGCTACATAGTTGAAGCCCTATAATCGATAATTTATGGGTCATCTTGTTATAGTATGACCCCTTATCCTAGTAACTCGATGCACAACATATCTAGTTACGATTTATCATATTATTCTTTTACATATCATTAGAATCCAGTGTACCCCCATCAGTTCTATTATATTTCATTTCCTTTCTAATTATTATAATCTTTGTTATATTACCCGCATTATTAATCCTGTTTATACTCTGATAACACATTTTACTCACGCCTTGTATAGAAATAAAATTATTTACTTGGCATATCTACTTAATTGTTTTCCTTCCAGATGGACAATGAGCTAGAAGAAGGAGAAGTACCACCTGAACCTATGGAATTTTACTTACTTTTATCGCGAAAAATATTTTTAGTAACATACATGTTGGTTGTAGAAAGCAAGGACAATTGTCACTGCTGGAATATCTATACTGCAACTTATCAATTCCTGTGATTCCCTAATGTTCCTCACGGTTTCCTATCATAAGCTGCGTGTCGAAATAAATATATTTCAATTTTATGTAAACTCGTGTATGTAATAAGATGCTGAGAATCCCCTATAATAATAATTACATTTCGCTTTCCTTCAATTTAATCATTGTAATTTCTATTACTCCTTGGTTACCATAAAATTATAGAGCCATGGATGAGACAGGAATGCTACTTATATCCCCGGACTCGAGAGGACTACCCAACACTATTAATATCACGTATGAATGCACCGACAGCATGATCGGGTATGAGGCTTGCATCACAGGTCTCGAAATCTCCTTAGAAATAGGAATCGCCGATGCAAAGGCCCTTGATAATTCTAGCCTATTCATTACTCAAATACTAGGCAAATGGAATATCCGGGATGACAAACTATAACCATACCATGCCCACTTAGATGAGATAGCTTCGCGATACGAGTATCTCAAATTCGAAATCCTCCCAATAGCTAAAAACAACTTTGCATTTGTATTTTCCACCTTTGCCTCCATGATTGACATGTTGGAGGGTACCATAGAGATTACGTTCACCATAACTAGCCAAAACATACCTTCGTATTGCTTTGAGGTCAATACCATCGAATAAACAACCGTAGGACTCGCAGTCTGGAATTACGACTATGAAACTTGCTCAACAAAAATCACTATGAATCAGATACCTCCTCTAATGACCGAATTACCATACGATGATTGGCATACCGATTCATCACCTATGGGGACTAACTTTACAAATGAGGGTTCGATGGTATAGACTTACGATGTGTCACACGGGACAAAACCCTTGAAATTATGGAATAAATCCATAACGACGAATGTGGCCCACACATGAGTGGGCACACCCTCTCCGAAAAATATTTTGACAGTCATACTACTGTACTACCATGTAGACTGTACGGAGTATGTCAAGAGGTGTCTTAAATTTCAATTATATTCCCCCTCAAACATCTACCTCCTTAAGAGCTATATTGCGTGACCTCACCCTGATCGTTCGTCACTCGTGGAATCAACATCATTGGGAAGTTAACTCCTATGGCCTCCATGAGGCGTGAGTTCATATTAATCGACATAGAGTACTTCACCAAATTGGTCGAGGATAAATCCTACACAGTTCCAAATGTTAAGAAAGTGGCCAAATTCATACGGCGAAACATCATCTACCACTTTGGCGTACCTCACGAGTTGGTATCAGATAATGAATCTCGTTTAGAAAAGGAGGTCTCCAACCTATTACACGATTACGGGATCACTAGGCATGAGTCACCCCTATAGACCCCAAACCATTGGAGCGATCAACGCTGCTAAAATAATATTAAAAACACCATCAGCATGATGACAAAAACCTATGACGACTGGTCAGACAAACTCCCATATGCCCTTTGGGGATATGGTACTACATAGTAAAACTCCATTTAGTCCACCCCATACTCACTAGTTTATGTCATAGAGGCAGTGCTACCTATTGAACTCGAGGTACCCTCACTACGGGTCAATAAACGAGTCAAGAAGCAAAACAACCAAGAGGGAGACTTAGTCCTGAAAGAGAATCTCAAACTTCCCCGAACTCCTGGAGGTAAATTTGCACACAATTGGGGAGGACCGTATCTAGTCACCGAAATAAACTTTGGCGGGGAAGCTACCTTGGTTGTTCTCGATGGAGTAATGTTTCTCCAACCCTTCAATCTCAAGCGATTGAAGAAATTCTTTCTTCGAACTAGCTTAGGGTGAAAAGGAAAAGGACTAGATAATCGGTCATCATGGGAAGGGAAGACAATGCAATACCATACACATTACCTAATCCCTCATAAAAAATCCCATTTGAGCCACCAACCTTTCTCTTGAAGTCAGCAAAAATCACTTTAAGTCCCCAACCTTTTTATCAATTTTTAGAGAGAACTACATAAACCTGTTTCTCCGTTATATTATTATTGCAGACGTTCAAAATTATGGGTGAAGCGTTACCTTTGAATTAGAGATAGGTAGGCAACTCGAGATATCACTTGAGGACCGATCGAAATAACCATAAAAAAACCATGTTACGGAATAACCCTATCTATGGTCATTGTGCCCTTACTCCCAAAGAATCAACAAAATCTAAAATTTTAAACATCAAGTGATGAAATTGTGCTATAAGGCATTTTCAAGACTCCGTAAGGTCATCCTTATTTAAACTACGAACAAAGGATACTACTACAAAAGCCAAAGAAGTTAAAAGAGAAAATACACTACCCCTATACACTTCTCCACAGAAAAAGAAACACCAAACACCCCTCCCAAACACCTCGCATCCTGGGGCAGATCATCATAATAGATGGAGCTCACTAAAAAATCCCCCCCGTAAAACAACACTATATTCTTAATAAGAACGATGGAACTTTAGTACCAAAGCTACACCATAAGGTTCTTGCCTCATCACATACCGAAAGAAAAGTTGCCCCCCACCCCTTCTGGCATTCACTTAAACAATGTGGCTCACCAAAAAAGCTAATGAAGTTGTATCTTCCCAAAAATAAAAGTCTCACCTTTTATGTTATTATATTACCTTTCCACTTATCTTTTATTATGGTCTTTCTTATTATTTTTCCTCGTACAAAAGGGTATATCTAAGTATGTCCTCACTTTTCTAATAAAATGGGCCTCCAGTCACTCTGTTTCATACGCATATTCAACATTAATTATCCTATGAATAAAAGTAAAAAAGAACATCTAATATCCACATATCATCTAAAGGAAAATACAAGGGCATGAACATGAGTTAAAGCTTGCCAAATGACATAAAAGAATATACAAAATTACCAAATCCATGCTATCCAATATCCCAATAAAATAAAAGGCATGAACAATAATGTAAGAATTAAAATGAAAAATTCCAAAGCATAAGTCAGTGGAGACAAACCCTCCACCTAGCCAAAAGGAGCAGAAACTAATAATGGTGGCCCTTCTTGGTCCATTCAACAACATCAGTAACCGAATCGGCAACATCGGGATCCGCAAGATGCCTAAGACCTTGATGAACTGGGGAAGTATGCATGCGAGAGACACCCTGAAGTTTCACTAACTCTGTATCCGATTTAGAAGCATCCTCATGATGTATTGGCATATAGGTACAAGAATTGGACTGAGACTTGGAATGGGATGCCACTCGATCGTCCACCTTACTTCGATGAGCAGACATAGTAATGCAAACCATGATGGAGTAAGATAAATCCTGATATAATGAAGACCAGTGAAGCATCACCCTTTGTAAGATAGAAACTAAAAGCAACACTTCCTGAAAAATGCCAAAGCAAGGAAATCATCAGTACAAAGGAAAAGAAAAAAAAAGAGTAAAAATAGGAAACGTAGTAAATCATAAAGAAAAGAAAAATATCCCCTCCTAATGCTCCCCTAAATCCATGGGTTAAGTGGTCCAAATTATGGGAAAATGAAGAAAGAGGAAACAAATACGGAGGCCAAAATCATGGGAATCCACCTCAAAAGAGAAGGCAGGAAGAGCCACCCTCCTAAAAGATACCTCATAAGCGATAAATCCCTCCCTATCCCGTTGTACGGCCTCCTTGTCAAACTCCTTCACCCTAGACTCTAGGGTAGAAACACGACCTGTAACCAACCTCTCCACCTCCGCCCGACATTGGGCTACCCCCTCCTCCACGACCCTATCCATATCCTCCGTAACAAACTCTCACCCCTAAAAATTAAGATACTACGCACCCATTCGCGAATCCGATGTCACGAAAAATCCCTCAAAATTTAGAAAAAGACCAAGAGAAGGAGAACTAACAATCTCCTAAGCCTTCCTTAATGTACCAACCCCCTCTGAACACAACCGTAAATCCATTCCTACCATGTCCCTCGACCCAAGTATATCCACCTATACCCGTGGGAAAGGCCTCCACGAAGGATCAAGAACCCTAATATCTACCTAGGAGGCCACATCCCGTGCCCTCACACTCACCCCCAGCATTGCCTCCGAGATCTGGACATGACTTCAGTTACCCTCTCCTCCTCCTCCTCCTGCTCAACCACGGGAATCAGCTGATCCTCACCCACCACCCTGGCTCACTCTCTGGGGCCACCAGCTCCCCATATACTACTACAGGCATCCTTCCAACTAGAACCTTCCCCGCTCATTCTATCAAAATCTCCCTAAGCACAGGCTAAGGCATCATCATCACACGTCAACCTAGAAAGACCTAATAGTTTAAATCCTCCGTAAGGAAAACTTCGATAGACACACCCTCCATAAACATCACCAATCCTCTACTAACAACCCCTCTATATGCCTCACACAATAAGTAGGAGTAAATCGAACCCTAATCGGGACATCCCATATATAATGGCAAGTCACCCTTTTGCCCAGGTAAAAAAAAGCACCATATGGCTCCTCCAATAATAATAGCAGCCCAGATTACTCCCATAGAGCAATATCGTCCATGACACATGCCAGGTCAAATACTAGGGCACCTAAGAAATAACTAAGCATCGAGAAAAGAAATGAGTCTGATGGAATATTTGAAGACCTAAAATAAAGAAAAAGGGAAAGAGATACTTACAGTCTTAACAATCATACAGCTCAGATAGGCCCAGGATGAGACTAACGACATAGAATACCCAGTTATCATATTCTTTTGTGCATATTGCCTAAATAAAGGAAACACGCCAACCATCGGCTCCATAGTACAAGACCTTTCAGAATATGTGGCTACATAAGCAAAAAACCACGTCTACGCAAAGAGAAAAAAATACAGCATGAGTAACATCGAAAAATAAACCTTTAAGACACAACAAGTAAGAAAAAAAAAACTAAACACATACCACCCACAAGTACACAAACCCAGTAAAGAAATCCATATTAAATATAGAATAAGGGACATAGACGGGTACATCTCGGCCAAAGCCATTCTCCCTCATACATATCCTGAAATTCGAGAAAAGTCCATAAAAATGGCAACCACCACAAATAAGTCCCAGCTGAACCTCCTGGTGCCAAAAGCAATCCTATGGAGAAAAATAACAGACTCTGATCATATCGCCTCATTGCTACCACAACGACCTCGAATCTAGCAACCTCTCGAAGAAAGTGGTCAAAGCGCTAATCGTAATAAATTCCCTCTGACCAAGAGGTACCTGTATCCCCAAAGCCGCCGTTAATCCCCCGATAGTAATTGTCAGGGTCCAATACACCACCAAAGGCACTCTGGAAAAACTAAGAACTGTAAAGGCATATAAGTCCTGAGGCATCAGAGTCATCTCCCCGGCCAATAAATTAAAAGTACTGGTGATATCCCACCAATGCTTCACCAAGGTGGAAGTAATGATGTAACTCTTCCTAAAGGATGTATCAGTAATACAATCAAATAGAATTTTGAATACCATGTCATAAAAAAATTCACGAAAAAAGGGAGGGGACTCATGAAAACCCAACCCAATAGTGCCACAGAAACCCTGAATCGTTGGGCGGTCCTGACAGGCTGCAAGAAACAAAACATAAAGCATGAAATGCATTAGTAGTCCAAAGAAAAATATTACCTACAAATATTTGAGTCACTAAGCATACCCACACTTAATCTTCCCACCCTTTGGAAAGGTAATCAATCGTATAATGGTCTAAAAACCCACCGGAGCTTTCTCCCTCCCCATTTTTTGAGTTGCCCAACACTCATGATTAATCTACCTCTCTTCGACTAAGAAGGTCAACCAGTTGTGAAGCAATCCTACACCCAAAAGATGCCACTGAAACACTGTGTTTATATGCTTGTTCCCCTTAGCGACCTAACATAGAAAGGATGGGAATATTTTGGATTTTTCTAAAACCAAAGTTGATACTCAAATTACCCAATACCCACTGAAGCTTTCTATCTCCCTATATTTTGAATTTCCTTACACTCATGCTTAAGATATCTCTCTTCAACTAAGAAGTTTGACGAGTTGTGAAGTGATTCTATACCTAATAGACGTCGCCAAAACCCTATGTATGTCTGGTCCCCTAGCGACCTAAAATAGAAGGGATGGGAATATTTTGGATCTTTGCTAAAACTAAAGTTAAAAATCAAGGTACTCTAGACCCACCAGAGCTTTCTCCATTCTCATATTTTGAATCGCCCTACAGTATTGCTTATGCTATTTATCTTCAACTAAGAAGGTTAACCACTTTTAAAGTGATCCCACACCCAATAAAGATGGCCGAAATCATGCATTTCTATGTCTGGTCCCCCTATTGACCTAAAATATAAGGTATGGGAATATTTTGGATATTTTCCAAAACTAAAGTAAAAAATTAAGGTACCATATACCCATCGAATTTTTCTCCCTCCTCGTGTTTTGAATCACCCTATATTCGCACTTAAGCTACCTCTCTTAAAACTAAGATGGTTAACCAGCTATGAAGCGATCCTACACCCAGCAGACACTTCCAAAACCCTGCATTTATATACCAGGCACCCTAGAGACCTAATATAAAATGGATGGGAATATTTTGGATCTTTTTTAAAAACAAAGTAAAAAATCAAGGTACACTATACCAACCAGAGCTTTCTCCCTCTGTGACACCCCGCCTAATTAACTACCGGGTGATCAGTCATTTATTAAATTTAAAACAGAATGTTCCGTGGATTCATTCTTAGCATCACTGTCGAAAATAATTTTTCTTTATTTAACACCTAATAAATAATTAAGTTAAGTGTCAAAACATTTCATTTTAATTATACTCAAATAATCCATTGATAAATTTCCATTCTTTAAGATATAAGCCATTTACATTCCACATAAATATAATAAATACTAGACAAGAATCAACTACTGAAATAAATTAGATTGGATAAAACATTCCAGCTCAAAGTCTCAAACCAACAAATCATAAAATCCGCAAGTGCAACACAAATAAACTACTAAAGTAAACTGAGTACAATCTCTAATGAAACGACTAAGAATGGGAGAAACATGCCCTAAGAGAAATGTCTGAGTGGAACTGAAGGGAATGATAGAGGCGTCTAATGCAAGGACCTGCAACACCCACAAACGCGGCAGCTTGCTAAATGATCCACGCGTTTAAGACTGGTAACCATATGGCAGGGAACCTGATATAATACATATATATAGCAAAAGAGAAAAGGATAGCAAGAGACGGGTCATAGCCCGAGTTGTAAAAGTATTTGATTTAGCAAGTATTAAAAATTTGTAGTAAAGCAAGAATTATGTGCCTGTTAGCTTTTCAGACTCTCACATGAGATTCTCACCTCTCATCTATTGTGCACACCTAACTTACATATACCCCATATTAGTTATGCTACCTAGCCTAACTAGATCAAAGTCACCATACCACCATCTACGTCACTAGTAGTATACCCGTATCTCCCACACAATATATTATTGAAATCGTTTATCCCACATAACTAAATATCATTATTCGCCATTCGAATGGTTAATCTTTTACCCACAAAGATTATTTTATTTCTCATTATTACTATATATACTAATTTCACACAGTAGAATTTTCCTAAGTTTATTCATATATATAGTCACATCATCCCCTATATATGTATACTACACCTGCACCCCTTGGTTAATACCACTTGGAGCAACGTAATTATCATTATTACCATATTTACTATTTACACACAGTAGAAATATTCACAAGTATATATATATATATATATATATATATACACACACATACATATGGTCACACCATCCCTATACATATATATACTGATCCTGCACCCCTTGGTTAAGACCACTTGGCGCAATTCATACTCTAATATCATGCCCCGGTGCATCACGCACTGCATGGAGGACTATTGGTTCAATCTCTATCGAACCATAAATTCAAAGCTAAAATATTGGAGGCGATTATATTCCCCATCCAAATGGGTCACGCACATACCTACGCTCCCATTCAGCCGTCGAAACTATCCTACATCTCAGATAGCACGTAACCAAGTTAATATACTCTGGGTACAAGTCAATATCCCCCCATTGGGTCACCCAGGATAAGACTGTCCACTGCGCGAAAACCTCCTTCCGATAGCGAGCATCATAGGTATGCTATACACACAATAATGATAATCATATAATTATAGGCATTCCCGCATCCTATAAAATCAAGGTATTCACCCAACCCATACATATATTTTCCATATGTAGTATTCTCTCATTACTACTTATAATATAATAATTTTGATTATTTTCTCTCTTGAAATCTCAAAGGTTAATTCACCTTTCCAAAACTTTAGGGTATTACTCTACGAATATTCCCTAGTAATTCTACACTATGCTAAAATCACCAAATGACAGTTCCCTATCTCAAAACAAATGCGTAAACCTAACTGGGCAAAAATTGCAATTTTCCAAGTTTTGGACCTGTCGTTCGAACCAGGTCAGATGTAGTTTTAATGACATCTCACGAGATCCTTTCTCGTTCGAACGAATCTCAATCTCGTTCAAACAAGATTGAGCAGTATTCTCCCCCACCAGACCTCTTACGTTCTACAACCTTAATAGTTTTATTTTCCATAATTTTGAAGCCTAAGACCTCTAAAACAATCAACCCAAACACCAATCATTCAATTCCAATCAACTACCTAACATCTATATATGATTTCCAACAATATATCATCATTAAATCATCACTAGTCATCAATGAATTCGAAATCCCCAAATTTAAATATCAAGAACCTTAGTTCTCAAATTTATGTGAAAAACTCTAAATTAAACCCAAATTAAATCATAAAATTATCTTAAATTCGTGGACATAATCCTGTCTAAATGAGGGAATAAAACATTATTCAAATCAACCCTAATTTATGACTAATTCCCCAAATGTTTTACCAAATTCAACTTTCATAACAATGGAGAAATTACCTAGACTAATATGAACACAAATATTGCTAAGAAAAGAAAGTAATAAACACTTGCTTCAAATTGATGTTCTGATCCGTTGAGGAAATTGGTATGGGCTTTCTCCTCGTCTTCTGATCTACGCAAATATGGTTTTAGTGGAGGATCATGATGGGTTCTGCACCAAGAATGCTTATGCGTTCTCTCCTCTCTTCTTTGTGGTTCTCTCTTTCTCTCTCCTAGGTTTGGGACTAACAGACTCCCGTCTTACCCACGTAAAATTTATTTTATTTTCCTAATTTTCATCCATTTTATTCCTCAAACGTCCAAATGACAAAAATACTCCTATAGGATGTCGGTTAGGCCAAAAATATTTTAGAGTCCAAATAAAATACCCGAGTAGAGTTTTCTAACTATCTCGACCCTTCTGGACTCAATGGTACACTCGAAATGACCGTACGAGTTACTTAAAAATTAATTATCTTTATATTCCATTTAAGTAGTTCCAGTACGACTCACACGTGTGTCCCGACTTGAAATGCCAAACTTTCATATTTCACATTCCGACAATTTATAAAATTTCATAATTTCATATTACATATTCACACAGTAATTTTCAATAAATCTCAATAATAATTATTAACCCTTGGCATGCTAGTTAATATTTATTTTAATTCGAATTAATTAACAAATAAATTTCTCACCTTATTAATTTAATTAATCCAACAATAATAATTAATCCCGTAATTATTTAAATCATTAAAATACGGGGTGTTACATACTTCCCCCTTACAACGAAATCTCGTCCCGAAATTTAAAAAAGTATATCAGGTACAAACAACGCCGAATATATGTTACATATCACTTCATTGCGCTCCCAACTAAAATACTCCATTCCATCCATATAGTATGCTATCAATACCATTAATAATGAACGCTCCACGTATGTTCGTTCTAAACTCTAGGTTACCTTGTCACGTAGGTCCTTGCCCAAGTCTTATCGTTTAAGTTTCACTTCCTAAACTTTATTTTAGATATTTTCTATCTATCCTTCTACTATTTTCATCTTGGTAGATCAATTATTCTTTAGATACATACGATCTCATCTCGAAAAGATCACACACGAGTCGGTTATTAGCGCATTATATACTTTACACACATTACATACTATAAGTTCCCACTCAGTTCAGAATAAGATCTGTATTCCCCACCTTTAACTAACGGTCATGAGAACAACCAGGTTTATCGTGTCGTACCTCAACTGGCACAATGCCCAAAAGTGAACTTATATGAGTTATTGTATACAAACTCAACTTGTGGAAGGAACTGTTCTCGTCCTCCCCTAAGATCCAAGGGTACACATATAGTTTTTTTTCCCAATCATCTTATTAGTCCACTTGTTCTACCCATTCGTCTGTGGATAATAGGTCGTACACAATCACAACTCGGTACCTATGGTCTCGTGAACACTCTCCCAAAATCAAAAGACAAAGATCTTATACCAATTGTACACAATATTACATGGTACCCTATGTAACCTCACTATCTTGGTTATAAAGATATGTGCATACTGTCCCGAAGTATGATCAGGTATAACTGCCATAACGTGAGCTACTTTGGTTAACCGATCCACTATCACCCATATAGGACCGTAACCCCTTTGAAAGTAGTTACCTTTGTGATAAAATCCTTGGGAATACTTTCCCATTACTACTTCGAAATCTCGTACGGATGAATAAACCCCTACTGGATTCAGGTGGTCCAGCCTTTCTAATGGACAGATGACCATTACAAAATGAATTTAGCAATATTTCACTTCATAAAATCCCATCACCACTGTCATTTATGACATGATACATCTTACATTCTCTCAAATGTACCTCTAACCGTGATCCATGTGAATTTGCCTCACTGCATGTTACAGGTCCTTCCCCCACTCAAAATCGGTTTCTCATGAAATGTAAGCCTCCGACGAATCTTACGAAATAAGCTTCAACTTTTCCAACTAAATGTTGTCGAAGTCACATGACAATCATAATCTACTGCCTGATACAATATTTTTAATTACCTAGGGCGCCCATACACCCTAGATCTCACTCATTAATGCACAGATGAAATATACTACGCTTAAATCAATTTTCGCGCACTCAACGTACTCAACCACCCCACTAGTCATAACTTAATTACTCTTTTAGCGGCGTCATTATTCTATTCATAATGATATTTGGACTAGGCGGCTCTACCGGCCTTAAGTCATAATAGAATTATCAACTCTTAATTATATTCTCATATATTTATAATAACAAAGGTACGAAACCCATGTACTATCGACTAAACTTCTATCCAACTCTCGATGTTTGCCAGTTTCATGTGTGGGATGTCTCGCGAAGAGAAATCCAAACAAGGAAACCCCCGATACACTACTACCTAACATTGTCGGTCGTCCAGATCTGTAAGGTCTTTAGTCTATAATATTTACCCTCCCACAATTTCCGTATGTTGACATATTAATCTACAGATGCCCTTAAAATAACATGAAACATGGTGCTCTCACTATCCTATGTTTTGACGCTATATATATAAGAAGCTAGAATTCGCTACTTGATAAAGAACACAATGCATCCTGAGTCACATCAGTAAATAAATCCCTACGCACCGATATTATGTATAACTAGACACATACTCGCTGAGGTCTATGATACCATGAAATTTTTATATGTACATATATGGGCCCATCCCTATGTCAGGTAGCGCCTCACAAGATTATTATTATTATTACTATCCCTAGAGTATTCAACACAATAGTCTTATCACTCAAGATTATTATTATGTGTCAAAACATTTCATTTTAATTATACTCAAATAATCCATTAATAAATTTTCATTTTTAAGATATAAGCCATTTACATTCCACATAAATATAATAAATACTGGATATGAATCAACTACTGAAATAAATTAGACTGGACAAAACATTCCAGTTCAAAGTCTCAAACGAACAAACCATAAAATCCGCAAGTGCAACATAAATAAACTACTAAAGTAAACTGAGTACGATCTCTAATGAAACGACTAAGAATGGGCGAAACATGCCCTAAGAGAAATGTCTGAGTGGAACTGGAGGGAACGATAGAGGCGTCTAATGCAAGGACCTACTGCTCCTACAACCGCGACAACTCACTAAATGATCCACGCGTCTAAGCCTGGTAACCCTGTGGCTGGGCAGCTGATATAATACATATATATAGCAAAAGAGAGAAGGATAGCAAGAGATGGGTCATAGTTCGAGTTGTAAAAATATTTGATTTAGCAAGTATTTAAATTTTACAATAAAGCAAGTATTATGTGCACGTTATCTTGTCGGACTCTTACATGAGATTCTCAACTCTCATCTATTGTGCACGCCTAACGTACATCTACCCCTATTAGCTATGCTACCCAGCCAAGCTAGTTCAAAGGCACCATACCACCATCTACGTCACTAGTAGTATACCTGTATCTCCCATACAATATGTTATTAAAATCGTTTATCCCACATAACTAAATATCATTATTCTCCATTCGACTGGTTAATCTTTTACCTACTAAGATTATTTTATTTCTCATTATTACTATATCTACTAATTTCACACAGTAGAATTTTCCCAAGTTTATTCATATATATAGTCACATCATCCCTATATATGTATACTACACATGCACCCCTTGGTTAATACCACTTGGAGCAAAGCAATTATCATTATTACCATATCTACTAGTTACACATGGTAGAAATATTCACACACACACACACACACACACACACATATATATATATATATATATATATATAGTCACACCATCCCTATACATATATATACTAATCCTGCACCCCTTGGTTAAGACCACTTGGCGTAATGCATACTCTGTTATCATGTCCCGGTGCATCACGCATTGCATGGAGGACTATTGGTTCAATCTCTGTCGAACCATAAATTCAAACCATAAATATTGGAGGTGAGTATATTCCCCAGCCAAATGGGTCATGCACATACCTATGCTCCCATTCAGCCGACATCTCAGATAGAACGTAACCAAGTTAATACACTCTGGATACAAGTCAAATATCCGCCCATTGGGTCACCTAGGATAAGACTGTCCACTGCGCGAAAACCTCCTCCCGATAGCAAGCAGTGTAGGTATGCTATACACATAATTATTATAATAATATAATAATAGGCATTCCCGCATCCTATTAAAATCAAGGTATTCATCCAACCCATACATATGTTTTCCATACGTAGTATGCTCTCATTACTACTTGTAATATAATTATTTTGATTATTTTCTCTCTTGAAATCTCAAAGGTTAATTCACCTTTCCAAATCTTTAGGGTATTACTCTAAGAATATTCCCTAGCAATTCAACACTATGATAAAATCACCAAATGACCGTTCCCTATCTCAAAACAACTGCATAAACCTAAGTGGGCAAAAATTACAATTTTCCATGTTTTGGACCTATCGTTCGAACCAGGTCAGATGTCGTTTGAACGACATCTCACGAGATCCTTTCTCGTTCGAACGAATATCAATCTTATTCGAATGAGATTGAGCAGTATTCTCCCTCACTAGACCTGTTACGTTCTACACCCTTAATAGTTTCATTTTCCCCCATTTTTAAGCCTAAAACCTCAAAAATAATCATCCGAAACACCAATCATTCAATTCCAATCAACTACCTAACATCTATATATGCTTTCCAACAATATATTATCATTAAATCATCACTAATCATTAATAAATTCAGAATCCCCAAATTTAAATATCAAGAACCCTAGTTCTCAAATTTATATGCAAAACTCTAAATTAAACCCATATTAAATCATAAAACTATCATAAATTCGTGGCATAATCCTACCTACATGAGGGAATAAAAATTTATTCAAATCAGTCCAAATTTATGACTAATTCTCCCAATTTTTTCATCAAATTCAACTTTCATAGCAATGGAGAAATTACCTAGACTAACATGAACACAAATATTTCTAAGAAAAGCAAGTAATAAACACTTTCATCAAATTGATGTTCTGATCCGTTGAGGAAATTGGTATGGTCTTTCTCCTCATCTTCCGATCTACGCAAAGATGGTTGCGGTGGAGGAAGATGATGGGTTTTGCACCAAAAATGCTTATGGGTTCTCTCCTCTATGCTCTATGGTTCTCTCTTTCTCTCTCGTAGGTTTGGAACTGACAAACTCCCCTCTTACCCACATACACTTTATTTTATTTTCCTAACTTTCTTCCAAATTATTTCCTCAAATGTCTAAATGAAAAAAAATACCCCTATAGGGTGCCAGTTAGGCCTAAAATATTCTGAAGTCCAATTAAAATACCCGAGTAGAGTTTTCTGACTATCTTGACCCTATGGACTCAATGGTGCACTCGAAATGACCATAAGAGTTACTTAAAAATTATTTATCTTTATATTCCATTTAATTAGTCCCGATACAACTCACACGTGCATCCCGACTTCAAGTGCCATATTATAATATTTCACATTTCGACAATTTATAAAATTTCATAATTCCATATTACATATTCACATAGTAGTATTCAATAAATCTCAATAATAAGTATTAACCCTTGGCACGCTAGTTAATATTTATTTTAATTCGGATTAATTAACAAATAAATTTCTCACATTATTAATTTAATTAATCCAACAATAATAATTAATCCCAAAATTATTTAAATAATTAAAATACGGGGTGTTACACCCTCCCCATGTTTCGAATCTCCCTACCCTCACGCTTAAGTTACCTCTCTTTAACTACGATGGTTAACCAATCATGAAGCGATCCTACACCCACTAGATGTCGTTGAAGCCCTATGTTTCTACGTCCGTTTCCCCTAGTGACCTAAATAAAATGGGTGGGAATATTTTGGATCTTTGCTAAAAACAAAAGTAAAAAATCAAGATGCTCTATACCCACTGGAACTTTCTCCATCCCGTTGTTTTGAATTGCCTTACACTCACGCTTAAGATACCCTTCTTAAACTAAGAAGGTTAACAAGTTGTGAAGCGATCCTACAACCAATAGATGCCACCGAAGGCCCATTTTCTATGTCTGGTACCCTATTAACCTAAAATAGAAAGGATGAGAATATTTTGGATCGTTGTTAAAACCAAAGTCAAAAATCAAGGAACTCAATACCCACTAGAGCTTTCTCCCTCCCCATATTTCAAATCACTTTACATTCATGCTTAAGCTCCCTCTCTTGAATAAAGAAGGTTAACTAGTTGTGAATCTATCCTACACCTAATTGATGCCATTGAAACCATGCATTTCTATGTCTGGTCCCCCTAGCGACCTAAAATGGAATGAATGGGAATAGTTTGGATATTTACTAAAACCAAAGTCAAAAATCAAGGTACCCTATCCATCGAATCTTTCTCCCTCCTCTTATTTTGAATCTCCCTACATTCATGCTTAAGGTACCTTTTTTAAACTAAGAAGGTTATCCAGTTGTGAAGTGATCCTACACCCAATAGACACAGTCGAATCCTCACGTTTCTATGTATGGTCCTCCTAAACAACCTAAAATAGAAAGGATTGGGACGTTTTTTATGTTTTTGCTAAAAATAAAAGCATGCAAAATCAAAATTCTCTACACGTTAAACACCTTACAACTTCCACTAACCAAGAAGGATAGACCGGAGAAGTAACCCAGTTTCCTTTTTTCATGTTTGTCATGATGCATGCAAAGTACAAGGCCAAATCATCTTAACAATACTCCCGTTAGAACTTATTACCGAGGTATGGGAATCGCCCTATTCTTTATGCACTCCTCCCCCTATTTTTCCTAAAAATTATGTATCCCCGCTTTCTTTATATATGTTTTTATCAAAATTATTTGGCTATCCATGGTCAATATTATTACATAGTCATCAGTACCTCCGTCACCACATTAGATACACCCACTATAATTTTTGTTGTTCTAAACTATATTTTCATTATTATATGATAAGTGCACAATATGTACTAAAACTACCACAATTTAAAGACACAAGAAAAAAGAAATGGGCACATACCAATGTAAGAAATTACAAGAAAACATAAAAACAAAAATAAAGAGAAATTGAGAACTTATGCGAGGGGCATTACCAGGATGATGCATAGGGATCCGATGACCCTCAAACTCACGCAAAAGGACCTTGATTCCCCCCTCATCCAAAAGTAACGGAGGGTCATAATTCGCCCGCACTGTGGGCACCACCTCATCTCCCCGCCAATAAACCCCTGCCCAATTGTGATCATGAGAGGCCACGACCTATTTTCCCATAGGCCCCAAAAAGAACACTTTCGTTCAAGGATCCGCCTTTGTGGGACCATCCATGACCCCCATCACTGCAACATCTCCCACGACCTCCTCAGCCTGGTGTGGTGAAAAATCATTAAACTCTTCCTCCTCAACCATAGCACACTCCAATAGATCCATGAAAAAATAAAGGAAAGAACATTCACAGAAGAAGACAACAGTATTGTTTAGAGACAGAGAGAAGTCAAAGGAAATGTATAAAGAAAGGGAGAGACGCCTTTTTATACTTTTTGGACGATGATACTTTCCCCCGTTTGGCTAAGTATTCCGCCGTTCGTTTGAAGTACAAACCGCCTTAAAAAAACCTCTGAATAAATAGTCGCATGGCTAAATCCCTTAGACCGAAATGAGGCACCTTGTGTCGGTACGATTAAAACCCCCACCAAGTTTTCACAAAATACCATTTTCATCCCTAAGGTTTGTTGGAGTTTTATAATGGAAAGAACGAAATATAATAATTAATTTTTGTAAGGCACGTTCTTAGAACGCTTTCTTTTAGGCAAAATTTCTCCCAATTCGGTTGAGACAAAACCGCGAGTACACTATGGGTTTTATAGAATCTGCCTTCAGGATACAATGCAGTGTATGAACAGTTGTTTGATTCAAACTATGTACCCTTTGATCAAATCGAGATCACTCTGAATTTGTAACTTGATAATGCCAAAATATAGAGGACGGAGAGAGGAGAAATTTGCAATTTTTGGTGTCCAAAACAGTGGCCTGGAACTCTTTTTATAGCCATTTCTGTGACTTTTCTTCAACAGTCACACCTCTTCATGTAGTAACTCAGCAATCGTTGGATCATACCTGTTTGGAACTGTTTTGATCTAACGGTTCAGATTAGGCATCCCATCGTAAACGAATGGACATCCCCTACATGAAACGCTTCTAGTTCATCTAACAGTTTAGATCAAGTCATTTCGGATTTTAAATCCTTTGATCGGATCATTTAATCACAACCGTTGATCTGTTTTACCTCGTCAAAACTTTAGGCTCCCACGCTCCAAGCGACGGTGCACACGTGTGAAGTGCCAAGTGCGCGTCAAAGAGCGCAATGCGCCTTAAGTCGCCCAATCGCCCTTTCGCGCTTACGTGTGCCGCGATTGGTGGTTCTTAAGCACCACCGCGATGCGTAGGATCATAACCTCTTATTTGACTTGTTAACTAAGAATCTTAGTTGTCCTTTAGTTGATATACCACTACTTTTTGTAGTATTCTTCCAATGTGGGACAATATGGGATTTTGAGTACTCCCATATCTTTCACACCCATTTGCTCATGTTTCTACCTTCTAAAATAAAACCCAAACTATGTTTAAATTAAAACACCAATAATACAATAAAATATTAACAACTAAATTAAAATAAAACATCAATTAATATAATAAAAATATTATATTGAAATTTATCGAACATTCCCCCGCCAATTTCAATATACACAAGAGAGCAAAACAAAGAGACAATATATACCTTTTGGCACTATCGCTAAAATCTAGTACATAAATGAGAAATGTCTTTTGGACTTGAACTTCCATATAGTGAAAATAATTCAAAGCTTCATCAAGGTGATATTGTGAACGTATCTTGAACCAAGGACCTTTCGAGACTCGCCGGATATATCACACATACCGATTTCTGAGTTTATAAGTGTTCTTCTAGCATGCACTTTTATGGCCTTGTGCTAATCCTGATTTCACGAGCGCTTTAAGATCGCTCTTGATTCCATAGAAAGCATCCACACTTTCGACACTCGTATAGGAAAATCAACTTTGGTGATTCTGTGAGTCACACTTATATGATTTATTAAGAAGTAACCTTCATCCTCTAAAATGCAGAAAACCAACACTAGGCACATAGGAATGGAACTTTTTGTATAAAATTCCTAGTGTTCCATAACTATAATTTAACTTGTTTGTACCACATTGAACTCTATCTATATTTTCAAGATATGAGTTGGGTTCTTATTAAATATAGTTGTGTTATTTAATAGACCTTAGTCCCATTCCTTTTGAGGTGATATATATCATCTCCCTAACAAGACCTTTAGTCAGAGGATCTGCTAAATTCTTGTTTGTTTTAATATAGTCGACTGTAATTACTCCGTCCTTGAGTAATTTTCTTATAATTTGATGCCTTAGACTAATGATTCTAGATTTTCTGTTGTAAGTTTTGTTCGAAACTTTATAAATTGTGGCTTGGTTTTCACAACTTATCATAATAGAAGGTGATGGCTTTTTCCATAAAGGAATATCATACGACACATTTCTAAGCCATTCCACTTCTTTACATGCATCTTCTAGGGCTATAAATTCAGATTGCATTGTTGAATCTGATACACATGTGTTGTTTCTTGGATCCCCAAGAGATAGTTGTTCCTCCTAGCATAAAAATCCAACCAGTAGTTGACTTGGATTTTGATTCAAGATTATTCCAACTTGAATCACTATATCCTTCTAAAACATATGGATATCCTACATAATGTAAGCCATAATCCAAAGTCCTCTTCAGGTATCTAAGCACCCTAGAAATTGCATTCCAGTGCTCTTATCCTGGATTACTTGTAAATCTACACAATACACTCACTGCATAAGCAATGTATGGTCTAGTGCAATGCATGGCATACATTAGACTCCCAATAATACTAGCATATTTAAGTTGGTCCATAGCACACCCAGTATTTTTCATTAATTTGATACTAGGATCCACTGGTGTAGCAGCTGGCTTAAGTTCAAAATGATTATATCTTTTAAGAACTTTTTTTTTATATAATGAGTTTGATATAACGCTAAAGAATTATCCTTTCTCACAATTTTGATTCCTAAAATCACATCAACTTCTCCAAGATATTTCATATCAAATTTTGATGAAATAAACCTTTTGGTTTCTTCAACATATTTGAGATTAGACCCAAATATTAACATGTCATCTACATATAAGCAAATAATAACACCAACACCATTTTCAAATTTACTGTACATACATTTGTCGGCATCATTAAATTTATATCCATGGGATATAACAATATTATTAAACTTCTCATGCCATTGCATAGGAGCTTGTTTAAGGCCATAAAGAGATTTAATCAATTTACACACTTTCTTTTCTTGGCTAGGCAAAACAAACCCTTCGGGTTAAATCACCATTTAAAAATGCAGTTTTAACATCCATTTGATGAATAACTAAATTGTGAATAGAAGCAAGAGATATCAATATCCTAATGGAAGTGATTCGAGCAATAGGAGCATATGTATCAAAGTAATCAATTCCATGTTTTTGCTTATAGCCTTTAGCAACTAGTCTTGCCTTAAATTTATTTATAGAACCATCCGAATTTAATTTTCTTTTAAATATCCATTTGCACCCAATAGGTTTAGCCCCGGGGAGAAGATCGGAAATAACCCAAGTTTGATTTGACAAAATTGAGTTCATTTCATCATTTATTGCTTCTTTCCAAAAGACAACATCCCTAGATGTTACCTCATCATGAAATGTGGTCGGTTCATCTTCTACATTAAGAACAAATTTAGTTTTGTTCTTAGTCTCATTTAAATCCCCTTCAACTAAATAAATAACAAAGTCAGGCCCAAATATTTTTCCAGTTCTTTGTCTTTTACTCCTTCGTGGTTCAACGTCATTCGTTGTTTCTGAAGAAGATATTAATTGTGAATTTTCTTCTAAAGTTGAGGAGTCAATAGTCGAATTATTATTTTCTAAACCTTGATTCAAAGTACTAAACTTTTTTAGATGTTCAAAGAATTGCACATCTACCGATTCAATGATTTCTTGAGTTTCAAGGTTTAAAAATCTATAAGTCGTACTGTTACTAGAGTATCCAATAAAAACACATTTGTAAGTCCTATTTTCTAGTTTAGGTCTTTTAGGTTCGGGTTTTCTTACATATGCAAGACATCCCCAAACTTTAAGACGTCTAAGATTAGGCTTACGATTAAACCATAATTCGTATGGTGTAATATCCTTGTTTTTCAATGGAACTCTATTAAAAATATAACATGCGGATAAAATCGCTTCTCCCCACATCGACAAAGGTAAACCAGAACTGATTAACATTGAATTTATCATTTCAACTAAAGTCCTATTTTCCTTTCCGCGGTTCCATTTTGTTGTGGTGTATATGGCTCCGTAACTTGATGGATTATCCCATGAGTATTACAAAATTGTATAAACTCACTCGGGTAATATTCACCACCCCTATCGGATCGTAGGACTTTAATTTTCCAATTTTGTTGAGTTTCAACTTCTGCTTTAAAAATAAGAAATTTCTCGAAAACTTCATCTTTACTTTTAAGTAAATATGTATATGCATACTTAGAGTAATCATCAATGAAAGTTAATAAATATTTATTTCCACCATGAGTCATATTACTCTTCATATCACATACATCACTATGAATAAGATCAAGCATTTCAGATGTCCTCTCAACAGATTTGACCAACTTTCTAGTTATCTTTGATTGAGCACAAATTTCACATTTAGAAAGGTTATCAAATTTACAATCCGAGATTAAGCCGAGATTAGTCATATTTGTTATACTTTTATAATTCACATGACCTAATCTACTATGCCATAAAGAAATAGACTCAACCATATAAGCAAAACTAATATCATTGATTACATTAATTTTGATCATGCCGTTACAAGAGTACCCTTTGCCAATAAATTGGCCATTCTTAGACAAGACAAATTTATCAGACTCATACACTAGTTTGAAACCTCTCTTATTGAGAAGGTCCCCAGACACAAGATTTTTACACATATCAGGTACATGAAGTACATCAATTAGAGTAAGTGTCTTTTCAAAAGTTAGTTTCAATTCCACTGTGCCTTTTTCAGCTACATTGGTGCGAAGATTATTTGCCATCTTCACTTTTTTTTCATCAATTTCTTGATATGTTTTGAATGAAGAGAGGTCTTTGCATATGTGGACCGTTGCGCCGGTATCTTGCCACCATCCACTTTCATTATCAATTGAATTTGCTTCGCATACAGTAGCAATAAGATCTTCAACATTGTTGGTTTCCTTCGACCCTTATTTTTCTTTAAATGCCTTCTTTTTAAGACGACATTCTCGAAAATAATGGCCCAGTTTGTCATAGAAGAAACATTTTCCCTTCTTTTTCTTATTTGCACCTTGGTTCTTGAATTTTGAATCATTCTTTGCTTCAAATTTTGAGTCTTTAGTAATCTTGGATTTTTTATCCTCAACCATATTGGCTTTTGAATGACCCTCACCTTGATCATCCTTCTTTTCTCGAATACGAGTATCATCTTCAATACGAAGGTGACGAAGAAGGGATTCCACAGTAGAAGTCTTTTCATCATGATTTATTTTCTTCTTAAAGCCATTCCAAGAGGATGGAAGTTTTGAAACAATCACTCCTACTTGAAATTCATCTTGAAGATTAATTCCATCGGCTTTAAGGTCACCAATAATTTGTTGGAGTTCATGTGCTTGTGTAACGACAGATTTATCATTACTCATTCTAAAATTCATATAGTTTGAAATCAAAAACTTACGATTGCTCGCTTCCTCATTTTGATACTTTTTCTCCAAAGCCTTCCATAATTCCTTTATCGTCGGAATCATTTGATGAGCGCTATAAACAGTTTGAGACAAAGCATTGAGGATGTGTCCTCGACATATAAATTCGTCTTCTTCCTCTTCACACGTTTTTGCTTTATTTCTTCGGTGTCTTCGGGTGTGGGTTCGGGAATTTGTTCAAGGTTATCATCTAGAATGTATGCAAGTTTTAGTGATGTGAGGAAGAACATAACTTTCTCTTTCCAACGGGTGAAATTTTCGCCATCAAAACGGTCGAGTCGGATTAAGTCTTGAGTCATGACTTGGATAGAATGTGCCACAGTTCCTTCCATTTGAGTGGAGTAATAAGAATATTTTTGCCTAAAACTGTTGGATCGTTATTATTATGGAAAGAACGAAATATAATAATTAATTTCTGTAAGGCACGTTCTTGGAACATTTTCTTTTAGGCAAAATTTCTCCCAATCCGATTGAGACAGAACCGCGAGTACACTATGGGTTATATAGAATCTGCCTTCAGGATACAATGCAGTGTATGAACAGTTGTTTAATTCAAACTATGTACCGTTTTATCAAACCGAGAACACTATGAATTTGTAACTTGATAATGCCAAAATATAGAGGACGGAGAGAGGAGAAATTAGCAATTTTTGATGTCCAAAGCAGTGGCCTGGAACTCTTTTTATTGCCATTTCTGTGACTGTTCTTCAACAGTCACAGCTCTTCATGTAGTAACTCAGCAAATGTTGGATCATGCCTGTTTGGAACAGTTTCAATCTAACGGTTCAGATTAGGCATCCCATCGTAAGAGAATGGACATCCCTTACACGAAACGCTACGAGTTCATCTAACGATTTAGATCAATTCATTTCGGATTTTAAACCCTTTGATCGTATCGTTTAATCACAACCGTTGATCTATTTTACCTCGTCAAAACTTTAGGCTCCCACGCTCCAAGCGACGATGCGCACGTGCGAAGTGCCAAGTGCGCTTCAAAGCGTGCAATGCGCCCTAAGTCGCCCAATCGCCCTTTCGCGCGCCGCGTGTCGCGATTGGTGGTTCTTAAGCACCACCGCGATGCGTAGGATTATAGCCTCTTATTTGACTTGTCAACTAAAAATCTTAGTTGTCCTTTAGTTGATATACCACTACTTTTTGTAGTATTCTTTCAATGTGGGACAATATGGGATTTTGAGTACTCCCATATCTTTCACACACATTTGCTCATGTTTCTACCTTCTAAAATAAAACCCAAATTATGTTTAAATTAAAACACCAATAATATAATAAAATATTAACAACTAAATTAAAATAAAACATCAATTAATATAATAAAAATATTATATTATATTGAAATTTATCCAACAAGGTTTTCCACAATCACCCATTAGGCCCCCCTAGTTCTTCCCCCAAATATGGTAAAACCCACTTTTAGACCTTTTGATTTTGATAAAAAGTGGCTGCACATCCACACTCTTAGTCGATCGCCTCTGTAGACATACCGATCTGCGATCGGGTTGTGGCTCATTCTGTCCCACTTGAAAAAAAAACTTCCCCGTCCAAGTTATCAAGAGTAAGAACAACTATAGGTACCCTAAATCTAGCCTCGTCCAAGTCTCGGACCCTAAACCTAGCCCCACCTAAGTTGCCAAGAAAAACCACCCGAGCAGCACCAAAAAAGACCAAAAACCTAGTATGTAAAAATTGTTAGGGTCTAAATTAAAAGGAAAGGTAATTATAAAAATGCCCAAAAAATTTCTCCGGGAGCTGTTTCGATCGAAAAAATGCCTAGATCCCCTTTTACAGATTAGTATGTGTCAGAGCATACTATATTAACCGCTCATGTGACATCCTTATATAAAAACTAGTTTCCTATAAATAGAGGATTCCATCTTTCATTTTAAGAACTTAAAAAAATCACCGAGATCACTCCAAAAAAAATAAGAGATCGAAAACCCAACAACGATTCAGTTTTCTAACTTTCTTCTTCCTTGATAATCCTAGATACACGAGCTCATTTTGAAAGTTTCGGGGAATCTCGTACTTAAGAAAAGTCACTTTCCCCTAAATGGAAAGCTCGTACTTCCTCAAAGTCACTTCTGAGTCCCAAATAGAGTCAAACCTCCGCAGAAATTCTAAAACACCAAACACTTCTACCAGAAGCCCTGTCCAACTAAGGACAAAAAAAATGCAAAACTCAACAATTCCATAGGAAGCTCTGCCCGACTAAAAAAAAACAAAAAAATGGACACTTGCCCACAAAAAAAGTCGACTTATACACAAGGGTAAATAAGCTCTATCGAAATTTTGGGGAAATACTCCCATATATATATATATATATATATATATATATATATATATATATATATATATATATATATATATATATATATATATATATATATAATGTAATAAATTGTACATAATTGTTTACATTTGTTAACTCAACCCTCCGTTTAGGGGCTCGGGTATGAAATTTAAAACATTTATATTTTAAAAGCCCATCTTTTAACTCGGCACCTCTATTAATTGAATTGACATGCTTATATAAGTGAAATATGTTTTTGCCTTGTGACAGAGATATTTCACAGTGCAAAATTGTCATGTCATAATGAGGAATAAGGTATTTCCTAGTGCGAAATCATTATTTTGCACTGCGAAATAGCTATGTTGCAATGCGAAATGATCATGTCACGGTGAGAAAAAAGGTATTTCACAATGCAAAATCATTATTTCACATTGTGATATACTAATTTCACAGTGCAAACTATCTATATCGCAATGTGAAATGATCATGTCAAAGTGCAAAAAAATGTATTTCATTATGCGAAATAAGTGTAGCGCATTGCAAAATACTCATTACTTCTCTTTGCAAAATAAGTATTATCTCTTCCTTTTATATGATCAAAATCATATTGTGTTGATCCCTCTAGAGAGGACTATATCCATAATAGTTTCCATGAGATAGAACTGAATTAAAACATAAAACTGAAAATAAAATAAAGGAAATAAAAATAAAGACTAAAACATCATGCTTGCAAAACACAAAACATATGTAAATTGACATGAAGATATTACAAAAAATTACAGGTCCTCCACTTTAGGATTGCATCAAACTTGAATTCAAAACATTCCAAATTCTCACACTTATCCTTGGAAAAATGCCTACTATAGTTGCTATGTGTTTTACAAATGTATTTAAACCTATTACGACGATAATATAATGAGGCACATGCAATTTTATCAAAAATAATGAATGATTCTTTCCAAAAATTCCAATCATTTCCAAAAACCCTCCCCCTCAGCTTGTCAATTACAAATTCCCTGTCACATATTGAACCAGTTCTGGATGAAAAAATTGCAAAAGCATGCCAAGCGTATATATCTCCATGAGGACCTACCAAGATCAGATTCTGTAAATTTACAAATAAAATTTACATATTTGATTCCATTTATAATATTGTCAAACCTAGAACGTCACCATGTCTTTCCAAAATTGAACTTAAAAAAACCTACAAATGCCAATATCTCTCATGTAAATTTGGAACATGGTTTGACCATCCAAATATAAATCCCTAATCTTTTTGGATGCAACGATTATACTCAGAATATCCATAATTGACAATAAAGTGAATATCTTTGTGAGAACTTCAACACAAATATAAAATGTATGTGCCATTTTTTTAAGTTAGTGATTTTTAAAGAGAGATAGAGAGAGTTTGTACTTCAATTGAAGAAGTATGAAGATAGAGTGACAATCTACCAATAGTTTTCATATGTTTAAAGAAGAATGTAGAAATTCTACCTCTTGGAAGATGCAATGCTTGTGTTAAAAGTCATCAGGAAAAATACATATTTTGACGGTTGTATCAAAGAGTCTATTTAGCCACAGACTAATACTAATAATATTGGTATGATCTCACACTATGAAATCACACGTGTTAGTGTGAAATGATTATTCCCAATTAGTATTATTGTATGAAAAATAATGTTAGCTGCGAATAGAAACTCCAGTTGTATAAATACGTATATTTTGGAATACAAATAAGTTTCATAATAAATTTCATTACATAAACCCACATCTTAGGGGACAAAAGAAAGAGAATAATGATGATGACTTTTCACATATTTAATAACGCGTGTCTTTTATACATTATTAAATGTGAGACTTCATATCTGAAAGGTTAGAAATAGCAAACGATTTAATGTTTGTGGTGCCAAAGTATTTACTTGTATACCCCCCCCCCCTCTTTATATATAAATTGACCCAATTGATATTCAATAATATGTTATTTATCTATTCTCTTAAAAGTATTGAGACACAAACCCTAATACTTTTTAACTTCATCTCTCAACAATGGTTAACCTTATAAGAGGTTTGGAGAGATATCTCATTTTCGAAACAAACATGAGATGACAATTAGAAGACATTGAAGATGAACTCAACCAATACACTCTTGCATAACACGTGTTCTTCGTATATGTAGCACAAGATTGCATCGGATCACCACCAATACCGTCACTAATTGAAGGGGTTGACATTCCTCAAAACTTTGATGACTTATGAAGTTTTTAGTTACTTCAATTCATATCAAAGTATGAGGATTTAATTTAGAACAGGAATATGTACGCTCGACTGATTGCAGACTATCTTCCAATAAGGACAATCTCCCTTATTAACTTCATAGAATCACTTGAGAATTTTATTAACGCTTATCTAGCCTACCCAGATAGTCAATTCCCTTTTTAAATATATATATATATATATATATATATGCTTTGGTAGTATTGTTTTTATTTTTTATGTTCCTTTTTCATGAGTTAGAAACTTGTAAATCCACTTATTTTTTAACGATATAATATGCACAACTCTTAGTTTGTTACAAATCTAAAATTATATTTTTTAAATCAGAAATATATAGAATGTTGGAGAACAGCCCTCCAACAGAGGAATATACAAAATAAGCTTGAAATTAAGTATAGAAGTTAGGCATACCTAACTGATCCATGAAAATAAGGTCTCTAACTATTTTAGGAAAATAATCCATCATTAAAGAGCAAATGTCCAAAGTGCAAGTAGAACCAAAATTTTCAATATAAGAAGCAACCCTATTTCCTAAAGGATGGATACAAGATAATTTGACGTTATGAGTAGTGTGGAGGCAATTATTATGCAACACAAATAAATACGAGAGAAGCGATTATCAAGAAAAGAACGAGGAATATAAGATGCCAATCACACAACAAAGGATGTACTTGGTTCAGCAAAGATGTGCCTACGTCCACGGTGGTGCAGTCGATATTATTTCTATATACTCGGGAGAGTGATTACAGAGAATACAACTTGTCCTTTTACCCCGGACCTAGGGTTTAATATATACATGTACATGCAGGTAAGTGGAGGTGATGGGTTTCTCCACGTTTTCCATCTCCCATGTAACTTCCGATTGTGGGAACGTGGGGGAGACCGGATCAATAAGAGATGAGGGGCCCGAACTTTGGGCCGTCAGGACTGGGCTACTCATCCGGGCCCATGGTTCTAAACTTCGAGTACCCACAATTGCCCCTAAATTTGTTGGGCCATGTTTATGGGTTCAATGGATTTAAATGATCAACCATTATGACTGATTTGCGATTCTTCGAAAACTGTGAAGTTGATTTGACGGCACCCGCTTCGCTTATTGTGCGCTATGATTAGAATTGAAGGCTTGTTGGGATAGCCACTTTTCTTCCGTCGCTTCAGCCCTTCCAGTACTCTTCTTTCTTCTGAGAAATCTAGCGCCTCGTACCTTCTTCTCTCAATCCCCATTCCCATTGCTTCTTAGTCATCTTGAGCTCGTGCTACTTCATCACTTGAACCGATCTTCTGTTTTGTAAGTTTCTCGTGCCCTTTCTTTGTACTTTCTCTTTGGTTTGTATCTTTTCTTGAGTTTTTCAATGGCGAAGATTGGAAATAGGTCAATCTCTGAATTTAGTAAGTTCTACAACATCCCTGAGTGGGTAGATATTGAGTGTTGTGCCTCCCCTCCTAGGAACGTTAGGGATATAGAGGATGCCCACTGGATCCATGTTTTGTTACTTTCCTAGGGAGGACTTACTTTCCCTCCTAATGATTTATTTCTGCATCTCTTTGGCTATTTCAATATTGTTCCTGCACAATGCTCGCCCAATGTGTGGAAAATAGTAAATGGCGTCTATAGAATAAATTAGTTGTATGGTACTAGGTTAGGACTTGTCGAGATCTATTTCTTCTATTCCTTTTCTCGAACTAGTTCAGGTGTCTTATACCTCAAAGCTAGGAGCCCTGATAGGGTATTGGTAGTAAACCTACCTGATTCCCATAAGGACTACTGGCAAGAGGGTTTCCTCGTTAGGAATTGGCAGTTCCCTCCCCAGTTTTAAGGGTCGAGGTCTGAGAGGTTCACTGTTCCTTTTTACGGGGAAGAATATATAGGTAAACATTATACTGTTGTTTCAACCTTTGCTGATTTATGAATTTTCTAACCCCTCTTTGCTTTTTCTTCCACAGCGAGGTCAAAGAATTTGGAGCCTGCTCTCAGCGAGGTTCGTATCTCGGAGTTAGTGAAAGCTTGGAATATCAGGGAGCCTCTAGGTGACGGCAAGCATCCCAGGTCTGCTGCCTTTTTGCTCGAGTATAAGAACGTACGCTCCAGCTTCATAGCACAGCCTGTGGATAGTGTACCAGAGTTTGATTCTTTGGAAGAGACTACTGTTGAGCCTATCCAGTTGGACGAAGAGGAGAGCATCTCTGAGAGTGAGCATGCAGGAGCTGCGAGTAATTTGGGTGAAGGGAGCTCTGATAGTAGCAGTTCTTCTAACTGTGAGGAGGATTCTGAAGCTCGAGGATCGTCGAGCACTTCCAGCAGTTTAGTTGAAGAGATGCCTCCAAGGAAGAACTTGATTAGATATGATGATGAGGAGGACCACGTGCTTCTTGCACAGAGGTCAAAGAAACAAAAGTCTACTTTTTGGGGCCGTGGCTACTAGTTCTTGGTCTTCTACTCAGGAGCAAGAGAGGAAGAGGAGAGAGGAAGAGCAGGTGAGAGAGAGGGAGATGAAAAGGGAGGAGGAAAGAAAGAAGGTGGAGGAAAAGAAGAGGATGGAGGAGAGGAAGAGAATGGAGAAGGAGAAAGAGGAAGAGAGGAGAAAGATGGAGTCAAGGATGAAGGCTGGGCAAGCCTTGGTCCCGGTGTCTGCTTTGTCCGAGGGGGCCTCAGTTGCCATTTCTCCTCAGCTGGCACCTGCGCTGCTCGAGAGGGCAGTTCTCCCTGCAGATCGCCAGAAGGTGTTTGGGTCTGATCAATTGGCCCTACAAGCTAGCCTTGGTAAGATCCTCTCCATTTTTCAATTCTTTAACAAGTTTTAGTTATTTCTCCTTCTTGATCTCTTTTTTATTTTTGGCAGTTTGTGACTGGCTTCGCCGTGCTCTATTGTTCTCGCGATGAGCTAGTGAGAAGGAATGGCGAGCTGGAGCAGAAGAAGTCCACTCTAGAAGTCAGGGGTTCTCAGCTGGAGGCTGATTTAAAGACGGTTGATGCCGCCCGAGCTTCCTCTGATCTGGCCCTCATTAATTCTAATTGAGAGAGGGATGCGGCAGTTAAGGAGATGAGCGAGCTGAGGTAGGCCTATGACCTAGTCTGCTCGAGAAAGATGGGTGTCATGGAGGAGAACAAGGTTCTGACCGAGCAGTTAAAGGAGAAAGAGTCCCAGGTATCCACCATCAAGGAGGATTCATATAACTCCGGGTGGACTGCTGCTTACGAAGATGCCGAGGTTCAGATAGGCTACATCAACCTTTTGAACTTCAAGAAGGGCTGGAACAAGGCCCTCTTAGATGCTGGGGTTGATGCTGAATCTCCTCTGTTCGACGAGCATGACCCGGGTCCGAGGCCCACTGTGGACGAAGAAGCCCCTGCCCCAGCCCTCGAGGGTGTTAATCTTGCCTCTCAGATAATTCCTATCGGTGCTTGCCCTGACCAGGCGACTGAGGGAATCCCTGTAGAGGGGGATGCCTCTGCTGCTGCTGACAAGGGGAAGCAGCCAGACACCTCTGGGCAGCGTGAGGTTGCTAGTTGATCTACTTTTATGACTATTCTTGTATTTTTGCTTGTAATTTTTCCAATTTCTGCTCGTTGTACTTGACTTTTATCAATGAAATGAAAAGGCTTCTTTTTCCAGTGCATTGATTGATTTTTCTTTCCATTTCACTTTTATGTCTTGTAGTTGACTGATGTAGAAGAGTATATTCCTACCACATCTCAGTTGAGCAGGACTCTTGGTCCCAATGCCAGTCCTCAGGTTCGTCAGGCCTTTGTTAGGCTTTGCAAATCTCTTCGGTCAAGGAATTAAAAGTATAAGGAGCAGTCTGAGCTCATGGTCAAGCTGAAGGACAGGCTCCAGGAGATGAAGGACATTGGTGCTTCAGTGCAAGAAGAAGTTAATGTGTTGAGAATAAGACTCCTATAGGCAACCGAGGTTAACCAAGTTGGGGAGTTCCTGCAGCAGGAGAATGAAAACCTGAGGAGGGAGGTCTTACAACTTAGAGAGCATGCGCCGAGCACTGTTTTAGCGGTTCTGCAAGGCTCCTCATCATCGCGAGCTGGATATACTCCTCCTATGCCGCGAGGTTCCACTCGTCCTCCCCTCCCGCGAGCTAGTTGGAGCACCAGGGGCAGGAACAGGGAAGCAAAAGAATGGCGTGATAAGGATATGGAAGAGCTCCACGATGATGTACGGTGAGCATATGTAATTGCTGCTGGGCTTCAAAGGGATGTTACCCGATTGCGGCACTTATTCAAGAAAGGTCCTCGGCAAGCGTGGGCTAACGGTTATGATCAAGGCTGGCTAGATGCTCCAATAAGACTATCTGAGTTCGAGGAACTTTCTTTCATCAGAGGGTGGTTAAGTGCCTTGAAAGAGATTCAGGTCCCGAGGAACTCGGTGTTATGGTATCGTCACGAGATGTCCTCCTCCACTCTGATGCCCAACCCATTCAGGAGGGATGATCGATGGATCCCCATTGATACTATTCCTCGGAAACTATTGGAGTTGGATGCAAATGAGGTTGTGGAAGAGCTAGTCCCCGCTCCTGATGACGGACGAAGAGCTAGAGTGGCAGATTATCTTGTTCGGAGGCTTACACCTCCTTGAGATTCTGCAATTTGTTATTCTTTTGTCTTTTTGATAATGTAAATGCTTTGGGCGAGCTTCGCCGACTAAACATGTATTATCATTGTTGTAAATATGAGGGATTAATGAAACCTTTGATAATGTAAATGCTTTGGGCGAGCTTCACCGACTAAACATGTATTATCATTGTTGTAAATATGAGGGATTAATGAAACCTTTGATAATGTAAATGCTTTGGGCGAGCTTCATCGACCAAACATGTATTATCATTGTTGTAAATATGAGGGATTAATGAAACCTTTGATAATGTAAATGTTTTGGGCGAGCTTCGCCGACTAAACATGTATTATCATTGTTGTAAATATAAGGGATTAATGAAAAGTTCGTGTTTTGGGCAATTTTGCCGACTAAACGTGTTCATCCAATCTTTTTATATTCTTGCTGCTTCATAATCCTTTTTGTTTTGTCATGAAAGTTTCCCCCAGTCCAGTATAATACCAAAATACCATTATTCCCCATTTTACCTTTTAGGTTGTGTCGTCACACTCCCTTAGGCCTAAGTAAGGCAATTAACGAGGACACACCTGGTATTGGATGTCTTCATCCAATCAGGATTTTGCTCAACCAAAGTAGGTTTGATGGCTAGTATAAAATCTGGTCGCATTGCCTAAGAATCCTCTGTAGGGCTTTATATATTTCCAGGGGCAATGCTAAGAGGTCTCTCGTGTTTCATGACGATGACCTGAGGAGGGGTATTCCCCTGCTATATCGACCATCGTGCCTGTGATTTGGAAAAGATGTGTGATGAAATGCAACTGTTACTGATTTCATTAGTAATAAGAGAAATGAACTGTCTTTCACATAACAAATCAAAGAAAAAGATTCAACAATAGAATTCCTTGAGAATCTAAAAATAGAATTCTTGATATTAGCTGCATTCCATGCTCGTGGTATCTCTCTGCCCTCCATCGTTTCCAAATGATAGGCACCTTGCAGGTCGTCTTTAGTTATTTTAAAGGGTCCTTCCCAGTTTGGGCCTAGCTTGCCATCTGATGACTTCACCGCGTTGCCCAGGACTTTTCTTATAACATAGTCCCCAACTTGGAATCTTCTCAGGTTAACCCTTTTTTGGTAGTGCTTTGCGAGCTGTTGCTGATAGCTTGCAAGCTTCACTAGGGCAAGTTCTCTATGCTCGTCGGCGAGGTCGAGTTCAGCGAGCAATGCCTCATCATTCTGGCATTGGTCAACAAGGTCGGATCTCATTATTGGCAAACCCGCTTCTAGTGGGATGACTGCTTCCATGCCATATGTTAGCGAAAATGGGGTTTCTCCTATTGCTCGCCGAGGAGTTGTTCGGTATGCCCATAGGATATGGGGTAGCTCGGTTGCCCATGCGCCTTTGGCTCGCTCTAATCGCTTCTCCAATCCATCGATCACAGTTTTGTTGGAAGCTTATGCTTGCCCATTGCTCTGAGGGTAGGCCACCGAACTAAAGTTGTGCTTGATCTCGAGTTCGTTACAGAAGTCTTGAAAGGGGCCACTCTCGAATTGTGTCCCATTATCAGTGATGATGGTTTTGGGGATTCTGAATCGAGTGATTATATTCCTCCATATGAACCTTATCATATCAGCATCTCGGATGTTTGCCAATGGTTCTTCCTCGATCCATTTAGTGAAGTAGTCAGTTGCAACCAACAGGTATTTGCGATTACCGGCAGCGATGGGCAGTGGTCCCACGATGTCCATTCCCCATTGGGGGCAAAGGGCCATGGGCTGGTCAGGGATTTTAGGTCGCTGGCGAGTTGGTGGACCATAGGAGCGTGAAGTTGGCATTTCAGGCATTTGCGGACATATACTGCGGAGTCCTTTTGCATATATGGCCACCAATAGACTTCCTTCATTGCTCGAAAGGCTAGAGACCTTCCTCCGACATGACCTCCATAGATTCCTTCGTGAAGCTCGCGAAGCACTTGCTCGACATTGCCTGGGTTGACGCATCTAAGGTTGGGACCAAAGAAGGACTTCTTATACAAGTCGCCTCCTATGGATAAGTGAAAGCGAGCAGCTTTGACTCTTATCTGGTGGGCAGTTTTCTTGTCCTCTGGGAGCGTGCCCTCCTTTAAATAGTCCTTTAAGGGGTCCATGCAGCTGGGGGCTGATCCCACCTGGAGTATTTGTTCCACGTTTGGTAGCTTCCTGTTGTGGGTAATGCTCGAACAAATGAGGAAATCGATGGGGATGACCCTCTTAAGGTCAGAGTCAACTGTCGAACTCAAGGCTGCTAAGGCATCAGCATGACTGTTTTGCCCCCTGGGAAACTGCTGAATGTTGATCTCCTCAAAGCTCGTCATTAGTTTTCTCACCATGGAGAGTTAGGATGCCATTCTTTCATCCTTCGCGTTGTAATCTCCACTTATCTGATTGGAGACTAGTTGAGAATCGCCGAACACCTGTAGATATTTTACTCCCAGAGTTTGCGGCTTTTAGAGACCGGCTATTAGGGCTTCGTATTCTGCTTCGTTGTTGGAGGCTGTAAATCCAAGCCTGATTCCTTGTTCGAGGATTGTGTTTTTTGGAGTGATGAGGACAATGCCTACCCCTGCCCCCTTTGAGTTGGAAGCTCCATCAACAAAGAGTTTCCAGGTTTCCACTGTTGCTTGGTTCTCCTTTTGCTTTGTTGGTTGAGGTTGGTCGGGGAGTTTTTCGCCTGTGAATTCGGCTATGAAATTAGCAAGGATCTGACCCTTGATAGTTGTCCTTGGTTGAAATTAGATGTCAAACCGTCCGAGCTCGACTGACCATTTACATAATCTGCCCGATAAATCCGCTTTCCCTAGGACCGCCTTAAGGGGGTATGATGTAAGGACGATGATAGTATGAGCTTCGAAATAATGCTTCAGCTTCCTCGAGGCTATTACTAGGGCAAAGGCGAGCTTCTCCAATGGCAGGTACCTTTGCTCGGCGTCTAATAAGGTCTTGCTCGCATAATAAATGGGGTGTTGGATCCCTGCAACCTCGCATATTAGCTCGGAGCTGACAGTGTGATTGGATACAGAGAGGTACAGGTACAAAGAATCCGTTTGTTGTGGTATGAACAGCAACGGTGGAGTGCTTAGGTAGGATTTGAGCTCGTCGAATGCTCGCGAGCAATCTAGGATCCATTCTATCGGTTTACTCCCTTTTAGAAGCTAGAAAAAAGGCTTGCACTTCTCGGAGGATTTGGAAATGAAGCGATTTAAGGCAGCGAGCATTCCAGTGAGCTTTTGCGCATCCCGGATTGTTTGAGGGGGTTGTACCCTGTTGATTGCATCGATCTGGTCTGGATTAGCTTTTATGCCTCTCTTACTGACCAAGTATCCAAGAAATTTTCCTGACTGGACACTGAAGGAACACTTGCTCGCATTAAGCTTCATTCGGTACTTCCTGAGGATTTCGAAGGTCTTTGACAGGTCTGAGAGGTGATTTTCCTTCTTCTTGCTCTTAACGAGCATGTCATCGATGTAGACCTCCATTGTGTCTCCCATTTGATCCTTGAACATTTTTATGACCAGCCGCTGATAGGTTTCCCCCGCATTCTTGAGCCCAAATGGCATGACCTTGTAGCAATATAACCCAACTGTCGTGCTGAACGTCATTTTGTCCTGGTCTGGGGCATACAATGGGATCTAGTGATATCCTGAGTATGCGTCCAGGAAACTCATTCCCTTGTGAGCTGCAGTGGCATCTACTAGTTGGTTTATCTTTGGGAGGGGGAAATTATCCTTAGGGTATACTTTGTTGAGGTCGGTGAAGTCGATGCAAACACTCCACTTCCCATTAGTCTTTGGAACTACTACTGGGTTGGACAACCACTTGGGGAATTGCACTTCCCGTATGGATCCTGCATCCAGCAGTTTTTTAACTTCCTTTTCGAGCGCTTTAGCCTTCTCGGGTGCAGTTCTTCGTGCCTTCTGCATGACTGGCTTGAAAGTAGGGTCGGCGTGTAGCTGATGACAAACCATATCAGGATCAATGCCAGGCAGCTCGTATGGTTCCCATGCCAAAACATCTACGTTGTGTCTCAGCAAGGTCGTCAATTCCTTTTGTTCTTGGTCGGTAAGAGATGCTCCAATCAAGAAGACTCTGCTACTATCACCAGCTTCGGCTATAACTTCTACCAGGTCCTCGATGACACGCTCGGAGGGGAGGAGCCTGGTCTCCTCTACTCCAGGTCTTCCATACTTTAATTGCTATTTAGAAGGTATCACAACCTCTTGAACTTTCTCGCTGGGTTGACCGGCCTTCTTCTCTGGCTTTGGTCGGATGGCTGCTATGAAGCACTTCCTCACCATCGCTTGGTCACCGTGGATCTCCATTACTCCTTGCTCGGTTACATACTTGAGCTTCTGATGGTAGGTCGAAGAGACCGCCTTCATTGCATGACGCCATCCTCTGTCGAGGATGGTCTGGTACGGTGATTCGATGTCAACTACCAAAAACTCAATCATCTTGGAGACGTTCCCAGCACGAACTGGCAGCACTATCTTGCCTAGGGGCATGGTCATTTTTCCAGCGAAGTCGACCAAAGGAACAGTAGCTTCCTTTAGGTTGGCGATGCTCAACTTCAATTTCCTGAATAGTTCGAGGTACATTACTTCGGATGAGCTTCCTTGATCGACGAGCAGCTTGTCGATGTCAAAGTTGTCTATCCTGAGTGTAATGACTAGGGCATCATAATGTGGGGTCCTTACTCCCATCAAATCTTCATTCGTGAAAACAATATTCTTGTTATAGTTAACGTCCTCTGCTCGTCGACGCTTTCCTGACTGTGATTTTGCTGGATCGATTTGAAAAGCCCGCATTACCGCTGTAAGTTTTTTCATCTCCATTCGAGCTGAATTCCCTTGTATCTACTTGACGTCAGATACTCCGTGGATTACTGCGAACTTGTGTCTAGCATCATCCTCCAGCACGTTGTCGGGTCTCGTCTCTCTGTTGGCAGTCACTTTTTCTGCCCTTTTTTTCACAAAGTCGTTCAAATGCCCGGATTAGGCCAACACTTCGAGGTGAGACTTAAGAGCTTTGCAGTGCTCGGTCTTATGTCTTCCCTCTTTGTGAAAAGCGCATCTCAACGCATTGTTCCTCTTCGAGGGATCTCCTCCCATCTTCCTGGGCCACTTAATGAATGGATCTTCCTTGATCTTCGCAAGAACCTTGTAAATTGGTTCTTTAAAGACGGTGTTGACCGCCTGGAATGCTTTCGACGCGTCATGGTTCCCTCCGTTCTTGGAGACATTTTTGCCTCCGTTCTTTCCTCCTTTCCTATGGTTCTCAGTTTTCTCACCTACCTTGGTAGTGAGCTTAGCTCGACCGTTTTCTCCTGTATTAGGGCAGGTGACATCTTCCACCTTTGCGTATTTCTCGATTCGGGCCATTAAGTCATCAATAGTCATAACTTCCTTCTTCGTCAGGGACTGGTAGAGGAGGGAAGAACTAGGGAGCCCAATTTTGAAGGAGGCCACTGCCGCTTCCTCCGCGCAGTCCTCGATCTCATTGAATAACTCCCAGTACCTCTTCGCGTATTCTCGGAGGGTCTCCTGAGGCATTTTCTTCATTGTTAGTAGAGCATCCATTCTTTTAGGATGGGAGCTACTGGTAATGAATCGGGACGTAAAAAGTTTGGCTAGGGATTTGAAATTCTTGATCGACCGATGGGGGAGCCTTTCGAACCACTTCTGTGCTACATCATGAAGGCTCGAGGGAAAAATGCGGCACATCAGGGCATCTCGGTGACTCCAGAGGGTCATGGCCTGTCGATATTGCCTGACGTGATCGATGGGATCAGTTTTTTCGTCGTAAATCTTGAAACTTGGAATGGCAAATTTCTTGGGAGCTTCTTCCTCTTCGATTTCTCTTGTGAAAGGTGACTTCATCTGGGTTTTGAGAGCTCGCCTCCCGAGTTCTCTGGTTGATCTTGTTCCGTGGTGAGCGAGATGCTGGTCCATCTCCCTGCGGACCATGTTTCGTATGTTCTCGTCGCTGCGAGCAGGGCTCTGGTAGCGGCGAACTCTTCGCAGCTGTTCACAGAGGTCGTCCTCTGACTCGCCTCCTTCGTCCCGCCTAGGGCTCCTTCCTCGACTACGAGACTTGCTCACCTGAGGGCTAGGAGTGCGATATGGGTGTCTCCTGTTATCAGGGCGAAGCTCCCTCTCCAGTCTTTCCAGTCTTTTTTTCAAGAGAGCATTCTCAGCCTCGTATCTGGGAGAAGACTCCCTCTGCTCGTGGATCCTTGCCTCGTACGCATCAATCAACCTGGATATCTGTGTGGACCTCGCTGGTCCCTGACTTTCTTCTGAGGCTGGTCTTCCCAGGCGAGCTCTCTGATCTGAACGCCGGACTTCAGACCTAATCTTGCGAGGAGCAGGTGGCTCTTGAATATCCCCTGCTTGGGGAGCATTGCTGCTGTGGCCGGACATCTTAAACTCTTTTCTTGACGGGGGATCTTCTCAGGGAAAGATGAACGTTTCCCATAGACGGCACCAATTGTGGAGGCAATTATTATGCAACACAAATAAATATGAGAGAATTGATTATCAAGAAAAGAACGAGGAATATAAGATGCCAATCAGACAACAAAGGATGTACGTGGTTCAGTAAAGATGTGCCTACGTCTACGGTGGTGCAATCGATATTATTTCTATATACTCCGGAGAGTTATTACAGAGAATACAACTTGTCCTTTTACCCCGGACCTAGGGTTTAATATATACATTTACATGCAGGTAAGTGGAGGTGATGGGTTTCTCCACGTTTTCCATCTCCCGTGTAACTTCCGATTGTGGGAACGTGGGGGAGACCGGATCAATAAGAGATGAGGGGCTCGGACTTTGGGCCGTCAGGACTGGGCTACTCGTCCGGGCCCATGGTTCTAAATTTTGGGTACCCACAAGTAGAGATCCAATTTTAAAGAATATGGGATTCAGGATGAGACCAAGATGAGAAGGGTATAATTTGATTTAAGTACCGTGATATTGGAAAGCAAGACTCAACAGTAATGTTTTGGAAGAAATTTTTACTTTTTGATAAGGTAAACCATATGGCATATATGGGAAGTAAATCAGATGGGAGAAGAGAATGACCTGCGCAACCGAATAAAAATTTGCCTTCATGATCTCTCACAATTCCACCCACTCCTTAAAAATGATACTTAGAGTACCAGGTAATGTTAATTATGAGAGAAAGGAGGATATGAAGAATCCATCTAATAAATCTTGGAATGAATTTATTATTTGGAGTAGGTTTAGTATAAGAGGCTATAAAAGAATCAATATGAAAGATAATTTGATCAACTTGGAGATATATTTTCATACTTAGCTCTGTTTCTATCACACCAAAGGCACCAACAAATGAAGCCATGTATAGAAAATCTAAAGTCAGGGAGAGCATTGCTTAACCACCAAGATATTAATACAGGTTTGATTAAAGTGTTTAAAATTCTAATTTCATTATTATAATATTATATTGTGTAAGTCCTAGCTAGGGGAATTCGAAACATATATGTTCCACGTTGCTCATATGTAATTCGTTGGTTGTTACCTCTAGCGAGAACTACTAAAATAACATATTTATGAAAATTTTGTAAACATTTGTTTCACACTGGAAAATACTATTTCACAATGCATAATACGATTTTGCAATGCGATATTTCAACATTTTGCATTGCGAAATATTGAAATGTCTCACTGTGAATTTATTAATATTTTGAAATGAGAAATTTGACAATATTGCTCTTTTCTAACTTAAACTATGAACAAACAGTGAAAATAAATAAACAAATTCAAGTATATTACAAAATCATATATTAACCGTGAGAAATTTCCAGATGACATCAATTTCTTATTATGCAATGTATAATAGTTGGATTGCATTTGTCTATCCATTTTGAAATATAGTAATTCACCATCACATGAATTATAGGCTTCATCTGATCCAGACTCAAAGCCATTATTTTAGAGAATCATTTAATGTCTACCCTACCCAAACGATTATGATATTTATATGCAACAATGTTCTCTAAATAAATTGCATCTTCTAGAATACAAAATGAATTACCTAAAACTTATTATCTTATATAAAATGTAGTGTATCTAAACTTTTCACATTTCATTAGGATTTTTTAAATAAAATCCTCATACGAACACGTTGGACATATCGGGCACTTGAAATAAATTCGTTTATATCGTACACTTGTTAAACAAGAATGAAATCTCAATATCTAAATAATAAGCCTAATATAAATGTAAGATTGGAAATAAAGCAAAGTTACGTAAAATAGGATCTCAAAAGGAAAAAAAACAGTCACGTAAAAAAGATCTCAGCTAAGATATAGGAGATAATATTATATATAAGAAACATTTTAGGACGCTTGTCTTGTCATTGGTCTCACATGCATTTTGAAACTTGTTATTAATCGATTAATATGCAAAGGGTATTTTTGTCCACTTACGTATTATAAACACGAGTAAGGGGCCTCAGACTAAACATGTTTTGAGATGGGGATAATACTTCTACATGTTTCATGCCAAGGGTAGATCACTTAATCGTGCTAGAAACAATTGTAAATAATGTAAAACATAGTGGACTACTAAGGTGACAATGACATCCTTTATTAATACATAACTAGCCATACAACACACACATTATGTGTGTAATAAATATAATGAGTAAAAGTTAAAAATTAATTTTTATTATCATTAAATTTTAATTCCATCGATGGGAACTTTGTTCCTTATTCAAAAGTATTTAGAGATTGTGAGTCAGGATACGATATAAGGCATAAAGTTTATTCAAACGTGAGTTTGATTGAGATATATTGCTAATTGAGATTAAGGAGGGCACCTCGTAAAAACTATTGAATAAGTTATCCCATGCCTCTCATTTATCGACAACCATTATCATTATCAATCACTTTCGTAGGCACTATTAGTCTGCTAAAAGACACTAAAATTGAAAGCAGGTGCATGTGTCTTATCCTAGTGGCGGGGATTTCATAATCCGAGAAGTTTATAACTCTAGGATCCATGATTGTCTAACTAAGTTTGTCATCATTTTGAGAATCCATAGCTTTCCTTGTTAATATATCTAGATCTGACAATGGGTCGCGTTGAGTCGTGTTCGGATCTTATTGGGTTCGTGTCTAAATGACTGACTTTTTTATCGTATGAAAAAATCATATTCAAAGGTGATCCATTATCTTAATTTATCGTGTCATGTTCACCCATTATTACCCCTTAAGATTAGTGTTCTAAAAAGCTTGCCTAGGCACCGCCTAGGCTTGAGACTTGGGTGAAACGTCCCGCCTTAATCCTTTTATGCCGTATTCTTGGTAAAAAGCTTAAGATGCACTTTTAAAAAAAATGCTTTAGTGAAACGATGTCGCGTTTTAAATATTTTTTTTAACAAAAGGTAAATGGTATCCCAAACCTCTCTGCCTCTCATCTAAAAAACACACATTTATTTTATTTTATTTTTCATTTTTTCTTAGTATTTTAAAAAAATAGCATTTTAGTTTGCATGTATTCAAACATATTTTAAGGTATGGACCATTTTAGTATTTCTTATAGTCTTCTTATAGTTAAAAATGTTAAAATATATTAAAAAGGGCCTAAACGCCTTTTTACGCCTAAGGCATGCCTAGGCTTCTAAGGCTTAAGGCTTGGCCTTGACGCCTCGGCCATCCCCGCATTTTTTAGAACCTTGCTTAAGATAATTAAGTATTTTGAATCGTATACAAGTTTAACATGTTAAATTTTGCAATTTTAAAGCCTTCCTCTCTCAAAAAATTATCTGAGGTTTGCATGGCTCTTTTACCTGCCTCCCTCATGGAGGAAGGTACGTCCTCATTCCCTCCTCTTCAAAAATATAATAAATCTCCTCATGTAGATTCCAACCATCATTCAAACCTTCCATTAATACCTACAAAACCAAAAACCTTCGCATATATCCTCTCCTCTTAAACCCAGAAAACCTTAACACTGCAGAAGATCTCTTCCTATAGAGGAGAACCTTCTGTTATTTATGAAGCCTCCACTCTAGATGAAATGGACACACCTCTTAAAAGATCAGTTGTGAGGAAATTATCTCATAGAAGACCTTCAATTGATGATATACAGTACAAAAAACTCTTCGATTCACCTTAAAGCCTCCTTTCACGTAGGTTTAATTGATCACAAACATGTCTTGATTAGACTTGATCATGATGAATCTTTCTAGAGACTTTGGTTAAAGGAAACATGGTTCATTCAGAGATATCCCATAAGTACGTTCAAATGGGACATTGATTTCCATCCGGGTAAATAATTTTCAATTGTTTCTGCTTAGATACAACTGCCCCTACTCCCAATCCATTTATACAATATGAATGATTTGTTCTATATTGCACAAGTGGATGGGAATCCTCTTAAAATTGACAATGCTACTGACTCGCTGACTAGACTAAGACAAGCTAAGGTATGTGTGGAAGTAGACTTGAAAAATATCTTACCTTCTAGAGTGTGGGTAGGGAACAAGGAGAAAGGATCTAGCTTTTGGCAGTCTTTAATATATGAAGATCTTCCTCCATTTTGTTACCATTATGAGAAGACAGGCCATACCCAAGATAAGTGTCTTTTTAAGCAAGCAGATGAAGTTAAGAAGCAGAAGGAGTATGATCATCATGTTACAAAACCAAGGCAGGAATTCAAGAAGAAGGAGACTATAAGAGAGTGGGTAAAGAGAACCTTTGAACAAAAAAGTCATGGTACAAGGCATGATGGTTAGTCAATTTCAGAAATTAAAGAGGGTGAATATATTAGAGATCTTGAGGATACTGTGTCAAGGACAACACAAAATCTTATTACATCTTTCTTTAAATCTCAAGAAAAAGTTGCAAGGGATGAGGAAAAGGAGGTGTCAAAAACTGATGATCAGGTCATGATAAATTGGAAAATTGAGGAAAACATAGTTGAGATAGACCCGTCTCTCATTTATCAACACTATGAAATAACTGGAAGAAAAGTCAAATAAAGGAATCTTAATAAGTCAGTAGAGGAACCGTTAATGGGAATTTCGATTGGTAATGATGTGCAGAAGAAATGGTGTGGGAACAGTATTCACAAATTAATCCAAAAGTATATACAACAAGTAGATGCAGTAGTAGCAGCTCAGGTATCAGAAGCTGTAGTAGTTCAGGAGTTTAGCAAGGGAGAACAGGATAAAGAGATTAATTACACTCCAGACAAGCTGGAAGACCAAGAAGAAGGGTTCACAGTAGTTTCAAGGGAAAAGAAAATTTCCAAAGGCGCTTGAAGTAAAGAATCAGTTTATTAATCTGATAAAATACTCAGGTTGCATTCTAATATGGAATACTCAGGTTCCCCTCTATAAAATATTCTTTATGTTAGGTTCTTTAATCTGGAATATTATAGGGATTTCTAAAAAAGGTGTTATGAGGAGATTAAAAATACTTAATCGAATTCATAGACCTCAAATGACTGTAGTGATGGAGCCTAAGCAAGATCTTAAGAAAATCAAATCTCTTTGTATCAAATTAGGTTTTGGATCTTGCGTTTCAAAACTAAATAGTAAGATTTGGTTTTTTTTATAAAGAGGAAGTTCACTGGGAAATGGTGTCTGAAATGAACCAAAGTATAACTGTTAAAGTGAAGATAGAAGAGTTCAATAATATACTGCAATGTAGCCTCATTTATGCTAGTTGTAATAGAAATGAAATAAGGTCTTTATGGGAGTACTTAAATGCTACCAACACTTCATCTCCATGGTGGATTGGTGGATATTTTAATATAGTAGCAGATGTGTCTGAAAAAGATGTAGGTAATGGAGTTAATCTAAGTGCAATGTATGAGTTCATAGAATGCATTCAAGTTAATGGGCTAATGGATGTTAGTTATACAGGCTCCAAATATACTTGGCACAATAAAAGGTTAACTGAATTCAGCATTTGGAGTAGACTGGATAGGGTCTTAATAATTACAATTGGAGTGTTGCCCATAAAAACAGGAGTATGTTTTATCATTCCCTTTTATTATTTAGAGGATAAATTCAAAAAGAAATAATTAATGGAAGCTTTAAATTTTTTAATTTTTGGACTGAAAAGAAAGAGTGTGCAGATATAGTGAATCAATCATGTAAGGAAGTATCTTGTCCTAACCCTATAATGACCATATCTCTCAAACTTAGAGAAATTAAAAGGAAATTGAGTTCTTGGAGCAGGTGCACATATGGGGACATTGTTCAATCTGCTAGAAATGCAGAGGATTCTCTCCTAAATGATGAGATAGAGTATGAGCAAGATCCCCAGAATAAAAAAGAGAGGACCTCAATAGAGCAACAACAAATTATAATCAGAAGTTGAAGATAGAGGCTGATTTCTAGAGTAACGAAGCTAATGATAAATGGTTCATTGAATGGGGTAAGAACTCTGCCTATTTTCATAGGGTGGTTAGTAGTAAACAGAAGAGATTGAATATCCTTAGAGTGAAAAAAAGAGATGGTTCTTGGGCAGTTTCGAATAAGGAAATTCATTTAGAGGCATTTGATTTATTTTCTTAACAATTTATGTAATTCGAAGTGCTAAAGTCTATTGTTAACAGTATGGTGATGGATGTTATTCCTTCTTTAATCATAGAGGATATGAACTTAAAATTAACTGCAAGGCCATCTATGGAGGAGTTAGAGAAAGCAGTCAAAGGTCTGAATCTTAAAAGTGGTCCAGATATTGATAATTTTGATGGCCATTTCTTCACCTTTTGGGGGGAGGTTGTAAAGGAAGGCTTACTCAAGGCAGTGCACAACTTCTTTGCAGGTTCAAGTTAACCGAAAATTTACACAACCTCCAGAATAGTTCTCATTCAAAAATTTGATCACCCCTAATCTTTTAATGACTTCAGACCATTCAGCATGCAAAATTTTGTGAATAAAATTTTCTCCAGAATATTAAATGATAGAATTTCAAACTTTTTAACCCAAATTATTTCTCAAATGAAATATGTGGATATGACAAAGGCGTATGATCGTGTTTCTTGGTGGTTCTTGCTAAAGGTCATGAGAAAAATGGGATTTTGTGAGCAATGGTTAGACCTGGTTTGGAGAATTATTTCTAATAACTGGTTTACAATTCTGATTAATGGAGAGAATGTGGGGTTTTTCCATGCTTCTAGGGGAATTCGGAAAGGGGATCCTCTCTCCCCAAGACTTTTTATTATCATGGAAGATGTTCTATCCAGAAACCTTCACAACTTAGATTTGAATCCTAGGTGAGTTAGGTATAAAATGCCAATAAGTTGCCCAAAATTCAATCACCTATCATTTGCTGATGATGTAATAATTTTTAGATCGGGTATGAAGAGGGAAGTAAATAAGATTATGGAAGTTTTGAATGCCTATGAATAAGAATCTGGACAATTGATAAACAAATCAAAAAGTTCTTTGATAGTCTAAAGCAAGATAAAACCAAATCATTTATCCTCTTTAAAGAAGATCACAGGTATGAAATTGAAGAAAGTTCGTATCACTTATTTAGGATATCCTATGTATAGTGGTAGGAAGAAAACCATAGACCTTGAAGATATGATTCAAAAGGTAAAGCTAAGACTGTCGGATGGAGATAAAAATGTTTGAGTCTAGGGGGAAGATAGTTTTAATAAAATTTGTTCTTGTCTCAATGCAAATGTACCTGTTAGCTGCTTTGTCTCCTCCAAAGACTGTCTTTAAAACACTTCATGGTATTATGGCTACATGTTTCTAGAATTCTATCTTTGGAGAGAAACGACATCCCTGGTGTAAGTGGGAGGCCATATCCAGACCAATTCAAGAAGGAGGTTTGAGGATTAGAAACTTAACAGATGTTGAAAACTCTTTATGTATGAAAATTTGGTGGAGCTTTAGATCTAAATAATATTTATGATCTCAAATCATGACAGCTTCCTATTATAGAAAATATCATCCAACCATAGCTCCTATAAAAACGGTTCTCATATCTGGAATAGAATATGCTATGTGAGAAACTTAACAGAAGATAACATGAAGTGGTAGATTGGGAATGGAGAAATCAACATGTTCAATAATAGTTCAGGAATTAAAGAGTATAAAAACTTTAAAGATCAATAAGACCCCCCAATCAACAGTTTCTAGGTCTCATCTAACAAATGGGATAGAGACAAAGTTAAATTGAAATTTCCAACCAATGTAGCCTATAAAATTCTAGAGTTAGAAAAGATATGGCATGGCACCTCAAATATGGTTGTATAGAAGCCATGTAGCAGTGGAGTTTTCTCAATGTCTTATGCTTGGGATATTTGTAGAACAAAAGGATTATCTCAGGACACCTCAAAGCTCATTTGGCATTATGGCCATCCCACTTTCCGATCCTCGCGAAGGGAGAGGCGAAGAAGAGAGGAGGGGTATCCCCTTCGTCTCGGGAGGATCTTGGTCCCGCGCATCCCTCTAAAGAGCGCTTCGGCCGGTGTCGGTGATGAGGTGAAAATGTAGAGAGATAAAGTCACCAGTTTATTTTACTCAAAACAGATAAAAGAAAAGGGAGTCGCCCCGAAAGACGGCATCCAAAGACATACTGATACATACAAAACCAAAATGATTCGAAAAGGGTTCGGAGGCTAAATTACGAAATGGGAAGGTATTAGGAACCCATTCCACCCTTACGGTCTCTCATGGGTCCTTTATTTCCCCGTGATATGTGTGCATGTGTATATGTAGTGGATATAGGAATCATCGACTTGTATCATGGAAGAGATAAAGTGAGTAATCCATAATAATATTCCTAAAGGTAATACTAGAAAATATGATTTATGCGATTATCCTAGCGTCGATTATTATAAGGGAATGATAACGCATGCGGGATAATACGCCACTAAGCACAAATATACGTATATGTAAATATATAGAATCTAAAAGAGTTAAGTTTATAGAAAAAATTGGAAAAATTAGGAAAATGACTCGAGTCTCGGGTTTTACCCCGAGACACCTACGTAGCCTATAGAGGCATCAAAGTCCACGTAGTTTGTATGCAAAACAAAGGGTGGGATTTATCACATAAATCCAATCGGGGACTTCTCTTATGTGTGTGTGTGTGTGTGTGTGTGTAAAAAAGTGTTTTAGTTGTGAGAAAAGTGTGAGAATTCTCGTTTGGAATTTTTGAGCAAATCCTCTTTTTCTTGCTTTTTAGGTTTTATTTATATGAAAATAAGAGATGTGCAATAATACTAGATAAAAAGTATATTAGGATATGTCAGATGAGAAATGAGAGAATAAAAGTACTCAGTAACAAAACAAACTAATGCGAATTTAGGAGAATTTAAGGAGAGAGTGGAGAAAGTTGGACCTTCTTGAAGATCTTGAGCTTGATCTTGAATGTTGGAGAGCAGCCCTTTCACTTGGATGATGATGGAGGGTAATTAATTCACCAAGTTTGATAAAAAAGGTGATAAAAGGTGAAGGTTAGAATGGGATTTGGATGTGGAAATCACGCTGACTTCGAGAAGGGTTTTCTGAGCTTGTTGAGAGTGATGAATCTCTGATCTTCTTCCTCTTTGAAATGAGGTTAGGCCCTACTTTTTATAGGCCTATGGCATTAATGATGGTCATATCTCTAGTCCTGCCAATCGGTAGGTGTGTTTAGGTACACTGTCGATAGGCAGGGTTTGGAACCTGCCGTTTGGCAGTCTCTTTCAGGTTCCTTCAGAAAATCGGTCGTAGAGCACAAAAAGTTGATCCAAATTGTGCACGGGGTGAACCATTAGAAAGGTACTTCAGAGACCTTCAAAAGTTTTTGGATCGTTCTCGAGTTCAGGAGTTGACTTTGGGTCCAATGTGCTCCAATGTGTTCGTCGGTTCTTTAGACGGGGAATTGTCGGACGCAAACAGATCGTTCGTCCGCATGGTAAGTCAGAATCGCGCATGGGGTGAACCGTTGGAAAGGTTAGGAGATGTACTTCGACATTACAAAGATATTGACTTGGATTGGGGAGTTGAAATGGTCAACCGAGGCCTGGAAGCGCTCGATGACCTTTCGGAGTAAAACGGAACGTTCATCCGTACTGTAAGTCAGAATCGCGCACGGGGTGGACCGTTGGAAAGGGGTTTTAGTTCCATTCAAAGATTCATTCAGTCTCGGTCAAGATAAAGAGTTAACTTTGGTCAAACAGAGCCTGGGAGCGTCTGGTGACCTCCTGATCGAGTTTTAGGGGAAAATGAGTCGTTCGCCTGCATGGTAAGTTAGAATTGTGCACAGGATGGACCATTGGAAAGGGGTTTCATTAACCTTTAAAGATTCATTGGAAAGGGGTTTCAGTGCCCTTCGAAGATTCATTCAGTCTCGTTTGAGCTAAAGAGTTTGACTTTTGGTCAACTGGAGCCTAGGAGCGCCCGATGGCCTTTAGGTCAGTACTCGAGGTATGACTTCAGTTTGAAATTATGAAGGGAGGCTCTAGGGACCTTAAGAAAAGTTTAGGGGTATTAGAATGGGGTGTCTATAGAGACCCTCAACGGGTGAGTTTGGAACAAATGATAGCCGTCGAATAGACACCACATGATGCCTTTGAAAAAGGATGACCAGAGGATTGAGGTCGATTATGAGGACCTAAGGATGAGGATGACTGATTATGTGGTTCAAATCCAATTATGAGGGATTGAAGATGATGGTGACCGATTCTGTGGGTTGAAGTTAATTCTAAGGGCTTAGGGATGATGGTGACCGATTCTGAGGGTCAAAGCCAATTCTGAGGGCTTAGGGATGAGGGTGGCCGATTCTGTGGGTCGACGACAATTCTAAGGTCTTAGGGATGAGGGTGACTGATTCTGTTGTCGAAGCCAATTCTATGAGCTTAAGTTTCAAATGGCCATTTCTGCGGGTTAAAGCCAATTCTGCGGGCTTAAATTGGGGATGACCGATTGTGTGGGTCGAAGACAATTCTGCGGGCTTATGTTTGAAATGACCAATTATGCGGGTCAAAGCCAATTCTACGGGCTTAGGGATAAGGGTGACCGATTTTGAGGGTCGAAGATAATTCTGAGGGCTTAGGGATGAAGGTGACCGATTCTGAGGGTCGAAGACAATTCTGTGGGCTTAAGTTAAGGATGGCCAATTCTAAGGGTCGAAGAGAATTCTATGGGCTTAAGTATGAGATGACCAATTCTGTGGGTCAAAGTCAATTCTGCGGGTCGAAGCCAATTATGTAGGCTTAAGTTTGAGATGACCAATTCTGTGGGTCGATTACAATTCTGCGGGCTTAAGTTGAGATGTTCTCGGGGAACTCTGCCAGGAAAATTACCTCGTGATTTTAATTTGAGCTGGGGAGCTGATTTCTGGGGAAATCTCGTATCTTTTGGAGACTTTATTGGGGGAACAACCAATTTGATGCTGGGGAAGTGATTAAGTGGTCCAGGGTTTGGACGTATTTCTCAAGGAAATTTGAGACCTTCGGGGAATTTCAGGATACCTTAGAGGTCCTCCGAGGACATTTCCGGGAGGAGATTCACTTGGCTTTTGAGAGTTCTATTGGGGAAATAGGGATTCCGCTTGGGGGAGTGCGAAACTTTCTTGGTGAAAATGTTCTAAATCCTTTCCGAGATTTTTAGGAATTATCTAAGGATTTTTCAAGGTTTTGTGATATTTTCTGAGAATTTCAGTACGAAAATCTAAGGGAGGTTTCGGTCGGCATAGTGTAGAGGGTGCCATTCGGCAGTGGCACGGACTTTTGAGCTGCCTTGAGAAGGCAAAGTGTCACTATCGATCGATAGGTGGGGGTGCAATGCCGATCGGCATGACCCCTATCATCCTATATAAAGGGGGAGAATTCCCTCATTTTTAACAACTTCTTTATTTCTCTCTTTCTGTGATTTTCTTCTGCGAATCATCCTAGCATTCTGCAATCTAAAAAATAGCCGCTTTTGTGAGCACTGCAGTGCACAGGGAGAGGTTGGCTATTGACGACTGGGCAAACGTGGAGTGGAGGGCCAGGGAGCCTCTTGCTTTGGGGAGCGATAACTCTTTTGACGCATTCGAGCCGGTTGAGGATGAGCGAACCTTGCTGCGGGAGCTGTCACGTCATCGCTCTTCGAGGGTGGTGAACCCTGGCGGTTATGTAAGTAAAATAACTTTTGACATTCTTTCTTAGTGATTTTCCCTTTTTCTTGGATTTTGATAAGGATTTTTCTTTTGGCAGTCGGATGTGTCTCTATCGAATATGCATTCCCGCGGGACAACGGGGCTTAAGTATGTCTACGAGCATCTTCCACCTGTGGTGCATTGGGTGGAATCCTTAGCAGGCTTTGGGAGGTTGGCGTCTGCGCTGGATGAGATGCCTTGTTCCACGACGGTCTTATGCGCTCTGGGGGAGAGGTGGTGGGACACTACCCACACCTTTCATTTTGGTTTCGTGGAGATGTGTGACTCCCATAGACGTGCAGTAGCTGCTAGGGCTGGATTGTGATTGAGAGCATATAGAGGTGGATCGCTCTTTGCTGGTGATGTGGGAGGCAGTGTGAGTGGCGCTTGGTGATGTGGGGAGGATAGTGTCTGGGGACTCCATTTGTTTGTCGCTGCTGAAGGATGTTTTATTGGGCAGGGTGATGGACGTGGAGGACGGGCTGCATGTGAGCTAGATAACCCGATTGTTTATTTTGCTGGTGCTGGGGGGATTTATGGTGGCGTCGAGCGACGACGTTGTCCACTTATGGTTTTTACCATATCTGAGGATATTTTTGAACATACCTCTCTACGATTGGGGGAGCCTGACTTTGGCCACCCTTTATTTTTCTCTGTATTCATTTAGTCGGTGCTGCCAGCAGTCTTTCACTGGAGCCATGTATCTTCTTGAGGTATTCTTTAATTTGCGCATTTTTCTTTAATGCATTCACATTTTCCTTATGCATCTCTTTTTAATTGTCGATTTTTGTCTCTGGCAGATGTGGTTCTATGAGGTGATTGTGTGTAATACCTAGATGATCGCTTTGAAGGATGAGACTATTAGGGATTTTTACTGGTTGTATCGATGGCGGAAGGTCAATCAGCAGTTGAGGAGGTCTCTCTCTCTAGAGGCGGTGCGTCAGGTCTTGAATGGCCTGACCAGTGATAGGGTAAGAATTTTCTTCTTCTTCAGTCCTGAACTTTGTGTGCTTCAACTCTGTTTTTTACTCATATCTGCTGGGGATTTTTCAGGTGACTTTTTACCCCTGGGGGACGAACGTTCTAGACACAGGGTTGACTGGAGTGAACGCGCAGATGAGGCATTTGTTGGCGCATGAGTTTGGCCACTCTTGGCATCTCGGGGAGAGGGTGGTCGGACAGATTGCTGAGGAGGAGGTGGGGGTTCCACCTGCTGAGGAGGAGGTGGTGATGATTGGCGAATCCTACTTGTTGTACATCGATACGGCTGTGCTGTATGATTATATGGACTTTTTGTCGAGCTAGCTGATGGCACCCAGCATATATGATGCACCGACCTTCCCTCCTGCGAGTTCGAGTCGGCCAGTGGGGTCCTCCGACAGCGATGGCGGTCCATCGACATCTACGGTGGTGGCGACTTTGGAGGTCCCCTTTGTGCGGATGCAAACCCTTCATACAATATCCAGTGGGCTGATGGAGGGATGGTGCCTATGCTGCAACGTCCTCATGCGATGGACCCGGAGGAGTTAGGGTTGACCGAGGATGTTCTTCGTCCTGAGGTATATCTTTTATGTTCTTCTCCTTTGGTTTCTTTTGATGTTTTCTGCTTGACACTGATTCTGCCTTTTCTTGTAACACGTCCGGGTGTCCACCACTTGGTTGAGGGATATGAGGGACTGGATATCTTCGACGACTCCCCATATTCGGGACGCGGTTCATATTCCTTCTTTCTTGGTGTCATCTGCCTCATCCGGGGAGGATTCTAGTTCAGGTAGCGGTGGTGCGTCATCGGGGAAAGAGAGCGCATTGTAGGGGTGGTTGCTCTTAGGAGAGAAAGAGGTGAAGATTAGGTGAGAGAGAGAGAGAGAGAGAGAGAGAGAGAGAGAGAGAGAGAGGGAGAATGTGGGTTCGGGCTGAGTCCCATTGTTTTTTTTTCTTTATTTTCTTGCAAAAATGATTTAACACATTAACATATCTATGCAATGCAATGAATTTTTTGATTATCTTTTGTTAATGATGAATGAATGAATGCATGCACATGCGCTTCTAACTTTGCTGCTAAGACCATAAAATATTTTTGGAATTTTGAAAGAAAGTTTTATTCATAATGAGGATTTATATAAAGATGAAAAGGGTATTTTTGAAATTCTGTTGAGAATATCAATTTATTTTGAGTTTTCTAAATTTTGACAAAAGAGGAAAAAGGAAAATTTTCAGAACTAGGGGGTTGCCAATCAGCAAGCACCTTGTCCTGCTTATCGGCAGGTCAGTCCAGCCCCATCAATTCAAAGCTTTGAGTGGTACCCTCTTCAGCCTTTGGTACCTTGTGGGGTAGGATTTCCTCCGATTTCTTCAAGGGTTATGTATTTTGTGGGGGGGTTTAAGTATAAAAGAGGGGTAAGAGTGGAGTGTTTTCCTCACACCTTCACATTCCTACTTTCTTGTTTTGTGAGATGTCTCTTCCTAGTAGTGTTGAGTTTTCCAACTACCTAGAGACTTCGGAGGCAATGTCCTCCTATAACGTCGACTACGATTCTTACAACATGAGTCGAGTTTCTTTATAGTGTAATTGGACCATAGAGTGGAACATGCTGATGGTGGCGGTACAATTCTGGTACCCTGAAGACCATGTATTCCACTTTGGCTTGGAAGAAGTTTGTCCGACTTATGAGGAGTTTTCTGCCATGTTGGGGATAAATCCCGGTGTTGCTGCGGCTCTGCCTTAGTTTTCCCATTCTTCCCAGGAGTTGTTAGCCCGGATTCTTTGTGTTTCATCCTCGGTGGCCAGATCACTGGTGGCTGGAGGTATGATTTCTCTTTCGGCGGTGTTGCGGTTCGTGTATTTGTAAGAGGTTGGTGATGCTGGATATGCCGAAGCTGTCGTTCTGGGCTTGGTTTCAAAATTATTGTTGGTGACCCACTACACCAAAAATAGGAATCTGGCAAGGTTTAAAATTGTGCCAGATCAAATCTGGCACGATTTTGAACTGTGCCAGAATCAGGTGTTCCAAAATGGCATTTTTTTCTGGCACGGCTCAAAAGTGTGCCAGATTTGGCCAAACGGGAACACTTCTGGCACACTTTTAAATAGTACCAGAATTTGATATTTCTGGCACACTTTTGGCACAGTTTTTAACTGTGCCAGATTCAGCCAACAACAACACTTCTGGCACACTTTTAAACCGTGCCAGAATTTGATATTTCTGGCACATTTTTGGCACGATTTTGAACTGTGCCAAATTTTTTTTTAAAAAAAATAATTATTTGAAATCACAAAATTCACAAATTAAAAATATTGCACGTTGTTAATAAACTAATGTACATACAAACTTCAAAATATTACAAGTCTTTAACAGTTCACAGGCCCAAAAAAAATTGGACAGAGTTTTCTCTATTTTCAGGACATTCCAAAACCTGTTAATACAAAATCTGCCAAACATAAAGCCCACACGGCCACAAAATGTAACAATTAACTTATAAAAGCCCGCACGGCCATAAAAGTAAACAATAAAACAAAAAAAGACCGCACGGCCATGACACAAAAAATGGAATCCTGAATAAATCCCTTGATGTAAACCATTGAGTTCTCTATGTGTTCCACGTGAATAAATGCAAACGATAAACCGTTATCCTGAAAAAATATAGGATATAAAAAAGATATGATATTAGTAACCCAATAATTAACAAAAAAAATTTTACTCAAACTAAAAAATTACATATATGAGTGGAAATTACAGTCATATTCTCAAACAGGGAGACCCGGGAGTACGCGGTCAGTTCCTACAAGTTACATTGGTCCCGTACGAGGTGTCCGTGCCTCCTACGGGGTCGTTTGGGGCAGGTTTGGGTTTTCACCCTTTAACGGCTTATTTTTAAGTCAATGTGTGATTTTTGTAAATTATCATTATACTCTCAAACCGGGAGATCTGCGACTACACGAACAGTTCCAACAAGTTACACTGGTCCCGTGCAAGATGTTCGTGTCCCCGACGGGGTCGTTTGGGTGCAGGTTTGGGTTTTCATCCTTTAACGACTTGTTTTAAGTCTAAGTGTGAATTTAACAAATTATCATCATACTCTAAAACCGGGAGACTCGGGACTACACGATCAGTTCCTACAAGTTGCATTTGTCCTGTGCGAGGTGTTCGTGCCTCCTACGGGGTCGTTTGGGGGCTGGTTTGGATTTTCACCCGTTAATGGCTTGTTTTTAAGTCTAAGTGTGATTTTTGCAAATTTTCATTATACTCTCAAACCGGGAGACCCGGAACTACGCGGTCAGCTCCTATAAGTTGCATTGGTCCCGTGCGAGGTGTTCGTCCCTCGTACGGGGTAATTTGGGAGCTGGTTTGGGTTTTCACCCTTTAACGGCTTGTTTTTAAGTCTAAGTGTGATTTTTGCAAATTATAGTTATACTCTCAAATCGGGAGACCCGGAACTACGCGGTCAGTTCCTACAAGTTCCATTGGTCCCGTACGAGGTGTTCATCCCTCGTACGGGGTCGTTTGGGGGAAGGTTTGGGTTTTCACCCCTTAACGGCTTGTTTTTAAGTCTAAGTGTGATTTTTATAAATTATCATCATACTCTCAAATCGGGAGACCCGGGACTACGCGGTCAGTTCCGACAAGTTGCATTGGTCCCGTGCGAGGTGTTCGTGCCTCCTACGGGGTCGTTTGGGGGCTGGTTTGGGTTTTCACCCGTTAACAGCTTGTTTTTAAGTCTAAGTGTGATTTTTTAAAATTACAGTCATATTCTCAAACAGGGAGACCCGGGACTACGCGATCAGTTCCTACAAGTTACATTGGTCCCGTGTGAGGTGTTCGTGCCTCCTACGGGGTCATTTGGGACAGGTTTGGGTTTTCACCCTTTAACGGCTTGTTTTTAAGTCTAAGTGTGATTTTTGCAAATTATCGTCATACTTTCAAATCGGGAGACTCGGGACTATGCGATCAGTTCCTACAAGTTACATTGGTCCTGTGCGAGATGTTCGTGCCTCCTACGGGGTCGTTTGGGGGCTGGTTTGGATTTTCACCCGTTAACGGCTTGTTTTTAAGTCTAAGTGTGATTTTTACAAATTATTGTCATACTCTCAAACCGGGAGACTCGGGACTACGCGTTCAGTTCCTACAAGTTACATTGGTCCCGTGCGAGGTGTCCGTGCCCCCTACGGGGTCGTTTGGGGGCAGGTTTGGGTTTTCACCCTTTAACGACTTCTTTTTAAGTCCATGTGTGACATTTACAAATTATCGTCATACTCTAAAACTGGGAGACCCGGGACTACGCGATCAGTTCCTACAAGTTGCATTGGTCCTGTGCGAGGTGTCCGTGCCTCCTACGGGGTCGTTTGGGGGTTGATTTGGATTTTCACCCGTTAACGGCTTGTTTTTAAGTCCAAGTGTGATTTTTGCAAATTATCATTATACTCTCAAACCAGGAGACCCGGAACTACGTGGTCAGTTCCTACAAGTTGCATTGGTCCCGTGCGAGGTGTTCGTCCCTCGTACGGGGTCATTTGGGGGCTGGTTTGGGTTTTCATCCTTTAACGGCTTATTTTTAAGTCTAAGTGTAATTTTTGTAAATTATCGTCATACTCTAAAATCGGGAAACCCGTTATTATGCGGTCACTTCCTACAAGTTGCATTTGTCCCGTGCGAGGTGTTCGTGCCACCTACGGGGCCCTTTGGGGGCTGGTTTGGGTTTTCACCCGTTAACGGCTTATTTTTAAGTCTAAGTGTGATTTTTGCAAATTACAGTCATATTCTGAAATAGGGAGACCCGGGACTACGCGGTCAGTTCCTACAAGTTACATTGGTCCCTTGGGAGGTGTTCGTGCCTCCTACGGGGTCATTTGGGATAGGTTTGGGTTTTCGCCCTTTAACGGCTTGTTTTTAAGTCTAAGTGTGATTTTTGCAAATTATCGTCATACTCTAAAATCGGGAGTCCCGAGACTATGCGGTTAGTTCCTACAAGTTACATTGGTCCCGTGCAATATGTTCGTGCCCCCTACGGGTCGTTAGGGGGCTGGTTTGGATTTTCACCCGTTAACGGCTTATTTTTAAGTCTAAGTGTGATTTTTGCAAATTATCATCATACTCTCAAACCGGGAGACTCGGGACTACGCGTTCAGTTTCTACAAGTTACATTGGTCCCGTGCGAGGTGTTCGTGCCCCCTACGGGGTCGTTTGGGGAAAGGTTTGGGTTTTCACCCCTTAACTGCTTATTTTTAAGTCTAAGTCTGATTTTTACAAATTATCATCACACTCTCAAACCGAGAAACCCGGGACTACGCGGTCAGTTTTGACAAGTTGCATTGGTCCCGTGCGAGGTGTTCGTGCCTCCTATGTGGTCGTTTGGGGGCTGGTTTGGGTTTTCACCCGTTAACGGCTTGTTTTTAAGTCTAAGTGTAATTTTTGTAAATTATCGTCATACTCTAAAATCGGGAAACCCGTTATTATGCGGTCACTTCCTACAAGTTGCATTTGTCCCGTGCGAGGTGTTCGTGCCACCTACGGGGCCCTTTGGGGGCTGGTTTGGGTTTTCACCCTTTAACGGCTTATTTTTAAGTCTAAGTGTGATTTTTGCAAATTACAGTCATATTCTGAAATAGGGAGACCCGGGACTACGCGGTCAGTTCCTACAAGTTACATTGGTTCCTTGGGAGGTGTTCGTGCCTCCTACGGGGTCATTTGGGATAGGTTTGGGTTTTCGCCCTTTAACGGCTTGTTTTTAAGTCTAAGTGTGATTTTTGCAAATTATCGTCATACTCTAAAATCGGGAGTCCCGAGACTATGCGGTTAGTTCCTACAAGTTACATTGGTCCCGTTCAATATGTTCGTGCCCCCTACGGGTCATTAGGGGGCTGGTTTGGATTTTCACCCGTTAACGGCTTATTTTTAAGTCTAAGTGTGATTTTTGCAAATTATCATCATACTCTCAAACCGGGAGACTCGGGACTACGCGTTCAGTTCCTACAAGTTACATTGGTCCCGTGCGAGGTGTTCGTGCCCCCTACGGGGTCGTTTGGGGAAAGGTTTGGGTTTTCACCCCTTAACTGCTTATTTTTAAGTCTAAGTCTGATTTTTACAAATTATCATCACACTCTCAAACCGAGAAACCCGGGACTACGCGGTCAGTTTTGACAAGTTGCATTGGTCTTGTGCGAGGTGTTCGTGCCTCCTATGTGGTCGTTTGGGGGCTGGTTTGGGTTTTCACCCGTTAACGGCTTGTTTTTAAGTCTAAGTGTGATTTTTGAAAATTACAGTCATATTCTCAAACAGGGAGACTCCGGACTACGCGATCAGTTCCTACAAGTTACATTGGTCCCGTACGAGGTGTTCGTGCCCTCTACGGGGTCGTTTGGGACAGGTTTGGGTTTTCACCCTTTAACGGCTTGTTTTTAAGTATAAGTGTTATTTTTGCAAATTATCGTCATACTCTCAAATCGGGAGTTCCGAGACAATGGAGTTAGTTCCTACAAGTTACATTGGACCCGTGCGAGATGTTCGTGCCCCCTACGGGGTCGTTAGGGGGATGGTTTGGATTTTCACCCGTTAACGGCTTGTTTTTAAGTCTAAGTGATTTTTGCAAATTATCATCATACTCTCAAACCGGGAGACTCGGGACTACGCGGTTAGTTCCTACAAGTTACATTGGTCCTGTGGGAGGTGTTCGTGCCTACTACGGGGTCATTTGGGACAGGTTTGGGTTTTCACCCTTTAACGGCTTATTTTTAAGTCTAATTGTGATTTTTGCAAATTATCGTCATACTTTCAAATCGGGAGAACCGGGACTATGCGATCAGTTCCTACATGTTACATTGGTCCCGTGAGAGATGTTCGTGCCCCCTACGGGGTCGTTTGAGGGGTGGTTTGGATTTTCACCCGTTAACGGTTTGTTTTTTAATCTATGTGTATTTTTGGCAAATTATTGTCATACTCTCAAACCGGGAGACTCGGGACTACGCGTTCAGTTCCTACAAGTTACATTGATCCCGTGCAAGCTGTTCGTGCCCCCTACGGGGACGTTTGGAGGTTGGTCTTGGTTTTCACCCTTTAACGGTTGTTTTTAAGTCTAAGTGTGATTTTTTCAAATTCTCATCACACTCTCAAACTGGTGGACCCGGGACTACGCGATTAGTACCTACAAGTTATATTGGTCCCGTGCGAGGTGTTCGTGGCCCCTACGGGGTCGTTTGGGGGCAGGTTTGGGTTTTCACCCTTTAACGGCTTATTTTTAAGTCTAAGTGTGACTTTTATAAATTATCGTCATACTCTAAAACTGGGAGACCCGGGACTACACGGTCAGTTCCTACAAGTTGCATTGGTCCTGTGCGAGGTGTTCGTGCCTCCTACGGGGTCGTTTGGGGGTTGATTTGGATTTTCACTCGTTAACGGCTTGTTTTTAAGTCTAAGTGTGATTTTTGCAAATTATCGTTATACTCTCAAACCGGGAGACCCGAAACTACGCGGTCAGTTCCTACAAGTTGCATTGGTCCCGTGCGAGGTGTTCGTCCCTCTTACGGGGTCATTTGGGGGTTGGTTTGGGTTTTCACCCTTTAACGGCTTGTTTTTAAGTCTAAGTGTGATTTTTGAAAATTATCGTCATAATCTAACATCGGGAGACCCGGGATTATGTGGTTAGTTCCTACAAGTTGCATTGGTCTTGTACGAGGTGTTCGTGCCACCTACGGGGGCCTTTGGGGGCTAGTTTGGATTTTCACCTTTTAACGGCTTATTTTTAAGTCTAAGTGTGATTTTTGCAAATTACAGTCATATTCTCAAACAGGGAGACCCGGGACTACGCGGTCAGTTACTACAAGTTACATTGGTTCCGTGAGAGGTGTTCGTGCCTCCTACGGGGTCGTTTGGGACAAGTTTGGGTTTTCACCCTTTAACGGCTTATTTTTAAGTCTAAGTGTGATTTTTGCAAATTATCGTCATACTCTCAAATCGGGAGACCCGGGACTACGCGATCAGTTCCTACAAGTTGCATTGGTCCCGTGCGAGATGTTCGTGCCCCTTACGGGGTCGTTAGGGGGCTGGTTTGGATTTTCACCCGTTAACGGCTTGTTTTTATGTCTAAGTGTGATTTTTTAAAATTATCGTCATACTCTCAAACCGGGAGACCCGGGACTATGCGGTCAGTTCCGACAAGTTGCATTAGTCCCGTGCGAGGTGTTCGTGCTTCCTACGGGGTCGTTTGGGGGCAGGTTTGGGTTTTCACCCGTTAACGGCATGTTTTTAAGTCTAAGTGTGATTTGTACAAATTATCGTCATACTCTCAAATTGGAAGACCCGGCATTATGCGATTAGTTCCTACAAGTTGCATTTGTCCCGTGCGAGGTGTCCGTGCCTCCTACGGGGTCGTTTGGGACAGGTTTGGGTTTTCACCCGTTAATGGCTTGTTTTTAAGTCTAAGTGTGATTTTTGAAAATTACAGTCATATTCTCAAATAGGGAGACCCGGGACTACGCGATCAGTTCCTACAAGTTACATTGGTCCCGTGCGAGGTGTTCGTGCCTCCTACAGGGTTGTTTGGGACAGGTTTGGGTTTTCACCCTTTAACGGCGTGTTTTTAAGTCTAAGTGTGATTTTTGCAAATTGTCGTCATACTTTCAAATTGGGAGACCCGGGACTATCCGATCAGTTCCAACAAGTTACATTGGTCCCGTGCGAGATGTTCGTGCCCCCTACGGGGTCGTTTGGGGGCTGGTTTGGATTTTCACCCGTTAGCGGCTTGTTTTTTAATCTAAGTGTAATTTTTGCAAATTATTGTCATACTCTCAAAATGGGAGACTCGGGACTACGCGTTCAGTTCCTACAAGTTACATTGATCTCCTGCGAGGTGTTCGTGCCCCCTACGGGGATGTTTGGAGGTTGGTTTTGGTTTTCCCCCTTTAACGGCTTGTTTTTAAGTCTAAGTGTGATTTTTGCAAGTTCTCATCACACTCTCAAACCGGTGGACCCGGGACTACGCGGTTAGTTCCTACAAGTTAAATTGGTCCCGTGCGAGGTGTTCGTGCCCCCTACGGGGTCGTTTGGGGGCAGGTTTGGATTTTCACCCTTTAACGGCTTATTTTTAAGTCTAAGTGTGACTTTTATAAATTATCGTCAGACTCTAAAACTAGGAGACCCGGGACTACACGGTCAGTTCCTACAAGTTGCATTGGTCCTGTGCGTGGTGTCCGTGCCTCCTACGGGGTCGTTTGGGGGTTGATTTGGATTTTCACCCGTTAACGGCTAGTTTTTAAGTCTAAGTGTGATTTTTGCAAATTATCGTTATACTCTCAAACCGGGAGACCCGGAACTACGCGGTCAGTTCCTACAAGTTGCATTGGTCCCGTGCGAGGTGTCCGTCCCTCGTACGGGGTCATTTGGGGGCTGGTTTGGGTTTTCACCCTTTAACGGCTTATTTTTAAGTCTAAGTGTGATTTTTGCAAATTATCGTCATACTCTAAAATCGGGAGACCCGGGATTATGCGGTCAGTACCTACAAGTTTCATTGGTCCCGTGCGAGGTGTTCGTGCCACCTACGGGGCCCTTTGGGGGATGGTTTGGGTTTTCACCCTTTAACGGCTTGTTTTCAAGTCTAAGTGTGATTTTTTCAAATTACAGTCATATTCTCAAATAGGGAGACCCGGGACTACGCGGTCAGTTCCTACAAAGTACATTGGTCCGTGCGAGGTGTTCGTGCCTCCTACGGGGTCATTTGGGACAGGTTTGGGTTTTCACCCTTTAACGGCTTGTTTTTAAGTCTAAGTGTGATTTTTGCAAATTATCGTCATACTCTCAAATCGCGAGTCTCGAGACTATCCGGTCAGTTCCTATAAGTTACATTTGTCCCATGCGAGATGTTCGTGCCCCCTACGGGGTCGTTAGTGGGCTGGTTTGGATTTTCACCCGTTAACGGCTTATTTTTATGTCTCAGTGTTATTTTTGCAAATTATCGTCATACTCTCAAACCGGGAGACTCGGGACTACGCGTTCAGTTCCTACAAGTTACATTGGTCCCGTGCGAGGTGTTCGTTCCCCCTACGGGGTCGTTTGGGGGAAGGTTTGGGTTTTCACCCCTTAACGGCTTATTTTTAAGTCTAAGTGTGATTTTTACAATTTATCATCATACTCTCAAACCGGGAGACCTGGGACTACGCGGTCAGTTCTGACAAGTTGCATTGGTCCCGTGCGAGGTGTTCGTGCCTCTTACGGGGTCGTTCGGGGGTTGGTTTGGGTTTCCCCCGTTAACGGCTTATTTTTAAGTATAAGTTTGATTTTTGAAAATTACAGTCATATTCTCAAACAGGGAGACCCGGGACTACGGGATCAGTTCCTACAAGTTACATTGGTCCCGTGCGAGGTGTCCGTGCCTCCTACAGGGTCGTTTGGGACAGGTTTGGGTTTTCACCCTTTAACGGCTTATTTTTAAGTCTAAGTGTGATTTTTGCAAATTATCGTCATACTTTCAAATCGGGAGACCCGAGACTATGCGATCAGTTCCGACAAGTTACATTGGTCCCGTGCGAGATGTCCGTGCCCCCTACGGGGTCGTTTGGGTGCTGGTTTTGGTTTTCACCTGTTAACGGCTTATTGTTAAGTCTAAGTGTGATTTTTTCAAATTATCATCATATTCTCAAACCGGGAGACCCAGGACTACGCGGTCAGTTCCCATAAGTTGCATTTGTGCCGTGCGAGGTGTCCGTGCCCTCTCCGGGGACGTTTGGGGGCTGGTCTGGATTTTCACCCTTTAACGGCTTATTTTTAAGTCTAAATGTGATTTTTGCAAATTATCGTCATACTCTCAAATAGGGAGACCCGGGACTAGGCGGTCAGTTCCTACAAGTTGCATTGGTCTCGTGCTAGGTGTGCGTGCCTCTAACGGGGTCATTGGGGGGTTTGTCTGGGTTTTCACCCGTAATGACTTATTTTTAAGTCTAGGTGTGATTTTTGCAAATTATCAACATACTCTAAAACTGGGACCCCCGGGACAACACGGTTAGTTCCTATAAGTGACATTAGTCCCGTGTGATGTGTTCATGCCTGCTATGGGGTCGTTTGGGGGTTGGTTTGGGTTTTCTCCCCTTAATGACTCGTTTTTAAGTCTAAGTATGATTTTTTCAAATTATCATCATACTCTCAACCCAGGAGACCCGGGACTCCGCAGTCAGTTCCTATAAGTTACATTGGTCCCGTGCGAGGTGTTCGTGCCTCCTACGGGGTCGTTTGGGGCTGGTTTGGGTTTTCAGCTGTTAACGGCTTGTTTTTAAGTCAAAGTGTGATTTTCGCAAATTATCGTCCTACTCTCAAATCGGGAGACTCGAGACTACGCGTTCAGTTCCTACAAGTTACATTGGTCCCGTGCGAGGTGTCCGTGCCCCCTACGGGGTCGTTTGGGGGCAGGTTTGGGATTTCACCCCTTAACGGCTTGTTTTTATGTCTAAGTGTGATTTTTTAAAATTATCATCATACTCTCAAACCAGGAGACCCGGGACTATGCGGTCAGTTCCGACAAGTTGCATTAGTCCCGTGCGAGGTGTTCGTGCTTCCTACGGGGTCGTTTGGGGGCAGGTTTGGGTTTTCACCCGTTAACGGCATGTTTTTAAGTTTAAGTGTAATTTTTGCAAATTATCGTCATACTCTCAAATTGGGAGACCCGGGATTATGCGGTTAGTTCCTACAAGTTGCATTGGTCCCGTGTGAGGTGTTCGTGCCACCTACGGGGCCCTTTGGGGGCCGGTTTGGGTTTTCACCCTTTAACGGCTTTTTTTTAAGTCTAAGTGTGATTTTTGAAAATTACAGTCATATTCTCAAACAGGGAGACCCGGAACTACGCGGTCAGTTCTTACAAGTTACATTGGTCCCGTGCGAGGTGTTCGTGCCTCCTACGGGGTCGTTTGGGACAGGTTTGGGTTTTCACCCTTTAACGTCTTGTTTTTAAGTCTAACAGTGATTTTTGCAAATTATCGTCATACTCTCAAATCGGGAGTCCCGAGACTATGTGATCAGTTCCTACAAGTTACATTGATCCCGTGCGAGATGTCCGTGCCCCCTACGGGGTCGTTTGGGGGCTGGTTTGGATTTTCACCCGTTAACGGCTTGTTTTTAAGTCTAAGTGTGATTTTTGCAAATAATCGTCATACTCTCAAATCGGGAGACTCGAGACTACGCGTTCAGTTCCTACAAGTTACATTGGTCCCGTGCGAGGTGTCCGTGCCCCCTACGGGGTCGTTTGGGGGCAGGTTTGGGATTTCACCCCTTAACGGCTTGTTTTTATGTCTAAGTGTGATTTTTTAAAATTATCGTCATACTCTCAAACCGGGAGACCCGGGACTATGCGGTCAGTTCCGACAAGTTGCATTAGTCCCGTGCGAGGTGTTCGTGCTTCCTACGGGGTCGTTTGGGGGCAGGTTTGGGTTTTCACCCGTTAACGGCATGTTTTTAAGTTTAAGTGTAATTTTTACAAATTATCGTCATACTCTCAAATTGGGAGACCCGGGATTATGCGGTTAGTTCCTACAAGTTGCATTGGTCCCGTGTGAGGTGTTCGTGCCACCTACGGGGCCCTTTGGGGGCCGGTTTGGGTTTTCACCCTTTAACGGCTTTTTTTTAAGTCTAAGTGTGATTTTTGAAAATTACAGTCATATTCTCAAACAGGGAGACCCGGAACTACGCGGTCAGTTCTTACAAGTTACATTGGTCCCGTGCGAGGTGTTCGTGCCTCCTACGGGGTCGTTTGGGACAGGTTTGGGTTTTCACCCTTTAACGTCTTGTTTTTAAGTCTAACAGTGATTTTTGCAAATTATCGTCATACTCTCAAATCGGGAGTCCCGAGACTATGTGATCAGTTCCTACAAGTTACATTGATCCCGTGCGAGATGTCCGTGCCCCCTACGGGGTCGTTTGGGGGCTGGTTTGGATTTTCACCCGTTAACGGCTTGTTTTTAAGTCTAAGTGTGATTTTTGCAAATAATCGTCATACTCTCAAATCGGGAGACTCGAGACTACGCGTTCAGTTCCTACAAGTTACATTGGTCCCGTGCGAGGTGTTCGTGCCCCCAACGGGGTCGTTTGGGGGCAGGTTTGGGATTTCACCCCTTAACGGCTTGTTTTTTATGTCTAAGTGTGATTTTTGAAAATTATCGCCATACACTAAAATCGGGAGACTCGGGACTACGCGTTCATTTCCTACAAGTTACATTGGTCCCGTGCGAGGTGTTCGTGCCCCCTACGGGGTCGTTTGGGGGCAGGTTTGGGTTTTCTCCCGTTAACGGCATGTTTTTAAGTCTAAGTGTAATTTTTGCAAATTATCGTCATACTCTCAAATTGGGAGACCCGGGATTATGCGGTTAGTTCCTACAAGTTGCATTGGTCCCGTGCGAGGTGTTCGTGCCACCTACGGGGCCCTTTGGGGGCCGGTTTGGGTTTTCACCCTTTAATGGCTTGTTTTTAAGTCTAAGTGTGATTTTTGAAAATTACAGTCATATTCTCAAACAGGGAGACCCGGAACTACGCGGTCAGTTCTTACAAGTTACATTGGTCCCGTGCGAGGTGTTCGTGCCTCCTACGGGGTCGTTTGGGACATGTTTGGGTTTTCACCCTTTAGCGTCTTGTTTTTAAGTCTAACAGTGATTTTTGCAAATTATCGTCATACTCTCAAATCGGGAGTCCCGAGACTATGTGGTCAGTTCCTACAAGTTACATTGATCCCGTGCGAGATGTCCGTGCCCCCTACGGGGTCGTTTGGGGGCAGGTTTGGATTTTCTCCCGTTAACGGCTTGTTTTTAAGTCTAAGTGTGATTTTTGCAAATAATCGTCATACTCTCAAATCGGGAGACTCGGGACTACGCGTTCAGTTCCTACAAGTTACATTGGTCCCGTGTGAGGTGTTCGTGCCCCCTACGGGGTCGTTTGGGGGAAGGTTTGGGATTTCACCCCTTAACGGCTTGTTTTTATGTCTAAGTGTGATTTTTGAAAATTATCGTCATACTCTCAAACCGGTAGACCCAAGACTACGCGGTCAGTTCCGATAAGTTGCATTGGTCCCGTGCGAGGTGTTCGTGCTTCCTACGGGGTCGTTTGGGGGCAGGTTTGGGTTTTCACCCGTTAATGGCTTATTTTTAAGTCTATGTGTGATTTTTGCAAATTATCGTCATACTCTCAAATCGGGAGACCCGGGATTATGCGGTCAATTCCTACAAGTTACATTGGTCCCATGCGAGGTGTTCGTGCCACCTACGGGGCCCTTTGGAGGCCGGTTTCGGTTTTCACCCTTTAACGGCTTGTTTTTAATTCTACGTGTGATTTTTAAAAATTACAGTCATATTCTCAAACAGGGAGACCCGGGACTACGTGGTCAGTTACTACAAGTTACATTGGTCCCGTGCGAGGTGTTCGTGCCTCCTACGGGGTCGTTTGGGACAGGTTTGGGTTTTCACCCTTTAACGGCTTGTTTTTAAGTCTAAGTGTGATTTTTGCAAATTATCGTCATACTCTCAAATCGGGAGTCCCGAGACTATGCGGTCAGTTCCTACAAGTTACATTGCTCCCGTGCGAGATGTTCGTGCCCCTACGGGGTCGTTAGGGGGCTGGTTTGGATTTTCACCCGTTAACGGCTTGTTTTTAAGTCTAAGTGTGACTTTTACAAATTATCATCATACTCTCAAATCGGGAGACTCGGGACTACGCGTTCAGTTCCAACAAGTTACACTGGTCCCGTGCGAGGTGTTGGTGCCCCCTACGGGGTCGTTTGGGAGAAGGTTTGGGTTTTCACCCCTTAACGGCTTGTTTTTAAGTCTAAGTGTGATTTTTACAAATTATCATCATACTCTCAAATCGGGAGACCCGGGACTACGTGGTCAGTTCTGACAAGTCGCATTGGTCCCGTGCGAGGTGTTACCGCCTCCTATGAGGTTGTTTGGATGCTGGTTTGGGTTTTCACCTGTTAACGGCTTATTTTTAAGTCAAAGTGTGATTTTTTCAAATTATCATCATATTCTCAAACCGGGAGACCCGGGACTATGCGGTCAGTGCCCACAAGTTGCATTTGTCCCGTGCGAGGTGTCCGTGCCCCCTGCGGGGACGTTTGGGGGCTAGTCTGGATTTTCACCCTTTAACGACTTGTTTTTAAGTCTATGTGTGATTTTAGCAAATTATCGTCATACTCTCAAATAGGGAGACCCGGGACTACGTGGTCAGTTCCTACAAGTTGCATTGGTCTCGTGTTAGGTGTTCGTGCCTCCAATGGGGTCATTGGGGGGTTGGTTTGGGTTTTCACCCGTAATGACTTATTTTTAAGTTTAGGTGTGATTTTTGCAAATTATCGTCATACTCTAAAACTGGGACCCCAGGAAAACACCATCTGTTCCTATAAGTTACATTAGTCCCGTGCGATGTGTTCGTGCCTGCTATGGGGACGTTTGGGGGTTGGTTTGGGTTCTCTCCCCTTAACGACTCGTTTTTAACTCTAAGTATGATTTTTGAAAATTATCATCATACTCTTAAACCAGGAGACCCGGGACTACGCAGTCAGCTCCTATAAGTTACATTGGTCCCGTGCGAGGTGTTCGTGCCTCCTACGGGGTCGTTTGGGGATGGTTTGGGTTTTCAGCTGTTAACGGCTTGTTTTTAAGTCTAAGTGTAATTTTTGCAAATTATCGTCATACTCTCAAATCGGGAGACTCGGGACTACACGTTCAGTTCCTACAAGTTACATTCGTCCCGTGCGAGGTGTTCGTGCCCCCTACGGGGTCGTTTGGGGGCAGGTTTGGAATTTCACCCCTTAACGGCTTGTTTTTATGTCTAAGTGTATTTTTTGAAAATTATCATCGTACTCTCAAACCGAGAGACCCGGGACTATGCGATCAGTTCCGACAAGTTGCATTGATCACGTACGAGGTGTTCGTGCTTCCTACGGGGTCGTTTGGGGGCAGGTTTGGGTTTTCACCCGTTAATGGCTTGTTTTTAAGTCTAAGTGTGATTTCTGCAAATTATCGTCATACTCTCAAATCGGGAGACCCGGGATTATGCGGTTTGTTCCTACAAGTTGCATTGGTCCCGTGCGAGGTGTTCGTGCCACCTACGGTGCCCTTTGGGGGTCGGTTTGGGTTTTCACCCTTTAACGACTTGTTTTTAAGTCTAAGTGTGATTTTTGCAAATTACAGTCATATTCTCAAACAGGGAGACCTGGGACTACGCGGTCAGTTCCTACAATTTACATTGGTCCCGTGCGAGGTGTCCATGCCTCCTATGGGGTCGTTTGGGACAGGTTTGGGTTTTCACCCTTTAACGGCTTGTTTTTAAGTCTAAGTGTGATTTTTGCAAATTATCGTCCTACTCTCAAATCGGGAGTCCCGAGACTATGCGGTCAGTTCCTACAAGTTACATTGGTCCCGTGCTAGATGTTCGTGCCCCCTACCGGGTCGTTAGGGGGCTAGTTTTGATTTTCACCCGTTAACGGCTTGTTTTTTATGTCTAAGTGTGATTTTTGAAAATTATCGCCATACACTAAAATCGGGAGACTCGGGACTACGCGTTCATTTCCTACAAGTTACATTGGTCCCGTGCGAGGTGTTCGTGCCCCCTACGGGGTCGTTTGGGGGCAGGTTTGGGTTTTCACCCGTTAACGGCTTGTTTTTAAGTCTAAGTGTGATTTTTGAAAATTATCGTCATACTCTCAAATCGGGATACCCGGCATTATGCGGTCAGTTCCTACAAGTTTCATTGGTCCCGTGCGAGGTGTTCGTGCCACCTACGGGGCCCTTTGGGGGCCGATTTGGGTTTTCACCCTTTAACGGCTTGTTTTTAAGTCTAAGTGTGATTTTTGCAAATTAAAGTCATATTCTCAAACAGGGAGACCCGGGACTACGCGATCAGTTCCTACAAGTTACATTGGTCACGTGCGAGGTGTCCAAGCCTCCTACGGGGTCGTTTGGGACAGGTTTGGGTTTTCACCTTTTAACGGCTAGTTTTTAAGTCTAAATGTGATTTTTGTAAATTATCGTCATACTCAAAAATCGGGAGTCCCGAGACTACGCGGTCGGTTCCTACAAGTTACATTGGTCCCGTGCGAGATGTTCGTGCCCCCTACGGGGTCGTTAGGGGGATGGTTTGGATTTTCTTCCGTTAACGGCTTGTTTTTAAGTTTAAGTGTAATTTTTATAAATTATCGTCATACTCTCAAATCGGGAGACCCGGGACTACGCGATCAGTACCTACAAGTTACATTGGTCCCGTGGGAGATGTTCGTGCCCCCTACGGGGTCGTTAGGGGGCTGGTTTGGATTTTCACCCGTTAACGGCTTATTTTTAAGTCTAAGTGTGATTTTTGCAAATTATCGTCATACTCTCAAATCGGGAGACTCGGGACTACGCGTTCAGTTCCAACAAGTTACATTGGTCCCGTGCGAGGTGTTCGTGCCCCCCACGGGGTCGTTTGGGGGAAGGTTTGGGTTTTCAGCCCTTAACGGGTTATTTTTAAGTCTAAGTGTGATTTTTACAAATTATCATCATACTCTCAAACCGGGAGACTCGGGACTACGTGGTGAGTTCCGACAAGTAGCATTGGTCCAGTGCGAGGTGTTCCTGCCTCCTGCGAGGTCGTTTGGGTGCTGGTTTGGGTTTTCACCTGTTAACGACTTTTTTTTAAGTCTAAGTGTGATTTTTTCAAATTATCATCATATTCTCAAACCGGGAGACCCGGGACTACGCGATCAGTTCCCACAAGTTGCATTTGTCCCGTGCGAGGTGTCCGTACCCCCTCCAGGGATGTTTAGGGGCTGGTCTGGATTTTCACCCTTTAACGGCTTGTTTTTAAGTCTATGTGTAATTTTTGCAAATTATCGTCATACTCTCAAATAGGGAGACCCGGGACTACGCGGTCAGTTCCTACTAGTTGCATTGGTCTCGTGCTAGGTGTCCGTGCCTCCAATGGGGTCATTGGGGGGTTTGTTTGGGTTTTCAACCGTAATGACTTATTTTAAGTCTAGGTGTGATTTTTTAAAATTATCGTCATACTCTAAAACTGGGACCCCCGGGACAACACGGTCAGTTCCTATAAGTTACATTAGTTCCGTGCGATGTGTTCGTGCCTGCTATGGGGTCGTTTGGGGATTGATTTGGGTTTTCTCCCCTTAACGACTCGTTTTTAAGTCTAAGTATGATTTTTGCAAATTATCATCATACTCTCAAACCAGGAGACCCGGGACTACGCAGTCAGTTCCTATAAGTTACATTGGTCCCGTGCGAGATGTCCGTGCCCCCTATGGGGTCGTTAGGGGGCTGGTTTGGATTTTCACCCGTTAACGGCTTGTTTTTAAGTCTAAGTGTGATTTTTGCAAATTATCGTCATACTCTAACACTGGGAGACTCGGGACTACGCGTTCAGTTCCTACAAGTTACATTGGTCCCGTGCGAGGTGTTCGTGCCCCCTACGGGGTCGTTTGGTGGAAGGTTTGGGTTTTCACCCTTTAACGGCTTGTTTTTAAGTCTAAGTGTGATTTTTACAAATTATCATCATACGCTCAAATCGGGAGACCCGGGACTACGCGGTCAGTTCCGACAAGTTGCATTGGTCCCGTGCGAGGTGTTCGTGCCTCTTACGGGGTCGTTTGGGGGCTGGTTTGGGTTTTCACCCGTTAACGGCTTGTTTTTAAGTCTAAATGTGATTTTTGAAAATTACAGTCATATTCTCAAACAGGAAGACCCGGGACTACGCGATCAGTTCCTACAAGTTACATTGGTCCCGTGCGAGGTGTTCGTGCCTCCTACGGGGTCGTTTGGGACAGGTTTGGGTTATCACCCTTTAACGGCTTGTTTTTAAGTCTAAGTGTGATTTTTGCAAATTATCGTCATACTTTCAAATCAGGAGACCCGGGACTATGCAATCAGTTCCGACAAGTTATACTGGTCCCGTGCGAGATGTTCGTGCCCCCTACGGGGTCGTTTGGGTGTTGGTTTTGGTTTTCACCTGTTAACGGCTTATTTTTAAGTCTAAGTGTGATTTTTTCAAATTATCATCATATTCTCAAACCGGGAGACCCGGGACTACGCGGTCAGTTCCCACAAGTTGCATTTGTGCCGTGCGAGGTGTCCGTGCCCCCTCCGGTGACGTTTGGGGGCTGGTCTGGATTTTCACCCTTTAACGATTTGTTTTTAAGTCTAAGTGTGATTTTTGTGAATTATCGTCATACTCTCAAGCAGGGAGACCCAGGACTACGCGGTCAGTTCGTACAAGTTGCATTGGTCTCGTGTTAGGTGTTCGTGCCTCCAACGGGGTCATTGGGGGGTTGGTTTGGGTTTTCCCCCGTAATGACTTATTTTTAAGTCTTGGAGTTATTTTTTCTAATTATCGTCATACTCCAAAATTGGGACCCCCGGGACAACACGGTCAGTTCCTATACGTTACATTAGTCTCGTACGATGTGTCCGTGCCTGCTATGGGGTCGTTTGGGGGTTGGTTTGGGTTTTCTCCCCTTAATGACTCGTTTTTAAGTCTAAGTAAGATTTTTGCAAATTATCATCATACTCTCAAACCAGGAGACCCGAGACTACGCAATCAGTTCCTATAAGTTACATTGGTCCCGTGCGAGATGTTCGTGCCCTCTATGGGGTCGTTAGGGGGATGGTTTGGATTTTCACCCGTTAACGGCTTGTTTTTAAGTCTAAGTGTGATTTTTGCAAATTATCGTCATACTCTCAAACTGGGAGACTCGGGACTACGCGTTCAGTTCCTACAAGTTACATTCGTCCCGTGCGAGGTGTTCGTGCCCCCTACGGGGTCGTTTGGGGGCAGGTTTGGGTTTTCACCCCTTAACGGCTTGTTTTTAAGTCTAAGTGTGATTTTTTAAAATTATCGTCATACTCTCAAACCGAGAGACCCGGGACTACGCGGTCAGTTCCGACAAGTTGCATTGGTCCCATGCGAGGTGTTCGTGCCTCCGATGGGGTCATTGGCGGGTTGGTTTGGGTTTGCACCCGTAATGACTTATTTTTAAGTCTAGGTGTGATTTTTGAAAATTATCGTCATACTCCAAAACTGGTACCCCCGGGACAACACGGTCAGTTCCTATAAGTTACATTCGTCCCGTGCGATGTGTTCGTGCCTGCAACGGGGTCGTTTGGGGGCTGGTTTTTGTTGTCACCCTTAAACGTTTTGTTTTTAAGTCTATGTGCATTTTTTCCAAATTACAGTCATATTCTCAAACAGGGAGACCCGGGACTACGCGGTCAGTTCCTACAAGTTACATTGGTCCTGTGCGACGTGTTTGTGCCTCCTACGGGGTCGTTTGGGACAGGTTTGGGTTTTCACCCTTTAACGGCTTGTTTTTAAGTCTAAGTGTGATTTTTGCAAATTATCGTCATACTCTCAAATCAAGAGTCCCGAGGCTATGCGGTCAGTTCCTACAAGTTACATTGGTCCCGTGCAAGATGTTCGTGCCCCCTACGGGGTCGTTAGGGGGCTGGTTTGGATTTTCACCCGTTAACGGCTTATTTTTAAGTCTAAGTGTGATTTTTACAAATTATCGTCATACTCTCAAATCGGGAGACTCGGGACTACGCGTTGAGTTCCTACAAGTTACATTGGTCCCGTGCGAGGTGTTTGTGCCCCCTACGGGGTCGTTTGGGGGAAGGTTTGGGTTTTCACCCCTTAACGGCTTGTTTTTAAGTCTAAGTGTGATTTTTACAAATTATTAGCATACTCTCAAACCGGGAGACCCGGGACTGCGCGGTCAGTTCCGATAAATTGTATTGGTCCCGTGCGAGGTGTTTGTGCCTCCTACGGGGTCGTTTGGGTGCTGGTTTGGGTTTTCACCTGTTAACGGCTTATTTTTAAGTCTAAGTGTGATTTTTTCAAATTATCATCATATTCTCAAACCGGGAGACCCGGGACTACGCGATCAGTTCCCACAAGTTACATTTGTGCCGTGCGAGGTGTTCGTGCCCCCTCCGGGGACGTTTGGGGGCTGGTCTGGATTTTCACCCTTTAACGACTTGTTTTTAATTCTAAGTGTGATTTTTGTAAATTATCGTCATACTCTCAAACAGGGAGACTCGGGACTACGCAGTCTGTTCCTACAAGTTGCATTGGTCGCGTGCTAGGTGTTTGTGCCTCCAACGGGGTCATTGGGGGGCTGGTTTGGGTTTTCACCCGTAATGACTTATTTTTAAGTCTAGGTGTGATTTTTGAAAATTATCTTCATACTCTAAAATTGGGAACCCTGGTACAACACGGTCAGTTCCTATAAGTTACATTAGTCCCGTGCGATGTCTTCGTGCCTGCTATGGGGTCGTTTGGGGGTGGTTTGGGTTTTCTCCCCTTAACGACTCGTTTTTAAGTCTAAGTATGATTTTTTCAAATTATCATCATACTCTCAAATCATGAGACCCGGGACTACGCAGTCAGTTCCTATAAGTTACATTGGTCCCATGCGAGGTGTTCGTGCCTCCTACGGGGTCGTTTGGGGCTCGTTTGGGTTTTCAGCTGTTAACGGCTTGTTTTTAAGTCTAAGTGTGATTTTCGCAAATTATCGTCATACTCTCAAATCGGGAGACTCGATACTACGGGTTCAGTTCCTACAAGTTACATTGGTCCCGTGCGAGGTGTTCGTGCCCCCTACGGGGTCGTTTGGGGGCAGGTTTGGGATTTCACCCCTTAACGGCTTATTTTTATGTCTAAGTGTGATTTTTTTAAATTATCGTCATACTCTCAAACCGGGAGACCCGTGACTATGCGGTCAGTTCCGACAAGTTGCATTGGTCCCGTGCGAGGTGTTCGTGCCTCCTACGGGGTCGTTATGGGGCTGGTTTGGGTTTTCACCCGTTAACGGCTTGTTTTAAGTCTAAGTCTGATTTTTTCAAGTTATCGTCATACTCTAAAACCGGGAGACCCGGGACTACGCGTTCAGTTTCTACAAGTTGCATTGGTCCCGTGCAAGGTGTTCGTTCCCCCTACGAGGACGTTTGGGGGCTGGTCTGGATTTTAACCCTTTAACGGCTTGTTTTTAAGTCTAACTGTGATTTTTGCAAATTATCGTCATACTCTCAAATAGGGAGACCCGGGACTACGCGGTCAGTTCCTACAAGTTGTATTAGTCTCGTGCGAGGTGTTCGTTCCCCCTACGGGGACGTTTGGGGGTTGGTCTGGGTTTTCACCCTTTAACGGCTTGTTTTTAAGTCTAACTGTGATTTTTGCTAATTATCATCATACTCTCAAACAGGGAGACCCGGGACTACGCGGTCAGTTCCTACAAGTTGCATTGGTCTCGTGCGAGGTGTTCGTGCCTCCTATGGGGTCGTTTGGGGCTGGTTTGGGTTTTCACCCGTTAAATGCTTATTTTTAAGTCTAAGTGTGACTTTTGCAAATTATCGTCATAATCTCAAATCACGAGACCCAGGACTAATCGGTCAGTTCCTATAAGTTGCATTCGTCCCGTGCGCGGTGTTCGTTCCACCTACGGGGCCGATTGCGGGTTGGTTTGGGTTTTCACCCTCAACGGCTTGTTTTTAAGTCTAAGTGTGATTTTTGCAAATTGCAGTCATATTCTCAAATAGGGAGACCCGGCACTATGCGGTCAGTTCCTAAAAGTTACATTGGTCCCGTGCGAGGTGTTCGTGCCTCCTACGGGGTCATTTGGGACAGGTTTGGGTTTTCACCCTTTAACGGTTTATTTTTAAGTCTAAGTATAATTTTTGCAAATTATCGTCATACTCTCAAATCGGGAGACCCGGGTCTATTCGGTCTGTTCCTACTAGTTACATTGGTCCCGTGCGAGATGTTCGTGCCCCCTACGAGGCCGTTTGGGGGTTGGTCTGGATTTTCACCCATTAACAGCTTATTTTTAAGTCTAAGTGTGATTTTTGCAAATTATTGCCATACTCTCAAACCGGGAGACTCGGGACTACGCGTTCAGTTCCTACAAGTTACATTGGTCACGTGCGAGGTGTTCGTTCCCCCTAAGGGGTCGTTTGGGGGCAGGTTTTGGTTTTCACCCCTTAACGGCTTGTTTTTAAGTCTAAGTGTGATTTTTGCAAATTATCATTATACTCTAAAACCAGGAGACCCGGGACTACGCGGTCAGTTCCGACAAGTTGCATTGGTCCCGTGCGAGGTGTTCGTGCCTCCTACGGGGTCGTTTGGGGGCTGGTTTTGGTTTTCACCCGTTAACGGCTTGTTTTTAAGTCTAAGTGTGATTTTTTCAAATTATCGTCATACTCTAAAACTGGGAGACCCGGGACTACGCGTTCAGTTCCTACAAGTTGCATTGGTTCCGTTCGAGGTTTTCGTGCCCCCTACGGGGACGTTTGGGGGTTAGTCTGGGTTTTCACCCTTTAACGGCTTGTTTTTAAGTCTAAGTGTGATTTTTGCAAATTATCGTCATACTCTCAAACAGGGAGACCCGGGACTACGCGGTGAGTTCCTACAAGTTGCATTGGTCTCGTGCGAAGTGTTCGTGCCTCCTACGCGGCCGTTTGGGGCTGGTTTGGGTTTTCACCCTTTAACGGCTTGTGTTTAAGTCTAAGTGTGATTTTTGTAAATTATTGTCATACTCTCAAAAAGAGAGACCCGGGACTACGCAGTTAGTTCCTATAAGTTACACTGGTCCCGTGAAAGGTGTTCGTTCCTCCTACGGGGTCGTTTGGTGGCTGGTTTGGGTTTTCAACCCTTAACAACTTGTTTTAAGTCTAAGTGTGATTTTTGTAAATTATCGCCATACTCTCAAACCAGGAGACCCAGGACTACGCGGTTAGTTCCTATAAGTTACATTGGTCCCATGAAAGGTGTCCGTGCCTCCTACGGGGTCGTTTGGGGTTGGTTTGGGTTTTCACCCTTTAACCGCTTATTTTTAAGTCTAAGTGTGATTTTTGCAAATTATCGTCATACTCTCAAACCGGGAGACCCAAGACTATGCGGTCCATTCTTATACGTTACATTGGTCCCGTGCGAGATGTTCGTGCCTCCTACGGGGTCGTTTGGGGGCGGGTTCCAGTTTTCATCATTTAGCAGCTGATTTTTTATGTGTTATTTTTACAAATTATCGGCATACTCTCAAATCGGGAGACCTGGAACTACGCGATCAGTTCTTACAAGTTACATTCGTCCCGTGCGAGGTGTTCGTGCCTCCTACGGGGTCGTTTGGGGGCTGGTTTGGTTTTTAACCCTTTAACAGCTTGTTTTTAAGTCTAAGTGTGATTTTTGCAAATTATCGTCATACTCTCAAACCGAGAGACCCGAGACTACGCGGTCAGTTCCAATAAGTTACGTTGGTGCCGTGCGAGGTGTTCGTGCCTCCTACGGGGTCGTTTGGGGGCGGGTTTGGGTTTTCACCCTTAACAACTTGTTTTTAAGTCTAAGTGTTATTTTTGTAAATTATCATCATACTCTCAAACTGGGAGACCGGGAACTACGCGATCAGTTTCTACAAGTTATTTTGGTCCCGTGCGAGGTGTTCGTGCCTCCTACGGGGTCGTTTGGGGGTTGGTTTGGATATGCACCTTTAATGACCTGTTTTTAAGTCTAAGTGTGATTTTTTGCAAATTATCATCATACTCTCAAATCGGGAGACCCGGGACTACGCGGTCAGTTCCTACAAGTTGCATTGGTCCCGTGCGAGGAGTTCGTGCCTTCTACGGGGTCGTTTGGGGGCTGGTTTAGATTTTCACCCGTTAACGGCTTGTTTTTAAGTCTAAGGGTGATTTTTGCAAATTATCGTCATACTCTCAAATCGGGAGACCCGAGACTATGCGATCAGTTCCTACAAGTTGCATTGGTCCCGTGCGAGGTGTTCGTGCCACCTACGGGGCCGTTTGGGGCCCGGTTTGGGTTCTCACCCTTTAACGGCTTGTTTTTAAGTCTAAGTGTGATTTTTGCAAATTACAGTCATATTCTCAAACAGGGAGACCTGGGACTACGCGGTCATTTCCTACAAGTTACATTGGTCCCGTGCGCGGTGTTCGTGCCTCCTATGGGGTCGTTTGGGACAGTTTTGGGTTTTCACCCTTTAACGGCTTGTTTTTAAGTCTAAGTGTGATTTTTGCAAATTATCGTCATACGCTCAAATCGGGAGACCCGGGACTATGCGGTCAGTTCCTACCAGTTACATTGGTCCCGTGCGAGATGTTCGTGTCCCCTACGGGGTCGTTGGGGGCAGGTTTGGGTTTTCACCCTTTATCGGATTTTTTTAAGTCTAAGTGTGAATTTTGAAAATTATCATCATACTCTCAAACCGGGAGACCCGGGACTACACGGTCAGTTCCTACAAGGTTCATTGGTCATGTGCGAGGTATTCGTGCCTCCTACGGGGTCGTTTGGGGGCTGGTTTGGATTTTCACCCGTTAACTGCTTATTTTTAAGTCTAAGTGTGATTTTTGCAAATTATCATCATACTCTCAAACCGGGAGACTCGGGACTACGCGTTCAGTTCCTATAAGTTACATGGGTCCCGTGCGAGGTGTTCGTGCCCCCTACGGGGTCGTTTGGGGGCAGGTTAGGGTTTTTCACCCCTTAACCGCTTGTTTTTAACTCTAAGTGTGATTTTTGCAAATTATCGTCATACTCTCAAACCGGGAGTCCCAGGACTACGCGGTCAGTTTCGAGAAGTTGAATTGGTCCCGTGCGAGGTGTTCGTGCCTCCTACGGGGTCGTTTGGGGGTTTGTTTTTGTTTTCACCCGTTAGCGGCTTGTTTTTAAGTCTAAGTGTGATTTTTGCAAATTATCGTCATACTCTCAAACCGGGAGACTCGGGACTACGTGTTCCATTCCTACAAGTTACATTGGTCCCGTGCGAGATATTCGTGCCCCTTACGGGGTCGTTTGGGGGCAGGTTTGGGTTTTCACCCGTTAACGGCTTGTTTTTAAGTCAAAGTTTGATTTTTGAAAATTATCGTCATACTCTCAAACCGGGATACCCGGGACTACGCGGCCAGTTCCAACAAGTTGCATTGGTCCCGTGCGAGGTGTTCGTGCCTCCTGCAGGGTCGTTTGGGGGGTGGTTTGGGTTTTCACCCGTTAACGGCTTGTTTTTAAGTCTAAGAGTGATTTTTTCAAGTTATCGTCATACTCTAAAATCGGGAGACCCGGGACTACGCGTTCAGTTCCTACAAGTTGCATTGGTCCCGTGCGTGGTGTTCGTGCCCCCTACGGGGACGTTTGGGTGCTGGTCTGGGTTTTCACCCTTTAACGACTTGTTTTTAAGTTTAAGTGTGATTTTTGCAAATTATCATCATACTCTCAAACAGGGAGACCCGGGACTGCGCGGTCAGTTCCTACAAGTTGCATTGGTGTCGTACGAGGTGTTCGTGCCTCCTACGGGGTCGTTTGGGGTTGGTTTGGGTTTTCACCCGTTAACGACTTGATTTTAAGTCTAAGTGTGATTTTTTCTAATTATCGTCATACTCTCAAATCGGGAGACCCGGGACTACGCGGTTAGTTCCTATAAGTTACATTGGTCATGTGAAAGGTGTTCGTGCCTCCTACGGGGTCGTTTGGGGGTTGGTTTGGGTTTTCACCCCTTAACGACTTGTTTTTAAGTCTAAGTGTGATTTTTGTAAATTATCGCCATACTCTCAAACCAGGATACCCGGGACTAAGTGGTTAGTTCCTATAAGTTACATTGGTCCCATGAAAGGTGTTCGTTCTTCCTATTGGGTCGTTTGGGGCTGGTTTGGGTTTTCTCCCCTTAACGACTTGTTTTTAAGTCTGAGTGTGATTTTTGCAAATTATCGTCATACTCTCAAACCGAGGGACCCGGGACTACACAGTTAGTTCCTATAAGTTACATTGATACCGTGAAAGGTGTTCGTGCCTCCTACGGGGTCGTTTGGGGGCTGGTTTTGGTTTTCACCCTTTAACGACTTGTTTTTAAGTCTAAGTGTGATTTTTGTAAATTATCGTCATACTCTCAAACCGGGAGACCCAAGACTATGCAGTCTGTTCTTATAAGTTACATTGGTCCCGTGCGAGATGTTCGTGCCTCCTACGGGGTCGTTTGGGGGCGGGTTTGGGTTTTCATCCTTTAGCGGCTTGTTTTTTAAGTGTTATTTTTGCAAATTATCGCCATACTCTCAAACCGGGTGACCCGAAACTACGCAATCAGTTCTTGCAAGTTACATTGGTCCCGTGCGAGGTGTTCGTGCCTCCTACGGGGTCGTTTGGGGGCTGGTTTGGGTTTTCACCCTTTAACAGCTTGTTTTTAAGTCTAAATGTGATTTTTGCAAATTATCGTCATACTTTCAAACCGAGATACCCGAGACTACGCGATCAGTTCCTACAAGTTACGTTGGTCCCGTGCGAGGTGTTTTTGCCTCCTACGTGGTCGTTTGGGTACGGGTTTGGATTTTCACCCTTAACAGCTTGTTTTTAAATCTAAGTGTTATTTTTGCAAATTATCGTCACACACTCAAATCGGGAGACCTGGGACTATGCGGTCAGTTTCTACAAGTTACATTGGTCCTGTGTGAGGTGTCCGTGCCTCCTACGGGGTCGTTTGGGGGCTGGTTTGGATTTTCACCCTTTAATGACTTGTTTTTAAGTCTAAGTGTGATTTTTGTAAATTATCATCATACTCTCAAATCGGGAGACCCAGAACTACGCGGTGAGTTCCTACAAAATACATTGGTCCCGTGCGAGGTGTTCGTGCCCCCTACAGGGTCTTTTGGGGGCTGGTTTAGGTTTTCACCCTTGAACGGCCTATTTTAAGTTTAAGTGTTGATTTTTGCAAATTATCGTCATATTCTCAAACCGGGAGACCCGTGACTACACGGTCAGTTCCTACAAGTTACATTGGTTCCGTGCGAGGTGTTCGTGCCTCTTACGGGTCCGTTGGGGGGCGAGTTTAGGTTTTTACCCTTTAACGACCTGTTTTTAAGTTTAAGTGTTGATTTTTGCAAATTATCCTCATATTCTCAAACGGTGTGACTCGAGATTACGCGGTCAGTTCGTACAAGTTATATTGGTCCCGTGCGAGGTGTTCGTGCCTCTTACGGGGTCGTTTGGGGGTTGGTTTGGGTTTTCACCCTTTAACTGGTCGAAGTGTTATTTTTGCAAATTATTATCATATTCTCAAACTGGGAGACCCGTGACTATGCGGTCAGTTCCTATAAGTTACATTGGTCCCGTGTGAGGTGTTCGTACCTCTTACGGGTCCGTTTGGGGGCTGATTTGGGTTTTCACCCTTTAACGGCCTGTTTTTAAGTCTAAGTGTTGATTTTTGCAAATTATCGTCATATTCTCAAACCGGGAGACCCGGTACTACACGGGCAGTTCTTACAAGTTACATTGGTCCCGTGCGAGGTGTTCGTGCCTTTTAAGGGGTCGTTTGGGGGCTGGTTTGGTTTTTCACCCTTTAACGGCTTGTTTTTAAGTCTAAGTGTTGATTTTTGCAAATTATTGTCATATTCTCAAACCGGGAGACCCGGGATTATGCGGTCAGTTCCTACAAGTTACATTGGCCCCGTGCGAGGTGTTCGTGCCTCTTACGGGTCCATTTGGGAGCTGATTTAGGTTTTCACCCTTTAACGACCTGTTTTTACGCGGTCACTTCATTTGTTTATTCGTTAAATCCATCATGTTTTAACATTTAAAATAAACTCAACAGCAAAGCAGCAACAAACTCCAAAACCAAACCACGAGCAAATCCCTTCCACCAATTTAACGAAATAAGCTCATAAAGTAAGCCATTTTACGTTTGACTAGTCAAGTTCGACTTAAAATTGTCTGTTAACAACTTTGTTTTAAAATTGTTGTCGAGTGCAAGATCCTATTGTAGTTTAAAATGTAGTGAATTCGATTTTCACATTCACACCGTGTTCAATTTACATGTGACATGCATGTGGATATCCCATGGTCAACAAGTCTAAAGTAACTACCAACTAGTGCATACAATTTCCATGATAATTAAGCATCATAAACCACTCTATGACTACCAATAGTGGAGAAATACTAACACATCACATATTCTACACTAATTGTGTTACTCTATGCTTATGGAATTCTAATGTAGAGATGTCTCATAAGAAAACAGTAATTAAATTTCGGTGTAAGTTAATTAAAATTAAACAAATACCCTCATAATATGAGTGCACAACCAAATGCAAATCCACCGTATTGATAGTTGAACCCATGGGTGAGATGCCTGAAATAAATAAAAAAACATTACTTCCATCCCAAAATGGGATGGTGTGTATAAGCAAGATACAACATATCTCCTACTCCAAACTCCAAAAAATGAAAACCTAAAATGGCTATATGATGTTTGCCTATTTTTAATCAAAATTAGATTGGATCAGATCGGATTTAGATTCAGATTCAGTCCAATCTATACACCATTTTAACAAATGCAATCCAATCCAATCTAATTCTGTCCAATTCAATGTATTTCAATAATTCTACAATAACAAAATTATATATTACACAAACATAACATTATGTCCAACACCTTAATTTCTGAATTCCACCATCTTCCAACACCTGCTGCACGATAACCTACACATCGAAAGAAAACAATTTTTTAGCGGTAATTAATGTATAACGGATTGAGTGTAAAACTATAATATAAATAAATAGGTATAAACTTAAATCTGGATTTGAACCTCCAACTTGCATATATCCATACACGCATCAGAGAGAGGAAGAGAGAGATATAGGGAACTTGCATATAAACTGTAATGTTTTACAAGTAACTTAGTGTTAGAAAATGGATTTTTTTCCAGCAAGGGGATCTCTAGCAAAATGGAATTTTTTTCTCAATGTTTCAATTAATTAGGCATTAGGTAACTCACTAATTATACGATTAAAGCAACATTTACATAATTTCAGTTAAACCCTTAAAAAAGTTCACAATTTAAACCCTAACAAAAAAATCATCATAGTTTAAACCTAAGTTTTATTCATCAACAAAAAAAAACTCATTGTTAAACCCTTGCAAGAATGCATCACATATAACTGATTTGAATGAGCTAAACCCACATTTATTAATCTCTCCTAAACTATTTCATCAATAAGACCCAACATTTCTTCACCACATATAAATATTTTGTAACAAAAAAAACACTTAGTCGGAGAGGGTAATACCTTAATCGTAAGTATTTCTAGCCGAAATTCATACCGGAATGGAAATCCATATCGGAACTGGGAAGGTGACGCCACCTCCATATTCTCAACCTCCGCTATTGTTGGAACTGGGAAGGAGCGGCGGAGCGACGGGACGGAGCGGCTGGATGTCGAAATCCATAGCGGCTTGCGAACGGAGCAAGTGAGGGGAGGGAGAGAGACGAGAAGAGAGAAGATTGGGTGAGGCTTGCGAACAGAGCGGGTGAGAGGGAGATTGAAATATGAGAGAGGAAAGAGAATATGGAAGTAAACATAATAATTTTTTTAGGGTCTTTTATATTTTAATCAAGTGTACTCAATTTTAGACCTGGCAAAATGAGGCACGACACGATAACACGACACGATATGACACGAAATTATAAGTTAATGGGTTTAATCTTATCGGGTTTGGGTCATTAACTGGTCAACACGATAGATCCGTTATCATAACGGGTCGTGTTTGGGTTTGTACTCTTATACGATTAAACCCGTTTATACCCATTATCACCCGTTAGTGGTAACGGGTTTTATTGGGTCGTGTGACCCGAACCAATATTACACGGGTACTAATGGGTATTAACGGGTACTAACGGGTACTAACGGGTATTAATGGGTCACCCAACCCGTTACCGTTTAGACCCGTTAGTATTAAAGGGTGTTAACGATTCGGGCCGTGTACCCGTTAATATTAACGGGTCGTGTTTGGGTACTATCATTTGACCCGTTAGTCTTAATGGGTCGTGTATGGGTTAAGGGTGTTTTCACCCATTAACCCGTTAACACGACTCGTTGACAGCTCTACTCAATTTTGGCACACTTTAAAACAGTGCCAAATTTTGGCACTGTTTTAAAGTGTGCCAGATATCCATTAAACCGTGCCAAAATCTGGCACGGTTTAAAACTGTGCTAGATTTTTAACATCAAGGTGTGCCAAATTGCTGTTTTTGGTGTAGTGACCGAGGAGCTGCTGGTGGACTCACAACTTGCCGCTATTACTTCATGGATGTCCTACCATTTCAATCCTGCGACGGTGATACTGGTACAGACCTTGAATGGCTTAGATGCCTATCGAGAAGGTCGTTCTGACTTTCTGAGGGGTAGCCCTGTGATGATGTTCATGTGGTTGTTTGAAAGATTTCTCCTGGTGACTCCTCCAGAATACCCTTTGTCGACTGTACCCAACTTCTTTTTGTGCCATTTCATCAGTGTTGGCCTGGATATTGAGATCTGGGAGAACTGGTTTGTGGAGTATGGGGCTCTAAATTTGTAGTGTTCAGTATCTTGGTGGGGACAGCTGCTTCCTATTCTGGAACTAGGAGAATACCCGTATGTAAGGTTGGTTGGTCTCAGACAGACCTCTTTTTATTTCCCTTGGCATCTTCTGCGCCAATTTAGCTGGGAGCAGATCGTGCCACCTCGAACACTAGAATTCTTTTCGATAGAAGATTTGACAAAGCATCTACGTATGTGGCTTGGCTCTTTGTGGGAGAGTCGGTGTCCGTCGACCCGTCCCTCTCAGTCTGTTGGGAGAGTTTGGCACATCCCTTGGGATTATATGAAGTGGTTATGGAGAAGCGTAGTTAGCAAGATGTTGGAAGTGGATACTGGACAAAGATGGCTTGTCTTATCTGATACCATGGAGGTATGTGTTGTAGTTTTTCTGAGGCTGGTTCGATCTTATCGGTCCATGGAGCGTCTGCAGCACTCCATTCAGGCAGGGGAAGCTTGGGGACCCCAGTATGTAGATGATGACGATGATGGAGTGGGCTCCTCTGGTAGCTATGGATAAGACACTTGGAAAGTTTATTTTGTAATGGGGAATAAATTTGGGAATTTTATTTGTCTTTTTAGGAAGGTAGGGGGAAGGGAGTCATCCATTCCTTTTCTTACGTAATTGTACTGTAATCTCCTATTAGTGAAATAAACAAGTTTTTTATCATCTAGCTGTGCCTTTTGATGAAATTTATATTTTGAATTATCTATACTGATCACTAAGGCATGCATAATCCTTTTGTTCAAATATATGTTAGAATGGACTGTCGTTCTCGGAGATAAGAAAAGAATAGTTTTTTTTGTGAAAAATAAAGGGTTGTGCTCATATAAGATGTATGAGCTGCCTATGTACCTCTGGGGGTTTTTGAAAAATTTCAACTTTTCTGGGAATGATTTTACAGAGGATCAGGTCCACGTAGTTCTGGGTAGAGGGAAATGAAGAGATTTTTTGTATAGAATAGAAGGGAAATGAGAAGAGTCGTTGTGCGCCGAGTTTTGGGACTAGGGGTAATATTTCTTGAGATGGTCCAAGTTGACTGGATGAGCCATATCTTCTCCATCTAAGTCGGTGAGCATGGCGGCATCGCTGGACAAGATCTTCTTCACAATGTATGGGCCGCTCCAATTGGGCTTGAATTTCCCTCTGGGGTCCCAAATGGGCTCTACTATTTCTTTGAGGGCTAAATCCCCTTCTCGGACACAGCGATCATTGACTCTCTTACTGAATGAACGTGTTATTCGGCGATGGTACCCTTGTATGTGATATAACAGTTTTAACCTCCTTTTGTCCAAGAGTGACAGCTCATTGAGGTGGCTTTGATGCCAGTTCTCCTCACTGACCTTACTTTCAAGAATGACGCGTAACGAGGGTATTTCTAGCTCCATAGGTAGGACTGCTTCCATGTCATAGATTAGAGAGTAAGGGGTAGCCCCAGTAGAGGTTCGAATTGAGGTTCGGTATCCCTAGAGGGCATATGGGATTCGGTCGGCCTAATCTCGATAACTTTTGGTCGTCTCACTGATGATGGATTTGAGGTTCTTGTTGGTGGCTTCAATTGCACCATTGGTCTGAGGTAGGTAGGGAGAAGATTTGTGCCTCTGGATCCCATACTCGTTGACCACTTCTGTGACTTCTGCCTCGAAATACAACCCATTATCTGACACAAGCTAGTGTGGGACCCCATATCGGCAGATGATATTTTTTTCGATGAATTTGGCCACTTTCTTGGCATTCAAGACTGTGTGTGACTCGACTTCGACCCATTTGGTGAAGTAATCAATGGCAACCAGGATGAACTCATATCGGTTAGAGGCCTTGGTTGTAACCTTTCCTATAATGTCGATGCCCCTAGTGGAGAATGGCCAGGGAGAAGTCATGTTGTATAATTCACATGGAGGTAGGTGTTGAAGGTTGGAGAACTGTTGGCATTTGAGGCATCTCAGGACATAGGCGGTGCAATCTTGGATTATGGTGGTCCAGTAGTAGCCTTATCCGATGATCTTCTTGGCAAGCAGGTGATCATTAATGTGGGCTCCGCATTCCTCGCTTTGGATTCTCTGCATTACCTCATCAATATCAGCCCCTGCGATGTAGTGCAGATGGGTTCCATCGAAGTTTCTCTTAAACAGTGCTTTGTGACGGATGATGTACTAGGCATCCAATCTTCGGAGGGTTTACCGATCATTCTTGTTAGAACCTTTGGGATACCTACCATTCTTGATGAGGTGCCAGATATCATAGTACCAGTAATTGGCTATCTCAGGATCTTCTTTAGTGATGAGCTCAATGTGGTAGCAGTGGGTCGGTTTGTCTTACTTTTGGACTAGGAAGGGAGTCATTATTATTCCTTCGGTCATGTCGACCATGGAGGCTAGGGTAGCAAGGGCATCGGCTAGGTTATTTTTTGCTCGAGGTAGGTAGTGGAAGGTGATGTCTTGGAATTGAGAGGCTAGTTCTTCTAGGTGGGATGGAAGGGTTGGAGTTTCTCATCCTTGACTTTCCATTTTTTGAGCACTTGACCAATGATGAGGGAAGAATTCCAGCTGACATTTAGGCATTGAATTCCTTTCTTAAAGGCAACTTTGAGGCCTACCGTACACGCCTCGTACTCAGTCATGTTGTTGGTGCAGAGGAAATCCAATTTGATGGCGATGGGAGTGTGGGAGTCATCTTGGGTGATCAGAAGTATCCCAATGCCATGTCCCATTTTGTTAGCAGTTGCATCAAAGAACATTTTCCATCAGAGGTCGTCTTGAACGGTGTAGAGGATGTTTTCATCTAGGAATTCGGAGATCCAATCATCGGCTTCTTCCATGGGGTAATCAGCAAGGTAGTCAGAGATGGATCTTATTTTCATGGATTTCTTTATGATGTACACGATATCAAAATTGGCCAAGAGCATCAACCATCGAGCCATTCGGCTGGATAAGGAGGGTTTCTCAAGAAGGTACTTGATGGGGTCCATTAGGGATACAAGTTTAATGAGGAAGGCAAGCATGTAATGTCACAACTTTTGGGTGACCCAAACAAGCACGATGCACGCTTTTTCCAAAGCAGTGTAGTTGATTTCGTACTTGACCAGTTTACGACTGGCGTAATAGATGGCTCTTTCTTTACGGGAATCTTCAAGGTATTGAGCTAGCAAAGCCCCAGCTGTAGTGTCAGTTATGGTTAGGTATAGGAGCAAGGGGAGACCAGGCTGTGGTGGTATGAGTACCGGAGGTTAAGTCAGGTATTGTTTAATTTGGTCAAAAGATTCTTAGCAGGCCTTGTTCCAAACTTTGGTTGAATATTTTCGGAGGAGTTTGAAGATAGGTTCACATATGGAGGTTAGTTGGATGATGAACCGGCTGATGTATTATAATTTCCCAAGGAAACCACGAACTTCTTTTTTCATTCGGGGAGGTGGCATCTCAAGTATGGATTTTATCTTGGCAGGATCTGCTTCTATCCTTTTCTCACTAACCATGAATCCCATGAGTTTTCCTTTTGTAACATCGAAGACACATTTCTACATATTGAGTCTCATCTGATATCGTTGTAGTCGTTCGAAGAACTTTCAGAGAGCGATAACATGACCTTCTCTAGTTTTGGATTTGATAATCATATCATCCACATAAACCTCTACTTCTTTATGAATTAGATCATGTAGAATGGTTGTGGCATCCCTCTAGTAGGTAGCCCCAGCATTCTTGAGACCAAATGGCATAACAGTGTAGCAAAAGGTTCCCCATGGGGTGATGAACGCGATTTTTTCTTGGTGATCTGGGTGCATTTTGATTTGGTTGTATCCGACAAAGCCGTTGACGAATGACTTGAGAGAATGACTGGCTGTGTTGTCCACGATCATGTCGATATTGGGTAGAGGGTAATCATCTTTTGGAGAGGCTTTGTTAAAGTCCCGATAGTATACACATATTCAAACTTTCCCTCCTGATTTCAGCACAGGCACTATGTTGGCTAGCCATGTGGAATATTCAATCACGCGAATAAAGCCCACGTTTATTTAATTGACCACCTCTTCTTTGACTTGAGCGACCATTCGGTGTGGAGCCTTCTCAGCTTTTATTTAACCGACTTGTATTCTAGAAGAGTGGGGATCTCATGCTGAGCAATTTCAGGATCAATACTGGGCATATCGTCGTAGGAACATGTGAAGACATCCACGAACTCCTTCAATAATTCTTCGAATTATGCGAGCTCATGCTCATCGAGGGTAGCCACTATCCTAATCTTGCGCAGTTAGCTACTAGAACCGAGGTTAATAATAACAGTCTCTTCTTCATTAACTTGAACGTGGTTATGTTGTTTATTATTAACCTTATTTATATCAGTTAAGAATTATTCATTTGCAAAATCATCATCATCAAAAGTTTGATTGGAATCTAAACAATTAATGTAAGGAACAACAAGATACTCAAAATCTTCATTTATTTCATTGATAGGAAAAGCAGCATTGAGAACCTCATCAAAGGAGGTCTCGATTACATTTAAGCAAGGATAGACAACAAAAGAAGAAATGGGGTAAACATTGGGGTTAAGTGGGATTTCAACAGGTAGAACTGGCGCAACATGCTAGTTGAGGAGAGGTGTATTAGCAGCTTTAATCAAGTGGGATGGATCCAGTGATGTAGCGCTTGAATGAACTATGCAGAGTGTCAGCCCCAGTTTCTCCAAGTTTAACGAGTCCTCAGAGTCACTTTCCTCAGTCTCTTCGGTATCTTTGATAAGCGGTTGTACATGGTGTTGGGAACTTTCGACCCATGGGTAGTTGTCCTAAAAAAATATCTCCATTCTAGGCTTCATCTTCTTATCTGTATGGTCATACCAAGGTTCCGAAAATCCATAAAAGGGGAAGTCTTCGCCCTCTTTAATGAATCATTCATTCAAGGAGTCACCTGAGATAATCTGGATGCAGTCTAGTCTTTTCTTTGGCCGAGACTGGCGGATCATATCGAGCTCTTGTTCTGATGGTTAATATCCCAAACCACAAGGAGGGAAAGATTTTTTTAGTTCAATGGGCTCAAGTATCCCTTACTGTCTTTGCCCTAGCCCCAGTTTGGGCATGAAGTGCATGTTTCTGAACATTTAAATCACATTGACGTTGCCATGAGGGTCATATTTATGACAAACTCTTTCTTTGAAATCGTCCCCTACCGGGATTAGAAGTGGCTCAACTCGGAATCCTGATAGGAGCATATCATTTAACTCGTTCTTTATCTTAAGGATTGGACTGCTAGTACTTTCACCCTCGGCATTATCGTCATCGCCCAAAATGGTGATGACTCGTCCATCAATGAATAATTTCAATTTCTGATAGAGTGAGGAAGACACACCCTTGATACTGTGGATCTAAGGTCGTCCGAGTAATAGATTGAAACAAGCTCGGATGTTAATAACTTATAATTCAACGACATGGTTTATAGGTCCAACCCCTATTACAAGTTTTACGGATCCCATCACCTCCCGACGGGTATTATCATAGGCACGTACAGTAGCGGAGGTTGGAGCGAGGTCACTTTCCTTTAGTCCTAAGCATTTGAAGGTTCTTAATGGGCAGACATTCAAGGTGGATCCATTATTGACAAGAGAGAGTGGTATAATTTTCTGCATAATTTTGACGGAGATATTGAGTGCATGATTGTGGTTTGGCCCAATTATGGGGATTTCTTCTTCGGAAAAGGATAGCATTTGGGTAGAGGTCAAGGATCCGACTAAATTTATCGCTTCTTCTGGTGTAGTAGAAGGAGGAACTGTGGGTCCAACGAGCAATTTGATCAAAGAATTTATGGGCAACTGAGAAGACATGAAAAGCCCCCATAAATTGATGTTAGCTTGATTTTTCTTCAGTTGATCGAGGATCTTTCTCTCCTCGAGGGTCATTTCTAGCATAGGAAGGTTTTCAACGCCCTTCCCTTTGTCATTGGCTGGTAGTGAGCTTGGGATCTGGTAATGCCTCCCTGATCTGGTCATGTGATTTACTGAAGAAGGGAAGAATATGTTCTTGTCAATCTTGGGTTATTCTGCCACTTTATTTATTTCTTCGAGGATCTCTTTAAATGATATAATCCCACACATGTCGACTACCGGGCCAGTTTTCTCGAAATCTTGTTCTTCATTCGAATCTTCGAATTCCTCCCCCCATCCGATGGAAACAATTATGTCTTTCCATGTAAAATCAATGCATTCCATAACTTCAATGGCTTTTTCATACAGGTCTTCCCATTCTGTAAGGATATGTAAGGGTGAAGGGACCAGGCGCCCTTATAATTTCAGCGTACCAAGTAACTCGATCATACTGCAAATGTCATTGGTTTTCCTAAATAATTCTGCCATAATTTGGACAACGTCATCTAGGCTGACTTCATCAGTTGGTACAACCCAACTGTCTGACCTTTGGGCCCATTTTCTTACTTCCACGATTAGTGTGCTGAACCTCTGGTAATCAATGATCACCTGTGAGGGAAATTTCAGCCCAAACTCTAGGAGTTGGTTTAACACTTTTGATAATTCCATACCTCCATTTTCAGAACGGGTACGAACAGCGATGCATGCTCTGGTAAGGAGTGACAGTGCCTGATCAGCGAGGCTAAGAGGGTATAGGAGGAAATATGGGAAAGTTTGGAGAGTTTTGGGAGAGTGTATGGGTGTGATTTGAGTTGAGGGATCAAATTATGGGTTCATTTCTAGGAAGATAGCATTGGTATGATTTGGGAGTGGGTTGTGAGTAGTGTTTGGCTTAGGATTGGTGGGGAAATGGTACCCGGTCAATTAGACCTTGGATTACGTTTCGAAGGTGAAAGCATTGGTCAGTGGTATGACCAGCAGTTTGGTGAAAGGCGCAATGGGCATCTTCCTTGAAGTTTCTTGGAAGTGGATTGGGAAATGGACGGGGATCTAAGGGCTTGATGAGGTTTCGGCTTAACAGGGCTTGATAAACATTGGAGAGGGGAGCATGGAGCCTGGTGTATTCCTTTCGGACCGTAACAGGCCGTCTTTCTGGTGCCCATAAAGTGGTTGGTTGAGAGATGTTGTTGATGGTTGAGACTGCAGCACTGGCAGGTTTTTCATATTTTCTGGGGGTGAACTGTCCGGACACTTTCTTTAGTTCAACCTCTGTTTTAGCAAGACCTTCCTCGATTTATACTCCTGCTTCTCTGAGGGCTCGGAAGTGGGGATAGTATTGTCCTCCCATGGTTGCTCGGATATGGGGTAATAAGTTCTTCTTCACGATGTTGACTTGTTCTTCCTTGGATGGCCGATTGGTCATAGTGGCTGCCTTTTCCCTCCATCGGGCTATGAAGTTACTGACTGATTCCCAAGAGTTTTGTTTGAGCAGCTCTAAATCACGGCGGGTGACCTCAAGCTCTTCGTTGTATTTGTACTACGACATCTATTCTCGGGCCACATCCTCCCAGCTACAGATTCTGGACTCTTCGAGAGATAAAAAATCATCGAAGGGCGCTATCCCTCAGAGTTTGCTAAAACAATTGGGCCATCACCTCTTCAGAAACCCCTAGGAGAGTCATGGAATGGTGATAACTACGAAGATGAACAATCGGGTGGAACCATATCGCGAGTGAATAAGACCTCGGGATCTTGAGGAACAGGAACATTGTTTGGTTGCATCTCTCGGACCTCAGTCTAAAGGTTGTCAATCTTGGACACGAGTTGAGTTAAAACTGCCGTTAGATTTGGCTGCGCAACTGGCACTTGATTTGTGTTCTCCATAGAAAGTGGATGGATAATGGACTCGGAAGAGGTAGTAGGGGAACGAACGGAGCTTCGGGGTGATTTGACTGAAGACCGAAGCCAATAAGGAGTCAGGCCAAGGGCGTGCAATCGACCTGAGAAGGCATAAAACAAGATTTATTTTTTGAAAAGAAAGAAGGAAAATATTTTTAACGTTTTTTTTAGATTGAAAGACAATATTTTTGGATTTTTGATAAAGAAAAAAGAAATATTTTTGGATTTTTGATGAATAAGGGAGAAATATTTTTTTATTTTTGATAAAGAAGGGAGGAATGTTTTGGAGACGGGTTTCAGCGTGATTATTATTATTATTATTATTATTATTATTATTATTATTATTATTATTATGTTCTCACTTGTATTAAATTCTCCTAAATGCAAAATGAAATACCGGATGGGACCCGAGCTTGGAAAAGTTGGGTTTGTAACATATGCAAAGTTATGGCTGGACTTGTAACCAGACTCACAAGTAGGGTCCTATTTTAAAAATGCGCAAAAATTTGGGTGGCAGGCCGACCCGAAATTTCGGCAGAGTGTCGGGTCGAAACTGGCAATCTAACATGTGTGTCCTACGCTTGACACCTATATGCGGGTATGCAGTTGGTTTGGTGAATCGAAAAGGGTTCCCCCCTTTAGCGTGACTACCACGATATACGTCTTGCTTTTGAGGGCAATCGGTACATATGGACAAGCCATTTGATATACCAGAGTGTACGTGAATTGCCTCACTATATACCTCATGGGGACGGTACGTGTGAGAGAGAATTCCATATACTCGGCGTACATGAACGATTTCCCTGCGATAGACCTCCCGTCATGACTTCGATCAAGCGGTACGATGCGGGGGAACCGTTCGATATATGTTGAAGGTACTTGGCCAACGGAAGGTGAGAGTCGTATCGCTTAGGCTAACTGCGCCTTTCCACACCAGCACCCATCACGAAGTGACCCTCCAGTTACTAGACAAAATTTGGTCAATCACAATGCTCTTTGGTGATGTCGTGTGAATCATGCATGATTCTCTTATTAGTATCTTATGAAAGTATCTTTCTTGACCATGCCCAACAGGGATCAAAGTATGAGTACCAATGGGATACCACGTATGGGTGGGTGATACGTGCAACATGGGGATATATGTGACCCTAGGTGCACGTGGTGTGAAGTGTACATGGAGAATTTTCTATAAGTGTGTGAATAGAAGCATAAGCATCAGGTACACATGAATAGTAAAGGGGAACATGAAAATAGGGGGATATATAAGAAAATAAAACACATATGTAAATAGATTCTAGCCCTCAAAATGAAGTATTCCCCAGTAGAGTCGCCAATGTGGCCATCCCACTTTCCGATCCTCGCGACAAGAGAGGCGAAGAAGAGATGGGGTGTCTCCCCTTCATCTCGGGAGGATCTTGGTCCGGTGCATCCCTCTCGGGAGCGCTTTAGTCGGCGTCGATGATGAGGTGAAAATGTAGAGAGATAGAGTCGCCAGTCTATTTTACTCAAAATAGATAAAAGAAAAGGGAGTTGTCCCAAAAGACAGCATCCAAAGACATACTGATACATACGAAACCAAAATGATTCGAAAAGGGTCCAGAGGCTAAGTTACGAAATAGGAAGTTGTTAGGCACCTATTCCACCCTTACGATCTCTCATGGGTTATTGTTATTTTCCTTTATTTCACCGTGATATGTGTGCATGTGTATATGTAGTGGAGATAGGAATCATCGACTTGTATCATGGAAAAGATAAAGCGAGTCATCCATAGGAATATTCCTAAAGGTAATATTAGAAAATAGGATTTATGCTATTATCCTAACATCGATCATTATAAGGGACTGATAACGCGTGCGGGATAATACGCTAATAAGCACAAATATACGTATATGTAAATATATAGAATCTAAGAGAGTTAAGTTTATAAAAAAAATAGGAAAAATTAGGAAAAGGACTTGAGTCTCGGGTTTTACCCCGAGACGCCTACGTAGCCTATATAGGCATTAAAGTTCACGTAGTTCGTATGCAAAACGAGGGGTGAAATTTATCCCATAAATCCAATCGGGGACTTCTCTTATATGTGTGTGTGTGTGTGTGTGTGTGTGTGTGTGTGTGTGTGTGTAAAAAAGTGTTTTAGTTGTGAGAAAAGTGTGAGAATTCCCATTTGAAATTTATGAGCAAATGCTCTTTTTCTTGTTTTTTGGATTTTATTTATATGAAAATAAGAGATGTGCAATAATACTAGATAAAAAGTATATTAGGATATGTGAGATGAGAGAATAAAAGGTTTAAGTAACAAAACAAACTAATGCGAATTTAGGAGAATTTAAGGAGAGAGTGGAGAAAGTTGGACCTTCTTGAAGATCTTGAGCTTGATCTTGGATGTTGGAGAGCAGCCCTTGCACTTGGATGATAATGGATGGTACTTAATTCACCAAGTTTGATGAAAAAGGTTATGAAGGGTGAAGGTTGGAAAAGGATGTGGATGTGGAAATCACGCCGACTTCGAGAGGGGTTTTCTGATCTTGCTGAGAGTGATGGATCTCTGATCTTCTTCCTCTTTGAAATGAGGTTAGGCCCTCCTTTTTATAAGCCCATCCATTGCCGATCGACATAGCCCTAGTCCTGCCAATCGGCAGGTGTGTTTAGGCACACTGCCGATACGCGGGGTTTGGAACCTGCCGATTGGCAGTCTCTTTCAGGTTCCTTCAGAAAATCGGTCGTAGAGCGCAAATCGTTGATCTGAATCATGCACGGGGTGAACCATTGGACAGGTACTTTACAGACCTTCGAAAGTCTTTGGATCTCTCTCGGGCCCGGGAGTTGACTTTGGGTCCAATGTGTCTCGAAAGTGTTTGTTAGTCCTTTGGACGGGGAATTATCGGACGCAAACGGATCGTTCGTCTGCATGGTAAGTCAAAATCGTGCACGGGGCGGACTGTTGGAAAGGTTAGGAGATGTACTTTGACATTCCAAAGAGTTTGACTTGGTTTAGGGAGTTAAAATTGGTCAACCAAGGCCTGGAAGCGCTCGGTGACCTTTCGGGGTAAAACGGATCATTCGTCCGTACCGTAAATCAGAATCGTGCACGGGGTGGACCGTTGGAAAGGGGTTTCGATGCCCTTCGAAGATTCATTGAGTCTTATTCGAGCTGAAGAGTTTGACTTTGGTCAACTGGAGCCTGGGAGCACCCGATGGCCTTTAGGTCAGTACCCAGGGTATGACTTGGGTTTGAAATGATGAAGGGAGGTGCTAGGGACCTTAAGAGAAGTTAGGGGGTATTAGAATGGGGTGTCTACGGGCATAAAAACATTCCAGCAAAAATTTCAGTGCTAATGTGGAAAATGCTCAATAAGTTTTTACCTACTAATGATAAACTAAGATCAAGACGGTTCAGGGGTCCATCAAAATGCGAGTGTTGTGTTGCTCCAGTTGAGGAGTCGTTAGACAACATATTTGAATTAGGAGATGTTGCTTCTAATGTTTGGGACAAAGTTACTCGGAATATGGTATCAAAAGAGTATTAGGGGGAATCAGAAATAAATTTTTTCAATGGTGGCTGTTTGGAAAGAAGAAGAACCCAATCATCAATTATGTCATTCCTTCAATAGTCTGCTGGTGTTTATGGCGCCATGGGAATAAATGCAAATATGATGAATCTAATGCTAATTGTTTGTTGTTTTGTATCAGGTATCCCATTTAAAGGAGTTATACATCAGAAATAAAGCTCAATCAAAAGTTAAATCCATAGTTCAGATAAAATGGATGCTTCTTCCTAAAGGAATCTTAAAACTCAACATTGATGGTAGCTTGCTCGGGAATCCAGGAAATGTTGGGGGAGCTCGGGAATCCAGGAAATGTTGGGGGAGGGGGCATATTGAGAAACTATTATGGTGGCATGGTTTGGGTTTTCTATATTCCTTTGGGTGAAGTAAAAAATATGGAGGCAGAAGTTCAAGCTCTAAAGAAAGGATTAGAATACTTCATGGATCTTAAGGAGTATGAAATCCACATTGAAAGTGACTCAAAATTCTTAGTGGATATTTTTCATCAAAAGACCACCATTCCTTGGCCTCTGAAATGATTAATTCACCGGATAGAGATTATTTTGCAGAATTTAAAGTTCTCTTTATCTCATATTTATAGGGAAGGCAATCAAGTAGCTGATTTCCTAGCTAAATTGGGAAGTAAGGAAAATATATTCATTTTCTCTACAAGCGGGGAAAACTTTCCAAAGCATCAGTCTGATTCAAGTGGATAAATGGGGTCTTCCTAATTTTATTCATGAATAGGTGTGGTTGGAGTTTAATTCTATCCTCTGGCAGTTTAAAGCTTGTCCTAGTTTTTTCTTCAAGTTTTCAAGATCTTGTAAAGGTTCTATTTTATAAAGAACCTAATTTAAGTTTCTTTTTCCCAATCTTTAGGTATGCATATAGGATTGTAAGCCATTTAGAAGAGGCTTTCTTCTAAAATTCTTATCTGAATAAACCAAATTTATTTTTAAAAAAACATTAATTCATTACCATTACTAACTCTCTCATTTAGTAAAATTCATTATGATTAAATTAACATTAAACTATAGCAACTCTTTATAAGTCTCAACCAGGGGCGGAACTAAGAGAGGGTTGGGGCACCAACCCATCTAAAAAAACAGAGTAAATTTTTTTAAAATTTAAATACATCCCACCCTTAAAATTAAATTCATCCCGCTCCTAATAGGACTTTTGGTGATTCTCCAAATTATTACTTATCTTCCATTAAGAAATAAAGTAATGGCAAAGATACAATAAGAAATAAAGTAATAGGACTTTTGGCAAAGATACATACTTTTTGGACTTATCTACTCTTAATATGTATTACTTTAGTTTTATATATATTGTAAAATCAATTATGATTTGATGGAAATTATATTAATCCATTTTTGGTGTTCAAATTAACAAAGATGTTGGCGATTTTCAATATATTAGTACTTCTTTTCGCGAGGTCTTAAATTTTTTATTAAGTAATTATTATAGTATTTACATTTGTCTGAAGAGGATGGTGTGTATAGTTACATTTATAATTATTTTCAAATTTGATATTACTCACTATGTAGGTATAATTTTTTTTTGCTTTAAATACAAAAGTCATACAATTAATAGTTTTTATTTATATTTTTTAATAGAGAAAAAAACCTTATTTTCAATTTCGCACGGGGAATTCTTAATCTCAAGACTGGCCCTGAGGTTAACTGTCTTCAACTTCTAGTCGACTTATTTATGTTGATTTTCTTGGTTATTAGACTTTGCTCGATCGTCAATGCTCAAATACCATAACTAAAAAAGATAGTGAATTATATATTTGGGTCCTAAAGTATACAAATTATTTTTATTGAGCTATGAAAGTATATTTGGTTCCTATTAAGACCCTCAAGTATCTATATGGTTTCAGTTTGACCCTTTCATCCATTTTGACTTCTAACTTTAACGAAACCAAAGGGTAAAAATGGTATTTTGGACTAATGGTAAATAAAGTGTGGTCAATTATCAAAAAGTTCCTCAAACATTTTATTACACATTTAGTCTAAGCCTTTTTATTTTGTCAAAATGGATGAAAGGGTCAAACTCAAACCATATAGATACTTGAGGGTCTTAATTTGAGGGTCTTAATAGGAACCAAATATACTTTAATGGCTCAATACAAATAATTTGTATACTTTAGGACGCACATATATAATTCACTATCTTTTTTAGTTATGGTATTTGATCATTGACATCGAGCAAAGTCTAAGAACCAAGAAAATCAGCATAAAAAAGTCGACTAGAAGTTGAAGATAGTCAACCTCAGGCCAATGCGAAATTGAAAATAAGGTTTTTTATCTATTAAAAAATATAAATAAAAACTATTAATTGAATAACTTTTGTATATTTAAAGAAAAAAAATTAAACCTAAATAATGAGTAATATCAAATTTGAAAACAATTATAAATTTAATTATACACACCATCCTCTTCAGACAAATGTAAATAGTATAATAATTACTTGTTCAAAACATTAAGACCTCGAGAAAAAAATACTAATATATTGAAAATCGCCAACATATTTGTTAATTTGAACACCAAAAAAGGATTGATATAATTTATATCAAATCACAATTGATTTTACAATATACATAAAACTTAAGTAATACATATTAAGAGTAGATAAGTCCAAAAAGTATGTATCTTTGCCAATCTTGTTAATAAAGTCAAGATTAAGTATAAGTACAAAATATGTAGCCTCAAATATAATAATGTATCACTATAATTGATTTTTTCTACTAAATACATATAACAAATTGGTACGTAACCCGGACTAGAATGTGACAATTTGTTGAAATTAATCAGATTTTTTTTCTTGATTTGACCTAAAAGCCCGATAGTAAAAAAGGAATAGGATTTTTTTTAGACATTGGAATATCTTTTGAAAAAATTAAATGTTGGTGGGAAAAGGTAACACTTTCACTATTGAGATTAATTTAACCATTATTTTACTCATGGGCAGATCCACATTAGGCCCAATTGGTGCGGCCGCCCCAGTTAGATTTTTTTTTACGTGGTGTTATAAACTTTCGGGTCTCGTCATCTTTATTTCCAAAATCGTAAACTGATACTCACAGCAGCCAAAACAATTAAAGGTAGGTGATTTCATCATTTCTTTATTTTTCTTAGACTTTAATACTTAACTCTGTTTAGGGTTTCTATATTTGTCTTTATTCTTGATTGTTCGTCTCTGTGGTTTTGTAAAAGGTTGTTTAATATGGGAGATTTGATGTTGGCGGGTTTGAAATGGTTGATGGTTTGGTAGTGGCAGACAGGTTGGTTTGGTAATGGGTGATGGTTTTCTGTTTCACTGGGTTTGCTTGGATTGAACTTTAATAGTGTCTGGTGAGTTAACCCATTTTTGTACTTCATATTAAGTAAAACTCAATTGTTACCATTACTAAAATTTAGGTATTGTCAATATTTACTAAGCTTTGTTTATTTCTTGAAATTAATTACGTATTGTTAATAATAATTGAGAGTGGTTGTCTCGGCATTATAAAGCTATAATTTGTATAAAACTCAAAATAACTAAAAATAATCGCCTCTGGAGCTCCTATCCCCGAATCCTCAGTACTATTCAAAATTTCGTCCCACTTGACAAAAAAAATCTGGATCCACCACTGATTTTACTATTTCTTTTGTAAGTATCACTGAAATGGGGCTTTGTCAATCCACTTAATTACCTACTAAAAACTTTTGTATGACCCTTGTTAGAGCATCCGTAGTGGTAATGCTAAAAGACGAAAGAAATGGTAACTTTACAAATCGGTAGGCCTGCAATGGTGTACTCAAATTAACAAATTCAACAGTAAAAATGGTAGGTGTTTTGCAAAGTTACCATTTATTTACTGAATTTACAAATGCTTCCTATGAACTTCATTTGTTCGTAGGAATTTTCTATGAACTATTTTTTATTAAGTATTTGAGTTTTTATATATTCCTACGAATTTATATTGTTCGTAAGAAATTTTTTCCATTTCTTACTAACAATATAAGTTTGTAGGAACCTCCCTTACAAATTTCTCTTCATCCACCATTGTATATGATGAGAGCAAAACCCACTTTTCAATTCGCAATTATAGCTTTAGGACAGGTCCACCATTGGACATGCTCTTAAGGGTAAACTAACACTCAAATTTTGGGCCCTGTGCAGTCGCCAGGGTGGCACTTACCCAGGCCGACGATGCTCCCCGCAACAAATTGAGGATCTTCTTATATCAAGTTATATATCTTTGTTCATTTGTTCATATAATACTCTTCTACTCAATTTAATTTACTTTTTTTTATGAATTTAATTTACTTTGCAACTACATTTCAACACATGTTACTTTACTGGGAGCTTTATTACCAAATAAATACATATCAAACCCACCAGAATAGGTAGTTCTGTGCGTACCTGTGTGAATGTTTGTGAGTGGGTCAACAAAATGGGAGTAGGGGAGAGGTTATGATTTTTTGTTTTGGTTTTGGTTTAGTTTGAAGTTAGATTAGTTTGGATATTATATTTTTTACACGGTTTGATATTGTTTTATTTTCTTCACAATTTAGATACAAATAAGTTCAACTGCTTTAACGTTTTCGAGAATATAATAATCTTTTCAACACGATCTGTTATCGTTATCAAATTTGGTGAGGGTAATAGATAAGAACTAAAATATAAAATAATGAAACCCCACCGAGTTGTTTTATAGAAATATCAAACACTACATGCAAGAGTTTAATAAATTGGCTCTTTTTCGTGATAGCCTTGGCCACCAATCTGAAAATTCGGACTTATAGGAAGGTGGTTAATGTAAATGTAGCTCTTTGTACTGGAATATTCTTACTCAGATCTTTCACTGAAACAAGAGAATTATAAAGTCAAGCCAACTAATGAACAACACGATCAGCTTTCAGACAAATATAAATAAATAATCTGATCACAAACATCACGTGACGTTTACAATGGAACCGTGTGCTTTTCCTCCTCCTCCCCCTCCCTTTCCTCTTTTGACCACTTTTTGGTTCAGGTTTTAAACGGGTTGGATGGGGTTTGGGAACGAGTTTTTAATTAAAAAAAACATTTTTTTAAATACATTTATACAAATAACTCACTTTTGAGTTTAATTATAAAAAATGTACTGTTATAATTCGCATCTTAGATATGCATATTTTTGTTTTGAATTGGTGCAAATTGATTAAGAAATAATGAAAATATTAGGGTTCGCTTGGTTCTGTATTCAGAAAATTCGATTTAAACGTTATTTTTAAATACAGTTTTAAAATTCATTTTTTTGTGTTTATAATTATTGGTGTGCATCAACGGTTGAGATCAAATTTTTTGAGACGGTCAAAGGGTCTGAGATTGTACCATGTCACCATTTTTGCATTGTCACATGGCAAAATGGAACAAGCCAAAGAAAACCCTACTCATTTTCTCCCAAAACTCGTTCCCTCACGATTCTACCCTCTTTCTCTCCCAAAACTCAAACCCCCTCAACGTTCCTCTGCCACTTCCTCCATCGCCGGCTCCCTTCGCTGCTGCCTACCTCTCAAAGCCTCCCACCTACGTTGTCGCATCCCTCTAAAACCCTCCCTTTCAAACACTCCCACCTTCGTTGCCTCCCTCCCTCCCTCCCACCTCCGCTGCCTCCCTCCGAAACCCTCTGCGCCGTTTCACGCAAAAAAGTATCTCTTCATTTACATCCCCTTTTGTTGAAAGGTTTTTACAGTCTTAATCGTGTTTGTTTGAGGTCGGAATCATGGTTGTGGGTTTTAGGGTTTTTATGATTTCTTCATCTTCATCCGCTTTCACACACATGTAACTATATCCTCTTTTTGGAAGATGTAACGATACCACTCTCCAAATCGTCGTCGGATCTAAGGTAACCCCCTCTCAATGTATGTTCTTTATCACTACTGAGATGTGTTATTTATATAGTCAAAGTTTCCATATTGAAATTTAATATGGAATTTATCTATTTGTACACAATCGAAGAATAACAAATTAAAACTAGATGCAATTTCCAGTCCAATTAATTCGAAAGAATTGTATAAACAGATTTGAATCGTTCATACAAAGAGATTTCATTTTAAAGTCCAATTGATTTTAAAATACGGTACAATTGATTTTATTTATGTTTTCAACCCCCTGTTTTTTGTTGGGAAACTCATTCATATTGTTTTTATATTTATCACTACTATATAAATAGCCTATAACTACCATAACAAAAAAAAAAATATGAACAGGAAATTGAAAGTTAAATGAACAAATATTAAAAAAAGGGTTCGTTTTGTTGTTGGAGAAGATGTTAGAAATGTGGATGGATTATATATCAATGGTTTGGAGGAATTGGGTGCTGGTGAAAAGATTGGGAATGAAGAGGTAGGTGATAGGGGATTGTGAAATTGGTAGCTGGTGAAATTGTTGGCGATCAAAGTGGGGAGGTTGAGAATGAAACTTTTGAAGTCGTTGGTGATCAAAGTGGAGAGGTTAAAGTAATGATTGAGAATGAAACTAGTAAAATTATTATTGATCAAAAGGGAGAGGTTGAAGAAAAGATTGAGGATGAAACCAATAAAATTGTTGGTGATCAAAGTGGAGAGGTTGAAGAGGATCAATGGAGTGGGGTTGAAATGGGATTGAATGAAGGAGCTGAAGATCAAGAGGATTCGTAAAGGGGGATTGAATGAGTTTCCCAACATCTCTTCAAATTGTTTAAAATCCCTGTTTTAATATGGAACAAATTCCATATTAAAAATCACATTGATAAGAGGCCATAAATTCCTTTACTTTTTATATAGGGTTACTCTTTGTACATACACTACACCAAAATGGGCAAATTGTCACCTTTCAGCCGACCAGCCTTGTCAAGGTCATTGACCGTGACAAAAAACACGTGTTTTATGTCACGGTCATTGACCTTGACACGACCGTGACAACTAATTGTCACGGTCAATGACCTTGACACGACCGTGACAACTTTTCCAGCAAAAACCCTTTCCCCCTTCTTTTTTCCCTCCCACCGTTCCCTCCCTCTCTCCCTCTCTCTCTCTCTCGACGCTGCTCTCTCTCTCTCTCTCTTTCTCTCTCTCTCTCTCAGGTCCAATTTCTCTCTCTCTCTCTCTCTCTCTCTTCCATTTATATATATATTTGTGTGTATATTTATGTGTGTATGTGTATATATATATGTGTGTATGTGTGTGCGTGTGTGCGTGTGTAGGGGGTGGGGCAGGGTGGGGCGGGGTGGGGTAGGGTGGGGGAGGGGGTGGTGGAGGGGGGCAGGGGGTGGGGCGGGGTGGGGTGGGGCAGGGTGGGGGAGGGGGTGGTGGAGGGGGCAGGGGGTGGGGTGGGGTGCGGTGTGTGTGGTGGTGTGTTTTGGGGGAGGGGGGAGGGGGTGGTGGAGGGGGGCAGGGGGTGGGGTAGGGTGGGGTGTGTGTGTGTGTGTGGTGGGGGAGGGGGTGGTGGAGGGGGGCAGGGGGTGGGGTGGGGTGCAGTGGCGGACCCAGGATTTTTAGTAAGGGGGTGCGAAATTTTTTGAGCAATGTAGGGGTTCAGGGGCGGTAGCCCCAAAGGCAATTTTTTTAGGATTAACATTGAAATTATAAGAAAATTATAATTCAATATTGAAAATTAACTGAAAAAATAACACTGAAATTTGAAAATTCTCCTAAATATTTCTAACATTGCCCCTAAATACGATACCCCTAAATATTGAACACAAAAATACAATACCCCTAATTTCTAACATACCACTAAATATTTCTAACATTTAAAGATTTGAGAAAAAAATACTCCTAACATTGAATAGTGTTAGTTTCCTAAATATTTACAAATGAACACAAAAATACTCCTAACATTGAATAATTTAAACCTTTGAAGGAATACAAAAATACTTTTTAACATTTAATTTAAAAAAATTAAACATTTGAATAAAAAAGTTTTATATACTTAACAAATAACTTACCTGAAAAAAGTTTTATATACTTAACAAATGTTTCTTCTGTGTTTTACTATTTAAGTATAATAAATTACATACTCTGCCCCTTAGCTTTATAACACTAACAAACAGATACACCTTCCAATCCTAGAGTTTACACATAGGCCCCAATATTATTTTTTTTGCGCATACCTGTACAAAAATTTCCGAAAACAAGGGGTGGGCGGCCGCCCACTCTCGGGACCACCTAGGTCCGCCCTTGGTGGGGTGGGGTGTGTGTGTGTGTGTGAATAGGTATAATTTTTTTCACTCCCTCTCTAACCCTCCACAATTGATTCTTATGCTAAAATCCTCGCTTACACAATATATATAGGTATAATTCACGAGCTTTAGCTAAACTAGGGTTTTATAGAGTTTCGCTCCTACTACTTGGGCAATGACTATACTAGGGACCAAAGATAAATAAATAAACTGGATTCAAAGTAAATACTAGGAAATCCCAATTTATAACCGTCTAATTTATATCCTTTATTTATTTAATCACGATTCATTCCACTAAATAATCATGATTGCACTCAAATTTAATTATTTATAAATCACTCGAAAGAATGTGTTCTTATTATTAAAGTTGATTACGGTATATTATGATTCCCCACGTTATGTTTTCGATACCCTCTTGGTTAAATAATTTTTCTACTAACCGATTTTAATGAATATCTGATCAATTACTTGATTCTAAAACTTAATTCTATAGGATTATAAAATAGTTCATCGGTCGGGTAAACAAAACATATAAGTCTATCAAGGGGTATCACAATCCAAATTATTTCTTGGACGTGAATTCCTCCAAATTATGATCTCATACCTATTTTACACAATGATTGTGAAAGAAATTTAATATCCATAACCCTAGGGATTAAGAATCTATGAACTTTTTGCAAACGATATGAGATTTCCCATGTTTAATCAAGAACATCCTTAGACTTGTAGGGGTGGGGTGGGGTGGGGTGTGTGTGTGTGTGTGGTGGTGTGTGGTGGGGGAGGGGGTGGTGGAGGGGGGTGGGGTGTGTGTGTGTGTGTGATGTTCAATCTAGTTGGTGCACAAACTAACGGTCAAAGTAATAGTATATAATTCCAACATTTCAAACTACTTGAACATCACAAATGGATACGAACTTAAAATATAAATTGAGATAACCTTAGAATCTAATTAGGGTAAAAATATAATGGAATCAACTAACATATATGTAGGGGTGGGGTGGGTAGGGGTGGGGGTGGGGTGTGTGTGTGTGTGTGTGTGCTTAGGTGCGTAGGTGTGCGTGTGTGTGTGGCGGTGGGTGGGGGTGGGGGTGGGGCACCCATTTAATAACTCTTTAAATATTTGGAAAAAACATAATATTACAAAATTGAAACGAAATGGTATTGACGGAACTTACACATACGTTATAATATAGATGGAACATTTTTTTATCTGTACTATTAATTCAATTAGGTAAAACGAAATGTGTACTATTAACATTTTTTTTTATCTGTACTAATAACATTTTTTTTATAGCAAAAATGTCTCCTTCAGATGTTAAGGCGAAGATGATGATGCTGTTTATGATGATGTCGTCTGGGTTCGGTGGTAGCGGAGGCGACGAGGGCTCCTCCGCCGCTAGGCTCCCCAAATATGGAAAATTTGGGATTACCGTCGAAAACAAGTCGGAGCTTTTAGCGAGATCCCTCGAGCTGCTAAAGACGGTCATCGGCCCGAGGTTTATGAGTTGGAAGGAGGTGCCGTATGAGCTCAAGTTAGCTGTTTGGGCGGCACTACAGGTAATATTTATATGAATATTTCAATTTATATTTATATTTATACTTATTCGCAACTAACATTGTATTTGTTGGACAGGCACAATTCAACTTGGATCCAAAGCTACGTGATTCCGTCTTGGAGCAGTTGAGGGAGCAACACAAGACGTGGAAGAAAAATATGCGGTCACGGTACTTTGGAAAAACACGAGAGTCCATTTTACAATGGCGCGGATCCGTCCCGCCCAAGGAGCCGATCTCATTGGCACAATGGCAAAAGTTCATTGACAATGAGATCGAGGATCGACAATTGGCATCTCGCCAATCGGGGAGGGAAAATCGGGCTAAAAAGACGGACGTGCACTACTCCGGCCGGACCTCTTACGCTGAGGTGGAGCATAGGATGCAGGTAAGATTTAATTTATCTATAACTACAGAAATATATTCTTGGATATTAATTTTACTAATTTTACTTTACTCTATTTTATTTCAGGGGGTAGGTAGTGGGCCAGGGGGTAAGCCACATAGGCTCGATACTTATGTGGCTCTTCGGACGAAGAAGGGGAAGGACAAGGAGGTGTCCCCGAGTGTCGCGGACACGATTGTAAGTAATCCGACAGTTTAATTATTGTTAATTACGTTATAATTTTTGAGTTTACTTATTTTACTAATCATGTGCTTTTTGTAGTTTCAGGCAAAGCTTAAGGAAGTGCATGAGTCATCAGTCTGATGCCGACAAGGCATCTTTGTCCACAGACGCACTCAGCCAAGTGCTTGGCTCTGATCGATAAAGGGAGGACAAGGGGAGTGAGCTCGCGGGTGGCCAAATCGAGGATCATCGGATTAGAGACGAGCGACACCGGGTTGGCTCGAACGGTGGATTCACACGACGCGAAGCTGTCCCGTTTGGAGGCGACGGTCCAAGATATGTACGTATTCATGAAGCGTACGTTGGGTGGAGACCGTAAAGGGAAAGGGAAAGGTAAGGAGAAGGCGGTGGAGGAGGAGGTGCGGGAGGACGAGGCGCAGGATGACGAGGATGTGGACCTCGCTGCTTCATCAACGACACGTTCGTACTTCGACGATCCACTTCCCTATTTGATTCCCTCCAACAGACCATTGTCGACAATTGGTTGGCCGAGTGTGTTCATATTGGATGTATTTGATGTCCAGCGGATAGGGCGGGGGTTGAGGGACCCGAATATCGTCGAGGGTGGAATAGTCCATGGACGTGTGCTTCAAGAGATGGAGTTCAGGGTGCTCGTCACGCATGTCATACCCAGGAAGGAGAACTCCCTATTGTGGTTGTGCGAACAATGCGGCACGACGTATATTAGTGGGTGCGTTAATTCGTATGTCGTGTGGCCTACTCACCTCCTCAGTTTTATCCAAGACATGTAGTAACATTATTTTTAAGTTTGTCCATTTTAATTAAATTTGGATTATATCGTCATGTATATTGTTTTTACTTTGAATATTTGGATTATATCGTCATGAATATATATTTGCATTATCTTTAGTTTGTGTTGGATATATGATGTTTGGAACAGGTACAACGTTGCTATAACAGGTACAAATATACTGCTGGGCAGTGGCGGTGGCCATACTGCCCAGCAGATTTTTTTTAAATTCTGCCCAGAATTGTCACGGTCAATGACCGTGACAAGTCCGCGATAAAAGTTGTCACGGACGTGTCACGGTCATTGACCGTGACAATTGGGGGTCACGGTTATGTCACGGTTTAGAACCGTGACAAACGTGTCACGGTCCTTGACCTTGACACGACCGTGACACAAAACGCGATTTTTTGTCAAGGTCAATGACCGTGACACGACCGTGACAAAAAAAGTTGTCTCGCCTCGAAATGTCACGGTCATTGACCTTGACAAGGTGAATTTGTCAAGGTCAATGACCTTGACAAATGGGCAGATTTGGTGTAGTGATAGGTAAGTTTGATAACCCATAAAGTATCAGATTAAAATTTAAGTTTCACTTGAAAACATGCCACAAAATTTTACTGATGCGGAACTAACTTCTCACTAACACGGAATACATTATGTGAATTGAAGTTTAAATTTTTTTACTACTAAGATAAATGGGCCCTCAAATCTCTTTGAGACAAACAAGTAATATCCTGACTTATTTAATATTTTAAAATAATCAGATTCGTTGGGATGCACTTAGACATGATACAAATGCGTTTGGATTAGTTAGTGATATGTTCAGACATGTGCTTTTCCTCCTTTTGTCTCAGTCTCATCTCAATTGTTCGTTATACTAACACCGAATCCTTTTTTTGTTTTTATAAGATGAGTTCTACCCCTAATCATATATGTTTTATTTGTTCGACCAGGAATGCAAATTCCAAAAGGAAAACTAAGAAATAAGATGACTTCAGATTTATTAAAAATCAAATTTGCTTTACTAAAGTTTGCTTTAGTAGGAAATCCTTTAACAACCAAATTTGAAATTGATTTGGTTGATATGACTTCAGATTAAAAATGTCACACCTAATTTCATTTTATACGCTGGAGTTTGACTATTCTGCTTTTAACCAATATTTTTTATGTTGCAGATTTAGATGAATTGGAAGAAAATATGCAATGTTACAACCTAAATTGAGGAATCAACCCAATATTGAAGAGGTACGTATAAATGTTTATTTGTGATTCAGTTCATCCTAAATGTTTATGATGTCTCACTCTATATTATGACGTGTTTTCAGCCTAAGATTAAAAGGTGGGGAGTCAATGCCAGTTTTATCCCCTTTTCTTCATTCATGTCGTGAATGCATAAGTTTTTCTTTTATAATTCAATTAACTTTGATGGTTTATAGTCATGGATTAGAAAAACCTCACCTTTTACAAGATCGTTGACTTTTTTTCTTTAAATATGCTCCTTCTTTTGACTGAATAGATTGATGTGGGAAAAAATGTTTTGTACATTTTGAGATATCTAGACTACTCACATAGAAATGGGAAAAAAAATTCTTCACATATAATATCCATTATAAGAGTGAGTTGTACAGTTTTAAATTACTGACTGGTTTCTATTGATTGGGATAATGTATCAACAATAACACTGAATAACTGAATATTCTGTGTAGTTGTTTATTAATGAGACTTGGGTGTCTTAGGTGTAAAATGGTTAAAACAATGTAAATTCAATTCTATATGTTGTGACTTTCAATAACATTTAAAAGATGCATTTATATGATTCTTGTTTTCATATGCACAAGAGCTAATATGTTTTCATATAAAAGACTGTTGAAGTTTTCAGTACTTTACGGCTGAGATCAAATACATCCAAGATCAAATCTTTCCCTCGAGGTGAAGTTTTCAGACATTATTAAATTTATTCATCTGTTTGAATAATATTATCAATGAATGCACTTAAATTTATTCATTTGTTTGAATAATAATATTATCAATATTTTCTGACATTGTAAATTTTTATATACTAAGTTTAAAATTTATTTTCATGTAGGTCCTTAAATCTTTTATCTGTAGTTTTCTTCACTTGCAATTATAATGTTTGGTGAAGTTAATAACAAAGCCTCCAAGTCTGTAGCAAATGGTTACATCAAAATATTTGAAATAATTTGTTTATTTAATTGTTTAGGGCAATTGAAATCATTCAAATTTTATTGTTGATTTTTTGTTTCCCAAAGCTTTACCATATTAGAACTTTTTAGTTTGATACAATTTCTTTTGACACATATAAAAGGAGATACCAAAACTTGCAAAAAAAAATATATACTTTGTTAGAATCTTACCATGTACTCTATTTTGTGGGTCTTAATATCTCTTATCGAGACGATGAATACGTGGACACCCATATCGACAACACCTATCGCATCGTGAGTTGGTAAAATGAGCTTGGAAAAAACTATTGCAAATTTTTCATGAACTACTGCATTGACGTGTTCTCTATTGCAGACTTTTATTGCTCGATGGGTGTTGAACAAGGTGGTGTTGATTTTAATTGTAATCTCATTTTGATGGTCGTCATGTTGAAATGCACGAGATGGTGTGGTGTAGAGGTGGTTTTGTGAAGTTTTGACAATCCTCACTTGACAAAAGATGAGGTAATTATAAGGATGTAGCAAAAAATTATCTTTTAATGCTGAAGTACTTTATTATGTTTTGTTTTTATAATTTAATTTTAATTTCTTTCAACTAATAAATTTGCATTATTGAAAACTTGTTGTTGTAGGAAACATTCAAGAACATCATGGAAAGTACGTGTGAAATCGAAGAATCGTGGGTTGGGAATAAGAGAAACAACTCATACAATATACAAATTATTGACACAATGTTTGTGGTGAAAATGTAGCTTTTTCTTATTGAAGTATTAAAAATATTTTTGTCTAATTATGTGTTTAAAATTGTGTCTGATCGTTATCAGTGTTGTTGGATAAAGAACATTCAATATTGAAAACATCTTTATTGATCATTATCACAATGCGGTTGGAAAACAGAGAATATCTTTATTGGTCATTATTCAAGTTAGAATAGTGTCGCAAGCGTATTATATATGATGGCTTTGTTTCGTGGTTCTTAAATTGATGTTTGAGTTTTATGAATGTGAAAATTTTATTGATTTGGATTATATTTGTGTACTGAGTTTGTTAGGTTATTTTCGTCAGACTATTAGTGTTATCATAGTAGTATTTTTTATTTATTATACAGGGTGGATAGTCTTATAAATAAAGGAATTTCTGCCCAAATTTTCAAAAAAAAATTACACTTATTTTTGTTAGGGAACAAAATTTTTGTCCTTTTGCAATTATGTACTTTGTAAATTTTACTATATATATAAAAGCATGATATTTATACTATTATATATATATATATATATATATATATATATATATACTAAAAGATGAATATCATGCTAAAAGATAACATTATTATTTTGTTTTCTTATTTTTTTTTCATTATTTTTTTTATTTTGACCCGCGGCCAATTTTATCGCCGTGCAATCGGCATTTACTTTTTTTTTATTTTAACCCGGGGGCAATTTTATCGTCGTGCCATCGACACGGACACATACTAGTGTGTGTGTGTGTGTGTATATATATATATATATATATATAGAGAGAGAGAGAGAGAGAGAGAGAGAGGTTCTCTAGTGGATCTAAAAATGGACCTAATAAAACATTAAAAATCCAATTAATTGTAATTCCTTGGTGTAATTGATCTACACCAGCGGCACCCGAGACCATTCCGACAAGAGACCCCCCCCCCCCCCCCCCCCCCCCCCCCCCCCATGAAGAAAAGCTTTAATGCTAAAAGCTTGTTTACAAGGTTAATAACAAACTGTTAAAAATTGTGTGAACTTCGAATAAACTTTTGGGCAAAACTCTTTTCGAAAAACATAAGATGTGTTATAAAAACTTTCTGAATGTATGGATTAGATTCGATAGTTGATTACCTTACTTTTTAAATTTTATGAAATATCTACTAAAGTTACCATGCAGGCCCAATCACAAAAACAGTTAAGAACATTCAAAGGAATAGACACATGAATTTTTAACGTGGTAAAACCCTTAATCAAGGGAAACATCCACGGTGCCCTCTACGACACAAAATAAAAAATCACTAGAATAAAGAATCAAGTTACAACACTTAAGCAAACAGATAAGGATCCTAAATCTAAGTTTCGAATTATACCTACTTGAGCTACTCCACTCCAAAGGTTTCTGACTAGAATTGATCTCTTCTTTGTTGCTTCGTTACCTTTTCCTTGACCTCTTCTCTTTGAATTCAGACTCTAGCAACTCTTTCAATTTTAAGTCTCAAATAAACCACTGTGTCTAAGTGTTTGTGATGTGCACTATATGCAAATATGCAACTCACCCTCTCAGATTTATATATACAAACGATCCTATCGAATTACAAACAGATCTAGAATGAATAGGATATTTCCAAGTCTGTATTTTACAAATCAAGACTTCTTGATCTTTCTATTAATAGACAGATCTCAAGGATACCTTGCTCAGAAGACGACCAAGTTCTTAAAAAAATTCAATATTTTGAAAATATTTTTGAAATTATAAACCTCTAATTGAGATCCAAACTAGACTAGAAGTCTATATTGTAAAAACATAATCAGAAATAACATGGAGAAAATGATTCAAATGTTTTTGTAAAATAAACTTCTAAGTCAAGATTCAGATCTAGAAGAACATCCGTGCTTTCTAAAATAGCCAAGGTCCTATGCTTTTCTTTTTATTTTTGAACACTTTTATTTCACAAAATGTGAAATAAAACCAAGAAACACAAACACTCTTAAGGATTTGGTTTTTCTTTAAACCCCAAAAGTTTATTTTTCAAAAACATTGGAATCAAGTGGATCTGAAAACAGAGATCCAAAAAGAGAACTAAAAATAGGCGTGTGATGTTCTCTTTAGAAAATCACAAGTTTCAATATATGAAACTTGTTATTTTCTCAGTGAGATGTTTTAAGAAAGACTTAAAACGAAAGAGGTCTTCTACAAGACGTCAACCCAACTACTATACACACAGAAACCCTATATTGGTTCTATCTCTTGTGGTTTTTGGTTTATGGTAAAAGTGTTTGAGATTTTAAAGTGTTTGGATTGAAGGGATTTACTCAGAGGTGATGAAGGATGACGATGGATAAATCTTCTTCCTTTGTCTCTCGACTGCAAGCTTTTAGAAAGTATTGGGAACCACACCTATTTTTTGCCTAATGAGGTCGGGTCCCTAATAGCCCCATAAAACAATAACGTAAAATTCTCATTTTTTATATGAAAATGGATCTACTTGGAACTCCAGCTCTGAATCTTCATTTTCTATTTTTACTTTTTTGCTACTGATTAAGTAGTTATTTTTTAGCTCATGGCAATTGGAAATGGACTTCTGTTTTCGAAGATGACTTGATTAATTAATCATATAAACAATTCATCTACCTAACATTATCTAGATCTCTGGTTTTTCTTTACATAATAAAAAGGTAATAAAGAGAGAGAAAACTTACAAAAATATAGGGATTGCTTTGTCTTTGGTCTTTTCATTATCATTATCCATATACAAATTTGATTTATTTCTCATCCCCAAAACAATATCTAGTAAGCTTCCATACCCTGATTACAGTATGCGGCTCAATTGAACTCATACATACTTTTTGTTCTGCTCTTTAGGATTCTAAATGTAATGTGTTTGGGTCAATGTAGGTAGTGGTGAGTGAGATATTTTACAATTTGATGATGTCGGCTGTGGTGATCAATTCATTGATATCAGGGCCACTGATAGCTTTCTTAGTGAAAAGAGAAAATGACACCCTCGGTTATAAGCACATAGTACTAGAATTGCAAAATCCAGAGAGTGAGCTAAGAATGTCGACCTGTGTTCACGGTCCTCGCCCTGTCCCAACAATGGTCGGGCTCATTGCATCATCAAGAGGCTCCGAGAGTGTTCCCATTACCCCTTACCTAATGCACCTGATTGAGATCCCTGATAAAACAAAAGCCAAAGTGATGTCTCAGGAAATCAGGGAAGATGAGTTTAGCGACGAGGAAGACTATGGCGGTAATGATGCCTTGGAGATCAGTGAGGCTGTGGATATCTTCACCGCCGAGACCGGAGTGATGATACGTTAGGTCAGTAAAGAATTAAATTGGTATAAGAAAAACTGTATATTTTCCAAGTTTAGCAAGAAAATTTTTGAACTATGCATTATGCTGCAAATATCCCCTTCTGTACCTTTTTTTTGCAACAAATGCATAATTCACGGATGTTTTCACATTAAATTAGTTCAGAGGGTTGTTGCTAAACCTGCCTAGTTCAGTAATTTTTTTTTAAAATTTATCGAATGAAGTGTAAAATTTTAATATTAACTCAACCTTTTTTTGTATGTTTACAAATTTAACCTTTGCCCATCTATTGCCTAATTCTTGGATCTGTCGTTACAACAGGTTAAATCTGTATCACAATTTGCGAGCATGAATGAGGACGTGTGTGATTTTGCTGAGGATGTACGTTCCTCAATCATACTTCTTCCTTTTTACAACCATCAACGGATTGATGGAAAACTGGAGAGTGGAAGAGAGGGTATAAAGAGTACTAATCAGAAAGTTCTGCGTTATGCTCAATGCTCGGTTGCCATTCTCGTAGATCGAGGGCACACAGTCAAGGCCTCGTCTCAAGTGTCTGGTTTTGAATCCTTGCAGCACATTACAACTTTGTTTTTCAGTGGGCCTGACGATCGCGAGGCATTGGGGTTTAGTAAATGTCTTGGCACACATCATCGTATCAACCTCACTCACGCATCATCACATCAACCTCACTATGATTCGCTTCCTCCCGGCATCAGGTAGGGATCAAAATGTGGGGCTGAACGTGGACCACAAGGATTTGAATGTTTTGATGGCTATATCAAATCATGAGATGGAGAATGAGGTTGATAATGCCTTCTTGACAGACTTTTATAACAGGTTTGGCTTAGCCCCTTATATTGCTTGATAACCTACTAATGACTAATGAAGAAGAGATAGGTGTATAATACAATTTGAAAGAGATAGGTGTATGATATAATATTTATTGAAAACTAGATGTCCCTATTTTGTAATAAAAATGTCATCAGAATCTCTATTATCTCCAAATGTGAATAAATATAGGATTGGCGTAATCTTCTCCAATAATTCAATTAAAATTGAAGAAAAAGAAATGCCATTGGAGATCTCTTCCTGAAATTTGATTATTGCTCAATTAATCACTGAATACGAATAAAATTGAGGAGCTATTTATGCATGAAAGCTTGAGTAAATAAAGAGGCATTAAGTTTTTGAAACCTTTATTTTTGCAAAATAACCATATTATCATCCATTGACATACTCTATTTGGTTAATGATGATCAGGTACTTGACATCGGGTCAAGTAGGATATGTAGAGAAGTATGTGGAAAATGGGGCTGAGACAGCGTCGGCATTGAGGGATATGGCGGATATGTATTCATTGTTCATAGTAGGGAAGAGAGGGAGAGGAAATTCGCCTCTAACAACTGGAATGAGTGACTGGGAGGAGTGTCATGAACTTGGCATAGTGGGAGATTTATTAGCGTCTTCAGATTTTGATATCAGTGGCTCAGTTTTGATTATTCAACATAGAACTTCAAGAAATAGGACAGTGAAAAATTTCTAACGTAGTCTCCAAAAGATATCCGCTTCACAGTCTGATAGGACTCCTCTGTTGAGAATAACGAGTACAAAACTCTAATATTCGCAAGAAATGATTATAAGGAAGTACTTACTAAACCACTCTTTCAAAACACTTAAAGAAGACTAACTCACAAACTACTACACTCAAACTAAGACACAAATGCTAATTGCCTTATTATTTTTCTTCTTCTTAGATGATTATACAAGCATATGACATGGGGTATTTATAGCATGGCAAATACATTTCAGGACACACATTAAACAAGTAAGGAAAAATTATAACCACACTTTTCTACCTAACACACTAATTTATCACTAGTGAAATATATGTAAGCAATGACATAACACACACTAATTTAGCACTAATTCAATATATATAAGCAATGACATCATATGGATTGTGATGTTGAAACTTAATACTCCCCCTCAACATCTACTGTCATTCCTTTCACCATGCCGAACTGACGACGAAAGTTTTCAAACTTGCTTGTACTTAAACCTTTTGTGAACAAGTCCGCAATTTGATCATCTGTCTTGATTTGTCTCATCTTAATCTCTTCTTGTAGAACCTTCTCTCTGATAAAATGATAATGTACTTCCACATGTTTAGTTCTTGCATGAAAGACTGGACTTTTTGCCAAATGAACTGCCGACTGGTTGTCACAGTACAACGAAACTACATAATCTATTGGTTAATGTAGATCATTCATCAACTGTATTAACCACGTACTCTCTTGAGCTGCCATTGCTGATGCTCGATACTCTGCTTCCGTAGTCGACAAAGATGCAGTTGGTTGTCTCTTACTACACCAAGAAATTTCTCCAGATCCAAGTTTAAACACGTACCCAGTAGTTAATCGGCGAGGGTCGTGATCTCCTGCATAGTCAGCGTCATAATAGCCAATTAACTTGCAATCTTCACCTTTCTTGTACAAAATACCATAGTTAGTTGTACTCTTCACATATCTCAATATTCGTCGAACTGCTTGTAAATGAGACTTCTTTGGATTTTTCATGTACCGACTCATCACACCAATTGCATAATAAATGTCAGGTCGAGTCAAGGTTTGGTAGATAATACTACCTACTGATTATCGATACATCGTGGCATCTTCCAAATCTTTTCCTTCATATGCACATAGCTTGCCATTTGGTTCCATCAGTGTCGAGATTGTCTTGCATTCGATCATCCCTAACTTCTTCAATAAATCTTTGGAAAAAATTTGCTGACAGAGAAATATTCCTTCTTGTGTACGATCAACCTCTAGACCAAAAAAGTGCTTGAGTTGTCCAAGTTCCTTCATCTGGAAACGAACTGATAAATTCTTCTTTGTTCGAAGAATTTCTGCCTTATTAGCACCAGTTATGATCAAATCATCCACGTATACCAGTACGATAGCTAACTTTCCTCCATTAGCTTTGACAAACAAGCTAGAATCTGGAGGTGTTACTGAATAACCACTTTGAGTTAAAAATTCAGCAATCTTACCATACCATGCCCTTGGTGCCTGTTTCAATCCATAAAGTGCCTTTCGCAACTTACACACATGCTCAGGATGATATTGATTATGAAAACCCATTGGTTGAATCATGTAGATCTCCCAATCTAACTCCCCATGGAGAAATGCGTTCTTCACATCCATTTGCCATAAATTCCAGTCTTTGTTGGTTGCAAGTGCAAGTAGGACTCGTACAGTTGTAAGCTTTGCCACTGGACTCAATGTTTCATCATAGTCTAGTCCATATTATTGAGAGAACCTCCGAGCCACCAGTCGAGCTTTGTATCTCTCAATTGATCCATCTAGACGAGTCTTTATCTTGTAAACCCATTTACATGATATGGCTTTCACATTTATTGGCTTCGGCACGAGATCCCAAGTCTGATTTTGCTCCAGTGCTAGTGATGTCTTCTTCCATAGCTTTAATCCACTCAGAATTCTGGGATGCTTCTTCAAATGTATCAGGTTCTTTTACACTTGCTTCTTCTTCTATGGCTGTGTTGGCGTATTTAGGATTTGGCTTTTTTATTCTTTTTGACCTCCTGAGTTGTGATTATGGAGTTGATACTTTCGGTTCACCAGGTCCATCTTCTTCATCTGGTTGGTAATATACACCAGTTTGCCAAGGATTTTGAGTTACTTCTTGCTCGATATTATCATCATCATATGAATCTTCATCTTCGTGTGAGCTTGATATAATTTGAGGAGTCTGTTATCCCATTTCCTGTTGCATCTTCTCTTCCAATTCCTTCGAGTTTGATAACACCTCCTTTTTTTAGGACCATCAAAAAGATGCTTCATCAAACACCACATCTCGTGATGTGTAACACCTTCCAATCGTAGGATCGCAACATTTCCACCCTTTACTCTGGTTGTCGTATCCTATAAAGATACATCTGACAGCTTTCTTGTCAAACTTTTGACGTAGATGGTTAGGGACAAATACATAGCATACAGAGCCGAATACTCGCAAGAAACTAACCGTAGGTTTCATATCCCATAATTTCTCAAAGGGTGAAATAAACTCTAATCTTGGTTGAGGAAGTTTGTTAATCACATGAGCTGCAGTTCTCATAGCTTCAGCCCAAAATCTTCCCGGTACATTCTTAACATGTAGCATACTCCAACAACCTTCTGCAAGATGTCGATTCTTTCTTTCTGCTACTCCATTCTATTGGGGGGTGTTGGCACCAGTAAATTGATGACGTATTCTACAGTCTCGTAAATACTGGAAAAAATCATTTGAGGTATATTCTCCTCCATTATCTGTGGGTAGACAAATAACATTCTTCCCCACTTCTCCTTCAATAGTCTCTCTGAACTCTTTAAACTTTGAGAATGTGTCAGATTTTTCTTTCATAAAGAAAACCCACACATACCTGGAGAAGTCATTAATAAACTTTACCATATACCACATCCCACTAACTGATGGTTGCTTGACTGGTCCGAACACATCAGAGTGAACTAACTCTAATGGTTACTTTTCTCTAAACTTTGATTCCTCGTATGGTAATTAATGTGCTTTACCATACTGGCATCCCGCACAGACCGTGTCTGTCCTCACATTAAATTATGGAAGTCCCTTGAGCATCGACTTCATCATCATCGCACTTAGCTTAGAATAGCTAACATAGCCCAATCGCATGTGCCATAAATCTGTTGTCTCATTTTTTCTTGTCTTATCTACATATGCAGACGCTGTTGACATCACGTAGACTGATTGCAATCGCCGTCCCTCCATTATTGTCATTCTTGAGATCTTGAGGTCTTGATATACCTTCACATCTCGTGGACCAAATAAGACAAAGTGGCCTGATGATGTTAACTGTGCCACTGAAAGTAGATTTTTTCTCATACCCGGAACATGGTTGACATTTTGAAGTGGCACCTCGTTAGAACTGTATTGAGGTGCTACTACCGTCTTACCGATATGAGCTATTGGTAGCCTTGAGTTGTTGGATGTTACCACAACTATATTTCCCTTATATTTTGATAGGCTCTGTAACTTCTGTTTATCACCCGTCATGTGATTTGAGCAGCCTGAATCGACGATCCAATCATTCTCGTAGTCGATCCGCTCAGTTGTCGAGACTCTGAGAGCTAACTCCTCCTCTTCCACAACAAAAGATGCTTCAGCATCCCAATCATCTTCGCTTCTCTCCTTTGAATTGGAAGTAGCAGCATTGCTCTCAGCGGGCCTTTTGTTGGACCAACAATCTTTTGCCATATGTCCCTTCTTGTCGCAGTTGTAACATTTGCCCTCAAATCTTTTACCGTAGTCATGATTCTTTGAAGATCCCCATGGACAAGAATCTCCCTCTCCTTGATGACCTTTTGCCTTGTCATCATCCTTTTTATATCCGCCTACGACGTGCTGCTTGAAGTAGCCTTTGCTTTTGTTAGTGTAGAGCGCTTCCTCCTCACCCTTCAGTGAAACTCCTCCCATTTGTTTAGCCATAGCTTCTTGACTGAAAAGCAAATTTTCAAACTCAATAAGTGATGGTTGAGTCGGCCATCCTTCTATGACTGTAACAAAACTTCAGTATTCGGACCTCAAACCATGGATAATTATTCTTTTTATCCTGGTTTCACCAATAGCAGCTGTTGGATCTAAATTTGAAATTTCATGGCATATTTTCTTCACCTTGTGAAAGTACTTAGTGATAGTCATATCGCGTTGCGCCATCGATAGCAGCTCGTTCTCGAGAAGTTGTAGTCTTGTGTCGTTCTTCTTTGAAAAAAGTTTAGTGAAAGTGTCCCATGCTTCTTTCGGTGTTTTGGCATCCCAGACGTGGTCCAATATTTCTTCAATTGTGGTCTTTAAGGCAAACATCGCTTTGCCCGCTTTAATCTTCCATTTTTGCAAAGTGGTATTAGTGTCATCAACCTCTGGTTGTATAACTTCGCTACCACCAACGACCTCCCAAAGGTCTTGTCCTTGCATATAAGACGTCATACATGTCGCCCACATATTGTAATTTTGGTTATTGAGCTTCTTGATTCTTCCAACTACTTAAAGATCACCCATCGTGTAGGTAATTTTTTTATAATACCAAACAAGCCTGATTTTAATATACAAACTTGTAGAATACGAATTTCTCACGACTCAAGAAAACTCACTCCAAAAATACTGGTACACGACCATCCCGCTTTGATACCAATTGTTAAGAATAACGAGTACAAAACTCTAATATTCGCAAGAAATGATTATAAGGAAGTACTCACTAAACCACTCTTTCAAAACACTTAGAGAAGACTAACTCACAAACTACTACACTCAAACTAAGACACAAATGCTAATTGCCTTATTGTTTTTCTTCTTCTTGGATGATTATACAAGCATAGGACATGGGGTATTTATAGCATGGCAAATACATTTTAGGCCACACATTAAACATGTAAGGAAAAATTACAACCACACTTTTCTACCTAACACACTAATTTATCACTAGTGAAATATATGTAAGCAATGACATAACGCACACTAATTTAGCACTAACGCAATATATGTAAGCAATGACATCATATGGATTGTGATGTTGAAACTTAATATCCTCTTCGTCTACAGATTCTACATTATATGGATCTGTCGTGTGCAAAAACGGTCATTTGAAGAAGTGGAAAGTGCAAGAAAGAAAGCTATAGCACTATGCATTTTTGGCTTGAAATACATCTACAACTGTTTTTAGTTCCACATAACACACCCTCTAAACTGTGCATTTGATTGGAAAGCCCCCTTTTGTGGACTTTCTAGTGAAAGATTTTTATCATCACATTGAGGTCTTTACAACAAAATGCATCATTCCAGGATTCGTAAATTAAGAATATCTCGAGGGGACTGTGTCTTGCAAAAGCTGTTAGATCGGTGGGTTGTTTTGTACTTTTCCTTTAAAGAATTACAAAACTATCTGGATCATACTGGGAACATTTCCCACTTTTAAAAATGGCCTTTCTATGTTTAGGAGATGGATGGGATGGGGAGAATGTACAATATCGGATTAATTATTTTTGTGCAAGAGTAGGTCGTGAAGGTAAAATGTAGCTTGGAGATGGATTGATCAATCCTTTGTATGTAGACATTCATTTATAGAAAAAAAAAACTTCCTTTTTCGCTCCCAATGCGAAGAGGTTTGGAATGGTTTTAGAAGGTAGGTTTATATAAAAAGAGGTTTGTTGTTATTTGTTTTAGTTTTCTTTATGGATGTTAAAATTCTAATCTATAAATATAGAAACTTTCATACGTACCAAGTATATATACTGATGTTAATTTATTTTTCTAAAATATAAAAAAAAAATTGAGTTGAATTTTTTTTATATAGTATTTAAACATTTTAAGGACCCATTTAAAAAAAATCATAGCAAAATAACTTTTTTTGCTATTTTTTTAAAAATCGGTCAAACTTTTACAATTTTTAAAGTGATTTGTTAAAAGTAAAAAAAATTATTTTGAGATGATTTTTTTATATGAGTCCTTTGAAATGTTTAAATACCACGCAAAAAAACTCAATTCAAAAATTATTTTTTTACAATTTAAAAAAAAATCGTTATGTAAGCTTGATATGTACCATAGTCTGTGTGTACAGACTATGGTACATGCCAAGTTTACATACCAATTTTTTAACATAGTAAACAAACTATTTTTGAGTTGGCTTTTTTGTGTGGTATTTAATCAATTTAAGAAAACCAAAATAAATAAAAAAATCAGTTCAAAATAATTTTTTTTGCTATTTTAAAAAAATCGATCAAACTTTTACACTTTTAAAACACTTTAAAAGTTGTGAAAGGTTAACCGATTTTTTTTAAATAGCAAAAAAAGTTATTTTAAGTTAATTTTTTTTGTATGGATCCCTTCAAATATTTAAATATCACATAAAAAAATTCAATTCAATTTTTTCTTTAATATTTTTAAAAAATAGGTTTATGTCAGCAAGTATGTATACTTGGTATGTATGAGAGTCTGCCTTTTATATATATATATATATATATATATATATATATACCAGGGGTGGCCGTGGGCCGGGCCTGGGCAGGCCCGGTCGGGCTCGGGCCGGGCTTGAAAAATTAAGTGTTATCCCAAGCCCGCTCGGGCCTAGATCGGGCCTTATTATGTAATCCCAAGCCCGCCCAGATTTGAAAGCTCTTTACCCAGGCCCGCCCGATCGGGCCATATTATGTTAATTAAAAGTTTTTTTTTTAAAATTAAAATACCTATTTTTTTATTTAAAGACCAATTTTTTTAATTAAAAATCTGTTTTAAAGTCCATATATTACAAAGTCCATATATAAAGTTTCTCACTTTACATGAAAAGACTTGGTATACGTTTTTATATTTATAGAAGTCCCCCCCCCCCCCCCCCCACATATATATATATATATATATATCGGGCCTCGGGCCGGGCCGGGCCTCATCGGGCTTAAGAACTCATGCCCAAGCCCGCCCGAAAAAAAATCGGGCCTATAAAATTTTGCCAAGCCCGCTTTGCGGGCCTATTTATCTTACCCAAGCCCTATTTTTTTATTGGGCGGGTTGGACGGGCTTGGCGGGCCTCGGGCCTATGGCCACCCCTAATATATACCCACACACACTAGCGGATGCTCGTGCCTGAAGGCACGATTGAATTTTTAAAAATAAACTACATGATTACTACATGCGTGGTGGTGGTGACAACAGTTGTGGCAGAACGATTGTTAGGACGGGGCATGTTTTTGCATGCTATAAATATTAATCCAATCAACACACACAACAAAATATATTGTCATGTTTTTCGTGTCAACAACCCACATAACAAAAAAATCAAATAACATTAATGGATTTTAAAGAAGAGTAAGTATTTTGTCTACAACGCCCCATTTTTTATGCGGTGTTTACCAATAAAAACCAATGTTTGATATTGAGAGCATAGGATCACAAATTTGTATATTTGGCATTTGGATTGCCACATGCACTCACTCTTCTATTTTTGTTTACACCTTTTGCAAGTGAAACTAACTACAGAAAGAGGTTTGGATAATAATCCATGAAAATAGCAAGATAGGCATCACATCTATATTTATAGCATATAGCTCTTTTCCAATCCAAGGCAACTCTAAAAAAATTGTACTCTTTTCAACAAAAGTAGTACTTGTGATATATTAATTTTTCATAAGATAATTATATTTGTCTTGAATATAACCCACTCGTGGACGTTTAAGCAAATGACTAAAAGTCACCTCACTGGCGCAAAATTGTAGTTTAAAATTTTACAAGTCAAAACGAAAACATTCATAATACACAAATATAATGTAGTATAACTAATAAAAAAATTAACATAGTTTTTAACAGAAATGAGAAAAACTCTTATTTATCTCAAGTTTATGTCGTTGTAAATACCTGGTGAGGAAGACTAATATTCTGAAATTGCTTCTTTAATAACTGACAACTATAAATAAGAACAAAAAAACTCTAAACATCAACTTGAACACCAACTTAAAAATAATAGATACTTGTGTGTTTATATCAATTATAAAGTCCTCCTTACATTGGTTTCAATACAACTAATAGCGTATAGAAAAAAAATAATTACTTAGTTCGAGTTCCTCCTCCAAATGGGAGTGTTCTATTTTTTTTTTAATTTATCTATTTCATGTAATGCATAAACGATTCAAAAAATGCGCGCGTGCCACCTATTGGTAAGCATACAGTATTCTTTAGTAAGGCGAAATAATAGCTCGTTGTGTGCTCACTGTGTGGCTGCAGAATACACTACACAACTAAAAGTTCAATAAAAAAGCTAAACACTTTCTTTATCTATACATACTCATAATACATACTCCAAACAACACTTGATTAATCTACACATAAGCATACAACAATGGTGAACCTTAAAAGCTAAAATGAACAGAGTATAAATTGATAAACCCAGTACCAAATAATCATATTTGAGAGCCCATATCTGATCAAAGTTTAGAGAAAAACCAAGTTGGGGATCTAACTTCACATGATCAATTTGGTAGAGGGCAGTGATTGTTCCATAATTTTTACACCACTTCAACGGTATTATCTATTCCAATGTTTGTACTGGTTTCTTATCCCTTATGATACAACCGAAAATGGCAGATTACCATCCCATGTGCAACCTCGGTTATTTTTCTTCTTCATTATCCTCACTGAGAACATCCTACAAAAAAGGGGAAATGGAAACGTGAGTTGCAGCCAAACGTATAGTTCAAACTCATGAAACTTATATTGTGTTTAGGATAGTCTCACAGCCCTATGGAACACAAAGTACAAACTATGGAAATTAACCACATTAAAGAAACTTAATAAAATATAAAGTTATTCCTTTGATTATTAAGTATTAAACGTATCGAGTAGGTTACCATACAACAGACTGACCCCTTGCTATTAAGGTCATAATTTTCTCAAAGATATAGAAAAAAAATAATGGACCATCATTATTTGAAAGGCGTAAGTTGATTTCAGTAACATAGCTAGCAAAATAATGTGCATTGAAATCCTAAGCTTAAAATTCAGTCTTTTGAAGAGAATATTAATTGTCTATTCAAGATCAAAACAAATGACACAATTGTAGGATTCAGTACATTGACTGTAAAAGTGTTCTCTTTATTTGAGATGTCTAAAAAGTACAATGTGATGACAGTTTGATAACAGACAAGAAAAAAAATCCAAGTGATGATGGCAAACTAAGAACAAATAGACATGATGAACAATATTACAGCTAAAATGTATGCATGTGAAACACTAATTCATGAGTCCTAAGCCAAAAGAATAAACTAAAACTTTTTTGAAGTGCAGGGAGATGAAAACATACAAATGAGAGCACCCATTCGGCTGCCTATGACTTCATTTGGGAGGTGAAAAATGTAATCCGGAATGGTTGCACCCACCAAAAACTGAGCAATCTCATTGTCAAAATTGTTGCAATTGTGTGTGAGCAAACTATAGGTTTCTGCTGTGTAGCGGGGGTTGATCTCCTGCAAATACTTTTCAAAAACGTCTTTGGGAACATGCATGACACCAAGATCTACCACTCGCATTGGAGTCCCATATGGTGTCGTCCTAATGGTAGCATGTTGTATGCCACCTCCAAAATAGTATTCGTTGCCATAAACCACTACTCCTTTATGCCTGTTCAAAAGATAACAATTCAAAACCACATAAGATGACAAAGCGAGGGAAAAAGAAATTGACAGAGTTTAATCACTCTAATAGGCTTAATATGTGTAAAATGCAAAAATTGAAAGTTGGACACTTTCTACCACTAAATTTACACTCCTAAATACCCAAACATTAAATTGAAAAACAAAATGATGAAAAATTATAATCAAGTTATTTGTCAAAATTTAATGCATTAGTTGTGTAGAAAAGTAGCTAACTTATTTTACGGGGGTTCTTACTCCAACACTCATCCACGTAATATAGCTTAGTTAGAAACACACAAAATGGATGCGATCATTTATTACTAAAATTCCAAATACTTAATATAATAAACTATGGCAACAAAGAAAATATTTATTGCATAACATTTTATAGGCCGTCACAGAGATCAAGGAAGAAAATAAAAAACAAATCTCCACAACCTGAGAGAAGGTCGTAATGGTAAGAATATCCCGTGCGAATGGGGCAGTGCTAATATATATCTTGTCAGGGAAACCCAAAGATAATATAAAAATATTAGCCCAAAAATCAACTACTGAGTAAAAGGGCAGCTGATAAATAATCTTTCTTCGTTGATTATGTCATCCCAAAACAAAGAAAGATATGAGAGAGATAAAAGTAGAATGATAAAAGAGAGGCAAAATCGAAACAATAAGTATACCTATAAATTCTGAAATAAAATAGTCAGATGCAATATTGAGACCTTCCATTTACACCATGATAAAGGGACAAAAGATAAATACCCACTAGAAAAGTAAGATGAAAATGGTGATGAAAATGGATTTAGATCTCCAAGATAAAAAATAATCAATACTAAGCTGAAAATGGTCTAGCGAATCTGAATGATAAATCAAGAAAAAAACGGTTCCTTGTACTCCCAATGTAAAGCAGTAGAGCTAAAACCAGAGTTTAAAAGCTTCAAAGACCTGAAAATAACATATGCAATCCCAAATAATCAGACATCTAAATTAACTCAAAAAATTAATAGTAGCATAAATCCTTAAAGAAAACCCAAATACGCCCATAAAATCTTTTGAAAAAATGTACCCAAAACCATACAAAATCTGCAAAACCCACAAATTGATAACCTTAAAAATTAATCACAACTAAATTTGAAAATCAAAATAGTAAAATCCCTAAATTTAGGTCTATGTGAAAATAAACTAAACCCCGATGTAATCATAAATGCTCCATAATTCGTAGAACTCTCCTTAATTTCCAAGAACCCAAAAACATAAATATTAGACCCCGAAGAACAGAGAATGTACACTCAACACCCAAATCACACCCCCACAAACATTATTATACACTATAAAAAACAACTAAAACAAAAACCCTAAGGAAAGGATAAATGTATCATGCTTAGGGTATAAAGGGAGAGAGATATTAATGTTACATTAAGAGGGCTAACCAAGGACTTGTTTGGATAAATTAGATCCTTGAAAAAAGGCAACAGCTTCAGCTAAAATAATCCTTCCATCTTTAACCATATTGGTTCTCTGAAAATGGGAATCGAATACCCCTGACATTTTAAACAAAAAAACCAGTCAAACCATCTTGAACTGTAGTTATCATTTACCTTCAACTTATAAACATATTCTGTAGCTATCATTTATTTTTAGCACATAAATAAAAAGTCAAATAAAAACTATCTTACCCTTTAAATCAGTTACATCATAAGAAATTTAAAAAAGCTCAAAACCTAGAACTCTCATGGACCATATAAAGGCTAACTGCACTTCCAAGTGCATGGAACCATAGAACTCTAATGGACTTACTTAGTCAAGTACTTAGTACCCGATGAACCAACACAACCACAAAAATGAACCCTAAAGATTGAATTGGAAAACTTTAGTCTCTAATATAGATTTAAACCTTAAATTATTAGAACTAAAATGCCAAAAATCTAAAATACAAATTAGATAGAGAGTTTACCTGAGAGATCCAAGATTGCGAACCCAAGCCACCAAAAAGTCAAACCCAACATGTTATAATACAGAGCAAGATCTAGAAGTCATGAATTTCAAACAACAAAACACTACAATCAGAAAGAGATCAACCCAAAAGTCTATATATTTGAACCAAATCTCAAGAACATAGAAACAAAACCGTAATTTTGAACCAAGAAATCTCAACCTAGAAGCATATGGTGACAGAGGGTATACCTGATATCTAAAAAAATACAGACCATATACCTGAGTTTGAAAAGCCACGAAACCAACAAAATCTCAGAGAAAGCCATGAAAATAATGAAAATTAAAGAAACCCAAATCCTAACCTTGACAGGGGAGCACCGAGAAAGAGAAACAGAGAGGATCGGAGGTTAGAGGTGAGCAGGTGATTGGAGATGGGAGGGAGATGAGAGGGTTTATGGGGGTGGGAGCTAATCGGAGGTTTAGAGGTGAGGTGAAAGGTTTGTGAGAGTGGGTGTGAGTCCTTAAAGTGAAAGGAAATGGGGTGAGGTGAGGTGAGAGGCAAGCTTTAGAAAAATTTGGGGAAACGAAAAAGAAAACTGGGAGAAACGTGTATTGCAGAATTGGGGGGAACTGATGAGAGAGATCATAGAGCTTTTGGATTGCGACAATTTATTCTTTTATCCTTGTTTTTGAATTTTAAAGAGGAGGGAGAATAAATTATAATGTGTCAAAAGGAGGGGAAATCAAATATATGAGGGAAAAAATAGGAAGTGCAAATCTAATTCATATAGATGACATCATCTTTTGATCTTATAACATACATAAGTTTTACTCTAATATATATATATATATTATTGGCTAAATTATATATATATATATATATATAGTAATAGTATTGCTCTTGTGCGGACTAGTCCGCATTTTAAGAGTGCAGACCGTACATGTGTCACCTGGTGGTGAGCCTATAAATTATTGGCTAAATTATAGGCACACTCTCTTTCTTTTCTGGGCTCACCGCCAGGTGACATATGTCCGATCCGCACAAGAGCATTACTGTATGTATATATATATATATATATATATATATATATATATATATATATACACACACACTAGGGTGTACCCGAGCCGATGGCACGACGATAAATTTGTTCCCTTGATATTAGTAGACATGTCGATGGCACGACAATAAATTTGCTCTTGTAATAAATGTGAACCCGTGCGGATGGCACAGTGAAATAAAAAGTCAAATTAAAAATAATTTAACTCTTATGCATTCTACCCCACCTCGCTTCGTCCAGCTCATGGGTCATAATAATTGTTTTACATACTTCACAATTCCTATAGTTCTAAGATTGAGGTTTCACGCCCACATATTATTTCGTAATAGTGATTAAGTCTCGCAGAATAAGACATGACGCGATAACATTGTAATCTGTGCAAAGCTATGAGGGAGGTAAATAGATTTCTCCTTGGTAGAGCGTACTTCTATCAATAGCACGTCGATGATTTCTTAATCGGTGAACTTTTATTTATGGTATGTTTGAATTTATTATCGTGATCATACAACATTTCTACCATCCTGCAAAGGAATAAAAATATTTTATAATCGTTTTTTAGTAATTATAAAAATGCCAAATAAGTATTTAGTAGAATTATTTAACCTTAAAATAAGAGAAGCATACGTTCACATGTTTACATGTTTACAATGACTCCATTGAACTTTTATGGAATACAAAGAAGCAAATCAGTTTCATTTACCATGTGCTTTGGAATGTTTGTGTAATCCAACGAAAGTTCTCTCTATTTTATCTTCTTTAATTGCCACTATGAAGGACCTCAATCACCCAGTGTATTTCAACTTCTTTGTTTTCTAAGAAATGTTACTATTTAATGGATTTTTCAACCAACAATCACCAGCACCGTCTCGCTACATGATCTATTTCTTTTGGTTTGTTTTGGAAAACAAATAAAGTAAACAATGATTAAACGTGACTAAACCCATATATATGAAATATATTTATTTACCTTTACAAAAGGGGTCAAAAACACAAACCAGGCCAATTAAATGCTATATTGCTAGCAATCTCACTGGAAACTATTGGTAAATAAAGATAGATAGAAGGATGTGAATGGTTATTTTGTAATGTTTGGATTAAGAGTAAAGTAGAGAGTGGCATACATGTTCTAAAATGAGAGAGTGAGAACTAATATTGTAGGTGAGGTGGGTCTTGTCTTAGTCTTAGCTATAAAATTTATTTTCTATTTAATATATAATATTCAAATTTTGAATTTCAAATATACAGACAATTCGTGGATTTGGGAATTAAAAAATGGGCACATGGCTCGAGATTTGAGTGACTTGATTGTATAAATCAGTAGAATCCAATGCTTCTTAGACCACTGTAAAGAAAGGACAACACCTAAGAAGGCACACCACCAAATGAATTGTCAGTTGTACATTATGGAACCCACATTCCATTTCAGTCAAAGAAACATATGAATTTCACCATAAATTCTAAGAAAATAAGTAAGAAAACAAATCAAGCACCCCGTGTGGATATTTTTCAAACATTTGGCTCGCATATACAAATATTCACACTTTGAACACATCATTGTCTTCGATTTTCCAATAAATTTTTTCTAATTTTCAACACCTAAACATCACATATATCAGCAACATTAAAAATAGGATGGTATAAATAATTAACACATACAAAAAAAAACCTCGACAAAAAAAATTAACACAATAAAAAAATTATGTTACGACAACAGTGAGAGTGAGATATAAGAAGGAATAAATTTCATGATTGGACCCACAAAGAAAAAGCAAATAAAATAAAATAAAGGGAGATCTGACCTTATGATGTAAGACCTATCACCTATGATGTAAGACCTATCACCTGCTCTCAGTAAATTGGACTCAAGTTTCAATGGAGAGACTTATCCACTAATTAAACACTCAAGTTTTGTTTGTTTTTTGGGGCCACTATTCATAGGCCATTTCTAAACTTAGTGCCCTAATGCGGGTGGGGGAACGGATGCGGGTGCGAATGCGAGTGCGCTAATGCGTCGATTTTCAAATTACTGAGACTTTAGAGCGCCGCCAGTGCGTATGTATATTTAAAATAAAAATATATTTGTAATATATAATTATAATTTATAGTGTATATATGTATGAGTAGAATGTATTTTTAACACAAATATGTAGGAAAAATATTATCAATATAATCTATTTCATTTAACACAAATATAATGTATTTCATTTAATACAAATATATACGAGCAAATATATAATTTGGAACAAAGGAAGTATGTGTTAAATTAAACTTTATTTTTCATGCTAATGTAGAATTATATTATAGATTTTTCTAATTTTCTGTATATAAATGTATGTAAAGTAATTATGATTTTTAATATATAGACACACACACTAATAGTATATAAAGTCATTGTCTATTTAAATATACATTTATGAGAGTAAAATACTTTATTTAAAATTTTCATTTTAAAACACAATTATATATGAGTGTATTGTATTTTAATTTAATCACAAAAACTATGTAATAAACAAATAAGTGTTAATCTTTGAATCAATTTGAAAGCATCTTTTGTATTATTAATTACATATTTTTCTACAATTATAAATACGTAATGTACAAAACATATTAATTACTATTATTAATTTTTTTATAATACTTACAAATAAAAGAGACTTAAAATAAACTAGGAAGTTTAATGATACAATCCTAGATCAGGTGGAAGAAAAATGGGTGCAAGTGGTATGTATACAACTTGTAAATTCCTTAGGTTGAAAAAGATGTCTCAAATCGGTACATGAGAAGCGAGGGTTCAAAAACTATAGTATATAAGTAAGGGTTGCTATTGTTGCTCCATGAATGCAAGGAGTTTAGACGTTTAAGCTCTCGGGCAATGGACTTTCTGAAAAAGGGGCTCAAAAACCAATTGAGTTCAAATTTTTTCCTGTTCGAATTGGACCATGGAAATTCGCACCTTTGACTTCATGAAGTCGCGCCTTTATCTCGAATTAGCCCCGGATTCATTAATCCGCGGTTTGAGGGCGGGAGCGTTGGTCTAATTGGACGAATTAGGGCACTAAGTTTCTAAACTATTAAATGGTGATATCTGCACTATTCATAGGCCTATGTTTTGGAGTGCTAAAAGATTGTAATGGAGTGTATTTAGCCCAAACGATGATTAAAACTGATAACTTAACTAAATATTATATGAAGTAGAGGAGAGGGAAGTAACCTATTATGTTCTTAAAACAAAATCCAATTATAAACATAAACTTTCTTTTCTTTAAAGATATTTTCTCCCTTTTCATCACAATCTCATCATAAAGATTCATTAAAGAAAATATCAGCAGAAAAAAGAAAGAAAAGGGGACTATGATTCAATTTCAAACCCATCAATGTTCCTGTGAATCTTTCAGATGTCAAAAGGAGTAAATTTTCATATTATTTGAAATATATATTTAAGAGTTCCAAAAAACACTTTTAAGTGCTCAAAATAGGGGAAGCTCTAGGGGTTAAATAATGTGGGTTACATTAGAAAGTAACCAAAATAACCACCCCAATATTAAGCAACATTAGTTCCCCAAATACAAAAAACTTAAACCACAGAAACATATTTTTTGCGATCCAAAATCCCCATCTGCAAAAAAGTTATTTCATTCAAATAAACTATTCTAGTATCAAACATTGAAAATAATCTAACATATTTCTTATAACTTTCCAAAGTAAGAACATCATACTATAACTTAGCCCAAGGTAGGCTCTAAATGTTCAAATGACAGTACAAAAATATGGAAAGAAAGTATTTGTCACATATCTAAAATGCAATTATTCAACAAAATATAAAAAAACATTTTAAACTTTCTCTAATCACTACATCCGCCACCTGACTGTGTACCAAACACTACATTGCAACAAATTTGTATTTTCTATATATAAATCTCTACTCTGTATGGGGAATAAATCAAAGAATCCATTCGGAGAATAAAGCCAAAGGACCTAGGCACATAATTTATTCCCATTCTTTAAAAAATACTACAAAATTGAATATAACTACAGTGCATTTGTGAGATAGAAAATGAAATTAGTTTGAATTCAAATCCTTACCCCTACCCAAATCGAGGCCCACATACAGATTCTACACGGGTAAAAACCCCACAGCGGACCACACTTCTCTGCCCAAGGAAAATAATTTGAAATTAGTGTTCTTTGATGTAATTGTTGTAGAAGCGTTAATAGAATTTGTTTTCATTTCAGTGTTCTCTTCATCAAAATCCCTTTTTCTCAAACCACAAAGAAGCTCGGCCATGGAGACATCCGGGCTCTTCGCCATAAACTCAAACGCGATGCTCTACATCCGCCAACTATTCAGTTTTTGCAACAAAAAACAGCGCTTTTATACGTAAAAACAATATTTCACCTAAAACCGGAGATCCAACGCCACTGGATCGAGTACCCATATTCTGAACCATACATATGAGACCCAACACCACTGGATCGAGTACCCATATTCTAAAACCGGAGTTGAAAAACTTGAGTACCCACAATAGCAGGAGGTTTAGGTGAAGAGCGGAGGTTTAGGTGGAGGAAGATGGTCATCGTGGGAGTTTTTGTGCGAGGGTGCGGATGAGGGAGAGTGAAAGGGGGCATATCCACTACCCACAACAGGAGCAGATGAGGGAGAGTGATGAGGGAGAGAGAAGTGGGCTTTCATTGTTCGGAGAGAGAGAATAAAAATGGTGAAGATTGAGTGTAGGATTGGGTTTTGAGAGAAAAAGAGGATTGAGTGTTTGCTTGGCAGTGATGATACTTTCGGCGGCATCATAAATTATTCTGAATAAAGGTACAATCCAATAAATGTAGGAGGGATTTGTTTGACAGTCCGGAGAGAGAACCCTTATCATAAAGCAAATCATTTAGGGCCCTTAGATTCAAATTCGTAAGATTTAATCTGCGTCGTCAATTGATAAAGACCAAATTCCTCAATATGTAATCTTAACCATCAATTGAGAGACACAAAAAAACCCTCTTCCTTTATTATATATATATATATATATATAGACACAAAAAAACCCTCTTCCTTTATTATATATATATATATATATATATATATACGCACACACACACACAAACAGAGGATCTTCTGTGCACACTAAGTTTGTTCATGTGCTGGAGCACACTAATTTTTTAAAAATATTTTTGATTTGATTTTTTATGTGATATTTAATCATTTAACAGACCCATATAAAAAAATCATCTCAAAAAAACTTTTTTTGCTATTTTTAAAAAATCGGTCAAACTTTCGCAGCTTTTAAAGTGTTTAAAGGCTATTTTTTTTAAAAAATTGGTCAAACTTTTGCAGCTTTTAAAAGGAGCAAAAATTTGACCCATTTATTAAAAACAGCAAAAAAAAAGTTTTTTTAAGCTGATTTTTTTATATGGGTCTCTTGAAATGTTTAAATATCACACAAAAAAAATCAACTCAAAAATATTTTTTTATAAAAATGATGTGCAAACTTAGTGTGCATAGGAGTCTCTCTCTCTCTCTCTCTCTCTCTCTCTCTCTCTCTATATATATATATATATATATATATATATAGGGTGTACCAGTGTTGATGACATGATTATAATTTTATTCAAGTGTATTTTTGTTTGTGGCACACTAAATTAAGGTTAAAATTGAAAAAAATGCACTTACATATCGCATATGATATCTAAATATATTGAAAGATTTGGAACTATTGTAAATTTAATCTAGTGTATTGGTTGACAGAGTTAAAACTCTAGGGTGTGCCGCCGACACAGTAAACATAATAGTCTAATCTAGTTTTTTGGGGTTATTGTCTCTAATTTTGCTTAGTTAAGTGAAAATTTTAGAACTCATGTTAGTTCTATTGTGTCTCAATTTATAAGGGTCAAGTTCGTGTTTAGAAGAAAAATACTAAGTCCTCTCTTATTTGTGTCCAAATTATTGTCGTGTCATGTTGTGATAAAGAAATCCAAAAACACACATTGCAACACCGATTTTAGTTTTCAGATTTATAAATATAAAGTGTGTATATACATGAATAACTTATAATGTAGATCATACCCAAAAAATCATTTTGTATTGTTAATTATGGAACACATGCACAAATATCATGATTTTATTTGTTCCAGTATCATCATTTTTGCTTCATTGTTAATTTTTAACACACCTCCTCTAGGTAATATAAGTGGCTTCATCAAATAAATAGAATAAATATTCATTTGATAATCCAACCGCACTTTATCTCTCCCTTGCTTTATGGAGTGAGGGTTCTTTTCATTAGACGATTACATAGTGCTTTAAAGATTCAGTGCTTTAACAGTCAGGTAAACCCATCTTTTCATAATACGAAAAGTCTGATCATTATGTAAAGATGCATTTTTTTTATCAAATAATACAAAAAAATAAATAAATCAAGAAGCAGTTTTATACCTTCTACCCGTACGATCATCCCCAATGGGGATGCTAACTACCAACAAAATTTGTATGTTTAGGAATTCAGATGTCTGCACTGGTGGGAATAAGTTAACAAATTTCATTCCTTGATTTGTAACGGTTCTCCAAATATACAAATTGCTTACTGAATTTGCAAAGGGTTTTTATGAACTTCTGAAGTTCATAGGAAGTGTAAGTAATAACTTTTATTATATATTTTGATTTTTGGGAACAAATGTAGTCCACATAACTTCCTACGAACTAATATTATTTGTAGGAAATATTTTTTATATTTCCTACGGACAACATTAGTTCGTAGGAAATTATTTTACAAATCACCAGTGTAGAGGTTTGGACTAAGAAAAGGTAAAATCAACTTTTCATTTGCTATACTTACCTTTCATCATCTCCCACCACTACGGATGCTCAAAATACCAAACCAATATATGTAAACATTAACCCAAAATTTACGAATATCACAAATCGATTAAAAAAATTGATTAAGAAGCAGATTTATACTCTCTCCACACATACTAAGCAAAACTCAGATCACACAAAATTTACGAAGATAAAAAAATATAATTATAACAAAATGAATGTACGGCCCCAAGAAAACAAAATCCCACTTAATTAACATGAACCATTAATCCATAGGCCCATACTATTAACAAACAAAAAACAACTCCATGAACTTCATCCATTATAATCACAACCAAACACTAATCCTTTATATCTCCTCACATGCACTAACCAAAAATATTATATAACTAATTTATCACTATCAGGCATCCCTTGATATCCCAAGTCAAACTCCTCACACATTAATACCTTATCATTAAATTGATTTCAATGGATGAGACACGATTCTTAATCTTTCATGGTATAAAAAGTAAAATAATACCCCCATAAGAAAAATCAAACCGAGTGGGGTATATCTATCTCACTTTCAAATACCCAGTGGGCTTTATCTTCTCTGTTTCTACCCATCCCTTGTGGACGTTATTTTTTTAAACGACCAGATCTAAAGAATAGTGTTAGATGGTAAGAACGAACATACACCACACCTTCAAGATAAGATAAACTAGAATAAAATACCATATGAAAATAAGATAAAATAAAGGGGCATTCTCATTTATATCCCATTAGACTTTTTTTTAGACATTCAAGTTCCACCATATTTTCTTCTTACATATAAGTCCTACTCCTAATTTTTTGGAATTTTTTTTCACCATTTTACCCTTTTAAAATCAACCATCCGTAACTTCCTCGAGGGAGTTACATAAGTGGTTGAACTTTGTTTTATTAATCTTCAAATGATCGTAACTTTTAATTGACATATCCGTTTTTTGCAAAATTACTATTTTTGAAATCTGTTCGACGAGATCTATCAAACAAGATCCATGAAGCCTATGTAATTTCAAAGAAAAAAAATTACATAGATATTTTCACAAACAGTAACATTTACTGTGTTAGTATTACACAGTGTATATATACACACACATATATATATACACACACACACACACACAGAGTGCATTCAAACCTTTTTTTTTCGAAATTATCTTATTTTTAAAGGTCCACGCTATCCAACAACCTTCATCAGAGCTTCGAGTTGGGGTGTGTACGGCTGTTATTGGGTTAGGTTTATATCTGTAACATTTTCACAAACAGTAACATTTACTGTATTAACATAGTATTTATATATATATATATATCCATATAATAAAGGAGTATGGTTTTTGACAAAATATCTTCATTTTTATGTATGACATTTTATGCATGAGTAGAATAGTTGACACTATTCCATAAGTTAATAACTTAATCAGAGTCTAGGATTGAATGGGGCAAAATTGAATCCAATGGTTGAGGGGTTTTCCCGCTCCTTTCTTAATCTAACTTTCAGTTTAGTTCAAATTTGGGGGTATTTTTGTAAAATACCCCACACCACTCAATCAACCTGATGATCAATCAAACTCATACCCACTCCACCTCTCACCCGCTCACCTATCACCTCACATTCTCACCCATCAGCTTCGACCTTTTCTCCTTGCAACCAATAGGTACATCCTTTGATATGTGGTCCGTAAGAGCAACCCTTACGGGTATGCTAAACATGTATAAATACCCTATATGTGTATGCTATGGGTAAGGCAAAATGCCAAATATAACCATCCGTAAACTATAAAATAACAAAGATGCAATTGGACTAGTTGGTTTTTTGTGGGACCCGCACCCAAAACGGAACATCATGTTCCGCGCAAGGAAGAAAAAAAAAAGATATTTGCTTAAGCGGAACATCATGTTCCGCCCAAGCATTTCCCTATTTTCAACATTTATACTTTCATCCCCAACTGTTTCAAATGGTTTCAACGGTTAATTTTTTTTTTTTATCCAACGGTTACATTTCAACGACTATTTATTTATGTATCCAACGGTTACATTTTTTTATTTATATAAATACGATTACTTATCTTCATGTAGGTGGGGTAGTTGAGTAATTAATTTGGGGGAGAAACATAAAAGCTTTAAAACATTTGGGGGGTAAAATGGAAATAAGAAGAAGCTTACGCGGAACATGATGTTCCGCGCAAGGCCTCAATTTATGTTGCCAAAACGACGCCGTTTTCCCTTATTTCGGTTGCCGTATTGTATTTTTACCCTTTCAACGACTGGCGCGTAGCATTTTTCATCTTTTTTTACAGCTATATTTACACTAGTCATGTGTATTTTTAACTTACCCATAAGGTTGCTCTAATACTTTGGAACTACACCTATGTAGTACTTTCTATCTCTGACTTTGCTTTTACATCTCTCTCATTCATTTATGAACTTCTACATCTCTTTCTCTCATCTCAATCTATATCGTGAGCACCAGTTGTGTCAATAGTAAGTTTCAAATGGTTTAGGCTTCGATTTTAGATGTAAGTTTCAAATGGTTTAGTTTCAATTCTAGGTTTACGTTTCAAATGGCTTAGGTTTAGTTTGTTGTACAGATTTGCAACTACTTTATTGTGATTATTTTATTGTACATATTTTTAATTAGTGTATTGTACAGATTCAAGTTTCAAATTAGTTTATTATGTAATATTCATGGTTGGATTTTGAAAATTGATTGATTGTGAACATAAATATTTCATTTTGAAAATTGATTATGTTGTTTTTTGAGTTATCTGTAGTCAATAACTGAGTTTGATGATGTTTTAGAATTAAAATTCTCAGGATTATGATGCATACTCCATTTTGTAGGTTAAATAAGTGACATCAAGCTTATGATGTTTTTCTTACATTAAATAAAGTTTTATAGGTATCAATTTATTAACAACCAAAAAATAAGTGATATCAGGCTATTGTTGGTGCTTGGCACCTATATGTTCTCTGTTTTGTATGGATCTATGGGTTTGTAGTGCGTTTATTGTTAGTTTCAAACTCATGGTGACTTGGGTTCCACTTAAGTTTAAAGTGTTTAAGGGTTCTTTTCGTTCTATCACTGTTCTTAATTATTGTTCAACTAAATTTGTTTAATATGTTATTTGCATGATATATTTTATATGGTCATCTTGAATTCATTAACTTTGAAAATTTGTTAAACAAAGACTACTTTACAGGGGTCAAGGGTGGTTTAAGTTTTCAAGAGAAACAGAGGCTACTGTAAGCATTAGGCTTTAGTTGTAGAGTTGAGTTTTTCTTTTTGAAAAAAATTATGTATTCATGTGATTATACCTCCTCTAAGTCTATTTATTTGAAAATTTGATCTCACTTATAGATGAATGCGAATGAGGTTTGCAGGGGTGTTTCATTCATTACAATTTCTAAACATGGAAAATGGTTGAACTTATGATTATTTATATGGATCTCCATGAATCAGGGTTATGTTAATCTAAAAATTTCAAGTTTTCTTGGTTTTAATTTTTTGCAAGTTTTCTTGGTGTTGAAGATGTTCAGCGTTGTGACTCCATGTCCCTATTAAATACAATTAGTATCTTTGTTAACAAACACCTTTTTGGCTAAGGGCATAAAAACTAAATTTTGTTTTTTTGGCATTCCACATGTTCTCAACCAAATATAACTTATGTTTATTTCATACCTTTTTTCGTTGATACTTTTTTTGCAGCGAGTGATGTCAACTTCAGAATGGTTATTTACAGTGCTCACCAGTTGAAACACAAGTCTTTGAACTATTTTTTCCCTTTAAACTTAGTACTATGAATTGATTTGATCGTAAGTCTATCATAATATGATATAATGGAGCTCTCAAATGCTCTTCCTCAATTTAGTGTTGAAGTTTGTTTCTATTGGAGGGCATAATTCATATATTTGCAAGTGCCTGTTTTATCTATTTTATTTTCTCAATTGTGTGTTAAGGATGTGTAATGAACATATATTTTACCGGTTTTAAAATTCATTGACTATGCTTATCTCTACGCATGGATTTAGGTATAATTATGAACTTATGAAAGCACTAAACATGACACAATTTTTTCAATGTTGCAAAACGTTTAATATGTTTTCCTTGTCTACTTATAGATACGGACTCTATTGCTCTGCATTGTATAACAAGGAGTTAGGCATGTATGATGAGGTACATGAAACTAAGATGGCTGTTGATGGAACTACTACTCAAACCAATGCTGCACAAATTTTGTTACGAATTTTCATTTTGGTTTTAATTCCAGTGGTGTTTGTGGTTGCTCCGTCAATCGTGGTCATTTTCGATTCTTGGTTACCCCATAGGCTATTGTTGTAAGTTCAACCTCGCTTCTTGATTCCATTCGATTAAAGGAATGTTTTTAATTATGGTTTAGTTTTGGCTTTGATGCAATAATAAATGTAGTGGTAGCTTCTTCTTTTCAATTTTTTTGTGACCTGACATTGGTTTTTAACATTGGTGATGGATTTTAAACCTAAAACACTCAGAACAGAAAATTAAACGAGCCATGCTCCTGCGATAAACGTACACACATCAAATATGACACTGATTAGTGGAAAAAGGAGACCAGAGATGATATCAACAGCAACATAAGAAATATCAGCTTTGATCCATTGCCTGCGAATGTGATTGATGTCGCTACAGATATATCTTGAGGCATCATCAATTTGCAGAGGGCCCCATAACGTCAAACATTTTCTGGCATGGTAATTGTATTTTGTTATTTTGCTCTGGGTTGATGACCTTCACATATGTTTCTTGATCGAGATACCATGAGTTGGGGTTTTCTGTTCTCAAATTCCAAACACCAACATTGTCGAGGGAGATTAAGATAGTTGTCCATGCCCCGAGAAAACCTGTGTTGTGCTTCTAGCAATTCCATCCCACTTATTATGTGTCCCTCATGTTCTCTATCCATTCACTATAATCCATCTCAGCAACGCGTTTGGATGTGATATCTTTGTATCTTGGTGTCGTTGTTCTATAGTATTATTTGCGATTCCATTGACAGATTTAAAATCTACAGCTGCCTTTCTCCTAAACCAGTAGTTATTTACAATTTTTAATTTTTGCGGATTTTGTATATTGTTGTTGGTAAACGTACGAAAGTTTATGAACATGAGTGATTAACTCATTGTTTTTGAAGTTTTTGCGGATTTTCGACTAACATAGTTAGTTTTCAATACATGTAATGGTGTGGAAGTTTATGAATTTTATGGTTATGAGCTAAGAATTACTAGGGGGAAATGTCAAATTATGATAAATGACATTTTCATTTTCTTTGAGCTAAGAATATATATAAATATGACATTTTATGGTTATGAGCTAAGCATATATATAAATATATATGACATTTTCATTTTCTTTGCAGGTGTTCTGTAACAATACTAATTGGAGTGAGTTGCAACATATAATTTTTCACTAGATCAACATGTGTTGAACAAGTAAGTTGTAATAGGAGTGAGTTGCAGCAGATAATAGGAATGAGTTGCAGCAGGTGTTGTACAAGTTTTTGACTTTTTATAGTTTTTCTTTGATTGAAGTGGACATGGTCATATGTATCTTTAGTTGAAGTTTTGAGATTAATTTTTACTTCTTTTTTTGTGGTAATTGATGATGATTCTATATATTAGTCACTATTGTCAAACTGGCTTTTGACATGTACTTGAAAAGTGAAATTATATATTCTCAAGTTAAAAGGGTTTATGAAATTATCTTAAGCATAATTTATGTTTTGTTCCTTAATTTTTTTTTTTTGTATAGGAGTGTCCAAGACACAAGACGCGTATGCTTATAAAAGTAATGACTAATTCACAAAGGACAATAAACCGATCAATGAGTATGCCTCAAATCGGTATTGATAATGACAGGCAAATGTGTTCATGTTCTGGTCACCCAAACCAGTGATCTTGGCAAGATTTTAGCTTGCACATACGGTTTAGAAATAAGCGGTGAGATGAACTTGGCAGCAGGGATCCAGGCTGCTTAGCTAGCTCTCAAGCATCGCAAAACAAGCAGCATCAACAGAGGATAATTTTATTTACTGGAAGACCTGTTGAATACGAGAAGAAGGTATTGGAGATGATTAAAAAGAAGTAAAAAACGAAAAGTGTAGCTCTTGATGTTGTTAACTTCGGTGAGGAAGATGATGCGAAGACAGAAAAGCTTGAGTACTGATAATGGATTTTCGCATATTTAATTCGGATCTTTCTTCATGAATCCATAACTAAATATTTGTTATTTTAGATTAGTTTGGGATTAATTTCCATTTATCGTTCAATATGAGTTTGAATTTTTTGTTGATGAACTGCCACCAGGTGCAGCATGGACCTTGGTTGTGGGCCTATCCATGATAAAGTTGCCACAATTCTATCCCTCCGACTGTAAGTAATTTTTTATCTTAGTGTCATTAATCCCTTATGGAATATGCTTACTCTACTAATTCTTTATTGTGGTTTATTCTTGCGTGTTGTAGGACCATTGTATTTTAAGGAAAGCGATGGTGAATGTGTACTGAGATCAGTTGCATATGCCTACCCACTGACGAACCCATACATAAGGTGAGTTTTGATCTATTTTTGTATAATTTATGCGCCTTTTGAATTCATAATATGATAAAGAGGGTTATCTATTCAAGTTCAGTCTTCCTACAATAGCAGTGAGGTAATTGTTATCCATTTTAGGATATTGAATTCATCTATGAAAATAAGTGGTACTATATGGAATTCTGAGGGATGTAAAACATTTATCTTATCTTTATGCACTTAAAAACTAACCACATATAAGAAAGAGGTTGAACTATTGATGAGTATATCATCTGAAAATATGAGAAAACACCTTAACACACGACTAAAAATACTTATCTTGGGTGTTAGATAAATGTACCTATAGGTTTAGATTCTGAGAAAAGTAGATGTCCTAATCCAAAATAATGCAGACTACTTACTTCTTTAAAAGACACACTTGAAAGGCAGTGTGTAGATATTTGTACTGATCTTTACGAACTTCATGCTTAACATCCAGATTTTTGTTGAGATTGTTTTGTTTATTTTTGTATGATTATATTTATCCAAGTTGACAGTTAAAACATTGAATGCTTAAAAACATAAACCATTTATTTCTTATCAATCTGCATGTGATATTTTTGGTTTATGCATTTCAACTTAAATTCCCCTCACAGAATTCCTGTTAATAAGTCATTTGGCTTTGGTTCCCTGTCCCGAAACTATAGTTTCATCTTTTTTTGTCCTTCCAAAATTGACATACGTGCAATGTTTATTCTTAAATTATTGTGAGTGGTTTTGAGCTGATGTTTAAAGTAATGTGAGTTAGTGTTTATATTTTTAATCACTTTTATTTGAATCTATCATGACCTCGATTTTCTGTTATGGGTTTTGAATTTGGAAACATTTAAAAATATATATTCTAAATAGTTTCTTTTTTTTTAAAATTTTTGTTTCAGTCTTTGGCACAACTGTAAAACTCAATGGCGCCAGTGGATTCAGGAGGAGTGAAACAAAGTTATACTTATTCCTATTGTATGACAAATTTGTGAATATATTTCCATATTTAGGGACATCTATTAATAATGGGTGTTTTAGAGTTAATTTATTTAGTTTCATTGATACAATATCAATACGTGGTTGCAAACTCATTATTGAGAACTCGATAATTATGAGAACTCTTTATTACAATAATTAAGGTTTTGATAGGTTAACTCAGTTAAACATTCACAATATTTCATGTTATTGAAAGTAGCGGTTATTTGGGCAAGCCACTGTAGATTAATGTTAAGGGGGATCACACGTTGTTATTTGGGCGAATCACCTATATGATTTTTCACGTTTTTTGTTTTTATTTTTGCTTATATACTCAATGGACTTATTATTTCGACACAAATACATTGGTATGACTAATACATGGATTTTTTTATACGGACGCGACATGACTTGGACACGAGAGAGGGATAGAGAGATGAACTGCGTACAACGTATAGATGAAAATGATTTAGTTCTTTAATATCTTTGTGGTTTGAGACTATTTAGTTTATTTATTTTTATTAAGAACATTTGTAACCTTCTGACATTCTTTTTTTTGCTAGAAAATTTCTTTAAAATGCCAGTAGGGAGAGTTCTTACCCACGACATTGAGTTAGCTTTACGTTTGTAATTTATGTAGGCAATTATATGATCGTGAGAATTTCGTTAAATGAAGTTAAATTAGGGTAATGTTTATGATGTTTTAATTTTCGTTTAAAATTATCTCCTAATTTTTTATGGTGTCTACAGTACGAGGACGATACGATTATGCGATACAACGTTGCTTAGAAACAATTATGTTGGGACTAAAGTTATCTTTGTGCCTTCATCTATGGGGGATTCATTATTGATATTGGTGTTGGCATATTGTTATTTCTTAAACAGGGTGGATGGTCCTATTAACGAAGGGAATTTTTCCCGAATTTTTAAAATTTTTACATGTGGTAAAAATAATTTATAACTTAAATTGTACATGTTTCAATACTTTCAAATTTTTTTCCGTGCCTTCAAGCACGGGCATTCTGCTAGTGTGTGTGTGTCTATATATATACGGTGGATCCAAACCTCTTTTTTTCGATATTATCTTATTCTCAACAGTCCGCCCTAGCAGCATCCAATTCCCACCACCACCCACCCCCATTGTCAGAGATACAACAACGTTCATCAGAGCTTTGATTTGGGGTGACATGGGGTGCCGCTGTAAGGACATTTTTCTCATATCCAACATGTTACATTTATGTATGTCGTACGCCGCTACATTTGGCACGTCACCTCACGATCTCACATGACAGCTTCTATCCGAATTTCGGGAATCAAGCATTCAACATCTCCATTAATGTGTTCCACATCTGCCTCAACGACTTCACGTTCCATGATTTTAGGGACTTAATGCAAGTGGTACGCAAGAGAAGTCAAAACAGTGAAAAAATGCACGATAGGAGAGTTCAAGGGCATTTTCGTAATTTCACATCCATAGTTCGGAGGTATGGTCAACTGGAAAGCTGAAAGAGCTCGACGTAACGAAGATACTGGAAGAAACGACACCTCAATCTGCGCTACGGTGAAGGAGTTATGACCTTTTGAAGATGGAGAAAATTCCTTAAAGAATGCTGTTTTTTTTAATCCCCAAACTAGAGAGGTACCCCAAACCGCATGGGGAACCGGTTCGGGGTACACCAGAACCGGTTCGGGGTACACGCACAGAAACAGTCCCAGTTTTTTAAAACTCTTTTGGTTTCCTTATAAAAGCCAACTTCGGGGGAGCTGTTTTGCAAGACTTTGATAGACGAATTTGAGAGTCCTAATACCTGAAGTCTTCATATTTTTTGAGTCCCAAGACTCATGTTTTGATTCACACATCCTTGCCAAATATTTGTGAATCCTTTTGCAACCCAAGAACACAACTTTGGTTTGTTCAACCCTTGTGGAGAAGCCGTCTTTCTTCTTCATTGCTGCCCTCCTGGAAAGGGAAAATTCCAGCCGACAAACTTGTGGAGAAGCCGTTTCTCTTCTTCATTGCAGCCCTCCTGGAAAGGGATATTTCCAGCCGCCGACTACAGAATCCGACACCTGAGGGTAATTCTTAGTCACTTGTATTTTCATTGTAATTCGAAATTGTACTGTTACAATATTACAATGAAAATAAATGGATTGCCCCTTTGGGGGATTTTTCCTCACAAGCATGTGTTTGATTTTTCCTGAAAGTGTTTGTTTTATCATGCATGCTTTATTTTATTAGATAAATCATCTAGATGCATGATTTAGGGATTAACTAAAATTTGGGATTAATTAAAATTGGTTTTTATTTGAGAAGTCACAATATTTCCGCTGTAGCTACTCTCTCAAATTGGTATCAGAGCGGGTTACGCTAATTTACTGCGTGATCCTGATTTTTCGAGGATTTACTTTCTGATACAATTTGTCTACTCACGTTTTCAAATTGGTATCAGAGCCTGTTGCACTAAGTTATTGTGTTTTGATCCTGATTTTGCACAAAAATGGCTTTTGATGGTTTTGATGATCTTCGATGTCAAATTTTTGAAAAAGTTAATTGAAAATTCACACGAACTCTTGTTTTAAATCTTCTGTTGAAAATGAATCTGAGAGGTGTCCTTGTTGTGAGGGTGTTGGTCACACGTTAGATGAGTGTACCACAAATTTAAAGAAGAAATTGCATAAACCGATTTCTCATGTTTCTACCCTTAGTGATTGTGATTCGGAAGAAGAAGTTTTTTATGCTTCTAGGCGAGAGTTTCCTATCCATGTGATTAGTGATAGTGAAGGTGATGGGAGTGTGGATGAAAGTGAGGAGGAAAGTGTAGATGAGCGTGACTTGCAAACTGCTTTCAATGAACTTTATGCTGAAACTTTGAAAACAAAGAAAGAAAATTTGAAATTGAAAGCTCAATTGAAAGAGTGTGCCATAAAAAATAATGATTTTTTAGTTGAAGAACTTAGGGCACATGAGAAAATTTTGAAAGAGAAGCTTGAGTACGTCGAGGGTGAGAGAGATAGTCTTAGAGGGATGATGGAGACTATGAAAAAGGAGCTTTTAGAGTTTGAGGATTCTAAATAGGATAGGTGATCTTGAGGTGAAATTGAAAGATTCAAGTAAAGTGAAATTTGATTTGGAGTCTAGGTCTGAAAAACTTGATAAGATTTTAGGAACAGTCGAGATCAAAACGGATAGGGGTGGGATTGGTCTTGAAAAATATGTTGCACCCATTCCCACACGTGTGTGAGAGCCTCCTAGGATTGTTAAGAAAGAGGCACCTAAGTTTTTTAAGAAAGAACCCTATAGGAACATCGTGAGAGAACCTCCTAGGATCATTAGGAGAGACCCACCTAGGCAAATTCACTAGAGCAACCGATAAATTTGAGGAGAGGGCCACCTTTAGGTAACACAAACCGCCCGATTTACTCTTGCACACATTGCGGTAGGCAAGGTCATCTTAGACACTTTTGTTATAAGCTTTTAAATGGACCTAGGAAGGTTAATGAAAGAATAAATTCGATTCCCAAAACCCCCACACTTCGTTACACATCAATTTAGGTTAGAAAATCGGATTTAAAGGCTTATGGTTTATTTGTCCACGATTCCCATTTGCTTGCTAATTCACCCCATGTGAAATATTTTGGTTGATTGTGATTGCATGTTTGTCATACACTAGTTGTGGTTTCATGATATATTTTTACTAGTGTGATGACTTGTACTTTTTGTATAATTTTTGTTTTTGATAAATTTTTTTTTTAAAAAAATACAAGAAGATTTTTTTTTGATAAAATATTTGAAAATCCAAAAAGATTTTTGTATTTTGTTTGCACCGTTTATGGATGAACACTTAGGATGACCGAGTCACAACATCATTCCATTTTTTTTTATGTGACTATTTGATAGTGTTTTGAAACAATAGGTCAATTCATCCATGTGCTTTATAATGTTTGGAGTCATTAAGATGTAATTAAGTGTTACTTCCTACATGTTCGACTCATGTTTCCTTTATTGCATACATGCACGGATTTGTTTGATTATTGTGCTTGTCTTATCACATGTTGGTTGGGTGTTTTCACTTCAATCCTGTCTTTAAATCGAACCAACCGCGATAAATTTTGATAAGAAAATTGTGCATATAAGAACCGTTTTGTGAGTTTGTGTGCTTTGTTTGAAAACGGGGAAGGGTTGCGAAAGATTCATTTTGCCTTTGCGAATACTAAGCCACCGTTAAATTGGACCTAAAAAATGGAGGAATTTTATTATCCGGGGTCCAAAAAGGTTAAAAGAGCCCAAAAAAATTGAAAGGCATTAAAAAGATATACATGCCAAATATGGGCCATTTAGGTTTTTGCACCAATTCTCCAAAGTTTGAGAATTTAGATTACCTCTAAAAGAAAATATATATGAGGGAGTTTGGTTGGAGATTTTATAACGGGTTTGCACGTCCTTGAAATACTTGAAAATGCGCTACATAGTTTTGGACGTTATTGGTGTGGAAATCATTTTGACTTTGATTTGTTGATTTGCATAAGACGATGTCATCTAAATTCAACAATCTTTTCACCTAAGGATACTTTTGATGTTCATTCGTTAGGAGTACACATATGCATCGTGCACATATGATTGATTGAGTTGATTTACCTATCGAATGTGTTCACACCCATTAAGTCCATTTCCATGACTTGGTTGTTTGAGTCTAAATCCATGGTGTGATTTTTGTATCATATTTTTTTCAACTGATATCAATTTTTTGTGAAGATTTTTTTGAGTATCTCTTTGCAAGAACGCGTTTTCCATCTGATTGATGCTTTGATTTGTATACCGTGACACCCCGATTTTGCTTGTTTGATTCATTCTTCTTATTTGTCTATTTGGGGACATCATAAAAAGGGGGAGAAAGAATTATCTTATTTTGGGGTGTAAGGACACAAATTTCCAATTGAGTCCATATGTAGTTTTGGCTCAATTCCGGACAAAAACATTTATTCATAGGATAGTATTTAATTGTAATATTCTCAAGCCTATGAAGTAAGTATTGAAGACGTAGCGGCAAAGAATTTAAAGCTTCATCAAAATGCCGGTTTGCGTGTCTCGTTTCTACGTCATCAACTAAGGTTCCATGCTCCCAAGGTATGAATGTAATTATATTTATATAGGAGCTTGGAACAATATTTATTGGGTGTTAGGTTTAAATAAAAACCATGTTTTACTTTCAGAAATAATTTAATTGGAACTTTAATTTAATGTATATAAAGTTTCTGGGCCAAAATAGAATTTTAGAAAAAATTTTGGAAGTCGTTCGAAATCTCGTTCGAACGAGTTTTTCGTTCTAACGAGGTTTCGTTCGAACGAGACTGCCAACGAACCTAATCTGATAAGTCGTTCGATATGTCATTCGAACGAGTTTTTCGTTCTAACGAGGTTTCGTTCGAACGAGTTTTCCAACGAACCTAAACTGGTCAGTCGTTCGATATGTCGTTCGAACGAGTTTGGTCGTTCTAACGAGATATCTAACGAGTTTCTAACGAGCCCAGTCTGGTCACTCGTTAGAAGTCTCGTTCGAACGAGAGTCAAGTTCGTTCGAACGAGATGCCAGCGCGGGAACAGTTTTGAGCAGTTTTTGGCAGTTTTTACCCACTTTCCCCACTTGGTTTTTAACCAACTTTTTCAGACTTAATAATGTGCGGGAATGACTTTTCCTATGTATCTTTTTCATACCATGCAAACTCCTAGAGAGTATTTTGAGAGAAAATTTGTTTAAGGAAAAAGATCATGTTTTGAGTGTTATTCTTTAATGAAAAATCCTACACAATCTAGTGTTTACATCCAATAGTTGTTTATCCAAGTTCTATATACATATCTTTACTTGGAGTTTTGGCACCGGTTTATCTCTACCGAATTCAAGAAGAGAAGTTTTGGTTTGCTTCTACATCCATCAAAGAAGAAGACTTTTTGTTGAAGATTCTACCCACTTGGAGAAAGGCTCCATGCTTGGGTGACGGTGACCATATAAAGTCCCATCGGTGGATTCCGAGACCGCGGTGGTGTTCTGAGGTTGTTCGCTAGGAAGAGGTTTCTACGAGAAGAAGCGTCGAGGCTTGAGAGGGATCGAGTCAGTCGTTGTAAGTCTATCTGTCTTGTAATTGTAATTCCATATCTAGTGGACTTGTGGCTAGGGCCGTCCGAGGTTGTTTCCCGTCTTGGGTTTTTCCTCGTACATCTCGGCGTAGTGTGATATTGTTTATTTTATCTTGAATCATAATTTAGAACTCATGCTTAGAATAAATTCAAGATAAAATTTGGTTTAATTATTACACTCATTTAATTTGGGACTAAATTAAATATTGGGTAAATTTGGTTTATTCAAGTCTTTTGCTAAAATTGGTTTCGCCTAACTTTGGATAATTGAAAATTATGACTTAGGCAAATTCTAGGACCTGGATTAACTTATTTTAATTTGTTTTGAAGAAATTAAAATTTGGCTTTGTTTATTTGTTGAACCATCACTTATATACGCTTCCGCACCATTCATTGAGTTTTATATAAAAAGGAAATTACTTTGTGCTTTCAAATTGGTATCAGAGCCAAAAACGATAAATTATTTCATTAAGATCTTTTTATTTTTTTGCTAAAATGGATTTTTCCCCATTTTCAAAATTTCCTATTTTCGATGGTTCAAACTACGCGTATTGGAAAGCGAGAATGAGATCGGCACTAAAATCTATCGACGAGAGAGTTTGGATGTCTGTTGTTACCGGGTACTCCCCACCAACCTATTTAGTTGAAAATGAACGTGTTATCAAACCCGCCGATAGATGGACTGAAAATGAGTTTAAACTTGCTAATTTTAATTCCCGTGGTTTAAATGCCTTATTTAGCGCTGTCACACCGGATGAATTCCGACGTATTATGACGTGTGAAACCGCTAAAGAAGCTTGGGATATTTTACAATTAACTCATGAAGGAACTAGTGTCGTTAAAGCTTCAAAACTCCAAAACCTCACCACTCAATTTGAAACTATCAAAATGGATGAAAAAGAAACTTTTGATAAATTTTATGCTAGACTTTCTGATATTGTTAATTCATCCTTTAACTTGGGAGAGAAAATACCTGACGACCGTGTTGTAAAGAAAATTTTGAGGTCCCTACCCGATAGATTTATTCCTAAAGTGACCGTTTTAAATTCTTTACCCACTTTAGCCTCTACGAAATTAGAAGAGCTTGTAGGTGATTTACAAACCTATGAATTAGATATGTTTCCCTCTAAAACTGAAAAGAAAATTGAAAAGGGTGTTGCTTTAAAAGCCCGAAAAAAGGTCAAACAAGTAGTAGAGAGCGATAGTGAAAGTGACTCGGAAGATATGGCTTTGTTTGCTCGCAAATTTAGAAAATTTCTTAAATTTAACAAAGATAAATTTAAAAATGATTTTAAGAAATTTGATACTTCTAAACATGATAAAAGCGAGAAGATTTCTAAAGCCGAGAGGATCCCTAAACCTAGTAATGACAATTTAGATAGGGACGAGTCTAACAAGTGTTTTGGTTGTGAAGGTTATGGCCATCGAGCTTATGAGTGCCCCACTAAACTAAGGAAAGAGGGTAAACGACCCACTGCATATAATGCAACCCTTAGTGATAGTGATAAGGAAGAAAAGCCCTATTCCCCCACTAAGAAAAATTTTGTGGCTTTTATGGCTAGTCATGTGAGTGATAATGAGAACTCATCGTTTGATGACACGATAGCACATGCCACTTCCAAGGTCATTGTTCATGATTCCCTTGTTTTTAATGAGAGTGAGAGTGGAGAAGAAAGAGAGAGTGAAAATGAAGAAGAGGTTGATGTGAGTGAACTTCAAAATGCTTTTCATGAATTATATAAAGAATCTATTAATTTGAAAAGAACTAATTTGAAGTTAGAAGCTTGTTTAAGAAAGAGTGTCAAGGTTGTTGATGATAGTGCCTTAATAGAAGACCTTAGGACACATGTGAGGACTCTTCAAGAGAAGCTTGATTATGTAGAAGGCGAAAGAGATAGCCTTAGGGGTTTAATGGAATCCTTGAAAAAGGAACTTCTTGCTTTTGAAGAGCGAAATGTTTTACTAGAATCTAACATTGCAGAATTGGAAAATAAATTAAAAGATTCTAGTAATGTCAAATTTGATTTGGAATGTCGTTCAGAAAAACTAGATAAAATGTTAGGAACGGTCCAAATTAAAAATGACACTTGTGGTTTAGGCTTCAATCCTTGTAATGAATTTACTCATAATGCCCAAACCAATGTTTTAGGAGAATCAACTAGGAATACTTTTAAAGATCACTCCTTAAGTAAATCTTTTCGACATGTTCTCACTTGTACACATTGTGGTCGACAAGGTCATCTTAGGAAATTTTGTTTAGATCTTAAACGAATTCCTAGAAAACCCCATAGTAAAGTAACCACGGTAGTTAACGTTCCTACACCCCAAAATAGTCACTCCTCATTAATTTGGGTTAGGAAATCCGACTTAGTTGCCTTACAAAATAGGGTTGTTGATTCTCATTTACTTACACATGCTTCCTCCCTTGCTAAATCTAATGGATGAATGTGTTAGTGTTTGCATACTTTAGCGTTTGTACTTCATGCTATATTCATATGCTAAATGTATGCTTGTTTAGTCATTTTCTAGTCATATCCTTATTTCATATCCCATGCTAGAAATCATGACTTGTTTATCTTTTTGTATTATATTTTGTGTTTGAATTAATTGAAAAATATAACAAGATTTTTGTTTATCATTTGTGTTTTATTTATTTTATTTAAGCTTAATGAAAAATACAAATGATTTTTGTTTGTCTTTTTGAGTAAATATTTATTTTTGATTAAAAATGTTAAAAACTCAAAAAGATTTTATTTTGTGTGTATTTTAGTTTGACACACTTTATGTGGCATATATTTGTGTTTGAATCCCATCGTTTACGCTCCCATGTGGCTAGAACTTTTGGTTTAGATTTTCAGTCCTTAAAATGTTCTTTACCATGTTTTATATGGAGTAGTTGGATTTTGTATTGTTTAAATGGATTTTATTTCTGTATGCCTCTATTCACACATGCACGAGCTCTTTTGAAATCTTAATGTCACATGTTATATTTGAGCTTTTTGAGGTGTTCTCCTACCAATCTAGTCATCTACATATCTATGACCTAGGAGGACTAGTGCATGTCAAAATCCATTGCATGTGAGATTTGTGTGAAAATGAAAACATGATAAATCTAAATGTGCACGGGGAAGGGCTCCGAAAGGATGAATTAAATCCTTTGCGATAGTAAGCCACCGTTGATTGGATCTAAAAGAAATACGTGATCCAAAGGCCTAAAAACAGAATATTTGGCATTAAACAGAAAGCAATTGCCAAGGCCTATGTTTGTTTGATATATTCATTCAAAAGCAAAAGAATATATATGCTTATTGAGGGAGAATTGGATGGTATATCAACGGTTTTCACAATGTCCGTTTATCCTAGTTGTCTTTAATGTCATGACTCTATTTGGTTTGTAGAATCATCATCATGCTAGGCTTGTATGCATTGTGTATGTTTGTTCATTAAGTTCACTCTATATTGTCACATGAGGTTATATTTAACTGTGATGAAGTTTGCAATCAAATGAGAACTCCGTGAACGTTTCTTAAGTGTTTGGGTCTAAATTTTCTTGTTGCTAGTTCACACCCCTACACTTCCGTTTCCATATGACACATTTTTGCCATACAAGTGTGCAAACTTATTGTATTCTGTGTCATGTGTGTGTTTATATCTATATATATATGCAAGTGCTTCATTGATAAATTTCTAGTTTATATATATATATGATATTTGTTTTGTCTTTGCCTATGCTTTTATTGCCCATATGCTCTCATGTCTTAACACTTTAAGCTTCAACATGCTTCTATGTTTATTAGTTCTTTATCCTTTGCCTATTCCTGAACAAAAAGGGGGAGAATGATGATAGGGGGAGAAATGGTATCTGGTATCTAATCCTATTATTATCGCATCTTAGTTTGGGGGAGATTTATCTTAGGAGGAGATGTCTTTCTAAGTAAATGTCATTGTTTGATAAATGGGAGAATTATTTTAGGGGGAGTAATTAATTACATGCGATTAATATATTTTGATATTCCCTCTGCATTTGAAGAGTTTGCTTAAGTGTGCAGGCATTCTTCTAAAGCGGAAACTTTAAAAGGCAAAGTGTTTAATCCTTGGGTTGAGTCAAGATTGGGCGGGTTATGTTTTGAGTCTAGTGAGCTTGACGGCCCTTTAGGATTTTTGTTTTGGTTTTTGTCCAGGAATAGCCAAAGGGGGAGATTTGTAAGGACACAAATTTCCAATTGAGTCCATATGTAGTTTTGGCTCAATTCCGGACAAAAACATTTATTCATAGGATAGTATTTAATTGTAATATTCTCAAGCCTATGAAGTAAGTATTGAAGACGTAGCGGCAAAGAATTTAAAGCTTCATCAAAATGCCGGTTTGGGTGCCTCGTTTCTACGTCATCAACTAAGGTTCCATGCTCCCAAGGTATGAATGTAATTATATTTATATAGGAGCTTGGAACAATATTTATTGGGTGTTAGGTTTAAATAAAAACCATGTTTTACTTTCAGAAATAATTTAATTGGAACTTTAATTTAACGTATATAAAGTTTCTGGGCCAAAATAGAATTTTAGAAAAATTTATGGAAGTCGTTCGAAATCTCGTTCGAACGAGTTTTTTGTTCTAACGAGGTTTCGTTCGAACGAGTCTGCCAACGAACCTAATCTGATAAGTCGTTCGATATGTCGTTCGAACGAGTTTTTCGTTCTAACGAGGTTTCGTTCAAACGAGTTTTCCAACGAACCTAAACTGGTCAGTCGTTCGATATGTCGTTCGAACGAGTTTGGTCGTTCTAACGAGATATCTAACGAGTTTCTAACGAGCCCAGTCTGGTCACTCGTTAGAAGTCTCGTTCGAACGAGAGTCAAGTTCGTTCGAACGAGATGCCAGCGCGGGAACAATTTTGAGCAGTTTTTGGCAGTTTTTACCCACTTTCCCAACTTGGTTTTTAACCAACTTTTTCAGACTTAATAATGTGCGGGAATGACTTTTTCCTATGTATCTTTTTCATACCATGCAAACTCCTAGAGAGTTTTGAGAGAAAATTTGTTTAAGGAAAAAGATCATGTTTTGAGTGTTATTCTTTAATGAAAAATCCTACACACTCTAGTGTTTACACCCAATAGTTGTTTATCCAAGTTCTATATACATATTTACTTGGAGTTTTGGCACCGGTTTATCTCTACCGAATTCAAGAAGAGAAGTTTTGGTTTGCTTCTACATCCATCAAAGAAGAAGACTTTTTGTTGAAGATTCTATCCACTTGGAGAAAGGCTCCATGCTTGGGTGACGGTGACCATATAAAGTCCCATCGGTGGATTCCGAGACCGCGGTGGTGTTCCGAGGTTGTTCGCTAGGAAGAGGTTTCTACGAGAAGAAGCGTCGAGGCTTGAGAGGGATCGAGTCAGTCGTTGTAAGTCTATCTGTCTTGTAATTGTAATTCCATATCTAGTGGACTTGTGGCTAGGGCCGTCCGAGGTTGTTTCCCGTCTTGGATTTTTCCTCGTACATCTCGGCGTAGTGTGATATTATTTATTTTATCTTGAATCATAATTTAGAACTCATGCTTAGAATAAATTCAAGATAAAATTTGGTTTAATTATTACACTCATTTAATTTGGGACTAAATTAAATATTGGGTAAATTTGGTTTATTCAAGTCTTTTGCTAAAATTGGTTTCGCCTAACTTTGGATAATTGAAAATTATGACTTAGGCAAATTCTAGGACCTGGATTAACTTATTTTAATTTGTTTTGAAGAAATTAAAATTTGGCTTTGTTTATTTGTTGAACCATCACTTATATACGCTTCCGCACCATTCATTGAGTTTTATATAAAAAGGAAATTATTTTGCGCTTTCATGGGGGAGTTTTGAGATTTGACTTATGCTTATAATATATTGGTATCTATGTTTATCTCATTTCAAACTCGATACGTCACTTGGTATTTTTTCTTTATCTCATGTGTTTAGGTACTACATTGATGATCATTGAATTGCACACCCTGATGAGAAAAGATTTGAGATTTTGAAGATTGAAGATTTGAAGTTTTGAAGATTTGAAGAACAAACGATGAAGACTTATTCATTTGTATCTTTCCAGTTTTGGGCTCATGGAAGGGTAGATTTGTATAGGCAATTTTGTTATTTGATAATTCGTATTTTTTATGTATGTACCAGCATAGACATAGGGGGAGATTTGTAAGGACATTTTTCTCATGTCCAACATGCTACATTTATGTATGTCGTACGCCGCTACATTTGGCACATCACCTCACGATCTCACATGACGGCCTCTATCCAAATTTCGGGAATCAAGCATTCAACATCTCCATTAATGTGTCCCACATCTGCCTCAACGACTTCACGTTCCATGATTTAAGGGACTTAATGCAAGTGGTACGCAAGAGAAGTCAAAACAGTGAAAAAATGCACGATAGGAGAGTTCAAGGGCATTTTCGTAATTTCACATCCATAGTTCGGAGGTATGGTCAACTAGAAAGTTGAAGAGCTCGCCGTAACAAAGATACTGGAAGAAACGACACCTCAATCTGCGCTACGGTGAAGGAGTTATGACCTTTTGAAGTTGGATAAAATTCCTTAAAGAATGCTGTTTTTTTTAATCCCCAAACCAGAGAGGTACCCCAAACCGCATGGGGAACCGGTTCAGGGTACACGCACAGAAACAGTCTCAGTTTTTTAAAACTCTTTTGGTTTCCTTATAAAAGCCAACTTCGGGGGAGCTGTTTTGCAAGACTTTGATAGACGAATTTGAGAGTCCTAATACCTGATGTTTTCATATTTTTTGAGTCCCAAGACTCATGTTTTGATTCACACATCCTTGCCAAATATTTGTGAATCCTTTTGCAACCCAAGAACACAACTTTGGTTTGTTCAACCCTTGTGGAGAAGTCGTCTTTCTTCTTCATTGCTGCCCTCCTGGAAAGGGAAAATTCCAGCCGACAAACTTGTGGAGAAGCCGTTTCTCTTCTTCATTGCAGCCCTCCTGGAAAGGGATATTTCCAGCCGCCGACTACAGAATCCGACACCTGAGGGTAATTCTTAGTCACTTGTATTTTCATTGTAATCCGAAATTGTACTGTTACAATATTATAATGAAAATAAATGGATTGCCCCTTTGGGGGATTTTTCCTCACAAGCATGTGTTTGATTTTTCCTGAAAGTGTTTGTTTGATCCTGCATGCTGTATTTTATTAGATAAATCATCTAGATGCATGATTTAGGGATTAACTAAAATTTGGGATTAATTAAAATTGGTTTTTATTTGAGAAGTCGCAATATTTCCGCTGTAGCTACTCTCTCAGCCGCTGTCGCGGACCTTAGCAAATAAGATAATATTGGATAAATGGGGTTTGGATCCACCAGAGCTCCGGTTTGGGGTGACTAGGGTTGGGATTGGGTTAGGTTTATATCTGTAATATTTTCACAAATAGTAACATTTATTGTGTTATAACACAGTATATCTATATAATAAGGAGTAGAATAGTTTCACTATTCCATAAGATGATAAGCTATGTAGAGGTGAGGATTGAGCCACCAATGCATTGGATGAATGGTGAGATCACAATTCACATCATAAGCACTACAACTCACCACACTTGATTTTATAATTTATATGGCATTTACATGTTTAACCTACTAAAATATACTTTCCCCCCATTTTCCTTATCGAAATTCACTATGATTCAAATACAAAGGGTATATTAGTAATACATGAAAAAGAGAATATTTTGGGACATTCAATGACACTCTCTCTACGGTTCACCCACCCAAAGTTTCACTTTTATTCAAAACCCCAAAACTCACCCACCATTCCAACAGCACCTCTTCTCTTCTCCAAGCTACAACCATCGATCCATCTTCTCTACAGCCAACACCCCAATGTTTTTTACCATCGCTCCATCATCTCTTCTCGATGCTACAACCATCAATCGATCTATCAGAGGTAGTCCCTAGTTCTAGGGTTTTTACATTGCATTTTCTTATTTTCATCCCCATTATTTTTGTGTTAATATTTACCTCTCCTTCTACATTTCCGATCTTGCAATCTAATCATTGTTCTAAAGGTAATCAATGTCTCCCTCTTTTTCTCTACTTGTACACGCACACACACTCCCCTCCATTTGTACCATACCCACTAATAGTTTGGGTTTTTCTTGAAATTTTGGGGTTTCAATTTAGTTTTGGGGTTTTGGTGACATTTATTATATAGAATAATTTTTTTCAACTTTTTATTTGAGTTATTTTGATAAACCATGTAACTTTTTGTGTGTCTTTGACAGTTTGAGGAGTCTGCGATATGTATCTTTAGAAACCCATTGCACTGGTTATTGAAATGCCTCAATAAAATTTTCACGTTCTGTAAATATTTGTTTTTGGAATCAGATTTGTGCAAGGACTAAAGGTTTTGCTAATTTTGGTCTTGCTCATTTATCTTACATTTGTGCAGTGCTGACTGCCTACACAAATTTTTGGATTGTTGATTGAAAATTTGGATTATTCCCATTATCCCTGTCTCCTCCTATATTACATTGTCCACCCCCTATTTTGAAAAGGGGAATATACATGTTATATATACTATTATTCTTTTCCACATATTACTTTTATTCCAAGGTTTGGGTGCTATTGCCTTTTGAACATCTTTAAGAAGATATTTTATTCCTAATTCAATTATGTAAATTTTATATGTATTTGTTTGAATGTATGGTACCTTGAATCTAAGTCAAGTTATTTTTATAAATCAAATTAATGAATTTATCTTTTTAATACGTGTTTTAACTATGAATTTATGGTCTGTTATAGGTAGAGATTTCAGTAATGTGATTTTGATGGGGTTGATGAAGAGAATTTACCTTCTTATGTTTTTATTGATAACAACACGAACTAAGTATTCTCATTATGATGTATAGATTGAGTATTATGTAATTTCTATTTATTTATCTTTAAAGGTTTCTTTAAAGACCAATCATATCATTTTCTCCCTGCTTTTCATCGAGCAGTTATGCATTACAGTCTTTCGTAGTAGCCATTGATTACATGTTGTTTGTAATTCACGATTGTCATGAACTTCATGTTCAGTTTTGATTCTTAGCATCAACACTTTATTGTTTGGTTTGATTTATGATTTTGCCTTTCTAACTTAAAATCAGTTTTTGATTCATTTATACAACTCCAAATATTTTCTGTGGCCGAAAATAGCTGTGGTATCAAACTTCTTTATGCTTATTTTTACTAAAGGTTTTGTTTCACATTGATTGTGCTTAATTCCTCGGCATGTACTTTTTCACAGACACCCTTTAAGCCTGTGCGAACTCCAAGATAAGATGGGAGAACGAAACAAGTTTGGATCCACGCAAATATCCATGGTTTGGCGTAAAGATGTTCGATACCTGTAGAGCGCTTTCTTCGTGTGGGTCAGCTTCAAATGTTGAGGAAGTCCATATCGGTCTGTACCGCTTCTTGAAAGTAAGTGATGAATTCTGGGTTATCGTAAATTGTGCTACGATAACTTTGGAAACGACGTTTTGAAATATCATCCCTCAGATTACTCCATTTTTTTACTCTCATTGGATGTGGAGGGTGTAAGGTAGCAATAAGGATGGTTGTTGTGTAGTTCGAGTTGTTGAATGGCTATCTCCGGTGGCCAAACTTCGATTGCACCATTTCTCCCTGTTCGATTGACCAAAGGTTTACCTGCCAATTTATCAAAACATCATTGGAAATTAAAATTTGTTTGAAAAATAATTCATGAATTCAATTCTTTACGGGTGGATAAGAATTGGATTATGTAGAAAACCAAAAAAGTAAGAGAACTGCACGAAGTACTCTTATCTTCTTTCACACTTTTTTTTTTCTTTTGATTAAAATGATATGTTTTTTTAGTTTCTTTCCAACTTTGTAATCAAATGCATTGGTATGTGAAAATAAAATGGTGAATGTTTTGTTCTATTTTTATTATGTTAGTTGAACTATTTCCTTTTAAGAAATGGGTACTGGATTTTATTAGTTTATATTCATGAAAGATTGTTTAAAGATGTGGGACTGTTAAGTAGTAGCTTTATTGTAAGTTTAGCTTTGTAGTGTTGATACTAGGTACATTTGGAACAAACATAATAAGAGAAGTTTTTCTTTTCGTCTAGATCATGTATTCAATGTCTCTCTTATATCTTTAGGTTGAGTGAAGATTTGTCATTCAATAACATGTAAATTTCAAACAATTCCTAAGAGTTTATTGTGTTATGATGCAGTTTTTTGGAAAAAAGGAAGAAAAACATGGAGGCTAATAATGGAACAAGTAACGAGAGGTCTAAACTGTACAAGAACCCTATTGTGTGTATAGTGTAGCTTTTAAGTATAATATTTCAGATTTATAGTGAGGTAACTCAAGTCGTTCCTTTAATTGTCTTTCACAAATGTTTTTTTAAATATAATCCGTTTCCATTTCCAAAAGTTAAACTCATAACACAACTTTTGGATAAGGTAAAAAGGAAAAGTAAAGAGAACCAACTTCGTACCTCGGCGTAATTCTTCTTTATTTTCTAATTTAATTCATATTGTTAACTATTTAATGCAATTATTTATTTTCTAATGAGAAAAAGGGCATACTTTGCCTCATTTCACTATTGTGAAACAACTATGGATCCACATCGGCAGCTTATAAAGTTGTTCTAAAATATTCAACATATGGATTGCATCATCTCTGTTCAGCTTATAAAATTGTTCTTTTATTGTTTTACATTAATTCTTTTATTGTTTTACACTGATTCTGGGAGTTTTGCCTTTTGGTTTGATGATGGGATGTACGGAGGAAATCAGAGGGGAGAGGGGATGGTATAGTGGAAGTATGCGAAATCATGACACTGGGGGTGAAATTAGGACACCGAATTTTACTCTTGGATTCACGGCACGGGGCCGAAATCAGGTATATTTTATAATTTTTTTACTTTTTGTCCAGTCCTCTGCATTTCTATTTGCATTTTATATGCGAGTAATAACACTTTATTGGTTTGCAACTCCATCATTGAAATTCAGACTCCATATTTGGAACTTTATTTTGTAATGTGGCATATGTTATAATTTTTTGTTTTATAACATGCCCACTAAAACCATAGTAACAGTCATTCGACCCCATCTAATCCATCATGTGTCAAGCACTAAACAATGGGCAAAGAAACAATGGTTGGCCGCTTGAAAACAAGTCCCTTCGTTGTTTAAATTGGAATATTCAAACAAAAAAATTTAATATTTAAATATATTTTACTATTATAGGGTACTCTATCTGTTTTTTACTATTACATGGTACTCTCTCTGTTTAAATACATTTCAGTTGCATCAGATTCACTTCCATTACTGAGCACCATTGTAGGTACTCTCTCTGTTTTTTCTATTACAGGGTTATTTTTAATGTTTAAATATATTTTAATTACAACTTTGTTTTTATTAAATACATCTTTTCGTATTTGTTTACAATGTTTTACTCTTTATTAGTCTTCAATTGGTTTTATAGTTTAGGTTAAGATTGACTATTAACTCTGTTTTTCTTTATCTGACATATTTTTGAAGGTACATGTCTACTTTTTATACTATCCAATAACTATAAATTATATGCAACTTAAAAACATAATAAAAGTTATTGAACTTTTTAAAAAATTTACAATAACCTTAACATGATAACAAGGATTGGTGCATAACCATTTTATTCTGAATTTTCATGTACAGATGAGTTTGTAGGAGGGTAAAAATAGCCACTCATGTTCTCATCTCTTTTATAGGAAAGATAAGGGAATAATCAGTATCACAAGTATAATCTTTATAATCAGTTTTATAATCAAAACTGTCTACAGACAGTATCACAAAGTATAAGCTTATAATCAGTATCACAAGTGATTATAATCAGTATCACATCTGACAAGGCTTATAATCAGTATCAGTATCATAACTGATTTTAAAGTTTAACTAATTTTGGATGGATTTAAAGACAAATTGTAAAGCCAAATACCTGTTTTTTTTTTTGAAAAGGAAAGACCTGCTCTCTTTTGTAAAGTTAAAGACTTGCTCTCTTTTTGTATAACCAACTCCCATTTCGTATTAAAGACACGCTTGCCCTTTTTTTTAAAACATGTTTCACCTATTTGGGCAATGACTTGCTTCTTATCTGAATCACATGTTTGCAACTCCATGTTCAAATCCAATATAAGGTTACCCCTTTAAAAATTAAATGCATTCTTACGTTTTCATTTTCCTTTTCCATTTTATTTTACCCTCCCCACCCCATTGTAACTGTCATGAGACAGCCGACTATTCCCACCACCGGATCAGTCAAGAATCACCAATCCCACGTTGTTTCGATTACACTTTGCCATGTATTATCAAAACCTTATTATGTTACCTGCATTGTCACCAAAACTAATAACAAATGTTTGCACAATATTTTTGTTAGAGAAGCGTCATGGTTGGATGCATTTGATGAAGAAACCATCCCAGCTGCTGCTTACATTAAAAAGCAAGACTTTCACTGGTTTGCATCGCCACATGTGAGTTACTGTGTAATTTACTGACACCGTTTTATTTTCAAGATATTTTGAACTTATTATACTCTCTCACACATCTAAATCTATATCGCTATAGGTAGGTAAGACACCGATGAATTATGTAGGTGATCTTGGACAAACAGTGGGCAAGCTCCACCTTCAATACTTTTCAAACTTGAACCACGATGTGTTTCTACTTCCAGGATATTTAGCATGTGTCGATACAATACAGTCACTGTAGGACTCATTCGACCCCCTTATTGAGCCACTAACGAGTAGACGATCGTGGATGGTGACGCAAGGCATCCACGAGATCGAGAAAATCCCAGTACTCCACTAGCATCCATTTACATCCTACAATGCAATATGGCATATGAGCTTTGAGGAGAGTGGTTCTAACTCAATAATATCAATATATGCAATTTTCATATCAATTTTAGACAGTAAATTTGCTATTTTTTAAAATTGTTTTTGGTGTTCAAATTGGGGCCTGATTTTGTGTGCTATTATGGACTGTCTTTTACTTGAAAGTTTTTATTGTTTATTGAGATTATTGGATATTATTGTCTTTGATACACCTTATTAAGAAATTATAAGCTTTTGATTTATTTGACATGTATCAGAATAATCCTATGTATTTTTTTTTAATTTCAAATTCACTCCCATTGTTTTCTTTCATTGAAAATGAGGATCAAGTGTAATTAGGAATATGATTACCATTACACCAATCATTGTTTTTATTTCATAAGTACTAAAAAAATGGAGACCTTCAAAGCACTGAGAAAAAAGTACTATTTTGTTAATTAACTTCTTCTTTATGCTAATGTTTTTCTTTTGCCCAAATAAAATATGGTGTAAATGTTGATACTATGGGGATACGCATACATTCAAGGCACATGTGAACCCTTAAAAAGTGATTCAAATTCACGCAACATTTCTCTGTTTTAAAAATTCCATGGTATTCTGTATATTGTTGATACTATGTGTATTGTTAGTTAGATTGTGGTATTATGCTTGATGCGAACAAAGAGCATGATGTTCTATATATGTTATTGTCAATTGGTGGAAGTAATGGGTATGCGCTGAAACTACCCCGACCTTCAGACTGAAATTAAAAACAACTGTTCATCACACTTGCTCCTGCTGTTGCGGAGGTACACTGGGCGCTGCTGATGCTATTGTGAAATGCAGACCCCTGCTTTGCCTTGATTGTTCTACAAATGCAACCTTTTCTCCACTCCATCTCTGCTTTCTCTCCACTCCGATTGTTCTTTTCTTCTCTCTTAACTTCGGCGACTCAGGTATTTATCTTTTTTTATTTTTTTTATTCTACCTATTTCTCAACTCCTACTTATATTTTTTTTCTTTTTTCTATCAAAATGTATTTTTTCTGCCTTTTTTTATATTTTTTTGCCCATTTCTTTCTTCCTTTTCCTTTTTCTTTGTTCCCTGTTATACCTATTGGAGTGTAGCAGGTACCTGTTATACCTTTCTTTCTTCTCCGTTATATACCTGTAAAACTGAAAAAATCAGTTGAAATATAATAAAAAGAAAGAAAATTTTGGAAAAGGCAGTTGAAATATAATATGTTATATTTTGGAATCTTAATTATTCCATTAAGTTTATCATTTATGTCATGACATTATTATAACATCAATATATTGCTTTTTTTTTTTTTTTAAAAGTGCGCCGAGCTTCAATCTGGTGCGTGCCTAGGCTACAGAGACACCTTTGCGCCTTAACCAATAATGTTAATGATAGAAAAATAAGCTGCTAAAATTCCCTCTATTCATTTTTGTATTGAGATGAACATGTGGGTTACTCATATGACTTTCCTCCCCTTTCGTAGCAAATCTGTTAATGGAATAAATAAAAGAGGAAGAACAAAGAAAACAAAGAGGAAGAATACGTGAAGAAATGAGGGAAATTAAGGATGGATGGAAGACATTACTATTGCGATCGACACCAAGTATAGAAGGACTTCATGAACTAAATCTAACTATGGAAATCTTACTCATGTTTTCATTTTATATGTAGTTTTGTTAATAGATATTGTGATTGATTTAATTGAGCAGAATCTCTTTAATTATTTTCGCTCTTTCCTCTATTCACCTTCATTTTGCTAACAACTATTTTCACTTCTCTCGGATCATGCTCTCTCACAGAATATTTCTTAGTTAATTGTTATTTGTTTTATAATTTTATTTTTTTTGTTTTGCTTCTCAGTTTTGGGGGAAAATAGGGAACTGGAGAGGTGACTAACATTTTTATTTATTTGTGTTGGAAATATCTCTATTTCTATTGAATTCAACTGTAAACGTTGTAAATGTCCTAAATCTGCCTTTTGTTTATAAATTACAACGATTATGTTTTTGTTGGTTTGAGAATGACCTATGTTACAAAAAGGGGTGGGGCCAAAACTTGGCATAATGATTATGCTCTGCGAGCAGACTCATTATTGCCTGTAGGTTGAAGCAAAGACTATTTGAAACTATTGAATATTGATATCATAAAATGATGTTATAACATAATTTTTTTTAACTACTTTGAATTTTTTTTGACATACTTTGAAATTTTTTTCCGTTTCGCATTTACGTAGTTTATAAGTTTTTGTCGTTTTGCGTTTACATACTTTTAGAAATTTTTACCGTGCCTTCAGGCACGGGCATTCCGCTAGTATATATATATATATATATGGTTGATCCAAACCTCTTTTTTTTATAGTGCCTTATTTTTAACGGTCCGCACTAGCGGCATATAATCCTCACCACCACCCACTACCATTGTTGGAGCTACAATAACCTTCATTAGAGCTCTGATTTGGGGTGACATGGGGTGCCGCTGGCGCGAACCTTAGGAAATAAGAGAATATTGGATAAATGGGGTTTGGATCCACCGGAGCTCCGGTTTGGGGTGAGTAGGGATAGCATTGGGTTAAGTTTATATCTGTAATATTTTCACAAACATTAACATTTACGTATAGGAATACAATAATCCCACCATAAGGCTATATATCAAAGAACGCTATGCTGAAACGTAGAAAAGTTGCACAGATCCTAAGAACACTAGAACCTGATGCTCTGATACCATCTGTGACACCCCACCTAATTAAATATCGAGTGATCAAGCCTTTATTAAATTAAAGCAAGTTTCTCATTTGGTTCATTATTAGCATCAATATCAAAAGCCATATAATTACTAACCACGTAATAGTTAATTAAACCGGTGGCAAATTTTTATCTTTAAATAAACAGATAAATGAATTTATGTAGAAAACTAAATCAACATTCACAATATAATAGAGTCTCAAACCATCACTATATATAAATGAATAAGCGTCTTGTCGAAAGACCATCGGCTCAAAACCAAAACCCGAGTAAATAATTGAAATCCAAAACCACTAAATAAAATCGATACTAGTCTGATTCTGAATAACTTAAATAATGACCATGGGCGACATATCAAAACATAGAGTAATGAATGGGATCCTACACTACATCTGAAGAAGGTAGCTATCTAAGTAAATCCAACAAGCCTTCACACTCCTGCAGCTACGGTCTCTGGAATAAATCCTCAAGCTTGGCATCCTTGTGGCTGGACACCTAAAAGGTTTTGAAAATATTTTTAAAGAAAGAGTTAGTACTCAAAACATTTTGAAAATATTAAGCAAGCGTTTATCACAATTTTAAATCCGTTATTTATTACAAATGTTGGGTTCATGTACACTCTCTTGAGTTTCCTCACCTCTCGTGTATTGTGCACGTCTAACGTTCTACCCTTGGCCCACCTAGCCATACTAACCAAGCTAAGTAGACTATAATATTAACTGAACTTATCTACATGTCTAAGTTCCCCAGGCTGCCCATAAAGTATGCTAATAGAATTAAAATCTCGTATGTTATTACCTTCGTACATAAGTTTTACACCTTGTTGTATTTTACATATTGTAATAATGTTTCACTGCTTAATTTGTCCTTTAGATATTCAATTTCCATAATTTCATCTTCATAATTAGGTCTCTCTACTTAATTAAATTTTCTAGAAATATAAATTTACATCTATATTTTATTTAACGGACTACTATCACACATAAGTAGATTATTAACATGGTATATATTTTCACAATCAATACATACACTATAAATGTACACTATGCTATTTCATTATCGTATCACATATTAAGGGTTACTGGTTTAGAATATTACCTCGATGACCCCAACTTTATTTCGTGTATTGGTTCAGAATATTACCTCGACCCCAAATTTATTTGTTGTATTGGATCGGAATGTCACCTCGATCCCAAATTATTTCTTGTATTGGTTCGGGATGTCACCTCGATCCCAAATATAATTGGTATCCTTTAGGAATTCACACCGCCAAAGTATTCATATAATAGGTATTCATACAACCAAATTTCTCAAACTTGTACATAGTATATTTCTATCGAATACTCACTGTACTTATTACTTTACGATTCATTACACTATCGTATTTATTTGAGTATTCACATAACTCTAAGGGTCCTAGTTACCCCATTTATTCATTTTAGTAGTTAAGCCTAACTTACCCTACTGGTCCATATATCAATTCATTTAAGATTTCTCTAATTCTTTATCTTCCTCTCAGATTAATTACGATGTAACTTAAACCAATTCATTCTCTTCTTAATCCTATCAATAAGAATAAATCATACCCCTACCATAGGCCTACTGTAAGATAATAAGTCCCCCATTTTTATTTTAACAAAGTTTCAAAGGTTTCCACGACAACGACTTAGGAATTTTAGGCTTAAAAGGGGAAAATCAAGTTTTCTGGTAAACCTAATCGATTCGCCAGGAGGCCGAATAGATTTGCTTACCGAATCAATTCGCTCCTGGACAAATCGATTCGAAATTGTACAGTTTGGCTACTTCATCATCTTCATGAATTTTTCCACCATTTTCATTTACCAAACTTACATTATACTATACAAAAATAACAACCAATTATTCCTAACCATTTCTACATGCATTAGGGTGATTTCTAACATTCTGAACACATCAATCCATCACGGAATTTAATCAAGAACGAATCAAAACCTAAAACTTCTTCAAAACCCTTGTTTTGTGTCTTCCCATTCTTGCATTCAGAAACCTATATTTAATTCATGTTAATAATCATGTCTCCTATGATTATTAACCTTCTACATGTATTAAATCATGCATAAAAATTCATCTTTTCTTCCCAAAACATTGATTTAATCAAATTAAGGCATTAAAACCCTACACATGGGTATAATAACTTCTAAAACATTGTATATAAACACTTTCCTTAACACGTGTGATCTATTTTCGTGATTGTGATGATGGAATGATGTTCTTATCTTCCAATACTCACTCGTAAGATGATTAAGATGCAAGGTCAAATTCTTCACGAACGCCTCCTTAAGCTTTGAGAATGGTCTCTCCTTCTTCTCTAATGGCCTCCCTTAGTTTTTTTTATTTCTAACCCTAGGCTCGCTCTCTAATCATCTGATATAAGGTTGTAATTTCTCAGGTCTCTAAACTTCCTTTTGCTAAATGACGAAAATGTCCTCAATAGGTGTCGGTTTGGTCTAAAATTTACTCGGGACTCAAACAATACCCTCAGGTATACTATTCCGACTATTTCAACCCATTCAGAATGATTCGTGACCTCTAAATTATAATCTGAGTTATTTAAAATATAGTTCCTATCTCGACCTCAATGCCTATACGTGACTCTCGGTTGAGATAAAAATTAAATACGCCCATATCACACGCTATGATGTAAATTGATACTCATCAATTACTTACTAATCACACTTAGTACATTAATTCCATAATATTAATCAGTATCTATCTATCTATTGATTAATATTAAATAATCGCATTTATTAATTAATCACATAAAATAACTTCACTCTCGTAATTTAAATAAATCGTATTTTCCTAATCAATTTACGAATTAATTTTCAAATACGTAAAAATACGGCCTATTACAACCGTTAGTTTTTATATGAGGAGCGTTAGTCCATTATTTTTTGCAGATGCATGTGGCATCATAAGATTCTATGACAGTGAAATTTATGTAGAGTATGTAATTCCCATCGAGAATTTTTTTTACCCTTACCAATTAGTTACTCAAGAGTGTATCTAATATGAAACGCAACGGAATTGACACACACATGAAGAATAATTAATAATCAAACCAAATTTACTCCCAAATCATCTCTCTCAAATCTCAAAAACTTCATTAAAAATAATTCTGATTACCAGGGGCCCTATTTATTGATAATCCTAAACAAAGGCGGAGCCAGGATTTCATGTCGGGGTGGGTTACCTTAAGGGTGATTTACAGGGGTTAGTGGGCGGGAAACCCCATATTTTTCGAGGTTATTTTTTATTATTCACCAAATAATTACTTAAAAATAATTAAATATAGTTTTAATTAACGATTATAGAAATACCTTGCAATTAATATTATAAATTTTTAAATACCTAACAATTAAAATAAATTACATAATACTCCAAACGTTATATAAGAGAGGAAATAATTTGGAAAATCACCAAAAATACTACTAGGGGTGGGCTCAATTTAAATTTAGAGGCTAGATTAATTTAAATTTTGAAAAATTAACTCTGTTTTTTAGGTGGGATGGTGTACCCCCAACCCCCTCTTGACTCCGCCCATGATCCTAAACTTGGGGAGTAAGCCTCCCAATTAAAAAGAAAACTACAAGATAAACTATTTAAAATAGATAATTAATTAAAGATAAATCCAAATTATTATCTAAACATTACCTAAATAAATAATCTACTATCTTTTACAACTAAAATAATAATGTTTAGTTTTAATGAATATTCGTGTTGCGTTACTCCCCCCTCCTTTGAAAAGCTTATCCCGGGCGATATATGATTGAATTGAACACGTCCAAGCTCTTTTACATCTTCCGTCCTTTCACATTAATTTTTTCGTCGCCGATGCCAATTAAACAAACATTTGAAATAAATTGACCTTTTAATTTGGCACCCAAAATATTTTTCTTTAAGTTTTTGAGGCTCAAATAATATAATTTGCATCCATTGAAAATTTTGGACAAAATCAAAGTCCACGTAGTTCGCATGCGACCTTGATACACACATACGAGTGACACATAGATTCGCATGCGATAAAGAAAATATTTTTTTGTATTTTTGAAAATATGAGGGAAATATTTTTAACACTTTTGGGTAAAGAAAGAGGAAAACGAGAGACAAGTCTTATTATTATTATTATTATTATTATTATTATTATTATTATTATTATTATTATTATTATTATTATTATTATTATTATTATTATTATTATTATTATTATTATTATTATTATTTTATTTTGTTTTCACTGGTATTAGGTTAGCCTAAATGCGAAAAGAAAATGCCGGATGGGATCCGAGACTAGGAAACTGGGTTTGAAAAAATATGTCAAAAGAAAAAACAAGTGGTTGGACTTGTTACCATGCGACTCATTGAAGGGTCCCGTTTTTAAAAGGATGAAATTGTACGACAATTTGGGTGGAATGTTGACCCGTCATTTCTAGAGAGTTTCAGGTAGGAACTAGCAAACTAAATATGAGTGCCCTTAGGTTTGACGCCTATATGAGGGTATGCAGTTGTTGGGTTAATTGGAAGGGTTCCCCCCCTTTGGCATGACTTCCACGATATATGTATTGCTTTTGAGGGCAATTGGTACGTGTTGATGAGCCGTTTGATATACTTGAGTGTACGTGAATTGCCTCAATATATACCTCGTGAAGATAGTACGTGTGAGAGCGAATTCAATATACTCGATGTATGTGAACGATTTCCCTGCGATATACCTCCCGTGATGACTTCGGTCAAGCGGTACGATGCGAGGGGAACCATTGGATGTACGTTAAAGGTACTTGTCCAATGGAAGCCGGGAGTCATAAAACTTAGGCTAACTGTGACCTGTCGGAGGACTAGCACCCATCACAAAGTGACCTCCCAGTTACGGGACAAAATTTGGTCAATGGCCATGCTCTTTGGTGATGTAGTGCGCAAAATGCATGAATTTTTGTTATCACCTTATGGAGAGTGAATCTTTATTTAGCATGATGAGTATTATGCTAAGCATGAAATAATGTACAAGTATACAAAGTATGAGTGAGTGTGCGGTAGTGAACCTAAGCATGGATCAATCTACAAGTGGTATGTGACAAGTCTGAGTGAACATAGATATATACAGGTGTGATAGGTGGAGGTGTGTGTTAGTGATGCCTAAGCATGGATTTATATGTGGCATGTGCAACATGTCGATATAAGTAATCCTAGGTGTAAGTAATGTGAAGTGTACATGGATAATTTCTACAAGTGTGTGAGTGGGTATTGAAAATGGTAATTGTCATAGACTTTAATGTGACCTTGATACACACATACGAGTGACACGTGTGGAAAAATTAGGAGCGAACGCAAATTTGATACCCCTTTGATGTGAAACGTTGTGGAATTGACACACATGCATAATAATTAATAATAAAACCATATTTTATCTCAAATCTCATAAATTTTAGTATTAATAATTTTCATTAGAAGAGAGGCCCACGACAATGTAATACCCCGTATTTTCGTGATATTTATTTATGGGATTAATTGAATTAAATGCATATTAATTGGAAATTAATCCGGATTAAAATACTAGCGAGATGCGAGTTGGTATTTGATTATAATGTTAATATATGATTATATATGAATTTTGAATTATGAAATTTATTGTGAGATTGAAATACGGCAATTTGAGAATTTTGTTGAGATGCGTGTGACAGTCGCGTCATGGAATATAATTATGAAAATTAAAAAGTGAATTTTATTTCTATTAACCATATGGTCGTTTTGAGTGCGCCAACGCGTCTGTAAGGGTCGAAATAGTCAGAAAACACTAGCCGGGGGTTTAGTTTGGGTCCCGGGGCATTTTTAGGCCATACCGGCAACGTATAAGGGTAGTTTGGTAATTTTGGATTTTTGGGAATTAAAACCTACGAAAATTGGGAATTAAAAAGCTGACTTGAAAATTGCCCACTAAACCCACTAACCACATCTTAAGACTTATTGGACTACGGGGCTTATTAGAATTGTTCCAAATTCCTAAGGCAAACCCTAGCCACCTTTAGCACTTTGAAGAAAAAGGCTTGTAGAGAGAGAGATAGAAGGATTCTGCAGAGAGAGAGAGAGAATACTCCATCAAATTGACATCAAAATCAGAAATTCAAATAAGGCAAGTGGTTTAATTTCGTTATTTTGCAAAGAATGTTTGTTCCATGTGTAGGAATTGATAAAATCTTATTGTTCTTGGGAGTTAATGAAAAACCCATTTTAATTGGAAGTAAAAATTACATTTTTGATGAGGAATTGCATGTAGATTGGTATTTAGATGATTATTCTGATGATATTATAATTTGGATGAAACAAAAACGGATCTCATTAGGCTCATTGATGATTTATAAATTTTAGGGTTCATGTTCATGTAATTTGGGGGATAAATGAAGGGTTTTGATGATTTGATGATGTTTAAGATGTATTGGCCCTATATAAACGTTTAGTTATGATCTATGAATGTTTAGTACGAATTAGGAACCTTAAATTGATGTTGGAACGATGTTTAGAGGAGATTAGAGGTGTAGAAAAATTTGAAAAACGAGTAAAGGAATTTCTGGGCTCGAATCTGGCCATTTGTTAGAAGACCTGCCCAGGTCGTTCGAACGAGCTCGTTCGAATGAGCTTCTAACGAGTTGACAGTTTGGGTTCTAACGAGAGGGATGTTTGTTCGAAGACTTTCGTTCGAACGAGATCTCGTTAGAAGGCCCAGTTCGTTCGAACGAACTCTCGTTCGAACAGCCTCGTTCGAACGAGACTTCTAACGAGCTGACAGTTTAGGCTTTTTAGCCTGTTTTGATTTCGCGTGTCCCGTAACCTTACTTAATGGTAGAGATCACCTTCTCTTGATGATAAATTGATATAGTAGGGACATTTGAGGTATAATGAGGAGTAAAACCTAGAAGTGTGATTCGAACCAAGGGGAAATTATGGAGTAGGACGTGAGTGTCTATTACGGTGCGAGAACTATTGACGGCCTAATTTATTATATTAACCGGGAACATATAAATTGTGTAGTATTATATGTCGGTACGAGAATGAGAAGGGTACCACCAACATATTATGGTGATTACTAAGATGTGTGCATACTTAGTATCTGTATTGATTTTATGTGTATGACATACCTACCATACTTGCTATCACGGGAGGTTTACGTTCGCTTAGGGCCTTCTAATCCTTGTGTTGCCCGGATTTAGATTGGTTACCTCGATGAACATAGGTCAGAGAAGGACTTATTGGGATATTAATAAGTCTGCTGATCGTGGGAGCGCAGGTATGTGCGTGACCCATGTGATGTGACTGTGTTCGCCTCCATTATTTGTGATGTTGTTATCTGAGAACGATTCCTGAGAGATTTGATCCTTATGTACGTGATGTACCGGGATGGATAGCAGAGTATGTGTGCACCGCAGCTTAGTCTCGGGGTGCTTGTATTGTATATTTATGACATGAATAATATACACTTAATTAACGGGAACTTTCATGTGATATTGTGTGTATAAATATGAAAACGTTTTGAGAAAACATAACGGGTTAACCGATAGTGAATTGTATTATAAATTGAGAATCTGAGTTTAAGTAAAGCTCTCTATTGATTTGATAATGCTAGACTGTAAAAATGGAAATCGAGTAGTAAGGGGTAGAACTTATTACGGTTTGGTTAGCCATGTATGTCATTTAGATGGGTACGGTACGTTAGGAGTGCACATGTAGTCGAGAGGTGAGAATTTCATGTGAGTGTACGTCCTAACATGTATTTTGCATTTAATGTTTTAATGTTATTAAAACACTTGCTGTTTTTAAAATGATTTCCACTTTCGGGCTCTGACCCATTTGCTTTCAAATCTATTTTTGTAAAAACCATTTTAGGTGCCCAGCCACAAGGACACCATGCTTAGGATCCTCATTCAGGTGACGAGCTGTAGATGTTTGTGGAAGTTACAGGACTTTGCTTGTAGACGCTTCTTCTATATTGAATCTCTATTCAACATTTATCAGTTGTAGGGCATGTCGCCCATTTCTTTAGAGACATTTCATTTATTTCAGTTATTCAGATTTATGGCATGTATTAATTCAGGATTCAGACTTGTCATTTTATTTTCAGTTGTGGGATTGTTGTGAGGAGTTTTCCTCCGGACTTTTGATTACTTCGTTGGTTATTTATTACTTCATTATGGTGAATGGATTATGTTGTTCTTCCATTACTCTTTTATTGCATGTTAATCAGACTTAACTTAAAATTTGGCAACTTACTTTTTAAATACTAGGTGGTTAGTAATTATTAAAATATTTTCGACAGTGATGCTATTAACTGAACCAACTTGGCATTTTGTATTGATTTAATAAAGGAGTAGCTACCCGGTATTTAATTAGTTGGGGGTGTCACAGGTGGTATCAGAGCATCAGGTTCTAGTGTCCTTTAGAATCTGTACGGCTTATTATGTTTTCCGCTGAGCTTTCTTTGATGTAGAGCCCTATATTTTGGGACTGTTGTATTCCTTTTTGTATATGCTACGTTCTTCAACTATTTCAAGTTTATAACTGCGAACTTATAAACTTTATTCTTGTTTCAGAATGCCTCCACGACGTGCACAACGGGTTCCCAGGGATGCTACGCCAGAACCACAGCCCGCACCAGTTCAGGACACGATGAATGCCGCCGAGGCTGCAGCAATTGTGGCCCAGGCGGTAAATGCCGCACTTGCTGTAGTTCAGCAGGCACCACCTCAGGCGCCGATAGCCGCGCCAGTTCAGGATCATGCATTCCCGTCTGCTTGGGAACGTGTTCGTGATGCTTTCCAGAAAGCACACCCACCGGAGTTTGCAGGTAGCTCCGATGTGATAGTTTCGAGTCAGTGGAGGAAGGATATTCAGTAGCACTTGAGGATGTACGAGTGCACTGAGGTTCAGAAGCAGATACTAGCTACCTTTAAGCTAGTGGGGTCTGCATTGCAGTGGTGGGAGTCTATTACCACCGTGGAGGAGAGAGACACTCTCACTATTCAGGAGTTATGGGTGCGGTTCGACCGCAAGTACTTTCCGTCAGCTGTTCACATGGAAATGAGGAGGAAGTTGATGAGCCTTCGACAGGAGGGTAAGACTGTGGCCGAGTATAAGGCTGAATTCACTAATCTTCTGAACATTGTTCCGGATGAGATACCGACAGAGGAGAAGAAGATACAGAAATTTACGGACGGGTTGACATGGAGGATTCGTCAGCACTTGTTAGGGAACCTCTCGTTAGACACTTATTCTGATGTGGTTAACGCTGCACTGTTACACTTCCAGGATCATCGCTTTCACATGGCTGAGGGCAAGCGATCGGGAGAGTCCAGCCATCAGGGAAGGACTGGAGGACATGGTGCTAGTGGGGCACAATCTGTTCAGGGGCAGAGACAGGGCGACCAGGGTTCCCAGTAGGGGGATCACAAGAGGTTCAGGTCAAGGAATTTCAGGCACGGACAGGGAGGTTTCCGGCAGGGCCAGCAGGGTCCGAATGGCCATCAGAACCAGCAGGGTCAGAGTGGTCAACAACAGTTTCAGAAGGGCCAACAGGGCCAGTGGAGGAACGGTAACGACCACCAGGGCCGGGGGCAGCAGGGACAGAGAGGGGGGGAACTTCCCGGGGAAGTGTTTCGTTTGTGGCAAGACTTGCCATAAACACCAGGACTGTCCTGATAGGGGCAGGGCCCCGCAGCAGCAGCAGGGTGCTCGACATGAGCCACAGAGGCCACTTTTTCCACCTGCTCTCCCAGCTCCAGCCCAGGTGCCAGCTCTTCCAGCCATTCCAGCAGTTCCTGTGCAGTAGGGGCAGTTACAGTATGGACTTGTTTATAACGTCCACCAGGCAGCAGCTCCACAAGCACCACCCGCAATTGAGGGTATGTTTCCTATCCATGGTACTATGGGTCGGGTTTTGTTTGATACGGAGGCAACGCATTATTTTATAGCTACACATTTTGCGAAAGCCTTAGGTTTGTTAGCCACAGCAGAGAGCACAGTGACGTGTGTAGACTCACCATTGGGGAGTGGGTCACTTATTTTCTTTATATGCCGGGGAGTGGGGATAGAGATTGGTAGTTTGGTATTACCTGTAGACATGTTGGTATTAGATATGCATGTGCACGATGTGATTATCGGTATGGATTGGCTCACTGATTATAGAGCCATGATTGATTGCTTCGGTGGGAGCATTGTTTTTGCCATTCCGGGGCAAGAGATGTTTGTAGTGGCGATGCCTCGCCCAGAGGGAGGTTCGACCGCTCATTTGTACTACATAGAGGAGGATACCTCTAAGGAGGTTGTGATTCCTTTAGATTCGATCCCAGTTGTTAGGGAGTATTCCGATGTGTTTCAGGAGATACCAGACCTACCCCCCAGTCGAGAGATAGACTTTATCATAGACTTATTTCCAGATATGAGACCCATAGCACGCGCACCGTACCGTATGGCTCCAGTTGAGATGAGGGAGTTACGGGATCAGATTGAGCAGTTATTGGGTCAGGGGTTTATTCGGAGGAGTACTTCACCGTGGGGTGTCCCTGTGTTGTTCGTGAAGAAGAGAGATGGTTCACTGAGATTGTGTGTGGACTACCGGGAGTTGAATAAAGTCACAATACGGAATAAGTATCCGTTGCCTCGAATCGATGACTTATTCGACCAGTTGAGAGGAGCTTCCTTCTTCTCGAAGATCGATTTGAGATCGGGATACCATCAGTTGTGTATCAGGGAGGAGGACGTCTCGAAGACTGCGTTCTTAACGAGATATGGTTCTTACGAGTTTCGGGTTATGCCTTTTGGTTTGACCAATGCTCCAGCCGTGTTTATGGACCTGATGAATAGGGTTTTCAGGGATTTCCTAGATCAGTTTGTCATTGTCTTCATTGATGATATTCTGGTTTACTCCCAGACAGAGGAGGAGCACACCGAGCATTTGAGGCAAGTTTTGCAGACGCTATGTCAGAACGAGCCGTATGCAAAGTATGAGAAGTACGGGTTTTGGATGAAGGAGGTCCTGTTTTTGGGACATATTATTTCCGACCGGGGAATATCTGTTGATCCGGGGAAAGTATCCGCGGTGAGGGAGTGGGGACAGCCCTCGACACCAACGGAGATCCGTCGTTTCTTGGGATTAGCAGGATACTACATGAGGTTCATTCGGGGATTTTTGAAGATAGCAGGTCCTTTGACACATCTGATTCGTAAGGGTGTGCCATTCATCTGGAGTGATGCCTGTCAGTTGGAATTCGATGAGTTGAAGGATAAGTTGACCTCAGCACCTGTGTTAGCATTGCTGAGACCGAGATTTGAGTATCTAGTCTACATCGATGCGTCCTTACAAGGACTTGGAGGTGTATTGCAGCAGGAGAGTCAGGCCATTGCTTATGCATCCCGTAAGCTAAAGCCTCATGAGAAGAATTACCCCACTCATGACCTGGAGTTGGCGGCAGTGGTATTTGCCCTACGGATTTGGAGACATTATCTGTTGGGGGAGAAGTTTCGATTGTTCACGGACCACAAGTCCCTACAGTACCTATTCACGCAGAAGGAGTTGAATATGCGGCAGTGGAGGTGGCTTGAGTTTGTGAAGGACTATCAGTTTGATATCCAGTACCACCCGGGGAAGGCTAACGTGGTAGCAGACGCGTTGAGCCGTAGGCCAGTAGATAAGGTGGCAAAAGTGTGGAAGGCCAAGTGGAAGGAGTTGGGACACCAGGATGCAGTGGCCCGATCATTCATGTCTGTGATGACCGTTACACCTCAGATTGTCACGAAGGTAGTAAGGGCACAGGCAAATGACTCGTTCTGTCAGGAGCAGATAGTTCGATTACTAGCAGAGGGAGCCGAGTCCTGTACCGTTAGCTCAAATCGGGGATTGGGCTTCAATGGGAGATTAGTAGTCCCGAAAGGGGAGGAATTGCGGCACGAGGTGATGGCAGAGTCGCACGGCTCACGGTTCGCGGTACATCCCGGTGGGGACAAAATGTACCAAGACATGAGACGACAGTATTGGTGGAGCAGGATGAAGAGAGATATTGTCGTGTTTGTTTCAAAATGCGCCACTTGTTAGCTAGTAAAAGTGGATCATCAGAAACCGGCAGGACTGCTACAGCCATTGGAGGTCCCGATGTGGATATGGGAGAGCATCTCCATGGACTTTATCACGGGGTTGCCTACGTCACAAATTGGTCATGACTCCATTTGGGTAATTGTGGATAGGTTGACCAAAGTCACTCATTTTCTACCCGTAAGAACAGACTACACTGCTGGACAGTATGCCCAGCTCTTTATTACAGAGATAGTGAGACTTCACGGTGTGCCCCTAAATATCGTGTCTGACCGAGACAAGATATTTGTTTCACGGTTTTGGGAGAGTTTTCAGGAGGCCATGGGCACGGAATTGCGGTTGAGTACGGCGTACCACCCGCAGACCGACCGACAAACGGAGCGTACAAACCAGATGTTGGAGGACATGCTACGTATGAGTATCATTGATTTTGGGGGTGGATGGGATCAGTATCTTCCACTGGTGGAGTTTGCTTACAATAACTCCTACCAGTTCACCATTGGCATGGCTCCATTTGAGGCGTTGTACGGTAGACCTTGTCGTTCCCCAGCATGCTGGTTGGAGGTGGGGGACAACAAACTACTTGGGCCGGAGGTGATTCAGGATACTTCGGCAAGGATAGAACTGATACGGAGTCGCATTCGGGTAGCTCAGGACAGGCAGAAAAGCTATGCTGATGCGAAGAGGTTCTTCAGAGAGTTCCAAGTGGGGGACCAGGTTTTGCTCAGAGTATCTCCTATGAAGGGGATTATGCGTTTCGAGAAGAAAGGGAAGTTGGCACCGAGATATGTGGGACCATTTCCTATTATTGAGCGGATTGGACCGGTTGCGTATAGGTTTGGGTTACCGGAGCATTTACATCGGATTCACGATGTGTTTCATATTTCCTCGCTAAGGAAATATCTTAGAGACGATTTGGATCATTCTCTTATTGCTTTGGAGGACATCGATCTCCAGCCTGATAGCTCCTACGAGGAGGGGCCGATTGCTATTTTGGACCGAAGTGAGCAGAAACTGCGGTCAAAGATAGTTCCGTTAGTACGTGTTCAGTGGCGACATCATAATGTCGAGGAGTCCACATGGGAGCGCGAGGATGAGATGCGCGAACGTTATCCAGAGTTATTCTTACCAGGTACTTTCTAGTTTCGAATTTCGGGATGAAATTCAGTTATTAGGGGGGGAAGTATGTAATACCCCGTATTTTCGTGATATTTATTTATGGGATTAATTGAATTAAATGCATATGAATTGGAAATTAATCCGGATTAAAATACTAGCGAGATGCGAGTTGGTATTTGATTATAATGTGCATATATGATTATATATGAATTTTGAATTATGAAATTTATCGTGAGATTGAAATACGGCAATTTGGGAATTTTGTTGAGATGCGTGTGACAGTCGCGTCATGGAATATAATTATGAAAATTAAAAAGTGAATTTTATTTCTATCAACCGTATGGTCGTTTTGAGTGCGCCAACGCGTCCGGAAGGGTCGAAATAGTCAGAAAACACTAGCCGAGGGTTTAGTTTGGGTCCCGGGGCATTTTTAGGCCATACCGGCAACGTATAAGGGTAGTTTGGTAATTTTGGATTTTTGGGAATTAAAACCTACGAAAATTGGGAATTAAAAAGCTGACTTGGAAATTGCCCACTAAACCCACTAACCACATCTTAAGACTTATTGGACTACGGGGCTTATTAGAATTGTTCCAAATTCCTAAGGCAAACCCTAGCCACCTTTAGCACTTTGAAGAAGAAGGCTTGTAGAGAGAGAGATAGAAGGATTCTGCAGAGAGAGAGAGAATACTCCATCAAATTGACATCAAAATCAGAAATTCATATAAGGCAAGTGGATTAATTTCTTTATTTTGCAAAGAATGTTTCTTCCATGTGTAGGAATTGATAAAATCTTATTGTTCTTGGGAGTTAATGAAAAACCCATTTTAATTGGAAGTAAAAATTACATTTTTGATGAGGAATTGCATGTAGATTGGTATTTAGATGATTATTCTGATGATATTATAATTTGGATGAAACAAAAATGGATTTTATTAGGCTCATTGATGATTTATAAATTTTAGGGTTCATGTTCATGTAATTTGTGTTTAGTACGAATTAGGAACCTTAAATTGATGTTGGAACGATGTTTAGAGGAGATTAAAGGTGTAGAAAAATTTAAAAAACGAGTAAAGGAATTTCTGAGCTCGAATCTGGCCACTCGTTAGAAGACCTGCCCAGGTCGTTCGAACGAGCTCGTTCGAACGAGCTTCTAACGAGTTGACAGTTTGGGTTCTAATGAGAGGGATGTTCATTCGAAGACTTTCGTTCGAACGAGATCTCGTTAGAAGGCCCAGTTCGTTCGAACGAACTCTCGTTCGAACAGTCTCGTTCGAACGAGACTTCTAACGAGCTGACAGTTTAGGCTTTTTAGCCTGTTTTGATTTCGCGTGTTCCGTAACCTTACTTAATGGTAGAGATCACCTTCTCTTGAATATAAATTGATATAGTAGGGACATTTGAGGTATAATGAGGAGTAAAACCTAGAAGTGTGATTCGAACCAAGGGGAAATTATGGAGTAGGACGTGAGTGTCTATTACGGTGCGAGAATTATTGACGGCCTAATTTATTATATTAACCGGGAAAATATAAATTGTGTAGTATTATATGTCGGTACGAGAATGAGAAGGGTACCACCAACATATTATGGTGATTACTAAGATGTGTGCATACTTAGTATATGTATTGATTTTATGTGTATGACATACCTACCATACTTGCTATCACGGGAGGTTTATGTTCGCTTAGGGCCTTCTAATCCTTGTGTTGCCCGGATTTAGATTGGTTACCTAGATGAACATAGGTCAGAGAAGGACTTATTGGGATATTAATAAGTCTGCTGATCGTGGGAGCGCAGGTATGTGCGTGACCCATGTGATGCGACTGTGTTCGCCTCCATTATTTGTGATGTTGTTATCTGAGAACGATTCCTGAGAGATTCGAAATGCGTGATCCTTATGTACGTGATGTACCGGGATGGATAGCAGAGTATGTGTGCACCGCAGCTTAGTCTCGGGGTGCTTGTATTGTATATTTATGACGTGAATAATATACACTTAATTAATGGGAACTTTCATGTGATATTGTGTGTATAAATATGAAAACGTTTTGAGAAAACATAACGGGTTAACCGATAGTGAATTGTATTATAAATTGAGAATCTGAGTTTAAGTAAAGCTCTCTATTGATTTGATAACGCTAGACTGTAAAAATGGAAATCGAGTAGTAAGGGGTAGAACTTATTATGGGTTGGTTAGCCATGTATGTCATTTAGATGGGTACGGTACGTTAGGAGTGCACATGTAGTCGAGAGGTGAGAATTTCATGTGAGTGTACGTCCTAACATGTATTTTGCATTTAATGTTTTAATGTTATTAAAACACTTGCTGTTTTTAAAATGATTTCCACTTTCGGGCTCTGACCCATTTGCTTTCAAATCTATTTTTGTAAAAACCATTTTAGGTGCCCAGCCACAAGGACACCATGCTTAGGATCCTCATTCAGGTGACGAGCTGTAGCTGTTTGTGGAAGTTACAGGACTTTGCTTGTAGACGCTTCTTCTATATTGACTCTCTATTCAGCATTTATCAGTTGTTGGGCATGTCGCCCATTTCTTTAGAGACATTTCATTTATTTCAGTTATTCAGATTTATGGCATGTATTAATTCAGGATTCAGACTTGTCATTTTATTTTCAGTTGTGGGATTGTTGTGAGGAGTTTTCCTCCGGACTTTTGATTACTTCGTTGGTTATTTATTACTTCATTATGGTGAATGGATTATGTTGTTCTTCCATTACTCTTTTATTGCATGTTAATCAGACTTAACTTAAAATTTGGCAACTTACTTTTTAAATACTAGGTGGTTAGTAATTATTAAAATATTTTCGACAGTGATGATATTAACTGAACCAACTTCGCATTTTGTATTGATTTAATAAAGGAGTAGCTACCCGGTATTTAATTAGTTGGGGTGTCACAGGCAAGGGCCTTATTTATAGATAATTATAAACCTAGGGAGAAAGTCTCCTAATTAAAAAGGAAACTAAAAGATAATCTATTTTAAATAAGTAACTAATTAAAAGATATATCTTAACTATTATCTAAACAATATCTAAATAAATAATTTAATATCTAATATAACTAAAATAATAGCAATATTAATTTTTATTAAATATCCATGATGAGTCAATATCAATATTAATATTTATTTATGTTTATGGTCCCCATCTATTCATTTTCCTAATAACATATGGCTCATTGTGTACAATCTGGTTGGCAAACTATATATCAGGTAAGAATGTGATTAGGGACAACATTTTGATATCGACATTGACTTATCAATCTTGAGGGTAACAATAGTTCTATAATTTTCTTAAAACATGGCAAAGATGATCCATGCATGACTAAGGTGTTGGAAAAATATATGCAGAATATATGAAAAAACCCAAAATATGAAATAGACAAAATTGGAAGAGATTATCGATCGAGGCTTGTGTTTAACACAAAGTCCTAAAGGTGAAATTGTCTGTTGATATTGATGTTGTTATCCTCTTGAACAAACACCCCCAAGGATTCAACGATCATATTCCATCACCAACAACAATGAAGGATCTTGAACTCTTAGGATACTCTTGTACCAAAATAAAAAAAGTGTAATAGAGAGATAATATATTTTTTCTTTTCTGTAATGGGAGATAGAGAGAGACATTTTTTTAAGATACAATTTGTAGAGACGAGGAGTCTATTTTATTGGAATAAATTAAAAAACGTTTTTTTCCCACTAACCCACTTTTTTCTCCACCAACAGGTAATTTAGTTAGAATTAAAGACTAAGTCAAAAATTAAAAACGACTTTAAAATGTGTTCAAAGCGAAATAAAAAACGGGTAAGCATTTTCGGCATACAATAGAAGCCCTAAGGCCCAATCAAAGACCATTAATGTTGAGTGGACCTCCTAGGGATTGAATATAAGAACTCAGTCACTAAACCCCACAAACATACCACTTGGCTACTTACCCCAAATCATTTATTTCATTCAAAATAAATAAATATACTATTATACCAAACATAAGGAACATCCTTGAATCAATTTTTTAGGTCCATGCATTACTAAGGAACATCCTCAAATCAATTTTTTAGGTCTCAAACATTCCATTTCATTAATATTAAGCAATATTTCATTTGTTTCGTTGGTAGAATACTTTGTTTATTTGCTTTCTAATGTGGTTGTTTTATAGGGGATAACTGACACAATGCCATATATGCAAAAAGAGGGTTGTTTGCTTCACGGGTAGCATAATTTTCTAGGTGAAGCATTTCTCGTAATGGTACCCACAATTGGATAAATACTTACTTCCATTAAGATTTAGAATAATTCTTAATGTATAAAAGTTGCTTACAAAATGACGTGACACTCAATAGAACCATCGGCTTTTAATTTCTTCTTAAATATCCATTTGCATCCAATAGTTTTACATCCGATAGGCAAGTCAACTAACTCCCATGTGTTGTTAGAAATAATAGAATCATATTCCCTATTTATAGTTTTTTTTCCAAAATATAGAATTGGGTGAGGACGTTGCCTCACTAAAAGTGACAGTGTCATTTTCCATTAAGTACGTTAAGAATTCAGGGCCAAAAGAAGTAGCTATCCTAGGTCTTTTACTTTCTTTTATTTCAATTTCTTCTGAATTCGAAGATTCACTTCTAACACTAGGTCCCGCTAGAATATAACTATTATGTTCCTCACTTCTCACTTTAAAAGGAAATTTATCCTCATAAAATTTAGCATCTGTTAACTCAAAAATAGTTTTTTACATATATATTAATTTTTAAAATCAATTACAAGAAACCTATATGCATTATTATTTTTTGCATAACATATAAAAGCACAATCAACTATTTTTGGCCGAAGTTTTGTTCTCTTAGGTGCTAGTATTGAAACCTTAGCAAGGCACCCTCACACTTTAAGGCACTTATAAGAAGGTTTTTAGTTTTTCCACATTTCATAGGGAGTTTTATCATTTTTTTTAAATGGTATTTTATTAACAATATAATAAGCAGTAAGAAGTGCCTCACCCCTCATATTATAAGTTAGTCCTGAAGGGCTTAACATAGAATTTACCATATCCTTAAGGGTTTTGTTTTTTCTTTCAGACACACCATTATGTTAGGGTGAGTAAGGAGGAGTAACTTGATGAATTATTCCATTTTCTTTATAATATTTACCACGATCACCGATGTATTCTCCTCCCCAATCGGATTTTAAGGTTTTAATGGATTTTTCCAATTGTTTTTCAACTTCTAATTTATAAGAAATAAATTTTTAGAAACTCTTATCTTTACTCGTAATGAGATAAATATAATAGTAACGTGGGTAATCATCAATAAAAGTAACAATGTACTTATTTCCACCTAGTGTTACATAACCTTTTAAACCACAAAGATCATAATGTATTAATCTTAAAATAATTAAGCTTTTTTCGACACTCGAAAAAGGTTTTTTAGCATATTTTGATTCAACACATATTTCACATTTAGAGTTGGTAAAAATATCAAATTTTGGTATGTTTCCCCAAAACATAATTTTTTAATAAATTCCTTATTTACATGACCAAATCTAAATTAACACATATGACAAGAGTCAATCAAATAAGCAGAATAAGTAGATGTTTTATTATCATCAACCAGAGTTTAGTTGAGTTTGAAAAGACCCTCATGAACATAACCTTTACCTGCATAAGCACCTCCATTAGTCACAACTATTGTATCATTTTCTAGAACAATTTTAAATCCCTTCTTAACTAAGACAAAAATGGACATCGTATTCTTCCTAACCTCAGGGACTTACAAAAAAAACTTCAAAGTGAGAACACTTCCTGAACTAAACATTAAAATTGCAGTTCCCTTTCCTTCAACCTTAGACAAAGAGGAGTATCCCATGTTCAACGTTCACCATCACCCACAGTAGTGAAGGCACCTCTCGTGCCAAAAATATGTTTCGTCGTGCCAGAATCAAGACACCAGTTTTTCATGTTACTCATAATGATTCCTCAGTCACCATAGCAAAAAAGTTACCCTCCTTAGTTACATTTTCTTAAGGCTTCACATTCTGACTCTTCCTTAGCCTACAATCATTAGTGTAATGATCTGGTTTTCCACACACAATGTATTGACCTGCATATTTAAATTTAAAATGGAATTTAGAATTTTTATTTTGATCATTACGTTTAAATATATGGCTGGACCTCGAATCCTGGTTTGGTTTATGGTGCCCACATTTCTGGTTTGAATGGTTAGGCTTAAACTGGTTCTGGTTTAAGTTTTCGTGTGATTTCCCCTTGACCATATTAGCCTTAAAAATAAATTCAGAATTTTTCTCTTTTAGTTTTGTATTCCTATTGTCTTCCTCAATTCTCAAACGAACTATCAAATCTTCTAGCGTCATCTCATTTTTCTTATGTTTAAGACCGTTTTGGTAATCTTTCCAAGAAGGCGACAAATTTTCAATTATAGGAGACACTTGAAATCCCTCACATAAACTATAACCCTCGGCAAAAAAATCATGAATAATAATTAGTAGTTCTTGAAGTTGCGATACAACAAATTTATTATATTCCATTTTAAAATCCAAAAATTTCCCAACCATGAATATTTTTTATCCAACACCTTCAGTGGCATATTTTTTATCTAATGAGTTCCATAATTCTTTAGCAGTACGATATGACCAATGAACATCATGCAATTTCTAGAAAACACAATTCAAACACATATAATCCCTTTGTTTCCAAACAACAAGCTCTTCAGGATTAGAAGGTTAATCAGATTCAATCATGTCAACTACTTTAAGAGTTGTTAGGTAAAATTACAGTTTCATTTGACATCTCTTAAAATTATTTTCATCAAACGGTTGATGTTTTTCATAGTATTTTGCTTTAGGATTTTCCAAAACATATTGTAGAATAACAAATTTTACCTTTAGATTGCTAGAAAAATATATGCAGAATATATGAAAAAAACCCAAAATGTGAAATAGACAAAATTGGAAGAACTTATCGAATGAGGCTTGTGTTTAACATAAAGTCCTAAATGTGAAATTATCCGCTGATATTGATGTTTTTAGACTCTTATATAAACACCCTCAAGATTCAACGATTAGATTCCATCACTAGTAATAATGAAGGATCTTGAACTCTCGGGATACTACAGTACCAAAATCACATGAAAAAAAATAGTGTAACAGAGATTGTTAGCAACATTAGTCGATTAAAAATGCTCACATTAGCCTCTAGAAATTGACTGGTGAGCCCAAAGTTGAAAGATAAGTCGATTGTTAGCAAGATAGGTAGATGGAAAAATTGTATCTGGTAATTTCTTGTACCGTCCAACTAGGGAAGGAAACTTCAAAAATAACATGATAACACGAAACGAAATTAGCATGAAATTGACACGGTTTATCGTGTTCGGGTCATGCTTATTAGACCCACTCTCGTGTCGTGTTCGTGCTTAATTTGGCCACAAAATTGATCCAAATTTGACCTGTTAAATACACGCTAGGTCCCATTAAGGACATGAATTGGACCAGTTATTCACCACATAAAAATCTTATATAGACACATTATTAACCCCTTACAAAAAATAGACTTTTATTAAAAATAACATCCAACCCACTCAATTAAAGAGGCCTGGAATGCTTTTCATAATTTCATAACCCTTTCTTTCATAATCATAAGACATAAAAAAGCAGTCGTTTTAAAAAAAAGGTCTGCCTTAATTTCAGATAAAATCGGCACCACGATACTACTACTTCCGACCCCATCAACACCAATGCCTTGCCTTCATTTTCGACGACATTGATGCCTTCATTTCAATCCAACCTTCATTTCATTTTTGCCCCTCATTTGTGTCCTTCATTTCAGTCCGACCTTCATTTTCGACTGCTCAAATTCTTAAGAAGTACATTAATTCATTGTTCTGGTCTAGATATGTAATGCAAGTTTTATATATTCCAGCGCAGATTTTTTTCATGTTTTCTCTCTTTTCTTTCATCTTGAATATCTAAATTTCATTTTGTTAATGTTTGTAATAGATCTATAATTATTAATTAATCAATTTTCAAGTGGCCAGCTGTTATTGAAATATTTCTTATATCAGAATTTTGTGATTGTTAGTAATTTTTTTTGGGGTACAAATACTTCGAAGAATAAATTGAAAAAAAATGCTATCAATAGTGTCGTGTCAATCGTGTCATGCCATGTCAAGCTTGTGGTGCCAATATTATCGTGGTAATCGGACTAAATTTTAAATCGTGCCAATTGTATCGTGTCATGTTAAAAACGGGTCATGTTCGAGTTATGAAAAATTAACACGACATGGGGGCGTGTCATGTTCGTGTCACTAAAATAAATTTCATGTCGGGTCGGGTTGGTCCTGAACCCGACCCAATAACAATATATTCCACCCTTACGTCCAGCATTAAAGAGAGAGAGCGATGTTAGAGAAGAAGAGGAATTCAAGGGAACAATTGAAGAGTTGTTAATCCCTGAAAGAAAAAGTTATATCAATTGGATTATGTTATATCGAATTTATTTATAGTCACGATTAATAACATTTTAAAAGCAATTAATAATATTATTTGTAGACAATAATTTTTTCATTTTTTTATGTTTTTGTTTTTGCCATTGATCCCCCCCAAAAAAAATTCATGTATTAAAAATTGTCTTAAAATGTTTTGTTTATTAACAAAAATGTTTAAAACAATTTCTATTTTGAAAACATATTTAGTTACAATAATATTTTGTTATATGGAAGTATTTTGAACAAAGTCTGAAAGAGCGAAAACCCCCAATTTTTAAATTCAAATATAATGAAATGGTTCAAATTTTAATTTTCCAAAAGTTATTTAAAATTTTCTTTTCTTAAAGAGAACAAACCAACTTATGAAAAAAAAATACAACTAAACTAAAAGTGAAATTAAAACTACACACACAATCTTCATTTCGACTCAAACACACATTAATCCAATTCAAGTTAAACTTGCATGTTATCAAGATAAAGTAATTTTGCACTTGAATTAAATTGAACATACCCAAGGACACGAAACGTCGTGTACTGTTGATAATTGAGAATAATAAATAATTTATAGTATAAGAGAATTTGGGTTATACGCATCATGCATTGATGGCATAATGAATCTTGATAATCAATACTGCCAATGAGGAGTGTATTGGGGGGTTCCTTGGTTGGATTTCCCCTGCGAGACGTCCCAAGCACGAAACGCAGTGCAATATTGAGAATTGGGAGAAGTTTAGTCCTTAGCACTTAGATGCTAATAACACATATGTGACACCCCCGCCTAATAAAATACCGGGCGATCACTCCTGTACTAAATTAAAACCGGAGTCGCATATGGATCATTCTTAGCATCACTATCGAAAATCCATTTTAATTACTAATAACCTATTAGGCTGGCGTCAAAATTTTACCTAACTACTCTTTTTAAACAACTATAATTAAAAACATCCACATAGTTTACGTAAATGAAACTGAAATGAAATAAAATAACCGAACACTCGGTTCAAATATGATACAACCATATCGAATGCCGCACTAAAAGGCGGTAAACGAATAAATAAATGTTGTTGGGTTATTAACCCGAATGTGTACACAATACCTCCTATCTAGATTACAAGAATGTAAGCGTTTATCGAGAACCTGCATGCATCCACAACTGCTGCAGCTGACGTCTGACTCGAAAGAAGTGTCATCCAGGCGTCCCTGTGTTTGGACCCCTAAATATATATATAATATATATAGCAAGAAAGGAAAATATAGAAATGGGTCAGAGCCCAAGTTTTGAAAATATTTTTCAAGTGCATAAATGCTTTAATTTTAGAAAAAGGTTTTATCTCATATTTAAATTGGTATCGCACATCCATGAGATACTCCTCACCTCTCTTCTAATAGTGCACACCTAGCGCATCCTTACAAAATACCATAGTCAAGACACCCCTGCCTAACTAGTCTGTTAATCCATCTTCTAACAACCCTAGTTACTCCAAGTACTAAGGGCTAAACTTCTCCCAAGTCTCAACACTATGCCATGTTCGTGCGTGGGGTGTCTCGCAGAGCAAAATCCAAACAAGGAACCCCCCTATACACTACTACGCGACAAGGTCGATCATCGAGATCCATTAGACCCTCAGTACACAACGTATATAAGTACTATGTAATGACATGTATAACATACTTACTCTAATATACATTCGGATAATATCTCCTAGACTGAGGTTTATTCTATTTTCATCTCTACAATACACATCCAGATCTATCTCCCGGACTGAGGATTCATTTACAAAATGTTTACCAATTATATTTTCATTTCAAAACTTTCTATTTCCCTTCTTCAATCCAGGAAATATATTTAAAGCAAGTTTTATTATCACAAAAATGCTTTTCCGTTTCATAACATCCCATTTCCCTTCTTCCATCTAAGAAAAGTATTTAACTTCCCATTTCCCTTCTTCCATCCAGGAAATGTATTTAAAGCCATTTTATTATCATAAAATTCTTTAACCTCAATAATGTCCCACATTATTGAGAATAGTTATATTACATATCATATAACGTTTCTAAGACCGTTCGCCCGGGTTTCCCCACTGTGCGCGCCCCTAAATGGCTATCATCTTCCAGGGCCTATCACTAAGACAACCTGGGATCCTAACGAAACATCGGGAAGCGGCCATATGCCTGTGGGAGAGTCATAACCACACCCAGAATTTCCTCACCATTGCAGAAAAACATATAATAATCACTCATATAGCCTAGGACTATATCCACCCTGCATTCATTAGCCAGGGGGCTTCAACTCACGCGCGCAACTTCCCTTATGATAGCGATTTAGAGAGGTGTGTATACATAAATTATTATTTATCAAAATCATTTCTTTTCCATTTTGAAAAAAATCATTTTTACATTCATAAAACCATTTACACTTATTCATTAAGTACCAAGTTTTAACCCATGCATTTCTTATTCTTATAGACATATATATTACCTTGTTCTCATGCACAAGGAATATACTATATAATACACATCCGCATCATATTTTATATATACTTTAATCACATAGTATACATACTATATATTCCTCCTCGAATATATATAAATGGCCATAATTGCCAATCACATCTAGCGATGACCAATAATCCCAAAGATTCTCTCAAAGAATCATAATCATGAATTCATATATGCATGATACTATACCCAAAGTATTTCCTCACTCTAATAAATAATACATACCTCAATCCTATCTAAGAATTTATTGGATATCTCCAATTATAACACTCCACACTAAGTGAATATATATCTATATTCCCAATTTATCCTAATTATCTCATAGGATATATGCAACCGTAATCAACATAATTATGTTATCCCGCATGTATAATCATATAGGCCAAAATGGCCACTGAAACTATCCCAACTGATATTCGTCCCCGAATACCCTAAAATTAAATAGGTTGTGAATTTCCTTCCCACAAACCTAAAGACTACATCTCGTCCAATTAATCATTTAGAGGTCCCCACCCTTTTTTAAGGAACCCCAACATTCTAAATCCTCAACTTATCTATTTTCCTCGAAAATATAATTTAAGGGTTACAAATTAAAACCCTCACCTTGCCCTCCTAAATTTCCTCAATTGGAGGACTATGTACTCCTAAAAGGTCCCTTATGTTATCCCATAATTAACCTCGAATCAATTAGAATTGTAATTCATCTCATCCAATTCACCCTAGGAAAATTGACTAACTTTCAGAAGGGGTCGATCGATCGACCCATGGACCTCGATCGATCGATCCCCAATGAGCAATCGATCGATCATGATGGGCAGCTTCTTCTCTGAGAAGCTGTTTCGACCATTAAAGCTTCTCCCAAGCTTTTGTCGCCTCCCCCGATATCCTACAACCTCAACCAACTACAAATACACATATAATAAGGGTTCTAAATGTCCTAGAACCCGAAATCACCAATTAATTTCAATTAACTTCTATATTTCTCGAATTAAAAAATTATTGGAGTTTATTCATTTTAACTCCCGAAAACCCGTTTTATCCACGAAAATCCAACACAAAATCTTTAGGGTTTATTAATACCAAAATATGATATGAGATTTATGATAAAAAATAAATAAAGCAAGTAAACACTTGCCTCGTGTGAAAGGGATTTCCAAACCAATATAAATTCATGGTTCAACCTCTACATGTGAAAGGGATTTCCAAATTATTGTTTATATCACTACAACATGCGATTTATAATCACCAACATGGGTTTTCTTTCATAAAAACTCATCCTAATCAACCCTAGACTAATATGAATGAAGCATTAACAAAATTAAGAAAGATAAATACTTGTCTGAGAATTTTTGTTTCTGATTTGCGACTGAAATCAGTGTGGTTGTGATCCTTGTGGCGTGATCTAGCGTTTGATGGTGACGGCGTTGCAAACGGAGGAGTTTTCGGCCTAAAACTCCTTGGTAAGCTATTCATTTCCTTCTCCAATGGCCGTCACTTGTTTTTGGTTGTGTTAACCCTAGAAAAAAACCCTAAGCATCTGATATAATCTTACAATTTTCGTGGGTTTTCAGGCTTAAAAATGTAAAATGTCCTAAACGCCCTCCCGAGGTGTTAATTAGGCCTAAAACCCCCCCCCCCCCCGAGACCCAAACTAAACCCCCGGGTACATTATCTTGACTATCTCGACCCTTCTGGACACTTTGGCGCACTCGAAATGACAATACAGGTGACTTATAATTTATTCACTTTTATTAATCAACATATAGTCCCGACATGACACGGGCGCGTCCCGACTTAAATTTCCAAAATTATCATTTTATTCACTCGTGACATTTAATAGAACCAATATTATATATTACTTTACTCATTCATAATATTCAACAAGTTTCCAATAATTACTAACTCTCGTCACGATAGGAATTATAAAAATAATAAATTTCTGGATTTATATTAAATTAATAACACATTAAATTTAATAAATCCCAAAAATTTAAAAAGCATAAAAATACGGGGTATTACATACTACCCCCCTAATAATGGAATTTCGTCCCGAAATTCAAAAAATAAGGCATACCTGGTAAGAATAAATCTGTGTATTTCTCGCGCATATCTGCCTCGCGCTCCCAGGTGGATTCCTCCACATTATGATGCTCCCACTGGACCCGTACAAGTGGAACTACCTTCGACCTCAATCTCCTTTCGCTATGGTCTAGGATAGCCACTGGTCTCTCCTCGTAAGAGCTTTCAGGCTGTAAGTCTATCTCTTCTATCGCGATGTGGGTGTGGGATATATCATCCCGAAGGTATCGTCTCAACGACGAGATGTGTAATACATCGTGAATGCGATGTAAATGCTCTGGCAGTCCCAATTTGTATGCCACCGGCCCAATCCTCTCGATAATGGGAAATGGTCCGACATACCTCGGGGCCAATTTCCCTTTCTTCCCAAACCTTATCACTCCTTTCATAGGAGATACACGTAGTAATACTTGGTCCCCCACATTAAACTCTCGGAAGAACCGTTTAGCATCGACGTAGCTTTTCTGCCTGTCATGGGCTACTCGAATGCGACTCCTGATCATCTCAATCCTAGCGGAGGATTCCTGAATCACCTCTGGTCCGAGCAACTTGTTATCCCCCTCCTCTAGCCAACAAGTTAGGGAACGACAAGGCCTGCCATACAAAGCCTCAAATGGAGCCATGCCAATCGTGAACTGATAAGAGTTATTATAAGCGAACTCCACCAGTGGAAGATGTGGCTCCCAACCTCCTCCAAAATTAAGGACACACATGCGTAGCATATCCTCCAACATCTGATTAGTACGCTCTATTTGTCCATCTGTCTGTGGGTGATAAGCTGAACTCAACCTCAACTCTGTACCCATAGCCTCCTGAAATCTCTCCCAGAAACGCGACACGAAAATCTTGCCTCTATCTGACAATCTCAGCAATGAACAACTGTGCATACTGACCCGTGGTATAGTCTGTCCGCACCGACAGAAAATGATCCACCTTGGTCAAATGGTCCACAATCACCCAGATGGAGCCGTGGCCCTGCTGTGATGTAGGCAACCCTGTAATAAAATCCATGGAAATACTCTCCCACTTCCACGCGGGTATTTCCAATGGCTGAAGTAACCCTGGAGGTTTCTGGTGGTCCACCTTTACCAGCTTGCAGGTTGAACACTTGGACACTAACTCAGCAATATCCTTTTTCATTCCACTCCACCAGCATTGTCACCTCATATCCTGGTACATCTTGTCTCCCCCAGGATGCACCGCAAATCGGGACCCATGAGACTGGGTCATCACTGCATGACGTAAGTCAGCTCCTTCTGGAACCACCAATCTCCCATTAAACCTCAAACCCCCATCAGAACTAACAGAATAGGACTCAGCACCCTCAGCTAAAAGTCATACAATTTGCTCCTGGCAAAATGGGTTTGCGGTCTGTGCCTGTATTACCCTCGTAACAATCTCGGGTGTCACTGTCATGACAGATATGAAGGAATAGGCTACTGCGTCCTGGTGACCCAACTCTTTCCACTTTACTTTCCAGATGTTCTCTACATCATCGACCGGCCTACGTCTCAACGCATTTGTAACTACGTTGGCCTTCCTCGGATGATACTGAATGTTGAACTGGTAGTCCTTCACAAACTCTAACCACCTACGCTGACGCATATTCAGCTCTCGCTGAGTGAACAGGTACTGCAGTGACTTGTGGTCTGGGAACAAGCGAAATTTCTCCCCCAATAAATAGTATCTCCATATTCTCAATGAAAAAATGACCACTGCTAACTCTAGGTCGTGTGTGGGGTAATTCTTCTCGTGCGGCTTAAGCTTACGGGAGGCAAAAGATATAGCCTTCTCCTCCTGCTGAAGTACTCCCTCAAGTCCCCGTAAAGAGGCATCGGTGTAAACCAAATACTCCACGCTCGACTTAGGTAAAGCAAGAACCAATGCTGAAGTAAGCTTGTCTTTCAGCTCGTCGAAAGTCAATTGACAAGCATCATCCCAAATATATGGTACCCCCTTGTGAGTCAGGTTCGTCAATGGATCCACTATTTTGGAGAAATCCAGAATGAATCTCCTATAGTATTCGACTAATCCCAAGAAACTATGTACTTCCGTCGGTGTTGTGGGCTGTCCCCAGGGGTGGCCGTGGGCCGGGCCTGGGCAGGCCCGGTCGGGCTCGGGCCGGGCTTGAAAAATTAAGTGTTATCCCAAGCCCGCTCGGGCCTAGATCGGGCCTTATTATGTAATCCCAAGCCCGCCCAGATTTGAAAGCTCTTTACCCAGGCCCGCCCGATCGGGCCATATTATGTTAATTAAAAGTTTTTTTTTTAAAATTAAAATACCTATTTTTTTATTTAAAGACCAATTTTTTTAATTAAAAATCTGTTTTAAAGTCCATATATTACAAAGTCCATATATAAAGTTTCTCACTTTACATGAAAAGACTTGGTATACGTTTTTATATTTATAGAAGTCCCCCCCCCCCCCCCCCCACATATATATATATATATATATATATATATATATATATATATATATATATATATATATCGGGCCTCGGGCCGGGCCGGGCCTCATCGGGCTTAAGAACTCATGCCCAAGCCCGCCCGAAAAAAAATCGGGCCTATAAAATTTTGCCAAGCCCGCTTTGCGGGCCTATTTATCTTACCCAAGCCCTATTTTTTTATTGGGCGGGTTGGACGGGCTTGGCGGGCCTCGGGCCTATGGCCACCCCTAGCTGTCCCCACTCCCTCGCCGCGATACTTTACTCGGGTCAATTGCTATCCCCTGTTCAGAAACAACATGTCTCGATAACTGCACTTCCCGTAACCAGAACTCGCAGTTCTCGTACTTAGCATACAACTGATGCTCTTATAGAGTCTGAAGAACCTGCCTCAAGTGCTCGACATGCTCCTCCTCCAAGTGTGAATATATCAGAATGTCATCTATGAAAATGATGACAAACTGATCCAAGAACTCTCTGAACAATCGGTTCATCAAGTCCATGAATACGGCTAGAGCATTTGTGAGTCCAAATGGCATCACTCTGAACTCATACGACCCATATCTCGTCAAGAAAGTAGTCTTTGAAACATCCTGCTCCCTAATACGTAGCTGATGGTACCCTGACCTCAGATCTATCTTCAAAAAGAAAGTTTCTCCCCTCAGTTGGTCAAACAAATCATCGATTTGAGGCAACGGATACTTGTTTCGTATCGTGACCTTGTTCATCTCCCGGTAGTCCACACATAGCCTCAGTGAACCATCTCTCCTGTTCTAAAAAACCCGCCTAGGCTCCGCCTAGGCACGCCTAGGCTTAAGGCTTGGAAAAAATGCCTCGCCTTACGCTTTTCACGCCTTATTCTTGGTAAAACCCTTAAGGCGCACTTTTTTCTAAAAACAATAATGCTTTAGTGAAACGATGTCGCCTTTTAAAGAATTTGTTTACAAACCGGACCATTATCTCATCCAAAATAATCAAATAGTATTTTAATTTGCATATATTCAGACATATTTTTATAATATGTGCAATTTTTGTATTTTAGTAGCCTTATTATGGTTAAAAAATATTAAATTATATTAAGAAGGCCTAAACGCCTTTTCACGCCTTTTTACGACTAGGCCCGCCTAGGCTTCTAAGGCTTAAGGCTTGGCCTCCACACCTTAATCACGTCGCGTTTTTTAGAACCTCAAAACTGGAGCGCCCCAAGGTGAGGTACTCCTGCGAATGAAGCCCTGACCTAACAGCTGCTCTATCTGATCTCGTAACTACGCATCTCCGCCGGAGCCATACGGTATGGAGCGTGTGCTATAGGTCGAGTATCCGGTAATAAGTCTATGACAAAATCTATCTCTCGACTGGAGGGTAGGCCTGGTATCTCCTGAAATACATCGGAATACTGACTAACAACTGGGATCGAGTCTAAGGGAATCACAACCTCCTTAGAGGTATCCTCCTCTATGTAATACAAATGAGTGGTCGAGCCTCCCTCTGGGCGAGGCATCGCCACTACAAACACCTCTTACCCCGGAATGGCAAAGAAAATACTCCCACCGAAACAATCTATCATGGCCTTGTAAGTCGTGAGCCAATCCATACCAATAATAATGTCGTGCTCATGCATATCTAAGACTAACATGTCTGCTGGTAAGACCAAGCTACCAATCTCTACTCCCACACCCCGGCATATAAAGAAAATTAGCGATCCATTTCCTAGTGGTGAGTCTACACATGTTATAGTGCTCTTTGTTGTGGCTAATAACCATAAGTCCTTCACAAAATGGGTAGCTATAAAATAGTGCGTCCCCCCCCCAGTATTAAATAAAACCCGACCCATAGTACCATGGATAGGAAACATACCCTCAATCGCGGGCGCTGCCTGTGGAGCTGCTGCCTGGTGGACGTTATAGACACGTCCGTACTGTAACTTCCCCTGCTACACCGGAGCAGCTGGAATGGCTGGTAGGGCTGGTACCTGAACTGGTGCTGGGAGGGCGACTGGAAAAAGTGGCCTCTGTGGCTCATTACGGGCACCCTGCTGCTGTGGGGCCCTATCACCCTCTGGACAATCCTGGCACTTATGGCCATTCTTTCCGCACACGAAACATCGACCCCTGAAATTACCTCCCCTCTGACCCTGCTGACCACGACCTTGTTGACCGTTACCACCCCGCCACTGGCCCTGTTGGCCCTGCTATTGACCCTACTGCTGGCGGTGTTGTCCTTGCTGGCCCTGCTGATTAGGCTGGCCCTGCTGACCCTGACTAAATCCCCAAATTCCCTGCTGGGAATCACCTAAGTGGAATCGGTTTGCAGGGTCCCCCTGATGGGAACTCTGCTCATGCTGAAGAGTATGCCCCAAGGATGTCGGTGCTCAACTAGCACCACTACCCCTATCCTGCCCTGCTGGCCGGACTCTCTTGCTCGCTTGCTTCCCTGCAGATGGAAGCGGTGATCCTGGCAGTGTAGCAAAGCAATATTGAGTACATCCGTGTAGGTACTGAGAGACAGATTCCCTATAAGGTGCTGACGGATCCTCCAAACTAACCCGTCCACAAACAATAGTATCTTCTTGCCCTCAGTGGGTGCCTCATCTGGCACTATAGTGATAAGTCTTGTGAACTCCTCTTTATACTTAGCAACAGTAGAATTCTCCTGTTTTAAGTTCAGTAACTTTTGCATCATCTCAGTTTGCACGGCGGATGGAAAATACTTGCGGTCAAACCGCTCCTAGAATGACTGAATGGGGATAGTATCCCTATCCTCCAAGGTGGTGGTGGACTCCCACCACTGTAAAGTGGCCCCTACTATCTTAAATGAAGCCAACAACTATTTCTTCACGTCTGTGCACTCATACATAAGTAGATGCCTCTATATATATTTCTTCCACTGGCTGACAATGATGATATCTGAACTACCCGAGAAATCAGGGAGATGCGCCTTCTAAAAGGCATCCCTAACCCGCTCCCATGCTGACGAAAGCTGTGCAGGTGCTGGCACGACTGCCTGAACTTGGGGTGGACCCTGCTAGCGTGGTATTCACCGCCTGAGCAACAATAGAGGCTACCTCATTAGCATTCATTATTTTTTGAGCCGGAGCTACTGGCTACTCGGCTTGGGCACGCCTATCCTTCGGTGCACGTCTCAGAGGCATCTGAAACGTGAATAAATTTATTAGTCTATAGTTATTATCAAATCTCAAATAGCTTAAGACGTAATCGTAAAAGCAAGAATACAACAATCCTAAAATAGGGCTCTATAACAAGAACGCTAAGCTGAAAGCGAATTAAGCCGTATAGATCCTAAGGACACTAGAGCCTGATGCTCTGATACCACCTGTGACACCCCGCCTAATTAAATATCGGGTGCTCAGTCCTTTATTAAATTATAATCAAGGTGAATGGTCGGTTCATTCTTAGCATCACTGTCGAAAAAATAACTTTTCCAATTTAAACACCCTAAATAATTAAGCTAAGTACCAAAACCATTTTAGACATTACTTTCCAAATATTATTTATATACCAATAATTTAAATAAAATTATATAATTCATAATTTAAGGATCAACCAACAAATATACTGGAACAAACAATCCGATTAATTAAACATCCAACTAAGTAATTCCAACATTAAAACTTAAAGGAAAAACATCCTAACAGTAATAAACCCAAAAGTACAAATACTGGAAATAAATAAATCACAATATCCGATAAGCAACTGAATAATGGAAAAGGGCGACACATGTCCAACTGAATAAATAGTGCTAGGAGTGGAATCAACAAATGAGGTCGTTTAAACAAAAGGCCTGCAACTCCCACCTAAGCTGCAGCGCGTTCCTTCCAAAGGATCCTATGCAAGACGCCCCTATGGCTGGACACCTATAATATATACATATATATATATACAAGAGAGAAGAAAATGGAAACGGGTCAGAGCCCGATTGTAAAAACGATTTAAAAATTGTTTAGCAAGTATTTAAAATATTTACTGGCCAATGCAACAACATATTAGGGCAGCACTCCCTTGAGAATTTCTCACCTCTCTTCTAATGTGCACGCCTATCGCACTAACCTTCCCAACGGTTTAACATATCGTATCTTAGGTTGCTCGTCAAATTTAAACTAACAATTCAATTGTTTAAGAGGTTAATTTCATTTAATAACAAGGTTCTCATTTAAACCTTATTTACTAATAAAGTTTCTCAGTAACATATTATACTTTTCAAACACTTATTCCCAATTTGAAATAATTATTCCTTTCTTGCTTACCATAGACACAGTAGGTAGTTCCCAAATTCCAGATTAAAATATATAGATAAAATACTCATATAATATATATATATTCTAATAGCACCCTACATAATAATTATGGTGCGGGCATACTCTGCTATCCAGTTCCTGTATCACTTGTACTAAGGGAAAATACAAGTTCGGAATCACTCTCAAACTGTATTGAAACAAAACACAAATAATATTGAGGCAAAGCATAGTTTCCAAGTCTCTAAGAGGTCAGCACATGCCCTCACGTCTCTTAGGACCGTCAGACTATCGATCCGATAGCCTGTACCAAGTGATTTCTATCTTCTAGGGTATGAGTCAATATCCCCCATAAAGGTCCCATCGAGATAAGACTGTCCCAACGCGGTAACCTTAGGGATAGCAAATAGCGCGGGCATGATTTTTACACATATATAGTATATGCATAAACACAGTCATATAAATATACTACTATTACCATATCAAGTTTAGGTACATACTCACGACCCATAATTATGATATTTGTCCTTATTACTCGTTATTTAGTTATCACGTATAACATTTGCCTCTTATCTTAATTTGTGGGATTATCCCAACTTATCAAGTGACACTCGTGGATTTCTATCCTCCCAAATGTAATTTCAGTAGGTACTCATTTATTTTCCAACATAACTACCTTATGCGTGTCCCCCTTTAATACATAGTTCCATCGTCCCTTATATGTAAACATCCCCGTAAAAATATAAATCGCGTCTTACATTAAAGGTTTCATATTTTTAAATAAGTCCTACTCGTCTTCTTTATCTCCCAAAATATTTTAATAAGGATGTCCAATGGTTATTACTCATTTAAATTGAATTCAACTATTTAGAAGAGGAAATACAAGTCTGCCAAGAGGGGTCGATCGATCGATGCGTCGATCCATCGATAATCCTGGTTCGATCAATCGATCAAACAGGTATGGCGAATCTGCAGAATACCAGTTACGGGTTCTATCATCCAACATCATCAAAATCAAAATTTTTAACTACCAAACTCCCAGAAATTTATACCATAAACATCCTAAACCCAGATTAGCAACATTCTACGTAAAGCATGCGAGTTTTCATCAAGATTCATGGATTAAAAGGGCCAAAACTTATATAATTCTCATGAACCCTAGAATTTTTTTTAACTTAGTTCTTATTATTATTTTCCCAGAATTTCCACTTCTAAACCAATATAAATTCATGGTTCAACCTCTACATGTGAAAGGGATTTCCAAATTATTGCTTATATCACTACAACATGCGATTTCTAATCACCAACATGGGTTTTATTTCATAAAAACTCATCCTAATCAACCCTAAACTAATATGAATGAAGAAGTGACGAAATTAAGCAAGATAAATACTTGCCTGGGAATTTTTGTTTCTGATTTGCGGCTGAAATCAGTGTGGTTGTGATCCTTGTGGTGTGATCTAGCGTTTGGCGATGACGGCAGTGCAAACGGAGGAGTTTTCGGCCTAGAACTCCTTGGTAAGCTCTTCCTTTCCCTCTCCAATGGCCGTCACATGTTTTTGGTTGTGTTAACCCTAGAAGACAACCCTAAGCATTGATATAACCTTACAATTTTCGTGGGTTTTCAGGCTTAAAAATGTAAAATGTCCAAAACGCCCTCCCGGGGTGTTAATTAGGCCTAAAAACGCCCCGAGACCCAAACTAAACCCCCGGGTACATTATTTTCACTATCTCGACCCTTCCGAACACTTTGGTGCACTCGAAATGACCATACGGGTGACTTGTAATTTATTCACTTTTATTAATCAACATTTAGTCTCGACACGACACGGGCACATCCCGACTTAAATTTCCAAAATTGTCATTTTATTCACTCGTGACATTTAATAGAACCAATATTATATATTACTTTACTCATTAGTAATATTCAACAAGTTTCCAATAATTACTAACTCTCGCCACGTTAGGAATTATAAAAATAATAAATTTTTGGATTTATATTAAATTAATAACACATTAAATTTAATAAATCCATAAAATTTAGAAAGCATAAAAATACGGGGTATTACACAAGTACACAATAAGAGGACCGAATATGCTGTCGGTCAACAGGTACATACAATGTATAACAAGTTGATTAAGTTACATATTACATCCATTAGATAGATACAAAAGTTTGGGCCACACGCCCGTGTAAAGACCCGATCATAACTAGAAAACAAAAATGAAGGCGTCTATACGAAGTATCCCGTGATATCCGCAAAATATCACGGCTCCTCAAAAGTTCACCAGAATGGGGAAGTCAGTACGGGAGTCCTTACGGTGGAGCACCTGAGCGAATACAAATTCATGCACAACAAGAAATATGAATGGGTCAGGGCCCGATTTTATGTGATCACTAGATGAATAAAGAGTATGAGAATTATGAATAGGTAGTCATGATGGATAAAGATGAGAATCTATCTACACAGTTTTAAAGCATGAACTAAAGTAGTTTAGATGATCATAAATTTAATTTAGTTATATAAGAGAATACAAATGAGTAGCATTCCCTAAAATCTCCATTGGTCTCATTATTACATTTCATCATCTCCGTTCTTTATCAGGAAACATAATTACAATCATATGCTCTTTGTGTCATTTATCTCAATTGTATGCTCTTTGTGGCATTTCATTATGCTCTTTGTGGCATTTATAATCCATCAAGTCCCACTTGATTAAGAATAGTTATAATCATATACATATAATGATTCTAAGACCGCCCATCCGGGTTTCCCCACTGTGCACGCCCCTAAATGACCATCATCTTCCAGGGCCTATAAATCAAGACCACCTGGGCACCTATAACGTAAGACGTCGAGAAGCTGCCATATGCCTACGGGAGAGTCTTAACCACACCCGGAATTACCTCACCATCGCAAAAAATATACAACAAGTGCTCATATGGCGTAGGACTATATCCACCCTTCATTCACTAGCCAGGGGGCTTCACCTCACGCGTGAACTTCCCTTATGATGGCATTTAGAGAGGGTCTGTTTAAGTCATTTATTAATTACCATTACATGATTAAGTAAATTATCATTTACTATGTTCATTTCTAATTCCATTTCAATTTTATCAAATGCATTATAGTTATCCGGAGCTTTTCGTAGTTACCGTCATAGTAATAACCTCAATGAATGTATAAACTTCTAGTTTATTCTCATGATTAAGTAAATTATCATTTACTCTATTCATTTCCAATTCCATTTCCATTTTATCAAATGCATTATAGTTATCCGGAGCTATTCGTTGTTCCCGTCATAGTAATAACCTCAATGAATGTATAAACTTCTTGTTTATTCTCATAATTAAGTAAATTATCATTTACTCTATTCATTTCCAATTTCATTTCCATTTTATCAAATGCATTATAGTTATCCGGAGCTATTCGTACTTCCCATCATAGTAATAACCTCTGTGAATGTATAAACTTCTAGTTTATTCTCATGATTAAGTAAATTATCATTTACTCTATTCATTTCCAATTCCATTTCCATTTTATCAAATGCATTATAGTTATCCGTAGCTATTCGTAGTTCCCTTCATAGTAATAACCTCAATGAATGTATAAACTTCTAGTTTGTTCTCCAAACCTCTGTTTGGGTTTTATAATATACCATCAAGGATATCATATCTCAAATTTGCCTCTAACGTCTCCAAATACAACCTCGCCATCTTCTGGACTCCTACTAATATGTAAAGGAAAGAAACGTACTAACCTCAATTGTACACCCTCGGGATAAGCCCCGTTTAACCCATTTCTAAGGTAAAGTAATGACCCAACTTAACTAGAACTCTAGGACTCTAGGTTTACTTCATTTAAGAAGGTTCCTAGGGTCTAAGTCTAAAAGAAAGGGGTGGAATTAAACTAAGAAAAATCACCCAAAAGTGCAGGGGTTCCAAATCGATTCCGCCTGTCGGAATCGATTCGGTCAAAAAAGTGAATCGATTCAGACGATCCTAATCGATTCGGACAGGAAATCTGGGTTTCTGCATAAATGCCGAATCGATTCGGACAGGCCGAATCGATTCGGTCCAAACAGACCTGGAAACTGTCCCTATTCGTCCTAGTGGAATCGATTCGCCCCTGCGAACTTGCCAACTTTGGCTATGGAGTCTTGGACTCCTAAAATCCCCCATCTCAAAACCCTCCAAACCAAGATCAATAAATACAATCCACTACTCATAAATGCACCTTGCAATAATAATTAACTCCAATAAACATCTAAATCCAGTTTCAAGGGTCCAAAACTCATAAATCCATAAAAACCCTGACATAGTTAAACCATGATTAATACACAATTATCAATACTAATTATTCATCTTAAATCACATTATAGCAAGTAGAAAGCTTGCGTTGGTGTAAGAATCTCAGATTTTTCTAGTAATAGCAACAATCTCCAAGCTTGAATCTTCAATTCTCTCTTTCTCTCCAAAGTTCTCTTCTTCTCTCTTTCACTCTAGGTTTAGGAATACACTTAAGAGAAATTAAAAGGCTTAGTAAGACTAAATAGGAGCATTAGTCTATAATTTCTCTTAAGTGTATTCCTAAACCTTAAAAGGCTTAGTAAGACTAAATCGGGGCATTAGTCTATAATTACCAAATTAAGTTGTTAATTCCGCAATAAAATGATTCGTAACTACACATTTACGTTAAAACCAGTCAAAAGTGCCCAAAACATAAAAATACGATATGGCACTCATTTTGACTATCTCGAACGTTCCGGGACTAACTACGTCCTCCAAATTATCATTTGGAAATTTTATAGCTCATTTCAAGTTCCGATTTGATTTAAACCATAATTGTCATTTAAATCTTATGACGCCATAAAACTCAACAGGGGGATATTTACATACACATATAGTAAATATGCAACAATTTAGTAAGTATTAACTTTCAATTCATTTAATTAATAATTACTCCATATTCCGGAATTTTATAATTACGTCATGCAGTACATTAATATAAAAATCAATTCTCAAAAGCGAGGGTTGTTACATACTCCCCCCTCTTAAGAGGGAATTTTGCCCCCAAAATTCAAGCGTACCTTGCAAGAAGAGATGCAAATACTTTTCCCGCATATCATCCTCACGTTCCCACGTCGATTCTTTGGCATTGTGATGACTCCATTGGATTCGCACCAAGGGCACCACTAGAGACCTCAACCTACACTCCCCATGCTCTAAGATAGCAACCGATTGTTCTTCATATGTAATATCAGGTTGCAAATCAATATCCTCAAAAAGGAATATGCCAAAGGGAACCTTCACACCTCTTATACTTCTTTAAAGAGGAAACATGGAACACATCATGGATTTGTTGTAAAGGGTCAGGTAAGGCAAGTTGATATGCCACTGGACCTACCTTAGCAATAATAGGAAAAGGTCCAACATAGTGCAGCGCGAGCTTTCCTTTCTTCCCGAATCGCTTAATACCTTTCATTGGTGACACCCTCACCAAGACTTGATCTTCAACTTCCATCTCAACATGCCTTCTACCCGCATCGGCATAGCTCTTTTGGCGGTCTTGAGCTATCCGGATGCGATTTCGGATGAGTTCAATCTTGGAAGAAGTATCCTGGATCATTTCAGGTCCAAGGAACTTATTATTGCCCACCTCCAACCAACAAGTGGGTGATCTACACGGCCGGACATAAAGTGCTTCATAGGGCGTCATTCCAATAGTAAATTGGTATGAATTGTTATAAGTAAATTCTACCAAAGGGAGATACTGTTCCCAACTACCCTTGAAATCAAGCATCACATACGGAGCATATCCTCCAACATTTAGTTTACTCTTTCAGTCTGGCCATCAGATTGAGGATGATAAGCCCATAGCCTCTTGGAAACTTCGCCAAAAGTGGGAAAAAAGTCTTATCTCGGTCGAAAACTATATTTAAAGGCACCCCATAGAGTCTACCAATCTCCGAGATGAACAGCTGGGCATAGCGAGAGGTATCAAAATCGGTACACACGGGTAGGAAGTGTGCCGACTTAGTCAAGCGGACGACAATCACCCAAATCGAATCATAACCCCTCTGTGACCTTGGTAAGCCCGTAATAGAATCCATCGATATACTCTCCCACTTCCACACCGAAATCTCCAACGGTTGCAAAAAACCCGTCGGTCGCTGATGATCTATCATGACCAATTAACAAGCAGTGCATTGGGATACGAACTCAGAAATATCCCCCTTCATGCCTGGCCACCAATACTGACGGCGCATGTCTTGGTACATTTTGTCCCCACCAGGATGAAACAAAAATTTTAACCCATGAGATTCTTCCATTACGGCCTTTCTCAAATCCCCTTCATACGGGACGATGAGTTTCCTGTGAAAATGTAATCCACCCACTGAACTTATCGAGTAGGATTACGCTCCCTCGGACAACAATCGGCGTATATGGTTCTGACAACCTTGATCCCTTCCTTAGGCTTCTACAACCCATGCCATAATAGTAGGTGTAATGGTCATCACAGACATGAACGCCCTAGCAACCGCATCCTCCGGACTGAGCTCTTTCCACTTAGCTTTCCATAACTCCGCTAACTCCCCTTCGGGCTTTCTACTCAAAGCATCCGCCACCACGTTCCCCTTACCTGGGTGGTAGTGAATGTCAAATTGGTAGTCCTTCATAAACTCCAACCATTTGACAATATCGCCTATTTAAATCATTATGTGAGAATAAATATTGCAACGATTTATGGTCCGTGAAAAAACTGAATTTCTCCCCTAGGAGATAGTGCCTCCAAATCTTCAAGGCAAAGAAAACCGCGACAAGTTCCAAATCGTGTACCGGATAATTCTTCTCGTGAGGTTTCAGATTGCGAGAAGCATAAGCAATGGCCCGTCGCTCTTGTTGAAGTACACCTCCCAAACCTTGTAGAGATGCATCGGTAAAAACTAAATATTCCAATCCCGACTTTGGTAACGTAAGGAATGGAGCAGAAGTCAACCTCTCCTTCATCTCATCAAAAGCAGACTGATAAGAATTATCCCATACAAACCTTACCCCTTTTCGGGTTAAATTTATTAAAGGTCGAGCAATTTTAGAGAAACCCTTAATAAATCGGCGGTAATAACCAGCCAAACCTAGAAAACTACGAATATCAGTCAGTGTCGTGGACTGACCTTACTCCTTCACCGTAACCACTTTTCTTGGGTCCATCAAAATACCTTGGGATGACACAATATGGCCCAAAAACTAAACTTCATATAACCAAAAGCCACACTTCTCGAACATGGCATACAATCGGTGATCGCTTAACCTTTGCAGGACCAACCGCAAATGAGTAGCATGGTCAGATTATGTTTGAGAATACACTAGGATGTCATCGATGAACACAATAACAAACTGGTCCAGGAAGTCCCAAAATACCCTATTCATGAGGTCTATAAACACGAAGGGGGCGTTGGTTAGTCCGAAAGGCATAACCAAAAATCCATAGGACCCATATCTCGTTACGAAAGCAGTCTTGGACACATCTTGTACCCGTATCTGTAACTGGTGATACCCCATTCTAAAATCGATCTTAGAGAAGTACGACTCTCCCCTAAGTTGATCAAACAAATCGTCGATACGAGGCAAAGGGTATTTGTTTCGAATGGTGACTTTATTCAACTCTCTGTAGTCAACACATAACCGGAGAGAACCATCCCTTTTCTTCAGAAACAACACCAGAGCACCCCACGGTGATGTGGTATGCCGAATAAATCCCTATTCCAACAACTGCTGAATTTGGTCCCTCAACTCCCTCATCTCAATAGGAGCCATACGATAAGGAGCTCTAGCGATCGTTCGAGTTCCTGGAGCTAAATCAATCACAAACTCAATCTCCCTACTAGGAGGCAAACCCGGTATTTCCCAAAAAACACCTTCAAAGTCTCTAACAATCGGAATAGAATCTAGGGACACAACCACATCCCGGGAAGTCTCCTCCGTAATACAATACAAATAAGTGCTAGTACCTCCTTCTAAGCGAGGCATAACCACCAAAAACATTTCCTGCCTCGGAATGGCAAACACTATACTCTTCCCATAACAATTTACTATCGCATGTGTAGGAGGGTAGTGAGACTGGGGTCTATGAATAACTGGAAAGGGTGAGGCGTGACCCACTCCAATGGACGCTGTCTGCAAGTCTTCAAGGTCTCCTGGTGCAACTTATGAAGAAAACTTCTCCTTCTGGTAACAATGGAACTCAAGCTTCAACTCACTCCCTGCAAGAAGATGAACTTTCACAGCAAAAATAACAATTTTCTCAAGGGAAACACCTGAGAGTGATGGTTGTCAGTGGGGAGTGAAGGAACAAGGCACTCAACACTAAGAGAATGAGCAGGGAGAGAATACTAGGTAGGTATGGTGATATTTTAGCAGAGTAACAGTGAAATTTTTCTATCTTTTCTTTTGACCTTGCCTAGAGGTTTATTTATACATGGGCGTTAGGGGTGAGCTGGCGATTTTGGGCGCCAAAATTGAGAGAGTTGGTGGGGAACAATGTCTGAAGTGTACCATTTGTCCCTACCTGTAGGCAGCCTGCCTGTCCCCTCTGCAGGCGCCACCTGGCGCCGACCAAAACTCAAAAAGCACATATGTCCCCTAATGGAGACAAAATAGCAGATTTTGGTAGTTATCTTTTGAAACGGTAACTTGTGGTGCAATTTTGAAAATTTGGAGAGAGTAGACCTTAAGGCCTCATCTCCTCTAAAAGTGTTATTTTTCTTGAGAGGGACCTCGAGGACCCCCTCTTCTGGGAAAAGTCATTTTCTTGTAAAGAGTTTACTTCTTGTGAGTAGCCAGCTCTTTGGCTGCTCACTTCACTTGTGACCAAGTGTGCAGTGTGTGTGGTCTCGAGTGATTTCTGGGCTTCCTACTAGTATTCTCTCAATCCTATAGTACTAAGTGGTTGAGCTTGCTCAACATACCTTGTCCCTCAGCCGCCAAGCCAAAACTCCCAGGAGGTCCCAACGCGCCTGTTCGAGCCCTGCTTGCTCGACTAGGCAACCTGTATAAGAAAGTAAAGTGTTAGTGCTATTGTTCATTTAGAGACTACTGTTTCATGATGGGGGGTTGTTCGCGATAGTTACTCCCTCAATGTGAGTTTCTGTCAAAACCCCTGTAGTAGCACTTCTCGAATAGTATTTTTGCAGTGACCCTTGCAGTGGCGCTGAGTCTTGCGGTGACGCCGACTCTCTCAACTGTCATTACTGCGGTGGCCCTTGAAGCGGCGCTGGCACTTAAAACGGCGCCGACCCTTGCGGCGACGCGAACCCTTGCATCGACGCTAGTATTTGAAGTGGCGCCGACACTTGCAGTGGGGTCGATACGCGACGCGGTTCCGACGCTTACAACGGCGTCGACACTTGAAGTGGCGTTGATGTTTGAAGCAGCGCTGATACTTGAGGTAGCGCTGACGCTTGAAGTGGTCGCTGATACCTGGGGCGGCGTCGACCCTTGTCGCGGTGCTGACACTTGAAGCGGTGCTGACACTTGAAGCGGCGCTGACACGTGACGCGGTCGCTGATACCTGAGGCGAGGCCGACCCTTGTTGCGGTGCCGACACTTGCAGCGGCGCTGACTCTTGAAGTGGTTGTTGATACCTGAGGCGGCACCGACCCTTGTCACGGCGTCGACGCTCGAAGTGGCGCTGATGTTTGAATCGGCATTGACATGTGAGGCGGCACCGACCCTTGTCGTGGCGCCGACGCTCGAAGTGGCGCTGATGCTTGAATCGATGCTGACATGTGAGGCGGCGCCGATCCTTGTCGTGGCGTCGACGCTCGAAGTGGCGCTGATGCTTGAATCGATGCTGACATGTGAGGCGGCGCCGACCCTTGTCGCGGTGCCGACGCTCGAAGTGACGCCGACACTCGAAGTGGCGCTGACGCTTGTAGTGGCGCTGACGCTTGTAGTGGCGCTGACGCCTGAGGTAGCGCTGATGCTTGAAGTGGCGCTGACGCCTGAGGTAGCGCTGATGCTTGAAGCGGCGCTGATACTTCGCAATGGCTTTTGGGCTTCTTGGTGACCCTCGTGGGTACCTCTCGGGTGTCATTAATAAGAGAAAGTATTTTTTTTATTTCGTTTGCTTTTTTCTGTTGATAACACCCTTCTACATTAGCCCCTCGTGCAAAGATTTTTTGGTTGGGTAGACTAAAAAAACTTTGTACGCTATAAATCTGGTTTCAACAGTTATATATATATATATATATATATATATTTTTTTTTTTTCTAAGGGAACCTAGGATCATTAACTTCTGTGTCCTTTTATCCGAGATTTTTAATTTTTTGAGAACCCACGCGTCAGTCTGGGAACTGTCATCTCATCATTTGGGAAAAAAAAGGTCATCGTCTTTTTGCCTTCCTGCACGTTTTCTCATTTTGGTGCAAAAAACACATAAGCCCCTTTTCTTGGGCTCCTTCATCTTCTTAATAAAAACATAAGGCATCTTTGGGTTTCTAGTGAGAGAAAGTGGGGAAGGGATTTTTAAGACACCATAGCCACCCATCTCCTCATTTTTTCTCTAACTTTTCCAACCACCATAGCTTCTCATTCATGGATTCTAATCCAAGCAATACTTCCTCAAATGTAAACCCTTCCAAAACCTCCATGGTTTTAAGTTCTATACCTTCTTCCTTGCCCATTTCAGCATTTCCGGCCGTCCCTGTTACCGCCGTGGACGCCTCCATGCTACCCGCCCTCTTTCCGTCGGTCGGAGGTTCGATAACCCTCATGGGTTACTCGCAATTTCTTTCCGTGGACCATAGTCAGATCTCGGGTATCTCAAGCAGCGGGGTTCAATTGGAGATTGGTATCTCGACCGCCCCCTTTGACATTGCTGTTGACGAGTGGGTATCGCGAACGGACCTCTCGTCCGGAGGTCTCTCGCCCATTTTCCTGGGTTCCGATGAGCAAATCAGTCGCGATGGGGGAGATGTTTCAACCTCGATTCACGAATTTTATCAATTTTATTTGGATATGGGTATCTCGAGCAGCGTTGTTGACGAGGGCCCGGGGCGAACGGTCCTCTCGTCCGCGGGTCTCTCGCCTGTTGACTTGGGCTCCGATAAGCAACTCTGTCGCGTTGGGGAAGATATCTCGATCTAGGCTCACGAAATTTGTCCCTTACATTTGGCTAAGGGTATCTCGAGCAGCGCTGATGACGAGGGCTCGGGGCGAACGGTCCTCTCGTCCGCGGGTCTCTCGCCTATTGACTTGGGCTCCGATAAGCAAATCAGTTGCGTTGGGAGGGGTATCTCGACCTCGGTTCATGAAATTTATCCGTTTGGTTTGGATAAGGGTATTTTGGAAATGTCTGGCGCCAACAGCGGTTCCTCGCAAGTTGAGTTAGGCGCGGGGAGCTCTTTACTCAATGAGCTTGGGGGGAGGGGGGTCTCGACGCCCGGTCTGGTGCATACGGGTCTCTCGCCCATGCAAGGGGTGTCTCGGCAGATATTTGTGCTGACGCCAGCATATCGACCTCAGGTGTCTCGATGCCTTTCACCCCTTCTGAAATGGGTATTTCAGCTTATGGAAGCATGGTGACCTCTCGTCAGCAGTCGGGGGCCTCGAGACTTGGTCTCGCGTCCACGGGTCTCTCGTTCGTGGAAGGGGGTGTCTCGACATTTTGTCACCTCGGGGGTTCCGTGACCCAGGGTGTCTCGCCGACTATTGGTGTTACAGAGAGCATGCTACTGACCAGGGGCTCTTCACATGATTTTGCTGGGGTTTCTGCCTCTACTTCTTTTTTTGCGACAGGGGGTCCCTCGCTCGGAGTCCCCACTAGGGTGAGTTCTTTTCTTGAGCCAATGGCTCTCGGTGGTTCATCAGCTACGCCAAGCTCTTCTTAGGCATGGAAGGACTATATGCACATTCGCCAAGGGCGAGACTTTGGTATTTATCGTCGTGCTCCTTTTTTCGGTCCTGCTGACAGTTTCATGATTTCACTTTCCGATTTTGGGGACAAATTTTCGGGTGCTGTTCTCGAACGTTCTCATGCGGGGTTAACTGAGTCTGCTGATCTTCCTACTATTTCTTTGGATTCCATTCTCCGAGTCCGAGTTGATCGTGGTGACTTTCCTTATTCCAACGTTGAAGTTAAAACCCCCGGTGGACCTATAGAGGAGTGGGCCAGTTGGGTCGATTATGTTCTGAGCGTTCCTGATTATGTGTCTATTCTTAGGGAGGTGGGACTCTTCACCGCCGTCAGCAGCCTGAAGTCCTGCACCATATTGAAACACGGTTCTTCACTCAATCTCTTATTGTCTCGGTGGAGTATGGAGTCTCACACCTTTATCACGGGCTGGGGGGAATTTACCGTTACCCTAGAAGATATATGTGAGTTGTACGCCCTTCCTTTCTTTGGTCAGCAGGTCTTTTCCGATGACCGCGAGGACTCCCTGGAGCAAGAGCTGGTGGGGGAGTTACGGTCGGCTCTCGGAGAGTGCTCGAGGTATGTGGCCATAAATATAACTGGTCATTCCAAGCATTCCTTTGCCAAATGGCAAAGATACTGGTTCAGAGACTTTGAGCAGTTGCAAAAGGGGGAGACTTCTCGTGCAGCCCCCAGATCCCAGGATGGTCCTAAGCTTCACTCTCCTGCACATTTATCCTCTTTCCTCGTTATGTTCCTGACTTGGTTCCTTCTACCAGGTAAGCCTGAAGATTGTTCTCGCGAACTTCTTTTTAGATTGGCTGTGCGATTGTCTCGCGGTAGATCGGTACCCATGGCTGCCCTGACCTTGGGTTCTCTTTACACCTGGATAGACCGAGCACACACAAACGTAGAGAGGTCCTGCGGTCGGTATGATGTTGCTAATCATGTCAACGCCCTTCTCTTGATGGCCTTTTTGTTTGAACATTTCCCCCACTTTACTTAAGGGGCTCACGCTTGTCATAGCGACGCTGCGAGACTTCTTCGGTGGCATAAGAAAACTCCCAAGCAGTCTCTGGGAATGTTGATTGATGATATCAAGGAGTTTCAGTTTCGGCCTTACACCAGGCGCCCTGGGGGTACTTTCAGCTGGCTTTCTTTCCCCGGCGACGGCGGAACCTTCTATTGCCCTTCAGTAGTGGGGTCAGTTTCCACGTGTCCTCATATTAATGTGGTGACGATGCTCTTACCGTGTCACCTTCCTTCTTGGACCGAGTTAGGTCCGCGTGCTGAATCTTATCATTCCGAGAGGGCAAGACGACAGTTTGGTTATGATCAGGGCGTTCACAATCCTCCTCTTCCTACCTACAGCAGTCATTCTAAGGCATTCTTCAAGGCGTGTGCTAGCTTTACTCTTCAGGGATTATTCCGCAGAGTCAGTGGTTTGGGTGGTCTCTATGTGCCTCCTTGCGATTATCATCCTTCATTCACTTCATCTTGGCTCCTTCTTTGGCAGCAACAGGTTCGTCTTATTCAAGAATGTGTAGTTGGCCCTCCTCATGAGACTAACCCCATTAAATATACCAGAGCTCAGTTTTTGGTCAGGCGGACGCAGAAAGATCCTTGGTTTCTCAGCACCACCTCTACGCCACCCTTAGAGCAGGCCACCCCTATTTTAGTGAAACCTCTCATTGACGAGTCACTTCCGCCTCCGTCGACTGAGCTTCCCTCTGTGAAGTCTAAAAGCCAACCAAAAAGAAAAGGGAAGGCGGGCACCTCTACTACCAGCAAAAGGAAACACCCTGACGCCGATGTCTCCAATTTTGTTCCTGCTACTACTGTTTCTCCTCCTTCTTCTCCTGTGAGGACCCGGGCTGCAAAGAAAAAGAAAGGAGATGGCGTTGGCCTAGCTGCTTCCTCTACGGTGGATCAAGAGTCCAATACTGGTGACTTTGGTACCGGGGGAACTTCCCAAGTAGTGAAAGAGAAAGGTTACTCCTCACCGAGCCTTACTTCCTAGGAGACGCGGGTCGCGTCTATTCCTATTGCAGAAGGTACTATATCACAACATCCTTTACTTAGTGGAACCAGTTCTCACGGAGTTCCTTCATCTCCCTCCCCTTCATTGGAATAGGAACTAGTTGATTATGGAAGCACCCTTTCCTATGACTACCATAGTTCTTCTTCGGGTGATATGGGCGGCCTGGGTTTCCATAGAGAAAGCACTACTGACACTTATGCTTTGTTATCAGTCTCCAGAGAGTCTTCTAGCGATGATGAGGCCTCCCGTTCTCCTTGGGGGGGGGGGGGGTCAGCCCCACCCATCTTCCTTATAGCCAGACTATGCGCCTTGGTACTGTAAGTGTTCTCCCTTTACTTGTCTATATATATATTTTTTTGCATATGATTTTCTTTCTTCCCCTCATTATATATATATATATATATATATATATATATATATTTTTTTTCATTCAAAGCATTTTGTTATATTTGTGCAGGCCATTTCCATAGGGGCAAGTAGTTCTCCTCTTCCCCCACTACGACCGACGCCCTTTCAGAGGGAGAGGAACTCCATGCTCATTTCCTCCCGAGGCCTGTTTAGAGAGGTTTGCTGTCTCCTTAATTCATTTAACATCTGTTGTAATTTATTCGTCTTCTAACTGCCTTTTGGTTGCGCACACTGTCATTTCCTCGCAGCTTTCGTCCGTGCACTTTACTGTCACCAGGACCACCCCTGTGGCTGCCCCTTCTCCTCAGGTATGCTTTGCTTTTTTCAAAACTTTCATTGCGCCATTTTCTTTTTTACTTCTTCCTTTTATTTACCCATTTATCATGCGTAGAGAGTTGTGTCTTCGGGTGTTGCCACACCATCTTCTCTCGTCTCGGCGGTGGACACTTCTGCAGTTGAGCCCCTGGGCTCCTCTTCATCTGAGGTACGTATATATTTTTTTTCTTTACCTTTGAATATTTGTTTCCTCTTAACAGGAGTCCTAATGGCTCTTGGGCTTTCTTCTCAGGGAGGGGTTCCTCCCTTAGCTGGCGTTATTGCCCCGGGTTTATCCTCTTCGGGGAGAATTTCTATCCCTAGGGTCCGCGTATCTATGGACGGTAGACCTTTGGTTCAGGCGATTTCTCGTGGCCCAATATTTACCGTGGCCTCAACCAGTGAGCCCACACTTCAGGTCAGTCCTTTCTGTTGAAGCAATGGGATCTCCTTTTCCTCAAACATGCAATAAACAACGTATTTTCATTCTTTGCAGGCTATCAGTACGGCCCCTACTGCGCCGACCGTCTTTTTTCGCGCTTCCCCCTTGGATGGGGTTCAGGTATTCTTTTATTTTCTTATCTGTCCAGCCTGTACTTATCGTAGCCCTCTTTTACTTTGTCGCAGTTATCCCTTGGCTCTGTCTCGAGTGCGACTCCTGCCACTGCCGTTTCAGCATCCCCTATACATGGGCTGGTTTGTCCTGTTGTTGCACCTCTTCAGGTAGCTATCTCTACGGTGCCCTTTTTACGAGCTTCCCTCACCCTCTTTTTAATTGAGGAATTTATTGCTCATGGAATAACTGATTTGTTACCTGTCACCCTTTCTTGTCACTCGCAGCCTCACCTACCTCTCGCGGCCTCTGTCGCTGAGATTGTTCTTCCGGAGGTGCCTGAGGTTGAGTTAGCTTCTTCAGAAGCATTGGTCGCCGAGGCAACCCCTTCTGGAGCATCGATCAGTGTTGTTGCCCCTACGGGAGCCCCTACTCCTCCTTCTATGACCGTTATGGAGGGTGTTGTTCAGGTGACGTGTATAAGAGTATCTACTTTCCTCCTTCTTGTGTATACTGTGCAAGCATTCTCATTTCACCCTTGTCTCATTGTTTCCAAGTGCATGAGAGTACTCCGATGACTATGGAGTCTGGCAGTGGGGCCGCTGCGAGAGAGGTATTAGACTGGCATACCTCCTCCTTTTACTATTCCCCTATTTTCTTCTTGCATATACTGTGCAAGCATTCTCATTTTACCCTTGTCTCATTGTTTCCAGGTGCATGAGAGTACCCTGATGACTGTGGAGTCTGGAAGTGGGGCAGCTGTGAGAGAGGTATTAGACTGGCATACCCCCTCTTTTTACTATTCCCCTTTTTTCTTCTTGCGTATATTGTGCAAGCATTCCCATTTCACCCTTGTCTCATTGTTTCCAGGTGCATGAGAGTACTCCGATGGCTGTGGAGTCTGGCAGTGGGGCAGTTGTGAGAGAGGTATTAGACTGGCATACCCTCTCTTTTTACTATTCCCCTTTTTTCTTCTTGCGTATACTGTGCAAGCATTCCCATTTCACCCTTGTCTCATTGTTTCCAGGTGCATGAGAGTACTCCGGTGACTGTGGAGTCTGGTAGTGGGGCAACTGTGGAGGGAGATCACAGTTCTGAGTTCACTCCTTTAGTTGGTGATGCTGATTCTGGTGGGGAGTCTTCTTTTCTTTCTTCTGAGGTGGGGTCTCGCCACTCCGAGGGCGATGATGAAGCCGAGGACGCTGCGACTATTTCTAGTAGGCTATGGCGTGAGGAGTTACCAGGCCGCTTCAAGGTACATGAACGTCAGCTTTTGGATCTCATCTTGGAGAACCATCCCGAGACGTTTACTTCTCAGAGTATACTCTAGGTTGACAGTCTTACAGCCTTCAACCTGAGGGCTCTTGCCAGCCATGTTCATGAGTTCTTGGCTACCTCCCCTGCTAAGCTGACTAGCTCTTCTATCTTGCTATTCTTGGATGCTCTTCGCGACTTACAGCTGTTCTATCATTTTCATTTGGATTGGCTTGACGCAGGGGTTCGCCCCTTTCTGAGTGTTACTTTCCGAAAGATAGTGAGGTTTCACACTTCCTGGCAGTCCAGGGTTGAGCAACGACACGCTGAGGCTACGAGGATCCGGAATCAGATCGCCCTACTGCAGGTGAAGCTTGCCAGACTCGAGTCTGGAGATGAGGATGATGATGCTAAATTCGTCAGGTTGGAGGAAGAGTTTCTGCGGGAGGCTGGTCCGTCATATGCTGGCGCCATCGCGCGCGATGATTTATTTTTTGTGGTTTCTAGCCGATAGGCTACCTCTTGCTTTGTAGTGCTCAGAATTCTATGTGTACATCACTTATCATTCCTGTATGAGACACTTTATTTCTTCTGCACTTTCTTTTTCTTTTGTTCTCCCTTTATGCTGTGGGTGTTTGTTTTACATGACTTGCTCTAATTTTTGTGAGCCTTTAGTCTACTGGTGGCAACCCCATATACTGCGGGGTATTTGCATTGATATGAAAAGTTATGTATTATCATATTGTACACATTTTTTTTTGAAAATGCACCTCTTGTAGATGTGACTTTCTTGGGTTGCCCCTCCTGTCTGTGAGGGTATTCCTACATATTACTGCTTATAGTCGTAGAGGCTGGGTTGGAGAGGAGGGTGACCCCCGCCCCTTTTCGGAAGCCTGATTTTATTATAAAACTGTATTAATTTATGTCTGGGGGACTTTGCTCAGTATACTTTCTCTTAGGATGGACTTACCTCCCAAGTGTAGTGAGCAAAGTTCCTGATCTTTTTTTTGTACTCTCTCCTAACTTAATAGGGAGCGTATATGTATGTATAAATGAGCAAGCAAAGCAAACGTCAACAATGATCAAAAGTGTTTCTAGTTCATTTCTTTACCTCTGTCTGCTGTTTACAGTGTAGTATTGCTTCAAAAAATTACAAAAAACTTTTCTGGTATAGAAGCAATCCTTGACATCCATTACAGACATGCAAAACACAAACAAAACTTGTTAGTTATTACTAAGCATAGTACCTCTTCAGCCACTTGCAGTTGATGGACTGGAGGCAATCACTCTCTGGTTCTGATATCTGGCAGTAGCCCGACTTCCCCACTCCTCTGACAACAAAAGGGCCTTCCCAGTTAGGTTTGAATTTTGATGCCAACATGCTACGGAGATGGTGAGTTGATGCTCGCAGGACTAGATCTCCCACCTGGAATTCCCTAGTCTTAACCAAATTTTCGTAGGCCCTGGACAGTTGCTGAGTGTAGACTTTGAAATTCTCTCTCGCCTTGTCTCTGTTCTCATCTAGCGCCTCCAGTTGCACGTGCCTTGGGTCTGGGATGAGCCCATTGCTAAGGGAAATTCTGGCTGAAGGTACCTCCAGTTCCACTGGTAGGAAAACTTCGGTCCCATATACTAGAGAGAAGGGAGTGAACCCTGTTGGCTTTCTTTTCGAAGTACGGTAGGCCCATAACACCATAGGCAACTTCTCATCCCATGCTCCCGGCATGTCTTCTAGTATTTTATTCAAAATATTTATCAAGGTCTTATTAGTAGCTTCTGCTTGTCCATTGCCCTTGGGGTAGGATATGGTTGAGCTATTATGCACAATCTTATACTTGTCCGTGAGGAGGGCCATCTCTTTGCATACAAATTGCTTCCCATTATCCGTTAGGATCACTTTGGGTATACCAAACCTACATATGATATACTCCTTTATAAACTGGGTTACCACTTGGGCAGTGACTCTCCTTAAAGGAATGGCCTCCGCCTATTTGGTATACAATTCTGTAGCCACAATGATAAAAGCCTTGCCGTGAGATGCTGGGGCGATCTTACCCACCAGGTCGAACGCCCATGTGTGGAAGGGATAGGGGGTTGCCAAGCTTTGTAGGCTGACGGAGGGAGCGTGCACCATGTTTCCATGCACCTGGCATGCTCTACACTTTTTCACATATCCAATTGAGTCAGCCTCCATGGCCGGCCAGTAGTATCCCAGCGTCATCAGTTGATCATACAGCTTGGCGCCTCCCATGTGGGAGGGCTCATGAGCCTCTTTCAGCACCATTTCCACTTCCTCTTTGGCTACGCACCTTAGCGCCTTCTCATTCTACCATTTCCTATATAGCTCTCCTTTGACCAAGTAGAAACGTGCTATCCTTTTTCTAAGGTAAATTTCATCCGCTCTCTTGGCGGGCAGCTCCCCATCTTTTAGATATGCTAGGTACGGCTGTCTCCAATCTTCGAAGGCTTCCACGAAGTTAGCCTCCGTCGGCTGGTCAAAATTAGCCTGGCACTTTAAACAACTTTGTTGCAAGTGGGCCGCTTCTACGCTAATGGCTGGCCAAAAATACCCGCTTCGCTGCAGTCGTCTGTATAGGGGAATATCCGTATCTCCACAGTGCTTCTGGTGCATTTCTATTAACCTATATTTGGCTTCTTGCTCCCCTACGCACCTTGCCAGAAACCCTCCGGGACTCTTGAAATAGAGAGTTCCCTGCAACACATGATAGTTGGCTAACTCCAATATTTTCATTGTCCCTTCCCTGGTTTCAAGTTGCTACTCCACCAGACGCCTCCATTCTTCCGGCTCGTCGCTTGGGAATAAGGACTTTACGGTAGTAGGCACCGTTCTCCGCCTCACTGTGATGGTTGCTTCTGACTCCTCCATGTCCAACTTTTGTGCTATGGTGGCGAGCGCGTCAGGGTGCCTGTTCATCGTTCGCGCCTGCCTCTCCACAATTACTTCCAAGAACTGTCCCAGCAGTCGTTGGATGATGTGTCTGTACGGTGCTAAGTTGGCATGTTTAAGGGAAAACTCTCCATTGACCTGCCTTACTACTAGATTGGAGTCTCCTCGTATACACAGTACCCTAATCCCTCTTCTGAGTGCTTCCAACATCCCTAAAATGAGGGCTTCGTACTCAGCTTCATTATTTGAGCATTTAAAATCTAACTTGAAAGAGAGGGTAATCTTCTCCTTCCCATCTGACAGTATGACGCCGGCCCCACCAGTTCCTTTGGCACTAGAACCATCAAACTCCATAAACCACTTCTTCACTTCCTCCGCCATGCATGCTTGAAAACTTTCTTCGGGTAGCTCTTCATTAGGTGGTTCGAAAACCCCACTCGGGAAGTGGGCCAGCAGATCTGCTACCGCATGGCTCTTAATGGCTTTAGGCACTACGCATTTTAGATCATATTCTGACAAGATCAAAAACCACCTTGCTTCTCGTCCCACGAGTATAGTCCGCGCGAGGAGGTACTTGATGGGATCACACTTGGTGACTATGTGAACGGTGAAGGCTAGAAGGTAGTGTCTCAACTTCTGGGCTACAAATATCAGCACCAGGCAGTGCCTCTCAACGCTGGTGTATCTCGATTCTGTTCTGGATATTACTCTTGACAGGTAGTAGACCGGCTTTTCCATTCCTTCCTTCTCTTGCGCCAAGAGGGCCCCTATCGACCTCTCTGTGGAAGTGAGGTAGAGCAGCAGCGGCGCTCCGGCTTCGGGAGGAATCATCGTGGACGGAGAGGCTAGGATTTCTTTGATCTTCTTGAACGCACTCTCTTGCCTCTCTCCCCAAACCCACTTGGCTTTGTCTTTTAGTAGAGGTGCGAACGGATGAGTTACTTCTGCCAACGCAGGTATAAACCTCCTTAGGTAGGATACCTTTCCCAGGAAGCTCTTAAGTTGTCTCTGACTCTTGGGCGGTGGCATCATCACAATGGCTTTCATCTTCTCTGCATCCACTTGCACTCCTTGTCTATTTACCACAAAACCTAAGAATTTCCCTGCAGTAACCCCAAAGGCACACTTTGAGGGGTTCATTCTCATCTTATACCGACGACACCTCTCGAATACTCTCCTGAGATCCTGAATGTGCTTCTTTTCTTTCCTAGACTTCACCACCAAATCATCCACATAGAATTCTAGTATATCGTGAAATAAGTCGTGAAAAATTTCCATCATGGTCCGCTGGTATGTGGCTCCAGCATTTTTCAATCCGAAGGGCATGACTGTATAGTGAAAGTTCCCTAACGGTGTGCGGAAGGCAGTCTTTTCTGCGTCGGCGGGGTCCATTTTAATCTGGTTATATCCAACATACCCGTCCATGAAGCTATACATCTCATGTACCGCGGTGGAATCCACTAAGCTGTCTATGCTGGGTAGTGGGAATTCATCCTTAGGACATGCCCTGTTCAAGTCACGAAAGTCTACACAGATTTTGATTTGGGTCTTATCTTTCTTTGCCACCGGCCCTATGCTGGACAGCCATATGGGGTGCTGAATAGGCTTGATGAACCCTGCCGCTAGCAACTTCTCCACCTCAGCTTTTATTTTCAAATCAAGGTCTGCTTTATATGTGCGTGTGGATTGCCTTACCAGAAGGGCGTTGGGAAGGATGTTCAATCTATGAGAGCTCACTTCTGCGTCTATTCCTAGCATCTCCGTGTACTTCCAATCAAATACATCAGTGAACTCCTTAAGTAGCTCAATGAGCTCTTCCTTCTGCTTCGGTTCAAGGCACTTGGAAATTAGAATGGGTCTGCTCTCGCCCTCTTCTAACCCCAACTTGATTTCCTCTAACACCTGCAGCTTCTCTCTGGGCCCGTCTTGCATGCACTCTGGCGCCTCTTCTAGTTCTTCGACATGCTCAACAATATGGGATTCATCAACAAAAAAACACTCGGGCGCTGGGTCGATGCTCTCGTCCCAGAACATCGCCCGCGCAAACCGTTATAAACGGTAGATGACTTTTGCATTGGGCAAAACCACTTTCTTGCAAGTTCGAGGAGGTCTAGTTACCTCCTCTACCTTCCTCTTTCCTTTTGCCATGTGGGGGATTATCCTCTCCCCTAGACGGTCATGAATGGGTTTTTTCTGCGGGACCCTTCCCTCAGCTACCTTGCTTCCTGCTAGCTTTCTTGTAGAGACCTTTCTTTCCTCGTTCAACTCGGTGTAAAAGGCAGCATCTACCAGGTGGGCCTCCTCAACGGCGAAGGGTCTCTGCGTGGCCTTGATCACTATCTCTGTACCTCTAATATTTGCCTTCGCGCACTGATGGTAGGTGGAAGGCACTACGCCATGAGTGTGCATCCATACCCTTCCAATGAGTAATTGGTCGCTGGTGTCAGCGTTAATAACATGAAATTTGACGTGGGAGGTGAAATTTCCCAACTTAATTCCCACATTCACGTATCCAATTGACTGCATTCCGGCGTTGTTGAATCCAGAAATTACTAGCGGCACCGGAACCACCTTCTCCTGGTCAATTCCCGTTTCATATAATGTACTGATGGGCATGATGTTAATGGATGCTCCTCCATCCATCAGCGCCCTAGGAAATGAGACTCCATTAATTATGGCTGTGAAGTACAAGGGGCGATTGTGGAAGTAGGGCACTACCCTATCCGCTTATGAAAACACCACTTCAGAGGTATATTTCTTGATCATCCTTCCGATTGGCCCCTGCCAATTTAGCGAATGGTCTCCCTGCTGCTACACCGCCTCCAAGACTTTCCTCGTGATGGACACCCTCGTGTCGTACTTCACCCCTATCTGGTCGAAAAACCACTTGAACTTGGGCTCCTCGCTATGGCTTCACATTCAGAATCTAAGTCTACCTCGTACGTCTGGTCACTGCAAACATACTCCGCTTCAGAGGTCCCTCCCTCGTCTAGAGCGAGGATGACGTCTACCTCGCCTTCCGAGAGAGCGACTTCCTCAACTTCCCCACTCCCACTTTCATGATCCGGAGTGAAGAACCACTCCTCTTGCTTTCTTTCTAGCTGAAGTCTGCTTAGTGACAGATTTTCTAACTCCTCGCATAACTGCTCGCCACTCTCCCGCTTTACAAGACTTCTCGTAGCTTCTTCGTCATAGGCAACCACCATGTTGGCGGTTCCAAAGTGATGCGTAGGAAGTGGGTTCTCGTTGACGTCCATAGGGGGTATCTGCAAGGTACCGCTGGCCATCTGCTCACCAATGATCCTTCTCATGTAGTAACAATCCTTGGTAGAGTGCTGCACTCGTTGGTGCAATTCGCAGTACTTCGGATTGGCCTTGTCAGCTGCAGTGGGGGTCTCTCCTTTTAGGTGGGGAGGTCCTGCTACACCTTCTCGCACCAAGGTGCGGTAACAATCCATGGCCTCCGCTACGCTGCACGGCAGTGGCTGCGGGGCATCTTCCCCGAATTTTCTCTTGTTGCCGGGACTCTCGGTCTTGGCCCCAGAGCCTCCCTTCTTCCCTTTGTTACTCCCATCCACATAGTTAACCGCTTGCCTCCTCGCAACTTGAAACCTCCCGGGAGTCAGTGGAACTTGTGTCCTCCAACCCGGGGCTCTCGGTTTGATTATCATAGCTATGTTGCTGGCGGCCCTGGTGAATTCTCTGAAAGTTCCATCTCTAGTTTCGTTGATCAAATGCAGCTTGTACTCTTCCAGGAGTCCTTCCACACATATCTGCAGCAACCTGGCCTCCGCCACGTCCTCGTGAAAATCTAAAGCCCTCTCGTAAAATCGCTTGATGTAGTGAATCAACTCTTCTCCTGGCTTCTGGACCTCTTGCGCCAGGTGCCTCAGTGTAAATTCATCCTCCGCTACAAAAAACTTCTGAAGGAACTGCCTGTGCATCTCTTCCCAAGTAGGGACGCTGTTAGGCGCCAAGTGGGAATACCATGTATAAGCTTTCCCAGTGAGAGTTTTAGAGAACTCCCTCAATATCAGGTTCCTGTCGCCAGCGTGTACTCCCAGGTACTCGACAAACCTTTTCACGTGTTCTCTAGGGTTCTCCCCCCTATCGCCAAACTTGATAAATTTTGGTGGAATATACCCCTCATAGGTGGGAACCCTCTCTTTGAGTGGAGTAAAGGAGCTTCCTCACTTCTTCTATAGTAACAGCCTTAGAGGGTGACTCCTCCAAACATGTGCTTTTAGGAACTGGAGAACCTGTTGGCGCCAGGACCTGCTCCGGCGCCGCCTTCCGAGACGGAATCATCTCTGCCGGAATCGTAATAGGAGTGGCTACCCCTCCGGAAGGGGCAGCCATAGGTGTCACACAACCTTGACCCAAGTTTGATAGATCCACGTTGTTTTGCTTTAAAAAGTCAAAAAACATTGCCATAAGGTTCATACCTACCATTGGAGCCACTGCCGACGAACTGGTCTGACCTCCCTGAGGTGCTGGCGCCTTGGCTCCGATCACCACCACTTCTTCTTGAGTAGTCTGGTCACTGTGAGCTCCATTACCAGACGAAATGTCCTAAAAAACAACCTGCTTAGAGACATTGAAACCTTCTTTATCCATGGAAATGAGGATACCTCCCCAGCAGAGTCGCCAAATGTAGGAGGGTAGTGAGACTGGGGTCTATGAATAACTGGAAAGGGTGAGGCGTGACCCACTCCAATGGACGCTGTCTTCAAGTCTTCAAGGTCTCCTGGTACAACTTCTGAAGAAAACTTCTCCTTCTGGTAACAATGGAACTCAAGCTTCAACTCACTCCCTGCAAGAAGATGAACTTTCACAGCAAAAATAGTAATTTTCTCAAGGGAAACACCTGAGAGTGATGGCTGTCAGTGGGGAGTGAAGGAACAAGGCATTCAACACTAAGAGAATGAGCAGGGAGAGAATACTAGGTAGGTCTGGTGATATTTTAGCAGAGTAACAGTGCGATTTTTCTATCTTTTCTTTTGACCTTGCCCAGAGGTCTATTTATACATGGGCGTTAGGGGTGAGATGGCGATTTTGGGCGCCAAAATTGAGAGAGTTGGTGGGGAACAATGTCTGAAGTGTACCATTTGTCCCTACCTGTAGGCAGCCTGCCTGTCCCCTCTGCAGGCGCCACCTGGCGCCGACCAAAACTCAAAAAGCACATATGTCCCCTAATGGAGACAAAATAGCAGATTTTGGTAGTTATCTTTTGAAACGGTAACTTGTGGTGCAATTTTGCAAATTTGGAGAGAGGAGACCTTAAGGCCTCATCTCCTCTAAAAGTATTATTTTTCTTGAGAGGGACCTCGAGGACCCCCTCTTCTGGGAAAAGTCATTTTCTTGTAAAGAGTTTACTTCTTGTGAGTAGCCAGCTCTTTGGCTGCTCACTTCACTTGTGACCAAGTGTGCAGTGTGTGTGGTATCGAGTGATTTCTGGGCTTCCTACTAGTATTCTCTCAATCCTATAGTGCTAAGTGGTTGAGCTTGCTCAACATACCTTTTCCCTCAGCCGCCAAGCCAAAACTCCCAGGAGGTCCCAACGCGCCTGTTCGAGCCCTGCTTGCTCGACTAGGCAACCTGTACAAGAAAGTAAAGTGTTAGTGCTGTTGTTCATTTAGAGACTGCTGTTTCATGATGGGGGGTTGTTCGCGATAGTTACTCCCTCAATGTGAGTTTCTGTCAAAACCCCTGTAGTAGCACTTCTCGAATAGTATTTCTGCAGTAACCCTTGCAGTGGCGCTGAGTCTTGCGGTGACGCCGACTCTCTCAACTGTCATTACTGCGGTGGCCCTTGAAGCGACGCTGGCACTTGAAACGGCGCCGACCCTTGCGTCGACGCGAACCCTTGCATCGGCGCTGGTATTTGAAGTGGCGCCGACACTTGCAGTGGGGTCGATACGCGACGCGGTTCCGACGCTTGCAACGGCGTCGACACTTGAAGTGGCATTAACGTTTGAAGCAGCGCTGATACTTGAGGTAGCGATGATGCTTGAAGTGGTCGCTGATACCTGGGGCGGCGTCGACCCTTATCGCGGCGCTGACACTTGAAGCGGTGCTGACGCTTGAAGCGGCGCTGACACGTGACGCAGTCGCTGATACCTGAGGCGGCGCCGACCCTTGTTGCGGTGCCGACACTTATAGCGGCGCTGACGCTTGAAGTGGTTGCTGATACCTGAGGCGGCGCCGACCCTTGTCCCGGCGCCGACGCTTGAAGTGGCGCTGATGTTTTAATCGGCGTTGGCATGTGAGGCGGCGCCGACCCTTGTCGTGGCGCCGACGCTCGAAGTGGCGCTGATGCTTGAATCGGCGCTGACATGTGAGGCGGCGCCGACCCTTGTCGTGGCACCGACGCTCGAAGTGGCGCTGATGCTTGAATCGACGCTGACATGTGAGGCGGCACCGACCCTTGTCATGGCGCCGACGCTCGAAGTGATGCTGACGCCTGAGGTAGCGCTGATGCTTGAAGTGGCGCTGACGCCTGAGGTAACGCTGATGCTTGAAGCGGCGCTGATACTTCACAATGGCTTTTGGGCTTCTTGGTGACCCTCGCGAGTACCTCTCGGGTGTCATTAATAAGAGAAAGTATTTTTTTTATTTCGTTTTCTTTTTTCTGTTGATAAAGCCTTCTACAGCATGATACTTCACTAGCCAATCCATACCCAAAATCACATCATACCCAACCATGTCATGGATGAGCAAATCGGCCTCGAAGCACAAATTACCAAGATTACTTCCTATTTGTTTATAAATAATGAAAATGAGTGAACCATCACCCGTATAGGACTCAACACTTGTGAAGGTACTCTCAGCAGATTTTATCAACTTTGTGGACTCAGCAAAGCTTCTAGAAATGAATAAGTGTGTCGCATCAGTGTCAAATAGTACCCGACCCATATGCCCTTGAATGAGAAACTTACCCTCAATCGCTGGCAGTGCTGGAGGGTCCGGAGGAAGCATGTCGTCGTGAATGTGATAGACTCGTCCATATTGTAGCTGTCCCTGCTGTGGAGGAACAACCGGGCTAGGTACCTGTGGTGGAAACTGAACATATGGCTGTTGTGGAGCCCTAGGAAGCTGTCCCCCAATCAACTGAGGACACGACCTCTTGTAATGGCCCAGCTCTCCGCACTGAAGACATCTGTTCGTCGCATTCTCTTGGTTTTCACCTTGATTATTTTGAAACTTCTCGAAACCTCGTCCTTGATGGCCTCTACCTCCATTTCCACCTCTACCTATTTGTTGTTGTGGCAGTCCACCTTGACCATGCCTATTGTTATTGCCACCCGCAATAAACCCACCAAAATGTTGTCGTTTAGATAAATCCCCTTGCTGGGGGTCCCTCTCCATCTACTTATTTCCCAAATATTGGGATGAAGGAAATGCTCCTCCTCCGATCCCATTTCCTCCAGGTTTTCCTGCTTGCCCCATCACTGAAGCCTTCTTACTATTCTATACAAATAATCTATGTTCTTAGAAATGAAGCAATGCCGCATTCATCACGTCCACAAAGGTCTGCAAAGCTGGATTACCCAGTAAATGTTGTCTTATCCGCCAATGTAAACCTCCCATAAACTTGGAGATTTTCCTCTCTTCTGAAGTCATCTCATACGATACAAAACTTTCTAACCGGGTGAACTCCTCTTCATATTCTGCAACTGACCTCTCACCTTGTACCACATCCTGAAGTTTCCTTCTCATCTCCCTTTAAACTACGGGAGGGAAATACTTTCATTCAAACAAAGCCCAGAAATTAGTGATTGTCATGGTGTCCCTCTGTTCTGGTGTAGTCATTGACTCCCACCAATGTAACGCAGACCTGACAAGCTTGAAGATAGCAAGGACTTGATTCTTCTCCTCACTACATTCCACCATTCGAAGATGGCGTTGCATATCCTTCTTCCACTGATTAGGTATAATAACATCATAGCCTCCATCAAATTCCGGGGGATGGCCCTTTAGAAAGGACTCCCTAACTCTCTCCCATGGAGAAGGTCCCGTAGGATCTTCTGCATCATGCGCTCGTTGTTGAGATTGTGGCATTTATTGCACCACGGCAGTCATCACTGCATTGGCTGCTTAGGCCACTATATTTGCTACATCAGTAGCATTTATATTTCCTTGTGGCGGCGGTGGGGAACCATTATCCTCTTCTACAACTCTATTAAGTCTCGCTGGGCGACCACTCTTAGGTGGAATTTGAGATGAAGAAATAAATAGAGTTAGAATACTACATAAAATAATCTATCTTTCAGAAGATCGTAAACATAAGAAACAAAGCAGTCTGAGCAGTAAGCTCTATATCAAAGAACACTACGATAGAACGTGACAAGTCCGCATAGATCCTAAAGACTCTAAAACCTGATGCTCTGATACCATCTATGACAACCCTCTCACTAAAATAAGGGGTGGCCAACCCGATATTCTAATAATATAGGAATCATGGATGGAATCATTCTCAGCATCGTAACAATATAAAGAGTATACGGGTTAACCACTCAATAATCCAGAAAACGGGTTATCAAAAATTTTGTTTTATAATTTAAAGAAGTATTTTAAACAACCCATGATTGAAAAAGAAAGTGGAAACCCCAAGAACATGTATTATAACAACAATAAGTACACAATAAGAGGACCGAATATGCTATCGGTCAACAGGTACATACAATGTATAACAAGTTGATTAAGTTACATATTACATCCATTAGACAGTTAGAAAAGTTTGGGCCACACGCCCGAGTAAAGACCCGATCATAACTAGAAAACAAAAATGAAGGCATCTATACGAAGTATCCTGTGATATTCGCAAAATGTCACGGCTCCTCAAAAGTTCACCAGAATGGGGAAGTCAGTACGGGCGTCCTTGCGGTGGAGTACCTGAGCGAATACAAATTCATGCACAACAAGAAATATGAGCGGGCCAGGGCCCGATTTTATGTGATCACCAGATGAATAAAGAGTATGGCAATCATGAATAGGTAGTCATGATGGATAAAGATGAGAATCTATCTACACATTTTTAAAGCATGAACTAATGAAATTTAGATGATCACAAATTTAATTCAATTATGTAAGAGAATACAAATGAGTAGCATTCACTAAAATCTCCATTGGTCTCATTATTACATTTCACCATCTCCGTTCTTTATCAGGAAACATAATTACAATCATATGCTCTTTCTGGAATTTATCACAATTGTATGCTCTTTGTGGCATTTCATTATGCTCATTGTGGCATTTATAATCCATCAAGTCCCACTTGATTAAGAATAGTTATAATCATATACATATAACGATTCTAAGACCGCCCGTCCGGGTTTTCCCACTCTGCGCGCCCCTAAATGACAATCATCTTCCAGGGCCTATAAATTAAGACCACCTGGGCACCTATAACGCAAGACGTCGGGACCATATGCCTGCGGGAGAGTCATAACCACACCCGAAATTACCTCACCATCGTAGAAAATATACAACAAGCGCTCATATGGCCTAGGACTATATCCACCCTGCATTCACTAGCCAGGGGGATTCACCTCACGAGCGAACTTCCCTTATGATGGCATTTAGAGAGAGTGTGTTTAAGTCATTTATTAATTACCATAACATGATTAAGTAAATTATCATTTACTCTATTCATTTCCAATTCCATTTCCATTTTATCAAATGCATTATAGTTATCCGGAGCTACTCCAAGTTCCCGTCATAGTCATAACCTCAATGAATGTATAAACTTCTACTTTATTCTCATGATTAAGTAAATTATCATTTACTCTATTCATTTCCAATTCCATTTCCATTTTATCAAATGCATTATAGTCATTCGGATCTATTCGTTGTTCCCGTCATAGTAATAACCTCAATGAATGTATAAACTTCTAGTTTATTCTCATGATTAAGTAAATTATCATCTACTCTATTCATTTCCAATTCCATTTCCATTTTATCAAATTCATTATAGTTATCCAGAGCTATTCGTAGTTACCGTCATAGTAATAACCACAATGAATGTATAAACTTCTAGTTTATTCTCATGATTAAGTAAATTATCATTTACTCTATTCATTTCCAATTTCATTTCCATTTTATCAAATGCATTATAGTTATTGGGAGCTATTCGTAGTTCCCGTCATAGTAATAACCTCAATGAATGTATAAACTTCTAGTTTATTATCCAAACCTCTTTTTGGGTTTTATAATAGACCATCAAGGATATCATATCTCAAATTTGGCCTCTAACGTCTCCAAATACAACCTCACCATCTCCTAGACTCCTACTAATAAGTAAAGGAAAGAAACGCACTAACCTCAATTGTACACCCCCGGGATAAGCCCCGTTTAACCCATTTATAAGGTAAAGTAATGACCCAACTTAACTAGAACTCTAAGACTCTAGGTTTACTTCATTTAAGAAGGTTCCTAGGGTCTAAGTCTAAAAGAAAGGGGTGGAATTAAACTAAGAAAAATCACCCAAAAGTGCAGGGTTTTCGAATCGATTCGGCCTGGCCGAATCGATTCAGTCAGAAAAGCGAATCGGTTCGGACCATCCGAATCGATTCGATCAGGAAATATGGGTTTCTTCATAAATGCCGAATCGATTCGGACAGCCCGAATCGATTCGGTCCAAACAGACCTGTAAACTATCCATATGCGAATCGATTCGGCCTAGCCGAATCGATTCGCCCCTATGAACTTGCCAAGTTTGGCTATGGAGTCTTGGACTCCTAAATTCCCCCATCTCAAAACCATCCAAACAAAGATCAATAAATACAATCCACTACTCATAAATGCACCTTGCAACAATAATTAACTCCAATAAATATCTAAATCCACTTTCAAGGGTCCAAAACTCATAAATCCATAAAAACCCTAACATAGTTAAACCATGATTAATACACAATTATCTATACTAATTATTCATCTTAAATCACATTATAGCAAGTAGAAAACTTGCCTTGGTGTAAGAATCTCATATTTTTCTTGTAATAACAACAATCTCCAAGCTTGAATCTTCAATTCTCTCTCTTTCTAAAGTTCTCTTCTTCTCTCTTTCACTCTAGGTTTAGGAATACACTTAAGAGAAATTAAAAGGCTTAGTAAGACTAAATCGGGGCATTAGTCTATAATTACCAACTTAAGTTGTTAATTCTGCAGTAAAATAATTCGCAACTACACATTTATGTTAAAACTAGTCAAAAGTGCCCAAAACATAAAAATACAATATGGCACTCATTTTGATTATCTCGGACGTTTCAGGACTAACTACGTCCTCCAAATTTTCATTTGGAAATTTTATAGCTCATTTCAAGTTTCGGTTTCATTTAAACCATAATTGTCATTTAAATCTTATGACGCCATAAAACTCAACAGGGGGATATTTACATACACATACATTTATGATATTGTTTCAACTAAGTGGGGAAGTTATGTGAGTTATTGACGAATAGTACATCGAGAGTAAAATATACTAAATAATGATATTGTTTCATCTACGCCTAAGAGCGTAATACGAGTATGAAAATAGTGTGATATATATACCTCGAGTGATGGTATAAATTTATATGATGTGATGATGTATGTATATCTTATGTGAATGATATATATATATATATATATATATGTGTGTGTGTGTGTGTGTGTGTGTGTGAAGCATACCCCCTCTATGCTATCATGGGAAGTTGTGCGATGTGGGTGAGGCCCCTGGCTTGAGGAGCAGGGTGCGTATAGTCCCTAGGTCATAGCGTCTATGTGTGTGTGTGTGTGTGTGTGAAGCATACCCCCTCTATGCTATCATGGGAAGTTGCACGATGTGGGTGAGGCCCCTGGCTTGAGGAGCAGGGCGCGTATAGTCCCTAAGTCATAGCATCCATTTATTATTGAGTGATTTTTATTAAGGGTGAGACGTGGTGGGTAGGTTTTGTCTCATTTCTGGGGAAGAACTATGACCGCTTCCCGTACGTGGTGATATGGTTTTTTCCAAGGTGGTGTGAGATTCCGACCGTTGGTACCCAGGATGACAGGATGATATATGAGTGATTCCCTAGTAGATGATAGCATTGTGAACCTACATCCTTGAGTTATAGCTCGTTGGGATGGCTATTATTATACTTGTGTGAATAGAATATTAATTATATATGATTATGTGATATCATTTATCTCTAGAGTAAAGAGATATAAAAAGATTAATTGAATCTCATTTCGGGAGATTTTAACCAGACAAATTGTGATGAATATATTAAAGTGGAATTGAGACGTCCCACGCACGAAATGCAGTGCAATGTTGGGAGTGAGGAGAAGTTAGTCCTTAGTGCTCATATTTATATATTAGTATATCTCGACAATCGACAGTGCCAAGGAGTAGTGTCTTGGGGGGTTCCTTTTTTGGAGTTCGCTTGTGAGACGTCCCACGCATGAAACGCCGTGTACTGTTGAGAATTGAGAATAATAAATCATTTATAGTATAAGAGAATTTGGTTTATACACGTCATGCATTGAGGGCATAATGAATCTTGATAATCAATACTGCCAAGGAGTAGTGTATTGGGGGGTTCCTTGTTTGGATTTCGCTTGCAAGACGTCCTACGCACGAAACACAGTGCAGTATTGAGAATTGGGAGAAGTTTAGTCCTTAGCACTTAGATGCTAATAACTCATATATATATATATATATATATATATATATATATATATATATATATATATATATATATATATATATAATAACTAGAAAAGGAGAACTTCTAGTAAGAGAGTGTTTATGTATATTTTATATGTTTAGATAGTGGGCGAATAGACGAGGGTGGTAATATTTGAAGTTGATAGATAATTTAGATGGATTTTAATTGAGTATAAGAATTGGGAGTAAGTTAGATTACTTTGCCCCTAAATAGATTTGGGAACTTATTTGGATATCATGTGCATACGTTTAGTTGCGCACTTTTGTTGAGAGGTGAGTTGAAGTTTATGGGGAGTGCGGCTCCATCTTAATCATGTCATAATTCATTTATAATTATTATGCATTTTAATGCACTTGCTATAAAATGTTTTCACACCTCGGGCTCTGACCCGTTTATATCTTCTCTTGCTGTGCATATATATTGTATTATTCTAGGTGTTCCTCCACAAGGACGCCGTAGAGGTTAACCATCCAGTGTATTTGTGGAGCTGTGGTAGTAGCGGACTGTTGCGCTATTTTGATATAATCGAGTCCTATGTTTTGTATCTCTAGATTAGGATTCGGTTTGTATATCGGGTTTATACCCAAGTGTTGTAGTGTAGCACTTTTATATTTTTTCTTCCTAGTGTATTGTATTGTCTGTGAACCAACAGCATATTCGGGTAATTTATTTGGTACATTTTATTGTACTCTTGTATTAATATCTTTTAGATTATATTGAGCATATGTGTGTCTCTTATGATATTTAAATTTTGTGTCGTTGGTTAGTTGTTGCATGGTTTGTTTTAGTTTGTAAATAAAATGTTTTAAAAAAAATTGACACCCTCTTTTTGTAGTAATGGGTTATTAGCCGTGTTTATTTTAGAATCGTAAGTAGATGCTGAGAATGGTCCACTTGAGATTCATGACTATTGTAGTATTAGGCTAGCAACCCGTTATTATTTTGAGCTGGGTGTCACAAGGGAAAGAGCCATTTTCATTTCAGCTTATTATGTATCTTGGCATACATATCACATATAATGTTGAAGTCATGCCTAGGGTGTAACCATATCCCTATGGGAGCACACAATACTAGTGTTTTTCTACTTAGTCAAGTATTTAAAAAAAGAACAAGTAGTAAAGAACACAATATACATGAGTGTACATGAACAACATTCTAAAATAAGAACGGATCTACATTAGAGTTCAACCCAATTAATAATAAATTGTCCCCAATGGAGTCGCCAGTGTGAGAACTCTTACACGAGGCGGAGTGCCTCCGCATCCCCCTCACATTCATGGCCAAGTGGAGAAAGGGGTCTTTAGCGGTTAAGCATGGTCATCGTCACGTTCTCTTTTGGAAATAATGGAGTTTCCAACCTATTTTACACAAAACAAAGAAAAGAAGGAATAAATCTCGATAGAAATCTATTGAAGGAATATGATTTACGTGTTTAAACAGAGGGTCAAAGGCGTGGGGACTAAGTTACGGATTGAGAAGATGTTATGCATCTGATCCTACCTTTCAGTCTCAATTATAGATATAAATTATGTATATTAGCATGTTATAATGTGAAATAAATAATACAATGAAAATAGTTAGTTTGTATTTATAATTGTGTTGTGAAATGTTGGATGTGTGTGTGTGTAAAAAAGAAAGGATAAATGTATTAAAATTTAGACTTATTCCCTCAACCGATAGTCGGAGTGAACCTATGTACTCACACAGAGCGATTCATAGTCCACGTAGTTCGTATAAAGACAAGAGGGATTATATATTTTATAAAGGCTTGATGTTTCGATCTTTGAATGTGTTTTATAGTGAAACAAGATTAGATATGAATATATAAATGATTTATGTTCATGAAAAGACTTATATCAGATACGTTCACTCGTAAAATACCTTTGTCGGAGAAAGAATGTCAAAACATTCGATATTACAGATGAAATAGTAGATAGAATCCTCAAATTTTGTTATCATTTATCATATATGCAAGTGTTTCATGGTTTTGAAGCATTTTGATTTGGTGTTTTGGGCTTTATGGAAATAAAGAGTAAAAGCATATAAATATGTTTGAGATCTAACTTGAGTTTTACGGATCAGGTCTCTTTAACATGCCTACGCATTCACCCTAGGTGGAATTAAAGTCAACATACTCCAAACATGGCCTTTAGAAAAAAATCATATCTAAAGAATATGGGGATGAAGAAGAAGATGATTTTGGTTAGTGTTAATGCACAACACCACCCATTTAGATTTATAATTCAAAATAAAAAAGTTAGAAGAAGTGTACTTACGATGTTACACGTGAACCTTTTCGTTTAGACAGCATTCCAACTTGATGTCAACTCTTCGGAATGCAAATCTTAGGTTTCCTTAAATGAAAGGTTGTCTTGAGGGGGTTTAGAAGACAAAAGGGGAGAGTTTTTGGCCTTTTCTAGAGATAAAGAGCTTCTAAATATAAAGGCGGCATTTAAAAGAGGACTTATTGTGTGCAGAACCGATAGGTGAGGGTTCTTTTAATAGGCAAAATGTTTGGGTTCATGACTGATAGGTCCTCTGACAAGAATGATCGGCCATAGCGCAGTGCATCCCATGGTTATTAGGTCATGAGAGCGTATTTTTGTTTTACATTTAATTCAGTATGATTTAGGGTTTTTGGATCATTCTTTTTGGGATTTATAAGGCTTTGAGTGCTTTATTTTGGTGTTATTTGGGTCACCCTTTGTGTGAATTAGGTTTTAGGCCTTTGGAATTGGGAAGTTTGACATATTATGGCATACTCCTTCAAGATTATTAATGGGTCGTCTACAAACGGTAATAAAGACTATGCCCAAGGTATATGTGACAAAATATGTACCAAGTAGATCACACAAAATTTTATATTAAATATTAGGTGACTTAATCTAATTTAGGAAAAGTAAAATAAATCCCAAAACCCCGTACGAGAAAAAACCCACAACGGTAAAAAAAAACTTAGTCCAACAAAATGAAAAAGGAACTCTGGTGGGACTTACATAGGGGAACTACGTCTTACAAAACTAATACATAACTTCATCCTAATGCACTTTCACACCATATCTTCCACCATGATAATACGTAAACAACTGGACAACTGCCACATTTTGGTCACAACCAATGTCTTCTTCAAACCAAGTCGAAAATATTCCTTTTGAAGTAGAAGTAAAACTTTGTGTTCCAAATCTTGGAACAAGGTTGAGAAGCCTCCAAATGAGTGTATTATCACATTCTAGGAATGAGAAAAAACTAAAGTGAAAGTACTTTAAATATGGCGAACTCATAAGTCTCACAATATATTTTTTAGATAACTAAAATCTAAGAATAACTTATAAAGGGATTTTTTCAAGGGTTAAAAGGAATTTTAAAGAAATAAGTTTAATTCAAAATATGTTTTTATTTCACAAAAAGTTTTTATCTTTGTAAAAATTCTCTCTCTTAAAAATGAATCTTATGGAAAGTATGCATAAGCATGAATTTTAAAAATACAACATATTCACAAAAAATCACATTTCACACTTCTTGTGTTCATCTTCAAAATGAAGTCTAAACCCATATAAATATAGACTCCAGATTGCAAGAGAACCTCGTGGGAATACATAGGTAAGTGGTAGCTTTCTTATGAAGTGAGAAGATGAAGAATGAAAAAATATGGCAGGAACTTTAATGTTATATGAGTTCCTATAAATATATGCAGACCATAAAAAGGCAATCTTTTTTGCCAGATTGCATAGCTTTATTGGAGCTTCTCTCTGGATGTTGTGAAGGTTTGCTACATGTGCCATTAGAATATGCAGTGTTGTAAAAATTTGATGTTTCTACAACCTCGATGTTCTTTGTCATCTCATGAAACATGGAATCAAATGCAAACATAATAGTAATCTTATTAGTGGAAAATAACTCTGATGATTATTTTATCATAAAATTCAACTCCCCTTATTCGATTAAAGTTATAAAATCTCATGTATCCCCTGATTCATCGCACGGTACTAAACCTCTATTAAAGAGCATGAAACTACCACATGCCTTTTCCTTTTCCATGAGATACAATGAAAATTTTATAATATACATGAAGTTGACTATCACCCTTGTACCATGCATAGTCTTTCAATTGTAAAGCATGGTGAGGACGTCTGACTTGCAAAGGCATAAAACATCCCAAATATTGGACAAGACTTAGGTATCTCAAAATGTAGTGGATATCTTCAAATGTTGTGGTGTGGGAAGCATGCATAAATGGGCTAACCGTATTCTTATAAAATATCATATTTGACATCATGTTAATCAATAAAATAAAGAGATCCACCCATATAGGATAAACTAAAGGATCATGAATGATATCACCCACGCTAATCGAGAGCTTTAGGTTAGGGTTAGTAGGTATAAAAGTCAAACAACAAACTAGTATCCTAGTATCCTAAAGAATAATTAATCTTAACATCCATTGGAATAAAGAGATACTGCTTCACAATCGAGCCACCTAAATCCCAATAAAAGAATAGAGTAAACCTAATTCCTTCACATGAAACACATTCTTAATAGCCATTAGTTATGCATAAATATTTCATATTTATCCCCTTCATTTTATTATTTTTATGATCCATTGCAATGAATTTCACCCGAATTTATCTCATATTTATTCTACTAACCCTTTTCTACGAGTGTTTAGCATTTTTTTTGTATATTCCTCTTATTTTACAGGTAATTAGTTCAAGTGGATGGAAGAGAAACGTCAAAAGGGTGAAAGAATCAAAAGAGATGGAGGTCAAGGTCATTTTTGTAATTTTCATCTAGAACTCAGAGGAGGATCCAATGATGAAATCAAGATCTTGAATTCACGAGAATATTGGAATAAACAACACCCCAATCTGAGCTACGGTGAACAAGTTATGCACAATTGAAATTGACATGAAAATCCAGAGGCAAAAATGCAAATAAAAAAAATCGACCAAAACAAGGCACTTAGGGATAAGCATGTAGATAACTGATTCGGTTCCTAAGGAGAATGGTTTCGTATTGTCAATTGCTAATGGACTACAATCATAACAAATATTGTCATGGTCCATAACCGTGACTATCCTGAAGCGGGAGTTTTAGTTTGGAGTTTTCTTTTAGCCAAAAGAGTTTTTGAGTTTAGGGACTCTTATAAACGACTTATAACCTATATATTTAGCCATTAGGGTTCTTTTAACATATTTTTAATTCATTTGTAAGGCCAATAATCATCAATAACATCAATGATAATATTTTACATGTTTTGCATCATCAATTCACTACAAGATCATAGCTTATTTTTTTTTATTTATTTTTCTTCTTCTTGCATGTTGATGTTCTTCAATCTTAGTATGCTTTATTTCCAGCATTTATATTAATATTTCATTATGTTCAGATGCATGCTAATTAATTCTTTCATAGTTAATACATTGATGACCGGCTAGATTCATAAAGAGTTGAGGAACATGAACCTAACTTAGGGTTTTGAAGGTAGATATAAAATTTGGCACAATTTTATGTTTCATTACTAGAGTTTGATATTTTTATTGAAACTAATATTGTAGATCTCTTAACTCTGTTTGTCATAGGCAATCGTTAAATCCCATCAATATCATCATCATCATCATCATCATCATCATCATCATCATCATCATCATCATCATCATCTCTAATAATAATATCATCAATAAAATGAAAAAAAATAATACATTTACCACCGGTTTGATAATGAATAGTATATGTATGGTTAGAATGGCACCGAGTGAACCCCATGGACATAACCACACCACTAAATTTTTTAAACAATACCCCAAGTTGATTGTTAAATTCCATAAAGATACATTCGGAGATGACGTACTTTGTCGATCCCCCTCAACTCAAAAATCCATAAGAGAGTCCATATAGATGGTCTAGGAGAAATACCCATGTAGAAATACATGACGTCCAACTAATGTAGAGACCAAGAATAAGAAGTCATAAGAGAAATCAGTAATCATACAGAAGTAAGCTTGGCCAAAATTGTAAATGTAGGACCAAAATCCTTCTAGGCAACTTGTGTAAATACCTTAATAACTAATTTTGCCTTATAAAGATCAATAAAACCATTGGCTAGATACTTCATGTTGAAGACCCCTTTACATCCATTGGTCTTTTCCCGAGGAGGTAGAGTAACAATTCCCATGTATCGTTTTGGTGCAAAGCATCCATTTCCTCTACCCATTTGGAATTATGAAAATCCATGAAGACAGTGTCAAGCTGGTCAAGAAAAACTCGACATCGGTGTAAAATACTATCATAGGAAAGGTATTGGTAAATATGATGATTCTAACTGTAAAATACGAAAGGGGCGTGTGATACAAATTTCAAATTTTGCAATTTTCCAATTTCTTAAACTTATTTAATTAGAGTCAATCTTCAAACCAATTTTAATAAACCCTAATCACACATCTATGTGGATAAATTAAATCATACAAATACAACAAATAGAGATTCAGAAAAAGAAAAAAAACTTTATTTCACTATGGAAAGTAAATTTAAACTTATAGTATACACAATTAAATATACAATTAATATCCCGTGGTAAATCAACATAGATCGCCTCCTAGATCAATAAAGAATTTTCGCAAAAACCTTCAGAACCGCAACTCGTTCTCCGCAGTGAACACCCTCGAGCATCCTTAAGGACCACAATCATCGTCAGTAAATAGATCTCGCAATCTCTATCATCATCGGTAGAGAAATTATCTCTACAAGAGAAACTTCAACAAAGTAGTATCATGGGTTCCAAAATGTTTCACTAAAGTAATTGTGATGATATGTGAATCGAAAAACAACGTTTTGTGCCCTAAAAGTGAATACAATAATTTTGCGAATTTGCAGTTTTGTTTTCACCAAAAGTCTTAATGAAAATGTGTCACAAAACAGGTATTTATAAAAAACTTGAGTTGGTGGGGTCGTTCAAACGTGATGTGCAGTTCATCGAATTACACCTCATGTCGTTCGATTCAGGGGCTCGCGCGCCCTTCTAACGACCTATTAAAACCCTAAGTAGTGTGATGTCGTTAGATGAAAATAACGAACAAGATTCTTACGACCTATTGCGTGACATCTAACGTCGTTAGAAGCAGTCGTTTGAACGATATGATCATGTCATTCAAACGACATGTCAATGTCGTTTGAATGACCTCATCGAAAAATACTTTATTTAAAAACTCCACCTACTGGTTTTCCAAAAATTATTTTGACTCAATAAAACTCCTCATATTGATAAAAACCATTTTATAAAAAATATCCCAACACTTAAATGAAACATTTATCACCTGTAAACACAACCTAACCAAAATCAATCTCGCAGAGGCTCATTATTGAAGAACTTCGATATTCGGATCCGTTTTGTTGAGTGTATGAACTTGAACTTCCTTTGACGGGTGTAAATATCAGACTATGTAAAATATATCCTTATAAATCTCCCCATATGTCTATGCATGTACAAACTAAAGACAATATGGATTCTTAAATCAAATGCCTATACAAATCTAATGCCCTCGCATGAACCTAAAAATGTAACAATACAAAAATACAAGTCTGTAAACTTTCTTAAAAAAATCTCCAATGTGAATCTTCAAATGTCTTTGCTTTCCGTGCTCTTCTTTTTGTGTACGTTCTAAACGATCATCAAGTCAAAGTCCTACACACAATAAACAAAGAAAATGCCTTCGTGATGTATCGAGTTTGAAATGAGATATATAAATTAAATTATCAAATCTCCCCCATAAATCATAATTCGTTCTCCCCCTTTTTATTTGTCCTAAATAGGCAAGGAAAAGAATAAACAAAATAAATACGGAGTGTCACTGTAAATATATCAATTATGCTAATCTAAGGAAATACTCACATGCTTTCATAAACACTTTTTGACTTTTCAAATTTTTTCAAAGAAAAAATAATTTACAAATACAACACACACCATGGATTTACACTAAGATAACCAAATTGTTGAAATGAAGTGAATGGGTGTGAAAAATTCTATAGGTCAATTAATTCAAACGATCATGACATATGTGCATGATGAATATGACTAACCCTAACAAATGAAGTTCAAAATCGACCATATGTGTAAAATTGGTGAATTTAGATGACATCGTCTGAATCAAATTGATAAATCTAAGACTAAATTGATTTTCACACCAATAATGTCTAAAACTATGTATCGCTTTTCCAAGACTTTGTCAGGACGTGCAAACCCGTTGTTTTAATTCCATCCAAACTCCCTCATAAAGAATAATATTTTTTATTTTTCTTTTGAGGTGATCGATCTAAACTATTTAGCCTTGGATACTGTTATCAATGCCACGCTTTTTTAGGCCTTTGCTAATTGTGGCTTTCACGACGAGATTATTATTCTCTCGCACCCCTTTCCCGTGTTCACTCATCATTTTTTTTATCCTAAACAAATTCCTCAGGAGTAACGGTTCTTACATTCATTACTTTCATTATCAAGATTTATTGCATTTGGTTCGTTTTTAAGACATAATTGAGATGAAAACACTTGACCAACATTTGATAGACAAGAACAATAATCAAACAAATCCGTGCATGTGTGCAATAAAGGAAATCATGAGTCAAACATGTAGGAAGTAACAACTAATTACATTTCAATGATTCTAAACATTGTAAAGCGCAATAACAAAATGACGTGTCATCTCAAAACACTATTAATTCGTCACATGAATAATGGAATGAAATTGTGACTTGGCCATCCTAAATATCCATTCATAAACGCTGTAAAAAGAAAATAAAAAAATATTTATGGATTTCTCAAAACTTTCATCAAAATAAAAACTTTTTGGCTTTTTCAAATTTTTCTCAAAAAAAAATTGAAAATCTTTTTGTATTTTTCCAAAAAATTTCAAAATCAAAAATCTTTTTGGGTTTTTTGAAAAATATGAGAATGCATGTGCGATATTGATTTAAATTAATTTGAAAATTTCCAATTTAGACTTATTTAATTAGAGTCAATTTTAAACCAAAATTAATTAAGCCCTAAAACATGCATCTAGGTGTTCACAAATCAAACCACCATAAATAAATTTGTTGACACACTGATTTCAGGAAAAAATCTCTTTCGGGTAAAACCTGTATTTCACTAATACTCACAATGATTACAAGTGAAATTCGTAATGAGTTAACCGCAGAAAATCCACATAGGTCGCAACCTAAATCAGAAATGAATTGACCATAGAAGATACACAAATATGCGCAGTCCAGTCAGCCCAGGAACACCCACAAGTACTCCCTATGATACGCAGTCAGTCAGGCCAGTACCTCCCTAAAGTGGCACCTATTTCAGCAGTAGGTTATTCACCCTACAAGAGTAAACTTATAGCAAAATTGTATCTTTGGGTTTCAAAATAATTCACATAAAAGATTGGGATTTATGAATTGAGAATAAAATGATTAAACCCTAAAAGGAATAAGCCAAAAGCATTCTGCTGATTTGCAGTGTTTGCAGAATGTCAAACATGAAAACTTCTGAACGAAAATGAACTCATTTAATGCGTAATTATGAAAACAAATTAAGTCGGCATGTCGCTCGAACGAAACGTAGTGTCGCTCGAACGACAGCTTCGCGCGACATGCCCTTATCGCTTAAACGATAGGCAGTGGTCACTTGAACGAACATCACAAAAAATAAAGTCCTTTTTATTTCTGAAAATTCATCTTTACATCTTCTAAAATATATTTTGATGAAGTACAACGCCTTAACACTTAGAAAATATTTTAGAAAAAATTTCAAGCCCTTTAGAAAAACTATCCAAACACTTTTAAATGAATAGTTAAGGGACTAAAATACGATCTCACCAAAACTTACCTTTTAGAGGCTTGAATGTTCAAGAATCTTGACATTCGGATCCGTCTTGATGTATCTTCAAACTTGAACGTTTTCTTCGACGATTTTGTAGCATTATACGACATATACTAATGTAAAATCCAGACTTATAAAATATGTCCTTACAAATCTCCCCATATGTCTACGCCGGTACAAAATAAAAACATCTGAATTATCAAAAATAAAATTCCTATACAAATCTAATACCCTCCCATGAACCGAAAAATGAAAAGGAACTAAACATGTAGGACTAAAACTTTCTTCAAAATCTTCAACTTAAAAAATCTCCAGATTTTCTCATTAGGGTGTTCAACAATAATCATCAAACTTTGTACCTACACACATGAGACAATGAAAATACCTTCATGATGCATTGAGTTTTAAACGAGATAAACATAAATAATAAACATATATCAAATCTCAATTCTCCCCCATAATTCGCTCCCCCCATTTTTATTTGTCCAAAATAGACATGGAAACGAATAAATAAAATAAACATGGAGTTGACACGATAAGCAAAGAAAACAAAATACAATCATCAAGAGATACTCAACGATATCCACAAACTATTTTTGATTTTTCCATTTTTTCAAACACAATGTAAAAATAATTTTACAAAAACGGACCATGAATTACCCTAAGATAACGAAATCGTGAATATGGAATGAATGGGTGCAAACAAATTCGAAAGGAAAATCAATGCAATAATGCATAACATATGTGAATGATGAATCCAGATAATCCTATCGAATGAACTCAAAATGGCCTTAGGTGTCAAAAAGTGTTGAATTTAAATAACATCGACTCAATTCATCAAAGCATCAAAGTCATAAGTGATTCTCACAACAATAACGTCTAAAACTCTGTAATGCTTTTTCATGATGTTGTCAGGATGTGCAAACCGATTTTTTTATTCCATCAAAACTCCTTCATAAATAATAATCTTTTAATTTTGGGGTGATGAAACTAAATTCTCTCCTTAGATAAATCCCATTGGACCACTTTTTGCATATTTATCTTTTTACTGCCTTAATTTTTTTTCTTAGGCTCTTTTAAACGGTGACTTTCATGACGAATCAATTTTACACTCTCGCAACCCTTTTTCGTGAACGCTCATCATTTTTTGCAATTTTAATACTCATGGTAAACGGTTTTTACATGCACTACTTTCATTGTCAAGTTTTAGCGCATTTGCTTCATTTTTAAGACAAAATTGAGATGAGAACATTCCAACCAATATGTGATAAATAAGTACGATAATCAAATAAATTCGTGCAAGTGTGCATTAAAGGAAAATATGAGTCAAACATGTAGGTAGTAATAAAACATTACATCTTAATGTCTCCACACATTATAAAGCACAAAAATGAAATGACGACGCATATGAAAACACAATCAAATAGTCACATGGATATGGAATGAAATTGTGACTCGATCATCCTAAATGTCCATTCATATAAGGTGAAAAAAATACAAAAAGATTTTTTTCTTTTTCCACAAATTTTATCAAAATAAAATCCTTTTGACTTTTCAAAAGTTTTATTAAAAACAAAAATTAATACAAAAGTACATGTGTCATAACACTAGCAATAAAATATCATGAAGTACAACTAATGTATGACAAACAAATCATGCAAGCAATCAACAATATGATATGGCAAGTGAAGAATCATGTGCAAACATATGAGAATCAACTAGTTTACCATCTAGATCCTCTAAAAGTGATTTTATAACCCAAATAGGTGTGCAATGATGCATGGGGTTTTGGGAACTAAGGGAACACTATACTTCTACTTCCTAGGACTTTTTCGAAAATTTAAACAAAAATACCTAAGGTGACCTTTCCTACCACCATGTGAACATGTGTAAATGTGTGGAATGACACATATGGGTTGACCTTTTCTAATTTCCTTGGGATTGGTTGACCCTCAAAAGTGGTGGATGTCCCATAATACCAGTGTGAATGGGGAAATCATTTGGGAGGATTTTTTTGCGATATTTCTGGACCGCTACTTTCCAAATGCTTACTGTGATGGGAAGAGGGAGGAGTTCCGTAACTTGTTACAAGGAAAGACGACTGTTGGAGAATACGAGATAAAATTTGAGGCCCTATCACATTATAATAAATTTGTAGCAGGAGATGAGAGGGAGAAGACCCGCCTATTCATAAAGGGTCCCAACCCTTCCATTCAGAGGCTTATCATCAGTTAGGATGCTCATGGATTCAAAGATACAGTTAATAAATCCATTAGACTAGAGTTGGAGTACCAAGATGAGATGTTTATCACAAAAAAGAAGAGGTGGTTCCAAGGGGTTCTTTGCAAAGTTAAAGGCAGTAGGGGACATTAGTTCATCACAAGCTTGGGGCAAAGGGAAAGGGACATCGCTACCAGGAAAGGGGTGTTTCATATGTGGGGCACCTAATAATTGGAAGAGAGAATGCCCTTAGAGGCACGACGGTCCTCAACCTAGCAACCAAGGTTCTAGCTTTCAACCAACGCAAAATTCTAACTTTATAACCCCCACCCAGCAGTCAAAAAAACGTAGTGGGTATCAGTAGGGTAGATAAAATGCTGATAATTCATGAACTAACTCGAGCTCTGGTGGACAAAGGCAGTGGAATCAATACGAAAATCATAACAACAAGTTCAATCAAGGGTGTGCATATGCACTCACACAATCAACACCTCAACCTAACACCACAATTATGGGAGGTATGATTTTAATTTACGATACATGGGTCCAAGCATTGTTTATTTATGGCACTTCACATTCCTTTATATCCAGTTCATTAGCTTGTAGTTTTGGTAATAAGGTTGATTTATTTTATCCCCTAATTTTATGGGGCTTCCAATCAGCGGGGCTATTTCCCTAAACTATGTATGTCATAACTGTGTTAATGTTGTTGGGAAGTAAGTTCTTGAGTATGAATTAATTGTCATGGGAATGGAAGGTTTTAAAGTAATCCTATGAATGAACTAGATATTTTATTTCAATGCCACAATAGAATGACATCGGCATATTGTATCGGTTTTATTTCCAGATGGCTCCAACCACAAATTTAATAGTGAACAATTCATGGACCATTCTTGCAAATGGACTAACATTAAAGAACAACAAAATAACTTTGGGTTGCTTTCAATCCTTGTTGCGTAGGATGGTCCTGGCGGTATGATCCTTGATTATCCAATTTTACAGGAGTTCACAGACATGTTTTTGGAGGAGCTTCTAGGGTCACCACCGCAGAGGGAAATAGACTTTGAAATTTAAATAAACACGGGTGTCTCACCTATTTCTATTAATCCACATCGTTTATCTCTGGACGAGCTGAATAAACTGAAGGTAAAGTTATAGTATTTACTATCAAAGGATTTTACCAGACCAAGTGCGTCATCGTGGGGCACACCAGTTCTTTTTACGAAGAATAAGGATAATACCCTCAGGCTTTTTATTGACTATAGGAAGCTAAATCGTGTAACAATCAAGGATAGGTATCCTATACCATGGATTGATGACCTCTTCAACCAATTACGAGGTGAGGGTTTATTCTCGAAGATTGTGTTGCAGTCTGTTATCATCAGTTGAGGGTCAAGACTAAGGATATTCAAAAGACAATATTCAGGATGCGATATGGGCATTATGAATTATTAGTGATGCCATTTGGGGTTAACAAATGCACCGGCAATGTTTATGCTGCTTGTACCTAGATAGTTTTGTTGTTGTATTTGTTAAAAATATCCTAATCTACTTATATTTAAGAGCGGGTCATGAGGAGCACCTTCGCACGATCTTGCAAGTGCTTCGTGAAAATCGTTTGTATGACAGATTCAACAAGTGAGAGTTCCGGATGAACGAGGTCAATTTTCTTATATATGTCGTCTCAGGATAAGGGATTTCAGTAGATCCATCAAAGGTTGAAGCTGTGGTAAACTGGGAGCAACCAAAGGCGGTCACTGAGATAAGGAGTTTCTTGGGAATCATCGATTATTATAGGTATTTCATCCAAGGTTTCTCTAAAATAGCTTCACATATCACTAAATTAACACAAAAGGAGTTCTCTTTGAGTGGACACACGAGTGCGAGTTAGCATTTCAGGAGTTAAAAGTATGGTTGACAACAGCACGAGTACTTATCCTCCCAGAATGGGGAAAGGGTTAGTCCATATATTATGATGCATCAGGGGAAGGATTAGGAGATGTATTTATGCAAGGGAAGAATATAGTAGATTATATGTCAAGGCATTTAAAAGTTCATGAGACAAACTACCTGACTCACGACCTTGGGCTTGGAGCAGTTTTCTTTACCCTCAAGATTTAGAGATATCACCTATACGGGTAACGGTTCGAGGTATACTGGGATCATAAAAGCCTCCAATATGTTTTCACCCAAAAGTATCTAAATCTCAAGCAGATACAATGGATGGACCTCATGGAAGATTATGACTTCGGTCTCAATTACCACCCTAGTAAAGCCAATGTTGTAGCCGATGTATTAAGTAAGAAAATGGTAATATCTTTAGTGGCAATGAAATGCTACCATCATAAGATAACGCAATACCTTCAAAGATACGAATTAATGGTTGAACGAGGAGAACCATGCCCACATTTATGGTATGGTGGCAAAATTTATCGTACAACAAAAGGTGAATGATGCACAAGTTGTGATGATAGTTTAATGAACTTTCAAAATTAGATTTTAGTAGGACAAAAAATGGATAATTTATCACTCGATAAAGATAACGGCATTAGGTTTCAAGTAAGGTTGGTAGTATTGAGTATTGAGGATCTCAGGAAAGAAGTCATGGCAGAAGCACGCCAATCTCGTTTCAGCATCCACCCTGGAAGTACAAAGATGTATAGGGACTTATGAAGAGATTATTGATGGTCAGGAATGAAAAGGGATGTTGAGCTTTATGTGGAAGTGTCTCACTTTCCATCAAGTAAAGGACAAGAACTAAAATCTAGAAGGGTTGTTGCAACCACTACGAGTAGGACAGTGGAATGGGAGAACATAATGATGGACTTTGTCATGGATTTGCCTAGGACTCAGGCAGGGCATTATGAGGTGTGGGTTATGGTTGATCGACTCACAAAGTCATCACATTTCCTTCCTATTAAAGTCACAGATAATGCAGCCAAGCTTGCCAATCTCTACATTTGAGAAATCATAAGGTTGTACGGTGCACCTTTGCCATTGTTTCGGATAGAGATCCAAGATTTGTGTCTAAGTTTTGGAGTAAATTATAGAAGGAGTTAGGAAAAAAATCTAAATTTCAGCACAACCTATCATCCTCAAATTGATGGATAATATGAGAGAACTATTCAAATACTCAAAGATATGTTGCAGGCTTGTACTATAGATTTATAGGGTAGTTGGGCTGATCATCTACCATTAGTAGGGTTCTCCTACAATAATAGTTTTTAAGCTAGCATTGGGATGGCACCATTTGAAGATTTATATGGGAGACCTTTTTGTTCATCAGTTTATTGGCCAGAGGTCGATGAGAAGCACATCTCCGGATCAGAGATGATTGAAGATTCACTAAAAAAGTCCAACTCATTAAAACTAGATCTGAAACTTCTCAAAGCCATCAAAAGAAATATGTCGATGTACGCCATTACAATTTATAGTTCAGTGTCGGCGATCATGTATTTCTGAAGATCAGGGCGAAACTATGGGTTATGAAGTTTGGCAAGAAAGAAAAGTTGGCACCAAGGAACACAAGACCATTTGAGATTTTGGATAGGATTAGTCCAGTATCGTATTGTTTGGCTTTACACCACCTTACTTAGATAATGTTCATATCGTCTTCCACGTATCCATGTTACGAAAGTATATTTCAGATCCGTCTCATGTAATCGATTGGGGTCAATTGGACCTCAAGGATGATGTTTTCTGTGAAACCAGGACAAGGTTAATAGTAGAACACAAATAGAAGATTCTTCACCAGAAGGTGATTCCCCTCGTCAAGGTTGTTTGGGGTAACAATCAAGTTGAGTGAGCAACTTCGAAATTGGAATCGACGATGAGAAAATTACATCCCAAATTATTTATTTAGAAATGATTTATGTTTCGGGGATGAAAATTCCCAAGGTGGGATGGCTGTAACGTTTGGATTTTTCTAAATTAATAAAAAAATCATGTTATGAGAAATTATGGAATTAATTGTATTAGAATAATCTGGTAATTAAAATTAAGGAGAAGCATAAAAAAATGTCGTGTACCGCGTTACGCGTGTTAAATTGAGTTTTAGATTTTATTGGGGATTAAAGAAAATAATTGAAATATTTATAATTAAGTATGTATTATAATACCATAAGGATAAAAGAAGAAAAATCGTAGAAAAACAGTATTAATAATTATAAATAAATATATTAATGAGTTTTTCGTCAAAAAATAAAAATACTCAGAAGAAATTAAACAAATTCCAGAAAATGTAATCTTAAATTCTGAACAACCTTTCCTTCTTTGACGACGTCAAACAAAATTGTTAATTTCCTTTATTGGTACTTTATTCTCCAAAATTATTACCCCCTTTTGCTTCTTTTGAGTTGTCAACTTTTTACATAATTGAGGAGGCAAATGACCCAACACTCATCAAAATGTTGGCCTTTTTATCTCGCATTATACCCCCATTTCACTTATTGGAACCATTATTTATTAGTGGGGGATCATTATGATGGGTTTGGAGACTTTAAAAGGGCGGGTGAATGTGAGACTTTGGCTTCACAAATCATTCTCAAATCTTTTTGAGTTTGGGCAACCCTTAGGCATTATTTTAGCTATTCTCTCCTTACTCAAATAAGTATCTAATGTCCTCTATAATCTCCCCATATACCAAACTTGTAGGATAATAATTCTACCAATCAATTACTCTGGTTTAAAGAGGGTATTAATAGTGTTTATTTGAAAACGAAAGATTACAAGTAGCTTCAAAGTAGGAAGCTTATTTGGGTATTTCATTCAACCTCTTCATCACAGGATATTATATCTTCAAGAGGTAGGGGTTCTACACTATTTTCAAGTTTAAAATCAAGCATGCTAGTTATATATATACATATGTATCATTTACATGACTATTTATGCTTATTACCACTATATATTAATATAGGTTGATAAAGATGTGATAAAAAAAGGTTCAAAGTGGAAGTTGAAATTAAGTTAAAATTTGAAAATGTTTAAGTTATTACTTATTAAAATCATGTTTAAACTAGTTATTTCCTATCAAATATTAAGCTCAACATGATAAATAAGTGTTAGATGCATATATAAGATTTATGGGTATAAAACCTTACATTCATAAACATAAACTCATGTAGTTGGGATAAATGGATTTAGTATGTTAAAAAATACATTTAAATGGGCCTTGAAATATGAAATAATAATGTTAAAAAAATAAGCATATTCGTCACATAAAATGATGCTACTTTATGTGGTAAAAGTGTAAGAAGTTTAAGAATTATGGGACCAAGAGTGAAAAACGTCAAGTGTTGAGGTTAAAATAGTAAATATAATATTTACACATAACACGACAAGGATAAAACCCCAAAATGAGAAGTTATCAATTTATAAGAATAAATCTTGAAATGCCAAAAGTATAGTTTTTAGTACAAAAGTTTCATTTTATGTAAAGTGTGTGTTTAATTATAACTTTTGCAAAGATGATTATTGTTTCGAAAAGTTAGTTTTAAATGAAGTAGTATGATCGCATAAAATAATAAGAAGTAATATAAAAGGTTCATAGTCAATAAGTTGGAAATATAAGTATTGAAATGACAAAAAGTGACATTTTAGTGCAAAAGTGTCATTTTTATTAAATAGTTGGACTTATGAGTATACTTTCCCAACTAAATGACTCTAGTTAAGAATCCAGTGAAGAATCGAAGTAAGTTGTTTTTTTTATTGTCACTTCCTTTATATGGGTTTATAATGAATATAAAGGCAAGAACTTTTACAGAGATACTCAAGCATCAACATACAACCATTAAAATTTTTGAGAACTTAGACCAACATTTTAACAATCTCCCCACACCCACCTATCAAGATGAAACCCCTCATATCAAACTCACACCTCTAATCTATCAAGAAACTCTCGAGTCTTGTAAAAACCGATTAGTTGATAGATTGATTTTGTCAAAGGATCAAAAACCCATTACGGCTATTGATTTGAAAGGCCTCTTAGATAATGCTTAATATGCATCTCATGCATGGAGAATCACCCCGAAAGGCAGAGGATTCTACAGTATTAACTTTCATTCTATGGATGATTAGAAGAAAGCATGGATTATTTTCCCTCTCAATTTTACGATTGGACAATTTAATGTTATGAGATGGTGTCCAAAATTCTCTCCTACAAATTATGTTTCTTTTAAAGCTCATGTGGGTTCGATTTCTAAATTTACCGGATGAGTATTGGCATCCTCGCCTTATGATAGAGATTGCATGCGGAGTAGTATATCCGATTCTTATGACATAACTACATTGGAGCAAAAATATGGCCTATATGCTAGAATTCTTATCGAAATTGATTTCACTTTTTCGATACCTAGTGTTGTTATCGTGGAAGTTGATGGGGTTAATGTTCCAATTAAGTTTGAATTTGAATGATTATCATCCTTTTGTTATTTTTGTGGGTGTGTTGGCCACCCAATCTCAACATGTAACATGATAAAAAAGAATTTTCATGGTGTGAAGATTCCTGTTAAAGTTGTTGGAAAACCCAAGTCCGTTCAGCAATATGGTTTAAATTTTCAAAGTTCAAAGTTTTTTAAGTGCCCAGACTCTGCTGAGATGCATGAGTCAAATTTGTCCACATTAATGGGGTCTTCCTAAATTTTTGATGGGTCTATCAATGAAAATCATATTACCCTTAATATTTTGGCAAGTAACGGAGTAGGATTTTAAGATACGAAGAATGTATCAGCCGTCTTTTGTGGAATAGAAAAAGTTGATATAGTTTTTCATATGGCTCCAACAAATGATGAACAAGATAACATTCCTGAACCAAAAAATCAGGATGTTCAACATAATGAGACTCGAAACGTTGACTAGTCTAATGGAGAAGAAAACATGGAGGAATATGAACAGGCTAAAATTATGGAATCTAATAAGTCCATTCCCCATTTTGAAAAAAGGAATGGTGAATTTTTGGCCAAAAATGAAATTACTATCCAGAAGGATAATTTTTCTGGAGATATTTCAGAGAACATATATAATATTTCCTCGGGGGATATTTTGAAAAATGAAGATTCATATGGTGATATGCCTCCGTTAGAGGAGATTCCATACTTAGATAGTTCAGAAAATGAAGATCTTTACGGTGATATGCCTCCTCTTGAGGATACTCCAAACAACTCAAATAACAAAATTGTGTTTCAAAAATTAATTTACATGTGGATATTCCTAAGTTTTATCATGGAATGTCTTATAATTCAGCAAAAGCACGGACATTTATTGAGAATTTGATTGAGAGAAGCGGTAGAATAAATAAACTCCATCTACTCCAATCAGTAATTCTTTTGCGGTTCTAGGAAACATTGAAGATTCCAATACTTCAATTGAGGTAAAAGGATTTAATCGAAAGAGTCCAAAGAATCCGCAATGTAAGACGACGAGATCTTCGCAATCCCTCTCTAAACCTTTGACTATGAACAACTCACATAAATGCAAGGCCTTAAGTCGTGAAGAGATGAGTGAGATAAAAAAAAACTTGCAAACGAAGGTCAAAATAGTTATTCTAATTCTCTTGTGCCCAAGATCGAGGTCGATAGATTATTTTCTTTAGTTTTATTTAATTTTTCTTTAGCGCATGTAAGAGCCAATATGAGAGGATATTTCTCCTAAGCTTATTAATAAAAAAATCACTTTTTAAAAAAGAAACAAATGACTCTAGTTAAAAGTGTTGGATTTTACGTGGTGAAAATTCATATTTTGCAAAGTAAAAGTGAAAAGAATCAGTTTTAGTAAAAGTATAAAACACGAGTTTACGAGTATGCATGAATAGTGAAAAGTGTAATGAATTGTGAAATCTTAAAAACAAAGTGTGTCGAGATTTGTCTCATCCCTAGTATTTGGCGTCATCTTCCAGTAAAAAGGAAATAAAGGAAAAAGTTTAAATTTGAATAAGGAAGAAACTAAGGAAAAACAGATGCAAAAATGTAACAAGTAAAAGACAGCCGAAGGTAATCGGGAAATTTAAGTAAGGAAAGGAGACCTAGGGTGCGGCTTAAGGCTTTGCCCCAGACAACTGATAAGTAGCACATTACAAAATGGTGGGAGTCGATGAAAGTTTATATAACACTCATGTATTGGTACCCCCGATTAATTAAGTGAAAAGATGGTTGTGAGTACGGTGCTCAGTAATGTAAATACGAGTTTATGAAACAAATTGGAAAAAATGTGAAAGTACGTTAATAGTTGAATTAATGGGATGTAAGTATTGTTAAAGGAAATATTAAGTGTGAGTTGGCTTATTGCCCGAATTACATGGTTGAAATCCTAATTGCATGTCATGTTTCATTTTCATGAGAATGCTTAATCAAATGATGGATGATTTCATAATTGCTAAAATATAATTTATATGTATCGATGTTCTTTATGTGTATTACTCATTTAGTATTTTCTCCTACTTTACCCATGCTCATACCCCACCATTTCCCAACCCCCTGTACTTTAGAAAATGATAAAGGCAAGGAAATCGTTAGGGAAAAGGATGGATTTGCACTCCAGTAGAGTTAAGTTACTATTTGCGTTTGATATGTTATTTAAACGGAACTTTTGATTATATTGTTCGGAACTATTTGAAAGTATTTTAAATTTGGTTTGTAATAAGACATGATGACCTGGTCTTTCTTAAATTGTTATTTATCCTATGAAGTTGGTAAAACTCTTCTATTTTATATGTTCTTATGAATTTCATAAAGCTTGACATCATTTCATTAATTATATTTAATAAATTTTATGACAAAAATGTGAAACCAAGATTTTATTCCAAATGAGGGTTTTCTTAAAATAAATAAAAGTAGAAAAAGGTTTTCTACAAACCCCTAGAATCGTGGTGTCACAGTTTCTAACAGTCATAAAAAACCTTTTTTATTGTAGTGGTGCCATATACTTTTAAGGAGATCGTGGAAGTTTGATCATCATAGCGTGCACGATGGGCGAGCTAACACTTATGCATTTAAGCACGAGGGTAGGGACTTTTTACTCCATCCCATGTGACAATTCCCAGTGACACGGGACTCCGCCTTGATAGTATCACATGAGGAGTTAGCTATAGAGGTCGTGGAGACAAGATTATGCTAGGTTGTCATCATTCCTATTACCATTCCCTAGGCATTCGTTCCTCCACGTGTCCATAGCTTGTTGGATTCATGTGTTGACGTATGTACGCACGTAGATGATCTTCCCCATATTCGGGATATACGACATGCTATAGAATTCGTACCTGGGATGCAGTTCTACAACCTCCCACATTACTGCATGTCACCTACCGAGCATGTCGGGTTTCAATGACACGTCACAGAGCTATGTGACAAGGAATGTATTTGGGAGAGCATATATCCTTGTTCAATGCCTTCTTTATTAGCACCAAAGAAGGATGTTAGTTATCTTATGTGTTTTGATAGTCGTGCCATTAACAAGATCATTATGAAGTATAGGTTAACTATCCCCATGATAGATGATATGACATACCAACTCCATGGTGTGACAGTCTTATCAAATATAGATTTGATGAGTGGTTATCAAAAGATTTGCATGAGATCGAGAGACGAGTGGAAGACTGCCTTCAAAATGAAGGATGGACTCAGGCCTCCAGCCTTTCCAATGAACCCATCCACTTTTATGAGGGTGATGACCCAGATCCTGTGCCTTTTCTTTGGAAAATTCATGGTGGTTTACTTTGATGACATCCTAATTTATAGCCGATCAAAGGATCACCTTAAGAATGTGACCCGAGTATAAGAGGTTTTACAGGTTGAGCACTTCTTCCTCATATTTAAGAAATACACCTTTATGGTTCTATCAGTGACTTTCTTAGGGTATGTGGTTTTTGGTGATGGTGTCATAATGGACGATGCTAAGGTCCAAGCGATAGTGGAGTGAGACACGCCCACCTCGGTGTGTCAGGTCCGGAGCTTTCATGTCCTATCAGGGTTTTATTAACGTTTTATAGTTGGGTTCAGCATTATTATGCATCATATCATGAATTTCATGAGGACCTCTTCGAGAATTGAGTTTTGGCAGATAACAGAGGCTAATATAGCGTTCACGCATGTTAAGGAGTTGATGACGGTCGTGCCCAGCCTAGTACTGCTTGATTTTAATCAATTATTTGAGTTATCTTATGATTCTTGAAAGATGGGCGTAGGAGATGTTCTAAGACAAAATGGAAATCCCATTGTGTTCTTTATCTAAAATTTTATTTGAGATGCGCTTAATAATTTGAGTTATGATCTCGAGTTCGACGCAGTTATGATAATGGTGAAGTTTTAATCATCTTATCTTCTCCACAAGGAGTTCTCCATCTAATCATGAGGCATTGTGTTTTCTTCATAGCCAGCGGCGTGTTAGCGAAAGACATGTGAAATGGACCACTTACCTCCAGCGCTACATATTTCATTTACAGTACAAGTCGGGAAATGAGAACTTAGTAGCAGATTCCCTTTATAAGAGGGCCCATGCATTGGTGACTTTGGGAGTCGGGTGTTTGTGTTTAATGAGGTCTTGGAACTCTATCTAATGGACGTATAATTTTGACCGATTTTTATAGATTTCTAGTAGGGAAATCTTACGTTCGGTGATAGTCTCTTATAGGATGGATTCCTACACTGTGGGTCAGCCTTACGTATTCCATCTTCTTCTTTGTGGGAGAAGGGAATTTTTGGGATCCACGAAGGAGGACTGTCGAGCCATATGGGACAGGCATGTAGCCTCGTGTTATTGAGGGGATGCAAGTGCCTTTATCAGGCATTGCTACAGTTATCAGACGAACAATGACAAAAATGCCACTACAGGCATGTATACTCCACTACCGATCCCTGAGAGACCATGGCAGGATGTGTCAATGAACTTTATTATTATGCTACCTCGTACTTCCAATAGTCATGAATCCATCTTAGTCGTCATGGATATATTCTCAAAGATATCACAATTTATCCCTTTTACGCGCATAACAGATGCGTCTTATATCGCTTTATTATACCTTCATGAGATTATCAATTTACACGTAGTCCCATGCAGCATCACTTTTTACAGGGACGTACGATTTACAGGAAATTTTTGGCAAATGTTATGGTAACTTCTATAGACAAAGTCACAGTTTTCAACCATTTTTCACCCTCATACAGATGGCCAAATGAAGGTGGTGAACCACAGTGTAGGTGACCTATTGAGGTATCTATCTTCAGAGTATCCCCACTGGTGGGCCATACTGATTGCCCAGGTTAAGTTTCCCTTCTATAATGTCATCAACCATCCAACAAGCCTCTCCCCATTCCATATTATGTTAGTATAGTCCCCCACCATGCCCATAGATCTTACCAAGCATCCCCCAATAGTACCTACATGTCCCTCGACTAAGGCTTTTCCTGCTCGCCTGACATTCATTCAGGCCAATGTCCGTTCTAGGATACGGACCGCTTATTTTCTTCCAATCGGTTGTCTTTCCATGGTGTACCTTCGGAAGTCACAATGACAGGGCAAAGACAACAAGCTCCTTATGCAGAAATTTCGTACTTTTTTTTATTATTCCAGGTTGTATTCCGAATGCCTACGAAGTTAACCTCCCCGTTGAGATTCGCATGCACCGCACATTCAATGTGGAGGATCTTTCCCCATATCGGGGCAGCCATGCCCCGCCCATTCCCATTCCCACAACCACTTCCCACCCGGTCGTCTCACATATCGATTGTAATGAGGGCATTTTAGACTCCGAGCTTGTATCTTCCCCATTAGGGGATTACACATGTTACTTGGTCCATTAGGTTGGATGCCATAAGGCTGAGGATTCTTGGATCACCGAGGCCACCCATGTCGACCCCGACTTTTGGTAGTATTCAGATAATATGGAGTCTTCTCATTGGAGGAGAATGAAGCAGGAGCATAGGGACATAAGTGTCATTCTTATCATTTTATTTTTAGTTTTAGTCTTTTACCCTTTTTGTACCTTTAGTATAAATAGCCCCAAAGGCTCTCATTTGTAGCACTTTTGACATTTGGATAATGATAGCTTAGAGAGAGAAATTCAGACATAATTATGAGTTGTTGTTGTTGTTGTTGTTTTGTAGTTTAGTTAAATTTTATTCTTCCGCACCATTATTTACATCAACTTCAGATTGAGAAACTAATATTTAAACAAACGGGTCAATTGATACTTAACATTGAGTGAGCATCTTAATATATAGCAAAATTTTTAGATGGATTAGATGGTCACCATCATACATTTACATAGAAAAAATTGAGGTGATAGATTATAATTTTAAAACCATCTATTTATTATCGAATGTATTTATTGATAATGCAACAAACTCATATTCTACAATGTGCACCTAAGGAAATCAACAATAAATAATCAAAAACTAACACATAACGTCTTGTGTTATCAAGAGTTCATTTATTGAAAAGAAATTAAACTAAACTAAACCAAATAATATATATCACTAATAAAAATCGAGAAAAAGTAAAGCTCGCCATCTGCAATGATCCCTCGCCTTTTCCAACTCTCATCCCCTGTATGTAAACCAAGCCAAGATTGAGGCATAAGTTTATGAAGAAAAAACACTAAAGTTAGTCCCGCTTGAGGGAAAATCGGAAGTGAATTAAATCCTTGAAAAACTAAAATAAAAAATATGAGTGATTTAGGTACATCACTCAGAAATGCTTCCAATCACTTTAGGTACATCATTCGGAATTCCTTCCTATCAAAATTACATCCAATTAAATAATGAAATTACTTGCTAGACAAATTCAATAATAAATTCAGCCAATATTTCAAAATAACTAACTCCAAGTAAAACATTCTCAAAAAAATATTAAGGAAACTTGATCATTTGATAGTCATAAATTGGTTGATATAGGGGATATTGACCCACAATAAAATTAGTATTAGCCCCAAATAGCTTCGAGTGCAGGAAAAGAATAAAGAAGACAAGATATATGTGGTTCGGCAGTGAAATTTGGTGACATCCACGAGAAAGGGGGGAGATCGGTTTATTAACTTAGGTAGAATAATGATAATTGGAGTGGTAGATATACTAGCTGATAGTCTAAGTTTTCACGTGCAAGTTACAATCCATTTAATTATGAGCGAGATTTCCCTTATTTATAAGCTTCGGAGTTTTGTTGCTTTAGGTCGCTTTATGTTTATCCTAGTAATGTCATAGAATCCTATTAACACTGGTCTCCCCAACCATTAATGCAATACTTCAAGATTTGATCTTATTTCCTTTCATATTTGTGATCTCCTTTAGCGATAGTCATCAATCACGTGCTTTTCATGTCGCATGACACTTGTTCAAAGATGAGGATCCAAGATATTTATTGGCAGTTGTGTGAGTTCAAAGATGATTGAATATTCCCCTTTTTCATTGACAAAAATCTCTAACTTCTTACCTACATTTTCCAAAATTTTATCTGTATTTGTTTGATATTTTTTCTTTCTACTATCTTCTAAAAAATTTACATTGGAGGCAGCTAGGATGGAGTACCCGAATTGTGAAAATCTAATGGCTAATGGATAAAGTGAAAGTGTGTAAGGCTCAAGCATGTTTAAAATTGTCCAAAAACTAAAGAGGTGTAGAAATTCTTTTGAAAGACCAATTAAAGGTGATTTATGACAAACAGTTCATATCTAAAGATAAAGCTATGGAGAAGAATATTAAACAAGAGATAGAGAAAGACATGTGTTTGGAAGAAACATATTGGCATCAAAGGTCTAAAATTAAGTGGCTATAAGTTGGAGATAAAATTTGAAGTTTTTCCATGGTGTTTAAACATTGCAAAGGAAATAAAATTACATCGAAAAGTTAAAAAATCAACAGAGTAAATTATTGGCTGAAGGAGAAGAAATTGCAATACAAGTGATAGAGTACTTTTCTAAAACATTTACCTCCCAGTGCCCAAGGAACTATGAACGGTTAATTAAAGTGGTAGATATGAGTGTCACGAATGAAATGGATGTGGACAAAGCGCTATGTAGACCATTGGATTAGATAAAAGTTAATAAGGCCACCAAACAACTAGGTTCTGATAAAGTATGGGAACCGAATGGCTTTTAAAGTATGTTATTTCAAAAATATTAGTACAGAGTGCCAGATGATATCATTTAAGCAGTTAAAAGTTCTTTTAATGGAAGATTTCTTCCCAAAGAGCTTAATCATTGTAATGTCATTCTTATCCCCAAAAATAACTGGCCAAAACTTGCTAATGACTTTCTCCCTATATGCCTTACTAATTTTCTCTATGAAATCATTTCCAAAGTGTTGGTTAATATAATAAAACCTTTTATAGGTTACCTCATTAATTACCACCAACACTCTTTTGTTCCTAGTACATTGATCCAAGGTAATATCATTCTTGCACATGATGTTTTCCACTTTATTAAAAAATGGGGGGAGGAACCGAGGGAATATGCCTATAAAGCTTGATTTGAACAAGGCTTATAAAAGAGTGGAATGGGATTTTCTCATGGCCATTTTGTCAAATATGGGCTTTTGTTTTTATTTGATTCAATTAATCCGACAATGTATTAACACAATTAAGTTAAATATTTTACTTAATGGAGCTCTAATCTTCCACATTGTTCCTCAACGGGTTATTCGACAAGGTGACCCACTATCCCCTTATCTTTTCCTCTATATCCAAGATGTTCCTTCTAGAGATTTAATGAGAGGTGGATTCCAAAACTCTTTTGGTCATTAACATTTGTAGAGGTAGTCCAACTATTTCCCACTTATTTTTTGTGGAAGAATCAATTATTTTTTAAGGAGTTGCACATTTGAGGAATATTCTAAATGACCATTGTTAAGCTTCGGGGCAACTCATTAATTTTGGAGCATTTTTTCTCCCCTAACACTTTGGATAGTATAAAAAATCAAGTGTCTATTGTGCTTTCTTTCCAAACCATATGGTTAGATGCAAATTCTTTTGGTTTACCATCCTTTTGGGGTAGGTCAAAGAGTGAGGGTTATGATTAAATTATTGATAGGGTGATATCCAAACTTCTAAATTGGCATTACTCATTCTTTTCTCATGCCGATAGAGATGTTCTTATTAAATCCATGCTTGAAGCTATTCCCTCATATGCTATGTTCATTTTTCTTTTACAAAAAACACTTTGTCCCAATCTTAATTCCATGATAAACCCATTTTGGTGGGGACACATGGAGGGTAAAAATATATTCGTTGGAAGAGTTGGGAAAAAGGTTTCCTTCGTTAAGCATGAGGGAGGTTTGGGTTCTCGAGATTTTAAAAAATTTAATATCTCCTTCCTTGCGAAATAATGTTGGAGATTAATAAATTCCCCTAAATCTTTATGGGTGAGAACTTTAAAATCAATTTATTTTTCTAATTGCTCTTTTTTAGAAGCAGTAAAGGGCTCTAGGCCAGCTTGGGTTTGGAGTAGTCTGTTAATGGGGCAAGATCACCTTTTAAATGGGCTTCGTAAAAAGTTGTGGGACGTTTCATCAATTTCTGAAAAGGTCCACTTTTTAACGCGAAATTAATTTAAGGATGATTAACACACTTTCTCTTTTTGGAAAAACTCTTTTTTAATTCTATTAAACCACACCAAGTAGTCACCCAAACTTAACTTAACAAAATTTTATCTAGTGTTAACCCTAAACATGCACCTAGTGATTAAAGCAAGTAAAGTAAGGTAAGAAAACTCACAACGACGCATGATGTAGGAGGAAACGAAAAAGGGAAAAAAACCTCAAATGGCCTAGGTCAGAAAATCACTATGAATATGGTTTTACAAAGGTACAAAGATAATATTACTCAACGACTCAATCCCTATGGGTCTTGATGCGTCTTTGAATCTTCAACCACTCCTCTCATAGTGCCCATGCAAAAAGTAACCTTCTTCCACAATAACTGTCCACAGCAATCGCCTCCATGAGTGCCTCGGTGTCAACCGATGTAGCCTCTAACGTCTACGATGTCGAAACTGAACTCCTTCGAATATTCACCGCAAAACCCAACGTTATTCAAGTGTAGAACAACTTCTTCGTGCAAATAAGATCACAATAACATATGACAATGAAAATTGGATATTTTAAACTTCTAGGGATATGTTTAATATTTGAAACCTTAGAAAACAGTATGAAAAAGACGTACTGGATGTAAACTATTTTTGCAGAATGGTCACCTATGAAATTCTGAGAGAAACACGCCTTAAATACTTTTCTTGAGGCGGCGGCTCACTCGAACGAAGTAACTTGTCGCTCGAACGAGATGTCAATGTCACTCGAACGACACATCATCTCGCTTGAACGAAGCATCTCTCTCGCTCGAACGACTGCTAAAGTCATTTGAACCAGAAAATGCGTATCAGAAAATTTTAATTGCCTCTAAACATCTTTATCTCAGAATAAAACATAGATATCTTTCTTTAAAATAATTTTATACACTTTAAAAAACATTTCTTTAATAAAATAATATCCTTAAACAATTTACAATTATTCTGAATCTCATTAATCATTTTGCGTTCATACTTGTGTGATCTCGGAATGCAAATTGAATTTGAAGACTAAAATTGCAACATAAACCGGCATGAATAATTCTTTGAAGCTTTTCCGCAACTTCTTCAATAAACTTCATTTTCCATAGAGTGTGTGGGATCGTGATACAATAAAATACTGCGTATGACTTAAATAATGTTTTGTTCTGGGAATAAGTCAAATAAACATACATGGATTCAATTGGGAATTTTATCCTTTCAAATATCCCCCTTGACTATTCCGGGACAAAACCAATACTAATATTCCTAAATCGGGTCGTCAATCCATACGACGCCTTAATCCCATCCCATAAACCCCTCCCCCCCCCAAAAAAAAATACATGACAAGACTAGTAAACTGGTCCGGTAAGCCTGAACTGTCTCTTCTGAATGTGATTTAGACTTGAAATCTTCAATCTCTTTAACTGTACCTACACACACAAAATAGAAAAATCCAGTGTGAAGTATGGAAGAACAAATGATATAAACATTATGATTCCAATATAACATATTAATACCAATTTGTAAAATCAAAATCAAAATCCAAATCATTTATTTTGTGAGAAAATCATGATACCAATATGTAAATGACATTCAAATCAGGGTACCAATTTGAAAACACGATGATAGCAATTTGTATTTATGCAATTATGATAGCAATTTGTTTAAGCTCATCAATATAAGCATGAAAGCATATGATCACAAATATGATAACAATGAATATGCAACAAATGTATCAGCTCATCAAATAAACTCTCAAAACTCAACAAATTCCCCCCCTCAATCACATACATCTCTCCCTTTTTTGTCTTGAATAGAAAACCTAGTCAAAAGATACCAATAGATCCCAATTTATAAACATGAGTACCAATATGTTAATTATACAGCATGAAATAAATCAATCAAATCCCTTCAGATAATTATGAAACAACCATGCCAGAAAAAAATAATTAATGAATAATATCTCGAAGCTAGCAAACAATAATAATCACAAAAATGAATTATCAATCAAAATCGGTGTGACTAAACTAATCAATGCATCAAATCAATATGCAACAATAATCCAAGATTGCATAAACTATCTATAAACGACCTAGCAGTACTTAACATTTAACTAGAAAGCATCGGGTACTGAAACAGTAAAATATCAAAATTTCTAGCAAGTCACTAAAACGATAAAGCCCTGTTGCTCAAATGATATGGGTTTCTCCCTTGAAAGCTTCGAGCGACAACAATAAGTCGCTTGAACGAGAAAAACAAATTCTCACAGTTTGTTCTAAATTTTGTGAAGTTTTGCCTAGTGAAAAAAATTCGTGAAGACAGAACCAGTAAGGGGCATAAAACTATAAAATAATAGCAAAATAGTAAAAAAAAATACATGAAAAACAATATGAGTATCATGCCAATGTAGTATCAATGTGCTTAAACATGGTTATGGAGTGAATGGTTGTGAACTACAACAAATGAATCATAACTTCAAAACATTGAAACGTTCAAGAAGATCTAATCAATAGAAATATGTCATCAAACTTTATTTTAGCCATAGGTGACAATAAATAAGGTGAGCTAAATGAACTAAACAATCTACATGCACACAAATCCGTAATATTGACGATTCTACAAAGAGTAGCATCATGACACAATTTTTAACATTCAGATTCATTATGCAAACCCATTTTTATATATCAATCCAAACTCCCTCAAATTTAATCAATTATTCTTTTGAATGAATCATAAATTTTTTTGTCCCATTTTTGGTATCTGTTTCTTTTTATTACCTTTTCATATTTTTTTCGTGCTCTTTTAAATAGTGGGTTTTACGACAAGTCAATTTTACACTATCGCAGCCATTTCCCGTGAACACTCCTCATTTTTTCAATTATAATACTCAAGGTAAACGATTCGTACATGCACACCTCCTCCTAAGTCTTATTACGCATAGATGACAAAATTGAGATAACAACGTCTCATCAAACTCAAATATGCGTGAGATGTCAAACATTCATATAAACGCGTGCATGTGTTCAATGGATGGCATAGAAAACAAAGTCGAATCCAAATGCATATAAAATTCGAAACACCCCCATGTAAACAATGGTTAAGATCATTCAACGCATCAAAACTTATGACCAAATGTCCTATCCACATGGATAATGAAGTGAAGGGGATCCAAGCACACCAATATCCCATATCAAACATGACAAGCTCATGACACACAAATAATCTAAAATCTTTTTGTGTTTTTCTAAAACTATTTTTGAACCAAAAATAAAATCTTTTTTTATTTTTTTGAAAATTGTTTAAAACCAAAAATCTTTTTGTATTTTTCAAATAAGACTCAATAAATGAAAAATATAATACAAAATGATATTCATGCCATACGATTAGCAAAGCATATATCATGAATACAAAGATTAGCATATGACAAACATGAACATGCAATAAACAATAAGATCTAGCATGGGAAGAATCAAGTGTAACCAAACAATAACAATGAAGTTTTAGTCCTAAAGTTTCTAAGTCTGATTTCCTAACCTAAGTAGGTGTGAGAAGACGCATGGGGATTTTGGGAATCGAAACAACTTTATTCCTAAACTTCTTAGGAGCATTCCTAAGTGTAAAATCGCTACGACAGAAATATTGCGACTTCTCAAATAAAATCCAATTTTAATTAATCCCAAATTTTAGCTAAACCGTAAAACATGCATTTAGATGATTTATCAAATAAAATTAAGCATGTATGATAAAACAAATAATTTCTGGAAAAATCACCGAAAGGAAAAAACTTTTATTTTCACTATAATTTGTAAAGAACGGTTACACGGATTACAATGAAAATAATTATGACATACGAAACACCCTCAGGCGTCGATTTTGATGTCTTGGCTGAAATATCCAACAGAAACTCTAGGTGGTCAGCAATGAAGAAGAGAAACGACTTCTCCACAAGTTCGTCCGCTAGAACTTTCCCTTTCTAGGAGGGCAGCAATGAAGAAGAGAGTGACTTCTCCACAAGTATAAACAAAAGCAAAGCAGTGTTCTTGGGTTTCCAAAGGATTCAAAAAAGTATGAGAATGATGTGTGAATCAAAATATGAGTTTTGGGACTCAAAAATGTGAAGACTTGAGCTAATAGAACTCTCAAAATTGTCTCTCCATGTCTTGCAAAATAACTCCCCCGAAGTTGGCGTTTATAAGGAAACCAAAAAGAACTTTAAGTCATTAGAACTCTTGCTAGCATTAGGTACCCCGAACTGGTTCGGCTTGTACCTCGAACTGGTTCTCCCCCCGAGCCGGTTTCCCCATTTGGTTCGTGAAACTTCACTGGTTTTGGGGCAAAAATCACAGAGCATTCTTCTAAGGATTTTCTCAGAATTTTCTCCATTTTCAAAGGACCATAACTTCTTCACCGTAGTCGGATTGAGGTGCCGTTTCTTACAGTATCTTCATGGCATCGAGGTTTTAAGCTTTCCAGTTAATTGGACCTTCGGACGGTGGCTATAAAATTACCAAAATGCCCTTGAACTTTCATATCTTGTTTTCTTTCATTATTTTGACTTCTCTTGGGTACCACTTGCATAAAGTCCCTAAAAACGTGAACGTGAAGTCATTGAGGCAGATGTGGGACACTTGATGGAGATGTTGAATGCTTGATTCTGAGAATTCAGATAGAACCCGTCATGTGATATCGTGAAGTGATGTGCCAAATGTAGCGGCGTACGACATACACAAATGTAACATATCGAACTTGAGAAAAATGTCGTTACAAATTGTATTACCCCGTATTTTTATGCTATATTAATTTGGGGATTTATTAAATTTAATGTGAATTAATTATTTTTTTATGTGAATTAATTATTTAATATAAATCCGGAAATTAATTATGTTATAATTATTAACGTGATGAGAGTTAGTAATTATGGGAAATTTGTTGAATATTACTAATGAGCAAAGTAATATATAATATTGGTTATATTAAATGTCACGAGTGAATAAAATGACAATTTTGAAAATTTGAGTCGGGACGCGCCCGTGTCGCGTCGGGACTAAATATTGACGAATAAAAGTGAATAAATTATAAGTTTCTCATATGGTCGTTTTGAGTGCGCCAAAGTGTCCGAAAGGGTCAGAAAAGTGTACTCGGGGGTTTTGTTTGGATCTCGGGGCGTTTTTAGGACTATTTAACACCCGGGAAGGCATTTTGGACATTTCGCATTTTTGGGTAATTAAACCCACGAAATTTCAAGGGTTATATTAGATGTCTAAGGTTACCTTCTAGGGTTAAAACAACTCAAAACTTTAGAACGGCCATAGGAGAGGGAGGGAGGAAGCTTTCCAAGCAATCCAACGCCAAAAAGTCACCCGATTGCACCGCCAACGCGTAGATCGCGCGACGGGGAACGCAACCACACCAAAATCGTCCGCAAATCAGAATTTTGAAAATCCTAGGCAAGTATATATCTTGCTTATTTTCGTTAATGCATCATTCATGTTAGCCTAGGGTGATTAGGATGAGTTTTATAGAAGAAAACTCATGTTGGAGATAGGAAAACCGCATGTAGTTATGATTTGATTGATAATCTGGAAACCCCTTCATATGTAGAGGCTTAACCATGAATTTATGATGCATTAGGAGTAGAATTCCTGGTAAAATATTGAAATGAACCATGCCATAGAGATTTCTAGGGTTCTTGAGATTTACATGAATTTTGGCCTGTTAATCCAGGGTTATTAATGGAAATTTGCATGATTTACGTAGGAGATGTATGATATGGGTTTATACTCTTAGTATACAAATTTTTGCGCGATTGGGAATGAAAAATCTGGATTTGGATGAGGTTGTGTATTAGAACCCGTAACATGTTAACTGCAGAATTCGCCATACCTGCTTGATCGATCGATCGTGCCAAGAGCTTCGATCGATCGAACGTTCGATCGATCGAGCACCTGCCCTCGATCGATCGACCCCTCCTGGCAGACTTAAATTCCCCTTTTAAAATTTTTGAATTAATTCTAAATGAAGAATACTCCTTAGACACCCTTATTAAAATATTTTGGATGATAAAGATGACCAGTAGGATTTATTAATGATTAAGAGACCTTTAATGTAAGGCAAAATTTATATTGTTGGAATATTTACATATGAGGGACGATGAAATTCTATATTAAGGGGAGAGACGCGTAAGATAGTTACGTTGGAAATTAGATGAGTACCTACTGAATTCTACACTTGGAGGATAAAGTCCATGTGTATTACGTAATAAGTTGGAATGATCCCTCAAATTAAAGTAAGAAATGAACGGTTATACGTGAGAACTAAATAATGAGAAATAAGGAAAAATATCGTAATTATGGGATTTGAGATGTACCTAATTTGATATGGTAATATTAGTATAGTTATATGACTGTGTTTATGCATATACTATCTATGTGTGAAACTCGTGACCGCGCTACTTGTTATCGCTGAGGTTACCGCACTGGGATAGTCTTATCTCGATGGGACCTTTATGGGGGATATTGACTCGTACCCTAGAAGATAGAAATCCTTGGTACAGGCTATCGAATCGATAGTTCAAACGGTCCTAAGAGATGTGGGGGCATGTGCTATCCTCTTAGAGACTTGGAATCTATGCTTCGCCTCAATATTGTTTGTGTATGTGTTAATACAGTTCGAGAGTGATTCCGAATTTGTATTTCCCTTAGTACGAGTGATACGGGGATTGGATAGCAGAGTATGCCCGCACCATAGTTTTTATGTGGGGTGCTGTTAGAATATATATATTATACGAGTATTTAATATGTATATGAAATTCTAAAATTTGGAACTGCCTACAGTGTTATGGTAAGTAAGACATGTATGATGACTCAAATTGGAAATACTTGTTTTGAAAAATTATAATATGACACTGGGAAACTTTATTAATAAATAAAGTTAAAATGAGAGCTTTGTTACTGAATGAAATTTTCCTCTTAAACAATTATATTGTTCAGTTTTAAATCTTACGAGTAATCTAAGATAAGTTAAACCATTGGGAAGTTTAGTGCAATATAAGATAAGATAATCCGTTGGGAAGGTTAGTGCGATAGGCGTGCACATTAGAAGAGAGGTGAGAATTTCTCAAGAGAGTGCCGCACTAATATGTTGTTGCATTGGCCTGTAAACATTTTAAATACTTGCTAAAGAAATTTTAAATCATTTACACTATCGGGCTCTGACCCGTTTCTATTTCTCTTTCTCTCTTGTATATATATGTATATATTACAGGTGCCCAGCCACAAGGGCGTCTTGCGTAGGATCCTTTGGAAGGAACGCGCTGCAGCTTAGGTGGGAATTGCAAGCCTCTTGCTTAGACGACTTCATTTATTTGATTCCACTCCTAGCATATTAATTTAGTGGGGCATGTGTCGCCCTTTCCATTATTGAGTTGTTTTATTGGACATTGTGATTCACTTATTTCTAGTATTGTCACTTTGGGATTTATTACTGTCTGGATGTTTTACTTTAAGTTTTAAATGTTAGGATTTAGTTGTTGAATGTTTAAATTATTTTGATTATATGTTCCAGGATAATTGTGGTGTGATTCTTTAATATTGAATTGTTGTAAACATTTAAATCTTGGTTTATAAAATAAAATTTGGAAAGTAATGTCTAAAAATGGTTTTGACACTTAGCTTAGTTAATTAGGGTGTTTAAATTGGAAAAGTTATTTTTTCGACAGTGATGCTAAGAATGAACCAACTGTTCACCTTGATTTAATTTAATACAGGAGTGATCACCCGGTATTTAATTAGGCGGGGTGTCACAGGTGGTATCAGAGCATCAGGTTATAGTGTCCTTAGGATTTGTACGGCTTATTTCCCTTTCAGCTTAACATTTTTGCTATAGGTCCCTATTTTAGGATTGTTGTATTCCTGCTTTTACGTTTAGGTCTTCAGATATTTGAGATTTGATAATAACTGTAGACTAATGAATTTCTTCACGTTTCAGATGCCTCCGAGACGTTCACTAAAGGATAGGCATGCCCAAGCCGAGAAGCCAGCAGCTCTGGCACAGGGTACGATGAATGCTAATGAGGTCGCCGCTATTATTGCTCAGGCGGTGAATGCCGCGCTAGCGGTGGCTCAACAGGCTCCACCCCAGATTTAGGCAGTGGCGCCAGTACCTGCACAGCTTCCATCTGCGTGGGAGCAGTTTAGGGATGCCTTTCAGAAGGCGCATCCCCCTGAGTTCTCTGGTAGTTTAGATATCATCATCGTCAGCCAATGGAAGAAAGATATCTAGTGGCATCTTCGTATGTACGAGTGTACAAATGTGCATAAATAGTTGTTGGCTTCCTTTAAGCTGGTGGGATCCGCTTTGCAGTGGTGGGAGTCCACCACCACCTTGGAGGAGAGGGATACGATCCCGATTCAGTCATTCTGGGATCGGTTTGATCGCAAGTACTTTCCACCCGCCGTGCAGACTGAGATCAGGCAGAAATTATTGAACTTAAAACATGAGAATTCTACTGTTGCCGAGTATGAGGAGGAGTTCACGAGACTTCTCACCATAGTGCCAGATGAGGCATCCACCGAGGGTAAGAAGATAATGTTGTTTGTGGACGGGTTAGCTTGGAGGATCCGTCAGCACCTTATAGGGAATCTGTCTCTGAGTACTTTCACTGATGTACTTAATGCTGCTTTACTACATTGCCAGGATCACCGCTTTCATCTACAGGGAAGCAAGAGATCAGGAGAGTCCGGCCAGCAGGGAAGGACCGGGGGGTAGTAGTGCTAGTGGAGCACCGACATCTCAAGGACAGACTCGTCAGCACGAGCAGGTTCCCATCAGGGGGACCCTGTTAAGAGATTCCGTTCAGGTGATTCCAGACAGGGATTTGGGGGTTATAGGCAGGGCCAATAGGGCCAGCCTAATCTGCAGGGCCAACAAGGCCAACACCAACAGCAGCAGGGCCAACCGGGCCAACAGCATTTTCATCAGGGCCAACAGAGCCAGTGGAGGGGTGGTAACGACCAGCAGGGCCGTGGTCAGCAGGGTCAGAGGGGAGGAAATTTCAAAGGCCGATGTTTTTGGTGCGACAAGCATGGACATATGTGCCAGGATTGTCCAGAGGGAGAGAAGGCCCCACAGCAGCAGGGTGCCCATAATGAGCCACATAGGCCACTTTTTCCAGCTGCCCTCCTAGCACCAGCCCAAGTACTAGCCCTACCAGCCATCCCAATAGCTCCAGTGCAGCAGGGGCAGTTACAGTACGGATGTGTCTATAACATCCACCAGGCAGCAGATCCACAGGCACCACCTGCGATTGAGGGTATGTTTCCTATCCATGGTACTATGGGTCGGGTTTTATTTGATACTGGGGCGACGCACTGTTTTATATCTACCCATTTTGCTAAGGCCTTAGGGTTATTAGCCACAGCAGAGAGCACTGTGACGTGTGTAGACTCATCACTGGGGAGTGGGTGGCTTATTTTCTTTATATGTCCAGGAGTGGGAGTAGAGATTGGTATCTTGGTATTACTTGTAGATATGTTAGTCTTAGATATGCATGAGCACGATGTTATTATCGGTATGGATTGGCTCGCAGCTTACAGAGCCATGATTGATTGCTTCGGTGGGAGTATTTTCTTTGCCATTCCGGGGCAAGAGATGTTTGTAGTGGCGATGCCTCGCCCAGAGGGGGGCTCGACCGCTCATTTATATTATATAGAGGAGCATACCTCTAAGGAGGTTGTGATTCCCTTAGACTCAATTCCAGTTGTTCGTGAGTATTTCGATGCATTTCAGGAGATACCAGGCCTACCCCCCAGTCGAGATATAGACTTTGTCAGAGATTTATTACTGGATACTAGACCGATAGCACGCGTTCCATACCGTATGGCTTCGGTAGAGATGCGAGAGTTACGAGATCAGATAGAGCAGCTGTTAGGTCAGGGCTTCATTCGCAGGAGTACCTCACCTTGGGGCGCTCTAGTCTTGTTTGTGAAGAAGAGAGATGGTTCACTGAGGCTATGTCTGGACTACCGGGAGTTGAACAAGGTCACGATACGGAATAAGTATCCGTTGCCTCGAATCGATGATCTGTTCGACCAACTGAGGGGAGCAACTTTCTTTTCGAAGATAGATCTGAGGTTGGGGTACCATCAGCTACATATTAGGGAGAAGGATGTTTCAAAGACTGCCTTCTTGACGAGATATGGGTCTTACGAGTTCAGGGTGATGCCATTTAGCCTCACAAATGCTCCAGCCGTGTTCATGGACTTAATGAACCGAGTGTTTAGAGAGTTCTTGGATCAGTTTGTTATCGTCTTCATAGATGACATTTTGATATATTCACACTCCGAGGAGGAGCATGCCGAGCATTTGAGACAGGTTCTTCAGAATCTACGAGAGCATCAATTGTATGCTAAGTAGGAGAAGTGGAGGTTCTAGTTACGAGAAGTACAGTTCTTGGGGAATGTTGTTTCTGAGCAGGGGATAGCAGTTGACCCGAGTAAAGTATCAGCGGTGAGGGAGTGGGGACAACCCACGACACCGATAGAAGTGCGAAGTTTCTTGGGGTTAGCCGGATATTACAGGAGATTCATTCGGGGATTCTCCAAAATAGCGGGTCCATTGACGAACCTGACTCGTAAAGGGGTTCCATATGTTTGGGATGATGCTTGCTAATTGTCTTTTGACGAGCTGAAAGATAAGCTTACTTTAACACCCGTCCTTGCGTTACCGAAGCCGAGTGTAGAGTACCTGGTTTACACCGATGCCTCTTTACGGGGACTTGGGGGATTACTTCAGTAGGAAGAGAAGGCTATAGCTTTTGCCTCCCGCAAGCTTAAGCCGCATGAGAAGAATTACCCCACTCACAACCTGGAGTTAGCAGCGGTCGTTTTTTCATTGAGGATATGGAGACACTACTTATTGGGGGAGAAATTCCGCTTGTTTACAGACCACAAGTCACTGCAGTACCTGTTCACTCAGCGAGAGCTGAATATGCGTCAACGCAGATGGTTAGAGTTTGTGAAGGACTATCAGTTCGACATACAGTACCATCCGGGGAAGGCCAACGTAGTTGCTGATGCGTTGAGCCATAGACCAGTAGATGATGTAGCGAACGTCTGGAAAGCAAAGTGGAAGGAGTTAGGGCACCAAGATGCAGTAGCCCGTTCCTTCATATCTGTTATGACAGTGGCACCCGAGATTTTTACGAGGGTGATACAGGCATAGACCGCAGACCCATTTTCCAGGAGCAGATTGTATGACTTTTAGCCGAGGGTGCTGAGTTCTATTCTGTTAGTTCTGATGGGGGTTTGAGGTTTAATGGGAGATTGGTGGTTCCAGAATGAGCAGAATTACGTCATGCAGTGATGACCCAGTCTCACGGGTCCCGATTTGCGGTACATCCTAGAGGAGATAAGATGTACCAGGATATGAGGCGATAATACTGGTGGAGTGGGATAAAGAAGGACATTGCTGAGTTCGTGTCCAAGTGTTCTACCTGCCAGCTGGTAAAAGTGGACCATCAGAAACCGTCGGGGTTGCTTCAGCCATTGGAAGTACCCGCGTGGAAGTGGGAGAGTATTTCCATGGACTTTATTACAGGGTTGCCTACATCACAGCGGGGCCACGACTCTATCTGGGTGATTATAGACCGTTTGACCAAGGTGACTCATTTTCTTCCGGTGTGGACAGACTATACCACGGGTCAGTATGCTCAGTTGTTCATTGCTGAGATTGTCATATTACATGGGGTGCCTATGAATATTGTGTCAGATAGAGACAAGATTTTCGTGTCGCGTTTCTGGGAGAGTTTTCAGGAGGCTATGGGTACAGAGTCGAGGTTGAGTTCAGCTTATCACCCACAGACAGATGTGCAAACAGAGCGTACTAATCAGATGCTGGAGGATATGCTACGCATGTGTGTTCTTGATTTTGGAGGAGGTTGGGAGCCACATCTTCCACTGGTAGAGTTTTCTTATAATAACTCTTATCAGTTCACTATTGGCATGGCTCCATTCGAGGCTTTGTACGGCAGGCCTTGTCGTTCACCAACTTGTTGGCTCGAGGTGGGGGATAACAAGTTTCTAGGACCATAGGTAATTCAGGAAACCTCCGCGATGATTGAGATGATCAGGAGTCGCATTCGAGTAGCCCAGGATAGGCAGAAAATCTACGCCGATGCGAAACGGTTCTTTCGGGAGTTTAATGTGGGGGACCAAGTGTTACTACATGTATCTCCTATGAAAGGAGTGATGAGGCTCGGGAAGAAAGGGAAATTGGCCCCGAGGTACATGGGACCATTTCCCAATATCGAGAGGATTGGGCCGATAGCATACAGATTGGGACTGCCAGAGCATTTACATCGCATTCATGATGTATTCCACATCTCGTCGTTGAGACGATATCTTCGGGATGATATGGCCCATACTCACATCGCGATAGATGAGATAGACTTACATCCTGACAGCTCTTACGAGGAGAGACCGGTGGCTATCCTAGACCATAGCGAGAGGAGATTGAGGTCGAAGGTAGTTCCACTTGTACGGGTCCAGTGGGAGCATCATAATGTGGAGGAATCCACTTGGGAGCGTGAGGCAGACATGCGTGAGAGATACCCAGATTTATTTTTACCAGGTATGCCTTATATATCGAATTTCGGGACAAAATTTCGTTATTAAGGGAGAAGTATGTAACACCCCGTATTTTTATGCTATATTAATTTGAGGATTTATTAAATTTAATGTGAATTAATTATTTTTTTATGTGAATTAATTATTTAATATAAATTCGGAAATTAATTATGTTATAATTATTAATGTGATGAGAGTTAGTAATTATGGGAAATTTGTTGAATATTACTAATGAGCAAAGTAATATATAATATTGGTTATATTAAATGTGACGAGTCAATAAAATGACAATTTTGGAAATTTGAGTCTGGACGCGCCCGTGTCGCGTCGGGACTAAATATTGATAAATAAAAGTGAATAAATTATAAGTCACCCGTATGGTCATTTCGAGTGCGTCAAAGTATCCGAAAGGCTCGAGATAGTCAGAAAAGTGTACCCGGGGGTTTAGTTTGGGTCTCGGGGCATTTTTAGGCTTAATTAGTACCTCGGGAGGGCATTTTGGACATTTCTCATTTTTGGGTAATTAAACCCACGAAATTTCAAGGGTTATATCAGATGTCTAAGGTTACCTTCTGGGTTAAAACAACTCAAAACTTTAGAACGACCATAGGATAGGGAAGGAGGAAGCTTTCCAAGCAATCCAATGCGAAAAAGTCACCCGATTGCACCGTCACCACCGCCAACGCGTAGATCGCGCGACGGGGAACGCAACCACACCAAAATCGTCCGCAAATCAGAATTCTGAAAATCCCAGGCAAGTATTTATCTTGCTTATTTTCCTTAATGCATCATTCATGTTAGCCTAGGGTGATTAGGATGAGTTTTATAGAAGAAAACCCATGTTGGAGATAGGAAAACCGCATGTAGTTATGATTTGATTGATAATCTGGAAACCCCTTCATATGTAGAGGCTTAACCACGAATTTATGATGCATTAGGAGTAGAATTCCTGGGAAAATATTGATTAGAACCATGTTAAAGAGATTTCTAGGGTTCTTGAGATTTACATGAATTTTGGTCGGTTAATCCAGGGTTATTAATGGAAATTTGCATGCTTTACGTAAGAGATGTATGATATGGGTTTATACTCTTAGTAGTAGAAATTTTTGGGCGATTGGGAATGAAAAATCTGGATTTGGATGAGGTTGTGTTTTAGAACCCGTAACTGGTTAACTGCAGAATTCTCCATACTTGCTTGATTGATCGATCGAGCCAAGAGCTTCAATCGATCGAAGGTTTGATCGATCGAGCCCCTACCCTCGATCGATCGACCCCTCCTGGCAGACTTAAATTCCCCTTTTCAAATTTGTTGAATTAATTCTAAATGAAGAATACTCCTTAGACACCCTTATTAAAATATTTTGGGAGATAAAGATGACCAGTAGGATTTATTAATGATTAAGAGACCTTTAATGTAAGGTGAAATTTATATTGTTGGAATATTTACATATAAGGGACGATGAAATTCTGTATTAAGGGGAGAGACGTGTAAGATAGTTACGTTGGAAATTAGATGAGTACCTACTGAATTCTACACTTGGAGGATAAAGTCCATGTGTATTACGTAATAAGTTGGAATGATCCCTCAAATTAAAGTAAGAAATGAACGGTTATACGTGAGAACTAAATAATAAGAAATAAGGACAAATGTCGTAATTATGGGATTTGAGATGTACCTAATTTGATATGGTAATATTGGTATAGTTATATGACTGTGTTTATGCATATACTATCTATGTGTGAAAATCGTGCCCGCGCTACTTGCTATCCCTGAGGTTACCGCGCTGGGACAGTCTTATCTCGATGGGACCTTTATGGGGGATATTGACTCGTACCCTAGAAGATATAAATACTTGGTACAGGCTATCGAATCGATAGTTCAGACGGTTCTAAGAGACGTAGGGGCATGTGCTATCCTCTTAGAGACTTGGAATCTATGCTTCGCCTCAATATTGTTTGTGTATGTGTTAATACAGTTCGAGAGTGATTCCGAATTTGTATTTCCCTTAGTACGAGTGATACGGGGATTGGATGGCAGAGTATGCCCGCACCATAGTTTTTATGTGGGGTGCCATTAGAATTTATATATTATACGAGTATTTAATATATATATAGGAAATTCTGAAATTTGGAACTGCCTACTGTGTTATGGTAGGTAAGACATGCATAATGACTCAAATTGGAAATACTTGTTTTGAAAAAGTATAAATGACACTGGGAAACTTTATTAATAAATAAAGTTAAAATGATAGCTTTGTTACTGAATGAAATTTTCCTCTTAAACAATTATATTGTTCAGTTTTAAATCTTACAAGTAATCTAAGATAAGTTGAACCATTGGGAAGTTTAGTGCGATATATGATAAGATAATCCGTTGGGAAGGTTAGTGCGATAGGCATGCACATTAGAAGAGAGGTGAGAATTTCTCAAGAGAGTGCCGCACTAATATGTTGTTGCATTGGCCTGTAAACATTTTAAATACTTGCTAAATAAATTTTAAATCATTTACACTATCGGGCTCTGACCCGTTTCTATTTCTCTTTCTCTCTTGTATATATATGTATATATTACAGGTGCCCAGTCACAGTGGCGTCTTGCGTAGGATCCTTTGGAAGGAACGCGTTGCAGCTTAGGTGGGAGTTGCAGGCCTCTTGCTTAGACGACTTCATTTATTTGATTCCACTCCTAGCATATTCATTTAGTGGGGCATGTGTCTCCCTTTCCATTATTCAGTTGTTTTATTGGACATTGTGATTCAGTTATTTATTATATTTTCACTTTGGGATTTATTACTGTCTGGATGTTTTACTTTAAGTTTTAAATGTTGGGATTTAGTTGTTGAATGTTTAAATTATTTGGATTATATGTTCCAGGATAATTGTGGTGTGATTCTTTAATATTGAATTGTTGTAAACATTTAAATCTTGGTTTATAAAATAAAATTTGGAAAGTAATGTCCAAAAATGGTTTTGACACTTAGCTTAATTAATTAGGGTGTTTAAATTGGAAAAGTTATTTTTTCGATAGTGATGCTAAGAATGAACCAACTGTTCACCTTGATTTAATTTAATAAAGGAGTGATGGCCTAGTATTTAATTAGGCGGGGTGTCACACAAAACTCCCCCTGTGTCTATGCTGGTACAAAATAAAAAACCCTAATTATTATCATTCAATTGACCTATACAAATCTACCCTCCCATGAACCCAAAACTGGAAAGATAAAAATGAGTAAGTGTTCTTTGTTTGTTCTTCAAATCTTCAAAATCTCAAATATTTTCTCCTCAGGGTGTGCAATCCAATGATCATAAATATAGTACCTACACCCATGAGTAAAGAAAAATACCAAGTGACGTATCGAGTTTGAAATGAGATAAACACAGATACAAATGTATGAGAAAAACTCAAGTCAAATCTCAAAAACTCCCCCAAAATTCAAACTCCCCCATAAAATGATAATTATTTCTCCCCCTTTTTATTATGTCCCCAAATAGACAAATGAGAAGAATAAATCAAACAAGAAAATTCAGGGTGTCACCGTATTCAGAACAAGGCATTAATCAGATTGAAAATGAGCTATTGCAAAGAGATACTCAAAACAATCTTCACAAACTATTTTTGAATTTTTCAATTTTTTCATACAAAAAAATACTTAAAATCACACCATGAATCTAAATAAAAATACCAAGTCATGGAAATGGAATGTATGGGTGTGAACACATTCGATAGGAAAATCAACTCAATCAATCATATGCGGACGATGCATAGTGTACTCCTAACGAATGAACATTAAAAGTATCCTTAGGTGTAAAAATTATTGAATTTAGATGACATCGTCATATGCAAATCAACAAATCAAAGTCAAAGTGATTTCCACACCAATAACATCCAAAACTTTTTAGCGCTTTTTCAAGATTTTGAAGGACATGCAAACCCGTTATAAAATCTCCAACCAAATCCCCTCATATATATTTTCTTTTAGAGGTGTTAGACTAAATTCTCAAACTTTGGAGAATTGGTGCAAAAACCTAATTAGCCCATAATTAGCTTGAATTTCTTTTTACCGCCTTTAAATTTTTTTGGGCTCGTTTAACCTCTTTGGACCCCGGAAAATAAAATTCCTCATTTTTTTAGGTCCAAATAAACGGCAACTTAATCGCAAAGGATAAATGATAACCTTCTCTAACCCTTCACTGTTTTCAAACAAAGCACACAAAACCTCACAAACATGGTTCAAAGGTGCACACTTTTATTATCTTGTTTTATCACGCTTGGTTCATTTTAAGGATACGATTGAAGTGAAAACACCCAACCAACATGAGATAAGACAAGAAAAATAATCAAACAAATTCAGGCATATGTGAAATAAAGGATATCATGAGTCAAACATGTAGGAAGTAACAACTAATTACATCTCAATGACTCCAAACATTATAAAGCACGTGGATGAATTGACCTATTGTTTCAAAACACTATCAAATAGTCACATAAATAAATGGAATGAAATTATGACTCGGTCATCCTAAGAGTTTATCCATAAATGGTGCAAACAAAATACAAAAATCTTTTTGGATTTTTAAAAATTTTATCAAAATAAAATCTTTTTGTATTTTTCAAAATTTTCAAACAGAAAAAATATAACTACAAGATGATACAACCAGTAATAGGCATATAATATTGATATGAGAAACATCATATGCTAGCAAAAAACAATCACACAAGAGAATCCACAATGAAAGTAGATGTGATAAACGAGCAATGCAGTGTTATCAATTAATCATGGATACCAAGAATAAGTGCATATGAACTGACCAGAAGCAACCCATCAGTACTAAGAACCTAAGCATATGAACACTGGGTACTGAAATCAGAAGGGATGCAAAAATAGAATTTCCAGACAGGTCGGTCAAATGACTTAGCTCTGTTGCTCGAACAACAAGGGCATGTCGCGAGATGCGACTTCGCGCGAGACACAAATGTCGCTCAAACGACATATAGATCTCGCTCGAACGAGAAAAACAAAACTTCCCAGAATGCCCAGAAAATCATATAGTTTTTCCCAGTGCAAAAATTTTGTGAAAACAGTACCTGGAAGGGGCAAACAGACCCAAAACAGTGCTGAAACAGTTGCGAAACACACAAATGCAACAAATAAACCAATGTGCGCTACATCAAAGTGAGTCATAACGCTAGAAAGAATATAACATGATGCATAGCTAGTGTATGACAAAAAATCCAATACAATGAACCAAAAGATTTCACATGGGGTGGATCACGTGCAAGCAAACGGGAATCGTGGACAAATAATCCATAACCTCTAAATCTGATTTGCTAACCCAAATTGATGTGTAATGGAGTGTGGGGGTTTGGGGAATCAAATTTATTCTTTTATTAACCTTCCTATGTCCATTTAAAAGCTTGTAACAAAAGTGCCTAAGATGACCTTGTCTACTGCAATGTGCGAAAGTGTAAATTGGGTAGTGTGTGTTACCTAAAGGTTGCCCTCTCCTCAAATTTCTCAGTTGCTCTCTCTGAATTTTCCTAGGTGGCACTCTCCTAATGATCCTTGGAGGTTCTCTCACGATGTGCCTAGGGGTCTCTTTCCTAACAAACTTAGGTGCCTCTTTCTTAACAATCCTAGGAGGCTCTCTCATAGGTGTGGGAATGGGTGCAACATATTTTTCAAGACCAATCCCACCCCTATCCGTTTTGATCTCGACGGTGCCTAAAATATTATCAAGTTTTTTAGACCTAGACTCCAAATCAAATTTTGCCTTACTTGAATCTTTCAATTTCACCTCAAGTTCACCTATCCTAGATTCAAGTACACGTCTAGAATCCTCAAACTCTAAAAGCTCATTTTTCATAGTCTCCATCAACCCTCTAAGACTATCTCTCTCACCCTCGACGTACTCAATATACTCTTTCAAAATTTTCTCATGTGCCCTAAGTTCTTCAACTAAAAAATCATTATTTTTTAAGGCACACTCTTTCAATTTCAAATTTTCTTTCTCCGTTTTCAAAGATTCAGCATAAAGTTCATTAAAAGCAGTTTGCAAGTCACGCTCATGTAAACTTTCATTCTCACTCCCATCACCCTCGCTATCATCACTAATCACATGGGTGGGAAGCTCTTGTCTAGAAGCATAAAAAACTTCTTCTTCCGAATCACTATCACTAAGGGTAGAAACACAAGAAACCGATTTATTCAATTTTTTCTTTAAATTTGTGGCACACTCATCTAACGTGTGACCAACACCCTCACAACAAGGACACCTCTCAGATTCATTTTCAATAGAAGATTTAAAACAAGAGTTCATGTGAATTTTCCAATTAATTTTGTCAAAAATTTGACACCGAAGATCATCAAACAACCAAAAGTCATTTTTGTGAAAAATCAGGATCAAAACACAATAACTTAGTGCAATAGGCTCTGATACCAATTTGTAAACATGAGTAGACAAATTGTATCAGAAAGTAAATCCTCAAAAAATTAGGATCACGCGATAAATTAGTGTAACCCGCTCGGATAGCAATTGTAGAATCTCTACAGCGGAAATATTGCGACTTCTGAAATAAAATCCAATTTTAATTAATCCTAAATTTTAGTCAAACCCTAAAACACGCATCTAGATGATTTATCAAATAAAATAAAGCATGCCGGATAAAACAAACAATTTCAGGAAAAATTCCCAAAGGGCAAAACCTTTTATTTTCACTATAATTTATAAAGAACGGTGACACAGATTACAATGAAAATAATAGTGACATATGAAATACCCTCAGGTGTCAGTTTTGATGTATCGACTGAAATCTCCCGCAAGAATTCTAGGTGGTCAGCAATGAAGAATAGAAACGTCTTCTCCACAAGTTCGTCGCTTGAGACTTTCCCTTTCTAGGAGGGCAGTAATGAAGAAGAGAGCGACTTCTCCACAAGTATAAACAAAAGAAAAGCAGTTTTATTGGGTTTCGAAAGGATTCATAAAAGTATGAGAATGATGTGTGAATAAAAAATATGAAGACTTGAGCTAATAGAACTCTCAAAATCGTCTCTCCAAGTCTTGCAAAATAACTCCCCTGAAGTTGGCCTTTATAAGGAAACCAGAAAGAATTTAAAGTCATTGGGACTCTTGCCAGCGTTAGGTACCCTGAATTGGTTCAGCTTGTACCTCGAACCGATTCTCCCCCGAACCGGTTCACCCTTCGGTTCACAAAACTTCCTTGGTTTTGGGGCAAAAATCACAGAGCATTCTTCCAAGGATTTTCTCAGAATTTTCTCCATTTTCAAAGGACCATAACTTCTTCACCGTAGCTCAGATTGAGGTGACGTTTCTTCCAGTATCTTTATGGAGTTGAGCTCTTAAACTTTCTAGTTAACTAGACCTCCATACAATGGATGTAAAATTACCAAAATGCCCTTGAACTTTCATATCTTGCCTTCTTTCATTGTTTTGACTTCTCTTGCGTACCACTTGCATAAAGTCCCTAAAAATGTGGAACGTGAAGTCATTGAGGCAGATGTGGGACACTTGATGGAGATGTTGAATGCTTGATTCTTAGAATTTGGATAGAATCCGTCATGTGATATCATGAAGTGATGTACCAAATGTAGCGGCGTACGACATACATAAATGTAACATATCAAACTTGGAAAAAATGTCCTTACACTAAAGTCATAGAAAAATCATCTAATATGACCTTTCCTACCATAATGGGAATAAGTGTAAACACGGTGGGAATGATTACCAAACTATTGACCTCTCCTCACATTCCTAGTCGGCTCTCTCACACAATTGGTATTGGCTTTGGGGGTGGTAACAACTCTCTCGTCGTAGCCGATACCAGACCTATATCTCTTGATTTTAATGGTGCCTAGCATCCTATCCAATTTCTCTGACCTCTCTTTCAAGTCAAACATCACCTTACTCGAGTCTTTCAACTTCTTTTCTAACTCAACAATCCTAGACGCAAACACTTTCTTTGACTTCTCAAACTCTAGCACCTCCTTTTATCAAAGCTTCCATCAAACCACGAAGTTGTCTCTCTCTTCCTCGATGTACACTAGCATCTCCCTAAGCATCCTCTCCCATGCCCTAATATTGTCTATCAAGGCATCATTATTTTTCAAACCTTGAAATTTAGAGTTAGCCTTTTTCTCCTTAAGTGTCTCTTCAAATAACTCTCGAAATGCAACTTGAAACTCACTTACGTCGATCTCCTCATCACTTTATTCACCCTCACTCACTTAGGATTTACACTCAACCTCCTTGAAAGTACCATGCATATGAGAATCATCATCTCTCACATGACATTCCCTCAACGCTACAGAGTTACGCTTAACGGGGGTGTGGACATCCCCTCCGATCCTCGTGGTGGGAGAGGCGAAGAAGAGGGGGTCTCCCATTCGTCTCAAGAGGATCTTGGTCTCGCATATCCCTTTCAGGAGTGCTTCGACCAGAGTTGGTGATGAGGTGAAAAATGTAGAAAGATGGAGTCGCCAGGCTATTTTACTCAATACAAACAAAAGAAAAGGGAGTCGTCCCGAAAGACAGCATCTAAAGACATACTAATACATACGAAACCAAAATGATTCAAAAAGGGTCCGGAGGCTAAATTATGAAATGGGAAGGTGTTAGGCACCCATTCCGCCCTTACGATCTCTCATGGGTTATTGCTATCTTCCTTTATTTCCCCGTGATATGTGTGCATGTATATATGTAGTGGAGATAGGAATCATTGACTTGTATTATGGAAGAGATAAATCGAGTCATTCGTAGGAATATTCCTAAAAGTAATATTAGAAAATAGGATTTACGCAATTATACAAATGTCGATCATTATAAGGGAATGATAACGCATACGGGATAATACGCCACTAAGAAAAAATATATGTATATAGAGAGTTTAAGAGAGTTAAGTGTAAAGAATATAGAAAAAAGAAGAAGAAAGTAGGAAAAGGACTCGAGTCTCGGGTTTTACCCCGAGATGCCTACGTAGCCTATAGAGGCATAAAAGTCCACGTAGTTCGTATGAAAAATGAGGGGTGGGATTTATCCCATAAATCCAATCGGGGACTTCTCTTATATGTGTGTGTGTAAAAAAGTGTTTTAGTTATGAGAAAAGTGTGACAATTCCCATTTGGAATTTATGAGCAAACCCTAATTTTCTTATTTTTTTGGGTTTTATTTATATGAAAATAAGAGATGTGAAACAATACTAAATAAAAAGTATATTAGAATATGTGAGATGAGAGAATAAAATGCTAAGTAATAAAACAAATTAATGTGAATTTAGGAGAATTTAAAGAGATAGTTGAGGAAGTTGGACCTTCTTGAAGATCTTGAGCTTAATCTTGGATGTTGGAGAGCATCCCTTGTACTTGGGTGATGATGGAGGGTATGTAATTCACCAAATTTTATGAAAAGGATGATGAAAAGTGAAGGTTGGAAAGGGATTTGGATGTGGAAATCACGCTGACTTCCAGAGGGGTTTTCTGAGCTCGTTGAGAATGATAGGTTTCAGATCTTATTCTCCTTTAAATGAGATCAGGACCTCCTTTTTATAGGACCATGGCATTGCCGATCGGCATAGCCCTAGTCCGACCAATCGACAGGTGTGTTTAGGCACACTATTGATAGACAGGGCTTGGAACCTGCCGTTTGGCAGTAGCTTTCAGGGTCCCAATGGAAAATCGGTCGTAGAGCGCAAATCGTTGAATCGATTTGTGCACGGGGTGAACCATTGGAAAAGTACTTCAGAGACATTATAAAGTCTTTTGGACTGCTCTCGGGTCTGGGAGTTAACTTTGGGTCAAATGTGGCACGAAAGCGTTCTTCGGTCCTTTGGATGGGGAATCGTCGAACGCAAACGAATCGTTCGTCCGTATGGCAAGTTAGAATTACGTAGGGGGTGGACCATTGGAAATATTAGGAGATGTACTTCGACATTCCAAAGAGTTTGACTTGGTTTGGGGAGTTGACTTTGGTCAACCGAGCCTTGGAAGCATTCAGTGACCTTTCGAAGTAAAATGAATTGTTCGTCCGTACCGTAAGTCAGAATCATGCATGGGATGGATCGTTGGAAAGGGGTTTTAGTTCCCTTTGAAGATTCATTCAGTATCGGTCAAGATGAAGAATTTGACTTTTGGTCAAACGGAGCCTGAGAGTGCCCGATGGCCTCTAGGTCAGTACTCGAGGTATGACTTAGGTTTATAGCGATGAAGGGAGGTGCTAGGGAACTATGGAGAGGTTAGGGGGTATTAGAATAGGGTGTATATAGAGCCCCTCTATGGGTGAGTTTGGAATAAATGATATCCGTCAAATAGACACCACATGATGCCTTTGAAAGAGAATGATCAGAGGACCGAGGCCGATTCTGAGGACCTAAAGATGAGGATGACTGGTTCTGTAGGTCGAAGACAATTCTGAGTGACCGATTCTATGGATCGAAGCCAATTCTGAGTGACCGATTATGTGGGTTAAAGCTAATTCTGAGGGCTTAGGGATTAACGTGACCGATTCTGCAGGTCGAAGCCAATTATGTGGGCTTAAATATGAGGGTGAGCGATTCTGGGGGTTTAAGCCAATTCTTGGGGCTTGGGGATGAGGGTGAACGATTATGTGGGTCGAAGACAATTTTTTAGATTTGACGATGAGGGTGACCGATTTTGCGGGTCGAATCCAATTCTGCGGGCTTAAGTTAAGATGACCAATTATGTGGGCTTAAGTTGATATCACCAATTATGCAGGCTGAAGTTGAGATAACCAATTCTACGGGCTTAAGTTAAGATGACCAATTCTGTGGGTCGAAGCCAATTCTGCAGGCTTAAGTTGAGATGGCCAATTCTGCGGGCTTAAGTTGAGATGACCGATTCTGTGGGTCAAAGCCAATTTCGAGGGCTTAAGTTGAGATGACCAATTTTATGAGTCGAAGCCAATTCTGTCGGCTTAAGCTGAGATGACCAATTATGCGGGTCAAAGCCAATTATGAGGGCTTTAGGATGAGGGTGACAGATTCTGCAGTCGAAGCCAATTATGTGGGCTTGAAGATGAGGGTGATCGATTCTGAGGGATGAAGCCAATTTTATGGGTCGAAGCCAATTCTGCGGGCCTAAATTAAGATGACCAATTCTACGGGTCGAAGCCGATTCTTCGGGCTTAAGTTGAAATGACCAATTCTACGGCTCAAAGTCAATTCTAAGGGCTTAAGATGATATGACCAATTTTGCGGGTCGAAGCAAATTCTGAGGGCTTGAGGATGAGATTACCAATTTTGCTGGTCAAAGCCAATTCCGCGAGCTTAAGTTGAGATGACCAATTCTGTGGGTCAAAGCCAATTCTGAGGGCTCAAGTTGAGATGACCAATTTTGCTGTTCGAAGCCACTTCTGTGGGCTTAAGTTCAGAGTGACCATGGAGAACTCTGCCGGGGATATTACCTCACGATTTTGATTTGAGCTAGGGAGCCGATTATTGGGGAAATCCTCGTGTCTTTTCGAGATTTTATCGGGGGAACAACCAATTTGATGATGGGGAAGTGATTAGGTGGTTCAAGGTTTGGACGTATTTTTTGGGAAAATTTGAGACCTTTGGGGGATAGGAGATGATCCTGATGTTTTGGATACTTTAGAGGTCCTGTGGGGACGTTTCCAGGGAGAGATTCACTTGTCTTTTGAGAGTTTTGTTGGGGAAATAGGGTTCCACTAGAGGAAGTGTGAAATTTTCTTGGTGAACATGTTTTAAATCCTTTCTCTGATTTTTAGGAATTTTCTGAGGATTTTTTAGGGTTTTCTTGTATCTTTTGGGAGTTTCTATAAGAAAATTTAAGGGCGGTGCCGGTCGGCATTGTGTGGAGGGTGCCATTCTGTAGTGGCATGGACTTTTGAGCTGCCTCGAGAGGGAAAAGGGTCAGTGCCAATCGGTAGGTGGGGGTGTAGTGCCGATCGACATGACCCTTGGCATCTAATAAAAAGTGGCGAGTTCCTCTCATTTTTCATAGCTTCTTACCTTCTCTCTTTCTGTAATTTTCTTTTGCGAATCGTTCTAGCATTTTGCAATCTAAAAAATGGCCGCTTTTGTGAGTACTGTAGTACAGAGGGAGTGGTTGGCTATTGACGACTAGGCAAACATGGAGTGGAGGGACAGAGAGCCTCTTACTTTGGGGAGTGAGAACTCTTTTGACGCATTCAAGCCAGTTGCGGATGAGCGGACTTTGCTGCTGGAGCCATCGCATCATCACTCTTGGAGGGTGGTGATCCCTTGCGGTTATGCAAGTAAAATGACTTTTGGCATTCCCTTTTTTGGGGTTTTCCTTTTTTTCTTAGGTTTTGACAAGGTTTTTCTCTTTTGGTAGTCTGATGTTTCTCTGTCGACTATGCGTTGTCGCGAGACGATGGGGCTTAAGGATGTCTGGGAGCATTTTCCACCTGTGGTGCATTGGGTGGTATCCTCAGCAGGCTTTGGGAGGTTGGTGTCTATGTTGGATAAGACGCCTCGTTCAATGACGATCTTATTCTCTCTAGGGGATAGGTGGTGGGACACTACCCAGACCTTCCACTTTCATTTCAAAGAGATGAATGTGACTGCCATAGATGTGCAGCAGCCATTGGGCTGGATTGCGATGGAGAGCAGATAGAGGTGGATCGCTCTTTGCGGGTGTGGCCAGAGGCGGTGCGAGCGGCGCTTGGTGATGTGGGGAGGATAGTGTCTGGGTACTCCGTCCGTCTGTCGATGCTGAAGGATGTTTTATTGGGTAGGGCGATTGATGTGGAGGACAGGCTACAAGTGGGACAGATGGCCCAGTTGTTTATCTTGCTGGTGCTGGGGGGATTTTTGGTGGCATCGAGCGGCGACATTGTCCACTTATGTTTTTTACCATATTTAATGATGTTTTCGAACATCCCTATCTATGATTGGGGGAGCCTAACTTTGGCGACCCTTTATTTTTCTCTGGATGCATTCAGCCAGTGCTGTCGGTAGACTTTCACTGGAGCCACGTATCTTCTTGAGGTATTCTTTAATTTGCGCATTTTCCTTTCAAAACTTCCCATTTTCCTTATGCATCTCTTTTTAATTGTGAATTTTTGTCTTTGGGAGACGTGGTTCTATGAGGTGATTAGGTGTAATACCCAGCTGATCTCTTTGAAGGATGAGACTGTTGGGGACTTTTGTTGGTTATATCAGTGGCGGAAGGACAATCGGCAGTCGAGGAGGTCTTATTATCTGGAGGCGGTGCGTCAAGTCTTGAATGTCCTGACCAGTGATAGGGTAAGACTTTTTTCTTCTTCAGTCCAAGTCCTTTGGGTGCTCTAATTCCATATTTCCTTATATTTTTCTGAGGATTTTTCAGGTGAATTTTTACCCCTTGGGGATGACCATTCAGGACACGGGATTGACTGGAGTGAATGCACAGATACGGAGTTTACTGGTGCATGAGTTTGGCCACTCTTGGTATCTCAGGGAGAGGGTGGTCTGATAGATTGCTAAGGAGGACGTGGTGGTGCCACCTATGAGGCCCCCTATGTCTATGAAGCGAGAGTGGCTGTTTCCAGAGGATGCGAGGATCATGGCGATGATTGGTGAGTCCTATCTGCTATACATCGATACGGTTGTGTCGTATGATTGTATGGACTTTGTGGTGAGCTCGATGATAGCGCCCAATATATATGATGCACTGCCCTTCCCTCCTGTGGGTTCAAGTCATCCATAGGGGTGCTCCCATAATGGTGGCGGTCCGTCGACATCTGCGATGGCGACGACTTTGGAGGTCCCCTTTGTGCAGTTGCATACTCCTTCATACAACATCCGACAAGCTAATGGATGGATGGTGCCTATGATGCATAATCCTCATGCGATGGATCCGGAGGAGTTAGGCTTGGCAGAGGAGGTTCTTCATCCTTTGGTATATCTTTCTGTTCTTCTCCTGGTTTCTTTTGATCTTCTCTCGTTGATACTGATTTTGCCTTTTCTTGCAGCAAGTCCGGGTGTCCACCACTTGGCTGTGGGACATTAGGGACTAGATATCTTCGGCGACTTCCCATATTTAGGATGTGGTTACTTTTCCTTCTTTCTTGGTGCCATCTGCCTCATTCGGGGAGGAGTCTAGTTCAGGTAGCTGTGCTGCGTTATCTCGCCACAGGGGAAAGAGACTGCATCGCAAGGGTGGAAGCTCTTAGGAGAGATAGGGGAAAGGGTAAGTGAGAGAGAGAGAGAGAGAGAGAGAGAGAGAGAATGTGGGTTTCGGACTGAGTCCTGTTGTTTTTTTCTTTTCGTTATTTTACTGAAAAAATGATGTAACACAGAAACGTATCTATGCAATGCAATGGAATTTTTATTATCTTCGGTTAGTGATGACTGAATGAATGCATGCACATGAGCTTCTTACTTTACTGTTGAGACAGTAAAAAGAAATATTTTTGGGATTTTGAAGGAAATTTTTATCCACGATGAGGATTTATATAAAGATGAAAAGGGTATTTTTGAAATTCTGTTGAGAATATCAATTTATTTTGAGTTTTTTGAATTTTGATAAAAGAGCAAAAAGGAAAATTTCCAAAAGTAGGGGGTATCGATCTACAAGCACCGTGTCCTGCCTATCGGCATGTTAGTCCAGTCCCATCAATTCAAAGCTTTGATTGGTACCCTCTTCAGCCTTTGGTACCTTGTGGGGTAAGATTTCCTCCTATTTTTGCAGGGGTTATGTCTTTTATAGGGGTTTTCAAGTATAAAAGAGGGGTAAGGGTGGAGTGTTTTCCTCATACCTTCACATTCCTACTTTCTTGTTCTGTGAGATGGATCTCCCTTGTAGTATTGAGTTTGCCCACTACCTCGAGACTTTGGAGGCGATGTGCTCCTATAACATCGACTATGATACTTTCAACATGCGTCGAGTTTCTTTATGGCATAATCGGCCCATAAAGTGGAACATGCTACTGGCAGCTATCGAGTTTTGGTATCCCGAGGATCATGTCTTCCGCTTTGGGTTGGATGAGATTTGTCCTACCTATGAGGAATTTTCTGCCATGCTGGGGATAAACCCCAGTGTTCCTACGGCTCTACCTGAGTTTTCCCGTTCTTACAGGGATTTACTGGTCGGGCTTCTTTGTATTTCGCCCTCGATGTCCAGACCACTGGTGGCTGGAGGTATGATCTCCCTTTCGGAGGTGTTGCACTTCGTGAATTTGTAGGAGGTTGGTGATGCTGGATATGCCGGAGTCGTCGCTCTGGGCTTGGTTTCAAAATTGCTACCGGTGGACCCACAACTTGCACTATTACTTCATGGATGTCCTACCATCGCAATCCTCCGGTAGTGATACTGGCGAAGACCCTGAATGGCCTGGATGCCTGGCGAGAAGGTCATTCTTACTTTCTGAGGGGTAGCCCTGTGATACCGTTCATGTGGTTACCTGAAAGATTCCACCTGGTGACTCCTCCGAAATACCCTTTGTCGGCTATACCCAACTTCTTTTCATGCCATTTCATCAGTGTCGATCTGGATATTGAGAGCTGGGAGAACTGGTTCATGGTTCATAGGGATCTAAATTTGTACTGGTCAGTGCCTTGGTGGGTGCTGCTGCTGCCTATTCTGGAACTAGGAGAATACCTGTATGTCCGGCTGGTTGGTCTCAGACAGACCGCTTTTTATTTTCCTTGGCGTCTTCTGCGCTAATTTGGCTGGGAGCAGATCGTTCCACCTCGGACACTAGACTTATTTTCGGTAGAGGATTTGATGGAGCGTCTTTGCATGCGTCTTGGCTCTTTATAGGAGAGTCGGTATTTGTCGACCCGCCCCTCTCAGTCTGCTAGGAGAGTTTGGCACATACTCGGGGATTATATGAAGTAGTTGTGGAGAAGAGTAGTCAGCAAGATGTTATTAGTGGAGACTGGACAAAGGTGTCTTGTTTTATCTGATACCATGGAGGGGGTATGGTAGTTTTTCTTAGGCTAGTTCGAGCTGATCGGTCCATGGAGCATTTGTAGCACTCCATTCAGGCAGGGGAAGCTTGGGGACCCCATGATGTAGATGACGATGATGGAGAGGGCTCCTCTGGTAACTGTGGGTAGGTCTCTTGGGGGAAGTTTATTTTTTACTGGGGAATAAGTTTGGGAATTTATTTGTCATTTTAGGAAGGTGGGGGGAAGGGAGTTATCCGTTCCTTTTCTTTTGTAATTTCACTGTAAGTTCTTATTACTGAAGTAAACAAGGATTTGATCATCCAGTTGTGCCTTTTGATGAATTTTGTATTTTGAATTATCTATACCAATCGCCAAGGTATGCATAATCCTTTTGTTTAAATATATGTTAGAATGAACTATCGTTCTCGGAGATAAGAAAAGAATAGTTTTTTTGTGAAAAAGAAAGGGTCGTGCTCATGTAAGATGTATGAGTTGCCTACGTACCTCTAGGGGTTTTAAAACTTTAATTTTTTTTAAGAATGATTTTTGTAGAGGATTAGGCCCACATAGTTTTGCGTATAGGGAAATGAAGAGAATTTTTTTATTTTTTTAGAATAGAAAGGAGATGAGAAGATTCGTAGCGCGCCGAGATTTCAGACTATGGGTAGAATTTCTTGAGACGGTCCAGGTTGATTGGATGAGCTATTTCTTCTCCATCTAAGTGGGTGAGCATGGTGGCACCACCAGACAAGATCTTCTTGACAATGTTTGGGCCACTCCAATTAGGCTTGAATTTCTCTCTGGGGTCCCAGATGGGCTCTACTATTTCTTTAAAGGCTAAATCCCCTTCTCGGACATCGCGGTCCTTGACTCTATTATTAAATGAATGAACTATTTAGCGATGGTACCTTTTTATGTGATACAACGCCTTCAGTCTCCTTTCGTCCAAGAGTGACAGCTCGTCAAGGCAGCTTTGATGCCAATCCTCCTCACTGACCTTACTTTCAAGCATGACGCGTAACGAGTGTATTTCTAGCTCCACGGGTAGGAATTCTTCCCTTCCGTAGACTAGAGAGTAAGGGGTAGCCCCAGTAGAGGTTCGGATTGAGGTTCGGTAGCCCTAAAAGGCGTATGGGATTCGATTGGCCCAATCTCGACAGCTTTCGGTCATCTTGCTGATGATGACTTTGAGGTTCTTATTGGTGGCTTCGACTGCACCATTGGTTTGAAGTCGAAAGGGAGAATGTTTATGTCTCTGGATCCTATACTAGTTGACCACTTATATGACTTCTAACTCTAAATGCATCCCGTTATCTGACACTAACTCATGCGGGACCCCGTATCGACAGATGATGTTTTTCTTGATGAATTTCGCCACTTTCTTGGCATTTAAGACTACGTATGACTCATCTTGGACCCATTTTATGAAGTAATCAATGACAACTAGAATGAATTCATGCTCGTTGGAATCCTTGGGTGTAACTTTCCCAATAATGTCAATGCCCCAGGTGGAGAACGGCCAGGGAGAAGTCATGTTATATAATTCTAGCGAAGGCAGGTGTTGAAGGTTAGAGAACTATTGGCATTTGAGGTATCTTCGGACATAGGCAGTGCAATCATGGATCATGGTGGTCCAGTAGTAGCCTTGTTGCATGATCTTCTTGGCAAGAATGTGACCGGTCATATGGGGTTCACATTCCTCGCTGTGGATTCTTGCATCACATGTTCAATGTCAGCTCCTGCGATGTAGTGTAGATGGATTCCATCAAAGTTTATCTTGAATAGTGCTTTGTGATAGATGATGTATTGGGCGTACAGTCTTCAGAGGGCTGCCCAATCTTTCTTGTTGGAACCCTCGGGATACCTACCATGCCTAAGAACATGCCAGATGTCATAATACCATCAATTTTCTAGCTCGACATTATCTTTGTTGATGAGCTTAGTGTGGTAGCATGGGTTGGTTTGTCTTACTTTTAGACTAGTAAGGGGGCCATTGTTATTCCTTTGGGCATGTCGACCATGGAGGCTAGGTTATCAAGGACATCGGCTAGTTTTTTTTTGCTCGAGGTAGGTAATGGAAGGTGATGTCTTGGAATTATGAGGCTAGTTCTTCTAGGTGGTCATGGAATGGTTGGAGTTTCTCGTCCTTGAATTTCCATTTTTTGAGCACTTGACCAATGATGAGGGCAGAATCCTTGTAGACATTTAGGCATTAAATACGTTTCTTAAGATCAACTTTGAGGCCTATCGTACATGCCTCGTATTCAGACATGTTGTTGGTGCAGGGGAAATCCAATTTGATGGAGATGGGAGTGTGGGAGTCATCTGGGCGATCAAAAGTATCCCAATGCCATATCCCTTTTTGTTGGTCGGGCCGTCAAAGAACATTTTCCATCGAAGTTTATATTGACCAGTGCAGGGGATGTTTCATATGGGAATTCATAGATCCAGACATCAGCTTCTTCCATGGGGTAGTCAGGGAGATAGTCAGAGATGGATCTTCCTTTCATGGCTTTCTGTGTGACGTAGATGATATCAAACTCTGCTAAGAGCATCAAAAATCGAGCCATTCGACTGAAAAGGTGGGTTTCTCAGGTAGGTACTTGATGGGGTCCATTTGGGATACAAGCTTAATGGGGAAGGCAAGCATGTCGTGTCATAACTTTTGGGTGACCCAAACAAGCGCGACACATGCTTTTTCTAAAGCAGTGTAGTTGACTTTGTACCCAACTAATTTATGACCGGCGTAATAGATGGCTCTTTCTTTGTGGGAGTCTTCAAGGTATTGAGCTAGCAAAGCCCCAACTGAAGTGTCAGTTATGGTTAGGTATATGAGCAAGGGGAGACCAGATTGTGGTGGCATGAGTACCGAAGGTTGGGTCAGATATTGTTTGATTCAGTCAAAAGCTTATTGGCAGGCCTCATTCTAAATCCTTGTTGAATCCTTTCGGAGGAGTTTGAAAACTGGTTCACAGATGGAGGTTAGCTAGCTGATGAACCGACAAATGTATTACAATTTCCCAAGGAAACCACGAACTTATTTCTCCGTTCGGTGAGGTGGCATCTCAAGTATGGCTTTTCGCTTGGCAGAATCTGCTTCTATCCATTTTCCACTGACCATGAATCCCAAGAGTTTTCCTTTTGTAACTCAAAAGACACATTTATGCGAATTGAGTCGCATCTGATATCGTCGTAGTCGTTCGAAGAACATTCGAAGAGAGGGAACATGACCTTATCTAGTTTTGGATTTGATAATCATATCATCCACATGGATCTCAAGTTCTTTGTGAATTAGATCGTGTAGGATGGTTGTGGCAGCCCTTTGGTAGGTAGCCCCAGCATTTTTGAGACCAAATGACATAATAGTGTAGCAAAAAGGTTCCCCATGGGGTGATGAATATGTTTTTTTTCTTGGTGATCTGGGTGCATTTTGATTTGGTTGTATCTGACAAACCTGTCGATGAATGATTTGAGAGCATGACAGGCTGTGTTGCCCACGATCATGTCGATATTGGTTACTGGGTAATCATCCTCTGAAAAGGCTTTATTCAAGTCCCGGTAGTCTACACACATTCAAACTTTCCCTCCCGATTTCGGCACTGGCACTATGTTGGCTATCCATGTGGGATATTCGATTACGGGAATAAAGCTCACGTTCAGTTATTTGACCACCTCTTCTTTGACTTTGTTGATACCAAATTTACTCTGCTGACATGGCCCAATTGAATGAAGACACGTGGCAATCTAATGGCAACAACAAACACTTCCGAGGAACTTACACGCTCCGAGGAATAAGATCACAACGAGGAACACTGCTTCCCCGAGGAACTCATATGCTCCGAGGAACAAGACCTCACCGAGGAACTCTTAAGTACCAAGAAGCTTAGGCGGTCTGAGCAACTCAGGCGGTCCGAGCTACACCTCGAACAAAGCATTAATAGCAGGATAACCAACAGTTCAACTGATTCATTAAATGCTTATCATTCAGACGCACACGCTTAAGGGGCATTAAATGTATTACCCTTTCACATGTATCCCATTTAATGTATTACCCTTTCACATTACAGCCTCAGGGCTATAAATACATTGTACAAACCTCATTGTAAGGGGACCCTGCATCCAGACCGGAATTTCTTGAGAGAACTTATAATCGAGAATTCCCATACAAACAGCAATACCAAAACAGTGTACTTAGGCCATTCTTATAAGGCTGAACCACTTTAAAAATTCTTTCTCTCATTTATTTATCTGTGATTGAATAATTAGAGCGATCTAATTTTTTACATCAACAGATTGGCGCCGTCTGTGGGAAGTCGACTGGTAATATCATTTTCTCACCAAAAACAATCCATCACAAATGGCTGATATTCCTGAATCCAGCAATCGCAACGTTGGAACCCCTCCAAACCCATCTGCTGCGCCAAATATTCCAGATCTGGCTGGAATAATGACAAATCTGGCTCAGGGCCAGACCGTCATGTAAGAAATAATGCGAAAACTCATCCAAACTCTCCATTGCGGTGCGTCAGCCCATTCAGGACCACGAAGTATTCAAAGAAACACCCGTGCACCACCCTCACGTACTAGGCGTACCAATTCATATCGCAATGAGGAATCTGATGATTTCTCTTATCAACCTGGGTGAACTTCGTCGGTGCGAGCCACAGATACTGAACAACGTGTCACTCTCTCCCCAGAAAGGACCAGCGCATTGGAAAGATTAAGCAGGGTTTCTCCTTTCGACCGACTAGGCCCTAGGAGGAACAAAAGTCCTCTTAATGCAGGGTCGAGGAGCTTTCGACGATCAACAGCCTTAAGGGAAGGATCTTTCCAGTCGCGACCAGCTGCTCGTCAGGATAGATCCCAGGAAGCCACTTCAACGCGATCAGCTGCTCGAACTAATAGGCCCGAAGAAGGAAATGATGCATTGAAAGGCTCTATTCAAAGGCTGGAGGATAGATTAGGGGAAATGGTTAAAACCAAGAACCTTTTACAACGAAACTTTGTTCGAGGAACACCTTTTGTTCAGGACATTGTAGATTTTCCAACACCATCAAAGTTCAAAGCACCTGTTGTGACCCCCAAATATGATGGAAAGACTGACCCTGTTCTTCATATAGAACAATATCAAGTTGCTGCCGACATCTATGCTGTCCCAGACGAGATGAGATGCAGGGCATTCTCAGGAACTCTTACCGGATCTGCTCAAATATGGTATAATAATCTTCCTCGGGCTAAGATCTCAACTTTCTTTCAACTGGCCGAGTTATTCATATTATGCTTTGGGGTAAAGCCAGTTAAATGAGTAGCACATCTGTTAAGTGTTAGACAAAAAGCTGGTGAAAGTACCATAGATTATATAACTCGTTTTAATAACGAGAAACTTGAAGTCATTGATTATGAGGAAAAGACAACGATCACTGCCTTGATGAGTGGGCTGTTGCCTAACAAGTTGTATTACACTTTGGCCAAAGATCCACCCACAACTATGTCAGAATTGATGGCAAAAGCGGCCAAAATCATGAATGCCGAGGAGGCTATGGCTGCGAAGAAGAATATGGATAAAGAAACCAAGGTGGAAGTCGACAAAACTAAGAAGAAAGAACATAAGAACAATGGTGGTGACAAACAATCCAAAAATAGGTCGTCATGGGAGGTATTGAAGAAATTTGATAATTACACTCCTTTGAAGGTAGATATCAACCACGTCCTGGAAGAAATTAAGAACAGCGAGGAGTTGAACTGGACAAAGAAAATGAAGGCAGACCCTGACACGAGGAATAGGGAAAAATATTACGAGTTTCACAAAGATCATGGCCATATGACCAAAAATTGCATAGCTCTTCAGAATGAGATCGAAACACTCATCCGATGAGGAAAGCTGTCAAAGTATGTTGATCATGGAAACAAAAGAAGAAACAATGACCGAGGAAGAGAGAGGTCTAGATCTCCTCGTCGAGCAGAGGAGAACAAGAAAAGAAACCATGAAGTTGATCCAGAAGACGACCCCGATCTTCTCAAGAGACCAAGGCAGCCAGAATGATAGGTATTTTCAATACGCTTTGGGTAGTTTGATTGTAATGTTATAACAGATGGAGATGTAGGAGGAGGAGACCTTACTGCAGAGAGAAAAGCTTACCTCGGTGAGGCTCAAGCTTGCTCGTACATTCAGCGAATAAATCTAGCTGAGGAGGATCGCCCGAGAAAGGTGAATAAAGAGAAGTTGGTCATTGGGTTCTCAAAAAATGACCTCGCAGGTGTTATATATCCTCACGATGATCCACTGGTGATCAAAATGAGGATGAAGGAGGTTATGATTTCAAGAGTACTGGTCGACAATGGTAGCTCGGCAGACATCATGTTCTACTCGTGCTTTGATAGTTTAAATCTAAAACTATCTCAACTGGAGCCTTACCACAGACCCCTCATCGGTTTTGCTGGAGAGAAAGTATTTCCACTTGGGACGATCAAGTTGGATATATTCATTGGTACGTGGCCTACTTGTCGGACAGAAAGAATACGTTTCTTCGTGATGGATAAGAATTTCCAATCATTGTACAATATCATCATGGGAAGAGTAGGATTGAAGAAGTTCGAGGCTGTACCATCTACAGTGCATCAGTGCCTAAAATTTCCAACAAACTTTGGAGTAGGAGTTGTGAAAGGTGATCAGAAAGTAGCTCGAGAATGCTATTATTCATCCGCCGATCAAGAAGAATTGAAGGAATCAAAGAGAAATACAACTACCTATCAAGTTGATGAAGGTGCAGAGATTGAAACATTGGATCCTCGAGATGAGTTGCAACTCATGAAGGGTCAAGTGGTGGAAGCTACTGAAAACATCATTCGGGACGACGAACACCCTGAGTGAACTACTCAAGTAGGTTCGTCGTTGGAAGCCTCATTAAAACATGAATTGATAACTTTCCTTAGAAGCAGAAGACAAACTTTTGTATGGAGTCATGAAGATATGCCTGGGATAGACCCAAATTTCTTATGTCACGAGCTCAATGTGAATAAGGAGATCAAGCCTGTGAAGTAGAGAAGAAGGGTGTTCAGCTTTGAGAAGAATCAAGCTATACAGGAGGAAGTCGAGAAGCTCCAGAAAGCTTATTTCATTGAAGATGTTAAATATCCAGACTGGTTAGCCAATGTGGTGATGGTGAAGAAGAAGAACAACAAGTGGAGGATGTGTGTAGACTTCATCGACCTTAATAAAGCATGCCCAAAGGATCACTTTCCACTACCCCGAATTGATCAACTAGTCGATGCTACCTCGGGACACGAGCTGCTGAGTTTCATGGATGCTTATTCTGGCTACAATCAGATCAAAATGAAACCTGAAGACAGGGAGAGTACTTCTTTCATTACCCCTCGAGGAACTTATTGTTATAATGTTATGCCTTTTGGTTTGAAAAATGAAGGTGCGACATATCAGCGACTGATGAACAAAGTCTTTGCTGAACAAATCAGTTGCAATATGGAAGTCTATGTTGACGATATGCTGACGAAAAGCAAGAAAGCTGCCGATCATCTAATTGACTTAAGTCAGACTTTTGATCAATCGGATAAATATCAAATGAAGCTGAACCCGACGCAGTGCATATTTGGAGTACGAGAAGGCATGTTTCTCGGATACATTGCCAATCAACGAGGCATTGAGGCAAATCCTGAAAAGATCAAAGCTCTATTAGGGCTGCGATCTCCAACGACGAAGAAGGAAGTACAGAGTCTCACAGGACGAGTAGAAGCACTCAACAGATTTATGTCACGAGCAACTGATAGATGTCTCCCATTCTTCAAGACACTCAAAAAGACTTTTGAGTGGAATGATGAATGCGAGAAGGCTTTTCAAGACTTGAAGAAATACTTGGGAGCACCTCCACTGTTGTCCAGGCCAGTGATGGGAGAAAAATTGTACTTGTATCTTGTAGTGTCCGAGGATGCAGTTAGCTCAGCGTTGATCAGATTGGAGAATGGAGTGCAAAAACTAATTTACTACACAAGTAAGGCCTTCCGAGGAGCAGAGATCAGATATCCAAGGCTGGAAAAGTTAGCAATGGCGTTTATTGAGGCAAGTAGGAGAATGAGGCCATACTTCCAGGCTCATACCATAGTAGTATATGCCGATATGCCATTGAGGCAAGCCCTTCACAAGCCAGAAAAATTAGGGAAATTGATGTACTGGGCAATAGAACTCGGTGAATGCGATATAGTCTATGAACCCAGATCATCGCTAAAAGGGCAGGCTGTTGCAGATTTTATAGCAGAATTCACTTATCCTAATACCCCCGAGGAGAAAAAGATGCTCGCTGATCAACCTGTGGATGTTACAGGATCAACAAACACTAGCTCAGACCAACTCTGGTTGATAAAAGGGCAAGTGGATGTTACAGGATCATTAAATTCGAGCTCAGACCAATTCCGATTGGTAAAAGGGCAAGAAAAAATGATTGACGAAGAGCAAGAAATATCTGGGGAGGATGAAAGGAAGCAATAAATATTTCACCGAGGAACTCTAACTGATCAGAAATTTGAAGACGAGTTACCTATGTGGAGGCTATATGTAGATGGTTCATCTTGCACCACAGGATGTGGCACGGGGATAGTTTTGAGCACTCCGGACGAGGTCGACATGGAATACACCCTACGTTTCCAATTCAAAGCTTCCAATAATGAAGCTGAATATGAGGCCATGATTGCAGGACTTAGTTTGGCAAAAATTATGTAGGCGCAGCAGATTATGGTCTTCAGTGATTCTCAATTGATCGTAAATCAAATGTTGGGAGTATATGCAGTTAGAGGAGAATTAATGATCAGATATCATGCAAAGGCAAAGGAGCTGGTGTCAGAATTTGCCGCTGTTCAGCTGGCCAGAATACCAAGAATGGAGAATGCGAGAGCAGACGCCCTAGCTCGACTAGCATCGGCTACTCGCACCGAGCTACGACGAATAATCCCAATTGAAGTGTTGGCTGGTCGGAGTATAGATGGAGATCTGATGATGAACTTTATCACCCTTGATTTAGGACCATCTTGGATGGATCCTATCAGGGCATATATTGAAGAGGGAGAATTGCCAATTGACAAGCCCACGACCAAGAAATTGAAGTTTAAAGCTGCTCGGTATGTATTAACTAACGGTATTCTGTATAGACGAGGAATTATGGCAGGTTTGCAGAGATGTGTACATCCCTCCGAGGTGAACGAATTGATTGAAGAGATCCATGAAGGGTCCTGTGGAGCACATGTATCAGGTCGAACGCTTTTACAAATGGTGATGATGCAGGGATACTACTGGCCGACAATGAGGGCTGATTGTATAGCCTATGCTAAGAAATGCAACAAGTGCCAGCATTTTTCCTCCATCCGAAGAATTCCACAAGCATTGTTGACACCCATAACTTCCCCTTGGCCATTTGCCTTATGGGGAATTGATTTGGTTGGGCCACTGCCAACGACCCGAGGAAGATTCAAATACCTCGTCGTCGCAGTAGATTATTTTACTAAGTGGGTAGAAGCTGAGCCACTCATTGATATGACGTACGAGAAGGTGTACCAATTTGTTTGGAAGAACATCATTTGTCGATATGGTCTTCCTCATGCTTTTATAACAGACCATGGAACATAATTTGATAACGAGGAGTTCACTGCATATTGCCATCAGTCAAACATTTTGAAGGTCCACTCAGCACCAGGCCATCCTCAAAGAAATGGACAAACTGAAGTAACAAACAGAACGCTGTTGAATGGTTTGAAGAAAAGATTGGATGATGCGAAAGCAAACTGGATCAACGAGCTACAATCAGTACTTTGGGCTTACCGAACTACTCCCCGAGTAGCAACAGGAGAATCCCCATATATTCTGGCATTTGGAAGTGAAGCTGTTATACCTGCCGAGTTGGGTCTCCCAACACAAAGGGTACTGAATTTCAATTCCCATGTCAGCGACTTAATGAGAAGATTGGATTTAGACATGCTCGAAGAAGTTAGAGAAGAAGTAGCCATCAGAAATGCTGCATACCAGCAGCGAACAACTTTGTTTTATAACAAGAGGGTGAAGAAATGCAGCTTGAAAGAAAGAGACTATGTGCTGAAGAAAGTAATTCAAAAGCACAATAAACTGGAGGCAAATTGGCATGGACCATACCGAGTTACAGAAGTTGTTCGACCAGGAACTTACCGAATAGCAACTCTAGAGGAGGAGGAGTTTAAGAATGCATGGAACGCAGAGCACCTGTGCAAGTATTATCAGTGATGAATATTCCCATGTAATGCAGTTCCATCAATATGAATAAAATGAAGATATTCTGCCAAAGTTTTTCCTTTTATTGAGAATTTTTCTGGGAATACTAGTGCTACACACTACTCGAAAAAACTCGGCAAAGATCAGACTACTCAGCAAAAATATTCCTAAAAATTCCAACCTCTGTTGGTTAGGAAACAAAATATTCCTAAAAATTCCAACCTGTTTGGCTAGGAAATAAAAATATTCCTAAAAATGCCAACCTCGGTTGGTTAGGAAACAAAATATTCCTAAAAATGCCAACCTCGGTTGGTTAGGAAACAAAATATTCCTAAAAATGCCAACTTGTTTGGCTAGGAAACAAAATATTCCTAAAAATTCCAACCTGTTTGGCTAGGAAACAGAATATTCCTAAAAATGCCAACTTATGTTGGTTAGGAAGTAAATATATTCTCGAAAATGCCAACTTATGTTGGTCGGGAGGTAAAATTATTTCAAAAAGACTAACAATGGCTGGCCGGGGATAAAAACCCACCAACTGTAGTTGGTCGACAAAGAAAATTTACCGACCTTGGTTGGTCGGAAACATTTAAGAGAAAAATTTACTAACTATGGCTAGTCGGGGATAAAAACCCACTAACTGTAGTTGGTCGACATGGAGAATTTAAAGAACTTGGTTGGTTGGAGACATTTTAAACATTTTTTATACTCGTGACTTTATTATTAAGTGATCGAGGAACATTATTGATACTTGTAACTTTTTAGTTATTACTAAGTTGGACGACAAACCACATAATATTATTATCTTTTTAACAGATATGCACAAATATAAAGTGTTTGATAATTACAAGACAATAGGAGTTAAGATTTGCAAACAAAAATGAAAGTCTTTCAGTGGATTCAAAATAAAAAACAAATTACATTGATAATAAAATGAAAGTTACATTGATATGTATACTAACAATTATATCAAAATTCCTATTCTACTGGTCTTTTCCCCTCTGCTTTTGACACAGGTTCCTAGCCAGCGGGCGGATCATTTAAAGCCAGAGGAGAATGTATGAAGTTGATATCCTTTAACATCCTGACATTCATTACGGATGGTCGATCTAGAAGATGCTCGGGACGAGATACTTCAACAATTGAATGGAGATTGTAGTCGCCGAGATACTTTGAAATCAAGCTCCGAGGAATGGCCCGAGCAGGGATCCAACTCATATCCAGTTTAAATGGTGGCACGGGTAAGTCGAGAAGCCCGGGATCATGGTAGTCCCACAGGTAATGACCCTGTTCGAGCTGCAGCACACTTAAGGCATTTAACCAGCCTTGCTTGTAGCCCTCGTTATTGGCATTCTGGATACGGTCGCCCAAGTGAAAGAGAGCTTCGTTGTATCAAGCCATCCAGAACTCCCTGGGCTGTTTGTGGAACTGATATGTTAGTCTGTCTAGCTGCTCGTGGAGATTTTTGATGAAGATCTCTTTGTTCTCCAAGGTAGACTTCTGCGTGGAGAGCTTCTCTTCCAGGTCTCTGATCTTCTTTGACATTTCAGCCAACGCCTGGTTCTTCACCATTAACTGGAAGGCTTGGTTCTCTAGGGCAGACTGAGTCCTTTATTCCTCGACAGGAATCCGAGCTGCTCTTGCTCGTCCCCAAGGTGCTCTTGCTCATCCCCGAGAAGATGTGGAAGGACCAGACTTCTTCAAGGTTTCCAACTCGTCCCTCAATTTGGCGTTCTCGATCTCTAAGAACGAGAATCCCTCATCGGTCACTAGGATTAAGGCTTTTAAAGAAGAGGCTGCAGAATTCAACTGTGATAGCTCTTTCTGCAAGTTATTATTCTCTCGCTCCAGCAACTTGGCAATATGTCTGCATTCCTCGACCACAACTTTCAGGGTTCTCTCCCTCACATCGTACCCAGCAAAAAGCTTCTCGTCGCCCTTGTCGGCAATGATCAGCTTGTACTTCTTCTCATACCCCTCATGCAACAAGGCAGTGGATTCTTTGTATTGAAGTTGAAGGTCTTCGAGGGTGCCTTGGAGATCCTCGATCATATCATAATAGGCCACATTATTGGCCACCGCTCGATCAAGTAGACACTTCGGATATTGATATTCTTCCACTTCCTGTTCTGAAGCATCTTGTCCGAGGATGTCTATAACTTGTGCTGCACTCAGGTCTGTGTGATTAGCTTTAAAATATTCATTACATTACCGCAGTAACTTAGTATCATGGGAAAATAGTAATTCCACCCTGGCCAGAAACTAGCAGAGAAAGAAATATCAATCATCAATAAGAAATATAAGCAGAGTATGAATAGAAGATAAACAACAGTATGCAAAAAAGTCCAAGTTTTATTAGATCATAAAGTTCAGAGTTACATATGTGGGTTACATTTAAAAAAGAAACAGATAAAGAGAAACCCGAACAACTATACACCTTTTCCTTATCTCCTAAAACCTTCTCGGGAGGCTGGGACGAGGAAGTAGGTTGCTCGGAGGGAATGGATAGTTTCTCGGGGATCACATGCAATTGCTCGGAGGAAGTAACAATCTACTGAAGTTCCTCGACAGCAGGCTGAATGGCTGGGGGATTATCTCCCATCACCATAGAAGACTCTTCTGAGGCAGCTTCGTCCTCTTCAAGATCTTCTGGGGTTGGAGGGGGACCAGGAATGTGTTGTTGGAAAAGCTCAGAAGATTCATCAACTTTCATTTCCTGGAGAGCAACAACCCATCCATCCCTAAAGTATTTGAGACTGCTATAGTCCACTTACGGCACCATAGCAGCCAACCCATTGTTCCACCCCTTGTCCCAGCCAGCGCAAAAGGACTCCTTCACAGCCATCTTCCTCTTCAATTTTTCTGAGGAGAGCTTCTCGGACAGTAGGTTATCAATAACTTTCAATTTGTTTTCAATCTCCTCCTTCTGCCGACCTACTTCCCTAAGTTGATCCAGCTCCTCCTCAGCAGCCTTGATTTTATCTTCAAGCTCCCCAGCAGTTTTGAGCTTCTCTTCGAGATCCTTATTTGCCTTCTCTAGGGAATTTATTCTCTTCTCCAACTCCTTGGAGGCATCAACAGCTCGAGCTTTCTCTTGCTCGGTGGAGGCAAGCTTTTTCTCCCAGATAGCCTTGTCAGTAGAATATGTCTGGCGAGAATCGTCCAAAGACTTGATAGCTTCTGCCAGATCTCCCTCCACACTGGACGAGGAGCATGAAGCTTTAATCGCTTCATCCTTCTTCAGGATTATATTAAAGCAGCTTGTCAACTGTGAATGTAAAAAGAAAACAAGTCAGAAATAGAAGTGACAAAGGAAATATGAAAAGTTCAAAGTAAGAAGACTTACAGAAGAAAGATGACGAGCAGCTAATGAAGTGACCATGTCTCGAGTAAGGTTTTCTTCAGTACCTTGGACCTCGGGAATGATCCAGGACTTTACCGAGCTCATGGCAGAGCTCGGGGGAACAAAAGTTGGAACCCCAGTTCATGTAGCTGGGGGCTGAGTAATGGTGTCAGCCAAATTAACCGAGGAGCTTTTCTTCAGCCTCCTAGTGGGAACAGGAACAGATTCAACCAAGGAAGATCCCTTGGTTGGTGATATTACAATCACCTCTCCAGGAGCAGCAGACCTGCTCGGAGCCACTGCGGGCTTCTCTACAACCTTCACAACAGCAGCAGCCGAGGAGGGCGCATCATTCTTCTTTGTCCCCTCCCCTGGGACATCAACTTTACTTCTTTTTACGTCACTATAACCAGAGGAAGGTTTCTGGAACAGAGTGGGAGGTCTTCTTCTCTTCATCCTTTCGCTTAAAGGGACGTGAGATTCAGGCGAGGAGCTGGTGGAAGCTGGTACTGGCTCTGATTCACTTATTACTGGATGAGCAGTAAACGAGGTGGTGTAGCTCTTGTATTGCAACATATATGATGCCGACCTAATGTGCTCATCAGCAACAGATTGATGCAGGCTCCAGATAAGTTTCAAATGCCTTATATTGACATCTGCTTCGTTTGGGCACTTTCTTTTGTTATCAACTGCAAATAAATAAACATTGCCATCAGTGACACATTTTATCAAACATAAAGGAAGCATAATTTCAAAATAAATAAAACGAAATAAAAATAACCTATCCCATTGCCATAAGGAGGGCATCTGGGACCCTGGTAAACCTCATCTCCAGTTAATGGAGGGTGTTGCCAATTTTTTATGATAACCCCGTGTTCAATATAATCCCTATTGGCATCAGGGAGATTGACTACTAAGGCTCTATTCAAAATTCTAGTTTTTAAATAAAAAATGTTATCATTAACTGCCCATCTATAACAAAACATAATCTCAGGAATTCCTATGCGATTTCCATGGATCTGATTTAATCTATGCACCCCATTAACTATTCTCCATGTGTTGGGGGCTATTCTTGCAGGAACAACGTCAAAGTAATGACAGAATTCCAGACACAAGGGATTTGGTGGAAAAGAAAATCCACACTCAGCAATTAAGAGGTTGGGGAACCAATGTCCCTCAGCCAAATGGAAAAAGTCAGAAGGCTCAGAAAGCTCTTCCAAGACAACCAAAGAGGGAATGGAAAAATCAGAGCGAAATTTATCAAGAGATTCAACAGGGTAAACCATGATGAATAAAAGAAATGAAGAAGAAGGAAGAAAATATTACAGAAAAAGAGTGGATCTGATAACAACGGACGATGGAAGAGATGAATACACAGGAGAGAAAGAGACGACGGAAAACTCGAAGATAAAAATTTGAAAAGGTAGAAGACGATGGGAGTGTCTGTAGAGTTTAAATACCTTTCCTTGGGAAATGGTGAAGTAATGTTTACAAAAAAAGGATGATTACGTTACCGGCGGCTAAAAAAAATGAAAAGGGGCGCCGGAATTAAAGCGGACAACAACGGTTAAAAAGATGAAAAGGGGCGCGGGAATCAAAGCGAGCAACAGCGGCTAAAAGGACAAAAAGTACGCAGAAATCGAAGAGGTTATAAAAATTCAAAAAAACATGAGTCTACGAATTTAGAAGGAGAAATAAATATGAAGGAAACACTCCTAAAAATTGGGAGGACCATTTAAAGTTACCATATTCCGAGAAAGAATGTTCCCTACTCCTCAAATTTTGAACTATAAAACATTGGTATGAACCACCTTATAAGGCTGAACCACTTTAAAAATTCTTTGTCTCATTTATTTATCTGTGATTGAATAATTAGAGCGATCTAATTTTTTACATCAATAGCGACCATTCGGTGTAGAGATTTCTTAGCTTTTGTTTAAGTGTCTTATAATCTGGAAGAGTGGGGATCTCATGCTGAGCAATTTCAGGATCAATGTTGGGCATATAGTCATAAGACCATGCGAAGGCATCCACGAATTCCTTAAATAATTCTTCAAGTTATGCGCGCTCATGCTCGTCGAGGGTAGCCCATATCCTAATCTTGAGCAGTTGGCTACTAGAATCGAGGTTAACAATAACAATATCTTCTTCATTAACTTGAACGCGGTTATGTTGTTTGTTATTAACCTTATTTAGATCACTTAAGAATTGTTCATTTAAAAAATCATCATCATCAAAAATTTTATTACAATCTAAACAATTAATGTAAGGCAAAGCAAGATACTCAAAATTTTCATTTATTTCATTGATAGGAAAAATAACATTGAGAACCTCATCAAAGGATGTCTCGATTACATTTGAGCAAGGATAGACAACAGAAGAAGAAATGGGGTAAACATTGGGGTTAGGTGGGATTTCAATAGGTAGAACGGGCGCATCATGCCAATTGAGGAGAGGTGTATTAGCAACTTTAATCAGGTGGGATAGATCCAGTGATGTCGTGCTTGAATGAACCATGCAGAGTGTCAGCCCCAGTGTTTGGAATCGTCGGAGTCACTTCCCTAGGAATCTTCTGTATCTCTAATGAGTAGTTGTACATGGTGTTGGGAACTTTCGACCCATGGGTATCTGTCTTAGAAAAATATCTCCATTCTAGGCTTCATCTGCTTGTCTGTATGGTCATACCAGGGTTCCGTAAAGCAGTAAAAGGGGAAGTCTTCACCCCCTTTGATGAATCGTACATTCAAGGAGTCACCTGGTATAGTCTGGATGCATTCTAGTCTTCTCTTTGGTCGAGACTGGTGGATCATTCTGATCTCTTATTTTGATGGTTGATACCCCAAACCACAAGGAGGGAAAGCATTCTTCAGTTCAATGGGATCAAGTATCCTTTACTGTCTTTGCCCTAGCCCCAGTCCGAGCATGAAGTGCATTTTTCCAAACATCTGAATCACATTGAAATTTCCATGAGGGTCGTATGCTGGGCAAACCCTTTCTTTGAAATCATCCCCTATCGGGAGTAGAAGTGGTTAAACTCGAAATTGTGATAGGATCATATTATTTGTCCCTTGTTGTATTTCAAGGATTGGATTGCTTGTGCTTGCACCCTCGGCATTATCGTCGTCGCCCAAAATAGTGACGACGCGTCTGTCGGCGAAGAACTTCAATTTCTGATGGAGCGAGGAAGACACACCCTTGATAATGTGGAGCCAAGGTCGTCCGAGTAATAGATTGAAACAAGATGTGATATCAATAACTTGGAATTCAATGACAGGGTTTATAAGTCCAACCCCTGTTATAAGTTTTATGGATTCCATTACTTCTCGATAAGTATTATCATAAGTGCGTACAACAGTGGAAGTTGGAGCGAGGTCACTTTCCTTTAGTCCTAAGCATTTGAAGCTTGTTAATGGGCATACATTCAAGGTGGATTCATTATCGAGAAGAGAGAGTGGTACGATTTACCCTATAACCTCGACAAAGATGTTAAGTGCATGATTGTGGTTTGGCCCAATTCTGGGTATTTCTTCTTCAGAAAAGGATATCATTTGAGTAGAGTTCAAGGATTCGACTAAATTTATCGCTTCTTCTGGTGTAGTAGAAGGAGGAACTGTGGGTCTAGTGAGAAACTTGATTAAAGCATTTCTGTGAAGCTGGGAAGATATGAAAAGCCCCTATAGGGTGATGTTAGCTTGAGTTTTCTTCAGTTGATCTAAGATTTTACTTTCCTCGAGGGTCATTTCTAGCATAAAAAGGTTTTAAATGCCCTTCCCTTTTCATTGGCTAGTAGTGGGCTTGGGATTTGGTAATTCCTCTCTGATCTGGTCATGTGATTTATTGAAGAAGGAAGGAACATGAAACATATTTCTACGTTGATCTCAAGTTGTTCTGCTACCTTGTTTATTTCTTCGAGGAGCTCCTAAAATGATATCATCCCACACATGTTGGCTATCAATCCAGTTTTCTCGAAAGCTTGCTCTTTATTCGAATCTTCAAATTCCTCCCCCCATCCGGTGGCAACAATTCCGTCTTTCCATATAAAGTTATTGCATTCCACAACTTCAATGGCTTCTTCATATAGGTCTTTTTACTCTGTGGGGTTGAGTAAGGGTGAAGGGACCAGGCGCCCTTGTAGCTTCATATTATCAAGTAAATCAGTCATACTGTAAATATCGTTAGTTTGCCTGAATGATTTTGCCGTGATTTGGACAATGTCATGTAGGCTGACTTCATCAGTTGGTACCACCCAACTGTCTGACTTTTGCTTCCATTTCTGTGCTTCTAAGAATAGCGTTCTGAACCTCTGGTAATCAATGATCATCTGTGAGGGAAATTTCAGCCCAAACTCTAGGAGTTGGTTTAACACTTATGATAATCCCATACTTCCATTTTCAGAACGGGTACGGACAGTGATGCATGCTCTGGTAAGGAGTGACAGTGTCTAATAAGTGAAGATAATAGGGTGTAGGAGGAAATATGGGAAATTTTAGAGAGGTTTGGGAGAGTATATGTGTGTGATTTGAGTTGAGGGATCAAATCCTAGGTTCGTTTCTAGGAAGATAGCATTGGTATGATTTGGGAGCGAGTTGTGAGTAGTGTTTGTCTTAGGATTGGCTGGTGGGGCAATGGTACCCCGTTCAATTAAACCTTGGATTATGTTTTTGAGGTGAAAGCATTCGTCGGTGGTATGGACAGCAGTTTGGTGAAAGGCGCAATGGGCATCTGCCTTGAAGTTACTTGGAAGTGGATTTGGAAATGGACAGGGGTCCAAGGGTTTGATAAGGTTTTGGCTTAAGAGGGCTTGATAAACTTTGGAGAGGGTGTAAGGACATTTTTGTCCATTAATAATTTATATGTCGTACGCCGTTACACCGTTGAAGAAATTCAAGATTCATACATTCATCAACGGATCCGAATATCAAAAGAAGAAGAGGAATCAAAACTGACAGACCGGACCGGTCCGCCTCCCTACCGGACCGATCTGCCAACGGACCGGTCTGCCCCTTAATCGGACCGATCCGCTTGCTGCAGATCCAGTATACCCCGGACCGCAAGCAAACCGATGAAGCAGGATCAACCGAACCGATCCGGTCACAACCGGACCGATCCGCCTCAGATTAAAAGACCGATCCGGTAAATCGGACCGATCCGCCTCAAACCCGGACCGATCCGCCTGGGATAAACTTCGCCAGATCTGCTGAGATTTTTTAGGCTCAAAGTTTTCTTATTTAAATCCATCTTCGGGGAGTTATTTTTTAAGACTTTTCAAGACGATATTCAGAGTCCTAAATACTCTAAGTCTTCACCTATTGAGCCCTAGACTCTAGGTTTTTGATTCACACAAATTTTCAATCCTTTGTTAATCCTTTTGGTAACCCAAGAATACAACTTTGGTTTGTTCAACCCTTGTGGAGAAGCCGTTCTCTTCTTCATTGCTGCCCTCCTGGAAAGGGAAAATTCCAGCCCTCGACATAGGAACCGACACCTGCGGGTATTTCTGTGTCACACTATTTCTAGCCGTTGCTTTGAAGGTTTACCGAAGACACCGTGCGTTACACTTGTGGACGATTATCAGGTTGTATGTAAGTCAATGGTCTTGTAAATTCTTTAAAGTTCTAGAACTAAAGGTTTTGCCCTTTGGGGCTTTTTTCCTTAACTTTGTGTCGCGTGCTTTATATTTGATGGGATGATTTAGATGCATGTTTAAGGGTTGATTTTATTTGGTTTAAAAGTAGACGCTAATTAAATAAGGGTTCTTGGAAACTTGCGAATTTAATTTAAATCGATATTACACGCGTTCTCAAATTGGTATCAGAGCAGGTTGCGCTAATTTATTGAGTATTCCTATTTTCCGCAAAATCGTGTGATATTGATTTTTTTTGAAAAATCAGTTTTGTGAAAATTCTCATTTTTTCCTATGGAGCACTTATATAATCAGATGCCTATCTTTGACGGGTCTAATTATGCCTATTGTAAAGCTCGTATGAAATCAATTTTAAAATCTATTGACGAGCGTGTTTGGTTGCTTTGCGAAAATGGTTGGACTCCTCCCACGGTCACTGTTAATAACATCACCACTTTAAAACCCGTGTCTGCCTGGACTGAAGATGATTATAAATTGTCCAATTTTAATTCCCGTGGTCTGAGTGCTATTTCTGGAGCTGTCTCTCCTGATGAGTTTCGCCGAATTATGACGTGCACCACGTCTAAAGAGGCTTGGGATGTTTTGAAATTGACACATGAGGGTACTAACGCGGTTAAAGAGTCAAAATTACAAAATTTGGCCACCCAATTTGAGACTATCACCATGTCTGAGTCCGAATGCTTTGATAATTTTTATGCACGTTTGTCAGACATTGTTAACACATGTTTTAATTTGGGTGAGGTGATTGATAACACGCGTGTCGTTAAAAAGATTTTGAGATCTGTCCCAAAACGCTTTATTCCTAAAGTCACTGTTTTGAACTCTTTGGGAAATTTGAAATCACTTAAGTTGGAAGAACTTGTAGGAGATCTTCAAACCTATGAGATTGATATGTTTCCCAAAACCATTAAGGCTAAGGATAATGGCATTTCTTTAAAGACTCATTTTAAGAAAAAGAAAGAAAAAGTTTGTGAGTCCGATTCTGAGGGAGATTTTGATTTTAATGACATGGCCTTGTTTGCGAAAAATTTTAAAAAATTTCTCAATATGAACAAAAATAATTCTTCCAATAAAAAGAAATTTTTTGAGAAAAATAAAAAGAAAGAGGAGGCCAAAGATAGTGATAAGGAGGATGAGATCAGGTGCTTTGAGTGTGAAGGGAAAGGGAACATAGCTAGAGAGTGTCCTACTAGGATAAGGAGAAAGGGGAAAGATACTGCTATGCCCTCCACACTTAGTGATAGTAGTGAAGGTGAGGGTGATGAGACTGGTGGTGAGAAGTTTGTAGCTTTTTCTAGTCGTGTGAGCACACCCACCTTGTCCCACAATAGTGCACACGAAAGTGATAGTGATGGTTTGAGCACTTCAAGTGAGGGAGAAAGTGGAGATGAAAGTGAGCTCCAAAAAGCTTTTAGATATTTGTACACCGAGACCTTGAAAACAAAGAAGTATAATAGGGATTTAGGTCGTCGGGTTTTAGATTTGGAGAAAGAGAAGGAAGTTTTGAGAAAGGAGAAGTGTGATTTGGCCGACACATTGTCTAGTCTGAAGACACGTGTATCCCAACTCGAGAGTGATTTCGAACGTGCCCGGGAGGTCAAAGTCAATTTTTTGAACGCACCTAAGAAGGTTGAAAAGGTGGTTCATAAGGGTAAAGGTGAGAAGTTAGGAATAAGTCATGACAGTGCTTCTTCTTCCAAATTAGCACCCGAGCTGGTTCCCACTTTAGTGTTTGATTCACGTGAGTCTCACCCTAACCCACCTAGGCGTCCCATTCCCATTAGGAGAGTGCGTCCTAGTGTTTTTGAGAGAGGTGTTCCTAGGCCTATTTATGTTTGCTCACATTGCAAGAGGAGAGGACACCTTAGGGAATTTTGCTTTAAGTTGGGGTATGTGTCACGTTTTGTCTAAACGTGTTTCTGGCACACATGCACCCACACATGATACTTTACATGCTCCCGGAGACTACATGAGAGAGTTTGCACATTTAGGTGAGCAAGTTAAGTTTTTAGTCAAAACTTCACAAGAATTGATAGAGGTTTTTCATAAGCTGTCACCACCTTTGGAAAACCCCTCCGCACCTAATGATTGAGGTTTGACTTGTTTACTAGCATAGGGTGATTTTCATGATGACATTGTTTGCTTATTGCTAGTATGTATCATTTTTGTATATATTTTTGTTTTGAAAATTTATGAAAAATACAAAAAAAAAAAAAATCCAAGAAGATTTTTTTGTTTGCACCGTTTATGGATGAACACTTTGGATGACCAAGTCACAACATCATTCCATTATTTTCATGTGACTATTTGATAGTGTTTTGAGACAATAGGTCAATTCATCCATGTGCTTTATAATGTTTGGAGTCATTAAGATGTGATTAAGTGTTTCTTCCTACATGTTTGACTCATGTTTCCTTTATTGCACACATGCACGGATTTGTTTGATTATTGTGCTTGTCTTATCACATGTTGGTTGGGTGTTTTCACTTCAATCCTGTCCTTTAAAACAAACCAAGCGCGATAAAATTTTGATAAGGAAATTGTGCATTTAAGAACCGTTTTGTGAGTTTTTGTGCTTTGTTTTAAAACGGGGAAGGGCTGTGAAAGGTTCATTTTGCCTTTGCGAATACTAAGCCACCGTTAAATTGGACCTAAAAAATGGAGGAATTTTATTATCCGAGGTCCAAAGAGGTTAAAAGAGCCCAAAAAAATTGAAAGGCAATAAAAGGAAATTCATGCCAAATTATGGGCCATTTAGGTTTTTGCACCAATTCTCCAAAGTTTGAGAATTTAGATTACCTCTAAAAGAAAATATATATGAGGGAGTTTGGTTGGAGAATTTAAAACGGGTTTGCACGTCCTTGAAATACTTGAAAATGCGCTACATAGTTTTGGACGTTATTGGTGTGAAAATCATTTGACTTTGATTTGTTGATCTGCATAAGACTGTCATCTAAATTCAATAAATTTTTACACCTAAGGATACCTTTGATGTTCATTCGTTAGGAGTACACGTATGCATCGTGCACATATGATTGATTGAGTTGATTTACCTATCGAATGTGTTCACACCCATTCATTCCATTTCCATGACTTGGTTGTTTGAGTCTAAATCCATGGTGTGATTTTTGTATCATATTTGTTCATATTGGTATCTTATTTTTGTACGAAAAAATTGAAAAAAAAAATCAAAAATAGTTTGTGTATGTTTTGTGTACCGTGACACCCCGATTTTGCTTGATTGATTCATTCTTCTTATTTGTCTATTTGGGGACATCATAAAAAGGGGGAGAAAGAATTATCATATTATGGGGGAGTTTGAAGTTTGGGGGAGTTTTTGAGATGTTGCTTATGTTTTTATCATATATTGATATCCATGTTATCTCATTTCAAACTCGATATGTCACGTGGTATTTTCTTTGTCTCATGTGTGTAGGTACTACATGGATTATCATTGGATTGCACACCCTGATGAGAAAAGCTTTGAGATTTGATGATTCCTGAAGAATTGAAGAACAAACGCTGTAGTCTTATTCAATTGTATCTTTCCAGTTTTGGGTTCATGGAAGGGTAGATTTGTATAGGCATTTATTTGCTTTGATAATTCGGATGTTTTGTTTTTATGTATGTACCGGCATAGACATATGGGGATATTTGTTAGGACATTTTTGTCCATTAACAATTTATATGTCGTACGCCGTTACACCGTTGAAGAAATTCAAGATTCATACATTCATCAACGGATCCGAATATCAAAAGAAGAAGAGGAATCAAAACTGACAGACCGGACCGGTCTGCCTCCCTACCGGATCGATCCGCCAATGGACCGGTCCGCCCTTCAACCGGACCGATCCGCTTGCTGCAGATCCAGTATACCCCGGACCGCAAGCAAACCGATGAAGCAGGATCAACCAAACCGATCCGGTCACAACCGGACCGATCTGCCTCAGAATAAAAGCACCGATCTAGTAAATCAGACCGATCCGCCTCAGACCCGGACCGGTCCGCCTGGGATAAACTTCGCTAGATCTGCTGAGATTTTTTAGGATCAAAGTTTTCTTATTTAAAGCCATCTTCGGGGAGTTATTTTTTAAGACTTTTCAAGACGATATTCAGAGTCCTAAATACTCTAAGTCTTCACCTATTGAGCCCTAGACTCTAGGTTTTTGATTCACACAAATTTTCAATCCTTTGTGAATCCTTTTGGTAACCCAAGAACACAACTTTGGTTTGTTCAACCCTTGTGGAGAAGCCCTTCTCTTCTTCATTGCTGCCCTCCTGGAAAGGGAAAATTCCAGCCGCCGACAAAGGAACCGACACCAACGGGTATTCCTGTGTCACATTGTTTCTAGCCGTTGCTTTGAAGGTTTACCGAAGACACCGTGCGTTACACTTGTGGGCAATTATCAGGTTGTATGTAAGTCAATGGTCTTGTAAATTCTTTAAAGTTCTAGAAATAAAAGGTTTTGCCCTTCGGGGATTTTTTCCTTAACTTTGTGTCGCATGCTTTATATTTGGTGGGATGATTTAGATGCATGTTTAAGGGTTGATTTTCTTTGGTTTAAAAGTAGACGCTAATTAAATGAGGGTTCTTGGAAACTTACGAATTTAATTTAAATCGATATTACACGCGTTCTCAGAGGGGATCATGGAGCTCGGTGTATTCCTTTTAGACTGGGACATGGCTCCTTTCTGGTTCCCACGAGGTGGTTGGTTGAGAGATGTTATTGATGGTTGAGACTGCAGCACTGACAAGTTTGTCATATTTTAAGAAAAAGAAAGAAAAAGTTTGTGAGTCCGATTCTGAGGGAGATTTTGATTTTAATGACATGGCCTTGTTTGCGAAAAATTTTAAAAAATTTCTCAATATGAACAAAAATAATTCTTCCAATAAAAAGAAATTTTTTGAGAAAAATAAAAAGAAAGAGGAGGCCAAAGATAGTGATAAGGAGGATGAGATCAGGTGCTTTGAGTGTGAAGGGAAAGGGCACATAGCTAGAGAGTGTCCTACTAGGATAAGGAGAAAGGGGAAAGATACTGCTATGCCCGCCACACTTAGTGATAGTAGTGAAGGTGAGGGTGATGAGACTGGTGGTGAGAAGTTTGTAGCTTTTTCTAGTCGTGTGAGCACACCCACCTTGTCCCACAATAGTGCACACGAAAGTGATAGTGATGGTTTGAGCACTTCAAGTGAGGGAGAAAGTGGAGATGAAAGTGAGCTCCAAAAAGCTTTTAGATATTTGTACACCGAGACCTTGAAAACAAAGAAGTATAATAGGGATTTAGGTCGTCGGGTTTTAGATTTGGAGAAAGAGAAGGAAGTTTTGAGAAAGGAGAAGTGTGATTTGGCCGACACATTGTCTAGTCTGAAGACACGTGTATCCCAACTCGAGAGTGATTTCGAACGTGCCCGGGAGGTCAAAGTCAATTTTTTGAACGCACCTAAGAAGGTTGAAAAGGTGGTTCATAAGGGTAAAGGTGAGAAGTTAGGAATAAGTCATGACAGTGCTTCTTCTTCCAAATTAGCACCCGAGCTGGTTCCCACTTTAGTGTTTGATTCACGTGAGTCTCACCCTAACCCACCTAGGCGTCCCATTCCCATTAGGAGAGTGCGTCCTAGTGTTTTTGAGAGAGGTGTTCCTAGGCCTATTTATGTTTGCTCACATTGCAAGAGGAGAGGACACCTTAGGGAATTTTGCTTTAAGTTGGGGTATGTGTCACGTTTTGCTTCTAAACGTGTTTCTGGCACACATGCACCCACACATGATACTTTACATGCTCCCGGAGACTACATGAGAGAGTTTGCACATTTAGGTGAGCAAGTTAAGTTTTAGTCAAAACTTCACAAGAATTGATAGAGGTTTTTCATAAGCTGTCACCACCTTTGGAAAACCCCTCCGCACCTAATGATTGAGGTTTGACTTGTTTACTAGCATAGGGTGATTTTCATGATGACATTGTTTGCTTATTGCTAGTATGTATCATTTTTGTATATATTTTTGTTTTGAAAATTTATGAAAAATACAAAAAAAAAAAAAAATCCAAGAAGATTTTTTTGTTTGCACCGTTTATGGATGAACACTTTGGATGACCAAGTCACAACATCATTCCATTATTTTCATGTGACTATTTGATAGTGTTTTGAGACAATAGGTCAATTCATCCATGTGCTTTATAATGTTTGGAGTCATTAAGATGTGATTAAGTGTTTCTTCCTACATGTTTGACTCATGTTTCCTTTATTGCACACATGCACGGATTTGTTTGATTATTGTGCTTGTCTTATCACATGTTGGTTGGGTGTTTTCACTTCAATCCTGTCCTTTAAAACAAACCAAGCGCGATAAAATTTTGATAAGGAAATTGTGCATTTAAGAACCGTTTTGTGAGTTTTTGTGCTTTGTTTTAAAACGGGGAAGGGCTGTGAAAGGTTCATTTTGCCTTTGCGAATACTAAGCCACCGTTAAATTGGACCTAAAAAATGGAGGAATTTTATTATCCGAGGTCCAAAGAGGTTAAAAGAGCCCAAAAAAATTGAAAGGCAATAAAAGGAAATTCATGCCAAATTATGGGCCATTTAGGTTTTTGCACCAATTCTCCAAAGTTTGAGAATTTAGATTACCTCTAAAAGAAAATATATATGAGGGAGTTTGGTTGGAGAATTTAAAACGGGTTTGCACGTCCTTGAAATACTTGAAAATGCGCTACATAGTTTTGGACGTTATTGGTGTGAAAATCATTTGACTTTGATTTGTTGATCTGCATAAGACTGTCATCTAAATTCAATAAATTTTTACACCTAAGGATACCTTTGATGTTCATTCGTTAGGAGTACACGTATGCATCGTGCACATATGATTGATTGAGTTGATTTACCTATCGAATGTGTTCACACCCATTCATTCCATTTCCATGACTTGGTTGTTTGAGTCTAAATCCATGGTGTGATTTTTGTATCATATTTGTTCATATTGGTATCTTATTTTTGTACGAAAAAATTGAAAAAAAAAATCAAAAATAGTTTGTGTATGTTTTGTGTACCGTGACACCCCGATTTTGCTTGATTGATTCATTCTTCTTATTTGTCTATTTGGGGACATCATAAAAAGGGGGAGAAAGAATTATCATATTATGGGGGAGTTTGAAGTTTGGGGGAGTTTTTGAGATGTTGCTTATGTTTTTATCATATATTGATATCCATGTTATCTCATTTCAAACTCGATATGTCACGTGGTATTTTCTTTGTCTCATGTGTGTAGGTACTACATGGATTATCATTGGATTGCACACCCTGATGAGAAAAGCTTTGAGATTTGATGATTCCTGAAGAATTGAAGAACAAACGCTGTAGTCTTATTCAATTGTATCTTTCCAGTTTTGGGTTCATGGAAGGGTAGATTTGTATAGGCATTTATTTGCTTTGATAATTCGGATGTTTTGTTTTTATGTATGTACCGGCATAGACATATGGGGATATTTGTTAGGACATTTTTGTCCATTAACAATTTATATGTCGTACGCCGTTACACCGTTGAAGAAATTCAAGATTCATACATTCATCAACGGATCCGAATATCAAAAGAAGAAGAGGAATCAAAACTGACAGACCGGACCGGTCTGCCTCCCTACCGGATCGATCCGCCAATGGACCGGTCCGCCCTTCAACCGGACCGATCCGCTTGCTGCAGATCCAGTATACCCCGCACCGCAAGCAAACCGATGAAGCAGGATCAACCAAACCGATCCGGTCACAACCGGACCGATCTGCCTCAGAATAAAAGCACCGATCTAGTAAATCAGACCGATCCGCCTCAGACCCGGACCGGTCCGCCTGGGATAAACTTCGCTAGATCTGCTGAGATTTTTTAGGATCAAAGTTTTCTTATTTAAAGCCATCTTCGGGGAGTTATTTTTTAAGACTTTTCAAGACGATATTCAGAGTCCTAAATACTCTAAGTCTTCACCTATTGAGCCCTAGACTCTAGGTTTTTGATTCACACAAATTTTCAATCCTTTGTGAATCCTTTTGGTAACCCAAGAACACAACTTTGGTTTGTTCAACCCTTGTGGAGAAGCCCTTCTCTTCTTCATTGCTGCCCTCCTGGAAAGGGAAAATTCCAGCCGCCGACAAAGGAACCGACACCAACGGGTATTCCTGTGTCACATTGTTTCTAGCCGTTGCTTTGAAGGTTTACCGAAGACACCGTGCGTTACACTTGTGGGCAATTATCAGGTTGTATGTAAGTCAATGGTCTTGTAAATTCTTTAAAGTTCTAGAAATAAAAGGTTTTGCCCTTCGGGGATTTTTTCCTTAACTTTGTGTCGCATGCTTTATATTTGGTGGGATGATTTAGATGCATGTTTAAGGGTTGATTTTCTTTGGTTTAAAAGTAGACGCTAATTAAATGAGGGTTCTTGGAAACTTACGAATTTAATTTAAATCGATATTACACGCGTTCTCAGAGGGGATCATGGAGCTCGGTGTATTCCTTTTAGACTGGGACATGGCTCCTTTCTGGTTCCCACGAGGTGGTTGGTTGAGAGATGTTATTGATGGTTGAGACTGCAGCACTGACAAGTTTGTCATATTTTAAGAAAAAGAAAGAAAAAGTTTGTGAGTCCGATTCTGAGGGAGATTTTGATTTTAATGACATGGCCTTGTTTGCGAAAAATTTTAAAAAATTTCTCAATATGAACAAAAATAATTCTTCCAATAAAAAGAAATTTTTTGAGAAAAATAAAAAGAAAGAGGAGGCCAAAGATAGTGATAAGGAGGATGAGATCAGGTGCTTTGAGTGTGAAGGGAAAGGGCACATAGCTAGAGAGTGTCCTACTAGGATAAGGAGAAAGGGGAAAGATACTGCTATGCCCGCCACACTTAGTGATAGTAGTGAAGGTGAGGGTGATGAGACTGGTGGTGAGAAGTTTGTAGCTTTTTCTAGTCGTGTGAGCACACCCACCTTGTCCCACAATAGTGCACACGAAAGTGATAGTGATGGTTTGAGCACTTCAAGTGAGGGAGAAAGTGGAGATGAAAGTGAGCTCCAAAAATCTTTTAGATATTTGTACACCGAGACCTTGAAAACAAAGAAGTATAATAGGGATTTAGGTCGTCGGGTTTTAGATTTGGAGAAAGAGAAGGAAGTTTTGAGAAAGGAGAAGTGTGATTTGGCCGACACATTGTCTAGTCTGAAGACACGTGTATCCCAACTCGAGAGTGATTTCGAACGTGCCCGGGAGGTCAAAGTCAATTTTTTGAACGCACCTAAGAAGGTTGAAAAGGTGGTTCATAAGGGTAAAGGTGAGAAGTTAGGAATAAGTCACGACAGTGCTTCTTCTTCCAAATTAGCACCCGAGCTGGTTCCCACTTTAGTGTTTGATTCACGTGAGTCTCACCCTAACCCACCTAGGCGTCCCATTCCCATTAGGAGAGTGCGTCCTAGTGTTTTTGAGAGAGGTGTTCCTAGGCCTATTTATGTTTGCTCACATTGCAAGAGGAGAGGACACCTTAGGGAATTTTGCTTTAAGTTGGGGTATGTGTCACGTTTTGCTTCTAAACGTGTTTCTGGCACACATGCACCCACACATGATACTTTACATGCTCCCGGAGACTACATGAGAGAGTTTGCACATTTAGGTGAGCAAGTTAAGTTTTAGTCAAAACTTCACAAGAATTGATAGAGGTTTTTCATAAGCTGTCACCACCTTTGGAAAACCCCTCCGCACCTAATGATTGAGGTTTGACTTGTTTACTAGCATAGGGTGATTTTCATGATGACATTGTTTGCTTATTGCTAGTATGTATCATTTTTGTATATATTTTTGTTTTGAAAATTTATGAAAAATACAAAAAAAAAAAAAAATCCAAGAAGATTTTTTTGTTTGCACCGTTTATGGATGAACACTTTGGATGACCAAGTCACAACATCATTCCATTATTTTCATGTGACTATTTGATAGTGTTTTGAGACAATAGGTCAATTCATCCATGTGCTTTATAATGTTTGGAGTCATTAAGATGTGATTAAGTGTTTCTTCCTACATGTTTGACTCATGTTTCCTTTATTGCACACATGCACGGATTTGTTTGATTATTGTGCTTGTCTTATCACATGTTGGTTGGGTGTTTTCACTTCAATCCTGTCCTTTAAAACAAACCAAGCGCGATAAAATTTTGATAAGGAAATTTTGCATTTAAGAACCGTTTTGTGAGTTTTTGTGCTTTGTTTTAAAACGGGGAAGGGCTGTGAAAGGTTCATTTTGCCTTTGCGAATACTAAGCCACCGTTAAATTGGACCTAAAAAATGGAGGAATTTTATTATCCGAGGTCCAAAGAGGTTAAAAGAGCCCAAAAAAATTGAAAGGCAATAAAAGGAAATTCATGCCAAATTATGGGCCATTTAGGTTTTTGCACCAATTCTCCAAAGTTTGAGAATTTAGATTACCTCTAAAAGAAAATATATATGAGGGAGTTTGGTTGGAGAATTTAAAACGGGTTTGCACGTCCTTGAAATACTTGAAAATGCGCTACATAGTTTTGGACGTTATTGGTGTGAAAATCATTTGACTTTGATTTGTTGATCTGCATAAGACTGTCATCTAAATTCAATAAATTTTTACACCTAAGGATACCTTTGATGTTCATTCGTTAGGAGTACACGTATGCATCGTGCACATATGATTGATTGAGTTGATTTACCTATCGAATGTGTTCACACCCATTCATTCCATTTCCATGACTTGGTTGTTTGAGTCTAAATCCATGGTGTGATTTTTGTATCATATTTGTTCATATTGGTATCTTATTTTTGTACGAAAAAATTGAAAAAAAAAATCAAAAATAGTTTGTGTATGTTTTGTGTACCGTGACACCCCGATTTTGCTTGATTGATTCATTCTTCTTATTTGTCTATTTGGGGACATCATAAAAAGGGGGAGAAAGAATTATCATATTATGGGGGAGTTTGAAGTTTGGGGGAGTTTTTGAGATGTTGCTTATGTTTTTATCATATATTGATATCCATGTTATCTCATTTCAAACTCGATATGTCACGTGGTATTTTCTTTGTCTCATGTGTGTAGGTACTACATGGATTATCATTGGATTGCACACCCTGATGAGAAAAGCTTTGAGATTTGATGATTCCTGAAGAATTGAAGAACAAACGCTGTAGTCTTATTCAATTGTATCTTTCCAGTTTTGGGTTCATGGAAGGGTAGATTTGTATAGGCATTTATTTGCTTTGATAATTCGGATGTTTTGTTTTTATGTATGTACCGGCATAGACATATGGGGATATTTGTTAGGACATTTTTGTCCATTAACAATTTATATGTCGTACGCCGTTACACCGTTGAAGAAATTCAAGATTCATACATTCATCAACGGATCCGAATATCAAAAGAAGAAGAGGAATCAAAACTGACAGACCGGACCGGTCTGCCTCCCTACCGGATCGATCCGCCAATGGACCGGTCCGCCCTTCAACCGGACCGATCCGCTTGCTGCAGATCCAGTATACCCCGGACCGCAAGCAAACCGATGAAGCAGGATCAACCAAACCGATCCGGTCACAACCGGACCGATCTGCCTCAGAATAAAAGCACCGATCTAGTAAATCAGACCGATCCGCCTCAGACCCGGACCGGTCCGCCTGGGATAAACTTCGCTAGATCTGCTGAGATTTTTTAGGATCAAAGTTTTCTTATTTAAAGCCATCTTCGGGGAGTTATTTTTTAAGACTTTTCAAGACGATATTCAGAGTCCTAAATACTCTAAGTCTTCACCTATTGAGCCCTAGACTCTAGGTTTTTGATTCACACAAATTTTCAATCCTTTGTGAATCCTTTTGGTAACCCAAGAACACAACTTTGGTTTGTTCAACCCTTGTGGAGAATCCCTTCTCTTCTTCATTGCTGCCCTCCTGGAAAGGGAAAATTCCAGCCGCCGACAAAGGAACCGACACCAACGGGTATTCCTGTGTCACATTGTTTCTAGCCGTTGCTTTGAAGGTTTACCGAAGACACCGTGCGTTACACTTGTGGGCAATTATCAGGTTGTATGTAAGTCAATGGTCTTGTAAATTCTTTAAAGTTCTAGAAATAAAAGGTTTTGCCCTTCGGGGATTTTTTCCTTAACTTTGTGTCGCATGCTTTATATTTGGTGGGATGATTTAGATGCATGTTTAAGGGTTGATTTTCTTTGGTTTAAAAGTAGACGCTAATTAAATGAGGGTTCTTGGAAACTTACGAATTTAATTTAAATCGATATTACATGCGTTCTCAGAGGGGATCATGGAGCTCGGTGTATTCCTTTTAGACTGGGACATGGCTCCTTTCTGGTTCCCACGAGGTGGTTGGTTGAGAGATGTTATTGATGGTTGAGACTGCAGCACTGACAAGTTCCCACAAGGGTGTACGATCGACCTGAGAATGCGTAAATGGGATTTATTTTTTAAAAGAAAGAAAGAAAATATTTTTAACATTTTTTCTTTTTGAGATTGAAAGACAAAATATTTTTGGATTTTTGATAAACAAAAGAGAAATATTTTTGGATTTTTGATAAAGATGGGAGAGATGTTTTTGGATTTTTTTTTATAAATAAAGGATAAATGTTTTGGGAGACAGGTCTCAGCATGATTATTATTATTATGTTCTCACTTGTATTAAATTCTCCTAAATGCAAAATGAAATGCCGGATGGGACCCGAGACTGGAAAAGTTGGTTTGTAACACATGCAAAGTTATGGATGGACTTGTAACCAGGCTTACAGGCATGGTCCCATTTTAAAAATGCGTAAAAATTTGGGCGGTAGGCCGACCCAGAATTTTAGTAGAGTTTCGGGTTGAAGCCAACAATCTAACTTGTGTGTCCTTGGTTTAACACTTATATACGGGTATAAAGTTGGTCTGGTGAATAGGAATCCCCCTTTTGGTGTGGCTTCCACGATATACGTCTTGCTTTTGAGGGCAATCGGTAGGTGTGGACAAGCCATTTGATATACCTGCGTGTACGTGAATTGCCTCACTATATACATCGTGGGGACAATACATGTGAGAGAGAATTTTATATACTCGGCGTACGTGAATGAGTTCCTTGTGATATACCTCCCGTCATGACTTCGGTCAAGAGGTACGATGCGGGGGAACCATTCGATATACGTCGAAGGTACGTGGCCAATGGAAGGTGAGAGTCATATCGCTTCCAGTTATTGGATAAAATTTGGTCAATCACAATGCTCTTTCGGTGATGTCGTGTGAATCATGCATGATTCTCTTATTTGTATCTTATGAGAGTATCTTTCTTGATCATGCCCAACAGGGAAAAAAATACGAGTACCGATGGTATACCAAGTATGGATGGGTGATGCGTGCAACATGTGGATATATGTGATCATAGGTGCACGTGGTGTGAAGTGTACACGGAGAATCTTCTACAAGTGTGTGAATAGAAGCATATGCATGAGGTACACATGAATAGTAAAGGGGGGGCATGAAACATAGGGGAAAATATAAGCAAATATAACACCCATGTAAATAGAGTCTTGCCCTCAAAATAAGTGTCCCCAACGGAGTCTCCATGGTGGCCATCCCCTCTGATCCTCGCGACGGGAGAGGCGAAGAAGAGGGGGGTCTCCCCTTAGTCTCATGCATCCCTCTAGGGAGCGCTTCGGCCGGTGTCGGTGATGAGGTGAAAAATATAGAGAGATGTAGTCACCAGTATATTTTACTCAAAACAGACAAAAGAAAAGGGAGTCATCCCGAAAGACAGCATCCAAAGACATACTCATACATACGAAACCAAAATGACTCGAAAAAATTCCGGAGGCTAAATTACGAAATGGGAAGGTGTTAGGAACACATTCCTCCCTTAAGGTCTCTCATGGGTTATTTCTATATTCCTTTATTTCCCCATGATATGTGTGCATGTGTATATGTAGTGAAGAGAGGAATCATCGACTTATATCATGGAAGAGATAAAACGAGTCATCTGTAGAAATATTCCTAAAAGTAAGATTAGAAAATAGGATTTGCGCGATTATCTTAACGTCGATCATTATAAGGGAATGATAACGCATGCGGGATAATACGCCACTAAGAACAAATATATGTTTATAGGGAGTTTGAGAGAGTTAAGTTTAAAGAATATAGAAAAAATAAGAAAAAAGTAAGAAAATGACTCGAGTCTCGGGTTTTACCCCGAGATGCCTACGTAGCCTATAAAGGCATCAAAGTCCACGTAGTTCGTACGCAAAATTAGGGGTGGGATTTATCCCATAAATCCAATCGGGGGCTTCTCTTATATGTGTGTGTGTAAAAAAGTGTTTTAGTTGTAAAAAAAGTGTGAGAATTACCGTTTGGAATTTATGAGCAAACCCTCTTTTTCTTATTTTTTTGGGTTTTATTTATGTGAAGATAAGAGATGTGCAATAATACTAAATAAAAAGTATATTAGAATATGTGAGATGAGAGAATTAAAGTGCTAAGTAATAAAACAAATTAATGCGAATTTAGAAGAATTTAAAGAGAGAATTGAGAAAGTTGGACCTTCTTGAAGATCTTGAGCTTGATCTTGGATGTTGGAGAGTAGTCCTTGCACTTGGGTGATGATGGACAGTACTTAATTCACCAAATTTTATGAAAAGGATGATGAAAAGTGAAGGTTGGAAAGGGATTTGCGTGTGGAAATCACGTTGTCTTCAAGAGGGGTTTTCTGAGGTCGCTGAGAATGATAGGTTTCAGATCTTATTCTCCTTGCAATAAGGTCAGGCCCTCCTTTTTATAGGCCCAGTGAATTGCCAATCATCATAGCCCTGGTCCTGCCAATCGGTACGTGTGTTTAGGCACACTGCCGATAGGTAGGGTTTGGAACTTGCCGTTTGGCAGTCTCTTTCAGGTTCCTTCGAAAAATCGATCGTAGAGTGCAAATCATTGATCTGAATTGCACAGGGTGAACCATTGGAAAGGTACTTAAGAGACATTCTAAAGTCTTTTAGACGTATCCCGGGTTTGGGAGTTGACTTTGGGTAAAATGTGGCTCAGAAGCGTTCGTCGGTCCTTTGGACGGGGAATCGTTGAACACAAACGGATTGTTCGTCCTCATGTAAGTCAGAATTGCACACGGGGAAGATCGTTGGAAAGTTTAGGATATGTACTTCAACATTCCAAAGAGTTTGACTCAGTTTGGGGAGTTGACTTAGGTCAACCGGGGTCTAGAAGCGTTCAGTGACCTTTCGGAGTAAAGCAGATCATTCGCCCGTACCGTAAGTCAGAATCACGCATGGGATGGACCATTGGGAAGGAGTTTCACTTCCCTTTGAAAATTCATTCAGTCTCGATTGAGATGAAGATTTTGACTTTTGGTCAAACGAATCCTGGGAGAGCCCGAAGGGCTCTAGATCAATAGTCGGGGTATGACTTAGGTTTGTAGAGATGAAGGGAGGTGCTAGGGACCTATGGAGAGGTTGAGGGTGTTAGAATAGGGTGTTTATAGGGGTAACTCTCTCCCTCTTTCGGATCACTAACACTTAAGATGGCGTTATATGCTATCGATTTATTACCCTCTTTCTTAAGTCTAGTGGGACACTCGACTACTTTGTGACCATACCCCTCGGACTCATCTCTCATTTTCTCACTCTTATCCTCTGGGGGGATTTTCCTTGTTCATGAATTTCTCATGTCTTTTCGAATATTTTGATTGCTTTTGGAACTTAAAAAATTTCTTAAACTTTTCCAACAAGACGACATCCTCAAAGTCAGAATCGAAATCGTCATTCGAAACTTTAGTCTCCCCCTTCGTGGCTTTCAAAGAGATGCCATTTTCTTTCTTTATCACTTTCTTGGAGGTAAACATATCGAGTTCATAGGTTTGTAAGTCACCTATAATCTCTTTCAGTTTCGATGAATTAAGCATACCCAAGGAATTCAAAACGGCCACTTTCGCATCAAACTTACTCGGCAACGATCTCAAAATTTTCTTAGTTACATGGTTATCGGGAATCTTCTCACCTAAATTAAACGACGCATTGAAAATAGTGGACAACCTCGCATGAAAATAATCAAGTGTCTCACTCTCTAACATCTTAATCGTTTCAAACAGTGTAGTGAGAATTTGCAACATAGACGCCGGAACCATGCTCGTGCCCTCATGAGTAAGTGCAAAAATATCTGAAGCCTCTTTCGATGTTTCACAAGTCATTATTATATTGTATTCTTCAGGTGTGACATATGAGGAAATAACGTGCAAACCCTTAGAGTTATAAAGTGCAACCCCATGTTCACTCTCAGTCCATTACTCAACGAGTTTCAAACTAGTCACCTGACCCTCTCGTGTGACTAGTGGAGTCCAACCTTTTTCAACTGCTAACCTCGTCAATTTATTTTAAAGCACTAACCATTTGCATTTTCTAGTAAGAATAATTAGTTACATAAAAAATAGGAGTACAAAATTATCATAATTACCGAAATGCATCCTTACAAGTAAAAGGGATCACCACAATAAAAATATGCGACCTACTCTGACACCAAATTGAAAAGGTCCCATTTTTAACACAAAATTAATTTAAGGATGATTAACACTTTCTCTTTTTGGAAAAACTATTTTTCAATTTTATTAAACCACACAAAGTTGTGACACAAATTTAACTTAACCAAATTTTATCTTATTTAACCCTAAGCATGCATCTAATGATTAAAGCAAGTAAAGTAAGGTAAGAAAATTCACAGCGACGCAGGATGGACAAGGAAACCACAAGGGTAAACACCTTTGGTTGGCCGAGGCCATACAATCACTATGAATATGGTTTTACAAAGGTGCAAAGACGTACTTACACAATGACTCGATCCCCACGGGTCTTGATGCGTCTTCGAATATTCAACCACTCCTCTCATAGTGCCCACGTAGAAAGTAACCTTCTTCCATGATACCTATCCACAGCAGTTGCCTCCACGAGTGCCTCAGTGTCCACCAATGTAGCCTGTAATGTCTACGATGTTGAAATGGAACTCCTTCGAATCTTCACCAAAAAACCCAGCGTTCTTCAAGTGTAGAACAACTTCTTGGTGGAAGAAATATCCCAATAACATATGACAATGAAACTTGGATCTTTTAAACTTCTAAGGATGTGTCTATCTTTGAAACCTTATAAAATAGTGTGCAAAACATGTACTGGACGTAAAATGTTTTTACAGAATGCACACCTATGAAATTCTAAGAGAAACATTCCTTAAATACTATTCTTGAGGCGATTGCTCACTCGAACGAAGTAACTTGCCGCTCGAACGATATGCCAATATTGCTCGAACGACACATCATCTTACTTGAATGTCATCTCACTTGAATGAAGAAGCTATGTCGCTCGAACGACTGCTGAAGTCGTTTGAACCAGAAAATGCGTATCAGAAAATTTCAACTGCATCTAAACATCTTTATCTCAAAATAAATAGTATATATAGTTCTTTAAAATAATTTTAAACACTGTAAAAAAAATTCTTTAATAAAATAACGTCCTTCAACAATTTAAAATTATTCTGAATCTCATTAATCATTTTCGTTCATACTTGTGTGATCTCGGAATGCAAATTAACTTTGAAGACGAAAATTTCACCATAAATCGGCATGAATAATTCTTTGAAGCTTTGTCGCAACGTCTTCAATAAAGTTGATTTGCCATAGACCACGTGGGATCATGACACAATAAAATACTGCTTATGACTTAAACAATTTTTGTTTTGATAATAAGTTAAATAAACATACATGGACTCAATTGGTAATTTTGTCCTTACAATTTCTATTTGGGAACATCCTTGGATCCCTTTTGCAAGGAATTTTAAAATTTCCACCCTCAAACCTCTGAATTGCTCTATTCGCCTTGTTAAAGGTTTACTAGTTCCGAGTGTGGGTGTGGGTGGTGGGGGTGGAATTCGACTATAATTCAATCCATGTTTAATAAGATTGATGTTGTGGCTATTATGAAAATCCCTCTTCGGCGGTTACAATGTAAAGATGGTTTTATGTGGACCAAATCTACTAATGGGGTGTATACCGTGTGTAGAGGCTAGAAGGAAGCTAATAATTTGGTTAATATGTCTACTTATTATCGAGATTCCACATCCCAAGTCCCTCTTAAATTGATGTGGAAATGTATTTGGTCTTTGAAAACCTCACCCAAAATTGGATATTTTTTTGCCAAGAATTTTCATATCATATGGCTATTAAAGGGAATATGTTTAATTGTAAATGTTCTAATTCCCCCACTTTCCCTCTAAATCTACTGAGCATGCTCATTTTTTTATGTAAATATGAGAGAAAGGCGTGGGAAATTGGCCCATATATGCATTAATATGATATCTCTAATGTTTCATCTTTACTCGGGTGGACTTGTGACCTGATTGCGGTTATCTCTTCTCTTTCTCATGCTATTTCGTCCTATATAAAAATTACTTGGATGGGCTGGTAGGTATGGAAATATCAAAATTTGTTCATTTTTAAGACCATATTTCAAAGCCTAAAATCGTCTTGGAGAATTTCTATAGTTCAAAGGGTGAATTTGAATTGGCGTTGGATACTACCCTTGCTTCCATGACAAGTGAATCTCATGTGCATAATGATTTGAGATGGAGTCATCCACTAATGGGACAACTCAGATTAAGTATGGATGGTGACAAACAATTCAAAAGGAGCGATTGCGGGTATTTTTAACGATCATGGTAGCGAACTTATCGATACTTTTGCTAATCAAACCAAGGTATATTCAACATCTATGTGTGAGGCGAAAGCGATTAGATCAATATGCTTTTTTGTCAAAGCTCATAACATCCATTGGTGTAGAGTGATTGTAATTGTGTAATTGATCTGTGTTCTTCTGATTTAGACCCTCCTTGGGAATTAAATGCTTATGTTAGTGACATTAGAGATTTAGCTAAAATTTGTTGTATTGATTTTTCTTGGATTTGTAAAGATGCCAACAAGGTGGCCTATTGAGTGGATAAAGAGAAAATGACTAATTCTCTCACTTTAAACTGACTCTCATATACGTGTCCAAATTTTCAAGCTTTGTTGTAGTCATATATTCATGATTAATGCAAGACGTTTTCTTCTTCTAAAAAAAGAATATTTTGGAGTTATCTTTTCTTGATACTTACCCTACTTCATTCACTTTCTTTCCCTTTCCAAATAGTTGGAGGAGGCGTATATTTTGGTTTACTAGTTGGTGATTGGGACACCCCACCCAATTAAATACCGGGTGATCAATTCTTTATTAAATTAAAACAAGATTCTTATTTGGCTCATTATTAACATCATTGATGAAAACCATATTAATTACTAATTACCTATTAGTTGATTAAGTCGATACCAAATTTTATCTTTCATTAAACAAATAGCAACATACGGAATAAAAATAAACTAAACCATACACACAACCACTAAGTCTAAAATAATACTGAATAAATAAGTGACTTCCCGAATAAACCATCGGCTACAAAATCCCAAATCCAAAATAATAATCTTGTAGATAATCAATAAATTTGAGTAAAAATCTGAACAGAATAAGTACTGAATGGGCAACACACCCAGAGTGAAATACTGATACAAGGAAATCATAATCAAGTAATGAACAACTGAAGCTTCTAGTCCAAATCCTGTATGCATCCACATGTGTTGCAGCTATGCATCCCTGGAATAGATAATCAAGTTTAGCGTCCATATGGAGGGACACCTAAAAGGTTTCAAAAATAGTTGCAAGTGATAAAGTTTGCAGTAATTAAAATGCATGAATACTTTTCATATTTCAGCTAGTGTCGCACTCACTTGAGAAAATATTCACCCATCAACTATTGTGCACACCTACTTCTTCTTTTATAACTCCCTAGTTACAAGCCCGTCTAACTAGCTAGTCATAAATGCTCCTGACATACCGCTCTAACCTGAGTCATCATACTCTTAATAAAAAAGTTATTTCCCCCATTGACTTAATGAATCATGTCTGATAAAATCATATAACAGTCTCACTAGTTATATCAATAATAAAATTTTACTTTATGTATTTTTGCCCTTGTATAAATATCTACACCATTATATATGTATAATTATACTACAACATTCACACACATGATATCCCTCCTCCCGAGTAATAACTCACCGGATGCTTTCTCTAAAATGCTATCACCCTAGGTATACTCAATCCATCCTCGATACCACGAGACGGTCAGCTCGCACTTAATCGGGTAATAAAATAATAAGCGTAGTGGAGGCGGTCATAGTTCCCCGAGTGTGAGACTGAATCATACCCAAGATTTCTCACCCCGAAAATAACCACAACATAAAATAATGGACTCTATGACTTGGGGATTATACTCTCGCAGCATTCACAAGCCACGGGATTCACCCAAAACACACAACCTCTTATGATAGCACTAGAGGAATATGTATTACTGTAAATATATTTAACACAGATAACTATATATATATATATATATTTAAATTTAATTAAGTACAGCGAACTCGTGCCAAACTCTCTCCTGGCACAAGTCTATAATAATCGAGTCTATTTACCCAACTCTAATTTTTCATTATCATATTGGTTCACAATTTGGGTTACTCATACATCCGTAATCCCATCCCAATTTTTGAAATTCTCTCAATTTCGTAATACGCCCAAAGGGTTCTAACCTTAGATTTCTCTCAAATTGGCTTAACAACTCCCTTATGATAGCCTATTGCAATTAAATAGGTCCCTCCCTATATTTTCAAAAACAACCCAAAGGTTCCCCCATCAGTTTTAGGGAACTAATAGAAAAATTCCCCAATTCTAGGTAGCCGAATCGATTCGGCCCTATTTCGAATTGATTCGCCCTACCGAATCAATTCGCCTTAGGAACCATATCGATTCTCTCTTAACCCTTCAAGATTTTGGTTTGTTTATCCAAACTTAACCTAATCAAAATTAACATTTTATTCATGTAACAACAGGTCCTAATCATCCTAGAAACCTTTAATCATCATCGAATTAACTCATCACCCAATATTTCTCGATTTCGGTATTATCTAGGTTTCATTCAATCATTCTCAAATTAGATTTTATAAACCAAAATTAAACAGCATCATCTACTGGGTTTCTCAAAAAATTCAGATTTCGTATACTTAGAATCATAAAGCATCATCAATTTCGCTTTTATTCATAACAAAGTGTCCAATTTAATGAAAACACATTTTTTATACAAAAACCCACCCAAAAATGAATTTTCAATCAAACCCACTATGATATGAATCAAAATACTGCAATGAATATTCAAATCAAGTTAAAATCTTTCCTCAATAGATTCGAAGGGTCTGATTCCTTTGAGGTAAAAGATGGATATATGAAGAACACACACAATTCTTCTTGATTTGGCTCCCAAAAGCTCCCCCTCTTTATCCCTCTTTTATTCTCTATAGATATAGGGTTTTTTATTCGAGTTATGGCTGCCACTAACTCCATAAATTAGGTTTAATATTGTTAATCTCAAAATTAGCCTAATGTGTCAAGCCCAATTGACTCGAATAGCCCCATGTGGGCCCAATTATGCCTAAAAACGCCCTGAGACCTAATTACTACCCCCAGGTACTCTATTCTGACTATCACGACCTATTCGAAATCCACCGTGCACTCAGAATCATCATTTGATTCACTTTACTAAAAAAAACATCTCGACCTCAATATAGTCTATACCCAACTCCCGGTTGAGATACATTAAATTCTCGTCGTTTGAGTCACTTCGACATATAATAATAGTCGCATATTATTTAATACACACTTAATAAATTTATTCCGTTTATATTAATCATTATCTCTCTCGATTAATATTTAATAACATCGCATTATTTAATTCAATTAATTTACATTCAACATAGCGTTCTTTTCATATAGGACCTTATTATTAGGACTATTGTTTTTATCATCACGTGATTGAGATATTGTGCTTCTTCTATTAAATTTTCTATTAAATATGAACTCATACAAAAAATTTTAAATTTCAGATGCCGCCTAAGAGAGGTAGACCAACTAGAGCACCAGTGAGAGTTGAGGTGAGAGAGGCTCATCAGGAGCCATAGGTGTAACACCCCGTGTTTTTATTTATTATTTAATTAATTAATTGGAATTTTTGAGAAAAAATAAATTTTTGAATTTTAAAATTTTTATTGGCTAAATTTGTTGGTTATGATTTTAGAAGAATAAAACTTCAAGCGGAATTAAAATCAGAGTTAAAACGGATTTTATAATATTTTGCCTTATAGGCATTTTTTAGGCAAACTGTCAGTTTTTCGGGGTGATCGATCGATCGACCCTCCCAGAAAACGTGCGTTGTTAGCTGTTTTTAGAGTTTGTGTAGGATTAGGACTCCTAATCACTATATAACCTTGTTACTCCGTAGGGGGATCTCTCATAATCACTTTTCCTCCAGTTTTTCATTAGAGAACACTTCCAAATATTTTTCCTCTTACTCATAATCATCAACCTTCAACAAAATCAAGTTTTTGTCACAAGTTTTTGAAGTCTTAATTGGGATTTAATCAAGATCGTTTAAGAACACTGTTTTGTTAATTTTTCGAGAGGAATCCAGATATCTAATCATATTTTCAACAGAATCTTCAGAGGCATGAATACTCTATTCTTTTTCTTTAGTATCATGCGTTTTAAGCGTCGCCTAAACACTTAATTACATGTTTTCTTAAAAATAATTAGTAACTTAATTAGAAAAAGTGGACACTAATTATGGGGATATTTTTATAAAATCTTTTAATCTGAATAATATTCATAACCCTTTGGGTACGTAGGATTCATGAGTGATTTTGGGTTTTATTGGTGTGGGTTGCATGTAGAAAAACCCTAGTTTTAAAATAAATAATTTTTGGGTGCGTATAACTCATGAAATACATGTAGAGATAATAAAAATTTGGCTTTTGATATATATATGATGAAAACTTGGTATATTTAATTTAAAATAATTAAATGAAATTATTTGGCTATTATTGACGTTGTGATAATTAAATTAAAGAATTAATTTATTTGGACTATCATGCGCAGTGTTATACGTTGATTAATTATTCTTGTTGGTGTGACTTGTTAGTATTATTAAATATCTTTGTGACGACGGTTGTTGGGTATTATTGCTCTCCCTATATTTTAGGATGCCTTCTAGGTAGGGGACTAATGGGTAGGCCTTTTAATGATTTACGCCTTCTAGGTATGGGATTAGTGATGGTAGATTATCACGGTTTTATCATGTCGGGGTGGGCTGATTTTTATTACTTTGTCATCGTTACGGTAGTCTAAGTACGAGACTAAGGTAAGATTTATGTTAGAAAATCCTCCTATACATAGGATAGGATGTATTGATAACTTGGGGACCCTTAGGTATGGGACTAAGGGGTATTTTGAGGATCTCACATCGATCGAAAGGGTGGGGTGATTATAAATTGAGAACTTGAGAATTAATGCCTAAGATAAAAACGAGTATTAAAATTTGTGGCGACATAATGTGTCGGGGCCGACAGTTTAAACGGGTCAGAGGGCGATTTATGTCGTGTCGTGTGTGGAACCTTGTCATGTGTCGGGGCCGACAGTTAAACGGGTCAGAGGGCGATTGACAAGGGCAACCTTGTCATGTGTTGGGGCCGACAATTTAAACGGGTCAGAGGGCGATAGACAAGGGGAAGTGTGACACTTTAATAAAAAAAAGTGATAACTATAATAAAAGTTGGTTAATTTAATTAAATTAACATCGTGGGACTCGGGAATTTAAAATCATATTGGTGTGCCTTTATAAATGGGGATTTCTGCGGGTAGTTAGTGATTTATATTTATCACGTTTAATTATCCCATTTAATTTAAAATACTCTATTGTGATATTTATTGCGTATAATGCTACTGTTTGGATTCAAGGATCCTATTTGAGGGGAGTAGTGTGTATTCTTGCTCGGGGCTTTGGCTCTGACCCATGCGTTGACTAATCTTTTTCAGGATTTAATTTGGAGAAGCTGCATAAGTTTATCGGAGCTATCATTGGAGGTGCAGCTGGAGTTATTTACTTTATGGCATAGTTTAGTTATACTTTCTTTTCCAGTTGTATTATGAGACTTCATTGGAGTTTTATTGGGCCATTCGGTTCCAAAGTTGTTTAAAGGATTTCTGTTGGGATTATTCAGATTTTATTTAATCATTATTGGAGATTGGATTTTTTTGGAGTTGGCATGTGATGGATCTTTTATCGCTTAGTTATTTGTGATCATTTGAGATTGACTCAATTTTTTATCATATGGACTGATTTATTTATGTCTCATATCTGTCTCATGCTAATAATGGTATTTTATTTACTCACGACCGGCTTAGTTTTGGTGGCGGCCGACGCCAGAATTAGGCGGGGTGTGATAATAGGTACTGGAGTCGTAGACACCACCGGGGATGGTGATGACTGTACATGTGTCCGAGATAGTGGCCCAGGAAGTCAATGTAACCATGACTACCATGGTCGTCAATTTTATAGACACCCAGCCACAACCGCTAGTGGCACCAGTGATTCAGGCCCAACCGGGGTCGTTGTCTTGGCAGAAACTTAGGTAGGATTTTCAGAAAGGCTAGCCACCAGAGTTTTCCGAGAGCTCAGATGTTATAGCATCATGTCAATGGAAAAAGGAACTATAAGCTCATCTACGTATGATTGAGTGCAACGACACTAAAAAATTTTTGCTTGCCACGTTCAGACTTATGGGAGTCGTGATGTAGTGGTAGGAGTCTATTACCACCTCAGAGAGAGGGATACGATGTCATACGAGACGTTTGTCTATGAATCAATTTCCTCAAGGGGAACGTGCCGAAAATCTTTCTTACTCCTCTAGTACTTCTTCAGCGATTCCATGTGGAACACGTCGTGTATTCGATGTAGGTGTTCTGGTAAACCCAGTCTATATGTTACTAGTCACACTCTCTCAATAATAGGGAAAAGTCCCACATACATCAGCGCTAGATTCTCCTTCTTGCCAAACCTCATGAACAACTCCATGGGAGACACCCATACCAACACCTGGTTACCAACATCTAACTAAATAAGTCTCTAGTCTGCCTCGACATAACTCTTTTGCATGTTCTGAGCTATTAAAATACGCCCTCGAATCAGCTCGATCTTGGTAGTAGTCTCTTACATTATCTCTGGCCCCAATAACTTGTTGCCCCTACCTCTAACAAGAAAGAGAGTGAATAACAAGGCCTCCCATAAAGTGCCTCAAACAGTGCCATGCCAATGATGAACTAGTAATAGTTATTATAAACGAACTCTACTAATGGAAAGTGTCACTCCCATTCTCGCTCAAAATCTAGAGTGTACGTAATCAACATATCCTCTAGCATCTCATTAACCCTCTCAGTCTATCTGTCTATTTATCGATGATATACGGTACTCAACCGCAAGTCCGTGCACATGACCTCCCAAAAGTTGTGCCGAAAGTGAGACACAATGATCTTATCTCTATCAGACACGACGTTAATTGATACCGCGTTCATCTTAACTATCTCCGCAATGAACAATTACGCATACTGCATCATCTTGAAATCGACGAGAACTATCAAGAAATGGGCCACCTTAGTCAGCTGATCCACTATCATCTAAATGGAATCATGACCCCTATGTGACGTCGATAACCCTGTAATGAAATCCATCAAAATTATCTGCCACTTTCATATGGGAATCTCCAGTGGATATTGTATACCTGAAGGTCTTTGGTGGTCTACCTTCATGAGCTGACAAGTAATATGCTTCGAGACAAACTCTGGTATGTCCCACTTTATCCCTAACCACCAATATTGCCTCCTCATGTCCTTGTACATCTTTTCCCCGTCGGGATGTACTGCAAATCTTGAATCATGGGAATCAATCATCACCGCATTCCTCAAGTACTCATCCTCAGGGCACCACAAGTCTCCTATTAAAACAAAGGCCTCCCTCTGAGCAGATCGAGTAAAACCCTCAGCTAATAACTGGCATACCCTATCTTGGCAGAATTGATCTTCCGCTTATACTTTCACTACCCACATAACAATATTGGGAGTGATATCTAGAACTTACATGCATGTTCTTGTGGTCTCATCGTCGTGTTAAAGCTCACTCCACTTCACCTTCCAGGTCATCGCTAACTCCCCCGTAGGTCATCGGCTCAACGCGTGTGCCACCACATTAGCCTTAGTAGGATGATACTGAATGTCAAACTGGTAGTCTTTAATGAACTCAAGCTACCTCTCTATCTCATATTCAGATCCTTTTGGGTGAAGAGATACTGAAGTGATTTGTGGTCCATCAATAGTGTAAATTTCTCCCCCAGAAGATAGTGCATTCATATTCACAAAGCCAACGCAATCGCTGCCAACTCAAGGTCGTGTGTGGGGTATTTTTTCTCATGGGTCTTAATCTTGAGAGATGCATAGGCTATGGACCTCTCCTCCTGGTGGAATACACCCCTAAGTCCCTATAAGGATGCATCCATGTAAACTCGGTACTCCACTCCTCCCCTAGGCAATGCGAGTACGAGTGTTGACGTCAATTTGTCCTTTAGCTCATTGAAATTTAACAGACAGTGGTAACTCCACACAAATGGTACCCCCTTGAGAATCAGGTTTATCAATCGACATGTAGTCTTTGACAACCCCTTAATCAAATGGTGATAATAATCGGCCAACCTCACAAAGTTGCAAATCTCTATTGGTGCCATGGGTTGTCCCCACTTCCTCACTACTGATACCTTACTCGAATCAATATCAATACCACTATTATACATGATATAGCCTAGAAATTGTTCCTCCTGTAGCCAAAATCCACACTTCCTGAATTTGGAATACAACTGGTTGTCCCGTAGTGTCTGTAGAACTATACGCAGATGCTCTACGTGATCCTCCTTAGTGCGTAAGTATACCAGAGTGTCATCTATGAACACGATCATGAATTGGTTAAGAAAATCCCTGAATACCATATTCATGAGGTCCATAAACACTATTTCTGCATTAATGAGCCCAAACGGCATCACCCTAAACTCGTACGAACCGTACCGTGATAAAAAAAGGTCTTACTAACGTCCTCTTGTTGAATGCGCAAAAGGTGATATCCCAATCCCAAATTAATCTTGGAGAAGTACGTGTCTCCTCTTAACTGGTCAAATAAATCATCGATCATCGGTAATGAATACTTATTCTGTTTCGTGACCTTGTTCAGCTCCTTATAGTCTAAACATAAGTGAAGTGAACCATCCCTCATCTACATTAATGACAACAAATCACCCCACGACAATGTGCTCCGCTGAATGAAACCCTACCCTAAGAGTTGTTGGATCCTCCCCCTCAACTCCCACATATCTAAAGGATCCATGCAATATAGTTCTCAAGAAATCATTCTCGAATCCGATGCTAAGTTGATAACAAACTCAATCTCCCGACTAGGTAGCAACCCGGGTGTCTCCTAGAATACATCCTCAAAATCCTTCAGAACAGGAATCGAGTCTAACGAGATAACTACCCCATGTGAGGTCTCCTCCTCGGTGCAATGTAAGTGTGTGCATGACCCTCCTTCAGGAAGAAGCGTCGCCACTAAGAATATCACTTATCCTGGAATAGAGAACACTGTGGTCCTCTCGTAACAGTCTACCATTACATTGCAACCTACCAACCAATCTATGCCTAGAATGACATCATACCCCTCCATATCTAACACAAGAAGGTCTGCTGCTAATCTCAGTCTCCTAATATTAATGTCTAATCTAGTACATATCGATTGTATAAGTGAACCACTACCCAATGGTGGCTCTACACATATAAGGAGAGTGTCGGTTGTATCTAAATGATAGGATGCTCATGCAAATCTAGTGGCAATAAAGGAATGTGACGAGCCTATATAAAAAATAATACTACCCTCATGCCCATGAATATGAAATTTACCCTCGACTTCTGGTGGTGTCGAAAGTGATGGTGGGATAGTTACGTCATGGACATTATACACAGGCCCGTAATGCATTTGACCCTCTGGCTGCGGGGCTGGTGCTATCGGAGGCATCTGCACCTTCTACCTATGTTGGGCACCCAGTTTCTAGCCTTTACTTATCTGTGGTCACTCTATTTTCATATTAAACTAAGAAACATCCCTTGAAGCCCCCTATATCTAGCCCTTCTAGCCCTGACTCGGTTGCCCCTGCTGTTGGCTCGTGTGGCCTAGGCCCTATTGGACTCCCCCATTGTTCCCTTAGACCTGATGACCCTGGGGAACCTGCTGCTACTGATTAGAACCATGTTGGCCCTATCTGAAACCCTGACCCTACGATGAGTAGATTCTTGATCTAAACCTCTTGGCCTCATACCCCTACCGATAATCCTACCCCTACTTCCTTACCACCTGTTGCTGAAGTGACCCAGTGGCATTACTCCCTCCTATACTACCTGGTTGGCTCGACTCACTCGCTCTCTTATTTTTCTTCAGGTAGAAGCCGTGGTCTTGGCATCGCAAAAGTGCATCATTTATAACTTTTGTGTAAGTCTATAATTTTCGGTTGCCAAGTAAATATTGCATGATACTCTAGGCTATCCCATCCATGAACTTGAGCTTCTTCTATTCTTCGGTGTTCACCTTATTTGGCACAAAGTTAGACAAACAAGTGAACTCCTCCTCGTAATCATCCACTGAACAGCCACCCTGCATAACATCATTGAACTTCCTCCTCATCTCTGTCTGGACTTCCAAAGGAAGGAAAGTATTTGCGGTTAAACCACTCCCAGAACTCTGTAATCTACATCGTATCCCTCTCCTTTGAGGTGGTAACAGGCTCCCACCACTGTAGTGCGGCTTCCACAAGTCTGAATCTGGCAAGCATCTATTTTTGATTGTAATTGCACTCAATCATACGTAGATGGCGTTGTAGGTCCTTTTTCCAATAACATTTTACTACAATATCTGAGCTCCTCGAAAACTCCGCTGGGTGGCTGTTCTGAAAATCCTCCCTAACTTTCTGCTAAAACAACGACTCCGGTTGGGCCTGAATCACTGGTGCCACTGGTGGTTGTGGCTGGGTCTGTGGAAAATGGACGTCCATGGTAGTCATGGTTACATTTACTGCTTGGGCCACTGTCTCGTCCACCTGTGCAATTATCACCATCCCCGATGGCAGTTGCGACTACGGTACCTCCGGGTCCAGATGAGCCTCTCTCACCTCATCTCTCTTTGGTTCTCTACTCGGTCTACCTCACTTAGGTGGCATCTGAAATTTAAAATGAGTTGTATGAGTTCACGGTCAATAAAAAATTTAATATCAGAAGCACGATATCTCAATCACGTGAAGATAAAAGCAACAATCCTAATAATAGGGTTCTATATCAAAACAACACTACGCTAAACGTAATTTAACAAAATTAAATAATGAGGTGTTATTAAATATTAATCGGGAGAGATAATGTTTAATATAAATAGAATAAATTTACTAAGTCTATAGTAAATAATAGGTGACTATTATTATACGTCGAAGTGAGTTAAACGACGAGATTTTATTTTATCTCAACCGTGAGTCGGGTATAGACTACATTGAGGTCGAGATGGTGTTTTTTATTAAAGTGACTTGAATGGTGATTCTGAGTGCACAGTTGATTCCGGATAGGTTGAAATAGTCAGAATAGAGTACCCCAGAGTAGTAATTGGGTCTCGGGGTATTTTTAGGAATAATCGGGCACATACGGGGGTGTTTAGGTCCATTGAGGTTGGCCCATTACCCTAATTTCGGGATTAACAATATTAAACCTAAGTTATGGATTTAGTGGCAGCCATAACTCAAATATAAAGCCCTATATTTGTAGAGAATAAAAGAGGGAGAAAGAGGGGGAGCTTTTAGGAGACAAATCAAGAAGAATTGGGTGTGTTCTTCATCAATCCATCTTCTAGCTCAAAAGAATCAAACCCTATAAATCTAATCAGTCAAGTGGTTGACTTGATTTCAATCTAAATTGCAGTATTTAGGTTCATATCATGGTGGGTTTGATTGAAAATTCATTTTGGGGTGGGTTTTTATATAAAAATGGGTTTTCATTAAATTGGACACTTTATTATGAATAAAAAGGAAATTGATGAAACTTTATGATTCTAGGTTGTAGGAATCTAAATTTTATGAGAAACCTAGTAGATGATAATGTTTAAGTTCGACTTATAGAATCTAAGTTAATGGGGGAAATAACTTTTTTATTAACAGTATGATGACTCAGGTTATAGTGGTATGTATGGAGAATTTATGATAAGCTAGCTAGATAGAGTAGTAACTAGGGAGTTATAAAAGAAGCGGTAGGTTTGCACAATAGTTGAAGGGTGAATATTATCTCAAGGGAGTGTGACAGTAGCTTAAATATGAAAAGTATTCATGCATTTTATTTACTGCAAACTTAATCACTTGCAACTGTTTTTCAAATGTTTTGGGTTATAACCCTTGCCAAAAATATTTTCAAGGCCTTTTAGGATGTAGCACATATTGACGGATGCATGATTTGGACAGGACGCTTCAGTTGTTCATTCCTAGATTAGGATTTCCTTATATCAGTATTTCATTTTAGGCATATTTCCCCTTCAGTATTTATTTAGTTCAGATTTGTATTCATATTTATTTATTATTTGCTGGATTATTATTTTGGATTTGGGATTTTGTAGCTGATAGTTTATTCAGCAAGTCACTTATTTATTCAATAATTTTTTAGACTCAGTGATTGTGTGTATGGTTTAGTTTATTTTTATTCTGCGTGTTGTTATCCTTTTAATGAAAGATAAATTTGGCACCAACTCAATTAACTAACAGGTGATTAGTAATTAATATGGTCTTCGATAGTGATGCTAAGAATGAACTAAATGAGAATCCGATTTTAATTTAATAAAGAAGTGATCATCCGGTATTTAATTGGGTGGGTTGTCACAGTGATGTAACTAGAGATTTTATTAACCACTTGAACTTATCATTACCCTTCAACCTGAAATTAACACAATATTTGGGCATATTCACAAATATCATTGGCTACTAAAATTCACTATCTTAACATCATATCCAAACTTTCATCGAATCCATCTCAATGAAAATTCTTGCCACGCTCTATCTTGCCAAGGCAGCGGTGGAGGAACTAATATTACATATGAATTTTATTTCATGAAAGAACTTTTGGTATTACCAATAATTTTCATCCCAAAATGCAATAAATTGAACCCCTGAGGTTGGAGGTTCAAACGAAATTCCAGGACAAACTTCTAATTACGTACACTGGTGGTTTCCCCCTTTTCACCATAAGTCATCTAAATTTTATTTAAATAAAACCATTAATGTCATTTTCCAAGATTAAGTTTGACACCAAACTAAGATAAAAGCTTGCATGTTGAGAAGATTAAAGAAAAATTCACAAAAGAGAGAAACTATGTGAATAGAAGTTTGCATATTTGACATCTTTTCAGGTCAAGGAGGCAAAATGTCTAAACCTAAGGCTGTAAACGGATATTCAAAAATCCGCATTCGTCCGATATCCGAATCCGAATTTGCGGATATTTGTCCAAAAATATGGAAATGGATACGAATATGGATACTCTATAAAAATATCTGAGAAAACGGATACGGATATGGATACTACTAGTATCCGACATAGATAATCCGTATCCGATGCGAAGTATCCATTTTATCGGATATCCGTTTTACCGGATATCCGTATCCGTCAAACATATGTTTAAAATATTGCTAATAATATTAGTATTAGTATTACTAGTAAATAAATATTAAAAAAAACCTTAATCGTTTATTCCCCAAAACAAAATAAACACATACTCCACACCAAACAAAAACACCCTAAAATTATTATTTTATTGGGTATATTATAAAATTTCATGTATTATTATTTTATTAGGTATATTATCAGAGAGTTACACTAAAGTTACAATACACCCTATCACACACAACATACACCGACTAAAGAACATATACTTCACTAAAAAAAACTAACTTCGTTTCATTTCTCTTTCATACAAAACAAGAGAAAAGAAACACTCATGTGGTTGTTCATTAGTTTTCTTAATTATAAATAAATGTAAGAGAAACATAAAAGAATATAAGAGAGAAACATAATAGAATGTAAGAGAGAAATAGAAAAGTAAAGAGATGGTTCTGATTGTGATGAGAACTGAAGTTAACAACATGTATATTATATACAAAATAAAAATGTATACTTATTAAAATAAAAATATTAGTATGTTTTGAAGACATAAGGTCCATGAGGTTATCATTCTCAATAAATTTGATCAATCTAAAAGGTGCATATTTATTTCTACTGTCATGAAATGCGACTGTTATTTTTTTAGATGACTTTAAACTTATATAGTTGTAAAGTATGGATGACTGTAAGCCATATTATCATTATGGAATAATACTATTAGTATGGAATCCATAATTATTGATATTAGGAGGCAGTAATTTTATTATATATTTATTTGGATTGGATTAGATTTCATTGGATTGGATATTTTAATTGTTATTTTTTGCGATGGCTAAATAATGTAAATGGATACGGATATTATCTGAATCCGAGGTATCCGAGCGGATACGGATATGGATAGTTATTTTAATTATTCGGGCGGATATGGATACGAATACGGATAGTACATTCAGATAGCGGATACGGATACGAAAAATATGGTATCCGACCCGTATCCGTCCATTTACCACCCCTATCTAAACCTTTAGTTGCCTGCAACCGCATACTCTTAAATAATTTCACATTTAAAGAAAGTACTTCATATTTTCCAAATAAATTAGTACTGAAAAAATAATCACCTTCATGTGAGGCAGAAGGTTTTTGTCAGCAACTTTAGCAATCTGAATAATTGATGTACAAAACTGCAATCTTGCATGTTGAGTTGTAGTTATTGAAGGGTCCTACAATAATTGGTATTGTTTTAATCAAATGTTTAAGAAACTTTCCTTATTAGGTAATACACAAGAAAACCCCTAAACTATAGCCTCAATTATAAATGCTTACGGTGCTTTAAATAATCACCTAAACTATTAAAAAGTTACAAATACATCGTTGACGGTTTCTAACATGTGTCATTAAATACCTTTTTAGTGATATGGTGAAAATAAAGAATGAGATGGGGCGGTTATTACATCGAGTGTGATAATTCAGAGGGTGCCCTAGCTATTTACCCTATATCATATTTAAAAATTTGTAGGGAATGAAATCAATATCTAAATAAACCTTTACAAGAAAGGGCAGTGAGTTTAGGAGCTCAAATAGTTTATTCATTACACGGCCAACAACATCTGGGTACTACTTCATAAAAGGATCAAATGCATCTAAGTAGTGCCCAAGTACTTGCACAAGTGTCGGTTTAGTCCATTTCAAAGAAAGAAGTTATTGAAGTACACCTTTAATAAAAGGTAATCAGAGTTTTAGTACAAGATAAAAAAATTTAGAAGATATAATAATATACGAGAAGTAATGAAAAACCTTTAATTGTGCATAATACAGGTTGAACTTCATAATTATTACCACTATATTCATTTGAACCATCAAAAACTACACTCACAATATTCTCAAGGCCCAACTGCATGGTTTCCATTACAGCAACTCCTAAGGTTTAATATGATAAAGCATATAAACAATCAAAAATAGTTTTAGAAAAAAATTAGTTGAAATGTAGACAGATACTAAGGAAAGATAAGGTGTCCGCAATCAAGTTAGAAGCCCTTTATGAACATAGTGATTCTCTCAAAAACCTTAGTGTCAGCTACAAAGGCTTTCGAGAAGCAAAAAAATGGATCAACTCCAACTGAATCAAGGTTTCAATTATCAGTTGTGTAATGGATATTTTATCTATTGTCAGTAATAAAGAAACTTTTGATTTCATTAAAGAAAAAATGGGAATAAGAAGAGCGTTCCCCGACCCAAAACATAAAAGTACACAATGAGTTTCCCTACAATCATGTTAACATATTAAATATATTGCACACTACTTAAACAACGGCAACAAGAATTCGTAAGTGTCACATTATTTGAAATAGCTACTCAACTAAGCGTAGCTTACAACTCCTATTCTAAAGCAACGCACTGCATACACGTATTAGTACCACTTTCCATTTGCATTAGCAGTTACAGATAAAGGAGTGAATAGAGGTTTGAGAAACTTAAGTTTTTAGACCCAGAATTGTGTCAGCAAGACGTTAGGTGGTGTTTAAGGTTCAATTGAGGTCAATTAAGAACACCACCCAATGTATTATTGACACCTCACTAGGTTTGGCTTCCTTCTCTTGGTATACCTGGTATAACAAGACACTCTATAGACTAATCTCTTCTTTACATATTTGTCATTGTAAAATGATGTGTATAAGCTCATAATTTTTGTTTTGAAAAGTAAAATCGTAGTGCACTAAACGAGAAAAAAAAAGGATCACAAAAGTAATCCTGAATTAAATATTTATTCATTTATTTTTTATTATTTAGGTATATTAACTATCATATATTAGGATTGGGCTGACAACTATAAAAAAGTAGGATAATATTTTAGGCAACCAGTTAATGAAAATAATGTCGAGGGTTCATATGTACTCAATCTTCCTCTTCTAAGATCACACCTTGCATTGGCGAGTCCGCCACGAGGTCATGTCCATATTTATCAGTCCGTTGTGTTACAAAATTATGATAATATATCACATACAAACTACTGATGTCGCATTACATTATAGTTATGTAGTTAAGCTTGAGCTAGTGTGGCAGAGCTCATAAACATGGTTGTTGTGGAAGCATGGGCAAACCCGTTATGTCGTACTTATGATTTTAGGAGAATTACCCATCTAATCTATTTCCCTATGAAGCACAAACACTTATCTAGAGGCCCCATACATATGTCGAACACTCAAAAGACAAGGACACGGGTAAGACATGAGATGGAAACGCGTTCGACACACCAGGTGGCATATGGGACTTAGAAGGCATTCAAAAAAGTTGGATATGGGGCTGACACGTTAAGGACACGACAGGGGTCAACTTACCTCACGACTCTTTAGACTTTCAAAAAATAAGGGCTTCTATTTATTTATTCATTCTCTAAGTTCTCTCGAACCAAAAAACTCTCCAACCATCACTAGAAATTCTCCCTCCTTCCATCACCAGAAGTTCTCCCTGCCATCACCGAAAATAACTTCTCTTTATTCTGAAATCTCTTAGTCAGGTAACACATAAAATGAACATCACTCTCTGTAAAATTACGGTTTTTTTACTCTCTCTCTATTCTTTTCCCTCTATTTTAGTTTCTTTTAGTGACTCTCTCCCTCTATTAACACATTAACTGACTATTTTTCTCTCTCTCTTAACTTACCATTGTTTTTCTTTGTTTATTCAGACACAGTTACATCTTTAATAATAACATTCGAATGACTTTTTTGGAAACATATATACATATGTTTATTCTCAATTTTCAACATAAATTGAGAATTTATTCTTTTTTATCATTCAAGCAAGAGTTATTTCCATTTTATTCTCTTTTTTCTAGGATTATATAATTTTACAAGTTGTTAGTTAGAACAAATTTTATATAAATTTATTCTTAGTTTTAGTATTAATGAGATAATATGTTTTTATATATAAAAATATTTATTTAACGTTGTATCCCCACCATGTTGTGTCCTAAAGTTTTTACATTTTGCCGTGTCAGCATGTTCATGTTCGTGATTCATGGAAGGTACAATATGTTGAAGTTTTGGAAGGCTTTAAGCTACATGTTTGAGCTTTCCTTATGGGATTTTTTTTTTACTTTTTGTTTAGTCTCCCTTGGAGGCTGTTATGGATGGTTTTTGGGATACATCGAGTATAAGGAATGAAATTTGGATGTATCAAAAAACATATATATATATATATATATATATATATATATATATATATATATATATATATATATATATATATATAGGGAGAGGTTCAAAAGTCAACCAAAAGAATTAACTTTTTAATGAACCTACTAAGATATTAAAAATTGATCGTTAATTTCTTGTTGTAATTGGTCCGCGCCAGCGGGGGATTGAAAAATTATTCCTTGCCGCTGGCACGAACCAATTATAACAAGAAATTAAAAATAAATTTTTTAATGTCTTAGAAGGTTCATTAAAAAGTTCATTCTTTTGGTTCACTTTTGAACCTCACCCTATATATATATATATATATGTTCGAACACTCGCTTTTAAGTTGAACTAGTTTAAAGAAGAGACGATCCTATTGACTTAGTGAGTTTGTTTAGAGAAATGTTTAAAGGAGGAACCAATCTTGTCTTGGTCCAACTTTTTTTATTCGAACACTCGCTTTTAAGTTGAGCTGGTTTAAATAAGAGACGATCCTATTGACTTAGTGAGTTTGTTTAGAAAAATGTTTAAAGGAGGGACCAATCTTGTCTTGGGTCCAACTTTCTTCTGATTGATATCAATCAGAAGAAAGTTGGACCCAAGACAAGATTGGTCCCTCCTTTAAACATTTTTCTAAAGAAAGTTGGACCCAAGACAAGATTGGTCCCTCCTTTAAACATTTTTCTAAACAAACTCACTAAGTCAATAGGATCGTCTCTTCTTTAAACCAGCTCAACTTAAAAGCGAGTGTTCGAATAAAAAAAGTCGTACTCAGTGCACAAGGCTCCCTCTTAATTGGGATTAAATATTTAGGATATCTATTTATTCAATAATTTGTTTATTTTTGAGTTCCTTTAACTAGATGTCCATACATGTCTTAGTCTATGATTTTTCGAAGTCTATTGTTAGAGAGAGAGAGAGAGAGAGAGCTTACATCATTTGTCATACACACCCAAATAACATACATCCCGTTATGTGGGGTAAAGGAAAGACTTTTTAATCAAATTGGATGGAGATGATTAGTGACCATCATCTACACCAAATTTCATAAAAAAATTCAACCAATTAGTTGCTGAAATGGAAATAAACAGTGTGTGTGTGTGTACACAACCTGTTGAAACTTTAGATCTATATATTCATATGGAAACCTCTTTAATGTTTTAAACCTCTAACCAAGTTTCATTGTGGACAAATATTGGATATGAAATACTAATAGTATGGTGAAACCAAAAATCTTCAAAACTAGAGTACACATACAATAATTTTTTACTAAGACATTAAAGAAATCTGCAACCTAATATGTCAATAAATCCTCCTTAGCCATCAATAATTAAAATGTAACTGATGCCTCCATAAAGGAGAGAAAACATGACGTAAACTATATGTCAATGGACAAAAAACTAAAACAAAGATCAAATTTAGAGAGAGAAACTAAGAGTCTTTTATATTAAAAATCAAGTATACCCTCAAATGAGGGTTACATGGGTATTTATAAGGTGGGCATTAGAAATGACCAAAAAGGGAAACTACTAACAAAAGCTTACCTAATTAGCCCCCAAAATGATTGGAGACCAATTAAATGACTAAAAAGAAAATAAAAAAACTAAAATAAAAGGAAAACTAATAAAAATATTAAAAAATGACAATTAAACCCTAAAATGGGACCCATTCCCATCAATCTCTACCTCTTAAAACCAAGCTCGTCCTCGAGCATTCAAAAAAAATTGGGGACTCGTGTGAAAATTCAAAATTTTTATGCCAAAAAAAACCTGGGGGGGGGGGGGGGGGGGAATTTAATTTTTTGAAAATGGAGGAAGTTCCATCCCTCAATTTTTCTATTTAATATTCTTTATTTTTCTCTTGTTTCTCTCGTGCCAAGCCTAAAAGATTCCTCCCAGGTCAAAAAACAACTTTATAGTTCCATTTTGAAGGTCTTGGGGTGGTCCGACCAGATCAGTAGGGTTTCGGAAAATGGGAAGTGGGTCGAGGGGGTTTTAGGCGACTAGAGGTGGTTTCTGGCCAGATTTGAGTGGCGGAAGGGTGGATCTAGAGTTTTTGGGGGCTAGGGTTTGGTCTGCTGGGTGGTTGGAGGAGGCAAGGGTTTCATAGGGTTATAAGATATGTCAGGCTAAGGTTTTTTTTGTTAGGGTTTGGATTAGATAGGCTAGGTTTTTAGGTGGTGGTGGGAGGTTGAATTTTGGAAGAGAGGAGTTGCAAGAAGGCATCAAACTTATGTTTAAGTTCTTGAATACTTCCTCTTAACTCTTGGTTAATCTCTTCCTGTTGTTGTTTGGATTTCTTTGGATCCATTGAAAAATAGTGCACGCATTTGATTATTTAGACACCGATACACGAATGTTGGAGCGACACCCGCTTTGATACCAATTTGATGTAAACTACACGTCAATGACAAAAAAAAACACGAACTTTAGAGAGAGAAACTAAAAATCTCTTATATTGAAAATCAAGTATGTCCTCAAATAAGGGTTACATGGGTATTTATAAGGTGGGCCCTACTTGCTAGCCAAGTAAATGCCTAAAATGACCAAAAAGGGCAACTACTAACAAAGATATACCTAATTAGCCCTAAACATGCTTGGAGACCAATTAAAGGACTAAAAAATTAAAATAAAAGGAAAACTCATAAAAAATATCAAAAAGGACAACTAACAACTAAAATTGGACCCATTTCCATCAAAACAGGCTTCACCCAAGGGTAGACTACTAACGGTAGTATCGACTGATGAATATATCTCGAATAAACGTGTCATATATTCAAGCTTCAGCCCCTCATATTCAGATTCCCAATAAAGGATCTCCTTGTCACACTTCTCAACTCATAAACGACATTCCTGTGATGAGGTCGACTCAATGCTCCCAGGTTCATCGTGCCAATAAGATCATTCTCCCTTCAATTGTTCAATCTTTTCCCCAATATGCTTTAGAGCTTCTTGATAGTAGGCCTGAGTAGATTCATCCTTAATTGGTTCAATATGGTCTAACTCATCGTACATGGCCTCTGAACTAGGTGAATGGTGGGAGGGAAATTGCTCAAAGGAAGTTAAGAGGGGTTTTTTTAAGAATTTTGAAACATTGGGGTTGCTTATGGAAATACAAAAAGTTTGGGTGCTCGAATATATTTTTTTGAAGTGTAGAGAGAGACCAAATAATTTTCAGGAGTAGAGGGGGAATTTGTAATTATTTTTGGGAAAATAAGGGAATAAGGGAAAGTAACTACCGCGTTTTCCAAGTTTGTTAAGGGGTTGTGGGTCATTGGGGTGGGAGGTGCTGCCTAGCTGTGAGCTGCTAGAGGTCGATTGGTGAGGGAGGGGAAATTCAGATTGCGAAACCCATGGGAAGGAGTTTGTGGGTATAGTATCAGTTGGGAATTTTAGTAGGTTATTGTTGGCTTTGTACAACCCTATCACTGGTGGTATAAGGCTCATTGTGGCTGGAAAAGGCCCAATTAGAACTGAAATAGAGGTAGCCATTAGTAGGTTAATCGCATGGGTGAGATCTAGGGATGGAATTCAATCACTCCAAATCTCTTATGTGATAAAGCCTTAGATGAAGAGCAGAGATGGTTCAAGAACCAACCATGCTCTGATACAAAATTGATGTAAAATGAATGAAATATAAATTAATACAACGACAAAAATAGATGAAGAGGAAAATCTCTCTAAACTCACTCTAAACTTTCTTTAAACATTCTCTAATCAAGCTATGCCTAAAATGTTTAAACTACCTTCATAAATCCTACAACACGAAGGAATAATAGAAAGGGAAAATATACTCTTTTATAGACTAGGGGCTTTACATCATTAAGAGAAAAAAAAAGGTCATGAATTTTTAACTAGAAAAAGGCTATCAAGAAGTAAGAATAGCAAATGTCAAGAAACCCGCAAGTTTAGGGGGAAACTCAATCAAAAACTAAGCAAACCCTAAGTCTAGGGGGAAACTCCATAAAAAACCCTTACGAAAAATCTGACAAAGAATGGTATAAAATGGTTCAAAAGAAAAAGGAAAAAGAACAACTATGTAGAACATACCCACTTGAATGATAACGGCTCAATTGTCATTTGCCCTCAATATCATCCCTTCACAATTCCAATGCTCGGACATAAACTGTTGTTCTAGGATGAACTTTTTCTTTCTTGATGCGCGGGAAAGATATATCCAATATAGCACCATATATATCGCCATTCAGAAAGACTAAAATCTTGCCCCATCACAGTTCAAATTGTTAACTAAACTGTCTCCAACAACATATGCAATAATATTCGACTTGGATAGTAAATATCTCATCAATGGCGGATAGGGCCATCCAGTGTGAGACATTTTAACAAAACATTGAGGTATGCAAACATTTATTGACTCTAATAGAATAGAGATTGATAATGAAGTGTTAGTTTAAATTGTTGGAAATATCCCATCATCTGAAAAGATATTGAAGTGGTTAGGTCGAGATTGCATAATTTAATTCTTAGCCATATTATACAAGGGAAAACAATGGTGGGAAGTATTTCAACTATTACATGGTACAAGAATTATTTTCCCTAAATACTACTCAAAATCTATTGTACTAGAAAGAAATATACATCTACACATTATTGAATTATAGTTCAATCACATGATGAGTTAATTTGTAAAAATAGTTGTCATGTACAAAGCACTCTAGCTGAAAGAGAAAATAAAGAAGATAGAACCGGAGTTCACACTAAATACTACTTGTAGCACTTTAGTAAAAACTCGAAGAAATCAAGTAGAAAATGTTGGCAAACCATGTGAATCATATCACAATACCACGTATTTTCATAAAAGAATATATTTATTTAAAAGATGGAAAATAATGCTAAGTAAAAAAAAAGAAGAGAAACATCTAAAACATTCATAGAGAATGAAGAAAAGTAGGGAAAAAAGAAACTCAAGGGCATCAAAAGTCAATCGTGGCAACATAAGTCAATTGTGGATAACAAAAGTGAATTTCACGACCTCTGATAAAAAGCACTCAGAGCTAAGTAGTGACATCAAGACCTTAAGATTTGATATGCACTACTCTTCAGACTACTGGGTTTAACATCGTAGAGAATCAATTTTGGCAAAGGAGAAGGTGGAATCCATTCTTTTAAAAATTACAACATTAGCATAGAACTCTGAGAATAATCTCAATAAGCCAGCATCCGAAAATCAAGCTAGACAATAAAACACCATAAGAAGCCATTCAGCCTCAGATCCTTTTCCATGTTCATATTGAAGACAACCCAATTGATTTTTCCTTTTAAATAATACCTTAAGATTTGATATGCACTGGTCGCCAGACTATTGGGTTTAACATCCTAGTGAATCATTTTTGCCAAGGGTGAAAGTGGATTACATTATCTTAAAAATTACCACATTAGCATAGAACTATGAGAAGAATCTAAATAAGCAGGCATCCAAAATTATAGCTAGACAGTAAAATGCCAAAAAAAGCCATTTAGCCTCAGAGCCATTTCACTCTCCATATTGAAGACAAACCATCTCATTTCCTACTCAAAATTACAGTCTAGCCATTTAGACTCATAGCCTTATCCATAAAATGGTTTTGATTCCACCCAATAGATTTTTGGAGACTTCAGGTGAAGACTTATGACACTCTAAAAGTTTATTAAATCGAGGAATTTAAACTTCTGATTATATTACAAGTAGAAGAATCTAAATAGCATGTAAGGATTTGAAATTTAACCTTTCAATGAAAATCTTGCACTTGGTTCACATAAAGTGGGAGCTTCTATTTTAAGTCCAAATTCAATATCGCATTCAGTCATTTGACAAAGCTAATAGTTTAAGACTGCTTGGCTTAGTATGTCAACTTATATTCAAGATTTAATGGTATTTTGAGAGAGAGAGAGAGAGAGAGAGATTTCTGTATATCTAACAATGTTTCCTCGTCTTTAAATGGAGTGAATAGTTAGTAGGTTATATTGCTATATTTTTATTTCAAATCAAAATATAAATGCCAAAAATACATCAACATGGTTTTAACCACCCATTCAAATATCTTATGCAAATTTAATTTTAAAAAATGAACCTTAAAAACATACAAACCATATTAAGGACTTTGAGACAAAAAATAAAATAAAATGCAATCGAAAAATTACATATTATCACGCTAAATAAATGTATATATACAACATATACTATTTAATATTATAAGAAGTATATGTAATCAGTTAAAAAATAAGTATATGCATTAATTTCATTTATATTTGGAATTATATATATTAGTTTCAATTTCAATTTCATACACTCATATTGAACCAAACAGTGGATTTCCATAAGAGTCGTGCTAGACTTACCGAGAGATCCCTCCCCGATTCCAAACCGAATGCTAAAGCCTCCTTTTTTATTTTATTTTTTTTAGTTAAAAAACTGTTTTGTTTTATAAACATTTGTATTTTTTTATATAAAAACGGTGTTTTATATATATATATAAAAAGGAACACAAACATGACTAAATAAAAATAATCCGAATCCGACCCAATTAAATGTGACAATTTTTTTTTTACCAAATACGAACATAACCTAATTAAAACACTACATGTCACGACATAAATTTTTTCGGAAATAATTTTTTTTAGGTAATAATTATTTTTGTTAAAATCAGTTTTAATACTTTTTGTGGGGCGATTTATTTTATTTTTTGATAAAATATGATTTATGTCCTATATAATATCAATTAAATTGTGTTAGGTTAGACACGATACCATTTTTTTTTATATAAAATCAATTTTAATAAAAAAAAATAACCTATTTAATTTGATGTTTTAGATGCGCGACTGATTAGTGCCGCTCAATGTTGTAAAAACACTCAATGATGTGCCGTTGGCGTGAACCTTTAAAAAAAAAGAATGTTTGTTAAATTATTGTTTGAGGAGTTTTTTGAACCAAATAAAAAGGATTTGACTAAATGCGTATTAAAAAATGTTTGAGGGATTTTTTAGTAATTGATCCATTAAATATTAGTTTAATGTAAAGTTTATTTAACTTTAGAATAAATCACAACTCTAGTTATTTATTAATCTTTTGTTAAATTTCAAAAATGAAAAAAATATCTTTTAACTTTAATTTAAAATAAATCACAAGTGTAGAGATATAGATTAAGGGTGAGGATTGTTTTGGCATTTAATGAAATCAAGGGTGAGGATGATTGGGTATTGGGTCGCTAAACTCCATTTCGGGGAGTAACATTATTTTTTTTTATCAATAATGATAAGACTCACCAAAATGAGTCTACCGATGCATTAAACAATTCCATCATCACTTTTGATTTCATTAAGAGTGGTGCTACTCTTATCGAACGATTTTTACCCATTCCAAACCGAAGCCTTGGTTGGCAACAATTCTACCTTTCCCATTTATATGGACATCTATCTTTATCTTTTTTTTTAAAATCTTTTTTCCTATACATTCTTTTAGCTCCAATCACAATAAACACATATAATACTAAAATATATATTTTAGCCACTAAAAAAAGAAACACGAACACAACTAAAATAAAATAAAATTTTACAATAAATTTTATTTTTAGTGCGATAAAAAATGATTTTTTTTTTATCAAATAGGAACATGACCTAATTAAAAAACGATATGACACGACACAAATTTTTTAGGTTGAAAATTTTTTTAGATAATAATTTTTTTGGTTAAAATCAATTTTATATAATTTTTTAGGTAGTAAGGCACGACACGAGTTTTTTTTATCACATACGACATAATTAAGACGCGACACCACCTAAGAGAATATTGGAGCCGGGGGGGGGGGGGGGGAGTGTCACTGGCGTGGACCTCTAAAAATAAGAGTATTTGTCGGCTGCGACACGGTGACATGGCGTGTCACGATTGGCTAGTGTAACAACACGCTGAGTTGGACACGCCACATAGGCATTAATTTTTGTATATAATTTTTTTGATGAAAATATTTTTTGACCTACAACGACGCACAAGTCTGACTCATTTTGTGTGATGCACAGATGTGTCGGTCTGTATTGCATCATTGCTGGGCCTTGGCGGGACCCACATCAAAGGACCTTCAAAACGAATCAATGTAGACACGGCACATTAGTAAGTCATACAAAATGAATCAGGTTCGTGAGTCGACCTAGAATTACTATTTTTTTTATCTCACATGACTTAATTAAGACGTGACACCGCATAACACAAAATTTTATTTTTTTTGCCTAATATGAGCACGACAAAAAAAAACGTAAGGATCGTCGTGGCTCCGACAATGGGGGGTGGGGTGGGAGTGCTGCTGGTGCGGACCTTTAAATATAAGATAATTTGATTAAATGAATGTTTGAGGGACTTTATAAAACAAAATAAAAAAGGCTTGAACCAAATGTGTGTAAAAAAATATTTGTTTAACTTTTTGATAATTGATCCTAAAATAAATTATAGTTCTAATTATTTAACAATTTAAAATAAATTATAAAAAAATTAAGAGAATATTCTTTAGTTTTGCTTTGGCACTTTATTAAGTTGACACTTTATTATTAAAAAACTTTGATTCTAATTAGATATCAATTCAAAATATTTAAAAAAATATTATTAACCAAAATAATAACTTATTAGAAAGTTCATGTTTTAACTTGAAGAAGGTTAAAGGAAAGACTTAGGAATATAGATAAACGGTTGAGATAGCTTTCGGTATGGAATGGGTATGGATGAATCTATATTATAACTCCAATATGATAGTATTAGAGTTCTTAATAACAATGAATGCATCTTTAAGGCGCCCTTTAAACTTGCTTGCAATATAAGATTCAATTTAAAAGAGTAGTATTAGAGCAATTACTTCTCATTTATGATAGGGCTTGATTATAAACCGTGTACTCTTCAACCAAAGAACAAAGAGACCAAAGAGCCGTTTCCTTCAAGTTTAAAGATGTCTCTCCACATCCTCCTTTCATTTCACATTCAATGGGCAAACGTTTTTACCCCCAATTTGTCCCTTGACCCTCTAAATTCCACGAGACTTTTCAATTTTCATTATCCCATACATATTTCTCCACATTATATATGGAGATTCCAATCCACCGAATCTGCAAGCCACTTTAGCAATCTGCAAGCATCTTCAGGTATCCTCACACAACGTTCCTCATATTTGATGTCCTTTTTTTTGGTATAGAAAACATGAAGGATGATTTTTTTTCAGTGTATTGTTTGGGAGCATATTGGTGGTCATCGCTCATTCTTATTTGGAAGTAATCATTCATTCTTCTTTAGAAGTAAGTTTCTTTACATTCACTTCATGTATTTGTGGCATTTACTTTTGCATATTATATGTTTGATATTTTGCCTCTGTGATTGTTGTAGCCCTCGTTGATATGTTTTTCATAGTGTTTTTCCTTTTGAATTGTAGAATTTTTCAACTTCCATGTTTTGAATATAATTTAATTTCATTAGTTGATTAGTTTGTTATAGGAATTTGGAGGATACTTGATTAGTTTACTATAGGAATTTACTCCAACGTGTTTACCTCATATACTAATTGATATAACTCATTTTTGGATGATATATATGATATACTGATTGGATGATATACCTGCTATCTTGATGATACCTGATTATTTTTCCACAAGTTTAACTCATATTTGGTCTGCATCTGATATAGTAAATTGAGTTATTATTATAGAGGGGTTAAGAATGTAAATATGTTTCTAGTGGGTGTTTTCAATTATAAACATAGTGACAATATTTTCCTTAGTAGCATCAATTTCAGTTGGTTTCTAACATTGGAAGAAAATTATTTTCTAGCAATATAAATGGATGGCAAATGTCCTGACAACTATATTTAAACTGATGGCCACATTATACAATTAATAGCAACTAAAGATTATATGTACGAGTCACCTAATGAAATATGTAGCAGTGTATGGTAATAGCGGTAATCACATGATATATATTATGTTGATCATTTTTCATCCATATGCTCAACTTTACATAGTGAGAGTCCATATTATATGAAAAATAAAACTAGTAAACATGAAGCTTAACATGGGTAGAATGAATGTTGAAGAGTGGTATTGTGAGTTATATGCAACCCAACCCAAGTATTAATGAAACTTAGCCGAACTATAAAGAAAATGTGTATTAGGTCAAGACTCAACCTTCTTTTTGGTTGCCAAGGTTGCCAAGGTATCAGATGAGAAAAGGCATGATCCCTATTCTACTTATTTGATCTATGATAATCAAAATATATTTGGTGTTACACATTTATGCCCGCACATCATGCAGGTTACCTACTAGTCGATAAGAATATCATTATTCTTTCCATAAATATCATGAGCCCGTTTATTTAATTTGTCATTATATTCAAATTTATAAGAATTCGGGCCTGTCCACTAGTTTATATTTAATTATATTCTTATCTAGCAATATGTAATTGTCTAGGATAATGAAGACAAAGCCATTACATATTGAAGATAAAAAGACAGTATCACCAGTAACACATTGCAATTTCAAGGAGCCCACAAACACCATGCTCTCACATATATATATTTCACAAACTCACATTCACTCTCATCAATGACAGTACTAGAACTAGATTTGTATAAGAAATATCTTGAGGCATTCATCAAGATTTGAAATATATACTCACAATGGAATCAAATTAAGAACCAAGATCAACATGTCGTTTACTATGAGGCAGAAGACACAATGGCATTAAAATTTATTTAATTAGGCTTTGATTAGATTTTGTCCCATAAATAAGATAAATTACTGAAAAGGAAACTATTTTGTGTACCTCAGGGATACAAGCTTGAAAATTTTGCATGCGGGAAGACGAAAGTTAGGGGAAGAGAGTAAGAAGACATAACTAGGAGGGAGAGAGAGAGAGAGAGAGAGAGAGAGAGAGAGAGAGAGAGAGAGAGTAAATACTCATTACTGAATTAGAAATCAAGCTTTTAAAAAAATGCAAAGAAGTTTATACCCATGTATTATGCTATATTTTAAAAGATCAACTAAAGGGGCCCACTCAGCATAAGAATTAACAACATTAAGAGTAGTTGTTCCTGTATTTGCATGCTATTTTGCAATGTCTAGTTATTGCCTCCCTACTTCACTCAAAGCAGCTCCAATGTGTCTCTCAAGTAATTGTAGCGACGGAAAGATATCACAATACTGCCAGAATATGTAATTTATGAATATAGTCCTAACCAAGACTTACGGTGTGCAACAATGGCAAAATTTTAGGCAAAGATTGAGTTAACCCACATAATAATAACCCTCGTTGATCCCCTGAAATGGGAAAAAATCAGAACCATGTGACAGCTAAAGGCAATTTAATTAATAAGAATAGATTACAACAGATGGCGAACCAACAGCAGTCCTCAAAACGTATATATATAATACAAAGATGAAATGTCCGAATTCTAAAAACATAATAATATAAAAGTAGCAATATGGAAGATGTTTCTTGCACTTGAAGAATCAATACTCAGACTCGTTCGTACGAACAAACAATAAGGTGATATAAGACCAGGTAAGAAACCTGTAATAAAAATGAACAACTTTTGTTTGCAAAAATTAACTGAACGTCCTTCATATTACAAGTTTTACTAAGCTCGTATTTCCTCTTGTTTAAAATTTGTACACTCGTTACCCCTACAAGAGTAGCGGGTTTTACAAAAACAAAGCAAACTGGAGGTGAGTGTAATATTTGAGATAAGAATTTAGGCGAGGATAATGTTAATAAAGGTTTTATATTTGTAATTACGACAAATGAGACGGGAGGTCCACTACTTTACCCATTTTTTAATAAACAAAATAATAAGGCAACAATATGGAAAGGTATAGCAACACTATAGACAGGTTTTACGTAATCATTAAACATAAAACAGGTGCTTATGACTGCCTAATATATATACCTTTTAAATCTTCATAATGCACTGTAATATCTTCAGGAAGCCACCTTAGCATCATCAAGGCCAACTCGGCTTAAAATGGAAAGACAAATCACCTTAAGTCCCTCAAGATAAGTTATTTACAGGAAAAATATAGCTGCAAATAGAAAAATATGGTAATACTTGGATGGGACCAATGTTAGAAAGGGAAACTAGAAATGGAAAAAGTTATTGCCACAGACTTGAGCCTTCTCTCCTAACTATTGGAAACAAAATAAAATACATAAGTGTATATAACTGCAAAGGAGCTAACAACAACTCGAAATAGCAAAAATCTCAGCAAAAAGAGCAACCATCTGACTTCTGAAAGCCCATTCCTACCAAGGGTTAGTGATTTCAGACATCAACTCAGTAGAAACATTTGTGAAGTCCCTACATTTTACAGGGCTTAAGTCATCCCATCGCAACCGCACTAAATGCTGGAGAAAGATAAAGAGAAGATTGAAATCATTAGAATGTCAGTCAGGACTTATGCAATTAAATTACATGTAAGTTACTATGGTTATAGCACATAATTTAAAAAGAGAATGATAAGGGGAATATGGATCTTGAAATATGTGAAACATGTATGTTTTGGGTATGTAGTCTCATTTAAACTATAAAAGCCAGCTAAAGTTTGAGATTCCAATTTGCAGGACTTTTAATCTCATCTTTCTTGTTTAATTCAACACTAAAATGTGTGTCTTTGGTATATGATTCTTACCCCTCACGTTTTTTTATTTGGAGATCATATTTTCCATGTTTGTGCACCAATTTGGTGGGTTTTCCAGACTTGTATTGCATGATTACATATGTCTGAATGTTGTTTTGGGATAATTTATCAGTTTGACAAGGTGTTAGACGAAATGGCTTTGTTTTATGGATCATTTAACATATAATCTCCATGGAGTAAGCTCAAAATTTGATCCCATCTTTTTGGATTTTTTTTCTTATTAGAGTTGCTCCGTCTTTGCTGGTTAGTTAGTTTTGCTCTCTTGATTTGTGAACATGTTCAGAGATAGTGTGACTATGATGCTCATTGGTTATGTGGGGAGTGAGTTGAACTACATACTTATCATGGAATATAGATGAGAGAAACTAGTTGGGTTGGTCAAGGGCTAGTTTATAAGTGATCCAAGCTATCTAGTACCCTTTATGGGTATACCACAGTGGGGAATAAAAAAAATTGAGTCAGAGCTAGATTGAAATCCATAGTTCATGTCTTAGCATTTAATTGAATATATACCGACTATAATGTGTGCCTTTATACTCGTACATAGCTTGTAGAAGAAAACTGATGTATTTTTCTTATCCTAGTAATGACAATAAGAGAATGTGGCCCTTGTTACGCTAAAACAGTCCTATGTTAAGCAACCAAGACCATAAAACTCACTTCTAAATTTTACCAAATACTTGGTGTGTGAAAAACACCCAAGACCTTGTTCCTAATGAAAACTAAGTGTGCACACTCAAAATGAATCCAACCAATCATCAACAAGTAGGATAACAAGAACACAGGAGCAATCAAAGCAAAGAAACGACAACAATATAACGTCGCTCACCCAAACAAGGGTTACATCCACATTGGTAGGATTTCTTCTTTCTTTGATAAATGGAGGAACCACAAGGTTACACACTCACACTCTTTATCTCTCCAAGAAAGTCACTTACAAACCAAGCACAAGAACTAATCTTAAACAAGAAACTCTTACTCACTTTTCTCTTTGAAAAACTCATAAAATGTTCACTCTTGCTGGAAAATATAGCACTGCCTTAAAAATAAAAAATAGGCTTCTATTTATAGATTTTCCTCAAAGTGGAAATTTTGTAAATATCGAGAAAAAAATAATTTTTCTCCCAAAATAACCGTGAACCAACGAGAAGCCAATAAAGAGCCAAAATACACCACAAACTCCACCTTGGCGATCCGAATGATCCAACCAAAACCTTGGAATGAAAACCATTGAACCCGCTTGAATATTACCCCAAAATCTACCAAGCTCAATGCGACTCCACCTAACCGAGGAGCCTCTCCTCAAAATTCAACAAAAAGTGAGATTTAGGAGCTTTAGGCAATGCCTAAACTTCTTCGTAGTCACATGTTTGGTGATGAAATCTGTTGTGTTCTCATCCGTGTGCACCTTCTCAATCAAAACCTCATATGAATTAACCCAATCCCGAACTCTATAATATTGCACATCAATATGCTTTGTGCGGGGATGATACAATTGATTCTTAACAAAATGTATATCACTTTGACTATCGCAATGAAGATGAACACTCTCTTGCTTCATCCCTAATTCACTCACCAAACTCTTTAACCAAACCGCCTCCTTTGATGATCCCGTAAGTGCCATATACTCCGCCTCCGTAGTAGATAAAGCACTTGTCGCTTGTAATATGGATCTCCAAGATACCGACTCGCTAGCAATAGTGAATACATACCCCGATGTAGATCTCCACTTATCAACATCTGCCGCATAATTCGAATCCACATACCCCGCAACAAACTCAGCCCCTTTCTTCCGCTAAAACACAATGCCCATAGACTTGGGTCCCTTCAGATACTGAAGAATCCATTTCACCGCTTTCCAATGCTCTTTTCTCGAATTTCTACATGTACTTACTAACTACACCCACGACTTGGGCGATATCTGGCCTCGTGCAAACCATAACATACATAAGGAACCCCACGGCAGAAGCATACGACATTGAAGCCATCTCCTCTAACTCATCATTCGTAGCGGGACATTGCTTTGCAGACAAAGAAAAATGTGAATCTAACGGGGTAGAAGTGGCCTTGGCATCTAACATGACAAATTTCTCGATGACATGCGAAATATAATTTTTCTGAGATAACAACAACTTGCCAAATTTTCTATTTCATATAATCTCCATACTAAGAATCTTTTGCGTTGCACCAAGATCCTTCATGTCACACTCCCTGTTCAATTCCACCTTAGGCTTTGTTATTCGTGACATGTCCCGGCACGCAATGAGCAGGTCATCCACATAGAGCATTAACAAAACAAACGAACCATCCTCAAGAACTAAAAAATATGCATAATGGTCACAATCACATCTCGTGTAACCAACCCACAGCATGAAGGTGTCGAACTGTAGGTACCATTATCATGGAGACTGTTTAAGCCCATATAATGACGTCTTAAGACAACACACATGATCTTTCTTTCCCACATCCTCAAACTCCTCCGGTTGCACCATGTAAATAAGCCCCTTCAAATCACCGTGAAGAAAAGACATTTTCACGTCCATTTGCTCTAATTCCATATCGAATTAAGCTACCATTGCCAACAACACTCATATCGAAGTATGCCTCACCACTGGAGAAAAGATCTCATCATAGTCAATCCCCTCCTTTTGTGAAAATCCCTTCTCTACTAGCCTTGCCTTGTACTTCGATTCTTCTATTTTATTAATTTCATCTTTCTTCCTATTTACCCACTTAGAACCAATGATGTGTTGCCCCTTGGGTTTAGGAACCAACTCCCACACATAGTTCTTTCATAGAGCTTCCATCTATTTCGACATATCACCCCTCCAACTTGCCTTTACATCATAATTAATGGCATAGTTATATGTCATTGGATCACCCTCACTAGAAATGAGAGCGTAATTGACCTCTTCCCAACCAAGCCTAGATGGTGGCTTGATCTCCCTACGCTGTAGGTCACGTGCTATGGATGGCACTTGCTCCACTCGTTGAGTGTCCTCCACCTTAACCAATTCCTCTTCCAAATCATCTTCATTTCATCTCCACCTCAACTGTGTCATAACCTGATTGATAATCACTTGAACCACTAGTAGATGCACTATCACTATCGGTGGTTGATGATCTCGAAAATACCAAAGGAATCTCGACGGTTCTAACACCACCGTCATCGATAACTTCTAGGAACTCCTTGGCCTTCAACATGGACATCTCGTTAAACTTCACATCCCAGCTAACAACTAGCTTCCTCGTAAACAGATCCCAAAGCTTGAACCCCTTTACCCTTTTTCCATAGCCTAGGAAAATACGTCGGTGAGTTCTCGGGTCATTTTTGGTCCTCTCGTCACTAGGAGTGTGAGCATACCCCGGACATCCAAACACCCTCAAAGTAGAGTATTCGACCCTGTGCCCCAACCATACTTCCTCCGAACACTTCAAACCAAAAGTTGATATTGGTGACCGATTCACCAAATACACGGCATGATCAAGAGTCGCTGCCCAAAATTATTTCGATAACCCGGTATGAAACCTCTTGTACCTTGCCCTTTCCATAATGGTGAGGTTCATCCTCTCCACCACCCCATTTTGTTGTGGAGTGTTCTTAACAGTAAAGTGCCTTGTGATGTTGGCATATTTACAATACTTGAGAAAAACACCATATCTCTACTCACCCCTGTTGTCGCTCCTCAAATACTTGACCTTCTTCCCCGTTTGATTCTCCACCATGGCTTTCCACTTCTTGAACTTCTCGAAATCCTACGATTTTTCCTTCAAGTAGTATACCCACACTTTTCGTAAATAATCATCTATGAAAGTTACAATGTATCTAAATCCGCCTATGGAAACAACATCCATAGGCCCACACACGTTGAAATGAATACAGTCAAGAGTCCCCTTGCTCTTGTTCCTAGATATAGTGAATTGCACTCGATTTTTCTTCCCCATCACATTATACTTGCAAAAACCAAGCTTGCATCCACGCACCCTTTTCAATAACTTTCACCGAAGAAGTTCTTCATTTCCTAGTTGGCTCAAGTGACCAAGTCTCATGTGCCACAATTTTAGCTCATCGATTTCAGGCTCCATGGAGACTGTCGCTCCACCCACTACCGTATTTACCTTTAATCTATAAAGATTATTCAGTAACTTTGTGCCGCGCAAAATCACCATTGATCCCCTTTTGACCTTCAAAGACCCACCCTCGTCTTGAATCACACACCCCTTTGAATCGAGTGTGCCTAAGGAAATCAAGTTCTTTTTAAGTGCCGGAACGTGCATCACTTCACTTAAGGTTCGGATAACCCCATCCCAAATCTTTATGGGCACCAACCCGATTCCCACTACATTGCACGTAGCATTGTTTCCCATGAAAATCTCACCACCGGTATTAGACTTGTAATCTTCAAACCATTCTCGGTTCGGACACATGTGGTATGAACATCCAAAATCTATAATCCAACCATTAACGTGATCGGCAGAAAAACAAGTAAGAACCTCTTCGCCTTCCTCTAAAGTAGAAACACCGGCCACATCCTTAGAAGTGTCTCCTTTCTTATCATCTTTCTTCCACTCCGTAAAATTCCATTTAAAGTGACCCTTTTATGTCACTTGAAACACTCAATTGTGCTAATGTCTCAAGATTTAGACCTTTAGAAACCTCGATTATTTGCACCCAAGACTTCGACCTTCCTCTTCGTCCACCACCACCAACCTTGGCTACCAAGCCTTCACCTTGAGAAGATGAACTACCTCAACCGCTACCACTTTTCTTCTACACGGCCACGTGATAAATGATGTCCAACATTACATCAATGACCTTGAGAGTAGTCTTCCCAAACATAAGTGTGGTGACAAAGTGCTCATATGAATCGGGCAACGAAGAAAGCAACAACAAGGGTCGATACTCCTCACTAAATTGAACATTAATCCGATTCAAATCGTTGATAAAAGCATTGAAGACATTTATATGCTTCATCATATCATCGCCCTCCTTCATTTCTAACTTGAAGAGCAACTTCTTTAGAAATAATTTATTTGACAAAGACTTACCGAAATAAATCTCCTCCAATTGATCCCACATGCCCTTGACCATAGTTTTTGATATCACGTGATTGAGCACATCATCCGTGATATACATTTCAATTGAAGAAATCTCCCTTTGATCAATATCGCTCCATTCGGGTTCGGTCATATCCACCGAATGCTTCTCTATACCCAACAATGCTATAACCAACCGTTGTTGAACAAGAACACCACGCATCCTTCTTTTCCACAAGACAAAATTAATTTTCTCATCAAAAGGTTTTATCTTAAACTTCATTAAACCTCTGGATCCATAATTAGGATCCCACTTCTTAAAGCCTCTGCCTGTAGAAGTTGATTCGAGAGTACGCGACACCTCTTTCGCCATTTGGAACAAATTCTAGAACTTATGATAATATCACTCAAATTGATTCAATCCGAACCAAAATACCGAGCAAACCAAGCAACCAAAGCTCTGATACCACTTTTTGCGCTAAAACAGTCCTATGTCAAGCAACCAAAATCATAAAACTCACTTCAGAATTTTACCAAACACTTGGTGTGCGAAAACACGAAAGACCTTGTTCCTAATGAAAACTAAGTGTGCAAACTTAAAATGAATCCAACCAAGCATCAACAAGTAGGATAACATGAACATACAAGCAATCAAAGAAAATAAACGACAACAATATAGAATGGTTCACCCAAACTAGGGTTACATCCACAATGATAGGATTTCTTCTTTCTTTGATAAATGGAGGAACCACAAGGTTACACACTCACACTCTTTATCTCTCCAAGAAAGTCACTCACAAACCAAGCACAAGAACTAATCTTAAACAAGAAGCTCTCACTAACTTTTCTCTTTGAAAAACTCACAAAATGTTCACTCTTTCTAGAAAAAACAGCTCTGCCTTAAAAATAGAAAATAGGCTTCTATTTATAGATTTTCCTCAAAGTGGCAATTTTGTAAATATCGAGAAAAAAAATATTTTTCCCCCAAAACAACCGTGAAACAACGGGAAGCCACCGGAGAGACAAAATACACCACTGCCCTTTTATTTGTTATATTTATAATAAATGTAGGTAACCTTCGTCGCAAACAAGAAAATGGGAATACAAAAAATTACGTACAAAAAGCGTCCAAGCCAAAAAAAAATGTGAGAGAAGAGTATGTTAAAATTACAAAATGAAAATAAAATAATCATCACAAAACTAGCCCGTTCTTATGAAATATGAAGAATAGAAATTAAAAACACCAATATAACTATGCACATATAATTTTATAGATGTGTCATACTAAGATACATAAAGAACAATTAATAAAGAATTGTTAAGTTAACCACAATATGAGTTTCTAAAATTAGTGTAATAAGAGTTTGAAGTACTGAAGCCATATATGGTAAAATTATGGTCAATATATATGCACATAAGCAAGGTTATAAGATTAAGCAAAGAAACCCTTAGTTATAAAATATAGACAGGAGATGAGAAATAACTCACGGGCACTAACCTGCAGCATTTCAAAAGCATGCAGACAAATTTCAGAAGATCGATCTTTCTTGACTAAAATAAATAACGTGTTTGCAAAGACATGTACATCCGCTGCTTTTACCTGCAAAGTATTGGTAAAGAAACATGCATATCAAGTAACATATAAAATAAAAACAAGCAAAGTTGTTTTGCCATTCATGTCATGAAAAAGTAATACATGTGAAAAAATAATCTTATTTTAAATTATTGTAAAATATTAATTAAGAAGTGAAGAATGCATCTAGTAGATTAACTCACAATGATTATAATATATGCTTTGTTAGGAGATAACATGGGGTCCTTAACAGAACCACGCTAGGAGTGGATGGGATTAAAAAATCTTGGATAATCCCTAAAGTGATATATGTTTAAGGTACATAAAAGATAAAATACAGTTATAGCTTTAATGAAAAGATTATTAAAATAAAAATATGAAGCGAAAAAAATGGGAGTGACGAATAATCATCACAATACTCATTCTTGTTTTGTGTCTGACACTAGAAGATTTTCAATTGGTGAGTACCGTGCATTCTGAAATGTGGATGCATTAATGTAACGATGCATGGGTACTCATTCCTTTTCCTGTCGAGTTGTGTGTTAGTGTCTCTTTAGTATTAAATAGTTGTGCATATCAACATAAATAAAGGGTTGCCTGGAGGCCAAGAATCTCTGGTTTTACATAGATTCCTAGCAAGGACTTTAGTGCTACTCTTGCTCACATGACCAAATTAACCTTTGTTCATCTTCTTGTATTTCTTTCCCATTCAGAACTCAAGTATCATTTGGATGTCAAGAATTCTTTCCTTAATGGGGATTTAATTAAATCTTTATGTATGAATCCACAACTGAGCTTTTAGCTAGGGGGTTGGTTTAGGAAGTATGCTGGAAAAGTGTCATCTAAAGAAATGTTTGTGTGGCCTTGTTCAATTGCCTAGAGTGTGCTTTAGTCATTTCAGGGATGATTTCTTGGGCTTCGGTTTCTTGTGATCTCAGTGATAAACTCGAATATTCATAGCAAGTGTATTCTTGATATTTAATATATTGACTATGATTCAAATCGGTCATATCGAAGACGTATCAAGACACATCCAAACCATGTCTGAAAGTCAAAATTGCCAATTTGATTAACGGATACGAATTTGAAGTGTCCGATACGTAGTCCATACCCATATACAATACTCCACTTCTGTTGTTTTTGAAATATCCATGGTACATAGGTTTCTACATCCACATACCCAAATCATAAATTTATTGTTGAATCAATGAGAGATTCCCAACTCCTTCAATGAATAAGCATTTGATTCCTTCTACCATCGAATTCTTCTCTTAGATGGTAGCTTAAGGGAAGGTGAACATCTTTTATTTGATCAAAAGAAGATGGTAATTTTTAACTATTACTTAAATGGTATGTCAAGCGTAGTAATTCAAGTGAAGACTTGACCATTTACTGCTCCTAGATTATCGCTTGATTCGTTTGGAGGAAGGCTGTGAGAGATTTTCAGTGTTAAAGGATTGCTCCCTAAAAATACAGAAGATTCTTTCTCATGAAATTAGTGGTATAAACAAGGCGAGATGCGTAGAAGAAAACATGTTTAAAAGTGCGTACTGTTGGTTTCCTTTTACATAATTTGAAAATAAATAAACACAAGAATGTTTACAATAAGAAGATAATAAAATTCTTTGGGAGAAGATAAAATTTTTGACAAATTCATAGGCTTGTTCATCTTCAGGTTTTGGGACACGTTTTCCTTTATGTCAATGTCATGGAAGAATTGTCTATAGATGGTTTGTAATGGCAATAAATTTTCGAGTAGTTTAATATAATAATGCCTTTGTAGATATAAATCCTTTGTAGATGGAGTCGGGTGGAGGTTTTGGAGAGGGGTTCCCAACTTTTGATAGTTTCTCCTCGACAAAAGATTTTGAGGTGGTTCTGTGATATAATGCATTTGTATAGGGAGGCACATAGAGTTTTCAATGTGATCCTAGTATTTGTTAGCTTAGTTATGGTCGGAGTCCGTATTTTTAGAGTTGAAAGCTTGTTCCCTTGTTATTTTTTATTCTATCAACGATGTGAAGTTGGTGTTTGGTTGCTCAACTTATCTACTTGACCACAAAAATCTTTATTTGAACTTTTTTGTTAGTTTGGTTAGTCAGATTATGCATATTCCTCACTCAAATCATAAGGAATTGTTTATTATATTCTGAGATATCTAAGTCATATCCTTGTCTTTGCTTGTCTTGTTCTATATAGGTCATCCTAAGCTCCCATGTATTTCAATAATGGAGATAATTTCATTTTTAAAACAGATTGGCACCCTACCTCTAGTTTTTGTGACTTCTAATGATAATCATCTCATTTAATGGAAGAGTAAAAAATCAAGTTATTGTCTTCAGATCCTTTGAAGAGGAAAAATATTGAGCCATGACTAAAATAATCTGTGAGTTCTTTTGTTGAATTCTATAGTGGATGATTTAGGGTTTGTTAAGAAGAATTCATATAAGTCAATCTGTAATAACAAATAAACGATTACTTTTGAATTTTTTTTGTTCTTTCAGAAGAAAAGTAATATGCAGATAGATATTCATTCCATTCGAGAGATTAAGGACAAGCGCTCACATCATCAGTCCATCATTCATTTCATCTTCAAAATAAATTATTGAGGTGTTTATTAAGTTAGTTGGACAACATCTTCTTCAAACCGTTATTGACAAGTTCCACTAAGTTAATAGCTTGCTCCAGCTTGAGGAGTGTCAGAAAATGTCATGTAATTACATGATTTTTTTTTTTTAGTTATCTTATATTTTAATTTTTTACTAAATTTTCTTTCCATAAATGTACATACTTATTAATATATTAGCGAAACTCTGTCACTCATTTTAAGTAAGACAATACATGAATCTTTTTTAAAATATCTAGACTCAGGCTTAAAAAATTCCGTTAGAAGGAAAAAATCCTAAACAGCCCCCACTCTGCCCCGTAAGAGGCATGAACACCACACACGGGCTCAATGTAACTTGTAGGAACTGACTGTGTAGTCGCAAGACTCTTGACTTGAGAATATGAAGAATTATTTTAAATATCTACACTTAGTCTTAAGATCATATTGCTAAAGGGAAAAAACCCTAAAACCACCCCTCAAATGGCCCCATAAGAGGCTCGAACACCTCACACGGGAATATGTAACTCGTAGGAACTAATCGCGTTGTCACATAAGTCCCAGTTTGAGAATATGAGAAAAATATGAAAATATCTAGACTTGGGCTTAAAAACATGCCACTAGAGGGAGAAATCCAAAAAATATTCCCCAAACAGTCCCGTAACAGTCACAAAGACCTCGCATGGGACAAATATAACTCGTAGGAACTGATTACATAGTCACCGGACTCACAATTTGAGAATATGATGAAAATATGAAATTATCTAGACTCAGGCTTAAAGCAAGATACTTGAGGGCGAAAGCCCATATCGTACCCTAAATGGTCCTCGCACCAATGTAACTTTTAAGAATTGATCACGTAGTCACGGGACTCCACCTTTGAGAACATGACAAAAATTTGTAAAAGTATAGATGTATGCATAAAAACATGCTGCTAGAGAGAAAAAAAACCCAAAACAGCTCCGTGAGAGTCACGAAAACCTCTCACGGGACCAATGCAACTGGTAGGAACTAACCACGTAGTCACATGACACCAAATTTGAGAAAATGATGAAAATTTGTAAAAGTCTAGACTTTGGCATAAAAACATGCTACTAGAGGAAAAAAATCCAAAACCTCCCCTTGAGTGTCACGAACACCTGGCACGGGACTAATATACCATGTAGAAATTGACCACGTAGTAAGGGGCCTCCCAATTTGATAATATAATGAAAATTTTCATATATCAATATTTAGGCTTAAAAACATGGTGCTAGAGGGAGAAAACCCAAAACACCTCCAAACAGCCTCATAAGGGAAACAAACACCTCTCATAGGACCAATATAACTCATAGGAATTGACCGTTAAGATTAAAATATACATACTTAGGATTAAAAATATGCAGCTAGATGGCAAAAACCCAAACAACCCCTAAAAGACTTCTTAAGAGGCACAAACACTTCAAATGGGACCAATGTAACTCGTAGGAACTGACCGCGTAGTAATGAGACTCCCGGTTTTAGAATATAATGAAAATTTTAAAATTTCTAGACTTAGGCTTAAAAACATGCCGCTAGAGGGCAAAAACCCAAAACAGTCCCCAAACAGCCCTGTAAAAGGTACGAACACCTCAGACAGGACCGATGTAACTCGTAGGAACTGAACACATAGTCACGGGACTCCCTTTTGATAAATAGATGAGAATGGGTAAATATCTAGACGTAGGCTTAAAAACATGTCGGTGGAGGGTGAAAACCCAAACCAGCCCTATAAGAGGCACAATCACCTCGCACGGGACCAACGTAACTCGTCGGAACTAACATATTGTCACGGACTTCGGGTTTGATAATAGAATGATAATTTGCAAATGTCTATACTTAGGCTTAAAAACATGTCACTAGAGGAAAAAACCCAAAAATGCCCCCAAACGGACCTATAAGAGGCATGGACACCTTGCACAAGATTGTGTAACTTGTAGTAACTGATCGTGTAGTCACGGGACTCCCAGTTTGAGAATACGATAAAAAAATTGAAAATATCTAGACTCAGGCTTAAAAACATGCAGCTAGAGGGCGAAAACCCAAAACTGCCCCAAATGCCCCCGTAAAGATCACAAACACCTCGCATGGAGCCAACGTAACCTGTTGGAACTAGTCATTTTGTCACAAGAATCCCGATTAGAGGATATGAAGAAAATTTGCAAATATATAGATTTAAGCTTAAAAACATGCCGCTAGAGGGGGAAACCAGAAAATGCCCCAAATAGCGTCGTAAGAGGCACGAAGACCTCGCACAGGATCAATGTAATTCATAGGAGCTGATCGCATAGTGACGAGACTCTCGATTTGCGAATATGATAAAAATTTGAAATAATCTTAAATTGGGCTTAAAACATGCCGCCAAAGAGCAAAAACCCAAAACAACACCCAAATGACACCATAATTGGCACAAACACCTGGCGGGGGACCAATGTAACTGGTAAGAACTGACAAAGTAGTCACGGGACTCTCGTTTTAAGAAAATGATGAAAATATGTGAACGTCTAGACAAAGGCTTAAAAATATGAGGCTATATGGAGAATATCCAAAACATCCCCTAAACGGACCCTTGAGAGTCACGAACACCTCACATGAATGTCGAAACTGATCGCATAGTTGAGGGACTCCCGGATCGATAATATGATAAAAAATTTCAAATATCTATGTTTAATCTTAAAAACATGCTACTGGGGGAAAACCGAAAACAACCCCCAAACAGTCTCGTAATAATCAAGAGCACCTTATACGGATAAAAATATCTGGACTTAAGCTCCAAACCTGCCGCTAGAGGGCGAAAACCAAAAACTAACCCTAATCGGTCCTATAAGAGGCACGAACACCCCAAGAAAGACCAGTGGAACTCGTAGGAACTTAACGCATAGTCATGAGTCTCTCACTTTGATAATATGAAGAAAATTTGCAAATATCTAGACTTAGGCTTAAAAACATGCAGCTAGAGGACGAAAACACTAAACAGCACCCAATCGGCCCCGTAAGAGTCACAAACACCACGCACGGGATCGATGTAACTAGTAGGAATTGATCGCGTAGTCATGAGACTCTCGACTTGAGAATATGATGAATTTTTTAAAATATCTAGGATTAGGCTTATAAACATGCCGCTAGAGGGAGAAATCCCAAAACAATCCCCAAACGTCCCCTTAAGAGTAACGAACCCCTCGCACGTGACCAATGTAACTCATAGGAACTTATCATAGACTTAGGCTTAAAAAAGTTGCTAGAGGACGAAACCTAATCCGAACCCTAGATGGCCTTGTAAAAGGTATGGTGACCTCGTACAAGACTAATGAAACTCGTAAGACTTGACCACATAGTCACGGGACTCCAGGTTTGAGAATATGATAAAAATCCATAAAAAATCAAAATAACAAACAAACGACCCCATGAGAGTCGCAAACACCTCGCACGAGACTAGTGTAACTTATAGGAACTGACCACGTAGTCAATATGATGAAAATTTACAAATATCTATACTTAGGTTTAAGACCATGCCGTCAAAGGGAGAAAATTCAAAACAACACCAAAACGGCCCCATTATAGTCACAAACATTCTGCACCGGATAAATGTAACTCATATGAATTGATTTCATACTCATGATCCTCCCAATTTGAGAACATGATAAAAATTTACAAAAAAAAATAGAATTTGGTTTAAAAACATGGTGTTGGGGGGAAAAAACCCAAAACAGTCCCCAAACGGCCCCATAAAAGCCACGAACGTCTCACACGGGACCAGTGTAACTGGTTGGAACTTACCATATAGTCAAGGGACTCCCAATTTGAGAAAATGATGAAAATTTGTAAAAGTTTAGAATTAGGCTTTACAACATTCCGCTGGAGGGAAAAAACCTAAAACAACCCCCAAACGGCCCCATGAGAGTCACGAACATCTCACACAGGACCAACGTAACTCATAGAATTTGATCGCGTAGTCAGGGAACTCCTGGTTTGATAATATGATGAATATTTTCAATTATCTTGGTTTGGGCTTAAAAATATGTCGTTAGAAAGCGAAAAAACCCAAAAAAGCCCTTAAACGGCCCTATAAAAAGAATGAACACCTCACACATAACCAATTTAACTCCTACGATCTACTGTTTAGTTATAGGACTATCGTTTGGATAATATTAAGAAAATTTCAAAGTATATAAACTTAGGCTTAAAATTATGCCGTTAGAGGGTGAATACCCAAAACAGCCCCCAAAAGGCATCATAAAAGGCATGAACACTTTGAACATGACCAATTTAACTCGTAGGAAATGATTCAAAGTCACGTGACTCCCAATTCGAGAATGTGATGAAAATTTTAAAATTCTACACTTCATCTTAAAAACATATCGCTAGAGGATAAAAACCTAAAAGAACCCCCATACGGCCTCAAAAGAGATACGAACACCTTAGACATGACCAATGTAACTCATAGGAACTAAATGCGTAGTCATAGGACTCGCATTGTGATAATAAGATGAGAATTGGTAAATATCTAGAATTAGTCTTAAAGACATGTCACTAGAGGCTGAAAACCCAAAACACCTCCCAATCGTCCTTGTAAGAGGCACAATCACTTCGCATGGGACCAATATAACTCATAGTAAGTGAATTGTAGTCATGTGATTTTTGATTTGATAATATAACAAAGATTTGCAAATATGTTTACTTAAGCTTAAAAGCATGACACTAGAGGGAGAAAACCCAAAACAGTCCCCAAATGGCCCTATAAGAGGCACAAACACCTCGGGCGAGGATATGAATCTTGTAGGAGCTTACTGGGTAATGAAAGGACTCCCAGTTTAAGAATATGACAAAAAATTACAAATATCTAGACTTAGGTTTGACAACAAACCATTAGAGGGCAAAAACCTAAAATAGACCCAAATGGACCCATAAAAGTCACGAACACCTTGCATGGAACCAGCATAACCCGTAAGAATTGACTATAGATTCACAGGAGTCCCGGTATGAGAATATGACAAAAAAAATTCAAATATCTAGGTTTTTGCTTAATATTATGCCTATAGAGGTGGAAATCCCAAAATACCCCCAAACGGCCCAGCAAGAGGCACGGAAACATCGCACGAGACCGATGTAACTCGTAAGAACTGAGAGCATAGTCATGGGACTCCCGGTTTGAGAATATGTTGAAAATTTGAAAATATTAAGACTTGGGCTTAAAAACATACCACCAGAGAGCAAAAATCGAAAATAACCCCCATACGACACTATAAGGAGCATGAACACTTCGCACAGACCACTTTAGCTGGTGGGAACTGACTAAGTAGTCACGAGACTCTCAGGTTAAAAAAATGATGAAAATTTGTCAAAGTCTAGACCTAGGCTTATGAACATTTGGTTAGGGGGGGGGGGGGACCAAAAATAACCCCAAAATGGCCCCTTGGGAGTCATGAACACTTTGGACGGGACTAATGTAGCTCGTAGAACCTGATCGCGTAGTGAACGTACTTTGTGTTTGAAAATATGATGGAAATTTGCATTAGTCAAGACTTAGGCCTAAAAATATTACGCTAGAGGATAGGAAACAAAAAATCGCCCCCAAATAGCCCCGTAAGAGGCACGATGTAAAGATCCCACTTTTATATGCTCGTATATAGTTTGTTTTTATAATTTTGTCTCATTTATTATTTGATAAAATTTTTATTATTACATATGTGATATTCTAGGTTCTTAATATGACAAAGCCCAATTTTAAATTGGAAGAATCAACCATCAATGGGTCAAATTGAAGTTTTATTGCAGATTCTAAGCTAAATGATAAGTTTCGGGGTAGAAAATGTAAATTTATGAAACTTTAGGGACTTCATTTTAATTAAGAAAGTTTCTTAGAGAAAAATGAAAAATAAAAAGGGCCCTTATGTAAGTACAATATTGTTAGGGACCTCTCAAAAATATTAAAAATATGTAGTGTGAAATTACTAAAATACCCTTTATGTATAAAATGAACCTTATACCCTTAATACATTTCCACCTCGTGCTTGACACACATGTGATCCATATAGATAAAGCTTAAACATGCGTCGCGGTTCGGTGAAATAAGACTGCAAGACGCCTTCATTGCAGAACACTTCAACACTGACTCGCCATTGTAAAAGCTTGGTCAGCTAAACACGTTTCAACGTCGTCATATCTTTGAAAAACTATAAGTAGGGTCTGTAGAATCATTTTAAGTTACACCAATTCCTTGAGAAATAGTTAGAAAAATTCTGGGAAAGTTTAAGAAGAAGTTTCATCTTAGTAATCCAAGACTCAATATCTGTAACTTTAAACTTCTGTTTTAGATGAGTACTCTATTACATTCAATGACAATTTTGACTATATGATATTATGCAAACTATATATATTTTGTGACATGCTTTTCTTCTCAAAATACATCTCATACCGATGATTCAGTTATTTGTTATATGTGTATATCTCTCGATATATACATTTGATTTGAATTTTGAAATTATTTATTTAGCCTATGGAAACTCTTTTACTATGATGGATTTTAGCTGATGTTGTATTAATAACCATTTTTCAGGAAATTAGTGGGCTCATGGAGGGAACCTAAAATGACTATGTTGAAGATTCAGCTTTTAAAGCTCTTTTTGTTACTTTATGTAAAATGTTTGGTTTATCAGATAGAGCATGCAATAGATTTTAAATTTTGTCCCAAGTTGTAACTCGTTGGTACTTTTAATATATATGAAGTTTCCTTTTAGAAAGCTCTGATGACGTAGTTCCTTCATTCTCAGTAGTTAACGATTCATGACTAGATGAATGCATTTCCATTGCATTTGTTTAAAGAAACAATTTAAGTCGGAATATTTGTTGCCTTTGTGGCATGTCAAGACACTCATTCCCTACTACTATTTTGGGTCAGGGCCATGACAATGGTGGTATCAGAGCATAGGTTATTAACCCGTAGACTACTGAACATAAGTTTAGAATGTATAGATTTTAAGTTTCCATACATAGGATATAGGATTAAATGTTTGACTTATGTGATAATCCTCCATATGTCTTGCATTATATATAATTTTTATTCCAATTTGCTTTTGAGATAGTATAATACATCGTACGTTTGGCCATGACTATAGAAAATGACCAAGACAAGATCAACTACGGGAACTATTGATTTAAACATAGAAGTACTGGAAGGTGAATACAAGGTGATTGAAAGTCTAGCAAAGATTGTGGAGCATCAGGTGAATAGGGGAGTGCCAAGGACCCTTGAACTAATTATCTGTAGTATTGAACAGTTGAAGAAGTTGAATCCGCCATTTTTTAAATATACTCCTAACCCCACTGAAGAATAAAGTTAGGTGATGCAGATGAAAAAGATGTCCAATGGTCTTAAGTGTACCGATGAACAAAGGGTTTCATTTGCAACATTTATGTTAGAAGGTGAAGCGAGAATTGGTGGATAATGACTAAGAGAATACAAAAGAAAAGGAATACTTACATAGTTTGGTATGACTTCTTAGTAATCTTTTATGAAAAATATTTTCCCGAAATGGTGAAAGATGAAATGGTTGTTGAGTTCACGAGTTTAGTGCAAGGGAATATGATGGTTGGTTAATACAAGGCAAAGTTTGCTGAATTATCCCGTTTTACGCAACATGTTGTGGTAACTGATGCTTTAACATCCAAGAATTTTGAACGTCGATTAAGGTTGAAAATTCGTAGTTGAATTTTCATCCTAAAGTTGACATCTTATAGTGATGTTGTGACTAGGGCTAAAATAGACGAGAGGGATGGCAAGGAGTACAATCGAATTAAAGATGATAAGAGGAAGTTTGGGGAAAAAATATGGAATAACCTAAATAATAGAAATAAGTCTAGGAGTACATCCAATGTTGGGGGAGCTAGTGATAACAAACAGTGCAATAACAAGATATGTCAGCGATGTAGAAAGATACATGGAGGACGACCTTGTTATAGGGATTCGGGAGCTTGTTTTAGATGTGGACAGAAAGGACATTAGATAAAAGACTTTCCAACCCCAACAAGGGTTCCGATACATCCTTTAACTGAAAAGAAGAACCAATGCACACTGGGTACACTTTTTGCACTTTTTGATACCCAAGCTTCTAACGGAGTAATGTCAGGTACACTTTCTATATGTGCACAACCTTTTCAATTTTTAGTAAACCATGGTTCTACCTATTCATTTGTTTTTGTACGTTTTGTTAACCAATTTTCTAATATGCCTAAACCCTTGAATTATATCATACACGTTTATACTCCTTCGGATGAGTTATTAATGGGAACATTAGTATATAAGTTTGCCCAATAGATGTTAGTAATAATAAACTATTTGCCAATTTGATAGTTTTAGACATAAGAGATTTTGATGTCATTTTAGTGATGGATTGGTTAGCATCATATCATGCTAAGGTATATTGTTTTGGGAAGAGAGTTACTTTCCAAATTCTTAACCAACTAGAATTCAATTGTGAAGTAATCGGCGTCCTATCTCCCATGTGTATTATCTCTACAATGCAAGGTTGTAGTATTCTTAAAAAGTGACGTCAAGGATTCCTTACAAGTGTTACTATTTGCAAACAAAAGAGCCTAGTTTAGATGATATCCTTATTTCTAGATATTTTCCAAATGTTTTTCCAAATGATTTACCCAGTCTACCTCCTAGTAGAGAAATAGAGTTTGCGATTGTCCTTATTCCTGGAACTATACCAATATCAAAACCACCTTATAGCATGCACCTTTAGAATTAAGGGAATTAAAAGCTCAATTACAAGATCTGTTAGACAAAGGTTTTATTATACCGAGTGTATCCCCTTGGGGTACTCCAGTGTTATTTGTTAAGAAGAAGGGTGGGACGATAAGGTTATGTGTAGATTATCATGAACCAAATAAGGTGACCATTAAGAACAAATACCCCTTACCACGTATAGATGATTTGTTTGACCAACTTCAAGGTGAGCAAGTATTTTCAATTATTGAACTTAGGTCAGGCTATCACCAATTGAAGATTGAGGGAGATGATATTTCGAAATCATCTTTTCGTACTAGATATGGTCACTAGGAATTTTTTATGATGCCATTTTGACTAACTAATATACCAGCCGCTTTTATGGATATTATGAATAGAGTGTTTTGGAAATATTTGGATCAGTGTGTGGTTGTTTTTGTTAGTCACATCTTTATTTATTCCAAAATTATTGAAGAACACGAAAAGAATTTAGATATAGTGTTACAAATCCTTAGGACGGAGTAATTATATGCAAAATTAAAAAGCGTGAGTTTTGGTTGCCTAGCGTATATTTCCTAGGACACGTCATTTTCAAAGAGGAAGTGTCGATTGGCCCTCAAAAGATCGAGGTTGTACTAGATTGGCCTAGACCAACTAATGTGACGGAGATTCATAGTTTTCTTGGATTACCAGGTTATTATCGAATATTTATTGAATGATTTTCTAGTATTGCCAAACCTCTATATAGATCAACACAAAAGAAGGTGAAATATGAATGGTATGAGGAACTTGAGAATAGTTTTCAAGAACTTAAGAGTCGATTAGTAAATGTCCTAATTTTGACTATTCCTTCTGGGACATGGGGATACGTGATTTATAGTGGTGCTTTCTAAAAATGATTTGGGATTTGTGCTAATGCAAAATGGAACAATAGTAGCTTATGGCTCATGACAGTTAAAACCACATGAGCAGAATTATCCAACCCAAGATCTAGAATTAGCAACTGTTATTTTTCTCTTAAGATTTGGAGACATTATTTGTATGGTGAGACATGTGAGATATATATAGCAATCATAAGAGTTTGAAATACATCTTTACTCAGAAAGAATTGAACAAGAGATAAAGGAGGTGGTTAGAATTGATGAAGGATTATGATTTAAATATTCATTATCACCTAGGGAAAGATAATATATTAGTTGATGCTTTAAGTAGAAAGTCTACACCAAATTTAACATGTCTCATTACAAATTAGGCATCTTTGTTAAGGGATTTGAGAAGTACAGAAATAGATGTACATGTTTATAGAAAAAGGAGTAATAATCGCAAACTTACAAGTACAACCCATGTTGATGGAAAGGATCAAAATTCCACAAGCCAATGACCCACTGTGACACCCCGCCTATTTTAATCTCGGCTGATCAATCCTTTATCAAAATACAACAAGATTCCCATAATTGATCATTCTCAGCATCATTGTCGAAAACCCCGACGTCAAATTTTAAACTTTCTAATCTTATTAACTTAAACACAAAAAATAATCCATCCATACAATATACACAATAAGTGAAAAAAATAACTGATAACTCTTGGTGAAACATTTATACAACCATATCGAGTAGGCGCAAACGAAAATGCGAAAAATAAAATAAATGACAACAGTTGGGCAACATGCCCGAATATATCTCACAATACCTCCTATCTAGATCAAAAGGATATAAGTGTCTAAACAATCCCTTCTAGCATCCACAGTTGCTGCAACGTCATCTGAATAAAAGGAAAAATATCATCTAGGTGTCCTTGTGTCTAGACACCTAAAAGGTTTTAAAAATATTTTCAAGCGGGCCAGAGCCCAAAATGTGTTGAAAATATTTCGCAAGTGTTTAAAATACGTTAATATTTATAATATGATATCCTCCATATTTAAACTGGTGTCACACTCACATGAGATACCCCTCACCTCTCATCTAACTGTGAACACCTAACACATGTATTTTAAGCACTCTATTTACGCTACCCAGCGTAACTAGAATCTCTCAAAACCTCTAAATCACTATACTCTATCTCATACCCCGCATAAATAATATCCTAAGCTTTCGCATAAGCTGATGCATTATAAGTCTCACTAATAATTTATCCGTTCATAATAAATATCTTTCACTAGTTATTATACACTATTCACATTTTAGTGCGATTAATTTCTTATATAATTTTCTCATCTATATATACATATCTCACATTTTATTTTGGATTTTATCCTCCCAGATGTAATAATTTACTTCTCAATTTGTCCTTTATTTGGTTTGTATATATATATATATGCGCGTCTTCACATAGATATACAATATACCATACACATCAAGTATATCCATACTTATAACTCGAATCTTATTCCGGTTAACCCGAGATTTATATAATAGACATTTAATCTTTTAAGGATCCTCACACTCTATTTATGATCCCCTAATATTTATCTTCATAAGTAATACTTCTCCAATCCTTTTAAGCCCAAGAAAATTTCCCAAATTTTACTGCCATAATCGAACCGAATCGATGGCAAAAAAAATGAACCGATTTGATGACCAATAAATGAACCGAATCGATGACCCACCAAAACGAACCTGTCCACTGACCCAAACCAAACCGCATTTCCCCGGTTCGACGTGTTCAGATCGGGATTTCATCATCTTCTCCAACTCTAAAATTTATGGTTTTTACATCACCAACCATATCTACACTCTTATTTTTAACCAACGCGTCAATTTGTTAATGGGATTCCTCAATTTAACTAAGATGTAAGATCTAACCTAGTTAAACCCTAATTTATCCAACTCTTCCAATTTGTCACCAAAAATACACCATTAACATGGATTTAAACTCAGATTCCATATGGAGTTGTTAGCACCTCAAATTTATATGAAATCATTTCCTAAAAAAATCATTTTGATCCAAGAATCCCAACCCAAAATCATATTGTTTTCACCAACTATAATATGAATTATAAAAACACATAAATAGTTAAAGAAAGTTAAACACTTGCCTCATTGGATAAATCTGACGACCTCGTGTCGGGAACTATCGGAGCTTGGTCGGAATCTCCTTTTCTTCTTCATTTCTTTTATTTCTTTCTTTACTTCCTTTTCTCTTTATCTCGTGGCTTATAAGATAGAAATGTGGCTTATCCCTTATTAAACCCAAAATTGACTAGTATACTCAAATACGAGTCCCTACTAGTCCAAAAAGTCCCCGAAACCCAAACACAGCCCTCGGGTGCTCTATATTGACTATTTTGTCCCATCTGAGACCAACTGTGCACTCGAAATCCCCATCAGAGTCACTTATAAAAAAATCACCTTTTTAAATCCAATACAACTCCACATGTATATTCCAAGTAAAATATTATTACTTGTCGCTTTTTCCAACTGCGACATGATATAAAATAATCCAACTCTATTTACTTAATCTTGTAAGTAAATATAGCACACCTCGATAATAATCTAAAACTCGTCAATTAATATTTAACCCGCACTTCTAATTCTCTTTCACTTAAAATCCTCAAATTATTAAATTACACCCACTTATGTAATTTAAATATCCGTAAAAGTACGGTGTATTACATACTCCCCCCTTATAAAGGAATTTCTTCCTCGAAATTCAGATAATACCGGTACAAAAAACATAGGATCTAGAACCACACAACACCCTTTAGTACCCAAAATCAAATCACGATAATGGTATGGTCGCTCCACTATTCATCCACTAGTGGGAACCAGCTCTATAAAGTCTTACTCACTTAGCCCTAGCTTAACAACAAGCTTGGTCAATACACTTCATACTGATATACTCCATCAGTCGTAAGGTCTCAGCTCAATGACGACACATCACACATTGTGCTTCTACCAATAACATCCACATAATATGCGCCTATACATTTCTGGATCTATAGCCTCAATACTATTGGAAAGACGCACATCACTAAGTGCTAGCTTCCCGTATTCACCAAAACACAAAACTCCCATCTTGAGAGAAACTATATAAAACATCTGACCACTCATGTTGGTCCTTAAAATCTCGATTTATGGCAACGTAACTCTCACGGCGTTCAAAAGTCACCCCAAAATAGTTTTTGGTTAATGACTCTCTCGATAACTAACTCTAAATCATATCCTATCCAAAATTCTAGTTATTCACTCACCTCTAAACAACTAGAGGGGGATTAACAAGGCTTTCCACACAAAACCTCAAATGAAACTTTGTCCATAATAAACCAGTACGAGGTATTACACACAACTTTAGCAATCAGTAATTTCCCTTCCTCATTACTATACAGTTTATAATGCTCACCACTTGAATTATCCAACATTGTAAATCACCTTCCGTATACTCATTGGTTATAGGTGACATAACTTGCCCAAAATAAAGCGTCATCCCCACTGCTTTCCAAAAATCCCTATTGTAGGTGGCGTTCAAGAAGCTCATCATCTCATAAAAATATTGGGCGGCACCTTGCACTGGTGAAATCCTTCTTTTCAAATAAAGGTTTGGGCACACCAACCTATTTCCATCTAAGAGTGGTGCATCCGGAGACAATATCACTATGTCTCACCTAACACCAATTCCCAGTTATAATATCTCACATTAAATGGTACTTTTTACTTCCCTGCTTTCCCAAGGGTATACCAAAAGTCTCGGCCCATGCACTTTTTACCACAATGCGCATTAGAGGGCCCTTCTTACCTTATGGACAGCCACATTCTATTTATATGCAAGACACCCTCAACATTCAACTGAGTAGGACTTCGCTTAACTTTCCCACAATAATTGGATTTTCCTCTTCTCAAGAGATATGCCTTTAAATGGCTTCCTGCATCCTTCTAACTCATCTCGGGTATACAATTCTCATTGTACACATATACTTGGATCATCATCCTTCTCACACGGCGTTCAATCCATCCTACCATTCCATCTTTATTCATAACTGTTCCATAGGAATATATTCCACACATTTATTCCCAAGTCCTCCTAGCTCGGATGATTTGAAAATTAAACTAACCAGGGTGCCCAAACACCCTATAATCCGTGCATATTTGCACAACATAAAAAACGTCACACACGTTCCTCAAAACTGGCCTCTCATTCTCAATGTGGCTATAACACATGGGTATTCTTAATCACCCCATAAATAGAAATTTAATTCTCCTTAACATCGTTCCAACCTTCAACTCATGGTGAGAAGAAAAATTTCCAGTGCTCTCTCACGGCACTATCAGCTCCACTGGCCTTATATTATATAATACCATTCTTCTCAGAGTGTCTTCTCTACACTCTCATTGATTAACATTCAAAATTGATGTCCTAGCATCCATTAACTTCTCTTTACTCATGACGTTTATCAAGGTTCATGCATATCTCATCCCTTAATAACATCCAAATAAGGGACTTTCCCCAGCGCACTATCACTTAGCATTGGCGAAAATCAAATTCCATAAACTGCAAACACATAACGGGGAATCTCAAAAATCATGTCCCCAGATATATAAATATAAATCTCATCTCCCACGTATCTAAGGGAGTGATATAGCAATGCGCTCTCCATATCACCAAGTCCTGAGCGATAAACATAATAACGAGTTAAATCTCTTTTCTTGATAGTCAACCCAATGCACCCCGAATCATATAAGTAAATTCCCTACACACCGGGATCAGTATCTTGAGACAACTTTACTCTCTGAAGTCTCCATTATAATATAATATGAATGCAAGCTCGACCCTCTTTCAGGGGAGGCATGCCAAAACAACACATCCTGACCTGGGACAACAAACACGATAGCCTTGCAATACCATCCCACTATTTTTCTAATTAGTATATATTAAGGATAATATCATACTCGTATAACACATCACTAAAATGAGTAATTCCAATAAAAACATATTCCCACTGAGTACACCCGTTTCCCTATGGATGGAACCAAAGATAAACCTGCTATACCACAAAAAATATATAAACATAATAATGTTATCAATATACACACTAAACTCGTCTCACATGCGAATCTAGTGCTAATCAAAATACCGTGACTCGCTCGTGTCACATAAAGCATGACTCATTCACCAGAGGATAAAACTCATACTTCTACCTTTCCAAATCTCCCTGGATGCTCAAATGGTTCCCAGACATAACACGCCAGTCTAAACTGAACAAATAACTATCTTAATCATTGCCCATGCTAGGCACCACACTCTTATCCCTACTCACTTTGGGAAAAATCAATGTATGTGGTCCTACTCTCCACATAAAAATATCTCTTCATATAATCCGCTTATCTCCGACCACACAGGCCATATTAGGGTTATCCTTCTCTCCAACCCTGGTAACCTCAACCATGATTGTCACCCATTATTCCTTTAGCTTCATTGGCCCTATGGAACACACTGGATTTAACAACCCTGATTGAATCCACCGTCACTCGATACAAATTCAGCTATGTAAATCCTTTAATGGGTCCCCTAATAGGTCTCCCCCCGCGGTGTTTCACTAACACCGTTACATTTAGTCTTACTCCTTAACTAAATTCTCCAATTCTTTAAGCTCCCTTTCACAAAGAAGCCTTAATATCATCACTGCCAAAAGCATGATATTGTAGCAGTTTGCATCGATCATCCAAGAAGAATTTCCTTTATGTGCTGGCGACTTCTCTCGTGAGTCCATCACCCATTTAAGGACTATGTTCTCCATTGTACCTACCTCATTGGGTACAAAGTTCGCTAGATAAGGCCTTTGTACGACCCTCCTGTGATAAGTTCAAAATTTCGTTCACATCTCTTCCTAAACAATAGATGAAGGAACTCAGGGTCAAATCGTACCTAAGATCCGTCCATTAGCATAACGTTTCACTTTTCAAATTTTTTGATTGACTCCCACCACTACAACACTGCTCCTACGAGCTAAGAAACATTTTACACTAATTTTCACTTTCGGGTATACTACACTCTATTATATGCCAAAGCCTCTAGGTATCTTACATCCACTAGCTAGCATACACAATATTCGGAATTTCTAAAATTCTAATGGGTGGTCATCTTCAAATACCCCTCCGACTCTTCCCCATTTTAAACATGCTGGTTGAGTCTAATTTAGCACCACTTTATACTATAGCGTTACTTGAAAATATATATTGCACCCTAGCAGTCCTTACAGCCCCAACATCCATGGCAACAATAGGGGTGACCTCGACTACGATCATCGTCCCTAAAATTATTATGCAACTTCACTAGATCCCCGCCTCCTGCTGTTATCCTAACATCCCTCATATGTTGTCCTTCCTTGTTCAGCATAGGAAGCACACCCGAATACATATAAGATTCACTATAATTATACAATATAGCAGGAGAACAAAATATCACAATAGGAATCAACAATCCTAAGCATATGGCTCTATATCAAATAGAAAGCAATGTTGAAAACGTAGCGTGTCCGCACAGAATCCTTAGGACACTAGAACCTGATGCTCTGATACCATTTGTGATACCCCGCCTATTTTGATCTCGGCTGATCAATCCTTTATCATAATAAAATAGGATTCCCATAATGGATCATTCTCAGCATCACTGTCAAAAAGCAATTTCATTACTAATAACCTATTAGGCCCGGTGTCAAATTTTAAACTTTCTAATCTTGTAACTTAAACGCACAAAAAAAAAATCCATCCACACAATATCCACAATAATTGAAAAAAAATAATAATCGATAACTCTCGGTGAAATATTTATACAACCATATCGAATAGGCGCAAACGAAATGCGAAGAATAAAATAAATGACAATAGTTGGGCAACATTCCTGAATATAACCCATATACCTCCTATGTAGATCATAAGGATAGAAGCATCTAAACAATCCCTTCTAGCATCCATATCTTCTGCAGCATCGTCTGACTCGAAAGAATAATATCATCAAGGCGTCCCTGTGTCTGGACACCTAAAAGGTTTTTAAAATATTTCCAAGCAGTTCAGAGCCCAAAAGGTTTTGAAAATATTTAGCAAGTGTTTAAAATATTTTAATATTTACAATATGATATCCTCCATATTTAGACTTGTGTTGTACTAACATGAGTGTAACAACCCGAACTTTTGAGTGACTATTTTATATTATTTTGCCTGATGGGCTAATTTTATAAAATAGAGAAGGTGGGGTAAATATTATTTTAAGTGATTTAAGAGATAATATTTACCATGTTTTGCCATTATTTACCATTATTTACCATTATTTACCATTATTTTAAGTGATTTAAGAGATAATATTGTACTAGGTTGTGCTTATAGATTGAGAGGTGAGAAAGTTTATGATTAATTACGAGCGGAAGTTAAGTTCATGATTATGATTAGATATTCATACTTGTCATGCATTTTATTCACATGGTGATCATATTAAACTCGGCCCTGACCCGTCTATGTCTCTTTGTTTTGCATGAATTCTTTGTTAGTCCAGGTATTCCTCCGCAAGGACGCCCGTATTGACCTCTCCATTCCAGTTGTCCTGGAGCTATAACATTTTGCCAATGTTGTAGGATATTCGTTATATGCGCTTCTATCTTTTGTACTCTAGCTATGTTCAGTTTATTTATTCGGCGTGTTGACCATGCTTTGTACTCATTTATTATAATGTGATATTTAAATTGTAATACTCGGTGTAACCTGTTTGTATTAGTCTTTTAACCGATAGCTTATTCGGTTTTTAGTTTATGCTTTTTGTTATACTATTACCCGTTGATTTTTGGTATCCACCTTCTTTGTAAATTGGATTGTATAAATGCTTTTCTTTTAACTTACAAAATTTCATTTGACTGTCCGTTTTATAAAATAATTGGTGGTTATCTCGTATTAATATTTTAACGACAATGATGCTAAGAATGGGCCATCTATGATTCCTGTGATTATTGGAGTATCGGGCTGGCCACCTCTTATTTTAGTAGGCGGGTTATCACAGATGGTATCAGAGCATCAGGTTATAGTGTCCTTAGGAATCTGTGCGAACGTATTATGCTTTCAGCGTTACTTTTGATTTGATATTAAGCCTTAGGATTAGGATTGTTGATTCCTCTTGTGAGGTTTCGTTCTCATGCTGTAGTGTAAGAATTCGAATACTCTTCTGCGCATTTGTTTAATATCCGTAGGTTATTGAATGTTGAAGGGCGTCAGGGAAGGCAATTATGAAGGCGTCATGAGACGGGATTACTAAGAACTATAAGTTGTAGTCGGGGATGAGGGCCTCTTTGGAGGTCGCTCCCTTCGTAGAATTCTCTTATATTGCTACCGTGACTACTAAGTACAGTAGACATAGTTTTCCAAGTATCTCTACAAGTAGAGAGTGGTACTAATCTTGTGATTCCTAGCGACACTATATTTAAGTTGAAAAGTCCTTGATAGGGGCCAGATGTTGAAGTAAGTCAGTTGGAGGAAGTGTAACTTCATTCGGTAGAAGTATAAGGCCCGAGAGTTTTGGCCTAGAGAGGGGTATAGAAGTGCCCAGATGCGAGGAATTGAAGAAAATGTTTCACCCGCTGGAGTAAATTTAAAATGGCGGGTATGGTAGTCGCCATATTTTAGTGGAGCAGGAATTTTTGCTCATAGAGAAACCCAATAGATATTTTCAACTGTGAGTTTCTCTGGGATATCAGAAACGATGAGAAGGTAGATTATCAATTATTCACATGAGGTTCGGTCAGAGGCCGACCGTGAATAAAGAGTTATACGGTTAAGGAAACCATTCACGAAATAAAGTAGATACAAGGAAGAGAGAGCCCTTTAGTGGAATGATAGGCTCACGAGTAAGCATTGCCCACACTTATGGAGAAGTAGTGTTCATGAAACCCCATTGGTGGACATCCGTCAGGTGAAGACTCATTAAAATAGGGCAAGGGAGGCCGGTAGTATGTTCTCTTTTGTTGAGGAAGTTAAGGGAACTACGCGGGTAATCGTCAGGGTGGCTAGAGATGGAGAAACGGTTATGACGTGGAATGTAGAACCACACGTTTTGATCTTGTCGATTGGAGAAAAAGGGCAAGAATAGGGTGCCTAGTTGGGGCATTAAAGTAAGTTGTTTGGTTTAGATAAGACTAGAATACTGTATTTGGGAACCATTGGTAGTGACCAGGGTAATTGGCAAGAATATTGGCGGGAATTCCACCTTAGTTGAGGGTGGTGCATTCTGTATGATAAGATGGAGTAGTATTTTATTAACCTTAGATTCGGGTGTGTAATTTAAGCTTGTGGTAGTATCGATTCTAAAATAGAGATTGTATTTATATAATTTCCGCGGTGGGGAGGTTCTATTTTCCTTCATTCGCTAAAGCGAGCGATGATATTTTAAAAGTATATGTGGTTTGTGCTACTCGTATTATACATGTTATACGAGTGGAAATATTCTTGTTTGGCCGGATCGATAGCAAGCAAAAGATTGCGAGGCTATCCTATTTCTAATTCCAGAGTGGAACTAGTTGTTCTATAATATCTCACCTGGATACGGGATTGAGACTTTATAGAGTTGGTGATGAATTGCTTTTTGTGATGTCATTGTTGTTGAAAAAGCACTTCAATCAAAACCTCAATTACCTACAAATATATAACAAACTCAAGTGTAGAGTGGTAAGTAAGGATGTCAATCCTAATCTATGGTGTGAACATGCTAAACATGAGAGGATTATGAATATAATTAACTTGATCCTTTTTTTCTTACTTTTGGGTTTTTCTAATTTTTTTATGTTTTTCAAATATTAAAACAAGTAGGTGAGGTGAGGTGAATTAACTCTAAACTAATATAAGAGATGAAATTAACAAACTAACTAGTGTACCAAATAAGAACTAAGTAATAAGAATTGAGATGAACTTAAATTTGAGAAATATTCAAGGAATGAAACTTAACCACCACTTTATCAATTAAATGTGTTAATTATTCTAGTATACTAATTTTCCAAATATTAATTCATCTTATCAATTAATTCTCATCAATTAACAAAACAAACTAATATAATATAGTTAATCTAATTTTCATTCCCACAACTCAATTGAATAATTGATTTAGAAGTATTATATCAATCACTTGCTAGAATAGATTCATATAATAAATCTTAAATCAAACAAAATTTTAATGTATGAGTACAATAAAATTTAATATAATCTAATTAGTGGGTTAAACTATCTCTAGTTTGAATCCACAAATTAAGAGTATATTATATTTTAATCCTTTCTCAAGGATAGTTTACCATTTCTCAATGCATAAACTCAAGTAGGAATGAAAAGAAAAATTAACTAAATGAAACAAAGTAGACTAGATTAATTAATACATTCAATTAATTATATGGAGATTCATTTCACTCCTTGAATGGAGTGATTAGACAACCATAGTTATAATTCAATTATTAACAATCTAATAAAACTTACTAAAAAACAATTAAAGAGATAGATAGAAGAGATTCAAACCAACATATAGGAGAGAAGCAATTACACTTATATTCAATCCAATCTTCACTCAAGTGTGTAAAATTTTTCTCTACTAATTTTTTTTCTCTAGAATTCACTAATTTTTCTATCCTAATATTTTCTCTCTCTTTTTGATGATAATTCCCCCCTCAAATGGGGTCTTGAGTCTTCTTTTATAGTAGATGCATGGCACACATGAAGTTAAGGGGTATTGTTGGAAGGTTCATGGTGTAGGATAAAATGGGGAGAGGCTTTGGAATATAGGTGGGGGTAATTTAGGAATTAGATGGGAGCATGTGGTTATGGTGAGGTCATGTGGGAAGGTGGGGGAAATGAGGTGTGGGTACCCATATTTGGCGATACGGGCCCAGACTAGTAGCCCAATTAAAACGGCCCAAAGTCCAGGCCCTTCGTACCTTGACACTAACCCAGTTGTAACTTAGTCTTCTCCCATGTTCTTAGATAGAGATATTCTAGGAGAAGATGGTAAACGTGGGGGAGTCCAACACCCCCACTCCCCGAAGACAAATATGTATATAATCAACCCTAGGTTCGGGGCGAAGGACACGCATTGTATTCTCTGTAATCGCTCCCCGGAGTATATAGAAATAATACTGACTGCACCACCGTGGACGTAGGCATTCTTGTTGAACCACGTACATCTCCTGTTGTGTGATTGGCATTTTATGTTTCTTACTGTACTTGGTGATTGCGCTTCTCTCATCTATTTTTGTTGCAAATAATTGTCACCACAATTGGCGCCGTCTGTGGAAAACGTTTATCTTCCCTGAGAAAGCCCACACCAATAAAGAAGTCTGAAATGTCTGATCACAGTAGTAATGCTCCTCAGGCAGGAGACATCCAAGAACAACCTGCTCCTCGCAGGATCAGATCTGAAGTTCGGCATTCAGATCAGAGGGCTCGCCTAGAAAGGCCGACCTCAGAAGAAAGCCAAGGACCAACGAGGTCCACACAAATATCCAGGTTGACTGATGCTTATGAGGCGAGGCTCCAAGAGCAAAGGGAGTCTTCTCGCAGGCTCGAAGCTGAGAATGCTCGCCTTAAAAGAAGGTTAGAAAGAATGGAGATAGAGCTCCATCGCAGCACCAGGAGACGTCCATACCGCACCCCTAGCCCTCAAGCGAGAAAGTCTCGCAGCCGAGGAAGGAGCCCTAGACGCGTGTCCTAGAAAGATGAGGGAAATGAGTCAGAGGATGACCTACTCAAGCAACTGCGACTAGCTCGCAATTGCAGGAGCCCAGTTCGCAGCAATGAGAATATACGAAGTCTAGTACGAAGGGAGATGGACCAACACCCTGCGCATGGCGGTACCAGATCGACCCGAGAACTCTCTAGGAAAGCTCTCAAAACTCAGATGAAATCACCTTTCTCAAGGGAAATAGAAGAAGAAGAAGCCCCCAATAAATTTTCTATCCCAAGGTTCAAGATTTATGATGGTAAAACTGATCCCATTGATCACGTCAGGCAGTACAGGCAAGCCATGACCCTCTGGAACCATCGAGACGCACTAATGTGCTGAATCCTTCCCTCAAGCCTGCATGACATGGTGCAGAAATGGTTCGAAAGGCTCCCCCACAGATCCATCAGAAGCTTCAAGTCCCTGGCCAAAATCTTTACGGACCACTTCATCACTAGTAGCTCCCATCTCAAAAGGATGGATGATTTGCTAACAATGAAAAAGACGCCTCAAGAGACCCTCCGAGACTATGCGAAAAGGTACTGGGAGTTATTCAACGACGTCGAGGACTGCTCAGAGCAAGTGGCAGTGGCCTCTTTCAAAATTGGGCTACCGATCTCTTCCCTTCGGTACCAGTCCCTAACAAAGAAAGAGGCCATGACCATCGATGACCTGATGGCTCGCATAGAGAAATATGCCAAGGTGGAGGATGTGAACCGCCTCAGCGCAGGGGAAAATGGTCGAACTAAGCTCGCTGCCAAGGGTAGTGACAAAATTGAGGACCAGAAGAAAGGAGGGAAGAATGGGGGCAAGAATGGCTCAAAGAACGGAGGCAGCAGCGATGTAAAAAAATCATTTCAGGCGGTTAATACCGTCTTCAGAGAAACAATTTACAAAATTCTCGCAAAAATCAAAGACGAGCCATTTATTAAGTGGCCGAGGAAGATAGGAGGAGATCCCTCAAAGAGAAATAATGCGCTGAGATGCGCTTTTCACAAAGAAGGAGGACATAAGACTGAGCATTGCAAGGCTCTTAAGTCCCACCTCGAAGAGCTGGCCCATTCCGAGCATCTGAACGAATTCATGGAAAAAAGGAAGAGAAAGTTTCTCCCATAGAGAAGCAAGGCCTGACAACGTACTCAAAGACGACCCCGGCCATAAATTCGCAGTAATTCATGGGGCATCTAACGTAAAAAAGATTCAAGAAAATTCAGCTCGAATGGAGGTAAATAAGCTTACAACGGTGATGCAAGCTTTTCATATCGATCCAGTAAAGACGAAATCGAGAAAGCATCGGCGAGCAGATGACGTCGACTATAGTAAGCATATTGTATTCACAGATGAAGATCTGGTGGGAGTGAGAACCCCACATCATGATGCTTTGATCATTACTCTCTGGATAGCTAACTATGACATCGACAAGTTGCTCGTCGACCAAGTAAGCTCGTCCGAGGTAATGTATCTCGACCTATTTAGAAAATTGAAGTTAAGCATCGCCGACCTAAAGGAAGCTACTGTCCTTTTAGTTGGCTTCGCTGGGAAAGTAACTAAGCCCTTGGGAAAGATCATGATGCCAGTAAGGGCCGGAAAAATCTGTAAGATGATTGAGTTTCTGGTAGTCAACATTGACTCACCATACGACTATCCTCGGTAGAGGATGGCTACACGCAATGAGGGAAGTCTCCTCGACCTATCACCAGAAGCTCAAATATACGATCGAGCTAGGAGTAATGGAGATCCATGGCGACCAAGCGATGGAAAGAAGGTTCTTCATAGCGGATATCTGCCCAAGACCAGAAAGGAAGGCCGACAAGCCCAGCGAGAAAGTTGAAGAACAAGAAGGTCTGACACCTTCGAAATATCAGTTAAAGTACGGAAGACCCATAGTAGAGGAGACTAGGCTCCTCCCCTCTGAACGGGTCATCGAGAACTTGGAAGAGGTTATAACTGGAGTTAGCAACGATGACAAGGTTTTCTTGATTGGATCTTCTCTTGCAGATCAGGAACAGAAGGAGTTAACGACTCTGCTGAGAAGCAATGTAGACGATTTCGCATGGGAACCATACGAGATGCCTGCGATTGATCCTAGTGTGGTTTTTCATCATCTACATGTCAACCCCACCTTCAAATCAATCACATAAAAAGCACGGCGAACTGTGCCCGAGAAGGCAAAGGTCGTAGAAAAAGAAGTTGAAAAACTGCAGGATGCAGGATCCATTCGGGAAGTTCAATTCCCTAAATGGTTATCCAACCCAGTAGTAGTCCCAAAGAATAACGAAAAATGGAGATTCTGCATTGACTTCACTAACCTTAACAGGGCATTCCCTAAGGACAGTTTCCCTCTCCCAAAAATCGATCAGCTAGTGGATGCCACAGTAGCCCATGAAAGGATGAGTTTTCTGGACGCATACTCGGGATATCACCAGATCCCAATGTATGCTCCAGACCAGGACAAGACAACATTCATCACCACTGTTGGATTATACTGTTACAAAGTAATTCCCTTCGAGCTAAAAAATGCAGGGTCAACCTACTAGCGGCTGGTCACCAAGATGTTCAAAGATCAAATGGGAGACACCATGGAAATATACATTGACAATATGCTCGTCAAAAGCAGGAAGAAAGAAGACCACCCCTCAGACCTATAAAGAACCTTCAAAATCCTCACGAAGTATCGAATGAAGCTTAACGCGAGCAAGTCTTCTTTTGGTGTCCAGTCAAGAAAATTTCTTGGGTACTTGGTCAATAAGAGATGCATCGAAGCTAATCCAGACCAGATCGATGTAGTGAATAGGGTACAACCTCCTCGCACCATCCGTGATGTATAGAAGCTTACTGGCATGCTCGCTACCCTAAATCATTTTATCTCTAAGTCCTCCAAGAAGTGCAAACCATTCTTCCAGCTCCTAAAGGGAAACAAAACGGTAGAATGGAATCAACATTGCTCTCGGGCATTAGACGAGATCAAGGCTTACCCTAGCTCTCGACCACTACTCGTCATACCACAGGAAACAAATTTCTTATACTTATACCTCGCCGTTTCCAACCACACTGTCAGTTCCGCATTAATGTGCAAAAAAATAGGAATCTAGCACCCCGTTTATTACGCGAGCAAGACCTTATTAGAGGCTGAGAAGAGGTACCTACCATTGGAGAAGCTCGCCTTTGCACTTGTAGTTGTCTCGAGGAAGTTCAAGCACTACTTTGAAGCTCACACTATCATCGTCCTTACATCGCACCCCCTTAAATAAATCCAGAGGAAAGCGGATTTATCGGGCAGACTATCTAAATGATCAGTCGAGCTCGAGAGATTTGACATCCAATTTTAACCAAGGAACGCAATCAAAGGGCAAATCCTTGCTGATTTCATAACAGAATTCACAGTCGAGCAGCCTCTCGACCAACTGCAACCCATGAAGCAAAGGAAGAATCACACGATAGGGGAAATCTGGAAATTGTTTGTTCATGGAGCCTCCAATTTAAAGGGGGCAGGAGTAGGCATCGTGCTTATCACTCCAGAAAATGCAATCCTCGAATAGGGAATTAGGCCTGGATTTGAAGCCTCCAACAATGAAGCAGAATATGAGGCCCTGATAGCCGACCTCCAGAAGGCACACACTTTAGGGGCAAAGCAGTTGCAGGTGGTCGGCGACTCACAACTAGTCTCCAATCAGATAAGGGGAGACTACAATGCAAAAGATGAAAGAATGGCAGCCTACCTCACCTTGTAAAAAGGCTATTGGTTAACTTTGAGGAGGTCAATGTCAAGTATTTTCCCAGAGGACAGAACAACCATGCTGATGCCCTGGCAGCCCTGAGCTCAACAATCGATTCTGACTTATAAAGATCAATCCCCATCGATTTCCTCGCTCATCTGAGCATTAATCGTAACAACGAGCTACCAAGCCAGGAGAAGATGCTCCAAATTGAGTCAACACCCAACTGGATGGACCCACTAAGGGACTATTTGAATAATGGCACACTTATAAATGATAAGAAGACCGCTCACCAGATAAGAGTCAAAGTTGCTCGCTTTCACTTATCTCCTGAGGGCAAGCTATATAAGAGATTGTTTTCTGGTCCCTACCTTCAATGTGTTCAACCGAGGGATGTCGAACAAATCCTACGTAAACTCCATGAGGGATTCTATGGAGGCCATATTGGTGGAAGGTCATTGGCTTTTTGAGCAATGAAGGAAGGCTATTGGTGGCCATATATGCAAAGAGACTCTGCAATGTATGTTCGCAAATGCGAGAAATGTCAACTTCACGCTCCCATGGTCTATCAACCCACCAACGACCTAAAATCCATTTCTAGCCCATTGCCATTCGTCCAATGGGGAATGGACATCATAGGACCTCTTCCTACCGCTGTCGGTAATCGCAAATATCTTTTGGTCACAACAGACTACTTCACCAAATGGATAAAAGCATAGCCACTGGAGAACATTCGAGACACTGATATAATAAGATTCATATGGAAAAATATAATCACCCATTTTGGGATCCCTAGGACCATCATCACTGACAATGGAACGCAGTTCGAGAGAGGCTCCTTTCAGAATTTCTGTAATGACCACGGAATCAGACACCATTTCAGCTCAGTGGCCTATCCTTAGAGTAATGGCCAAGTCGAGGCTTCCAACAAAACAATGATCGATGGGCTAAAGAAACGATTAGAATGAGCCAAAGGTGCATGGGTAAATGAACTACCGCATATTCTGTGGGCCTATCGTACTAACCCATGACGATCAACGGGGGAAACCCCATTCTCACTAACATATAGAATGGAAGCAGTCATCCCATTGGAAGCAGGCTTACCCACTATGAGGTCCACCCTCGTCGACCAATGCCAGAATGATGTAGCATTACTCGTTGAGCTTGAACTAGCTAACGAACGCCAAGAGCTTGCCCTAGTAAAACTAGCGTGCTATCAACAATAACTCGCAAAGCACTATAACAAGAAGGTGAATCCAAGGGTATTCCGAGTTGGGGATTATGTCCTAAGAAAAGTCATGGGCAGCGCAGTAAGACCATCGGACAAAAAATTAGGGCCAAACTGGGAAGGACCATTTAACATAACAAGAGACGATCTGCAAGGCGCCTATCACTTAGAAACGCTGGAGGGCAGAGAGATACCCCGATCATGGAATGCAGCCAATCTTAAGAAATTATATTTCTAGATTCTTCTTTTGAGTTGTACTTATGAGACTGAAACTCATTAATAAAAGTTATTTAGCAATTGCATTCTACGACGTGTCAGTTAACTAGTATACGAACTTTATAACTCACACATCCTTTCCAAGTGACAGGCACACTAATCATTACGCCATAGTAGGGAAATCACTCTCCTCAGGTTTCGTTATAAAACACGAAAAACCTCCTAGCATTGCCCCTGGCAATATATGAAGCCCTACAGGAGATCCTTAGGCAATATGGTCAGTTCAAAATTGGCTACCAAATAATGTTTGGTTAATAAAATCCTGATCGGATGAAGCATCCAACACTTATGCCTAAGGAAGTGTGATGACATGACCTAAAAGGTAAGGTGGGGAAAAATGATATCTTATAAGCATACTAGACTGGAGGGACACTTACTCGACAATACGAACTTACAAATCTAGTCGACCAAGAGAGGCCCATGGTTATTAAGCAAAATCTAAAAGATGTGGAAAATATAAAACACTTGTTGAGTCGGCAAATTTTCCCGGAACATAAACTTTATATTACTTCATCACATTTATAAGAAATACAACCCATGTTTAGTCGACAAGTTCACCCAAAACATCTACATTGCATTACTTCATTACAAAATATACAGAGCTACTACTGGCATAATATTAATGAGGGTGAGGCCTCTGAATAAGATAATCAACCACTTAGGCTCTTCGATCGTCGTTGGGATGGGGAACTAACTTCTCCTCGACTTCATTCGTATTCGACTCCAATAGCTGCCGAGGGATGGCATCAATAGGGATCCACTGATCATCTCTCCGGAAGGGATTAGGCAGTAGAGTAGAAGGAGAGATCTCATGACGATACTAGAGCATCAAGTTCCTGGGGACTTGCCGCTCCTTCAAGGAACTGAACCATCCCCTGATAAAGGCGATCTCTTCGAACTCTATTAGCCTCTTTGGAGCATCCAACCAACCTTGGTCATAACCATCGGCCCATACTTGCTTAGGTCCTCTCTTAAACAGATGCCTCATCCGAGTGACGTCCCTTTGAAGCCCAGCATCAATCACATACGCTCATTGGACATCGCCTCGGAGCTCTTCCATTTCCTTAGATGAACTTCTTGCGTTTGTACCAGATCGCGAAATAGTCGGCGGGGTAGGGCCTCGCAGCACCGGAGGAACATCGCTCGGGCCTATTCCAGCTCGTGACGAGGAGGAAACTTATAATACTGCAGGAGCAATGCTCGGCGCATGCTCCCTAAGTCGCGAGACATCTCTCCTCAAAGCCTTATTCTCTTGATGAAGAATTTCCCCAACCTGGTTGATCTCAGAAGCATCTAGAATCTTTGCTCTCAGTGTATTCACCTCTTCTTGAACTGAGGCAACAACTTCCTCCATCTCTTAGAGCCTGTCTTTCAATTTAACAACGAGCTCAGTTTGCTCTATGAAACGCTTTTTTTTCAATCGCAGTGATTTACAAATCCTCACAAAGGTATGACGAACTTCAGAGATTACATTAGGACCCAACATTCTTCCCGATCGGGAAGTGGCTGGTATATAATCATCGACATCAATCAACTACAAGCAATAGAAGAGCAATGAAAGATAGAATTATTCAGTACACTAAAGGGAAAAGTCTTCTCATTTCATTCATACGAAAAAGATCAGAATACATTAAAGAAGAAAAAAGGGAAACTACAAACAAAAATATAAGTAAAGCCATAAGGAAATATTAGCCAGCAACCTCAGGCTGCCCAGAAGAAGCTGGTTGCTTCCCCTTATCAGCAGCAGTAGAAGCACCTCCCTCAGAAGGGATACCCTCTGTCGCCTGAGCAGGGAGAGCATCAATAGGAATTGTTTGGGAAGTAGGGTCAACTCCTTCAATGGCTGGGACAGGGGCTTCCTCAATAATTGGCCTCGGGCCTGGATCATGCTCGTCAAACAGAGGAGAAGAAATATCCACACCAACAGCTAGAAGGGCCTTGTTCCAGCCCTTTTTGAAGTTCAGACGGCTGATGTAGCCTATCTGAACCTCAGCGTCTTCATACGCAATAGCCCACCCGAAGTTGTATGAGTCCTCCTTAACGGTGGCTGCTTGGGACTCTTTCTCCTTCAGCTGATCGGTCAGCGCCTTGTTCTCCTCCACAACAGCCAGCTTACTCGAGCAGACCACGTCATAGGCTTGTCGCAGTTCATTAAGTTCCTTAACTATAGCATCCCGCTCTCGATTGACATTAACTAGAGCCAAGTCGGATGATGTCCGAGGAGCATCAGAGGCCTTCAGACTAGCCTCCAGCTCTGTACCCCTCACCTTTAAGGCAGCATTCTGCTTATCCAGCTCACCGTTCTTATTGATCAGCTCGTCGCGAGAGCCATAGAGCACGACAAAGTCAGTCACAAACTGCAAGAAAAGGAAGACATTAAAAAGATGAGACAGACAGAAATTAGGAGACATTAAGGAAGAAAAATAGACTTACCAGGGATAGCCTCTGTCTTGCATACAGAGCTAACTGGTCAGTCCCCACCGCCCTTTGGCGATCAATAGGAAGGACTTCTCGCTCGAGCAGTGCGGGGGCCAACTTGGGAGAGGTGGCGATCGTCATCCTCTGAGCAAGAAGCACATGATCGTCATCATCTCGAATCAAATTTTTCCTGGGAGGAACCATTTCCTCACTAGAGCTGCTGGACATGCTCGAAGGTTCTTGGGCTTCAGAAAACCTCTTCTGAATCACAAGAACTGTCACCACTGGAGCTCCCCTCACCAAAATTTCCTTCAGCACCGCCTATGGTATCACTCTTAGAACTGCTCTCTTCCTCGTCTAACTGAATGGGATCAGTAGAAGTCTCTTCAGAAGAATCAAAATCAGGAATACTATCCACAGGCCTCGCTATAAAGCTAGACCCAATTTTTTTATACTCAGCAAGAAAGAAGCAGACAGAGGATACTCGTCGTCAGCTAAGGGTTCCTTGATATTCCAATATTTGACCAACTCAGAAAGACGAACCTCGCTGAGAGCAGGTTACAAGTTCTTCGACCTCGCTAAAGAAAAAACAGGAAGGAGTCATAGAAATCACACATTAATAAAGAAATTAAAAGGACAGAGTAAAGACTACTTATATACTCTTCCCCATAAAAGGGAATAGTAAACCTATCAGACCTTGACCCCTCAATCTGAGGTGAGAACTGTTAATTTCTAGCAAGAAAGACATCTTGCCAGTAGTCCTTGTGGGAATTAGGTAGGTTTACTACCAATACCCAGTTAGGACTCTTGGATTTAAGATAGAGAACACCAGAGCTAGTTCGAGAAAAAGAATAACAAAAGCAGACTTCGACGAGCCCCAGTTTAGTGCCATAAAGTTGATTTATTCTATGGACACCATTGATTATCTTCCACACATTGGGCAAACACTGTGCAGGAACAATGTTGAAATAACCAAAGAAGTGCAAGAATAAATTATTTGGAGGAAAAGTAAGCCCCCCTTGGGAAAGTAACAAGACGTGGATCTAATGGGAACCCTTGATCTCTCTAACATTTTTAGGGAGAGAGGCGCACTCAATATCTACCCACTCTCGGATATTGTAGAACTTCCTAAACTCGAATTCTGATCTATTACCTATCTTTGCCATTTGTAAACCCTAAAACCACAAATTCAAAGAAAGCACAAAGAAAGAGCAAAAGAGACTTACGAGATGAGAGCTTGACTTGGACAATGCAAGAACAAAAGTCCGAACGACGAGGGAGATCAAAGGCAAAGAGAATGAAGACCTGGAGAAGAGGGCACAAATCACTAAGACTAGCAAAAGCTTTGCAGAAGATGGAAGAACATTGAGAAGCATGAAATGGCAACTATGAAACGTTGCCCAAAAAGACTTTTTCAATATTGCTAATCATCGCGCACAAGACCCGAAGCAACTACCGCCTAATACAATCCTCAAACTTTGGGAAGAGCTACACGATATGTAAAAGAGCCATTATGGCTAATCATTTAAATTTATTGAGCCCAAAAAATTTAGGGGAAATTGTGGGTACCCAGATTTGGCGATACGGGCCCGAACTAGTAGCCCAATTAAAACGGCTCAAAGTCCAGGCCCTTCGCACCTTGACACTAACCCAGTTGTAACTTAGTCTTCTCCCATGTTCTCAGATAGAGATATTCCAGGAGAAGATGGTAAACATGGGGGAGTCTAACACCCCCATTCCCCGAAGACAAATATGTATATAATCAACCCTAGGTCTGGGGAAAAGGACACGCATTGTATTCTCTGTAATCGCTCCCCGGAGTATATAAAAATAATACCGACTGCACCACCGTGGACATAGGCATTCTTGCTGAACCACGTACATCTCTTGTTGTGTGATTGGCATTTTATGTTTCTTACTGTACTTGGTGATTGCGTTTCTCTCATCTACTTGTGTCGCAAATAATTGTCACCACAAGAGGTAATGGTGATAAAAAAACATATTTGGTTTATGAGGGTAATTTGGGCATTGGGTAAAAGAGGTAGTTGGGGGTATTGTAGGAAAAAGGGGTCAATGGTTTTAAACATGTGCACAAGTGCGCTTATTTTGACTTGGTTTGTTTGGTTTTGGTTTGGCTGATCGTGGCTTGGCTTGGAAGTGGTGAGATGGGCTTGGATGTAAATGGGTTGGACAAGGGTAATGGAATGTGGATTTGGGTAGAGGTAAATCGGTTACCGGGTTTGGGTTGCTGGAAGTGGTGGGATATGGCGAGTGGGGCTTCGCCGTCGGAGATGGAGGTAGGTGGTTGGAGAAGTTGTGGTCGGCCGGGGCTTCGTCGCTGGAGTGGCAGGGAGAGAGGGGAGACAGAGGCTATAGTGGTTTTATTGGGTTGAGGTCCAGTCGCGGGTCTAACCGGACTGGGGGTTGGATGTCCATGGGTTCGGGCTTCGGGAACGGGGCAGGCGAGGTCGGGGGCGCGCCGGATGGGTATGGGGATGGGCAGAGGTCGCGTCGACCAGGCGCTGGTGCGGAGCAGGTCGGGGAGTGTGGTCCGGCGGCGGGTTGTTGGTGTTGATGGTTTTCAGTTGTAAGGTGGGGGTTTGGTGCGTGGCCGGAGCGCCGGCGGGTTTGGGGTAGGGGTGAGATGGTATAGTGATGGAGGTGAGAGAGAGGGGGTATGTTGGGTTGGAGTTTTGGTTTTGGTGTGTGTTTGTTAATGGAGGAGGAGAGAGAAAAGAGGGTGAGTTGTTGGGGAAGATGAGGGTGAGGGTGTTTGGGTGTGTGAGTGTGTATGGTAATGGGTTGAGAGTTAAGGATATGTTTATGGTGTAAGACAAGGTATTGGGTGGTTATGGTGTGAAGGAGTTTATGTGTGTGTGTGTGTGTTTAATTTGGACACCTGACTAAAATAATAAAGACTCAACTAAAATAAAATGAAGATAAAAATAAAAAATAAAACAAACTAAAGAAAATAAAAAATCAAAATATTAAAATCAAAAAATAAAATCCTAAGCTTATATAAAAAATAAAATAAAACAAAAGAAATACAATTTAAAATCTAAATGAAAATTAAAGTCCTAAAAAATATAAAATCTAATAAACTAAAAATAAACTCTTAAAACTAATCCTAATAAAACTAAAAACTAAGAAAAATCAAAATAAAATAAAATAATAAAATTATAAAAATAAAATATAAAAATAGATAATAAAAATTAGAAATCCTAAATAAATCTAAAATAAACCTAAAAAAAATAAATGACTCAAACTAAATATCTAAAAAATATAAAAAGACATAAATTAAACACACACAGGCTTGGGGTGATGCTTTGGGCTAAGTTTAGGTTCGGGTTTGGTTACGGGAGAGGGAATTAGCTCCATAAAATGTGCATTTGCCTCGATATATAACTTTTGACACCACAAACGGACGTTTGACCTACAAGATAAACATTTAAGAACATAAGAACCATATTGTCGAGAATTAGCAACTAAAATACAGTTATTCGGGGTATAAAATGTACAGTTTTGGGTGCTTATCACACCACCCCCAAACAAAGCGTTGCTAGTCCTCGAGCAATAAGATAGAGAGAAAGAGAAAGATAAGAAACCAAAAGTGTACCACTTCCGTGGGCACTTGCAATTGCACTTAGCATGTGCAACAAGCCTTTAAACCTATTGGTTTCCCTATAGGACGAGTTGTGTCTCGTGAGGGTTTGTAGGGAATATACCCACAAAATTCTTTATTTGCAAAATGATTTATTGAAAGGCAGTCATTCTCTTATTAGACGTAAAATAATCGCACAATCCATCATAAGATAAATGATTTTGAGAATTACAAGCTTGAATTTGTAAAAAGTTTAGCTAAGTAAATACTCAAGGCACATCCTTCCTAGAACTCAATGTGTGTAGTGTGAATCGGTCAAAACGGGTCGAGCATCATCAGAGTAATTCCTAGATTGCCTTGTCGGAATCAACGCTTCAACTTCAAAATCTCACTGGATATAACTCTCTCAAATGAACTCACGAGATTTGGGTAAGTGTATCGCTCTTGTGTGTGAGGAGGTGGGTAAATGTAAGCAAGTTCAAACGTCTCACACACATATAAGAAAGAACGAACAATAAGAAAATAAATGATCTCATGAAAGAATGCTAATCACTATAGTGAGAACATCGAGTTATTCACCACGTTGACTTTCATTTGCCAGAACACCTAGGGGAACATGTATGTATATGGGTGAGGGGAAAATGAAATGGGAAGGATATGATATGCATGATGGATGGGATGAGGTAGGTAGGATAGTGATGTATAATGGGATTGATGTGTGAAATTATGGATATATGATGGATGAGAAATGGATGCGAAAGAAGAGTGTATACATTGTAGGCACAATTTTCTTTATTACTAACTACAAAATCTCTTTCTTTTCTTTTCTCTCTTTTTTTCTCTCTTTTTTTTCGGTTTTTCTTTTCGTTTTCTCTATTTTTTTTACTTTCTATTTTTGCTATTTTTATGTTTTTCTCTTTTTTCTTCTTTTTTTTTCCTTTTTTTTCTCACTTTTCAAACCAACAATGAAGACATTTAACATTTGAAATCACACTCTTTTTCTCTATATGATGGTGATATAAATGGAGGTGATAGGTGATGGGAGAATATGGGTGAAGTGAACGGTAAATGGTATGTGTATGGATGAAAATTTAGTATTAGGGACAAATTTCAAGACACGCTTTTCTTACAACTCGAAAGAGATGTCATTCTTAGTGATCATGCCAAAAATGAAGAATAATGAGATCATACAATTATTTAAGTGCAAACCCAAAGGAAGTTGAATCAACTTGTGACTCGGAGATTGCGTAAAACTCTTTGAAAGGTAAAAGGCATGAATCTCACGGGACAAAGTCTCTACTAGTGATCCTTAAGGTTCTCTTTAGAATTGTAGTACTCCTCAACTCGAAACGTAATGACGTGATAAGTGCGCAAATTCTTTGTTGAGTCTAGAAATTCATGGTGCAACATGCCTTGTTACGTGTTACATAAGCTATTTAGAAAAAAATATAAATCCTCTAGCTTGATTCCTAGACTTAAAAAGATGGATGATTGAAAATTCACATCAATGAGTGAGATGAAAGAAACTGCACAAAATTTTAAAAATCAAAAAAATTCAAAAGAGTCACGATTTTGATCAAATTCCCCACCCCTAAATAAAAAGGAACATTGTCCTCGATGTTAAGTAAAATGATTTTTTAAATGGAGAGCAGAAGGTAGGAAAGAGATTACCAGAATGAACCTCTAATGAAGTGGACGGAGGGAACCAAGAATAAACCTGAATAAATGATCAGAGAAAAAAAATGTGTACAAGTCCATAAACATGATAAAGCATAGGGTGATGTGAAACACCACCCCCAAACAGGATGAGACTAGTACAAGAAACAACGGGCTACCTCCCGGTAGCGCTAAGTTTAATGTCTTCAGCTAGACCGATGGGAACTCACCCAAAAAGAGATGATAAACGAGGAGAGAATGGGGTGGCAGAAAAATTGGGTGATACGAATCACCCTCAAACAAGACTGAACGGTCAGTCTTCATAAATGGGGTCAACAAGGTCAATATGTTCTATGTGAGTGGAGCTTAGCTCCAAGAAAGGCTTCAAACGTTGACCATTGACTTGAAAGAGGCTACCATCCTTGGGATTTGTCACGATGATGGCACCATAAGGAGTAACTAACTCAACAATGAAGGGTCCAAACCACCTGGTTTTCAACTTCCCGGGAAAGAGATGGAATCGAGAATTATACAACAAAACTTTTTGACCAGGGTGGAATTCTTTGCACATGATGCTTTGGTCATGGATCCACTACATCTTGTCCTTATACTTTTTGGACAAATCATACGGATCACTTCTGATTTCCTCAAATTCATTAAGCTGCATCTTCCTATGGACACCCGCCTCATCAATATCGAAATTAAGGGATTTTACGGCCCAATAAGCATGATGTTCAAGCTCGATAGGAAGGTGGCAAGGTTTGACAAAGACCAAGTGATAAGGAGACATGACAATTGGAGTCTTGTAGATAGTACGATATTCCCACAATGCGTCATTCAAGCGTAAGGACCAATCTTTCCTATTAGGATTGACGGTTTTTTCAAGAATTTTCTTGGTCTCTCGGTTGGAGACCTCAACTTGACCACTAGTCTGTGGGTGATAAGAGAGACCAACCTTGTGGGTAACACCATATTTTTTGATAAGGTGTTCAAAGACTCGATTACAAAAATGTTTAGCCCCATCACTAATGATAGCTTTGGGGGTTCCAAAATGCGTGAAGACCCCACACATCAAAAATTTCAACAATGAGGATGGGTGTGAGAGGCATCATATGACGACGAGAAAGACGCCCAGGGTGTTGGCAATTGGAACACGCCTGACAATATTGATGGGCATCGCGGAAAAGGGTAGGCCAATAAAAACCATTTTGCAAAATTTTTACGGCAGTTTTATTTGAGCCAAAGTGGCCTCCACAAGCACTATTGTGGGAGAAGGACAGAATACTGATTTATTCACATTCGGTAACACAACGACGAATGAATTGATCGGGGCAATACTTATAGAGAAACGGGTCATCCCAAGATTAAAACTTCACATTCTCCATGAATTTGGATCGATCCTATTATGACCAATGATTAGGAAGTTGATTGGTAACAAGAAAGTTGACAATATCAGCATACCAAGGTGAGGTGGAGATGGAAAAAAGTTATTCATCGGGAAATGACTCAGAAATGGGAACATGATCACAGTCAGCCGTGACAGTAATGCGAGGGAGATGGTCAGCAATAACATTTTCACAACCTTTCTTATCGCGAATTTCAAGGTTAAACTCTTGGAGTAAGAGAATCCATCGTATCAATCGTGGTTTGGAATCCTTCTTATGAATAAGGTGCTTAAGAGCAGCATGGTCAGTATACACGATGATAGGGGAACCTATGAAATATGAGTGAAATTTATCAAGAGCAAACACAACCGCTAACAACTCCTTTTCGGTGGTCGTGTAATGAAGTTGAGCATCATGCAGGGTTTTGCTAGCATACGAGATGACATGTGGGCGCTTGGCAACTTTCTGGCCAAGAACGGCACCAAGTGAAAAATCAGAAGCATCACACATGAGCTCAAATGGGAGAGACCAATTGGGAGGTTACATGATAGGAGCGGAAGTGAGGTCAGCTTTTAGGCGCTCAAAGGAGGCAACACATGCTTTATCAAAGACAAAAGGGACATCTTTAGATAAAAGGGTTGTTAAAGGTCGTGCGATTTTAGAAAAGTCCTTAATGAACCGCCGATAGAAGCCTGCATGTCCTAAGAAGGAGAGAATTTCCTTAACAGACTTAGGAATGGGGAGTGAGGAAATCAAGTTAACTTTTTCTTTATCGACCTCAATACCGTAGCTAGAGACAATATGTCCTAAAACAATGCCCTTTTTTACCATGAAATGGCATTTTTCCCAATTGAGGACCAACTTCTTTGCTTCACAACGCTGAAGGACCATAGTGAGGTGAGATAGGCATTACTCAAAGGATGAACCAAACGCAGAAAAATCGTCCATAAAGACTTCGAGAAAATGCTCTACCATGTCACTGAAAATACTAGTCATACACCTTTGAAAACTCGCAGGTGTATTGCAAAGGCCAAAGGGCATACGAGAGTACGCAGATGTGGCAAATGGACAGGTAAAGGTAGTTTTTTCTTGATCTTCGGGGGAAATGGGTATTTGGTTGTACCCTGAATATCCATCAAGGAAGCAGTAGTAAGCATGTCCCGCCAAGCATTCAAGCATATGATCAATGTATGGGAGAGGGAAGTGGTCTTTGCGAGTGACAGCATTGAGCTTTCTATAATCAATACAAACACGCCAGTCGGTTTTTATGCGGGCAGGCACAAGCTCATCGTCACTATTTTTTACAACGATGACTCCAGATTTTTTAGGCACCACATGACTGACCCATTGGTTGTCGGAAATGGGGTAGATAATACCAGCATTAAGTAATTTTAAAATTTCAGCTTGAACGACCTCTTTTATTGCCGGATTAAGTCGGCATTGCGGCTCACGAGAAGTATTAGAATTCTCCTCTAAATGAATGCCATGGCTACAGACATTGGGGCTGACACCTTGAATGTCGAAAATGGTCCAACCTAAAGCAGTGCTATATTGAGTGAGAGTGTGGACCAATTGCTCTTCTTGATCCGGTGTCAAGTCAGAAGCAATAATGACAGAGTGATTTTGGTTTGGGCCTAAGAAAGTATATTTCAACTCAACAGGTAATGGCTTAAGCTCCAAACTAGGTGGTGGATCAAGAGAGGCATCGGACTCAGGCGTAGATATAGAGTCCGGGAGAATATCGGGACGAGGGTTGATGGGGTCATCCATAGAAAGAAGAGTATCGACAAGGAGAGGCTCAAATGGAGGAGCCCAAGTGGAAGTGTCCAGCCGTGGCACAGAATCTAACAAGGCATTGACCTCAGAGATGGAGGAATCAATATCAAAGTCGGACCCAAAGTGAGCCAAACATTGGTGGATAAGATCTTCTGGGTAGGTGGTATCCAACATCTCTTGGACTAAGGAGTCAATCATACAAACCTCATCAATAGAATCAACATCAGTCGGTTATTGCATGAGGTGGAAAATATTGGCTTCAACGGTCATGTTACCGAAAGAAATATTCATTGACCCATCTCGACAATTGATGATGGAATTGGCAGTTGCCAAAAAAGGGCGACCCAAATGATAGGAATATTGGTTGGGTTGGAAGCAGGAGTGTCTAAGATGATGAAATCCACAGGGTAGTAAAAGTCAGACACTTTCACCAAAACATCTTCAATGATTCCTTTAGGCACCTTCACAGAACGATCTGCAAGTTGAAGAGTGACCCGTGTAGGTTTCATGATTTGTAAACCTAACTCAAGGTAGAGAGAGTAAGGTAGAAAATTAACACTAGCTCCAAGATCAAGAAAATCCCGAGTAGTGAACTTATCTCCTAACATGCAAGAGACAATGGGACGACCAGGGTATTTATATTTCACAATACCATTCTCATGGATGAGGGACATGGCTTGCTTAGTGACAAAGGCATCACGAGGCACATTCGTCCGTCGTTTGACAGTGCACACGTCCTTCAAGAATTTTTCATAAGAAGGAACTTGTTGGATCGCGGTGACGAATGCAATGTTTATGTGAACATTCTGAAAAACTTGCTTGATCTCATCAAATTATTGAGCTTTCTTTGGTGGGGCCAACCTATGAGGGAAGGGGGCTTGAGGGACAAAAGTAGTAGAGGCCTCAGTAGGTTTAGAAGCATTATTGTCAGTGGATTTATGGGGTGGTGGGACCATAGGGAGTGGTTCTAATGGGCAATTCTGGGTGGGTGGGATTGGAACATCACAGGGAGCATCAACACCATTGACAACCTGTTTACCGGATCATAGAGTACTCACCGCTTTCATGTCCGCTTGGTACGTGGTGGGGGGTGGAAGGGTATCCAACCTCATAAGCCGACTCCTTTCCATTCCCCTTAGGGTTAGGAATGGGTTGACTCGAAAAATGACCTTTCTCTCACTCGGACTCAAACTGATTAAGACGTTGCTCAAGCCTTTGGATGGGGTGAGTCTGTGCTTGCGTGGTTCGTTATTGAGTTGAGATAAATTGAGTGAGAAGATTCTCGATAGAGGAGGTGGATGATTGGGGTGGGGGCCATAAGGGGGTTGGGGGACCAACTCTCGGTTAGAACTAAGCGGCTGTGAATACTCGTAGGATGGAGGTGGGACAGAGAAAATTTGATGATTGGGGTGGGACGGTCCTCCTTGGGGGACAAAGGATGATGGATGGTTTTGTTGGTGGTAAGGAGCATGGTGGTGTTGGATATGAGGGCGATGTTTCCTTTGCGGGTTTTGATGAAACCCTGGTGGACCACCAACATGTTGTTGTGGTTGTGATGGAGCAAGGTGATCGTCGTACTTATAAGACAAATAGGGATGGTTCCAATTATTCAGATTATAAGTAAACGACGGTGGTGCGGGTTTCCTAGTGGTATCAAAGGCACATGCTTGGGTTAGATTGGGTTCGGGATCATCTTGAATGAGGGGGCACAAATGAGATAAATGATCATGACTTAAACAGACATGACAAGAAGGACTAGACTCGTTGATGTTCATAACTTGTTTAGAAAGAGAACAACCGAGAGCATCAACAGTTTTAGTCAAAGTGTTTAAGCCATGGATCAAGGTTTCAAAATCGGGATCATTTTTAACATCATAAGTGCTACCTACTCGTGGTGGCTCGGATCTCAAAATTCATTGGTGCCCTCCCAATCTTGGGAGTCATCGCCTAATTCAAGGAGAAAATTGTAGGCAGCGGTGGGAGTTAAGTGCATGAATTTGCCTTTGTGCATGGACTCAATCATGGTGCGGGTGGAAGGACTGAGACCATTGTAAAAACTATGAACGAGGCGACTCTTCTCGAGACCATGATGTGGGCAAATATTGATATAATCTTGAAAACGGCCCCATGCTTCACAAAATTGCTCGGTGGGCTTTTGGCGAAAATCTTGAATGGCTTAATGCATCTCATTGGTCTTACTTATGGGATACAACTTAGACATGAACTTCTTCACAAGTTGTTCCCATGCATGGATAGAATCCGGTGACAAGTAATGTAGTCAAGTTGATGCTTTATCATGGAGAGAAAATGGAAACAAGCGAAGACGAACATTTTCTTCATCTAAGTTTTGATTTTTGAAAGTAGCGCAAACCGTGAGAAATTTTCGCAAGTGAGTATATGGAGACTCACATTCAAGACCGTGGAAATTTGGCAACATGGAAATGGTCACCGGACAAATTTTGAATTGATCCGCTGAGGTGGGTGGAAGAACGATGCAAGATGGTGGGGTGGCTGTTATCGAGGCAAAATAGTCCCTTAAGGCACGCTCTTCAGCCATGGTGGGTGGATGAATGATCGGATTAGAGATGTCAACTCGGGAACAACTCAAAGTGATCGGTGGAATGGAAGAAGTAAGGGAAACACTTGGTTCTCCTAATGTGGAAGAGGAGGGAGAAAGACTACGAGAATGAATTAATCGATGATTAACTCGTTTCCACGTGGGCATGCAAAGAGGGAATTGTTTTTGGTTTTTTGGATTTTTTGGAAAAGAAAATATTTTTTGATTTTTTTGGAAGAGAAAGCGTGGGGGAAAATTTGGACTCCAAGAATTTGGACGAATTCACTAAAACGGACAACCGAAAAAAGGAATTGGACACACATAAGTGAAGGAAAAATCCCTACTAGCACATAACCAATTTTTTATCTTGAAAATGAATGAAAGTGGTAGTCAAATTTTAATGAAATCCGCGGGCGATAAAAATCACGGAATTTATATGAGTGATTGCCTTTTGCAAAATGTGTGTTCCTACTTTAATCACAAGATGCCAAGAGGCTTGCCACATAGATTTGTCACAAGGCTACTACGACAAAACGATCGGCCGATACAACGCTGGGGACAGCACAAACCCGTTTTACTGGGCGGCCGCAGTTAAAACCCAGTTTCTCTAGACACTTTCGTGCCGCAAAGGAAACCATTCGAGGGTTTGCCCGGTGGAGAGGACTCTACGGGTTTTCCATAAAAAAGTGGCCTACAAACACCGTATCCTATGGGGCTATCTAGTTGATTGATTTTAAATTAGTGATGGCTAGGGTAGCACACCAAGGATAAGTGATTGAGTTAGGTGATGAAATCCCTTCTCGTGAGTGACTGGGCGTAGGTCTTAGTCAATTTAATTCATCATTCCATTCAAAATTAAATGCAAGAATTAAATCTCACAAGATCACGGAGGAGCACACAAGATATGAACTCACTAATAAGAGGGTGTGAGGGTATAAGAGACGTACCTCCCATGGTTTTTAGGCCGTGGGGTGCCGAAAATGTTGAGTCGACCGGGAGGAGAATACGCCAATCTCAGTCGGCCCCGAGAGTCCTACCGACCCAAGGTAGAGAGGCTTCTAAATCCTCGCCAATGGACGCCATCTCTCTACCTTGTTCGGTTTCCCTATCACACTTTCTTCAATTATTACAAATTTTAAATGAAAATGAAATGGTGTCTCTATGCACCGCAATACAAGCAAGGTAATAAAATCATAAATACAAGCCTTCTAAAATTTAAAAAAAATGGTACTAAAATTGAAAAATGAAATACAAGTGAATCTCAAAATTTGGAAATACTCTCAAGCACGTCAAGCTCCAAAGATCGGCAACGACGCCATTTGATGAATTCAAAAATTGTGATGTCGTTGTTGTCGAAAAATCGCTTCAATCAAAACCTCAATTACCTACAAATATATAGCAAACTCAAGTGTAGAGTGGTAAGTAAGGATATCAATCCTAATCTAAGGTGTGAACATGCTAAACATGAGAGGATTATGAATATAATTCACTTGATCCTTTTTTTTTACTTTTGAGTTTTTCTAATTTTTTTTTATGTTTTTCAAATATTAAAACAAGTAGGTGAGGTGAATTAACTCTTAACTAATATAAGAGATGAAATTAACAAAATAACTAGTGTGCCAAATAAGAACTAAGTAATAAGAATTGAGATGAACTTAAATTTGAGAAATATTCAAGGAATGAAACTTAACCACCACTTTATCAATTAAATGTGTTAATTATTCTAGTATACTAATTTTTCAAATATTAATTCATCGTATCAATTAATTCTCATCAATTGACAAAACAAACTAATATAATTTAGTTAATCTAATTTTCATTCCCACAACTCAATTGAATAATTGATTTAGAAGAATCAAACAAAATTTTAATGTATGAGTATAATAAAATATAATATAATCTAATTAGTGGGTCAAACTATCTCTAGTTTGAATCCACAAATTAAGAGTATATTAGATTTTAATCCTTTCTCAAGGATAGTTTACCATTTCTGAATGCATAAACTCAAGTAGGAATGAAAACAAAACTTAACTAAATGAAACAAAGTAGACTAGATTAATTAATACATTCAATTAATTATATGGGGCTTCATTTCACTCCTTGAATGGAGTGATTAGCCAACCATAGTTACAATTCAATTATTAACAATCTAATAAAACTTACTAAAACAAATTAAAGAGAAAGATAGAAGAGATTCAAACCAATGTATAGGAGAGAAGCAATTACACTTATATTCAATCCAATTTTCACTCAACTGTGTACAATTTTTCTCTACTAATTTTTTTCTCTAGAATTCACTAATTTTTCTATCCTAATATTTTCTCTCTCTTTTTGATGATAAGTCCTCCCCCAAATGGGGTCTTGAGTCTTCTTTATAGTAGATGCATGGCACACATGGAGTTAAGGGGTATTTTTGGAAGGTTCATGGTGTAGGATAAAATGGGGAGAGGTTTTGGAATATAGGTGGGGGTAATTTAGGAATTAGATGGGAGCATGTGGTTATGGTGAGGTCATGTGGGAAGGTGGGGGAAATGAGGTAATGGTGATAAAAAAGCATATTTGGTTTATGAGGGTAATTTGGGCATTGGGTAAAAGAGGTAGTTGGGGGTATTGTAGGAAAAAGGGGTCAGTGGTTTTAAACATATGCACAAGTGGGTTTATTTTAACTTGGTTTGTTTGGTTTTGGTTTGGCAGATCGTGGCTTGGCTTGGAAGTGGTGAGATGGGTTTGGATGTAAATGGGTTGGACAAGGGTAATGGAGTGTGGATTTGGGTAGAGGTAAATGGGTAGCCGGGTTCGGGTTGCTGGAAGGGGTGGGACATGGCGAGTGGGGCTTCACCACCGAAAATGGAGGCAGGTGGTTAGAGAAGGTGTGGTCGACCGGGGCTTCGTCGCCGGAGTGGAAGGGAGAGAGGGGCGACAGAGACTATGGAGGTTGGATTGGGTTGAGGTGCAGTCGCGGGTCTAATCGGACTGGGGGTTGGATGTTTGCGGGTTCGGGCTTCGGGAACGGGGCACTCGAGGTCGGGGGCGCGCTGGACGGGAATGGGGATAGGCAGAGGTCGCGCCGGCCAGGCGCAGGTGCTGAGCGGGTTGGGGAGTGAGGTCCGGCGGCGGGTTGTTTGGTGTCAATGGTTATCGGTTGTAAGGTGGGGGTTTGGTTCGTGGTCGGAGCGCCGGCGGGTTTGGGGTAGGGGTGAGATGGTATGGTGATGGAGGTGAGAGAAGGGGTATGTTGGGTTAGAGTTTTGGTTTTGGTGTGTGTTAATTAATGGAGGAGGAGAGAGAAAAGAGGGTGAGTTGTTGGGGAAGATGAGGGTGAGGGTGTTTGGGTGTGTGAGTGTGTATGGTAATGGGTTGAGGGTTAGGGATTTGTTTATGGTGTAAGATAGGGTATTTGGTGGTTATGGTGTGAGGGAGTTTATGTGTGTGTGTATTTAATTTGGACACCTAACTAAAATAATAAAGACTCAACTAAAATAAAATAAAAATAAAAATAAAAATAAAATCTAACTAAAAAATGAAACAAACTAAAGAAAATAAAAAATAAATATTAAAATTAAAAAATAAAATCATAAGCTTATATAAAAACTAAAATAAAAGAAAAGAAATACAATTTAAAATCTAAATGGAAATTAAAGTCCTAAAAAATATAAAATCTAATAAACTAAAAATAAACTCTTAAAACTAATCCTAATAAAACTAAAAACTAAGAAAAATCAAATTAAAATAAAATAATAAAATTATAAAAATAAAATATAAAAATAGATAATAAAAACTAGAAATCCTAAATAAATCTAAAATAAACCTAAAAAAATAAAATGACTCAAACTAAAAATATAAAAAAATATAAAAAGACACAAATTAAACACACACAAGCTTGGGGTGATGCTTTGGGCTAGGTTTAGGTTCGGGTTTGGTTACGGGAGAGGGAATTAGCTCCATAAAACACGCATTTGCGTCGATATATAACTTTTGACACCGCAAATGGACGTTTGACCTACAAGATAAACATTTAAGCACATAAGACCCATATTGCCGAGAATTAGCAACTAAAATACATCTATTCAGGGTATAAAATGTACAGTTTTGGGTGGTGATTAGATGGTTTAAGGTATTCAAGAAATTTTCATTATTTTTTTTATTTTGTTTGTTGTTTGTTTGCTTTGTTTGTGTTTGTTGTTGCCTTATCTACACGATCAACAAAGTTAAGTAGTAGTGTATCGGAGGGGTTCCTTATTTGGATTTCGCTTTGCGAGACGCTCCTCGCTTGAACCTTAATGACGTTGGAAGTGGAGAGATGCTACTTTATGTTAAGATGTTGGTTTTGAGGGGTTTTAGCCGAAAATCACGTGATTGAGTTATTAAAGGGCTATTAAAAAGTTAATGTGCGGTATATAAGCACTATAAATAGTTCTATCCTCTGATAGATGTGAGGGAGACCTAGATAAGAAAGTTGGATTGAGACTTATAGTTATGCCTTGATGAGAAGGCCATTTAAGAGGATGTATGTATATATTTTAGGATAAAGAATTTGTAACACTTTACAGAAAGTAAGCGCCCTATTAGTTAAATTTCTTTTCATTGAAATGGTAGGACATAGAAGTAGAAGAACATTAGTAGGGTTACGAGTTAGAATTTTAGCGGTCCCTATCATGTGTCTTAGACCGTTATATCTTAATGACCGACAATGCGAGATAGTAGTGTAACGGGAGGGTTCCTTGTTTGGATTTCGCTTTGCGAGACGTCCCACGCATGAAATCGAGCGAATGTCAGGAATTGAGAAGGGTCTTGGGCAATAGGGATATAATTAGTAAAATACTTATACGACTTAAATAGGAAATATGTCGACCTTAGGATTATTAGGACTAAGGCCCTTGGGGCACGTGACGTCGTTTTAGGAAGGCTGTAGGAGGTTGACCACGGGTAGGTTTGTGGGTTAACTCTAAGAAGAATTAGGTCCCCAGAAATAGAAGTATGGTATCTCGAGTAATTTGGGTTGCTAGGACAAAAGAAGGTGAGGCCCCTTTTAGAAAGAGTGTTACGTCGGTAACCTAGCTTTCGGGGAGTTAAAGGATGGGTTGACTTTTACTCCTGCACTTGTGTTGTCAAGATCGAGAGTGGATTTCTCGATATTAACGAACGAGTCTCTGCCAGGAACGGGAAGTATTAATACTGGTGCATGGACCCATTATTTATGTGTGTCACAAATTTAAACCTCATGAGAAGTATTATCCCACGCTTGATTTAAAGTTCGTAGCGGTGGTATTCGCCTTAAAGAAATAGAGGCACTACTTCCTGGGCAGGAAATTTAGTCTTTTCACAAACCAAAAGTCGTTGCAATATGTTGTTAGGGCGACAGAGTTGGTGTTTAAAGTTCATAAAAGACTGTCAATTAGATATTCATTATCACCAAGGGAACGCGAATGGGGTAGCAGATGCGCTGAGTAGAAAACCCGTGGGGGAGACTAACGAAGTCATAAAAAGCCAAGTGAAACAATCTTAACCAAGAGGACGCTTTAGCAAGAGCATTCATGTCCGTGATTGACCATTTCACCTACTAGCGTGAAGAGAGTAGTGGTAGAACGAGGAAGGGTATATCCATGGACATTCTCATCGAATTACCGGCATCGCAACGGTCATGATACTATTTGAGTAATTGTTGATCATTTGACCAGATCGCCGCTTTTCTAGCTAAAATGGGTGGAATTTTTACAGAGGAGTACGCCCAGCTCTTTATGGCGGAGTTATGGAACTGTATGAGGTTCCTATCAATATAGTGTTGGATCGAGACTAGACTTTCATGTCAAGGTTTTGGTAAAGTTTCCAGGAAGTAATGGGAACCGTATTGAAGTTGGGCACAACCTACCAACCGTAAGTGGATGAATGAATGGAGAGAGTTAACCAAATGTCGAAAGGCATACCTCGAATGTGTGTGTTCGCTTAAAGGAAGGATGGGGGCCGTAGCTGTTATGAATCTAATTTTTGTACGATAATTTGGATCATTTTTCTATAAGTATGGCACATATGTGGCTTTGGGTTGTTGGCGGAGTGGTTCGCCTGCTCATTGGGTAGAAATGACTCATAATAAACTCTTTGGGCTTGGAAGAGTCCAGGAATACTTCTTTGATGATTGAGGTTGTTGAGTCGCATACTTTGAAGAACTATGCCGACTCGAATAAAGGTCATGTAATAATGAAAGTAGGGGATCAAGTTTAAGTGCAGATATTCCCTAGGAAGGGTATAACGTGATTTAGGAGGAAAGGCAACTAGTCCCGAGTTATGTAGGCATTTTCTTTCGTCGTAGAAACGTAGGATTGATAATTCATGCGGAACAACCGGATGTACGTTTGGAGCGAGGAGTGTGGACTAAGATCGTTAGTTGTGACCTTAGTCCAAGTCTAATGGGAACTCCACACTGCCGCACACCCTTGATCTTGTTATATGGTACACCTAAATTTTGAGGGCAAAATTCCCTTGTAAGGGGGGGAGTATGTAATAACCCGGACTTTTGAGTGATTATTTTATGTTATTTTGCCTGATGGGATAATTTTATAAAATAGTGAAGGTGGGGTAAATATTATTTTAAGTGATTTAAGAGATAATATTTACCATGTTTTGCCTATTTACTGTTATGCGAAGGTAAATAGCATTATATTGTGTTTTATTGTGTCGTTATGCTTTAATCGATGGTTATGACATATATTTAAAATTGAGCATAATTAATGAATTAAAATGACGTTGGAACATAAAATATTATACGTTGCTCCGGATGCCAATTTAGAGGGTATGGTAAGTTTTGAAATAGCTGAGATAGTCAAAATTAGTGCGAATTTATATTTTTGAGTTTCGGGCACTTTTGACAGGTTATGACTCAATTATGTAGTTACGAGTCATTTTAATGGTGTATCAACAATTAAAGATGGTAATTAATATTTAGTACCCGGTTAAGTCTCCCAAACCCTTTTATTTACCATTTTTAAGTTTTACACTTAGAGAGAGAGAAGAGAGAACTTGGGAGAAAATGGAGAAAAGAGAGAGAGTTGAAGATTGGGAGCTGGAAATCGTTGCTACGGGAAGAGAATCCAAGAGTACAAACATGATGCAAGTTTCTAACTTGCTAGTATATGATTTAATGTGATAAATTGCATGTATAGATAGTTTTTGGAGATTTAAACCATTTATGGGTTTTGGGAATTTTTGGCGTTTAATCCTTTAATCATTGAGTTACAGTTCGTTTGAGGAGAATATATGAGTTAATAGTTATGTAGAAATGATTTGGTAAAATTATTAAGTTGTTGGGGTTGAAGGAGATGGAAGATTTGGGTTTTGGAAATTTTAGGATTCATAACCCTAGACCAAATCGGGCATTTCTGCCAAGACGAATCGATTCGCCTCCCAAGCGAATCGATTCTCCTATAGGGGAGGATACAGGTCTAGGAAGCCGAATCGATTCGAGTTAGGGATGAATCGATTCCGGATGGGGCAGTAGGTTGGTTTTCCTCACCGAATCGATTCGTTTTTGAGCGAATCAATTCACAGTCAGGGGCGAATCGATTCGGCCCTAGGCGAATCGATTCGGAAACTCTATTTTTGTGAGATTTTTCTAGCTTTAGTTTTAGCCCTTTTCTTTTAGGTTCAAGGCTTAGGAACCTTCTCTTGGGAAGTAATAAAGAGTATTAGAGGTTTATTTTAGGGAGACAAATATCCTAGGCTAGTATGGGGTTATTTAGGTCTATCCCAAGGGTTCGTCATTGGGGTTAATATTTCGATGGATATAGGAAGTTAACCTAAAACTAATGGAAAGTAGAGTGGTCATGTTTGGGACTTTTGGGAGACTAGTATTGAGGGAAATTATTTTGATGAATTATGGTATTACTTTGGACTCTTGGAGACTAGTGTGAGTATAATTGCACTTCGGGTCCTAGGTCATTAATAAAATATGACTTCAAGAATAAGAAATGCATATTCTAAAATTTGGTAATTAATGGTTAAGTATAAATGGTTTTGAGAATGTAACAAGTGAATGTTTTCAAAATGGAAAAATGATTTTTGCAAATGATCATTTACATATACACACCTCTCTAAATCGCTATCATAAGAGAAGTTACGCGCATAAGGTGAAGTCCCCTGGCTAGTGAATGCAGGGTGAATATAGTCCTTGGACATAGGACCGATTATTATATTATACATTTATTTTGTGAAGTAAGGTAATTTCGGGTGTGGTTATGACTCATTGTCGCAGGTATATGGTCGCTTCCTGACGTCTCGCGGTGTAGGATGCCCAGGTTGTCTTGTTTGATAGCCCTGGAAGATGATAGCCATTTAGGGGCGCGTACAGTGGGGAAACTCGGAAGGACGGTCTTAGAATCGTTATATGATATGAAATACAACTCTTCATAATATTGTGGGACATTATTGATGTTAAAGCATTTTATGATAATAAATTTTCTTTAAATACATTTCCTGGAGGTAAGAAGGGAAATGGGAAGTTATGAGATGAAATGGAATTGGTAAAATATTTTGTGAAATGAATTGATATATATATATATATATATATATATATATATATATTTCCTAAAGAGAAAAGGAATATGCATTTAAATTGGGAATGATTGAAATGAAGTTTCACTGAGAATGTAGATGAGTTCTCCCATGCTTATATGATCATTGAGCATTATCATTGATATTGCGTTAGGTTGTGCTTATAGATTGAGAGGTGGGAAAGTTTATGATTAATTACGAGCGGAAGTTAAGTTCATGATTATGATTAGATATTCATATTTGTCATGCATTTTATTCACATGGTGATCATATCAAACCGGGCCTTGACCCGTCTATGTCTCTTTGTTTTGCATGAATTCTTTGTTCGTCCAGGTACTCCTCCGCAAGGACGCCGGTATTAACCTCTCCATTCTAGTTGTCCCAGAGCTATATCATTTTGCGGATGTTGTAGGATATTCATTATAGGCGCTTCTATCTTTTGTACTCCAGCTATGTTCAGTTTATTTATTCGGGCATGTTGCCCATGCTTTCTACTCATTTATTATAATGTGATATTTAAATTGTAATACTCGGTACAACCTGTTTGTATTAGTCTGTTAACCGACAGCTTATTCGGTTATTACTTTATGCATTTTGTTATACTATTACCCGTTGATTTTTGGTATCCACCTTCTTTGTAAATTGGATTGTCTAAGTGATTTTCTTTTAACTTACAAAATTTCATTAGACAGTCTGTTTTCTAAAATAATTGTTGGTTATCTCGTATTAATATTTTAATGACAGTGATGCTAAGAATGGATCATCTATGATTCCTGTGATTATTGGAGTATCGGGCTGGCCACCTCTTATTTTAGTAGGCGGGTTGTCACAATGAGATACCCCTCAATTGTCATCTAACAGTGCACACCTAACGCATGTATTTTAAACACCCTAGCTACCCTACCCACCCTAACTAGCATCTCTCAAAACCTCAAAAAAAACATACGCTATCTCATAGCCGCGTATATAATATCCTAAGCTTTTTAACGAGCTTATGCATTATAGTTCTTACTAATAATTTATCTGTTCATAATATATTACTTTCACTAATTATTATACAATATTCACATTTTAGTGTTATAAATCTTGTATATAATTTTCTCATCTTTATATAAATATCTCACATTTTATTCCGAATTTTATTCTCCCGGATATAATAATTTACTTCTCAATTTATCATTTATTTTGCCTATTTATATATATATATATATACTAGGGTGTACCTGGGCCGATGGCACGACGATAAATTTGTTCCCGTGATATTTTGTACCCGTATCGACGACATGACGATAAATTTGTCCCGATCCTAATTTTTCCCGATGCATTTTTTTATCGACCTATGAAATACCAACACATGTAAGATTTATATGATTCATATAATTGATTAAATAGTAGTAGACTTTTGCGCTTTCTTTAGATTTAGTATCTCATGTTCTTAATTGTATTTATCATCAATATTTTTTTATATTTTCTATTTGTTTTGGTATACTACTTTTAACGTACGCTCCTTTAAACTTAACACCACTTTTGTCACATATTTATTCAGCACTAAAAATGTCCCATCCATTACAAACTCGTTAGTTTCATTCACTCACTATTTAAAATTCACTCATAACTTTATAAACGTTGAATTTGAGTCTAAATACAATCTCTTTATAACTATTTTACAATACATTTTTGTATATTTTTTAACAAATGAAAAGTTAATAGTTGTAGTTTTTTTAAAATAAAAAAGTTATAATAAAACGTTTTTATCAATATGACCTTTTATAAATATGTTTTTTAATTAAAAAGTATCTTTTTATAAATAAAAACTACTTTTTTTGAATTAAAATTTCACTTTTTTGGGAAATTTTTTTATGAATATATTTCTTTTTAAAATAGTTTTTTATAAATTTATTTTGTGTCATTTGTTCTGATCAAAATATTTTAGATTTAAATTATGACATTTTCAAATTTCTTTACAATTGCAAAGAAAGAGACCGACCCTTCCAAATTATGACCTTTTTTGTTCACATAATGCTTTTCTTAACCAAACGTACCATCAAGTCTTTTATTTGAAGTCAAATAGCAATTTAATTTCATTTTTTTATGATCCCGTGTGTAAAAAGCCGGGTTTGCTTTTTTTAGATCAACATTAATTCTAGTAAAAGCTTTTGTCAAAAGACCATCAATTCCGTCTTTATCTTACTGTACAACGTTTAAAAGAAAATAGTAAAGATGAAGTTTAAAAAGTTAACCTAATTTTTTTTTAGGAAAGTAGCAAAAAATTAAAAATAAAGTATATCACATAGAAATATAACTCTTCCCTCTGAATATCTAATTAAGAAAAAATACAGGTAGTTTTAAAACAAAAAAATGGGTTCAAAATCATTTTTTACGTTAAAATACCCTAAAGCATTTTAACAATGACTTCAAAATCAAATTCACAACACAACATCATTATATCTATGTTCATCCTTTACATTATTCAACTTCATGAATTAACTTGGACAAATTTGGATCTGAAATATATAAAACAAACACCGAACAAAATTTGGATAGAAAATTGGGGACAAAATTTGGAATAGATATGGCACAAAAATCTTACAAAACCCCAACAACAAAAAACATCATACAAAAACCCATCATCATCAAATCATAAAAAATTCCTAGCAGATTTTCAATATCAAAACAGAAACTCAACTGCAAAAAAAAAAACTACTATCATCTTCCCCGAACAATCCTCTTGATGTCCCTTCCTCTTCATTAGTGCAGTCAGACTCTCAAATCATTCCATTGAAATATATTGTACCAGCTAGTGAGAAGTACCTCGACCATGAAGTCTGCAAAATAGCATTTAATAAGAAAATACAGCCTTTTCTATTTTTCATAAGGAAAAAAATGCAAATAAACGCATGCATAAATAAAAAAAATCACCATCTTTTTAGAAAATATAGATGTAAAGGAAAAAACAAAAAAATAATGTTATTAATTATCACACTACCAAAATAATGCATGAATAAACTAATAACATCTATTAGAACACCTAATCGCATTAAAAATTAGAGAATACCTCGACATTTTACCAAACAGTAGCTGGATGTGCAAAATAGAAAAAATATGGTGAGAGAGAGACAAAGATGGAAAAAATAAACATACTCCATGTAAAAAGAAAACAAAAAATGAGTATGGTATTACAATAGTAAAGAAATGAGTACCGTGTGTGTATTATATATTCACATCCGTCAATTTCATCTGGGTTCATATTTGTTCTTGCTATCAATGCCTATAACAAAAAAAATTAAACATAACCTTACAAACTGAAAAATAGAACTCATCTTCTAAAATTGCAAAAAATCAAAAGCTAAAAAAAACCTCTTCATTAAGGGAGGCTTTGAAATAGGAACCCGTCATAAAAATATAAACCTAATACAAAAATTTCATGTTGCGCCCTGAAACTCACCACCGCCGGTGAATCTCCAGACGCAGTTTTTTCTAGTTGAGGCAGTGTTTGGGAAACCGTGCTAGATGAAAGCTCAACAGATCTGCAAAACCATAAGCACCAACAGTTATAATAGATAAGCATGAACACCCATGTTAGATGAAAGCTCCATTCTACAAAACCATTCAATCTACAGAGGTTCAAGGCAACAAAAACTTCAAGGGAACAAAAACTTTTAGAGAGGATATTAGGAACCCAGATCTGCGATGAATATTGAGAAATAGAAAAATACTAACAACACATAAACCCAAACAAATGGAAAAATGCTAACAGGCCATAAATTTAAAAAACTCTAAAGACAGCGTCTTCACTATGGTTTCAAATAATGGTATCGGGTAACATAACGGTTGCGGTAGCGGTGTAACAGTATCGAGAGTATCGGACGTAATGTAACGGGAATCGGTTATCGCGAGGGTGATTTTTTTTTTACCATTCACAAATCCCATAAAATGGAATAATACTTTTATTTTGACTATATAATGTTGAATTTAACTAATTTTCCTTTTCATTATATAGTATTAAAGCACATAGAAACATTTTATTACTTAATCAAATACTAAAAATTAAAAACACATTATGCAATAACTTGTAATATGCTTAAATGTCATTGCACAATTAAAAACACATTACGCAATAACTTGTAATACTAAAAATTCTAAATACTTTGGTAAAATTTTGTATTGTTTTTTATACTTTTATTAGTTTCTTGTTGCACCATATTTTTGGGCATGTAATATCATATTAAATAATAACACATTAAATTAAATAATAATCAATTTTTTAAGGTATGATAATTATTAATTGACTTAAATAATTTTTTTGATAAAATTTTGGATTTTTTTTTAAACATTTTTTTGGCACCTTATATTTTAGGGGTGCAATGTGATTTCTTAACTAATGAGTTAAAAATAAGATGAGATAATTCGAAACTTAAATGATCTATTAAAACAAAAAGTGAACAACAAAAATTGCACCCACTTTCCTCTTTTGGCACTTAAAACAAAAATTAAACTTTTTTTACCTTTCTTCTCAACCACAAAATGAGATAAGGTGTCAGTCACAAGAAAACCCATTTCTCTCTTTTACAGCAAAGCAACAGCACAACAACTCTTACCTCTTCTCTCCTCAAACACAAAATTCCAAATATCAAATACACACACATACTCACCTTGAAAATATGAGAAATTAATGTTGTAAATGAAGCTTGCTCTTGATTTATTGTTTTGGATCTGGAGAATGGTTGAAGGAAGATAGAAGGAAAGCCAAAGTTGTAGATTGTAGGGTGAGTTCTTGACAAACATGTAAGGAAAAATGATGGCAATCTTCTTTCACACAAAGAAAACATACTCGCCGGCCCTACCAGGTTTGTAAAAGTTGTTGGTGAAGAAGAAAGTTACCAAAACTCTGTTCTTTTCATCTATCAAAATTGGACCGTAACGGGTGGTAACGGGATTGTAACGGAGTTACCGTTACGTATCGGATTCGTAACGGGATACGGGTGTGAATTTGGTACAACCCGATATATCGGTATGTATTCGAAACGGCTCCTCGAGATATCGTTACGTAACGACCGATTCGTTACGTAACGACCGTTTTTAAAACTATGGTCTTCACCACCCAAATATTCAGCAAACCATTCCTTCATTCCCTGAAATCATTCTCAACCCAAATGGCCTCTTCTACATTCCCCGAAATAAGATGATCCACTAAAAAATCAATAACATATATACTCGAACAAAGAAGCAAACACCTTAGTTTGGATTCAAGTCTTTATCGTGAGAGAGAGGCTCTAGACTTGGGGGGAGTTTTTGCCGAGAGAGAGAGGCTCTGGGTTTGAGGAGCGGTGAGGGGAGAGGGTGTAGAAAGTACGTATCATAGTTGTACTCTAGCCGCTTTATGAGTCCCAAAGTTTACACGGATCTGTCCTTCTTAGATTTTAGACCATTGGATTCGAACCCCTCTAATTTAATATCAACCATCAATTGACAAAAGACCAAATAGATAGATACAAAAGTTGTTTATATAGGTTTTGTGTATAAATTTATATGATGTGGCAAAAGTCCCTCCTCCTTTATTTTATATATATATATATATATATATATATAGGGTGTGGCTATCCCCACACCCTAAGTTCCTCCCCCACACCCTCCTCCACACCCTAAGATCAAAAAACCATCCCCACCTTTAAAATATAATGGGATTTTAAAATATAAAATATTTTAAGTAAGATAAAATTTATACTTTAAGATAAAATAAAAATTTATTATTATTTATTTTTAATTCAATTTTTTCCTTTAACACATTACTAATTATTTTAATTATACTACTTGTAATAAAATAAAAACTTTATATAATTTTTTTTTTAAAATTTATATCTTTACAAAATCATAAGAAACAGTTTTTCGGGGTTAAAAAAACTTATAATGAAAAAAAACAGCTTTTTAACAACAAAAAAACAGTTTTTGAAAATAAAACAGTTTCTAACAAAATAGAAATAGTTTTAAAGAAGTTTTTTTAACAAAATAAAAACTGTTTATAACAAAAAAAAATGGGAGGTTGACAAATAAGTCCCGTTTACATGAAACATTTTCTAATATGTTCTATCACAATATTTTTTCCTCAATAGGTCATATTTGTACATATAGTAAATATTTACTATATGTTTACAAATTAGACTTATTGAAACAAAAATCTTTTTTCATGGGACCTGATGGAGCAAAAAAAAATATTAGGACCTATTGAACTACAAACTTATTAAACGGGACTAAAAGGTAAAAAATCCCCAAAAAAGTCATTAAAAATCAATTTCTAACAAAACAAAATAGTTTTTATGTAACAACCCTCGCTTGTGAGAACCTATTTTATATTTACTTACTATGTGAAGTAATTATATATAAAATGTTGGAATATGGAGTAAGTATTAATTTAATGAAGAAAAGTTAATATTTACAAAAATGTTGCATATGTACTTTATGTGTAGGTGAATATCACCTTGTTGTGTTTTATTGTGTCATAAGATTTAAAATGACATTATGGTTTAAAATGGAACCAGAACTTGAGATGAGTTATAAAATTTTCAAATGATAATTTGGAGGGCGTAGTTAGTTCTGGAAGGTGCGAGATAGTAAAAATAAGTGCCATATTGTATTTTGATGTTCCGGGCACTTTTGACTGGTTATGGCTTAATTATGTAGTTGCGAGTCATTTTATCGCGGTATTAATCATTTAAGTTGGAATTTAGACTTAAACTACGATTTTTAAGTCTTGCATTTCTTTTATTTCTCTTAATAGCAATTGTTAACCTAGAGAGAAAGAGAGAAGAAGAGAACTTGTGGAGAAAAAGAGAGATTGAAGATTTGGAGATTGATCTTGCATTCATCTTCCTCAAATCTGAATTTGCAAGCTTGAGACAAGTTTTCTACTTGATATTATGTGATTTAAGTTGGATAATTAGTATTGATAGTTGTGGATTAGTTATGGTTTAACAAGTTAGGGTTTTTATGGATTTATGGGTTTTGAATCCTTGGAGGTTGATTTGGTTGGATATTGGTGTAAATTATTGTTGTTTGATGCATTAATAATCAGTTGGTGGCAATAAATGAGATTAGTTTGGGTAGTTTGGAGTTGGGTGAATTTTAGGAGTCCAGGACTCCGTAGCCAAACTTGAAAAATTCTTAGGGGCGAATCGATTCGGCCCCTGGGCGAATCGATTCTCATAGGGCTAGTTTACAGGTCTGGGTACCCAAATCGACTCGGGTTAAGGCCGAATGGATTCGTCATTTACAGAAAGTTGGGGTTGTCACCCGAATTGATTCGCTTTTTGGGCGAATTGATTCGCGGGGGCGAATCGATTGGGTTCCTGCAGTTTTGAGTTATTTTTTTTACTCAATTTTTATCCTTTTTCTTTAGGCTTAGGACCTAGGAACCTTCTTATATGAAGTAAACTTAGAGTTCTAGAGTCTTAGTTGGGTTTGTTCACTACCCTAGATTAGAATTGGTTCCTTTGGGGTTCATTCCATGGGTGTATAAAGTGATGTTCAGGCATTACTTTCCTTTTTGTAAATTATTAGGAGTTTAAGAGTTATAAGACCATACTTGGAGACTTTAGAGGCTTAATTGAGGTATGATAGTGTTGGTGGTTTGTTATAGAACCCCAAAATGCATGGAGAATAAATTGAGAGTTTATTCATTCTTTGAGGACGTAGTATTGATAAAAATTACGTACGGCTCCCGATAACTTTAATAAATCTGATAAAAAGGAAATGAATAGAGTAAATGATAATTTACTTAATCATGATATGGTGCTTAATACAATGGTTTAAACACACCCTCTCTAAATTCCATCTTAAGGGAAGTTCGCGCGTGAGGTGAAGCCCCCTGGAAAGTGAATGCAGGGTGGATATAGTCCTAGGCCATATGAGCGCTTGTTGTATATTTTCTACGATGGGTAGGTAATTCTGGGTGTGGTTATGACTACCCAGTAGGCATATGGCTGCTTCTCGACGTTCGGTAGGATCCCAGGTTGTCTTGATGATAGGCCCTAGAAGATGATGGTCATTTAGGGGCGCGCACCGTGGGGAAACCCGGACGGGCGGTCCTAGAATCGTTATATATGTATATTTATAACTATTCTACATCAAGTGGGACTTGATGGACAGTAATGCCACAAAAAGCATCATGAAATTCCATAAAGAGCATACAATTGAGATACATGCCACAAAGAGCATATGATAGAATTTATATTCCTGATAAAGAAGGGAAAGATGAAATGAAAAGGTGAAAAATGATAAAGGCTTTTAATTAATGATGATTATTCATATCCTCTTGCATAATTGAATTAAATTCATAATTATTTAAATTTTCGTATTTATGATATGATATTAACATGTTAGAATATCATCTTTATCATTTATGTTTAACTATGCATAACTGTCATACTCTTTATCCATCTGGTGATCACATAAAACTGGGCCTTGACCAGCTCATTTTCCTTGTTGTGCATGAATTTGTATCCGCTCAGGTGCTTCGCCGCAAGGGCGCCCGTACTGACCTCCCCATTCTGATGAACTTTTGACGAGCCGTGATAGCTTGTGGATATGACGGGATACTTTGAATAGACGCCTCTATTTTTGCTCTCTAGATAGGATTGGATCTTTATTCGGGCGTGTGGCCCAAAACTTTGTAATTGTATAATGAATGTAAAATGTAACTTAATGAACTTATTATACATTGTATGTACCTGTGGACCGACAGCATATTCGGTCTCCATATTGTATACTTGTTGTTATTGTAATATACTTTTGGGGTTTCCACTTTCTTTTTAACAATTGGTCTTTTAAAATGCTTTCTTTAAATTATAAAATAAAATTTTTGGCAACCCATTTTCTGAAATATTGAGTGGTTATCCCATATACTCTTTATATTGTTTTGATGCTGAGAATGATTCCATCCATGATTCCTATATTATTGGAGTATCAGGTTGGCCACCCCTTATTTAGGATCACGGGTTGTCACAGATGCTATCAGAGCATCAGGTTCTAGAGTCTTTAGGTACTATGTGGACTTGTCACGTTCTACGTAGCGTTCTTTGATATAGGGCCTAATGTTAGGACTGCTTTGTTGCTTATGTTTATGATCTTCTGAAAGATAGATTGTTTCATATAGTATTCTAACTCTATTGTTTCTCCATCTCAGATGCCGCCTAAGAGAGATCGCCTAGCGGGATGTAATAGAGTTGCGGAAGAGGAGGTTGGTCCTCCACCGCTGCCACAAGGAACAATTAATGCTGCTGATGTAGCAAACATCGTGGCCCAAGAGGTTAACGCAGCGATGATTGCAGTGGTACAACAAATTCCACAAGCTCAACAGCGAGCGTCGGATATACCAGCTCCTACTGGACCTTCTCCGTGGGAGAGAGTGAGAGAGTCTTTTCTAAAAGTCCATCCCCCTGAATTTGATGGAGGCTCGGATGTTATAAGGGCTAATCAGTGGAAGAAATACATGCAACGCCATCTTGAAATGGTAGAATGTAGTGAGAAGAAAAAGCAAGTCCATGTTACTTTCAAGCTTGTCGGATCTGCGTTACATTTGTGGGAGTCGATGACTACACCAGAGCAGAGAGATTCCACGACAATCACGGATTTCTGAGCTTTGTTTGACCAGAAGTACTTCCCTACCACAGTTTAAAGGGAGATGAGAAGGAAGCTTCAAGATGTGGTACAAGGAGAGAGATCTGTTGCGGAGTATGAAGAGGAGTTCACCCGGTTAGCAAGTTTTGTACCGGATGAGGTGACTCCAGAAGAGAGGAGAATCTCTAAGTTTGTGGGAGGTTTACATTGGCAGATAAGACAACATTTGTTGTGTAATCCGGCTTTGCAAACCTTTGGGGATGTGATGAATGCGAAACTACTTCATTTCCAAGAGCATAGAATGTTTGTGCAAAATAGCAAGAAGGCTACAGCGATGGGGCAAGTGGGAAAACCTAGAGGTAATGGGATCGGGGGAGGAGCATCTCCTTCATCCCAATCTTTGGGAAGTAAGTAAAGAGAGAGGGAACCCCAGCAAGGGGATTTGCCTAAACGCCAACGTTTTGGTGGATTTAATGCGGGTGGTAACAACAATAGGCAGGGTCAAGGTGGACCGCCTCAACAACAAGCAGGTAGAGGTGGAAATAAAGGTAGAGGCCAGCGGGGCCAAGCTTTTGGGTAGTTTCAAAATAATTAGGGGCGGAACCAAGAGAATGCGACGAACATGTGTTTTCAGTGCGAAGAGCCGGGTCACTACAAGAGGTCATGTCCTCAGCTGATTGGGGGATATCCTCCTAGGGCTCCACAACAACCATATGTTCAGTTTCCACCACAGGTGCGTAATCCAGTTGTTCCTCCACAGCAGGGATAGCTACAGTATAGACGGGTTTATCATATTCAAGAGGATATGCTTCCTCCAGCCCCTCCATCACCACCAGTGACTGAGTGTAAGTTTCTCATTCAAGGGCATATAGGTCGGGTACTATTTGATACGGGTGCGACACATTCATTCATTTCTAGGATTTTTATTCAGACCACAGAGTTGATAAAATCTGCTGAGAGTACCTTCACTAGTGTCGAGTCCTCTATGGGTGATGGTTCACTCATTTTCCTTGTTTATAAACAAATATGAATTACTCTTGGTAATTTATGCTTTGAGGCCGATTTACTAGTCATGGATATGGTCGGGTATGATGTAATATTGGGTATGGATTGGCTAGTGAAGTACCATGCGATAGTTAATTATTACGGGAAGAGTATAGTCTTTCCCGCTTCGGAACGAGAAATGTCCTTGGTAGTTATGCCTCATTTAGAAGGAGGTACTAGCACGTATTTGTATTGTATTACGAAGGAGACTTCTCGGGATGTAGTTGTTCCCTTGGATTCTATTCCGATTGTTAGAGATTTTGATGATGTTTTTCGAGAAATACCGGGTTTGCCTCTGAGTCGAGAGATTGAATTTGTGATTGACTTAGTGCTAGGAACTCGACCGATCGCGAGATCCCCTTATCGCATGGCTCCTGTTGAAATGAGGGAGTTAAGAGATAAAATTTAGTAGTTGTTGGAGCAGGGATTCATTTAGCATAGTACGTCACCATGGGGAGCTCCGGTGTTGTTTGTAAAGAAAATGGATAGTTCTCTCCGGTTATGTGTTGACTACAGAAAGTTGAATAAAGTCACCATTCAAAATAAATACCCTTTGCCTCACATCGATGACTTATTTGATCAACTTAGGGGAGCGTCGTACTTCTCTAAGATCGATTTGAGGGCGGGGTATCACCATTTGAGGATACGAGAGGAGGATGTATCCAAGACCGCTTTTCTAACAAGATATGGGTGCTATGAATTTTTAGTTATGCACTTTGGACTAACCAATGCCCCCTTCTGTATTTATGGATATCATGAATAGGGTATTTCGAGACTTCTTGGACCAATTTGTTATTGTATTCATCGAGGACATCTTAATCTATTCTCGATCGGAATCTGATCATGCTATTCATTTGAGGTTAGTCCTATAAAGATTGAGGGATCACCAACTGTATGCTAAGTTCGAGAAGTGTGGATTTTGGTTACAGGAAGTTCAGTTTCTGGGTCATATTGTGACATCCCAGGGTATATCGGTGGATCCGAGCAAGGTGGTTGCGGTGAGGGAGTGGGGTCATCCCACGACACCGACCGAGATTGGCAGTTTTCTTGGTTTGGGGGGTTATTACCGTCAGTTTATCAAGGGTTTCTCCAAAATCGCTAACCCTTTGATAAATTTGACCCGAAAGGGGGTGAGATTCGTTTGGGATAACTCTTGTCAGGATGCTTTTGACGAGCTCAAAGATAGATTGACTTGAGCTCCAGTCCTTGCATTGCCAAAACCGGGATTGGAATATCTAGTCTTCACCGATGCATCTCTTCAAGGATTAGGAGGTGTGCTTCAATAAGAGAGATGAGATATTGCTTATGCTTCCCGCAAGATAAAGCCCCATGAAAGGAACTATCCGGTGCATGACTTAGAACTTACTACAATTATCTTTGCCTAGAAGATTTGGAGGCATTATCTCTTAGGGGAGAAGTTCAGTCTTTTCACGGACCATAAATCGCTGCAATATTTATTTTCACAGAAAGATTTGAATATGCGACAGCGCCGATGGTTGGATTTCGTGAAAGATTATCAATTTGATATCCATTATCATCCGGGCAAGGCGAACGTAGTGGCGGATGCCTTGAGTAGGAAGCCCGAGGGAGAGTTAACTGATGTATGGAAAACTAAATGGAAAGAGCTCAGTCAGGAGGATGCGGTGGTGAGAGCGTTCATGTCAGTGATGACCGTTACTCCTACCATTGTGGAAAGGATTGTAGAAGCCCAAGGAAGGGATAAGGGTTGCCAGGACCATATACGCCGATTACTGTCCGATGGAGCAGAATCCTACTCGATAAGTTCAGAGGGTGGATTACGCTTCCATGGAAGACTCATTGTCGCGGAGGAGGGGGATTTGAGACGGGCGGTTTTGGCGAAATCTCACGGGTCTAAATTTTCGGTACATCCTGGTGGGGACAAGATTTATTAAGACATGCGCCGCCAGTATTGGTGGGCATGCATGAAGCGGGATATTTCTGAGTTTGTATCCCAATGCACTACTTGTCAATTGGTCAATATAGATCATCAACTACCGACAGGTTTATTGAAACTGTTGGAGATTTCACTGTGGAAATGGGAGAGCATATCGATGGACTTTATTATGGGCTTGCCAAGGCCACATAGCAGTTATGATTCTATCTGGGTGATTGTCAACCGCTTGACTAAGTCAGCACACTTCCTACCCGTGCGCACTGATTATGACACTGCTCGCTATGCCCGATTATTCATCACGGAGGTTGTTAGACTCCATGGGGTTCCTTTAAATATAGTTTCTGACCGGGACAAGATCTTTGTTTTCCATTTTTGGCGAAGTTTCCAAGAGGCGATGAGGACCGAATTGAAATTAAGCACTTCTTATCATCCTCAAACAGATGGCCAGACTAAAAAAGTAAACCAAATATTGGAGGATATGCTCCGTATGTGCATGCTTGATTTCAAGGGTGGTTGGGAAAATTACCTCCCATTGCTCGAGTTCGCTTATAACAACTCGTACCAATTTACTATTGGGATGGCGCCCTATGAAGCTCTTTATGTCCGGCCCTATAGATCACCCACTTGTTGGTTGGAAGTGGGTGATAATAAATTCCTTGGACCTGAAATGATCCAAGATACTTCTTCCAAAATTGAACTCATTGGAAATCGCATTCGGATAGCTCAAGACCGCCAAAAGAGCTATGCTGATGCGGGTAGAAGGCACATGGAGTTGGATATTGGGGACCAAGTCTTGGTGCGAGTGACACCAATGCAGGGTATCAAGCATTTTGGAAAGAAAAGAAAGTTGGCGCCGTATTTTGTTAGACCTTTTCCAATTATTGCGAAGGTGGGTCCAGGGGCGTATCAACTTGCCTTATCGGAACCTTTGCAACAAATTCACGATGTATTCCATGTTTCCTCTCTGAAGAAGTATAAGGGGTGCGAAGGTGCCCTTTGTCATATCCCTTTTGAGGATATTGACTTGCAACCTGACATTTCATATGAAGAACAACCGGTTGCTATCTTAGAGCATGGGGAGCGTAGGTTGAGGTCTCGAGTGGTGCCCTTGGTGCGAATCAAATGGAGTTATCATAATGCTAGGGAATCGACATGGGAATGAGAGGATAATATGCGGGAAAAGCATCTGCATCTCTTTATACAAGGTACGCTTGAATTTTGGGGGCAAAATTCCCTCATAAGGGGGGGAGTATGTAACAACCCTCGCTTGTGAGAACCTATTTTATATTTCCTTACTATGTGAAGTAATTATATATAAAATGTTGGAATATGGAGTAAGTATTAATTTAATGAAGAAAAGTTATTATTTAAAAAAATGTTGCATATTTACCTTATGTGTAGGTCAATATCACCTTGTTGTGTTTTATTGTGTCATAAGATTTAAAATGACATTATGGTTTAAAATGGAACCGGAACTTGAGATGAGTTATAAAATTTCCAAATGATAATTTGGAGGGCGTAGTTAGTTCCAAAAGGTGCGAGATAGTCAAAATAAGTGTCATATTGTATTTTGATGTTCCGGGCACTTTTGATTGGTTATGGCTTAATTATGTAGTTGCGAGTCATTTTATCGCGGTATTAATCATTTAAGTTGGAATTTAGACTTAAGTTACGATTTTTAAGTCTTGCATTTCTTTTATTTCTCTTAAGAGCAATTGTTAACCTATAGATAAAGAGAGAAGAAGAGAACTTGTGGATAAAAAGAGAGATTGAAGATTTGGAGATTGATCTTGCATTCATCTTCCTCAAATCTGAATTTGCAAGCTTGAGGAAAGTTTTCTACTTGCTATTATGTGATTTAAGTTGGATAATTAGTATTTATAGTTGTGGATTAGTTATGGTTTAACAAGTTAGGGTTTTTATGGATTTATGGGTTTTGAATCCTTGGAGGTGGATTTAGTTGGATATTGGTGTAAATTATTTTTATTTGATGCATTAATAATCAGTTGGTGGCAATAAATGAGATTAGTTTTGGGTAGTTTGGAGTTGGGTGAATTTTAGGAGTCCAAGACTCCATAGCCAAACTTGGAAAATTCGCAGGGGTGAATCGATTCGGCCCGTGGGCGAATTGATTCGCATAGGGCCAGTTTCCAGGTCTGGGTACCCGAATCGATTCGGGTTAAGGCCGAATCGATTCGGCGTTTACAGAAAGTTAGGTTTGTCACCCGAATCGATTCACTTTTTGGGCGAATCGATTCGGTTCCTGCAGTTTTGAGTTATTTTTTTTTACTCAATTTTTATCCTTTTTATTT